>JAQPPZ010001411.1:0-4800000 GCA_028583015.1 Wollemia nobilis
TTTTAAAAAATTTTACTTTTCCATGTTTTTACCTCAAACATTCGATTTGGGTAAAAACATGGAGGGGGCACCATAGTAAGTTGTCGTACGATTCGACCAAGAATCGTCGCCTAAAATGGGAATAAATTTTTGTTTTCTCGTAGATCGAGAAGAACTCATCTTTAATGCATTTTTCTCGAAAAATTTGCTAAAGAGGGTGCAAAATGTAGCACCCTAAAATTGGTGCAGTAAACCTTAGCAAATAATTAAAATTACCTTAGTAATAATTCAAATTCAAATTTTAACCCCAAAATCGCTCTAAAATCGCCTGCTGCCTGTTTCCTCGTTTTTCGTGCCATTTTTAGAGTTTGTTTCGTCCATTAGACGATATCGTCTCCAATCAGACGATATCGCCTCAGATTAGACGATTTTGTCTGGAGCAGAACGTCTAGCCGATTTTGTCCCAAAACTGATTTTTCATAATTAGCTTTTGTTTCAACGACGTCTCTAACCGGGGCAAAAGCGTGTCTACACCGTTAGAGACTTCCCCCATTGGAGATCTCCCAAATTGGGATGATCTCCAACCTCCCAACCTCTTTCCTATGCCTATTTAATCTTATGCCCTCCCCTTGACATCCCCCTGGCTGAATTTTTCTGCACTTCGAGTTTTACATGCATTAGAATATCCTAGACTATTGTTTGCCTTTGTCCATTTTTGAATTTTCTTGCAGGAACTTTGTTATTCTTCAACCGGAGCAAGCTCAGATCGTCGCAGACGATCCTGTCCAATTCGAGACGATTTCGTACCAATCCGAGACGATTTCGATTGCAGTCAACATTGGGGGTAATCAGTGCCCAGAGTTTGCATTTGTTCACTATTTTCTACTGCATTATTCTGCATTTAGTTAATCTTATGGTTATTCCTTATTATTCTACATCTTGGAGTTCACCCATGTAGCTTGTATGCATCATAAAATCATGATTAGTCATTAAATCATTGTAACGCACTCATATTTTTGTCTATAATTATCGGTTTAATATTATTGATATCATTCTACATCATTGCCCTCTATTGGCATAGTTGCATTTTCTGTAGTTTGTCTCTATTTCTCTGATTGCAAGTCTCTGACGAATTCGTCAGATCTCAAACGATCCTGTCAGATCGAAAACGATTCTGTCAAATTCCAGACAATCTTGACTGCTTCAAAAATTAGAACCTCCATCAGACATCCGGATCAGGTATGGCTTTTTAATTTAGCTTATTCTCTTTGTTTTATGTTCAAATCTATTTTCTGTATTCATTTAATTTGCATTTTCATAATAGAACAACTTAGATTCATTTGGCCAAACCTAGGACTTGGATGTTTAAAACTAAAATTGAACACATTAAACTCATTCCCAACCTAGGCGTGGAAACTGCCATTAAATGTTTCCTGGTGAACCCCACCATCCGTCGAAAAATCACCTTAATACCCCTCCCCAGGAGGCGGGACCGTCAAAAGGCCTCTCAGTCCGAGGTATTGTCCCATCCTTTTCCCATCCTCCTTCCGGGCATGGATCCTATAGCCTGAAGGTAAGGATGCGAAAAATTTGGAGCGATACAAGTAGGGATTTTCATCTTTAATGTCATTTATCAATAGTCATAATTTCAATCAAATAGATGTTGTGTTCAAGCCAAAGAGGGTCTTGTGGAGAAAATTTTTAGATTTGAAAAGCATTTTGGGGATTATCAAGCACTTTTCCCTCTAAAATATTATACTCAACAATTTTAGAGTTTCTTTGTATTTAATTTTAGAACTTAGCATTTATATTTCAAACTTATGAAAATATGTATATTCTATAGATGAAAGACAAGAAAAAATAGAATTAGACAAGTTCAAACTATTAGTTCAAATCATAAAATATTTTCATAAGTTGCTTGCATTGTAGGCATATACTATTTTATTCTACTAAAACCAAAATGATCATGATTGGCATACACTTATATACTTTTATGACAAAAAAAAGACACCTTATCGATATAATTATTTATTTAGGCAAAGAATTAAATGATTTTCTTAGACTTATTTGTCTTTCTAACTCTTTCTTTACCTTTGGTAGTATTTCCCCCTTCTCTTGTTTCTTTGGAATACTTTCTTGGTCCTTATTTTGCTCTATTTCTTTCCTTGACAATATTTTTTTGTCGTTTCTTTGCTTTTATTTGTAATTCTCTCTCCAACATTTGTCACTTTTTCCTCTCTCTTGTAGCATTCCTTGCTACATTTATTTCTTCAACTTGTTTATTTCTTTACTCAATATCTTGAACTTATTATTTTCTCCTCTTGCTTAGTGAGAATTGTATTTTATTCATCTCAATTCATTATTTGTTATTCATTAGTAAGTTTATTGTCATCATTTATCTTTGAAGTCTCCTTTACCAACTCTATTGAAATATATGGAATTATCCAAGGCTATCTTGGGATTGATACTAATGTTTGCTTATTTTCTCTTTTCTTTTCTTTGTAACTCTCTCTCCAACATTTATCATTTTTTCCTCTCTTATAGCATTACTTGCTATATTTCTTTCTTCAACTTGTTTCTTTCTTTACTTAATATCTTGAACTTATTATTTTCTCCTCTTGCTTAGTGAATATTGTATCGTATTCATCTCTGTTATTCATTATTAATTTTATTGCCATCATTTCTCTTTGAAGTCTTCTTTACCAACATTTCTCTTTGAAGTCTTCTTTACCAACTCTATTGAAATATATGGAATTATCCAAGGCTATCTTGGGATTGACCACAATGTTTGCTTATTTTCTATTTTATTGGTATCCTCTTCATGGTTGATATTAGAACCAAGTCTTTATTTCTTCCAAAAGAAATCATGTGCTTAGTGTCTTTCCTATAAATAGAATTTAACCTTAGTAATGTACTTTTATTACGAATCAAAATTTTGAACATATTTTATGGATTAGAATCATAGACTCTTGTTGATGTGTCATAAAATACAATCATTGTAGGAGATATTGCTAATTTATTTATCTCTATCAAGCCCTTCTTTTGTTCTTGAAACTCAATTTAAGATGCCTTTTTTTGAAACTCATTCACCATTATTTACCTAATAGGATATCCTTGTGTGAATTTCGTCTTGTTTGTGGAACATGTGTTTTTAATTAAACTATTTTCAATCCATAACCAAGGTCATTCATCTCCTTAAACCATTGAACTATCTCATGCTCCTCATTTGTTAGTATTGTTGGCGAAGGTCTTTTCCTTGTGGTAGTCAAGCATTGAGCTAATAATTGTACTTATAAAATTTTATTTTATTTTGACAATTACCATATTATCTTTGGTCTATTTTCTTGGCATTGATATCTTTTACTTCTAGGACCACCTTGAAGTTCAGGTATAGTTTCAACTAATTGAATATACAAATTCATAGCTTCTTATCTTCTTTTTTATGCTTGAAGTCTTTTAACCTCTTCTATGAAGAAGTAGAGACTTCAATCTTCTTGTTTATTTGTTCTAATTAAAATATAATAATTAAAAATTTACAAAATGAATATATGAATAAATAAAATATAAGTAAAATCACCACACAATTACATTAAAAAAAACTTAAGAAAAATAAACCAAAAAAAAACTTTTGGAATGCCAATTAACATAAGTTCATTGTAAACATTTTTAGGGAACAAAACTGGTGATACTTATAGTTGTATTTATTGAGAACATGTGATTTGTGGATTATCTATTTTATGGTGCAAATCAATGACGAATATTAAATTTCATCGCCTAAATTTCTCACATGTATAGACCTGCAATGTTTCCTTCAATTTAACTAAGTTGTCTTGTTACAAAAAGATACTTCATCTCCTTAGGTGGATAGCCAACGTAAGTGTGAGTGCCTCTCCTAGATAGTGGACCCAAGGATAAGATGAATATTATATATGAATATTTTATTGGCACATATATCTTACATTTAATTTTATATGAGTTAAAATTTAATTTTTTTGTCTCGGGAATAGTGTAACTGTTCGGTGCGGGCTTTGGCTCTTCTTCAAGAGCTTCGTTTAGTTTCGGGCTTTGGCTCTTCTTCGAGAGCTTCGTTTCGGGTTTTGGCTCTTTTTGGAGAGGTCCAAGGTTCAAACCGTGTGTGAGGGGATGGGTGTGTGTTAAATTCCCTATTGATGTGTGAGGGGTGGGTGTGTGGTAAATTCCCTGTTGATAAGCATAGCTCTTGGCTTTAGGAGGGGTCATGGTTCAAACCGTGTGTAAGGGGGTGGGTGTGTGTTAAATTCCCTATTGATGTGTGAGGAGGTGGGTGTGTGGTAAATTCCCTATGGATAAGCATAGCTCTTGGCTTTAGGAGGGGTCATGGGCTCTTGGCTTTAGGAGGGGTCATGGTTGGGGTAGTCTGCCCAACCCTGCGTTGGTCGTAGGGGTTTCTCACACAACCCCAAAAAAAAAAAAATTAACACAATATATATATATATATATATATATATATATATATATAGAAGCAATGGTTACAATCACGATTTTTAGTAACTACCAGCACAGCTGGTAGGGTTCAAACTATTTACGAAGGCTCCCAAGACTTCCACCATCGTGAGATGGGGACCGCCGGACGCACAGGGGTTGCACCGTCGTCATCAATCTAGCACACCACTCAGAGGAATCGGATCTGGGCTACTGTCTGTGCATGGGCAAGCCCGTGGGATTGGAACCTAGGTCTCCTCTCGATAAGCGCCCCAACTTACCAATCCACCTAAACAGATAGTTTTTTAATTGATTATATGAAATTGAAACAACCTCACTACCTCCTTTAAAGTATGATTTAATAAAGTTTGGATCTCAATGAACATTAGAAACTTAACTAATTTAAGTTAGATTATTTAAATAGTAAGAACAAAAAAATATTAATAATTTTTTTTATACATAGGAAGTTTGTTACATGGGGTTTCTCACACCAACCAAATAATAAAAAAAAAATTCTAATTTATTTTAGCACAGTTTTTTTTTTTTTTTTTTGATATATAGAAGCAATGGTTACAATCACGATTTTTAGTAACTACTTTTTTTTTTTTTGATATATAGAAGCAATGGTTACAATCACGATTTTTAGTAACTACCAGCACAGCTGGTAGGGTTCAAACTATCTACGAAGGTTCAAACTAAAAAATTCTAATTTATTTTAGCACAGTTTTTTTTTTGATATACAGAAGCAATGGTTACAATCACGATTTTTAGTAACTACCAGCAATGGTTACAATCACGATTTTTAGTAACTACCAGCACAGCTGGTAGGGTTCAAACTATCTACGAAGGCTCCCAGGACTTCCACCGTCTCGATACATGGTAACCCGACGTGAGATGGGGACCGCCGGACGCACAGGGGTTGCACCATCGTCATCAATCTGGCACACCACTCAGAGGAATCGAATCTGGGCTACTGTCTGTGCATGGGCAAGCCTGTGGGATTGGAACCTAGGTCTCCTCTCGGTAAGTGCCCCAACTTACCAATCCACCTAGACCCACGGACCCATTTTAGCACAGTTTTTTAATTGAGTATATGAAATTGAAACAACCTCACCACCTCCTTTAAAGTATGATTTAATAAAATTTGGACCTAAATGAATATTGAGAAACTTAACTAATTTAAGTTAGATTATTTAAATAGTAAAGTTGGTTATATCGGTTCAAACCACAAGGATTTGTCCCCAACAAGCCTATATCACCTTTATATTGTTGTCCTAACAAGCCTATATCACCTTTATATTGTGACACACATTCAAAAAATTCAGAGCATACTACTACCTTACAACTTGGTGTGAAGAGAACCACCAATCACTCAAAATTTATACCATCATCATCAATCTAAAACACACTTAAAAATTCAAAATAAACTACTAAATCAAAATTGATATGAAAAACAACCCACCACATAATGTTCTAATGCAAAGTATAAGGTCGCCTTAAAACATTAGTCCCTTTTCCCATGACTTACATAGAAGTGAGTGATTATGAACATCAGTGTAAAAGAAAAAAATAGATAAATGGATATTGGGTATTAACTTGGAACGAAATTCCAAATCATGAAATATGCCACTGAAAAAGTAATAGCAAATAGCAAAATAAAATACAGGAAATTCTTCTACGAAGTTACTTTGGTTATACCAAGTTAATCTTAACTTCGAAAAATAATAGCCTGTATTGAAGAGATCAACTACAGAAACAATCATTATTTTTCTCAATAATCTTACAGGCAGATCTTACAGCATAGCGCAGATACGAATTTAGTCCGAATAATGGGTAGAAATTATACAACATGAAACGCTCAATGAATACACCTGCGCTTCCGCTCTACTACCCGATGAACGGAAACAGAATCAATGACACAGAATAATGAATCGGGAACAAACAATCATCCATCTAAAATCTAAACAACCAACGCTCTGTAGCAGCTGTCGCTCTCAACGACTGAAAGAACTCCATCTCCGCAACGTCTTTCAGAAGAAAACCTTAATGTAAGCAGATAAATGCGACAATGCCGCCGTTGATTACACGAAGAAGGCGGCGCCTGCAAGCACGGCAGCGCCAAAGACGGCCATCTTCCGAACGCCGGTGGCAGAGGCGCCCGAAGTACCGCTTTCTGCCGTGGCCGCCGGACCCGGGGCCTCACTGCTCACGGCGGGCATGGGCGGGCTGGAGGTCGGAGCTCCCACGGGGCTGCCCGAGGGGGCGGTGATGTCTTCGGCGGGAGAGGAGGCGGGTTCTGAAGATGAAACGGCGGGCGCCGGAGAAGACACCTCGGGCGCCGAGACGACGGGAGCGACCGATGGCGAGGCCGCTGCGGGCGTCGGCGATGCAGTGGGCGTTGCCACTGCCGGTGACTTGGCGGGCGTTGCTACTGCCCGAGACGAAACCGGCGACTTGGCGGGCGTTGCCGCCGGAGAACCAGACGGCGCCTGGGCAATGCAGGTTCCCATCAACCCCATCACCAAAACGAAGGACACAGCCACATTAATTTTACCCATCTTTCTTTCTTGCGTGGCCCTGGATCAGAAATTCCGGTCGAGTTTCAAAGAAGTGTTTTCTTTCTCTGAGAAAGATCAAACTAGTACTCGGCAGTAGTGTGGAGAGAGGGAAGTGAGGAGGGGATAATTATAGGGCAGAAATGACCAGATCTCAAAATTGTGGGCCCCGGCGACGTGCTTCCGACCGTTGAGTCATCGGTCTCATGATATTTCTTTCGGTGAAGCAAGGTCCCGACCTACGTTCCCTTCAGGGCGCGTACGACCAGCCTGGGTATGAGTGGGCTCGACGCTGCCTCCCCTTTCCATCTGACCATACACGTGTTCAACAAGTTAAAATAACTGGCGTTAATAGTGCAGGGCTGTAGCCTAGTACGATGGAACATGCACTTGACCCCTTTTGTTGAGGGGTGCAAAGGAAGGGGTCACATGGTTTGTTCCAGTGGCCAACGGTTCGAAAAGAGGAAAGGACAACCTGCATGTGCCGATAGACTTGCCCCGCTTATATTATTCGGAATGAGCTTCTTCTTAATCGTTGGATTCCACTTTTCCCATGTGGGCTCTCTTTTTAAAAAGGCAGTGTTGTACTCGACTTTTGAGATGGGATGACGCATCATGCATTTATTGTGCCCCGTTCGAGGAAAATAGTAACTGCTAATGTTTGTATCTGAAATTTATTAAAACATAGGGCCCATCGTCACAACTGGAAGTCATTAGTATGCTTGGACATACATTCTCAATATAAATTGTCATTATTTTCGTGCCTAGGTTTTAAGAAGAAATAAATTTTCAGGGTCAAGACGTTATTCATGGAAATTTGTTTAAACGTTATTCATGGAAATTTGTTTCTATTTTTAAAACACTTTCAGGAGAGTTTGTATTTTGCTTTACCGTTTGCATTTATAACGTACAGATTGTCACGATTGAGGCGTATGAACGTTTTTTTCTATCGATTCAGTGCCAATTCAAGGTGATTGGCTAGTTAAGTTTGACCTGAAGCATGGGAGCTTTATTATAATGTTGAGACTAAATTAATAGTTACAGCTCACTAATAGTTGCACATCTTTGGAAAGCAAACGGTGGAAAGCATTCAATGAATTTGATATTGAAAAACGCGGAGGGCTACAATTTTGAATCTCAAATTAAGGCCTAGAATAATAGGTTATAGGGAAGTTGACGCGCTGGAACGAGATTTGACCGGCCAAGCGAGGATTCAGGAAATCATTTAGATTCTTCAAATTATTGGAGTTGGCAAATGTTCTGTCACTCCGACACTAACCATGTTACTGTGAAATTATATTAGCATATTCTATTGTCTCTACAATCATGTTTATGCACTTCTGAAATTTTTTATTGTGCCAGCTTAAATATTCTTTACTTTTAAAATAATTTATTGTGCCAGCTTAAATATTCTTTACTTTTAAAATAATTTATTGTGCCAGCTGCTTAAATATTCTTTACATGATTGATATTTGGACAATGGGATCATATTAAACCACGTAGTCTGTATCTAAATTAATTAAAAAATATTTAATTCAATTATGTAAGCACGTTAGATTAGTCGATCAGATTTTATATGTATGTATAATGTTGAATTATTGAAGTTAAATTTAATCTTATTATCGTTATGAGGTAAATATATTATAAAATTTGTATTTTCTATAAGAAATAAATACAATAATAGACAATTAATGTGAGTAGGATGAAAGCTCACTTTTAAAGTATTTATTTGAGATCTTTGCAGAAATTAAAAAAATAAAGAATATAATTTTTTATGAGGGTAAATTAGATAGCAAGGGAGGAAAGTCATTTGTGTAAGACCCAAGGAAGTAAGGATATTTTAGTTAGGGACAAAATGAAAAATAATTTTACGCCGAATGGTATCTGGTGTAATGGCAGTTGCCTAGTTATTATCATCCATGTGGTTGTGAGGTTGATTCCTCTTGTGTTTGCTCGAGCAAGCTGATATTTGTAAATATTTGTAAACGATTTTCAATATAAAAAAACAAATTTATGATAATCTTTACCCAAGCAACCAATATTTTATAAAAATTATTATCAATGATGAGATGGTTGGATATAATGTAATGATTCTTGAAAACAAAGGGTTAATATATAAGTTAAATATATACTTATCAACTTATTTAAAGATTTAAAAGTGGATTAGATGGAACTAGGGATTGAGATCATATTATTCCATGACATTCCTTTGAAAGGATTGTTTTTTTCATCTTTTCAAGTGGAGGATGGTGTAGTGGGACAGACAACTTCTATTTAAGACCATGGAGTTAGAATTTTTCTATGGAGGTAGAAATTATTAAAGGGATTTTGGACTTTCATATAAGCTTATCAACAAGGATGTTTTGAAGAACATTGGTAATACTTTATAGAAGTTTATCCAAGAAGGGTCAACTTATCAAGAGTGAAAGCATGCTTCATATATCTAGATATGTGTCACCATGGATATTTAAATTCATTAAGATTAAATCTAGATTAAGAGAATATGATTAACAAGTAGTTTATAAAAACATTGCATTTTGATGTTGTAAATGTTATGAGACTAGGCATACAACAAGAGATTGTAAAGTAGAAAAGATAGAACAAGATATGAAAAGTTTTGATCATGAGATAAAATTTAATATGAAGTAAGAAGATCGTTGCCTAGGGCAAGGGCAAGGCTTTCCTCCTTGTTTTGCTTGTTTTCCCTCTTTATGCGAAATCACGTCCGATCCTTAACGGGGTGTGACTTCGCATTGCGATATCGCGGTCAGCCTAGATGGGGCGCAATTTTGCATTTTAGGTTTTGACACATTAAAACCCTATTTTTTCAAGGTTGGCATGTTTTAGGTCGACCCTCCTTGGTTTTCCAGCTCTTGTTACCTTCAAATACACTATATAAGGAGGGTTTGAATTCACTTTTCACACACAAGTTAACACATGCTCACATAATCGATACTTGCTGATTTTATTGCTCACATTTGATTTCTTGCAAAGTATTTTGTTCGTTCTGCATCCTTCTTCTTTTGCAAGTAAACTTTGAAGTGAGGAGTTTTGATTGATTATCTGCTACATTAGATTATTGTTGTTCACTCTTGGTGGATTGTTGTTGGAGTCCTAAGGAGAGATTGACCATTCGGGAGATCTAAAAACCTTTTGTTTTGCTTTTGTATTCTTTGCCAGATGAATTTGCTCTTCTACATGCATATTTGGATTTTATGAATGATGTAATTGATATTTTGCACTTATCTTTTATTTTTTGCATAGCTTATGCAAAATTGTATTTGGTCCTTGACGGGGTGCAACTTCGCATTGTGTTATCATGATTGCCCATTACGGGGCACAATTTTACCTGAGCCAAAAAATGGGACAATCTAGAGCATAGTGGCATATTCTATTATGTGATTTCTACATTTTGTTCTATTGTATTGTATTATGTTTACTTTTCTCCAAAGGTCAATTTTTGCTTTTAATTATCAAAGTGTAGACACCTAAAACGCGTCATGTCGAGGCGACTACTCATATGGGACATGCTAGAAGACCATATGGAAGACCTTGGACAAATACCAAGGTATAGCAGTGGTTTTAACCACTCATTTGGGCACCTTTGCCTAGTCAGTGCTAATCGTTGTTGACACCTTCGGTTAGCAGAGCTGACCGCGCTTATCAGTCATGGTTAGGCCCCAAAGTCAGTTGGCCTTTGACCAATTCAAAGTTGGTTCCAAATGGCCATTTGGTTGTGGATTGGAGTAGTTTGAGTGAGGAAGGTTCTGGATATTTCCATCCAACAAACTCAACTACCCATTCTTGATCTTGGCTTCCTCATGAAGCTAGGACATAGCCCTTCAAGGTGCTATAAGACCCCCATCCAAAAGGAAAGATAGAGAGATGCATAGGATAATTTGAGCAGCGAAGCCCTATCAAATTCAACATCCACCTAATTGCATTGTGACATTACTTTCTTACCCCCATTTGAGAGATTGAAATGGCAATTCTAGCCATAGAAGTCCTAGGAGGTTAAGAGAATCAAGAAATGCAATTACACCCATTTCATGCGCACTCGGAGTAATTCAACCACCAAATATGTTAGAGGACACAGAGGTGACCCTTGACCATCAATTTGGCAAGAGAATTCAGAGATCTAGCCCTTGGACTTGAGGACAAGCACATTTCAAGCCTCATCGTGGTTGTCAGTCGAATTTTATAGTGCTCACCGTACCTCAGAGCCGTGGTCAGGGTAGTATCACTAATTTCCTTGTTTTCTCATCATAGGAATTGTTAATAGCAGTAGGCTAAGCATAATTTAGGTTTTATTGCATTTTTAGAGACTTTTGACCGATAGAATTATCTTGTTTAGTTGCTTGCTTTCAATATTTTGACTAGGATACTAATGAATATTTTTCATGCTTCCATGCTTTCAAGTTGATAATTAGGCCATTAGATAGTTGCATATGCTTTCCCTTCACATGGTTCATAACATATTTTCATGTTTCTCATAGGTTTATTAGCTTTCTTGCACTTTCTTGATTATATGCTAATAATGTCATCTTTGTATACACTTTCCTCAAAAAGCCTCATCAAGAGAGGCATCCTTTATCACTAATGCTTCTTGTTGTTTATTGCATGCAGGACTAACAGGGTTTTGACATGCAAGGCAACAAATACCTCTAATCATGGAGAAGAAGGTCATCGACACCTTGGAGTAGTTCGTGTCATCCTGAAAGGCATTTTGATCGCATCTACCCTTGAGAGGGATTAGATGCTATTGTAATTGATGTATCAAATGGGTATCCCTAAGAGGGATGAATCTGTAATTTGACTCCATTGAAATTAATAAAGGATTCCTTGTATTCATTTTATTTCTTGTTGTCAATTTATGCATGCCTATTTGTGTATATTTCATCAATTGCAATAGTTAGACTAGGTGCGAGCCTTTTTGGTGGTTACAGAAGGTGATCATGGTGGGAACTTCCACATTTTATGCCATAGAATACTGACTTGTGTGGTTTTATGATGACAGGTGCTAACCATCGCGGTCAAAAGTTGTCCCCACGATACAAACCCACAGGCAACAGTCTTAACTGTGCCACAGAGCTACGGTCAACATCTGATAGGTCGTACAATAGGGAGAAAAAGCTTAAATCAGATGAGGATCTGAGGTAGGATCCACTATTCTCTATTTTCCCTATTCTCTGTCTATGTCTTTTCCAAAAAAGTCAAAATCACTAGCATAATTAGGGAATGCAACCAAAAGATAAAATGCATTGAGTCCCTAGGTCTTTTCGTAGGTTCTACTAGTCGCTGCTAGGAACAATGGACCTTTGAGTGTAGTCCGCCCTAGTCTCCAGTGGTCTAGGCCCTTCTTGTATGCTGGTTTGCTTGCATGAGGCCCATCTAGTGGCCACTTCATCATAGTCATTAGTGTGCATTTGTTTTGAAAGACATATAGTTAATCATGCATACTTTTGAAAGTTAAAATGTTCTTTTTAATTTGCATCGCATGTAGAAGAGTCATGAGTGTTGTTTTATGCATTTACTTTCATGCAAAATAAAAGGAACCACACACACCATGACACACTTAAACGCTAGTGAGTTGGAAGTCACATCCAACCACTAGTAGGGTTCAATAACGGTGGTAGTGATTTCCATCTGTTGGCCCAACTCCCTCGAACCTTTTGTTACTAGACCAATATCGGATCCAAGATGTCGTCATAGCCCATGCAAAATAGCATGTATTCCTCCTCGGAGGGGTGTATTGTTGCGCACGGGTGAACTGGGTGAGGACCGAGAGGACCTGTGCTCCTTACCGAGTGTGGGTTTCATCTCCACATTTCGGGGGGTTTACATGATCGTGACTTTCATTATCGGTTGTCGAGCTATGAGTATACAGGTGAAAGCCCTTTAACAATTGAGAAAATCATCAACATATAAACAAGAGATACAACAAATTGCAAAACACATCAAATAGTTTAGGGCTCATTTTAAAACTTTAAAAAGAGATAATCATCATTGTATTCTTTGCGTGCTAATAAAAGTTAAATCTAGACATAGGATACACATCATGGTGGTTACACGGAGAGGCCAATCCGGGCATAGACCCGAGATTGAGGCTGAAGCTCCACCCAACACACAACAAGTTGCGTAGAACCCTCAATCACAGAATCCTCCCGAACATCATTCGATGAGTATTAGAGGGGATAATTCTACACGTGGGGATCCTGTTGAGAATACCTCAGTTAGAGGAGCTACTAGACACTCCTCTAGGCATAGATCAGAGCATGGAGCTTCCCAACATGGGGGTTCTGAACATGTCAGCATTTACCATGATCGCACTCCACGTGCATCCATGGGATCTGTTGAAGAGTATGTAATCGAGGGATCCATATTGGTACCCCTTCATCCTGTGTCTAGGGGAGGTTTGAGGCCCCCACCTTCTGAGTATAGACGAGTTTAGGATCTGCCCATTCAAGGGCCAGTAGACAAGGATGCTTCGAGCATAGGCCCACGTAGACTCCCAACAAAGGTGAGCCTTGTAGGATCACCATAGACATATCTAAAGTGGGAGCCAATGGTACACCACCTCATGAGCCATGGCATAGTAGATAGTTAGATGGTCTAGATAGAGTTTTAGGATAGTTAGGCTACAAGCCTACCCCTACGCCTTCTCATCCTATGAGTGTGCATAGCGGTAGTACCATTAGGACTATCAAAGAACCTAGAGAGTGCTCCAAGTATTCTTAAGATATGTATGCTCCTGCATCTCATGTAGGCACAGAGTATGAGAGATAGCTAGACATGAATGTTATCTTCACATACAAGGGCAAGAGCATGGTAAATCAATCCATTAGGGGACACACCCATAAATCTGCTCAAATAGAGCACACACACCAAAGCCTCACACAATTGATCACATAGATAGATCTCATAAGCTAGTGTCTGAGCAGAGACATCAAATCCTCCAAGACCAATTGGAGGATGTTCATACAGAATGAGAATACCTCAAAAATGAGAATACTCGAAGGCAGAGGTTCATAAGACAACGTTTATATGAACAATGCATGCACGAACAATGCATCCTTGATCAAAAGGAGCATGTTGAGAGGGAGGACCAACTAGCTAGTGTTGGTTTACATCCCCCTAGTGAGCATAGGGAGCACATTGATAGATGAGTTGCTTCACAACCCGATTTGCACCCTGAGCACATAGACATTCATACTCACCTTAAAACCCAACACAGAGCCCCAAAATCCTCCCCCCCCCCCCCCCCCCCCGGCCCCCCCCCCCCCCCCCCCCCCCCCCCCCCCCCCGATCTGGTTGCTTTAATGCAACATGATGATGAGCCAGTTATGGATTATGGGAAATGATGGAGGAAGATGATGGCCAAGTTGTCATTCTCCATCCCTACTTCTGAATTAACTAGAATGTTTATGAAAAGTTGTGCCAAGCACATTTTATTATTATTACAGTTGTAGCAATATCAAACTTTTGAGGAGGCTTTGGCATAGGCCAAAGTGATTGAGGATATCAAGTTATAGGAGGGTAACTTGAAGCTTAGAAATAAGAAGGAATGGAACAAGAGAAGCACTAAGAAACAATAGGCCAAGCTGGCCCACATTAATCAGGTGGTGTTGAACCTTCAGAAAGGGGATAAGGGGCAACAACAATGAAATTATCAAGCCCAACCTCCTCCTACACAGTATGAGCAGTGCAACAACTATCAAAAGGGTAAGAATAAGGAACAACGTCCACCTCACCAGTTCACACCATTTTTAGAATCGATGACCTTGATATTCCATCAACTGTGTGAGGCCAAGGCCATACATTTACCCAAGATCAAATTATTGGACCCTAATCAACCCAAACCAAAGGGGTATAGGGATGAGTTGTACTGTATCTTCCATAGAGCAAAGGGACACGACATTGAAGTATGTTGGAGTTTCAAACATTTAGTACAAAATATGATAGAAAAAGGTGAGCTAACTATGGATAACCCTCAGGCACCAGATAATCAAAATATGGGGATTTACAAAAATCCTTTGCCTAACCATGAGGCACCTAGGAACAATATTGGCCAGGTCAATCAAGTACGCATCGAACCACCAACCCATGGGTTCATCGGAATGGTCAATGTTGTCACTAGACATGCGAGGTATGAGAGACCAAATCAACCTCTAGCTCCCATTAGAGTCCAAGTTGCACCTCCTCCAAGGCCAGCCCAAAATGTGCCAGGCCCACCAACTAGACCGGTGGTGACAATCAAGAGTAGGTTAGTTCAAAACCTACAGATAACTCCAACAAAGTTGTCAATTTATGAGCTGATTCAGCAGTCTCCCAAGCACAAGGAGATGCTTATGGATATTCTAAGGTCCATAGAAGTACAGTCCCAAGATCCAAAAGCATTCACACACTTCATGGGACATGTACAACAGTGTCAAGAACCGGTCATACAATTTCATGATCATGAAGTCAAGATGGTTTCCACTATCATAGTGGACCTGTTGCTCCATATCATAGCATGTGTGAATCACATACCTTTCAAGTGGGTTTTGATTGATACAGGATCATCAATCAATATTATTATGACCAAGGCATTGACATATTTGAAGTTGCCGAAGTCACATATTGTACCTTCCACTTTCACCTTGAGAGCATTCAATGATGCATTATGCTCAACGGTAGGTACCATAGTTCTTCCGATTCAGGTTGGACTAAAGACCATCCCTATGATGTGTCATGTGATTGAAGGCACTATGCAATATAACATCCTTTTAGGGAGGCCTTGGATACGAGAAATGCGTTGTGTCCCTTCTATTCTCCATCAATGTATCAAATATGTACATGAGGGGTAGGTTCACGTGGTGCCTTCAGATGAAGAACCATTTAAATACATGAATCTAGAAGATTTTCCAAGGGATTTTATGCTCCCCTCAATGCACCTAGACATACGACCGAATGATGCCAATCAAAGAGCCAGGAGGTAAAAAGAAGGAAGTGTGTGCTAAACCTACAATGTCCGCATCTCAATGATCGAAGCACACGACAACTGCTTCTACTAGACCGTCTACATCTGTGATGCATCGAGATGATGAGAAGCTAAAAGTAAATATGGGCAAAAAAGAGATAAAGCAAGCACCCAAACCAGTTGTGATCGAGGTTCCTACTCCCATGGAAGTAGAGAATGCTCAAGGAGGAGTCGAAGAGGTACCTCAGCCTACTTCACCTGCATCTTCAGTAGGGTCATCTGCACCACAGGTGACCATTCATTTGGTTAATCCCAGATTGGGGGAATATATCATGTAGAATGTGACATTCACACCGATCATCGAGACTGCACAAGATATGGGCTGACCACAAGCCCATCACCTTCCTGTAGGGATGGTGGTACCACTAGGGGTACCTCCTAACCAAACTAATTTTATCTATGGAGGGCTCGACCAGCTTGCATCTCGCACTTCCATGGATGAAGATGATGATGAGCCATTCACTATGAATGTTCATTATCTTTCTAACCTAGAGTATGCCTTACGATATTTTGAGCATTACCATTGGCATGGTTACGGGCTCGGATTATTTGAGCAGGGGCGTAAGAGGTCGTATGAACCTCAATATCAGTTGCCTACGGATAGGTTTGGGTTAGGATACCATATGGGAGGATAGGATGAACTCCTCATGGTATCTTTAGACCACCTGTACCTTAGTCTGGGGGTGAAGTCGACTTCAATCCTTATCACCCTAATCTTGCCTCTTGTAGGGATAACCGGATAGTGTCTTATGTCACTATAGGACCACCCAAGACATATCACGAAGATATCTTGGTGGAGACCGGTCTAGAGCATATACCAAGAGAAAACTTGGGTGAAAAAATCCATGAGGCAACCGATGACATAGGCATGAAGATGCAGATTGCTAGTATAGCGATAGATGCTGAGTCAGAGGATCACTCTGATGAAGATACAATAGAGTCCATATTTGAGATAGGTGGACCGAGTTGCATATATGAGAGTGGTGATGATGATGAGTCCTCAAATAGTGAGCAATATGAGGATGAGACTGAGTTGGCTTATCTAGGCCCTCTTAATTTATGTCATCTATTACCTTCAGAGATAGTCATTGAGGATAATCAATCCTTCATGAGCGATAGCAGTTATCGAGAGTGGGCTTTCATGGGGCCCCATCTTCCTAACCTCTCGATTCTAGTAGGTAGTGGTGAAGGTCTCTATTATGATAGTGATGATGAAGATGAAATAGAGAGAGCCTATTTAGGGCCTCCCTACTTACATCATCATAATGCACCTTACACTACAATGGATATGCATAGAGATATAAATCTTCATCCTCACCTCAGAGGAAGACCACCTAATATGGATAGGATTTATCATATGGTCTTCCCTGATCCACCAACATTTAGAGAGCTCCTTGAGCCTAGAGATCCTATTCTCGAGTCTATCCATAGACCAGATCTAGAGATCCCCATACCCCCAGAACCACATCTTGGGGATGGAAGTTATACTAACTTAGTGTCACATGCACGTGGTCCTGGAGACATGATCCATTCCATCAATATGATCTCCATTGATTTGACCACTCCACTTCACAACCTAATCGATCCTTCCAAACCATTGCACCTAAATGTAGATGCTATTGATTGGGATCACATTGACTCACCACTAGAGCCTGAGGATTTCTTCCCTAACGAAGAAATGTTGCAACCTTTTCACTTTGCGCTAGGCTGTGCACATGATGTTTATCATGTTAAGGATGCTTCCAATGTGGAACCCATAAACCCAGTAGATGACATCCACTTGATCCCTACACCTCATCAGCTTGAGGAGGGATCCCACATGTCAATAGAGGAAACCTTCAAAGTGGATATCAGTAATGATCCCACCAATCCAAGGAAGGTTAAATTTGGAGAAACTTTATCTCCTGATGAGTGTGCCAACCTCATCCCTCTATTGAGAGAGAGACCTGCTCTCTTTGCTTGGACTTACAAAGACATGCCAGGTCTAGATCCAAAATTGGTTACTCATAACCTTTCGCTAGATCTGTCAAAGAAACCAGTCAAGAAGAAACTTAGGAAGATGCATCCGATAGTAGCCTTAATGGTTAAAGATGAATTGCAGAAGCTATTGGATGTAGAGTTTATCATTTCCATCGACTATCCAGAATGGGTATCAAACATGGTGCCTGTAGGAAAACCTGATGGAAGGATCCATATCTGTACGGATTTTAGAGACCTCAATAAGGCAACACCAAAAGATTCATTCTCCCTTTTCCAAACATAGATGCTCTCGTAGATGCAACTACGGGTCATGAAATGCTCTCCTTAATGGATGGTTTTTTTGGTTACAACCAAATTTAGATTAAGCCCGAAGACCAGCATAAAACCATATTCATAATGCCATGGGGAACATTTTGTTATAAGGTTATGCCATTTGGTCTTAAAAATGTTGGTGCTACATATCAATGGGCTATGACATATATCTTTCATGACTACATGCATAAGATCTTAGAAGATTACATCGATGACTTATTGGCAAAGTCATTGCTACATTCAGAGCATGTAGAGGTCCTGAGGAAGGTCTTCGATCACCTGATAGAGCATAATGTCAGGTATCCTAAAGGTTTGTGTAACTTCAAGAAAGCTCTTAGGATTCATCATTTCAAAGTGAGGGATCAAAGTTGACCCAAAAAAGGTCAAGGTAATTTTAGAAATGCATCCACCCATGAATATCAAGGAATTAAGAAGCCTTCAAGGCAAAGTAGCATCCATCAAGTGATTTATCATACAGTTATCAGATAAATGTCGACCCATGAATCGACTGCTACACAAGGGGGTCCCATTCAATTGGGATGAGGACTATCAAGCAGCCTTTGTTGAGATCAAGCAATACCTAGAGATGCCGCCAGTGCTAGCTCCACCAAGACCAGATGAGCCATTTTTGCTATATATCGACAACTGAATTTGCATTAGGGACCATGTTAGCCCAAAAGAATGTGCAAAACAAAGAGCAAGCCATATATTACATTAGCCGAACCTTGGTGAGTTACGAGCTAGGATATGCATATGTGGAGAAATTGTGTTTAGTAGTAGTGTTTTCTACAAAGAAATTATGACATTATATGTTAAGTCATATGACATATGTCATATCAAAAAAAAATCATTTTTAGTATATTATGATGAAAAAGAAATAAATATAAAAATACACACAAAGTGGATCATATTATAGAAATAAATTTATAAGTAATTCATTAGCCAAAATTCCATTAAGGGATAGGTCATAGTTGATCAACTGGCTGAGGTGCCTCTAGAAAATAGTAGGCCCCTCACCATTGAGCTTCCTGATGATGTAATTTTTGCCTTATCAGAAGCACCCAAACCCGAAGAGCTAGATAAAAAAGCTGATATGACTTTGTTCTTCGATGGTTCGAAGTGTGAGCAAGGGGGTGGTGTAGGAATAGTGTTGTTCACATTGCAAGGTGCTCCTATGCCCTTGTCATTCAAGTTGGATTTTCCTTGCACTAACAATAATGTTGAATACGAAGCCCTAATTTTGGGCCTCCAAATAGCTATCGCCATGAAGATTAAAAGGTTAAATATCTTTGGTGATTCCCTTCTCATTGTTAACCAAGTGAAGGGACTTTTTCAATGTCGATGTCCCATTATGAAGTCTTACAAAGATCTTGTTGATAAATATTTAGCTCAGTTGGAATGGTATGACATCGAGGCAATCCCTCATTCGTAGAATAGATTTGTAGACACTATGGCATCTTTGGGATCCTTAATCCCTCAGAATCCATCTACTGATTTTACTACCATCCATGTAAAAATATTGTCACATGCTATTGTGCAATGTGAAGCTTTGGATAACAAAGAGTCGATCAACATGATCCAGGTAGAACCGAACCATGAGTGGTTCTACAGAGCCAGATATTTTCTCAAGAGAGCATCCTGGGGGTCTTTGATCTCATAGGATCCTATGGGGAGTGGTACTACCATTCACCATAAGGTTGTTTCCTAGTCTGCATTTGTGAATGTTGAACCGTAGGGGGAGCATGTTGTCTTGTCAGTTGAGGTTGAGAGCTATCAGAACTGGATGTCACAAATATACGACTTCCTTAAGCTTGGTGTAATCCCTCAGGGATTATCGCATGTTGTGAAGTGCACATTTAAGTAGAAAGTGATAAAATATATCTTGTTAGGAGACATTCTGTATCATCGAAGCTACGATGGAGTTCTCCTTCATTGTCTTGAGCCCCAAGAATCATCTTGGGCAATTTTGCAAGCTCACGATGGTACGTGCGATGGCCATTTTAGTGGCATGGCTATCATCAAGTGCATCCTTCACATGGGTTATTATTGGCCCACTATGGAGAAGGATTGCAATGTGTATGTCAGGAAATGCATTAAATGCCAGCATCATGCTAATCTTGCGCACCTGCCATCACAAGCCTTACAACCCATTCAAGTGGCTTGGCCATTTGCTCAGTGGGGTTTAGATCTCATCGGTAAGATCTCTCCTCCATCATCGGGCTGACATACATTTATTATTATGGCTACTGAGTATTTTACTAAGTGGGTGGAAGCCATTCCCTTAACAATGACAATTGGAGCACGTATTGTTGAGTTCATACTCACCAATATCATAAGTCATTTTGGGATACCATCCAAGATAATTTTGGATAATGGAACGTCATTCAAAAACAAAACTATGAGAGCTTTGACATTTAAGTACAAGATCAAACATAGTTTTGTGACTCCATATTATCCATAGGAAAATGGGTAGGCTGAAGCTTCAAACAAGACAATGGTTTCCATATTGAAAAATATGGTACAAGAACACCATAAATATTGGCACATCCAGTTGCCCCTTGCATTATGGGCTTATAGGACTAGTATTCGGACACCCACTAGGGCAACTCCATTTTCACTAGTATATGGCATTGAGGCCATTATACCCTTAGAGTTGGAAATTCCAATGTTGTGCATCGCATTGAAAGAGTTCATCGATGATGACACTGCATGACAAGCTCACCTAGATCAATTGATGCTACTTGATGAACATCATATGAATGCCCTGGAGCATCTCTATGTTTATCAAGAGTGCTTAAAATGAGCTTACAATGACAAAGTCCATCTAAGAGACTTTGAGGTTGGTGATCTTGTGCTGAAAGAGAACCAACAGAACTCAAATATATTACCAAAAATGTGAGATAAATTTATGGCTAATTGGTTAGGTCCTTATATCATCTCTGAGAATATTGGACCTAGGACATATCGCTTGACATCGTTGGAAGGGGTTGAAGAGCCTGAACCTCTCAACATCCTTCATCTTAAAGCATTTTATGCCTAAAACCATCAAAAGGCTCCAAAGGCATACTGTAATCCCTTTGGTCATTCAAAAAGGCTCCAAAGGCATCTGTAAGCCCTTTGGTCAAATTAAAAAGTAATAAAATCCAAAAAAATTGGGAAAATATCAAAATTCAAAAATAGTGCATTACATTTCATTTGCATCATTGCAAAACATTTGCATCATGCATTTCATTTTCCACATTTTGCATTGCATTAGGCATATCCATCCACCACATTTGCATTAGAATAAATTGTGTTTACAATCTTACAAATGACACCACATTTGTATTTCAATCATGCATCTATGCACTATCATCTATCATCCATTCACCCTTGTGAGTAATTGTGTTTTTCAACACAACCCTTCTTGTTGCTATGAAGAATATACTAAGGTTTTTCGATCATTCAACCATACTTAGTGGTCTTCTCAGGAGTTTGGTAGAAAGCTTGCTTTGATTTTGTAGATGAGGTCTAGTTTGTATAGCCCTTAGCATATCATAATCCTATCACTAATCAACAAACTAAACAATCCTAATAAGGACTAGGGGAAGATGAACGCTATAAAGTGGGACCAGGTATCCTGAGGTGAAAATTTTATTCTTGCTTATCCCCCTATGCGGACGGTTCGAGAAATATTGACAGTTGGAAAAAGGACAAGCTTACCCCCTACCCATACAAATCCCTTGCTTACAAATGAAGGAGCAATATCCCAGAATGATATCCCTGAAAGATATCCCAAAGTGAAACTCCCAAAGTGAAATATCAAAGTCAAATAAAATCAAGATCAAGTTTTATCAAAGAAATCAAATCAGTATCAAATCCCTTGCTCAAAAAGAAAAAAAAAAAGTACAAAATAAACTATGATTTTTATCACTATAGTACAAAAATAAATAGTGATTCTTATCACTTTACATGAGCAAGTATCCCAAAAAATTAAAGAAAAGAAGGGGGCGAGCTTGAATCCCTGGAATTGTCAGTACTACCGTACCTTACGCATGATGATATGTCTGATACATTAGCATTTCGCTTTTGTGCAGACCAATGTTTGAATGTGGAAGAGCTAGCTTCAGGTGTCCTGTATCACCTAGTAGTCTAGTCCAACTGAAATCTAAACCTAGGATTGGATAGACATTTGAGGATCCCCAATCTTAGCAATGGGCTGAAAGAATCCCGCCTGACATCGGGGTATGCTTATGCCTTATCTAAATATACTCATTTGCACACATAGGGATAATGAACAGTTAGGGTCTATCCTAGTGAAAGCCTTATGTTTCAGAAGCCTAGTATGGTTAGTATACAACTTTTGATAAGTCAACTAAGGTGTTTGAGTCTCATGGAAAACCTCAAAAATTCCCAAATAGCAACAAACAATTTTCAATGCAATCATCAAAATCAATTTTCTTTTATGAGAGTTTGTTTATTAGAACTATTTATAGTATAGGATAGATACCGGATGGATGTCAAAAATGATATTTAAATGGCCACTGACTATATTATGAATAGTATTCTAATCTACAAAAGCTTATGAATAGAAAACATACATCATTGCATCTCACATATGGGTGTCCAATAGATCAAATCATATAATAAGATATAGCAATTACATCTCATGATTGTTATACATTCGATGGTGTCATCCATTAGATTGTTCAAACTCATATTGCATTCATACATGATGTTTTAAGAAATTAAAGCATACATATCCATTTCAGAAAAAACATTATCAAAGAAACAAAGAAAAATTATGCAATACATACATGGCATAGATTATGTCATAGCAGTATAAATTAAATGCATACAAGTATAATAAATCAAACATGTATTTAAACATCATATATCACATTCATATACATTCATCATAAGTAGTCTACCTACACATGTATATCATTGCATCTCAAGTCATACATTTATCATACATCACATCATATAGCATAAAATAAGCATCACATTTAAACATTGCATCCATATGCATCTCATAAAACATAAAATAAAAATAATAAAACTACACATATAATGAGTCTCAATGTCAGATCATATATATATATATATATATATATATATATATATTTTTTTTGTGTGTGTGTATCAAAATAAATAATCAATAGTACATCGGCATATGTCAAAAATGCCCATAGGCTACATATGTGTAGGTCCTCGACCTTACACTAAAAAATGGTACAATAGCATCTATAATATCTGTACTAGCTAGCGCCTGTACCCCCAGACTGAGAGGCTCCACCATCACCTCCACCATCCCTATGAGTCCTCCTCGAGCTGGCACCTGAGGTCCTCTTTGATCTATGCGATCTATGACTAGAGCTAGCTGAGGACTATCCTATCTCTTGAGTATGAGTCCTCTAAGATCCTAAAGCCATGGACCTCTCAGGAATATCACCCCTAAGTAGCACAATCACTCCTCTCAAAGAAGATATGTATGCAGCATCTGAAGCGCTATCTCAATATGCTATTGACCAAGAGCCTGAGTCTCCTGATCTCTAATCCCAAGTCCAACCCTCTAAACCCTATATCCTTGTACTATTGGTACTACTAGAGCAGCTAGAGGTACTAGAGCCACCTATGATGATGAGGGAGCTCCACTCCTAGACTTGAGTGCAATAATATATCCCATCATCACATCAACCTAAGACTACAGAAGAGTGCACTACCCTGTAAGCCATTGTATCTCTATATCTATAGATGCAACCTTCACCTCTAAGGTGGTCTTCTCCTCCTCATAGCTACACCATCGAGTTTACCCTACTATTAGTCTAGACTAGAGATCCCCCACATTTACCTCAAGAGTGGCAATGGTGGTATCTCGATGTAGCAGCTGCATCTGTAGAGAGCCTACCTAAGTCTGTAGGCTGGCAATCTGGGCCCTGAGCTACCCAATCTCATTGTTTGGGGCTACCTCACCCTCCTCAAGAGCGTTGCCCTCCTCCTCAGTTGGTGGTGCCTCCTCTAGCTCCCTCACCCCATCCACCCTTAGTCCTCTATCAGACTCGATGCCCATGAGGATCTACCTCTGCACCCTCATCGCCCTCTACTACATCATCTAGGACCCTACCCAAGGGGCCCTCAAAACCCTACCATACTCGAAGTGTCCACCATGTGTCATAGTCAGGAGTGGTCCCTGCATCTATCTACCCTGACTCCTAGAAGTCATCATCCTCCTCACCTAGTGGAGTAATCCTGGGCCAGGTCAAGTCCCTCTCTAGGTGGAGGTGATGGTAGATAGTCGACAGCTCTGGTATATCCTATCTGATGTCAAACTATCTCAGGACATGAGAGTAGTAGAAGAACTCCCATACCTTGAACTTACATCCGAGGAGCCATCTATCCCTACATGCTCGACGTAGCTGATCATCAACCTCCATCCATGGAGGGTAGTCTAAGTAGGGGTACCACTCGATCTGATTGGCCTACAATGCTGCAAACCATCCAATATAGTGTGTCAGGTCCCCTACATGTGATCTGCTCCTAAAGCCCTCCTACTCGTGAGGCCAGCATGTAGCATAACACTGATGCCTCTCCTCAATGGTGCCAATCTCTAATGGTAGGTTAGTGGGATGCTCGATCCTGATATGCTACCACCCCTAGATCTGTAGTAATAAACTGCATCCAATATCGACTCTGCTCCTCTAGGTAATCTGATACAACTCATTATAGAGTTACGCTAACAATGCACTACCCTAAGATAGGATCAGGGGATGATCTATAGGACTCATGAGGATGTCCAAAGTCCTAGATAGGAGGTTCCAAGGGAACCTCATGCCAGAAGAGTTAGGCAAGATGACCTACATGATCAAGTGCATGAAAATGGTTGCTCGCTCAGTGAAGACCCATTGTGTATGCCAGTACTCAATGTGGACCCCTCCATGGTCTGAGTCTCGCTCTACCTCCTCACTATGATGGCCAAATATCTGAGTGAATATAGTCCTCTTCACCTCAGTCGATGATGATGTGATGGCCTCACCATCCAGAGGGATACGAAAGATGTGGTAGACATCCTCCAAGGTCACTATCATCTCACCTATCGATAGGTGAAAGGTATTGGTCCACGCATCCCAACATCGGGCCAATGTAGTCATATAGGCCTAGTCAGCCATGATAGTGGGGAGGCATAAAACATAGCCAAATCCCATAGCCTCGAACCACTCCTGGTCCGCCTGAGAGAGGGTGTCACATAGGTTGCGAAGGATCTCAGACTCCCTCGCCCTCATAGTCAAGGTCTAACATAAAGAATAATAAGGCAAAAACAATTAAAAATCAAACCAAAACAATAAAAAACAATTTAAAAATGACAAACAAAAGTAAAAATATTGAAAACATCAAAAAAAATGGAATAATGCACTTCAAAAAATCAAAAAGATCAATTAATTCTGCTAAAAATAAAAAAAATTGAAAAAATTAAAAATTTTTTCTAAGGTTGTCGAACCGTGGTTCAGACCCGTGATCGGGATGGCGGTCAAAATTTTGACCATTTGAATTTGAATCCCACCATGGCTGACAGCCATGGTCCCCAAATTGACAATTGGGAACCATGCCTACCAGCCATGACTAGGAAAAATGACCTTTTTAGGGTCACTTTCCATCCTGAGACACCCCAAAAATTAAAAATCCCTCCCCTCTAAGCTAACCTAAGCTAATCCTAACTAGGGTGAGGTTTATTACCGATAGTTTAGTGAGGTTAATTTAGCCCATTACTTAATGAGGTTTATTTTAAAAATTGGTAAAAGCAAATAATGAGCGAAGATGTGTGCTTCTACCTTAATAGCACCGACTCCTCCAGGTTGGTCCGCCATCGGTGTGGATAAGGGTGAGGTCAAAATGTGGCAGCGTTCCATATCAGTTTTGTCTTCTTCCCTCTTAGAGCTCTCAAATTTGCAAATGCTACAGGAAATAATGAAATTTTTAAATTGTGAAAAATCCTTAAATATTTCCAATTTCGGCCCTGACCGTGCTTGACAACCATGGTCCCCAAATTAGGGTTTTCCACCCATGGGTCTGACCCATGGTTAAGAAATTTAAATTTTTAGCTGTTGTTGTCAAACGTGGTTAGAAAACTACAATAAAAGATCAAAAATCCCACCATGGAGAGCTATTAAATGATAAATTAAAAATACCCACATGACCAGAATTGTAAAAAAATTCACAAAATAACAAAAAAATCAAATAAAATCAAAAGCCAAATGCGCCTCGTATCTAGTTATTTACCCTACACACTTGGCGGTTGCAGTGACTTGCGCTCCATGCAATCCGACAAGATGAGTAAATTACCATAAGGACATTTGGGGCAAATTCATCATCGTGGAATTACTATGCTTCATTTCAATCCCTAAGAAGGCCTAACAGTCGGACTGCTCCATGGGAACGAGGTATTCATCTTAATTCTTCTATGATATTTTTAGCAGATCATCGATAAATATGATTCAACACAAGCATAATTGGCATTGCTATCATTTTGATTCCCTAAAAAGGCCATTGAGGCTGGACCGCTCCAGGGGATAGAGATGTACAATTACTATTAATAGTTGCAATCATAGCTGATTAGGCCTAATCAAGTATCAAATGCTAAATCTTAATTTGTTCAAAGTCATTCATAGTGGTCAAGCGACTCGTCGCTTCATTTAATTGTCCTACCCTCATCGACTCATCGCTTGAGGGGGTAGTCATAATATCATAATCATAATCAAAGTCAACAGAAGATCCCTTGATCGTAGATCTCTTGATCTTGTCAAAATTATGTTCATCTTACGAATCATTGCCAAAGACTATCATAAGCTTACCCTTTGTTGGGGCAAATAGCAAATATGATAGTTTAGTTTGTAGCTCTCTTCCTTTCGATTATATAGGCTCGAACTCCTATTGTAGCACCAAAGCTACCCGAATGTCTGATGACGAGTGCAAACTCTTACAAATTTAAGCCTTCCATCCAGTTGGAAGCAATGATTCTAGGATGCGCATCCTTTTGCTAGACCTTGAGCATCTAATGTTGATCAGACTAATGATCATCATCCAACCTACGACATCATTTTAGGAGGTCTATTTTTGCTCAACATTGTTCGATCTCACAATGCATCTCAAAAGGGGCATCTGTAGACACCTAAAACATGTCATGTCGAGGTGACTACTCATATGGGACATGCTAGAAGACCATATGGAAGACCTTGGACAAATACCAAGGTATAGCAATGGTTTTAACCACTCATTTGGGCACCTTTGCCTAGTCAATGCTAACCATTGTTGACACCCATGGTTAGCAGAGCTGACCGCGCTTGTCAACCATGATTAGGCCTCAAAGTCAGTTGGCCTTTGACCAAGTCAAAGTTAGTTCCAATGGCCAATTGGTTGTGGATTGGAGTGGTTTGAGCGAGGAAGGTTCTAGATCTTTCCATCCAACAAACTCTAACTACCCATTCTTGATCTTGGCTTCCTCATGAAGCTAGGACATAGCCCTCCAAGGTGCTATAAAAACCCCATCCAAAATGGAAATATAGAGAGATGCATAGGTGAATTTGAGCAATGAAGCCCTGTCGAGATCAGACATTCACTTAATTTCATTGAGAGAATACTTTCTTATTCCAATTGAGAGATCAAGATGGCAATTCAAGCCATAGAAGTCCTAGGAGGTTAAGAGAATCAAGAAATACAATTACACCCATTTCATGCACAATCGGAGTAATTCAACCACCAAATCTATCAGAGGACACAGAGGTGACCCTTGACCATCAATTTGGTAAGAGAATTCAGAGATCTAGCCCTTGGATTTGAGGACAAGCACATTTCAAGCCTCACCATGGTTGTCAACCATGGCTAATAGTGCTCACCATGCCTCAGAGCCGCGGTCAGGGTAGTATCACTGATTTCCTTATTTTCTCATCGTAGGAATTGTTAATAGCAGTAGGCTAAGCATAATTTAGGTTTTATTGCATTTTTAGAGACTTTTGACCGATAGAATTATCTTGTTTAGTTGCTTGCTTTCAATATTTTGACTAGGATACTAATGAATATTTTTCATGCTTCCATGCTTTCAAGTTGATAATTAGGCCATTAGATAGTTGCATATGCTTTCTCTTCACATGGTTCATAACATATTTTCATGTTTCTCATAGGTTTATTAGCTTTCTTGCACTTTCTTGATTATATGCTAATAATGTCATGTTTCTTATACACTTTCCTCAAAAAGCCTCATCAAGAGAGGCATCCTTTATTACTGATGCTTCTTGTTGTTTATTGAATGTAGGATTAACAGGGTTTTGACATGCAAGGCAAAAAATACCTCTAATCATGGAGAAGAAGGTCATCGACACCTTGGAGCAGTTCGTGTCATCCTGAAAGGCATTTTGATCGCATCTACCCTTGAGAGGGATTAGACGCTATTGTAATTGATGTATCAAATGGGTATCCCTAAGAGGGATGAATCTATAATTTGACTCCATTGAAATTAATAAAGGATTCCTTGTATTCATTTTATTTCTTGTTGTCAATTTATGCATGCCTATTTGTGTATCTTTCGTCAATTGCAATAGTTAGACTAGGTGCGAGCCTTTTTGGTGGTTACACAAATATCAGGTAAAAAGACCTAGGGGACTTGACTATTGTTCCTCCAAGTATTGTTACACAATGGACTAAGTAGGCCCCCTAACACTAATCCCATTTTCAAATGTTTGTTGAGTTACCTTGCAGGAATAGGTATTATTGATAGCATTGGATAAAGAGATAAAATCAAGGATAAATCACCAAATAAGCTAAGTATTCTGATTACTCTTTAGGCCGTTTGTTGTATGCTTTATTTTTCTATTGTAAAACCCTAAATTTGATTTTATAGAAATATATTTAATTAAGTTCTAGGTATTTGAAAGATAAACATCATATAGTGTGCACTTAGGGTTAATTATGTTTGTGCATCTCTTATTGAGCCCTTTCATAAAGGTTGTTCATTTAGAACCCTAGAATAGAAAGCATTCAAAGGAAGAATCATTCTAGTATTAGCACTTGTAGTCTTGCATTTCTATATTTTTGCATTGTCCTTTATTTTTTTATAGCATAGATCTATAAAGGCCAAATCTAGGTGTTTGTATTGAATCTCATACATTAAACATTTTTGAAATTCATGTGTACTTGGACCGAGTCCTTAAAAGTTATTTCTTGGTGAATCCCTCTTAGAATCGAGTGTGGAGAATAATGTAGCCCCCACGATTCATCCCATAAGGCTTTCTATCTTAACATATCATTATTTGGGAATCATACGTGGTAGGGCGATTTTTCCCCTCTATATTTTCCACCTAATTCGGCCAAAACTATCAAATTCACCAAGGTTTTATAATTTTTGGTGAAAAATAAGGTAATTCACCATTTCCTCCTACATGAAGTTTGCTAGGATTCTCTAGGGTTTCAAAACAGATTCACAAATGTTTACAAGTACATTTCGGGTCTAACCCCTTATGCATAACCCTGTTGGTAGCTACTATATATACTAGTAATGATTGAAATGGATTAGGTGGTATCAAAATAGGGGGCATCAAAAGATATTTATTTAAGGATTTGAAAGCCTTTTGATACCCATTGTCCCAATCAATTTTGGTATCTATAGACACCAAAATCTAGCCACTTGTCATCCATCCATAACTTCCCACCATATTTACCCATTATTTATATATATTTGTTTAATATATATTTAAATAATAATATTTTATATATTTAATAAATGTATATATTTATAAAAATTAATCCCACCCATCCATCATGATTTAATCCTAGCCACTCATCTGCCTTAATCCATGCCACATGCCCAGATTTAATCTTCACCTTCCATCATGTTTTAATCTTAACCACACAAATTGTGTCGTTGAAACCCTAATATGCACTAGAAGAGATTATAAAGAAGATTCATTTTGATGACTCAATCCCTAAAAAAACTCTCCTAAACCTCAAATTCTTGAAATTATAAGTTCTATCGCTTGTTGTCACCCCTGCATCTGTTGCTATCCACTTCACCCGAATCGGATCTGCTTTTGCAGATTCTACTTCAATCCCCAGAATACCCCTCTAAGTTCCTCGAGTGCCTCTAGGTATCTCTTATCATTATTGAGAACCTCTGGGAACCTCCTATAATTACCGAGTACCTCTAGGTGGTTCCCTACCATCACTGAGCACCTTTGGGTACCTCTTGCCATCGTCGACCTCCCATAGGCATTCACAACCCTAGTTCTATAGTCTAGCGATTTCTCGGGTGTCGCTAGTGTATATGTGCACCAAATTTTGTAGCAACGATGAAAAATAGAGAACAACGAATTAGTGTGACAAGGTAATTTATTTATTGTAAGTATTTTTGTTCTTTAGATTTGTTTATAGATTCATTTCTACAACTAGGGTTAATAGTTTTCTTATTGAGGGGCTCACATAGTGTAACCCTCATAGATATTATTGACCTTATATTATTATTTTTTGTTTGCAGGTTTAGGGATCAAGTTCATTGGAAGTTGCTGAAGCACTTGAGTGGTCTGGCCTATGAATATTTGAAGCCCACTCACCATACTATTGATATGAAGTCGAGCGTGAAGAAACTACTGCTCCCTATAGCCAGAAATAGCATAAATTTGCTATTTAAGTATAATATTAGATCCCAATACATAAATTTGTTAGCTAGGGTTTCATAGAACCCTAGCATATTGAAATTATTGTATTGGATAATAAAAAATTGTAAAACCCTTATCTAGGGTACACTTGGTTGTAATATTAGAGATCCACCCAACAATAAGAATAAAAGTTTATTTATGTGCAATCATATGTGTTTATTCTACTTTATTCATTCATTTATTTAAGTATATTGTTTGGTGTTGTTCGATTTTGCATCTACAAATGGTGATCACGGTGGGACCCACAATGGGTTATTTATGCTAATTATATTGTCATTAATTTGTTGCTTTTTGTCTTTTGTCTTGCAAGTTTTTCAGAAAAATGGGTTGTGTGAATTTTGTAGAAACAATTTTTGAGAAGTCACAGAAGTTGTAAAAAGTGTGCAGACGCTGCGACACTCGTGGGACACTCAGGAAATTCCTAGATGCATTTCATAGGAAACCAAAGGTATTTCATTGATAGGAGTAACAATATGTAGGCTTAACTGTAAGTCTACTATAAAACCCTAACCTCTCTATTTTACATATTTTCATGTTTTTATAGATTTACAGTAAAAAGAACATCATTAACAATATGATAAAAATGAACATTTTAATATGAATTTCTAGGTATTAGAATATTTCTTTGCATCCACATTCAATCATAGATCATACATTGCCATTTAAGGATTTCACTATTTTTTTGTGTCTTTGTAGTTGCATCTTTGTTTTCATGTGAATGATTAATTGCATAAAATAGTTTGCATTCTAGGGTTAGGGATTTCTCCTTTTGTTGGTCTAAGTAGGAAAAACATTAGAATAATTGAAAGTACCCCCACATTTGGTGATTCAATATGGAAAAGTAGACGAACCCTCCTCTATTTAGAGAGAGGTCTTAAGAAGTGTACTCTACTTCTTTTTGGAAAATCAATATTTCTTTTGTTGGCTTTTAATTTAAACTAGTGAAATCAGTCATTTCTGACATTGTATGTACACCTTAATAAACTAGAAATATTTAAAAAGAATCACATACAACACATTTAATTTTTAACAGTAATGGATGGATTTCATCACCAACCATTTCTTGAGATCTGGTGACGATGGGTTTCATATCCATCCATAAATCTCTGCCTCTAGACACCATAGGTTACCCTAGAGCAAACTTGTTGGATTTCATCACTAGTAAGAATATCATTGTCCATCCTAGCCATAGTGTTCATCCATTTTAATTCATATTAGTGCATTGAAACACACAAAAACAAAAAAAAACATTAACATGAGATAATCAAAGAACCAGGTAAGACACATTTTGTTGCATAAACATAGGATTGGATTACCTGTTTGATTTTGTGAGTTTTTCATTCCGCATTTCATTTTCAGCACATTTTATATTTGGTTCATTAGTTTATGGTATTAAAAAGAAATCAAGATAAAATAATGAATTAAATATCCACCAACCAAACCACTTTAGTAATGGAGTGTTCATCATCACCTTCCACCACCACTTCCATGATCAATCCCCCTAGTGTGATACATGTAAGTCATTCAATTTTTTTTGTAGATCCCTCACACACTATGTCATCCACATCATTTCATATGGCGATCCCCTAAATAGAATCATCATCATCAACCATTGACCATCACATCACCCATATAGAAATGGCACAAGTGGAAGTTCTTACGAAATCCACTAACTATCTCTTAGAGTTAGTCCCCAAATCACCTAGACATGATCCTTCTTTACAATAGGAACATGTCTCCTCCCAACCTTTAAGCTTTACCTAGGTGTACAAAAACCCTCTTTTTGATGTATCTACTACACCTTCTCAATATTTGTCCATGTACCAATCATCATGTACTCAAATTACATCCATCCCATCCTCATATACCTCAATTTATGGTAACTCTTTGTATGAAGCACATGTTAATATTGCTTCACAAGTTCCCACATCCATACCATCTAGTATTTCCCATCAAGTTGCAATTCCTATTGCAACTTACTCCCCACCTACCTCATCAATCTCATCTACATATATTCCATCAACCATTGATAATGAAATACATGAGACATGGCAACATCTCCACAAATTGCTTAAGCAATGATAAAATACTCAACAACAAGTTTAGGTAAACCCTAAGCCTTCACCTATTTCCACTTAGTCCATTTTTGTTAGCCAAGGTCCATCTTGGATACCATAATATTCTATGGTTTCCATTCCAACACCATCACCAACCCATACCCATTCTATTTTTATTGGTCAACCTATCCAAAGCCCTCATACATCATCTCCATATCTTCATTCACAATCATTTCTTCATCAACCACATCATCATCAACATCAATCTACTCCACCATGTCATCATCACCTTATCACACCTCAACATATTTCCACATCGCCATCACAAAATCATCAAGTGATTCAGGGTTTTCAAATTCCTAGGGAGCATCCTCGAATCTAGGTTATGCAACAACAAATTGATAGTTTAATGCAACATACTCCTGAAATGATAAAACAAAAGCCTACCTTACACCAACTAATCAATCAACCAATTCATCCTTTGGTACCATCACCACCATATCCGATAGATTTCACAATACTGAAGTTTGATAAATTTAAAGGGATGAAGAATCCTAAAGAGCACGTGAGCTTATTTGTTCACTCTTATTTTAGAATTCAAAGCAATGACACTCTAATGCTTATGAATTTCCCCCAAATATTAGGGGGGGATTTTGTTTAATGGTATAACCATTTTCCCAATCATAGTATTTATACTTTTGAGCAATTGGTTGACCAATTTCTTGCAATATTCTCCTTCAATATAATAAATAAAGTCTCATTATTCAATATCTATGATCTAAAACAATATGATGATGAGTTTGTCTATGACTTTGGTAATCGTTGGAGGGCCATTATCACTAAATTGCTATTTGCCCTAACAATGGAAGATCTGAACTGATTGTTCGCTAATAGTTGCTTAAAACCTATATCTTGGCTATTTCAATTACAACAACATAGATCATTTGGTGAAGCTCATACCCAGGCTAGCACAATTGAGGAGATAAAAATCCAATAAGGAGTGCTTAAGCCTAAGAAGAAAGAATGGCAAAATAAGAGCCAATATAGATGAAATTATTTTGGCCAATCAAAATCCAATCAGGCCAATCCGACCAATTCATCCAATCAATTAAGTCATGTGGTTATGAGCCAACCAGTAATGGCTCAACAACAACCCATGCAACAACAACCGTAAAAATTGAATATCATGTGATTCCATCAACTACTCAATCAAGTCAAAACACAGTTCTAGCTATGGACAACTAACCACATCGACAATATGCTCGACAACCCCATTGGCTAAATCTTATACCTCCATTTTTTGCATGTTATATGAAAAATAAACTTCCCTTTCCTGAGGTCAGACCTGACGATATCGCTAAATGTGGTAAACACTATAAAAAATATTTTTTTTATCCTTATCATAGACAAAATGGACATGATATTTATAACTGCCATCAATTCAAATATAGAGTGCAAGACCTTATTGAGTTAGGGGCTATAAAGCTTGATAATCCTCTAGCTCAACAAAATCAAATTGTTAGGATTTTTTAAACACCACTTCCTCATCATGAGGAAGCACAACCAACAACCGGAGGGGCAAATACCAAGATTCTCCTAATCAGGTTAATCATGTTCAACAGTACCATGGTTTTGTGGGTGCTATTAATGTAGTAATCCAAGGTCAATAACAACACTCCAATCAACAAAATGCTCAATAGAAGTCTAGTCAATCACCCATACCTCCACAGGCAAGTGTGTCTCAAACTACCACATCATAATATCCCATCCAATTTTTTGCTAATCCCTCTTAGCCAATCCATATTCCATCCCATACATATCAACATATTCATCCTTCCAATCTTCCATATAGGACAATCATCTCATTGAGTAGTCGGTTAACCACAAGCTTAAAAATGGCTTCAGCCAAACTATCCATATATAAGCTAATCCAACAATCTCCTCCACATCATGAAGCATTAATGGATATTTTAAAATCCATTGAACTTCAATCTCAAGACACTAATGCTTTTAACAATTTTGTGGAGAATATTCAAACATGTATGGATTCCTCCATTACTTTCTACGATTTTGAAATTAAATAAATATCATCAACATTAGTGGACCCTTCATTACATATCATGGCTCAAATTGATAAGAAGCCTTTCAAAAGAGTTTTAATTGATACTGGCTCCTCCATAAACATAATAAGAGTTTTAAGGAATAAGTGCACCTAATCATGCAGCATAGTGCAAAAAAGCAACTCAAAAATTTAAAAAAATTATGATTTTCATCTCACAAAATAAAATAAAAAATCAAGAAAAATCAAACATTCGGCCTAAGGTTCTTGGTCACTTTCACTTATAGTGACCAAAAATCGACTGCTGAGGCTGACAACGGCCAAACACCAACGGTCAAATTTTTGACCGTTAGGTTTTTAAACTAGTCGTTGTCATCGACAATGACCAAGTCGTAGGCTAAAATGATCGCTTTGTGCGACATCGACCAACGGGCGACGCGAAAGTAGCGTTTGCTCTAGGCCAAAAACACCAAAAAAATTGAAAATTTATAAAATGGGGGTAAGACCAACAAAACAAATCCTAGACTAAGCCTAACTACGGGTTTGGTTTGTTTCCAACAAGTTTAATGGAGTTCATTTACCGATTACTTAAGTGCGGTTCATTTTTACCCAAAAGTGAAACAAATAGGGTTAAGATTTTGAAGAGTACCCAAGAAGCTTCGGATCCTCTGCTCGAAGATGCGTCACCCTGCATAGCCATAATATCCAATGCAACAACACTCCAAGTCACAAATTTCACTTTCTCTCCAGAGCTCTGAAAAGAAAATTGTCAGCTAGAAGAATGAAAAGTCAAAACCCTAGGCTACCTTTTATATTTCCCAAGTTATGCCTTGGTCACTGCTGTCATCAGTGGCCCGAACTTCTTGGTCATTGTGGTCAAAAGTGGCCAAAAATAGGCATTTGGGGGCCACTGGATCTGACAGTGGCTAGCAGCATAAGCAAAAATGGAAAGATTCTTTCCAGGAGGAATAACAAAAAAATCACATAAAAAACAAATCTCGAGTAAGCTTCATAATCAGTTACTTACTCTATCAACTCTACGGTTGTAGTGATTTGCACTCCATGCAATTTTGTGAGATGAGTGAGTTACCATAGGGCTACTTGGGGAAAATTAATCATTTTAGAATTATGATGTATCACATCAACCTCGAAGAAGATCAAGATGGTCCTACTGCTCCATGGGTACAATGGAATCATCCTAATTCCTTTATGACACAAAAACACTGAGCTAAGTGATGCAATACAAGCATAAATAGAATCTCTCATCTTAATTCCATAAGAAGGCTATATATGGCCTAATCGCTCTCCAAGATAGGGATGAATGATCATCATAAACAATTGGAATCACACTTGGATGGGGGTTTGCCCATTAAAAAAGAACAAACACTAGAAAGGAGCCAAACTAGTCATATTGGTCAAGTGACTTGTCGCTTCACTCATTGCCCTTCCCTCACCAATTAATTGTGTAAGGGGGTAGTTCAAATATTCAAACAATCATAATCAAAGTCAACCAAAGATCACTCGATCATATCAAAATTGTGTTTGTCCTATGAATCATTACATACAACTCTTACAAAACTTTCCCCATTTGTTGGGTTCATAAGCAAATATGACATTTTCAGTTTATAGCTCTCCTCTGGTCAGGTCTATTGTAGTGACATAAGCTACCCGATTGTATTTGAGTAATGAGTTCAAGTGAACATGTGCAAGACCTATGCTAAATTAGGCCTTCAATCAGGTTGAAGAAATGATTCAAGAATGCGTGTTGTCTTGTGTGATTGGGCCATATAGCATTGATCAGATCAATGATCATCATACACCCTACAAACATAGTAGTCTATGTTTTTTCTTTGTGCTGTGTTTTCCACATAGTGCATCACAAAAAGGGGCATATGTAGACACCTAAAACATGTCATGTTTAGGAAGACTACTCACATGGGCACATTCATAGATCATGTGACTAAATATTGGGATCTTCAACGTATTAAAAGTGGTTTTCACCACTCATTTGGGGTAGTCTTAGCCCATCCAACCTTGGCCGCTATTAACCAGAGCGACTGAATCCTGGTCATTTCAGCTCAAAGCGGCCAAATTGTAGCCGCTGTAGACGACAGTGGCTAAACCCTAAAAAAAGTAACTTGCCATCAAATCAGCCCAATCATGGGCAAAAGTGGTAGTTTGCATGCAATAAAGCTGAGCAAGAATAACTTTGCATGATTCCTCATGTCCAATCTACATGAAAGACTCATGTATTAATTTAGACACCAGTTAACTGGCCCTCAAGGGTAGACAAAGGAAAAAAATCCCATGCTAACATCTAGTGTGCATGCAGAAAATCAATCCTAGGGTTTTGGCATTGACCTAGGGTTTCAAACACATTATAAGGTGCAGACCTAAAGGCACCAAAAAAAAAGAGGATGATGAATTATTGATAGACTTAGAGAGAGCTTTCAGAGACTTGGAGAGATTTTTCTCGTAGCGAAGCCTTATCGAATTGGAGAGAAAATTAGAGCACCTTTGAGGAGCAATGAAGTGCTAACCGATTTAGGGTTTTCATCTACAGGATATTCAACACATCGGACAAGAAACGATAATCATTTCAACATAGGTAACAAGCTTATATTCATAGCCTTGGACCAATAGAGATAGGTTTTCATCTTAGCAGCCACTATCTCGGATAGTGGGCCACCGACCTAATCTAGGGTTCTTTGCATTAGTTTCTTTCATTTAGCTTGTTACATGCTTTTACACCATTAGCATAGATTTAGTTTATCGCATTTACTAGCATTCATAGCATTAATTTCTATTTTCATGGAGCACATTTCTATTTATCATTAGGGTTATTACTAACAACCTCATCCGAGGAGGCAATCTCAGATAGTTGAGCATTTTCCATTATTTTCATACTCACAAGACTACAGGTATACTAGACAGGTTATCAACATACGAAAGCAAGAGGATCCATCTAGGAGCTAGACTTGAAGGAGGCATTTATAAGCCCTCATACAGTTTCGTGTACGTCACCAGGAAGCCTGCAAGAGTGCATCACCCCTTGCGAGGGGATATCATACATCCGCTACCCTACTTTGTAAAATATGTATCAAAAGAAGGGAATCCCTTAGAGGGATCTATATGTAACCGAACTTGAGAAAAATCAATAAAAATCATTATCTATTCATTTTATTTGTATCTCGATTGTATCTTTCATTTAATACATGAATAAATATGAATAAGATAAATAATATTCATAAATAGGAGTAGTGGAGGGTGCGCCGCTTCCCCGAGGTCACTACACCTAAAATGAACATCAACTATTAGAATTCCAAGATCTTCATATTTAGGCATTAACAATTTCTCTATCATTAAGTTTGCAATTTTTCATAGTACATGTACTATGACTAGGTCACTCTTTTTCATGTGTCCAAACCATCCAAAGCAGATCTCACACATAGTATTAGCATGTATCATAACATATTTTAATATCTATAATAGAGGTATTCTAACAATGATATTATGAAGTTCTTATAGAGGTATTCTAACAAGACATTGTGGGTAGAGTGGTGCATTGGCAATTGGATTTTTGTTAAGGTGTGTGGCAACACTTTACATCAAGGTTCGAATATCCTTGACTGCATTCGAAGGCATTGGAAGAAAAGTGCTTGAAGCACTTTTGGTTTGTGTGGAAGGGAGGAAGGACTTAAGGCACGTCGTGTCTTTTCCTTACAAATGAGAGGCTAGCTCGTGTGGAAACCTTAGCCATAGATAAGGCATTCATGGTGTGTGCAAGTTGGGGGTTCGAATTCCCTTGAGGAGGTAATTACGTTTTGCTCTAATTATTTTTGGTTGATGCCCTAGGATAAGAGTTATAAGGTGGTTAAGGAATAATTAAAGTTTTTAATTAAAATTTATTTTTATAAGGGTTGTGATTATTATTTCAGAGGTGGATGAGTTGTTGATTTATTTTGATATTCATGAAATTGAAAATTAAGATTTAGGAGAAATAAGGAGTTGTTATAAAATATTTTTGAGAGCCTTATTGATTATTATTTTTGATAAGGGTTTATATTAAAAAGGACTTTGGTGGATGTGTTTATTAAGTTGGAGTAAAAGGTGTAAATTGAGTTATGCTTATCTTGTGATTATTATTTGAAGTCCAATAACCCTTATTGAGATTGGAAAGGAAAGTTGTGTTTAGTGTGGCAGAAATTGTGGACAACTTATTGGCATCAAAAAGGTATGGGCACATTCTCCTATTGATTGTTTATGGTGGTTGATTTCTGAAATATCATTGGAGTGAAAAGCATTGATTGTGGTTTCCTTTTCGAAAGTGGTTGGTTGAATGCTTCAAGGTTTTCTGGTTTGAGATTTGTGTTTAAACCTTGTTTTATAAGCATAGTCATTGAAGCCCATTGGTTGTGAAAGAACTTGAAAAGAACATGAGTATCATTGTTATGTGAGATTTGTGGTTAAGCATTATTGGAAACATTTGAGTTGGTTGATACATGCTTGGACTAGGGTTTTTGTGAGAAAGAGTAGTCCCTTGTGGTGATTGGTTGAGTTGAGTTGATTGAGCCTAGTCAAGTGATTGTGTGAGGTGATTGGTCAAGTTCCATGAAACAAACTATTCCATAATTATGATTTGAGTTGATTTGAGTTGAGATTGAGCTTAGAACATATTGAGTCTCTAACAATTCTCTTTATGCTTCTATGAGTTGATTTGAGTTAAGATCATTGTGGATCATTGTTGTCATCCATTGAAGAGGACATTGCCATTCATTGTTGAGTTCATATTTGAGCTTTGCCTTGATAGATTTGTGGATGAGATTTGAGTGCTACTTGAGCATGATTTATTGAGCCTTTGAGAAGGTCTTTTTGGATAGATTTGGGACAACTTTGTGAACAGTTTTGGGACAACTTTATGGATAGTTTTGGGATAGCTTTGTGGACAGTTTTGGGACAACTTTGTGGATAGCTTTGTGGATAACTTTATGGATAGTTTTGGGACAGCCTTTGTGGATAGTTTTAGGACAACTTTTTGGACAACTTTGTGGACAGCTTTATGGATAGTTTTGGGAAAGAGTTGTGGATAGATTTGAGCAAGTTCTTGGTGATCTTGTTAGAGCATATTTGGGTAAGTTCTTGGTGAGATTGCTAGAGCAGATTTGGACAAGTTATTGGTGAGCTTGTTAGAGTATATTTGGGCAAGTTCTTGGTGATCTTGCTAGAGCAGATTTGGAAAAGTTATTGGTGAGCTTGCTAGAGCAGTTTTGGACAATTTTTGTGTGAGCTTGTTATTTAGTTTTGGACAAGTTATGTGTGAACTTGTTATTCAGTTTTGGAAAAGTTTTGTGTGAGCTTGTTATTCAGATTTGGACAAGTTCTGTGTGAACTTGTTATTTCCTAGCTTTGCACATATCAAAGAAATCATTGTATTGGATAAGGATCCTTATTTCTGTGTGAAATATTATAGGGATATTATCTAGTGGAGTACCCCACATTGGGGGAACCACGTTAAATATTATCTCTCAATTATGTGTGGTGACTTGTGCTCTTGCTTACTACTACTATCTGAGTTATTAATGCACACTGCTATATTTGGTTATTGAAATTAAGGACATTAATTGATATTGATTTGGAAAGAAAGTGAAAAGTGATCTTATACTGTTCACCCCTCCCCCCTATCAGTATAAGCTTATGTTATTCATTATTTAGACCCATAAATAATTGTAAAGCTCCATAATTTAATATGGATGGGAACAACCACAATATTTTTACATCAATAGTATAATCATAAACATGACACAATATGCCAACTAAAAAAAATGATCTAAATATTAAAGTAATCCCTCAAAATACTAGTAGAATGAAATGAGAAATGTTCTTCATGGATGGTGGATCCATGGGTAGCTATATAGGGTATCCATATGTAGTAGGTTCCCTAGGTTATTCCTTATCTTGTTCAACTTCTCCATCCATGCTCTAATAAAAGGAGACTTCTAGGACAACAATGTCACTTATAGTTTGTTCTAAAGTATCTACTATTTGTTCTTTTCACCTACAACTTGTCCAAATTCAGTTTGACTAATTACATCTTCACTTTGATTAGGGTATTTTAGAATGAATCAGTCTTGACTATATCTGGGATAGTTGTGGAAAGGCATATAACTAAGAAAACAAACTAAAAAATAAAACAACTATTCAAATCCTTATAAAAACTACAAGTTGGTGCTCAAGGTACTAGTATTGGATGTTTTTTGACTAGATTCTAATTATAAATAATACTTTCAATGGTTAGTGCCTAAGGCTCAAGTATCTTATGCTCACACGTCAATATTAAAGTGCTTTAACATAATAAATATTCCACATTTTTATTGTCTATAAATTGAGGCTCGGTCTTACATCCTCACATAAATTACCTAATTCAAAAAATAAAATTAGAATTTTTTTAGATAGCACCTAAAGCTCCAGTATCTTATCCTCACATGTCAATGATAAAATGCTTCACTCTAGGAGATCTATCAAGTTTTCGCTAGCTAGTGCCTAAGGCTCTAGTATCTTGTCCTCACACAAATTACCTTTAAAAATCCCCACTAAAAGGTCCAATAAAATAGTGTTGAAAAACAACTTATACAAACATTTAATGCCTAGGGTCACCATCCCACATAGTTATCTTTAAAATAAACTTATAAGTAGCATAATTAAAATTAAAATAATATTGAAAAAAAAGGATACAAACATTCAACAACTAGCGTCACCACACTACATATTTATTTGTAAAATATATAGCTAGATAGTATAATTGAAATTAAAAATAAAGTAGTAACCCGAGTGATTTGAGCTATAGAATCAATTAATCATGGATCTTTTCCCACTAAGAGAAAGAGGCTAAATCATCATTTATCAAAGCACTTGGTAGTCATCTCCATGCGTCATTTTAAGTATCTTTGTTCAAATACCATTCTCTGTTAATCTTTGGCATCCTCCCTAGAAAAAATGCCAATAAGTGATGAGTACCACCTTTATCTATCAATATAGGTGTTCAATTGGCCAAGATTTCAGCATTATATGTGTAGATAAATGAGGAAAAAAACTATTCCTTTGATTTAATTAAGGGTTGAAATCGTTCAATTTTTTATACTAAATAAAAATACTCCATTAATACTATGAACAATTTTTTTTTTGTTTCAAAATATTAAAATATTATAGAAATTAAAAATAATGGAAGCATCATCCTCACATGCTAGAACTCTTTAGTTGCCCCTTTGCCAAGAGGCTAGAAAAGAAGTCCCTCTAGGTCTACCTAATAAATATATTTAGTACAAATAGAAATATGAAGATAATAATTTTATTAATTCATATCACAACTAGTTGGAACTAAAACATATTACTCAAATTGCCTATTCTACCTATTGTCTATCTCTATCCTCCCTTTGGCATTTCATAAGACCTTAAAATTCCTTTGTTTATATAAAGAAAAGAGGACAATTTGGCAGTTACAATTTTTTAGCTAATTTAACAAGATATAGGTAAAAATAGAACAAAATTATTCTTTGATAATTTTTTTTACAAATTGACATCAGTTGTTGCATGATCCTTGGAACAAATTCCTTTTTTTATCTATAACGAAAAATTGGTTACAATAACCTATTTGTTATCTTACAGGTGGAATCAAGGATAACAATTTTCCTTACATCGTTGAATTCTATAGGTTGTCTATAAATTTTGTTGCACCTATCACTTCATATAAATCATGCCATGTGTAATATAGATTCAACTCTTAAAAATAATGTCATTATTTTATGATGTTATAGGGCTATGATATCTGTTATTATATGTCATCCAACATTCAGTGCTATGAGTCATCTAATGTCTAGTGCTACAAGAACTAACAAGCACTATAAGGAATATCTTAAATTATTATTTTTAACTAGTAACACTTGTAGCACTTTTGATCAACAATTAAAGTTGGGTTTTAATTGGGTGCTACAAGTTTAGTGTATTAAACTTATAGGACTTATAACACCTTTGGCTGACAAGCAACTTTGGGTTCTATAGTTTAGTATTTTAAATCCATAGTGTCTATAGTACCTCTAGTTGATGAGAGACTTTGGGAATTATAGGTTCAATATGTTAAAACTATAGTTCCTATAATACCTCTACTTTATGAGCAAATTTGGGTGCTAAAAGTTTAGTATTTTAAACTTATGGTACCTATAGCACCTCTAGTTAATGAGCAACTTTGAGCACTGTAGGTTTAGTTTTTAAAACCTATAGCACCTCCAGTTGATGAACAACTTTAGGAACTTCAAGTTAAATATTTTAAATTTATATAACCTATAGCACCATCGGTTGATGAGTAAATTTGTGTGTTATAGGTTTAATATTTTAAACTTACAATGCTTGTATCACCTCTGGTTGATGAGCAACTTTAGTCACTCTAAGTTTAATATTTTAAATCTGTAGCACCTATAATATCTTTGATTTTGCAAGTGAAGTTGGATGCTCAGCAAAATATTTAGTTTTTAATAGGATCATCATAAATTATTATAATAAATTTTTAAAGCTAGCCATATAACATATTTATAGCATAATAACACAAAGTTAGTCTCAAAATTCCTGTAATTAACCATCTATTATCCAAAATATTATTTTTTTTGAAAGATACACAATTAGCTAAAATATTTACCAACTAATTACTAAATGTCTACATAAGATAGGAAAAATAACGAAATATAAAATAACAATAGCCATACATTTTTTTATTATATGGTCTCATTAACACTTCACTCCCATTAGCAATTATTTCATCTCATCACTCAATCTCGGTGATTTCCCCCTAAATTTCTCTATTATGACTTCATACACCTTGTCATAAAAGTTGTAGGAGGTATTTCACACTTCTTAGTAGGGCATGTCCATGCACTCCACTATGCTTATATCTTTTCTATATTCCACTATCTAGTCTAGCTAGAGGGTGGAAACCAACTTTTCTTATAGTAAATGATTAATTAGACTAGGTAGGAAGTATAGTTAAACTTCCTTTCTTTATTAAATTTCTTGAGTTGATTGTCCATCAGGTCATAGATGTACTTGGAATATTATATCATCTAGGAGTGCCCTATGTAGATCTATATGGCATATAGTAGGGATATATGCTCTTTGTAAATCATTTGGTCACACCTCTCCTTGATAACTACAATTATTCCTAATATCATAATCTAAACATTCTTTTTGAATTGGCTCAACTCTAGTAGGATGCTAAAGTTGGTTGGTAGGTTAGGGTTTAATAAGTTCCACCTATAGGTATTGGTTTACCTATAGTAAAATAATTTCTAGGTCTTAGTACTATAAGGTATTCACATGGTTGGATGATTAAAAACCTTCAACATATTCCTCATCATCCTCTATCTAATATAGACAATATATTTTGTCCCTTGAGGGAGCCAAAACCTTATTGTGGCTGGGTTGTATTTTGTTATCACTACCTCTATTAATTCTAGGAAAATACAAACTTGAGGAACTAGATTCATAGCTAACCTTGAAGTCCAAATTTGGCTTATGCTCAATGAGTTAATTTTGGGGTCCAAGTTGTACCTTCTAAGGGCATCCTTCCTACCTATCATTCTTACATTACTATAATTGTTATTCTCCATCATTTGTAAGGGTTTTTGAAGTATTATTTAGGTCTTACATGAGGTAGGGAGAAATACCTCTTTCTTTTCCCTATTGTCTTATTTTGGGCCCATTTCTATGATGGTTCTACCTCCTTTGATGCAATCATGGTAGGTGACAATGGGTCAATAAGGTATGGGGTGACAATTGTGGAAGGAGGTGATATGTTATGTGCCTTTAGCAATGAAGGGTTGGTAGAAGCAGATTTGGTGTCCATTATAGGGAAATGGTAGAAAATTAGCCAAGACAACAAAAATTTAAGCAAACTAAAAAAATGGGAGGAGTGATTTGCTTATAAAAATTAAGCAATTCACTCTTCGAAGGTGTATAAGAGAATGGATGGAAGTGAAGAAATGCACTAAAAAATTAAAGTTATTTTCTAGAAGAAATAGAGTGAATACTATTTATATGAAGCTCTATTAGGTGGAAAGAGAAAGAAATTTGCTTTTTTGATGCAAATTACTTGCTAGTAAGGGTGGAGAAAATTTCTATATTTTCTAGACTTGAGAAAATTTCATAGAAATTTCTTCTAAGGTAGGAACTTGGTATTTTGTAGGAAAATACTCAAGGTAGAGAGCTTGGTAGGCTCAACCTTCCTAAGGATCCCTAAATAAGTGTTTTTCTATAAAATGATGTAGATTTCATAGAAATATTGGGCACCACCATGCAAGTAAGGTCCCCTTAGGCCCTCCCTTAGGGTTTTTATAGGCCCTAACAATTGCACACCCTACCTATACCTTGGTATAGACTATCAAGATGGGGAAATCATCCCATTAAGATTCCATTGGACCCAAGCTATAGTTTTCATGGGATGAAATTATAGGGTAAGCTTACTACTTTCCTTAGCGAGTGATGCGTTATTTTTTTAACATGGTCCTTAATGCACCTGATAAAATGCTAGCTAGGAGAGAAAATGGAATTTTCTTGATGAAAACGAGGAAGTTTTGAAGAAAAGGAAAAGAGGAAAATAGGATTTCGTAGATATAAGAGGAGGGAATATAATTTTTGAATTAATAGTCGATACTATATACATACATGTTATTTTAGTTGGAATTCTTGTTAGTATATAAGGCAAAGGTGTTGCATGTTCATGAAAATAGGTAGAATTATTCCCTTCATGGAAGATATTTTGTAGGTATTTGAACCCATAATTTTAGCAACTAGGTAGATCTTGTTGCACAAGATGTCAAAATTCTAATACACTAATTGTTTTTCTTGATCGTCATCCCATTTGATTTTAAGGTCTCCTTATTTTCTACTCTCATAGCATTTTTCATAAATCCACCTGTTGATGGTTTTCTAAAGTTGTATGATCCTTTTGAAGGCCTTTTATTTTTCCTCTTCTAAGGATAGTAGTGCATTAAATCTTATTTGTATGTTTTTGATGTTGTTGTATTTTAATTCAAGCTATTATAACATTTTAAGGGAAGGGAGCTCAAGGTTAATTGGTAATGCTACCTATTTGTCATATACTAGCTTATAGGGATATGACCTAGTGGGTTATTTTTGTATCACTCTATCTACCCATAATGCCTTATGAAAATTTGTAAGTAGTTTATTTGTGAATCTAAAATGGTCCTTTTTAAAATACTTATGATTTTTTTATTGGTTGATTTGGCCAATCTATTTCCCTAAGGATAATAAGTGTATGATGCTTTGAGCAAAAATCCATACTTAAGGATAAAATATTCATCACTTTAACTCCCTTAAAAAATATGGCATTATCTATGATGATGGCAAGAGAAGCTCCAAAATTGGTGATGGTATCTTCAAGTAATTAAACCACCATATCTTGATTAGATACTTTGGCTAGGATAACTTTGAACCATTTGGTAAAGTAGTCTATAATAGTGAGGATCCATCCATGGATTGCACTTGATAATAGGTTAATATTACCTATGAAATAAAGGCCCAACTACTAGAATGGTTTGGTTATAGTTATGGGCTTCAAAGGAACTAAAGATTTTCTTTTTGTTTCCCTAATCATGCAACAAGATTTAAAATCCTTAACTCATTGATAGCAATCAATGAAAATGGTAGGCCAATAGTATCTAACACATGTGATTTTAAGGGCTATCATGGCCACAAATAATTTCTCTTCTTCATCATGATAATGCTGATTAGGATCCATTTCTATTGCATTTGACATAGTAGAGTAGAATTTCATAATATCTCTTTTTGAACATGATGTCATATAACCAATGGTAGTGTATTACTTTTTATTCGAACATAGTTTTCTCTTTGTTTTTAAATCCTTTAGGGACCTATTCTATGGTCATGTATATACATATATATCCCATCCATCCAACCATTTCATAAATATCTATATATTTAAGTAGAGTGACATGTTCTTCAAAAATTCCCCTTACCATCCTTTTGTATAATGCCCTTCCCTTGATTATATTAGTGGGTTTGATATCAATATCAAATTCCTATATTTTATTGATCCATATAGCCCTCTTTTCTTATAATTCTTCGTGTCATACAAGATACTAAACATTGTAGTTACTACAAAGACTAGTCTTGATTTGTGATAGATATTATTTGAAATTTTTTAAGGATTTCAAAATGGTGAATATATATTTATCAATTAGGGTATAGTTTTATTCATAGTTGTAAATACCCTAGCTCATGAATGATATGGAGTGCTCTTCTTAATGATCATTATTTTGGGTTAAGATGATTGTAATGCTTTCATCAGTACCAAATGCATAGAGCCTAATCATTTTATAAAAGTATGGGTTAATTAGGATAGACACTTTTGTATTGATGTCTTTGACCTCTTAAAAGATTTTTTCTTCTTTGTTCCAATATAGGGATACATCCTTATTTAACATCTTGGTTATGGGCCTAACCATTTAAGAAAAATAAGTAATAAAATTAGGTATAAACTAGATTGAATTAGAAAAGACATAATCCCTTTGATTAAAATGGGTAATGGTAGGTCTTGGATGGATTTTATTTGATTGTGGTCTATGGAAAAACCTTCTTTTAATACTATAGGGCATATAAAATTTCCTTTTTAAACCACAAAAGTAGACTTCTCAGGGTTCAATGAAATATCAAATATTGCATCTTTGAAAGAATGATTTGATATGGTCAATATGTTTAATCTTCATCTTAGAAAATATTGTTAAGTCATCAAGGTATATGAGGATAATCTCACCTACAAACCTATTTCCTATTAGAATTATTGAGTTGTCATTGATGTCAAGGCAGATATCTTCAAGGGTGATTTAATCATATGAGTTGTCATTGATGTCAAGACAAATATCTTCAAGGGTGATTTAATATTTAAATGAAATATTTAAATATTAAAGTGGAAGGTTTATATTTAAATCAAAATATTTAAATAGATATTCAAATATTATAATATTTAAATCATAGATTTAATATTATAATATAAAGGCAAAAAGAGTGGGCCGACTTGAAGTGAGTTTGAAATTCAAAAATTAAATATGCATGGGCCGACCTCCTTGAGCGCACCATACAAAAGTGAAATTAAAATTCAAATGTTTAAATGATGGGCCGACCTCCTTGGGCATGAAAGACAAAGAAAAAACATATTAATATGAGGCAATAATTCATTTTGCAAGGTTGTAAGAAAAATCGAATATCCTTCGAGAGGAGTGCGAGTAGAAGACAAGAGAGGAGAGCGAGCAACGAGTAGAAGACAAGGGAGGAGAGGAGCGCAAGTTCGGAGGAGTAGCAACGATCCAAAGGAGTTAAGTATTCTATTGTGCCCCTTTGGTTTCATCCATTGGGGTAGCCCAGTCGGTTGTCTAGCCCGTGTTAGGGCGCTACGGTGCAGAAGGTTCGAGGGTCGAATCTCCTCGATGCCTATTTTGTTGAAGTTTTGGTGTTCAAGATAGTGCAACAAAGAGTTAAGTATTTTATTTCCCTTTAATTTCATCCATTACCTTCTTTATGAAGTTTAAGGTTAAATCTCCTTCTTTTTTTGAAGCATTTGTTGTTCAAGATAGTGTAGTGAAGGAGTTAAGTATTCTATTATGCCCTTTTGGTTTCATCTATTGGGTTAGCCTAGATGGTTCACAAGCCCACGTTAGGGCGCTACGCTTCTAGAGGTCAGAAGGTCGAATATCATCCATCACTTGCTAAGTTTTGTTGTGCAAGGTAAGGGTAAAGTTTTTAATTAAATTTGATAAAAGGGAGATATAAGGTGTCATGTTATTATTATAAAGTTTTATTTTACAAGTTATTAAAAGGAGATATAAGGAGTCAGTTTGTTGTTTATAAAGTTTTATTTTGCAAGTTATAAAAGGGAGATATAAGGAGTCATGTTGGTATTATAAAGTTTTATTTTACAAGTTTTAAAAGAGAGATATAAGGAGTCATGTTGTTGTTATAAAGTTTTATTTTATAAGTTTCAAAAGAAGATCATTATTTGGAAGGCATATACAAAAGGAAAATCATTTTGTCAAGGTAGATTTGGAAAGCACATGCAAAAGGAAGATCATCATTATTGAGGCAGATTTAGAGGGCACAAATTTGAAACAAGTCAAGACTTCAAAGAATAGAGTAAGAGGATTAAGGTCACATATTCACCCAAGCATTCAATTAACAAGGAAGGACAATTCAACCATTTCAAGAAGAAGAAAAGGTGCACATGATAGTGGAAGAAGAGCAAGGTATTAGCATCTCCAATTCAACACACAAGTAAGTTATCTAATGCTAGATTTGAGCTACCTTTAAAATGTAATAAATGTGAGATATGTGGAAGTGACAAACTAAATGAATGTGAAGAACATATTGACCATTTGAAGCTTTCTACACTAGTGCATATCATCCTCTATATGTTCATGAAGTTAAAATAATTTTGGGTAGAATATGTCTGAATTGCTTTTAGTTGAAGAAAGCAAACTCAAGAAAAGGTGAAGAACTTGATGCCATTATTGATCAAGTTTTGGAGCAGATTTGAGCAATATTTGTGAGCAGGTTTTGGAGCAGATTTGAGTAGTATTTGTGAGCAAATTTTGGAGCAGATTTAAGTAGTATTTGTGAGCAGATTTTAGAGAAGATTTGAGCAATGTTTGTGAGAAAATTTTGGAGCAGATTTGAGCAGTGTTTGTAAGTAATATTTGAGGATAAACTGAGAATATTTTTTTAGATTTATTAGAAGAGGATTGGTGTCTCCTATGGATTGGTGTCCATGAACTTGAGCAAGGGGATTGGTGTCTCCTATGGATTGGTGTCCATAAACTTGAGCAAGGGGATTGGTGTCTCCTATGGATTGGTGTCCATGAACCTGAGCAAGGGGATTGGTGTCTCCTATGGATTGGTGTCCATGAACTTGAGCAAGGGGATTGGTGTCTCCTGTGGATTGGTGTCCATGAACTTGAGCAAGGGGATTGGTGTCTCCTATGGATTGGTGTCCATAAACTTGAGCAAGGGGATTGGTGTCTCCTATGGATTGGTGTCCATAAACTTGAGCAAGGGGATTGGTGTCTCCTATGGATTGGTGTCCATGAATTGTATAGGGGATTGGTGTCTCCTATGGATTGGTGTCCATAAACTTGTATAGGGATTGGTGTCTCCTATGGGTTGGTGCCCATAAAATTTATTGAAGAAAAATATAAGAAATATTTTATCATGGTTTTCTCCCGAGAGGGTGTTTCCATATAAAATATTTGTCTCTTATGTGTATGGTGATTTGTGCATTGTTTCATTATTGCATTGATATTATTTGAGGTTATTGCTTTGGAAAGAAAAGAGAAAATTTTTATCTTATACTGTTCACCCCCTCTCAGTATAAGCTTGTGTTCTTCAATTGGTATCAGAGCAGGTTCCTTCATGAAAGCCTAACAACTTGAAGGAAGATCTTACAAGAACACACATGGCTTGCCAAGAAGGTTTTTCATCAAATAGAGCTCCATTATTTGATGGGACTAACTATGCTTTATAGAGCATAAGGATGCAAACTTATTTGATGGCACATGGCTATGATATATGGCAATCCATTGAGGATGGGTTCACACCACCTACAACTCCTCCCACGGATCGAGATGGCAAGAAACCATTTGAAAATAATGCCAGGGCAATGAATGCAATATTAAGTGGGTTATGTGAATCAAGTTTGTGAAAGTCATGCAATGCACCTCAAAAAAAGAAATATGGGATAAGTTACAAAGAACATATGAAGGAGATGACAAGGTTAAAATGGCAAAACTTCAAACCCATAGGAGGAAGTTTGAATATTTGAAGATGAAATATGAGGAAGATATTGCAAAATATCTACTCCACATTGATGAAGTTGTCAACACCATTCATGGACTTGGAGAAAATATTGAAGACTCTAAGATTGTTCAAAAAATCTTAAGGTCACTTCCTATGAGATTTGATGCAAAGGTTTCGACGATTGAAGAAATGAAGGATCTTAAAACCTTAAGCATGGATGAGCTACATGGAATTCTCATAGCCTATGAGATGAGGACTAAAAAAGATCAAACATCCAAATGGGAGACCATATTTAAAGCTTCAAAGAAGACAAAGAATAAAGAACCAGAGTCAAGTGAAGAATCAAGCAACAGAGAAGAAGCTAACTTTGTACGAAGGAATAAGAAGGGTCCAAGAAAACACAAAGGTATGCATTCTATGAAATGTTTTAATTGTGGTAACATTGGTCACTATGCATCTAATTGCCCACAAGCTAGAAGTAGTAGAAGTGAAGAAGAAAAGGAATATAAGAAAAAGAAAGAAAGAAAATTTTATCATGAAAAGAAAAACAAGCATGATCAAAGCAAGCATGAGAAGAAGATCTTTCAAAGACACAAGAAGAGTCTTTATGTTGAGGAAGCAAGCAGTTCTTCCAGTAGTGATGAAAGTCTCTCCAATAGTGAAAGAGAAGAAATCCTATTTTTGGCCATAGAGGAGAAAGAAGATGCTCTTGTTGATGAAAACCAAGAAAAAGAGAAAGATCTAGAAAATGAAGAGGAAGCCATAGTTGACATAGAAGAGGAACTTGTTGTTGCTCTTGAAGAGTTGAAAAGGCTTAGAAAGAAGAACTCAAGATTGAAGACTCAAGTACAAGAGGATGAGAAGACAAAGGTAAAGTTATCACAAGAACTCATTAACTTGAAAGTTAAAGTTGAAGAGGTAAAGCGAATTGAAGAAGGTATGGCTGAGCAGTTAAAGGCAAAAGAGTTGGAATGTGAAAAATTGGAACATGAGGTTGTCTCTCTAAAGAAGGAAGTTGAAAAATCTAATGATAAGCTAAAGCAAAATATCAGGTTTGAGAAAAGCACAAAAATATTGGATGATATTATCAAAACACAGAGATCTTCGATTATAAAGATTGGACTTGGTTTTGGAGAAGGTCAAAAGAAACAAAAGGGGGAGTCAAGCTCAAAAGGAAGAGAGGCATCAAAGAAAATAATTAAAGAAGAGCCTAAGACCTATGCTGATGTATTGAGAAGTGGAAGCATCAAGGAGGAAGAAAACAAAGCATCATCAAGGAACGAAGTCCATCATAGAAACAACAATGAGAGAACCATGCGATAATATCCTCCAAGGCAATCAGACAAGTTTCAATATTTCTTCCATGGTTATTGCTTTTCATGTCACAAACTTGGTCATAAAGTTGTAAATTGTAGGGTCTATGCTAAGAATAATTTTGGCTTCACCAAGAGGAATTTCAATTCATTTGCACCTCTCATGGACTACAACATCATATGCTACAAATGTAATAATTTTGGGCATACAACTAGATGGTGTAGAACAGTGTTCCCTGAAATTTCGAAGTCAAGCAAAAAAGAGGATGGTCAAAATGTTCAAAAGGGTATGTCCTCCAAAGTTTGGAGAAAGAAAATAGAACAAGAAGAGGAGCATAGTAATTTGGGAGTTTTACTCCCATCTCATCATTGATTGTCTCAATAAGAGCAGGGAGTAAGGGGGCATTGTCAAGTGTCTTATCTTATAGCCCCGAGGAGCCTTTGCCATTGATGTCAAAGGGGGAGAATTTTAGTAAGGGGGAGCAGCTTGTCAGGGGGAGCAATTTGTGATCATGTTTCAATAAAGGATAATTTCTTTGTAGGGTTGCCATCAATGACAAAGGGGGAGATTGTTAGAATTATTGAGTTGTCATTGATGTCAAGGTAGATATCTTCAAGGGTGATTTAATCATATGAGTTGTCATTGATGTCAAGATAGATATCTTCAAGGGTGATTTAATATTTAAATGAAATATTTAAATATTAAAGTGGAAGGTTTATATTTAAATCAAAATATTTAAATAGATATTCAAATATTATAATATTTAAATCATAGATTTAATATTATAATATAAAGGTAAAAAGAGTGGGCCGACTTGAAGTGAGTTTGAAATTCAAAAATTAAATATGCATGGGCCGACCTCCTTGAGCGCACCATACAAAAGTGAAATTAAAATTCAAATGTTTAAATGATGGGCCGACCTCCTTGGGCGTGAAAGACAAAGGAAAAGCATATTAATATGAGGCAATAATTCATTTTGCAAGGTTGTAAGAAAATCAAATATCCTTCAAGAGGAGTGCGAGCAGCGAGTAGAAGACAAGAGAGGAGAGCGAGCAGCGAGTAGAAGACAAGGGAGGAGAGGAGCGCAAGTTCGGTGGCGTAGCAATGATCCAAAGGAGTTAAGTATTCTATTGTGCCCCTTTGGTTTCATCCATTGGGGTAGCCTAATCGGTTGACTAGCCCGTGTTAGGGTATTACGGTGTAGAAGGTTCGAGGGTCAAATCTCCTCGATGCCTATTTTGCTAAAGCATTTGGTGTTCAAGATAGCGCAACAAAAGAGTTAAGTATTTTATTATGCCCCTTTGATTTCATCCACTAGGGTAGCCCAAACGATTTCCTAGCCCATGTTAGGGCGCTACGGTGCAGAAGGTTCAAGGGTCGAATATCCTCAACACCTATTTTGCTAAAGCTTTGGTGTTCAAGATAGCGCAACGAAGGAGTTAAGTATTCTATTATGCCCTTTTGGTTTCATCCGCTAGGTTAGCCCAGTTGGTCACAAGCCCATGTTAGGGCACTGTGCTTCTAGAGGTCAGAAGGTCGAATCTCATCCATCACTTGCTAAGTTTTGTTGTGCAAGGTAAGGGTAAAGTTTTTAATTAAATTTGATAAAAGGGAGATATAAGGTGTCATGTTATTATTATAAAGTTTTATTTTACAAGTTATTAAAAGGAGATATAAGGAGTCAGTTTTTTGTTTATAAAGTTTTATTTTGCAAGTTATAAAAGGGAGATATAAGGAGTCATGTTGTTATTATAAAGTTTTATTTTGCAAGTTTTAAAAGAGAGATATAAGGAGTCATGTTGTTGTTATAAAGTTTTATTTTATAAGTTTCAAAAGAAGATCATTATTATTAAGGCAGATTTGGAAGGCATATACAAAAGGAAAATCATTTTGTCAAGGGATTGGAAAGCTCAACTCAAAGAATATCTCATTTGAATAAAAGGAATAATAAAAATTCACCAAGGCATTCAATTGACAAGGAAGGACAATTCAACCATTTCAAGAAGAAGAAAAGGTGCACATGATAGTGGAAGAAGAGCAAGGTATTAGCATCTCCAATTCAACACACAAGTAAGTTATCTAATGCTAGATTTGAGCTACCTTTAAAATGTAATAAATGTGAGATATGTGGAAGTGACAGACTAAATGAATGTGAAGAACATATTGACCATTTGAAGCTTTCTACACTAGTGCATATCATCCTCTATATGTTCATGAAGTTAAAAGAATTATGGGTAGAATATGTCTGAATTGCTTTTAGTTGAAGAAAGCAAACTCAAGAAAAGGTGAAGAACTTGATGCCATTATTGATCAAGTTTTGGAGCAGATTTGAGCAGTATTTGTGAGTAGGTTTTGAAGCAGATTTGAGCAGTGTTTGTGAGCAGATTTTGGAGTAGATTTGAGTAGTGTTTGTGAGCAGATTTTGGAGTATATTTGAGCAATGTTTGTGAGCAGATTTGAATAGTGTTTGTGAGCAATATTTGAGGATAAACCTGAGCAAGGGGATTGGTGTCTCCTATGGATTGGTGTCCATGAACCTGAGCAAGGGGATTGGTGTCTCCTATGGATTGGTGTCCATGAACTTGAGCAAGGGGATTGGTGTCTCCTGTGGATTGGTGTCCATGAACTTGAGCAAGGGGATTGGTGTCCACGAACTTGAGCAAGGGGATTGGTGTCTCTTGTGGATTGGTGTCCATGAACTTGAGCAAGGGGATTGGTGTCTCCTATGGATTGGTGTCCACGAACTTGTATAGGGGATTGGTGTCTCCTATGGGTTGGTGCCCACGAAATTTATTGAAGAAAAATATAAGCAATATTTTACCGTGGTTTTCTCCCGAGAGGGTGTTTCCACGTAAAATATTTGTCTCTTATGTGTATGGTGATTTGTGCATTGTTTCATTATTGCATTGATATTATTTGAGGTTATTGCTTTGGAAAGAAAAGAGAAAAGTTTTATCTTATATTGTTCACCCCCCTCTCAGTATAAGCTTGTGTTCTTCATTTCCACAACCCTTTGGAATGTTTCCCCTACATTTGTTAGATCGAATGACATCTATTGATATTTAAGATTTCCCATTTGGTGGTGAAGGCTATTTTATGTTGGTATTTATTCTTAACTCAAATTTTATTATATTTGAAGAAGCCATCTAGGAGTGACAATATTTATGGCCTAGCTGCTTTTAGAAATATTTAGTTAATGGTAGGTATTGAATAATAATTTTTCATAGATGTCATGTTCAAGTTCTTGAAGTCAACACATAGCCTAATATCCTTTTTTTGTACACTAGTACTAGATTGAAAACCCATGTAGAGTGTTTGATTGAGAATATAATATGAGCTTGCAATATCTTTAGTAACTCCATAATGACTTCTATTTTTAGATTCACTAGTTTCTATTTCTATCTAGAAGGTTTGGTATTAGGATTTAATTTGCTTGTATTCTCTATGATATTGTGATCATAGAATTTAAGATCTCTTGATGGTCCAATCAGTAATAGACTGAAGTTAAGATTGGATGACTTGAAATTTATTTTAGATCAACCTTCGAAGAAGGATGGTTCCTTGAGAATGATTTAAAAGACAAAATAAAAGGAAAATAAAATAGGGGAAAGGGTTGTAGACACCTAAAAAGTGTCAAATAAATATTTTCCTAGGACTATTTTAATTAAATTACCAAATAACCCCCAAAAATTCTAAAATCCTATCCTTAAGGCATAAGACCTTACACAAATTAAATAAATAATAAATAATAATAATAAATATGATAACGACTATTTTGATTCACCATGCAAATCCAATATTCAAGTCATCATCCCTAAATTCACATGTAACATCATACTCTAATCCAAACTCCAATTCATAATTTCCAAATTCAAATGCAACATCATTCCATCCTTTTGGCATAAAACCTTATAAAAATTAATTACATAATAAATAATAATCATAAAATATTATAATAATGACTATTTTGAGTCACCATGCAAATTTAATCTTTAGGTCATAATCCCTAAATTCACATGCGACATCATCCCATCCTTGTGGCATGCAATCTAACAAAAACAATTAAATAAATAATAATAAAGATAGAATAAAAATGATAATAATTAAAAAATATTATAGTTATGGCTATTTTGATTTACCATGCAAATCCAATCTTTAGGTCATAATCCCTAAATTCACATGCAACATCATCCCATCCTTGTGGCATGCAATCTTACAAAACAAATTAAATAAATAATAATAAATATATAATAAAAATGATAATAAAAATAATAATAATTAAAAAATATTATAGTTATGGTTATTTTGAGTTACCATGCAAATTCAATCTTCAGGTCATAATCCCTAAATTCACATGCAACATCATACCCTAATCCAGTCTCTAGTTCATAATCCCCAAATTCACATGCAACGTCTTATTCCAATTTAGTCTCCTAATATAATCCTAAATTGCATGCAAAATATCCCAATTCACTTCCACTTCTCTAATCCTCTCCCTCTCTTCCAAACTTCTATAAAATCCCACCCCTTTCTCTCACTCGAGGGACTAAAAAAAAGAACAAAAGGCTAGAGAAATCATCTCACATTATCAAAAATTTCCAAAATTGCTATCAAAATATAATAATATCTAGTTTCCTTTCTCCACCAGGTTTCATATTGATCCAAATTCTAAACACCATAAATCACCACCACCATACCCCTGGTGGTCTCATTTCAACTAGAACTACCTGACTTATTTTGGTCATAACTTGCACATCCAGACTCCAATCAATACCAAATTTGGAGGGTATCTTCCTAACAATGTACATAAGGTCTTGTAGGTTAAAATTACTACAGTAAGAGGAATGAGGAGGTATCCAAAAATTTTGAAGTATAGAGAATAGTTGATATTTCTCGATCGTACATGTTTTCATGGGCCAATAGCCAGAAAGAGCTAGAAGCGAAGAAGTGTTGAGATTTCTTGATCAACCTTGTTTTTGTGGGTCAATAGCCAGAAGAGTGTTGGAGGTGAAGAAGTGTTGATATTTCTTGACTGGCCTTATTTTCATGGGTCGATAGCCAAAAGAGTGTTGGAGGTGAAGAAGTGTTGATATTTCTCGATCGGCCTTGTTTTCGTAGGAAGATAGCTAGAAGAGTGTTGGAAGTGAATAAGTATTGAAATTTCTCGACCAACCTTATTTTTGTGGGTTGATAGCTAGAAAGAGATAGAAGTGAAGTATCAATATTTCTTGATCAAACTTGTTTTTGTGGACTGGTAGCCAGAAGAGTGTTGGAAGCGAAGAAGTATCAAGATTTCTCGATCAGCCTTGTTTTCATGGGCCAATAGCCATAAAAGTGCTGGAAGTGAAGAAGTTTCATGATTTCTCGACCAACCTTGTTTTTGCAGGATGATAGCCATAAGAGTACTAGAAGCGAAGAAGTGTCAAGATTTCTTGATCGGCCCTATTTTCATGGGCCAAGGGCTCATTAAATAGAAGAGTGGAATATAGTTGGGTGACCACATCTCTAGAAGATTGACATAGGAAGGTGGTAATCGAAGAATAGTTTCTTAATCGTTTATTATTGGAAACTCCACTATGTTGTTTTTATGGGCCAATGAGCATTTTTCAACATCTCACCATAATTATCCAGTTGGCATATTATCATAATAAAATTTGATATTGTCGTATGTAGAGAGTGTATATATAGGATGAGCGCACCTTGAAAAAGGGCCAGCTCTTAGGCGTTTACAAGATCAAATGTATGCAAGACTTATGAAATCAATAAGATAAACTCCCTATTTGGATTTTGGTTCAAAGTGTACAATCATGTATGTATGAATGAATCAATACTTCTATTCAAGTTACATGGAATGTGAATGACATTAATTCTATGTCTTTGTATTTCTATATTTTAGATTCAATAGTTTTGGAGTTGATGATTTTTGTGGGTTAGTGATTGATTTAATCTACATCAGAGAACTAGTTGTTTCCATTTAGAGATTTAAAGAATGATTATATTCTAAATTTGTATGCATTTCCTTGTTGTTGTCTAATTTGTACCCTTTTTTAAAGATCTAGCAATAGCTATATTTTCCTTTCTTTAAGCACTTTACTCCTTCCCTTTTTACACGACCAAAAAAGGAACTAGCCTTCTCTAGATATTGAATTGGGTAGTCTCTATCTTTGAACCAATCATTCAATACTGGTAAATTATTAGGTGCAAACATAACCACAGGAAAATTTTGCACCAATAGTTTTTGGCACACCCGGTGGGACACAATCCCACTATCCTTATAGTTTAAATTTACATTGTTTGTCTTTGTCCTGTTCAAATTTTAAAATCACCTAGAAACTCCATTCGAAATATTAAACCTAAGAAAATCCTTTATCTATTTGTTGGTTAAATACCAAGATACATGAAAACCAAAAAATTCTGAAGAGCCCATTGAGTTCTTTGAATTACATCTCTGTAGTCTTAGAGTCAATCATGTACTTGTTGATCGATTGAATTATTCCTCTATCGCTACTACAAGACCTATAAATCCTATCCCCGTAGCTCTCCCTAGTATTGCTACTAGTGGATCTTCAAGAAAAACTACCCATACTACTACAATACTAGCTGACACAGTAGCTATAATGATCATAAATCAACCCAATCTATCCTACCCCACATGGAATCATTCAGGCCCCTTGGATCTATTGGTCCAACATTAGATCCCTACAATAGCTTTGAAAGCATTACCTAAATATGATGGTACAAGGAAAACGTCTTATGAACATTGTCAAAATAAAGCCTCGTTAGCAGTAATCCATAATATCATTGAAGAAGATGTAATGATAAATTTAGGTATTTCTTTGAAAGAAAAAGTGCTCTACTGGTATAGGGATCTTCCTAATAAGACTATAGCCACCTGGACCCAACTTATTGGTAAATTGATAGAAGAGTTCAATCAATAGACTGTTCATTTTTCTCTACACAATCAGTTCACTATCATTCAAAAATATCCTCAAGAAGAGAGTTGATTTCAACATTAGATTCAATCATACTTGGTAGAGGGTACCTGATGGATTGAGGCCAAAGAATGAACAAGCAATGTATTATTATATGAGAGCTTTCAATTCATATATAAGCATGGTTACAAGATAGTCTCAAGTGTTCACCTTCCCAAAAAAATTCAAGAAGCTATGAAAGTTAAAAAGGACCACGTTGCTATTGGAAGGCTCCCATAAAAATGATAATGCCTATATTACTAGATCTTCCATAGGTATCTAATACTATTTTTCCAAATCCTACTCTTGTTTCTAATGTTGATCTCCAAAAATGGACCATACAACCTTCTATACCGATAATACAAGCACCCCTTGCTCCTCCTACTTTGCCCACTATTCTTGCAATTCTTGTACCATCTATTTTGATGACTCCTGATCCTCAACTTCTAGTATTATTATACATACAATCATTCATGAATAATATGATCAATGCAATTAATGAAAAGAATAGAAGATGAGAGAAATTTCCAATCGACGAGATTTCCCTAGGTGACAAGATATCATCCCATAAGTAGTAGAAATTAGGAGAGATAAAATGTGCTTTATGCTAACAATTATAATAAACCTACCAATTATTAAACATAATCCAATTTATGGTGATCTACATGCAATTATCCCCATGGTGAAAGTTTGTGTATGATACATCAATGTTATGTCTAGAAAGTAGCTATTGAGAAGGTAGAAAAGGCTCATAAGGGGCAAGTAAATATGATTATGAAAGAATACCACAATATTATGATGCCTTCGATAGAGAAAGTTTTCATCCTAATAAGATTAGGAAAGAAGCCCTTATAGGTAGATCCTTAGGAGGTTAACCCCATGAAAGTACCCTTAGCTATGAGAAATCAGGTTGAAAAAGAGCCCCTCATGAAAATATTACCCAAATTCCAGTTCAAAAAGTAGAGGTAGAAATACGTAAAGAAACCCTCCCACAGAAGAAATTTGAAACCCAAGAACAAGCAAGGAATAAGTTAAGATATCCTTCTTTGACCAAGCATCAAAGAATAGATGCAACTCAAGGGTATAGAAACAAGTATGATACCTTCACGAAAGAAAAAGAGAAGAACATTGATCCACCTTCCTTAAACATAGTGGAATAAATGAAGAAGACCCCTTCTAAAGCAAGTATGTATGATGCATTGCAATTCCCAGGATAAATTGACTTATTACAGGAATCTTTGAGGTCAATAAAAACAAAAGTGAAATCCCATCTCAGTTAAATTCAGCTTAAGGCAGTTTATCATCGACTACTAGAAAAAATAGATCTCCCTATTTCTATTTAACTCTTCAAATGGAAGAATAGGTTGTACATAATTGTATGATAGACTCAAGAGCTACAAATACTATAATACCAAAAGTTGTGTGCAATATTATGGGGATGGAATACACCAGAAGCAGCCCAGGTATTTTGCAATTGGATGGTACTCCAATTAAGACCATGGAAGTTATCCAAGATATCCCCATTGTGCTACACAGGTTACCTCAAATTATAATCATACAAAAATTTGTTGTAGTAGATTTATAACCTTATTTTGGTATGTGTCTATACAGATAATTCATAGCTAAAATTGGAGGATATCTATCTGTGGATTAATCACACATGGAAATCCCATTCAAAGGAAAAAGAGTCAAGATATTTAATGAAAAACCATCTACCTTCCACATTGAAAAGGTTGAAGAGGAGGGAAGACAAGATAGTACTATGAGTATACTGACTGAAGAAATGGAAGAGTTAAACTTGATGGAGGAAGCCTTATATGGACTACAAACAAAAGATCAATTTTCCCTCAAGAACTTCAATGCTATGATTGAGATAAAATGTGGAATTTACTCTATCATGAAGCCTAAGAAAAGTAATTCCACTCCTCCATATGATGTAGAACAATCTACCAATCAAACTTGGAAAATTTTCTTTGATGGTGGTAGATTCAAAAATGGTGCTAGAGCAGGGATAGTCCTAATCTCCCTAATAGGTGATAAAAAAGTTTTCTCCTATAGGTTAACCTGGAGTTGTACCAATAATGCAGATGAATATGAGGCACTTTGTTTAGGCCTAAATAAAGTTGAGAAACTAGGAGTTAAACAATTGCAGATATATGGAGATTCAAAACTAATAGTAAATCAGGTCACAAAAAGATGTATTAGCAAGCAAAATTATCTTAAATCTTACAAAAATAAGGTATGGGATCTATTTGAAGCCTTCAAAGCTCTAAACATTAAAGCAATCCCTAGAGAGAAGAATACTCATGCTGATATGTTAGCATCAGTAGGTGCCAATTTCTATCTTATAAGTAATGTTATCCAAAAATCTAATATAGCCAAACTTATGAAGAACACAAGATTATACTGAGAGGGGGGGTGAACAGTATAAGACCTCTTTTATTTTTTCCTTTATACTTCAAAACAGTAAAGTAATATACCCAAAGCAATATCAAAGCAATGCACAATATCATCCACAAAGTGACACCAATTTTAACGTGGTTCACCCATAATGGTTGGGCTACGTCCACAAAACTTTTCTCTAAAAGTTATCTCAAAGTTCTTTGGGAATCCTTCCCAATTACAATGTTTATGAGCCTCGGCCCAAAGGAGATACCTTCCACCAAATAGAATTTATGAGCCTCTGCTCAAAGGAGATACCTTCCCCTTTACTCTAGAAATGATCCCTCAGAAGATCAACTGCCTCTACCTCTTGCCAGCATGTGGAACTCCTTTCCACCAAAGACCTTCTATCCTCAATGCTTAGCCTAAGAGACCTCTGCCTTCTATGATCACATCCACAGCAGCTCAACAACTTGTACCAAACACAGTCAGTCGGTCTAGTACAAGTCTTCCTCTGTCTGTCAAATTTGTCCAACACTTGAACAAATCAATCCTCTGCACACAAGCCTTCTCAAAGACTTGCCAAATCTGTCCTTAGGTTCTTCTCAAAGAACTAGTGCACCTTTGTCCTCATACAATAGCACTCCACATTCGTCTTTGCCCTTTGTGCTCTCTACGCCCTCTTCTCTTTCTGTGCACTCACAACCGCACTTGGTCAAACTTCAACCTTTGCACTGTCTACGCAATCACAACGACACTTAGAACAATTCACCACGACTCTTCGCTTACTCTGCACACTTTGATCAAATTTTGCACTCTACTCTCGGTGATTGAACTTCTCACTCTGCGCTCTATCTATGAACGTCACAACCAACAACACAACCAACTCTTCAAAACAACCTACCTTTTATAATAACACTTTCAAGATCAAAACCTTAATCTTAGTCGATTGTAACCCTGATCTTTAGTCGGTTGCACAACCCTAAACTTCATCTGCTGCAAACCCTAATCTTCGTTGGCTCACATTTAACTTTGTCGGCTTCAACTGCCTCTGTAACTCTTCTGTAGATTTTGTCGCAAAACTACAACATGTCGCGATATCGTGACACCTTTGCAACCGTACACTTTATTTTGGATTTTGTCATGATATCGTGACATTTCAGCCTTTGTCGACTTCAACTAAGCTCTTGTCGCAATATCACGACACTTTTGTCTTTGTCAGCATCAACTTTGCTTTTGTTGCGATATCGCGACACTTCTCCCTTCGTCGACCTCCTTTCTGCTTTTGTCATGAAATCGTGACACTTCTGCCTCTGCAGAATTTTTATTCACTTCTATCACGAAATCATGACACTTCTACTTTTGTTTGCTTTATTTTCTACCTGTCGTGAAATTATGACACTTTCTGCATCCGTACGCATTCTTTGCAACCCATCGCGAAATCGTGACGCTATCAAATTCTTATACATTTTCTTTGCAACCTGTCACGAAATTGCGATGCTTTCAGCTTCTGTACGTTTTCTTTGCTCTTTGAGTCATGAAATTGCGACATGTCGCGATATCGTGACACTTTTCTAACTTGCTTTCTCTCTCCTGCTTAAGTTGTGAAAATGTGACATGTCGTGATATCGCGACACTTTTCCTCCTTAGCTCTTTTATGTTCTCTGGGTTACGAAAACCTGACATGTCACGATATCACGACACTTTTTCTCTATGAGCTCTTTCTCTCGAACCTATCGCAAAATCATGACACTTTTTCATCCGTACAAACCCTCTTGCAAATTTTCATGAAATTGCGACACTTTTCTTTGTGAGCTCTTTCTCTCGAACCTGTTAGCTTGGGGTTTGCAAAAGACCTTTGAAACTGTTATGTCGTAACCTTCATCAAAACAAATTATTTGACATCAAATAAAATTCCTTCAAAAGCTTCTTGACATCAATGACAACTTATATACTTGAGCAAAGGCAATGTACCCAAAGTACCCAAAATTTCCAACAATCTCCCCCTTTGTCATTGATGGCAAACCTTTACTGAAAACACTTCTCAAGAGCCAAAGCTGAAACCAACTATGCTAACAACCGACCAACTTCCTTTGAAGTTTTGCTCCCCCGAACTTGAAGCTTTCCTCTTCACTTTGAAGCTCTCCCCCTTACTCATATCTCTCCCCATTTGTCATCAATGGCAAAGGGTCACCTTTGGGGCTCGGGACTAAGAATGAGCCTCTTAGCTTGGTCCCTCCCCCACCTCCTGATGAGGTGATTAATTCTAGGGTGGGAGTACAACTCCCAATTTCTCCCTTAGATACTCAAATGTATCTCTTGGAAGAGGTTTGGTGAAGATATATGCAATCTGCTCTTTAGTAGACACATACTCTAGCTTGACCTGCTTGTCTTGCACTTTCTCCCTTAGAAAGTGATACTTGATGGAAATATGCTTTGTCCTTGAGTGCATTACCGGATTTTTGGAAATACTTATGGCACTTGTATTATCACAAAGTATGGATATGGGTTGTTCATGCTTGACTTTGAAATCCTCCAAGGTGGTTTTCATCCATAAAACCTGTGTACACCCAACCCACCGTCGCTATGTATTCAACCTCTGCTGTAGATAAGGAAACTGAAGGTTGTTTCTTACTTAGCCAAGAAACCAAAATCTTTCCCAAAAAGAATGCTCCACCACTAGTGCTTTTCCTGTCATCAATACTGCCTGCCCAATCTGCATCTGTATAAGCTGTGAGGGTGAAATCATTACCTTTGGGATACCAAAGCCCAAATTCCATAGTGCCCTTCAGATATATGAATATCCTATTAATTGCTATAACATGAGAATCTTTTGGAGCTACCTGAAATCTTGCTACTAACCCAACTACCTACATGATATCTGGTCTGGTAGCTGTAACATATAATAAACTGCCAATCATTGATCTGTACAACTTTTGATCTGCCGTTGAAGATTCATCATCTTTACTCATCTTACACCCTGTAATCATTGGAGTACATACTGGTTTGTTGTCCATCATCCCAAATTTCTTCAACATTTCTTTGATATACTTCCCTTGAGAGAGAAATACACCATATTTTGATTGAGTAATCTAAAGACCTAAAAAGAATGACAACTCTCCAATCATAGACATCTCAAATTCCTTTTGCATGGTGTTAGCAAAATCTTTGCACATCTAAGTATTATTTCCCCCAAAAATAATATCATCAACATAGACAACCATAATCAACATATCATCACCTTCATCCTTAATATACAAATTGCTATCTGCCACACCTTTCCTGAAACCTTGCTCATGAAGATACCTATCAAGTCTTGAGTACCAAGCCCTAGGTGCTTGCTTTAACCCATACAAGGCCTTTTTCGATTTACACACATAGTCTGACTGTTCTGAGAGAGACACTCCTAGCTGTTCTATGTAGACTTCTTCTACCAACACCCCATTTAGAAAAGTTGACTTTACATCCATTTGATATACCTTGAATGATTTGAAGCTTGAAAGGGCCAAAAACATTTGATTGCTTCAAGACGAGCAACGAGAGCAAATGTCTCTTCAAAATCAACACCTTCTACTTGAGCATAACCTTTGCGGACTAACCTAGCTTTATTTCGACAATCTTTCCATCCTCATTGAGTTTATTTTTGAATATCCATTTTGTGCCAATGACATTCTTGTCCTTAGGTCTTGGAACCAATTCCCAAGTTTCACTTTTCTCTATTTGATTTAGCTCTTCATCCATTGCTTTTACCCAAAACTTATCCGCACATGCTTCACTAAAATCTTTTGGCTCAATCTGAGATAATAATGAAATATTTGTAGAATCATGTGAAGGAATGAATCTTCTTCTTGTTTTCCTCGCTATTTGGATCACCAATGATCAAATCTTTGGGATGATGTTTTTGAACATATCGTGAAGGAGTTTTGGGAAGCGATTGTTGTCTTTCCTCTTCTTCATCCGAAACCTCTCTGAATTCTTCTTGACAAATTTCATCACTGAGTTCCTTGATTGGTTCTCTTATCCCTATCTTTTCATCAATTGTTACATTTATGCTCTCTACAACTGTATGAGTTCTTTTGTTGAAGCATTTGTAGGCCTTGCTTCTGCTGGAATATCCAAGAAAGATTCCCTCATCACACCTAGGATCAAACTTACCCAAATTCTGATCTTCCCTTCTGATGAAGCACTTACTCCCAAACACTTTGAAGTATTTTACTATAGTTGGTCTTCCTTTCCACAACTCATAAGGAGTTTTATGATGATTGACTCTAAGTTGGGCCCCGGTGATAATGTAGACTCGATGTCATCGACTACCTCTTTCCAAAAACCATCTAAAAGTTTTGACTCATTTAACATAGCTCTAGCCATATTTTCAATAGTTCTGTTTTTCCTTTCAACTACTCCATTTTGTTGAGGAGTTCTTGTTGTTGAATATTCTCTTTTGATTCCTTGTTGCTCATAGTATTCCAAGAATTCATTTGAAGTGAACTCTCCTCCTCTATCTAATCTTAAGCATTTGATTCTCTTGTCAGTCTCATTTTCAATCATTTCTTTGAAAGCTTTAAATTTTTCAAAAGCTTCAGATTTTTCTTTGAAAAAAGTAACCCAAGTCATTCTAGAATAATCATCTATAAACAACATGAAGTAGCTTTCTCCCTGAATGCTCTGAGTTTTGGTAGGGCCACATAAATCAGTATGAATAAGATCCAATGGTTTTAAAGAAGTATACCCATTTGATTTGAAACTAGTTCTGGTCTGTTTTCCATGTTGACAAGGACTACAAATGATGTTATGGGGCCTTTTTATTTTGGGCAAGTCTCTAACTGCTTCCTTGTTACTAATATTGACAAGATTATCAAAGCTCAAATGCCCCAATATTTTATGCCATAGCCAACTCTCATATTCTTGAGTTAGAAAACACTTTTCCATTTTTATCTCACTTAGCATGTAAAGATTGTTTGGAGTCCTTGTAGCACTCGCAATGAGTTTTCCATTTTTTTCTTTACTTATATCACATCTATCTGAAAAGAAAGATACTATGTGCCCTTGATCACAAAGTTGACTCACACTTAGAAGATTATGTCTTAGGCCTTCTACATAAAGTACATTTTTTGTTTTGGATTTCCCATCCAAACTAAGAGTCCCTTTACCACAAATTTTAGCTGACCTGTTATCTCCAAAATTAACTGTTTCTCTGTTTGTTTCTTTTAAGACCAAAAACTTTTCCTTTTCACCAGTCATATGTTTTGAACAACCACTATCAAGATACCATTTTTCTACTTTGTCTTGAGCATGAAAATTAGTTTGAACTATCATTGACTTAGATTTGATCTCATTTCTCTTTTTAGTGAACTTAAGGCTAGATCTATCCAAACTACACATCCTTGCTATATGCCCAAAATTCTTGCACTTGTAACACATGACATTTTTATTCATAAGAGGTGCAAAAGAGTTAACATTTTCCTTACTATGGTTATTCAAAGACTTCTTGCAATGCATAGCTTTGTGACCAAATTTCTTGCAGGAAAAATAATAGCCATGGAAAGTATTATGTAACCTATTTTGATGCCTTGGATGATTGTTCTTATTGTGACCAACTAGAATCCACCGCTCTTCAGGATGAAGATTGATCTTGCTCGAAGACCCTGTTTCATGAATGGTGATACCATCCTTCTTTTGCTTTTCACACGGAGTATTCTGTCCGAGAGCCAATCTGTTCCAACTTCACTCTAAGAGACATAACCTCTTCTTCTAGTTTCTCGTAATCGGCTTCCTTTCCTTTTAGAGCCTCTGTCGGAACCTGTTCAACCTTCTTCCCTTCTTCGACTAGAATTTTGAAGTCTATAACACTTTGAGACAATTCCAATCTTGCTATCTCTTCTTCCTGACATTGATGCTTGAGAACATAATTCTCTTCCCTGAATTTCTCAAGCTTTATTAAATCCAAGAAGAATTCACCTTTGAGATCGAACTCAACCTCTTCATCTCTTTCTGAATCTGTATGTTCCTCTGATAGATCCTTCTCCAAGTTGTTAGGATCTTTCTGGAGAGACCCGCTCTGATACCAATTGAAGAACACAAACTTATACTGAGAGGGGGGGTGAACAGTATAAGACCTCTTTTTACTTTTTTCTTTATACTTCAAAATAGTAAAGCAATAGACCCAAAGTAATATCAAAGCAATGCATAATATCATCCACAAAGTGACACAAATTTTAACGTGGTTCACCCAGAATGGTTGGGCTACGTCCACAAAACTTTTCTCTAAAAGTTATTTCAAAGTTATTTGGAAATCCTTCCCAATTACAATGTTTATGAGCCTCGGCCCAAAGGAGATACCTTCCCCCAAACATAATTTATGAGCCTCTGCTCAAAGGAGATACCTTCCCCTTTGCTCTGGAAATGATCCCTTAGAAGATCAACTGCCTCTACCTCTTACCAGCACATGGAATTCCTTTCCATCGAAGACCTCCTGTCCTCAATGCTTAGCCTAAGAGACCTCTGCCTTCTATGATCATGTCCACAGCAGCTCAGTAACCTATATCGAACACAGTCAGTCGATCTAGTACAAGTCTTCCTCTGTCTGTCAGATTTGTCCAACACTTGAACAAATCAATCCTCTACACACAAGCCTTCTCAAAGACTTGCCAAATCTATCCTTAGGTTCTTCTCAAAGAACCAGTGCACCTCTGTCCTCATATAGAAGCACTCCATGTTCATTTTTGCCCTTTGTGCTCTCTACGCCCTCTTCTCTTTCTATGCACTCATAGCTGCACTTGGTTGAACTTCAACCTTTGCACTGTGTATGCAATCATAGCGGCACTTAGAACAATTCACCACGACTCTTCACTTACTCCATACACTTCGATCAAATTTTGCACTCTGCTCTCGACAATCGAACTTCTCACTCTGCGCTCTATTTACGAACGTCACAACCAACAACACAACCAACTCTTCAAAATAGCCTACCTTTTATAATAACACTTTCAAGATCAAAACCTTAATCTTAGTCGGCTATAACCCTGATCTTTAGTCGGTTGCACAACCCTAAACTTCGTCGGCTGCAAACCCTAATATTCGTCGGCTCACATTTAACTTTGTCGACTTCAACTGCCTCTATAACTCTTTTGTAGATTTTATCGCAAAACTACAACATGTCGCAATATCATGACACCTTTGCAACCGTACACTTACAGCCTTTGTCGACTTCAACTAAGCTCTTGTTGCGATATCGTGACACTTCTGTCTTTATCAGCATCAACTTTGCTTTTGTCATGATATCGTGACACTTTTCCCTTCGTCGACCTCCTTTCTGCTTTTGTTGTGAAATCGTGACACTTTTGCCTCTATAGACTTCGTCTTCACTTTTGTCGCAAAATCGTGACACTTCTGCTTTCGTCTACTTTCTTTTTTGCCAATCGCAAAATCGTGATACTTTTTGCATCTGTACGCATTCTTTGCAACCCGTCACAAAATCGAGACGCTATCAACTTTCCATACGTTTTCTTTGCAACCTATCGCAAAATTGCGACGCTTTCAGCTTCCGTACGTTTTCTTTGCTCTTTGAGTCAAAAAATTGTGACATGTCACGATATCACGACACTTTTCTAACTTGCTTTCTCTCTCCTGCTTAAGTTGCAAAAATATGACATGTCATGATATCGCAACACTTTTCCTCAGCTCTTTTCTGTTCTTCGGGTCGTGAAAACCTGACATGTCGCGATATCGCTACAGTTTTTCTCTGCGAGCTCTTTCTCTCGAACCTATCGTGAAATCATGACACTTTTTCATTCGTACAAACCCTCTTGCAAATTCTCACGAAATCGTGACACTTTTCTTTGCGAGATCTTTCTCTCGAACCTATCAGCTTAGGGTTTGCAAAAGACCTTTGTAACTGTTATGTCGTAACCTTCATCAAAACAAATTATTTGACATCAAAACAAATTCCTTCAAAAGCTTCTTGACATCAATGACAACTTATATACTTGAGCAAAGGCAATGTACCCAAAGTACCCAAAATTTCCAACAACTTATATATAGGCCTTCGATACCAGATAAAGATACCTTTTGGTAGGTATTTAAAAGTGATGATTATATATTAGACTTCCTGATTGAAAGCATGAGATTTCGGAATAAAAAAAAAATAGTATTCAGATGTAATGACAATATGACCAGATTTATGCATGAAATGACATGGATATAATCAAATTAAAAAAATAGGAGCACAACCCTTTTTATTAATAAGATTCTGACTCAGTTACAATAAATCTCTTCAATGGCACATTCTCAGTTACAATAGATGAACAATAATCTCTTTTCGCATGCCCACATGCAAAATGGGCGGGCCAAACCGTATTGCCGCCACTGGTGTTTAATGAGTTTTTTCCGGTGACTCCTTGCTTGCTGTTGTTTCTCTTTCAATCACAGAAACAAATAAACGCGTTAATAGCACCTGTCGTTGAAACAAAAGCGTTCGGTCTTAAAAACACAGAACAACAGACTAAAAAGAATCAGAATATTTTGAAACCTACGTATTAGTGAAAATAAAATGAAAATATAAGCCGCACGTAAATAAGCATTCGATCTTAAAAACACATAAAACACGTATGGATGGTTAGAGCAAAATACTGTGGCAGATTCGAAACCATGATGTAAAAGAAAATGTAAGACGTAAACTGTTCTTTGATATATTCGAAAACAGCGTGTATTTAAAAGCATGAAACGTGAACTATGCTTTAATACGTTCGAAGACAGCATACATTTTAAAACATAAAACATATACTAAATTAACGAGGGGTTTGCGTAGGGTGCCCAAGCGGGCCGCCCCCTGTTAGAACTTGATTATGGCACCAATCCAATAAGGAAGGGCCCGTAATATTTATATTGAGTTGTGTTGTCGTCAAATTGGTGTGTTACGATGGTCGAGTGTCGGGTTCACAGTTCGACAGCACTTCGTTGCTTTTACCAAATGCTTCGCGGTTCTTTTTACATTGTATCGAGCCGGTTTTTATAGAGGATTCGGCCTCTGAGAGCATTAATGTTAAAACCCTAAATCCGCAAGGGCCGCTTAGATTTGATCCTTATCGGGCCATTATGAGACATGGCTCGCACTGACAGATCGCAGTTATGAGGCGTGGCTTTGGATCGGATTTGTTTCGAAACGGCTTGTCTCATTAAAGTTCGTCGTTCTGCAGATCCACGGGGTCTCTTTGGAGAGGGGCACGTAAGGGTGCCACGTGGCAGTCATTCTTTGGATGCGGCGGCCACGTCAAAGTCCGCCTTTGATTATCGCAAATATGCCTTTTAAACGTAAAGTGCCGAAGTGCGTCGCGATATCGCGACACTTCGGCAGAGCCTCCCCTTGGGGCCAAAGGTGTCGCGATATCGCGACGCGCGATATCGCGACACCTTTGGCCGAGGCTCCCCTCGGGACCAAAGGTGTCGCGATATCGCGCATCGCGATATCGCGACACCTTTGGCCGAGGGGAGCCTCGAGGCCAAAGGTGTCGCGATATCGCGACACCTTTGGTCGAGCCCTCGGCCAAAGGTGTCGCGATATCGTGGGAGGGGTTGCGACACCTTTGGCCGAGGGGAGCCTCGAGGCCAAAGGTGTCGCGATATCGCGACACCTTTGGCCGAGGCTCCCCTCGGGGCCAAAGGTGTCGCGATATCGCGACACCTTTGGCCGAGGGTAGCCTCGAGGCCAAAGGTGTCGCGATATCGCGACACCTTTGGCCGAGGGGAGCCTCGGGGCCAAAGGTGTCGCGATATCGCGACACCTTTGGCCGAGGCTCCCCTCGGGGCCAAAGGTGTCACGATTTCGTGACACCTTTGGCCGAGGGTAGCCTCGGGGCCAAAGGTGTCGCGATATCGCGACACCTTTGGTCGAGGCTCCCCTCGGGGCCAAAGGTGTCGCGATTTCGTGACGCGCGAAATCGCGACGTCGCGATTTCGCGACGTCTAAGGCTAGGTTCCCTTTTTGTTGAGGCCTGTTTGCTTTTAAAGACTTTGCTTTCGATGAAGGTTTTGGCAAGGCTTGAAGACTTTGATGAAGGTTTTAGCAAGGCTTGAAGACTTTGATGAAGGTTTTAGCAAGGCTCTTTTTTCGACCTTCTAAACTGCTGTGTAAGTGGCCAGGACCACTGTTTGACCTCTGAGGGCTGCCCTAAAAGCTATGTATGTCAATGCGATCAATGTTTGTAGTCACTTAATCAGAATGGTGCTGTTTTGGTGTCTACAGATGCCCCTTTTTGGGAAGCGCTGTGCATGGCACAGTGCTGAGCAAAAATAGAGAACCAAAGCACTAATGATTAGGGTTTCTTGGTAACCTAACCAAATTTTGATGCCCCAAGTATGGAAAGGGCATGCATTCTTGAATCCTTGCTTCTGACGAGCTAAGGAATTTGATTTCAAGTGTTAACCTATTTTGGTGAGGTGTGACTTGAGCTTGGACATTGATCAGTCATGATTAGGCAAAGGGCGCAACCTTTTATCCATAGGGGAAACCTTGTGTTCATGCTTCGGGAATGCCAAGTATTTGATCAACTTAATGATTGCTTGTTTACTGCCCCAAGCAGGAGCGTGATTGTCTTTGTCAATGATTCTTTGAATGCATGTCATTGCCTTGATTGGGTGTGTGGTTGTTGATTGGTGACTAAGTGTGACTACCCCCTCAAGCGACGAATCGATGAGGGAATGACCTTCGTGAGAAAAGCGACGAGTCGCTTGACCCAAGATGACTTAGGTTAGGGTGCCTTTAGATGTTTTACCATTTGAGCACGTGCAATTTCCCGACATTTGGACCTATTTTTGGTGGGTGTTAACCCTTTTGGTGATGCCATAATGGGGTGAAATCAGCAAGAACCCATCTTCCCGTGGAGCGGTCCAGCTATGGTAGCCTTCTTGGGGAAGTAGGAGGGTGATAATTTGGGCCCCGACATCGATTTTTTGTGCCAAGAGGTTAAGTGCAAGAGCACTTGTGTCCGACAATTTATTGCTTATGTTTTTGTGTTGCTTTTTGTGATGTTTTTGTTGTTTTGATTTTCTTTCTTTGCGTATATGTCATGACTTTATGCACAATGGTTGATGTTGGTGGATGCATGCTATTTTATATTGATGGATGCATATGGTATGATAATTACCGATGTTGTATGTTGATTTATTTTGATGGATGCATGATGGATGCAAGTGTTTTTGATTGGCATGTGATATGCGGAAATAAGATGGATGGATGAACTTTGTGATGTTTGACTATGGCACCATAGACTGTTTTAGATCTCCATTATTTTGCTATGTACAAATGTGGTGTTTCTTTTTTTGTATTTTCTGGTGGTATTGTAAGGATGAAAAGTAGCGCAGTTGGTTTAGAAATGTAGCAAAGGTTTTCCGAGACTCAGACGGTTTTAACTTACTAGCCATGATTGTATTTTATCTTACAAGACTTTTGAACAAGGTATGAATCGGACTTGTTTTTGACCAAGCTATTTCACATCCCTGTGTGTGCGATTGAGTTCATTTATGTGGTATTTGTCAGGATACCGCCAGTGCCAGATGGGCTTTCAACCGAACCTGTACTGAGGATCACCTAATTAGCTCCACTAACTCCTTTGTTGTATGTAGTTAGATTAATCTGCGGTGTCATCCAGGATACCATAAGCTAGCTCATCCACATGCAAACATTGATCTGTACACAAGTTAATGTGATAGATATATCGTCATGCGAGAAGTTTACCGCCAGTGACCGATAGGCTATCAACCAAACCGATACTGAGGCTTGCCTCATGACCTGTCAGAATGCTGAGAGTTCCAGGGATTCAAGGTCAACTCCCTTCTTTTCTTCAATTGTATTGGGATACTTGCTCTTTATAGTGATAATAATCACTGTTTATTTTAATTTGTTTTTCTTTTCTCTTGAGCAAGGGATATGGATATGGAGTGACGAGAATCACTATGCTTTGTGCCTTTTGATATGTGCACTGTAGGATGTCAAATTTTGGAGCTTTGACATTTGCAAATTTTTGATGTTTTGCAACTTTGGGATTCTTAGGGAATTGGGTAGGGAGGACGCTTGTCCTTTTGCCAACTCTCAGCATTCTTGGGGTCATTCGCACAGGGGGATGAGCAAGATAACCGTTTCGCTTATGGTAACCTGGATTACTGTGCGTGTTTCATCCTTCGTTCACACAACTCGGGAATTTTTATGTGTTGTAATTTGTGTTGGGATGTTACGTAACAAGGTGTATTGCAAGTGTAACTCTACCTTCGTAAAATCTGTTTGACTTGATACATTTCATTGCTAAAGAGCAAAATGATGACTCAATCACGAAAAACTCTTGATACATTAAAAGACCACCGACTCTAGTGTGGTAAAGTGAATGGTGTTGTTGCTGTTTTTGTAAGATGGAACAGTGTGGAACAAGATGGACTAGCAGAATCAATTACAACCTATGGTGCCTTTTGACCTATACGACCATGAATGTGCAATGTATGGGTGCGATGCTTGAATGCAGCTATGTATTTTTGTATTTTTGATGGATTGATTTTGGTGAATATGAAGATAAATTGCGAGAAGAACTCTCTATTGATGAATTTGAATATGCCTAGAAATGAGATGCAAATTTTTGTTGTTTTTGATGATTTTTGTTGTTTTTGAATTTTCATGATTTTTGACCAAGTGATTGTGGAAATCCTTGGAGCGTTTTGGGATTGACCAAGCGATTGCAAGAATCCTTGGAGCCTTTGTGGGATTGACCAAGCGATTGCAAGAATCCTTGGAGCATTTTGGTTTGACCAAGCGATTGCAAGAATCCTTGGAGCCTTTGGGATATGGCTCTCTTTAGATATGAAATGGTCGCAAATGACTGATATTCAAGGGTTCTGTTTCCTTGATACCATCAAGAGAAGCTAGCCGGTATGTCCCGGGTCCGATTTTGCTATCAATGACATACGGACCTAACCAATTGGCCGCAAACTTGTCCCTTAGGTGGGATGGCAAACTGGAATTTTGTTGATTTTCCTTCAAAACCAAATCACCAACGCGAAAGTCCCTGAGGTGAACTTTCATGTTGTAAGCTTTCTTAAGTCGCTCTTGATAAATGCGTAAATGCTCGAGAGCATTAACGCGTCGTTCGTCAAGCAACGTAAGCTGGTCTAACCGGGCCTGCCGCACAGAATCATCATCGATGAACTCATGCATTGATATGCGCAGGGAAGGAATCTCCAACTCGAGAGGCATGACTGCCTCGGAGCCATACACGAGTGAAAACGGAGTGGCCCCAGTGGGCGTCCGAATGCTAGTGCGATAGGCCCATAGGGCAAGTGGGATTTGAATGTGCCAATCCTTATGACTGTCTCGCGACGGTCTTTTTAAGGATGGCAACTAGCGTTTTGTTTGACGCCTCCGCTTGCCCATTCGCCTGCGGATAATAAGGTGTTGAAAAGTTGTGCTGAATCTTGTACTTTGTGGTCAAAGCACGCACGTCTTTGTTCTTGAAAGGTGTCCCATTATCCGAGACTATTTTGGATGGAATACCAAAACGACATATGATGTTATGCAAAATGAACTCCACAATGCGGGGTCCTGTCGTAGAGGTAAGCGAAATTGCTTCCACCCACTTGGTGAAGTACTCTGTGGCCGTTATGATAAACGTGTGATGGCCTGACGACGCAGGGGAGATCTTTCCAATTAGATCAAAGCCCCATTGCGAGAACGGCCAAGCAGACTGGACTGTCTGCAAGGCCTGAGAAGGTACGTGCATTAGATTGGCATGATGTTGACACTTCACGCACTTCTTGACATAGGTGCAACAATCTCGCTCTAAAGATGGCCAATAATAGCCCATGCGAAGAATGCGCTTTGCGATGGCCATTCCACCGAAGTGGCCACCACATGTACCATCGTGCGCTTGGGCGATTGCCCAAGTGGACTCTTGCTGGTCCAAGCAACGAAGGAGGATTCCTTCATAGCTGCGACGATACAAGATGTCTCCTATCAAGACATACTTAGCCGCTTTCTGCTTGAGTGCTCGTTTTGCGGCATGAGTCAAATCAAGTGGGAGACTACCTAACTTGAGGTAGTCTCGGATGGGTAAATACCAGTTCCGTTGATCGAAACCTCGACAGTATGAACAACCAATCCCTCCTGAAGTTCATCCCTAGCAAATGCTGAATGGGATAGAACCCGCAAGAATAGTGTTGTGTTGCTACTAATGGGAGTAGGGGAGAACAAGGACCCCCAGTTGGCGTGTTTCAGACGATTTTGAATTCGAGAGAACCTATCCGAGGATGGTTCAATTTGGATCATGTGGATTCCTGGCGGCAAGTCTGAGCTTGCACGCTCCATCGCGGATTGCGATAAGGTTTTGACTTGAATGGTTGTCATATCACCAGAAAGGTCCTACGGAATTAGTGACCCCAAGGAGGCCATTGTGTCCGCAAAACGGTTCGATGATCGAGGGAGTGCCTCGATGTCATACCACTCAAGTTTTGCCAAGAATTTGTCCACAAGGGCTTTATAAGCCTTCAAAACTGGGCATTTGCATTGATATACCCCTTTGACTTGATTGACTATTAACAACGAATCACCAAAGATGTTCAGTCTTTTGATGTTCATGGCGATTGTTGTCTGAAGACCTAGGAGCAAGGCTTCATACTCTGCGTTGTTGTTGGTGCACGAGAAGTTTAATTTAAATGACAGGGGCATTGGAGCACCCTGCGGTGTGAAGAATACAATTCCCGCACCACCACCTTGCTCACACTTAGAACCATCGAAGAATAGGGTTATGTCGGCTTGTGACTCAGGCTCATCAACATCTGGCGATTCTGAGACATGGAAGACCCCATCATCGGGTAGTTCTATGACCAGAGGCTGATCGTCTTCAAGAGGAGCCTCTGCTAGTTGATCGGCTATGACCTGTCCTTTGATAGATTTTTGTCCAATAAACTCTATGTCAAATTCCGTCAACAACATGATCCATTTCGTCGTGCGACTACTATGATAAGTACGACTCATCATGTATCGCAATGGATTCTCCTTAGACACAACATACGTAGTGTTGCTCAAGCATGTAGTGGCGTAACTTTTTGGTAGCAAACACCACTGCCAAGCAGAGTTTCTCAACGTATGCATAGTTAAGTTCATAACTAACCAGGGTGCGGCTAAGATAGTATGTAGCCTGTTCTTTGTGAAGTTCATTCTTCTGGGCTAGCATGGCGCCCAGTGCCACCTCAGTAGCTGAGATGTATAAGTAGAACGGCACTCCTGGTCTGGGTGGTGCCAATACTGGCGACGAAACCAGGTATTGTTTGATCTCGTCAAAGGTCGACCGGCACTCGTCATCCCAATGAAATGTAACCCCCTTGTGCAATAATTTGTTCATGGGTCGGCACTTGTCGGATAATTGCGCTATGAAGCGTTTAATCGACGCGACCTTTCCCTGCGGACTCTCGAGCTGCTTGATTGTGGTTGGGGGAACCATTTCAAGGATTGCCTTGACTTTCTTTGGGTCCACCTCGATTCCTCGTTTTGAGACTATGAAACCCAAGAGTTTTCCAGATGTGACGCCAAAGACGCACTTCTTGGGGTTTAGTCTAACTTTATGCTCCATGAGGCGATCGAGGATCTTGCTTAAGTCACCGAGATGATCTAAGCGCAAAAGAGACTTGGCTAACAAATCATCCATGTAATCTTCCAAAGTTTTGTGCATGTAATCGTGGAAGATGTACGTCATGGCACGTTGGTAGGTGGCACCAGCATTTTTAAGGCCAAAAGGCATGACCTTATAACAAAATGTCCCCCAAGGCGTTGTGAACGCCGTTTTTAGTTGGTCTTCAGGATTGATACGAATTTGATTGTATCCTGAGAAGCCATCCATTAGGGAGAGCATTTCGTGACCTGCTGTAGCGTCTACTAGCGCGTCGATGCTTGGTAAGGGGAAATCATCCTTAGGACTCGCTTTATTTAGATCTCGAAAATCGGTGCATATGCGAATCCTCCCGTCGGGCTTCTTGACGGGAACCATGTTGGACAACCATGGCGGATAATCCACGCAGATGACAAATTGTGCATCCAACAGCTTTTGCAATTCATCTTTGACCATCAAGGCCACTGTTGGGTGCATCTTACGTAGTTTTTGCTTTACTGTGCTTGATTGTCGGATCAAGCGTTAAATTATGCGTGACTAGCTGCGGGTCTAGTCCCGGCATATCCTTGTACGACCATGCAAAAACCTCCTTCTTCTCTTTGAGAAGGGCAATGTAGTCGGCTTGCTCTTCGGGGGAAAGACTTACCCCCACCTTGAGAATCTGTGGATTCATTGGATCTGTGCCGATGTCTACGTCAGCCGTCTCCTCCACTGACATGTGGGATCCGTCCTCCAACTGATGTGGAGTCGGGATCAAATGGATATCATCAGCTGAATTTAGATCTATGCTTGGAACCTCAGGTTCCTCTTCAGCTTGAAAAATATCCCGAGTTGTCCTTGGGGTAAAATGAGGCATTTCATCGAAATGCCAGTACTCTGCTGGTGATAGAGGTGAATTGACGTGATCCCAGTCGATGGCATCTATGTCTAGATGCAATGACCATGCTGGATCGGCCGGATTGCGGATGGGTGCGGTCAAATCAATGGAGATCATGTGGATGGAATGAATTTGGTCTCCATTACCACGGGGATGATAACTTGATTCTTCTAGATGCCCCCTATACTCTGGATCTGGCTCTAGGGGAACGGGCACGAACGGATCGGCCCTATGTGCTAAATGGAGGACAGGGTCTTCCCTCGGCACTGTTGTTATGATAGGGTCTCGAGGTGGACGGTGCTCATCGTGAATGTGGAGCCATGGATCCAAGATCAGGTCCCACCCCGCTGGGTCGACCCACCATTCATGCCCTAATCTTATGCCCATCTCGTCCCATTAGATCTTCATGAGTTAAAGCGCGATAATGTCATCGCGCATGTCTGAGATAGTCCATCTCAGTCTCATCTTCTCGAGTCACTTTCGGAGATCCAAAAATGTTCATTCTCTTCAAAGCAACTATTGCTTGCGACGTTGATGGTTCTCCTTGTTCCAGTACGTTAATCTGGTCCCATTGCGGTTGTTCCACTTTTGGTGGAGGGACCTGACTCTCTTGACATTGTACCGACTCAACTGGAATCTCTAAGGGGAACAGCTTTGAAAAGATGTCCGGACACCATTGATATTCTCTTTGGGGATGAGTATCCGAACTTTCGCCTCTCTCTAGCAAAGGAGAGGGATTACTACTGTTACCAAGGGTGTTTGATGACCATGGGAGGTAATCTCCCAATGTAAATTCTGTATTTGGGTTGGCATAGAGATCCGGTGCCAATCCCCCCTTGTTGCCTATTTCTAGGTCTTGCATATTTTCAACCAAGATGTCCAAGGGCAGGGGGTGGTTGAACCCTACTCCCGACTTGTCATATGGCATCTCGATATCTTGGTTGGCAAGGGAGACGCATCCCTTGCTCATATCTTGCCTAGCTCCGTATCCATGCCAATGGCATTGGCCAAGATATTTGAGGGCAAATTGCGGGTTTGACAGATAATTGATGTTTTCAACAAAAGGTTCTTCGTCTGCTTCCTTTTGCTTACATGGTTCAAGACCATGATCAAGGCCCCCATACACAAAATTTGTCTGGTTGGGTGGGTGACCTAGGGGAACAACTGTTCCTATGGGAAGGCGAGGTCTTCCCATATCCTCGGACTCGACTCTAATGCGGGCGTTGCCACAACATTCTGCACTATGTACTCCCCAGTGCCTGTACTAGCCATTTCAACAGTGATTGTTGATGCTTCGGAGGGAGGGAACGGGAGTCCTTCCTGAGTCCATTCCATGTTTGGTAGGTTTGGGGTCTCAGCTTCCGTTGTGCTGGATATTTCCTCTGTTGATATCGTTGAAATTGTTGGCAACCCCTCTTTTAAGGGCCGAGCCTCTTCCATGATTTGTTTTCCCTTGTCCTTCGTGTAGCCATGACAGGTGGCGTTGGTAATGAAGGAGTAGATGATGAGGGTTCACCTGGTCGGGATGTTGTTGTTTTGATCATCAGTGGTGCCTCGCGGTGTTGAATCCTTTTTAGATGGATTTAGCTGGAAATCCAAATGTGTTGAAGGGAGGGTCGACTGAGGCATTAGTTGTACCGCATTGCAATACTTGAAGGGTTCTAAGTCCATTGGGACTACGTGTATTTCACCTTCAAAAGCATACTTTAAGCACTGGTGAGCGATGGAAGGGACACACTTCATGTCCCGAATCCAAGGCCGCCCTAGCAATATATTGTAGGCCATCTCGCCTTCCAACACATGGCACAATGTTGGTGTTGTCTTTTGTCCTACCTGGACAGGTAGAACAACTGTGCCGACTGTCGAGCATATTGCATCATTGAAAGCTCGCAGTGTGTACGTGGAGGCTGTGATATGAGAGGCTGGCGACTTCAAATGTTTTAGGGCTGCAGTGGTAATAATATTACTGGACGAGCCAGTATCTACCAACACTCTCTTATACGGGATCCCGTTGATCCGCGCAACAACATGCAGGGGTGGATCTGTCGCGTCATTCAATATTGCTTTGACTTCATCCTCTCTGAAGGTGATGACCGGCTCAATACATCGTTTTACGTGTCCCACGAAGTTGTTGAAAGAATTTGCTTCTTGGGGCTGTAATTCGATGGTTTTTAAAATGTCCATAAGAGCTTCCCTATGAGGTGTTGATTGTTGAATAAGCTCGTAAATGGACAACCTAGCCGATGTGGTCCGCAAACTCTGCGTGAGTTTGCTCCGTATCGTGATTTCTGGTCTAGGCGGAGGTGACTGTATAGGGTGTTGTTGAGGCTGTGACGTTGTTGGAACTTCCTTTGTGGCTGCCCCAGGGGCAACTGCTGAGTATTTTTTATTCCTCGTCACTATGCCGATCATTCCCACAAATCCTTGCATGGGAAGATTCTGGCGCACCTCATTAACTTGGAGAGGTTTTGCCTGTGCCTCGTGGGCAGGCAAGGGGTCCTTGAATACCCCCATTTGTTGGTTGTTTGGCGCTATGGGGTTGTCCACGGCCAATGTTTTATTTTTGATTAAATCTTGGATGAGTCCTTTGAACTTCCAACATCCATTCAAATCGTGTCCCCTTCGCCTATGAAATCTACAATATAGTTCCTCTCTATATCCCTTAGGCTTAGGAGCGTTAGGGTCTATAGTTGGGATCTCTGGAAGGGTTACTAAATTTGTCGCTGACAAGCGGTCAAATAAGGAGTCCCTAGACTCCGTGTAGGGGGTGAATTGTCGCTTAGGGCGACGCTGCTGATTCTCGCTCCTCGTTTCTTATTATCTTTCTCATAACTAGGAGGCACTCGCTCGGTAATTGGCCTTTTGAGGCTGCGTGTCTTGCACCAGCTTGGGAACATTTATCGCAACTTGATTAACCGCTGCGGGTTGTGATTGCGTATTCCCGATCTTAGTGGTTTTATTCCACTCTTTCTTTTTAGGCTTGGCAATTGTGCCTTCACCTATTTTAATCTCTTCTATGACTCTGGCTTGCGCCAAGGCTTCTTCTAAGCTGTCGTATTGCTATAGCAGCAATAGCCCAGAGATTGATTTTAAGCAACTCCGTGCGAACATCTGAGTGAGATCAGACATAGGGGGACGGTAGGGTAGCCTGGAAAGCAAAGTCCTCCATCGGTTCCCGTATGCTGCTATTGTTTCCTCCTCATACTGCCTGAGGCTAGCCAAATCACTTAGTGATGCCTTCTTCCTTGTGTTGAAAGCAGAGCGTTCAAGAAATGTATCCACTAGTTGATCTAAGTTGTTGATACTGTGTTTGGGCAATTGTGTAAACCAATCCGAGGCAGGGCCCGCGAATGTGGTTATGAAAGTTCTAAGCAACAATGCATCATTGTCTTGGATGCCGAAGCATTGACTCAGGAACCTCGTGACATGTTCTTGTGCGTCCTCCTCACCTTTAAAGACTGCCAATTGTGGCAACTTGAAATGTTCAGGGTAAAGAGGTATGGGTACTGAGGGATGCACCGGATGACTGCGGAGTTGACGTAGTGTGGGCTTTTGATGCCCAGAAGCTTTTATCTCCATAGACTCCAAACGCTCTAATAGCGCTTTGTATGCATCGAAAGATTTTATTTCTTCTTCTTTGGTTTGCTCTCGTTGTGGGTCAAGGGAGACTGGAGGCCTATGGGGAGGTGGCCGATTGGCAGCCCTCCCGCCTTGATGGGGCGTGTCGGCCCGTTCTATTTCTGGTTCGAACTCCTCATAAAACTCTTGAGGAGTCTCTGGGCGAGCCCTATGACCTTGATCGAGTCCCCGCTGAGGGTACCCATCATTGTTCCGGGGAGTGGCCTCCCTTTCGGGTCTATAAGGTCTCGGAGGCAAAGCTTGACGAGGTCGCGGAGACTTGTCCTGCACCAACGGGTTGTGCCTCTCATACTATTGTGCTCTTTGGGTGCGAGGGGTTGGCACCCTTTCAGGTAGTTTATAGCGTAACTCATCTGCCTCGTGCTGCATGCGCTCTTTATTCAGGCGGTATAAGTACTCTAACTCCTGGTGACCTTGCTCAAGCTGCGTGATTCGAGCTTGGCGGGCGGCATGTCTGACGATTGCCGGGTCAATTTGGTCTGCCCTCTTTGGCTCAGGAGGCTTAAATGTTTCTCTTATGTGTTTGCCTCGATCTTGATGATCTAAAATTTTAATGGGTTGCTTCCCTCTGTCGAGGTAGGCGACATTTGTTTGAGGCCCTAGCCTCGATGTGTGATCATGATATCTGGCAGGTGCAGAAACGCAAGGTTCCCGCATTGTTTGTTGTTCTCGAGGAATGTGATGATCTTCCTCGTACTCCCTTTCATGGGTGTGAAAGGGGCGGGCGGAGTTAGCTTGCCCTGTGTAAAGAGCCCTGCGCTCTGGATGTTGTTTTTCTCGTTCCGATGGGAGGTAAAGAAGGGACGCCATATCCACGTTGCCCCTCCAAATGGACAAGTATGCCTCTCTAGCGCTTCATCGCGCCGTGGCCATTCAAATCTAGCCTCAAAAGGCGGTTGTCTACCGATATTGAGACCTGCATGTGAACCATCTTCCCGAAAGGGGCTGTGTTGAATGGGTGTATTCCAATGAGGAGGTTCCCAATAATTCCTTCTTGAAGTGGCCTGATGTGGGATTTGTTGTAGGCCAGATTGCCAAGACGGTATGGCTAGGTCCTCAGGGCTAAAGTGAAGGCGACTAGCGCCCTCTCTTTGTGTACCTTCCGCAGCGTCTGCCCTTGATTGGGCTTGGCTACGAGTGTACACCATTGTGATGCTTCGCTACTATCTAAGCAGATTTTATCTTGTTTTATGATGATTTGTCTTTTTGTCTACACTAAGCAGAAGTAAACACACACATACACAAAACTCGTGATTATCTCTTTTAAGGATTAAATAGTGTGTCCTAGACTCGGTTTAGTGCATTTTGGTGTTTCGTTTTGTTTTTGCAATTTTGGAAGAACGTTTAAATGCATAATGTTGGCTCATATGACTCCCATAAATGGTCGCCCCTTCAATATACCATTGCCGGACCGATATACCAACCTCTCTATATACCCGCCCTTACGTGAGGGAGACTATAGGTACGTGAGAGCAGATGGTACGTGGAACATAGGCGGTACGAAAGGGGAATCGCTCTGTTTATGACACCTACCATAGAAGACTTATCCTCGCATGCATGGGAATCACCCCAGCAACACTTGGTCAGCTTTCGTCAGGATTTACGTCTAGCAACAGTCGCGATCGAGGTAATGGATGCAATATCTCAAGCCAAAGTGATGATGGAATCCACCTTTGGTCTTGCTCAAGGGTTGGGGTTTTACGACCAACGCCTTGGTTTAAAATACCACGTGGTGTGTGAGGTTCATTTTACTTTGCAAAATTGAAACAGACAACTGAAAAAGAAAGCTTTCCCTATGCCGGACGTACACTACAAACCGGCAAAAAAGCAAGTGAAAAAATTGAAAAGAAATTTCCTATCCCTTACATTTCTTTTTTAATTATTAAATGAATAATTACGCAGATAACTAAATAATTAAATAAAGCAAGAAAAATTTTCAAGAAAAATTTCTCTACCTTACTTTAATAATTAAAAAATATTAATTATTAAATGAATAATTACGCAGATAACTACATAATTAAATAAAGCAAGAAAAATTTTTAAGAAAAATTTCTCTACCTTACTGTAATAATTAAAAGAAATTAAAATGACAAGAAAAGATTAAATAAATAAAATAACCCGAAACTTCGCAACAGAAAATGATATGGACGGCTAGAACCGTTACCTCCTTTCTGCCCGGATTTGCTGTTTCTGACCTCCGGCTAAAAAGAAGTACCTCCTTTCTGCCCGGATTTGCTGTTTCTGACCTCCGGCTAAAAAGAAGTACCTGTTAAGCACGAGACACAACAAGTTTAATTAACTTCTGTGATTTTAAAAATCTGGGAAGGTCCCACCGTGATCGCCACTGAAAGCATGAGATTTCGGAATAAAGAAAAAACAGTATTCAGATGTAATGACAATATGACCAGATTTATGCATGAAATGACATGGATATAATCAAATTAAAAAAACAGGAGCACAACCCTTTTTATTAATAAGATTCTGACTCAGTTACAATAAATCTCTTCAATGGCACATTCTCAGTTACAACAGATGAACAATAATCTCTTTCCGCATGCCCACATGCAAAATGGGCGGGCCAAACCGTATTGCCGCCACTGGTGTTTAATGAGTTTTTGCCGGTGACTCCTTGCTTGCTGCTGTTTCTCTTTCAATCACAGAAACAAATAAACGCGTTAATAGCACCTGTCGTTGAAACAAAGCGTTCGGTCTTAAAAACACAGAACAACAGACTAAAAAGAATCAAAATATTTTGAAACCTGCGTATTAGTGAAAATAAAATGAAAATATAAGCCGCACGTAAATAAGCATTCGATCTTAAAAACACATAAAACACGTATGGATGGTTAGAGCAAAAGACTGCGGCAGATTCGAAACCATGATGTAAAAGAAAATGTAAGACGTAAACTGTTCTTTGATATATTCAAAAACAACGTGTATTTAAAAGCATGAAACGTGAACTATGCTTTAATACGTTCGAAGACAGCATACATTTTAAAACATAAAACATATACTAAATTAACGAGGGGTTTGCGTAGGGTGCCCAAGCGGGCCGCCCCCTGTTAGAACTTGATTATGGCACCAATCCAATAAGGAAGGGCCCGTAATCTTTATATTGAGTTGTGTTGTCATCAAATTGGTGTGTTACGATGGTCGAGTGTCGGGTTCACAGTTTGGAAGCACTTCGTTGCTTTTACCAAATGCTTCGCGGTTCTTTTTACATTGTATCGAGCCGGTTTTTATAGAGGATTCGGCCTCTGAGAGCATTAATGTTAAAACCCTAAATCCGCAAGGGCCGCTTAGATTTGATCCTTATCGGGCCATTATGAGACATGGCTCGCACTGACAGATCGCAGTTATGAGGCGTGGCTTTGGATCGGATTTGTTTCGAAACGGCTTGTCTCATTAAAGTCCGTCGTTCTGCAGATCCACGGGGTCTCTTTGGAGAGGGGCACGTAAGGGTGCCACGTGGCAGTCATTCTTTGGATGCGGCGGCCACGTCAAAGTCCGCCTTTGATTATCGCAAATATGCCTTTTAAACGTAAAGTGCCGAAGTGTCGCGATATCGCGACACTTCGGCAGAGCCTCCCCTTGGGGCCAAAGGTGTCGCGATATCGCGACGCGCGATATCGCGACACCTTTGGCCGAGGCTCCCCTCGGGACCAAAGGTGTCGCGATATCGCGCGTCGCGATATCGCGACACCTTTGGCCGAGGGGAGCCTCGAGGCCAAAGGTGTCGCGATATCGCGACACCTTTGGCCGAGGCTCCCCTCGGGGCCAAAGGTGTCGCGATATCGCGACACCTTTGGCCGAGGGTAGCCTCGAGGCCAAAGGTGTCGCGATATCGCGACACCTTTGGCCGAGGGGAGCCTCGGGGCCAAAGGTGTCGCGATATCGCGACACCTTTGGCCGAGGCTCCCCTCGGGGCCAAAGGTGTCACGATTTCGTGACACCTTTGGCCGAGGGTAGCCTCGGGGCCAAAGGTGTCGCGATATCGCGACACCTTTGGTCGAGGCTCCCCTCGGGGCCAAAGGTGTCACGATTTCGCGACGCACGAAATCGCGACGTTGCGAAATCGCGACGTCGCGATTTCGCGACGTCTAAGGCTAGGTTCCCTTTTTGTTGAGGCCTGTTTGCTTTTAAAGACTTTGCTTTCGATGAAGGTTTTGGCAAGGCTTGAAGACTTTGATGAAGGTTTTAGCAAGGCTTGAAGACTTTGATGAAGGTTTTAGCAAGGCTCTTTTTTCGACCTTCTAAACTGCTGTGTAAGTGGCCAGGACCACTGTTTGACCTCTGAGGGCTGCCCTGAAAGCTATGTATGTCAATGCGATCAATGTTTGTAGTCACTTAATCAGAATGGTGTTGTTTTGGTGTCTACACTGATCTATGAGATGAATTATTCAGGTGATAGAGTGTTAAAATATGAGGAAGATGAAGGTTTGATTCAACTAAAAATAAGTCATATCACCAAGGGGTTAATTAATCTAGAGATTTTGTTCGACGATAATGAAAAATAAATAGGTCACAAGATGAAGGTTGATAAATATAGATACAAATAAGTCCAACTAGAACCTAAAAAGTTTATTAAAGTTGGGGTAAATTGTACAGAAAATGAATTAAATAAAATTCAATAACTATGTAAAGAATTCCCTGATACTATAGCTTGGGCTTATAATGACCTCAAATTATATAGAAAAGAAACCATAAAACATACTATTGAGATCGAAAATGATGCAAAACCCTTCAGGGAAAAAGAGAGGCCAATAAATCCAAAAATTGAAGCTTTGATGAAACAAGAATTATTGAAGCTACTTGAAGCCAATATTGTCTACCCTATTAAACATTCTACTTGGGTGGTGTTGAGTGGTAATTTTGCCCAATTGTAAAATCACACTCTCCCTTAGGATTTTGATCCCAAAACCCTCTCTTGCAAAGAAGTTAAAACAAAAACAACTTCTCCAAGGTTCCACTATATAAGCATTGCACATGTGTATTAGTAATCCTAATGAAGATATATAAATTAAGTGCTAGGAACACCTTAGCGATTGCAAGTAACTGTTAACAAAGGGAATGTGATGGTTTATTTTATCATGCTATACTAATGATTGTTCATAAAACTTAAAGAGAAAGCAAATGTGAATTGGCCTTCATATGACCACGATGTAAGCCTTAGTTCCTTTTATCTTGAATGTTCTTAGGTAGATTTTATCTTCTTTTGATTAAGCAGATTTTAAACAAGTTTTTATCTTGCATTAAACCCTACTTTAAACATGAAAATGAAGATTAAAATCTATCTATGAATGTGAATATGAAATGATAAATGGATTCATTAAATGTAGCTTTAAAACTTCAAGATGGAATAATTCAAATGACCAACTTTGTAGCTATAGTAGCCTTTGATATAATAAATAAATTATCCCTCTTTGATGAAATTAATTTTCATAAAGAGACAACAATTTATTGCCTTAAAATGATGGCCTTAAAATGTCATTATTAATTATCCCTCTTTAATGAAATCATAATTTTCATAAAGAAGAAATAATTTAATGCTTTAAAACACTAGATTTTGATGAAATGTATAAATTACCTCTCTTTGATGAAATCAGATTTTTCATAAAGAAAGGGCAATTTATTGCTCTAAAATTGATAGCTTATGGAATGCCATAAAAATTTACCCCCTTTAATGAAATTAAAATTTTCATAAAGGGAAGCTCATTTATGCTTGCAAATGAAAAACGTAAAATTGAAAAAATCTAATTTACCTTCAAAATGTGAAAAAATAAAATTTTGAAATTATAAAAATCTGCATAAAACAACAATTTTAAATAATTTTTATAAAATTGAAATGGCTTCAGAATGAAAATGTAAATGTGCAAGATGAAACTTTGAAGTTCATTCTACGCAGACGTACAATTATTTTTGGATTTTAATTTTATTTTTATTTTTATTTTAATCTCTGAAAATTAAAAAAAATGCAGAAAAAATAACAAAAATTAAATTGATTGCTGCAATTCAAAAGTTTCTCCACAAACCCTGCAAGCATTAATATTTTGCATAAAAACCAGCATTAGTGTTACCTGAATTCACGTAGTCAAACAACTAATGCAGTGCAAGCTTCTAAGGAAAGGGTGCAATATGCCGAAAATAAAACAAATATAACCATAAAAATACATTTAACATTTGAAATTATCTCCATTACATTGCAGAAAAAAAAAAAAAGGTATTCAATGTTCCATAGGTGTGCAGAAAATAAAATGCCCCAAATAGGCATCATTTGGGAAAACAATAACCCAATGGTATGGCAAAATATTCAGCATCTGGCCCCAACATGGTCCAGTTAGGTCCCAAAAATCTAGCCCCTGTGCATGCATTCATTTCAGTTTTTAAAATTTTCCTTCATGGTAATTCACCTCCTGTTTGGATTTTCATTTCACTTCTTTCTCTTTCTATATGTTCTTTGGTCTTTTATCCCAGGCCTTCAGTTCTATAATCATTTCCAACACCGTTTATTTTTCTTTTGGAATTCTACTCGTTTCGTTTGTCTTACTATGTGTTTCATCCTGTAACTCTTTTAAACCTCTTCATGGTTACTTAGTCTTTTCACCCTACACGCATTAGTAACCACCTTGATATAGTCATATTCACCTTTTGAAACGCAGTGTTATAATACAACATGACATTCTACTTCTAACTATCACCTTATATGATTTTTTTTTAATAATATTGTGTCATGCATGTCATAATAGCCTTCTACGTCCTTGGGAAGAGAATTGTGTAACACAAACAACAACATCTGTCCCTAGAGCTTTGAGCACGTCCATCATTTGCACAAATTTATAGGTTGTGAATGGGTTGTCGACTTTTATCTTATTGTACACATTTGCCTTAGTGAAACCGATGTGGGCTTAACTGTATAAATTTCATTTTTTTAGTGAGTCTTGAACTAAGCCAACACGCGTATTTGAAAACATCCAAGATACACTTGGACTTTAGATAACTAGGACGATGATAATGATGACACAACAATTCTCGAGGTTTACAATCCACCATGATCCAACCGTTGTTTATACCATGATTAGTCCATGATCACATCTCTTTCTTGCTATTGTAGACCCACCCCGATAAATTCAATCTCATTTGCTGTCCATAAAACTCGAGTGTCTTTGGATGCCACAAATCATCGAAAAATTACCTTTTGACGTGAATATCCCCCCATAACTAGATACAACATCGACCATTTGAGTAAAGTAAATATGAACTATTATATGTCGTCGACCGCTTTGCTACATGGATTTGCTTGCCATTTGACAATATACCGATTATGTTTGAAAACCGTTGCCACACCTGATAATTGATGTCAAACTCTACGCATAGCCATGTTTTCCTCTCTGGACTATAAGTGGATATCTGTCAGCTCTCAAAATAGAAGTCTACTCACACTGATGGGATCTTCTTATACATAACCTGACTATACACACTGCTCCTGCATCTTGATTTGCTTTTACAACCTGCTGAAGCATACATTTTGAATTAAATATAGCTATATCCCTCTAAAAATGGATCCCATAGTGCTATGGACAGTGTATCCTCTACCCTTTTTGTACTAGTAATGTGCCATCAACATATTTGACATACAAGCTACTTTCTATCGACTCTCCTACCATTGTACCTATTATTGAACGCATGGAAGCTAGGCAAAGAAACCCATCATCGATGCTTGCTTTGTGATCCCGTTTGGATCCCCAATCTTGCCATTGCTTGTGAGTATGCTGGTTTTGTCCTTTACGATAACCATGTGCTTTGGTGCTGCTTTCAAGACCCTGGTAGATGTATTGTCTTGTTGTTGTTTCAATGGTGCCAAAATCACCTGTGAGCTACCACATCGATTCTAATAATGCTCTTGAAATAGTGGTCTTTCTCTATGCTATTACTCTATACAAACTTTGAAATCATATTTGATCATGATATATACCTTTGTTGTTATCAGGCCCCATTATTGCTAAAAAAAATCTCTACAATCCCACTTGCTGATCCACATCCCCATTTTTGGAGGCCTTGCACTGGCACCGATGGTGTCATGTCTGTTCACCATTGCCGTGTCATCGGGTGATCGTCCATGTCCCATGCAATGAATCCAAAACCTCCATTATCGTCATCGGTGGCTTTCAACCAAATCACTGTGATGTCAATAAAAATATTTTTGCCTTTCTGACCAATGTCATCTGAATAATATGGTTCCACTTCTAGTCATTCTGTTTCAAAATGCTTCATTGTCTTCTACACGTGGAGGCCATTACCTTCCCATTTGGTGATCAAACTGCCTGTGCTACGTCCATGGTAGGTGCATTCAGCCCAACATCATCAACAAAGAGATCATCTATTCATTCCTAGCTCGAATCTTTTCCTACACTAGCTATTCTTATTCGTGACATCCTTTCTACTCTTAACATTTATATTTGCACTCAAATCAAAGGCCCACATTTTTTCTATGAAATCCAACTCCATTCGTTGATTTCATGGTTTACATTGCCACATCATTGCCCGCATGGTCGTTTTGATTCACCATGCTATTTTTCGCACCTACATAGATTTTGCCATGTCAATAATTGCCTTGAACACTGCTCCAAATATTTTGCCCTGGTTCACACTCACAATGCTGCTCATCCATTCTATGTTCTCATGGAAAATTTCCCTACGCGCTTGCCTAACACCGCAGTAGAGGGTCCTATGGGTATAAGAATTGAGGATACTCATTCATCGTTGTCATTGCTCCGCTGAGGACCCACATGTTGTCTACCCTATCCAACACATCAAGGAATTCAACTAGTTTCCCATTGTGCTCGAGTCTTTTCTTGGTCACGTAGGATGAGTGATATGCATTTACACTATTTTAAACCAATCATCGGATGTGCCCAAATGCTAATGAAGCTATTTAATCCATGTCGAATCCACCTTTGCTATGTGTAGTTTACGTCGATATCATCTAAAATTAGATCCAAACATTTCATTAAGTATCACATCCCAGGTTAGGGTCCTTTTGCCAGCTCATAGATATCTACTATGGGGTCCATCGACGCCCACGTCCTTGTACCAAACGTTTGATGTCAGTAAGCAAGTCCCGTGTCCAATATATTGTTGTCCTTGCTTATGACCTGCATACGTTAAAACCCAACATTAATACATATTCTAACTAACAACCATAATATATGCATCCTAAAATTAACCTTAGGGGGGTTAAAATGAAATGAAACCCCTTTTTAAAAAAACAAATTATTTTATTTGTTTATTAATATTTTTATCTTATTTTTTATTTTTTTTACTTTATGATTTATTAAAAACACTTTTTTATTACCCTTAATGCATAACATTAACGTGCAAAGTAAAAAAAAAAGGACCATTTTTTTCATTTTTTATTTTTTATTATATATATATATATATATTATACACAAGTATAAAGCATATATATATACCCTTTTTCATTATTTGATACATACAAAAGAAAGAAAACACAAATTAACGATAAAAATAGTCAAAAAATTGCTGACAACAAACTGACAAAAAACTACAACCTAAAACCAAGCAACCTACTAGGCACTCAAAACAAAACAAAAATACCCAAACACAAAAAATTAAAGGTGGGTCCCCAATTTTGGGGCTAGTTGTGGAGCAGCCACAACAGGTGGCTACCTTGGTACTAGTTAGGAAGAAAAATGAAGATATCAAACTATGTGTAGACTTCAAAAATCTGAATAAAGATTTGTTGAAGGATCACTATCCTCTCCCACAAATAGATCAGACTCTACATACTGTGGCAAGGGTAGAAATATTCTCATTATTTGCTGGGTTTTCTAGATACAACTAGGTATGGGTTAAGGATGAAGACCAATACAAGACTACATTCACTACCAAATAGGGAACATTTGCTTACCAAAGAATACCTTTTTGATTATCCAATTTTGGAGAAAAATTTTAGAGGGCAATGGATGTGGCTTTTGGAGAACTTGTCAATAAAATCATAGTGATTTACTTAGATGATATGATAGTGTTCTCTCACCATAAATAATATCATGTTGAACATCTTAGGAAATTTTTTGAGAAATGTAGAGAGTTCGATATTTCTTTGAATCCAAAGAAGTCCATATTTGTTGTGCAAGAGGGAGTCTTGTTAGGTAATATTATTTCTGAAGCTGGGGGTGTCATAGATCCTAATAGAGTAAAAACACTATTAGAACTTCCCTTACCTCCAAATAATAAAGGCCTACAATCCTTCTTTGAGAATATAAATTTCGTGCACAAATTTGTAGCAAATTTTGCACAAATTGTCAAGCCTATGACCGAGTTATTGAAGAAGGATGCTAATTTCAAATGGGTAGACTTGCAAAAGAAAACTTTCAAAAGAATAAAAGAATAGATAGCTCAAGTTTCTATCCTGGTTAACCCAAATTACTCCATGGGATTCATTCTAAACGTTGTAGGTGAACAAGAGAGTTATGCAACATTCCTCACTCAAAATGGAAGTGACATCACTTTAAAAAGTCAAACCATGCAATAACATGAAGAAAAATATAACTTTAGTGAAAAACAAGTATATGCAATCATGAAATTATTAAAAATATTTGGACATTTCCTTTCACAGAGCAAAACCATCGTTTATGTAGTTCATCCTGATGTCAATAATTTCATCATACAAGGAGAGCTCGATGAAAAAATGGTTGGTTGGGTGTCAAAAATACAAGAATATGATGTGTAAATCTACCCAACCAAGTTGGTGAGAAGTAGATGCTTATATCATGAACTGACCAAGCAAGATTCAATTGAGTATATAGCCTACTAGGTACAAGAACCAACTCCATAGGATGATCAACCCTTACAAAGAACGGATTGGACCGATGAAGTGGTAAGGAATTTTTAGAATGGAAAATGTCCAATAGGTTTAAATGCTTCACAAAGGAGAAGATATAGAATCCAATATTTGAAATATACTTTGTTGCCAGAGGGGTTGTACAAAAAAAATTGGATTATTTATTGCTAATGTGTATAAAATAGGAAGAAAAATAGAAAGTTTTGGAAGAGTTCTATGGAGGTCTATCATACGAACACTTTTCAGGAAGAATTATAGCTTTGAAGATAATCAAGATAGGTTGCTATTGGCCATCCATTTTCTCAGATGCATTTAAGGTAACTAGAAATTGTGAAGAATGCTAAACATATGTTGGGAGGAATAGGAATGCTTCTATACCATTAAGATCTATTTAGGTTGAAGAACCATTCTAGCAATGGGGCTTGGAATTTATTAGGATAATAGAACCTAATTCATCTTCTAGACATAAATATATTCTAACTACTACAAACTATTTCACCAAATGGGCTTAATTAATACCCACAAAGAAAGTTGATCAAGAAGTTGTGATAGAATTCATGGAAATTTTGATTACAAGATTTGATATACCTGATGCGTTGGTGACTAAAAATAGTTCATTCTTTGTAGGTGATGATTGATTTTACTAGTAAATATGGGATATATTTGAAGACCTCTTTGAATTAATATCCACAAGGAAATGGTTTAGCAAAATCAACAAATAAGAATTTGCTTAGGATTCTAAAGTGAACTCTAAGGGACAACAAGAGAACTTGGCATTCACTGATAAATAAGGCATTATGGGATGATAGGATTACAATAAATAAATCCATTAACACATCACCTTACTCATTGGTTTATGGTAAGGAAGTTGTTCTCCCTATACACATTGAAATACCCACTTTGAAATTGCTCAATCAAACTGGTGTTGAAGAGGTAGAGCCAATGGAAAATAGGTTAATACAACTCTTGCACCTAGAAGAGCAAAAATAACAAGCCTATAATCATTATCAAAAACATATGGGAGAAAAAAAAATGGTTTGAAAAAAGGGCTACCTTCAAAAATTTCAAAGTTGGAGATTTAGTTTTGAGGTGGAATGAGAATAAGGCAAAACCAGGAAACCATTAGAAGTTTGATGCTTTTTGGGAAGGTCCTTTCAAAATAATCGCTGAAAAACAACATAACTCCTTCTAGCTTAAATATGAATAAGGCCAGACATAACCTATCCCTAGCAATGGTTTCCACCTGAAGATCTATTTCAAGTGAGCTAGGGACTCTCTTCCCCCCCTCTGTATTTTATGTACATTATGTATTTCTAAGTCACGTCTTGTAGCAAAGTCACAATTTTGCAATTGACCTTGTTTTCACAGGCCAAAGGCTAGAAGCGAGCTCGAAAGCAAAAAGAGTCATGATTTTACGATGTAATGGCATTCCTAGATCACTTTTTGTAATAAGTTCATGATCTCACGATCAAACTTGTTTTTGTAGGTTGAAATATAGAAATGAGATGGAAAGAAAAAAGAGTCATGATTTCATGATCGATCTTGTTTTTGTGGGCCGACAGCTAGAATGTTGTTGGCAAACGAAAAGAGTCACAATTTCATGATTTAATGATGTCTCAGTCAAAGTCAAAAGGCAACACGATTTTGCAGTGGGTGAGAAAATCAAATTTTCAAATTTGAAAATGCTTTGTTCAAAATAACACCATTCAAAGTTATTGGTCCAAAAAATATGATGCACAGTTATTGGTTCGAAGAGAGGTGACACACAATAATTGGCTCAAAATAGGTGGTGTAAACTCAACTACAAGAGACCAACAAAATGGACTCCAATCACATAACACAAATGCAATAATGGAAGAAAACTACCAATTGATATTCTTCTCATTCTTGAATTCACACCCCTTCTACAAAATATTACAATCCATCATATAGCAACCAAAAACCAAAGAAACCCTAAAAATGTCTTTTTTCTAAAACTGCTAAAATTAAATATTTTTCCTAAAAATTGCTAAAAATATAAATGATTCGGATTGTGCCCAAATTAGGTGCACACATCCCTCTTACAATAATGAACATTAATTTAAAATATTAGGTCTCAATTTAAGGTATAACAAAATATAATAAACTTCTAACAGCCAAAAAAACCCAAAAAACCCAGGAACCTATTCTAAAAGCTAATTTTGGGGCACTAGATGTCGAAGGTAGGTCCCAAAAATATGATTTTTGGAGGGTAACATAATCATCCTCAATTGGTAACCCAACCAAATCTAATACACCTATAGGATTTTGACCATAAATAATTTGAAAAGGAAATTTACCTGTTGACCTATTCACTGAACTGTTGTAGGTAAATTCAACTTGTGACAAGGCTAAATCCCATTGTTTTGGTTTTTCTCCCACTATGCATCATAAGAGGTTTCCCAAGCTTCTATTCACTACCTCTGTTTGGCCATCGATCTGTGGGTGGTAAGCACTACTGAAATGCAACCTGGTATTCAAATTTTTCCACAATGTCCTCCAAAAGTGACTCAAGAAATTAGTATCCCAATCAGAAGTAATAGTATTTGGAACACCATGCAACCACACAATCTCATCAAAGAATAAGACTGCAGTCCTAGTTGCATCATTATTTTTTTGACAAGCAATGAAATGCACCATTTTTGAAAATCTGTCTACCACAACAAAAACTGAATCCTTACCCCTCTGTGTCTTGGGCAACCCCAACACGAAATCCATACTCAGATCGGTCCATGGTCCTGTAGGAACTGGCAATGGCATATACAACCCTGTATTTTGCACATGGCCCTTAGCCATTTGACATACTCTGCATCTAGAGACAAACTTGATTATATCTCTCTTCATTTTTGGCCAATAGTACTTCTCCTCTACAAGAGTGGTAGTTTTGGCGACTCCAAAATGACCAGCCAAACCCCCACTATGTAATTCCCTCAAGATGTTCTCTCTCATAGAGCCATTGGGAATGCATAATCGATTACCCTTAAACAAGTAACCATTCTATAAAAAATACTCTTCAAAAATAGTATGGGACTCGCCCCTACCGCACTTTTGCACTGTTGCACAATATTCCTAAAATCTGCATCAGATTCATACGGATCTTTAATTCCCTCAAATCCTACCACTTCATTCTCCATAGTGGTCAACAACAAGACTCTCCTACTCAATGCATCAACAACCTTATTCTATTTTCCTGACTTGTGTTTCAGGACAAATGTATACTGTTGCAAAAATGAAACCCATTTGGCATGCCTGCTATTTAACTTTTTTTGAGAATTGACATACCTCAATGCTTCATGATCAATAAACAACACAAACTCCTTTGAGATTAAGTAGTGCCTCCAATGTTGCAATGCTTGCACAATTGCATAAAATTCCACATCATATGTAGAATAATTCTTCCTTGCATCATTCAACTTCTCACTAAAAAATGCTACAGGTCGGCCCTCTTGACTTAAGACACCACCAATTCCAACAAATGAGGCATCACAATCAACCTCAAACACCTTACTAAAATCTGGTAACACTAGAATAGGGGCTTCTGACACCTTCTTCTTCAAGAGTTCAAAACTCTTTGTTGTTGTCGTAGTCCATACAAACTCTTTCCCCTTTGTGCACTCAGTTATAGGGGCAGCTATACTACTGAAGTTCCTGATGAACTTCTTGTAAAAGGTAGCTAGTCCATGAAAGCTCCTTACTTCTATTATAGATCATGGAAGAGGCCATTCCAGAATCGCCTTCACTTTCTCATCATCCATCCTCATGCCATCTCTCGAGATTACAAATCCCAAAAACACTAAACTATCTTGAAGAAATCTACATTTCTTCAGGTTGACATACAATTTCTCCTTCCTGAGCACGTCTAACACTAATTTCAGGTGTAACAAATGGTCTTCTTCACTTTTACTATAAATCAAAATATCATCAAAATACACAACCACAAACTTACCATTATATTCCCATAGTACTATGTTCATCAACCGCATAAATGTACTGGGTGCATTAGACAACCCAAATGGCATCACCATCCACTCGTACAATCCATATTTTGTCTTAAAAGTTGTCTTCCATTCATCCCCTTCTCGAATTCTGATCTGGTAGTAGCCACTCCGTAGATCAATTTTACTAAAGTATTTAGCTCCAGCCAATCCATCCATCATGTCATCCACTCTCGGCATAGGATACCGATACTTTATTATGATTTTGTTTATGGCTCTACTGTCTACACACATTCGCCAGTCACCATATTTCTTTGGGGTCAGCAATGCTGGAGTCGCACATGGACTCATACTCTCCCTAACTAATCCCTTCTTTATCAACTCTATCACTTGCCTACTCAACTCTGCATTCTGTGTCGGGTTCAACCGATAAGTTGCCTGATTTGGGAGCATTGATCCTGGAATCAAATCCATGTGATGTTGGATATCCCTTTTTGGTGGTAGCCCATCTGGTAACTCCTCTGGTGTGATATCTTTATATTCACTTAGCAACTTAGCTACTGTTGTAGGCATAACCACTTCCTCTGTTTCTAGCTTCCTAGTTGTTAAGGCATAACAAAAGCTAGCATCCCTGATCTCTGCAAGAAACTCCTTCATCGTCAACAAGCTCTCACTCGGCCCATCCTCCTTTAGAGGTACAAGAACTACCTTTACACCATCCTTCTAGAATGTGTAAGTATTCTTTCTCCCATTATGGTTAGTATCCCTGTCATACTGCCAAGGTCTTCCCAATAGAATGTGACATGCATCCATCGAGATCACATCACACCACACTTCATCCTTGTAAGTGCTCCCAATTGAAAATTTAATTAAACACCTCTGATCTACTGTTACCTCATTCCCCTTCTTAACCCATGAGATGCGATATGGATAAGGATATTTTTCACATTTTAGGTGCATTTTATCAACCATGACATTTGACACCATATTCTCACAACTACCACCATCAATGACAATGTTACATACCTTCCCTCCTGATGTACACCTTGTTCGAAATATGTTCATTCGCAGCCAAGAATATTCACCATCTATGGTCTGCCCCTTTGCTTTGCTCTGCACCATCTCTTTCTTAGGAGCAATCAATGTCCTCCTTATCATAAGTGCTTCCCCCATGTCAGCAACAACTTCATCCTCATCCTGCTCTTCCATCTCAACCAGATTGACCCTTCCTTGTCCTCCTTGACCCCTTTCTTGGACATCACATTGGGGACACTCAAATGCTCTGTGCCCCTCCTCACCACATCCATAATAGGTATACGACCTCCTTGGATCATTCCCATTTCGTCCACCACCGTAACCTCTACCTCGTTGGTATCCTCTTCCTCTCATATTCTACCCATCTTCTTCTTGTTTAGCAGGTATTGAGGATTCTCCCTTGAGAAAATTAGATCCACTTTGACCCCGACCTGAAGAGGGTGTGAATCCCTTCTTACCTCTTCTATTAATCCTTTTCAATTTCTCCTCCACCTTGAGGGCCATTTGATACGCATCCTCCACTGTAAGAGTGCGATGCATGCTCATCTCATCTTGAACAACAAAACTTAGGCCATTTACATACCTGGAAGCCTTTTGGTCCTCCGTCTCATTGTGCTCCACTCGAATGGATAGCTTGTAGAATTCATTAGTATAGTCCTCAATGCTTTGATCCTTCTATCGAAGATTCTAAAATCTATGAAATAGGGTTTGGGAGTAGTCTACAGGTATAAATTTTTCCTGTAACTTCTTCTTCATCTTTGTCCAATCCCTAATATTTTCCTTTCCATTCCTCTATCGTGTAGTCTGTAAATTATCCCACCAAATCAATGCATGTCCCTTCAACTTTGTGCATGCGAGCTTAACCTTCTTCTCTTCAGCAAGGTTACTCCATTCAAAATATTTTTCTAGGCTATTGATCCAATCGATCAACTCCTCTAGTTTCAACCCACCAGCATACTCGGGAACCTCGATCTTGATCCCATATCGATTCCCCTTAAGCCCCTCTAGAGCTCGTATCAATCGATTTTCAAAATCGTGCCCTTCTTCCTCTAGGCCCTCTGGTTCTACTTCTGCGTGGACCTCAGATCCATGTTCCTCAGGTATATTTTCATCATCATATCCTTGATCTGCACGTGCCCTGGGATGTCTCTCTCCCATGCGATCAATCACACCAATCAATCATGCTATTTTTACATTTAGATCCTCGATCTACCTATTCATCTGGGCATATCTTCTAGGTGGCATCTTCCCTTCACTAGCGAGATCACACCCACTCTGATACCAAATGGTGTAAACTCAGCTACAAGAGACCAACAAAATGGACTCCAATCACATAACACAAATGCAATAATGGAAGAAAACTGCCAATTGATATTCTTCTCATTCCTGAATTCACACCCCTTCTACAAAATATTACAATCCATCATATAGCAACCGAAAACCAAAGAAACCCTAAAAATATCTTTTTTCTAAAACTGCTAAAAATAGATCTTTTTCCTAAAAATTGCTAAAAATAGAAATGAGTCGGATTGCACCCAAATTTGGTGCACACATCCCTCTTACAATAATGAACCTTAATTTAAAATATTAGGTCTCAACTTAAGGTATAACAAAATATAATAAACTTCTAACAACCAAAAAAACCCAAAAACCCGGGAACCTATTCTAAAAGCTAATTTTGGGGCACTAGATGTCGGAGTTAGGTCCCAAAAACATGATTTTTGGAGGGTTAGGAGGATCAAAGATCATCCTAATGTAGAACATGCACATGGAACCACCTGTTAAATTTCAAGGCAAACGGGCGTACGGTTCACAAGTTATGGCTCCGGCAAGGTGCATCAATAGGTGGGACGCAGAATAAGACAAAAACAACGTTCAAATTTATACACGAAACATACGAAACCTACTAGAATTATTATAGGATGCCCTAACTTGTGTATGCACTTCTTTTTTACGTCATGGAAGCCATCCTTTTCTCCCACTTCATTGTTTCGAAGTGTCTTCTACAAAATTATCCTTTGATTACACTGAGAGCTCTAGCTTCACGTAGGTGGTCCCAAAGAGTTTTATTTGTCAAATTCACAAGCAATGATCGCTATCATGGTAGTACCATATTCAACTACTCGAGTATAAAATGTAAAGTTTACAGACAAGGATGCAAATGAACCCATGTAGAGTGTTTGATTGAGAATATAACATGATCTTGCAATATCTTTAGTAACTCCATAATGACTTTCACTTTTAGATTCACTAGTTTCTATTTCTATCTAGAAGGTTTGGTGTTAGGATTTAATTTGCTTGTATGCTCTATGTTATTGTGATCATAGAATTTAAGATCTCTTGAAGGTCCAATCAACATTAGACTGAAGTTAATATTGGATGACTTAGAATTTCTTTTAAATCAACCTTTGGATAAGGATGGTTCCTTGAGAATGTTCACAAAAAAAAGGAAAATAAAATAGGGGAAAGGGTTATAGACACCTAAAAAGTGTCAAATAAATATTTTCCTAGGACCATTTTAATTAAATTACCAAATAACCCCCAAAAGTCCTAAAATCCCATCCTTAAGGCATAAAACCTTAAAAAAATTAAATAAATAATAAATAATAATAATATATATATATATATATATATATATATATATATATATATATATATATAATAATAAAATAATATAATAATGACTATTTTGAGTCACCATGCAAATCCAATCTTTAGGTCATAATCCCTAAATTCACATGCAACATCATACCCTAATAAAATCTCCAATTCATAATCCCCAAATTTACATGCAACATCATTCCATCCTTTTGGCATAAAACCTTATAAAAATTAATTAAATAATAAATAATAATAATAAAATAATATAATAATGACTATTTTGAGTCACCATGCAAATCCAATCTTTAGGTCATAATCCCTAAATTCACATGCAACATCATCCCATCCTTGTGGCATGCAATCTTACAAAACAAATTAAATAAATAATAATATAAATAATAATAATTAAAAAATACTATAGTTATGGCTATTTTGAGTTACCATGCAAATCCAATCTTCAGGTCATATTCCCTAAATTCACATGCAACATCATACCCTAATCCAATCTCTAGTTCATAATCCCCAAATTCACATGCAACATCTTATTCCAATTTAATCTTCTAATATAATCCCCAATTTGCATGCAAAATCTCCCAATTCACTTCCACTTCTCCAATCCTCTCCCTCTCTTCCAAACTTCTATAAAATCCCATCTCTTTCTCTCATTCGAGGGAATAAAAATGAGACCAAAAGGCTAGAAATCATATCAACATTATCAAAAATTTCCAAAATTGCTATCAAAAGCTAATAACATCTAGTTTATGTTGACAATATTGTCACATTCCACCAAGGGGCAGAAAAATTAAAACTTTGTATGATATTTGTTTTGTTGAAAGTTTTCTTTTGTTTATAAGTTATAGCAATTTTGGTTTTCCCTATCGCCCCTGGTGGACAAAATGAAAAGAAAAGAGCTTCGGGCCCGAAGCGCTTCAAATCATCACTTCGGGCGAGAACTTTGCCGAGAAAGCGAAGGAAACGCTTCGCACCCGAAGCATTCCCAGCGGCTACTTCGGGTGAAGAGTTTTGCGAAGCGGCATCCAAGCAACTTCGCCGAAGAAGAAAAGATAGCCCGAATCAGCTAAGGCAAAGAAATTACTTCGGGCCCGAAGTATTTCTAAAATCCACTTCGGCCAGTTTTCACCCGAAGCAATAGAGGTCGAGAAAGTGCTTCGGCCAAAACTCCCTCGAGCCGCCGTTTCAAAAGAAGATCGGCCCGAAGCATTTTTCCCGACCCATCAGCGAAGCAGTTTTGCCAGCGAAGCAGCGAAGGATAGAGGGAGATCGGCTTCGGCACTCCACGCCCCCGAAGTAGTTTTGCGAAGCAAAAATCAGCGAGGCGCTTCCCAGGAACGCTTCCCAAGTTGGGCATTTTCCCGAGGCGATCAGAGAGCCTCATAAATGCATATTTTCTTGCCCGATAAGCCCGCTGCTCATTTTTGGCAATTGGATGCGAAGTATCACCCGTGAAGAAGAACCCGACAAGCATGGCCGCCACTCGAGCACCGCACCTACAATCCAAGGACACCCAAGTGGCTCATTTAATGCGACTTTCTCCGAATGACTCGGTCACCATTACCAGTTTTGGTAGCCGATTTGAGAGATCATCCGCAGCAGCAGCGAGGAGCCGATTTCTCAGGGCTCGAGGGTGTACTCCGCCATTTTTGTAATAATGATTCAGAGGGCCGGGTCCTCTATAAAAACCCAGGCTTTGCAATGTAAAAGGGGGGAACTTTCTGCTAGAAAGCTGCTGTAACTTGATGTCCTACATCTAATACTAAAGATTTTTGTACTCCATTTCTCTCTTTTATGCCGCCTTCTGTGCTTAATTCTTTTGTCTGTCCGCACTCGTATACCGAGACTCGAATCCCGAATCCGATGTGCGATTGGGGACCTGTACCCTAAAATTCGCCCCGAAGGATACATAGGAGAGGAAAAACGTCGTATAAGCTTTCTTTTATGCCGCCCGGTGGGTCGTGGTTTCTGTTATTCCCTTGTCTTAATCGCTGTTACTCTGAACCCTGAATTCCAACGAGAGAGAAAGGAGAACCCTGTGAACTCGTCCAGAGGATACATAGGAAAGCGAGTATCACGTTTCTTTCGTCTATTCTTGGTGTTCTTTGCTGCTATTCGAGTTATTAGCGAGTGATCGTGCTTCCTGTTCTCTCCCACCTTAAATCATCATCTTCTAACCCTTACTCTTTTTATTTCTTTCTCTAACCCTTACCCCTTTTTATTTCTTTTCCTAACCCTTACTCAGTTTATTTCTTTCCTGCACTCTTGTCTCAAACCCCAAAAGTAGATTAGTATAGGAGCCGGCCTTTCTCCAGAGATTGGCACGAGGGGCATCTCTTCCCCTCGGCCTTTCAATGTTGGTCGCAGGTCCAGGGCGCGCAAACCCATCGAAAGTCCTTTCCTGTGCGGATTTGATGACCAACAGTTTTTGGCACGCCCGATGGGACACAAGGTCCCATATTTGAGAAAATTTCTAGCCCGTCTTCACCGGAGCCAGTAGTTCCAACAAGTTCCCGGTGAGATCCGGTCAGTCTCATCCCCTGAGTAGTAGTGAGAATCGATGCCCTCATTACTAAGAGACTCTTAGCATCTGGCGACTCTGTTTTACCCGAGAATCTTCAAGTCGTAAAGACCATCACTAAAGCCCGTGCCTTCATGCAAACAAGATGGAGAGTTAGGAATAGAGGAGAGGAAACCGAGTTCTTTGAGCTTGATATTGACGCCTTTGGGGAACGATCTAGGTTAGTTACCCCCGAATATCTCTTACGTGGGACGTCCTCGCAAGAGGCTGCTGTTGACGAGCAAGGCATAACTTTCGATAGCACAGCAGCTAGTTTTCCTCCGAATCCTCCCAACTCACCGAAGCATCCTAGTGCCTCCGTTCCCATTGGCCTTCCGACGAGCAACCCAAGAGGGACTTCGGGGACCTCTGTTCCACAGAACCCAGGCACAAATATGGCCCAACAACAACAACAACAACAGCAACAACCGCCGCCCAGATTATTTCTAGCATGGAATTCTTCTTCACCGTTGAATCTCGTGGGCCAAGGGCAAGTTCCACCCGCTGCAATTAAAAAACTTCCAACGTTCGACGAAACTGGAAAGACTGCTCTAGAGCATATCCAGGACATCATTTCCCTGGCGGCAATCCATGATATCACAGAAGAGCGAGTGATGGTGAAGCTCCTGGTTCTCTCCCTTAGAGGAAAACTCCTCTATTGGTACAGATCTCTGCCATCCGACACTATTACGGGATGGGACCAGCTTAGCCGGGCAGCTTGATGCAAGGCTTCAACGAGTCCGCCGATCCAACTTCTCTTCTCGCAGCAATTCACTTCAATCCAAAGACATCCACAAGAAGAGATTGCAGACTTCAATGTTAGGTTTGCTCAAACCTGGCAAAGAGTCCCAGTTGGACTTCGCCCAACCGACGAAGCCGTGGCGTACTACTTCCTTCGGGCTTTCAACCCCGATATCGGTCTTATGATAAGGTACTCAAATGTCAATACTTTTCCGGAGTTGTATGGGTTAGCCAAGAAAGCAAAAACGGACCTCATAGCCATGGGAAAACTCCCTCAAAGAATGCCAATGCCCATACTCCCCGAGTTCCTTCAAGCCCACTATGCGAGCACAGTCGCTCCACAGATTTTTGCAATCCCTACATACCCGATCTCATCCTGGAACCCGAATCCCGTTGTGTCGCAGATCACCGCTCCATAGATACATTTCCCAACACTTTCAACTATGCCCCCCACCATCACTCCAACATTTCCAATGTTGCCAGCACCCCTCCAACATCCTGCCCTGCCTCCGATACCGACTATGGCTTCTTTACCATCGCTCCCAAGGCCGATGATATGCAGGCCAAGATACCGCAAGAAATGCAATCGTTAAATGCCACAGTACAGACCTTGTCCAACGATATGACCGTTGTCAAGAAGAAGCAAGCGCAACAAGAGTTTCTACCAAGAAGGTCTTATCCCACACCTGCGCTTACCAGAGATCAAGCGGTCCATCAAGGAAAAGCTTCGGCAAGAAATGCTGCGATAGATGAAGCCCCAAGCACTTCCGATCATGTATATTGGTGCTCTACATGTAATGATCCTCACGAGGAGAATACATGCATGTTGCATCAACACTACGTGCAGACACTAGCTAGCAACGGTCAAGGCGGTCAAGTCAACGTCATCAGACAATTGGATCAGAACTTGTCAATCGACAAGGAAGAGCCAGTCGTGGTCCTTACCAGGGGAGGTAAAAGGTCGATAGAGGTGGATGCTACTCAGATGGCTCCTTTGAAGGTACACGCCCGATTTGAGAAAGGACAATCCTCCTCTTCGGCCCCGAGCGAAGCTCCTCCACCAGCTCCAATCAAAGAAAAGGCCCAAAAGGCCACTGCCGAACCACCTCAGGTGGAGACCAAAGAACAGGCTAAGGAGAAGCTCAAGTTTCCCTCGCTCACCAAGCGACAAAGGGTCGAAGCGACAGAGCAATATCGCACCAAGTACGAACCAAGAAAGGAACCTGAGGTGCATAGCTCCCCAGCCTACAACATCGTAGAGGAGTTGAAGAGGATTCCAACCAAAATCAGTTTGTATGATGCTCTGCAACTTCCCTGGACAAGTGGACCTGCTACAAGAATCATTGAAGAGGATTAATACAAAGAAGGCAGAGCCGCTCGCCCTAGTGCAAACTCTGTCCGCGTCCATCACGGGAAAAAATAGACCACCACCATTCTACTTATCCTTACAAATGGAAGGGTATATCGTGCATAACTGTATGATAGATTCTGGAGCCACGACGACAGTCATGCCGAAGGCAGTATGCGAGGAAATAGGCATGGAATACACACGAAGCAGTCACGGAGTCCTCCAGTTGGACGGTACCCCAGTGAAGACTGTAGGTGTCATCAAAGACATTCCTATTCGACTACATAAGACACCTCAAATCATAGTCATACAAGAGGTGGTAGTCGTGGACCTTGAGCCCTACTTCAGCATGTGCCTGTCGAGGGAATTCATGGCAAAGCTAGGCGGATACCTGTCCATGGACTACACTCATCTGGAGATCCCCTTCAAAGGGAAGAAGGTGAAGATCTATAATGAAAAGCCTTCTACGTTCCCCCGGTTCGAAGATGTCCGAGGAAGAGAGCAGTGACCCCGTGCATACGATCGCGGAGGAGCTAGAGCAAGTGGGTATGGTCCAGGAATCCCTCGCACAGTTGTGTTGTGAAGATGAATTTTCATTGGCAGATTTCAATGCCATGATAGAGACCGAGGTGGGATGCTACACCATCGCCAAGTCCGAGAAACCAGCCAAAATGGAGGGGAAGGTTTCTACTCAAGAAGGACTATGGAAATTGTTCTTCGATGGCGCCCGATGCAAAAATGGCGTCGGGACAAGAATCCTTCTGATTTCGCCGTCCGATGAGCAAAAGGAATATTGCTACCGATTGACATGGAGCTGCACCAACAATGCAACAGAATATGAAGCCTTGTGCTTAGGACTCAAGAAAGCTGACAAGTTAGGCATAAGGCATCTTCAAATCTTCGGAGATTCCGAACTAGTTTGCAACCAGGTCACCAACAGATGCTCTTCAAAGAAGCACTATCTTAAATCATACCGCAATAGGGTATGGGACCTGTTCGACCAGTTTGAATCCCTCAATCTATAGTCTATTCCACGAGAAAAGAATCGACATGCAGATGTCTTAGCATCCATCGCAGCCCGATATTCTCCAATGGACGATATGGTGCATAAGCCGAAGGCTGTAAGGATGATCTATAGACCCTCTATCCCGGACAAAGATTTACACTGGCAAGTTTTTGACAACGACGAGCAGATTGTTAATTTCATGATCCAAGAAGCCGCTACAGTCGAAGACCGAAGCCCTGATGGGGAAGAATACGAAGGATTGGTCCAGTTGAAGAACAATCACGTTCCCAAGGGATTGATCATGCTTGAGAGCCTTTTCGACCAAAATGATCGATCGCTCTCCCACAGGATCCAGATCAGCGCACAACAATATCAAGATTTAGAACTGGAACCTAGGAAAGTAATAAAGGTCGGGACCGATTGTACTTCGGAAGAAATAGAGCGAATCCGATGTCTGTGTAAGAAGTACCCAGATATCGTGGCTTGGTCTTATCACGACCTCAAGGGATATGATCGGTAGCTGATCCAACATACGATCGAATTACAAGAAGGGGCCAAGCCTTTCCGACAGAAGCAAAGGCCGGTTAATCCAAAGATCGAGGTCCTGATGAAGGCCGAACTGCTAAAAATGCTCGAAGCAAAGATCATTTATCCCATCAAGCATTCTTCCTAGGTAGCGAACTTGGTCCCTGTCAAGAAAAAGAACGGAGACATCCGGTTATGTGTGGACTTCCGCAACCTGAATCATGCTTCCCTCAAGGACCACTATCCTCTCCCGTAGATCGATCAGATCTTGCATTCGGTAGCCGGAGCTCAACGATTCTCCCTGCTTGATGGTTTCTCCGGATATAATCAAATCCGGGTCAGGGACGAAGACCAAAGATAAGACCGCGTTCACAACCAAGTGGGGCACATTCGCCTACCAACGAATGCCTTTTGGCCTCTCGAACGCGGGAGCTACTTTCCAGAGGGCGATGGACCTAGCTTTTGGCGAGCTTCTGAACAAGGTTATCGTTATCTATTTGGATGACATGACCGTCTTCTCCCGAAGGAGAGAAAACCACCCAGAACATCTTCAACAAATCTTCGAAAAATGCCGAGAATTTGGCATCTCAATCAATCCAAAAAAGTCTATCTTCGCAGTCAGCGAAGGAAAGCTGCTGGGACACGCAATTTCGGAAAAGGGTCTCGCCGTGGATCCCGACAGAGCCGAAGCTCTGATGAAGCTCCCAATACCAACAGATAAAAAGGGCCTTCAATATTTCTTCGGATAGATTAACTTCGTAAGGAAGTTTGTCCCAGACTTCGCCTAGGTCGTTAAGCCGATGTCTGAGCTTTTAAAAAAGGGCGCAAAATTCGTCTGGACAGAAGAGAGGAGAAAAGCATTCAAAGAAATCAAGGCCCGAATTGTTCAGGCACCAGTCTTGATCAACCCCGACTACAATCGAGATTTTATCTTGTATGCAATAGGAGAACCTGAAAGCTACGCCGCGGTCTTGACGCAAAAGGGGGAAGATGGAGAGGAACGTCCCATCGCGTTCCTCGCTAGATAATCAATCCCCATGAAGAAAAGTACAATTTCATCGAGCGTCAAGTGCATGCAGTAATGAAATCTCTCAAGAAATTCAAACAGCTTCATTTCTCGTAGTCGAACCACAGTCTTCGTTATTCACCCCGATGTGCGTAGTTTCATTATTCAGGGGGAACTGGGAAGCAAGAGAGCTGGTTGGGTGAGCAAAATCCAAGAGTTCGATATTGAGATCAAGCCCACCAAACTAGTTCGCGGTCGCGCATTATGTCAAGAGCTGGCGAAGAGCGCAACGGCCGAAATAATGGACTGTCGATCGGATGACTCGCCAACAGGAGAATGCCTCGCTAATCAAGAAAGGGCCGAGAAATATTGGGTCGACGAAATAGTGGAATATTTCAACACCGACAGATGCCCCTCACATCTGAATGCTTCGCAGCGAAGACATTTCAGGATGCGGTCCGCCCGATACACTATGCGCCCATAAGGCCTATTTTTTAGGAACATCGACGGCGTCCTCCTCAGATGCATAAAAGATGATGATAAGAGGAGAATCCCGGGCGAATTTCATTCAGGACTATCTGGAGGACACTTTGCTGGAAGAGCGACAACGCTGAAGATAATCAAGGTGGGTTACTATTGGCCCACACTCTTTGTCGATGCCTTCTCCGTTTGTCGCAGATGCGAGCAATGCCAGAGATTCGTCGACCGAAGCAAAAATGCTCCGATGCCCCTCCGACCGATACAGGTGGAAACACCCTTTCAACAATGGGGACTAGATTTCGTAGGGGCCATATCGCCAAACTCCTCCACTGGGCACAAATTCATTCTGACCGCGAATGATTACTTCACCAGGTGGGCCGAGGCAGTCCCCACAAAACACGTCGATCAAGATACCGTCGTCACCTTCCTGGAAGGTTTGATTACCCGCTTCGGCATCCCCGAAGCAATTATTACAGATAACGGTCCTGGTTTCACGGGCGCAAAGATCAACGAGTTCCTATACAAGTATGGGATATATCACAAAGTGTCTTCCAACTATTACCCCAGGGCAATGGACTGGCAGAATCCACCAACAAAACCCGTTGAGGATACCGAGAAAGCCGATCGATCAAAACAAAAGAACATGGCACCTCCTTCTCGGATCGGGCCCTGTGGGCCGATCGGGTTTCTGTCAAAAGGTCAATCAAGACTTCGCCTTATGCTCGGTCTACGGCAAGGAGGCCATCCTACCCACTCACATCGAGATCCCTGCATTACAGTTGCTAGAAGAAGATGAAGCTAACCCGATGGAGAGACGCCTGGTTCAACTACTACAACTAGAAGAGGAACGTGAAAAGGCCTACCAAAACTTCGCACGGCATGCCGAGGTCACCCAAGAATGGTTCAAAAGGAAATCATCCGATCGCACATTCAAAGCAGGAGACCTGGTATGGAGGTGGGATTCATGGAAGGCCAAGCCCGGGAATCATGACAAAATGGATGCGTTCTGGGACCGGACCGTTTGAAATAGTAAAAGTGAATTCGGCCAATTCCTTCATCCTCAAAGATGCGAATGGCCAAGTACTACCAATCTCCGTCAATGGTCTCCACCTGAAGACCTTCGATCGCTGAGGTATGTATTACCCAAAAAAAAAAAAAAATCTTGCATATATTTTTGTATATAGGTTTTTAGTGCTTTGTCGGAATCGCCTTCGGGGGGGTTTCGGTCCGAAGTAGCCGATGAAGGGAAGTTCGCCGCGAAGCAGTTCATCCTCGTAGAACCAAACCACATGCAAATCAAGGACGTGGAAAATGCTTCGCTAAAGAAATGTGCCGAAGGCGTCGTCCTAAGTAATTCTTGGCGAGGCCCTCCTCGATGAAACGGGTTTCGGTCGACGGCATTCGTGAACCAAAGCAACAGCATGGCAAAGGGGAACTTCGGGCCCGAAATGAAGGAAATCAGCCCGAAGAAGAACTTCGCGACGAAGTATTTTCTACGCCAACTCCATATCGCCGAACCCCGCATACGAGGCAGACACATTTAGGATGTGCCTCGAGAAACGTGTCGACAACAGCCTCAAAAGGGGGCCGAAGCAGATGAACTCAATACGAAAGAAACGACACTCATCCCAAGGCAGTTCGTTAACCAAAAAGCCATGCTAAAGTACCAGATGGCAGCGATTCGCGTTCCCAATGCAAAATCCAATCGCCGAATTGCGTGGCCCTGCGTACGACGCCGCCATATGGCCAATCAGATGCCACAACGATACTTTCGAGACAGGCCCACGAAGTAATTACGATAGTTGCCATAAATGCAGGAAGTTGCCCTCCAAAGCTATAAAATGCAGATGCCCGTTAGGAACAAACCATTTGCAAGCGTGAGAGTCGAGTCTGCATTCTGTCTCTTCAGAAGAACTTCTGCATCTAAGATTCCGCTGTTAGCCGTGATTATCCCGTCCCTTGTTTTGAGGTGCTGAACCCTTCTACATCACAAGCTATTCTGCTATGATCGTTCACAATGGGAAAGAAGAACCCCACTCAGAAGGGAAAAGAACCAGAGACGACGGTTCCAGAGAAGGCGAGAGCCATGGAAGAAAAGAAACAGAGACCTAGGAGGGTCAATCCTCCCCCACGCCCAGGAAAACAAGTAATGGAAGGAAGGGAGGAATCCGATGATGAGCCCAGCATAGAACCACCTGTCGATAAGTGGGTGAAAATCAGAGACCCGGAGCTCTCAAGAACCGTGGCCGAGCTTCGGGGTACCGTCGACTTCATGCGAAGTAGGCTCTTGAGGAAGAACAAGAGGGCCATGGCGTATTATTCCCACATCTACTGGTATCTAGTCCCTCCTACACATCACCGCCCCGAGCTCATATGCGCCATCGCTCAGAACTACCAACCACAAACCAGATAGGTGTTGGATGCCTCGGGTCAAAAGTTGTTTTCCATTCTGAAGGAGGATGTGCAGGCAGCGTTCGCACCACAACAAAGGCCACCAAAAGGCTATACCATTCGCAATGTCAGCCTGAGCGAACAAACGGAGAAGTTCACCTCTAATCCCTTCATCCTGAGCTTTTTGCGTGAAAACCTCAAGAGCGGACTTCCTTCCGACAAGCGACCCCAAATGCCCCTGCCCTTGGAGGCCTTCAAGAACATGGATATATTCTCTATCATTGCATGGGTGGCAGGCTTGTCAAGCGATACTTTGGTATATCCATGGCAGGTGTCTCTAGCCGAATGCATTTCCAGAGGAGAGTTCTACGCCCCCGACGCTTCGCGGCCGAACACCAACCCAGTTTTCTTCGATTGGGCAGAATGGGTGGCCCAAAATCTGCATATACGGTTAGCATCCATGAAGGATGCTAGCAAGGAGCCGCACTTCCAGCCTTGTTCCTTCTTGGTTTGGCTCTTCTTCTTTCATGTACATAAAGCCCTTCACCATTGTGATGTTTCACCAGTCGGCAAGGATGGGATCCCTTTGCCTGTATATCGCTGGACCCGTCTCCTGCTGAGGTCGGAGTCTTATTACCCTTTCAATCAATAGTTTTTGGGACCTGCGATGCATGTCCTGACAAAGTCTAGCCCCCGGGTGCCTCTCTGCCTTAGAGATAAAGTGGTACTGGAGAAAAGGGGGGATGTGTTTCAATTGACACAAGGGCTTGTGATCCACCTTTTCGGCTTCACGGGGAAGCCCTTCCTGCTGCCTTTTTTCCCTTCGAAGTACCAATTTGCCCTGGAAGTTGCTCGGCAAAGCGACGCGACCGATGAAGCCTACGGCCACGGACGGAAGTGGGCACACACCTGCGACTTCCCCTTCAAGATGGGAGTGATCGAAGTCTTTGCCTTGAAGCAGAACATATACCCGGAGGAGAGGCTCGCCGATTTTGGTCTGGCTTCAAATACCACGAGAGGTGGCTCTACGACCCGTTGGGGGTAATGAGAGATCATTTGAAAAGCAAAAACTTCCATGTCTGTCCTCGCCCCAAAATCCTGGAGCAGAGGAATAACCCCAATGGTACGGACCTGGAGTGGCACTTAGAGGAGATGAGGACGTTGCCTCCTTGGCATGACTTCTATCCTATGGAGGTCGAATTCGACCCAGACCAGCACCCATTCCCAACTCCCGACTCCACTTTCTGGAGAAAAGCAAAGGACGATTTAAAAGAGGAGTTGAAAGACTGGGACGAGGAGCAGTTAAGAGAATGGTGGATTATGAGAGTCCATCACCGAAAGATGAATTCTTACGGGCTTCTAACAATGGACAGGGAATTCGCAATTGTATATCAGACCAATATTGGGTCTTGGGAACCCTTGTCCTTCGTCGACTTCGTTCCACCGGCCACCCCAAGTTCGGGCGAAAGCCCCGAAAGGACCGATAATGTCCCTAAGGAAAAAGCAGCCAGGGCCGCGCCAAAAGCTTTACTACAGACGCCATCCGAAGAGCTCGAGACAACAATAGAGGAATCGGAGCAACCCCTCGAGAGGAGGAAAAGAAAGGAGCGGGAACCTACACAGGCACCCCCGAACTTCCCAAAACGACCGCGTACAGGCACTCCGAGCGCCCCTGCCGAAAGATCAGTATCAGGCTCGGCCGAAGCAAACAACGGAGGAAATCCACCAAGTGCCGAAACGATCCCAAACGTAGATGTCATTAACGCAGAGGAACTCGTGGAAGTCATGGAAGCCGAAAGTACCGAGGCCCAGGAGGAACAAGGGCCAATCACCCAGGAGATCACCATGGCCGCTCTGCCAGGAGGGCACGCAGGTACGTTTTCTTCACCTTATGCTCTGGTTGCTCGTAAGTCTATCCCGGCCCTGGCCGAAAGCTCTCACCTATCCACCCTACCTCCACAAGGTCAGCCGCCTTCTCACGCCGTGTCCCTAACTACTCCCCTCGAGTCTTTCGGCCAGGACAAACCTGTCGAAGTTACTTCGCCCAGCCACACCGCCAATCCTCCAGTCATCAACCAGGGCGAAGCTAATAGTCCAATGCTGAACCCTGAGGCTCATTCCTCCATTGTACACAACGTGCTCCCACTCGCCGAAGCCCCCGTCACCCCTATTGCCGAACCTTCGGGTGAGGCTATCCCCTTCAACTCTTTGTATTTGTTCAATCCCTCGACTGGAGATCTAGCCGCATTCGACTCCGAGCTGTCCTCAATACGAGAATCCCCCTTGGCCAAAAAGCTCCTCCAAGCCCGATAGAACACAGAAAGAATGTTAAAAGAGGCAAGAAAGAAGAAAGGGCGCTCGCTCGCTCAAGTTGAGAGGTGCGCCATCTTCGATTTGGAGGCGGGAAAATTGCATAAAGTAAAGAAGATACCCAAAGTCCAAAAGCCCCTGGACGAAATGACTCCAGCGGACTATGAATATCAGGATAAAGAAAAGGACTTGGAACATCTGAACGTGGACAAGGAGTCCGCCTCTATGCACACTGGAATCGAGACCTTCAAGGCGCATGCCAACATTGCCAACAAGCACAAGTTCGAAGCCGAGAGTGCTAACATCAAGCCGGAGGAGGAGCTAGCAAGGGCTCGCTCCAAATTGGCAGAGGCCGAAGAGCAAGGCAAGCTGATGCAGAAAGAAGCACACGCCCTAAAGCTACGGATAGCACAGCTGGAGTGCACAACTGAGAATCAAGCACAAAGGCAGGCCAAAAATGATTTGAGGGCCAAGGAGCTTGAAAGTAAGATCTTGCAAGCTCAGATCCAGCTGCACGAGAAGGAAGGCCTAGGGCTACTTGATAGGAGCAAAATCAAGGAGATTCGCTCACATCTGCTCAAGAATTTTAGGTCTCGGGCTGTCAGCGCCCTTTCAGTTTTAGCTTACACCATAGAAGCCCAGGTTGCCACCGTCGAAGGAGGGCCAATCGTCGAAGTGGTCATTCAGAATGTCAGAGCCCAACTCAAGCTGGCCCTCAAGGTCCAAAATGCAAGGTATCAAGATTTGAAGCTCACAGCGATGAGTCGGACAGCAAGGGATTGGTCAACCGCCCAGGCCACAGTTCGTGCCTTTTTCTCCATAGCCAAGAAAGCGCAAAAGGCAAAAATCCTACTGGACGCATTCGAGAGCGAGAGGCGCGCGTCAATGGGCTACTTCGAGGACCTTTCCTCCTTAGGCTTCCCGAGCTTCACGGATAATGATGGGAAGCCCTTAGCCAAGGAAGAAATCATGCCGAAGTGGCAGCAGTTTGAAGGCAACGTCTCGGAGATAGACGAGTGGGCCGAACCAATAACAGAGAAGCAGGTTGCTGATTACATATTGAAATACTGTAGAATCGTCGCCTCCCTAAACGATCCGTATACCAGGTCCCAACATGCAAAATCGGGCAGATCGATAGGTTCCGCGCTTTGGTCAAATCCCTGGAAGATCAGGAGCTGTTCACGAAAAGCGTCTGGTCTCAGGTTCGCCGAACCTTAAGAGACATCCATGCCCGCCTGGCCCCATTGCCAATGGTCGAAGACGTAGCAGAAGCAATGGCGACAGGAGGAGAAGAAGCAGTAGGGGAGAGAGAAGAGGAAGAGGAAGGACAAGCTGTGGAAGCGCCCCCAGAAAAGGAACAAAGAGAAAGGTCTGGAGGTAACTCTGGCCCAATGGATAAAAGCTGAGGGTTCTACCACCGAGACGAGCTCGTTGCCCCGCGAGCCACCAAGAATGTTGACAATATTGTCACATTCCACCAAGGGGCAGAAAAATTAAAACTTTGTATGATATTTGTTTTGTTGAAAGTTTTCTTTTGTTTATAAGTTATAGCAATTTTGGTTTTCCCTATCGCCCCTGGTGGACAAAATGAAAAGAAAAGAGCTTCGGGCCCGAAGCGCTTCAAATCATCACTTCGAGCGAGAACTTTGCCGAGAAAGCGAAGGAAACGCTTCGCACCCGAAGCATTCCCAACGGCTACTTCGGGTGAAGAGTTTTGCGAAGCGGCATCCAAGCAACTTCGTCGAAGAAGAAAAGATAGCCCGAATCAGCTAAGGCAAAGAAATTACTTCGGGCCCGAAGTATTTCTAAAATCCACTTCAGCCAGTTTTCACCCGAAGCAGTAGAGGTCGAGAAAGTGCTTCGGCCAAAACTCCCCGAGCCACCGTTTCAAAAGAAGATCGGCCCGAAGCATTTTTCCCGACCCATCAAGCAGTGAAGCGAGCACGAAGGATAGAGGGAGATCGGCTTCGGCACTCCACGCCCCGAAGTAGTTTTGCGAAGCAAAAATCAGCGAGGCGCTTCCCAAGAACGCTTCCCAAGTTGGGCATTTTCCCGAGGCGATCAGAGAGCCTCATAAATGCATATTTTCTTGCCCGGTAAGCCCGCTGCTCATTTTTGGCAATTGGATGCGAAGTATCAGTCCGTGAAGAAGAACCCGACAAGCATGGCCGCCACTCGAGCACCGCACCTACAATCCAAGGACACCCAAGTGGCTCATTTAATGCGACTTTCTCCGGCTGACTCGGTCACCATTACCAGTTTTGGTAGCCGATTTGAGAGATCATCCACAGCAGCAGCGAGGAGCCGATTTCTCAGGGCTCGAGGGTGTACTCCGCCATTTTTGTAATAATGATTCAGAGGGCCGGGTCCTCTATAAAAACCCAGGCTTTGCAATGTAAAAAGGGGGGGAACTTTCTGCTAGAAAGCTGTTGTAACTTGATGTCCTGCGTCTAATACTAAAGATTTTTGTACTCCATTTCTCTCTTTTATGCTGCCTTCCGTGCTTAATTCTTTTGTCTCTCGCACTCGTATACCGAGACTCGAATCCCGAATCCGGTGTGCGATTGGGGACCGTACCCTAAAATTTGCCCCGAAGGATACATAGGAGAGGAAAAACGTCGTATAAGCTTTCTTTTATGCTGCCTGGTGGGTCGTGGTTTCTGTTATTCCCTTGTCTTAATCGTTGTTACTCTGAACCCTGAATTCCAACGAGAGAGAAAGGAGAACCCTGTGAACTCGTCCAGAGGATACATAGGAAAGCGAGTATCATGTTTCTTTCGTCTATTCTTGGTGTTCTTTGCTGCTATTCGAGTTATTAGCGAGTGATCGTGCTTCCTGTTCTCTCCCACCTTAAATCATCATCTTCTAACCCTTACTCTTTTTATTTCTTTCTCTAACCCTTACCCCTTTTTATTTCTTTTCCTAACCCTTACTCGTCTATTTCTTTCCCGCACTCTTGTCTCAAACCCCAAAAGTAGATTAGTATAGGAGCCGGCCTTTCTCTGGAGATTGGCACGAGGGGCATCTCTTCCCCTCGGCCTTTCAATGTTGGTCGCGGGTCCAGGGCGCGCAAACCCACCGAAAGTCCTTTCCTGTGCGGATTTGATGACCAACAGTTTCCTTTCTCCACTAGGTTTCATCTTGATCCAAATTCCAAACACCACAAATCACCACTGCCACACCCCTTGCGGTCTCATTTTAGCTAGAACTACCTAAATTATTTTGGTCATAACTTGCACATCCAGACTCTAATCAATACCAAATTTGGAGGGTATCTTCCTAACAATGTACATAAGGTCCTATAGACCAAAATGACTACACTAAGAGGAATGAGGAGGTATCCAAAAATTTTGAAGTATAGAGAATAGTCGAGATTTCTTGAGCAGACTTATTTTTGCGCGCCAATAGCCAGAAAGAGTTATAAGCGAAGAAGTGTTGAGATTTATTTATCGGCCTTATTTTTTTGGACCGATAGCCAGAAGAGTGTTGGAGGTGAAGAAGTTTTGATATTTCTTGACCGACCTTGTTTTCGTAGGCCAATAGCCAGAAGAGTGCTGGAGGTGAAGAAGTGTTGATATTTTTTGATCGACCTTGTTTTCACAGGCTGATAGCTAGAAGAGTGTTTTTTAAAATAATTTGAAAAAAATTGTATTAAAACAAATATCAGTTACAAGTTAGGATTAGACTTCTCCCAACCTTAGCCAAAGAGAAAACATGTTTACAATAGTAAAAGAAGATTTGCATTGGAGCCAAATCTCTTAAACTGTATTACTACAATGGCTATTAACCTGTTTACAACTATAAAAGAAGATCTACATTGGAGCACAAATCTCCTAAATTATATTTTTGGAATGGTTTTCCAAATTAGCTAAACACTAGATTTTGTCACCAACCTGCCTAATCATCTCATACTCAATAGCCATGTCATTATGCCACTGAACACCTACCTCCTTCTCAGTGACCATCTTATCCAGGAAGTTTACCACTTTATTTAGATCTCTACTCACATAAAATTGAATCACATCATCTAATTTCCTCCACAATTCCTTAATTTGAGTGATAAGAATCCTCAACCTCCATGTCTTCAAAGCAAATTTCCTCATGAAATCTAGAGCTCCAACCATTATTTGAGAATCTGATTCTAGGATTATCCTCCTGTAACCTTGTTTTACTACCTAAATAGAAGTAGATTTGATAGCTAAGGCTTTTTCTTCATTGTTTGTGGCCCTTACCAAGCCTTGCAGTTCCAAATAGAGCACTATTCCAACATGATTCCAGAAAACCACTCCAATTCTAGCTCTACCCGGATTACCTTTTGCAACTCCATCAGTATTTACTTTTAATCCAACCTTCTAGGGATGGTTTTCAACTAGCTTTATCCTACCCCTCTTGCACTTCAAATTCCTTCTCCATTGTCCCTATAACAACCTGATTTTCCTCTTTAGCATACACTACCACAATTTCTGTGACTTTGCTCTAAATGACCTGCCAAACTCCATCTAAATATGAAAAGGTTTCTCTAAAAAAATTGACATTTCTATCCAACCACACTTGCCACAAAATTAAGTTTAATCCAAGCTCCCAAAAAATACAAAGAGCTTTATATTTAAATCTACCTCTCTTCCATATTTCCCAAATATTAATCCGATTTAAATCACTATTAACTCAAATTTTATAATATAAAAACCATCTCTCCTAGATCTGTTGTGTGAATGGGCACTCAAACATCAAGTGATCAACTATTTCCTTACTCTTGTAGCATAAAACACATTGATATGGACCAATGATTCCCCTACATCTAAGATTATCAAAAGTAAGAATTTCATTATGCATGAACTGCCAGGCAAAAATGTTTACTTTTGACCAACCCTTGGACTGCCAAATATTTCTCCAATCCTCAACCTGATATGCATGAGGAGGAGGCTCTAGAGGGATATTATCATATCCATAATTCATTGTATACACACCAAGGCTCCCATAGCCACAAGCTAATTCATCCTCCTCGTCTCTACATGTGAAAAATATTTCTACCAAGATTTTAGTCATGATGGGTGTCAAATCCGGAGGGATTGAAATTGGCCACTCATCTAACTTCTTAAACTGCTTAAACTTATAATCCCCTAGCTAACTAGTGTTGAAATAACTTTCAATTTGGATCCAATCCCTAGTTTCCATGGCTATTTTTATTGGTTACAGTTCAAGGAATTCAATAATGATACGTGGGTATTGATCCCATGAATCTGTCCAAAATTGTGCCTTCTCCCCTCTCCCCACTTTCCAAAATAATCCATATTTCACTACTTAAGATCCTAACTTAAGAGCATACCACACTAAGGATCCATTACCATCCAAAGGAAAATGACCCACCTCATTTGGGTTTACCTATCCCAAACATTTACTAGTTAAAATTCAACTGAATAAAGAAGTTGGTTGGGAAATCCACCTCCAGTAAAGCTTTCCAGCCAAAGCTTTATTATTTAAATTTGATCTTCTCAATCCCAGACCTTCTTTTACCTTGGTTTGGCTTAATTTCTCCTAGCCTCCTAAGGCCCATTTCCTCTCTCCTTTTGCTCCTTCCCATAAAAATTTTCTAGCCATCTTGTCCAACCCTTTCCATATGGTATGTGGGGCAGCAAGGATAGAAAATTTATAAATTGGCATGGCCTGAATTACTGACTATAAAAAAGCTAATATACCCCCATAGCTTAACCATTTTTGATACCAATGATTAATTCTTTCCTTGATACAATCCAAAATATTCCTCTAGAAATCTATTTTTAGTTTTTTAAAATGCAAAGGGACCCCCAAGTATACCAGTGGGAGAGAAGTCCTTGTGAATCCCAATATCTCTAAAATTCTATCCTAAAGTATTTTTTAAATATTTAAAAATACCACATTGGATTTTTTATCATTGATGACTTGGTTTGTAGCCCTAAGGTATACATTAAGTGTATCTCTAATAATTCTTGCTTCCCTAAAGTTGGCTACTCCCACCAATCCTGTGTCATCCACAAACTGTAGGTGAGTCAAAACTTCCTCACCCACCTTGATACCTATTACCAAACCTTGTTGTCTTACCCTCAAGATGAGTCTATCCAATCCTTCAACCAATATAATAAAAATATAGGGGGAACAAGGATATCCTTGATGAAGGCCTCAAGTAGCCCCAAACGGTTGCGAGGGAAGACCCTTGATTAACACTGAGTATTTTGGAGTAGAAACATAGCTCATGATCCATTCTATACAATCCTAAGAGAAATCAAAGGTTGCCATCATATTTGACAAGAAGCTCCACTTCACCCTATCATAAGCCTTTTACATGTCCAATTTTATGAACATTCCTCTATTACTAGATGTTTGCATTGAATGGATTTCCTCATGAGCTAGAACCACACCATCCAGTATATGCCCACCCTCTACAAAACCCCCTTGATCTAAGGAGATAATGCTATGTAGAAGAGGTTTTAGCTGCTCATCCATTAACTTTGATTTTATATATGACATTACATAAGGCAATAGGTCTATAATCTGAAATATGCACCCCCTCCTCCCATTTTAGAATTAAGGAAATGAAAGTATTATTTAATGCTTTAATCATTATTTTACTACCTTTGGACTCCTCTATAACAACCATTACATCCTCCTCCAAGTTATCCCAGAAGGCCTAAAAAAACTCAATTTGAAATCCATCTAGACCTGGTGTTTTTTCGGTGCTCATTCCAAAGACTACATTATTTAGTTCCTCTTTATAAATGGGTTAAAGTAGAGCATAATTTTATTCTTTAGATATAGCAGAGGGTATAATAGTAAGAACTTCTTTTTGAGCCTCTTCATCTTACACCATACTTTCCTTAAATAATTTAGAAAAATAATCCAATGAATGGAAATGCATACCTAGAATTGTATCAAAGGAGTGTCCATTCTCATCTTGAAGAGCTTCCATGTTGTTTTTTTGTCTCCTAGTAGAGGTCCCGAATGAAACATTTGGTATTTTTGTCACCTTCTAATAACCAAGTGGTTTTTGCTCTCTATTTCCGGTAGGTCTCCTCTTGACTGTCAATGTCCTCAAACTTTCTACGCAATGCATCATCCTCTTCTTTGAGTTGCTCTGTAATTGTTCCTTCCCTAAATTTTTTTTTAGCCTCATCCCATATAGCCACCAATGGAGCTCTTTGGACCTGGAATTCTGTCTTGTTAGCTCACCTCCAATGTTTCAATTGATCTTTCACATAATGAAGTTATTTGTGGAATTTAAAAATTGTTGTCCCATATGTTGGGAAACCTTCTTCCCACCACTGTGGAATTTTATTTTGAATTTCCTCTCTATGTAACCAAAATTTTTCAAATTTAAATTTTTGTGATGCTACACTGTCTTGATCCCCCCTTCCAACAAAATTGGAAAGTGCTCTAAAACTGGATCCTCCAAAATCTTAAATTTTATATTCCACTTTACAAATGCCTCCTCTGAAACCAAAAAATAATCTAACTTCACCTTCCTTCTATGTGGCTCCCTCCTCTTATTATTCCCCTCTTATTAGTCCAAGTATAGTTAGTTCCAGGGCATTTAATATCTACCAATTATAATATGATCCCCTAGGCATGTAATGTTTGGACTTGGGCAATTATAAGATGATCCCCTAGGTCCAAAATTGGGGTTCCCCCTTCCTGATCTCTAGAGGATAGTTTAGCATTAAAATCCCCAGAAATAATCCAGTATAACTCTTCCCTTGAGACTCTCATGTTAAGCACAACTTTCCATTGATGCATCTGACCATCTAGGTTTTGAACCCCATAAAAATTTGTGATTAAAATATGTTCAGCTGTGACATTGTTCCTAAAATGTGATGTGAGGACACCCCTCCAAGCTATATGTTCTATTGCAGTTAATTCAAGAGAGTTTCAAAAAGTAACTATCCCCCATGAGGCCCCTTGGGTAGCCACTTCCATATGACCAACACCCCTCCAAATTTTATTTACTATTTTACACATAAGATCCAATGATATTTTTATCTCCTAGATAAGCAAAAAATATGTTTTACATTTTTATAAGAGTCTTCGAACAACAGATTGATGGGATATACTATTTAAACCCCTAACATTCCATGATTGTATAATCATTGGTTACCTTGAGAGTAGTAAAAATCTATTGGTCTCATTGATCCTCTAGTGATCAGTTTGTCTCCTTGAACTACTATCAATTTATTATTTGATTTTCTGCCCACTCCTTGAGAGCTGCTATTTTTATCTCTTTTCCACCTGAGTTATCCATAGAGTTGGTCTTTCTCTATTATTTTCTTCTATGCCCATGATGACATCCTTAATTATCGGTTGCTCTTGGTTATGCACTATCAATACCCCTACACTCTCTGATTGTGGTAACTCACTACACTCAATTACCTACTCTATTATGGGAGGAGGTGAAAGAGGGGCTTGAACATGGTTGTTATTGTTTTCCTTATTCCCATCCAATCCTTCCATGAATTGTTCTTCTTCTTGGTCCATTAGTGTCTTAAAAATCTCATACCTATTGGAGGGCTTGAGTTGGGTTTGCTCTTTACCATATTTTTTCTTTTTCCTTCTCCTTCTTTTGGGTTGTTCAAAACCATCTCCCTATGCTTCTTTGTCCTGATAAATATTGGTTGTTTCTTTATTGCTTGTTGAATTACCCTCCTTAGGAAAATTTAATATACCCATAGGAGCCTCCATTTTTAAGTTCATATTATTTGGGCAAGATCGGGCCAAATACCCATATTTGTGGTAAACTCTGCAACTAAAGGGCAATGCCTCATAATCCAGCTATTGAATCCAATATAGTCCTGCAAGTTCGAGTTTCACCTCTACCAGTAAAGGTTGGCTAAGATCCATTTACACATATAATCTTGCATAAATAGCTATGTTTCCTTCCATTGTATCTTTGGAAACACCCAAATATCTTCCAAGGGAATTTTTGATAATTTCCAATACCTACTCACTCCAAAACTTCATTGGAAGTGCATACAAATGGATCCAAATAGGGACAATAGTGGGTTTAATTCAAGGATCAAATCCCACTCCCAGGGTTGAATAAATAATCTTGTTAGACCATGATTCCTCTTTTTTTATTCGAAAGCCCTATTTCTATCGACAAGTGAATAAAAAATAACAATAAAGTATCCATTGCTAATAAACCACAAAGAATACTCACCAAGAGGCTCCTCATTTTTCCAGACCTAAGAATGCAAAAAAATCAGGGAAGGTCGAGTACCCATGAATTTATAGATCAAATCATGATTGGCTCTATATAAAAATGTTTCTTTGATCATCCTTTGCTCAATAAAAATCTTTGGCCTTGATTCTGACTATGGCAGGTATCCATTAACTCATTGATATGTTTATTTATTTCCAGTAGTTGTAAAGAGTATTTCAATGTAGTTTTTGTGCTTCTTCAGTCTTTGATGGAGATTTATCCTTTAAAAATCTGCAAAAGAACTGTCTCTCTAAAATAGGATCTGGAGGTGTCTCCATTGGGCCCTCCTGGGGCATCAATCTTGTCTTCAAATCCATAGTAACCAAAAATATCTTTGGCTACCCAACTGATGCCCTAGTTTTCTCTTCCAGAGCTATTTTTTTTCCAAAGTTTAACCTCTATTCATTTGTTAAATATCATCTTATTTCAACATCATATCCAAAAGAGTGTTGGAAGGGAATAAGTGTCAAGATTTCTTGACTAGCCTTATTTTCATGGGTCGATAGCCAGAAAGAGCTAGAAGTGAAGAAGTATCAATATTTCTCGATCAAACTTGTTTTTGCAGGCCGATAGCCATAAGAGTGTTGGAGGCAGAGAAGTGGCAAGATTTCTTGATCAGCCTTGTTTTCATGGGATGATATCTAGACGAGTGTTTGAAGTGAAGAAGTGTTGAGATTTCTTGATCAACCTTGTTTTCATATAGTGATAACTAGAAAAGTGTTGTAAGTGAAGAAGTGTCGTGATTTCTTGACCAACCTTGTTTTCATGAGTTGATAGCCAGAAGAGTATTGGAAGCAAAGAAGTGTCAAGATTTCTTGATTGGCCCTATTTTCATGGGCCGAGATATCAATAAATAGAAGAGTGACATACAGTTGGGTGAAAATGTCTCCAGAATATTGACACGAGTAAGTGTTAACCAAAGAAACATTTCTTAACCGCTTGTTGGAAACTCCACTATATTGTTTCTTTTTTGGCCAATGAGTGTTGTTCAGCATCTACCAAATTTATCCAAATGGCATATTGTTGTAACAAAATTTGATATTTTCATATGTAGGGAGTGTATATATAGGATGAGCACACTCTAAAAAAAGATCAGCTCTTAGGCGTTTATAAGATCAAATGTATGCAAGACTTATAAAAGCAATAATATAAACTCCCTATTCGACTTCTAGTTTAAAGTGTGCAATCATGTATGTATGAATGAATCAATACTTCCATTCAAGTTATATGGACTGTGAATTGCATTAATTCTATCTTTGGGTTTTTGTATTTTAGATTCAATAGTTCTGGAGTTGATGATTTTTGTGGGTTAGTGATTGATTTAATCTACATCAAAGAATTGGTTATTTCCATTTAGATATTTAAAGAATTTTTGTCTTCTAAATCTGTATGCTTTTCTTTTTTGTTGTCAATCTATACCCTTTTATAAAGATATAGCAATAGATATATTTCCCTTTCTTTAAGTACTTTACTCCTTCCCTTTTTCCACAACTAAAAAAGGAACCAACCTTCTCTAGATATTGAACTAGGTAGTCTCTATATTTGAACTGATCGTTCAATATTGTCAAAGTCTTGGGCGTAAATGTAATCATAAAAATATTTTGCACCAACAGTTTTTGGCACACCCGATGGGACACAATCCCACTATCCTTATAGTTCAAAGTTACATTGTTTGTCTTTGTCTTGTTCAAATTTTAAAATAACTTGGAAAATCTGTTCGAAAGATCAAACCTAATAAAATACTTTATCTATTTGTTGTTTAAATACCAAGATATATGAAAACCAAAAAATTCTAAAGAACCCATTGAGTTATTTGAATTACATCTTGGTAGTCTTAGAGTTAATCTTGTACTTGCTGCTCGATTGAATTCTTCCTCTATCATTACTACAAGATCTATAAACCCTACTCTTGTAGCTCTTCCTAGTATTTCTACTAGTGGATCTTCAAGCATAACTACCCATACTACTACAATACCAGCTGACAAAGTAGCTATATTGATCGTAAATCAACCCAATATACCCTACCCCACATGGAATCATTTAGGCCCCTTGTATCTGGTGGTCCAACATTATATCCCTATAATAGATTTGAAAGCATTGTCTGAATATGATGTTATAGGGAAAACGTCTTACGAAGATTGTTAAGATGTAGCCTCTTTAGTAGTAATCCACAATATTACTAAAGAAGATGTAATGATAAGGTTGTTAGTCATTTCTCTAAAAGGAAAAATGCTCTACTAGTATAGGGCTCTTCCTAATTGAACTATAGCCATCTGGTTCTAGCTTGCTGGTAAATTGGTAGAAGAGTTCAATCAACAGGTTGATCCTTTTTCTCTACTCAATCAGTTCAGTATCATTCAAAAACATCCTTAAGAAGATATAGTTGATTTCAACATTAGCTTTAGTCATACTTGGCATAGGGTACCTGATGGAATGAGGCCAATGAATGAATAAGAAATGTATTATTATGTGAGAGATTTCAATTTATATATAAGCATGGTTATAAGATAGTCTTAAGTGTTCACCTTCCCAAAAAAATTCAAGAAGCTCTAAAATTTGAAAAGGACCTCATTCCTATTGGAAGGCTTCATTCAAAAAATGATAATACCTATCATTATAGATCTCCCACAGGTAGCCAATACTAATTTTATAAATCCCAATCCTATTTATAACATGGATATCTCTAAATGGACTAGATAACCTTCTATACTGGTAATACAAGTACCCCTTGCTCCTCCTACTTTACCCACAATTTCTACAATTTCTATATCATTTGTTTTGTCGACTCCTGATCCTTAACTTGCAGTATTATTATACATACAATCATTCATGAAGAATATGGTCAATGAGATTAATGAAAAGAATAGAAGCTAAGATAAATTTCTAGTCAAGGATATTTCCCTAGGTGACAAGAGATCAAGCTCCCACAAGTAGTAGAAATCAAGAGAGATAAAACATAGTTTATGCTAACAATGATAATGAACCTGCCAATTCTTCAACAGATCTGATTTATGGTGCTCTACATACAATGATCCCCATGGTAAAATTTTATGTATGATCCATCAATGTTATGTCCAGAAAGTAGCTATTGAGAGGGTAGAAAAGGCTCATAAGGGGTAAGTAAATATGATTAGGGAAGAATACCACAATCTTATGATACCTTTGATAGAGCAAATTGTCATCCTAACAAGATCAGGAAGGAAGACCTTACAGGTAGATCCTTAGGAGGTTAACCCCCTAAAAGTATCATCAGTTGTGAGAAATTAGGTTGAAAAAGGGCCCCTCATGAAAATATTCCCCAATGCCCAGTTCAAAAAGCAAAGGTAAAAATACGTAAAGAAACCCTCCCACAAAAGGAAGTTGAAACCCAAGAACAAGCAAGGGATAAGTTAAGATATCCTTATTTGACCAAGCATCAAAGAATAGATGCAACTCAAGGGTATATAAATAATTATGATACCTTCATGAAAGAAAAGTAGAAAAACATTGATCCACCTTCCTTCAAAATAGTGGAAGAAATGAAGAATATCCCTTCTAAAGCAAGTATGTTTGATGCATTGCAATTCTTGGGATAGATTGACTTATTACAGGAATCTTTGAGGTCAATAAAAAAAGAAAAGTAAAATCCCATCTCAGTTAAATTTAGCTCAGGCCAGTTTAACATCGGCTACTAGAAAAAATAGGCCTCCCCCTTTCTATTTGTCTCTTCAAATGGAAGGATGGATTGTACATAATTGTATGATAGACTCAGGAGCTACAACTACTATAATACCAAAAGTTGTGTGCAATATTATGGGGATGGAATACACCAGAAGCAGGCCAGGTTTTTTTGCAATTGGATGGCACTTCAGTTAAGACCATGGGAGTGATCAAAGATATCTCCATTATGATGCACATAATACCTCAAATTACAGTCATACAAGAAGTTTTAGTAGAATTATAACTTTATTTTGGTATGTGTCTATCTAGAGAATTCATAACTAAAACTGGAGGATATCTATCCCTAGATTACTCACACTTGGAAATCCCATTCAAAGTCAAAAGAGTCAAGATATTTAATGAGAAACCATCTACCTTCCATATTGAAAAGGTTGAAGAGAAGGGAATACAAGCTAGTACTATGAGTATAATGACTAAAGAAATGGAAGAGTTAAACTTGATGGAGGAAGCCTTATATGGACTACAAAAAAAAGATCATTTTTTCCTCAAGAACTTCAATGCTATGATTGAGACAAAACTTGGAAGTTATTCTATCATGAAGCCTAAGAAAACTAATGCCACTCCTCCATATGATGTAGACCAATATACCAATCAAACTTGGAAACTTTTCTTTGATGTTGCTAGATTCAAAAATGGTGCTAAAGCAGGGATAGTCCTAATCTCCCCAATAGGTGATAAAAAAAAAAATTCCTATAGGTTAACCTAGAGTTGTACCAATAATGTAGATGAATATGAGGCACTTTTTTAGGCCTAAAGAAATATGAGAAACTAGGAGTTAAACAATTGCAGATATATAAAGTTTCAAAACTAATAGTAAATCAAGTCATAAAAAGATGTATTAGAAAACAATACTATCTTAAAGCTTACAAAAATAAGGTATGGGATCTATTTGAAGACTTCAAAGCTCTAAATATTAAAGCAATCCCTATAGATAAGAATACTCATGCTGATCTATTAGCATCAGTAGGTGCCAATTTCTATCCTATAAGTAATTTTATCCAAAAATCTAAGATAGCCAAACTTATATATAGGCCTTCAGTACCAGATAAAGATGCCTTTTGATAGGTATTTGAAAGTGATGATCAGATATTAGACTTCTTGATCTATGAGATGAATTATTCAGGTGATAGAGTGTTAAAATATGAGGAAGATGAAGGTATGATTCAACTAAAATATAATCATATTCCCAATGGGTTAATTACTCTGGAGTGTTTATTTAACAACAATGACAGATCAATAGGTCACAAGATGAAGGTGTATAAACATAGATACAAAGAAGTCCAACTAGAAATTGAAAATTTTACTAAATTTGGGGTAAATTGTACATAAAAGGAATTAAATCAAATTCAAGAACTATGCAAATAATTCCATGATATTATAGCTTGGGCTTATAGTGACCTAAACTTATATAGAAAATAAACCATACAACATACTATTGATCTCGAAAAGGATGCAAAACCCTTCAAGCAAAATTAGAGGTCAATAAAAACAAAAATAAAGCTTTTATGAAACAAGAATTGCTGAAGCTACTTGAAGCCAAGATTGTCTACCCTATTAAATATTCTACTTGGGTGGCTAACTTGGTACTAGTCCAAAATAAAAATGGAGACATCAAACTATGTGTAGACTTCATAAATTTGAATAAAGCTTCATTGAAGGATCACTAACCTCTCCTACAAATAGATCAGACTCTGCATACTGTGGCAGGGATAGAAAGATTCTCATTATTGGATGGGTTTTCTAGATACAACCAGGTATGGATCAAGGATGAATATGTTGGCAATTTTGGGTTTGAGATCCTAGCTTCTTGTCTATGAGTTGTCATTGATGTCAAAAGGAAATGACATTAATGTTAAGAGGATGTGTTGGCTTCAAAGGTGGAAGATTCCAAGAGAATCATTTTAAGAGAATCCGGAGAGATTCCATTGGCAATGGTTTTTATTAAAACCAACGGAGGTTCTCTTTATTATTTATTTAATTATTATTTAAAACCCTTCAAGGTTTTAATTAATTAATTATTTAATTAATTAAGGGAGAAATTATTTTTAATTTATTAAAAATACTTTAAGGGTTTTTAAACCTTTTAGAAAGCAAATTTCGATTAAATTTGAAATTACTTTTCTTTGCAGCCGATGTGTTCTAAAGTCCACGTATGGACTATAAATATGAGAAGGTTCCTAAGGTTAAATTCTCTTGGAGAATTGAAGGCAATTAATTGGTTTGGCTACGATCGAATGTTCTGTTTACACTGTGAAAGAGGAGAGCTCGTGGTTTGAAAAGCTTTCGGAAAGCTTGATCGTTTATGTGGAAGGAAGTCCGTCTTGGACTTTGTAAGCCCCTTGTGGGCTAGTGGCAGCGAAGGCTGTGTTTGGGCCTTGCATAGGCAGAGGTCTGCATTTCGATCCCCGCGGAGGGAGCTGTGCATGGATTAGTCACGTTTTTATTACAACGTGTTTTGTGCCGCGAATTTTAGATTCTTCAAGGGCAGCCATTATAAGGTGTGATTATTTTTTTGATATGATTTTTGGCATTGTTTAGCATTGTTTAAAAGACATAGGAGAAATAAGGGGATATTTCTTGGGTTGTATTTTTGAGATTAGTCTTTTGCTATGCTAAATTTAAAAATGGAGATATAAGGTGTAAGTTTTGGTTGTTGTGTTTTTGGCTTCTTTGGTGTTTGTTTTTAAAGAAGAGGAGCTAAAAGGTGTATTAAGGAAAGTTTTTATATATGCTCATTTATCTTGGTTCTAACCCTAACTTGGTTGGAATTTTGAGGGTTGTGTGTGGTGACAGCTTTAAGGATCAATTTTCTTCTACTCCAAAAAGGTATGGGCACATTTTCCTTATGAGTATGATTGGTGTATGTTTTCTGAAATAAGGTTGGAGTGAAAATGTTTTCAACTAGGTTTCCTTTGGTTGGGTGTAAATCCTATTTTCTGGTTTGTTGAAGACTACTTATGCATTGTTATCCTTAAGAAGAGTTTTTGGTGAATGCATAATTTCTGGTTTGAGATAGTGGAAGCTTTGTGCACTAGGGTTTATATTTGTGAGTCTAGCTACTTGCATTGAGTTGGCGGAACCCTTGGTTGGCTGTTTTGAGTTTGATGGTTGAGTTGCTTCCATAGAGGTTGTTTGATCAAGTTATTGCTTTACTTAATTCATGATATTGGGCTTACTCCATTGAGTTGATTTGAGCAAGTTATTCTTTGCATTTGGTGATATTGTGTTGGTGGTTGTTTTGTTCAAATATCTTTGGAGGGAAAAGGATTTTTATTTGTTTCCTTTTCTTGTGATGATTGGTTGAATGCTTCAAGGTTGATGTTGATTTGAATGGTGTTGGTTGACTAAACCTTGTTTGATGAGCATTGTTTTTGAAACCCTAATTGATGGTGAAAAGAACATGAGTATCATTATTATGTGATTCTTTGCATAGTTGGCAATTGTTGGGGCTTCATGTTCTTGAAAGAAAACATTCTATCCTATCCATTTCAGATATTGAGTTGAGTTTTCAGATTTGAGATTGAGATTGAGCTGAGTTGATTTGAGTTGAGTTTTGAGATTGGGATTTGAGTATAGAACATATTGAGTCTCTAACAATTCTCTTTATGCTTCTATGAGTTTGACAAATCACATTGGGTCTCTAACAATTCACTTTGTGATTTCCTACTAAGAAAGTTTTTCTTGGTGAGCTTGCTGAGTTTTTGGACATGTTTCGTTGGGGACTTGTGAGCAGGTTTTGGACAGGTTCCGATGGGGACTTGTGAGCAGTTTTGGACAGGTTTCGGTGGGGACTTGTGAAAATATTTGGACAGGTCCTAGCAGAGGACTTGTGAGCTGATTTTTATAGTTCTATCAGAGAACTTGAGGACAAAGGTGCATTGGTTCTATGAGAAGAACCTGAGGATAGTTGGCAAGTCTTTGAGAAGGCTTGTATGTAGAGGATTGATTTGTTCAAGAGTTGGACAGATCTGACAGACGAGAGGAAGACTTGTACTAGACTGACTGACTATGTTTGGTACAAGTTGTTGAGCTCCTGTGGACGTTATCATAGAAGGCAGAGGTCTCTTAGGCTAAGCATTGAGTACAAGAGGTCTTCGGTGGAAAGGAGTTCCACATGCTGGAAAGAGGTAGATGCAGTTGATCTTCTGAGGGATCATTTCCGAGCAGAGGGAAGGTATCTCCTTTGAGCAGAGGCTCATAAATTTTGATTGGGGGAAGGTATCTCCTTTGAGTAGAGGCTCATAAATTCTGATTGGGGGAAGGTATCTCCTTTGAGCAGAGGCTCATAAATTTTGATTGGGGGAAGGTATCTCCTTTGGGCCGAGGCTCATAAACATTGTAATTGGGAAGGATTCCCAAAGAACTTTGAGATAACTTTTAGAGAAAAGTTTTGTGGATGTAGCCCGACCATTTTGGGTGAACCACGTTAAAATTGGTGTCACTTTGTGGATGATATTGTGCATTGCTTTGATATTGCTTTGGGTATATTGCTTTACTATTTTGAAGTATAAAGGAAAAAGTAAAAATATGTCTTATATTGTTCACCCCCCCTCTCAGTATAAGCTTGTGTTCTTCAGAATACCAATACAAGACTGCATTCAATACCAAATAGGAAACATTTGCTTACCCAAGAGTACCATTTGGATTATCCAATGATGGAGAAACTTGTCAAAGGGCAATGGATGTGGATTTTGGAGAACTTATCAATAAAATCGTAGTGATTTAATTAGATGATATGATAGGGTTCTCTCACCATAAAAAATATCATGTTGAACATCTCAAAAAAAAATTCAAGAAATGTAGAGTTTGGTTTTTCTTTTAATCCAAATAAGTCCATATTTGTTGTGCAAGAGGAGTCTTGTTAGGTCATGTTATTTCTAAATATAGGTTGGCCATAGATCTTAACAGAGTAAAAACACTATTATAACTTCTCCTACCTCCAAACAAGAAAGGCCTATAATCCTTCTTTGGGTAAATCAATTTTGTGCATAAATTTATAGCAGATTTTGCACAAATTATCAAGCCTATTATTGAGTTATTGAAGAAGGATGTTGAGTTCAAATGGATAGAATTGTGAAAGAAAGTTTTGGAAGAGTTCTATGGAGGTCTTTTTGGCAATAGAACTGGCCTATATGTAGGTCTGTAGGGCCCTAGGCCCACTGCCAAGCATTGAATACCCGAAGGAAAGGAATGTCCTCCGTGGCAATCTCCAGTAGGGCTGGTTCCAAAAATAAAAAGGGGGGATTGGAGATAAGGGATAGAAAGATACTGAAAGAGATGGGAAATTATGAAAAGAAATGGGAAATAGCCAAAGGCCAAAAATTTGGGGTGATGGACTGGAAGCACGATAGACAACCTAACTACTTGAACCAACAACAATCAAAATAATGACTTTTAATAGAAACCAGTATAAAATCCTAGAACTATGCAAACTCCAACAAGTATTCCAGGGACTAGTACTCTATCAACAACAAAATCTAGAAAATAGAATTAAATTGTATAATAAAGGGACTAATTTAATAGAAATCACAGAATAGAAGTCATACACAAATATTGAGAGCTCAAACCGGAGCCAGAAGCCTTTATTTTGGAAGTAGATTTCAAGTACATAGCTACTTTTCTAGCAGAAGTTATCCATGTAAATTACAAAAAAGAAGTCAACTTTTATAGGAGAAATCTACCGCTTAAAACATTAATATCTAACTACTCCAAAAGGGTAAATTCAATTCCGATGGTAGCTAGAAACAATCAATTTTTAGCCCTACTGATAACTTAGTATTGAAAATAGAAGGTTCTGGCAATGACTTGAACAGTCAATCCGACATTATAGGTAACTTGGTTTCAAAGTTAGAAGGTTTCGACGATGATCCATGAATGGGTGGTCTAAAATGTAGCCTGGGAGTAGGTGCAACTAGAAAATGTTGAATGGGTCCCGTCTTCCCCTATCTAATTATTCTTACTTGATTTATATTTAGTCTAGAGAAGCACTCCCTTGTGGAGCACTTTCCACTAAAGCACTCCCTTGTGGAGTGCTTTCCTTATAAGCGTCCCTGGAGGCTTTCCACTAAAGGCTCCTTGTGGAACTTTCATAAGCACTACCTTGTGGAGTGCTTTCACTAAGCGCTCCCTTGTGGAGCACTTTCCACTAAAGTGCTCCCTTGTGGAGTGCTTTCCACTTAAGCGCTCTCTTGTGGAGCGCTTTCCACTTAAGCGCTCCCTTGTGGAGTGCTTTCCACTAAAGCGCTCCCTTGTGGAGTGCTTTTCCTTCCATACTTAGTCATTTTACCAACTTTCACTCTTCAGCTCTTGGCCCTACTGGCCGAACAATTTCTTAAACAGGAAAACTTACCCAAATCAAAATACTAGAAATTACAGCTACATGGAAAGAAGAGATTTTTCAAGTGTCAAGGAAGAATTTATCAGTGGATTGCCCATGCTAAAACATTCACAATTTTGCATGCAACATATCAGGAAAAGTATAGAAACATAAAAAAAATTACAGAGAAGATAGGAAACCATGCAATGCATTGCATACAGTTTTTTAGAAGAGACAATTGGTGGAAGCACGACAATATAACAACACTTTAACCATTTTTAATGGGAAAAAGAGAAGTTTTACAATGAATGACTCCAAACTATATACAAAAGGAAAAATAGCAATAGTGTGACAAAATTGGCAACACATATGGTGGCTCATGGGGCATTGAGCCTACCTCAATGTAGAGATCCTAACCTTTATCCTTGGGCATCAGAGTCCTCCTTCTTCTTTGAGTCTTCAGGATATCTCTATGATTTTTTATCACTGTTGCTGGCCCCTTCATCTAAACTCCTAGACTCTTTGGAACTTGAACTTGCCTCACTATCTGTTTCTTCGATCTTTGAACCTGTCTCTCCAGTCCCTGAACCTGCAACACTATCTATTCCCTTTTCTTCATTCTTTCTATCTAGTTGAGGGAGATATTGTTTCAGCGACCTTTTGAAAACATGCTCGTATACCATTGAAGCATCAATCCATCTCTCCAAAGGAAAAGTTGACTATTTTTCTAGCTCTTGGATCAAGCAACGAAACATTTTGATGCACTCGACATCAACAAACTCCAGTATTCTGTCAAACTCTATCAAGCAAGACTAAATCTGGGCATATTTGGCCATGAGGAGGATTATCTGGATGTCAAAATTGGAGGCTTCCAAAGTGTCGATGTCTGAGGCATTATCTATGAAAGTAGTCCACAAAGGCTCCAACTCCTGAATTGATGGAATAGGTCCCTCTGAATCTATGAAACCTGGGATGCCAATTTTAACCAAGGCATCAAAATATCGCAATGATATGTCACGCTCCTACATAAGAGAATCTGAAATCAGGTGAGCTTTCTTTTCCAGTTCAACTTTGGTGAAGAAATAGTGCAAAGTGGTTTTTGTCGTTGCCAACGATCGAGCCAAGTCGCTCATAGGGGCAAGGCAAATAGGGACATCTTCAATCTTCCTGAGTTGGGTGGCCAGATCTAGCCAATAGTTAACATCCACCTAGGTGGACTCCAAGATATGCCTACCGCAACAACTCCTCATGTGCTTCTCTAAAGAATGCCAAGACTGTAATCCCCTTTGCTACTCTCATTGGGAAATCCTATAGGAAGTCTAGGCGCATCTCCTTGAGGCGCTCCCTGGAAGGAAGAACAGGTTGCTCATTTTTCTCAGACAACTGGGCCTGTAATTCATTCCTTTGGATAGTGAGCACCTGTATTTCTTGGTTCGCTTTGGTGATCTCCCTGATGTGATGATCATGTAATTTGGACACTTCTTTGCTCTCATATTCAAGTAATTGAAGCTTTTCTTTCAATTCTTCAATCTCAACTTCCAATGCTTTAACCTGTTTTTGGAACTGGGATTGTAACACTTCAATTTGTCGCCTCTCCACAACCAGGGCCTCTTCAAGCTCATCAATTTTAGACTATGCTCCAAAAAAGTGGCCCTTGTAGTACTCGCCATGAGCATAGATGGAGCCCATACCAACCTGTACATCACCCATTTTTTGTGCAGTATCCATTTTGGCAACATCCTCCTCAGTGTGGTAGATGGCATAATCGAGTGGGGTCATCTCCCCCAAAGGTTTCTGCACTAGTGGTATTTTTTCAATGGTGTGCAGCTTCATTGTATCTAGATCAATTATGCAAGCCTTTTGAGCTTGTGCTAGGGCCTACAACTCCTTCTTCTTTTGATCCCTCAGATAGCACACCATGTTGGAATGAGCCCTGCGGATACTCTGTGTGGTTACGAACTGCTTAGCTATCTCTAGCTCATATTCCAATGGTTCCTGGATGCCAATCCCAAGGAGTGGAGTAAAGGGGAGAAGTGGGAGATTGGATTCAAAATTGGTCATTACATGGGAAGCCAAAGGGGAAGCAACTGTGCTAACCATCGAGGGTGTTTGGGTAGCTATAGGCAAAAAAGTGGGTTGGGACATTGAGAAACCAGTAGCAAGGGGCATGATTAAAAGTGGATTGAGCTCCCTGGTATCAAATATGTTAGTAATGTGCTCGGATGAGCCGAAAATAGGGAAGCTAAAAGAATAAGGGACTGAAAAAGCATTGGGGGTTCCGACAAAAGGTGCGAATATTCCAGATGAGGGAAGAGATAGTGCCAAGGTGGCTAAAGAGCTAGGAAGGGTGGACTCAAGCAAAGGAGGTACACTTGATACAGGAACCATTGAGACTGGTATTGTGACAATATTTTCCAGACGTCGAACAAGCGCACATAGGGGTTAGAAAAATCTAACAGTGGGGGTGAGGAAGAAGGAACAAAAAGGGATAAATGCATACCTTGGGGCTCCATGATCAAAGGAGCCTTGGAAGATGTATCCAACACTCCCTCCTTCTCTTCCACATTTTCTTCCACATCCGGTATTGTGCCTTTGCCTACTCGCTCCTCATGTGTGGTGATGCGCTCTTCATCCACACCTTCGTGCTTCACAACCCCATCATCTACAGTTATTTTGGTTGAGGGTATTGCATTTTTGGTAGAGTCTTCCTAGGTAGGCTTAGATGGAGCCTAAAAATTTACCCCGAAGGGTTTTTGGGAACCAGTGTGTGCCCTCTTTGCGATTGGATACAAAAAAGGTGCCTTAGAATTTCTCTTTGGGGCGACGCTCGTCATCTAGTGAGACACTAGGCTCTTCTCTTCATTATATAATGATGCACCCAAGATGGCCTTGCCCTTGCCCTGCACTTGCCTTGGATGCGCCAAGTCATCCACTTCATCGGGGCTACGTCCGCCTCGGGGAACAATATCAACGAATGAGAAAGGTTGATAAGTCTTAATGTTATTGTCATAAAATGATGAGAACTTGTCATCAATCGCTAGTGCACCATCCGAGGATGCCTTATCATTGTGGACCCTCATGATCCACCATTGCTAGATTTTATGGTCAGTCCAATCCGGGTGCCTGAATTTCATTTTGGCGATAATAGCCCTGGATAGCCTCTGCTCCTGATTGACAACTGGATTGTACTCAATCTCCATAGTGTAAAACTCCAGCCATGGGGGCAAAGGCGTCATCTCATCCACATGCCATTCTAGCTCGAGATCGAGTGGATTATTACATTGTCTCTCCATATCAAAATTGGGGTAAGAATGGAAAGATTTTACCCTGAGGTTTTTCTGAATGATACCGCGTGGGTCCCATTTCCAGTGGTGGGGAAGCTCGACCAACCCATAATCTGAAAGCGTTATCGTCAGAACAACGTTCTGACCACACTGCGTTATCTTAAAGCCTCCAAACTTAAAAGGAGTAGAGACTATTACTCTTCTACCCCGACCTTTCCCGTATTCTTCATTTGTGTGGTCAAGTTATCGGGAAACCTCCAAGGAGAACAGATAGGGCATGGTGTAATAGGGCAACATAAAAGGCTTTTCTATAAACCCATAGACTCTGATGACCAGGCCCTAGGTGAGCAAAAAAGTGTCTCCCAACTGCTCATCTACCACCTGGTTCCTTAACTCCATTGGAACCCAGTTGCATTGGCCATATATTATCTTCAGTGTTGGCCCAAGGAAAATTTGGTTGAAGATGTAGTAAGACTCATTTCTGGATAGACTGTTCATCTAGAGATAGACTGGCAAAGGCTTACCCTCTTCGTCTGTCTGATTCTTTGTTATGTAGTGGAATTTTTCATGCATGTGCCAAAAGAAATACCACACCAATAGGGATGAGAGTCTAAATTATTCATCCTTAGGGTCAGAGCACCGAATATGGGCTAAACATCCATGCAATTATCATGCTACGAACTTTGCCCAATCATAAAAAACTAGAATAGCGCCCGGCCTCACTTTGGAGGGAAAATAAATCTCATTTTCCAGTATGGCCTATGCCATGGAAACCTGCCAGTCATACACCCACTCATCCGTCGGAAGTCCTGATACATACGCTAGTATGGAATAAATATCATGGTGCACGAACTCAGCCAGGGATTTCGAGAGCTAGGGAAATTCACCTGGTATCGCAGGATTCCCTAGCTATCCCCTCATGAAATGTTGCATCTCCAATGTCGGTTGGTATCTATCACTTTCTTCATCTGTGTGTATCTTCCTTGGAATGAACTCAGATGAGTGCTTCCTCCCACAGGCAAAAGCCTCTCGATAGAGCTAGCTGTAATGGCAAATAATGCTTTCGCCTGAGCATTCCTAACCATTCTTGACTGGGCATCGTAGAACAACGACATGACCTTTATGAATTTTGGGTAGTGATGCACTTGCATGCATACATAAAAATATAGATGTGAGTGGTAAACAATAGACAATGGATTCGTGGTTGGGGCTTCTCTATGCGCTTCTTCAACATCCAAGCGCAATAGCTCCACATCCTTGTGGGTGACCAGGAAATCCCAATACCAAAAGAGGGGATGTTGCGGGGCTGTTAATTTGACTACCTTCTTCTCCCACTTTCACATCTTCTTTGGTTTTTTTGAACCCGACGCCCCAGTCTACGCCACCTTTTCTTTGGGTTCTCTTTCCATTTTCTCCTTTTTCTCAGCCCTTTTGCTCTCTTTACCCATGTCTACTATAGAAATCAATGTAATTCACACTTTGAAAGTGTTTGTTCTCTAAAAAAATGCTGGGTGCAATGGTAGAGGAGAATATGGAAATGCTCCAGGTAAAAAAAAATTAACAAGGAGCCCGCCACCTTATAGCATCAAATTTTAGTCGACCACCTTTTAATGCTGAGTACTTGAAGTTAATGCTGGTAGAGAACATGTAGGAAAGCGTGTGCCTTGAATTACCCACATGTTGGTGGTTGCATTTTGGAAATGACAAATAATGGCGGTGGATATGGACATTCCCTTGGGGTGTGAGTTGCTTATTAGGAAGGGTGCCGGTACTAATCTGCATGGAGGGCACACTTTGGCTGATGGGGAGGGGAAACTGCTTTGATTGGGTAGTCATACGGTTCTCATTTTTTAAAGAAAATACTACGCTTTTAGGGTTAGGGTTTGAAAATGACCCTTCCATCAAAGCTCTTATCCTTCTGTGACACTTGGCATGATCTGGACGGACAACTTAGGATAAAACAAAAAATAACTTTAAAGTGGTGCTTTTAGCTTAAGCGCTCCCTAGTGGAGCACTTTTCTGTCTCCCGGAGCCCGCAAGACTCGTGGAGCATTTGTGGGTGTCCCTTTGGAGCTTTAGCTAAAGCACTCCCTGGTGGAGTGCTTTTCCCTTAGGCACTCCCTTGTGGAGCACTTTCAGCTTAAGCGCTCCCTGGTGGAGCACTTTTCCTTTGGGTGCTCCCTTGTGGAGTGCTTTTAGCTTAAGCGCTCCTTGGTGGAGCGCTTTTCCTTGGGCGCTCCCTTGTGGAGTGCTTTTAGCTTAAGTGCTCCCTGGTGGAGCACTTTTCCCTTGGGTGCTCCCTTGTGGAGCGCTTTCAGCTTAAGCGCTCCCTAGTGGAGTGCTTTTCCCTTGAGCGCTCCCTTGTGGAGCGCTTTCATCTTATCAAGGGAAGGCTCTCTTTTTTTTTAATAAGAGAGGGAACATTACAAGGCAAAAGAGAAAGGACTGCTTTGTAAAAAATATTCCCGCCCTTACCAAAAACAAGACTAATGCCAACTATCTCATCCTGGCTACAAAAATCTAACTATACAAACCTTTTAAAAGAAACTATATACACGAGAAATACCTGGAGGATTAGCGATCTCTATTAGAGCTTGGCAGATGATAAGTTTTTAGAAGAAAGGCATTCACCACAATTGGGAGAGTGAAACCCTCCATATCTTGGAGAATGAAAGAGTTGATCTGGTTAACTCTAGAGATTTGAAAAGGGCCTTCCCAAAAGGCGTCGAACTTCTCATGGTTCCTTGGCTTGGATTTGTTTTCATTCCATTTTAAAACCAAATCCCCGATGTTGAAGGCTCGGTCAGAAGTCCTTTTCCCAAACCAGATTTTGGTGGATTTGGCATGCTTGGAGAAGGCCCCGTAGGCTTTCTCCCTTTCTTCTTCCAACTGTAGCAACTGTGCCAACCTTGCATCCATCAAATTGAATTGAACCTCTTCAATGTCGAGCCACTTAAGCAACTGCAATGTGGGTAGTTCAATGTGTGTGGGCAAGACTACATCTTTCCCATACACCAATGAGTAGGGCGACATCTTGATTGATTGTTTGATAGAAATTCGGTCAGCCCAAAGTGATTGGTCCAAGAGTAGATGCCAGCTCCACTTATTTTTTAACAATGTCCTCTTCAAAATCCGTAGCAGGTTTTTGTTTGTGGATTCTACCAACCCATTGCCCTATGGGTAATAGTTGGACGAGGTTTTCAAATAGATTCCATACTTTATTGTGAACTCGTAGATCTTTGCACCGGTGAAAGAGGAGCCATTATCAAACACAATGGCTTCAGGTACACTGAAGCGAGTGATCAACCCTTCGAGGAAGGAGATGACCACGTCCTGGTTGGCCTGCTTGGTCGAAATTGCTTTCGACCATCGAGTGAAGTAGTCTATGGTAGTCAAAATGTATTTGTGACCAGCAGAGGAGTTGGGATTGATGACCCCAATAAAGTTGAGACCCCACTGTTGGAACGGAGATTCCACTTGGATGGGGTGAAGAGGAAGCGATGCATTCCTAGTTCTGCCCGAGTAGCGCTAGCAACTATCATAGTGTTGACTGACCTTGAAGGCATTAGAAAAGAGAGTGGGCCAATAGTAGCCTACTTTGATGATCTTCAGTGCCATCGGTCTGCCTACGAAATGACCTCCTAAAATCCCAGAGTGAAATTCTTCTAGGATTTTTGTCTTCTCTGATTCCTTAATACATCTCAGGAGAACTCCATCAATGTTTTGATAAAATAGTCCATTGGGCGTTGGGACGTACCTGCCAGCTTGCATATGAAATCTTCTTCTTTGCGAAGCATTGAAGTGAGATGGGCATCTACCTGTGTCAAAGTACTTAACCAGATCATCTGTCCAATCCGGACTGTTGACTGATGAATTAGCAAGATTGTCGTCGGGGGTAGGATTGTGTAAGTTAGGACTTGTAGCTTTAGCTATGGCATTTTTGGCCAACTCTTGGCATAGTGCTCTGCCTCTTACCAACTTGGTGGGGTGTATCTCAATGTCAAACTCTTGGATCTTGGTGACCCATCCGGCTCTCCTATTGCCCAACTCACCTTGAATGATAAAATTTTGGATGTTTGGGTGTATCACATACACTATCGTCTTACTTTGAGAGATGAAATATTAGAACTTCTGAAGAGACCTCATCACTGCGTGCACCTATCATTCAATAAAATTGAACTTTTCTTCATGGGGTTGGATGATTTGGTTGAGGAACGCTATGGGGTGCTCATTTTTATCTTCGTATTTCTGTGTCAGAACGACGACGTAGCTCTCTAGATCCCCAAATGTGTATAGGATAAAATATCATGAATAATCAGGATTGATGAGGATGGGAGCTTGGGCGATGCACTCCTTAATTTCTTGAAAATCCTACCTCCTTTCATATATCCACTTAAATTCGACATCCTTCTTCAGGAGCTCGACCATCGACTTTATTACTTGGGCAAAGTCGATGATGAACTTCCTGATGAAGTTTATCTATTCAAAAAAGGACTATAGGGCCTTTTTATTTACTGGTAGTGGGAGGTGAAAAAGTGCCTCAGCTCGAGTAGGATCGATAGTTAACCCCTTTTCAGAGATCAAATGCCCGAGTAACTTTCCTTATTTTACTGCGAAGATAGATTTCTTGGGGTTGATGGAGACCTCGAACTCCCAATATTTTTCAAAAACTTATCGTAAATGTAGGCCATGCTCCTCCCTCTTATGGGAGAAGACTATCATGTCATCTAAATAAATTACGATGACATGATTCAACAGTTCACCAAAGGTGAGGTCCATCACTCTCTGGAAAGTTGCCCCGACATTTGAAAGGCCGAAGGGCATGCGTTGGTAGGCGAATGTTCCCCACTTGGTGGTGAACGTGGTATTATGTTGGTCTTCATCCTTGACCTAGATCTGGTTGTAGCCAGAGAAACCGTCTAGCAAGGAAAATATCTGTGCTCCTACCACCACGTGCAAGATTTGATCGATCTAAGGTAGCGGGTAGTGATCTTTGAGCGAAGCTTGGTTGAGATTTCAAAAATCAATACATAAGTGAATATCATCATTCTTCTTTCATACTGGAACAAGGTTGGCCACCCAGGAGGAATTCTTGATCGGATAAATGATCTTAGCTTCAAGCATCTTCAGAAGCTCAGCCCTCATCAACATTTCAATTTTTGGGTTGATGGGTCGTTGCTTCTATCTAAATGGTTTGACTCCCTCCTCTAGCTCGATGGTGTGTTGGATGATATTTTTATCATACCCCTTTAGGTATTGGTAGCACCATGCAATGATGTTAGGGTATTCTTTGCAAAGGGCACGAATCTGTTGAAGCTCTTCAGCTGTGCAGTCAACCCCTACCTTGATAACCTTTCCCAGCTGTAACTCCAGGTCCATGAACTCCTTCTAGTCCACCTTGATCTTGTGGCCGATAGACCTATCATTTCGATCGAATAAACTCTCCAACGTGATCAAGCCTTTTGGGATGTGGTTTTTTTTCAACTGGATCATCCCCTCTTGATCCTCCTCATTGAGGGTCCACTCTTCGATGGAGGATGCTTCATTTACCAAAAAATTGACCAATTGCTCATCATTATCGAACACCTACCAGTGGAGTTTTTTATCAAGCACAGAAGGCCTGTAGATCAGCCTCATTGTCTTAGGCTTGTGCATCATATCATCTACTAGTGAAAACCGAGCGCCGATGGAGGCTAAGATGTCCACAAGCTTGTTTCACTCTCGCAAAATTGACTTGATGTTCAATGCCGTAAAGGATTCGAGCAAATCCCATACCTTGTTGCGGTATGCTTTCAAATAGTGTTGTTTGGAGATGCACTTACTGGTAACCTAGTTGCATATTAATTCAAAATATTTGAATATCTGCAACTATCTGATGCCTAGCTTTTCAGCTTTCTTGAGTCCTAGGCACAGAGCCTCATACTCTATTGCATTATTCGTACAACTCCATGCGAGCTTGTACGAATAAGTCTTCTGCTTGCCTAATGGGGAAATGAGTGCAATACTAGCCCCTGCACCATTCTTGCATTGGGCACCATCAAAGTACAACTTCCATAGCTGATCGGGGGCAAGGGACTCTTCTATGGGTGTGTTTATCTTGTCATTTTGAGGCTTTGTCAATGAATAAAAACCCAAATCAGTCCCAATGACAACATTAAAATCTATCATAGAAAAATCCTCTTTGACCCGAAGATCACCGAGGGATTCCTCCATCAGGTCTACTATTTACATTTCTTCAGCCATCAAGTTGATAGAGATCGAGCCCTTTTCCTCATCTTCAAGCTTTTCAACATGGAAAGTGGTAGGTTTTTCATTGAAGAGCTTGAATATTTTCCCCTTGAATGGGATCTCCAAATGTGAGTAGTCGAGGGAGAGATAGCCTCCCAACTTAGCTATGAATTCTCACGAGAGGCACATACTAAAGTATGGCTCCAAGTTGACCACCATGATTTCTTGGATAATCGTAACCTATGGCATCTGGTGGAGTTGGATGGGGACATCCTTGATAACCCCTACTATTTTTACTAGAGTTCCATCTAGCTGCAAGACTCTAGGACTACTTCGGGTGTACTCCATGCCCATGATTTCATAGACTGCTTTGGGCATGATGGTCATCGTGATGCCTAAGTCGATCATGTAGTTATGCATGACCCATCCCTCCATCCAAAGGGAAAGGTAGAATGGTGGGGGCCGATTCTTACTTATGGCTGAGGTGGTTAGTGAAGATGCAAATACTGTCTATGTCGGCTTACTCCCTTTATCCTTAGAGGATTTTAGGGACTCCTACAAAATATCAACTTGACCTGGGAGTTGGAGAGCGTTGTAGAGGCTTACCTTAGCTAGAGATCTTTTCATTTCTTCGACGATGTTGTACGTTGAAGATCTTGATTCTCCTACTCCCTTCATGGGCTCATACATCTTTTGATATTGTTGCATGGCATCTACCCACTGGAACTTGGTTAGAGAGGGATATCTGAGTTTTTCCCTAGCCTCATCTTGTGTGTCTTCTTGTGGTTGAGAAACTAGCACTCTGGGCTGGAGGACCTTCTCTTTAGCATGAGGTGACAAGTGATCCTTCAGCGGACCAGGTGGCTCTGAGGTTACCGCTAGATTGGAGGCTTTTGTTGAAGGTTGTGCCTTTTGGTATGATGACTTGGGTGGTACTGGTACCTTTAGTGGCTCCATATGAGCTAGATCTACCTCAATAGCCTTCTTACCAGCTCTAGTGAGGATCGAGACTTGCTCATCAGAAGATGTCATACAATTATGACCAGCCTCTCGAATTATGTTGACTTGCTCATAAGCACCACCGTACAACATCTGAACATAGTTTAGGTGCACTACACAAGTTTCTTCATTGTGTGGATCATTACATGTAGTGCACCAATATGTCGGGTTTGAAGCATCGGTCTCTTTGATGCTCATTACAATCAAATTTATTTTAGGCTATCGGTGGGCAGATGATGCCTAGTATTTTGTGATCGAGGGAGGAGGAAATATTCTCTGGTGAAAGCCTTGGTCGTCCTACCTCTTCCTCATTACAGTCATATTATTTGCCATAGTCTTCATGTAGGCCTTCACCTCTTGTAGCTCCTTAGCTTGGGCCTCATTCACAGCTGCCTGATTCATAGATGCCTGACTTATGAATAATGGTAATGGAGTCAGTGGTGCAGGTAGTGTCGGATACTGGATAGGAGCTGGTAGTTGGGGAACTATGGGTACTTGATATTGTGACATAGGCATTTGGAATTGTGGAGTGGGCACCATTTGATATTGAGAGGATGGGTTCCATGGTTGATGGGGATACGTCTGATGCGTAGGTAGAGCGGATGCACTTGGGTACATATTTTATGAAAAATCTAGATAAATCAAGGTTTTCACCTTGGGAGGTAACTTATCGATAGCTATTAGGTTGGCCTATGCCTTTTGGACTTGCTCATAAAGAGCAGGGAATGCATTGATATTAGCATGTTGGATGCTCATACTAATATTTGAGTGGAAAGCCCTTAAGTAATAAAATACGGCTTGCTCGAGGGTGGGTCGAAGGTCGTCTGTGACTCTCTGCTAGGTTCTTGTGAACCTAACATTGAAGTCGGCAATATCTTCCTAAGGATACCTTTGAATAGTGGTGAACTAGTGCAATAGAGAGAAGGGGTCCACTTTTTCATTGAAACCCCGTATCAGTTGTCCAACCAATTGATCCCATGAAGTAATGGTGTCGGGTGGGAGCGACCGATACCAATAAAGAAGCTTACCTCTCAGTGAAAGAACCATCAACTTGACCATGATGTCTTCATTGGTGATTTGATGAATGGTCTCCAGTCCTGCAATGTCTTGGATGTGCTCCTGCATGGTCTTTCCCGTGTCATCATAAGTAGGTAGGGCCTTTAGAGCGATCGGTGGCACCATGTGTTGAGCCTGTAATGCGAGAGTTCTCGTATGATTCTAGGATGTGAACTTCCTGGGTAGATTCAGCTGCGCCATATGGGGTGGCAGATTTGTATGGAGCGATGAAGGAGGTAGATCTTGCTGAGCCAGAATGATCGAAACACTCGGAGCTCCTGATTGAACGTTTGGTGGGGTCAAAGTGTACTGATGATCCAAGGAATTTGGTGGATTTGGAGGTAAGCTAGTCATTGTGCTATCGAAAGTCAGATTCTGTGAATCAAGAATAACTTCTTGTGATGATGTCCCAACAAGTGGAATATTTGACCCGACCACCCTAGGATGTTCTCCTAAAGCGTCGATGTCAAGCTCATAGAACTCGGTTTCTTCTTCTATATTTCTAGCTCTCCACCTCATACGCATGAAGGCATGAGTTTTTACACTGGTCTATGAGATTCAGAGGTATTTGAGTTCAACAGAGTCACCAAATGTTTAGATTGGATAGTAATAAGATGAACATCACTTCTTAATACTGATAAAATATGGAACATTTGCGTCCCACCGAGCGTGCCAAAATTTGTTGGTAATCGAACCGGCCTAGATACAAGTTTTCTAAGTCTGCAACACCCTAGGCCCACTGCCAAGCATTGAATTCCCGAAGGAAAGGAATGTCCTCTGTGGCAATCTCTAGTAGGGTTAGTTCCAAAAATAAAAGGGGGATTGGAGATAAGGGATAGAAAGATACTAAAAGAGATGAGAAATTATGAAAAGAAATGGAAAATGGCCAAAGGCCAAAAATTTGGGGTGATGGACCAGAAGCACGATAGACAACCTAACTACTTGAACCAACAATAATCAAAACAATGACTTTTAACAGAAACCAATATAAAATCCTCAAAACTATGTAAACTCCAACAAGTATTCTAGGGACTAGTACTCTATCAACAACAAAATCCAGAAAACAAAATTAAACTATATAATAAAGGGACTAATTTAATAGAAATCATAGAATAGAAGTCATACACAAAGATTGAGAGCTCGAACTAGAACCAGAAGCCTTTATTTTGGAAGCAGATTTCAAGTACACAGCTGCTTTTCTAGCAGAAGTTATCCATGTAAATTACAAAAAAGAAGCCAACTTTTATAGGAGAAATATGTCGCTTAAAACATTAATATCTAACTACTCCAAAAGGGCAAATTCAATTTTGGTGGTAGCCAAAAATAGTCAATTTTTAGCCCTATTGATAACTTAGTATTGAAAACAGAAGGTTCTGGTAATGACTTGAATAGTCAATCCGGCATTACAGGTAACTTGGTTTCAAATTTAGAAGGTTCTGGTGATGATCCATGAATGAGTGGTCTAAAATGTAGCTTGGGAGTAGGTGCAACCAAAAAATGTTGAATGGGTCCCGTCTTCCCCTGTCTAATTATTCTTACTTGATTTATATTCAGTCTAGAGAAGCGCTCCCTTGTGGAGCGCTTTCCACTAAAGTGCTCCCTTGTGGAGCGCTTTCCACTAAAGCACTCCCTTGTGGAGTGCTTTCCACTTAAGCGCTCCCTTGTGGAGCACTTTTCACTAAAGCACTCCCTTGTGGAGTGCTTTCCACTCAAGCGCTCCCTTGTGGAGCACTTTTCACTAAAGCGCTCCCTTGTGGAGCGCTTTCCACTTAAGCACTCCCTTGTGGAGTGCTTTTCACTAAAGCGCTCCCTTGTGGAGTGCTTTCCACTAAAGTGCTCCCTTGTGGAGCACTTTTCTTCCCACACTTAGTCATTTTACCAAATTTCACTCTTCAGCTCTTGGCCTTGTTGTCCGAACAATTTTTTAAACAGGAAAACTTACCCAAATTAAAAGACTGGAAATTACAGCTACATGGAAAGAAGAGATTTTTCAAGTGTCAAGGAAGAATTTATCAATGGATTGCCCATGCTAAAATATTCACAATTTTGCATGCAACATATTAGGAAAAGTATGGAAATGTAAAAAAAAAGTACAAAGAAGATAGGAAACCATGCAATGCATTTCATACAGGTTTTTAGAAGAGACATTAGGTGGAAGCACGACAATATAACAACACTTTAACCATTTTTAATAGGAAAAAGAGAAGTTTTACAATGAATGAATCCAAATTGTATACAAAATGAAAAATAGCAATAGTGTGACAAAATTGGCAACAGGTCTATCAGGCGGATACTATTCAAGAAGAACTACAACTTTGAATATAATCAAGATAGGTTGATATTGGCCATCCATTTTCTTAGATGCACATAAAATAACTAGAAATTATGAAGAATGCCAAAGATATGTTGGGAGGAATAGGAATGCTTCTATGCCCTTAAGATCTATTCAGGTTGAAGAACTATTCCAGCAATGGGACTTGGACTTCATTGGATAATAGAACCTAATTAATATTTTGGACATAAATATATTCTAACTACTACAAACTATTTCACCAAATGGGCTGAAGCAATACCCACCAAGAAATTTGATCAAGAAGTTGTGATAGAATTCATGGAAATTTTGATAACAAGATTTGGTATACCTGATGCATTGGTGAATGACAATGGTTCATATTTTGTAGGTGCTAAAAAGATTGATTTTACTAGTAAATATGGGATATATTTGAATATCTCTTCGAATTACTATCCACAAGGAAATAGTTTAGCAAAATCAACAAATAAGAATCTGCTTAGGATTCTAAAGCAAACTCTGAGGGACAATAAGAGAATTTGGCATTCACTAATAAATTAGGCATTATGGGTTGATAGGATTACAATAAAGAAATCCATTACATGTCACCTTACTCAGTGGTTTATGGTAAGGAATTCTTTATCCCTATTCACATTGAAATATCCACTTTGAAATTGATCAATCAAACTAGTGTTGAAGAGGCAGAGCCAATGGAAAATAGGTTAATACAACTCTTGCACCTAGAAGAGCAGAACAAATGAGCCTATAATAATTATCAGAAACATATGGGAGAAAAAAAAAAAATGGTTTGACTAAAGGGCTACATTCAAAAATTTTAAAGTTGGAGATTTAGTTTTGAGGTGGAATGAGAATAAGGTAAAACTAGGAAACCATCAGAAGTTTGATACTCTTTGGGAAGGTCCTTTCGAAATAATCACTGAAAAACAACATAACTCCTAGCTTAAAGATGAACAGGGCCAAATGCAACCTATCCCTATCAATGGCTTCCACTTGAAGATCTATTTCAAGTGATCTAGGGACTCTCCTCCTTCTATATTTATGTACTTTATGTATTTCTAAGTCATGTCTTGTAGCAAAGTCATGATTTTGTGATTGGCCTTTTTCTTTGTAGGCCAAAGCCATAAGCAAGCTCAAAAGCAAAAAGAGTCGTTATTTCACGATGTAATGGCATTCCTAGATCACTTCTTGTAAGAAGTTTGCAATCTCGTGATCGAACTTATTTTTGTAGGTTCAAATCCATAAACGAGGTAGAAAGCAAAAAGAATCATGATTTTGTGATCGATCTTGTTTTTGCAGACCGATAACCAAAAGGTTGTTGGCAGGTGAAAAGATTCACGATTTCACAACATAATGATATATCAGTCAAAGTCAAAAGGCAACACATTTTTGCAGTAGGTGAGAAAATCATTTTTTTTAAATTTGAATATTCTCCATTTAAACATCATTCAAAGTTATTGGTCTAAAAAAATGTGATGCACAGTTATTTGTTCGAAGGGAGGTGATGCACAGTAATTGGCTCAAAATAGGTGGCATGTAGAATAAGATAAAAATAATGTTTGAATTTATTCATTAAATGTGTGACACCTACTACAATTATTACAGGATGCTCTAAATCGTGCATGCACTCTTTTTTACATCGTGGAAGCCATCCTTTTCTCCCACTCCATTGTTTCAAAGTGTCTTCTGTAAAATTATACCTTGATTATACTCAAAGCTCTAGCTTCGTGCAGGTGGTCCTAGAGAGTTTTCTTCATCAAATTCACAAGCAACAATCACTATCATGGTAGGACCATCTTCAAATACTCGAGTAACTCCTTAGCTGGAAGGAAAAAATGCAAAGTTTACATATAGGGATGCTAAGATTATAGACACAATCATCACATGGGAAGACCCAAAAAATTTTTGGAAAGGCGTGGAGGCGAGAGTAGCTATAGGTATGACTCCATCATCCCCAATCACTTTCCCTTTTAATTCCTTTATTTCCTAGTATATTTGCACTCCTATTCACCCTTACCCTAAGCTAATTAGAGCTATAGTGAAGTTTTATGATCCTAAACTGAGAATTCTTAGAGATTCCAAGGGTAAGGTCCTATTCACTTTGGATCCTGATGTTTTCATCACTACCTACATTGCTACCCAAAATACTATCTTGAAACCCAAGATGTTTGGCCTGGTTGACCAAGAAAAATTCTATACTTCCACTAATAACATCAAGAATTTCTTAAAATTGCAATTAGTGGAGCCACCTATTAGAGAAATTTTGCCAAAATCCCCCATTCCCCTACCAAAATTTTAGAGCCTAGAGCTTTATTCTATGTTAGCTATGGTGGAAAGACTAAAATTAGATGTGCAAGTATATGAGTGGTAGATTGTAGTAGCTTAGTGCATCTCAAACCTTAGTGAGTCTCTTCGATTTTTCGAAAAATATCAATTTGGCAAATTGTAAAAGGTGCATTTTCGGCTGTGACCGACACCTTGTGGGTTATTCTTGTGGGCATTTTTTTTGTTGTATGTTGCATATTTCATTTTTTCACTATAACATTAAAAATTAAAATCAAACACTCCCTAAGTCCCCGAAATAATTAAAACCCATCCGTGCAATTTATTGCACTGTAGCGTTCAGTATTTGTGATACCTCTGGCCAGCACTTATAGGTAAAGCTGTCGTGATTTGGCTACTATATCCGCCGTCTAATATAGTTGCTACAACGACGTCTGAGCTTGTTCTCTATAAATCGTTGGGGAGAGATAAGTTAGCCATTTTTGCATTTTTTTACTCCATCCACTACCCTTTATTGCACTTGTGTTTAGGTGTAAATCCTCACAAAGTATTCTTCATAGTGTTTAGGGGAAGTTACGCCCCACGCATGAGAAGAATCTTCTATGGTAGGTGCCATCAACAAGGAGATTCCCTTTCAGTACCGCTTATGTTCCACGTATCGTATGATCTCTAAAACTCACCTATAGTCTCCCTCACATAAGGGCGGGTGATTTTTGTTGATCTTTCTAAATACCTATAGTTTCCCTCACGTAAGGGCGGGTATTTTGTATGGTATATTGGCCTAGCAAAAGGTATATCGAAAGGGGGACCAATTGGTGATATAAGGAACCTTCACTATGGCAGCTGTTGCAAAGTTAATGACTGATCCACATCAGTTATTGAAAGGTCCAAATTATACACCATGGAAACATAAGATGAAGGCTATTCTCCAAATGGAAGATTTGTGGGATATTGTTACTGGAGTAGAAACTAGGCCTTCACCAACAGCAGGATCCACAGGTCCTTCCGCAGATCAGATAGCTTTTGACAAGAAATACAAGTCGAGCAAAGGTGCTCATTTTGTTTGCTTTTTCAGATGAAGTGCAACCTCATATAGCTGACAAAGCAAGTGGTAAAGAGGCATGGGATGCCCTTCAAACCATCTATGAGGGAAAGAATGATTCCACCATTCTTCATCTTCAACAACAACTTCATAACCTGAGTTTGAGGCAGGGTGAAATAGTTGAACTCTTTCTGTGCAGAGTGTCTGAATTGAAAGAGAAATTGAGTTCTTTGGGAGATACTATGGATGAAAAGCTTCTCATTTCACTTGTGATGAGAGCTTTACCTTCTTCATTTGATATGTTGATAACCTCCATCTAGGTGTCTCAACGATAAATTACCTACATCGAGTTGGTCAATCTGCTTCAACAATAGGAGGCACGCCAACTTCACAAGGATGATTCTTCCAATACAGCCCTATACACCAACAGGCAAGGTTCTAGGAAGAAAGGTAATGGCCAAAAAGGAGGCAACTTTCAGAAAGGAGGAAATTCTCAACAAGATACGAAAGGAAAAGGCAAACAACCTCAACAGAAGAAGATGTGGTGAAAGATCTGTGAGAAAGACAACCATGACACCAACAGGTGTTGGCATAAGAACAAGCAGAAATGCCAAAACAAACCACAAAATAAAAACAAGCAACCCCAGGTGAATGTTGTTGTTGAAGAATCTGACTCAGATTCTGAATGGGTACACAAGGTGCTCATGACTACCACATATTCCACATAGAGGGATCCTATTTGGTATGTCGATTCTGGAGCTAGAAAACATATGACTGGCGACAGATCATGGTTTGAATCATTTGTGGCCAAGGAGGGCAAACCTGTCACCATTGCTGATGATAAAACCTACAGGGTTCAGGGAGAGGGTACAGTTTTAGACACTCTTCCTGATGGCAAGTGTCAGATTGACAAAGTCCTCTATGTTCCAGGATTGGCCAACAATTTGTTGTCAGTGACACAAATCCTGGACAGAAATATGGTTGTCAACTTTCGTTTTGAGAATGGAAAGAAGTGTTGTACTATTACCAGGAAGGGTAAGCAGATGGCAACAACTTCATATAAGCACGGCTTATTTGCACTAGATGCTATCTCTACTCCACATGTTTCCATGACTGTCTCTACCAAGGAGGCAACTTCCCTATGGCACAAGAGCTATGGGCATCTTAGTTCTGGCTACTTACTTGAGCTCAGCAAGTATGAGATGGTAAAGGGTCTTCCTTCCCTTTCTACCACATTGCCAGTGTGCTCTAACTGCTTGGCAGGAAAGCAGCATAGAGTACCATTTGAGAAGATCTCAACAAGAGCACGAAAACCTTTGGAGTTAATTCACACCGATTTGTGCGGTCCTTTCACACCCAACAGTTGTGGAGGGAAGAGGTACTTTCGTTATTCGTAGATGACTACTCACGAAAGATGTGGGTTTTCTTTCTCCAATTGAAATCTGAAGCTTTCGCATTCTTCCAGCAGTTCAAGAAATCCGTTGAGAAGGAGTCAGGAGCTTCTATCAAAACCCTCCACTCAGATCGAGGGGGAGAGTTTACCTCTAATGAATTTTTTGCATTCCTAGATAAGCATGGGATCAAGAGACAGTTAACAACTGCCTATACTCCTCAGCAAAATGGAGTTGCTGAGAGAAGGAACCGTTCTATCATGGAAATGGTTCGTTGTATGCTCACAGGAGCTACTCTTGGGCAACAATATTGGGCAGAAGCTGTCACCACTGCAGTGTATCTGTTGAACAGGGCACCCACAAAGGCCCTAAAAGGAATGACTCCACAGGAAGCATGGAGTGGTCGAAAACCCTCCATATCTCATCTACGTATTTTCGGATGTCAAGCTTTCATGCACATATCGAAAGAGAAAAGGAAGAAGCTAGATGAGAAAACACTGAGATGTATAGTGAAGTTTTATGATCCTAAACTGAGAATTCTTAGAGATTCCAAGGGTAAGGTCCTATTCACTTTGGATCCTGATGTTTTCATCACTACCTACATTGCTACCCAAAAGACTATCTTGAAACCCAAGATGTTTGGCCTGGTTGACCAAGCAAAATTCTATACTTCCACTAATAACATCAAGAATTTCTTAAAATTGCAATTAGTGGAGCCACCTATTAGAGAAATTTTGACAAAATCCCCCATTCCCCTACCAAAATTTTAGAGCCTAGAGCTTTATTCTATGTTAGCTATGGTGGAAAGACTAAAATTAGATGTGCAAGTATATGAGTGGTAGATTGTAGTAGCTTAGTGCATCTCAAACCTTAGTGAGTCTCTTCAATTTTTTGAAAAATAGCAATTTGGCAAATTGTAAAAGGTGCATTTTCGGCTGTGACCGACACCTTGTGGGTTATTCTTGTGGGCATTTTTTTTGTTGTATGTTGCATATTTCATTTTTGCACTATAACATTAAAAATTAAAATCAAACACTCCCTAAGTCCTCGGAATAATTAAAACCCATCCGTGCAATTTATTGCACTGCAACGTTCGATATTTGTGATACCTCCGCCAGCACTTCCAGGTAAAGCTGTCGTGATTTGGCTACTGTATCCATCGCCTAATATAGCTGCTACAACGACGTCTGAGCTTGTTCTCTATAAATCGTCGAGGAGAGATAAGTTAGCCATTTTTGCATTTTTTTACTCCATCCACTACCCTTTATCGCACTTGTGTTTAGGCGTAAATCCTGACGAAGTATTCTTCATAGTGTTTAGGGGAAGTTACGCCCCACGCATGAGAAGAATCTTCTATGGTAGGTGCCATCAACAAGGCGATTCCCTTTCAGTACCGCTTATGTTCCACGTATCGTATGATCTCTAAAAATCACCTATAGTCTCCCTCACGTAAGGGCGGGTGATTTTTGTTGATCTTTCTAAATACCTATAGTTTCCCTCACGTAAGGGCGGGTATTTTGTACGGTATATTGGCCTAGAAAAAGGTATATCGAAATGGGGACCAATTGGTGATATAATGAACCTTCACTATGGCAGTTGTTGCAAAGTTAATGACTGATCCGCATCAGTTATTGAAAGGTCCAAATTATACACCATGGAAACATAAGATGAAGGCTATTCTCCAAATGGAAGATTTGTGGGATATTGTTACTAGATTAGCAACTAGGCCTTCATCAACAGCAGGATCCACAGGTCCTTCCACAGATTAGATAGCTTTTGACAAGAAATACAGTCGAGCAAAGGTGCTCATTTTGTTTGTTGTTTCAGATGAAGTGCAACCTCATATAGCTGACAAAGCAAGTGGTAAAGAGGCATGGGATGCCCTTCAAACCATCTATGAGGGAAATAATGATTCCACCATTCTTCATCTTCAACAACAACTTCATAACCTAAGTTTGAGGCAGGGTGAAACAGTTGAACTCTTTCTGTGTAGAGTGTCTGAATTGAAAGAGAAATTGAGTTCTTTGGGAGATATTGTGAACGAAAAGCTTCTCATTTCACTTGTGATGAGAGATTTACCTTCTTCATTTGATATGTTGATAACCTCCATCCAGGTGTCTCAAAGACAAATTACCTACATCGAGTTGGTCAATCTGCTTCAACAACAGGAGGCACACCAACTTCACAAGGATGATTCTTCCAATACAGCCCTATACACCAACAGGCAGGGTTCTAGGAAGAAAGGTAATGGGCAAAAAGGAGGCAACTTTCAAAAAAGAGGAAATTCTCAACAAGATACGAAAGGAAAAGGCAAAAAACCTCAACAGAAGAAGAGGTGGTGCAAGATCTGTGAAAAAGACAACGATGACACCAACGGTGTTGGCATAAGAACAAGCAGAAATGCCAAAACAAACCACAAAATAAAAACAAGCAACCCCAGGTGAATGTTGCTGTTGAAGAATCTGACTCAGATTTTGAATGGGCACACAAGGTGCTCATGAATACCACAGATTCCACATAGAGGGATCCTATTTGGTATGTCGATTCTGGAGCTAGCAAACATATGATCGCGGCGACAGATCGTGGTTTGAATCATTTGTGGCCAAGGAGGGCAAACCTGTCACCATTGTTGATGATAAAACCTACAAGGTTTAGGGAGAGGGTATAGTTTCAGTCACTCTTCCTGATGGCAAGTGTTAGATTGACAAAGTCCTCTATGTTCCGGGATTGGCCAACAATTTGTTGTCAGTGACACAAATCCTGGACAGAAATATGGTTGTCAACTTTCGTGTTGAGAATGAAAAGAAGTGTTGTACTATTACCAGGAAGGGTAAGCAGATTACAACAGCTTCATATAAGCACGGCTTATTTGCACTAGATGCTATCTCTACTCCACATGTTGCCATGACTATCTCTACCAAGGATGCAACTTCCCTATGGCACAAGAGATATGGGCATCTTAGTTCTGGCTACTTACTTGAGCTCAGCAAGTATGAGATGGTAAAGGGTCTTCCTTCCCTTTCTGCCACATTGTCAGTGTGCTCGACCGCTAGCGAGAAAGCAAGCATAGAGTACCATTTGAGAAGAGCTCAACAAGAGCACGAAAACATTTGGAGTTAATTCACACCGATCTGTGTGGTCCTTTCACACCCAATAGTTGTGGAGGGAAGAGGTACTTTCAGTTATTCGTAGATGACTACTCACGAAAGATGTGGGTTTTCTTTTTCCAACTGAAATCTGAAGCTTTCGCATTCTTCCAGCAGTTCAAGAAATCCGTTGAGAAGGAGTCAGGAGCTTCTATCAAAACCCTTTGCTCAAATCGAGGGGGAGAGTTTACCTCTAATTATTTTTTTGCATTCCTAGATAAGCGTGGGATCAAGAGACAGTTAACAACTGCCTATACTCCTCAGCAAAATGGAGTTGCTGAGAGAAGGAACCGTTCTATCATGGAAATGGTTCGTTGTATGCTCATAGGAGCTACTCTTGGGCAACAATATTGGGCAGAAGCTATCACCACTGCAGGTGTATCGATTGAACAGGGCACCCACAAAGGCCCTAAAAGGAATGACTCCACGGGAAGCATGGAGTGGTCGAAAACCCTCCATATCTCATCTACGTATTTTCGGATGTCAAGCTTTCATGCACATACCGAAAGAGAAAAGGAAGAAGCTAGATGAGAAAACACTGAGATGTATAGTGAAGTTTTATGATCCTAAACTGAGAATTCTTAGAGATTCCAAGGGTAAGGTCCTATTCACTTTGGATCCTGATTTTTTCATCACTACCTACATTGCTACCCAAAAGACTATCTTGAAACCCAAGATGTTTGGCCTGGTTGACCAAGCAAAATTCTATACTTCCACTAATAACATCAAGAATTTCTTAAAATTGCAATTAGTGGAGCCACCTATTAGAGAAATTTTGCCAAAAGACCCCATTCCCCTACCAAAATTTTAGAGCCTAGAGCTTTATTCTATGTTAGCTATGGTGGAAAGACTAAAATTAGATGTGCAAGTATATGAGTGGTAGATTGTAGTAGCTTAGTGCATCTCAAACCTTAGTGAGTCTCTTTGATTTTTCGAAAAATAGCAATTTGGCAAATTGTAAAAGGTGCATTTTCGGCTGTGACCGACACCTTGTGGGTTATTCTTGTGGGCATTTTTTTTGTTGTATGTTGCATATTTCATTTTTGCACTATAACATTAAAAATTAAAATCAAACACTCCCTAAGTCCTCGGAATAATTAAAACCCATCCGTGCAATTTATTGCACTGCAGCGTTCGATATTTGTGATACCTCTGGCCAGCACTTACAGGTAAAGTTGTCATGATTTGGCTACTGTATCCGCCGCCTAATATAGCTGCTACAACGACGTCTGAGCTTGTTCTCTATAAATCGTCATGGAGAGATAAGTTAGCCATTTTTGCATTTTTTTACTCCATCCACTACCCTTTATCGCACTTGTGTTTAGGCGTAAATCCTGATGAAGTATTCTTCATAGTGTTTAGGGGAAGTTACGCCCCACGCATGAGATGAATCTTCTATGGTAGGTGCCATCAACAAGGCGATTCCCTTTCAGTACCGCTTATGTTCCACGTATCGTATGATCTCTAAAACTCACCTATAGTCTCCCTCACGTAAGGGCGGGTGATTTTTGTTGATCTTTCTAAATACCTATAGTTTCCCTCACGTAATGGCGGGTATTTTGTACGGTATATTGGCCTAGCAAAAGGTATATCGAAAGGGGGACCAATTGGTGATATAAGGAACCTTCACTATGGCAGTTGTTGCAAAGTTAATGACTGATCCGCATCAGTTATTGAAAGGTCCAAATTATACACCATGGAAACATAATATGAAGGCAATTCTCCAAATGGAATATTTGTGGGATATTGTTACTGGAGTAGCAACTAGGCCTTCACCAACAAGCGAGATCCACGGGTCCTTTCGCAGATCAGATAGCTTTTGACAAGAAATACAGTCGAGCAAAGGTGCTCATTTTGTTTGTTGTTTCAGATGAAGTGCAACCTCATATAGCTGACAAAGCAAGTGGTAAAGAGGCATGGGATGCCCTTCAAACCATCTATGAGGGAAAGAATGATTCCACCATTCTTCATCTTCAACAACAACTTCATAACCTGAGTTTGAGGCAGGGTGAAACAGTTGAACTCTTTCTGTGCAGTGTCTGAATTGAAAGAGAAATTGAGTTCTTTAGGAGATACTGTGGATGAAAATCTTCTCATTTCACTTGTGATGAGAGCTTTACCTTCTTCATTTGATATGTTGATAACCTCCATCCAGGTGTCTTAACGAAAAATTACCTACATTGAGTTGGTCAATCTGCTTCAACAATAGGAGGCACGCCAACTTCACAAGGATGATTCTTCCAATACAGCCCTATACACCAACAGGCAGGGTTCTAGGAAGAAAGGTAATGGCCAAAAAGGAGGCAACTTTCAGAAAGGAGGAAATTCTCAACAAGATACGAAAGGAAAAGGCAAACAACCTCAACGAGAAGAAGAGGTGGTGCAAGATCCGTGAGAAAGACAACCATGACACCAACAGGTGTTGGCATAAGAACAAGCGGAAAGGCCAAAACAAACCACAAAATAAAAACAAGCAACCCCAGGTGAATGTTGATGTTGAATAATCTAACTCGGATTCCGAATGGGCACACAAGGTGCTCATGACTACCACAGATTCCACACAGAGGGATCCTATTTGGTATGTCGATTCTGGAGCTAGCAAACATATGACTGGCGACAGATCATGGTTTGAATCATTTGTGGCCAAGGAGGGCAAACCTATCACCATTGCTGATGATAAAACCTACAGGGTTCAGGGAGAGGGTACAATTTCAGTCACTCTTCCTGATGGCAAGTGTCAAATTGACAAAGTCCTCTATGTTCCGGGATTGGCCAAAAATTTGTTGTCAGTGACACAAATCCTGGACAGAAATATGGTTGTCAACTTTCATGTTGAGAATGGAAAGAAGTGTTGTACTATTACCAGGAAGGGTAAGTAGATTGCAACAGCTTCATATAAGCACGACTTATTTGCACTAGATGCTATCTCTACTCCACATGTTGCCATGACTGTCTCTACCAAGGATGCAACTTCCCTATGGCACAAGAGATATGGGCATATTAGTTCTGGCTACTTACTTGAGCTCAGCAAGTATGAGATGGTAAAGGGTCTTCCTTCCCTTTCCGCCACATTGTCGGTGTGCTCCGATCGCTGGCGGGAAAGCGACATAGAGTACCATTTGAGAAGAGCTCAACAAGAGCACGAAAACCTCCGGAGTTAATTCACACCGATCTCTGCGGTCCTTTCACACCCAACGGTTGTGGAGAGAAGAGGTACTTTCGGTTATTCGTAGATGACTACTCACGAAAGATGTGGGTTTTCTTTCTCCAACTGAAATCTGAAGCTTTCGCATTCTTCCGACGAGTTCAAGAAATCCGTTGAGAAGGAGTCAGGAGCTTCTATCAAAACCCTCTACTCATATCGAGGGGGAGAGTTTACCTCTAATGAATTTTTTGCATTCCTAGATAAGCATGGGATCAAGAGACAGTTAACAACTGCCTATACTCCTCAGCAAAATGGAGTTGCTGAGAGAAGGAACCGTTCTATCATGGAAATGGTTCGTTGTATGCTCACAGGAGCTACTCTTGGGCAACAATATTGGGCAGAAGCTGTCACCACTGTAGTGTATCTATTGAACAGGGCACCCAAAAAGGCCCTAAAAGGAATGACTCCACAGGAATCATGGAGTGGTCAAAAACCCTCCATATCTCATCTACGTATTTTCGGATGTCAAGCTTTCATGCACATATCGAAAGAGAAAAGGAAGAAGCTAGATGAGAAAACACTGAGATGTATTTTTCTTGGTTATTCTGAGCACTCTAAAGGATATCGGTTGATAGATCCTTTGACCAAGAAAATTCATATCAGCAGAGATGTTGTCTTTGATGAAGCTTTCACATCACAGAGCACATCTAAAGTACACCAAGATATTGTGGAACCTAAGGAAGAGAAGATTCCTTCGTCAACACAGACAGGAGGTCCTTCTACATCTTCTTCAACTCCACCGAAGAATAATCCTAAATGGTGTAAAAATACAATCAGAGACGCAAATTTATCCACTCCTCTCAATTTGAATTTGGATAGACCTCGTACACGTAGTATGGCTCAAAAGGAAAGAGAAGCCAGATAAACTGGTGAGGTTGATGATCTTTGTCAATATTTTGAGGAACTTTACGTGACTCCAAGTATAGAAGTAGAGGATATGGATATTGATGATGACAGGGCGTTCATGTCTACCATAGATGGTCTTGAACTTGCATCAGTGCAAGATGCTCTCGGTGAGCCTCAGTGGAAGGCCGCTATGGATACGGAGTATGAGTCTCTGATGAAAAATAAAACTTGGAAGCTTGTTGATCTGCCGCATGGAAAGAAACCTATTGGCTGCAAATGGGTATATAAAGTCAAGTACAAGGCAGATGGAACAATTGATAAGCATAAGGCCCGTCTTGTTGCAAAGGGCTATGCTCAAAAAGAAGGCATTGACTACGAGGAAACTTTTGCACCTACTATTCGGATGACCAAAATTCAGGTTATGTGTGCTATGGCAGCACAATATGGGTGGAAAGTTCACCAGATGGATGTCAAGAGTGCCTTTCTAAATGGTGATCTCCAAGAAGAAGTCTATATGACTCAGCCTGAAGGATTTGAAGTGGAAGGCCAAGAGCAGAAGGTTTGCAAATTGGTCAAATCCTTGTATGGTTTGAAACAAGCTCCTCGAGCTTGGTATATAAAAATGGACAATCACCTTATGCAGCATGGATTTAAGAGATGTTCGTCAGATGCAAACCTCTATTTCAAGAAATAGGGTTCTGAGATAGTGTTGCTTGTACTCTATGTGGATGATCTGCTCATTACAGGGAGTTCAAAAACTATGATCTCTACTGTCAAAAGAAACTTGTGCAAATATTTTGAGATGACAGATCTCGGACTTCTCCATTATTGTCTTGGTCTGGAATTCAGCCAGAAGGAGCACTCCATCAAAGTGTCTCAGAAAAAATATGCCAAGACATTGCTGGAAAAATATCGCATGACTGACTGCAAGCCAATGGCAACTCCAATGGAGAATGGACTTCAGTTATCGCGATATGATGACTCACCTTAGGTAGATGGTACTCTCTATCGATAGTTGATTGGGAGTCTCATATATCTGACCAATACTAGGCCAGATCTCGTATTTGTTGTCAACTATCTTTCGAGGTTCATGCAGGAGCCTAAGACCACTCATTGGAAAGCGACAAAATGTGTTCTTCACTATGTCCATGGTACTATGGAATATGGCCTAGAATACAAGAGGAACAACAAATTCTTCTTGCAAGGATACACGGACTCCGACTATGTCGGATCATTTGATGATCGCAAGTCAACTTCTGGATACATTTTTCATCTGGGATCCGGTCCTGTCTCTTGGCACAGCAAGAAGCAACAGGTGGTTGCTATTTCATCAACAGAGGCAGAGTATCGTGCTGCACGTGAAGCTGTGTGCAAAGTGATATGGTTACGTCGCATTCTGACAAGTATGGGCCATCCATCAAAATCTCCAATACACTTGTTTTGCGACAATCAGGGTGTTCTAAACCTCGTCAAGAATCCAGTCCATCATGAAAGAACAAAGCACATTGACACACAATGTCATTTCATTCGAGATGAAGTTCCAAAGCACCGAATTTAGCTTCAACACATTCCCACCGATGCTCAAGTTGCAGACATTTTCACTAAGGCACTTGGACGTGTCAAATTTGAATTTTTCCACAGCTCACTTTGTATTGCAAAATAATGTAAGGGGATGTTAGTATAGCTATTAGTTATTACATTACCCAAATAATGTAATAAAGGGGGATGTTAGCGTACTATTACAATAGGTGTTATATTAGTTAATTTTTTATTTAACTTTAGCACCTTGTTGTAGTGGCATCCTGTTGAGATGCGCCCAACCCGGGCTAATCCAGGAGTGTTGTTTCTGCGTGTTGTATTATTTAAACTGCTCTTCAATAATACAATGAAGTTCACGTTTTCTACATTTTGTAGCACCCCCATGTGGAAGAAGGTGACTGGTTTATTTTGACTCAAGAAGTAGACATCAGACTCTATGGATTCACAAGGAAACCTTTCTTGCTTCCACACTATGTCACCAATTGATTGTTTACCTTGGAATATGTTTGACAAATAGAGTACATTAATTTTAATTTTGGCACAAGAATAAGCATAATTGATACATGTTCAATGCCTTTTTAGTTCAAAGGTATAACTATTTCCAAGAAAGGGCAATATAAACAAATCACTTGAGCCCTAAAAGACCTAAAGTTAGTGGAATTGCCATAGAGGTGGAAATATGATCCCCTTGATAGGTTTGCAGAAAGGCAGTCTACATTGAACAATACTGCTTTCAAGAAGCATCATATATCTAATAGGGAAATCAGTGAGCAACATAGAAATAATGTAGAACATGAAGCACTAGAATAGCATGTAGACCATATGTAGTATTTGCTCTCGTGGCACAATTTATATGAACATGTGGTAGATTATAACCCTAAACATAATCCAAGCCATGTTTTAAAAGATAAGGATATATGAAGATGAAGAACACAAGCTTATACTGAGAGGGGGGGTGAACAGTATAAGACCTCTTTTTACTTTTTCTTTTATACTTCAAAACAGTAAAGCAATATCAAAGCAATGCACAATATCATCCACAAAGTGACACCAATTTTAACGTGGTTCACCCAGAATGGTTGGGCTACGTCCACAAATTTTTTTTCTGAAAGTTATCTCAAAGTTCTTTAGGAATCCTTCCCAATTACAAAGTTTATGAGCCTCAACCCAAAGGAGATACCTTCCCCCAATAAAAATTTATGAGCCTCTGCTCAAAGGAGATACCTTCCCCTCTGCTCTGGAAATGATCCTTTAGAAGATCAACTGCCTCTACCTATTGCCAGCATGTGGAACTCCTTTCCACCGAAGACCTCCTATCCTTAATGCTTAGCCTAAGAGACCTCTACCTTCTATGATCACGTCCACAGTAGCTCAACAACCTATACCAAACACAGTCAATCGGTCTAGTACAAGTCTTCCTCTGTCTATCAGATTTGTCCAACTCTTGAACAAATCAATCCTCTGCATACAAGCCTTCTCAAATACTTGCCAACTATCCTTAGGTTCTTCTCATAGAACCAATGCACCTCTATCCTCAAGTTCTCTGATACAACTATCAAACTCAGCTCCCAAGTCCTCTGCTAGGACCTGTCCAAATCTGCTCACAAGTCCCCACTGGAACCTGTCCAAAACTGCTCACAAGTCCCCATCGGGACCTATCCAAAACTGCTCACAAATCCCCACTAGAACCTGTCCAAAAACTCAACAAGCTCACCAAGAAAAACTTTCTTAGTAGGAAATCACAAAGTGAATTTTTAGAGACCCAATGTGATTTTTCAAACTCATAGAAGCATAAAGAGAATTGTTAGAGACTCAATATGTTCTATACTCAAATCCCAATCTCAAAACTCAACTCAAATCAACTCAACTCAATCTCAATATCAAATCTAAAAACTCAACTCAATATATGAAATGGATAGGATAGAATGTTTTTCTTTCAAGAACATGAAACCCCAACAATTGCCAACTATGCAAAGAATCACATAACAATGATACTCATGTTCTTTTCACCATCAATTAGGGTTTCAACAACAATGCTCATCAAACAAGGTTTAGTCAACCAACACCATTCAACTCAACATCAACCTTGAAGCATTCAACCAATCATCACAAGAAAAGTAAACAAGTAGAAATCCTTTTCCCTCCAAAGATATTAAAATAGCCACCAACACAATATCACCAAATGCAAAGAATAACTTGCTCAAATCAACTCAATGGAGTAAGCCTAATATCATGAATCAAGTAAAGCAATAACTTGATCAAACAACCTCTATGGAAGCAACTCAACCATCAAACTCAAAAAAGCCAACCAAGGGTTCCACCAACTCAATGCAAGTAGCTAGACTCACAAATATAAACCCTAGTGCACAAAGCTTCCACTATCTCAAACCAGAAATTATGCATTCACCAAAAACTCTCCTTAAGGATAACAATGCATAAGTAGTCTTCAAAAAACCAGAAAATAGGATTTACACCCAACCAAAGGAAACCTAGTTGAAAACCTTTTCACTCCAACCTTATTTTAGAAAACATACACCAATCATACTCATAAGGAAAATGCGACCATACCTTTTTTGGAGTATAAGAAAATTGATCCTTAAAGTTGTCACCACACACAACCCTCAAACTTCCAACCAAGTTAGGGTTAGAACCAAGATAAATGAGCATATATAAAAACTTTCCTTAATACACCTTTTAGCTTCTCTTCTTTAAAAACAACCACCAAAGAAGCCAAAAACACAACAACCAAAACTTACACCTTATATCTCCATATTTAAATTTAGCATAGCAAAAGACTAATCTCAAAAATACAACCAAAGAAATATCCCCTTATTTCTCCTATGTATTTTAAACAATGCTAAACAATGCCAAAAATCATATCAAGAAAATAATCACACCTTATAATGGCTACCCTTGAAGAATCCGAAATTCATGGCACAAAACATGTTTTAATAAAAACGTGACTAATCCATGCACAGCTCCCTCTGCGGGGATCGAAACCCAGACCTCCGCCTATGCATGGCCCAAACGCAGCCTTCGCTGCCACTAGCCCACAAGGGGCTTACGAAGTCCAAGACGGACTTCCACATAAACGGTCAAGCTTTTCGAAAGCTTTTCAAACCACGAGCTCTCCTCTTTCGTAGCGTAAACAGAACATTCGATCATAGCCAAATCAATTAATTGCCTTCAATTTTCCAAGAGACATTAACCTTAGGCACCTTCTCATATTTATAGTCCATACGTGGACTTTAGAACACGTCGGCTGCAAAGAAAAGTAATTTCGAATTTAATCGAAATTTGCTTTCTAAAGGGTTTAAAAACCCTTAAAGTATTTTTAATAGATTAAAAATAATTTCTCCCTTAATTAATTAAATAATTAATTAATTAAAACCTTGAAGGGTTTTAAATAATAATTAAATAAATAATAAAGAGAACCTCCATTGGTTTTAATAAAAACCATTGCCAATGGAATCTCTTCGGATTCTCTTAAAAAGATTCTCTTGGAATCTTCCACCTTTGAAGCCAACACATCCTCTTAACATTAATGTCATTTCCTTTTGACATCAATGACAACTCATAGACAAGAAGTTAGGATCTCAAACCCAAAATTGCCAACAATCTCCCCCTTTGTCATTGATGGCAAACCACGCTTCTCAACAACACAAAAACTCAACATAAATAGCTCCCCCTGTCTTGAGGCTCTCCCCCTTACTCATATCTCTTCCCCTTTGTCATCAATGGCAAAGGGTCACCTTTGGGGCTTGGGACTAAGAATGATACTCTTAGCTTAGTCCCTCCCCCACGTCCTATTGAGGTGTTTAATTCTGGGGTGGGAGTAAAACTCCCAACAGGCACTGATCATCATCAGTGTCTATAGCTACCTTACCATGTCTTCTCTTGTTCTCCTTGTCCATATTCCTGTTCCTATTCCTGTCATTGTTCCCTGTTCTCGTTATCATTCATGTTCTTATCCATGCCTTGATCCTTGGACCTGTTCATACCACTGTTTCTATTCCTGTACATTGGAAGTTTAGCTCTACACTATCTAGTTGTGTGACCTTCATTGTTGCACTTATAACAAGTAACAATGTTATTTATTTTAGGCATACATATTCTTTGAATCCACCTGTTCTGACTAACCCTGTTCTTGTTATTAGCCTTGCAAAAAATTGCCTTATGCCCAAACTGTTTACAAGAGTAGCAATACCCTTGAAAGAAATTACCACCACTGAAACTGTCATTTACCTTCCTTACTTGAGTCATGCAATGTGAAGCCATGTGACCAAACCTGTGACAAGCAAAACATCTGCCATTAAACTTTCCTGTAAATGACCTTCTAGGTCCTATAAACTTTCTCCCCTTTTTCTTTTTCCTATTTTCTGTTTCTGTGCATCTATCACTCAAGGAATCTTTCTCTGAAATACTCTCCTCATCAAAACTCTCTTCTTTTTGGAATCTCTTACTAGATTCCCCAACCTGTTCCTTGTGTTTCTTACCAAAACCAAGACCTATTTTATTTGTTGCCCTTCTTTGATCTTTGATGATGGACTTTACCTTTTTGGAGCTATCTTGAAACCTGTAAAGCTTATCCTTGTACTCTTTAGTTTCCTCTTTCAAAGAAGCCATTTTTTGTTCTAACTCATTATACTCAAGAACCTTAGACTCTAACTCATCCTTGAGTTCTTGTGTCTTAGCTATAGAGAAGTCAAGACTTTCTATAAGATCATCTCTCTCCATACAACATTCATCTAACTTATCCTTGAGTCTAGCATTCTTCTTTCTTTCCTTTTCCAAAACACTAAGAGCACTAATAAGTTCACTTTCAAGATCCTTTATTTGATTTCCTTTTGAATCATCAAAGCCTTTTTCAGATTTCTTATCACTAGAGGTGCTACCCTTTTCAAAGACCATACATGCATCTTCCTTATAGTTTTTTGAAGCATCCTCATACATACTAGAAACCAAATCATTATTTGTGCAATCATCCTCAAGGTGACCAAAATTTCCACATCTAAGACATTTCATGATAATGAATCTATGTTTCGGTTCTTCCTCTTTTTCTGATATGAACATCTCATTTTCATTATCACTTGAAGAACTTTCACTATCACTACTAGAACACTTACTTGCTTTGTCTAGGTAGAAACTCTTCTTGTGCTTGTGAGAATACCTCTTTCCTTGATTGTTGTGCTCATATTTGTTTTTCCTATGATGCTTGTGCTTTTCAGAATCCTTGCTCTTAGAATCATGTTTATCTTCATCACTTTCATTCTTGGGAACAGTACAGTCAATAGCATAATGACCAAACTTTCCACAATTGAAACATCTTATATTTTTCATACTTTTGTGCTTTCTAGAGAACTTGCCTTTCTTGTTGTAATATGCCTCTTCATCACTAGAAGACTCATCACTATATTGAAGTCTGTTTACCCTTGGATTTCTTGGTAGCCTTGAAAGTTGCCTCTTTCTTGACATCAACCTTCACTTGAGTTCTCAACTCAAATGCTGCAAGTATACTATGGATTTCATCCTTTTTCAACTTATCCAAATATTTAGCTTCCTCAATAGCAGAAATATTTTCACTAAATCTATTAGGAAGAGATCTTAAAATCTTATCACAAACATCATTTTCAGCAAGCTCAAGACCTAAGTCTTTCATGGAGTTAACAACCTCATCCATACGAAGCATGTAGTCACTAATATTTTCATCATCATTCATCTTGAGTTGTTCAAACGTACATTTGAAGTGTCTCAACTTGGCCTTTCTGACATTTGTATCACCTGTATGAACCACCTTCAACTGATTCCACATTTCACTAGCTATCTTGCAGTGAATCACTTTGGTGAGATCTACTTTCTATAAGCCTTTCAGGATTGCATTCATTGCTTTTGAATTTTTGTGATGTAGGAGCCTTTCTTCTTTAGTATTAGGACCATGTATAGGAATAGTGTACTCATCTTCAATCACTTCCCATACCTCATTACCAAGTGCCATTAGATGAACCTTCATCCTTGCACTCCAAAGACCAAAATCTAACCCATCAAGAATAGGTGTTGCATTGCTACTTGAATGATCCATTGTGTTATTTACTAGCTTTTCTTTCAAGCTGTTAAACTTTTCGAAGGCACCTACTCTGATACCAATTGAAGAACACAAGCTTATACTGAGAGGGGGGGTGAATAGTATAAGACCTATTTTTACTTTTTCTTTTATACTTCAAAATAGTAAAGCAATATACCCAAAGCAATATCAAAGCAATGCACAATATCATCCACAAAGTGACACCAATTTTAACGTGGTTCACCCAGAATGGTCAGGCTACGTCCACAAAACTTTTCTCTAAAAGTTATCTCAAAGTTCTTTGGGAATCCTTCCCAATTACAAATTTTATGAGCCTCGGCCCAAAGGAGATACCTTCCCCCAATAAAAATTTATGAGCCTCTGCTCAAAGGAGATACCTTCCCCTCTGCTCTAGAAATGATCCCTCAGAATATCAACTGCCTCTACCTCTTGCCAGCATGTGGAACTCCTTTCCACCGAAGACCTATTATCCTTAATGCTTAGCCTAAGAGACCTTTGCCTTCTATGATCACGTCCACAGCAGCTCAGCAACCTATACCAAACACAGTCAGTCGATCTAGTACAAGTCTTCCTCTGTCTGTCAGATCTGTCCAACTCTTGAACAAATTAATCCTCTGCATACAAGCCTTCTCAAAGACTTGCCAATCTGTCCTCAGGTTCTTCTCATAGAACCAATGCACCTCTGTCCTCAAGTTCTCTGATAGAACTATCAAACTCAGCTCCCAAGTAATCTGCTAGGACCTATCCAAATCTGCTCACAAGTCCCCATCGAAACCTGTACAAAACTACTCACAAGTCCCCACCGGAACCTATCCAAAACTGCTCACAAATCCCCACTAGAACCTGTCCAAAAACTCAGCAAGCTCACCAAGAAAAAATTTCTTAGTAGGAAATCACAAAGTGAATTGTTAGAGACCCAATGTGATTTGTCAAACTCATAGAAGCATAAAGAGAATTGTTAGAGACTCAATATGTTCTATACTCAAATCCCAATCTCAAAACTCAACTCAAATCAACTCAGCTCAATCTCAATCTCAAATCTGAAAACTCAACTCAATATATGAAATGGATAGGATAGAATGTTTTTCTTTCAAGAACATGAAACCCCAACAATTGCCAACTATGCAAAGAATCACATAACAATGATACTCATGTTCTTTTCACCATCAATTAGGGTTTCAACAACAATGCTCATCAAACAAGGTTTAGTCAACCAACACCATTCAACTCAACATCAACCTTGAAGCATTCAACCAATCATCACAAGAAAAGGAAACAAGTAGAAATCCTTTTCCCTCCAAAGATATTAAAATAACCACCAACACAATATCACCAAATGCAAAGAATAACTTGCTCAAATCAACTCAATGGAGTAAGCCCAATATCATGAATCAAGTAAAGCAATAACTTGATCAAACAACCTCTATGGAAGCAACTCAACCATCAAACTCAAAACAGCCAACCAAGGGTTCCACCAACTCAATGCAAGTAGCTAGACTCACAAATATAAACCCTAGTGCACAAATCTTCCACTATCTCAAACCAGAAATTATGCATTCACCAAAAACTCTCCTTAAGGATAACAATGCATAAGTAGTCTTCAACAAACCAGAAAATAGGATTTACACCCAACCAAAGGAAACCTAGTTGAAAACCTTTTCACTCCAACCTTATTTCAGAAAACATACACCAATCATACTCATAAGGAAAATGTGCCCATACCTTTTTTGGAGTAGAAGAAAATTGATCCTTAAAGCTGTCACCACACACAACCCTCAAAATTTCAACCAAGTTAGGGTTAGAACCAAGATAAATAAGCATATATAAAAACTTTCCTTAATACACCTTTTAGCTTCTCTTCTTTAAAAACAACCACCAAAGAAGCCAAAAACACAACAACCAAAACTTACACCTTATATCTCCATATTTAAATTTAGCATAGCAAAAGACTAATCTCAAAAATACAACCAAAGAAATATCCCCTTATTTCTCCTATGCCTTTTAAACAATGCTAAACAATGCCAATAATCATATCAAAAAAATAATCACACCTTATAATGGTTGCCCTTGAAGAATCTGAAATTCGTGACACAAAACACGTTTTAATAAAAACGTGACTAATCCATGCACAGCTCCCTCCGCAGGGATCGAAATGCAGACCTCCGCCTACGCACGGCCCAAACGTAGCCTTCGCTGCCACTAGCCCACAAGGGGCTTACGAAGTCCAAGACGGAGTTCCTTACACATAAATGGTCAAGCTTTCCGAAAGCTTTTCAAACCACGAGCTCTCCTCTTTCGTAGCATAAACAGAACATTCGATCGCAGCCAAACCAATTAATTGCCTTCGATTTTCCAAGAGAAATTAACCTTAGGAACCTTCTCATATTTATAGTCCATACGTGGACTTTAGAACACGTCGGCTACAAAGAAAAGTAATTTCGAATTTAATCAAAATTTGCTTTCTAAAGGGTTTAGAAACCCTTAAAGTATTTTTAATAAATTAAAAATAATTTCTCCCTTATTTAATTAAATAATTAATTAGTCAAAACCTTGAAGGGTTTTAAATAATAACTAAATAAATAATAAAGAGAACCTCCATTGGTTTTAACAAAAACCATTGCCAATGGAATCTCTCCGGATTCTCTTAAAAAGATTCTCTTGGAATCTTCCACCTTTGAAGCCAACACATCCTCTTAACATTAATGTCATTTCCTTTTGACATCAATGACAACTCATAGACAAGAAGCTAGGATCTCAAACCCAAAATTACCAATAGAAGAATGCAAAAAAGAGGGCCAGAGTGGAAAACAACAAATATTCTAGTCTAGTGGATGATGAGAGTACAAATTAACATGGCCCTTCCAAGTAAGTATTGAATAATTATCATGAGTTCTCCCTCCGGTATGACCAATACCAAGCTACATGGTTGAAAACTCTCGTAGAAAAGGTTGCACCAAGCTTCCATGGCACTCAATAAAGGAACCCTCTTGTAGTAGAAAAGGAGAAAGCAAACCAAAATAAATGAAAAGGAATTACCACAGAACAACAAGAGGTCCCTACGAAGATGAACCCTAAATTTATTCCTCCTTCGACCTTTGATATAGAATCTGATGATCAACCTCTTTTTTTTAGAAAAAGGAAATTAAAGTCTATCACCAAAGAAAAAAAGAATAAAATCATATGTGAAAATATCGATGAAGACTCCAAAATAGGAGACATGGCAAAATATGCAGAGTAATCCCCTCAACATCATGAAGTCAGTGCTCCTAAACCTGATGAGTTGGGTGAAAGACCACCTCCTACTAAAAACATGAATCCACAAATGTCATTGAGAGCTCTACGTACTATTTTTGTTTATTCTACTACATCTTGTACCAAAGATAATCCCCCTTACATTCTACTCTTGAAGGTTATGTTTCATCCCTTTTAAACCAACAACCTCCACCTTTGCCACCATCGCTTACATCACAAGCACAATCTGATCTCATATCATCTTCTACCTTCCCCACAACTCCCATCATAGAAATATTGAATGTAGATGCCACTTTAGTCACCATTCCTTTTTCCCTTGCTGCCCATTTCCCAAACTTGTAGTCCATTTTTACTTCTTCCACTAAAAATCACCCTACTATTTCTAAGCTCAAAAAATTAAAGAAGGCTAACACAAATGCCTCATAATGGTGGAAGTATCATTGTGCTCAAGCCTGCAAGAACTTATAATAAATTTAGGAGGTAGTGGCTCTAGATCCCCTTAGCATGCAACACTCGAGAGTGAATATGACACCATTGGTAAAGAATCCTGAAGGGGTAATAACACTAGATGATTATCGGGCTAAAATAAAAAATGAAGATATTACTCAGCTTCCAATGTAGTATGAATGGGGAATGGCTCAAACCCACTTAGGGACCATATATTTGAATGTAGAATATTACAAATAAAAGTTTATCAAAGCTGAAGAAGCCAAGAAAGAATTGGAATTAGCTCTAAATGAGCAAAGACTCTTAACAAAGCTTTGAAGATTGAGGTAAAGAAGTGGGAGTATAGTATCAATGAAGCAGCTAAGTACAAAGAAGAAGAAAGAAAAGCTATCAAGCAAATCCAATTTTTGAATGATCAGGTGAAAGATCTCTAGAAGCAAGTTCAAGAAGAGAAGAGCAAATCCATCGGATTGTCTAAAGAGAAGGTCAAAGTAGTTAGAAAAGATATGTTTGAAGACATACTGAAAATGGGCTTGAAGGCAAGGCCTGTATTATTATACTTAGCCAAAATAAAGGAGACACTAGAGGATGATTTCACAACATCCATAACCTTCTTGCAGGTAAGGTTGATTGTTGCAACAAAGATACAGGTTTTGGTTGAAAGTACATAGGAAAGGGTTGCAAACAGAACCCAAAATGAAGCATGGTCCTAAGCCAAAATAACAACCCAAAGTTTCTTAAGGAGACATAAGCTCATGACTCAAAGCATTAATATAATTCAAGAGCTTAAGACTGAAGCTAAATGTATACTCAAATATTTTAATTTGGTAAGAAATTGTGGACTTCTAGGTTTGTGGGTTGAAGATTCAAATATTCTAGGAGAAGATGAACTCAAAACCTCCTAGAAGGCTTTTATCGAAGATGAGTCTAAGATAGATGGATGGGAAGAACTTGTACAAGAATATCATGTGTTCAATATGGCTCAAGATATTACACAAATCAAATCCTGCTTGCATGAATTAATTTTGAGGTCTAAGGTTTTGTCTTATGATAAGATTGAAGAATTAGACTATCTATACCAGATATTCATGGAAACCTTTGATCTAGATGAATAAAATTAGAAGTCAATTTGTATCACCTATAATGATGTTATCAAAAGGATAGAGGAACAAAGAGAGACCAGAAGAGCTGAAAAGGGTGATCGATTAGAAGGAACTATAAGCAGTCAAGCAGAAGGATAAATGGGAAACTTGAATAAATAAGAAGCCCCTAAATAATAATTGTATTCTGCTTCTATGATAACAAATTTTTCTCTATACCTACCTCCTTCTCTTTTTGTTCTTTTTATTTTGATGTCCAATGGATGAAGGCTCTAGATTATGATATTCTACTAGCAGAATTCCCTAGGAGGTGATAATAATGTAGGTAAAAATGACTACACTAAGAGGAATTAGGAGGTATCCAAAAAAATTTAAGTATAGAGAATAGTCAAGATTTCTCGACCAGCCTTGTTTTCGTAGGCTAATAGCCAAAAAGAGCTGGAAGCAAAGAAGTGTCAATATTTCTTGATTGACCTTGTTTTCATGGGCTAATTGCTAGAAGAGTGCTAGAGGGGAAAAAATGTCAAGATTTCTCAATTGGCCTTGTTTTCATAGGTTGATATCTAGAAGAGTGTTGGAAGTGAAGTGTCAAGATTTCTTGACCAGTCTTGTTTTCATGGGCCGATAGGCAGAAGAGTGTTGGAAGTGAAGAAGTGTAGATATTTCTTGATTAGACTTATTTTTGTGGATCGATATCCAGAAAGAGCTGAAAGCGAAGAAGTTTCAATATTTCTTGACTAACCCTATTTTCATAGGTCGATAGCTAGAAGAGTGCTGGAAGCGAAGAAGTGTTAAGATTTCTCAACCGAACTTGTTTTCAAGGGTCGATATCCAAAAGAGTGTTGGAAGTGAAGGAGTGTTGAGATTTCTTGACCAACCTTGTTTTAATGGGATGATAACCAAAAGAGTTATGGAAGTGAGGAAGTGTCGAGATTTCTTGATCGACCTTGTTTTCACGGGCCGATAGCCAGAAGAGTGTTTTTTTTTGGTAAATAAAAGTCTTCATTAATTACCGGGTTTTGCAAGTTAACCCAAAACCTATTACAATATCCAGCCTTCTACTAAGATTGTAGATCCTAGTCATCCTTGAAACTTTATTACCAAAAATTGTGTTGAATCCCCTACAACACCTTACTAACAAAGCACACCCATACCTAAACATAACTATAAACATTACTTACATTGACAGGAATTGAAGTTTAGAACTTTGCACTTGTGAAACATGTTGCTTGCCCATTTCCTATTCTCTATCGGAATCTTCCAAGGCTTACATCCTGTTACCTTCATTTCCAATTTGGTATGATTTAGAGGGAAACCCCATAGTTATTACCAGCTCCATGGGGAAAGAACACCCATTCATCTTTCTCCTTAATGGGTAGGTTTCTTTTCATGACTAATAATGTTTTCCACTTCACGTGGCACACCTTGTGTCCATGTCACCAAACTACCAACATCAACACCTATGTTGGCTAATTTTTTAGCTGACTTGTTGGCCTCACGGTACACGTGACGAGCCCTCCTATTCTATCTTGTCACAAAAAGGATCCTCACTTCATGGATGACTCCCTCGATTCTCCATGGAGGTTTTTTGCCATTAGTTAATAGGTTGATGATGTTCATAGAATCACCTTCAATCATCAAGTTACCTTGAGTTGCTTGGGCTACTTGCAACCCTCTCCAAAGGGCTCTAGCTTCTACTTCGTTATTAATTCTAATTCCCAATGGTTCAACGAAGGCCTTGACTAGATTTCCTTGATGATCCCTGATTATTCCTCCAGCTCTAGCTCTTCCCGGGTTCTCCTTGGCTACACCATAAAAATTTAGTTTAAACCAACCTTGGGGGGTGGCTCCCAAGAAATCCCATTTTTGAGATTGGGCAAAGGAATGGAAGGTTTGTCCTCAATACCTAAGGCCCAAGATAATTTTTTTTCTTGGGGAAGAATTGAGTGGTTCTCATCCACTAAGGTGCTAAGGTTTTCTTTCGCAAAGACAATAATCCTGTTGAGGATGGTTTTTGGGTTGTGAATGGTATCCTTAAAGGCTCTATGGTTCCTTTCTAGCCAAATCTACCAGAGAAAATGATGCCAACATATTTTCCATAGGTACTTAAGTTTTAGTCTAACAAAGGGTTGAGGCCATTGATGGAACACTTTGGATATAAGAGCAGGCTTAACCCACGAGATCCTAAAGGCTTGGAAAAGTTCATCCAGGATGGACTCCGCTACCGGACACTCCAGAAACAAGTGTTGGGTAGTCTCCCATCCTACCCTACACATGTAGCAACGATTAGCAATAACCATACCTTTGGATAACATATTGTCCATAGTGAGGATTTTTCCTTGAATCACCAGCCATGAAAAAAAGGATATTTTAGGAATTAAGCCTTTGATCCAAACCAAACTCGGTTGAAATTGTTGACCTTCCACATTGAGAAGCAAATTATAGGCAGACTTAACTGTAAAGTCACCACTTTCAGTCTCAGCCCAAACAATGTGATCTTCATCCTCTCCATATAGCCAGAAGAGTGTTGGAAGCGAAGAAGTATCAATATTTCTCGATCGACCCTATTTTTGTGGGTCATATAAATAAATAGAAGAGTGGAATATAGTTGGGTGAGCATATCTCTAGAATATTGACACGAGTAGGTTGTAATCAACGAATAATTTCTTAATCACTTGTCATTGGAACTCCACTATGTCGTTTCTTTTTAGGCCAATGTGTGTTGTTCAGCATCTCACCAGAATTAGCTAGCTGGCATATTGTTGTAACAAAATATGATATTTCCCTATGTAGGGAGTGTATATATACAGGATGAGCACACCCTAAAAAAGGGTCATCTCTTATGCATTTACAAGATCAAATGTATGTAAGACTTCTAAAAGCAATAAGATAAACTCCCTATTTGGCTTCTGGTTCAAAGTGTGCAATCACGTATGTATGAATGAATCAATACTTCTATTCAAGCTATATGGAATATGAAATGCATTAATTTTATCTCTAGATTTTTGCATTTTAGATTCAATAGTTTTGGATTTGATGATTTATGTGGGTTAGTGATTGATTTAATCTACATCAGAGAACTTGTTGTTTCCATTTAGATATTTAAAGAATGTTTGTCTTCTAAAAATGTATGCATTTACTTGTCTAATCTATACCTTCTTTTAAATATCTAGCAATAGATATATTTCCCTTTCTTTAAGCACTTTACTCCTTCCCTTTTCCCACAACCAAGAAAGGAACCAACCTTCTTTGGAGATTGAACCTGGTAGTCTCTATCTTTGACCTAGTCATTCAATTTTGGTAAATTCTTGGGTGCAAGCATAACCATGGGCATATTTTGCACCAAAATGTTCCTACCAAATTTAATCAATAAATGAGTTGTAGAATTCACCACCACCACACCCCTGGTGGTCTCATTTCGTCATCACCACACCCTAGGTGGTCTCATTTCAACACCTACAATAGTGATCAAATTGGTACCAATTAGCAACAAACAAATAGAAGAAGATAAGTAATTTAATTTTTGCTTATATTTTATGGCATTTATATGAAATATCATTGTTTTAATTAAATTTTGAAATATTATGTTATTTATTTGCATCTCTTTGTGAATTTTGGGCCAAATCAAGATTGGCCCTTTAGATGCTACTAATTATTTATTTTTGATTGTGTGTAGGGACTCACAAGAGCACATGCAATCAAGGGTGGTATGGCCTTCAAGTTAAGCAAGAAACCAATCCATCCTCTAAGGTTGTTTGAAGAACACTGGAGCGTTATTTACCATATTTTATGAAAAGGGACCTTTCCTCTCTAGAAATCCCTATCTTGTAAGCCTATCATGAAATTTTTTAAAAGGATGACAATTTTTTAATACACATTTCATGTTCAATGCAAATAGTGCATTTTCCCCTCTACATTTTGGTGATCATGGTGGGACCCTAAACCCTGACCACACTCAACATATTTAGTATTATAGGCACTAAAATTGGTTTTTTCTTTGTTGTTTTTCATTTTAGATAGGTACCTTGTGTGATATTTATATATTTTGAGCATATTACTTATTTTTTACATTTTTTTTGTCTTGCAAGTCAACAAATAATACAAAAATAGTCCAAAAATAGCTAGATTAAGACCTCCTTGAGTTGGTTTCTTGTTATCTATATTCCAAGTCCTCACTGCCACACCCTTGACAGTTGTCATTTTAACCCATTTTTGCTCAAATTCAGATATAGAAGTTAGTTCCTGACATCTCATAGCACATCATAACAACATCCAAACATCTACAAATCCAACAAACAATCAAATCTAAGGACATCAAAGGTAAGTCACCTTCCCCTTTGTATCATTTATTATTTCATGCCTTTTGCATTTCTATTTTCTTTACAAAAAGTTAGGTTTTATTTTTAGTTTGCTTGCTTGTCATTTGATCCTTGCACATCAAACATTAAAAGGAAGATAGATAGTCTTATTTTCACTTTTGCATATTTAGCATAGTTTTATTTTTACATTTTAGATAGGCATCTAAAAAGTACACACACACTTTGCATGAATCATTCACATTAGCAATGTTGGATTTCATTACCAACTACCAATTACGAGCAACGCCATTGATATTCATCTCCAATCATTGACTCATCCCCTTAGCCAACATAATTGCCCTTACAAGTAGTTTTCTAGACTTCATCACCAGAAGGCTCATTGCCCTTAGTAATATCTTGCAGTAGTTTTTAGGATAGACACCTCTACTCACAAGGTTACAAATAATTTGTGAGTGTGCAACTATCATAATTGACTAAGCCCAACCAAGGGTGAAGCGGAATTCAATCGACCTATGTAGGTCTTAGACAATGTCACCTTTTCTACCCCCTAAAAAAGGTATTAGAGGTTCTTTTTGCACCTTAGGATACCTCAAGCCAAACCTCACCCTAGGAAGCCCTTTTGGTCATTTGTGTGTTGCTTCTCTCAAAGAGAGTGCATAGACACACCTTGTAGAAACACCCCATCCATATCCTTGTAGATATAGGAGTAGATCAAAACCAAAACACATAAAAATCCATATATATAATAAATAAATCAATACAAAACCCATACAATGCAAAAACACAAAAATCAAGACAAATTGAACATTTGCATCATTGTTTGTCATTTGCTTGCTTATTTAGATAGCATTTTACCAAAAAAAACCACAAACAAATAAACCAAAAATACAACTATGTCCACAAAGGTAAACTATAGTATCCGCTTGCCATTTACCATCCTATTAGTTTATTCACATCTTGTCCTATCCTCAACTACTTATGGTTCAAACTAAAATCCAAGCCAGAGCCCAAGTGAGTAATTCTATGGAGCATTTAGAACAAATTCCTCATATTTCAACCACTTCGACCCATCCAAAGGATGTGCTAGGTAACATGCTTGGTAACTTGTCCCATAAGCATCTTCATCATATTCCCTATTTACCTAAGTCAAACCAATTAGACAACTCAAACTATGACATAGAACTAATGTATCACACCACCCATTTTACCTTCCTTGACACCCCTAGCAATGAGACACATTTATCATCCTCAAACTCCAATATCTTCCATTATGACTGTGATGCAATTCATGCTTACATCACACATATATTACAACCTTCGACTCCACTATCTGTTGGTTTACACTATTATTTATTTCCATGATGCACTTTATCTAAGCTACAAATTCTAGAGCATTCCCATTCCCAATTATATATTCCATATAAAAATGCTCATCCTACTATCGCCCAAATAGAGGGCAATGTGTTGATTGCCACTAATCTTAATCACTTTTCTACTTCTAACATTGCTTCCTCATCTCAAAATCCTCCCATGTCTACACATCCTTCATATGCATTTTTTGAGTCCACTCCTTTCCCTTATCCTTGATCAAATGCTACTTCCCAAATATCATTCCATATTCCTACTCCACCTTAGGGGCCCACACCTCCCACTATTACTTCCTCTTGGTCCAATTTCTCTCCTCATACTAAGATTCCTCCTATCAATGTGCATGTCGTTTCATCCAATCTTCTTTATTCTCCCCATCCTTCTTATTTATATTCTACTTCTCTTCATGAGACTTCAACTATTCAAAATCCTTATCATTATACTTCCTCACAACATGCACACACTAGATTTTCTCATCAACCTCCTCATCTTCATTTTTATATTTCTTCTTGACAATTATATCAACTACCCATATATATTCCTCCTCTTAATCCTCCTCCTTCTATGCATCTCTCTTATTTCACACAACCTCCTTCTTAGACTCAAACACAACCAGCAATAGCACCACTTCCTCCTTCAACTCCTCATCAATGGCCATCCACACAATCCCAAATTCTAGTCTATACCACTCATACTTACCATAAAACCACTCCTCCTCAAGATCATGGGAACCAACATATTTACCTCTTATTACCTCGTAAGTCCCCCAACCTTTAACTCATCAAAAACCTCCTTATATATTGTATATACCCCATACGACTTATGCCACACAACTCCCTCACCCATATTATTCCTCTCATCCTCCCTATTCTTATGCATCCCTATACCATTACCCTCTTGAAGTTGCCCATTTCATCCCACTAGATGAGCCTCCTTAGTCATCTTTCGATCCTCAAAGTGAGATACAAAGATTGGTGAATTGAGTTCAAATTTTAGAATTGTAATCAGGTGATTCAGGTATCAAAAAACTACCCTTAGAAAATTAATCAATCAACCTATATATATCCATCAATACTTGTTCTCCCTTATTCATTTGGTTTTGATATGCTATAATTTGAAAAATTCAAAGGAAAAGAGGATCCTAAGGAGCACTTACAAAACTATATTAATGCATGTTATCTTATCAATGCAAATGATCCTCTCATGTTCTATGCATTCCCTTTATCCCATGGGGGACATGCATTGGATTGGTACAAACATTTTATGCAACATAGCCTTTACTCTCTCGAGCAACTAGCAAACCTCTTCTTGGAGACCTTTTCCATCAACATTAGGAAGAATACATCCTTGTCAAATCTTTATATATTATTTGTGAATTTGAGGATGAATCAATCAATGATTATGTCAACCGATGGAGGAATATTATCAAAAAATGTACATTCTCACTCCCTTCCACTGAATTGGTCAAATTATTTGCTTGAATTTGTGCCAAACATATTTCACTACCATTACCAATGCAACTTCCTCACACTTTTGAGGAAGCCATGTCCCAGGCCAAACTCATTGAAGATATCAAAGTACAAGAATGGAAAGTTAAACTCAAGAAAAAGGTATACCTCAACAAGTTTGACAAATACAATAATACCACTCAATACAAGCCTCTCCAAGTAAACCAAGTAGTGTTGAGCACCCCTAAAATACCTATACAACCTAATACTCAACCCCAAAAAATGACCTTTCAGGCTCAACCGACACTCATCCAACCAACCACTCTCCCCTGTTATACCCAACCTTTCAATCATCACCTAACTCATTCACCTTGTAATTATACCCCTCTTTCAGAATATTTGTCCACTATATTCTAAAAATTGTATGAAGTACACATGATTTCCTTACCAATAATTCAATGTAAATATCCAAATCAACCTAAATTAAAATGGTACAAGAACCATAATTTTGTGCTTATTATCGCTAGAATGGTCATGACATCAATGATTACAATACTCTTAAGAACCTAGTGCAAGATCAAATAGATAGAAGGAATATTACAATTGATAACTCTGTAGCCCCTCCTAACCAAAATCTTAGAATATATCAAAATCCTTCACCACAAAATGGGACTGCACAACAACATAATGGTGCATCAAATTCTATAGCTTCACCCAACCAAATTAATTATGTCAAGGTTTTGTTGGAATGATAATAATTATCACTAGGAAACAATGCTACCCTAATCGACAATCGTAAAATGATCCCTAAGGCATGTCCTCTATATTTATTGTGCAACTTTCACTTGTGCAAGTTGTACCTCCTCTTGTGCAACTTGTCCTCCCTAATACTTTGGTAACACCTCCAATCCATGAAAAGGAGGTGCCCCTCGTCTCGTTTGGTGCCCGATCCATATCCATCATGCCTCCTCTCCTAGTGATGTGAACTATTCAATAACCTCATGTTCTAACCAAGGCCTAATACATCAAGATACACACACAAATGTTTTAAGAGCTCTTGTGCGATGACCTATGGATTATTTTTTTGTTCCCCTCACCCACTTAGTTTCCATTGTGTAAACTATAACAAAACAAAGATAAAATATTTCAAGTGCATGAAAGCGTCATGAAATCGTGACAAGATGAGAATCCACTAAGGATGAATACAAAAGTACTCAAGTGCAAGAAAGTGTCGCGGAATCATGACAAGACTGAAATCCACCAGGGATGAAGATGAAAGGACTCAAGTGCAAGAAAGTGTCACAGAATTGTGACAAGATGGGAATCCACCAGGGATGAATATGAAAGGACTCAAGTGCAATAAAGTGTCATAGAATCGTGATGAGACAGGAATCTACTAGGGATAAATATGAAAAGACTCAAGTGCAAGAAAGTATCACAAAATTGTGACATGATAGGAATTCGCCAAGGACAAATATGAAAGGACTCAAGTGCAAGAAAATAATGACATGATGGGAATCCACCACCATACTCTGAAGCAAATCAAATCTTTGGCCAGGATACCACCTTCTATAGTTGTTATAGATCAAGGAATACCAAGAAAGTTCAAGAATGAGAAGTGGTCATGATTCCAAGCTTTGCCCATCACTTTATGACACACATGAATCACTCATATCAGTGGCTCAATATCCGATGCACGTCTTATTTTATTTAGCATTAACACTGATGCTCAATGTATTGTCAATTTAGCTACCTAGTAGTTTGCTATAATAGTTTTAATATAATATATTTTAAATATTTGAACCAAAATATTTATAAATAAGAGTATCAACCTCTTGTTTAGCGGTTGGCTCTTAGGCATTTACAAGTTGTATGGGTTAAGACTTTTGTTGGACATTTTGAGTCCCTAAGCCAAAGTTGTCATTGATGTCAAGATGCCAGTGAGAGTTCTTCTTCAGTTCGAGTGCAAAGTTTAATGGAAGTTTATAATGGGTTAAAATATTTTATTTTACACCCAAAAATATTGGGTCAGAAAGAGGTTTTTATTTCTCCATGGAAGCAATTCATCCGAAGCATTGGAAGGTTAAAAATATTATAATTGTTATTATAATACTTACCAAAGTGGTAAAAATCTAATTAAATATTATAATTTTTAATTATAATATAATTAGATTTTAAAGGATAAAGTTCATTTGATTAAAACCCTAAGGTTGGGTTTTAGAAAATTAAAATATATTCGAGCGCAAAGTTTTTAGAGATTAAAAACCCAAAGGTTGGGTTTTACTAAGGCTTTCGAAGCCTTAGAGTGCCGACGTGATGCATTCAAATCAAAGCACCGACGTCCTAGACAAAGGAGGAGGGCAATATAAATATATGCCCAAAGTTGTTCATTAATTATCCTTGCTCGAATGAAATTTGTGTGGCATATGCGAAAATGAGCTCGTGTGGTTTAAAACATTTGGCAAAGGAAGCAGAGGATAACACGAAGAGAGACCACCCCCAATTCGCATTGGGCAGTGTGGCCTAGTGGCAGCTTGGAGAGCACGAAGGCGTTGAGAGCATGGAGGTCATGCGTTCGATTCTCATAGAGTGGTTTTTGGTGGCAGTGTTGTGGAAGCGCCCAAGGCGCACATTTTTATTAAACATGGGCAAGGAGAAGTGCAAAGAGGAAGCACGTGGTGCTTCCCCCTTTGTGAATGAGCGTGTAGCTCATGTGGCAACCTTAGCCATGGCTAAGGTGCTCACGGTGAGGGCAAGTCATGGGGTCGAAACCCCTTGAGGTAGGTACAATTTTTTAATTAAAATTTTATGATTTATGCCCTAAGGTTGGAGTGATAAGGTTGTTCTAAAGTTTATTAATTTTTAATAAAATTTATTAAATAAAGGTTGTGGTGATTGATTTTTGAAGGTGAAGTGTTGATGATTATTTGAGTTCTATAATTTGGAAATTGTTGTTTTGAGAGTTATGTTTTAGGAGGTATAAGGAGTTATAATAAAGGCTTAATTGAGATTTATTTTAAGACTTGTTGGCTATTATTTTTTATAAGGGTTTCTTCTAAAAGGACTTTGGTGGATGTTAAAATTAAGTTGGAGTAATAAGGTGTTATTATTTTTGCATTGTGATTTTTATTGAAGTCTTCTAACCCTTATTGAGATTGGAAAAGAGAAATTTGTGAGTGTGGCAGATTTGTGAGATCAACTCCTTGACATTCAAAAGGTATGGGCAAATTCTTCTTTGGTTGAGTTGATTGATTGGCTTTATTGAAAATTAAGTTTGGAGTGAAAAGGACTTGATTAGGGTTTCCTTTTCGAAAGTGGTTGAGTTAATGCTTCAAGGTTTTCTGATTTGAGAGTTGAGATTAAAACCTTGTTTTATTAGCATTGTTGTTGAGATCATTGGTTGAGTGAAGTGTTTGAGTTAATGCTTCAAGGTTTTCTAAAATTGAGAGTTGTGATTAAAACATTGTTTGATGAGCATGGTTGTTGAAGTGAGTTGTTATGCAAAGAACTTGAACTAGGGTTTGAAAAGATCATGAGTATCATTGTTATGTGAGATTTGTTGTTGAGCATTGTTGGAAACATTTTGAGTTGGATGATACATGCTTGGACTAGGGTTTATGAGCAAGAGTTGTTTCTTGAGTGATTGGTTGAGTAGAGTTGATTGGGCCTAGTCAAGTGGATGTATGAAGTGGTTGTTCAAGTTCCATAAAATAAACTATTCTATATTATGATTTGAGAAAGTGATTGAGTTTGTGAGAATAGAACATATTGAGTCTCTAACAATTCTCTTTATGCTTCTATGAGATTGAGTTGAGAAAGAGATTGAGTTTTGAGTATAGAACATATTGAGTCTCTAACAATTCTCTTTATGCTTCTATGAGATTGAGTTGAGAAAGAGATTGAGTTTTGAGTATAGAACATATTGAGTCTCTAACAATTCTCTTTATGCTTCTATGAGATTGAGTTGAGAAAGTGATTGAGTATTTGGACAAGTTCTGTGTGAGCTTGTTGAGCAGATTTGGACAAGTTCTATGTGAGATTGTTGAGAAGATTTGGACAAGTTATGTGTGGACTTGTTGAGCAGAGTTGAGCAGGTTCTATGTGGACTTATTGAGCAGATTTGGACAAGTTCTATGTGGACATATTTAGTAGAGTTGAGCAGGTTAGGTGTGGACCTATTGAGCATATTTGAGCAGGTTCTGAGTGGACCTATTGAGCAGAGTTGAGGAGGTTCTGAGTGGACCTATTGAGGCAGATTTGAGAAGGTCTTTGAGTGGACCTATTGAGCAGAGTTGTGCAGTTTGTTTGTTTGTAAACTATTGAGAAATTTGGAAGGTTTGGTGGACCTATTGAGCAGATTTGAGTAGGTTTTGAGTGGACATATTGAGCATATTTGTGCTAGACCGAATGGACTATGTTTAGTGTAGATTTGAGTGGACTTGTGCTAGACCGAATGAACTATGTTTAGTGCAAGAGTTGAGTAGAGTTATGCTAGACCGACTAGACTATGTTTAGTATAGAATTGAGATAGAGCTTTGGAGGTGATAGAGTAGAGAGGATAGAGTCTCCAGTGGATAGAGATCCATCAGCCAGGACATTGAGGATAGGTCTTCTGAGTGAGGACAAGAGTCTTCAAGTGGAGAGAGATCCACCAATCAATGTAGTGGAGGTAGAGTCTTCTAGAGGATCACCAGCCAGAGTAGAGGAGAAAGAGTTCTCCTATGGATAGAGATCCACAAACTAGATTTAGGGGATCAACATCTCCTTTGGACAGAGGTCCATAAACATTGTAATTGGGAAGGATTCCCAAGAGATTGATTGAGAAAATTTTAGTGAAATATTTTCTTCGTGGAAGTAGCCATATTTGGGTGAACCACGTAAATTGTTGTGTCTCTATTGTGTGTGGTGTTGTGTACATTGCTTTGATTACTACTATTGATATTGCTATATTTACATTGCATATATTGGTTTGAGAGAAAAAGTAAAAAGTGCTCTTATACTGTTCACCCCCCTCTCAGTATAAGCTTGTGTTCTTCAATTGGTATCAGAGCGGGTTCCTTCAGAAGAGTTTGACAACTTGAAGGAAAAGTGGTCAAGAACACAATGGATCAAAAGGATCAAAGGGATGGGTCCATCAATAATACAATACCAGTATTTGATGGAAGTGACTTCTTGTATTGGTGTATGCTGATGAGGTTTCACTTGATGGCACTTGGCAATGAAGTTTGGGATGTAGTGGAACTTGGATATGATTCAGCAGTCAATCCTCCTACAGATAAGGAAGGTAAGCTTCTAATGCATGCAAATTCAAGAGCTATGAATGCAATTATAAAAGGGTTGCGTAGATCAGAATCTATGAAGGTTATGGATTGTAAAATAACAAAAGAAATGTGGGAACTACTGCATAACATATATGAAGGAGATAAAGGTGTCAGGAAAGCTAAGATCAGAAATATCAAAGGAGAATTTGAAAATCTAAGAATGCGGGATGATGAAAACATTCATGACTATCTCAGTAAGATTGATGAACTTGTACATGAGATGAGAGGTCTTGGAATGAAGGTCGATGAATCCGATGCTTGTGATAAGATCTTGAGAACTCTTCCAAAAAGGTACAGTGAAAAGGTCTCTGCTATAGAAACTTCAATTGATAGTGACAGTCTGACAAGAAATTCTTTACTTGGCATGCTTACAACTTTTGAGATAAGAACAAAAGATCCTATCCCTCCGAAAGAGGCTGCTTTCAAAGCGAACAAGAAGATAAAGGGTAAGAAGTCAGAATCAAGCAGTGAGTCATCCAGTGATGAAGAAGCAAATTATGGTAGAAGAGATAAAGGTTCCAGAAGACCCATAGATCTAAGATCTGTTAAGTGTTTCAATTGTGGAAAGTATGGATATTTTGCAACAGATTGTAAAGAGCCAAAGAACAACAATGGTGAAGAAAAATAGGATCACAAGTACAGGGAATCAGAAAGACACAGGCACCAAAAGAAAAGCAAATATGGACAAAGCAGACAAGGAAGGAAGTTCTTTCGAAGACAAAAGAGGAGCTACTATGCGGACAATGCAAGTAAGTACTCAAATGATAGTGATGCTAGTTCTTCAGATAATGATAGAGATGAAGTCCTATTTATGATTGAAGAAAAAGAACCAGTTAAGAAAAGGACTCCAGTTATTCTCAAGTGTTTTAGATGTGGTAAATTTGGACATCTTGAAGATGATTGTACAAGGGATGGTTATAGTTTCAGTGATGATGAATATGAGAATGCACTTGAAGGACCAGATGAAAATCTTCTAATGGATTTAGAAGAAGAAGTAAGTGATCCTATAGAAGACAAGCCAAAAGAAAGTAATGATGTGGACAAAGGTAAACAAATAGAGGATTATTCAACAGAGAATGGTTATGATCTCAAGGGAGAACTTATCTATGCCCTTGACATGGTAAAGAAGGTAAGAAAGCAACACTCTAAACTTGAAATTCAGTTTCAAGAATGTGATGAAGAGAGAAGATTGCTCATAGAGGATTTAGAAAAATCAAAGGCTAAGGCAAAAAGGTTCAAAGATAAGTTAGAAGCAAAGATCTTGGAATGTGAGAAGTTAGCACAAGAAGTGGCACTACTAAAAGAATATTTAGAGGACTCCAAGATCAAGATGAAAGGATTCAAGAATAGCTCAAATATTATGGATAAGATAGTCAAGGTACAAAGAAGGTCAACAAACAAAATAGGTCTTGGTTTTGAACAAACTCAAAAGAAACAGGAAGGAGAGTTAACTTCAAGTTCTGAAGAGGAAACTTCAGATGAAGATACTTCAGAAGAAGATAATGTAAGAGAAAGTCAGACATCAGAGGAAGAGTTGGACAATAGAGAGTTCAACAAATATAGGAACAATGCACAGAGAAGATACAGATGGAACAACAATCAGAATAGGAGACCGATGAGGTCAAAACAAGGAAGCTTCAATGGAAGATGTTTTTCATGTCACAGGTTTGGGCACATGGCTTCACAATGCAGGACACATGAAAGATAGGAATATGGGAATGGATAGTTTTTCCATGGGTATTGCTACTCATGTAATCAGTTTGGTCACAAGGCAATGAATTGCAGGGTTCATGAAAGAAGAGGATATGACTTCACTAGGAGAAATCCTAAGATATTTGCACCTCCAAGGAATAATATCATTAAGTGTTATAAGTGCAATAATGATGGTCACACAACAAAGTGGTGTAGAGCAGACATTCCAGAAATAGGTATGAACAAGAACATGAACAAGAACATGAATAGGAATAGGAACAGGAACAGGAACAGGAACAAGAACAGGAACATAGATGTGAACAAGAACAGGAACAGGAATAGGAATGATGATAGGAACAGGGATGATGACTTGGATAGAAATAGTCAGAGGATTCAAGAAACTCAAAAAATAAGGGAAAAGAATAAAGGTAAAGAATAGTGCTTTCAGGGAGTAGAAATACTCCCACCCCAGAATTAACCACCTCATGAGGAGGTGGGGGAGGGGCTAAGCTAAGAGGCTCATTCTTAGCCCCGAGCCCCAAAGGTGACCCTTTGCCATTGATGTCAAAGGGGGAGAGATTTGTGTATTGGGGAGAGATTTGATATCTGAGAGAGCATTGAGCCAGGGGGAGCAATGTCCTAGGGGGAGCAGAAGGAAAAAGAAAGGTCAGGTTTCAAGTAAAAAGAATGTGGGTTGCCATCAATGACAAAGGGGGAGATTGTTGGACATTTTGAGTCCCTAAGCCAAAGTTGTCATTGATGTCAAGATGCCAGTGAGAGTTCTTCTTCAATTCGAGTGCAAAGTTTAATGGAAGTTTATAATGGGTTAAAATATTTTATTTTACACCCAAAAATATTGGGTCAGAAAGAGGTTTTTATTTCTCCATGGAAGCAATTCATCCGAAGCATTGGAAGGTTAAAAATATTATAATTGTTATTATAATATTTACCAAAGTGGTAAAAATCTAATTAAATATTATAATTTTTAATTATAATATAATTAGATTTTAAAGGATAAAGTTCATTTGATTAAAACCCTAAGGTTGGGTTTTAGAAAATTAAAATATATTCGAGCGCAAAGTTTTTAGAGATTAAAAACCCAAAGGTTGGGTTTTACTAAGGCTTTCGAAGCCTTAGAGCATCGACGTGATGCATTCAAATCAAAGCACCGACATCCTAGACAAAGGAGGAGGGCAATATAAATATATGCCCAAAGTTGTTCATTAATTATCCTTGCTCAAATGAAATTTGTGTGGCATATGCGAAAACGAGCTCATGTGGTTTAAAACATTTGGCAAAGGAAGCAGAGGATAACATGGAGAGAGACCACCCCCAATTCGCATTGGGCAGTGTGGCCTAGTGGTAGCTTGGAGAGCGCGAAGGTGTTGAGAGCACGGAGGTCATGCGTTCGATTCTCATGAAGTGGTTTTTGGTGGCAGTGTTGTGGAAGCGCCCAAGGTGCACATTTTTATTAAACGTGGGCAAGGAGAAGTGCAAAGAGGAAGCACATGGTGCTTCCCCCTTTGTGAACGAGCATGTAGCTCATGTGGCAACCTTAGCCATGGCTAAGGCACTCACGGTGAGGGCAAGTCATGGGGTCGAAACCCCTTGAGGTAGGTACGATTTTTTAATTAAAATTTTATGATTTATGCCCTAAGGTTGGAGTGATAAGGTTGTTCTAAAGTTTATTAATTTTTAATAAAATTTATTAAATAAAGGTTGTGGTGATTGATTTTTGAAGGTGAAGTGTTGATGATTATTTGAGTTCTATAATTTGGAAATTGTTGTTTTGAGAGTTATGTTTTAGGAGGTATAAGGAGTTATAATAAAGGCTTAATTGAGATTTATTTTAAGACTTGTTGGCTATTATTTTTGATAAGGGTTTCTTCTAAAAGGACTTTGGTGGATGTTAAAATTAAGTTGGAGTAATAAGGTGTATTTTGCATTGTGATTTTTATTGAAGTCTTCTAACCCTTATTGAGATTGGAAAAGAGAAATTTGTGAGTGTGGCAGATTTGTGAGATCAACTCCTTGACATTCAAAAGGTATGGGCAAATTCTTCTTTGGTTGAGTTGATTGATTGGCTTTATTGAAAATTAAGTTTGGAGTGAAAAGGACTTGATTAGGGTTTCCTTTTCGAAAGTGGTTGAGTTAATGCTTCAAGGTTTTCTGATTTGAGAGTTGAGATTAAAACCTTGTTTTATTAGCATTGTTGTTGAGATCATTGGTTGAGTGAAGTGTTTGAGTTAATGCTTCAAGGTTTTCTGAAATTGAGAGTTGTGATTAAAACATTGTTTGATGAGCATGGTTGTTGAAGTGAGTTGTTATGCAAAGAACTTGAACTAGGGTTTGAAAAGATCATGAGTATCATTGTTATGTGAGATTTGTTGTTGAGCATTGTTGGAAATATTTTGAGTTGGATGATACATGCTTGGACTAGGGTTTATGAGCAAGAGTTGTTTCTTGAGTGATTGGTTGAGTAGAGTTGATTGGGCCTAGTCAAGTGGATGTATGAAGTGGTTGTTCAAGTTCCATAAAATAAACTATTCTATATTCTGAGTTGAGTAGTGATTGAGTTTGTGAGAATAGAACATATTGAGTCTCTAACAATTCTCTTTATGCTTCTATGAGATTGAGTTGAGAAAGAGATTGAGTTTTGAGTATAGAACATATTGAGTCTCTAAAAATTCTCTTTATGCTTCTATGAGATTGAGTTGAGAAAGAGATTGAGTTTTGAGAATAGAACATATTGAGTCTCTAACAATTCTCTTTATGCTTCTATGAGATTGAGTTGAGAAAGTGATTGAGCAGATTTGACAAGTTTTGATTTTTAGAATTTGACAAGTTTTGTGTGACTTGTTGAGAGATTTGGATAGATTTTATGTGAACTTGTTGAGCAGATTGAGAGGTTATGTAACTTGAGCATATTTGGACAAGTTCTATGTGGACCTATTGAGCAGATTTGGACAAGTTCTATGTGGACCTATTGAGCATATTTGAATAAGTTCGAGTGGACCTATTGAGCAAATTTGAGCAGGTTCTATGTGGACCTATTGAGATATTTGAGCAAGTTATGAGTGGACCTATTGAGAAATTTGTTCAGGTTTTGTGTAGACCTATTGAGCAGATTTGAGAGTTATCATTGAGCAAATTTGAGTAGGTTCTGAGTGGACCTATTGAGCAGATTTGAGTAGGTTTTGAGTGGACCTATTGAGTAGATTTGTGCTAGACCGAATGGACTATGTTTAGTGCAGATTTGAGTGGACTTGTGCTAGACCGAATGGACTATGTTTAGTGCAAGAGTTGAGTAGAGTTGTGCTAGACCGACTAGACTATGTTTAGTATAGAATTGAGATAGAGCTTTGGAGGTGATAGAGTAGAGAGGACAGAGTCTCCAGTGGATAGAGATCCATCAGCCAGGACATTGAGGATAGGTCTTCTGAGTGAGGACAAGAGTCTTCAAGTGGAGAGAGATCCACCAGTCAGTGCAGTGGAGGTAGTGTCTTCTAGAGGATCACCAACCAGAGTAGAGGAGAAGGAGTTCTCCTATGGATAGAGATCCACAAACTAGATTTAGGGGATCGGTATCTCCTTTGGACAGAGGTCCATAAACATTGTAATTGGGAAGGATTCCCAAGAGATTGATTGAGAAAATTTAGTGAAATATTTTCTCCGTGGAAGTAGCCATCTTTGGGTGAACCACGTAAATTGTTGTGTCTCTATTGTGTGTGGTGTTGTGTACATTGCTTTGATTACTATTGTTGATATTGCTATCTTTACATTGCATATATTGGTTTGAGAGAAAAAGTAAAAAGTGCTCTTATACTGTTCACCCCCCTCTCTAGTATAAGCTTGTGTTCTTCAAATTTTTGAAGGAGAAATGCAATAAATATCTTTGTTTAACCTCTGGTTCAAATATATTGTAGAGCAAGTATGTATGAATGGATGAATTTTTCTAATATGACTAATTAAATATGCATGACATTAAATTTTATTTTTGGATTCTTTTTAATGTTTGTTTCTTAGTTTCTAGAAATGTTTCCCATAAATTTTCAAAGAAGTTGTCTGAGCTAAAAATATATTGATCCAAATAGGAAAAATACCACCCCAATATTCCTCCTTGTTGCTCCAAAATTTAGCCCTTGTGCCCTCCCTGGGAGAGAATGATTCATACTTATGCTTGGATACAAGCGGTCTCTTTGCTGAATATTAGGAATATAGGTCTGTAATAGAGAAAGGGTTAAGGATGGAGATTCAAAGACTAACTTAGGAAGTGAAAGCTATGGATAAACAATTCTCATCAAACAAGAAATAGGATCTTAGAAACCTTGCACTTACAATACAACAACCATAATTTTTTTTAAGCACAAAATCAAGGGTAACTTCTAAACTAGAAGGACGACAAGATCATGATGAAAGGAGGTAAAAAATTCAAATTCTAATTAAACCCTTGTTCCATAATGAAAACCATACTAAAGAAGGCCAATATTTATCGAAGAAAAAAAATACCATTCTTCTAATGAGGAACATGATAGAATGTAATACTATATAAAAAAGACATAAAACTTTTAGCACCATAATATGAAAATAATGAATCAATTGGTAATCAGTCTATACAACCTCAAGATAATGATATTGCTAGTCAAGAACTCATTTTAAGTTCCTCCCTAGAATATCCAACATCGATTCAGAAGAGGTTCGATATATATATAGGAGATTGTATTTTTGTGTCGTTACAATAGAACAAAGAATGGATATGGTGAAACAATTGCACAACTTTACCGATGTTTTGACTACAACACCCAAAGGATTAGAAGAATAACTGTTGGCATCTAATTAGGTAGAATTGATTGACATCACCCTTGGTAATATACCTACGTGAAATTTCCCCTCCATATTTCAAAATAATCATACCCCACCTTTTTATCTATCTTTATTTTTGGAAAAGGAGCTATTGCATAATTGTGTGATGAACCCAAGGGCTCAAATAACAATCATGCTAGTAGAAGTGTGTAGAAGCTTGGTCCTGAGCCCATATGTGTAGGGGACTGACTTAGTGCATTTCCAAGAGAAAAGGTTGAAACAAATAGGAACCTTACACAAAATGACGATGTTGATATGTGGGCATCTAGACCTAGCTATAATTCAAGACGTGGAGGTTGTTTATGTCCCTCCATTATTTAGAATGTGTTTATTCAAAAGTTTTATTGAATAATTAAGAGGGCATATAACTCCAAAATATGATCAAGTATTCATCTCATTGACTAGAGACATCATCACAATTCCTAACCAAGGGTTGCAATCCTTTTTCTTTAAAAGTTTCTATAAGACAAATATGTGCCCCATAAAAGAAAACCAATATAAGAGGAAATATATTGACCTTGGTGATCCATCTAGAATACCCATTACTCACCTTGAGTCGAATTTTTTTTTAACAGGTCAAAAGCTCTATGGAAACTCCATAACAATTTCTCAATGCCAAAGGAATACAAGGAGTCATGATTATCTTTTCCAAGGAGCAATATTTCTTGACATAGGATTGGTTAGTAAATATGACATGCAAACAATGGATAGTGCATGGTCTCAAGCAGATGGAAGTTTGCATATACCTCAAAAAGAGTGGGTATGTTTTCCTATGACTAATAAAATAAGATAAAATTCTCGGTTTTCCTTTATCACTCAAGATACTGTTAGGAGAAAAAATTATGAGATATATTGTACATGGAAATGAGTTACATATATAGGCAGGAGGCCTATTTGATAACATGACAAATGTCAAGTGAAACTGACAAGTGTCAAGGTGAAGGCATAGTGCACTTTAATTCTAACATTCCCCCTTAAAGTGCACTATCCTAACTAAAAAAAACAAGTCAACATTAGGTAACATTCCCCCTTAATGCTGACTTCTCTAAAAGAAATCTATCATCCTATTTTATTGCTGATTTGGTCTAGGCTCATGCTCCTTGTGCTTGGCTCTCCAATTGTGAATAATGCTAGATTCACTGTGTATACTTCTCGATCTGTTGCCACTGGGTCAATCATCTAAGTGCCTCAGGGTCATCATGGGTGCCTCAGGGTCAGCCACTTATGGGTCTGTTGCCTCTGTAGGTCATCCTTAGAGGATGTTGCCTCTCGTAGGTCACTGACTAGATCCACCATGAATATCAAATCCCTCCTCATGGTGAACTCAATCTAGAAGGTGTCGGTCTCTATCGAAAATGCACTCAATACAATAAAATGAGCCATAGAAGCCAAATATGGAGGATAAGAAGAAAGAATAATAGAAGAGAATCTTTTGAAGTGTCTTTTTCTGTAGTCTTCAGAAGTAGATCCGAAAAAAAAACTCGAATAGAGTCTAGGGTGTCTATGTCTATAGTCCCTAGAATAAGTGTCCTTATGGTAGTCACCTCATCTTACCAAAAATGCATGGGTAACCAGCCATTGCATCTACCAAGTAGAAAGAGGAGAATACTAGATACTAAGTTCTCTTACAAGTGCCTTGGAAGTGTCGGGTACAACCGAGAGTGCACTCCAAGGTAGAAAAGTTTGAGACTTAAAAACTTAAATGAAATAGCCTCAGAATTACAAATGGACACCACCAATGTGTCTGTCTCGAAAAAATATTTCCAACGACTATAAACATGGCTATAGTCAGATCTCAATAAGTCCTTCATCCATGAGAAAAACAACAGTAACCTCACTAAGTAGCAAATACCCCTCGCAATGTGGCGGCATCGCTCTCTAGTAGAATAAAAACAAATCAATTTACCCTCGCAGGGGAATTACATGGGCCATCTAGGGCCATCATCTGTCTGAATTTTTGAAAAAAAAACAATAAACATACCATGTGGGCCTTCTAGTCTCACGTGAATAAATAAAATGGCACATGTGGCCATATTGTCAGCCATAAGTACTGTCCATATAATAATATCTCCTTACAAAAGAAGTAAATGGTTCCCTTCCACTTTTTTTAAAAAAATATTCCCCATCCACTATTTAAGCATGCCTTTTAAAATAAAAAACAATCATGTCTAAAAAAAATGTGGTCCTTTGAAAGTGGGCCCCACTTAGGCAATTTCGGTGGATAATGAGTGGGAACTCGCCAAGCAGAATCAAATTGAATCAAAAAATACTCATCACATCATAGTTCTCGGCTTTGCGCGATCTAGAAAAATACTCTCCCCAGACCCAACAATTATTTTGATGATCACGCATAAGGACGTTGGTGCTAGCTTTCATTATCTCCACCTGTCGTTCTTCATTGATTATGCCGCATCTCCACGGAGGCAAATACCCCGCATCTGGATCACTTAATTGTAGCTTCCATAAAATCTCATCGTGTGCGTGAGACACGAACAACAAAACATTAAAAAAATTGGGTCTTCTACACAGCATTAAAATTGCATCACAAGTTAACTTTCACAATAATTAATAAAAATATTCTACCACATAAACAGGTGGAGAATAAGGAACAATCAAAGGCAAATCACCAAAATGAGTTTTCAGATGAGGAAGAAACTTACAGTCACACAACTACACCACTCATGTGGGCACCAAGACTTTATGTGCAAGAGCTAATGAAGATGAAAGAGAAACTTGAAAGCATGGAAAGGAGGGAGAAATTAAGAGAAACTAAATCAGATGAGGTTATAAACACCATTCGAAGGCTGGAAAAGGAAAACAGCCGACTCAAGGAGCAAGTGTCAAAGCTACAAAACCTTGCAAACATGGGTCAACGTGAATGGCATGTCCTCAAACAAGCCATCCATCCCCCAATCAATGATGCAATAGAGGTGGAAAAAACAAATGCAAATCAAATAAAAGAGGTACAGAAAACACTCCAAAACATTGAAACAAGAGAAAATGAGCTACGAAATGAATTAGCAAAGACAAAAACATGGTCTCAAGTAGTAAAAGAACCAGTCAATCAACAAAAAGAGTTGATAGAGAAGCAAGTAAAAATTTAAATAACAGAAGAGAAAGAAAGACATGAGAAGTTAACAAATATAATCATCAAAGGGTTGAAAGATTATGGGGATAGGGAAGACACAAATCGTTTAACCAGGAACTTCTTGTCAGATCGATTACAATGGAAGGGTCAGATAAAAAAAGTAAGCAGAATTGGCAAGCTGAGAGAAGGAGGCAGAGATAGACATATTCGGGTCACATTGATCAGCTACGAGGATAAAATAAGGTTACTTAGAAACAGAGGCATGCTGAGAGGGTCACAATTTTATTTAGATGATGACCTAACATTTTTACAGCAGGAAGAAAGAAATAAGGAATGGGAAAAGGTGAGAGCAGCAAGGAATGAAGGGAAACAGGCATATTTAAGAAATGGAAAGGCATACATCACATCTAAACAAATCCAAAATAAATAGGGAGTATGGCCCGCCTGGGAACATCTTACAATGGTAAGTTGGAACTGTAGAGGTTTCCCTTGGAGAAGAGGACCCGGGTTAGGGCCCATTGCTAGAGACAAAGATATAATCATATTGACATAAACACATGAACACGATGGATGTAGGACTCCAGAATTTGTGGGATACAAAAAAATAGCAAGATGGAATAAAGCAACGAGAAAATGGCAAAGGGCATGGGGGTATTATGGTTTTAATAAAAGAGGAATGGGATAGGGTCATTAAAATTGAAAAACAAGATGAAAACAAACAGTACATTTGGATAAAGATCCTAGAAAATAAGTCAGTTATTAGCATAGCAGCATGTTATTTTGCTCCCAAGAATTCTAAATTCTATAAGAAACATGACCTTAATAGAGAAGACCCATACTCCTCCCTAAAAAGAGACATTTCAATATACAGTAAGTTGGGGGATATTATATTAATTGGAGATTTCAATGCAAGGACAACAAATAAGCAAGCTAACATTCTAGAAGGTAACGAATATATTGAGATTAATCCTCTTTGGATGCCAGAAGAGGAAAATCAACAGTGGACCAGGACTTCAGAAGATGAGCATGGGGCTATCACGCAATATGGAGAAGAGTTGTTAGGTCTTTGCCAGGATATACAATTTGATTATTTGCAATGGGATGAACAAATGGAAAAATTCAGGAAAGTATACATGCAAAACATATAAGGGACAAAGTGTAATAGACTATGTAATATGCTCACAGAATTACATACCAAAAATAGAGGAGCTAGAAGTGGAAGATTCTCCAGTGGAACTTAAGTCAGATCACAACCCAATTGTTATGAAACTTCGAATGCATGGAGACAAACCAAGGGAAAAACACTTGCAAGGCAATCAAAATAAATATCCTCACAAGGGAAACATTCTCTTAACAGATGAAAATCGGCAAAATTTTAGAGCAGTATTAAATAATAAGTTACAGGAAAGGGAAGAACTACATCACAATAGTAGAGATTACAGTAAGAGTGAATGGTTAATGCAAGTTATTCAAGAAGCTCTAAACAAATGCAAGAGAGCTAAACCTAAAAAGAAAGAAAGGAATAGCTTCCCAACCAACCCATGGTTCGATGAAGATTGTAAAAAAATGCGAAGATTACTAAAGGAACCAACGGGTAAAACAAGAGCAAACAAAAAAGCATATGAGAAACTGGTAAGGGCAAAAAAAGAAGAATACACTAAAACAAGGAGGGAAGAATTGATTTATTTAGGGAAGCATGAACCAAAGAAATTTTGGAAGGAACTAAGCGTGAAAAGGATGCAAACTAAAAATAACATAACAGTTAATCAGTGGTTGGAGTATTCAAAACAACTGTATCAGCGTAGTAACCAGCAGGAGACACCCCCTACTATCATTGTCAAGAAAGAACTTTTCACAATTGAAGACATTATTCAAGGGATAAAAAAGTTAGCAACTGGAAAAGCCCGTGACATAGACAATCTTCAAGCAGAGCATATAAAATGGGGGGTAGATATCTTGGCACCGCAAATCAAAGAAATTTTCAATGAGGTCATACAAAATGGCTTCCCTACTGAGTGGACAACTAGCTTGACCATTCCTTTGTTTAAAAGTGGAGATGTAAATAATCCCTCAAACTATCGAACTATCATGATCAACCCTCTCTTTGCAAAGTTGTTTGGGAGTATGATAGAGCGTAGGATCAAAGATATGGGCAGAAGAAAAGGGAAAGAGAGCAAAGGGGCAAGCGGTTTTTAGGCCCAAAAACTCAACTATTGATCATTGTATCATGCTCGGACACATAGTGGAAAAAATATGGGACAAAAAAGAGGAGGCTTTTTGCTGTTTTGTAGACTTCAAAAAGGCATTTGACACAGTGCCTAGGAAAAAATTATGGAGCAGAATGGAAGAGCTAGAGGTTCCAATTCACTACAGGGCAGCAGTTCACAGACTATATGAGCATGTAAAAGCTAGAATCATAACACAGGAAGGGTTATCTGAATGTTTTGGTAGTGACATAGGTGTCAAACAAGGTTGCCCTCTATCTCCGACCTTATTTGGGTCGTACATTGACAAGTTAGAAGAATGGATAAACAAATTTGGGGGAGAGGGTGTGCATTTAGCCAAATATGTGGTAAAACTCCTCATGTATGCAGATGATGTAATTCTTGTGGCCAAAACAACCAAAGATCTAGAAGATCACCTTCAAGCTCTAGAACTCTTTTGTAAAGAAGTTGGGATGCAGGTGAACACGAGCAAAACAAAAATTATGATTTTTTCAACAAAAAGAAGAAGCAACAACTCAAATTTCAGTTTGCAAGAGAACCGCTTGATGTAGTAGTAGAATACAAATACCTGGGCATAGACTTTCATGACAAACTTAATTGGAATACATGTAGGATGAAAAGAACTCAAAGTGGCTGGAGAGCACTATATGCACTTCAAAACAGGTGTAGGAATGCCGAGTTGTGGGACTGGAAGACCACCAAGGTCTTATTTGGCCTACTTGTTACACCGGTTCCGTTGTATGGTTGCGAGGTGTGGGCTAGTGGCACAACAAATGCAAAATGGAGGCAAATAGAAAGGATTCAAAAATATCTAATCACAAACTTTCTCAAAATTAAGGCCACAACCCCTTATGAAATTATTCTAGCTGAAACTGGAATGTTCCCTTTAGAAGCAATTGCTATGACCAAGTCGTTATGTTACTTGAAAAAAACAGAAAACATGACAAATGATAGATGGCCTAGAGCAGTTAGGGACGAAGAGTTACATAGGCGAAAGAATACGTGGATGAAACAAAATCAGAAATGGATGAAACGTTGGGAAATCAACATAAATGAATGCCCAAATGTCAACAAAGACATTAAAAATTATGTGAATGAAAAGTTCAGAAGTGGAATGTGGAAAAATGCAAGTAGGAAAAGACAATATTATATTGCAAATTTTAACCCAACGTATGACCACAAGGAAAAAGCGTATATAGGCGCTGAAATCAAGTGGAAGGAAAAAATACTCATTGCTCAGATAAGGACTAGCTCTCATAGGCTTAGATGTGAAACAGGGAGATGGACAACGCCCAAAGAACAATGGGAAGAAAGGATATGTACTCTATGCAACACAAGGGCAGTAGAGACAGAGGAACACTTCATCTATAAATGCCCGAGTTTTTCAGATATCCGTGACAAATACAAAGAAACACTTGGGAACGAGTTTATTACAGATTTATTTGAAGACAAGAAAATAAAAAAAGTTGGAGAATTGCTAACACAAATCAGCAGGAGAAGGAACAACCTTCTCAAAGATATTAAAGATCATATGATATGATTTGAGTAATTGTACTTCCATATTTGAGGTCCCATAGACCATATTTGGGTCTCGCGGACGTAATTAAAATCTTTCATTCATTCATTCACAACTGCATCTCCGCTCGAAATACTCCTTCTGGCGCTGCTTAAATCAGGGGTACTGGCACTTTTGGCAGAGCGGATTTTGAGCAGGTGGGTGAGATCTCCCTAACCTAGATGATTTGCTCTTGACACCCTCGAGTTACAACTGGAAGGCAAATGTTCTCCCACTAAACGTCGCCGCCTTAGATCGCCGCTAACAACGGAGATTCGAAAGAGAATCACTGTAAGTGCCTCTTTATTTATCGTCGATATCGAACACCCGCATTGCAGTTTGGAGGAGAAGCTGAGAATAAGGATGGTTTGTTGTTCTGAATATGAGGGAAGCTGTTGTGAGTGCTGCAGCAGTTTCGAAAGCAACGTCAGAGCCAGGATTTGAAGCGTCTATTTTGTAAATGCTACGAGAAGTGTCCATATCTTTGGGTCTCTCCCAACACTTGTAGTCCATGTTCGGATCTCCTACTTGGACATATATAGTTCCCGGATGAGCAGTGGCTTTGAACAAGTAATATGTAGCCCAACGGATTTCATTTCTAGCATGCTGGAGACCATCTTCCATCCATCCTCCGACAACCCACAATCCCAATTTGAGCGTTGAGAAGTTTGTGGTGATTCCATGTCGATGCCGAAGCATGCCCGCAATGTGGATGATAGCCTCTACAAGGTTACTACTATTTCGCTCACAATCCGCCTTCCATCACGCCTCCGTTACGAGGCATATACTGCACCATATCCAATCTCATCATCATCTTGCTGCATTAATCCTTCATGGCGACCTGCACTTTCTCGTCGAAGCTTTTTGGTGATGTCAACGGCCCATACAACAAAACATTTGAGGCAGGTTCACAGAGTTTTCGACCGGTATCGAAAGCAAATAAGAGAAAAACAAGCAATATTCTGCTCCATTTGATGTGCCTCCTATCTTGGACTGATACTACAACTCTAAACTACATTTGGTTTCGTCAATTACACCGGCTCTTGAAGCTACACATACTAGAAAATATTGCTATTGTCTGCAAGTTTGATCATAAATACTATGAACTATTATTCAGAGTATTATTCTCCATTTATGTATTTGGTGTTTATTCTACATTTCCTCGAGACCATTTATAAAATCTTCAATAGTTGGTCCATCTTTTTGTAAGCAGACAGGAAATTGAATTCTTAAGCTTTCCTGAAAAACTCTACATGAAAAAAAGTACAGAATTGGGAGGTATAACACAAGAACCTTCTCTGCATCCTGCCCCTCCTACACCGTAAGCAAGTTCAGGTGGAATTTTCAAAGTCCGTTTCCTACCAGCCAACATAGGAGGAATTGCAGCACTGCCTAGTATGCCTTCATTACGACAACAGACATTCGGAGTGTCTTGGGCGCAGTAAGAAGACTGCCGAGCTCGAATGGTAACTCCATTTACTGCAGCACTGTTAGACTCCCGAGATCTCAGGTTTACTCCTTATCGCGGGAAGTGGAAGAAAAATCTGCAAAGGGCCTGTGATATGTCTACCGGGTTTTCGGTAGATTCGAAATCGTGCATGATTCATTACATCACGGCTCGGCTGATGGTGACGTTGGGTCTACTATCATTAATGACACCGCCAACGGACATCCTTCGGATGACGAGCAAAGCACTGTCATGCATGCTTCACTGCGAGCTTAAATGCTGGAACTAAAAAACTCCAATGCCACAGGATCTGTAATCCTCATGGAAGATCAGGAGCAGCATTGCAAATCAGAGGCATAAATTCTTCAAGAGAACCTCCATCAACAGATCCCAAGAGAGTAGGTTTAAATCCAAGGGAAGGAATCAACCTAAAAAACTAAAAAAAATTAACCTCCCAATTTTTAACCATCTGGTTTCTGATCCATCAAAAGGATGGAGAGCATACTCCCTCGGTAAAAAAAATGGAGAGAGAAAAACTAAGGGAAAATAATGAGGGGAGGGAGGATTTCCATGAGGGAAATCCCCCCTCAAGGGTTTACACAGGGCAGGGAAAGCCTGCTCTGATACCAAATGTTAGGAGAAAAACTTATGAGATATATTGTACATGGAAATGAGTTACATATATAGGCAGAAGGCCTATTTGATAACATGACAAATGTCAAGTGAAACTGACAAGTGTCAAGGTGAAGGCATAGTGCACTTTAATTCTAACAGATATGATTATTCCTAAAATAGGAGAGGATTCCACTGATGACAACTTCATGTCAGAGAAAATAGAGCATTAAGAGCAGGTAAAATTTGGAACCATGTGGTACATAAATTGTATATTCATGGGGTAGGTTAAGAAAGGGTTCCTAAAGCTAGACGTGGTTATCTGCATCACATTTTGTGTACATTTTTGGCTTATATATAGTCATTATGAATAAGTATTATTTTTTATAGATAAAATCATATGTCCTGTAGTGTCCTATACATTCATCTCAGATGAACATGGTATCAACCAAGTAGATAATACCTCAAAATATTAGAATCTCTAAAAAAAATCAAACAAGTCACTGAACACAACCATCAATATATGGAGCATATTATTTCTAGTTCATGTCCCTTTTTTGTATTCCTTTTTTTCAAAGTTTTCCCATGACTCTACAACCCAATGTATGAAGGTAGTCAACTTTTGAAATAACATTTAAAACTCTTGAGAATTCCACATAATAAAGGTAAATCAACTAAAGTACATGCAAGCAAAAGATGAAGTCATGCATCATGTAATGTGATGTCATATTGAGATAGAGGGAACATGTGGGGAACCCCGAAGTGAGCGAATAAATGCAAGAAAAGAGGTCAGCCAATGTGTCAATACCTTTTAAAATATGTAGGAGATTGCTCAAAATCTACGAGGCATGTCTTTATAATCATTCACTGACCGGGCTCGATCTAATATAAAGAGAAAATAGTCTAAAGAATCAAAAGGATGAAGATTTTAGTAATCAAAATGATTCTGATCATATAGATGGGAGGCTACAAGGAGAAGTATGAGTAGTGGAGGAATGTTCAGGTCATTTGTGTCAGGCAAGTAAAGAAACTCAAAAAAGATAAACGATTGCCACCATGCTCTACTTCATGGTTCTGGAAGAAATTTGCACACCAATGGAATATATTTATAGGGGTAGGTTCTTTTTGGAAAGGCTTGTCACACCAACAGAATATATTTATAAGAATGTGGTTGTTGGGTGGTTTTATATTTTCTGTACCTCCAATTCCATTATTTTTTGTTCTTCCTTTCCCTATTTCCAACGTTATAATACTATTTTTTGCCATTCACCTGTATAAATTCTCCACCCTTTTTATTTTTTGGTATCCTCATTTATTCCTGGTGGAACCCCATACTCAGTAAATAGTATTTCTATCACCATCCTCCACCATTTTTGGCAATAATATCAGGTTGTATTTATTCCTCCTTTGTTGCCCATTTTTATGGATTTTCATACGTTATTCCAAGTTCTCCGCTCGTCTCTATGTATATCCTTTATTTCTTATTCACCACCATTTTTGAAATAATAGACATCCTACTTATTCGGTAGTAGCTTCCTCTTCATTCAACTTACCTTTTTGTCCTATTTTGGTAATTAAATTATCAATGACTTTAGAAAAAATTGGGTCGGATAAGACTATATGGGTTCAATAGACTTTGCAAGCAAAGGTCCCCCTGTGAGTCACCAAAATGTGGGTGATTTTTGTGTTCCCCTCACCCACTTAGTTTCCCTTGTGTAAACTATAACCAAATGAAGATAAAAGAGTTCAAGTGTAGGAAAGTGTCACGAAATCATGACAAGATGGGAATCCGCCAAGGACAAAGACAAAAGGACTCAAGTGCAAGAAAGTGTCATGGAATCATGATAATATGGGAATCCACCAGGGACAAATATGAAATGACTCAAGTGCAATAAAGTATCACAAAATCACAATAATATGGGAATGCATCAGGGAAAAATATGAAAGGACTCAAATGCAAGTGTCATGAAATAATGATGAGATGGGAATCTAGCAGGGATGAAGACGAAAGGAATCAATTGCAAGAAAGTATCATGGAATTGCAACAGATGAGAATCCACCATGGACAAATATGAAAGGACTCAAGTGCAAGAAAGTGTCGCAGAATCATGACAAGACATGAATCCTCCATCATACTCTGAAGCAAATCAAATCTCTGGATAGGATACTGCTTGCTATAGCTTTTATAGATTAAGGGATACCCAGCAAGTTCAAGAATGAGGAGCGATCATGATTCCAACCTTCTCCCATAACTTTATGGTATGCATGAATCACTTAGATTAGTGACTCAATGTTCGATGATGTTTAAGATTAACACTACTACTCAACATATGTATCATCAGTCTAGCCACCTAGCAATTTGTTGTAATAGTTTTAATATAAGATATTTTAGATATTTGAACCAAAAGGGTTATAAATAAGAGTATCGACCTCTTATTTAGAGGTCGGCTCTTAGGCATTTACAAGTTGTATGGGTTAAGAATTTTTGAAGGAGCAATGCAATAAAGATATCCATTTAACCTCTGGTTTAAATATCTTGTAGAACAAGTATGTATGAATGGATGACTGTTTCTAATCTGACTAAATGTGCATGACATTAATACTGATTTATGGATTATTTTAACATTTGTTTATTAGTTTCTAGAACTACTAATATGTAAGATATAAATAATTATTAGATGTGTTCTATGTATGGTGAATAACTGGTTGGTCGGTTAGGAGGTTATAGTATTTGATCCCTTGCATGGTTTTATCTCACTTCTTGTTGTTGCTTAATCTACACCATATCAAGTTCTAGCTTTGGCTACATTTACATCTCTTTCAAGCACTCTCTTCTTCCCCCTAGTTACTTTTTAGCTAGTTAGAACTTCCTAAAGGAACCAACCTTCTCTGGAGATTGAACTAGTTAAACCCCATAGTTTGATTGTTCATTCAATGTTGGCCATGTATTGGGTGCAATAACAAACCATAGGTAGATTTTGGACCAACAAGACCATGACATCCTCCTCACATCACTCACCCTCATGTTTTCCACCTCTTATTCTAAAACCAAATATTTCCCCTCTTCTCTCGACACCCTATCCTTTATCCTAAGTGCCTCACATGACCTACCATCCACTGCCTCACTATTCATCCAACACCTTTCTCAACCTTTGCCCTATTCATATTATTATCCCTACCCACTTAATTTTGATCCCATCATCAACCACTCCAATCCTATCCCAACCCTTCCAATTTCATCTCCAACTACCTTGCAACAAATCCTTGACTGATTCACAAATCTTAAGCTATATTTGAGTCACCAAAAGGACTATAGGCAGCAAATCCACCTCCCATAAGAAGTGACAAAGAGGATTTGCCTAGTTTCGACAGTTTTGACAATTTTGATAGTTTTGGTAAAATGTACAAGTAAGAGTAAAATGTACAAGGAGAAAGAAAAATGTACAAACTAGATGGCAAAATGTACAAAGTACAATGAAATGCAAAGGAAATACAATTTGAGTTGTAATTGCGAATGAATTTGATAAATCATGTATTTAGACTTAGTAAAAGGGTGTAATTATGTATTTCATTATACATGGGCAGTTGTGAATAACGAATTGCCTCAAGAACTATTTGGAAAGGCCTAGGAAACATTATATAAGACCCCCTTTTCAATTTCGTAAGTCTGGTTATAGTCTGGTCTAATTAGTCTGAGTATTGAATGCATCTATATGACTATTGTGTGGAATTATTGGTTATTGTGTATCTTTATGGAATTTGTTAGTGATTGTACTGCACCATTGAAGAGTAATGAGGAAGAATCACATTGCATAGTATTTTCTCATGTATTGTATGATTATGGAATGATGGAATAATGTTTTGTAGTATCTGACTGTTAATGTACTAATATGCAAAATGGAAGTGAATCACCACTGGTGTGAGCTCTAGGAATGATCTATGAGATATATTGTATCAATAAGGACATATTGAAGGTTTTTGTATGATTTATGGATATTGCCATTGTGAGGAACTCTCTCAAACCCTATAGACCAAACTTGCATGTTGGTAAAGATGAAGTAATTGAAAATTAAAATCTTACCAAAACTTGTCTAAGAGATATTGATAAGAGTATCCAAATTGACACCTTTCTAAACTTTTACTTTGTACAAATCATACACTAGATGTGCTACAAATCGTACAAAAGAACTTTACCTAATTTGGCAGTTTAGGTGATTAAGGGAAAACTTACCCGATTTGGGAATATTGGCATATTGAACAAATTAGTAACAAAATTGTGTACGACAACTTGCAAAACCAAATTTGAAGAATTGGTTGAATGTCAAATCATACAAGCACTGACACTATATGATTTGGGATTGTACAATGGTACGATTTGAGTATGTACAAGTTGTTTTGTGGTTGCATATTAATTGTTGTGAAGACTGTATGATTATACAATTTGGTTCTTTGATTAAGAATAGTAAATTGATCATTCTAAGCCTTTGAGAGCCACCTTCCCACTAGAAATACTAAACCCCTATATTTTGTGTCATTTCCTTATCGAACTTGGCATTTTTGTTAAAATGGGTCAAATTGACAAAGTAAGAATCTTACAAAACTGGAGGTGAATGACAGACACCAATGTGCAAAGATGTAGGAGATGAGAAATACAAGAGAAAATTCCAGTGATAAGGAGCATGAGAATTGATCAAATATGGAATGCAAGTAATTCAAACCATTGTACACATGAACCATAAATAAAGCAAGTTTGGACATTTGAAGAAGGATATTTTGAGGTGCTATTGATAGGGACAAAAGAGTAGGTACCAGAACTTAAGAACACAAGCTTATAGAGAGAGGGAGGGTGAACAGTATAAGACTACTTTTTAATTTTCTTTCCCAAATAATATTATGTAATATATCAATGGTAATATCAATAACAGTAATCAAAGTAATGCACAAATCACCACACACAATAGAAACACCAATTTTACGTGGTTCACCCAATGTGGGCTACTCCACGGAGAAAATATTTCACTAAAATTTTCTCAACAAATATCTTGGGAATCCTTTCCCTATTACAATGTTTATGGACCTCTGCCCAAAGAAGATATCAATCCCCTAATCAAGTTCATGGATCTCTATCCATAAGAGAAACCAATTCTCTCTGATGGTTCATGGATCTCTATCTACAGGAGAACTCCTCTACTCTGGCTGGTGATTCTCTGTTAGACTACTACCTCCATTACACTAGCTTATGGATCTCTCTCCACTGAAGACTCCTATCCTCACTCAAAAGACCTTTGTGCTCACTACCCTGGCTAATGGATCTCTATCCATTGGAGACTACTGTCCTTTGATGTCACTTCCAAATCTTGCTCTCAGCTCTATCTCAAATTTGTACTAAACACAATCCTTCGGTCTAGTACAAATTTGCTCAATATGTATCTCAAAATTGCACTAAACACAGTCCTTCGATCTAGCACAAATCTGCTCAATCTTTATCTCTAAATTTGGACTTAATATAGTCCTTCGGTCTAGCACAAATCTGCTCGATCTTTATCTCTGATCTGCACTAAACACGATCCTTTGGTCTAGCACAAATCTACTCAATATTTCTCTCTAATCTACATTAAACACAGTCCTTCGGTCTAGCACAAATCTACTCAATATTTGTCTTTGGTTTGACACAAATCTGCCCTCAAATCTGCACCAAACTTTGTCCTCAAATCTATCCTCAAGTCTTAACACAAAGCTTGATCCAATCACAAATCAACTCTACTAGATCTATCCCAAACCTTAACTCAAGGTTTGAACAAATCAATCAATCAACTCTGCTCTCAAGTCTTCTCAAAGACTTACCTCAAATATTTCCATAAGTCCTCTCAAGGACTTATCCAATCTGCTCTCAATCTCTATCTTCAAATATACATTGTAAGCTTCCACAAAAGCCCACACTAATTTGTCCACAAGTCTTCTCCAAGACTTACCTCAAATATGCTCAACAAGTTCTCACTAGAACTTGCTCAATCTGCTCAACAAGTCTTCACCAAGACTTACCTCAAATATGCTCAACAAGTCCTCACTAGAACTTGTCCAATATTATTGTAAGCTTCCACAAAAGCTCACACAAATATGTCCTTAAGTCCACTCTAGGACTTACTCAAATCTACTCTCAATATTTAACAAAAGCTTATTCAACTCAACTCAATCTATCATAGAAAAATTCTTCAATCACACAAACAAGCTTCACACAAAATCTTGTTTAACTCACAAAAACATATAGAGAATGGTTAGAGACTCAATATGTTACTCACTCACAACAATACTCAATCACTTTTAAACTCTCTTGCTTAACCACATAAACATATAGAGAATGGTTAGAGACTCAATATGTTTCACACTTACAAACACTCACAAAACTCAACTTAATCTCTTCCATAAAATCTCTTCAATCTCACAAAAAAAATTCACTCAGAATTTTGTTTAACCACAAAAACATATAGTGAATGGTAAGAGACTCAATATGTTTTACACTCAATCACTTTCAATCTCTTTCTCAAATTAGTAAAGAACAATTTGTTTCACAGAATTTGAACTATCACTCCAACGCTTTCAATCAACTATGCTCAATCAAATCCACTCAATCAATCACTCAATGAAACACAAATCCACCAACCATATAAAATAGATAAGTCTTCAAGTGCACAAAGTTTTTTGCATTTAGTGCATATTGATTTGTGTGGTCCAATGAATACATATTTAGTTTGTGGTGCAATATATTTCTTGGTGATGGCAAATGATTATTCAAGAAAGATGTGGGTATAATTTCTCAAATATAAGTCTAAATATTTTTCATACTTTTAAGGCATTTAAAGCTCTACTAAAGAAACAATTTAAAAAGCATATCAAGTTTTTAAGATCAAACAAAGGAGAGTTTACCTCAAAATAATTTTAGGATTTTTGCAAGCATGAGGGTATAGACAAGAGTTGTACAACTTCATACATGTTGCAACAAAGTGGGACAATAGGAAGGAGAAACAAGACAATCATGGAGATGGCCAAATGCATGGTTCATAGCCAAAATGTACCATATTGTTATCGGGTAGAGGTAGTTAATACTACAATCTTTATTCTCAACAAGTGTCCATATAGAGTTGTATAGAGTGTCACTCCTAAAGAAGTTAGGTTTAAAAAACCATTGGTTAGTCATTTTTATATTTTTGGTTGTGCTACCTTTGCATTAATTTCCAAGAATAAAAAAAAAAAGTTGCAAAAAGCAAGAAATTCATATTCATTGGCTATAGTAAACAATTCAAGGTATAAAGATTACTTGATGTCTCTACTAATAAAATTGGTTTTAGCAAATTCATTATAGTATATGAGAAGACCCCTTTCTTCTCTAAAGATGGTAAACCTATTAAGATTCTATCTTTTTTAGACTACTAATAATGCTGCAATAAGTAGTAACGTCTATTTGGATTTAGAAACATTAGATACTAATGATGAAAAGAATAATGTGAAGACTCAACCACATTGGTGTGTTGCAAATCCATGTTAGAATGACTTTGGAGAACAAAGCTTGATAAAGGTTCATCCAAGTGAAGTTTGATAGCAATAAGAGCCATGTTGACAACCAAAATAGCATAAACAAACAATGAGAGATGCCAAGGAGGATGAAAAAGCAATAGCAAGGCAATCTAAGCAAGTTGGAAAAGAACCTAGAGAAGTGAATGAGCAAGCAAATTAAGCTTAAATTTCACATTTTTCTTTTAGCCTAATAGATATTAAGAGGCTAGAGGTAAACTAGATTAGGAAGTTGCTATGAAGGTAGAATTTGACTCTTTTATGAAGAATAAAATGTGGGAACTATGTGAATTATCATATGGAAAGAAACTCATTAGTTATAAATAGCCTTATAAGGTAAAATTTAACTCAAATGAAATACTTGACAAATTGAATGCCCTTCCAATTGTTAGATGTTATGCACAACAAAAAGGAATATACTATGGGAAAACATTCAACCCAACTACGCAGACGGTGATTTTGCAATTAGTTCTCTCCATTACAACACACTTTGTTTGGTAGATATATATATAAATGTTAAGAGTACACACAAGATATAGACTATGGAGAGATATTTGCTTCCATTAAAAAATGGTGGTTTTTCAATTGGTTATCTCCATTGCAACATTGTTTAGTTGACAATTATATTAGATGGATTTTAAAAATCATCCCAAATGGAGACTTTGAGTAGGAAGTTTGTGGTGCAACCCCAAGGGTTTCAAGTACTAGGAAAAGAACATCTAATTTGCAAATTGATTAGAGGCTCCTCCACCCTAGTATGTCAAATTGATCATCTTAGAGGTTCAAGATTTAGTTGGAACTTTCTAATCCTAATATCTATATCGAATCTACAAGTGATGACATTGTATGCTCCTTGTTTAAGTTGATAACCTCGTATTACTAGTAGAGCCCAATTGATTCAACAGGCAAAATCTGATTTCTATTCAGTTTTTTATATGATTGATTAGAGCTCCTACATTATTGCCTATGTTTAGAATTTTGGCAACTTGATTATGCTATTTTTGTATCACAAAGATTACCAAAACACTTTTGAAAATATTTAGGATGATATATTGTAAGCTAAATATCTACACCTATGGAAGTTGGGCTGCAATTATTAGCTTACTCTGATTAATCTCCGACCAATGAGAGAATATTGTCAATTACTGGGATGTTTGATTTATCTCATGACTACTTGATTGTATTTATGTTTTACACTAAGTTATTTGTATTGTTTCATGTCAAATCCATGAATGGATCATTAACAAGTTGCAAAACACATTCTATGTTATATCAAAGGTACCCTTGACTTAGGTATATTGTACCAACAATGTAATGATTTTTAGTGGGTTGGATATATTGATGCAAACTAGACAAGATAAATCGATGATCCAAAATCCAATACTAGCTATAGGTTTGCTCTTGGATTAGGGACAATTTCTTGGTAGAGCAAACTTCAACATATAGTTTTTTTGTCATCAACTAAATTAGCATATAAAAAATGAAGTACAAGTTGTGAAGAATATAGTATGATCTTTAAATAGACCAAATTCCACCAACACCTCTTCATTGTGATAATCAAAATGTACTAATGTTAGTAGAGATTCCAATATATCATGGCGAAACAAAACATATTCAAGTTCATCATCACTATATTCAACATCTTGGAGAGCATGAAGCATTTAAAAAAAAAAATCATCTTTCAACTTCTAAATAGATTGCAAATGTAATGACTAAACCCTTAGAAAATTGTAAAATTTAGAAATAAGCTTGGGATTGTATCCCGATTAATCATTGGGGGTGTTAGAATAAAAATTATTAGTAGTTACAATAGGCACACCTATTTTTGTGTTATATGTTACAACTAGTAAATTTGCTATAATAGTAACAATTTCTGCTTACAAGCATGAATTATTTACCAAAATGTAAATCTCTCTCTCTCTCTCTCTCTATATATATATATATATATAGTGAAATGCAAATATATAGCTTAAGTGAAATTCTTATAAATACAAGACATTCCAATATTTCAACGTTACAACTGGTAAATTTGTTATAATAGTTACAATTTTTACTTACAAGCATGAATTATTTACCTAAACGTAAAACTCTATATATTTATATTGTGAAATGCAAATATATGGCTTGTGTGAAATTCTTATAGAGCCAAGACATTCCAAGATTTCAACTAGATATAGATGCATAGGAAGGGAACTGGTGAGAACTAAGTTCTCATGTCCATTATAAATATAAAATGGTTCCCTCTTTAATAAAGAACAATGTATTTCACTTGCAAAGTGCTTTATAGAAAACCGATGATGAATGAGAATGTAGTTGTCTTTGAAACATAAAATCCCTATTACTAGGTAAAGAAAAGGCAATGATCAAGAAGTCTCTTTGGATGTACCTACATATTTTTGATGAAAGCCTCTTCCCTTCCCTGTGTCCATTCTTCCATTAAGGGGCAATAGTTAATGGCTACTTTTGTGGTACATATTTTTGATGAAAGCCTCTTCCCTTCCCTGTGTCCATTCTTCCATTAAGGGGCAATAGTTAATGGCTACTTTTGTTAAATAATCTGACCTTGGATTTCCTATATTATTGTTCTTTCATATGGCTACTTTTGTTACATAATGTGACCTTGGATTTCCTATATTATTGTTCTTTCATATTAGATAGCTTCCACTTAACGAGGTTTGCTTTGGCATGTTAGCTTAGGGATATCTATTTATGCCACTCACATCTTTATTGTAAATGTATTTACATAAATATCCTTTCAGCCAGACACAAAATGGCTGAATGGTTTTAAAAATTAAAATATTAAAATCATTGAACAAACAACATAGTTTCTTATTAGATAGTTTCCACTTAACGAGGTTTGCTTTGGCATGTTAGCTTAGGGATATCTATTATGCCACTCACATCTTTATTGTAAATGTATTTACATAAATATCCTTTCAGCCAGACACAAAATGGCTGAATGGTTTTAAAAATTAAAATATTAAAATCATTGAACAAACAACATAGTTTCTTCAACTAAAGGGTCAATAGAAATTTTAGCTCATGCATAATAGTGTCACACAACATATAAATTGATGTTCTCAATTTGCCCAACCATAATATATAATATATAAATTATTTATTACAAGAACATTATCTCAAATATAACTAGTGACCAAAATTGACATGGTCAAAATTTCATGGTGATGGTTGCAAATACTTATTTTGCATGAAAAAGAATTGCAGCATATGGAGCAACATTGTAGATATGTGACAGAAATTGACATGGTCAAAATTTTATGGTGATGATTGCAAATACTTATTTTGCATGCAAAAGAATTGCAGCATATGGAGGTGATGGTTGCAAATACTTATTTTGCATGCAAAAGAATTGCAGCATATGGAGCAACATTGTAGATATTTTCCTTGAATGGAACTCCTCCACTAATGAAATCATTTGGTGTTGGAAGATTCGTGTCCACCTGCAATTTGAACTCATGTTAATGATTATAAAAAATACACTAGCATTTATATGCAATGCAAGTCATGGTATACAGTTCAGATGAAAACAAATGGAAATCTTTGAAGTACACATACCTTATATAAACTAGATTGAGACATGCTGACAGTCAGTAAAATTTCATGCGAGAATGTTGAAACTATAGAAATTCTTGGCTTGTAGTGAGCATATGGGTAACTTTTAACTAATAATAATATTCAATCAGTAATTCCTTGCTGTGTGAATTTCCTGATGTAGACCTAAAAAAAGAAGATTATTCCCCCTACCTAATAAATCTAGAAAAGTTTGTAATTCCTCAAATTATAGGCACAACCATTTATGCCCCAACCATATTAATTTTGAATTCTTTATTGTGATATGCATTCTTTTGAAGGTCCCAGGTGTAAACCAATTGGTGCAGCAAAATCCCGTAAGGGGGACAGACGTCCCAGGTTCAAATCTGTGTAGACCAATTGGTGCGGCAAAACCCCATAAGGGGGACGAACGTCCCGAGTTCAAATCTCGGGCCTCCCCGGACTGGATGCTTGTTCGTATTCTTAGTGCTTTCAGCGGCATAAAAGGTTTAAAAAGATGCGGAAGGGAGAGATGTCACCATGGCGGCTTACTGATTCCACCATGTTAAAAAAAAAAAAAAAAAAAAAGAAAGAAAATAAGATACGCATTCTTTTGAATCGAGTCTTTTATGACTTTATTAATCTTATATTGGATTGCCCTCTAAAAGAAAACTGTATATTCCATAGCCAAGTCTTTTGTGAATTTCATTGATCAATTCAAATAGTCTCTTTATAGTTATCTCATAGCAAACTGTAATATGCAACTATAGAACATTTGAATAACTATTAATTTCACATTTTATCAAACTCAATGATACCATTTTTCTATCCTCTAGTCTAGCTGCATTGTCTTCTTTCTGCGAAAATTAGCAATTACGTTTTGATGCACTGCATCTCCTCTATGATTATGAACGGAGCAAAGCAAGAGTTGATCAAGTCCATTTAGATCATGACATTTGGGCAGTGCCAACCCACAGGCAGGCAAATTGACCAGTGAATAAAGTTGTCATTTTGTGTTAATTTGTACTTTGTAAGCAAAGTGTTTGACAAAATGCGTATATTTGACAAAATGCATATATATAATTAATAGAGTGATTCATTTCATGAAATGAAATACAAATGTAACTCTTAAATTACATGAAATATAAATGTAACTCAAATGTAATTTAAGAGAATGATGAGGTGTTGGATAGTTGGAGAAAGTCGGAGGATGCAACTACCTCCTTAGTTGTATAATTAAGAGCCCTCTCTTATTCATTAAGAGGTTGGTAGGGAAGGCTGGTATTGTAAGTTAGCATTGCACGTGGTAGTAGAAGTTAGTTGTAATCAGACATGTATTCATGAGATATGCCAGGCCATATGACTTCTATGCCGAGTAATCTGATTTGCTTTGCTGGGCTGTTTGAACTATAGGACCAGGCCGTCTGATATATGTTGTATGTAGTGTATTCATTGTAATTGTAAGTTATTAGCATTGTATATTTTGTTCATTTTATTAATGGAATTGTGTTGTAGTATGTTGTATTCCATTTTTACATTTTGGCATGGTTGCCTGTTCGAAGTTGGGTCAAGCTTGGTGACATGGAGTTGTGACAAGCAAATCACTTAGGAAGGTGCACAATAGCAACAATGGAAAGATTACAATGCAGCCGACAAAGAAGATGAAGACATAAACTTGTTTGTTGATGCTAACAAAGGGGCAATGAATGAAGTAGATGTGCAAGTAGACATGCATGGAGGAGACGCACAAGGGTTTGTGCACAAAGAGTTGCATGGTGGAGGCAAAGAAAGTTGTGATGGCCACAGAGAGTTGCATGTCAATGGTGGTGAATTACATGATGACAACGAAGAGTTACCTGACAATGGTGAAGAATCATGCGATGAGGAATTGCATGACGATGAAGTATGTATGGCATTGGAGCAATTGCAAGTCAATGTGTTCGATGATGAGCAGGAAGGGAGTTCGACATCGATGCAAATGCAATATGGTGTGTATGATAGTGCACTAGATGGGAGTCTAGCACTAGAGCAACTGTAGGTTGGTGTGCTTGATAGTGAGCAGGATGGGAGTCTAACATTGGAGGAACTAAAGGTTGGCACATTTCATGGTGCATGGGACGGGAGTCCAACAAGAGAGAAATAACGATGGGATGTGCCTGAAGATGCGAGTGAAGGGGGTGAGACACAAGAATAACTAATGCCAATGTCAAATCAACCTATCACGACAAAGACCAATTTCGGCATGTCAAGTGTCCCATATTTCATGGAGAGGATACAGAGGACCCAATCAAGCATTGGAAAATCTATCTCATGATGTGGAAAGCAAATGAGAAGAATAATGATACATATTAGAGGAGGTTATTCCCTATGACATTTCATGGAATCACAATAGACTAATACATGGGATTGCCAGAGGGCGAGTACCAAACTTGGGATGAGTTGCACAAAGCATTCATGAAGGAATTTTAGTTGTTCCACAATGACAATGAGATCATTGCTGAAATTTATAGAATGGAACAAGGTGAGGAAGAGTCTGTTTGTTCATACAACTGGAAGTTGAGTGGGTTGTTTACCCATTTAAAAAAAGATAAATCAGATGCATTAAAAAAGAGGTGATTCATGGAGGGACTTCTTTCGACGTACAGAAAGAAGATCAGGGTGGTTAGAAGGTCACGGTGGTCCCTTTGACATCATATAAAGAGGCCTTAGAGTGGGCTTTAAACTTGGAAAGTGAAGCAAAGACGTCATTAAAATGTTGGGGTCATGTTAATGAGAACAAAAGTTACCTTGAAGATGAAAGTGATTCTGATGTTGAGAGTGACTGATAGTGAAATATGATTTTGAAGATAAGAGTAGTTCATTATCCAATTGTTGGGGTCAAGAAGTCAATGAATTGACTTTGCAGAAAAGAACAATAACTCTGAGGATGTGTGTGACATGAAGAGCACAAGATCATTGCTACAAGTATATGCAACACAAAGGGAGATTGTGTGAAGGGGGGATGCCATTGGTGATGAGGTCTATGACAACCACTAGAGAACTAGAAGGCGACAAATTGAGTATGATACTGAAGGCAAACCCATTATGCAATGTTGGTGATGCCATTTGTGGGGGCACTTTGCATGTGAATGTCAAAGTGTTACAAGTCGAGACAAACTTATACGAGATTATCATGAAGCACAAAGCAATTGAATTGATATTGAGTGTGAGTATTTGTATACAATCAACTGCAGTTTGGTTCGTTGAACCAACCAACCAATCGGTTGGTAAACTACCCCCAACTGCGCATTTAGAGAAGTGCTTAGGTAATTAGAAATAATGTAATACATAATATGCATGATATGCTAACATTCCCCCTTATTACATTATTGGCAAATACAAAGAGTATTGCGAAACAATTCAAACTTGACACGTGCAAGTGCCTTGGTGAAAATGTCTGCAACTTGCTCATCAGTGGGAATGTACTGGAGCTGTATATGATGCTTTGGAACTTCATCACGAATGAAATGACATCGAGTGTTAATGTGCTTGGTTCGATCATGAAATATTGGATTCTTGACGAGATTCAAAACACCTTGATTGTCGCAAAACAAATGAAGTGGAAGGTTCTTTGGAAGACCCATGTCTGTAAGGATGCGACTTAACCATATTATCTCGCAAACTGCTCCACTGGCTACGCGATATTCTGCCTCTGTAGAAGATATAACAACCACTTGCTGCTTCTTACTATGCCAAGAGACAGGACCAGATCCAAGATGAAAAATGTATCCAGAAGTCAACTTTCGATCATCAATGGATCCGGCATAGTCTGAGTCCGTGTATCCCTGTAGATAGAATTTGCTATTCTTTTTGTACTCCAAGCCAAAATATGTAGTACCACGGACATAATGAAGAACTCTCTTTGTTGCTTTCCAATGACTCACCTTTGGTTCTTGCATGAACCGTGAAAGATAACCTACAACAAAACTAAGATCTGGCCTGGTATTTGTCAAATATATGAGACTCCCAATCAGTTGGCGATAGAGAGTGCCATCTACCTGAGGTGATTGATCATATCGTGATAGCTTGAGTCCAGGCTCCATTGGAGTTGCCTTAGACTTAAAATCAGTCATGCGATATTTATCAACCAATGTCTTGGCAATACTTCTTTTGTGTTACTCTATTTTGATGTTTTTTCTGAGTCACTTCCAATCCAAGACAATAGTGAAGAAGTCCTGGATCTGTCATTTCAAACGATTGTTTCAAATCATCTTTGATTGCATCAATCATACTCTCTGAGCTCCCTGTTATGATCAGATCATCTACATATAGCACCAAAATCACTATGTCAGAACCATTGTTCTTGATATAGAGATTTGCATCTGAAGGACTTCTTTGGAAACCATGCTGCACTAGGTGACTATCTATTTTTATGTACCAAGCTCGAGGAGCTTGTTTCAGCCCATACAAGGATTTGATCAACTTACAAACTTTATGTTCTTGCCCTTCAACAACAAATCCTTCTGGTTGGGTCATGTACACTTCTTCTTGTAGGTCACCATTCAAGAAAGCACTTTTTACATCCATCCGATGTAACTTCCACCCAAACTGAGCTGTCATGGCACAAAGTACTCGAATGGTAGTCATTTTAGCAATAGGGGCAAAAGTCTCTTCATAATCTATGGCTTCTTTCTGAGCATAGCCCTTTGCAACAAGACGGGCTTTATGCTTATCAATAGTACCATCTACCATCTACCTTATACTTCACTTTGAACACCCATTTGCAGCCAATGGGCTTCTTTCCTGAAGACAAATTTACTAGCTTCCGTGTATGATTTTTCATGAGAGATGTATGTTTTGCTTCCATAGCAGCCTTCCACTGAGGCTTACTAAGTGCATCTTGCACTATTGTGGGTTCATTTTCATCCAATGTTGTCATATAAACCCTCTCATCCTCCATATATGTTTCCCTATCTTCCTCTATATCTACAGATAGTTCATCAAATTGTTGGCAAAGCTCGTCAACCTCTAAAGTTGATGCCTCTGATCTCATCTGCTGAGTCATACTGCGAGTACAATGTTGATCTAGAGTTATATCTGGAAGCGATGTCAACTTTGAATCTCTCAATGTACTAGTATACCATTTGGGAATCTTGTTCTGTGGGATTGGAGCCTCTTTCTTAGGCTCATCTTCCTCAAGGTATACAGTTGTAGAAGTGTTATTTGATGTGAAAGCTTCATCAAATACCACATCTCAACTTATGTGTGTCTTCTTGGTCATAGGATCTATCAATCGATATCCCTTTGAATGCTCATCATAACCAAGAAAGATACATTTCAGGGTTTTCTCATCTAACTTCTTCCTTTTTTGTTTTGGTATGTGCATGAATGCCTTACATCCAAAAACCCTTAGATGAGAAATGGAGGGTTTCTTACCACTCCATGCTTCTTGTGGAGTTTTACCCTGTAGAGCTCCTGTGGGAGCTCTATTCAGGAGGTATGATTGTTAGTCAAAGCATCAGTTGGGCAGATAAAACAAAAATAAATGAACAAATTATTAAATTAATTAAAGTTTCAACACCATCTAAGTTTTATTCTCATTATTTACATATTTATAAGAACAGAAGAGGCGGGAATATTGGAGGAAGGGAGGCGGAGAGATAAGGGAGTTGGAGAAGCGTGGAGGGATAAGGGGATAGGGTAGAGGTGTAGGAATGAGGAGCAGAGAAAGTGGAGGATATTTAAAACAAATTTGCCGACATGATGCCGACAAAGTTCACATGTTCACACTGGGCCTAAACCCTCTTCACACTTTCAACATTCTCCCCCTTAAAGTTGAGAGAACTGACTACACAGTCTCTCAGCTTTATAAATTGAGCTTTAGCCATTCCTTTGGTGAAGATGTCTGCAACATTCTCCAAAGTGCGGCAAAATTTAAGCTCAACAATATCATTTTCCACCATATCTCGGATGAAGTGGTACTTCATATCAAAATGCTTCGTTCTGCTATGGTGGATCGGATTGTATGCCAACTGAATGGCACTGATGTTGTCGCAGTAGATTCTGGTCGGACCACTTTGCTGCTCTCCAATCTCTTCTAACACTTTTCTTAGCCATAGGGCTTGAGTACTAGCATAGGTGACTGCTATATACTCAGCTTCTGTAGAAGACAAAGCTACCACAATTTGCTTTTTGGAACTCCATGTTATTAGTCCTGATCCCAGACTAAAATAGTTCCCTGAAGTTGATTTTCTGTCATCAATATTGCTGCCCCAATCACTATCACTGAAGCCTACAAGCGTGATAGTGTTACATTTATGGTACTTGGATTCCAAAATCCAATGTACCCTTCACATATCTGAGAATTCTCTTAGCTTCTCCGCAAATGCAACTCAGATGGGCTAGCCATAAATCGAGAAACAAGAGAAACAACATACTGAATATCGAGTCTGGTGTTGGCGAGAAACATCAAACTCCCAACCATGCTCCTGAAAGTGGTCACGTCAACTTTTGATGCTCCATCATCTTTGCTCAATTGGATCCCATGTCCAACTGGAGTTGCAACTGGTTTGCAATGCTCCATAGCAAACTTCTTGATCATGTCCCGAGCATACTTATGTTGACAGATGAAGATCCTTGTATCTGACTGATGAATTTCCAATCCAAGGAAGTAATGCATTAAGCCGAGATCCTTCATCTCAAACTGCTTCATCATGGAGCGCTTGAACTCCATATTCACTTTTCTATTACTACCCATGAATATGAGATCATCCACATACAAGAAAACTATGAGGATGTCATTACCTTGCTTCAGGTAGTAAAGTGTGGGTTCATTTCTGCTTCTGGTGAACCCAAAATCTTTGAAGTACCCATCAATGCGTGAGTACCAAGCTCGTGGTGCCTGCTTGAGACCATAGAGTGCCTTTTTCAATCTGTAAACAAGGTGCTCCTTACCTTGTTCTTGAAATCCTTGAGGTTGCTCAACATACACTTCCTCTGTTAAGTACCCATTGAGAAAGGCACTTTTCACATCCATGTGTTGGACTTTCCATCCCTTGTGTGCAGCTAAAGCAAGAACTGTTCTGATGGTCTCCTGTCGAGCTATAGGAGCAAATGTCTCTTCATAATCAATACCATATTTTTGTGTAAATCCTTTTGCAACCAATCTTGCTTTGTGCCTTTCAATGCTTCCATCAACATTGAATTTGGTCTTGAAGACCCATTTACATCCAACACACTTCTTTCCTTTAGGAAGCTCTACCAGCTCCCAAGTATCGTTGTTTTTTATAGAGGTTATCTCCTCTTTCATGGCATCCTGCCATATCTTCTGAGTATAAGCTTTCTCATAACTAGAAGGTTCAAGTTGTGCACTAGTTAACAAGGCATAGTTAACTACATCTCCCCGAGGTTCTTGTTGGGAGTCATCATCACCATACAAATGCATATTTTCAAGTCTTTGTAAAACAAAACTCATCTCACTAGCTTGACTTCTAGTATACCTTCTTTGAAAATTTTTATCCAACATCTGATAAGATGGATGATGCTGGAGAGTTCTCTTACCTCTCGATGGAGAATCAATATCCATTGGTGAGGAACTGACTGATCTTTGTGGAGAAGGACTTGGTGATGATGATGATGAACTGGAAGTCGAATGTCTACTTGGGCTTGGAGGAGGAGGAGGAGGAGTATTCTTGCCTTTCTTTGGTGCTATCTGCTGCACCTGTGTAGAACCTGCATCATGAGATTCAACATCGCTATAAATTTGGGGATTTCCCCATTCTCCCCCTTCATCAAAAATCACATCCCTAGAAAGTATTATCTTTCGAGTCCTAGGATTGTAGAGTCTGTAAGCTTTTGTGTTCTCACTATACCCTAAAAAAATGCATGCTTGACTCTTAGGATCGAGCTTCTTTCTCTGTTAATCAGGAATGTGTGAGTAAGCCAATGAACCAAACACTCTGAAATGCTTAACATTCGGTTTCTTACCATACCATGCTTGGTAAGGAGTTTTCCCTTTCAAACTTGAAGTAGGACTCCTATTCAAAATATACACACTGGTCCTGGCTGCATCTGCCCAATACATATTGCTCAAATGCTTCGTTTGAAGCATAGATCTTGCCATCTCTACAATGGTGCGGTTCTTTCTCTCAGCCACACCATTCTGTTGTGGAGTATAGGCAATAGTGAACTGCCTCTTTATTCCATGTTTTTTACAAAAATTCAAAAAATCATTAGAGGAGTATTCTCCTCCTTTATCTGATCTGAGACACTTAACAAAATATCCACTCTCATTTTCAACTCTTGCTTTAAAATCTACGAAGCAATCAAATGCTTCATCTTTATGCTTCAAGAAATATATCCAACACATTCTTGAAAAATCATCAATGAAAAGAAGAAAGTAAGAGTTGTTACCAATGCTCTTGGTCTGCATCGGACCACAGATGTCCGAGTGCACTAGCTGGAGTGGATAACTGGCCCGCCATGCTTGTCCATGAGGAAATTTGGTTCTAGCATGCTTGCCCAAGGCACAACCTTCACAGACTTCCTTATTGTCCTAAACTTTAGGAAGTCCGGTCACCATCACTTGAGAAGTTAACATCTTCAAACTGGCTGAATTCAAATGACCGTATCTCAAGTGCCACAACACACTTGGATTTGCAATAGCAACATTTACTAATTGATCTCCTCCTGGCTGGCCAAACTTTAAAGGAAATAACTTGTTCCTTGTCATTGGTACTTGAGTAATGACTCTATCACTATTATTCTTATCAAAAATAGTACATTTACCCTCATCAAATAGCAACTTATAGTTCTTCTCTAACATTTGACCAACACTTAAAATATTGTGTTGGAGATGAGGTGTGTAATAGATATCACTTACTTGTTTCATGCCTTCTTTTGTTGGAACCTCCATGGCTCCAATGCCTTCAACAGCCAATGACTTGTCATCTCCCAATTTGATGTTGGATTTGTACGAAGAATCCAGAGTAGCAAAGAGTTCTTCTTTGCCACTCATATGATTTGAACACCCAGTGTCCAAGATCCAGGTATCATTCAGGTTCTGATCTGACTTGCCATATGAGAGAAAGAGATTTGAGGTCCCTTCCTCTTCTCCAAAATTACCATACTGACTGCTCTGACTGCTGCTCCCTTGAGATGATTTCGACCAATAGTCACGAGCAAGCTTGTTTGGACTTGTCACTTCCTTTTCCTCGTCCTGGATGCTTCCCTCTGTTCTGTTGTCTACCTCTATTCTGACCTCCACTTCTGTTTGAAGATCCTCCTCTGTTAGGAGTTCCACCTCGTGGACTATTCCTACCTCTACCTCTGTGTTGACCCCTACCTTGTCCTCTGCCTTGTCCTTTTCCTTCTTGTGAAGCGAAGGCTTTGTCATCGCCTCCATGGCTAGTGGAAGGAGATTCCTGCAATCTCTCTTCATGTGAAAGAAGAGAACCAATTAGTGCATCAAAGGAAAGTGCAGTCAAATATTTTGACTCTTCAATAATGATTGCTACATGATTCCACTTAGGAAGAAGTGTTCGCAACACTTTCTTCACCACAACTTCTGGTTTAATCTCTTCACCTAGAGTGATCATTTTATCTACTACGGATTTGACTCGCACGCAGTAGTCTCCTACTTTCTCATTCTCTTGCATTCTGAGATTTTCAAAATCTCTTTTTAGAGTTTGAAGCCTTACTTGCTTCACTTGATCACTCCCTTGAAAACTTTCCTTTAAAGCATTCCAAGCATCTTGAGTTGTGACACAGGATGCTATTCTAGGAAAGATGCTTTTATCTAGGGCTGCTTGCAAATGATACAAGGCAGAGGAATTATTTTTCTGTGCTTCTTTCCTAGCTTTTCTATCAGCAACACTTAAAGCAGTCCAATCAGTAGGAGAGGGTTCTGTGTAACCCTCTTCAACTACATCCCACAAACCTTTACCTATCAACAAGGTTTTCATCTTTATTGACCAGTATTCATAATCACTACCATTGAATTCTGGAATTGGAAGATTTGAATTTGAAGCCATTTCTACTACTTGAAAGCAAACTTTGATTTGACTAAAAATAGGAAGTACAAAGCAATTACAAGTTCAAATCAAATCTAGATTTCTTAACTCTCTCACTCGATTTCTTCTTCTTCTTGTGGATTGTCCAGTATTGGAGGTCCAAAATTGTCTGCAATGGAATCCTCGTCATCACTGATGACAACTATTTTAGGAGCTGCCACAGGCTCAGCTTGTGCTGGCTCAGGCTCTGCTGACTCAGGCTCTGGAGAGTGTGGAATATAACTTTCACTAGATTGTTCCTCTGGCTCAGCTGGAGAGTAGCTATCACTGGCTTGATCTACAAGTGCGGCTTCAATTGTATCGGACTCCTCCACTTGTTGTCCGAATATATTATCTTCTGAGTCAGCCTCGTATCCAGAATCGGGCTTCCTCTGGTGAGCTATTACTGAATTCTGCAGTTGACTGAATACAGTTTGTATTCCGTTTCGCTGGACCCTCTCATCAAAAGATTCAACAGATTCTCTCCGTAGTAGAGAGCACAAAGCATGGTAACATCCGGTAGATCTGATCATCTACTCATTATCACAATAGATGAACTGAGTTATAACATCAATTTTCAAGGTGCCCAAAAAAAACTTTATCTCCGGAAAAATATCTTTCCAATTCCACTTAAAAAGTTTTTCAAAATTTTTTATAAAGTCTTTAAAAAAATTTAATAATTTTCTTTATATCCTTAATTATTTTTTAAATAACCTATATATTTAAAAATAATTAACAATATAAAAATGAACAATTATTAAATTAATTATAAAGCCTTTTAAAAAAATGAGAAAAAACAATTTAAATTAACAAAAAAAACCTTTTCTTAAGCGATTCGAACCCTCGACCGCTTCGTTCCAAGTAAGGTACTTGGGCCACTACACCACGCGGCCACCTTTGGGATTAAAAAGCATGCGCTTCACCTTAACCCTTGCAGTATGACGTGCCAAAAAAATAAAAAAACAAAATTTTATAGACTTGCTCCGGCGGGTTTCGAACCCGGGTTCTCCTTGCTGCTCGCGAGGAGCCTTTACCATCACACTACGGTGCCTGTCGAGTATAGAAGAAGACCTCCTTCTTCTTATACTGTCGGCGGGCGTCGAAAAATAAAAAAAAAATAAAAAAGAATTGTCCCACATGCACCGGGACGGGGGAATTTTCAGTTTTTTATACGCGTTCACCCGCATATACCATCGATTGCCTTCGGGCAATCAAACCAGCCAACCTTTTGCCAGCGAAGGACCAACCGACACTTGCCACGTGGCGTTCACGCCACTCACCGTGCCACATCAGCACCTGCCTCACCGCCATGTCAGTTCGCCACGTCAACGTCACCTCTGCCAGCTCAGCCCCTCGAGCTGTGTTCCAAGTCTGCACCTGCCACCTGGTGCCTCGAACCACGTGCCCAGCTCCTGTGGGCTGCCACCTGAGCCCTACGTCAGCTTTCCTTGGTTTGCATGCTTCCCCACGTGCGCCTCGGTCCACGTGCTATCGTGCCAAACTCCTACCTCGAACTATGTGCCACCAATCAGCGTCCACACCAACGCAGCTCTCTACGCCCGCCTCGAGATCCGTGCCCTCGGATCTGCTTCGAAGACTGTCGCCTCGGGATCCGTGCCCCGTGCCTCGGAGTCTACGCCCACCTCGGCTCTGATACCAATGTTAGTCAGAGCATCAGTTGGGCAGATAAAACAAAAATAAATGAACAAATTATTAAATTAATTAAAGTTTCAACACCATCTAAGTTTTATTCTCATTATTTACATATTTATAAGAACAGAAGAGGCGGTGGGAGTGGAGGGATAAGCAGAATGAGGAAGAAGAGGCGGGAATATTGGAGGAAGGGAGGCAGAGAGATAAGGGAGTTGGAGAAGCGTGGAGGGATAAGGGGATAGGGTAGAGGTGTAGGAATGAGGAGCAGAGAAAGTGGAGGATATTTAAAACAAATTTGCCGACATGATGCCGACAAAGTTCACATGTTCACACTGGGCCTAGAAATATCTAGGTATTTCTGGGCCTAAACCCTCTTCACACTTTCAACAATGATGTTGTGCTTACTGCTTCTGCCCAATATTCTTGCTCAAGGTGTGCCCCTGCAAGCATACATCGAACCATTTCCACAATGGAACGATTCCTCCTTTCAACAACTCCATTTTGTTGTGGAGTATAGGCTGTAGTCAACTATCTCTTAATCCCATGTTCATTCAAAAATGATGAAAATTCCTTGGAGGTATATTCCCCCCCTCGATCTAAGCGAAGGGTTTTGATGGAACATCCTGACTCTTTTTCAACAAGCTTCTTGAACTGCTGAAAGTACAGAAATGCCTCTGACTTCAATTGAAGAAAGAAAACCCACATCTTCCATGAGTGATCATCCACAAACAATTGAAAATACTTCTTTCCACCAAAGCTGGTTGGCATAGGACCGCACAGATCGGTGTGTACCAACTCCAAAGGTTTCTTAGCTCTGGAAGAGCTAACTTCAAACGGTACCCGGTGTTGCTTCCCTGCTAAGCAATCCGAGCAAACCGACAATGTAGATGAAAGGTTGGGAAGTCCTCTCACCATCTCATATTTGCTCAACTCGAGCAAATATCCTGAACTTAGATGCCCATATCTCTTGTGCCACAGAGAAGTAGCCTCCTTTGTAGTTGCTGCCAGGGCAACATGAGGCGTTGAAACGGCATCTAAAATGAACAAGCCATGTTGGTATGATTTGGTTGCTACATGTTTTCCTTTTCTGGTTATAAAAAATCTTTTTTTTCCTTTCGCAACACGGAACACAACATCCATATCTCGATCCAACATCTGAGGGACTGACAACAAATTATTAGCCAATTCAGGAACATAAAGTACCTTTTCAATCTGACATTTGCCATCTGGAATAGTGATAGAAACATCACCTTCACCCTTCACTTGGTAGACTTGATTGTCAGCAATTGTTACTAGCTTACCTTCTTTCTCCTCAAATGTCTCAAACCACGATTTATTGCCAGTCATGTGTTTACTAGAACCTAAATCAATATACCATACAACATCTATCTGCGAAGATGAAGTATGAGTCATGAGCACCTTGTGTGCTCTCTCAGATTCTAAGTCCGAATCTGATTCTACATAATCTGAGTTTGAATTTGATTCGGCATAAGCAACATGCCCCTTGGGTTGCTTATTCTTTTTATGTGGTTTGTATTTCTCTTTTCCCTTCTTCTTATGAGATTGGTCATTCTGTTGCCTGTTCTTAAACCAACATTTGTTGGTGTCATGGTTATTCATATCACAAATCTTGCAATATTGTGTGTCATTCTGCTGATGTTGTTTCCCTTTTCCCTTTGTTGAAGATCGTCCTTTTTGAAACTAACCTTGTTTCTTACCCCCTTGTTTGGTGTAGAGGGCATTATCCGACACTTCATCCTTCTGAAACTGATTTGCCTCCTCAGTTTGAAGCAAATTCACCAATTCCACAAAAGATACTTGTCTACCAGATACATTAAGAGAGGTTATCAACATCTTATAGGACTCTGGCAATGCTCTCAAGATGACAGAGGTCAAGAGAGTATCATCCACTGGTTGTCCCATAGAATTCAATTTGGTTTTCAATTCCGCCACTCTGCAAAGGAAGAGGTCAACTGTCTCACCAGATTTCATACTGAGTGTATGTATTTGAGTTTGAAGGTGTAGAATAGTGGATTGATTCTTTACCTTCATAAATAGTAATCAAAGCATCCCAAGCTTCCTTACTAGTTTTGGCATCACAGATATGAGGCTGGACCTCATCTATTGTAGCAAGTAGAATGAACATGAGACATTTCTTGTCCTTCTTATCAAAAGCTTCTTGATCTACTCCTGCTGTTGTAGGACGTTTGGTAGTGCCAATCACTACATCCCACAAATCTTCCACTTGAAGAATAGCACGCATCTTTGTCTTCCATGGTGAGAAGTTAGAACCTTTCAGCAACTATAAATCTGATAGATATTTGTGAACAGAGGCCATTGTGAAGGTTCCTTATAACAATTTTTCTTCCCCCCTGTGTCTTAGAATTTTGCAACAAGAAATGTTGGAGATCCCCCCTTTTTGTTGCAAAAAATAAACAAGGAAAAAAATTGTATTGGGTCACTTTCAAACTCCAAAAAACTTATCCCTCCAAAATGGTTGGAGAGGAAGAAATAGAGTATTTTTGAAAAAAAATCTTAGAGCTTCGCCACATGCTAAAAAAAACTTCCTTGCCCTCCGTGAGAAAAACAATCTCCTTTGTGGGCACAAAAGTTGTCAATATCTTGCTTGGACAAAATAAAAATCGTCAATTTCTTGCTTGGGCAAAAAAAAATTGCTAATTCTTGCTGCAAAAAAAAACTTGCTTTGTCAAAAATTTAGCAAAAAAAAAAAATCGGATTCGTGGCAAAAAAAACAAGTGGCGCCCATGGGATTCGATCCCGTAACCAGTGCTGGGCAAACTTGGCGCTCCAACCACTCCGGCTACCGAGCAGATGAGAATAAAGAAAGACGACCTCCCTTTTAACACAGTCTTCGGCAGGTGACAAAAAAGAAACGTGTGGGACTTATTTGTCCCACATCGTTCGTGCTGCATCGAGTGTGTGCTTTATGAACAACAAAGCACACAGGAGACTTTGATTGCCTTTGGGAAATCCGTTTGCCCAACCAGTGTTTTGCCACCGTCACGTGTCACCAGTAGGCTTGTTAACCCCTGCCACGTCAGATCTACTTTCTCGCCATGTCACGCGTCCAACTCCCTGCCACGTGGACCATGCCACGTCAGACTGCTCCCACGTCAGCTGTCGGAGTGCGTGTCAATGTGGTCTGTGTCAGCTCTTGTCTGTGTCTGCGTCAGTCCGGTCCAGGTGGCTCGTCTGCCATGTGTCCTGTCCGGGTAGGTCTAGGTGTCTCGTCTGTCCAGGTCAGCGTCACGTCAGCACCAAATGTGCTCCTGCCACGTGTATGGCTGCTGACCTGTCACCTGCAATAAAAAAACACCTCAGGAAGCGAGCCCGACTTGGGCTTCGCTGTTCGCCCGCCTGGGTCCTCCGCATCTCGTGTCGCCTTGGGATCCGAGCCCGCCTGCATCCTCCTTTGCTGCCTCGGGAAGCAAACCCACAGCATGCACCCTGCGTTCGTGTTCTGCAATGTCGTCAGGGGTTCTGCAACGTCATGTTTTGGATTCACCATCGACCATCACACGCCTCGAATAAGACGCCAACTATCACGCATTCACCGTCTCAAAAAATGCGCCCAACATCGACTGCTCTGGTACCATATTCAAGATTATCATGAAGCACGAAGCAATTGAATTGATATTGAGTGTGAGTATTTGTATACAATCAACTGCAGTTTGGTTCGTTGAACCAACCAACCAATCGGTTGGTAAACTACCCCCCAACTGCGCATTTAGAGAAGTGCTTAGGTAATTAGAAATAATGTAATACATAATATGCATGATATGCTAACAAACTAGTGATGCATAGAGAGTTCAAAGTACTGAACAAGAGTCACAGCCCTAGCCATTGCACATGAAGACAAGGTGGCACAGTAGCTAATACAGATGGCAAAGTGAGTGATGTAGACAAAGTGAATGATGTAGACAATGAAGAGAGAAGTTCGGTGCTTGACCATCTACTAGGGTCATCTGGCTATCTAGACTTGGGCCATTTGGACCCAATTCTTGATTTTCAAGGCTTAGACCATCTGAGCCTAGACCATCTAAGTTGGGACCCAAGTTTTGGCAAAGACAACAGGTTCCTAGACAGCTCTTGGGTCGTCTAGCCCAAGGGAAGGGTTGCTTGGACCTTCCCTAGGCTTTCTAAGCCTCAAACTACTCCCAGGCCATTAGACGAACATCTCAAGCTGTTTAAAGATAGATCACAATTGTCTAGAGAACATGCAAAGCCACCCAATGAAGAGGGTGAGCCATCTAAAGTTTGGGATGAAGATGTGTCATGAGAAGAACAAGTGGGGTTGTTTGAAGAAAGGCATGAGCAAGGTGGAATTCATGACGACATTAGAGGGCAAGGGATAGAGCCATCTAGATGTCCAAGCAAGCTGTTTAGCCGCTTGGGCTATTTGGGCCAAAGTGTTGGCATAGTCTAGGATGGGATGCGCACACATTTCCAACAAGCCCACCATGTGCAAAGAAAAATAAAGAGCCAAGGCTACAAAAGACAAAAACAACGCGTGAAACAAGCAATCGCATGTAAAACAATTATTGGTCTTGAAGGGACAATTAAGGGAGTGGACGGGCACTTGCTGCATGCAAGCCAAGTGTCCTCCTACCTCCAACTTATAAAAAGAGGTGAAAAGCTTTCACTTGCTAATTTCACACATGGAGTCAAGAAATAGTGAGGAGCCAAACGAGAGCACACCGGTTAGTTGAACTTGAACTAGCTAGGGTATGGGCTAAGGCATGCACTGGGATGTTTAGTAGCACAACGAATCATATTTCATTGTGCAAAATTCCAAGGCGTCAAAGGAGAAGGGTGAAGCAGATGCAAAGAAGAGGATTGCACTAGAGCATTGGAGTTAGGGCATGCTAGGACAACAGTAAAAACAAGGGTTTTACTAAAAACCCTTGTTCGACAACCCCAAAATTTCAAGTTGTGTAGGTGAGACATTTGCAACGGAGAAATGCAGTTGTCGTAAGTGGTGGAAGCGTTGAGAAATGAAGGAAAGGATGTGCAACAATAAGGAGGACGTGTTTCACGAAGGAGAAACTTTCTCAAGAGTTGCCAAGTCGCCCAAGGGCTATAGATGGTCGTCCAAACCTTGAGCAATGCCACACGAACCATAAGGAGCATCATCTAGAGTGAGGAGAAGACCGTCTGGAGTGTGTATGCTATAGACATTGTTGTTGGTTGGTAGTATTTGTTCATTAGGTTTTGTGTGTAGGCATGGAAGCATTGAAGTAAGATCACACAGTTGCAATCCAAGACAACATATGGACGTTGCCATATAAGTGGAACTAAAGATTGTGTCGTTCCAATGAATTGTTGTATGCCGTTCAAGTGGGAGAACGCCATTCAAGCGTGCATCTGATGTTGTCGTACAAGCACTTGCCATTCAAGAAGATTCTAACTTACCATACAAGTGTATGATGCCATACAAGTGCATGATGTGTTGCAAAATTGCATTGACTACAATCATGCTTGGCCTCTAAATCTACCATTCTGGTCCTCCACTGTTGGGAAACTCACCATCGTGCTACATTTGGCGTCATTGCCACTGGTTGAATTGAAGCTGGGTTAAGTTGAAGAACCAACACGCATGAAGTGTAGGGAGGCATAGATTCCATACAATGAGGACATGGAAGACAAAGTCATGAAACAAGTTAGATTCTTGTGAGGAGTCGGAGGATTTCCAACCAAGTGTTGCAGTCATAGGCGAACAAACTTGAAGAGCCAAAAGTTGAACGTGTGTGAAAACCTCAATGGGAGGATGGTCCAAGTGAATCACATGTAAGGTGGCAGATATTGTTAACAATAGAAGAAGTTCAAGACAAACCATGAGCAAACAAAGTTGAACTATGACGAACATCAAAGGTGCACGAAGAGACGAGGTTGAACAACTAGTAACACTAGTACAGGAGGGGGAGTTTGTCAATCAAGCACAAAGGCAACCACAGGAAGGTGATTGGATCAAAAGACCAAAAAAAACACTAGTATACTTGCGAAGGGAAGGTGCACCAGAAGTTGGAAGAAGACTGTTTGCTAATGGAGAGGTCAAAGGCAAAGAATTGCCAAGAGAAGAACTTCATAGTGAAGTAGTGAAAATCAGCCATCGATGGCAAACATGGCACAAATTGTAGCAGCAATAGACAAGAAGCGCCCACCATTTCTGGGTGACTAGAAGGAAGACTCGAAAAGCCATATTGGAACATGCATAACCATGTGGCGAGCAAATGGATTGGACAACGAGCAATCTTGGCTAAGATTATTTCCGACAACACTGCAAGGGATCTTAATGGACTGGCAATTAAAACGACGAAGTACAAATCATTTCACTATATGGGAAGAGATGACAAAGGAATCCATCAAAGAATGCAAATGACTCCGGGATGATATTGAGATCATCAGAGATATCTACGCCACAAAGCAAACGAAAAAGGATGTCAAATCCTAAAATCGAAGATTAAAGGAACTAATTGACAAGATGGAGGTATGACCAGCATATAGTCTACAAAGATGCTAGTTCCTAGATGGGTTGTTGTCGTGGTACAAGAAAGAGTTGAAGGTAGTTCCACCAACTACCTATGAGGAGGCATACAATAGAGCAATCACTTTGGAAAGTGAAGCCAAACAAACGACAACAGGATTAAGTCACTACAAAGATTCAGACTCAGATAGTGACCATGATGACCTACATGTGGTGATCCAGGCCATGAGGAAGGATTTGGAAAGAATGGTGCGAGATGCAAAGGATGAAAAGAAGAAAGAAAGACAGGACATTTGGTGTCTAGAATGTAAGATGGGGGACATAAGAATATCACTTGTCCAAAGAAGGCCTACTACAACCTTTATGAAGTTACATGGCATGCAGTTAGAGATTGTCAATTTAACATAAAAAGCTCGAGGCTCCAAATGTTGGTGGTGCAAAAGGAAGAGAAAGATGAGAAGCCAAGTACATCTAAGAACGGACAAGCAACGAAAAGTGGCGGATACAAAAACAACCATTGAGGAGGAAGACAACTACAGCAAAGCAATCGACAATGAGTAGGACAAAAACAATTGCAATATAATACATATGGGAGGCCCATCATCCAATGCCAAAGATGCCAAGAGTGGGGGCACTTTGCATGCAATTGTCAAAACTAGCCAATTGGAGACAATTTTGGAAAATGCATTAATGTGTCAATAGTGTGGTACGACTAGTCATAGGGATGTGAATTGCCTAGAGAAGGCGAGTCAAAGCAACTCACAAAATGACAATTTTGTTAGCTTTTGATGAGTATATGATATAGGAAATGCAACCACAAGATGTAAGATAAGCAATCTAAGATATCTATATGATAATGGCACTATAATATGCAGGAAAATAAAGAGATAAACTTCTGCAATAACTCAGAAATATGCCATTAATGAAAGCTTACGAAAATAGTACAATGCAGTATAATGGAGGACATGAACACTCCACAAATTGTTTTTAAAGGAACTACATTGTACTCCTCTACCAATCTATACTATGCACTCTCTATATTCTCTTCTTTCTTCACTCACTATAAGGCCTATCTATAGGAAGATAAGTTCCTTGGCCCTCACTCTACCTTTGACTCTATCCTATGACTCATGTACATGTGGACTACATGCACATTTACATCATTGCACATTCTAACACTTGTGCATTTATTACATGCTGAAGTAACTATTTAACTTCACTCTAGTAATGTACCAAAGGTGGTACATTAATATGTACCCAATAATGTAATATACTCTAACAAATTTCACTGACATCGAAGAGCCTCCAGTAAACTAGCAACCAAAGGAGAATAATGTGCTTGTGGTAACAAGGGGTCAAGCAAAGAAGATAGAACAATACCCTAATCCTACCAAAGAGGAGAGATGGCAAGAAGCCCACGATGCAGTGGAAGAAGAGATGAAAAAGACCAGGCAAGAGCAATTGCTCCAAGAAAAGAAGTTGAAAAAGTCGATCACTAAAGGAGAAGATGAGATGTCAACACAACAACTGACAAAGCAAGTATTGAACACAACAGCAAAAGTGAAAGTTTCAAGCTAACTTAGTGTCGTATGTGTTGGTAGGAGAAATGATGTGACCAAGAAGCATTGTGAAACTGCAAAGCCAGCAAGAAGCAACTACAACAAGGGGAGGAGATCAATTCATTGATCGGACAGTATTGATGATTGATGTTGGAAAAAATCCAATATTAATCCATATTGAGTTGCTTAATCAAAAGTTGACCCAAGTGATCATAGATGGAGGGTTGAGTGTTAATGTACTACCTAAGAAGACTTGGAGGGAGATTGGAGCACCATTCTTGTGGTCTCCAAATTTTAATTTGTATCGTGCATAACAGTATGGAATTGAGATGAAAGGAGTCCGGACGGCTTAGAAATTGAAGATCATTGATCAAGAATTTATCATGGATTTTGTAGTGATTACCATACAAAAACCAGCATATGATGCACTATCAGGACGAGGATGGTTGCGCATGGCAAAGGTGAATCACAATTGGGAGGACCATTTGACTTTTAAGAAAGGGCAGCACAAGTATATGATTAATTTGAAAAACCAACCTGTAAGTGAGGATCTTGCGACAACTGACGAGCTAGGGAATTCATCCTCGGATGATAATAGCGGACATGACCCGAAAATAGTGCTGCAGTTAGAAAATGCACAGAAGATGAAAGGCATTCAGATTGCAAACTTCTCCATTGGTAGATGGAGGATTATGAAGCCTTTCTGCCAAATTGTCTCTGAATTCAGGCAGAGGAAAACCATCATGAAGAAATGAGAAACTTTTATGAGATCGGTGAAAGTGGTAAGAAAGAACAACACCAAAATATGAAGCAAGATAAAAGTGAAACTTTCCAAAGAACTTTGCAGAATATACAATTGATGATGTTGTCATAGATGAGAAGTCAACACACCTGTTGGATGTGGTGAAAATAGTGAATGAACTTGACACCATAAAGTATTAAGGCCAAAAAAATGGTTCAAGTGAAGCTTGGCGAAGAAAATGAAGAAAAGGTGATCCAATGCGGAGATGAGTGGGACCCAGTGCTGAAGGCAACAACATTCAAAATCTTTATGGACTATAAAGATGTCTTTGCATGGATGTACAAGGATTTGAAGGGGATACCATAAGAATTGTGTGTGCATTGGATCTAGTTGACTCCAGGTGCACTACAATAAGAAAATGGCCATATAGAATGAATCCCAAGCACACAACTTTGGTAAATGAGGAAATTCAAAAGATGCTAGATGCTAGAATAACCTTCAAAGTTATGGTGAGTGAGTGGATATCGCTGATTGACATTACTTTGAAGGAGGTGAACTAGATTTGCATGTGCATTTCTGAAGGTTGAATGCTGTCACGATTAAAGGCCCCTTTCCAATCTTGTTTACCGATTCAATCTTGGAGAAGGTTGTTGGACATGAAATCTATTCATTTATGGATGGATTTACTAGCTATAATCAGATAAGAATCGTTAAGGATAAGTTGAAGACTGTTTGTAGTAGAGAACGGGATCTATGCATAAAATTGAATGCCATTTGGTTTATGCAACGCCCCAGTCATTCCAAAAAATATTATTGTATATTTTTTAGTAGATGACTGGAAAATTCAAAGTCTTTTTGGACGAGGAAGGACGAGCACCTAGAACCATTGGAGAAGTGTACGTTGTTGTGCATGAATACTCGTCTATTGTTGAATCTTAAGAAGTGTAAGCTACTGTTGTCGTATGGCAAGCTATTGGAACATGTAGTATGCAAAGAAGGGCTGAAGACCAACCCTGATGAGGTCTGCATCATAATAAGTATGTAGGAACCATATGACGTGAGCTCAGTGAAATCCTTTTTAGGGCATGTTAGATACTACAGGAGGTTTTTCAAGAACACTGCCCAAGTGTCCCACCCGTTAGATGAATTGAGGTGCATAAATGTTCCTTTCTATGGGAGAAGGAGCATCAAAAGGCCTTCAAGGAGTTGAAGGCAAAGTTGGTTTGCGCACCCATTCTGGTGTTTCCAAATTGGGACAAGGAGTTTCACGTCCACGTAGATGCATCCAATTTTGTGATTGGATGTGGATTGGCCTAGGAGGGGTAGTTTGGGCTGGATCAACCCATTTACTTTTCAAGTTGATTGTTGTCAAGAGCAAAAAAGAACTACAACACGACAAAGAGAGAAGCTCTAGGAATGGTCTATGCAATACAAAAGTTCAAACATTACTTGATAGCCAATTGTTTTTCTTTCTATGTGGATCAGCAGGCACAGTTGTACCTAACCAATAAACCGACTATTCGTGGGTGAGTTAGTAGGTGGTTCATCACATTACAAGAGTTCGTGTTTTGGGTAGTGGTGAGACCTAGAAAGAAGAATGTGATAGCGGATCAGTTGTCAAGGATCTGTTTGAGAGAACTTGTAGGAGTGTCAAACGAATTCCTTAACGCTCATTTATCTGCAATCAGTGCAATCCCTTATGGTACAAGTCGATTGGAGAATACTTGTTGACAATGTTAGTTACCAAAGGAGATGACAGCAGCGAAAAAAAGAAAGTCATCATCAAAGTCAACACCATTCCAATTGACTATATAGCTGGTTTGTTGTATAAGATGGCACAAGATGGAATATGGAGAAGATGCATGATGGAAGAAGTGAATGCAACGCTGAAAAGCCCATGAAATATGGGGCAAGATGCAATAGCAAGGAAAGTGCTTCTAGCAAGGCTATGGGGGCCCACCCTCTATCGTGATGCCAAAGAGTTTGTAAAAGCATGCGATGCATGCCAAGGAATTGGGAAACCATTGTAGAGGGACATCATGCCATTACACCCAGCCACAAGAGTATGGGATACCTTTACAGCTGACAAGTGGCAGGGGAGGACATTTCATCAATAAGACAATCAAGAAGTTGACTACAAAATTCAATATTTTGCATTCATTGTCAAGTCCATATTACCCAAGGGCAAATGGGCAAGCTGAGGCAACAAACAAAGTCTTGGTTTTTGTAATTCACAAGACCTATGGTGTTATGAACCTCTCTTCTCATTAACAATAAATTATTCACCAATATGCAAAAATATCAAACATGCATCCACAATAACAATCCACACAATAAAATAGAGATAGATAATACCCTTGAGGTAGGGCAACACCAAGAATACTCCTTAAGGAATCACTCCACAAGATCTCTAGCTCCATGAGCCAAGACTCTTACAAAGAATACTTCATATGACTTCTACAATTGGGGGTACATCTCTCTTTATACAAGAATGTGATGGTTCACCTTCCATGAGTTACAAAGTGCATAATATTATAATATGACACTATGTTATATATTATTATAATTTTATGTGTGACCCATGCCATAATACAATATTATATTATATCCCCACATTCATATCCTTAGGTACCTAACATGTAGAATATAGGGCGCTGACTGGGAGGAGCAATTGCCAACAATTCTATGGGCATATTGAACTACGTTTAAGCCAACGACGAACCATACACCATTCCAGTGAATGTACGAACAAGAGCCAATAGTGTTAGTAGAGTTCCTAGTGCTAAGGGTGGCGGTGCAAAACCGAATGGGCGACGAGGAAAGTCTAGAGGAGAAGCTCGTGACACTCGTGAAACTAAAGAGAAAAGGGCAATGGCACATTGGGCGATAGAGTTGGCCCAACATCAAAGGAAGTTATGGCACGATAAACACTTGAAGATTGAATTGAAACCAGATGACTTAGTGTTGAAGTTCAAAGGCAAACGTGAAATAAAGTTGGGAAAGTTGAAGACTTTATGGCTTGGACCCTTCCAAGTAGTTGAGATGATGGAAAATGGCATAGTACGATTACAAAAAATGGACAAGATGATGTGTCCTAAGATAGTTAATGGTTCAAAACTGAAACCATATAAGATGAAGGTGCAGGTGAAAATGGTTAGTTTTGAACCAAGAGAAGCAAAAAAGGAGAGTGTAGGAAGGCTGATTGCAACACCAAATCGATCTTCCCAAGCATTTGAAGGTATAGTGGTTCAGGAAGAAGAGGGTGCAGAAGAAGAAAGTGATCTAGGACTAAACTGGTTGTTTGGGAATACACGAGAGTAGCCCATAATTGAACAAGAAGAATTGGAACCCCTTCCCACGAAGCAAAGGTGTATAAAGGTGTATGTACAATTCCCAGACATGGAAGAAGAAAGGAGACTCAAATCACTTAGTGACGAAGATGTACAGAGAATGATAATCGCAAGAAGAGAGTCACCGAATAATGAACGAGCATGAAGACATGAGTCTACAAGTACAAGTTGGTCTCCAACATCAAATGATATGCTTGGAACCACAATTGTTAAAAAGAGGAATGTGAACGATTACAAAGGTGTAATGTATAGATGAGGGAGCAAATCGTTCAAGAGGCTGGAAGAATAATACAAGGTCTTGATGCAAGAGAAATAAGAAGGCAAGAAGTGTTGAATGATTTGGAGCAATGAAGAGTGAGGAGAGAAGAAGCAAATAAGATATTGTGAAGAGACATTTTTGAAACACCTACATCTCAAGAAGGAGATGGAAGGAATTGGCAGATGGATACCAGTAGTATATTCTCCATAATTTCTGATGGTACAAGCAGTTCAAGCTTGAGATTGCAACTGAGAAGATTAATAAGGAGAAGCACATCAAGACCCCAACTAGGTCTCCAACAAGATGAAAGGAACAATCAACAAAGTAACTTCGAGGAGGGTAGGTGGATGAGAAGGAGATTGGATGATACACCAGTCATGGCAGTTGACGAAGTGGGAGGTACTAGTAATTTGCAAGGGCTACTAGATTCCCCAGTATTGGTAGAGAGAAAAGGCAACTTAGGCAATTCGGGAAGGTCGTCAAGTCTTCTTGGCCTTCTGAGTTTGCCCAGCCAAGGGAGAAGTTTGGTTGGTCTCCCTCCCAGTAGTTTAAGAGGAATATTTTTCCCTCCAACTATCACTAGGCTACACAACCGACAAGATGGCCCGTTAAGACCATCCTCTAGTGGCTTTATAAACAACTAGTTACAATGTAACCATTAGGATCGACCATCAAGACCGCCTTTTGGTTTGCGTCCAAACCAAAGACTCCATAGGAATAGACAACCGAGGAATCAAAGGAGATCATGGACGGACCTTCGACAACCTACAGGAACTAATAAGCAGACCTAAGTTAAAGAGGCTTGCCTAGAGGAAAGAAATGAAGAAAGAAACATGCTTGAACATGGTGGATCATCGTGAAGGAGAAGGCGATAGGCCAAGGCAAAATGTGGAAAGAAGGGGCAGGGAAGCCTACCATACAAAAGCAAAAGAGAGGCAGAACACTTGTATAACAAACTATCGTACAAGCAGTAGCCATACAAGGAGTTGTATGATAGACGACCATACAAATGAAGAGTGGGTCATACATATGCAAACCATACGAATAGAAGTAATGGTACGAGAGAGGACCATACAAACGCCGAACAAGGAGATCGTTGTGCAAATGAAGGAGATTGAACAACAGATCAATCGAATAGACATCGTTGACAAGAAGAGACCGATCCAACGATAGGAATAGTAATTGAAGTGGTAGTTGGGGTGGTCGTATGAATCGTACGACAAAATTTGACTTAAAATGCAAGTTTCCCTTTTTGAAAAAAAAAAAATAATAAATAAATAATAGAAAAAGTAAAAAATAGTAAAATACAAAATAAAGCGTTGTTCAAGTCATGCAAAGGTAGTGAGGTGGCGAACTGACAGATATGGGGCAGTTAATGTATGCGGCCAACGGGTTTTTCCCTCCATGAGCACTATAAATACATGCATTGGGCAAGGCCTAGGTACTTCATTCTAGCACCTTACGGAGAGCGAGTAGAGGAGCCAATGCATGTAGAAGGGGGCAGTGTGTGCAAAGAAAGCCAACATATGGACAATGCAGTGCTTCAGAGGAACATGTCATGCAGAGTTACTGTGGAGGAGAGTCAATTCAAAGGGCGCAAACAATTGTCGAAAGGAGGAAGTAGTTGAAATAATACTGAATGCATGCGCCCTGAGCTGGAATTGCAACAAGAGAAACATAATTGTGTAGGCGTACGAATGACCATATGGCCATACGGATGGGGCAAGTGAATTTTTTTTTTCCAGTTGTAGGCAATAAGGGTGCAAAACTACTGGAGGAGTTGTACGAACAATAAGGTGACGAAGGCCAAGCGAGGGTAAAATTCAATAAGCAAACTATGCAAAGAAGCTGCCAGGTGAACCGTGTCGTACAAGCAACAGAAACCCCGTGTTGAAGACTGGGTCATATTTGTCAGAAGGGTGTCCTACAAACATTGTCGTACGAGTGCGGGCCTGTAGTGTGCTATACAAGTGGAATAGCAAACAATTGTGTCGTAGGAGTATGACATGAACTATGTCATACAATCAAGGAGTTGTACGACAATGCCGTACAAGTAGAGTGGAAGCGTTTTACAACCAGGGAGGTGTGGGTTGTACAAGCCTAGTTGCAGTCATAGACAGAGTTGCTGAGAGCTGAAAGAATGCAAAAATCGAGTATCATGGAAAGGATACAACGAGTGAAGTAGCATAGGAGAGCTCCACCAAAATCGAAGTTGCAATTGGGATCTCATTCACGTGATGAAAAGGCTACAGTTGTTGAAAGGAGAGGACTTGTAGAACGTGTCCGTGCGAGGGAGCGAGAGTGCAGCCAAGAAGCTAAACAAGACAACATGGGTAGGCAACATGGCAAAAGGTTGAGATATGTTAGGAGGTGAAGTCAATATCCAGATCTCCAATGTTCTTCAACAAAGAGGTGCATGGTGGTGCAGCTTATAAAGAGGAAACAAACAGTATTTTGTAGTCTTCCTTTGGGAGAGGAAACGAACAGTTTTTTGGACTCTTCCTTTGGAAGAGGAAACGAATAGTTTTTGGACTCTTCCTTTGGAAGAGGAAATGAACAGTTTTTGTTTCTTCAATAAAAGGGAAATGACCAATTGCATGTAAATGTTGATTGAATGTAATTCTTCCGAAATCAATAAAAGATCAAGCTGCCATTGCCCCGTGGTTTTTCCTACACATTGCAGGTTTTCCACGTAAAATCTGTATTACTTGTTTTTCTTGTGTTATTGTGTTTTTCTGCTTGCACATAATTTTGCTATATTTTCTAACATCTGGTATCAAAGCCTAGGGTTTTGTGCGAGTGGGAGCTGCAACAATGACTGGAAGTGTAACCAAGTTTGAGATTGAAAAGTTTGATGGCAGGAACTTCGCCCTATGGAAGATGAAGGTGGAGGATTTGTTGGTTCAAAATGACCAAGCCCTAGCCTTGAAAGGGGTCGCGACTAAACCAACCAGCATGAAAGATGAGGAGTGGGCAACGCTGGATAGGAAGGTGGTTTCTACAATCCGTCTATGCCTAGCGGACTCCGTCTTGTTCAATGTTGTTGAAGAAAAAACCGCGAAAGCCCTTTGGAAGAAGCTTGAAAAGTTGTATGAGACGAAATCTGGAACAAATAAAGTTTTTCTGAAAAAACAGCTTTACAACCTAAGGATGAAGGAGGGCTCATCTGTGGCAGATCACTTGAATGAGTTTAATACCCTTATCAGTAAACTGGTTTCAATTATGGAGGATGAGGACAGAGCTATCACCCTACTTTGTTCCCTCCCGGAGACTTGGGATCATTTGGTGATGACCATCAGCAATTCATCATTAGGAGCTCTAACTTTTGATGATGTGGTAGCCGCTTTGTTGGCAGAAGAGTTGAGGCGGAAAACGTCTTTGGAACCCTCAACCAATGAAGCCCTAGTTGTGAGAGGTCGATCTTTCGAGAAGAGTCAACAAAGTAGATCACAGTCCAGATCTAAGTCTAAAGGACGCAAGCTGAAAGGGAAGTGCTGGCATTGCGGGAAGCCAAGGCACTCAAAAGATTGTTGGCAGTTAAAAAAGGAAAAAAAATGGTGAAAACCAATTTCAGCCTTCAGCTGAAGCCAGTACAGTAAATTCTGGAGAGACGGCAACATGTGAGGCTTTACGTATCAGCAACAACAGATTTGTTTTATATACCTGGGTTTTGGACTCGGGTGCATCTTTCCACATGTCTCCTCACGAAGACTGGTTTGACAAATATCAGCCATATAGTGGTGGGAAGGTCTACTTGGGTGATGATCACCCTTTAGAAATTGTGGGAAGAGGGGGCATAAGGATCAGGCTGGACGATGGTAGAGAAAGGATGTTATGTGATGTGCGACATGTGCCTGATTTGCGGAAGAATTTGCTCTCAATCAAGATGATGGATAAGTTAGGGTATTCTGTCACTTTCGGTAACAACTATTGCAAAATTACCAGAGGTACTATTGTAGTAGCAAAGGGAGAATCTTATGGGACCCTATATCGTTTATGCGGTGATACGGTGACAAACCATGCAGCAGCAACAACTTCAGTTCAAGATGCAGTAATGCTATGGCATCAACGCCTAGGCCATATGAGTGAAAAAGGTCTGAAAAATCAGCATGACAGAGGTATGCTTTCTGGGATTAAGTCTTGCAATTTAGACTTGTGTGAGCACTGTATTTTTGGTAAACAAAAGAGGGTTCGGTTTAGTGCAAGCCCTGGTAAGAGTTCTGATTTTTTGCAACTTATACATTCTGATATATTTGGACCAGTCCCCACTCAGTCCTTAAATGGTGCCATCTATTTTCTAACTTTTATAGATGATTATTCTAGGAGAGTGTGGGTTTATTTTCTGAAGAAGTAGTCGAAAGCTTTGCAGAAATTTAAAGAGTAGAGAAAAGTTTGGGCAAGCCTGTTTTATGTCTTAGGTCAGATAATGGGGGTGAATATTGCTCCAAGGAATTTGATAAATTTTGTACGCAAGAAGGAATTAAGCACCAAAAGACTGTACCATATACTCCACAACAAAATGGTGTGGCTGAGCGGATGAATCGCACAATCATGGAACGTGCAAGAAGCATGCTCAGCGCATCCATGTTGGATAAAAGGTTCTGGGCAGAGGTTGTTAATACAGTTGTTTACCTCATTAACAGGTCACCTACAGCTGCGTTGGATGGACAGATTCCAGAGGAGGTTTGGTGTGGTAAGCCATTTGATTACTCTCATTTGCATACCTTTGGTTGTGATGCATTTGCCCATGTGCCTAAAGAAAAAAGGTCCAAACTTGACCCGAAGTCAAGCAAATGTGTTTTTCTCGGCTATGGAGATGCAGTAAAGGGGTATAGACTGTGGGATCCTACTTCCCACAAGGTAATTATTAGCCGAGATGTTATTTTTGATGAAAAATCCATGCAAAGGAAGGAGGTACAGCAAACACCTAATGTTGTACCAGTTGAAGTAGACATGAACGAAGATGAAAATGAAAATTAGCATGTTGAAATTTTTGACCAATATGCTGAATTTTTTGACCAGCATGCAAAACAGCAAGTAGAGCAGCCACAAAAATCACAAGACCAAGAGCCACAATCAAAAGATCATTGGGTTAGAAGATCTACACATCCACAAAAGTGTCCGGAAAGGTATTCTCATGTTTATCAGTCCTCTTTTGCTTTGTTAACTAATGATGGTGAGCCTAGTTCATTTCAGGAAGCTAGAGAGTCCGAGAATGCAGAAAAGTGGAGGAAATCCATGGAGGAGGAAATCGAGGCACTTCGCAAGAATAAAATGTGGGAACTTGTGGATCTCCCACTTGGAAGAAAGACTGTTGGAAACAAGTGGGTGTACAAAGTGAAGAAGAACAACGATGGGCTGTTGGAACGCTATAAAGCTCGCTTGGTGGCAAAAGGCTATGTGCAGAAGTCAAGTATTGACTTTAATGAAATTTTCTCTCCAGTTGTGAAGATGACTACTATTAGAGTTCTACTTGCACTTGTAGCTGCACAGGATTTAGAACTGGAGCAGCTTGATGTAAAGATTGCTTTCTTGCATGGTGATCTCGAGGAGGAGATTTATATGGATCAGCTTGAGGGCTATGAGGAAAGAGGCAAAGAGCATCCGGTTTGCAGACTGAAGAAATCTCTCGTACGGGTTGAAACAGACGCCAAAGATGTGGTACAGGAAATTTGACATCTTCATGAAGAGCCAAGGTTTCAGCAGGAGTGAAGCTGACCATTGTGGATACTATAAGAGGTTTGATGATGGCAATTTTATTATTTTGCTGTTGTATGTTGATGATATGCTGGTTGCAGGTCCCAACATGAAGAAAATCATTGATCTTAAGGCTCAATTGGCTAGGACATTTGAAATGAAGGATTTAGGAGCAGCAAACCAAATTTTAGGGATGAAGATACATAGGGATAGAAAAGGAAGAAAGATCTGGTTAAGTCAAAAGTCATATATAGAAAAGATTTTGCAGCGCTTCAATATGCAAAATGTAAAACCAGTTAGTACCCCACTTCTTTCACACTTAAAATTGTCTTCCAACCAGTGTCCTAGAACAGAAGCAGAGAAGACAAGCATGTCTTGTGTAGTATTCATCAACAGTAGGAAGCCTCATGTATGCCATGGTGAGCACCAAACCGGATATTGCCCAAGCAGTGGGAGTAGTTAGCCGGTACATGGCAAATCCTGGTAAGGAGCATTGGAATGCGATGAAGTGGATATTTAGATATTTAAGAGGCACTTCAGATGCTGCTATTTACTACGGATCGGATAGTTTGCAAGTTAAAGGTTTTGTGGATTCTGATTATGGTGGAGATAGAGATGGGAGAAAGTCCACTACGGGATATACTTTCACTCTTGCTTGGTGGAGTTGTGAGTTGGGCTTCTAATTTGCAGTCTGTGGTGGCTTTATCAACCACTGAAGCGGAATATATTGCAGCAACTCATGCCAGCAAAGAGGCAATTTGGCTAGAGCGACTGTTGGGTGACTTCAAGGTAATGCAAGGGAAAATTACGTTGCATTATGATAGCCAAAGTGCTATTCAGCTAGTGAAGAACCCAACATTCCATGATCGCACGAAACACATTGATGTCAAGTACCACTTTATAAGAAATGTGGTGGAAGAAGGTAGGATCCTGTTGCAGAAAACCGACACTGAAGTGAATCCTGCAGATATGCTTACTAAGCCGGTCAAGATAGAGAAGTTTGAGTGGTGCAAAACTTCTCTGGGCTTGCTGAAAATGTGATAAGGGCAGCATTGGGAAATTGGCACTTGGATGGAAAAACATAGGCAAAGAATTCTTGTATATCGACTTCAAGTGGGAGAATGTTAGGAGGTGAAGTCAATATCCAGATCTCCAATGTTCTTCAACAAAGAGGTGCATGGTGGTGCAGCTTATAAAGAGGAAACAAACAGTATTTTGTAGTCTTCCTTTGGGAGAGGAAACGAACAGTTTTTTGGACTCTTCCTTTGGAAGAGGAAACGAACAGTTTTTGGACTCTTCCTTTGGAAGAGGAAACGAACAGTTTTTGTTTTTTCTATAAAAGGGGAATAACCCCTTGCATGTAAATGTTGATTGAATGTAATTCTTCCGAAATAAATAAAAGATCAAGCTGCCACTGCCCCATGGTTTTTCCTGCACATTGCAGGTTTTCCACGTAAAATCTGTGTTACTGTTTTTTCTTGTGTTATTGTGTTTTTCTGCTGGCACATAATTTTGCTATATTTTCTAACAAGATCCAACACTCCAAGGGAGAGAAACAAAAGTTGCACCTTAGGAGAAAGGTAAAGAATGGGAGCGAATGCTTTTGCACGAGATGACAAGGCAAAAACTAGCAAGGGAATTTTGTTGGCATTGGTGGAATGCTACTGAGCATGATCACCCATTGAAGACCGCTTTTAAAAATGTAGGAGTGCAACACATATTGCAGATTTCAAACTTCGAGGAGTTTTTCAAGAAGTACTTGTTGTACATGTTGCAAATGTATGATCAACAACATCATAGAAATTGAGTAGTAATTGGTGATTGGGAATAGTCTTCCCATTAGGCAACTTTAGGAGAACGTTTAGGTTGGCAAGTTTGGGACAACCAGTGCGAAAGGAAACAATAGTTTTGCACCAATGGCCAAAGATGATAAATCAAGTCATCAATCTCAGTCCAGAAGAGGTGACTAAACTAATGAAGCAGGTTAGAGCAGCAAACATTATCAAAAGAATATGGCAAAAAGAAGAGGACATCAGAAGCTAGAAGCAAGGAGTGTACCATGTCATATACCGGAATGGAAAGGGAGATTCCTACACCATAGGAGAGTTAGGTTGTACAAGAACGTACAAGAGAGTAAAAGATGACTCACAAAAGGGTTGTGCAAGGTGAATAACATCCAAAAGATATTGTTGCATACGCAAAGTAGCAAATGGAGACAGACGCACTACAATGGAAGGAAAGAGCTACGCAGCAAGAGTAGGCACAGATTATTGTGGATGTGGATGTGGACAAACAAATTGCAGAGGAGATTGCACAAGAGGAAGGCGCAAGGAGTATCAAGGTAGAGGATGTGCATACACCTGATAGTTGTGATAGTACTCCATTGGAGTTTGCACAAATGGATCCTTGTGGATCACCTCCACTAGACAAAGAAGTGCAAATTGACATCCCATCTACAAGTACTAGTACCTGTTGGTTACGAATCCGCCATGAGGAAAGGATTTGTTGCTATTGCGCCCTAGACCCGCAAACCAACATTGAAAGGCCGGAAGGAAGGGATGCCTTCCGTGCCAATCTCCGGAGAAGGCCGGCTACCTGTGGGGTTTTATGGTTTAAGATGAGAGTGCAGGAAAGAGATAAAAATGCGGAAAGAATTTACAGATGTGATTGGAGTTGGGTGGGGGGAACTAACAGTACAGCAACACATCAATCACCACTACTTACTGCATCATAAATACAAAGCATAACCAGAAACTGCAAAATCTAAGTATACTTTTTATATAAAGAAGTGTACGCACAGATACAATGGCTCCCTAATAGACATTCCCTACAAGGAACTAACATGACGGCAGCGCATCAATCACCACTACGGACAGTAACATGAATACAAAAAGCAACCAAGAAATGCCAGCTCCAAGTATGTGTGTTATGCAGAGAATTTGTACGCACAGCTACAATGGCTCCCTAACAGACATTCCCTACAAGGAACTAACAGTATGACAGCGCTTCAATCACCACTTCGGACCGCAACATAAACATAACACACAAACTGAAGGAACTGCTACCTAATTTATTCTATGTATCCTCTGATCAATAAAGTCCAGGAGTACTTGGCCATCAAATGCTGAAGCGAATCAACAAGCCATGACACAAGAAATATGACAAAAGAGAGGCAGCATACAAAATAAATGCAGTAGAACAGAGCCCAGTATATACTTTATATTAAGAAGCAGAAGCACAGCTACAATGGTTCCCTAATAGACATTCCCCTTCCCCCACTTTACAATGAAAATGTGGTGGCTATTTATAGCCTGAGAACCCTCGATTACATTAATGGGCACAAAGTCCCAGTCAAACATTAGCTGACAAAAGCAGCCGCGGAACTGCTGATGCTGACTTCTGTCGGGCTGGACTGTACTCTCGGCATGGTCTCCCTGAAGGTTGAACAGCTACGTGGCAGCGCGTTGGGTAGAACTTCACATTGACAGGAATGCGGGTAGTGGAGCAGGTAGAACCTCCAATCAGCCTTAAATGAGGCAGCTGGCATAAGTAGTGCGGCCCATGCTTGTCCTTTTGCTCGACACGTCTCGGCTCGGATCCCAAAGTTGGACACTTTTCGGATGATGCTGCTTGACACGTGCTTGCCTTGAAAGGCAGTTTATCCAACTTCTCCCAGGATCAGAGCGCCATCGGGTTGCGCAGGCAAAAAACAGCGCAGTCGGGAAGGCCTTCATGCCTTGGGTGCATTTCTGAGTTTATTTCCCACTGCGCACCTGTCAAGGGCGCACTCCGACTTCGCTGCGAAGTCGGGTTGCGCACAGGTGAAAGCTGATTTCTGCCGCCGTACGGACTTCGCCCTGGAAAGGGAGAGCAGTCCGATTTCGCTGCGAAGTTGGACTGCGTTGCAACACTTAGTCAATTTCTCTGCCAGACTGTTTCAAGGCTGCGAAGTCGGACTGCGCTCCAACACTTAGTCAATTTCTGCCAGACTGTTTCAAGGTGCGCCCAGAAAGCAGGGCGCACTCTGACTTCGCTGCGAAGTCGGACTGCACCCGGAACACTTGTTCTTCTGGCTGATTCTGTCGCACTGCGCACTTTGCACTCTTGCTGCGCTCCAACTGGAGGGCGCACTCCGACTTCGCTGCGAAGTCGGATTGCGCCCTGGTACTTAGCCATTTTTCAGGGCAACTACTGTCATTTTTGAGATCTGACTGAGGGGCTCAAGAGAAAGAGGGAAGAATGAGAATGTAGGGAAGAGAGAGAAAGGGGGAGAAGAGGAAGGGGAAAGAGAGGAAGAGGGAAAGGGAAGAGCAGCTCTCTTACAAAAATTGAAAACATTGCACCCCGTGCAAAATGTGACAACATTTTTGGCGGCTCGCGGGGTGTCGAGCTCGCCTCGGAGCAAAGAATCCATGCCTTCATCCATTGGGTAACAGAGTCACCCTCGCTGTCCTCTTGAAACACTTAAAAAGAAAACACTGCACAGACTGAATTAAGGAAACAACTAAAACTTTGAATACTAGCCGGATTATTTATACAAAATTTTGCGGCATTATTGGCATGCCGCCAACACAAATCTAGCTTTGGTTGCCTATCCGGTGAACCTGCAGGGTCCGGACCAGATCTGATTGTACTTCAGATGATCTTTGAAGTCCGGCTGGCCTCCCAAAGTTTGCCAGGTCGCGAACATGGTGCAACGTGGCAGATTGTCACTCATGTCGGTACCCGTACAATTGATGAACGATGTGGCAAGGAGATTTTTCAGACGGGAGCCCTCTTCGGGTATCGGTTGCGGTGATGGTTGGAGCCAATACCACCACTCCAGAGACTGTAGGTGAACATTCATTTCTCCGCTTGTGAGGTCAAGGCTGCTCACCAAACCTTGATTCCTCCGAGGTGTCTTCTATTAGCTTAAAAAAGGGCGTCTGTGATCAAGAAATATGGATCTTCAGCTCAGTCAGAGTCGCCAGGTGATTTTGCCAGATGAAGGCAAGCCAAAGATTCACCAACTCGGGCTTCCTTAAAATATGGAGACTGATCGTCTCACCTCACGGATTCGTCTATGCGAGCTTGGTAATCAGCCAGCCTGACGCGCTCGCCTGGAGCGTTGGTATTAATTTCGTATAGTCAGGCTAGTTTCCTGGGTTCCTTGCTCGACGCCTTCTCGTTTGAATGAAGGCGTCAGGACCGGTCTTTCGGACTCAGAGAATATGAACGTGCAGAGTCGCCAGGTGCTCTGATTTTGAACAGCAATGAAGCGAGCACCAGTGCTTCGATTCTGTTTGGGGTGGGAAACCTCCTTGTCCCACCAAGTATTCGGAAAGAAACTGTCAGCCCGAATAAGGACGAGCTTGAGATCTTCCAAATGTGGGACAAAGAGTCCCACCGAGCGTGCCAAAAACTGTTGGTTACGAATCCGCCATGAGGAAAGGATTTGTTGCTATTGCGCCCTAGACCCGCAAACCAACATTGAAAGGCCGGAAGGAAGGGATGCCTTCCGTGCCAATCTCCGAAGAAGGCCGGCTACCTGTGGGGTTTTATGGTTTAATATGAGAGTGCAGGAAAGAGATAAAAATGCGGAAAGAATTTACAGATGTGATTGGAGTTGGGTGGGGGGAACTAACAGTACAACAACACATCAATCACCACTACTTACTGCATCATAAATACAAAGCATAACCAGAAACTGCAAAATCTAAGTATACTTTTTATATAAAGAAGTGTACGCACAGCTACAATGGCTCCCTAACAGACATTCCCTACAAGGAACTAACAGTACGGCAGCGCATCAATCACCACTACGGACAGTAACATGAATACAAAAAGCAACCAAGAAATGCCAGCTCCAAGTATGTGTGTTATGCAGAGAATTTGTACGCACAGCTACAATGGCTCCCTAACAGACATTCCCTACAAGGAACTAACAGTACGGCAGCGCATCAATCACCACTACGGACAGCAACATAAACATAACACACAAACTGAAGGAACTGCTACCTAATTTATTCTATGTATCCTCTGATCAATAAAGTCCAGGAGTACTTGGCCATCAAATGTTGAAGTGAATCAACAAGCCATGACACAAGAAATATGACAAAAGAGAGGCAACATACAAAATAAATGCAGTAGAACAGAGCCAGGTGTATACTTTATATTAAGAAGCAGAAGCACAGCTACAATGGTTCCCTAACAGACATTCCCCTTCCCCCACTTTACAATGAAAATGTGGTGGCTATTTATAGCTTGAGAACCCCCGATTACATTAATGGGCACAAAGTCCCAGTCAAACATTAGCTGACAAAAGCAGCCGCGGAACTGCTGATGCTGACTCTGTCGGGCTGGACTGTACTCTCGGCATGGTCTCCCGAAGGTTGAACAGCTACGTGGCAGCGCGTTGGGTAGAACTTCACATTGACAGGAATGCGGGTAGCTGAAGCAGGTAGAACCTCCAATCAGCCTTAAATGAGGCAGCTGGCATAAGTAGTGCGGCCCATGCTTGTCCTTTTGCTCGGCACGTCTTGGCTCGGATCCCAAAGTTGGACACTTGTCGGATGATGCTGCTTGACACGTGCTTGCCTTGAAAGGCAGTTTATCCAACTTCTCCCAGGATCGGAGCGCCATCGGGTTGCGCGAGCAGAAAACAGCGCAGTCGGGAAGGCCTTCATGCTTTGGGTGCATTTTTGAGTTTATTTCCTACTGCGCACCTGTCAAAGGGCGCACTCCGACTTCGCTGCGAAGTCGGGTTGCGCACAGGTGAAAGCTGATTTCTGCCGCCGTACGAACTTCGACCTAGAAAGGGAGCGCAGTCCGACTTCGCTGCGAAGTCGGACTCCGCTCCAACACTTAGTCAATTTCTCTGCCAGACTGTTTCAAGGTGCGCCCAGAAAGCAGGGCGCACTCCGACTTCGCAGCGAAGTCGGACTGCGCCCGGAACACTTGTTCTTCTGGCTGATTCTGTCGCACTGCGGACTTTGCACTCCTGCTGCGCTCCAACCGGAGGCGCACTCCGACTTCGCCGCGAGTCGGACTGCGCCCGGTACTTAGCCATTTTTCACGGCAATCGTCTGTCATTTTTGAGATCTGACTGAGGGGCTCAAGAGAAAGAGGGAAGAATGAGAATGTAGGGAAGAGAGAGAAAGGGGGAGAAGAGGAAGGGGAAAGAGAGGAAGAGGGAAAGGGAAGAGCAGCTCTCTTACAAAAATTGAAAACATTGCACCCCGTGCAAAATGTGACAACAAGTACTGAGAGGCAATACAAATACCAGTTGTGCCATAAGAGCAAGGAGAAAAGGGAAAAGAGACTGCATCAAAAATCAAAATGATGTACAGAGGTGATAGTAGCGAACCGTTGGAGCCTGTAAGAGAACAAAAAGATGGTGGCAACTGATGCAATATTGCAGCAAAGAATGCAGGGCAAGGCAGCAGTAAAACCGATCAACCTGACAAGACACGATGGAGAGGATGTAGAGAAAACAACCATCGATGATGATATAGACATAGAGCTGGATTTGAGCAACCATTTTAAGATAGAAGCACCAAACTTCACGAAACCACCAGCTCATGGGGATTGTATCGACAAACAGGTTGTCGCCTTTTTCAAGAAAATGTTTAGAGCCTTGGATAGATCGAGGTTGGAGTTCTAGATTGGATGTGTTGGACAATAGCGGAAATGACAAATGATGGTGGAAAACATGTTAGGTAAGCTAGTGCAATGGGCACAGAATGATGAAAGGATGAAGAAGCTTGTTGAAGTTCACTAGAAACAGCCATGGGAGCTAGAAACTGGCAATGTGTGGAGTATGATTGGAGTAGATTTGCCAGAAGGAACTCAAACGATTTACAAGCAACTAGCAAGAGTGTACATTGATGAGGCGAATGTGGCACCTAATTCAGAAAATAAAGTAGATGTGAAATATGTGAAGCTTCCACCTGAGATAGTGAAGACATATGTCCAAATTAACTTTTTGGCATACTTGATTCAATAGTTAGCTATAGGAGTGGAGATCCATATGGCGAGGGAAGAACAAGCTAACCAGTTGCAAGAGTTGGAAGGACCACTTCAGCAGAAACAGAAGGATGCATAAGCAGAGCTGGCCAGGTTGAATGAAGTTGAGGAGAAGACCAAGGTAAAGGAGTAGGATCAATTGATCGGGGAAACTAAAGATAGAATGTCCAGTTAGAGAGCAATGTTAGAAGAAAAGACAAAGGAGGTCCAACACCACAATTAACCGATAGCAGAAAAGGACGAGCAATCGGTGATGACAGCCTAGAGGGAAGTCGAGCTAAAGGCTAGGTTGGCAAATATTGAGCAAAAGGCAACTCATTATGGCATGAAGTGGGCTCAATACCAAGCCTATAGCAAACGATTGAAGGGAGAAAATGAGGCTTTCAAACTACAAATCCAAGAGCTTGGAGGTATTCCTATTCGACTCAGCAAAATCCAAGTCCCCAGGAGCTTAGTCAATCGTCGACGAGGACGCCGACCAAGCTAAATGGAGGGGTAGATGTAGGAGCTAGTTCTAATAAGTAAAAAACCTAGTGTAAATAGTAGTAATAAGTGTTACATGCACATGAAATGTAAATGCAAATGTCAATGAAATGTAATGTAAATGTGGATGTAATGCAATTTTGTCATCATGTGATATATTGCAATATAATGTAATGTGCAATAAGGGTGTCTAATGTACGTCCGAAGGGGGAGACACTTGTAGACGTGTCTTGGAAATTGTTGTTGGCAACTGCTAGGACCAAACGATAAATAGGACCCCTTCTCATTTGTTTGAACACCATACGTAGACCATGTGTGAACCATTGAGCATACGAGGAGCTCAATAGAGTGTGGAGAATATATCTTGTGTGCCAGGAGAGGAGAGATTGTGTTCAGTCTGTATAGCCATTGTGCATTGTATTGTTGTATGAGAGAGACTCTGTAATGTACATGTCATACAATTGAGTAATACAATGATGATTCATTCCTTATCCATGTGATGTGTGTGTTATGTGTATGCTATTATCATTGTTGTTGGTTGGTAGTGTTTGTGCATTAGGTTTTGTGTGCAAGTGTGGAAGCATTGCAGTCAGATCGCAAAGAGTTGCAGTCCAAGACGTCATATGGACGTTGTTGTACAAGTGGAACTAAAGATTGTGTTGGTCCAGTGGAATGTTGTCGTTCTAGTGGATTGTTGTATGTCGTTCTAGTGGGAGAACATTTTTCAAGTGTGCAACTGACGTTGTCGTACAAGCACTTGTCCTTCAAGTAGATTGTAACTTCTCACACAAGTGTATGATATCATACAAGTGCATGTTGTGTGCATAATTTCATTGAATACAATCTTGCTTGGCCTCTAAATCTGCCATTTTGTTCCTCCACCATTGGGAAACTCACCACTATGCTACAATTCAAGACAAGGAGTTTGTCTGAATGGAAGAGCGCACGGTATGGACCGTCTGGAGGACCATCTAATGGGAGGAGATTGTACGGAAATCTGAATGGGTCATCTGAGCGAAAGAGTATGTCGAATGAGCCGTCTAATTGGAAAGGAGCTAGACTGTCTAGAGCAAGGCCATTCAAAGTAGAGTCATCCAAGGCAAAGCCATCCGAAGCTGGGTTGTCCGGAGCCAAGTTGTTTGACGCAAGAAATGGGTCGTCTAGCCTAGGGCCATATGACCTAGAAGGTTGGTTGTCTAACCCATGAGGAGGGTCGTCTGAGACCACGGGATGTTTGTCAGAGGCTAAGGCAAGGCCATCAGAGGCCAAGAAGAAGTTGTCTAGAGCCAAAGAGAAGTCATTCAGAGCGGAGGGGAAGCTATTTAAGAGGTTCCAGTGAAGGCTACCAAAATGCAAACGAGGAGAAAAATTTAGTTTAAAAAAAGAGGGTTTCAATGGTTTTGCCATTGAGGTTTTGGGATGTTGCCTGTCGACCCTGTAAGGGGGCTTTTGCCCCCTTGACCCTCGACAAACGTGGTGATGGGTGTTGCCCTTCATGTTGGTCATGTTGGTGATGTGATCGATTGTAGGAAGTGGGATGAGAAACTAAAGAACAATGTTTTGTTTGCGGCAGTTTGAAGTGAAGCCCATTGTAGCAGATGTCTGGAACAGACGAAAGTGGAAGGAGTGCGACAAGAGATTCCAGTACAGTGTTCAATGCTTCTATCCTTAGTGTTCAGCTCATGTGTTGTCAAGGGTGCTGACAAGTCTAGAGGAAGGGATAGATGTAGGTAGGCAAATTGACCAATGAATAAAGTTTTGTCATTTTGTGTTATTTTGTAGTTCGTACGCAAAGTGTTTGACAAAATGCATACGTATAATTAATAAAGTCATAAAGTGAGTCATGAAATGAAATGTAAATGTAAATGTAAGTCAAATGCATATCAAATGTAATTTAAGAAAATGATGAGGTGTTGGGTAATTAGTTGGAGGATGCAACGACCTCAGTTGTATAAATAAAACCTCTCCCTCATTCATTTAGAGGTTGGTAGGGAAGGTAGGTATTGTATCTTGGCATTGCAAATGTTAGTAGAAGCTGGTTATAATCAAACATGTATTCATGAAATACTTGTGCTAGGCCATTTGACTATTGTGCCAAGCAGTCTAAGTTGTTGTTTGGGTCGTCTAAACTACTAACCAAGTCGTTTGATATATGTTGTGTGCGCAATGTATCAATTGTAATTGTAAGTTATTCGCATCGTATATTTTGTTCATTTGAGTGGTAATGGAATTGTGTTGCAATATATTGTATTCCATTTCTACACCCATCAAGGCTCCTCAATTGGCAGATAATGCCATAACTCTTGGTGGTGCTAACCCCATCTATGTCGCCAATGTTAGTTTTAGTGTTCTACATTTTGTGGTGCTATCCATTCCAGGGCATTAACACCCATGGCACCAATGGCATCATACAAATGGACATCCAATAGCAACACCCTACATCACCAACACATGCCAAAATTTGAAAGGAAGACCTCAACGTTAAGCATTAGAGTTAAAGCTACAGCTAGTTGATTTCATTACCAATCACTTTGTCACTTGGTGCCAATGCCAAGGAAGCAAGTGAATGATTCTATAACTGTTTGTTCAAAATTGCTACTTTGATCAATTGGAAGCTAAACCGCTTCCTATTTTAATTGTTTTGTAATTGTTGTAAATCATGTATATAGCCTACAATTGTAGTCTATGACATTCTCTTCTTAGTCTCCTTCTAGCTTCTTGATTCTCCTATCCTATATATTTGCTACTTCTTTCACTGCATGAGAACAGAGTGCATAGTGCCCAACACATGTGCGCACCTCTTACAATTAAATTATAGGCTATTGCTAATATTGCCCTGCGAGAGCTTTCTATTCCATAATTCATTATAAATAAATCCTCCTCGTTGCTTGGAAATAAAGTATCTATTATGTCCTTGCACAACTCTATTTCATAATTTACTTGATGTCACAAGCTTGTTCAGGGAGCTATTCTCCTGGCCACCATCCTAGGCCCTGAGGTGCAAATCGGTTCTTATCAGAGCAGGTTTTAATTTTTCTTTGTAATCTTTTACATCATATTTTATTGTGCATCAACTCCCTAGAAGTCTTTGGTGGTGGAGCCACAAGTCAACAATTGTGCATCAACACTAGAGTGTAGACAAGGTAGACGCCACATGCTTTAGCATCAACACTCAAAGGATTGTTAAATAATGGGAGTGTGTTCCACACTCGTTGGGTGAACAATAAAGCTAAACATTTCCATATCATCATCGACACCAAAAGTCAGAAGAACATTATCACACATGATATTGTTAAGCAAATCAACTTATAAACCTTGACGCATCCACAACCTTACTCCCTTGGTTGGCTTCATCCAGGGGAATGAGTGAAATTTTGGTGTCAATTCACTTCCAAGTATAGTATAATGCCAATGTGGCACCACTAGATATTTGTGATGTTATGCTTGGAAGGCCTTAGCTCTTTGACTTTCAACCGACCATTAGACTTGCCTACTAGTCAATATGCATCAAACAGATGACCTATCATATTACAAGTGCTTACCCCAAATAAAGGTAACTTGTCTTAGCTAAGCAATATAAGGAATTGATTTCTTGTCCAAGAATTTGTCTAACTTATGGGTTGATCAAAAGCCCATAGCATCAAGAACTTTTCCCTTGTACTGTAAATGATTGGGGGTTCTGTATAGTCCTAGCAAATAGGTGCACTACTTCAGACCTACTTTGACATTTTCCAGTATCCCCAGGGAGTGCCATTTCACTGTTTTGTCAAACATTAGATTGATTTGACCTGGTTCACTTCTCCTTAATAGTTCTTTGTATTACCAATTGTCTAGGATAATGATGAAATACAATAACAAATTCAAGAGCTGATTGGCCAAAGGCAAGATCAAGCCAAGCTCTTCTCCTTGTAGTAGTTCAATCATTATATTACTAAAGGATGGGACATGATGTCTTTGCATCAACTACAAAGCTTTGAACAACATATCAATGAAGAACAGGTATCCCTTACCTTGCATCAATGATCTTTTGAACCAACTCCAAGGAGCTTGCTATTTCACAAAGATCAACCTTAAGTCAGATGGTCATTATCAGGTTCCTGTCAACTGCATAGACATTTGGAAAACACCCTTTAAGACTAAAGAGGGATTGTATGAGTAGCTGGTTATGCCTTTCAGCTTGACCAATGCACCTAACACATCCATGCACTTGATGAATGATGTCCTTTGACCATCATTGGATCCTTTGTCAGCATCTACTTGGATGCCATCCTCATCTTTAGTAAGACATGCGAGCAACACTTGTAGCATGTGCGCCAAGTCCTGGACACTTGCAATAATATAAGCTCAGTGCAACTTGGCCAAGAGAATCTTTGGCATCACAATGATAACCTATCTCGGCTACGTCATTAACTGTGACAACATACATGTAGAACCCAATATGATATGCATCATCTAGGAATGGCATAATCCAAAAAACAAGAGCACAAAACTTTTCTACAACCTCCTGATTTCTACCATAGGTTTGTCCTCGACTTTTCTCGTGTGTCATGGCCGCTCAACTAGATCATGCATGACAAAGCAATACTTTGATGAACTCATGAACAACAACACGCGTTTGATGAATTGAAACAATGCCTTTGTTCAATGCCATGCTAGATATCAAACCTTCAAGATTGATATTTATGCTTGTGACTATGGCATTGGCACCACCCTAATTCACTAAGGGCAGCTTGTTGCATACCATTCTGAGACACTCAGTGACATAGTACAATGGTAGTCCACCTATGAGAAGAAACTATATGCCATCGTCCAAGCTATCAGAATTGCACCATTACATCATAAGTAAGGTGAATGAATGTATATAGGCTAGTATTGCAATCTAGAAATCACCACCTCTTATGTGTATTTGGGGGTTCTTTTCACTGGTCCCACTTTTGGTATGAAACCCGCCGCCCAGGTCCGGGTGTGTAAGGGGTATGCAGCTCTATCTTTGCTAGAGAGGAATTGCTTCAAAGCACATTTTCGGGATATACCTGTGAAGATGAGGATCTTTGACGCTTTGGTCAAGCCAACTATTACTTATGGGTCAGTGGTTTGGGGCCCTAGTCTTGGCCCGACTGAGTGGTCACGGGTTGAACGAGTGCATACACTCTTTCTTCGACGATTCATTCGTTGCAAGGGAACAGTCCCTCGTTCTATTATTCTGGCAGAGTTTGGGGCTTCTCCTCTCCAGCTTGAGATTATCTTCCTGATTATCGGTTATCTTCACAGGATCCGTACTTTCGGAGATACCCCTGAGGGTTGCAGGCGGTACCCTTACCTCGCCCTTTGCCCCTAGATGGAACTCTCTCTGAGTTCTCGAGGAGGCCGGAGGAGCTGGTATTTTCAGGTTTCTACTCTCCTGGCCAGCATTCAGATACAGATAGACAGGCTACCCCCTTATTCTTTGGGGGTTCTCCCCCCTTCTCAGCTTACTAAGTAGAAGATGCTCCACGAGATTCAGAAGGATGTTAGTCTCCAGTACACCAGATGCACATGGATCTCTCCTGTTGCCCCTCTTTCCCCCAAGTCTGTCTTTCTACCATGAGCACTTCTTACAGATACAGGATGGCAGAATAGTTCCTCCACAATACCTTCAGCAGCACACAATGCATAGTCTTCGGATCACTATTGGGCAACTCAGGGTGTGTTCTCACCAACTCCGGATTGAGTCAGATCACCATCTTCCAATGGAGGAGCGGATTTGCTTGTTTTGCTCCTTGGGTGAAGTTGAAACCCTGCAACACTTCATTTTTTGTTATCCCATTTATTATGAGATCCGGGGTAGGTTCCATTGCCTTTTCAGGGACAAATCTCGATGTGTTTCTACCTTCTTCAGATACCCGGACCAGCGTTGTCTCGCACTCTTTCTTAGGGAGATAACTCAGCTTTGACGACATAAAATTTCTCCAAATGGATCTCACCATCCTCAACATCGGCTCATCACAACATACTTCACCAACTCCGACGAACCAGGTGACTTCGATCGAAAATGCCCCACACCATCCAGTTTAAACAGAAGCAGGGTCACTAGACAGCGCACCAACAGTTTGTCAGGGTTCCGAACTAGCAATGGGCAGAGACATATCATGGACTTCTTCAGCTCTAGTACTTCGGCCTCGACTGTTAGGAGAGATTAGTTTTTGGGGGATTCTCGGAGCTTGCCCCTCCTGGTCTGCTCCCTCCCCCCTCCTCTCTCTCCGTTCTTCTTGGCATGCACTTCTCTCTGTTGGACTGCAGCCCTCCCCCCCTCTGCTCTCCCTTTTCTTTTCTTTTCCCTTTCTCTTTGGCCCGTTTGTCGAGTTTGATCTTGTATTTTTCTTAGTTCTTTTCTTTGTTGGGCTTTTTAGCCTGCTAGCTGGCAGTCATTATTGTACTTCTTATAGTCCCTTGGGTCTTATTTTGGCCCACCGCGGACATTAATAATATTTCATTTCATTTCTCTTCTTTGTCTCCTTTGGAGTCTCATTTTGGCTTCTTGATTCTCCTATTCTGTAGATCTGGTTTCCCTTGCACTTCCTTAAGCTTTTATTCTGCTAATTATTGCATTGCAGAGGAACAAAGTGCATAGTGCACTATGCATGCCTGCTCTTCTTGCAATTAAGCATGTAGGCTGTTGCTAATACTGCTACCTGAGAGCCTTGCATTCTACAGTTCACTATAAATAAAGCCTCCTCATTGCATGGAGAGAAAGTATCTGTTGTGCCCTATTCTGCTACACAACTCTGTTTCATAGCTCGCTGTACGCTACAAGCTGGTTCATGGGGTTATCCTCCATGCCACCATCTTGGGCCCTACAGTGCAGATCAGATTCGAAAGATAAAAAAAGGTCATCCATGAAGTCAATGCTGGAGCTTCATGCCTCTTGCACGGGGAAAAGTGATTTTGAATCTCCTTCACCTGTCAAATTTTTTCCTAAAAGTTCTTTTCTTGGTTATGTTATCGTCCTATGGTTGAGCACCTAAGGCCATTTCTATAAATCAAGGTCACATGTCTTGGAAGATGCTAATATCAACATCATAGTCTTCTTTGGTGTTGTCAAAATGATATTGCGCTTTTCTTCCAGCAGTAAAAGAGCAAATTGTGTTGATATTTTGGAATGGTTGACAAAGTTGAATACTTTGAACAAACCTGCTCGAGTGTCCCATAAGGACAAAAACAGTCAATACAGATATGGCATTTGCTTGTACAATTGAATATAACGGTCAACCTCTAAATTGATAAGCAAGGCAGATAGTCTATAATACATATATGGAGCTTTCATGGTTTACCTGAATATATATTAGATATAAGGCATAACTTTATGGTGCTCAAAACAAAACATATAAGATTAAGGCATGAAACAATAACAACTAAAATAATTCATTAGAAAGATCATACACCAATAACACTAAATGCAGTAGTGGCAGATTATTTAGAGGATAACGTCCATTATACTGGAAGATCTGGACAATGACAAGCATCTTATTCTAATCTCTAGCTTGTTAACCTGCTGTTATAAGACACAATAGCTAACAGCTAGGACATATTGTCCAGCAAATGTTCCACAAAATAAGATGAAGCTCCAGAACAAACGATGGGCTAAGGTAGCTGGCAATTTAGGAATCTAGGAAGTCATTGGCAGTGTTTGCATAATATGCCAAGCTGCCAGCTGATCCAACCATTGAAGCCTTAAATATGATGAGTAGAACCATCAAAGATAATATCATAGTGCCATTGGAGGACTCCCCATCATTCTGGGATGATTTTTTAACCTACAAAGCAACTAACATGCCAACCACAATTATTACAGGATTTGACACTAAGTGGAGTGAACAACTACAAACATACTAGAATATGCACAGTTGGGCTCAAACCGTAGCCCCATAACAAACAAAATATGCACCGCTAACTGAAGAAGACAAATCAGGGACTGAATATTGAAATTTACCTTTGGCCATTTAAGGAGGAATGACAAACTGGTTGAACTCTTTGTCTTAAACTTAAATAAAAGGTAAAAGGTAAAGGTCATCTTTTAGATCACAGCCTAGCCAGAATGTTGATTTCGCACACGTGGCACTCTTGCAAGAAGGATATTTTTCCAGTTTCTATGATATTGCATTGGCTTCAAATTTGTAGCTCTTAGGTTTTGAGCATTTGAGCCAGAATGTTGATTTCGCACACGTGGCACTCTTGCAAGAAGGATATTTTTCCAGTTTCTATGTTATTGCATTGGCTTCAAATTTGTAGCTCTTAGGTTTTGAGCATTTGAACAAAGATCGTTGTAAATCAAAACTTTCCAAGGTTATGGCAAATTGGCATCCAACAAACAGATGTATAGTCTTATTCCCAGAGTAGAAAGGTACATGGTGGTGATATGGGGTTTCGAAGCCATTTTAGGTGGTCATTAGGCATTCTTAAGTAGCTTATTCATATTGACAAGCCTTTGTATGTCACTTTGCAACAAGCACATGAATGTTTTATTGCAACTCAGACTATTTAAAGATGTTTGAAACACCAGGTGTACCATATGCATATTATTTTGATGATTTATTGTCCTTATTGGCATCCTGAGTCCTCCCAAAAAGAAATGTCGGAGACTGAGCACTGGCCATGCATTTAGATTGGCATGGAGGTTTTATAGGCTAACAATTTAGAAGTGACTCCCTCCTGGTTGTCTCTATTAGCCACTTGTGCCTGATTCTTTGTGTTATATTTCCATTCCTCTTGAGTAGGGAGTTATGTGTATGCAATATGCATATCCTTCATGTCATGTTGTCTAATTAATTTGCAACTATTTGCAAGTATGGAAGTGCAGTTCACAACAATTCAATTCTAATGTTATATAGCATTAGACATTAGCCTCATAAAAAGGTAAGATAAAAAATACACTATGTAAATTTCAATGCACTTCATATTCCACCCTGATGCCCACAAAAAAAAAAGTTTACACAAATATATCATTGCTTGGGTACCAGAACTAATTGATCAGTCCAATGCAAGATGACATACCAGTCTATACCAGCATTTTCCAGAAGGGGGTGGAGGTACTACAGTTTTCACAAAATAAGTATGCGCATTAAAAGCTGTGTAGAGATCCCCACCTCCATATTTTCCTTCATGCAATCTACCAGCAAAAACCAAACAGCACTTTCAGATCTATGCAATCTACAAAATAAACAATACATATATGTACTTAATGAAAATAGTCCTGTGTTTAAAAAAATCAATATTTTTGTAGATAATTTGTAATTGTTTGAGGTTAATTTCAAGATGCTTCTTCTGCTCCTCTTTGCATTTATTGATCAATATGTCATCCAAGAATATTATGAAATATTACATAATTTTCAACAAATGGATGCGGCGTTACTCAGGCAGATGCCAATGGGCATCACTAAGGATTCATAATGTTTGTTTCCTGCGGTGAAAGCAATATCAAATATGACTATTTCTTCTAATTCTGATTTGTTGGTACCTACTTATAGGGCTCATTTGTATAAAATTGTGGATCCCTTAAGCTCTTCTAAGGAGTTACCTAGACAAAATATTTCTTCTAGTAATTTCTTTTTCTGTTAACCTGTAGTCTATAGTATATACACTTTCTCATATGCTCAGAAAATTCTGTGCCTTTGCTTAGGATAGAGAAATTACTGAGTCTAATTCTAGGGCATACTTTCTTTTAAATAATGTTATTTTCTTCATATTCCTGCTATTTTATAATACTATATGCTGTTTTTTAATGGTTTAATTTGAATCTAATTATATGCTTTGACAACGACATTTAAAATCTCTTTCTGAGATATTGAATAAGTCTTAGTCATACCGTGTGAAGTAATGTTTATGTTTATGGTGTTTGTAGCTGTTGTTTATGTATGTTCCACTGGTTTAATTGTGATATTTCTAATCAATAACAAAAAAAAAACATACCGGGACCCCTCATAAAAACCTGTGTAAACTCATTGAAAAAACAAAAAAATAACATAACCTTTTCGAGTAGGGTGTTGCCCCTCAAAAGCAAGACATAAAGCTCCAAAGACTAATAAAATACTGTTGGAGATTTGACCTTTATTTGAGGTTATTACTCTATATTAAGATTCAAGTCTTATTCTGATGGAATATTAAGGAGAATTCCCCTACACATATTTTGTTTTTTAGTATGTATTGTCACATTCCACATAAACAGTAATATTAATAATGACATAAGAAGGCATAAGTTGTAGGTTGGAGCATGGTGTGTTCTCAAACTTGCTTATGTTTTTGTATCCTCTTGAGCAATTATTTATTTATTGATAAAGAAAGCTTTCTTCTCCGTGAGAGTTTTCTCCTTGAAAAATACTGTATTTATCATTGTCATGCATGTCTTTATCTACTTTGTTTTGAGCTAAACTTGGTACATGTATAACTATTCTTATAATATCTTACATAGTGTGAAAGCCATACACGTTGTTCATTCAACCAAAGTCAGAGTAAACAAAGCTCAATTTGACAGTATTTCTCTCGAAGAAAGAATTAATTTCAAAAATTAAAATATTGATTATTTTTTATACCTCTCAATTTGAAGAGAAAAATTTATTTTAAGTCTCTTGAAATCTTTACTAATATTGGATGTTATTTTAATCGTATTGATTAAAAAGCAATTTTTTTTTTTCAAGATTACAATTTTTTAATTAACCATTATTTCTGCATGCATATTTACAATTTCTATTATAAAAGATAAAAGTAATATTAAGTTTCCTTTTGTGATTTATTTTCTATTACTACTAATGTTGCATCTTGCAAGCTACAAAAGTTGCTTTTAACACCTGCCTATCTCTAATTATTATTTTTAATGGGTTACATAGGATTGAAATGGACCCACACATATTACATCATGACCACATAGTGTTAATACAACTTGGAAATTAAGCATATATCACTTGGCAATATTTAAACCTGGATCTCCTCCTTCAAAGTTGAGGAATTTAACTGTTAAGCTAATGCCATTTGGTTCCCTATATCTATTTATTGTTTTTTAACTACTTGAACATTTCTCTAACTTGAGATGGAGTACTTGTATAGCTGCATCGTCTGACATCTACACTTTGTCAAACATATATTGCAAAATGTGTTGGAAATATTTTTTTATTGTTTTAATAATGTAAGAAATAGCTATCCATATGTTCACAACCATTATTTCCCTGTGTGCTTGTTTAGAATTCCTATTACAAAAGCTAAAAGTTATTACTATTCTTACTAATGTTGTGTTTTATTTTCTATTATTACTTATGTTGCATCCTACAAGCTACAATAGTTGCTTTTAACACCCAACTATGTTTAACTATTGTTTTTTAACTACTTAAACATTTCTCTAACTTGACGTGGAGTACTTGTATAGCTGCACCATCTGACATCTACACTTTGTTAAGTGTATCTTGCAAAAGGTGTTATATACATTTTTAATTGTTTAAATACCGTAAGAAGTAGTTCTACATATGTTCACCACTACAGATTAATTCTTATTCTATTTTCGCAGAATTAAACTAAACCTTTGTAAATCCTTTGTTAGCTAGGTGTTAATGTCAAAGACACTTAGAGTGATTGTTTTAATTATGGAAGAAGTAGCTATCCAGTTGTTAACTACCACAAATTAATTTAATTCCATTCCATGTGGATAAGATAAGATAATTCTACTCATGTCCACTAATGATCAAAGTAGGTCAACAGAACTCCATGTAAAGAAGTTGTTACAAAGCACTATAGTTACCAAGAAAGTTTTAGTAAACTAAACTAGAGACGAGAGAAAACTTCACTAAAGCTAAAGCTGCTAAACTAATGTACAATATCTTATTAAATCCTCGAGGGGTGAAATGGGTAAGCCTTGGCATGTTGCAAATAGCGATGAAGATATAAGAGAACCAGCAGTCAAGAGAAAAGAAGATAATAGAGAAAAGCTCAAGCAGATCTGAGTGCTAACTCTATTTAGTGGTGGAATGCAAAGTAGAAGTACAAGTAGACGTAGAAGCAAAGCCATTATCATCACCAACTATCCCAAACAAGGCAACACAAGATCTAATGATGCCCTAGAAGAATATCCAGGGTCTAGGGGACCTGGTTGGATAATCTTGGGAGGGCATGAAGTCCAACTTCCTAAAACTTTCCTAGCATCCATGGCCAAGAACTAGTAAAAGAGGGAAAGAAGTTGGCAAGTTGTGTGTATCTGCACCTCGTGGGCAAATGAGGGCTGACTGATATCGTGCATCAAAGAGTCATGGTCCAGTCCTGCCACATCCAAGACGAAGAAGGTATCGTGTGATAGCCTTCCAAATTTAAAAACTCAAGCATCTGTGGTCAAGATAGCAGAAAATATCGGCAAGCTATCTACTTGAGTCTCAAGTTATCTGCTTGAATCTCTAAACAAGTAAAAATACATTCCCCAAATCTCAATATAGGCATACTATCTAAACAGGAAGTGCTCTTCAGACTCTACCTCTTGAATAGAAAAAAGGCAACATACTCATTCTTCTTAAGGAATATGGTGATCAGACTCTAAGGTGGCCAAGATGGATATTGTGTCCATGTGTCCAATGTTGTTGGATATAATCTAGGCAAGCAATAATGCCATCCTCAATTGCCATTAAGTTCTCAGTGTAGAAGTCTAACTTAGGACTAAGAGGTAGGGGTAGGCTGATCCAAGTGACCTAAATATATTGCAGGATATATATCATCCCTGACTGTTTGGTTAATCATCTTGTTACTAGGAAGAAGATGGGACGAGCAGGAGTGATCTAGCTTCAGACTACCAGCCCTGATGACAACTAGAAGTGCTTTTGGAGGAAACCCATCATAAGGAGTAAAGTGCTAAGTAGGAATATCTCTCGTGACCTGAATTATGGTCGCTCATGGACCTAAGGTGATGGAGATGAAAAATAATCCCTCATCCTTACCTATTAGTAAATAACCATTTAATAATTTTTTAACAAGGCAGATTATACATACTAGAATAATGCAAGGATATAAGATAATATAAAGGTATTTTAGAAATAATATAATATTGGTTATGTCCACCACATATCCCCTCTTCTTGAAAAAGCTTTGACCTCGAAACGACATTGGAAATTTTCAATATAAGATCATAAAAAGGTATTTTTATATAAGATCATAAAAAGGTATTTTTAAAGATAAAATATGGTAGTGGTTATGTCCACTTATATCCCGTCTTCTTGAACTAAGCTTTTGACCTCGACAAATAGCACTGAAAATTTTCCAATAGCAACAAATATTTTCAATGTTTCAAGTTGATTCCTTGCATGTTTCCCTAAAATTATTAGTCAAAAGAAAAATTAATTCTTCCCTGAATCAAAAGAAGATACATGATGTTATGAACATTGTAAATATTGAGAATATCTCGTTGAATTGGGACTAATGTATCCTAGATTGACCTTGAGAGGCATCATATTTGAATTGGAATCTTGATAGACTTTGCTTCAATCTTGAATCCATGAGTGCCTTTGAAAATTTGGAATAAATGACTGCTTTGGTAAGAACCAAAAAATTATCTTTCAAGATAATGCAGATGCTGATAAATTGATTTTTTGATGATGACAAATGTATTGATTAGGATATCAATAAGGTTCAATGTTAAGATGCTTTTCACAGATAGTTCGAGCATCCTCAATTATTTCAGTTGTATTGTCAGCACTCTTAATAATAGGTGTTATTACATCATTAGTAGCAGCAAACTTGTCACTGATGTTTCTTTACCAACATGATGTAAATTGGTGTTATAAGCCAACTTTTGATTCTTTAAATTTTTTATTCTTGTAAGCAAGACATAGTTATGCTTTCTCACAAGCAACTTATTTCTCCTTATCAAACAAAACCTTATCTAAATATTGTGGTTACTGTTGGCATTTTTGCCACATTAAATTTTTTTTACAAAATTTTATCTAAGTATGGAGCTTCAAAGCGGCAAAGAGCATGCAGAGGTGTTGGCATTTTCGCGGGCCCTAAAAGAGGATGATAAAGTGGACGAATTGATCTTTTGATGTCTCATTATTGCAGATCTTTTCGCAAGCTTTCCGGCGATATATTACAATAGGTGATCGGGTCAGCGGATCAAAAGTTATGGCCCCGGGAAGTACAGCCAACAAATGTCCACTTCGGGCTTGAAGAAAATTCTAAGGCATGAGAGGCACTTCGCCCAGAATGCTGCCGAAGTTGCCACTTCGGGCTCTTTGGTCGCCGAACCTCCACTTCGGCACCAACTCCAGCAAACCTCCCCGTCCCGATGGTGAAAGAAGGCTGGCAGGTCACTTCGCCAGCAAAACAGGGTAAGATAAGAAGCTTCGCTGAACAAAAAGAAGGAAAGGGGCAGCTTCGCAAAGAAGGGACAGGAAAGCCTAAGTTCGAGCCCGAAAACTTTCTAAGGCATGGAAGGAGCTTCGCTCGCGAAGCTGCCAAAACACCTACTTCGGGCAGAAAAGTTGCGAAGCTATGATTGTAAGTTGTCGGGATTTTCTAAGTCAGCGGGGTCACTTCGCTAAAATATTAGCGAAACATTCACTTTGGCCACAGTTTTTGCAAACCTCCAATTGGCAGAAAAAGTTTTAAAGCAAGAGGGGCACTTCGCCCAGAATTTGGCCGAGCTGGCACTTCGGGCCTCCACTTTAGCGAAGCTTAAAGTTGGCCAAAAATGCTCTAAGTCGGCCAGAAAACTCCACTTCGCCAGCAAAGCTCTAAGTCAGCCAGAAAACTTCACTTCGCCAGCGAAGCTCCATGTCGGCCCCGAAGTGCAATGTCGGCCACAATGTTCGACGTCGGCCAAAATGTCTAAGTCGGCCAGAAAACAATAACTTCGCCAGCGAAGCTCAAGTCGGCCCCCGAAGTGCAATGTCGGCCGCGAAGCTCAAGTCAGCCTCCACTTCAGCGAAGCAATGTCGGCCAACGAAGCTCATGTCGGCCGCGAAGTTCATGTCGGCCAAAGCGTTCAACGTCGGCCAAAATGCCTAAGTCGGCCAGAAAACTCCACTTCGCCAGCGAAGCTCATGTCGGCCGCGAAGTTCATGTCGGCCAAAGAGTCCAACGTCGGCCAAAAATGCAAAGTCGGCCGCGAAGCTCACGTCAACCAGAATCCCAATGTCGGCCGCGAATCCCAACGTCGGCCAGAATTCCAACATCGGCCAAAGTCGGCCAAGTCGACCAAAAATCCAATTTCTCGGCGAGGCTTCTCCGGAACCTTTTATGACCACGGTGCTTCTCCCGAAAAGCACACATTCCAAGGCCGGGTATTTATCCAAGACATTGGTGTGGCACATAAATGCAGTTTTTTTTGCCCGAAAGACTCAGTGCCTATTTGAGGCAATAGGATGTGAATTATCAGTTGCAGGGGCTAGCCAGGGCAACTTGTGAAGCCACTCGAGCACCCCGCCCCGGAGTAACCCAAGACTGGTCAACGGCTCATAAATGCAGGTTTCTCCAACTAATGCGGCCAGGGTAGCTAATTATAGAAATGGATGTGAAATTTCATTCCCATAGGAAGACGAGCGTGGATTTCTCGGCTGCCAAGGGCGTCCTTGCAAGCCCATCGCATTAATGGCTCAGAGGTTCGGGTCCTCTATAAAAACCCTAGCATTGTAATGGAAAAGGAGGGGGAGAACTTTTGCTAGAAAGCTGTTGTAACTTGATTTTTGCAATTAATATCAAGAACTTTGGGCCTCATTTCTCTCTTGTATGCTGCCTTCTGTGATTATTTCTGCTATTCTGTCTTCATTTATGTACTGTAATTCTGAATCCTGGATTTAGTTGTGTTATTGGGGACAGAACCCTGGAATTCTCCTGAAGGATACATTAGGGGGGAAAAATGTTGTGTTAGTTTTCTTGTATGCTGCCTGTGGATAGTGTTTTTGCTATATGCACCTATTTCTTAATTGCTGTAATTCTAAAATCTGGATTTCGGCGGAAGGGATTAGGAGGATCTTGGAACTCGTCCAGAGGATACATAGGAAAGCTAGTGCGGCGTTCATTTATGTTTTATTCTTTGTATTTATTGCTGCTACTTCAAGATATTAGCTAGTAATCGTGTTGTTGGTTCTTTCCCTCTGAAAATCCATTGATATTCTTTCCCTTACTCCCTTTATTTCTTTCCTGCACCCTTACTCTTTTTATCTCTTTCCTGCACTCTTAGCTTAAAACACCCAGTAGTTTAGTAAAGGAGCCGGCCTTTCTCCGGAGATTGGCACGGAGGGCATCTCTTCCCTCCGGCCTTTCAATGTTGGTCCAAGTCTAGGGCGCGTATACATACCAAAATCCTTTCCTATGGCAGATTTGTTACCAAAAGTTACTTCTTTTCAATTTTGCATTCTTTTGGAAAACTTTTTATTTGCACTTGATCCACAAATTATCATAGAGTTAGGAAAAAACAGTGTTGAAGATATTGTTTGTAATATTTAGATGTTAGGTAAATCATATCCGGTGAATTCTTAAGGTTAGTAACTATGTTGGGTATGAAGAGATTTGGTGAGTTTGAGTTGTAACAAACTCCAAATCACAACACCTCCAAAACTGTATAAGTACCATCATTTGCATGATGAAAAGCACCTTCAGTTGTGCCAATTCTGTCAATTAGCAAGATCCTTTATATGGAACAAAGAAAGAAATTGTATTGAACATCTAATGACTGAACAAGTTCATATGTTGTAGATAGGCGTAAGTGCTTTTTTGAGACGAAGGAATGACGAGTTTAGGAAGGAAGAGACTGACAAACTTGACTGTACAACATGGTATCAATCTCAAGGATCAGTCTCAGACGAGAATATTATTGTAGACGTCTAATCTAGATGGGTAAACCAGTCTAGACAGGTAACTGCCAAACGTGTGCCATCCTAGACGGGTTGCAGGCTAGATAGGTAGCTCTGGATGGGTAGGGTCAAACATGTAGGTGTTAGCGTAACTATAGTTTGCTATATTATATTTCATTATTTAGTATGTTGATACATTGTTATAACAACATCTATTCCTCGCTTGGTTAGTTCCGTCTTCACCGAACTATTCTAGGGCATCAATATGTTATTTATACTCTTGATTAATCAATCATATTGTTTCGACTTATTACATGGTATCAAAGCGGGTTTCACTCTAGGTGGGCATTTGGTGAGGTTGGATTCCCCTGGGTATTTGACGTAGTCGTATTATTAGACGATCTCTCAACACAGACTCATTTAGTCCCTAAATTTGGAATGTGACGAGAGGACGATGACCTAGATGTAGGTTGTAGACCTATGTGGCACTTGTGACTTAACGTAGACTAGCAGAGAAATCTGGCTATGGTTGGACCTCCATGTAGCGCTGATGGACATTGGCCCTTGACGGGCTCAATATCTGGCAGTAAATCTGGACCACACGGATTCATCAAGTGTTGTTCCCTGATTCAGTGATCATGCCAACCAAAGACTGTGATTGTCACAGCCATCTAAGCCTAAGACGTGCACTGTGACAAGGACACAACACAAGACGGAGGGACACTAGAGACACCTAGGACGCACATCTAAGTGACACATGCACAAGCCCTACTGGATGGGCGACAAAAGGCCAACAAGGGAAGGTCTGACTACCACAAGGCAGTCATAAGACATCTTGTGATTGTGTGTATTTAAACACGTTTATTTCTGTCGACTCCTGAATGTGGGATAATTTGTTTTCCCCACAGCAGCGACCACGTTGTTTCTTCTGCGCGACGAAGTCTGTGAACCCGATCGCCATCTGCAGTTGCAGGAGACATCATTTGATCACCAGAAGCGGCTAAACCTGCAAATGCCTATGGTTTACTATGCCTATGGTTTTAAAACTCGTGTGGAGGACGTCGTAAGCAGAAGCAGTAGAAGCGGCAGATGTTGCTGACGAAGATGCTAGCGGGTTGAGGCAGATCAATATAAGGTGGAGGCTTTCGTGGATGTATTCTACGGTGCGTTGCTTGTTCGAACGACATTGTTCCTGTCCTCATCCAATCACCTCAGAACGGCGTCAAACCTACAAGCACTCCTCGATTTTTCGTTACCTCCACAACTGACGAAATCAGATTGTAAAGCCATAGTCCATGGAGTTTTCTACGCTTTCAAGGACTTGCAGGTGATTTGACCAGAGGCGATTAGCAGGGTTTCTTGCCGCAGCTGCCGAGGTCCGTGGTGTTGTTTGGTGGTCAGTTGGCCACTGGACAAGTCACGCAGACGACGCAGCACAGTGCTGCTCCGTCTGCGCACCACCAGGGCCCTAGCTGCCGCCGAGTGGATGAGCGACGACCGCTTCACAGGCGGGGCTCGAGGAGCCTCCTCATTAAGGACGGCTCCACTGATCCTAGCGGATCAGCCCACTAGCCCACTTGGTCGTGGGTTGAGCGGTAGGGCTCAGGGAGCCCCGAGGTCGGGGGTTCCAAACCCACCAACCCCCTCCCCCGCGTGAGGTCGAGGGTTAATTAAATTTTTTTATTTTTTTGAATAAGTTATTTTAAATATTAAAAATCATTTATTTAAAATAATTTCTTTTTCTCAAAAAATGTTTAATTAAACTTTAGTCATTCTTTTATGACATTAGGAGATTTTTGTCAAAATTAGAAAAAAAGGGGCCTATTTCTTTTAAAAATCAAAAGGGGGAAATTGAGTAATTTTTTAGTATTTGAAAAAGCAAATTTGGCATTTTGTAAAAGGTGCATTTTCGGCTGCTATGCCCGACACCTTTTGGGTTTATTTTGTGGGCACTTTTATGTTGTAAGTCGCATTTTCAATTTTTGAACTACTTAATTAAAAGTTGAAATTCAGAGCTCTTCCTAAGTCCCCAAAATAATTAAACCCAACTGTGCAATTTTTTGCACTGCAGCGTTCGGTATTTGTGATACCTCTAGCCAGCACTTCCAGGTAATGTTGTCGTGATTGCGCTACTGTATCCGCCGCCTAATATAGCTGCCAAAACAACGTCTGAGCTTGTTCTCTATCAATCTTCGAGGAGGAATAAGTACGCCATTTTGCATTTTTTTACTCCATCCACTACCCTAATAGCTCTCGTGTTTAGGCGTAAATCCTGACGAAAGTCCTGAAATCCGAAGTGTTTAGGGGAAGTTACGCCCCACGCATGAGGATTGATGACTATCTAAGGTAGGTGCCATCAACGAGGCGGTTCCCTTTCAGTACCGCCTAAGTACCACGTATCGTATAATCATTGAAATTACCTATAGTCTCCCTCACATAAGGGTGAGTAATTTTTCTGATTTTTCAAAATACCTATAGTCTCCCTCAAGTAAGGGCGGGTATTTTGTACGGTATAAATGCCCTGGCATTAAGGTATAATGAAAGGGGGACCATTTGGTGATATAAGGAACCTTCACAATGTCTGCGAAGTTAATGACTGATGCTCATCAATTGTTGAAAGGTCCTAATTATACACCATGGAAAAACAAGATGAAGGCAATTCTAGAAATGGATTCCTTATGGGATGTTGTATCTGGAGCAACAACAAGACCTTCATCTGCTGCTGGAGCTACAGCTCCCTCTGCTGATCAGAAAGCCTTTGACAAGAAAGACAGCACAGCAAAAGTGGGCAACTTCTCTGTGGCACAAGAGATATGGACATCTTAGTTCTGGCTACTTACTTGAGCTAAGTATGAGATGGTAAAGGGTCTTCCTTCCCTTTCTTCCACATTGCCAGTGTGCTCTGACTGCTTGGCAGGAAAGCAGCATAGAGTACCTTTTGAGAAGAGCTCTACAACAGCAAAGAAACCTCTGGAGTTGATTCACACCGATCTGTGCGGTCCATTCACACCCATCAGTTCTGGGGGGAAGAGATATTTTCAGTTGTTTGTGGATGATTACTCACGAAAGATGTGGGTGTTCTTTCTTAAACTGAAATCTGAAGCTTTTGATTTCTTCCAACAATTCAAGAAATCCGTTGAGGAGTCAGGAACTTCTATAAAGACCCTTCGCTTAGATCGAGGGGGGGAGTTTACCTCTAAAGAATTTTCTGCATTCTTGACTGCACAAGGGATCACGAGACAGTTAACTACTGCTTATACTCCTCAGCAAAATGGAGTTGTTGAAAGAAGGAACCATTCAATCATGGAGATGGTTCGTTGTATGCTCATAGGAGCTAGACTTGGGCAACAATATTGGGCAGAAGCTGTCACCACAATAGTATATCTGTTGAATAGGGCACCCACAAAGGCTCTACAAGGAATAACTCCACAGGAAGCATGGAGTGGTAGGAAACCCTCTATTTCTCATCTACGCATTTTTGGATGTAAAGCTTTCATGCACATACCAAAAGAAAGAAGGAAGAAGCTAGATGAGAAGACATTGAAGTGTATTCTTCTTGGCTATGATGAGCACTCTAAGGGTTATCGTTTGATTGATCCTTTGACCAAGAAGATTCATGTCAGTAGAGATGTCGTTTTTGATGAAACTTTCACATCACAAACACATCAGATGTATACCTAGATCTTGTGGAATCTAAAGTTGAGAAGTCTCGTTCATTACCAAAGATTGGAGGACCTTCTTCATCTTCTTCACCACCACAGAAGAAGAATCCAAAATGGTATACAAGTACACTCAGAGACTCCAAGTTATCCACTCCACCAAATTTGACTTTGGATAGACCTCGTACTCGCAACATGGCTCGACAGGAAAGAGCAGCAACAGAGACTACTGAGGTTGATGATCTTTGTCAATCTTTTGAGGAACTTTTTGTTGATCCAGAGAGACAAATAGAGGATATGGATATAGATGATGACAGGGTGTTTATATCTTCTGTGAATGAACATGAACCTGCTTCTGTACAAGATGCCCTTAGTGAGCCACAATGGAAGGCTGCTATGGATGCTGAGTACATATCTCTGAAAAAGAACAAAACATGGAAGCTTGTCGATCTGCCATACAAAAAGAAACCCATAGGCTGCAAATGGGTTTACAAAGTCAAGTACAAAGCAGATGGGGCAATTGATAAGCATAAGGCCCGCCTTGTTGCAAAGGGCTATGCGCAAAAGGAAGGCATTGACTATGAGGAAAATTTTGCACCTACTGCTCGAATGACCACTATTCGAGTTCTTTGTGCTATGGCAGCACATAGTATGGGTGGAAAGTTAACAAAATGGATGTCAAAAGTGATTTCCTAAATGGTGATCTCCAAGAAGAAGTCCACATGACTCAACCCAAAGGATTTGAAGTGGAAGGCCAAGAGCAGAAAGTGTGCAAATTGGTCAAGTCCTTGTATGGTCCGAAACAAGCTCCTCGAGCTTGGTATATTAAGATGGATAATCACCTCATGCAGCATGGATTTAAGAGATGTCCGTCAGATGCCAAACTCTATTTCAAGAAACAAGGTTCTGAGATAGTGTTGCTTGTACTCTATGTTGATGATTTGCTCATTACAGGGAGTTTAGAAACTATGATCTCTACTGTCAAAATGGACTTGTGTAAATCTTTTGAGATGACAGATCTCGGACTTCTCCATTACTGTCTTGGTCTGGAAGTGAGTCAGAAAGAGCACTACATCAAAGTGTCTCAGACAAAATATGCCAAGACATTGTTAGAAAAATATCGCATGACTGATTGCAAGCCAATGGCAACACCGATGGAATCAGGACTTCAGGTATCGCGATATGATGATTCACCTCAAGTAGATGGTACTCTCTATCGACAACTGATTGGGAGTCTCATATATCTGACAAACACTAGGCCAGATCTCATGTTTATTGTCAACTATCTTTCGAGGTTCATGCAGGAGCCTAAGACCACTCATTAGAAAGCAGCAAAACGTGTTCTTCACTATGTTCGTGGTACTATGGAATATGGCCTAGAATACAAGAGGAATGGTAAATTCTTCTTGCAAGGATACACGGACTCCGACTATGCCGGGTCGACTGATGATCGCAAGTGAACTTCAGGATATATTTTTCATCTTGGATCCGGTCCTGTCTCTTGGCACAACAAGAAGCAACCGATGGTTGCTATCTCATCTACAGAGGCAGAGTATCGCACCGCACGTGAAGCTATGTGCGAAGTGATATGGTTGCGTCGCATTTTGACAAGTATGGGTCTTCCATCCAAATCTCTAATACACTTGTTCTGCGACAACCAGGGTGTTTTGAATCTTGTTAAGAATCCAGTGCATCATGAAAGAACCAAGCACATTGACATACAATGTCACTTCATTCGAGACGAAGTTCCTCGACACCGAATTCAGCTTCAGTACATTCCCACCGATACTCAAGTTGCAGACATTTTCACTAAGGCACTTGCACGTGTCAAATTTGAATTGTTTCGCAGCTCTCTATGTATTGCAAAATGATGTAATCAGGGGGGATGTTAGTATAGCTAGTAATTTTTACCCAAATAATGTAATAAGGGGGGATGTTAGCGTAACTATAGTTTGCTATATTATATTTCATTATTTAGTATGTTGTTACATTGTTATAACAACATCTATTCCTCGCTTGGTTAGTTTCGTCTTCACCGGACTATTCTAGGGCGTCAATATGTTATTTATACTCTTGATTAATCAATCATATTGTTCCAACTTCTTACAGTAGGGTCCTATATGGGTAGGATCCTAGACGGGTATGCCTCAGATGGGTAGCTCTAGTCAGACGGGTTGAGCTCTCAGATGCATAACGCCCAGGGCTAGACGAGTAGTTGCAGCGAATAAGGCCTAGATGGATAGGCCTAGACGTGTGACGAGTAGGCCTGGACGGGTTTTGCAACTTGCACTTCCGTATTCCATGATCGCTTCTTCCTGCAACTGCACAATACAAACACAACACCAACCTGCACCAGTCTATTTCATACCAGACATTGATTGAATACCTGTAACACAACAATGCAATCACACAAAAATCTACACAAGACTTGGAACAATTTTGCTTGTTGTAATTCAGTCACAATCGATCTGCATATATGAATAGCGATCGCCAAATTGAGGAGGGGTTATTTATAAGGCAAGCCCTGGCGATTACTGCAACCAATCCAGGCTTAACCGTCCCAACTGCCCCTACGTTAGCACTTAACTAATCAGTCTTAACACCTAACATACCATTCCCAGATTGATTAACAAGTATGGCGTACTAACCAGTCTTAGACTAATTAACAAGTCTACCTAATTATTATGGCTAAATTTGTCATTTTGTGCTATGTTATTAATCAATCTGCATTAAATTGTGACAGCTGATTTTACATTGAAAAAACCTTACATTATCAAAATTGCTTATCACTTCATAGACATTTTGTCAAACAGTTCGGGATGTCATGTCTTCTTCGAACTGTTGTCTACATCTATCCTCCCCTTCGAAGAAGTCGATGTCCTCAGCGACTTTCTGCGTTGTCTTGTTGGGGTCCCAGCCTCTTCTGGTTTGGCAGCCTGAAGGGCTTCTTCCAGTTCTTGTACCCGGAGCCGAAAGGCTTCACGTTCATCACGAACTCGCTTGGCATAAGTGAAGTACTTGGCCCATTCTACTCCCATGTTATTAGCTCGAGTTTCCATCTCCTGGAGTTTAGACAACTCGGATTCACTTTGAATGAAGATCTCCTTCATCTGCTGCGTTGTCAAGGTTGAGGAAGATGGCTCCCTCCGTGCCAATTTTGTCTTGAGGGCTGCTTCGCATTGCTGTGATTGGAACAATTCATTGTGCAATGCCTCTCGTTCTTTCTGCCAAGCCTCCACACTTTGGCTATTTTAGCCCACTAACTATGCATTCTGTTTCACCAGCAATTCCTTAGCCTCTTTGTGATGCAACATTTCTGCCTCAATTTCTAAGATCGTCTGTCCTCTGTCCCTGAGTTGATTGTTAAGGTCTAACAATTGTTGTTGTTTCTCTTGGATATGCTCCAAAGCATCTTCCAACTGGGTGACCCCGTCCGCCAAGCGGCAATCTGGAGTTCCTTTGTTAATTACATATCTTTATCCAAATTTTGTCTAGCTAGATTCAAATGTTTAATCCCTTCAGCCAGCCAAACACAACAAGTGGGTTATAAAGTTAATATGACTATACATAGGAATCAGTTCCGGTACCAGCTCCACCTGTGGGCTCTGTTTCGCAATAGGGTGTTGGGAAGTAGTTTTTCCATGGCCAGGGACATACACCTGTGCTGGCTCCAGATAGAGGGTAGGTGTCTTTTCTGGCAATTTCTCGACTCCCTCCATAGTTTTCAAGTGTTCAGTAGGCAAAATCCATGGCTGTTCTTCATAAATGCTGGAAAGTTCTGCTTGCTAGGCTCCTGATTTCACCAATTTTTCCAACTCCTCTTCTACAATCAATTGTTGAGCAAGGTGCAGCAAAAGCATTGCAAAAGTATTGTCATTGTTGTCAACACAGACAGATTGATGCAGTCGATGTAGTTCAGAGGTCAGTTAGATCAAGTGCAGTGAATTTCAAGGAAAACAGAGGTGACCCAGATTCAGAAATTGGCAGAAAAAGACAAGGAAGAAAACTGTCGCGATATCGCGACATGTTTTCTGTCGCGATATCGCGACAAAACAGAGGAGAGAGAAAATGCAGCCGAAAATGTCGCGATTTCGCGACATATCGGAGGAGAGAGAAAATGCAAGAAAAATTGTCGCGATTTCGCGACATTGCCGAGGAGAGAGAAAATGCAAGAAAAATTGTTGCGATTTCGCGACATTGCCGAGGAGAGAGAAAATGCAAGAAAAATTGTCGCGATTTTGCGACATGGCCGAGGAGAGAGAAGGCGCAAAGCAAACTGTCGCGATTTCGCGACATGTTGGCAGAGAAGGAAGCAAGGTGAAAAGATGTCGCGATTTCGCGACATAAATGGAGGAAAGGAGCTTGCAACGAAAAGTGTAGCGATTTCCCTACATGTCGAAGTTTCGCGATCCAAAGCACAGCTGGAAATGCAAGGCACAAAGGTGTAGCGATTTCGCTACAAATAGGAAGTGCAGAAAACAAAGGTGTAGCGATTTCGCTGCATGTTAAAACGAATGGCAACAAAGGTGTAGCGATTTCACTACAAGTGAAAAGGCACAAACAAGAAGGTGTAGCGATTTCGCTGCATGACAAAATGTATGGAAACAAAGGTGTAGCGATTTCGCTGCATGACAAAATGTATGGAAACAAAGGTGTAGCAAGTCGAAAGCACAAGGCACAAAGTTGTAGCGATTTCGCTACTGCATAAAGCAAAGATTGTACGGAAGGCAGAAGCGTCGCGATTTCGCGACATGTTCCATTTTCGCAGTTGCTGGCAAAGAAGAGTGTACGGAAGCAGAGAACGTCGCGATTTCGCGACATGTTCCATTTTCGCGGTTGCTAGCAAAGAAGAGTGTACGGAAGCAGAGAACGTCGCGATTTCGCGACATGTTCCATTTTCGCGGTTGCTGGCAAAGAAGAGTGTACGGAAGCAGAGAACGTCGCGATTTCGCGACATGTTCCATTTTCGCGGTTGCTGGCAAAGAAGAGTGTACGGAAGCGGAAAGCGTCGCGATTTCGCGACAAAGATGAGGATGACGTCAGCAAAGGCCGAAAGTGTCGCGATTTCGCGACAAGTTGCGAGAAAAGCCTCAGGAAGCCGGAAGCGTCGCGATTTCGCGACAAGAATGATGATGACGTCAACGAAAGCTGAAAGTGTCGCGATTTTGCGACAGGGTGCAAGGAAAGCTGCTGGAAGCCGGAAGCGTCGCGATTTCGCGACATCATTAAGGATGACGTCATCAAAAGTTCGAAGTGTCGCGATTTCGCGACATGAACAGAGGGAAAGCTTTCAAAAGCCAAAATGGTCGCGATTTCGCGACAGCAAGGGCATGAAGGCGTACGGCTACAAAAAGTGTCGCGATATCGCGACAATTTGGTATTTCGGAGTCAACAACACAGAAAAGGTCAACTGGGCAGAAATGTCGCGATTTCGCGACAGGTAACAGTTGGGCGGGTAAAAGCCGAAAAAGCATGCAAGGTGACACGTGTCAGAAAAAGCAGACAGGAAAATCATGCGACCAGTTACGTAAAAAGTAACTGATGTCAGACCTGCAGTTACAGATTGACAAGTGTTAGTCATGCACTAGAACAGCTGTATATGCACGATTGGAAAAGCATTCGAAGAATCACATATGCGTTTTCGTAAAAGCATTCGAAAAGCCGTATTTGGAGAATTCGAACAGCCAAATATGAAGGATCGGAAAAGCTTTCAAAAAGACGTATTTGCAGCATTCGAATAGCCGTATTTGCAAGGAATCGAACAGCCGCTTATGGAGAGGAGAAAAGAATTCGAACAGTTAGGGTATGTGATTCGACTGCATGCAGGATTGAAAGGTTATAAAAGAACAGTCGTACAGAGAAGAAGGTTGCTGCTGTTAGAGAGAAATTGTTGTGAAAAGAGGGTTAGAAGAGAGCCAAGAGAGAAATTAGTAGAGCCGTGAAAGTGTGCATAGTTGGTTTAATTGCAGACCAGTCAGGGTCGTGTAAGAAGTGAAGACATTTTTATGTCATTTTAAATTGCTCAGAATTGCAGTCCAAGTGGTGCTTGGTACAAGGGGTTGGTGCTCCTATCTCATTGCGTGAGAAAACTAAGGGGTTGGTGCTCCTTCCAGTAGATCTCTGGTAAAGTGTTTGTAAAATTAGAATTTTGCAAAGACCTGGATTTGGATTGGAGTCCAAGCAGTCATTTTTGAGGAGTAGCCAAATTGGTGAACCTCGGTATATTGAGTGTTGTGGTGTGCTCTCTTGTTCAATTTGCTGTTCTAGTTTTCAAGTTCTCTTTGTTTCATATTAAATGCTGTAGATATTAAAATTAATAGCTACACTGATTCACCCCCCCCCTCTCAGTGTCATTGTGTGAATATCATCAATTGCCACTTCTTCCACTGGCCAACACAAGATGCATCAAACTGCAATTGTAAATTAGGATAGGCGCTTTGACTAAATGCACCTTCAATCCCTCAAAAGCCTCCTGGTGCTCCTCCGCCCATTTGAAAGGAACACCTTTGCGCGTAAGAACGTCTAGCAGATGAGAATTTTGTGCTAAGTTCCTGATAAATCTTCTGTAATAGCCCACTATCCCTAAGGTCTTTACTGAATTCACATTGTGCGGATCTTCTATCAGTAGTATCACTCCTGTCTTTTCAGGGTTAGGCTTCAAACCTTCTGGGCATACATTATGCCCTAACAGCTTCCCATATGGCACCATCAGTACGCACTTTCCTGGATTTAATGATATTCGAGCTTTCCTGCATAAGCTCATACATTCCTCCAGTGCTTTCAAATGCTCGTGTCTTTCCATATAGGGACCAATCGTCTAGAAAGACTTTGAAGTTACTTGTGGACATTTTATCAAAGATGTATAAGATGATCCTTTGGAACGTAGCGGGTGCATTACACAATCCAAATGGCATGCGGTTATAAGCATATATCCCGTTCTCCACTATAAAAGTAGTCTTCATCTTGTCTTCCTCTGCAATACTTATTTGGTTATACCCCGAGAATCCATCCAAAAATGAATAAATCTCGTGGCTGGCTACTTCCTCCAAAATGGAATCCGTAAAAGGAATTGGAAAGGGATATTTGATAGTTACGGCATTGAGGCTCCAAAAATCCACAAGATTTGGATATTATTTGCCTCCCTCTTCAAGGTAATCACAATTGGTGATACCCATTCACTTGTCATAACTTTGAATATTATGCCTGCATCCAACATCTTTTCAATTTCGACATTCACCAAAGCTGCATATTTTGGATTCATCCTATATGGTCGCCTTCTTACTGGTTGTGCGCCTTCAATCAAGGGAATCTTATGAACACATAGCTTTGGTGGAACTCCCTTTAGATCCTTGTATGTCCAAGCAAAAACATCCTTATATTTTGCAAAAATTTTGAACGTCGCTGCTTTCAGGATCGGATTCCAATCATCTCCGCATTTGATCATCTTCTCTTCGCCTTCTCCCAAATTTACCTAAATCATTCTAGGTCCTTCATATTTGATGGACTCAGGTTCTTCTACCACCTTCAAAACATCAATGGGGTGAGCTCGCTTCTCTTCAATGATTGCATCCCCCATCATGTATTCTGCAAAAATTTTGGGAAATGTCCACTTCTCTCGTTCTTTGTCCTTTTGTACTGATGTCTTCTTTTTACTGCCTTCTTCGCTCTCGGGCTCCTTCTCGTCTTCTTGGGTTTAGTTTCCTACATTGATGCAAAAACATTGGGGAGAAAACAATTCATAATCTTCCAATTGCTAGTGAAGTAAGCCTTTATCATTGTCATGCTCGTCCTCCGTGCATTCCTCTAATGGCAACACTCCATTTGGTTTGTATCCGGTGTCCCCATTTGATGAAGAACTCTGATTCGTTTGAGGTTGCAATATCTTGACTTACTGCCTGGTTTTTAAGATTAATCATGTACTTATGCTGGCTTTTTTTTGAAGGTCAAGTGCTCCTTCTCCCAATTGTGGTTTACTTTTGCTATTCTTAACCACCCATGTCCCAACAATGCATTATATGCAGGTTTCTACATAACTATTACAACAAACTCCAGAACAAACTCTTGTTCCACTATACGCACCTTTTGGTTCATCAATACTCCTATAGTTTCAATACCATATTGATTAGCTCCATATAATCTGAAATTTGGAGATCTTAGTGTGGGTTGGCTGATATTCCGCCATGTCCTTTCTGGCATCACATTTACACTTGATCCTCCATCCACGATTACTTGATTCAGCTTATGGTTCAATATCTCCATGTGAACCAAAGCTGGCTTTTTCCCCGCTTCAATCATTAGTATTGTTGGATCAATAAATTGTCCTTGCTTGATGTTGGCTACTTGTCGGATTTCGTCTCGCTTCTTTGCGTTCATTACTTCCTCAATCATAGCATACAATTTAGGTACTACGTTAATTATACTTGATACTTTTACCTCCAAAATCATTAAATACCTGTGTCACCAAGCTTTCGACCGATGCCCGTTTGTCCATTACAATCTCCGCTTTCTTTAAAACTTTATTTTAGAACAAGTCTTTCTTGCTTTTTTTTGTCTAGCTCTGTTTTAATCAGTTCTTGAGCTTCCTACCATTGCTCTTTCTCCTTGGAAGGATTTGGGTACTGTTTGGTTTCCCTAGCCTATGCTCTAGTTACTGCTTAGAATTTATTTTCTTTTTCGTCTCCTTACTCACTTCTCCAATGTCAATCCAGTTGACATTTTGTGTACCACTTGAACTTGCCTTATTTGGGCAATTTGCCTCCTTATGCTTCCCTAGTCCACACCATCTACACATTTAAATAGCATTGCTACCACCAGTACTACCGGTATTCTTGGGCTTGGGGAAATGCTTCGTAAAGTGGCCCCATTCTTGACAATTCCGACATTGGATGATTGGTCTTCCTTTGGAATCATACTACAGATGACTATGTCTGCCTTGTCTTCCTCCTCGACGATTATTCCTAAATCCGCCGCTCGTTGCACCTTGTCCATTCCTTGAAGTATCTGGTTGATCTCCCTGTTGGACTGTCAAAGTCTGATGCCTTGCTCCCTTCAAATTGAACGGACAATCAGCTACTGGATGTCCTGCTATATCACATATATTGCAATACGCATTCTTTGGACAATTGACGTTCGTATGTCCTTCCGCTTTGCAATCCGAATTCCAGATAGCTTTTTGGTCTTTTCATACTTCTCCTTTAACTTCTTTCATGATCTTATCAAATTCTTTTCTAAAGGAGTGTATTGCACTTTGGACTTTATCGTCTATATCGCTATCAGAATCATCATTTCATGTCCTCCGATTCATGCAGATGTTTGTTTAGCTTTACTTTCAAAGTTCTTTGCCTTTTTGAGCGCTTCTATGTACGTGTGGTTACTCTGGTACAATGCTTCTCTCTTTTGTACCTATTGCCCTATTGCCCAACTCCTCTCCGTCGGTTCAGATGTTACCATCCGCTCCTCACTTCCAATGTTAGGTACGTCTTCTGCTATTTCATTTTGTTCTTCATTCTTTGTTGTCACCAATAGTGTCTCCCACCTTTCCTGCTTTGCGCTTGGATTCTTGTCTTCCAAGGGGTTCCACACTCTTTCCACCTCCGGTTGTGAAACTTCGTCTTGAATCCTTTGATTTGCCAGTCGTGCACTGCGTCGCAATGGTATTTGATTCCTTCCTCGTTTGCCTTGTGGCCTGGAGTTTGTCATTCACCTCTTCGCCTTGTCACGTATGCTTCTTGACCCAAAGTTGATTTAGGCAACGACACCAAATGTAGACAGGGGTAAGTGCTTTCCTGAGATGAGGGAATGACAAGAATTTAGGAAGGAAGAGACCAACAAACTTGACTACACAACATGGTTTCAATCTTAAGGATCAGTCTCAGACTGGAATATTACTATCGATGTCTAATCAAGACGAGTAAACCAGTCTAGACAGGTAACTGCTAGACGTGTGCCATCCCAGACGAGTTGCAAGTTAGACGGGTAGCTCTGGACGGATAGGGTCAAACGTGTAGGTCCTATGTAATGTCCCTTTCCTGGCTAGTAGGCAGTGTGGGTGCATTTCAGAGGAGGTTGGGCCTTTGCAGGGATGTTGTCTACTCTCAGATGCTAGTATCTTGGAGACATTTTGAGCTTGGATGATGGACTTACTATTTTTTAGTAAGTCGGTGATTAGGGTTTCTGGTCGAGCGGACAGGGTAATGATATTCCTCGCCATATTGGGTGTCCAGATATCTCTTCTGTTGCTTGATTTTTGGCCTCTCCGGGCTCGGGTGCAGAGACTTACTATTTTTAACTAAGTCAGTCAGGGGTTTGAATTTTGGAAAACGGATGTTACGGATGGATAGTTCGGCGAAATGGGTATCCGTTTCTACTTTCATATCTTGTGTCTGACATGAGGAGACAGATTATTTTAATGCCCGAAGATTATTAATGTAATAAAATTAATAAAAATGTAACTTTATAATGTTGGGCATTATATTTTATTAATTGGATGTTATAAGGGGGTCATATAACCACTTAAAAGAAAGGTCATGTTATAAAGTGTTAAAATAAGGAGGCCTAGACATGATACACCCTCTAGGGGACCCATTTAATTAAAAAATGAATAATTTAAAATCATAAGTTTCCCTCCCATTTTGGCCGACTCATTCGAAGAAGGAAATAAAAGGAGAGTTTGGGAATTCATTTGAATTATCTTTGGCATTTGTTTTCTTGGTGAATATTGGAAAGCACTTGCGGATTGGATTTGCAAGGGTTTGATAGCTTGTTTGGAGACGGAAACCTCCAGCAGGAACACCATTCTCGAGATTGGAAGACATCTTCAGAGTGGTATTGGGCATTCTCACTCAGAGGATGCATTTGTGCTGACATTGGTGATACATTTCAGTGATTGAAGACAGTTTTCACAGGGGTTTGAGGAGATTTTGGATGGCATTCATTTCATAGCTTCACTCCCAACATGGCCGTACCATTTGCAGTTGGATTGATGCATTTTTTTATGTGTTTTTTGGGTTAGGGTTTGTTGGAGATTGTGCAAACATCATTAGCTACACCAGCCGTACCCTCCACAGTAGATTCCTAGGTCTTTTCAGGCAGATTGAGGTGCTACCATTACTTGTTGAATCGCCCTCTTTTGGGACTGCATTTTGGCTAGTTGTTGGCGCCTAGTATTTGTAAAGGTTGCTGTTGTATTTGATGGTTGGAGAACATTGTATTTTGAGCATTACATGTGAATATATGAAGTTTCCAGTTGCTAGTGCAATTTTCCAAAAATTTTCAGACTTGCATTATTACGGTAAATTCTTGGTGATCACTCGGGGGTGGTCATTACATCCTATACGGGTATGCCTCAGACGTGTAGCTCCAGTTAGACAAGGTAGTTGCAGACGAGTTGAGCTCTCAAACGGGTAGCGCCCAGGGCTAGACGAGTAGTTGCAGTGACTAAGGCCTAGACGGATAGGCCTAGACGTGTGACGGATAGGCCTAGACGAGTAGGCTTATATGGGTTTTGCAACTCGTGCTTCCGTATTCCATGATCATTCCTTGCTGCAACTGCACAATACAAACTCAACACCAACTTGCACTAGTCTATTTCATACCAAACATGATTCAATACCTGTAACACAACAATGCAATCACACAAAAATCTACACAAGACATGGAACAATTTTGCTTGTTGTGCATATATGGATAGCGATCTACAAAATGAGTAGGGAGGGGGTTATTTATAAAGCAAGCCCTAGCAGTTACTGCAACCAATCCAGGCTTAACCGTCCCAACTGCCCCTACGTTAGCACTTAACTAATCAGTCTTAAAGCCTAACAAACCAATCCCAGACTAATTAACAAGTCTGACTTAACAACCAATTTTAGACTAATTAACAAGTAACTAATTATGACGGCTAAATTTGTCATTTTGTGCTACGTTATTAATCAGTCCGCATTACACTGTGACGGCTGATTTTACATTGCAAAAACCTTACAATATCAAAATCGCTTATCACTTCGTAGACATTTTGTCAAAAAGTTCGGGATGTCATGTCTTCTTTGAACTGCTATCTACATATGTGGTATTTATAATTGCTAGGTACCCAGGATAAGTACTTATAATTAAATATTGTATTGTATAATGGTATGAGCCATAAATTAACTATTGAGTAAGGAAGGCCACATGTCAAAGTAGAAACAGATATGTCATAGAATCATATATGTAACCGTTGGGGTATATTGTCATATGTAACCGCAAGGAATATATTATAATGCACTTTGTACCTCATGGAAGGTGAACCACCACATGGGTGATCTTGTAACTTATGGGAGGTCAGCCATCACACTCTTGTATAAAGACAGATGCACCCTCATTGAAAAACGACATGTATGAAGTATTCCTGTAGAAGTCTTGGCACGTGGAGCTAGAGATCTTGTGGAGTGGCTTCCTTCCAATAAAGACCATTGTACGGTGTTGCTCTATTGCAAGGGTATTATCAATCTCTATTTTATTGTGTGGAATTTATTGTGGATGAATGTTGTATATTTTTGCATATTGGTGAATGATTTTTGAGTATGAGAAGATAGGTTCATAACATTTGATATCAGAGCAACGATTCTAGCAAAGTGGGATTGTTTTTGCAGAGCTAGGGCACGTTTTTTTTCACAAAAAACTCACGTTTTGTGTAGGCCATATTTTTTATTTCAGCAATCGTTTTCAGAAGGTTTTTGCACCATTCTGTAGATCTTTTTGAGTACTACAAAAATAATTGGTCATTTGTTAAATTCTAATAAGTATTGAGAAAGTTATGGTTGTTTGAAGTTGGGTTATTTGTGTTGTTTTTTGGCGCGTGAATTTTTTATCAAAATAATAAAATTCGTATTGATTTTTTTAGCAGTCATTTTCAAAATATTTTGGCACTAGCATGTTGATAATTTTTAGTACTATATAAACGACTTCTCACTCGTGAAATTCTGATAAATATTGAGAGAGTTACAATTGTTTGCAGTTGAGGCTGTTGAGGCGGTTTTTTGGCTGCGCAATTTTTTTTTCAAAAATAAAAAATTCGTATTAATTTTTTTAGCAGTCATTTTCAAAATATTTTTGCATCAACATGTAGGTTATTTTGAGTACTACAAAAATGACTGCTCACTTGTTAAATTTTGTTAAGTATTGAGGGAGTTACAACTGTTGCAAGTTGGGATTTTGGTGCTGTTTTTGGGGTTGCACGAAAAATTCATGCAAAGGAAAACTCTCAATCCGGGCAAGCAAATCGATTGCCATTTGTTTTGTTTTTAAGAAAGCATAGTGACTCTAGTTTTCAGAGTCGTGTAGCTGCATCAAGGAACAAATGGACTCATCTTTCAAATTATCAGAGTAGATCAGTGGAAGCATGGAGCCAACTAAGCAGTTTTGGCTACTCAAGTGGAAATATGACATATCGGCATCAACGAAGACCACCACCAATTAGAGTTTCACTAGGATGGATGGATGGATGATTGAGATTGATTCCAGTACTCAACATGGCTCAAAATATCATATTATTTAGCCTCTTCTAATGTTTCGAGGACAAAACATTTTGTAAGGGGGATGGAATGTTAGGTACCCAAGATAGGTACTTAATAATTTAATATTGTATTGTATAATGGTATGAGCCATAATTAACTATTAAGTAAGGAAGGCCACATGTCAAATTAGAAATATGTATGTCATACAATCATATATGTAACCTTTAGGGTATATTGTCATATGTAACCGTAAGGAATATTGTCATATTGTTTTGCACTTTGTAACTCATGGAAGGTGAACCACCACATGGGTGGTCTTGTAACTTATGCAAGGGGAACCATCACACTCTTGTATAAATAGAGATGTACCCCCATTGAAAAAGGACATGTATGAAGTATTCTTGTAGAAGTCTTGGCTCGTGGAGCTAGATATCTTGTTGAGTGCCTTCATTCCAATAAGGAGCATTGTATGGTGTTGCCCTACCTCAAGGGTATTATCAATCTCTATTTTATTGTGTGGAATTTATTGTGGAATTTATTGTGGATGAATGTTGTATATTTCTACATATTGGTAAATGATTTTTGAGTATGAGACTATAGGTTCATAACAATAACTGATTGGACTTGATAAACAAGACACTTATTCTAGAAGAATATTTGTGCAAAGACAAGCACAACATAGGCCCAACCAAAAACAAAGATCACAATTTTAGTGACTAGCCATTTAAATGTAAGATCTCATCCATTGATCACTAATCCTACCAAGGCATGTCTTATGCATATATCACTATCCAACACGCAAGTACCTGTTGCCACATTTTGCACGGGGTGCCATGTCTTCGGTTTTTTTGTAAGGATGTTGCTTTCCCTTCCCTCTTCCTTCTCTCCCTTTCTCCACTATCCCCTATCTTCCCTGTCATCAGTTTCATTCTCTTCATTTCCCCCCCCCCTTCCTTCTTCTGACTGTTTCTCCAAGAGGGCAAAAGGCCCAAAATTTTCTAAGTGTTAGTGTTGCCGCAACCCGACTTCGCAGCGAAGTCGGGCTGCGCCCTTAATTTTGAGTGCACTTGGGGAGCCGACATGCGGAGAGTTGAACCCGAAATTCGACTAAGTATTGAGCGAACCCCGACTTCGCAGCGAAGTCGGGTTGCGCTCTCAGTTTTGTGCGCACCTGGGCATTGCCAGTAGAGGACATCCCCAAAAACATTTGTGTTGGGTGAGCAACCCAACTTCGCAGATAAGTCGGGCTGCACCCTCAAATTCATGAGCAGTTGAGCGACTCATTTCAAGAAATGGCTAAGTGTTGGGTGCGCAACCCAACTACGCAGCGAAGTCGGGCTTCGCCCGGGAAAAGGAGCACAGTTGAACAATCCATCATGGTACCTCCAGTAAAGACTAAGTGTTGAGCAACCCGACTTCGCAGCGAAGTCGGGGTTCGCTCACTTACGTGCGCGCACTTAGGCAAAGAATGTCGAAGCCTGCCCAGAAATTTTCTAAGGCACGGAGGCCTTCCCAACTGCGCTACTTCCCCCTTGCGCTGCCTGGTTGCGCTCCAAATTTAGGTGAAGTCAGGCAAGAGAGAAAATATGAGCTCCTAAGGCAGATTTTTCCCCTATCAGATTCCGACAGGTGTCCAGCCTCGAGATTCGAGTCAAAGATGTGATGGGAGGTGTGCGAGCATGAACTGACTTATTGTACCTCATCTGCCTTCTGTCAAGCTGACTCGGAGCATCATCCACCGCACTGCCACGTAGCTGCTGATTTTTCAGGTGAACCTTGCTGCAAGCACGTTCCATGCCGCCAGAGGGAAACATCAGCCTTTTGTCAGCTTTTTCAGTTGTTGTTAGGTCTGGGATCCTATGCCCAACGATGTAATGGGGGGAAATTTACGCTGTAAATAGCTCAGCAATACCATTGTAAAAGGGTGGAAGGGGGATATATTGCTAGGGAACCACTGTAGTTGTGCGTTTGCTTCTAAATACAGAATATAATTGGCTCTATTGACTGTTTTTATCTTGTATGCTGCCTTTACTTAACATTTCTGCCTCATGTTGCTTATGTTATTGCTTACTGTTATTCTACTTTCTGGATATCGTTATTTAATAATTAAGTATTCCTGGAATGCAAAAGTAGAGGATACATAGGATAAATGACATTGGTAGTTTCTGCAACATATCTTGTGTTTAATTGCTGTTAGTAGTGGTGATTGGTTGTTGTTGTGCTGCTTATCCTCCCCACCCAGAACAACCACATTTATATTTCTTTCCGCATTTCTAATTTCTTTCTTGCACTCTGAGCTTAATCAAATTGAGAAAATATAGGAAGCCAGCCTTCTCCAAAGATTGGCACGGAAGGCATTCCTTCCTTCCGGCCTTTCAATCTGTTGGGCGAATCTAGGGCGCATTACACTAAATCCTATCCTAGTGGCAGATTTGTAACCAACAGTACCTAGGCATCATTTAAAATATTATAATAGGTTACCTCTTTCGACTACAACCTATGAGGCTTGTTATCGATTTGATCAATTGCACTATCTGAACACTTTCTTGCCATTTCCACTCCTTCCCCATCACTTAAGTAAAACCACTAGGACAAAGTCACTGGTTTTGTAGAATGCTCAGCAGCACCACATTCCAAACCTCAGTTACCAAGATGTGGATACGACATATTTACAGGGAACTGTTGGTTACGAATCTTCCATGAGGAAAGGATTTCGGGTTGATGCGCCCAGATTCGCCCACCAGCATGAAAGGCCGGAAGGAAGAGATGCCTTCCGAGCCAATCTCCGGAGAAGGCCGGCTCCTTTTGGGGGGTTTTCTGAATTAAGCTAAGGGGAACGGGAAAGAATTAAATGTACGTAAAGAGATAAACGTACAGAAAGAGATTACAAATATGTCCAAAGGTTGGTGGGGGGAACTAACAGTACGGGAACACACCAATCACCGCTACTTACTGCATACAAACACAAAGTATGGCAAGGAACCGCAAAACCTAGGCGTACTGCCGATACACAAGCAGTGTATGCACAGCTTCAATGGCTCCCTAGCAAACATTCCCTACAAGGAACTAACAGCAGGGGATCGCATCAATCACCAGATACGTACACTGACAGGGGTAGACAGTAAACCTAGATATATCAGAGCCAGGTATATGTGTTAGGTAGAGAGTTTAACCGCACATATTCAATGGCTCCCTAGCAAACATTCCCTACAAGGAACTAACAGCAAGGGATCGCATCAATCACCAGATACGGGCCAGCAATGTCACACATAACTGATGGAACTGCTACCACATCTATTATACGAAAATTAAAAGTACATAAATAATGCTAAAGGCGCCTGACCATCAAATGCCGAAGTGAATCAACAAGCCATGACACAGAATCGCGTAAAGCATAAGCATAAGAAATAAAAGCGGTAGAACAGAACCAGGCATACAAATTGTATTTATATGCAGAAGCATGGTTACAGTAAGCACAGTAGTTCCCTAACAAACATTCCCCTTCCACACCTTTACAATGAATTCAAGATGGGCTTTTATAGCCCGAGTCCCACCCGTTACATTAATGGGCACAGAGTCCCAGTCAAACATAAGCTGACAGAAGCGGCGAAAGAGCCGCAAATGCTGACCTTTTGTCGGACGGGGCTGTACCCGCAGCATGGTCATCCTGGAAGCTGGACCGCTACGTGGCGGAGTGCTGGGCAAAACTTCAAGTCGGCAGGTTCGCTGGTAGCTGGAGCAGGTGAAACCTCAGATCAGCTTTGAATGAGGCCATTAGTGCAAGCAGTGCAGGCAGCCCATGCTTATCCCTTTTGGTCGGCAGCCCCGGTTCAAATCCCAAAGCCGGACACTTGTTGGATGATGGGTTATGCAACCGACACATGCCTCGCCTTAGAGGGCAGAGCTATCCATCTTTGCTTGGGATCCGGACTCCTTGGGATGCGCGGGCGTAAAACAAGGTGCAGCTTGGGAAAACCTTCACGTCTTGGTCAAACTCCGGGTTTGTTCCCCTACCGCACACTCGTCAAGGGCGCAATCCGCCTCGCCGAGAAGTCGGACCGCGCACGTGTGGACACTGGTGCCTGCCGCCTTACGAACCTGCTCCGGCACTTCACCGCTCTTCTTTGTTGACTCGCCGATCGCCGCTGCAAGGTGCGCCGGAAGTGGGGCGAAGTCGGACTTCGCACCAAAAGCGGGGCGAAGTGCGCACTTCGCACCAAAACTGGGCGAAGTGCGAACTTCGCACCAAGGACTTAGCCATTTTCGTGGTAACTTGCCGGAAAGTTGAAAAATCAACTGGGGACTCCAAGAAAGGGGGGAAAGAAAAAGAATGCGGGAAAGAAAAGGAAAGGGAGAGAAGAAGGAAGGAAGATGGAGAAAGAGGAAAAAGAGGAGCAGCACTGTTACATTACTTTATTGAAGACATTGCACCCCGTGCAAAATGTGACAACATTTCTGGCGGCTCGCGGGGTGTCGAGCTCGCCTCGGCGCAAAGAATCCATGCCTTCATCCTTTGGGTGCAGAGGAACTTGCCCCCCCTGCCTTTTGCTGCTCTAACTGTTCTCCTTGCGGCAACTGTTCTTCAGATTCATCCTTGTCAGTTGCCCCATCAGAATCTCCTTCCGTAAGCTCTTCATCTCCTGCTTCTGCCTCGCACATGCGAGTGTATGCCGTTTGGGCTGAACGCCAGGTTTCTGCTTCGAATGGCTTGCGGTCAGCTATATCTTCTAATGCTCCGTGAAAAGCAGCGACCGCGTGCAGGTCGATGGTGAGGTATCTTTTCTCTAACTCTTGGAAATAGGAGCGGATCTTGGAATATCTGGACACCATCTGAGTGACCTGACTGTCTTGAATTGGCTCAGTCCAGCTATCAATTTCAGCTGTATCTGCTTCAAAGGACTGCCAATTCTTCTTTACCCGATCTAAGGTGAGGAGCTCGCCATTCTCAACGAAACTTGGACACCCAAGTTCTGAAAGAGCGTGAAAGGGGGCCAGACAGATATCTCTTTCATGTCCGAATGCATCAAGCATTCGTCTGGCCACTCTCACCTCTTCAACTTTTCTAAAATATTTGTGCAAGGTCACCCTTGCACCTGCCCATTCTGCAGCGAATGAGGACACGGGGGAAAAATGGACGCCGTTGCGCTCGCGCTCCTGAAGATTAACCGCCAGGTCCAGCCATTGCTTCGCCTGGCGCTCGGCCTCCTCTACCACAGGCTTTCCCTGGGCAGAAACTTCTTGAATCCTGGATGCAAAGTCCAGGACTGCCATCGCCTTGAAGGTATGGGGCTTGCATTCCCTCAACAAACCAGCCCTCATTTCCTTAACCTTTGTCTTTGAAAAGACAGACCGCTTGAGATGTTTTCTCCGCAAGCCGCGACCGTGCCTCGCTTCAAAGACTCCCGGAGCCGAGAAATCTGCTCCAAGGCTGCTTTCTTTTCGGTTGCGGCTCGTTGCCGGGAAGCGGCCAGCTGGGCTTTGAGTTCATCTGTTTCTTGCCGCGCCGCTTCCAGCTGCTCAGTGGACCTAGACAGTCCTCTTCAAGCTGCCTTACTTTATCCTGCAACGCGAAAAGTTCTTCCTGCTCCTCCAGACTCTTGACAAAGAGATTGTCAGCTTTGCGCATGATTGTCTGAATCTCATACTGCTTGTTGATGTCGTCAAAGCTTTTCTCCTTTGTCTGGAGCACGTAGTCCGCCTTAGTCATTTCTCGGAGAGGCTTCTTCACTATTGGGATTATTTTCTCCGTTGTAATCACTCTCCTTCCGAAATCATACTTTGCGCGTTTTGCCGGGGCGGCTATCTCTTCGTGTCTCCTCCGCTTCAGGTCTTGGCGGAAAGAGACAGAATACTCTACGGCTCTCGTAGCCAGAGGCAAGTCATCTGAGTTCTGGAGGTCGTCCATAAAATCTGGTTCCCCCAGCCTAGGGATCTGCTGAGACGTCTCTCCTGCGGGAATGGGATCAGGAGGAACCGGACAGACCTTGGAAGAATCGGCCACTTGTGGGGGCGACCGGGAAATGGAAATGGGAGTAGCTGATGCTGCGAGGGTTTGAAGCGGCTGAGGCGGAGGATGTGACGGTGAACGGACAGCCTCAGCACTGACCTCGGGCGAAGGATTTGGAGTTGTGCTCAGAGAAAGAGAGACGTTAGGGTCCTGAGCAAACTGATCGAAGGAATGGGGACCGCTAGAAGGACGCGGGAGACGGGGAGGGAGATGTGGTCATGGCTTGCTCAGATTGAGCGGGGGACTGAGTGGAAGCAGGACTGGGTGAGACTAGAGAGACAGGGGCAGCAAACGTACCTGCGGGCTCCGCCTGAGCCGATGCCGGGTGGATATCTTCGCTTCTTGTCTCAGCGGCTGGCTTGGGGCTGCCCAAAGGAACTGCCTCTGCGGCGGCAGGACGCGGCTGCGGCTCGCGCTATCGGTCGCTGCACTATCGAGCTAGGGTCGCCTGATTTTCTCGACTCTCCTCCGCTTCTTCTCTTCCGGAATAACAGTCGGTTCAGGGGAAGGAGACGAAGCAGGTGCAAAGAGCGCTGATGCTCCCACGGTAAACTTGTACCGGGGTTTAACTTGCAGAAGGTCTGCCGCAACCGGTCTGCATTCTAGCGGCGCTGGCGCTTTTCTTGCCTGAGGGATTGCCTCGGACGCTGCCTTGACTAACTCTTTCGCCTTCTCAAGCGCTCGCCTTGGGAGCCACGGGCCGCATTGGATCGACCCGAGTACTTGCCGGGCTCGCGCCGGCAGTTGCCGAAGTGTACAACTGTTTGGGAGGAGACCCTCCTTTATAATCCTCAAAGGGGCCTCGGGGAACGTAACCTTGATATGCGAACGGCCGCCAGCTGTCATGATGCTGGTCATAGAGAACCGAAAAATCGTCATCTACGGCCAGGCTTCTCCTCGTGGATTTATCGTGCTGCGTGCGGCATCTCATCTTCCAGCATTCGGTAACCTTTTCTTTAGACCAATTAAGGCCTGCTATCTTGGATAGAAATTTTTTGAACCTTGGAGATGAGAAGTGATGGTCCGGGTTTCGCTTGGGGTCATATGTCACCTCCTCGCAGAGAGAAATCCCGCCAGGGAGGAGAAGCTTCCATCAATTCGATCTCCCAATCAAGGTCCACATGGACCATATCGCATCTATCCTCGGTTATATCCCGGGGGCACAAATGTGTAAACCTCGCCCTTATCCCATAAGGGTCGTACTTCCAGCCACCGCGGCAAGCAACACCAGTGCCAATCCGGGACAGCGCTTGCTCTAGGTGGACATGCTGTCCTACCTCAGTAATCTCAACGTTGGCCCAAGAAAGAGGGTATTGAAAAATCTGTCCTCTCTTCTTCCCTAGGCCGAATTCTTCTTCCACATAGTCCATCTGCCGGGCAATTTCCATCCCGAACAGATGCTCTGAACACCAATAGGGCAGCAAATAGGGTTTGCCCTTGAATCCGTAGATCCCGACCACAATCCCCGCGTCAGCCTGAAAACGTCCCCGAGCTTCTGATTTATTAGTGCACTCGTCATTTCTCTCGGAGGACGGGGAATTTCACTTTCGGTGAAGACTGACATGACAAATCCCAGAAAGTTGAAGTTGAACTTGTAGTAGGACCCTTTCCGGTATAAGTCATCCGTCCAGTTATAGACGGGCTAGGGCTCTCCCCTCTCGTTAACCTTCTTCAGGTTCAGGATCGGCATTTGGGGGTGAAGATGGTACAAACAAAGCCGAGCCGTAACGTAACTAAAACGAAAATCGGTAGATCGCCTCTTTTGAATTTTCAGCGAGCTGGAATGAATGGCGTAAGCCGACCGATCCGCCGACCGAAAGAGATGGGGCGCTTTCCACTCCGCCGCGCCGCCGGTTCGTAAGATTCTCCACACAGAGACATTCGCCGACGCCAGCTGGTACGGGTGCACCAGTTGATCGGAGTCGCAGCCGAGGATCCATGCCAGGATGGTATATAGATACTTGCTCTGAAATTTCGCCAAGGGCACGGGGCCAGTCGGCCATTGTCCAGCTGGAAGCGGGGCGTTCAGCTCTGAATTGAGGAAATCCCTCATTCGCTTGGTGTGCGTGAAACGTCCCGCTTGTTCGCCCAGATTTACTTTTTCGAGGATGGTGCCGGAGTCATACTCCAGCCCCGGGCGAAAGCTGGCTGCACGCTTTCCTCGCGCAGCCGCGAACAAGGGTTTACCGCCGGAGCCGCAAACTTGCCGGAAGCCGGTCTGTAGTGTCTGACAATTAAGTCTATCAGCTCGGGCATTGGTGGACAGGAGGGCACATGAATCTGAAGAGATTTGATTTGTACGCCGCTCCGAAATGGTGGGAGGGCGAAACTTTGTCAGCCCAGCTCTCCACATTTGTTCGCAGCTGAGTTAGGCTCATGGAAAACGAGCCGTCCACATACCCTGCCAGGTAATTCACCGGAGGTGGTGGGGATTGCCCACGCTGTACCTTCTTCGTCCGGGCCTTTGACTTTTTCTCCCGCGGGGCATCGCCTTTGAAAACGCCCCGGCCGCGGCAAATCCCCCGGTTCGCTGCTTTCACTGGACTGCGCTGACACGGGCCTTTTTCCTCTGTCCATCTCTCCGAGTCAGCAATAATGGTAGGTTCAGGCTGTCTGCAACAAATTTCGCTATCAGAGGAATAATTAGCACTGTCCGAGGAATAATCTCTGCATTCTGGAATGTCTGCATGTTTCTGACCCCCTTTTCTAGATAAAAACAGCGCCATAAATGCAACGCAGGAGGGGGTAGGTCGGCTGAGTTAAAATCTTTGGTGGCTGCGCAGGAGAATGTTGAGAAAAAGTGCGCCCTGGCAGACGTGCCATGCTTCTTTTGTTGCATTTTTTCTTAAAAAACCGTGCAATCATTAATTCAGCATTGGAGATTGCACCATGGCTGACGTTGCTGCCACCACTTGGGCACACCGCTCAAGACAAAAGCTTCGGTGCGGAAACCCACATTAAAACAAGTGCAAGCGCGCCTTGGGCCCAGCTTGGGGTTTTGAAATTTTTTATTATTTTTTAAACCGCGTCCCAATACTGGCCCGGAAAACTAGGCGCAGCCGGGCCTCGCCCGAAGTTGGGGAACTTCGCGCGAGGCGCGCGCTCGAACTGTTCTGCCTTCTTTGCTGCGCCCAAGGCTTTGGGCGTGGTCTGGGTCTTTACCGCCTTCGGGTCTTGGACAGCACTTAACGTTTTTCTCAACCTTTGCTCTTTGGTCAAACTGCGCAATGCGATGGTGGGGCGGGCTCGGACTTCGGCCGAAGCTTGGTGCGAAGTGCGAACTTCGCGCGAAGTTCGCACTTCGCACGAGAGTAGAGCGCAACGCGCACTTCGCGCGAGTGCTAGCCGAGTCAGGCTTCGCTGCGAAGTTCGTACTTCGCGCAAAAGTTGCGCGCAGAGGCGTACTTCGCACGAAGAGTGTGCGCGAGTGCGACTTTCAATCAAAGGCCGAGGAGCTTCCTTTTGTGTGCCTTAGCGTTTTCTTTGAACAAACTTCGCAGCTCGGTGGGCCGAAGTCCGACTTCGCCGCGAAGTCGGGCTTCGGCCAACACTTAGTCGATTTTTGCCCCTTTTTCTCCTTTCTTTCTCTCGCATAGCCGAACTTCGCCCCTCCCGAGGGGCAACGACGGACTTCGATGCGAAGCCCGTCTTTCTCTCCCATGCCGCAGTTAAGCTCAAAGAAGGAAAAATAAAATGAAAGCTAAAGCTGAAAACTGTACATGCCGGAACATAAAAAACATAAGGGAAAATTTTTACAAGGAAGGGCCACTCGGGCGCCTTCAACAACGATAAAGTTTCAAGTGGAACCCGTTGACGGGGATAGGGAGGAGCTGACCCTCCATATCCGAAAGTATGTAGGCATTGAACTGATTCACCCGGGCAATCTGATAAGGGCCCTCCCAGAGAGCATCAAACTTTCCGTGATTACCCGGTTTTGCCTTGTATGAATCCCACTTCAGGCACCGTGTCCCCGACTTCGAAACTCGGGCAAGTGGTGCCTTTGGCAAACCAGCCTTGAGTGGCCGCAATGTGATCCGCGAAGGCCTCGGTATGCACTTTCTCTCGTCTTCTTCCAACCCGCAGGAGTTGGCACAATCCGTCGTCCACCGGGTCTCCGCTGCTCCCGTCTTCGTCAATCATCCACAGGGCGGGGATCTCGATGTGTGATGGCATAACAGCTTCCTTGCCATAGACGAGCGCGTAGGGGGACGTTCTGAGGGATTTCTTGAACGCAACTCTGTCCGCCCACAATGCCCGGTTCAGGAGCAAGTGCCAAGTCCGCTTATTCCTTTCAATGGTCCTCCGGAGAATTTTCAGGAGGTTCTTGTTAGTAGACTCGGCGAGGCCATTCCCCTGCGGGTAGTAATTAGAAGACATCTTGTGATAGATGCCAAGTCTCGCCGGTGTACTCCGTGAGTACAGCGCCTACAAATCCCGGACCGTTGTCCGTCACAATCGACTCGGAACCCCGAAGCGGGTAATCGGGCTCTCAATGAACCCGATGACCGTTTCCCGGTCTCGCGTTCTTGGTCGGGATTGCCTCCGTCCACCGTGTGAAATAGTCGTGAGCCGTGAGAATAAACTTGTGGCCGGCGGAGGAGTTAGGAGAAATCACCCCAATGAAGTCTAGACCCCATTGCTCGGAACGGAGCTTCGGCTTGAATCGGCTGAAGGGGCAGGGGTGCTTTTCTGTTTCTCGCCAAGCAAACCTCTGGCATTGATCACATTTGGCGCAGACCGCATGCGCGTCTGCAAACAGAGTGGGCCAATAGTACCCAGCCCTTATTATTTTTAAGGCCGTCGGCCTTGAAGAATGGTGACCCCCAGGCATCCCGGAATGAAAATCTCCGAGGATCCTAGGCTGGTCAGATTTTGTGACGCACCGCAACAGGATGCCGTCAATGTTTTTGAAGTAAAGCCCCTCGGGGCGAAGAGTGTACCTTAGTGCACCTAGCCGAAATCTCCTTCGTTGTGAGGCGTTCAGGTGATCGGGGCATCTTCCGGTGCAGAAATATCTCACCAGTTCATCTCTCCAATCACTCCCCTCCGATAAGGAGTCGGCTAGGTAGATGCGTGTCGCCGTGTCCTCCCACTTACAAAGCGGAGATGCCGGCTACGCGCGCTTCGGGCCAATCCCCCGACACAAGGCTCGGCCTCCGATAAGCTTGGTGGGCCGCACTTCAATGTCGAACTCCCGGATCTTGGCAATCCATCCCGCTCTCTTGTGACCCGGTTCTCCTTGCAAGATGAAACTGCGAACATCGGGGTGAATCACAAAGACAAGTGGTCTTGCTCCGGGAGACAAAGTGCCCGAACTTTCGAAGGGACTTCATGACAAGCATGGACCCGCCGCTCTATAAAATTGTACTTCTCTTCGTGCGGCAAAATCACTTGGCTTAGGAACGCAATGGGGCGCTCCTCACCGTCGTCTCCCTTCCGAGTCGGACCGCAGCGTAACTTTCGGGTTCTCCCACCGCATACGGGATGAAGTCCTTGGAGTAGTCCGGGTTTGTCAACACCGGAGCTTGCGCGATCCGAGCCTTGATTTCCTCGAAGGCTTGCTCTCTCTCATCAGTCCATTCGTAAGGTGTATCTTTCTTCAACAGCTCGGCCATAGGCTTGATCACCTGTGCGAAGTCCGGGATGAACTTCCGCACGAAGTTAATCTGACCGAAGAAGGACTGCAGCCCTTTTTTATTGGTGGGGGCCGGCAAGCGAACGAGGGCTTCTGCTCTGTCATGGTCAATGGCGAGGCCTTCCTCAGAGATGACATGTCCCAAAGAGCTTACCTTCTTTTACCGCGAAGACGTACTTCTTCGGGTTTATAGAGATGCCGAATTCTCGACAACTTTCAAATATCTCGCCGCAGTGCGAAACATGATCTTCTCGTCGGTGAGAGAAAACGGTCATGTCATCGAGGTAGATGACAATAATCTTGTTGAGCAGCTCTCTAAGGCCGGGTCCATGGCCCTTTGGAACGTGGCACCAAGCATTAGATAAGCCAAACGGCATGCGCTCGATAGGCGAACGTCCCCACTTCGTGGTAAACGCCGTCTTATGCTCGGTCTTCGTCTTTGACCCAAATCGGGTTGTAGCCGGAAAATCCATCTAAAAGTGAAAATCTCTCGGGCTCCAAAGAACGATATGTAGAATCCGATCAATTTGGGGAAGCGGATAGTGGTCCCGGAGGGAAGCCTGATTTAGGTTTCTAAAGTCGACACGTAGACGTATGTCGCCATTCTTTTTCCTCACGGGCACCAAATTCGCGACCCAGGATGAATGTTTGATGGGGTAGATGATCTTGGCCTCCAAAGATCTTCAAGAGCTCGGTCTTCATCATGGCCTCAATCTTTGGATTTACGGCCTCTCGCTTCGTCGGAATGGCTTAGCGCCATCCTCTAGCTCAATGGTATGCTCGGATGACAGCTCGTCATACCCTCAAATCCTCGTAGCACCATGCCACGATGTCGGGGAACTCCCGGCACGATGATCTAATCTGTCCCGCCTCCTCCGACGTGCGACCTGCTCCGACCTTGATGGTTTTACCGTGTTCGAGTTCTAGGTCAGCATACCGCCTCGGGTCTACTTTGATCCCGTGGGATATTGCTCGTCATTCCGATCAAAGAGACTTTCTAATGTAATCAGTCCTTTTGGGACGTGATTATTCCGTAATCGTATCAACCCCTCATATTGCTCGTCATCGTGGTCTCTACCTTCGATTACACACACTTCGTTAACCGAGAATGTGACGATTTCCTCGTCACAGCTGAATACCTGCCAGAAGGTATCCCTATCGTGCACAGAAGGCCTGTAAATGGTGCGGACCGGCTTCAGTTTCTGGACGACGTCTTCACCGGAACGCACTGCTCCAACGGACGCCGTAATATCGCCGTGCTTGTTTCTCTCACGCGATATTGCCTTAACATTCAATGAGTCAAACGATTCCATCAGTCCCGTACCCGATTGCGGTACGCTCTAAGATAGTGATGCTTAGACGCGCATTTATTCATAACTTGATGACACACTAGCTCTGAATCTCCGAAAATTTGGAGATGCTTGATTCCGAGCCTTTCCGCCTTTCGCAAACCCAAGCACAGGGCTTCGTATTCCGCCGAATTGTTAGTACAGCTCCAGGCCAGCCTGTAGGCATAGTCCTTCTGGATCCCGGTCGGGGAAACCAGGAGTACCCCTGCACCGGCGCCATTCTTGCATCGCGCGCCGTCAAAGAAAAGCTTCCACAGCTCTTCGGGTGCAGGTCCTACTTCTTTCACAACTGACACGTCAAGCTCCTCGGGCTGTTTAATGGAGTAACAGCCCTGCTCTGTCCCGATTACGGCATTAAAATCCCGCAACGAGAACTCGTCTTCAAGCTGTAGCACTTCGAGAGCTTGCTCGGTCAGTTCCACTGTCACCAGTTCTTCCTCTGTCAACTGGACCATACAGTCCAGTTCTCCTCCGGGTATCTTGTCCACTAGAAAGGGGGAAGGCTTCTCATTAAAAATTTTCAGTCTCCTTCCTTTGAAGGGCACTTCCATGTGTGAATAGTCTAGAGACAGGTACCCGCCCAACTTCGCAGTGAACTCCCGAGAGAGACACATGCCGAAGTAAGGCTCCAGGTCAACAATTACGACCTCTTGGATGACCACGATGTCGAGAGCTTTGTGCAGTCGGATAGGGATGTCCTTTATGACACCAACTGTCTTGACAGGGGTGCCGTCTAGTTGCAGCACGCCTTGGCTGCTCCGTGTGTATTCCATCCCGATCTCATCGCAGACGGCCTTCGGCATCACAGTTGAGGACGCACCAGAATCCACCATGCACTTGTGAACTATGTGCCCTTGCATCCGTAAAGAAAGATAAAAGGGTGGCGGTCGGGTCTGTTCTTCCCAATGGCAGGAGACCGTCAAAGGTTGAACCGAGACAGCAGCCGCATCCGCTTGCCGCTCTTCATGTTCTTCGCTGATTCTTGCAACAGATCTACTCGGCCCGGAAGCGTAAGAGCATCGTACATGCCGATTCCGGCAGAGTCTTCTTCAACTCGTCTACAATGTCGTAGCCCGAGGTACTAGCTCCTTCGCTGGTTTAGCCGGCTCATACTTGGTCCGGCATCGTTGGGTGGCCTCAACTCGCCGTCTCTTGGTCAGAGACGGGTACTTCAGCTTCTCCTGGGCTTGTTCTTTGGTTTCAGCTGGGGGCTGAGGTACAGGAGGCTTAGCGGGAGTTGGGGCCTTTGCTGGAGGCTTAGCTGGAACAGCAGCGACCTTTGCTGGAGAAGGTTTAGCGGGAGCTTTATCTTTGGACGCCTTCTCCTGGGCTGTGTAAGGCCACAGCCGCTTGTACGGTGGCAGCCCGTCGGGCTGCGGTTTTTCTCTTCTTGCGTAGACTTGCAAAGGCTTAGCCGCGTCCGCAGCTTTCTTTTCTTCCTTGGCGGGCGCCACTAGATTCTCTTCTGGCAGGGCAAAATTGGCCTCGCCGTCCAAGATCATGTACAGCTCATCATCTTCTATAGTGCTGCCGGCCAAGGTCTGGATGTAGTGCTGGTGCAAAGTGCGGTCTTCCTCCGAATGCGGGTCATTGCACGTAGTGCACTGGGCTGACTCGGTCTGGAGGACCAGGTGGGTCTTCTATAGCAACATTCCTCGGAGGCGGACGCCTCTGCTGTTGATTTTCTGGGGCTTTATCTTTTGTCAGCGCCGGTGGCGCATACGGCCTTCTAGGAGCGAGGTCCATCTGGGCCTGCTTCTTCTTCATAGCGGTCATGTCATTGGACATGGCATGATATCCGGAGGCCAAAGCCCGCACTTCTTGTAGAATCGTGTTCTGGATGCTGCTGTCGGGAGGCGGCAATTGTGCCGGTGGAGGCAATGCAGCCAATGGCGGAGGGTTAGGATAAGGCGCGAATTGCGGGGGAGCAGGAAGCGCTGGAAAATGCGGAGCGGGTGGAGGCGGATGAGGGTAATGCAACTGAGGCGGGCCGTATTGAGTTACGACCGGCGCCGGATTCCACTGCTGCTGGGGTTGCTGCCCTGACGTGGACGGCGGACCACCAGAAGCGGAAGGATACTGGGATCTGGGAAAGTCGGGATGAATCGGCTCCCGCACTCGGACGGAAGCCTCCGCCAATGGAGATAATGTCGCCTTCGCCTTGTCGGGCGGCTTCGTACAGTGGCGTGGAACTCGTCAATCCGGGCGATCTTCAGCAGCGAGGCATATGTCTGAGTTGAAAGACCTCAGATAGTAGTGAGCAGCCATGCCGACTGAAGGCCGAAGTTCGCGAGGTACCCGTTTCCAGGATCTCGCAAACCTAATGTTAAAATCAGACACCTCCTCTTGAGGATGCCTCTGGATTGCTTGGAACTGATGCAGTAGAGAGGTAGGATCAGCAGACTCGTTGCATCCTTTTACGAGCCTCCTGGCAAGCTGGGGCCACCCTGTGATGGATCCTTCTGGCAGCGATCTCCACCAGTAGAGAAGCTTTCCCCTCAGGGAAAGGGCCAGCAGACGGGTCTTCACACTTTCATCGGTGATGGTATGCAGCGCGGCCAGGGCGAGGATGTCCTGGATGTGCTCGTACGCCGTCTTACCGTAGCCGTCGTATGTGGGAATAGACTTTAAAGCAGCAGGGGGCACAGCTTGCTGACCGACCAAGGCCAAAGGCCCCGTAGAGTCCACCGCCGGGAAGAGATCATCGTCATTCGGCTGTTGAGCAGCCATTTCTTCTTCTTCTCCGCCGTCGGTTGTGTACTCGGTGTCGGTACTTTCCGAGGATGCAGGATTTTCCTCTTCCTCGGCCTCTTCTACTTCGTACTCGGCTCTTCCGACCTCAGCTTCGGCTTCTTCTTGGATCTCAGCCTCGGCTTCGTCGAAACGAGCTCGCGGATCAGCCAGCCTGGGGATCTCGCCTCGAGCGTGGATGTCTAGTTCGTAGAACTCAGGCGGGCTTCTCGGATTTCTTGCTCGCCACCTTCTCGTGTGCATGAAGGTGACGGGACCGGTCTTCTAGACTCAGAGGATTTGTTCGTGCAGAGTCGCCAGGTGCTCAGATTTGGAACAGCAATGAAGCGAACACCGGTGCTTCGATTCCGTCGGGGGTGAGAAACTTCCTTGTCTCACCGAGAGCTCGGAACTGTCAGCGCCAGGTGGAGACGGATCGGAAAATCTCTCTTCAGATGTGGGACCCGAGTTCCGCCGAGCGTAGCAGAAAAACTGTTGCGCTAAGTGGAGACAGAACGGGTACTCTTTCTTTAAATCGTGGGACAAGCGTCCCACCGGGCGTGCGCAGAAACTGTTGGTTACGAATCTGCCATGAGGAAAGGATTTCGGGTTGATGCGCCCGCATTCGCCCACCAAAGATGAAAGGCCGGAAGGAAGAGATGCCTTCCGAGCCAATCTCCGGAGAAGGCCGGCTCCTTTTGGGGGGTTTTCTGAATTAAGCTAAGGGGAACGGGAAAGAATTAAATGTACGTAAAGAGATAAACGTACGTAAAGAGATTACAAATATGTCCAAAGGTTGGTGGGGGGAACTAACGAAGACGGGAACACACCAATCACCGCTACTTACCGCATACAAACACAAAGTATGGCAAGGAACCGCAAAACCTAGGCGTCATCGCCGATACACAAGCAGAGGTATGCACGCCTTCAATGGCTCCCTAGCAAACATTCCCTACAAGGAACTAACAGCGAGGGATCGCATCAATCACCGGATACGTACACCGACGGGGGTAGACAAGAAACCTAGATATATCGGAGCGTGTATATGTGTTAGGTAGAGAGTTTAACCGCACGGCTTCAATGGCTCCCTAGCAAACATTCCCTACAAGGAACTAACAAAGAGGGATCGCATCAATCACCGGATACGGGCCAGCAACGTCACACATAATTGATGGAACTGCTACCACATCTATTATACGAAAATTAAAAGTACGATAAATAATGCTAAAGGCGCCCGACCATCAAATGCCGAAGTGAATCAACAAGCCATGACACGGAATCGCGTAAAGCATAAGCATAAGAAATAAAAGCGGTAGAATGAAACCAGGCATACAAATTGTATTTATATGCAGAAGCATGGTTACAGTAAGCACAGTAGTTCCCTAACAAACATTCCCCTTCCACACTTTACAATGAATTCAAGATGGGCTTTTATAGCCCGAGTCCCACCCGTTACATTAATGGGCACAGAGTCCCAGTCAAACATAAGCTGACAGAAGCGGCGAAAGAGCCGCAAATGCTGACCTTTTGTCGGACAGGCTGTACCCGCAAGGATGGTCATCCCCGGAAGGCCGGACTCGCTACGTGGCGGAGTGCTGGGCAAAACTTCAAGTCGGCAGAGTTCGCCGGTAGCCGGAGCAGGTGAAACCTCGGATCAGCTTTGAATGAGGCCATTAGTGCAAGCAAGGCGTGCAGCCCACGCTTATCCCTTTTGGTCGGCAGTCCCGGTTCAAATCCCAAAGCCGGACACTTGTTGGATGATGGGTTATGTAACTGACACATGCCTGCCTTAGAGGGCAGGCTATCCATCTTTGCTTGGGATCTGGACTCCTTGGGATGCGCGGGCAGAAAACAAGGTGCAGTTGGGAAAATCTTCACGTCTTGGTCAAACTCCGGGTTTGTTCCCCTACCGCACACCTGTCAAGGGCGCAGTCCGCCTCTGCTGAGAAGTCGGACCGCGCACAGGTGGACACTGGTGCCTGCCGCCTTACGAACCTGCTCCGGTACTTCACCGCTCTTCTTTGTTGACCTGCCAGTCTGCCAGTGCAAGGTGCGCCCGAGTGGGGCGAAGTCAGACTTCGCACCAAAACTGGGCGAAGTGCGCACTTCGCACCAAAACTGGGCGAAGTGCGAACTTCGCACCAGCACTTAGCCATTTTCAGGGTAACTTGCTGGAAAGTTGAAAAATCAACTGGGGACTCCAAGAAAGGGGGGAAAGAAAAAGAATGCGGGAAAGAAAAGGAAAGGGAGAGAAGAAGGAAGGAAGATGGAGAAAGAGGAAAAAGAGGAGCAGCACTGTTACATTACTTTATTGAAGACATTGCACCCCGTGCAAAATGTGACAACAAGAACCCCTAGATAAAACAATGTGGATACATCCATACAAACAAACTGACCAAAATAAACAACACTGGCATCAGTTGCCACATTTAGAAGAAGGAAAGGCTCTTCATCCCAAGCATATTGCTGCAGATTTTCAAACTCCTCTCATGGAAGGCACATTGTTGGATACTATGATGAAGAATGCCGAAATAGGCAGAGACAGGCGTACCTGATTGACATTAAAGGAAGGTGGTTGTTACAAGCTAAGTGGATTTGCCAATCCATATTCAAACAAAAGTTGCCCAGTCTACAATAAAAATTGGGTATAGTTCCTCTTATGTACAGAAGAAGTGATGATTATCTTAAGTATTGTAATACTTGTGTTTTGTATTTTATGTATTTCCTTTACATCAGTGGAGATAAGACTTCATGGAGCATCTAGTGGGCTAGCTAAAACTGTCAACTACCACACATAAAAAGCACCTGACTCTTTGTGAAACCTTACTATTAAATTCATTTTATGTATGGAAGGTGATAATACAGAAGGCATGTCTATATAGGAGTTGAGCTATTTCTCAGTTATAATATATTTAGTATTTGTGAATACAGTGCTGTATGAACAAGTTTCTCCGTCTTCTTTTCCCTTTGTAAATTCTGATTTAGGAATAAACATTTATTGGACATGTACTCATCTCACTTCTAATGTCATGTAACTAGGTTCTTGGCCCATTTGGTGCTTAACAAATGCTTGGATCCTTTTAACCTAATCACATTATTATGTACTATTTCAAAGTACATTTTAGGCAACATGAGTGCCAATATAATATTACCAACCATTATGAAGTCAAAGTACACATCTATGTTATTTACAGAACAAATTATCCAGGGACAAGCAGTTTTGGAAAGATTTTAATGAATATATTGATCATAACCTGGGGACCACAAAAAAGGTAATCTCATCCACAATCTATAACTGGGCTTGACCCTGAAAAGAGTTAAATTGCTTTGCTGCTTTGTTACATTAATGTTAAGTATCAAAATCAGTCAATTCCTAAATAATACCTAATAGTTCCTTTTGACAATTAATAATAAGGCAATATTCTACACATTGCTGCTTCAAGTAAAAGTGTGAAATTCTTGACACATTAACAGCAACAGCAACTTGTCTAGGATCACAGCATGGTGAAGTATAATATAATTACCTTTCAAAGACAATTGTTATAGTTGACTGAAAACAACAAATTGAAAAGAGCATGATAGTATTTAATACTAGGATCAAAGGAATGGACTTACGTAAATGCAAGAAATTTACTCTCAGGATTATTCCAGTTACTCTCGTGCCAAGTGATATCAGTCTGCAATAAGCAATATTGCTCTAGAATTATTCTTGAAAATGAGAACACAGAATAAAAATGCTCTAATGAAAACACCCAGTTATAGATTCATACTAACAAATACATTACTTTCCTTCAAATACAATTTATCAAAGATGCGATGTATTCCCTCTAGCATAATAAGAATGTCCATATAAGGCAAAAAGGAAAAAAAAAAAAATTGCCTCGGATCAACTGTAATGAGAAACCTTTTGCACTATGTGCATATATACAAATTCAATGTTCATGTACGTATATGTTCATATCTTTTGCAAATATACGAGAATCCTGAATCATGTTTGAGATGGCTCAAGTCTGCAACCCCAAGAAAAGACGAGCAACTCTAAGCAAGAGGCCAAACAATGAACCATAGAATGAATGAAACTTTTATTTTAAAATAAATTTATCAATCTATTGACATGGAATCCAAGCCCAAGATGGCACTTAAGTTCTAGCCCTAAAATCTAGGGGAAACGACAAAATATTAACTACTTATTTTTGTTGTACATACAAAAATGTGTGACAAAACACATTCACACATTTGCCCATCCTAAGGGACATTTTGAGTATGTCCTTGAATGGAATTATTAAAATTATCTTGATGTATGTAATATGTGATTTTTGAAAGTCCTTGCAACAACCTTCCAATATTCCAATATGCCCTCCACAAACTTCTGTTTTCTTAATCATACTTTCTAGGCAGTTTTGCATTTGATTGTGACATTCCGAATTTAACTGGATATTGCATGTCATAGAATCACAGAAGGAGAGTTCTAAAAGGAATTATTTGAAAATTAACTCTCAAGGGGATTAATCATTTGCTTATGTGGCTTAGCATTATAAGATGTCACCCAACACAGATTGCCTCTGTTTTGAAGGGTGTTTAATTGTCTTTAGAGTTGCATGTTGGATTTGACAATGGTGATCTGAATTTTGACATCCTTTGGAAGGCCTGACTTTTCCTCCTGTTATTTGCTTCTACAAACAGATTTGCCCCTCTAGGAATTGTCCAAGGAATCACGATGAGGAAAGTAAGTACATCCATGCATTAGATATTGGAAAACAAACCAAACACAAAAGAACTTGAAAGAGAGAAAATACTTATTGGATCATGAAATGAAGAGAGCACATGTCCTTTTATAGTAAAGGAATGACATAAACCCTAAGTGCATAAACCCTAAAATGACTTAAATATACTTTAAGTCATTAATACAACACTAAAGCATGAATTAGACTAAGTCAACAAGTGACTTTATTAATATGCCTAAGTCTATAGTCTAGATGACCATTATGAACTAAATAACTCTAACATCCTCCCTTAATGGTCATTCTAGAAACCACACCAAGTTTGTCTCTGAATTTTACAAATTTATCTGGGCCAAGAGACTTGGTGAAAATGTCTGCAGTCTGGTCCTGAGTTGGGCAATATTTCAGCTCAACTTCTCCATCTTCTACAAGTTGTCAAATGAAATGACAATGCACATCAATATGTTTTGTTCGCTCATGGAAGATGGGGTTCTTTGCCAGCTTGAGAACTCCCTGGTTATCACAAAGAAGTACTGTGGGCTCATCTTGATGGACTTGCAAATCTGCAAGCATTCTTCTAAGCCAAACTGCTTCACATGCCCCTTTTACTGCTGCTCTGTATTCTGCTTCTGTAGAGGAAAGACAAACTGCATGTTGTTTCTCGTTGATCCAAGAAACTGCCTTGTGCCAAGACTTAACACATAACCCATTGTAGACTTCCTGTCATCCACGGATCCTGCCCAATCCGAGTCTGAATAGCCACACAACTGAGGCTCCTTGCTTTTCCCATATAGAATGCCAAAGTCCAATGTTCCCTTTACATACCGTAGCACCCTCTTTGCTGCTGTCCAGTGTTCTGTTTTTGGAGCTTGCATAAATCAAGAGATATAGCTGACTGTATAGCTCAAGCAGGTCTAGTGACAGTAAGATCAAACTGCCCACTAGTTGCCTGTAGACTGATTCATTGACTGCCTTTGAATCAGTCTTGGCTGAAAGTTTCAGCCCTTTCTCCATAGGTGTAGATGAGATTTTACAATTTGCCATCCTGAACTTGTCTAACTTTTTGGCATATTTTGTTTGTGAGACAAAAATATAATTATCTATTTGCCAAACTTCTAGACCTGGGAAATAATGTAGGAAGCCTAAATCTGTCATATCAAAAGCTAAACATAACTTCGATTTTACCTTTGCAATTGATCCTGCCTTGCTACCAATGATGATGATGTCATCAACATATATCACTAGAATCACCACATCACCATTCTCACTTCTGACATAGAGATAGGGACCAAAAGGACAGCTTCTAAATCCTTGTTCTCCCAAATACCTATAAATGATGTACCATGCCCTGGAACTTGAAAACCATGTGGTTGGTACATGTATACTTCTTCCTCTAGATCACCATTGAGGAAGGCACTCTTCACATCCATTTGATGTAGTTTCCAACCAAACTGTGCTGCCATGGCTAGAACCTGTTGGCATTTTTGCCACATTAAATTTTTTGACAAAATTTTGCTCAAGTATGGAGCTTTAAATCGGCAAATCACACGCAGAAGCGTTGGCATTTTCGTGGGCCCTAAAAGAGGATGATAAAGTGGACGAATTGATCTTTTGATGTCTCATTATTGCAGATCTTTTCGCAAGCTTTCCGGCGATATATTACAATAGGTGATCGGGTCAGCGGATCAAAAGTTATGGCCCCGAAAGCAAATCCAGCAAAAGTCCACTTCGGGCTCAAAAAAAATTCTAAGGCATGAGGGGCACTTCGCCCAGAACGCTGCCGAAGTTGCCACTTCGGGCTTGAGCCTGGCGAAGCATCCACTTCGGCCCCAACTCCGGCGAACCTCCTCGTCCCGACGATGAAAAAAGTTTAAGGCTGGCAGGTCACTTCGCCAGCAAAACAGGGTAAGATAAGAAGCTTCGCTGAACAAAAAGAAGGAAAGGGGCAGCTTCGCAAAGAAGGGACAGGAAAGCCTAAGTTCAAGCCCGAAAACTTTCTAAGGCATGGAAGGAGCTTCGCTCGCGAAGCTGCCAAAGTACCTACTTCGGGCAGAAAAGTTGCGAAGCTCGGATTGTAAGTTGCCGGGATTTTCTAAGTCAGTGGGGTCACTTCGCTAAAATTTTAGCGAAGCATTCACTTCAGCCATAGTTTTAGCGAACCTCCTGTTGGCAGAAAAAGTTTTAAGGCAAGAGGGGCACTTCGCCCAGAATTTGGCCGAACTGCCACTTCGGGCCTCCACTTTAGCGAAGCTTAAAGTCGGCCAAAAATGCTCTAAGTCGGCCAGAAAACTCCACTTCGCCAGCGAAGCTCCATGTCGGCCCCGAAGCTCATGTCGGCCGCGAAGTTCATGTCGGCCAAAACGTCTAAGTCGGCCAGAAAACTCTACTTCGCCAGCGAAGCTCCATGTCGGCCCCGAAGCTCAAGTCGGCCGCGAACCTCATGTCGGCCAAAATAGCTAATGTCGGCTGGAAAACTCCACTTCGCCAGCGAAGCTCAATGTCGGCCCCCGAAGCTCAATGTCGGCCCCCGAAGCTCAAGTCGGCCGCGAACCTCACGTTGGCCAAAATAGCTAATGTCGGCTGCGAACCTCCACGTCGGCCAGGAACGAATTCCAACGTCGGCTAGAATTCCAATGTCGGCCAGAATTCCAATGTCGGCCAAAGTCGGCCAAGTCGGCCAAAAATCCAGCGAACTGCCAGTTCGGGCCAATTTCTCAGCGAGGCTACTTCGGAACCTTTTCTGACGACGGTGCTTCTCCCGAAAATCACACATTCCAAGGCTGGGTATTTATCCAAGGCATTGTGCGGCACATAAATGCAGTTTTTTGCCCCGAAAGACCCGGTATCTAGTTATGGTAATAGGATGGGAAGTTTCAATTGCAGAAGAGGCAAGCGCGATTTTTGGAGCCGCCTGAGCGTCCTTCGGAGTAACCTATCGCAGGTCTGCGACTCATAAATACAAATTTCCCCACTTAATGCGGCCCTGTAACTAAATGTAGAAATTGGATGGGAAGGTTCAGTTGTAAAAAGTAGTCGAGCATCATTACCGGATCCGCCCTAGCGTCCTTGTAAATCTGATTCATTAATGGCTCAGAGGGCTGGGTCCTCTATAAAAACCCACGTATTGTAATGTAAAAGGGGGGGACTTTTGCTAGAAAGCTGCTGTAACTTGATTTCTGCAATTGATATTAATAATTTCGGACCTAATTTCTCTCTTGTATGCTGCCTTCTGTAATTATTTCTGCTATTATGTTTCTTCATTTGCATATTGTAATTCTGAATCCTGGATTTAGGTGTGTGGTTGGGGACAGAACCCTGGAATTCTCCTGAAGGATACGTAGGGGAGGAAACGCTGTGTTAGCTTTCTTGTATGTTGACTGTGGATAGTGTTTCTGCTATATTCACATATTTTCTAACCGCTGTAATTCTGAAATCTGGATTTAGGCGTAGGGAGATAGGTGGATCCTGGAACTCTTCCAGAGGATACATAGGAAAGCTAGTGTGGCATTCATTTATGTTTTATCCTTTGTATTTATTGCTGCTACTTCAAGCTATTAGTTAGTAATCGTGCTGCCGGTTCTTCCCCTTTTAAAACATCCATTTACATTTCTTTCTGTACTTTTTATCTCTTTCCTGCACCCTCACTCTTTTTATCTCTTTCCAGCACCCTTGTTCTTTTTATCTCTTTCCCGCACTCTTAGCTTAAAACCCCCAGTATTTTAGTAAAGGAGCCGGCCTTTCTCCGGAGATTGGCACGGAGGGCATCTCTTCCCTCCGGCCTTTCAATGTTGGTCCAGGTCTAGGACGCGTACACGTACAAAATCCTTTCCTGTGGCAGATTTGTGACCAACAAAACCAAGCAGATTGTACCCATTATTGTAGTAGGAGCAAATGTCTCCTCATAGTCAATCCCTTTCTTTTGAGCAAAAGACCTTTACTACCAACCTTGCTTAATGCTTGTCAAGCATCCCATTTGCCTTATACTTGACTTTGTAGACCCATTTGCAGCAAATGTTTTTCCTTGGAGATAGTTCTGTGAGAGCCCATGTTTGATTCTTTATCAAAGTCTCATGTTCGGCTTGCATAGCCTTTTCCCATTCTAGGATGCCTTTGGCTTCTTCATAATCCTGAGGCTCAAAAGAGTTTTGAAGGTTAGCCATCAAAGCATAATTCACCGTACTAGATGCCTTACCTCTTTTTGGTCTACCTTCCTGACTTATACCAGCCAACTTATCCCAATGAGCATCATCATTATAATTCACTGAACTAGATGCCCTATCTCTTTTTGGTCTACCTTCCTGGCTCATATCAGGTAGCTCATCCCAGTGAACATCATTATAGGTGTTGTACCACCATTTTGGTCTTCTTGTTCTCTCTTGTAGCTGCAGAACATCGCTGCCTTCCAGCTGATTTGAACTATTTCTAGCATCTTCTTAGCTAGAAAATTCATGAGAGTCATGTTAAGAGGTGATTCTTGCCTCTTGTTGACTTGCCCCAACCATTGAACCTATTTTTTTGGCCATATCCTCTTCATTGTCAGCAACTTTCAGACCTGATTTCTTTTGGATCAGCCCTGCGCTTTCATCAGCTACCACATCTTGGCCAAGACATGTTGTGTTAGTCTTAAAATCAACAGATTGATACGCTTTATGGTTGTCACTGTACCCTATGAGCATCATTTTTTGGCATTTTGCATCAAGTTGGTTTTTTTTTTCTTTAGGAACTTATGCATATGCTACTACACCAAAAACTTTGAGATGACTTACCTGAAGATTTCGTTTTCGTCTAGACCATGCTTCTTCTAGAGTCTTCTTATGTACCGCTTTTGTTGGGGATTGGTTGAGAAGATACACTGATATGTGTATTGCTTCTGCCCAATAATTGTGAGGAACATACTTGTTCTCTAACATACACCTAGCCATATCCATAATGGTATGATTTCACCTCTCTACAAACAACAACAAATACCTGGCACCTAAGAATGATGCCATCTTCATAGGCCCACAAATGTCAGCATGGATCAATTGAAGAACTTCCTTAGCTCTCCAAGCTTGCCCTTCTTCAAACGAAGTCTTGTGTTGCTTACCAACTTGACATGCTCCACAAATTCCTTGCTGATTCTATATATTTGAAAGGCCATCAACCAAACTTTCTTTAGCCATATAAGAAAGAGATCTCAAATTCAAATGTACATACCTTTGATCCCAAATCTTGTAGCACGGTAGAGAGTATTCCAACGGTGGAGGAACAAGATGACAGATTTAGTGGCCAAGCAAGACTGCAATCAATACAATTTCACAATAACTCATTTCTACTTGAATGACAATCAACTATCACACACTTGTACGACAAGCTTGGTCTCCACTGGAACAACAAGTGCTTGTACGACAATCCTTGTACGGTAGCCACAACAACCCACTTGTACATCAACGTCAGTAACTCGTTGGTATAACACTTCTCCCACTAGAAAGGCACAACATACTCCACTGGAACAACACTCTGTGGCTTCACTTGTACGAAAACTTCCGTATGGCGTCTTTGATTGGAACTTCCTCCCACAAGGTTCTTGGTTGCAATCCTCCCAAACCTACACACAAAACTTGACATATAATATACCAAACTAACAACAACAAAAACATCACACAACGAACATGCATTACACAAATAGAGGATGAATCATCACTGTTTGTACAACAACAATGGTACAAAACATCTGCTTGGCAATACAAGGCAACAATGGATACACAGACTATCTAAAATGGTTGCTCGCCTCCCGCATACAACATAGTCTCTCTTGGTACATGGTACTGCACAAATGAATAAGGGGTCTTATTTATCTTTGGGCCTTGGCAGTTACCCACAATTGCAGCCTAGGACACCTAACACAACTACTTCCCCATTTGTACATGCACTTCCTACATTAGCCGCATTTACATTATTTTTGCAATTAATCAGTGATGACATCATCACCCTTGACGTCTCATACCACAAAATTGTGTTTCATGTATATTTCATTTCATTACATTGACTTTTACATTTACATTACAATTTGACACCTATTACTCCTACATACATTATTTCTTCGATCGGTCATAACTGGCTCCTACATCTACCCCCCTAGCTTGGCCAACATCCTCGTCAACAACTGTTTCTACTCTTGAGGACTTGGGTTTTGTTGATGTTAAGGTGTAGGAATAGGGATTCTGCCTAACTCCTAGATTTGCAATTCGAAGGCTTCCATTTCTCCCTTCAATATCTTGGCATATGGTTGATAGCAAGCCCACTATATACCATAGTAAGTTGCTTTTTGTTCGGCTTCTACCAGCTTGGCCTTCAACTCGACTTCCCTCTTTGTTGCATATGCCAACTACTCATCCCTTTCAGCTATGAGTTGATCGTTGTGAGTGACCTCCTTCATCTTCGCTTCCAGCAATTGCTCCCTCACTGTGCATTATGATTTGAATTGCCTGATCAACTGGTCCTACTCCTACACCTTGATTCTCTCCTCAACTTACTTCTTTAGTCTTGCTAGCTTTGTTTTGGGGTCCTCCTACACCTACCAAAGTCATACCTCCATCTCCTAGAATTTCTCCAATCCCTTGGCTAACCAATGTATCCAATATGCCAAGAAATTCATTCTTGCATACGACTTAACCATTTCAAGTGCAAGCTTGATGTACTTAACACTTGCTTCCTCCTCCGAACAAGCTATCATACCTCCTTCATTAATGTACACCCAGGGTGGATGTCTATAGAGTACTTGAGTTCGCTTAGGCAGGTTTTTCACTCCCAACATTGTTTTCACACTACCTTCTAGCTCCCATGGCTGCGTTTGGTGTAATTTGGCAAATTTCTTCATTCACTCATCATCTCGAGCCTAGTGCACCAATTTTCCCAACTCATTTTCCATTCGTAGCTGCCAAAGTCGCCAATCTCCTACACATCCAACCTTGAACTCACTACATACTTTGTCTATCACCCTGCTGCATTGGCTGAACTGTACCAATTGCTGCCACCATTTCCTACCTTCCTCCAAGCTCCTTCTCCAATGGTTGGCTTCCTTCACCTTGCTACTGTTGGTCACGAATCCGCCACGAGGAAAGGATTTGCTGCTATTGCGCCCTGGACCCGCGAACCAACATTGAAAGGCCGGAAGGAAGGGATGCCTTCCGGGCCGATCTCCGGAGAAGGCCGGCTCCTTTTGGGGGTTTTCTGATTTGAGCTAAGGGTACAGGAAAGAAATGAATGTACAGAAAGAAACAAATGTACAGAAAGGGATTACAAATATATTCAGAGGTTGGTGGGGGGGAACTAACAGTACGGGAACACACCAATCAACGCTACTTGCTGCATCATAAATACAAAAGTATGACAAAGAACTGCAAAATCTACGCGTACTTCCGATACATAAGCAGTGTATGCACCATTCAATGATCCCCTAGCAAACATTCCCTACAAGGAACTAACGACACGGCAATGCATCGATTAACGGATACGTACACCGACATAGGTAGAAGGCAAGCCTAGAGATATCGGGGCCGTGTATATGTGTTTATGTAGAGAATTTAACCGCACTGTTCAATGGCTCCCAGCAAACATTCCCTACAAGGAACTAACAACACGGGATCGCATCAATCACCGGATACGGACCAGCAACAAAACACATAACTGATGGAACTGCTACCTGTTGGTTACGAATCTGCCATGAGGAAAGGATTTCGGGTTGATGCACCTAGATTCGCCCACCAGCATGAAAGGCCGGAAGAAAGAGATGCCTTCCGAGCCAATCTCCGGAGAAGGTCGACTCCTTTTGGGGGGTTTTCTGAATTAAGCTAAGGGGAACGGGAAAGAATTAAAAGTACAGAAAGAGATAAACGTACAGAAAGAGATTACAAATATGTCCAAAGGTTGGTGGGGGGAACTAACAGTACGGGAACACACCAATCACCGCTACTTACCGCATACAAACACAAAGTATGGCAAGGAACCGCAAAACCTAGGCGTATCGCCGATACACAAGCAAAGTGTATGCACGGCTTCAATGGCTCCCTAGCAAACATTCCCTACAAGGAACTAACAGCTAGGGATCGCATCAATCACCGGATACGTACACCGACGGGGGTAGACAAGTAAACCTAGATATATCGGAGCCGTGTATATGTCTTAGGTAGAGAATTTAACCGCACAGATTCAATGGCTCCCTAGCAAACATTCCCTACAAGGAACTAACAGCAGGGGATCGCATCAATCACCAGATACGGGCCAACAACGTCACACATAACTGATGGAACTGCTACCACATCTATTATACGAAAATTAAAAGTACAGAAATAATGCTAAAGGCGCCTGACCATCAAATGCCGAAGTGAATCAACAAGCCATGACACAGAATCGCGTAAAGCATAAGCATAAGAAATAAAAGCGGTAGAACAGAACCAGGCATACAAATTGTATTTATATGCAGAAGCATGGTTACAGTAAGCACAGTAGTTCCCTAACAAACATTCCCCTTCCACCCTTTACAATGAATTCAAGATGGGCTTTTATAGCCCGAGTCCCACCCGTTACATTAATGGGCACAGAGTCCCAGTCAAACATAAGCTGACAGAAGCGGCGAAAGAGCTGCAAATGCTGACCTTTTGTCGGACAGGGCTGTACCCGCAGCATGGTCATCCTGGAAGCTGGACTGCTACGTGGCGGAGTGCTGGGCAAAACTTCAAGTCGGCAGGTTCGCTGGTAGCTGGAGCAGGTGAAACCTCAGATCAGCTTTGAATGAGGCCATTAGTGCAAGCAGTGCAGGCAGCCCACGCTTATCCCTTTTGGTCGGCAGTCCTGGTTCAAATCCCAAAGCTGGACACTTGTTGGATGATGGGTTATGCAACTGACACATGCCTGCCTTAGAGGGCAGGCTATCCATCTTTGCTTGGGATCTGGACTCCTTGGGATGCGCGGGCAGAAAACAGTGCAGTTGGGAAAATCTTCACGTCTTGGTCAAACTCCGGGTTTATTCCCCTACCGCACACCTGTCAAGGGCGCAGTCCGCCTCTGCTGAGAAGTCGGACTGCGCACAGGTGGACACTAGTGCCTGCCGCCTTACGAACCTGCTCCGGTACTTCACCGCTCTTCTTTGTTGACATGTCAGTCTGCCAGTGCAAGGTGCCCAGAAAACTGGGCGAAGTCGGACTTCGCACCAAAACTGGGCGAAGTGCGCACTTCGCACCAAAACTGGGTGAAGTGCGAACTTCACACCAAGACTTAGCCATTTTCAGGGTAACTTGCTGGAAAGTTGAAAAATCAATTGGGGACTCCAAGAAAGGGGGGAAAGAAAAAGAATGCGGGAAAGAAAAGGAAAGGGAGAGAAGAAGGAAGGAAGATGGAGAAAGAGGAAAAAGAGGAGCAACTCTGTTACATTACTTTATTGAAGACATTGCACCCCGTGCAAAATGTGACAACACTACCATATCTATTCTATAAATGCTTTAAATTAATGAAGTACGAAAAGTGCTTAAACAAGCAATACTAGAGGAACCTGATCGCCAAACGCCGAAGTGAATCAACGAGCCGCGACACAGGTGGGCCTAAAGCATATAATGAAAGACAGCATAAAAGAATAAAGACAGCAGAACAGAACCAGGCATACAGATTGTATTCATTAGCAGAAGCACGGTTACAATGGGTACGGTGATTCCCTAACAAACATTCCCCTTCCACCACTTACAATGAAAACGTGGTGGCTATTTATAGCCCAAAGTTCCCCCCGGTTACATTAATGGGCACAAAGTCCCAGTCAAACATTAGCTGACAAAAGCAGCCACGGAACTGCTGATGCTGACTTCTGTCGGGCTGGACTGTACCCTCGGCATGGTCTCCCTGAAGGTTGAACAGCCACGTGACAGCGCGTTGGGAAGAACTTTAAATTGACAGTGATGCGGGTAGCTGAGGCAGGTGGAAACTCACGTCAGTTTTAAATGAGGCAGCTGGCATAAGTAGTGCGGCCCATGTTTGTCCTTTTTCTCGGCATGTATTGGCTCAGATCCCAAAGCTGGACACTTGTCGGATGATGCTGCTTGACACGTGTCCGCCTTAAAAGGCGATCTATCCAACTTCGCCCGAGATTAGAGCGCAATCGGGTAGCACAGGTGAAAAACAGCGCAGTCGGGTTGACCTATTTCCCCTCACGCACCGGTCAAGAGCGCGATCCGACTTCGCTGCGAAGTCGGGTTGCGCACCGGCACTTGCTGATTCTCACCGCCGTTCGGACTTCGCACGAACAAGGGAGAGCAGTTCGGACTTCGCGCGAAGTACGAACTTCGCCCAAAGACTTAGTCATTTTCTCCCGCCACCGCCGATTACAAGGTGCGCCCAGAAAGAGGGGCGAAGTCGGACTTCGCACCAAAACTGGGCGAAGTGCGAACTTCGCACCAAAACTGGGCGAAGTACGCACTTCGCACCAAAACTGGGCGAAGTGCGCACTTCGCACAAAAAACTGGGTTTCCTGGTTCAACTTCCCGGGGCCATAACTTTTGATCCGCTGACCCGATCGCCTATTATAATATATCGTTGGAAAGCTTGCGAGAAGATCTGCAATAATAAAATATCCAGGGCTCATTTTGTCCATTTTATCGCCCCCGTTTATGGCCCGCAAAACCCCGAACACCTCAACATGCCCTGACACTTAGCCATTTTTCAGGGCAAGCTGTTGTCAATTTTGAGAAGAATGAGAATGTAGGGAAGAGAGAGAAAGGGGGGAGAAGGAAGAGCAGCTCTTTTACAAAAATTGAAAACATTGCACCCCGTGCAAAATGTGACAACAGACTACCACCTACTGAATTTTGATACAATCTTCTTTCATTTTTCCCCTATCTCCTTTTCTAACTCCTATGCTGCGGATGAGATTTCTATTTGTATCTCTACGTCTAGTGGAGGTGATCCGCATGGGTTTACATGCTATACAAACTACAACGGTGAACTTTCCAAACACTCGGGTGTGTGAACATTCTCAATCCACACACCTACACCTTCGTGTACAGCGTCTACTGTAGTCTGGACTTCTACTTACACATCCACAATGCTAGGTTCCTACGCTTGCTACACAATCCTTTGCGCAAACTATTGCGCTCTCATTTCCGTTGGCATTCTGCCTACGCAACCGTCTCCTATGGCTGTTGTTTTGTTGTTGCAGCCCTCTCCTGAGTCATCCGTGCATCTGTAATGCCTTCCTGCACAACTTGACTCTATTGTTGTGTAGGAGTTTCCTTTGCTTACTCTATTGTTTGGGGCATTTCACGCTTCTTACCTCTTCTCTCCATCATATGCTGCTCTTTACCATTCACTTTTGTTGTGGCCTGTTGTGAGGGCTATGTCTGTGACTATTGTTGATGTCGAGGTTAAGCTCCCAACTACTGCTCCAACCTTCTACGCCTCTTCTCAGTCTGCACTAGCTCCTCAGCTCCCTATGACTCTACACTTTCATATTCTTCTTCCAAAGCCTCCCGACCATTTCTCTTCTTCTATGTACCCTTCTTTTTCATGACTAGGGCACATGGCTTGATTAATGGCATCAAGCAGACCCATCTAAATATTGTTAGTTGATGCTTTAGAATCACACTTGGGAGATTCAATATAGGAAACTGCAACTTCTCCTCAATCACAGAATTCATCATGATGGCAATGGCATGAAAACGCATCGAAAAGTTCCTTGTTTAATGTAGCAAAAAATTCTTAAGGCAGTATTATAGATACGATGCCCAATCGTATTCAACTCCAGACATTATCCTTTCCATGTACAGGATAAACCAAGTGGGTATATTTGAGGATCTCTGCTCCCCTAAGAGTTTTGACATCACTCCATTCATTGCACACTGTAATTCCTTTGTCCTCAACTATTGCATCTTCAATCCATAGCTTACACTATTGTCTAGGGCATTTCATGCTTCTTACATCTTCTCTCCATCATCCGCTGCTCTTTGCCATTCACTTTTGTTGTGGCCTGTTGTGAGGGCTTTGTCTGTGACTATTGCTGATGTCGAGGTTAAGCTCCCAACTACTACTCCAACCTTCTATGCCTCCTCAGTCTGCACTAGCTCCTCAACTCCCTATGGCTCTACACTTTCCTCTTCTTCTTCCAAAGCCTCCTCATCATTTCTCTTCTTCAATGTACCCTTCTTTTTCATGACTAGGGCGCATGGCTTGGTTAATGGCATCACGCAGACCCATCTAAATATTGTTAGTTGATGCTTTAGAATCACACTTGGCGGATTCAATATAGGAAACTACAACTTCTCCTCAGTTACAAAATTCATCATGATGGCAATGGCATGAGAAGGCATCGAAAAGTTCCTTGTTTAATGCAGCAAAAAATTCGTAATGTAGGAAAACATTCGTAATGCAGTATGATAGATACAATGCCCAATCGTATGCAACTCCAGAAATTATCCTTTCCATGTACAAGATAAACCAAGTGGGTATATTTGAGGATCTATGCTCCCCTAAGAGTTTTCACATCACTCCATTCATTACACATTGTAGTTCCTCTATCTTCAACCGTTGCATCTTCAGTCCATAGCTTCAATTCTTCAACAGCTCTGTTGCCTCCTCTGGACTGAGATCAGTGACCCTATTCATCAACTCCTGCCATTGGTGCCAATCTGCTAACTCCTTCCTCACCAATATACCTAAACTCAACAACCCAAATGTCTTCCAAAAGTTGCTAGGTGATAAAACTACTTGCACCTCATGATCAATCAAAATTCTACTTGATGCAATGGATTATATGTGTGCTGCATTTGCAGCAAAGATTCTTTGAAGAACGCAAAATTTGGAATCTACACGATATGCTACACTCTTGCACTCTTAAATGCATCCTTCAACGGATGATCATATGCATGCTGCTCCTACCAATTCCAACAAAACTCTCTTGTTGGTTGTTGTCAGGTCATCTCTTGCAAGGGTACTAGCATCCTCTCTTGGCCCTTGCACTTCTCCTCTTCCTGAGATGCGGCCTCCACCTCTCTTTCTTTAGGATTGCCAAGTCCTCAACCTTTCTCTAGAGGTTACACCATGCTGACGTCCCATGTTATCTCGTTTGGCATCTTGCCTATGCTCTCTTTCCCTTGCATGTACTGGTTCCGCAAGCCTTCTCCTTGCAGCTACTACAATGCCTTATGCAGTTGAATGAGATCTCGTTTGCAACTTTGGCTCAAGTGGAACGTTTCGCTACTGCTGCTCCAGTTAGTGTATCCTCTCCACAATACTTAATCACTTCTGCATCCTTTCAGCCTTTAGCAACTCTAATTCAAACAAAGTTTACACTTGTACGACACCTACCATTGAACACCTTCACTTGTACGACAGATGCACTCTGATTTGTACGATGTTTCCATGCGAATGCCTCATCTGTACAACACTGTCATCTAACACTTGCACTTGTACAACACCCCTCTAGCTCACACTTATACAGTGATGTCTATACGACACCACTCTTGTTTGTTTGGTAGGGATTCAGCTTTGGTTCGACACTGGGTCATTACTTGTATGATACTATATACACAACACTTCACGCAATTGCACAACAACTTCCTCGCCCTCAATGTGTTGCCTACTTCCCTTGTTTGTCTTCCTCCACATCGTTCGTATGGCTCCTTTGCAACAACTCTGCAAACCCTTATGTTTCTACAACTAAAAATATTTCGTCATCCTTCATCCATACGGCTATACAGTCATCCATACAGCTATACAGTCATCCATACACCTACAATTTCTTGCAATTTTCTTGTGCGCAGTCTTTCTTCTACAACTATTTCTCCTCAAGGCATGCTTGTTTAACCTTTTATCGATAGCTTCTTCCTCCGTTGGAAGTCCCTTGCACTCCACCATAGCTCTTCCGCACGAATCCTCTCCGTCAGTGCTAGACAATGGTTTTCCATGCCTTCCCCAATGCATGTATTTCTAATGCCATCTAGCCACCTTTGCATGCATTTGAACGATGCACTTTATTTTTCGCATTTTTCTCTTTTTCTATATTATTTTTCCTCTTTTTTCTTTTACCTAGTGCTAGACAATGGTTTCCTATGCCTTCCCCAATGCATGTATTTATAATGCTTGTGGAGGGAAAAATCGGTTGGCACCTACATGCATTAAATGCCAATTTGCCACCTTGCCACCTTTGCATGCATTTGAACGATGCACTTTATTTTTCGCCTTTTTCTCTTTTTCTATATTATTTTTCCTCTTTTTTTTTTTACCTAGTCTAAGCTTATTTCCATCGTACAATTCGTACAACCACACAGAATGTTGTAGACAAGCAAATTGATATGTTTGAATTTAGTAAACCAGTTTTGGTACTCTGTGTTATTTTGTAATTGTACACAAAGTGTTTGAAAAAATGTGTGTACATATATTTAATAATGCTATAAAGTGGCAATATAATAGTGTACGTTAATCAAGTGATGTTAAGTCATTTATGTCGATAAAGTCAAGTCATAATTCAGAAGCTAGTTTGTCTTGTAGTGGGAAATGTCATGTAAATGCAAAGATTAAATGCATATGAAATGTAATTGAGAGAATGATGAGGTGTCAGGTAGTTGGAGGGTAACTACTTTTTATGTATAAATAAGCCCTCCCCTCATTCATTCAAGGGGATGTGGGAGCACTGATATTGGCAAGATGTTGGAGGAGCATTAGTACATGAGAGATAATGTTGTTGCATATCTGCGTAGGGCATAGTGCAATCACGTCTTGTATGCAGCCATGAAAAGTATTCTGCATAGGGTTTGCAGACTGCAGATTGTAATGTTGAAACTGTATTGTTGTAACCATATATGTCATTTTTAATATAAAACTGCTTGTATTTATTGTCATCTACCATTGTTGTTGCGGTTGCTATTGTTGTTGCAGGTTTTGTGTATTGTTGTTGCAAATGACTACAGATTTGTAGAATTAAATTAGTAGAAATGGAATTGTGTGTAAGCATGTTAAATTTCATTTCTACAAATGTCACTTCCACTACATTTTCTGTTGGCGAAGTGGTTCTTCTTTCTCGACAATCTCTTCCTTTCAATCAATCGTTCGATCCCTCACGCTTGGAAGATGATCCTCTACTTGTTCTTGATTCGTACAACGATCTGTCCTACCATCCTCACTTGTATGGCAGACCCCATGTGTACAACAATCCCCACTTGTACAACAATCTGCCCTGAATGGCAACATCTTTCATTTGTACGACATTGTTGTACAACTACATTCTCTAGGTCTTTCACTTGTACAACAGACTACTCTGTCATTTGGTCTTTCATTCTATTGTTGTCATCTTGCCTGTTCAAATTGGTCTTGCTAGACACCTCATCTTCATGATTGTCTATGTCATCGCCTTCTCCTTTGTGACGATTTAATAGGCTCAGTTGTATTTATTTCTTCCACTACCACGAAGCAGGCCTCCCTAACTTGGGACTTCCTATTCCCCACTCCAAGTTGTCCGAGGTCCATACACATTCTCCTTTGCTGCCTATTTCTACATCCTCTTATATTTGGGCGATAACCAAGAGGCGGTATGCAAAAACTAGTTGTTTTATCTATGATCAAGTGCTAATCCAAATGGACGAACCCTCTGGCCAAGTAGTCTAGGGGTAGCTAGGGGGAAGATCCTTTCTCTAGAACTGCTGGAAGGGAGGCCAACCAACCTTCTCCCTTGACCAGGTAAACTTAGAAGGCCTAGTAAACCTAGCAATCCTCCTAAATTGCCTAAGTTACTGTTGGTTACGAATCTGCCATGAGGAAAGGATTTTTGGTTAATGCGCCCAGATTCGCCCACCAGCATGAAAGGCCGGAAGGAAGAGATGCCTTCCGAGCCAATCTCCGGAGAAGGCCGGCTCCTTTTGGGGGGCTTGATTTAAGCTAAAGGGAACAGGAAAGAAATAAAGGAACGGAAAGAGACAAATGTACATAAAGAGATACAAATATGTCCAAAGGTTGGTGGGGGGGAACTAACGATGACGGGAACACACCAATCACCGCTACTTACCGCATACAAACACAGAGCATGACAAGGAAGCTGCAAAACCTAGGCGTACTTCCGATACACCGGCAGCCGTATGCACGACTTCAATAGCTCCCTAGCAAACATTCCCTACAAGGAACTAACGAGCGAGGATCGTATCAATCACCGGATACGTACAACCGACGGGGGTAGAAAGTAAACCTAGAGATGTCGGAGCCGTGTATATGTGTTAGGTAGAGAGTTTAACCGCACAGATTCAATGGCTCCCTAGCAAACATTCCCTACAAGGAACTAACGGCGAGGGATCGCATCAATCACCGGATACGGGCCAGCAACGTCACACACAACCGATGGAACTGCTACCAAATTTATAATAAATGCTTTAAATAATGAAGTACGGAAGGTGCTTTAAGCAAGCAATGCTAGAGGAACCCGATCGCCAAATGTCAAAGTGAATTAACGAGCGAACGACACAGGTGGGCCTAAGGCATATAATGAAAGACAGCATAAAAGAATAAAGACAGTAGAACAGAACCAGGCATACAGATTGTATTCATAAGCGGAAGCACGGTTACAGTAAGCACAGTAGTTCCCTAACAAACATTCCCCTTCCACCCTTTACAATGAATTTCAGATGGGCTTTTATAGCCCGAGTCCCACCGTTACATTAATGGGCACAGAGTCCCGATCAAACATGAGTCGACGAAGCGGCGAAAGAGCTGCAAATGCTGACCTTTTGTCGGATCGGGGCTGTACCCGCAGACATGGTCTTCCCGGAATCCGGACAGCTACGTGGCGGAGTCCTGGGTAATTCTTCAAGTCGGCAGGCTTGCTAGTAGTCGGAGCAGGTGAAACCTCGGATCAGCTTTGAATGTGGCTATTAACGCAGCGGTGCGGGCAGCCCATGCTTATCCCTTTTGGTCGGCGGTCTTGGTTCAAATCCCGAAGCCGGCCACTTGTCCGATGATGGGTTATGCCGTGTGACACATGCCTCGCCTTAGAGGGCGATCTATCCATCTTTGCTTGGGATCGGGGCTCCTTGGGATGCGTGCAAAAATCAGTGCGGTCGGGGAAGGCCTTCAAGCCTTGGTCAAATTCCGGGTTTGTTCCCCTATTGTACACCTGTCAAGGGCGCATTCCCGCTCCGTTGAGAAGTCGAACTGCGCACAGGCGAACACTGGTGTCTGCCGCCATATGGACTCGCTCCGGTATTTTACCTTTTTTCTGCATTGACTCGTCGGTCGCCAGTGCAAGGTGCGCCCAGAGGTGGGGCGAAGTACGAACTTCGCACCAAAACTGGGCGAAGTGCGAACTTCGCACCAAAACTGGGCGAAGTGCGCACTTCGCACCAAAACTGGGCGAAGTGCGCACTTCGCACCAAAACTGGGCGAAGTGCGAACTTCGCACCAAAACTGGGCGAAGTGCGCACTTCGCACCAACCAAAACTGGGCGAAGTGCGAACTTCGCACCAAAACTGGGCGAAGCGCGAACTTCGCACCCAGACTTAGCCAATTTCAGATAGACCTGCTGGAAAGCTGGAAAATCAACTGGGGAACTCCATGGAAAAAAGGGGGAGAGAAAGAGAATGGGAAAGAAAAGGAAAGGGAGAGAAGTGAGAAAAACGGAAGGAGGAAAAGAAGAGCAGCACTGTTACAAAACAACATTGAAGACATTGCACCCCGTGCAAAAATGTGACAACAGGTTACCTACTCTACACACCCCTCCCGAGTCGCCTAATAGTCCTTGAAAACTATTACGACTTCCCAAAAAATTATTTCTATTTACTAGTGGATCTCCAATTTTTCTCCTTATCCGCCTTTCTCCCTCAGAGTTAGTTTGTTGGGCTTCATTACTTCTATCTGGCTGCAGTATTGGTGTGTCCTCTTCCAAGTCATCACTACTCGAACTACTTGTCAAAGACACACTGCTAGAATCTATTCTCCAATTCCTTGTCTCCCTTTTTGGTGATGTAGACACTTCAAATACATCTCTCCAAAGGATCTGATTTACTACCAATCTCCTTGCCCTTCCATCTTGAAGATTGTCTCGCAGCCTTTCTATCCCTTGCACCACTTGTTCCCTTAGTTGTTCATTTGTTTCTCGTAATTGTTCATAATGGTCTTGCAATTGTTAAACATCCTTTGTTGATGCAAACCAAATCTTGCCAACAAGCTCATACCCTCATATTCGCTTCCATCACTCCAAGGTTCATGATCTAGTGGATCTTCTCCTGTTTCCACCATTCTCTATGCATCTTCTTCACTAAGTGATCTAAGTCTTCTTTCTTCCTCTATATCTAGGAATCTCACATGCACCTGTAACTTTCTTCACTTTGTAGGAAGGGGTTCCAACTCCTGTTCAATTACAGGCTGCTCTCCACTTGCACTCCCAAACAACCAATCTAGACCATGATCATTGTCTTCTTTTCTTCTAAACCATTTGCAATTCTAGTCCGACTCTCCTTCCTGGACCACTATACCTTTAAAAGCTTTCGAAGAATGATTTGGTGCTACAACTGATCTTCTTATACTCTTCTTTTTTTATTTTCCTAGTTCAAAACCAACAATATTCACCTATGCCTTCATCTTGTATGGTTTCAATTTTGAACCATTAACAGTCTCGGGACACGTCATCCAATCCAGTTTTTGCAATCATACCATGCCATGATCCATCATCTCTGCTACTTCAAAGGGTCCAAACCACATCCTCAACTTTCCTAGCATGGTTTCACACGCGATTATATTTCAATACTAAGTCCCCTGGTTTCAACTTCATCTTCCTCAGGTGCTTATCATACCACAACTTCTTTCGATGTTGGGCCACCTTAGTTGCCCACCTTTTCTCTTCTAATTTCACAAGTGTCACGAGCCTCTCCTCTAGGCTCTCCTGGTTGCCCATACGTTTCTGCATGGCCACCCTAAAACTCGACACCAAGAATTCCACCAACACTGTTGCCTCCCTCCTGTCCGTACATCAATTAGAATCGTGTATGGTTCGTTGTTGGCTTAAACATATTTCTATATGCCCACAAAACTATTGGCAATCGCTCTTTCTAGTCAGCACCCTCTATTCCACAGGTCTTGTGAATGACAAAAACCAAGACTATCTTTGTTGCCTAAGCTTGCCCATTTGCGCTTGGGTAGTACATACTTAACAAGAGTGCAAAATCTTGAATTATGTAGTTAACTTCTGTATTATCTTATTGATGACGTGTCTTCCTCTATCACTTGTGAACTACAAGGGTATCCCAAACCTCGTAATCACCTGTTCATACAAGAATATTGTCGTAATCACCTGTTCATACAAGAATATTGTTGTACTCCTTTTGGAATTATCAGACAAAGATCTCGTCTCAACCCACTTCGTCAAGTATTTTGTCGCAACCACAATGTATTGACATTTTCCTCTCTAGCTTGTTCTCAATGGTCCAACAAAATCGAGGCCCCACCTTCCAAGCAATTCATGCGGCTACAATGGGTGTAACGACATGTATCGCATGCTTTCACAAACTCTTTGGCATCACGATAGAGGGTGGGCCACCATAGCCCCACCAGAAGCACTTTCCTTGCCATCGCTTCTAGCCCCATATACCCTCCTACCAATCCTTCATGGGCTTCTTTCACTGTTACATTCATTTCTTCCATCATTCATCTCTTCAATATCCCATCTTGTCCCATCTTATACAACAAACCAGCAATCAACTGGAACAATGTTGACTTGATGATAATTTTTCTCTTCTCAGTTGTCGGCATCTCCGTTGGCAGCTCACTTGTCAATAAGTATTCTCCAATTGACTTGTACCAGAACTAAATCGCATTGGTTGCAAATAAATGAGCGTCAAGAAACTTGTTTGACATTCCTTCTGTAGGCTCTCCCAAACAGATCCTTGACATATGATCTGCTATTATGTGCTTCTTTCCAAGTCTCACCACTATTTGAAACACGAACTCCTGTAATGTGACCAACCACCTGATAACTCACCCATGAATAATCGATTTAATCAAGTACAACAATTCTTGACAATCCACGTAGAAAGCAAAAGAATTGGCTAGCAAGTAATGTCTAAACTTCTAGATTGTATAGACCATTCATAAAGCTTCTCTTAGTCATGTTGTAGTTCTTCTCTGCTCTTGAGAGTAACCGACTAGAAAAATAAATGGGTTGATCCAGCCCAAACTACCCCTCCTAGACCAATCCATATAAAAGCACAAAATTCGATGCATCCACATGGACGCAAAGCTCCTTATCCCAATTTGGAAACACCAGAATGGGTGCATAAACCAACTTCGCCTTCAACTTCTCAAAGGCCTTCTAATGCTCATCCATCTATCAAAAAGGAACATTCTTGCAAATCAATTCATCCAACAGGTGGGACAAATTGGGCAAATTTTTTAATGAACCTCCTATAATATTCGACATGCACCAAAAAGCACTTCACTGAACTCACGTCATATTGTTCCTTCATATTCACTATGATGCGAATATTGTTACGATCAGTCTTTAGCCCTTTCCTTACATAGTATGTGCCCAACAATTTGCCATACAACACCAACAATTTACACTTTTTAGGGTTCAAAGATAAACAAGCATTCATGCACAATCGCATGCACTCCACCAATGCGTTCAAATGCTCGTCCTTGTTCCCATATAGTGACCAGTAATCCAAGAAGACTTTGAATCTTCTAGTGGATGTTTTTTCCTTCTTTTGTGTCCTTGTTTTCCTCTTTTGTGTCCTCCTTTGAACAAGTGATATTTGTATGTGGCTAGGGCATTGCATAAACCAATTGTCATCCAGTTATATGCATAGATCTTGTTCTCTACTACAAATGTGGTCTTCAGCTTATCCTCCTCAACAATACTTATTTGATTGTAACTGGAAAATCCATCCAAAAATGAATAGATATCATGTCCAACAACCTCCTCCAAGATTGAGTCGGCAAACGGGATTGAAAAGGAATTTTTTATTGTAACGGCATTCAAAATTCGAAAATCCACACAATTGTGGATCTAAATCACCTCCTTTAAAGTAATGACAATCAGTAACAACTACTCACTCACCTTTGAAGATTATTCCCTCATCTAACATATTATGAATCTCCATATTCACCAAGACCAAGGCTACATACTTGGATATGGTCGTCTCCTTACTGGTAGTGCACCTAAAGTCAGCTAGATCCGATGCATACACAACTCTGATGGTATCCCCTTCATATCCTTGTATGTCCATGCGAAGACATCTTTATACTCCATAAAGATTTTGAATGTTGTTGCCTTCAAGATGTAGAAATGAAATTTAACATACTAAAACTCAATTCCAGTTCTACTTAAATAAATCTAAAAAAATTAACAATCACAATACACAAGCAACATACAATACCAACAACAGATGATAAATGAATGAGCAGATTTGTACTAACAACAGTCTGTACAACAATAGCATTACTTACACAATAAACAGTTTGCAACCTTGTGCAAAATCTCCATCATACAGCCACACCTTGGGCCAACAATGCCCATAACCTCACACATCAGCAAACTCTACAACCATTCGACTACATCTATCGACCACCACCACAACCATATTCTTAGGAGGTGAAGTCAATATCCAGATCTCCAATGTTCTTCAACAAAGAGGTGCATGGTGGTGCAGCTTATGGAGAAGAAACAAACAATTTTCTGGAGTCTTCCTTTGGGAGAAGAAACAAACAATTTTCTGGAGTCTTCCTTTGGGAGAGGAAACAAATAGTATTTTGGACTCTTCCTTTGGAAAAGGAAACGAACAGTTTTTTGGAGTCTTCCTTTGGAAGAGGAAACGAACAGTTTTTTGGACTCTTCCTTTGGAAGAGGAAACGAACAGTTTGTTTTTTCTATAAAAGGGGAATGACCCCTTGCATGTAAATGTTGATTGAATGTAATTCTGCCGAAATCAATAAAAGATCAAGCTGCCATTGCCCCATGGTTTTTCCTGCACATTATAGGTTTTCCACGTAAAATCTGTGTTATTGTTTTTCCTGCGTTATTGTGTTTTTCTGCTTGCACATAATTTTGCTATATTTTCTAACATCTGGTATTAGATCCTACGATTTTGTGTGAGTGGGTTTTACAACAATGATTGGAAGTGTAACCAAGTTTGAGATTGAAAAGTTTGATGGCAGGAACTTTGCCCTATGGAAGATGAAGGTGGAGGAATTTTTGGTTCAAAATGACCAAGCCCTAGCCTTGAAAGGGGTCGCGAGTAAACCAAGCAGCATGAAAGATGAGGAGTCGGCAACACTGGATAGGAAGGCGGTTTCTGCAATCCGTCTATGCCTAGCGGACTCCATCTTGGTCAATGTTGTTGAAGAAAAGACTGCAGAAGCCTTTTGGAAGAAGCTTGAAAAGTTGTATGAGACAAAATATGAAACAAATAAGGTTTTTTTTGAAAAAACAGCTTTACAACCTAAGGATGAAGGAGGGTACATCTGTGGTAGATCACTTGAATGAATTTAATACCCTTAAACTGGTTTCGGTTAATGTGAATATGGAGGATGAGGACAGAGCTATACTTTGTTCCCTCCCGAAGACTTGGGATCATTTGGTGATGACCATCAGCAATTCATCATCAGGAGCTCTAACTTTTGATGATGTGGTAGTCGCTTTGTTGGCAGAAGAGTTGAGGCGGAAAACGTCTTTGGAACCCTCAACCAATGAAGCCCTAGCTGTCAGAGGTCGATCTTTCGAGAAGAGTCAACAAAGTAGATCACAGTCCAGATCTAAGTCTAAAGGACACAAGCCGAAAGGGAAGTGTTGGCATTGTGGGAAGCCAAGGCACTCAAAAAAGGATTTTTGGCAGCTAAAAAAGGAAAAAAATGGTGAAAAGCAATTTCAGCCATCAGCTGAGGCTAGTACAATAAATTCTTGAGAGACGGCAACATGTGAGGCTTTCTGTATCAGCAACAACAGATCCATTTTATATACCTGGGTTTTGGACTCGGGTGCATCTTTCCACATGTCTCCTCACAGAGACTAGTTTGACAAATATCAGCCATATAGTGGTGGGAAGGTCTACTTGGGTGATGATCAGTCTGGACGATGGTAGAGAAAGGATGTTATGTGATGTATGACATGTGGGAAGAGGGGAAGAGGGGACAACTATTGCAAAATTACAAGAGGAGCTATTGTAGTAGCAAAGGGAGAATCTTATGGGACCCTATATCGTTTATGCGGTGATACGGTGACAAACCATGCAGCAGCAACAACTTTTGTTCAGGATGCAGTAATGCTATGGCATCAACGTCTAGGCCATATAAGTGAAAAAGGTCTGAAAATTCTGCATGACAAAGGTATGTTTTCTGGGATTAAGTCTTGCAATTTAGACTTGTGTGAGCACTGTATATTGGTAAACAAAAGAGGGTTCGGTTCACTGCAAGCCCTGGTGAGAGTTCTGATTTTCTGCAACTTATACATTCGGATATATTTGGACCAATCCCCACTCAATCCTTAAATGGTGCCATCTATTTTCTGACTTTTATAGATGATTATTCTAGGAGAGTGTGGGTTTATTTTCTGAAGAAGTCAGAAGCTTTGCAAAAATTTAAAGAGTTCAAAACTCGAGTAGAGAAAAGTTTGGGCAAGCCTGTTTTATGTCTTAGGTCAGATAATGGGGGTGAATATTGCTCCAAGGAATTTGATAAATTTTGTACGCAGGAAGGAATTAAGCACCAGAAGACTGTACCATATACTCCACAACAAAATGGTGTGGTTGAGCGGATGAATCACACAATCATGGAACGTGCAAGAAGTATGCTCAGCACATCCATGTTGGATAAAAGGTTCTAGGCAGAGGTTGTTAATACAGTTGTTTACCTCATTAACAGGTCACCTACAGCTGCGTTGGATGGGCAGATTCCGGAGGAGGTTTGGTGTGGTAAGCCATTTGATTACTCTCATTTGCGTACCTTTGGCTGTGATGCATTTTCCCATGTGCCTAAAGAAATAAGGTCCAAACTTGACCCAAAGTCAAGTAAATGTGTTTTTCTCGGCTATGGAGATTCAGTAAAGGGGTATAGACTGTGGGATCCTACTGCCCACAACATAATTATTAGCCAAGATGTTATTTTTGATGAAAAATCCATGCAAAGGAAGGAGGTACAGAAAACACCTAATGTTGTACCATTTGAAATAGACATGAACGAAGATGAAAATGAAAATCAGCATGCTGAAATTTTTGACCAACATGCTGAATTTTTTGACCAGCATGCTGAACAGCATGCAGAACAGCAAGTAGAACAGCAAGTAGAGCAACCACAACAGTCACAAGACCAAGAGCCACAATAAACAAATCATTGGGTTACAATATCTACACGTCCACAAAAGTGTCCGGAAAGGTATTTTCATGTTTATCAGTCCTCTTTTGCTTTGTTAACTGATGATGGTGAGCCTAGTTCATTTCAGGAAGATAGAGAGTCTGAGAATGCGGAAAAGTGGAGGAAATCCATGGAGGAGGAAATCGAGGCACTTCACAAGAATAAAACGTGGGAACTTGTGGATCTCCCACCTGGAAGAAATACTGTTGGAAACAAGTGGGTGTACAAAGTGAAGAACAGCGATGGGCTGTTGGAATGCTATAAAGCTCTCTTGGTGGCAAAAGGCTATGTGCAGAAGTCAGGTATTGACTTTAATGAAATTTTCTCTCCAATTGTGAAGCTAATTACTATTAGAGTTCTACTTGCACTTGTAGCTGCACAGGATTTAGAACTGGAGCAGCTTGATGTAAAGACTGCTTTCTTGCATGGTGATCTTGAGGAGGAGATTTATATGGATCAGCCTGAGGGCTATGAGGAAAGAGGCAAAGAGCATTTGGTTTTCAGACTGAAGAAATCTCCGTACAGGTTGAAACAAGCGCCAAGGATCTGGTACAAAAAAATTGACACCTTCATGACGAGCCAAGGTTTCATCAGGAGTGAAGTTCACCATTGTGGATACTATAAGAGGTTTGATGATGGCAGTTTTATTATTTTGTTGTTGTATGTTGATGATATGCTTGTTGCAGGCCCCAGCATGAAAAAAATCATTGATCTTAAGGCTATGTTAACTAGGACATTTGAAATGAAGGATTTAGGAGCAACAAACCAAATTTTAAGGATGAAGATACATAGGGACAGAAAAGGAAGAAAGATTTGGTTAAGTCAAAAGTCATATATAGAAAATATTCTGCAGCACTTCAATATGTAGAATGCAAAACCAATTAGTACCCCACTTCTTTCACACTTAAAGTTGTCTTCCAACCAGTGTCCTAGAACAGAAGCAAAATACAAGCAAGTCTCGTGTACCATATTCATCAGCATTAGGAAGCCTCATGTATGCCATGGTGAGCACCAGACCACATATTGCCCAAGCAATGGGAGTAGTTAGCCGATACATGGCAAATCCTGGTAAGGAGCATTGGAATGCGATGAAGTGGATATTTAGATATTTAAGAGGCACTTCAGATGCTGCAATTTACTACGGATCGAATAGTTTGCAAGTTAAAGGTTTTGTGGATTCTGATTATGGTGGAGATAGAGATGGGAGAAAGTCCACTACAGGATATACTTTCACTCTTGCTGGTGGAGTTGTGAGTTGGGCTTCTAAGTTGCAGTCTGTGGTGGCTTTATCAACCACTGAAGCAAAATATATTGCAGCAACTCATGCCAGAAAAGAGGCAATTTGGCTAGAGCGATTGTTGGGTGACTTCAAGGTAATGCAGGGGAAAATTACGTTGCATTGCGATAGTCAAAGTGCTATTCAGCTAGTGAAGAACCCAACATTCCATGATCGCACGAAACACACTGATGTCAAGTACCACTTTATAAGAAATGTGATGGAAGAAGGTAGGATCCTGTCGCAAAAAATCGACACTGAAGTGAATCCTGCAGATATGCTTACTAAGACGGTCAAGACAAAGAAGTTTGAGTGGTGCAAATCTTCTCTGGGCTTGTTGAAATTGTGATAAGGGCAACATTGGGCAATTGGCACTTGGATGGAAAAACATAGGCAAAGAATTCCTGTATATCGACTTCAAGTGGGAGAATGTTAGGAGGTGAAGTCAATATCTAGATCTCCAATGTTCTTCACAGAGAGGTGCATGGTGGTGCAGCTTATGGAGAGGAAACAAACAGTTTTTTGTAGTCTTCCTTTGGGAGAGGAAACAAACAGTTTTTTGGACTCTTCCTTTGGAAGAGGAAACGAACAGTTTTTTGGACTCTTCCTTTGGAAGAGGAAACGAACATTTTTTGGAGTCTTCCTTTGGAAGAGGAAACGAACAATTTGTTTTTTCTATAAAAGGGGAATGACCCCTTGCATGTAAATGTTGATTGAATGTAATTCTGCCGAAATCAATAAAATATCGACCTGGCATTGCCCCGTGGTTTTTCCTGCACATTGCAGGTTTTCCACATAAAATCTGTGTTACTGTTTTTCCTGCGTTATTGTGTTTTTCTGTTTGCACATAATTTTGCTATATTTTCTAACACACCTGTCTTGCTACCCTCATGATTCTTAGCAAACTTGCCTTTGCCCTTGAAGTTGGTTGACAAAGCCATTTCTAAACCCTCATTCCCATTGCTTTTTCCACCTGTCTTGTTGCAAGAGCTTGGTGCTCAAATCCTCAAACTTTAGGTCAACATCAATAGAAGTAATATTTAGGGTTTCAATAAAATGCTCAAATGAGGTTGGTAAACTCTTGAGAGTGATTACCACCATGTCTTCTTCCATTTTCCACCCAATGGCATTCAATTGTTCTCTAAGGTCTTTTATCTTCAGCAAATGATCTTGTAAAGACTCACTTTCATCCATTTTACTAGAAAACAATAAAAATTTAAGATGGCTCTATGTTTATCTGAAGTTTCATGTGAATCCTTCAATCGCTTCCCTATAGCTGCAGCATCACCCACAGTCTGCACTTTGGGAAGCATTTCATCAGTCATTAAAAGCTTTATTAGCATCACAACTTCTCTATTTCGCTCATCAAACTTGGTTTGATCATTTCCAACTATTGTTGGTCGTGTTTCCTTGCCCAACACAAGCTGATTTGTACTGAAAAATGGCCAAAGTACACTGTTTTCAAGTACTATAATTCTTCCCATAAATTTTTTGGTTCTTGTTGTCACATTTTGCACGGGGTGCAATGTCTTCAATGTTGTTTTGTAACAGTGCTGCTCTTCTTTTCCTCCTTCCGTTTTTCTCGCTTCTCTCCCTTTCCTTTTCTTTCCCATTCTCTTTCTCTCCCCCTTTTTTCCATGGAGTTCCCAAGTTGATTTTCCAGCTTTCCAGCGAGTCTATCCGAAATTGGCTAAGTCCGGGTGCGAACTTCGCACTTCGCCCGATTCGGTGCGAAGTGCGCACTTCGCCTCGATTTTGGTGCGAAGTGCGCACTTCGCCCAGTTTTGGTGCGAAGTTCGCACTTCGCCCAGTTTTGGTGCGAAGTTCGCACTTCGCCCCACCTCCTGGGCGCACCTTGCACTAGCAGACTGACAGGTCAATGCAGAAAAAAGGTAAAATGCCGGAGCAGGTCCATATGGCGGCAGACACCAGTGTTCGCCTGTGCGCAGTTCGACTTCTCAACGGAGCGGGAATGCGCCCTTGACAGGTGTACGGTAGGGGAACAAACCCGGAATTTGACCAAGGCTTGAAGGCCTTCCCCGACTGCACTGATTTTTGCACGCATCCCAAGGAGCCCCGATCCCAAGCAAAGATGGATAGACTGCCCTCTAAGGCAGGCATGTGTCACACGGCATAACCCATCATCAGACAAGTGTCCAGCTTCGGGATTTGAACCAAGACTGCCGACCAAAAGGGATAAGCATGGGCTGCCTGCACCGCCTGCGTTAATAGCCACATTCAAAGCTGATCTGAGGTTTCACCTCTCCAGCTACTAGCAAGCCTGCCGACTTGAAGAATTACCCAAGCACTCCGCCACGTAGGCTGTCCAGATTCCAGGAAGACCATGCTGCGGGTACAGCCCAGTCCGACAAAAGGTCGGCATTTGCAGCTCTTTCGCCGCTTCTGTCAGCTCATGTTTGACTGGGACTCTGTGCCCATTAATGTAACGGGTGGGACTCGGGCTATAAAAGCCCATCTGAAATTCATTGTAAGGGGTGGAAGGGGAATGTTTGTTAGGGAACTACTGTACTTACTGTAACCGTGCTTCTGCTTATGAATACAATCTGTATGCCTGGTTCTGTTCTACTATCTTTATTCTTTTATGTTGTCTTTCATTATATGCCTTAGGCCCACCTGTGTCATTTGCTCGTTGATTCACTTTGGCATTTGGCGATCAGGTTCCTCTAGCATTGCTTGCTTAAAGCACCTTCTGTACTTCATTATTTAAAGCATTCATTATAAATTTGGTAGCAGTTCCATCAGTTGTGTGTGACGTTGCTGGCCCGTATCTGGTGATTGATGCGATCCCCTGCTGTTAGTTCCTTGTAGGGAATGTTTGCTAGGGAGCCATTGAAGTCGTGCGGTTAAACTCTCTACCTAACACATATACACGGCTCTGACATCTCTAGGTTTACTTTCTACCCCTGTCAGTGTATGTATCTGGTGATTGATACGATCCCTCTTTGTTAGTTCCTTGTAGGGAATGTTTGCTAGGGAGCTATTGAAGGCTGTGCATACGCTCGTTGGTGTATCGGAAGTACGCCTAGGTTTTGCAGTTCCTTGTCATGCTCTGTGTTTGTATGCAGTAAGTAGCGGTGATTGGTGTGTTCCCGTACTGTTAGTTCCCCCCACCAACCTTTGGACATATTTGTATCTCTTTCTGTACATTTGTCTCTTTCCGTTCCTTTATTTCTTTCCTGTTCCCTTTAGCTTAAATCAAGCCCCCCAAAAGGAGCCGGCCTTCTCCGGAGATTGGCTCGGAAGGCATCTCTTCCTTCCGGCCTTTCAATGTTGGTTCGCGGGTCCAGGGCGCAATAACGACAAAATCCTTTCCTCGTGGCGGATTCGTGACCAACAGTTACCCTATCACATAATGTTAGAGAAACTAGCCATTAGAGCACCAAAAACATTCTGCCTATATGTTGCTGAAAATAAAATTTGCAATTGAACTAGAGAATTACAGCCAAGAAAGTTGTGTTTTTCCTCCTTTAGACTGAAGATTACGGACATAAAAAAATAACAAAAAAACATCTTGCTAGAAAACTAATAAACCTGCTGAAAAGTCCTCAGATCTGCTCTAGACCCAGCTGAAATTCTCAGATATGTTCAAAAATGCCCAAATCTGCTTTAGATCTAGCAGAAAAACTATCCGATCTGTTGAAAAATGCTCAGATCTGCTTCACATCTAGCTAAAAAATCTCATATCTGCTTTAGATCTATCTTGAAAACTATCAGATCTGTTGAAAACACTCAGATTTGCTTCAAATCTAGCTGAAAACTCTTAGATCTTTCTTTGCCCGAAAGCCCTTTCGGTTTCTTAGTGTGTATTGAAAAGCAATACCTCATCCATCACTAATCTATGCAGTCCCTAGGCCTTCACCCGCTTCAACTTCCCCTCACCATGGCTCTGATACCATATTAGAAAAGAAATTGAACACACAAAGAAACCAAGAACACAAAAGAACTTGAAAGAGAGAAAATACTTATTGGATCATGAAATGAAGAGAGCACATCCTTTTATAGTAAAGGAATGACATAAAATCTAAAACAACCTAAATATACTTTGTCATTAGTACAACACTAAAGCATGAATTAGACAACAAGTAACTATAAATATGCCTAAGTCTATAGCCTAGATGACCATTTGAATTAAATAACTCTATTATAAGAGACTTTGTTTTGCCCTAGTCCATGATAATTCTTTCATTCCTTCCATTTGTAAAGTGTATGTTCACCTCCCACAAAAGGAATATGAGTTTCCCATGCCTAGCAGGCATGAGCTCCTCCATAAATCCCCTTTTTGGCATGCCAGCCTTCCTTGACAAGGATCACCCTTGCAAATGAAATCCCAAATGTGGTTCTCCCATTTCAAATCTGTATATAACTTTTTTTTACTAGGCCCCTATTAAGGCCCTTTGATCATCAACACCTTGTCTTTTCTTTACTTTGAAAGACATTGGGAGGGCTATTTGAAAGTGGTGCATTTGCAAAGCAACAAGTAATGTGAACTGTGGCAAAAGAACGAACATGGTACCACTTAGCATTGTCGTTCGATGAGCAACCAACCGTCCAAGCAAAACCTTCACTATTTCCTAGTTCCCTTAGAGATACTATACAACAATGTCCTTTAACATATACCATCCTCTAAGTAAAACATTGTTTGTTTCCCTCGTTCCCATAGCACAATTAATGAGTGGATCTCCTTACCAACTTGTGAAGCAATACACCTCATACCCCCCTTGCGCTGTTGTAAGGCAAAGTTGGGGATAATGCCCCATTGGCACCAAACACATTATAGACAAAGACTCAAGAATAACCAATTAGATGCCAAAGGTAATCAATGCCAAGATACATAGTTTGAGCTTTTGGTTAAGGACTTGAATTCACATTTAAATATAGAACTTTCATTTGCAGAAAACAACATAATTAAAACTGAATTTTCTTTACCTTTGTTAGAAATGTGTCACGCCCCAAAAGCGGGTGTTGTCGACGAAACTTGATAGTCTCAGCAAAAAATCTAAAATGATTTCCCTTTTTGGATTCTAGCTGTGTTTGATTCATCATCCAATTCATTAAAAAAATATGAAGTGTTCAATCAAGATAAACTAAAAAAAGGCTATCTCCATAGGTTCATATTAATAATCAATACCTGATTCCATTGAAAATGATTGATAGTAGAGTCATGTCCATAACTATTATTATTTCCATATCGAGTGTGACTGTATTCGTCTCCCATCAAAATCATTGGAGTTCCCTAAATATGAACGATGCAAACATGTCATTATAATACCAACATGTAAAGTTTTCAGCATGTAATATTCAACCACACCCTAGAAAAAAGTGGCAATTGTCGAAGCTAAGCAGAGATGTGATCAACATACATTAATTTTTATATATTACACTATTTAGGAGAAAACGGCATATTAAAAGCTTTTGCAAGTAAAATTCAAAATATTTGTTTCCCTCCTTGGGTTATTATAATGTACAGTATCATCAATTGAAAATAGCATACATTTAGCTAAAAGCTAAAAAATACATAATCTGCAACTTATTGGCAAGTGTCGGAAAACATCAGATTGGCAATTAATAAGGAAAAGATAGGCAAAGGTTGCAATTTATTCCCTTTTGTGATCCTATTGGCAATTTTTTGAATAAATCGGGGCACTGAAAAAATTCATGATATACATGATAATCATGATATTTTTAAGTTTTTTCCAACATTGGTTTAGCTAATATTGGCACATAGGTTCACTCAAAAGAGTTGCTGCTCACGTAAAACACCTTTGATGGAAGAAAATATTTAAGAAACATATCAGTTTCGGAAAATGGTTCCACTAGTCAAACCAATGTCTCTTTGACATTCATTTCTTCCCTTATACACAATGCTCCTCGATATATGGTTCTATTCTTGCCTCATGAAGATATTATCACATAGCTGCTAGAGATTTCCATCCATATTTGGAAAGTATTCCCTTTTAGAGTCATCATTAACAGTGTATTCCATCTTTCCAGACTCTAGCTTGATCTTTAATTTTTCATCTCCCTTGTCCATATACCCTGTACTCGTCCTTTTGCTTATAGTAAATGTTTCTTTGTCATGAAGGTTATACTTGTCCATGCACATATTTTAAAATTTACTTCTACTATCATTGTAAATCAACCAACACAATTCTATTCCTCACATGCAAGACGAACCATACCTAAAGAAAAAGAAATCAATAAACAAGCAAAGTCTTGCTTTGGTTTGTTCAAAATTCCCCATTTGATGGCTAGAGGGGTACCTATTAACTAACTATAAGTCATTCCACAGGTACATTCTTTGCATTTTTCACAATTAAAATTTATTTAAGCAGATTCTGTACAAGAATGCCATCAAATTAATAGCTTGTTTGGAGCAACTTTGCCAAAAGATGTTTCACACTAATTTCAGGAAGTCTTCAGTATTGCAAGCACATGATTTCGGTTATTCACTTCCATATCATCTAGAAACCAAACCAATTAGGCAATTCAGATACACTATGAGATCTTAATTGAAAGGATTATAAATCCACATAGCAATATCCATATCATCTTGATTCTTAACTATGTCAAAAAGGAAGAAAACTGGAAAAAATACTGAAGTTTCTATCAAGCAATTTTCATCTATCCCTCAAAAGTTGTCTCACAAAGCCTCTATACTCTTTACTAAAATGAAAGCTTGGATGATAGACATTTGCATGGACAGTTGCACCATGAGTATGTAGCGGTAATGGTAGGATCTAAAAGATAGATATAATGTTTCACTCCCTCCCTCAATACCAACAATAATACAGCCTTCAGTGTTGAATGTTTAATCCACACCCTGGGAAATTATAGAGTGCCTGGATAATTGCTGGATTCAAATTCTAGCTCGACAATGGTTTTCAACATTTGGCCATATAAAGAAACACAAGCATAGTGGCCACATCAGTCGAAATTTGTATTCGATCATAAAGGGCATGTCAATGCATATCCCCTTTCCAGGTGGTGTGTGCAGTGACGCCAAACAAAGTCAAATACCCACAAAAATCACATCGACAAGGAAGCACAATCTAAAGAAAATGCATGAGACAAACAACCAAGACATTTAACATAAACAAGCTCACCTGTGAAACCATCAATGCTAAATGGAAATTTTTCATTTGTCGTGCACGAAGAGCATTGACTCGACGATCCTTTGTCTCACCTAACCAGAAAGAGACAGAAATCAGACTCACGCAACATCTTAAATCATACAAAAGGACAGGATTATAAGATTGTAAATACAAAAAGGACTTTAGCCATAGAGCATGTTTTAAAGCTTCAACCCAAAGTAGCTGGAACAAGCACAATTCTTCAGAGAAAGAGAGAACTGATGTCAGCAAAAGTCGAAACAAATGGATGAACTAGAAAAAAAAAAAACAAATATATATATATATATATATATGCATTTCTCCCAGTTGGACCATTATTCCAAAGTTACGCAAAAAAACTTTGAGAATGTGTGAATATGTCACTTTTTCATGGATAGTATATCGCCCTCACAATAAAGAGAAAGGATCGTATTTAACAGCAACTTTGATGGATTCAAACTAGACTTATTGAAAATTGATAATGATTTCATTCATTCGCAATTACAAAGCACTTGATGCAAGAACCTTCCTTGAACTGTAAAGCCGACATACTGTGGCAGATAATATTTTGTTTGTGTATGGAAATACAATATTTCTCCAGGATCATCATAATTTTTATCTGATATATATCGGTGTCATTCTTCAGGAAAGCTGCTTGGAACTTCAAACTGAAGCTATAGAAATGGAAACTGCAGTTAAAATATAAGATTATTTGGAAAGCATAAATACCTCACACCTGCAGCCATCTAACCTGGACACTACAATTCATGCTACAAAGTTCTTTGTTCTTTACAATGACTGTGAGGCAAATTAAACACTGAAGTTTCAGCACCTTAGATTTAGAGACTCGACAGCAAACAACGAAGAATGTAAGAGATTCAATAGAGACAACACCCTATCATTTGTCATAATGAACAGTGCAGTATATGATCATCCAACAGTTGCCGCATAACCGCATTGGTTTGGCAAACTTTTGCCCTGATGTGAGAAATCAGCTTGTCCACAATTAAAGAAATAATTGCTAACAGATCAAACAAAATGAAAAACAGATCCAACTTATGCAGCATATTACTGACCAAGCAGAAGTGACCTGAATTATTAAAAACAACAAAATGTACTTTACACAGTTCAAACCTCTAGTATAGGAATAAATAGCTCCAAGAATGAAGTAGAGAAGAATGATGGGCACAACCAAGGTGACAACTTTTGTACAGAACATTCCATATGTTAGACATTAGATATGGGGAAAACACAATAAATATGGAAAAAGGGTAAATTTTATTTTTAAGAAATTAATAATTATATAATAATTTAAAAAGAATGTTTATCTTTTATATTACATGTCTGTTTACAGCACAATCAAAATGTTCTACGATGTTTTTGACCTGCTTCTGTAGGAAAACATTCAATAAATCTGTTGGATAATAACTTTTGCTTTCGTTGTTGATGTTTTGGCAGTGAATATTTTAAAAATTAAGTATTTTATAATTATATGGTCTGTTTTTCCTCTGTTTTATTGTAGTCCCCTTAAAATACAGTAATATTAGAAAAGTCAACTGTGTTTTATAACCATGGTCAGAAATTACAATAATTTCACCACTCGAATTCTATAGTTGTTCACAAACCAGGTGTACAAGTTTCCGTGCTTCCCTTCTAAGAAATGGAAGAAAACATAGAAAAAAACAATGTAAAAAATGACGTATGTTTTCCTTGTGCGTAGCTTTAGAAATAATAATTCACTAGATAGATAGTATACTCGGCACTGAGGATGACAGAAGACCCGTTCCAAGCACTCACTGACATTGTCAGAAATCCATTTTTTCTAAAATAACTAGAATGCTTTTGGATACACTAATGCCCCTGTTAATGGGAGGGCATGTCCATATTATTGTCTAAAGAAATATGATTACCAGGAAAAGGTACTGTTCAAAACCAAATGGGAAAGGAAAAATACTTGATTAAAACAGAAGTCGAAACGTTCCCATTTAGGAACATATCGGAAACATTGCATTAAAAGTGTTTTAAAGCAACAAAAATGAATTTTCTTTCTTCACAAGAAAGATATGAAATACCTTCAAAACCACAATTCCAACTGAAGTTGTCATTGGTTCCATCCCTTCCCTCTTCTCCATTCATTTCATTGTGCTGTGAAAATGTTTTCACGAGGAAACCTTAGTATACACTCAAAGAGAAACTTGGTGTCTATCATATTCGATTTGATTTTAATAATGAAAAAAAATTCACCATGAAAGACTTACCTTGTCGTTGTATGCAACAAGATCATGAAGTGTAAACCCATCATGTGCAATGACAAAATTGATACCGTGATATGGCTTGCGTTTATTTACCTACAACCAAGGTACAGCTATAAAAGTCAGAACTTTACCATGAAATGTGGACCATTTTAGGCTCATGACAAGACATTTCCTAATGTTAAAATACTATGTTAGTTGCATTAATGGAAAATTTGTATGGTCAATGCAAAATGTTTTAAGTTTAAAATGAAAATACTTACTAACGAATTCCATGAACACATAAAATATGTTAAAAATAGGTGTCATACACCTTTCAAACATTAACTGTCTCATGTCTTATATTAAGAGTATATATAAAGGAAGAAAAATTGGTGAACTAGACCATGGTTTTACTGCAGAACAGCTATGTTACTGCAGGTCTACTGCAAGATAGCTGTGTTACTGTAGGTCTATTTCCAACACTCTGTCACTGTAAGAGAGTTGCATTACTGCAGGTCCATTTCCAGCACTGTGTCACTGCAGGACAGCCGCATTACTGCAAGTCTATTTCAAACACTGTGTCACTGTAGGACAGCTGCATTACTGCAGATCTATTTTTAGCAATGTGTCACTGCAGGACAGCTGCATTACTGCAGGTCTATTTCCAGCAGTGTCTCTGCAGTACAACTGCATTACTACAAGTCTTTTTTCAAGCATTGTGTCATTGCAGGACAGCTGCATTTTTGTAGGTCTATTTCAAGCACTATGTCACTGTAGGACAGCTATGTTACTGCAGGTCTATTTCCAGCTTTGCTGATAAATAGGATTGAAGAAGTGGATACTCTGTGGGAATTGTATTGTAAAAAGCAGATTGTTGATTACTGAATAATACATTTTTGAGTGTTCCTTGATTGTTGGGTTTTTTCCGAATGGGTTTCTCAGGGTATATGTTGATTTTTGTGTGAGATATATGAGACTTTTGCTTGTTAAATTGAATTCTAGGCCTGTTTTGCACTACTTTCCTCTAAAGATTAAGTAGGAAGTTGTTCCGCATTTGTCTTACTTATTTTCAATTGGTATCAAAGCTTGGCCAGCTTTTGAGATCCTTAGGAAAAAAATATTTTTGCTATTAATCTTGGTTTGAGTGGGAGCTATGCACAAAGGAAGTGATTTTATTTCAGATGGCAAGTGCATCATGGTTATTTCAGATGGCAAGTGCATCATGGTTGGAGATAGAAAAATTCAACAATATAAATTGTGAGCTATGGAAGCTTAAAATGGAGGATCTGCTCATAGACAAAGATCTATGGGTTGCTGTTTCTAGAAGTCAACCTGCATCTATGATGGATGAAGACTGGATGGTGATAGATCAAAAGGCATGGAGCCTCAGTCGGTTATGCTTAGCCGACACCATGCTCTTGAATGTGAGTGCCCTACTACGAAAATCTTGTAGGATAGGTTGGCTTCAATCTACCAAGCCAAATCCCTTGTGAAAAAATTGATCTTGAGAAAGAAATTGTATTCCTAAAGTATGGGGGATGGAGATTTTATAGTAGTACACTTGAATGAATTCAACATTATCATTTTGCATATAAAATCCATCGAAGTAAAAAATGGACAAGGAGGACCAATGTATCACTTTACTATGTTAGTTACCCAACTTTTGGGACAACATAGTAATGGCTATCAGCTCCACTAGCATCAAGTTGAAGATGAAGGAGATAGTCCCTACCTTGCTTTTAGAAGAGAGGCGGAGGAAACCACGAAAGGCGTCAGGGATGTGTTGGTTGTTCATCGCAAATCCAAAGAAAGAACAAAGGGAAGAAGCAAGTTGGCTAGTAGTCCAAGTTCCAGGGAAGAACCAAGACTCCCACTCTAACAAAGATCAAATGTTAATTGTGGGACGAAGGGGCATGTGAAGAAAGATTGCAAGGAGAAGAAGTACAAGAACAAGCATGAATCCGATGAGGATTCCAATTCTAAGTCTTCTCGAGAGGATGCAGGAGATGCATTTGTGGCTGCCTTTCCACTCACATTAGGGAAGGTGTTTGGCTAATTGATTCAAAAACATCATACCATATGACTCCACATCGAGAGTACTTCACGGAGTACTAGGACGGTGACAGTGGGAGTGTGTTCTTGGGGGACAACTTGTCCCTTAAGGTTGTTGGTAGAGGGAGAGTTTCTTTACAACTCTCAAATGGCATGATCAAGACCTTGACCAATGTCTTGCATATTCCTGGTTTGGCACGAAACCTCATTTTTGTGAGTAGCCTGAATGACTTGGGTGTGCAAGTGATATTTAACAAAGGAGTCACCAGGGTTCGCGGATCAATAGTTCTTGCTAAAGGAGTACATGATGGGACACTTTTTCGTCTTGATGCTAACAAGATTGCATGCAACAGTACATAAGTTCTAGATAGCAGCTTACCGGTGGATAAGACTATGTTGTGGCATTATAGGGTTGGTCACATTGATGACAAAGGTCTTAAAACCTTGCTGAGTAGAAACCTCATTGAGGGGATAAATGATGCTTCCTTTGATTTTGACTTTTGTGAACATTGTCTTCATGGAAAACAAAAATCAGTTAAATTCTACTCGAGCTCTCATAGATGAGTGGATTTACTTGATTTAGTGCATAGTGATATATGGGGTCCAATTGATGTACCTTTATTGTCTAAATCATTGTATTATATATCTTTCATTGATGATCATTCATGGATGACATGGATTTATTTTCTAAGAAGTTAAGTGTTTGCCAAGTTCAAAGAGTTCAAAGCTCTTGTTGAGAACCAAACAGGAAGAAAGATTATGTCTCTTAGAACAGACAATGGAGGAGAGTTTTGTAACAAAGAATTTGACAGTTTTTGCAGGGAGCATGGAATTAAGCAATGTAAGACAACTCCTTATACACCTCAGCAAAATGGAGTTGCCAAAAGGATGAATAGAACAATAATAGAAAGGTCTATGAATATGCTGAGTAGTGTTGGTCTAGAACAGAAGTTTTGGACTGAAGAAGTTAGTACAGCATGTTACCTGATTAACAGGTCTCCTACATCAGCTCTTGTTGATGAAACCCCTATGGGGGTTTGGACGGGCAAAAAACCCTCATTGAGACACCTTAGAGTGTTTGGTTGCGAGGCATATGTGCATGTGCCTAAGGTAAAGAGATTGAAACTTGATTACAAAGCAAAGAAATGTATCCTCATTGGCTACGGCAATGGGATAAAAGGATACAAGCTTTGGAACCCAGTCACAGAGAAGGTTGTTTGGAGCCAAGATGTGATCTTTAGGAAGATCAAGGATTCTTCAAAGGAGGAGCAACAAAGTAAAACATCAAAACAAGTTGTGCAATTTGAACCAAAAAGAAGCAAAGAAATTGCACATGGAGATGATGTTGTCCATGATGATGATGATGAGCATTATGCTCATGATAGACCTAATGAGGGGTATCTTTCGAATAGTCACAATGAGTCTGACAAGAATCAGGAGCCTCAACCTCAATTCCATTGGGTTAGGAGATCCAAACGACCAAGAAAGCAACCAAAATGGTATGGCCCACCTGGTTTAAATTGTATTTTTGCTTTATCTGCTAACATTGATGAGCCTAGAACTGTGAAGGAGGCAATGGAGATGAATAACAGTGAGTCTTGGAAGATGGCCATGGATGAGGAGATGGCAGCTTTAAAGAAGAATGGCACATGGGACCTAGTTTAATTGCCTAAAGGAAGGAAACCTATTGGATCCAAATGGGTTTTCAAGAAGAAATTCAGTTCTAAGGGCAAGGTAGATAAGTAAAAAGCAAGGTTGGTTGCCAAGGGATATTCCCAAGTGGAGGGAATAAATTTTGGTGAGATATTTTCTCCAGTTGCAAAGCTTACATCCATTAAATTCCTTTTAATTGTTGTTGCATTTAATCTTTAGGTTTAGCAAATGGATGTAAAGACAGCTTTCTTGCATGGAGACTTGGAGGAAGAGATCTATATGAAATAGTCGAAACACTGTGGAAAAGGGTAAAGAAAACTTAGTTTGCAAGTTAAAGAAATCTCTTTATGCTCTTAAACAGTCTCCTAGAAATTTAATTCTTATGTTTTGTTAGATCCAAATCAGATCACTGTGTTTATTATAAGAAGGAAGGTGATCATTTTATTATTATCATTTTGTATGTGCATGACATGTTGCTAATTGGTAACAATAAGGATATCATTAAGGTCTTGAAATCTCAACTTTTACTATAGTTTGAAATGAAGGATTTAGGAGTTGCTAAGTTTATCATAGGGATGGAGTTTAGAAGAGATAGAGCCGACAGAAAACTTTGGTTAAGTCAGAAAAAGTATGTTGACTTTGTTTAGGGATGGAGTTTAGGGCGGTGCAATTAGTTAGCTAAGCATGCGGCAAGATATAGTCGCTTTATCCACTATAGAGGAAGAGTATATGGTAGCTACTCATGCTAGTAAGGAGGCAGTCTGGCTTTGGAAATTGTGTTCAGATGTTGGGCTATGTCAAGTAGTAAAAATTAAATGTGACAGTCAAAGTGCTATCACCTTGGCAAAGAGCCCTACATTTCACACACAGACAAAGCACATTGATGTGCAATATCATTTTGTTTGTAACATGGTGGAGGATAAGAAGGTTATGCTTGAGAAGGTGGATACTTCAATAAATGTTGCAGATGCTTTGACAAAGTCTGTGAGCACTAAGAAGTTCAGATGGTGTTGCAAGGGTATGGGCATTTCTGCCCTTACCAATTAGTTCACTCTTTTGTTGGTGTTTCTCTTTTGCTCTCATTAGGTATATGACAAATGGGAGAATGTTGGGAATAGGTGTCATACACCTTTCAAACATTAACTATCTTATGTCTTATGTTAAGAGTATATATAAAGGAAGAACAATTAGTGAACTAAACCATGGGTTTACTGCAGGACAGCTGTGTTACTGCAAATCTATTTCCAGCACTCTGTCACTGCAGGACAGCTGAATTACTGCAGGTCTATTTCCAGCACTGTGTCACTATAGGACAGCTGCATTACTGCAGGTCTATTTCCAGCAATGTGTCACTGCAAGACAACTATATTACTGCAGGTCTATTTCCAGCACTGTGTCACTGCAAGACAACTACATGACTGCAGGTCTATTTCCAGCATGTGTGACTGCAGGACAGCTGTGTTACTACAAGTTTATTTCCAGCTGTGTTACTGCAGATCTATCTCCAGCCTTGCTGATAAATATGACTGAAGAAGTGGATACTCTGTGAGAATTGTATTGTAAAAAACAGATTGCTGATTACTGAATAATACATTTTTGAGTGCTCCTTGATTGCTGGGTTTTTCCCGAAAGGGTTTCCCAAGGTATATGTTGCTTCCTGTGTGAGATATATGTGATTTTGCTTGTTGAATTGAAAGTCTAGGCCTGTTTTGCACTACTTTCCTCTAAAGATTAAGTAGGAAGTTGTTCCGCATTTGTCTTACTTCCTTTCAAAATATACACTTGTTCGTATAACTTAATTCTCTTAGATCTCTATGCCTAAGTATACAATTAACAAAAGTTCAAACCCCAGTAAGAGGGAGACGGGACCCTTCATAAAAACCTGTATAAACTCATTGAAAAAAAAAGTATACAATTAACAAAGCATTTATTACAATCTTAAAAATGAAATACCTGATACAAGTCGGAAGATCCAGCCAGGCGTGTAGCAAATGAACCCTTCATCCCCATATCACCCTAAATGAAGAAGAGTCCAACAAAATTAACAAAAGCAAGTAAGAAGCAAAAAACCTTGACATCTTCTCTTTCAATTTATTACACAGACAAGTGTTCTACAATAAACTTGAACTTTCAAGGAATGCTTTTAAACCAACAGTTGTCTTACACATAATATGAGATGGCTATTGGATGAATCTTCAACAATTGTCAATTGAATTATATAAAAATATAAATAGATATGCACGCAGCAGCAAGTGGATTGTTCATTGTACATGTAAAAAACGTTTTTGAAAGAGTAAATGAACACGTTGTTGAATGTTAATAGGTATTGTTAACCCTTAGAAGTTCTCTTTGTTTATAGGGTTAAACTTAAAGGAACGGAAACAAGACATTGTTTTTCTTGAAACAGAGATAATATGCATGCATACATGTAGTATATAAGTTTAAATATGATTAGAAATCATTCTAATAGAATGAAGATGTAAAAATTCCTTAGGTCAACCACAATATTATTATTAGTGTAGTTTTTGCATGGTATGAATGGATAGAAACTTAGATTATAGAAATACACAACATGGATAGGCATGGGAAGAATGAATGTGAACAGGTTTGCATACTCATTCATTTCTTTTCATAATATGTGTTCTTAAAATTTAATAACTTATTTATGTAATAATAAGTTGTATGTTTGAATTGTATCTAAATTATAATACTTTTTATTTCTTTCAAAATCATGTTGCAGAACCTTAAATAGTTTAAAATTTTGTAAATTCATTAATCATATTAATAAGAACAATATTACGTTCTAATAATTTTATTATTAAATATAAATAACATTTGTATTTCGGGAAATAAGTAATTACTCTATCGGGATGCAGTAAAAAGAAAATGTTGAAATAACCAATCAATTCAAATCTAGAAAATAATCAACCTAGTGTCCATTTTATATAATTGCCACATAATTTTCCACATGGTTAGTGTTGCCACATTTTGCACGGGGTGCCGAATTTTGAAAATTTTGTAAGTTTGCTGCTTTACCTCCCCTCTTTCTTCTTCCCCATTCTTCTCCATGCTCTTTCTCCCCTTCAGCTGTCAGTTTTCATTTCCCCATCATCCATTTCATGTTTTTAGTGTTTTCTGCAAGAAGGCAGATCTGCCTGAAAATTTGTCTAAGTGTGGAGTCCGCCCGACTGCGCAGCGCAGTCGGGCGGCGCTCATCATCCTGTGCGCACCCGGTCGGTCTTATGAAGAAAGGCCCAAAAAATGGCTAAGTATTGGGGCCGCCCGACTTCGCAGCGAAGTCGGACGCCGCCCGGGGTTCGGCGCGCACCTTGGCGGTCATGTTGAGAAAGCAGCCGAGAAATCGACTAAGTGTTGGGGCCGCCCGACTTCGCAGCGAAGTCGGGCGGCGCCCATAGATCGGTGCGCACTTGGGCGGCCATATTCAGGAAACAACAAAAAATGTTCTAAGTGTGAGCCCGCCCGACTTCGCAGCGCAGTCGGGCGGCGCTCATCCAGTTGTGCGCCGGTGGGAGGATGCCTGTCAAAAAGACAACAAAATATTCTAAGTGTCGGACTCCGTCCGACTGCGCGCCTGTCTTGGTGCGCACTTGGGCGGAGAAGGAAGAAGGCATTGAAAAGTGACTAAGGCACGGAGGTCCGTCCGATTGCGCACACCTGCTTTGGTGCGCCATCGGACGAGAAAGAGATAAACTGCAGGAAAAGTTCTAAGGCATGACCCGCCCAACTGCGCTGTTTTCAGCTTGCGCTGTCCGACTGCGCTTCATTTTTGTGCGTTGTCGGGCGGGATAAGAAGACAATGACCGAGCTTCTAAGTTTCATACCCCCTCTTTCATCAGCAGTTTCAGATGCTGACAAGTGTGCAGTCTCGGGATTAGAGTCGGGATGTGACAGAAGGTGTGCCACCCACGTACAGAGTAGATGAGCGTGAAGAGCCAGATCGTGCCGCACCTGCCACCATTTAACCAGACTCGACTTTTCACCTGCCAGATTGCCACGGAGCTGCTACGTTTCTAGGTGGACCTTGCTGCAAGTACACTTCTTGCCTGCAGAGGTCGAACATCAGCCGCTTTTGTCAGCTTTTGCAGCTTTTGTCAGGTCTGGGATTTTGTGCCCAAAATGTAATCGGGGGGTTTATTCTGCTATAAATAGCAGCTTCATTTCATTGTATAAGGGTGGAAGGGGGATATATTGCTAAGGAACTTCTGTAGCTGTGCACTTGCTTTTAAATGCAAAGTATATTTGGCTCTATTAGCTGTCTTTGTCTTGTATGCTGCCTTTATTAAGTATTTCTACTTCATGTTGCTTATATTTCTGATTACTGTTATTCTGCAACTCTGGATATCAGTATTGGTAATTAAGTATATCTGGAATACTGACGTAAAGGATACATAGGATGGAATAACTCTAATAGTTTCTGCTACATACTTTGTTTTGATTGTTGTTGGTAATAGTGATTGGTTAGTTGTTGTGCTGCTTATCTTCCCCACCCGAAACAAGCATATTTATGTTTCTTTCTGCATTTTCTAATTTCTTTCCTGCACTCTGAGCTAAACCCCCAAACTAAAACCATAGGAGCCGGCCTTCTCCGGAGATTGGCACGGAAGGCATCCCTTCCTTCCGGCCTTTCAATCTGCTAGGCGAATCTAGGGCGCAATAAGATTAAAATCCTATCCTAGTGGCAGATTCGTAACCAACAGTTTCTCTGGCACGCCCGGTGGGACACGAAAGTTTCCCACCCCAAAACAAAATCGAAGCATCGGTGTTCGCTTCATTGCTGTTAAATCTAGAACACCTGGCGACTCTGCTGAACCTGAGTATCCTCTGAGTCTGTAAGACTGGTCCAATATCAAGAGCGCCTTCATGCATACAAGAAGATGGAGAGCTAGGAATTTGGGACAACAACCCGATTTTTACGAGATTGACATCAACGTTGCTGGAGAGCGCGTGAGGCTGGCTGATTATCAAGCTCGCCAGGACGATAGATTCGAGCACGAATCTGAAGCTGAAATTGAAGAGGTGGAAGAAGTCGAAGAAGTTGAAGAGGCCGAAGTTGAAGAACAACCTACAACTTCGGACAGTACTGATACCGACTACACCACCGACCAGCTCGAAGAAGAGGAAGAAGACATGGCCAATGCTAATGACCTCTTCCCGGATGTGAATTCCACGGGACCCCTCGCTCTAGCTGGACAAGAGGTTGTTCCGCCTGCTGCCTTAAAATCCATTCCTACATATGACGACACCGGAAAGACAACATATGAGCATATTCAAGACATTCTGGCCTTGGCTGCGTTGCACTCTATCACTAATGAGAGCGTGAAAACCCGGTTGTTAGCTCTCTCTCTGCGAGGGAAACTTCTCTACTGGTGGAGATCCTTGCCGGAGGGGACTATCACGGGATGGGCTCAGCTGGCCGGCAGGCTAGTTAAGGGATTCAATGAATCCGCTGATCCCTCCTCATTGCTGCACCAATTTCAATGCATTCAGCGCCATCCGCAGGAGGAGATATCGGACTTCAACGTGAGGTTCGCAAGATCCTGGAAGAGAATACCCCTGGAGCTACGTCCTCCTGAGGGACAGGCTGCTCACTACTACCTCAGAGCTTTCAATTCGGATATTTGCTTGGTCATTAAGTTGGCCCGTGTAAATACTTTCCCCGCATTGTATGAGGCTGCTCAATAGGCAGAACTGGATATGATTGCCATAGGCAGACTCCCTCATAAAATGCAGCCCCCAATCTATCCGGATTTTCCTCAGTCCCAATATTCGCCCGCGTTTGGTGGGGCGCCATCTTCATCCAACCCATACCCCCATCAGTCGTGGAATCCTACACCAGTCATAGACCCATATGGTCCGCCTCAAATACATCGTCCTAACCCACCTCCTCCGCAATATCCAGCACTTCCTGCTCCTCCTCAGTACCAGGCATTGCCTGCTCCACCACCTTTAGCTGCATTACCTCCGCAAGCCCGACCAGCTCTAGCTGATAATGATATACAAAATAAGATCCTTCAGGAAGTACGGGCCCTTGCCTCTGGTTACCAGACAATCTCTAATGACATGACAATCATGAAGAAGAAACAGGCTCAGATGGAGTTTGTTCCGAGGAGGCCATATCCTCCTCCCGCACTGACAAGAGATCAAGCGGCTCAAGCGCAAAGGCCTCCAGCAAGAAATGTTGCCGGCAATGCTCAAGCTGGCACTTCTGACCGCGTGAACTGGTGCTCCACTTGCAACGACCCCCATGGGGAAGACAGTTGCACGCTACATCAGCATTATATTCAAACCCTTGCGGGTAGCGCCATAGAGGACGAAGCATACATGATCCGGGATGAGGAGAGTAACTTTGCAGTTCCGGAAGAAGAAGATCCTGTGTCACTCTTGACCAGGGAGGGGAAAAAGCCAATTGAGGCCACCCCGGCCCAGATAAAGTCGTTAAAGGTGTATACAAGAAGGGAGAGGACGCAGCCTACCGTGGCAGCTCCTGATAAGCCACCTTTACCTCCGACTGTCAAAGAAAAGCCCCCGACGCTCAAGGCTCCAGTAGCCAGGGTTCCAGTAGTCAAGGCTCCAGCGACTCAACCTCCGGCCGAAACAAAAGAGCAAGCTCAAGAGAAGTTGAGGTACCCATCGCTGACAAAGAGACAGAGGGTCGAGGCCACGCAGCAGTACCGCACCAAGTATGAGCCAGCAAAGGAAGCAGAAGGGGCCGGTACTTCAACCTACAACATAGTTGATGAGCTCAAGAAGACCCCGGCAAAAATAAGCATGTATGATGCCCTTCAACTCCCAGGTTAGGTTGATTTGTTGCAGGAATCCCTAAAGAATGTAAAGGGTGGAAAGCCACTGCAGCCTGTTGTGTTAGCTCAGCCCTTGACGACTTTTGCTACCGGAAATAACAGACCGCCGCCTTTTTATCTATCTTTGCGGATGGAAGGCCACATAGTGCATAACTGCATGGTGGATTCCGGTGCTTCGACTACTGTCATGCCAAGGGTTGTCTGCGAGGAGATTGGTATGGAATACACGAGGAGCAGCCAAGGTGTGCTACAGTTGGACGGCACTCCTGTGAAGACAATTGGCGTCATCAAAGACATCCCCATCCGGCTGCATAAAGCGCTTGACATCGTGGTCATCCAAGAGGTCGTAGTGGTTGACTTGGAACCCTACTTCGGCATGTGTCTCTCAAGGGAGTTCACTGCCAAGCCGGGTGGATATTTGTCGTTGGACTATTCACATATGGAGGTACCTTTCAAAGGAAGGAGGTTGAAAATTTATAATGAGAAACCTTCCACTTTTCTGGTCGAGAAGATACCCGGGGAAGAACAACAAAATGACATGGTTCATCTTACGACCGAGGAGCTGGTAGAAGTGGACCTGGTGGGAGAAACCCTAGAGCAGTTGCAAGTGGAGGACGAGTTCTCCTTGTTGGATTTCAACGCCATGATCGAGACAAAACTAGGTTGTTACTCCGTCACTCAGCCTGAGAGACACGACCAGACGGCCAAAAAGGACATAGGTCCTACCCCCGACAAGCTGTGGAAGTTGTACTTTGATGGCGCCCGATGCAAGAATGGCGTCGGGGCAGGAGTCCTTCTGGTCTCCCCGTCTGGTATCCAAAAAGACTATTGTTACAGTCTAGCCTGGAGTTGCACTAATAATGCGGCCGAGTACGAAGCCTTGTGCTTAGGCTTAAAAAAGGCGGAGAGGCTCGGGATCAAGCACCTGCAAATCTTTGGCGACTCAGAGCTGGTGTGCAACCAGATCACGAACAAGTGCGCCTCCAAGAAGCATTACCTCAAGGCGTACCGTAATCGTGTCTGGGATCTGATGGAGTCTTTTGATTCCTTGAATGTCAAAGCCATCTCCCACGAGAAGAATAAGCATGCTGACATATTGGCGTCTGTTGGAGCTAGGTACGTCCCGACTGATGACACTATGTAGAAGCCGAAGCCGGTTCGTACTATTTACAGGCCTTCTGTGCCTGATAAGGACACCCACTGGCAAGTGTTCGATTGTGACGAGGATATCGTCACCTTTATGATACATGAAGCTAGTTCAATCGAAGGTAGAGACCCTGATGACGAGCAATATGAGGGGTTGATACAGTTAAAGAATAATCATGTCCCAAAAGGACTGATTACCTTAGAAAGCCTATTTGATCAGAACGATAGGGCTATCTCACACCGAATCAAGGTGGACGCCAAGCAATACATGGACCTGGAGCTCGAACCTGGTAAAGTGATTAAAGTTGGCATAGATTGCACTCCAGAGGAGCTGGACCAGATTCGAGCCCTGTGCAAGGAGTACCCAGACATCGTAGCCTGGTGCTACCAGGACTTGAAGGGGTACGACCGAGAGATGATCCAGCACACCATAGAGCTGGAAGAACATGTGAAGCCCTTCAGGCAGAAGCAAAGGGCGGTGAACCCGAAGATTGAGGCCATGATGAAAGCCGAGCTCATGAAGATGTTGGAAGCAAAAATCATCTATCCTATCAAGCATTCTTCTTGGGTCGCAAATCTGGTTCCCGTGAGGAAGAAGAATGGAGACATTCGCCTCTGCGTGGATTTTCGCAATCTCAACCAGGCTTTGTTGAAGGACCACTATCCACTCCCGCAAATTGATCAAATCCTTCACGTGGTTGCAGGAGCTCAGAGATTCTCTCTCCTAGATGGGTTTTCCGGCTATAATCAGATCTGGGTAAAAGATGAGGACCAGCACAAGACGACGTTCACCACCAAATGGGGGACGTTCGCCTATCAACGCATGCCCTTTGGTCTTTCCAATGCGGGGGCTACGTTCCAGAGAGCTATGGACTTGGCGTTCCGTGAGTTGCTCAATAAAATCATTGTTATCTACTTGGATGACATGACTATGTTTTCGCACAAAAGAGAAGACCACACCTCCCATCTACGGCAAGTATTCGAAAGATGTCGTGAATTCGGCATATCCATCAACCCAAAGAAGTCAATCTTTGCGGTGAAGGAGGGTAAGCTGCTAGGCCATGTTATTTCTGAGAAGGGCCTTGCAGTTGACCCCGAAAAAGCAGAGGCTCTTCTTCGTTTGCCCATCCTAGTCAACAAGAAAGGGCTGCAGTCATTTTTTGGACAGATCAACTTTGTAAGGAAGTTTGTCCCTGACTTTGCCCAGGTGATCAAGCCCATGGCCGAACTCTTGAAGAAGGATGCTGACTTTGTCTGGACTGAAGAGTGGAAGAAAGCCTTTGAGGAGATCAAGGCCAGGATTGCTCAGGCACCAATATTGATAAATCCATATTACTCCAAGGACTTCATCCTTTACGCAGTGGGAGAACCCAAAAGCTATGCTGCAGTTCTAACTCAGAAGGGAGACGACGGCGAGGAGAGACCAATAGCATTCTTAAGCCAAGTGATCCAACCGCACGAAGAGAGATAATTTTATTGAGCGGCAAGTCCATGCAGTTATGAGGTCCTTAAGAAAGTTCAAGCACTTCGTCTCTCAGAGCCGGATTACTGTCTTTGTGATACACCCCGACGTCAGAAATTTCATCATCCAAGGGGATCCTGGTCACAAGAGGGCAGGATGGATTGCCAAAATCCAGGAGTTCGACATAGAGGTACGACCCACCAAGCTAATCCGAGGTCGGGCTCTATGCCAGGAATTGGCCCGAAGTGCTGCGGTCGAACTCTCTGCTTGTCAATGGGAGGATCCAATTACAGGAATCAACCTTGCCAACTCCTTATCAGAGGAGAGTGATTGGACGAATGACCTAGTGTGGTATTTCAGCACTGGGAGATGTCTAGATCATCTCAACGCCTCACAAAGAAGGATGTTCAGGCTTAATGCCTTGAAGTATGTACTGCGCCCCGAGGGGTTGTATTTCAAAAATATTGACGACATCCTCCTGCGGTGTGTCAAAGAATTAGAAAAACCAAAGGTCCTCGGCAAATTCCATTCTGGGATGCCAGGAGGACACCATTCGGGAAGGCCGACGACCTTGAAAATTATCAGAGTGGGCTATTATTGGCCCACCCTCTTCGCAGACGTGCATGCGGTCTGTCAAAAATGTGAAAAACGCTAAAGGTTTGCTGGCAGAAATCGGAAAGCACCTTTGCCCCTTCAGCCAATACAAGCTGAGACTCCATTTCAGCAGTGGGGTCTGGACTTCATCGAGACGATAACGCCCAACTCTTCGGCGGGGCATAAGTTTATCCTAACAGCCATGGATTATTTTACCCGATGGGCCGAAGCAGTGCCTACAAAGCATGCCGACCAGGAAACGGTCATTGGTTTCCTAGAAAGTCTCATCACCCGTTTCGGGATTCCAAAAGCAATTGTCACAGACAATGGTCCAGGGTTTGTACGCGCTATACTCACAGAGTTCACCAGCAAGTACGACATTTACCACAAAATGTCTTCGAACTACTATCCGCAGGGGAACGGCCTAGCTGAATCCACCAACAAGAATCTTTTGAAAATTATAAAGAAGACGGTGGAAAGGAATAAAAGATTGTGGCATCTGCTTCTGGATCGAGCGTTGTGGGCGGACCGTATCTCTTTCAAGAAGTCCATCAAGACGTCGCCATATGCACTCGTATACGGCAAAGAGGCTGTCTTGCCTACACACATTGAAATGCCCACACTTTGGCTGTTAGAGGATGAGAAAGATGTCAAAAACCCCGTTGATGCCCAATTGGCTCAATTGCTGCAACTGGAAGAAGAAAGAGAGAAGGCGTATCAGGCCTTTACCAAGCAGGCGTTAGAGGATGAGAAAGATGTCAAAGACCCTATCCAATGTGTGTTGTTGATTGTTTGGAGTATGGTGTATTGCAAATAGTTGTTGTGCAAGATACATGCTATGTGCATAATGTATCCATTTGTAATTATAAGTTATTCCCATTGTATATTTTGTTCATTTCAGTCGTAATGGAAATGTGTTGTAGTGTGTTGTATTCCATTTCCACAAGTTCTTCGAGGAAAAGGGTCACAATCCAAAAATAGCACAACATCGTATGCAAGGGCATTGTTTGTCATTTGACAATGGCAATCAAATTCAAACAATGTCCACAAATTCCTTAGACCTAGCATTCAGAAATAATACCTCGTGAAGACATCGTTTGTGTACATATTTCAAAGGGCTTTAGTGTCACAAAACTAAGGTTGATAATTTTAGGAACCAAAGCAAAAGCTTTAGAGTGTCCATACACCAATAGTTTTCTTTTTTCTAGAGACTCAACCTGGGATGATGGTTTATGAACAAGAGTTTACAGATGGAGATAAGGGAAGGGAGGGGAGGGAAATTGAAAAGCAAACACAAGGTGGGATGAGAGATAAACAAACAAGAATCCCTCATCAAACACGGATGCGATAGGAGAGGGTGTCTGGTTGATGAAAACTACCATGACAATAAGAAAGACTCTCAATGATGATTCTACATCTAGGTTTTCTCAATCCTCGAAACTATTGTCATCACTTTTTGAAATCTCAAAGCCTATAACGTTGCTCACCTACAAGACTAAAGACAAAAAAGGAGCTTATGGGAACAAAAGAAAAATAAATGAATGAATGAAAGACATCATTTGCATGCACAACATAATGATAGTTATTAGGCAGGAATCAAACTGAAAGGAATTTTTAAATAAGATGTTCTATCCCCCAAACATCAACCAGCACAAAAATTCACCTAGGATCATGATCACGCTTTCAATGCTGGAGCTGTGGAAAAGCAAAATAAGGCAAAGGAACATGCTCAAAAGGAGAGTTTAAGACAAACAATAGGTCTAACAATTGGAGCTACAAAGTGGGAGAAATGATATATAGAGATAGAATGATACAAAAAGGAAACACTTTAAGGAGCTGGTTTGTGGGTGTGACTAGCAAGCTACAAAAGTTGTGAACTTGCAGGCACAAATCTACAATAAGGAGGTAAATATAGATGGCACACAAAGATCTTGAGGCAACTGCTAAACACATTATGTCGTTAGATGACTTAATAGGCAGTAAAAGCTTGAATCCAGACTCACTTGTGTTGTCCACTCAAAATTTAGCGGTCGCCACTACTCCAAACACACCTCACCACTCCTGCTTCCGGAGCATCCACTTCAGCCATGTCCATTTTTACACCTAGTGATTTGGTTTGTCCAATAACGTGGCATTGTTATGCTCTTTAATAAAAGAAGTATATTGCATGATATGTATAGTTGATTAGTGTGTTACTGGACATATATTTTTGTGTTATGTATATTGGGAGGCTAAGCGGGTATGAGAGTTGGCCCCACCACCTTCCCTCCATGACCGTATGTACCATGGCCAACATGATATCAAAAGCAGTCTCTTAGATTTTCCCTGATTGTACAGCTGTATCTATTTGGAGAATATAAGGAGAAGCATGTCTTGCTTATATTCATTGTGCTTGTACATCGATGTTCTTCTTTCTGAGTTGAAATTACTGTTTCCTTGTGCTGTTTTGTTTGGGAGTGTTCTCTTTGCATACCACTTTAGACAACCCTAAGTCATGCCATGAAGCATACTGATTTGTCGGTTGACGTCGGTAAGTTGTGCTTATTGAGATAATGAATGCTCTTCAACAATATTTGTAAGTCGTATGAATGTCAGATGCTTGTAAATCATGCCCATGGGTTTGATGTCCATAAGGTTTCATGGAGAAATGGTCCGAAGGAAAATATTTGCAAATCATCTATATGGACTAGATGTTTGCAAGCCCTCTCTCGAGGGCAAAATGTGGATTAAAAAGGATCTTAGATAATCTCACTACTTTACATGTGATTACTGCTTTAATATATGATGTTTGGGGCTGGACAGTTGAGACAGACCGTTTGGTGTCCTATGTTAGTGATGTGTTCACGGTGATAAAAATCAAGAGATTCATATAATTGACATTTCATTATTACAGACATTTGTTATTCTATGCAGCAAGGATGAAACAAATCTGACAATTCACACTTTACAATTCAGAAAGTAATTATGCCCAAAAATGTCATGATGAAAGTAATTATGCCATTGAAGGATCACAAGATTGCAATCTATTAAACTCTAAAGGGATGTTCTTTCACTCAACCAGCAATAAGGATAAAAGATCATTGATTGCAGCTCAGTTTAATTAGTCTGATTCTTAGAGACATTTGTTATTCTATGCAGCAAGGATGAAACAAATCTGACAATTCACACTTTACAATTCAGAAAGTAATTATGCCCAAAAATGTCATGATGAAAGTAATTATGCCATTGAAGGATCACAAGATTGCAATCTATTAAACTCTCAAGGGATGTCCTTTCACTCAACCAGCAATAAGGATGAATATCATTGATTGCAGCTCAGTTTAATTAGTATGATCCCTCTTGTATATTATATTGACAGTGGGTATGAACATCGAATATTACTGTGTTGTGCATGTACAACAATCTGCTAATGACCTTCATGTGCACGTGTAGATAGAGAAACCAGTAATACTTTTAGTTAACATAAACAAGTGTGCACATGCACGCTCATGCACATGTGCACATAAAACAGATCTACTCAGCTAATATTATTTTTATCTAAATATTAGAGTTAGAAAATGGGGCTTACATGGCTGAAGTACCTTTATCAAATGAAATTTACTACCTTTGCTTCTATTTTTTGAGGCCTTCCTAGAACTTGCATTAAATAAGAAATGTCTGGTATAAAGGTTGTAATGATTCAAATACTCAAAATGCTCCAAGTTACCTTGCCTGAGAAGATGCAATAAGGATATAGCTACATGGCATACTTAGTGTAAAACTGTGCACATACAAATACTCCTGCTAGATTCCTAATGAATGCAATAAGTTAGTACATTTACCTTAATGAACCTTCTCACATCATCGCGATACTTGCCATTCCATTCTGCCCACCTACATGCAGAAAGAAAAAAAGAATTTATATTGATGTCTGCAGATGCCCAAAGCAGGTCAATGGTACTTTAAAATGCATTGGTTCTGTTTTAAAATGCCTAACACAAATTAAAAATCCACTTTCCATTACAAATCAATAAATTATGTGGTGTACAATGGGATCCACTATGACATTTGAAAATAGAAAATATGTTCAAAATAGTAATGAAACCCAAAATCCATTGAAAGAAGTGATACACAGTGCTGTCAAACAACATAATTATCCAAACCACATGATTCTTGCCTTCGTAGTCTCTTAGGCCCAAGCAAGCTTTTTATGCCACACATTTTCTGCAGATTATCAATACCAACATCTCTTCAGCAGACTACCTTCAGCATCATTGATCACATGGTCTATGGATTCCCCTAGGCTAGATAAAATCCTATTCCCATCAACTTCATGTTGAGAAATATCATCTCCATCACAAGGACAAGATGCATTCCCTCCACCCCCTTCACGACATACAAAATGAGGACCACTTCATCTTTGGTTCCCCATCCTCTATGAGATCGGTGGAAGATACAATTGACTTTATAGACATGCTAGTGGCTCCGTCTCCACCTTCTTTCGCTATTCTCTTTCGCAATGCATGTCTTTTTTTTTAATATAGGGCATTGCAAGAGATATCTACGCCCCCCAAGATGATTACTTCTTTCTTCAAAATTGCCTTGGTTATCAATGACATAAAGCATCCTCTCAAGGCTACCATGCCACTTGCAATTTGTGATATTGCTGCCTTTAAGCTACTACCACGATGTGCACTACAATTCTCTTGCTCTCAGTGAAGAAGAGGTGGCCTTTCTTTGCACTGACATTAGAAATCTCTTAAGTCATCCAAGGACAAACTAGCAATAGTAGCTCTCTTCCCAATAGCAATTCTTTGACCTTGGATGTTAAAAGTCACACCAAATAGGAGGAGCACACCAAACACACCCTATAATTAGGTGCTTGTAGCTTTGGATAGGATGAAAACAGTATAGTATGGGAAGTATTCAAGTCACACAATACAACAATGCAATAACATTAGAGATCTCTTAAGTCAATCTCTTAAGTCATCTGAGGACAAACTAGCAATAGTAGATCTCTTCCCAATAGCAATTCCTTGACCTTGGATGCTAAAAGTGACACCAAATAGGACAAGCACACAAGACACACCCTACAGTGAGATGCTCACACCTTTGGATAGGATGAAAACATTATAGTATGGGAAGTACTCAAGTCACACAATAAAACAAAGCAATAAAGTAATCTACAATAAAATAATATACAATGGAAATGAACAAAACAGTAGAAATTGCTTACACACAACTCAATATGCAATTAATATAGATCAAGGCATGAAACATTATCATTTCCAAGTAATACATCTTTGGCAATGTGTGGTCAAGCATACGCTATGATGCTAACCAGCTGACAAGGTATACATATAGCCCCATAGATAGAGGGAGATCAGGTGCAAATATCATAGCTGTCCAACCACTTGCAACTAACAAGCTTAAATATACCCCCAAAGAATACTACATACAATACATACCATCATTTCATCATTTATATGCAACATAGCATGCAAACAATATGTACAACTCGATACTCATGCTGACTAGTCATATAAACTATCATGCCAAAAAGCTTGTTTGACTACATCTACCTCCTATAAACCAATCGGCATCCTTGTCGATGGACATCTAAATCAATCAAAGGGGTATGGCATGAGTATTTGTGGTAGAGGTCAAAGAGGATAAGGCAACTAGGACATGTTGGTTACGAATCTGCCATGAGGAAAGGATTTTTGGGTTAATGCGCCCAGATTCGCCCACCAACATGAAAGGCCGGAAGGAAGAGATGCCTTCCGAGCCAATCTCCGGAGAAGGCCGGCTCCTTTTGGGGGGGTTTCTGATTTGAGCTAAGGGTACAGGAAAGAGATGAATGTACAGAAAGAAACAAATGTACGAGAAAGGGATTACAAATATATTCGAGAGGTTGGTGGGGGGGAACTAACGATGCGGGAACACACCAATCAACGCTACTTGCTGCATCATAAATACAAAAGTATGACAAAGAACTGCAAAATCTACGCGTACTTCCGATACATAAGCGGTGTATGCACCATTCAATGATCCCCTAGCAAACATTCCCTACAAGGAACTAACAGCACGGCAATGCATCGATTAACGGATACGTACAATGACATAGGTAGAAAGCAAGCCTAGAGATATCGGGGCCGGTATATGTGTTTATGTAGAGAATTTAACCGCATCTGTTCAATGGCTCCCGAGCAAACATTCCCTACAAGGAACTAACGAGCACGGGATCGCATCAATCACCGGATACGGACCAGCAACAAAACACATAAGCGATGGAACTGCTACCATATCTATTCTATAAATGCTTTAAATTAATGAAGTACGAAAAGTGCTTAAACAAGCAATACTAGAGGAACATGATCGCCAAACGCCGAAGTGAATCAACGAGCCGCGACACAGGTGGGCCTAAAGCATATAATGAAAGACAGCATAAAAGAATAAAGACAGCAGAACAGAACCAGGCATACAGATTGTATTCATTAGCAGAAGCACGGTTACAATGGGTACGGTGATTCCCTAACAAACATTCCCCTTCCACCCTTTACAATGAATTCATGGTGGGCTTTTATAGCCCGAGTCCCTCCCGTTACATTAATGGGCACAGAGTCCCAGTCAAACATAAGCTGACAGAAGCGGCGAAAGAGCTGCAAATGCTGACCTTTTGTCGGACCGGGCTGTACCCGCAGCATGGTCATCCTGAAAGCTGGACAGCTACGTGGCGGAGTGCTGGGTAGAATCTTCAAGTCGGCAGGCATGTCGGTAGCTGGAGCAGGTGGAACCTCAGATCAGCTTTGAATGAGGCTACGGCACAGGCGGTGCAGCCCATACTTATCCCTTTTGGTCGGCAGTCTTGGTTCAAATCCCGAAGCTGGACACTTGTCGGATGATGGGTTATGCTATGTGACACATGTCTGCCTTGAAGGGCAGTCTATCCATCTTCGCTTGGGATCGGAGCTCCTTGGGATGCGTGGGCAGAAAACAGTGCAGTTGGGAAGGCCTTCACGCCTTGGTCAAATTCCGGGTTTGTTCCCCTACTGCACACTGTCAGGGCGCATTCCGACTCTGCTGAAAAGTCGGACTGTGCACAGGCGAACACTGGTGTCTGCCGCCGCACGGACCTGCTCCGGCGCTTATCATTCCTCTCTGTCGACCGCCGGTGCAAGGTGCGCCCGGGAAAGTGGGGCGAAGTCGGACTTCGCACCAAAGCACCCCACAACACTTCGCACCAAAACTGGGCGAAGTGCGAACTTCGCACCAACACTTAGCCATTTTTCAGGGTAACCTGCTGGAAAGTTGAAAAATCAACTGGGGGACTCCAAGAAAGGGGGGGAAAGAAAGAGAATGCGGGAAAGAAAAGGAAAGGGAGAGAAGGAAGGAAAACGGGAAGGAGGAAAAGAAGAGCAGCACTGTTACAATATTGAAGACATTGCACCCCGTGCAAAATGTGACAACATTTATGGCGGCTCGCGGGGTGTCGAGCTCGCCTCGGCGCAAAGAATCCATGCCTTCATCCTTTGGGTACAGAGGAACTTGCCTCCCTTCTCTTTTGCTGCTCTAACTGTTCTCCTTGCGGCAACTGTTCTTCAGATTCATCTTTGTCAGTTGCCCCATCAGAAATGCCTTCCGAAAACTCTCCATCTCCTCGTACGCCTCGCGGATGCGAGTGTATGCCACCCGGGCTGAGCGCCGGGCTTACGCTCGAATGGCTTGCGGTCCGCTATATCTTCTAATGCTCCGTGGAAAGCGGCGACCGCGTGCGGGTCGATGGTGAGGTACCTTTTTCTAACTCCTGGAAATAGGAGCGGATCTTGGAATATTTGGACACCATCCGAGTGACTCGCTTGTCTTGAATTGGCTCAGTCCAGCTATCAATTTCAGCTGTATCTGCTTCAAAGGACTGCCAATTCCTTTTTACCCGATCTAGGGTGAGGAGCTCGCCATTCTCAACAAAACTTGGGCACCCTAGTTACGAAAGAGCGTGAAAGGGGGCCAGACGGATATCCCTTTCATGCGTGAATGCGTCTAGCATTCGTGCGGCCACTCTCACCTCTTCAACTTTTTTGAAATATTTGTGCAAGGTCACCCTTGCACCTGCCCATTCTGCAGCGAATGAGGACACGGGAGAAAATTGGAGGCCGTTGCGCTCGCGCTCCTGAAGATTTACCGCCAGGTCCAGCCATTGCTTCGCCTGGCGCTCGGCCTCCTCTACCACAGGCTTTCCCTGGGCAGAAACTTCTTGAATCCTGGATGCGAAATCCAGGACTGCCATCGCCTTGAAGGTGTGGGGCTTGCATTCCCGCAGCAAACCAGCCCGCATCTCCTTAACTTTTGTCTTCGAAAAGACCGTCGCTTGAGATGTTCTCTCTGCAAGTTGCGACTGCGCCTGCTTCAAAGACTCCTGGAGCTGAGAAATCTGCTCCGAGGCTGCTTTCTTTTCGGTTGCGGCTTGTTGCTGAGAAGCGGCCAGCTGGGCTTTGAGTTCATCTGTTTCTTGCCGCGCCGCTTCCAGCTGCTCAGTAGACCTAGACAGGTCTTCTTCAAGCTGTCTTACTTTATCCTGCAACGCGAAAAGTTCTTCCTGCTCCTCCAGACTCTTGACAAAGAGATTATCAGCTTTGCGCATGATCGTCTGAATCTCATACTGCTTGTTGATGTCGTCAAAGCTCTTCTCCTTTGTCTGGAGCTCGTAGTCCGCCCTAGTCATTTCCCGGAGAGGCTTCTTTACTATTGGGATTATCTTCTCTGTTGTAAGCACTCTCCTCTCAAAATCGTACTTGGCGCGTTTTACCGGGGCGGCTATCTCTTCATGTCTCCTCCGTTTCAGGTTCTGGAGGAAAGAAACAGAACACTCTACAGCCCTTGTTGCCAGGGGCAAGTCGTCTGTGTTCTGGAGGTCGTCCATGAAATCTGGTTCCCCCAGCCTAGGGTTCTGCTGAGACGTCTCTCCTGCGGGGATGGGATCAGGAGGAACCGGACAGACTTTGGAAGAATCGGTCGCTTGTGGGGGCGACCGGGAAATGGAGATGGGAATGGTTGACACTGCGAGGGTTTGAAGCGGCTGAGGCGGAGGATGTGACGGTGAACGGGCGGTCTCAGCACTAGCTTCGGGCAAAGGGTTTGGAGTTGTGCTCAGAGAAAGAGAAACGTTAGGGTTCTGAGCAAACTGATCGGAAGAATGGGGACCGCTAGAAGGACGCGGAGACGGGGAGGAGGATGTGGTCATGGCTCGCTCAGATTGAGCGGGAGACGGAGTGGGAGTAGGAGTGGGTGAGACCAAAGAGACGGGGGCAGCAAACGTACCTGCGGGCTCCGCCTGAGCCGATGCCGGGTGAATGTCTTCGCTTCTTGTATCGGCGGCTGGCTTGGGACTGCCCAAAGGACTGCCTCTGCGGCGGCGGGACGCGGCTGCGGCTCTGCGGCCGGTCGCTGCACTATCGGGCTAGGTCGCCTGATTTTCTCGACTCTCCTCCGCTTCTTCTCTTACGGAATAACGGTCGGATCGGGGGAAGGAGATGAAGCGGGGTGCGAGCGGCGCGATGCTCCCACGGTAAACTTGTACCGGGGTTTGACTTGCAGAAGTTCTGCCGCGACCGGTCTGCCTTCTGGCGGCGCTGGCGCTTTTCTTGCCTGAGGGATTGCCTCGGGCGCTGCCTTGACTAACTCTTTCGCCTTTTCAGGCGCCGCCTTGGGAGCCACGGGCTGCATTGGATTGACCTGGGTACTTGCTGTGAGCTGCTTGTTGGCGATTCTTTGAAGTGTACAAGCCTGTTTGGGAGGAGACCCATTTTTATAATCCTCAAAGGGGCCTCGGGGAACGTAACCTTGATATGCGAACGGCCGCCAGCTGTCATGATGCTGGTCATAGAGAACCGAAAAGTCGTCATCTACGGCCAGGCTTCTCCTTGTTGATTTATCGTGTTGCGTGCGGCATCTCATCTTCCAGCACTCGGTAACCTTTTCTTTAGACCAGTTAAGGCCTGCTATCTTGGATAGAAATTTTTTGAATCCTGGAGACGAGAAATGGTGGTCCGGGTTTCGCTTGGGGTCATATGTCACCTCCTCGCAGTAGAAATCCTGCCAGGGAGGAGAAGCTTCCATTAATTCAATCTCCCGGGTCAAGGTCCACATGGACCATGTCGCATCTATCTTCGGTTATATCCCGGGGGCACAAATGTGTGTATCTTGCCCTTATCCCATAGGGGTCGTACTTCCAGTGGCTGCGGCACAAAACCAGAGCCAATCCGGGACAGCGCTTGCTCTAGGTAGACGTCGTTGTCCTACCTCGGTAATCTCGACGTTGGCCCAGGAAAGAGGATATTGAAAAATCTGTCCTCTCTTCTTTCCTAGGCCGAACTCTTCTTCCACATAGTCCATCTGCCGGGCAACTTCCATCCCGAACAGATGCTCTGAACACCAATAGGGCAGCAAATAGGGCTTGCCCTTGAATCCGTAGATTCTGACTACAATCCCCTGCGTCAGTCTGAAAACGTCCCCGAGCTTCTGATTTATCAATGCACTCGTCATTTCTCTAGGGGGACGGGGGATTTCACTTTCGGTGAAGACCGACATGACGAATCCCGAGAAAGTTGAAGTTGAACTTGTAGTAGGACCCTTTCCGGTATAAGTCATCCGTCCGATTATAGACGGGTCGGGGCTCTCCCCTCTCGTTAACCTTCTTCGGGTTCAGGATCGGCATTTGGGGGTGCGAGATGGTACAAACAAAGCCGAGGGCTAGAGCAGAACCGAAACGAAAATCGGTAGAGCGCCTCTTACGAATTTTCAGCGGGGCTGGAATGAATGGCGTAAGCCGACCGGTCTGCCCGATCGAAAAAGATGGGGCGCTTTCCACTCCTTTGCGCCGCTGGTTCGTAAGATTCTCCACAGAGGAGACATTCTGCCAGCGCCAGCTGGTACGGATGTACCAACTCGTCGGAGTCGCAGCCGAGAATCCATGCCAGGATAGTATAGAGATACTTGCTCTGAAATTTTGCCAAGGGCATGGGGCCAGTCGGCCACTGTCCAGCTGGAAGCGGGGCGTTCAGCTCTGAATTGAGGAAATCCCTCATCCGCTTGGTGTGCGTGAAGCGTCCCGCTTGTTCGCCCAGATTTACCTTTCTGAGGATGGTGCCGGAGTCATACTCCAGCCCTGGGGCGAAAGCTGGCTGCACAGTCTCCCTGCGCAGCGCGAACAAGGGTTTACCGCTGGAGCTGCAGATATGCCGGGTAGCTGGTCTGTAGTGTCTGACAATGAGGTCTACCAGTTCCGGGCATTGATGGACAGGGGGGCACAAGAATCTGAAGAGGTTTGATTTGTACGCCGCTCCGAAATGGTGGGAGGGCGAAACTTTGTCGACCCGACTCTCCACATTTGCTCGCGGTGAGTCGGGCTCATAGAAAATGAGCCATCCACATATCCCGCCAGGTAATTCACCGGAGGTGGTGGGGCTTGCCCACGTTGTACTTTTTTGGTTCGAGATTTTGACTTTTTCTCTGGCGGGGTATCGCTTTTGAAAACGCCTGGCCACGGTAAATCCCCTGGTTCGCCACTTTCATTTGGACTGACGCCGACACGGGCCTTTTTCCTTTGTCCATCCCTCCGAATCAGCAATAATGATAGGTTCAGGCTGTCTGCAATGATTTCGCTATCACGGGAATAATTTGAACTGTCCGAGGAATAATCTGTGCAATCTGGAATGTTTGCAGGCTTCTGTCCCCCTTTTCTAGATAAAAACAGCGCCATTAATGCAACGCAGGGGGGGGTAGGTCGGCTGAGTTAAGATCTTTGGGTGGTTGCGCAGGAGAATGTTTGGAAAAAACGCGCCCCGGCAGACGTGCCATGCTTCTTTTGTTGCACTTTCCTTTGAAAAACGTGCAATCATTAATTCTGCTTTGGAGATTGCACCATGGCTGACGTCGCTGCCACCACTTGGGCACACTGCTCAAGACAAAACCCTTGGTGCGGGAACCCATGTTAAAACAGTTGCAAACGCGCCTTGGGCCCGGCTTGGGGGTTTTCGAATTTTTTATTATTCATTTCTTGGACGCTGCCCCAAAGCGGCCGAAGACCAAGGCGCAGTCGGACTTCGCCCAAAGTTGGGCGCGGCCCGACTCGCCGAGTCGGACTTCCCATTGGCGAAGCTCGAACTTCGCGCGAAGCGCGCTTTTGAACTGTTCTGCTCTCATTCTTTTCCGCTGCGCCCGAAGTTCGGGCACAGCGTGGGTCCTTTGCAACCTTGGGCGCTTTGGAACATACTTAATACTCCCCGCGGCCTTTGGACCTTGAACAAATTGCGCAGTGCTGATGCGTTGAGGCAGGTTCGGACTTCGGCCGAAGCTTGGAGCGAAGTGCGAACTTCGCGCGAAGTTCGCACTTCGCGCGAGAATTGAGCGCAGTGCACACTTCGCACTAACGCTGGCCGAAGTCGGACTTCGCTGCGAAGTTCGCACTTCGCACGGAAAGTATGCGCAGTGCGTACTTCGGTCAAAGCTTTGAGCGGGGCTTCCCTTTAGTGTGCCTTAACATTTTTTATCAAACTTCGCAATTTGGCTGGGCCGAAGTCCGACTTCGCTGCGAAGTCGGGCTTCGCCCAACACTTAGTCAATTTTTTGCCCTCTTTTTCTCCTTTCTTTCTTTGCATAGCCGAACTTCGCCCCTCCTGAGGGGCAACGACAGACTTCGCTGCGAAGTCTGTCCTTCTCTCCCATGCCGCAGTTAAGCTCAAAAAAGAAGAAAAACAAATTGAAAGCTAAAACTGGAAACTGTACATGCCGGGAAATGGAAAAAACATAAGGAAAAATTTTTTACAAAGAAGGGCCACTCGGGCCTCTTCAACAGCGATAAAGTTTTAAATGGAACCCGTTGACGGGGATAGGGAGGAGCTGACCCTCCATATCCGAAAGTATGTAGGCATTGAACTGGTTCACCCGGGCAATCTGATAAGGGCCCTCCCAGAGAGCATCAAATTTTCCGTGATTACCCGGTTTTGCCTTGTATGAGTCCCACTTTAGCACCAAGTCCCCGACTTCGAAAATTCGGGCAGTGGTGCCTTTGGCAAACCAGCCTTGAGTGGCTGCAATGTGATCCGCGAAGGCCTGGTATGCACTTTCTCTGTCTTCTTCCAACCGCAGGAGTTGGCACAGTCTGTCGTCCACCGGGTCTCCGCTTCTCCTGTCTTCGTCAATCATCCACAGGGCAGGGATCTCGATGTGTGATGGCATGACAGCTTCCTTGCCATAGACAAGCGCGTAGGGGGACGTTCTGAGGGATTTCTTGAACGCAACTCTATCCGCCCATAGCGCCCGGTTCAAGAGCAAGTGCCAAGTTCGCTTATTCCTTTCAATGGTCCTCCGGAGAATTTTCAGGAGGTTCTTGTTAGTAGACTCGGCAAGGCCATTCCCCTGCGGGTAGTAATTAGAAGACATCTTGTGATAGATGCCAAGTCTGCTGGTGTACTCCGTGAGTACAGCGCCTACGAATCCCGGACCATTGTCTGTCACAATCGACTCTGGAACCCCGAAGCGAGTAATCAGGCTTTCAATGAACCCGATGACCGTTTCTTGGTCTGCGTTCTTGGTCGGGATTGCCTCCGTCCACCGTGTAAAATAATCAGTAGCTGTAAGAATAAACTTGTGGCCGGCGGAGGAGTTAGGAGAAATCACCCCAATGAAGTCTAGACCCCATTGTTGGAACGGAGTCTCGGCCTGAATCGGTTGAAGGGGCAGGGGTGCTTTTCTGTTTCGGCCAGCAAACCTTTGGCATTGATCACATTTAGCGCAGACCGCATGCGCGTCTGCGAACAGAGTGGGCCAATAGTATCCAGCCCTTATTATTTTTAAGGCCGTTGGCCTTGAAGAATGGTGACCCCCAGGCATCCCGGAATGAAATTCTCCGAGGACCCTAGGCTGGTCGGATTTTCTGACGCACCGCAACGGGGATGCCGTCAATGTTTCCGAAGTAAAGCCCCTCGGGGCGAAGAGTGTACCTTAGTGCACCTAGCCGAAATCTCCTTCGTTGTGAGGCGTTCAGGTGATCGGGACATCTTCCGGTGCAGAAGTATCTCACCAGTTCATCTGTCCAATCACTCCCCTCCGATAAGGAGTCGGCTAGGTAGATGCGTGTCGCTGTGTCCTCCCACTTACAGGCGGAGATGCCGGCTACAGCGCTTCGGGCCAATTCCTGACACAAGGCTCGGCCTCTGATAAGCTTGGTGGGCCGCACTTCAATGTCGAACTCCTGGATCTTGGCAATCCATCCCGCTCTCTTGTGACCCGGTTCTCCTTGTAAAATAAAACTTCGAACATCCGGGTGAATCACAAAAACAGTGGTCTTGCTCTGGGAGACAAAGTGCCTGAACTTTCGAAGGGACTTCATGACGGCATGAACCTGCTGCTCTATAAAATTGTACTTTTCTTCATGCGGCAAGATGACTTGGCTCAGGAACGCTATGGGGCGCTCCTCACCATCGTCTCCCTTCTGAGTCAGGACTGCGGCGTAACTTTCGGGTTCTCCCACTGCATACAGGATGAAGTCCTTGGAGTAGTCCGGGTTGGTCAACACCGGGGCTTGTGCAATTCGGGCCTTGATCTCCTCGAAGGCTTGCTCTCTCTCATCAGTCCATTCGTAAGGTGTGTCTTTCTTGAGCAGTTCGGCCATAGGCTTGATCACTTGTGCGAAGTCCGGGATGAACTTCCGCACGAAGTTAATCTGACCGAAGAAGGACTGCAGCCCTTTTTTGTCGATGGGGGCTGGCAAGCGAACGAGGGCTTCCGCTCTGTCAGGGTCAATGGCGAGGCCTTCCTCGGAGATGACATGTCCCAGCAGCTTTCCTTCCTTTACCGCGAAGACAGACTTCTTCGGGTTTATGGAGATGCCGAATTCTCGACAACTCTCAAATATCTGCCGCAGGTGCGAAACATGATCTTCTCGTTGGTGAGAGAAAACAGTCATGTCATCGAGGTAGATGACAATAATTTTGTTGAGCAGGCTCTCGGAAGGCGAGGTCCATGGCCCTTTGGAACGTAGCACCAGCATTGGATAAGCCAAACGGCATGCGCTGATAGGCGAACGTCCCCCACTTGGTGGTGAACGCTGTCTTATGCTGGTCTTCGTCTTTGACCCAAATCCGGTTGTAGCCGAAAAATCCATCTAAAAGTGAAAATCTCGCGGGCTCCGACAACGATATGCGAGAATCCGGTCAATTTGGGGAAGCGGATAGTGGTCCCGGAGGGAAGCCTGATTTAGGTTTACGAAGTCGACACGAGAGACGTATGTCGCCATTCTTTTTCCTCACGGGCACCAAATTCGCGACCCGGGATGAATGTTTGATGGGGTAGATGATCTTAGCCTCCGGCATCTTCAAGAGCTCGGTCTTCATCATGGCCTCAATCTTTGGATTTACGGCCCTATGCTTTTGTCGGAATGGCTTGGCGCCATCCTCTAGCTCAATGGTATCTTTGGATGACGAGTTCCGTCATACCCCCTCAAATCCTCGTAGCACCAGGCCACGATGTCGGGGAACTCCTGGCACAGTGATCTAATCTACCCGAGCTCCTCCGACGTGCAGTCTGTCCCGACCTTGATGGTTTTACCAGGTTCGAGTTCCAGGTCAGCATACTGCCTCGGGTCTACTTTGATCCTATGTGATATTGCTCTGTCGTTACGATCAAAGAGACTTTCCTAACGTAATCGGTCCCTTTGGGACGTGATTATTCCGTAGCTGTATCAACCCCTCATATTGCTCGTCATCGGGGTCTCTACCTTCGATTACACACACTTCGTTAACCGGGGAATGTGACGATCTCCTCGTCACGGCTGAACACTCGCCGGAAGGTATCCCTATCGAGGCACGGAAGGCCATGTAAATGGTGCGGACCGGCTTCGGTTTACGGACAACGTCTTCGGCCGGAACGTGCACTGGCTCCAACGGACGCGGGAATATCTGCGTGCTTGTTTCTCTCACGCGATATTGCCTTAACATTCAATGAGTCGAACGATTCCATCAGGTCCCAGACCCGATTGCGGTACGATTTAAGATAGTGATGCTTGGACGCGCATTTATTCATAACTTGGTGACACACCAGCTCTGAATCTCCGAAAATTTGGAGATGCTTGATTCCGAGCCTTTCCGCCTTTCGCAAACCCAAGCACAGGGCTTCGTACTCTGCTGAGTTGTTAGTACAGCTCCAGGCCAGCCTGTAGGCATAGTCCTTCTGGATCCCGGTTGGAGAAACCAGGAGTACCCCTGCACCGGCGCCATTCTTGCATCGCGCGCCGTCAAAGAAAAGCTTCCACAGCTCTTCGGGTGCAGGTCCTACTTCTTTCGCAGTTGACACGTCAAGTCTCTCGGACTGTTTAATGGAGTAACAGCCACTCTCTGTCCCGATTACGGCATTGAAGTCCCGCAACGAGAACTCGTCTTCGAGCTGTAGCACTTCGAGAGCTTGCTCGGTCAGTTCCACTGTCACCAGTTCTTCCTTTGACAACTGGACCATGCAGTCCATCTCTCCTCCGGGTATCTTGTCCACTAGAAAGGGGGAAGGCTTCTCATTGAAAATTTTCGGTCTCCTTCCTTTGAAGGGCACTTCCATGTGTGAGTAGTCTAGAGACGGTACCCGCCCAACTCGCGGTGAACTCCCGAGAGAGACACATGCCGAAGTAAGGCTCCGGGTCAACAATCACGACCTCTTGGATGACTACGATGTCGAGAGCCTTGTGCGATCGGATAGGGATATCCTTTATGACACCAAGCTGTCTTAACGGGGGTGCCGTCTAGTTGCGGCACGCCTTGGCTGCTCCGTGTGTATTCCATCCCGATCTCATCGCGAGACGGCCTTCGGCATTACGGTCGAGGAAGCACCGGAATCCACCATGCGAGTTGTGAACTATGTGCCCTTGCATCCGTAAAGACGGATAAAAGGGTGGCGGTCTGTTCTTCCCGAGTGGTGAGGCTCGTCAAAGGTTGAACCGGGACAGCGGGTGCATCCGCTCGCCGCTCTTCATGTTCTTTAGTGATTCTTGCAGCAGATCTACCTGGCCTGGGAGCAGAAGAGCGTCGTACATGCTGATTCTGGCAGGAGTCCTCTTCAACTCGTCTACAATACAGTAGCCCGAGGTACTAGCTCCTTCTGCTGGTTTAGCCGGTTCATACTTGGTCCGGTACTGTTGGGTGGCCTCAACTCGCTGTCTCTTGGTCAGAGACGGGTACTTCAGCTTCTCCTGGGCTTGTTCTTTGGTTTCAGCTGGGAGCTGAGGTATAGGAGGCTTAGCGGGAGTTGAGGCCTTTGCTGGAGGCTTGGCGGGAACAGGGGCAGCCTTTGCCGGAGAAGGCTTAACTGGAGCTTTTTCTTTGGACGCCTTCTCCTGGGCTGTGTAAGGCCACAGCCGCTTGTACGGTGGCAGCTCGTGGGGCTGCGGTTTTTCTCTTCTTGCGTAGACTTGCAAAGGCTTAGCCGCTTCCATAGCTTTCTTTTCTTCCTTGGCGGGCGTCACTAGATTCTCTTATGGCGGGGCAAAATTAGCCTCGCCGTCCAAGATCATGTACAGCTCATCGTCTTCTATAGCGCTGCCGGCCAAGGTCTGGATGTAGTGCTTGGTGCGAGTGCAATCTTCCTCCGAATGCGGGTCATTGCACGTAGTGCACCAGTTGACCTGGTCGGGAGGACCAGGTGGGTCTTCTATAGCAGCATTCCTCGGAGGCGGACGCCTCTGCGGCTGGTTCTCTGGGGCTTTATCTTTTGTCAACGCTGGTGGCGCATACGGCCTTCTAGGAGCAAGGTCCATCTGGGCCTGCTTCTTCTTCATGGCGGTCATGTCATTAGACATGGCATGATATCCGGAGGCCAAAGCCCGCACTTCTTGTAGAATCGTGTTCTGGATCTCGCTTGTCGGGGAGGCGGCAATCGTGCCGGTGGAGGCAAAGCGGCCAATGGAGGAGGGTTAGAATAAGGCGCGTCTTGCGGGGAGCAGGAGAGCGCTGGAAAATGCGGAGCGGGAGGAGGGTTATGCATTTGAGGCGGGCCATAAGGAGTTATGACCGGCGCCGGATTCCACTGCTGCTGGGGTTGCTTCCCGGAAGTGGATGGCGAACCGCCAGAAGCAGAAGGATACTGCGATCCGGGAAGTCGGGATGAATTGGTTCCTGCACTCTGGACGGAAGCCTGCCGATGGAAATAATATCAGCTTCAGCTTGCTGGGCAGCCTCGTACAGCGCAGGAAACTCGTCAATTCTGGCGATCTTCAGCAGCAGGCATATGTCTGAGTTGAATGATCTCAGATAGTAGTGAGCAGCCATGCCAGCTGAAGGCCGAAGTTCGCGAGGTACCCGTTTCCAGGATCTCGCAAACCTGATGTTGAAATCAGACACCTCCTCTTGAGGATGTCTCTGGATAGCTTGGAACTGATGCAGTAGAGAAGTAGGGTCAGCAGACTCGTTGCATCCTTTTACGAGTCTCCTGGCAAGTTGGGGCCACCTTGTGATGGATCCCTCTGGCAGCGATCTCCACCAGTAGAGAAGCTTTCCCCTCAGGGAAAGGGCCGCGAGACGGGTCTTCACACTTTCATCGGTAATAGTATGCAGTGCGGCCAGGGCAAGGATGTCCTGGATGTGCTCATACGCCGTCTTACCGTAGCCGTCGTATGTGGGAATAGACTTTAAAGCAGCAGGGGGAACAGCTTGTTGACCGACCAGGGCCAAAGGCCCCGTAGAGTCCACCGCCGGGAAGAGGTCATCGTCATTTGGCTGTTGGGCAGCCATTTCTTCTTCTTCTTCTTCTTCTTCTTCTCCGCCGTCGGTTGTGTACTCAGTGTCGGTACTTTCCGAGGATGCAGGATCTTCTTCTTCCTCGGCTTCTTCTATTTCGTACTCGGCTCCTCCGACTTCAGCTTCGGCTTCTTCTTGGATCTCAGCCTCGGCTTCGTCGAAGCGAGCTCGCGGATCGGCCCGGCCTGGGGATCTCGCCTCGGCGTTGATGTCCAGTTCGTAGAACTCAGGCGGGCTTCTCGGATTTCTTGCTTGCCACCTTCTCGTGTGCATGAAGGTGACGGGACCGGTCTTCTAGACTCAGAGGATTTGTTCGTGCAGAGTCGCCAGGTGTTCGGATTTGGAACAGCAATGAAGCGAACACCGGTGCTTCAATTCTGTCGGGGGTGAGAAACTTCCTTGTCTCACCGAGAGCTCGAGAAGCCGTCGGCGCCGGGTGGAGGCGATCGAGAAAATCTCTCTTCAGATGTGGGACCCGTGTTCCTCCAAGCGGGTCAGAAAAACTGTTGCGCTAGGTGGAGACAGAACGGGTACCTCTTTCTTTAAAACGTGGGACAAGCGTCCCACCGGGCGTGCCAGAGAAACTGTTGGTTACGAATCTGCCATGAGGAAAGGATTTTTGGGTTAATGCGCCCAGATTCGCCCACCAGCATGAAAGGCCGGAAGGAAGAGATGCCTTAGAGCCAATCTCCGGAGAAGGCCGGCTCCTTTTGGGGGGGTTTCGATTTGAGCTAAAGGGTACAGGAAAGAGATGAATGTACAGAAAGAAACAAATGTACAGAAAGGGATTACAAATATATTCAGAGGTTGGTGGGGGGGAACTAACAGTACGGGAACACACCAATCAACGCTACTTGCTGCATCATAAATACAAAAGTATGACAAAGAACTGCAAAATCTACGCGTACTTCCGATACATAAGCAGTGTATGCACCATTCAATGATCCCCTAGCAAACATTCCCTACAAGGAACTAACAGCACGGCAATGCATCGATTAACGGATACGTACAACGACATAGGTAGAAAGCAAGCCTAGAGATATCAGGGCCAGGTATATGTGTTTATGTAGAGAATTTAACCGCACTGTTCAATGGCTCCCAACAAACATTCCCTACAAGGAACTAACGGCACGGGATCGCATCAATCACCGGATACGGACCGAGCAACAAAACACATAAGCGATGGAGCTGCTACCATATCTATTCTATAAATGCTTTAAATTAATGAAGTACGAAAAGTGCTTAAACAAGCAATACTAGAGGAACCTGATCGCCAAACGCCGAAGTGAATCAACGAGCCGCGACACAGGTGGGCCTAAAGCATATAATGAAAGACAGACATAAAAGAATAAAGACAGCAGAACAGAACCAGGCATACAGATTGTATTCATTAGCAGAAGCACGGTTACAATGGGTACGGTGATTCCCTAACAAACATTCCCCTTCCACCCTTTACAATGAATTCATGGTGGGCTTTTATAGCCCGAGTCCCTCCCGTTACATTAATGGGCACAGAGTCCCAGTCAAACATAAGCTGACAGAAGCGGCGAAAGAGCTGCAAATGCTGACCTTTTGTCGGACCGGGCTGTACCCGCAGCATGGTCATCCTGAAAGCTGGACAGCTATGTGGCGGAGTGTTGGGTAGAATCTTCAAGTCGGCAGGCATGTCGGTAGCTGGAGCAGGTGGAACCTCAGATCAGCTTTGAATGAGGCTACTGCGCACAGGCGGTGCAGCCCATACTTATCCCTTTTGGTCGGCGAGTCTTGGTTCAAATCCCGAAGCTGGACACTTGTCGGATGATGGGTTATGCTGTGTGACACATGTACGCCTTGAAGGGCGGTCTATCCATCTTCGCTTGGGATCGGAGCTCCTTGGGATGCGTGGGCAGAAAACAGTGCAGTTGGGAAGGCCTTCACGCCTTGGTCAAATTCCGGGTTTGTTCCCCTACTGCACATCTGTCAAGGGCGCATTCCGACTCTGCTGAAAAGTCGGATTGTGCACAGGCGAACACTGGTGTCTGCCGCTGCACGGACCTGCTCCGGCACTTGTCATTTCTCTCTGTCAGCCTGCCAGTGCAAGGTGCGCCCAGAAAGTGGGGCGAAGTCAGACTTCGCACAAAACTGGGCGAAGTGCGAACTTCGCACCCAGACTGGGCGAAGTGCGAACTTCGCACCAAAACTGGGCGAAGTGCGAACTTCGCACCAACACTTAGCCATTTTTCAGGGTAACCTGCTGGAAAGTTGAAAAATCAACTGGGGGACTCCAAGAAAGGGGGGGAAAGAAAGAGAATGCGGGAAAGAAAAGGAAAGGGAGAGAAGGAAGGAAAACGGAAGAAGGAGGAAAAGAAGAGCAGCACTGTTACAATATTGAAGACATTGCACCCCGTGCAAAATGTGACAACAGGACAATGGAAACAAATGATGTAGTGCATGATCCCACCTAGCATGCCTCTAGCTATTAAACTCACTAATAAGCTTGCATGTAGCATTGGTGCATAAACTCATCAAACCAAAAACATTTTGGTCCATTGCCTCCAAGCCATCCATAATCCTGCATTTTAATCACTCACCCATGACTCTCATGCAAAAATGTATTCATCCTACTCATGCATAGCTTGCTCTATAGCCCTCACTCGACAATGCAACAATTGAATCTCTATGTTGCTCCTTGAAAACGTCTCTCCAACCTCTTGATGTTCCTTGCTTGAGCTTGAAGATCTTTCTCTAATTGTTGAGCTCAATGTCTCCCACTGTCTACTTCTATGCATAATCTTTGTATTGCTTTCCTCTATGCTTCTTATTTGCATGAATGAGGCTATTAATCTTAAGGCTAACAAAATAGCTTTGACTCTTCTATGCCAAGAAGTTGTCAGCAAGGCAGCTCTAGGAAGCACCATATGAGAAGGTTGGGTAGTGTGGTATATGATAGGCAGGTTTTGATAGAGGGTTGGTGGACCCTCCATAACTTGCCTTGTTCCACTAGTTCATGCACAGTTTGTATCCCACTCAAAATATCTATGGGCTGTCCCAATGCATCTAGTTGGGCCATCCCAATGCATCTAGTTGGGCCATCCCAATGCATCTAGTTGGACCTTCCTACCTACCTCGTCCACTAGTAGAAAATATTGATTTCACAACTCTATCTTGTCGGCCATAATCATCAATATAGAAAAGAATTGTTGGTGATATCATGAATTTTGGCCTAAAGCATGCATAATGTGGTCAAAGAAGGTGGTCAACATCACGTCTTCAATCTCACCAAAGACAATGTTGTCGCTAAGTGTAGGAATGACCACACACTAATTCTAGGTCTCTAGAAGCATCTCCTCATCATCCTGCGGAGCTAGCTCTTCAAAAAGAAGTGTACTCGAATCTCTTGTGGTCATCATCCCGTTGGAAGTTGTGATACTAAATGAGATAAAAACTAGAACATGACAAGAATAGGAGACAAGAATAAGACAAAAATCGGAACAGGACAAGAATACGACAAAAAACATAATAGGATAGAATTCGAATTGCAAATGAAAATTTAAAAAAGAAGGAAAAATCCTCACGTAGATTTTGAGAAATGAAATGAAATATTATTAATGTCCGCGGTGGGCCAAAATAAGACCCAAGCGACTATAAGAAGTACAATGATGACTGCCAGCTAGCAGGCTAAAAAGTCCAACAAAGAAAAGAACTAAGAAAAATACAAGATCAAACCCGACAAACGGGCCAAAGAGAAAGGGAAAAGAAAAGAAAAGGGAGAGCAGAGGGGGGGAGGGTTGTAGTCCAACGGAGAGAAGTGCATGCCAAGAAGAACGGAGAGAGAGAAGGAGGGGGGAGGGAGCAGCCCAGGAGGGGCAAGCTCCGAGAATCCCCCAAAAACTAATCTCTCCTAACAATCGAGGCCGAAGTATCGGAGCTGAAGAAGTTCATGATATGTCTCTGCCCAATGCTAGTTCAGAACCCTGACAAATTGTTGGTGCGTTGTCTAGTGACCCTGCTTCTGTTGAAACTAGATGGTGTGGGGCGTTTTCGGTCGAAGTCACCTGGTCCGTCGGAGTTGGTGAAGTATGTTGTGATGAGCCGACGTTGATGAGGGTGAGATCCATTTGGAGAACTTTTATGTCGTCGAAGATAAGTTATCTCCCTAAGAAAGAGTGCGAGACAACGCTGGTCTGGGTATCTGAAGAAGGTAGAAACACATCGAGAGTTGTTCTTGAAAAGGTAATAGAACCTACACCGGATCTCATAATAAATGGGACAACAAAAAATGAAGTGATGCAGGGTCCCAACTTCACCCAAGGAGCAAAACAAGCAAATTCGCTCCTCCATCGGAAGATGGTGATCTGACTCAATCTGGAGTTGGTGAGAACACACCCCAAGTTGCCCAATAGTGATCCGAAGACTATGTATTGTGTACTGTTGAAGGTATTGTGGAGGAACTATTCTGCCCTCCTGTATCTGTAAGAAGTGCTCATGGTAGAAAGACAGCATGGGGGAAAGAGGGGCAACAGGAGAGATCCATGTGCATTTGATGTACTGGAGACTAAGATCCTTCCGAATCTCATGGAGCATCTTCTCCTTAGTAAGCCGAGAGGGGGGGAGCATCCCCAAAGAATAAGGGGGCAACCTGTCTATCTATATCTGAACGCTGGCCAGGAGAGTAAAAACCTGAAAATACCAGCTCTTCCGACCTCCCCGAGAACTCGGAGAGAGTTCCATCGAGGAGCGAAGGGCAAGGTAAGGGTACCGCCTGCAACCCTCAGGGGTATCTCCGAAGTAAGGATCCTGTGAAGATAACCGATAATCAAGAAGATAATCTCAAGAACTTGAGAGGAGAAGCCCCAAACTCTGCCAGAATAATAGAACGAGGGATTGTTCCCTTGCAACGAATGAATCGTCGAAGAAAGAGTGTCTGCACTCGTTCAACCCGTGACCACTCAGTCGGGCCAAGACTAGGGCCCCAAACCACTGACCCATAAGTAATAGTTAGCTTGACCAAAGCATCAGAAATCCTCATATTCACAGTTATATCCTGAAAATGTGCTTTGAAACAATTCCTCTCTAGCAAAGAGAGAGCTGCATACCCCTTACACACCCGGACTTGGGCGGCGGGTTTCATACCAAAAGTGGGACCAATGAAAAGAACCCCCAAATACACATAAGAGGTGGTGATTTCGACCTCCTGGCCTTGGAAAAGGAAGTGGATATGGGATAGAGCCTCTTTGGTAGTATTGAATACCATAACCTTGGTCTTAGAAAGATTCACCGTCAACTGTCTCGAGTCACAAAAAGCGGCAAGTGTGTCCAGATGACGCTAAAGCCCCCTCGGGGGATGAGGCCAAAAGAACAACATCATCGGCAAAGAGGAGAATAGAAATCAACACATGGTGAAGAAGGCAACCATCCTCTGGGTGAGCGTTCTCCCTGATAAAAGTCTCAAGCTCATCGATAAAGATCCCAAAAAGTGTCGGCGAATGGGGGCATCCCTGTTTCACTCCTATGGTGCTAAGAATATTTGTTGAAAGCCCTTGAGGGAAGCGAAACCGACCTTTCACAGTTTCATATAAACCGTGTAACCGCTATCAAAAGCTGCCCAAAGATGCCAATTGATCGAAGCCTCTCAAGAAGTAAATGTCGAGGCACCGTGTCAAAAGCTTTCTTGAAGTCTACAAAAGCAACAATCAACCTTCGAGGACTTGGAACGCGCCTCCTCAATAATAGCTCTAAGGACTAGAATGTGATCTGTGGTCTAATGATCTTGCTGAAAACCAGCTTGGCCAAGAGCCCTGAAACCCCCCTCCTCCAACCTTTTGAGAGAGAAGCACATCCAATGCTGTGGCATAGAGCTTGGCAAAGATATGCCAAATCATGATAGTCCTGTAGTTATTGGGTTCATGGGGATCACCTACCTTATGAATGGGGTGAATGATATGCTGAGTCCAGGACTCAGGAAACCCAGAACAGACAGCAAGATTAAAGAGATCAGCAAGGGGCCCAACAAGAGGGTCAATACCATGCTTCAAAAATTCCGCTTGTAACCCATCCAAATCTGCTGCTTTGCTTGTACAGAGTTTCCAGATAGCCTGGCCTGACAAGATGTAATATCCCACCCAAGCTGAGATACGAAATTTCTGCCTTGTTTTGTTATTTTGGAAATTTGCAAGGTTTTCGGTTTTTGTGCAATATTCTGATTTTTTTTGTATTTTTTTTATTTAAGTACAGAATATGCAGAAAAAAGTTAAACTGGCAACTTGAACAAATAATATCTAGCAAACTACTTGGCGGGAATCAATGAAACTTGGAATTTAGATAATATTTATATAAAACTATAAACCCTCTAAAGGACTTTGGAAAGTATCAAAATACCCAGAAGTTGTACAAGACTGAAAATGATGACTTTATAGCTGAACAGCAACACAGGAATATATGTATTTCTTTCCCAGAAACAAATAAAAGATGTCTTTTTACAATATCAATGCAAAGGAAAGCTTCCAATCCTTAGACGCCTCAATTACAATCATTAATTGGCACCCAAACTCTGAATATTAAAAACCACCTTCAATGCCAGGCAAGATATGGTACGGCCAGGCTAGAGGAAATTATGGCCAGCAAGAAATGTTTGAAATCTGCCCTGAAACCATAAGAAACCCACTCTAAATGGAACGGCTGGAACTGTAGAAGCAAAATAACCAAGTCACCTTAAAACCCCAACTCAAATCATGGAATCATATACAATAAATGACTCCACTTGTACGGCTATGCTGAGAAATGAATGCTACAGAAATGTATGCAAAATATGCTTCGAAATCCCTTCCAAACCCCCTGAAAACCACTGTAAATCTACAGATATAAAGCTCCAATGCAACCCCTGAAGTAGAGCTGCTCATGAACACCCTGAGAATATCTTTCAACTCCGATGATGTTGTCCCTGCTGGTGATTTTTGTCACACAACAAGCTGAATTCGAAACCCCTGCAACTCTGCAAGAACTCTTCAAAATTGCTCCAAGAGAATGAATAGCCAAAGATGATGAAAATGAAGTTTCATTGCTCTTTTTATAACTCTCCAAGAGGGGTCGACCTCTTTTTCCTCTTTCCAAAGCAACATTAAAATAAAACATTTTAATTTTAATTCTCATAACTTGGCTGACCATATTAACAATTGAATATTATAAGTCACCTTTATATTTCTACTTGTTTTTTAAGTAACTAATAAACCTTATATCTCCCACATATGAAATATTATAAAGTTAAACTATATTAAATATTTAATTTAATATAATTAACTTTACACATTAAAATCTCTACTTCCTAGACCCCGGAATCCCAAACAAATTATGGAAACGGATACCCATTTCGCCGAGGTATTCAATCGTACTGTTCGTTTCCACCGATTCCCTAGCTGACTGACTTACTAAAAATAGTAAGTCCTCCCACAAGTGTCCGAAACGGCCTGAAAAGATGGCAACGGAAAATTCTGCTCGTCCAAACAACAATCCACATCACTCGGTGGGCTCCCAACTAACTGACACTGCCTACGGGAACCCTTGAGTAGGCAAGTTCACTCATCTCCTGTTGTCCGACTAAGAAGGGGACATTACACAAGACCAGTAGAAAAGAGGTGGCACAAAGAGGGGGGGAGGGAACAAAAATACGAGGCTGATTTGGGATGGTATAAAGGGAAGAGGCATGGATGGTCCAAGAGGAAAGATCGATCCCATGAGTAATCCGATCACGGGGGAGGATAAGGCGCCAGAAGGATTTAGGAGATTGTTGAAGGGAGTGGATAAGATCAAGTCGATGCCAAGAGAGGAAGAGACGCTTGTTCTTCGAAGAAGCATCCTATAGTCTTTGTGAGAAATGGCATGGGGCTGGGAAGGATTTCGAATGGCATATTTCAACCTTCGGTGGGCAGAATTACATTCCTCATCATACCAGATGTTCATGGGGCAATGACCAGGGGGACGAGGATGAGGGGGAGGATGAATAGTGTGGGGGTATGATTCCAAAGCAGCCTTCCAAATAGTTTGGACCAAGCAAGCAGAACGATCGAAAACATCGGAAAGAGAAGACACCTTGGGGAGAACATGACGCAACCGGTCCATGTAGGTAAAGGAATAATAATAGTCAAAGTCTATAGTGACTCGAGGGACTGAAGGGGAGGGAGAAGGGAGAGGAATAACAGGAAGCGAAACAGTGGATAACGTAATAGAAAGAACTGAATGATCGGTAAGCGGAGGAGGGTGATCAGAGACATTGAATCGGGAAATGAATGGAATGAGGGTGGTAGAGGAAATAGCATAATCGACACTGGCTCCACCACTATGAGGAAAGCAAGTAAACCCACTAGAATCTGGAAAACAAGATATACCATTGAGAAGAACTAGCCTATTGGGTTCACCCAACTCAATAAGATGCTTACCATAAGCAGTCACCTATGTGTCGTCGGAGGTTCAAGCAAAACCAAGGCCCTCAAGATCCAATTCCCGAGTCTGCATCTCATCGGTTGTGAGGTAATGAAGAGAAACTTGCATAGGTCCAGTCTGAGCATTGAAATCTCCCAATAGAAGTATCTCCCCTGAAGCCGAGTACCTAGTAATGTCCTCATAGAGATCCTGGAAAGGGTCCCCGTCCGTGTGAATAACAAAATTGGACATGGTGGGGGGAAAGTAACAAGTGGCAATGTAGATATCCCGAAGAGGTGGGTGACGATGGATTTTAATCCATAAAAACCTGGAGTGGGGGTCAGTCGAAACCAAGGAAACCGAACCCTGGAGCTTATCCTTGATAAGAGGAGCAACGCCTCCTGATCCTCTAACCCCTCCAAAGCGTCGAGTGAGTTGCCGACAACTGGACCACCAAAACTAACCAGAGATAACTGGAAGGGCCCGCTCAGGACTCTCGTGCGTCTCACAGATAAGAATGATGTCATGTCTACCAATCACATCAAGAAGGGACCCTAGGGCACACCACATCATACCATTGTAGTTCCAGCAAGTTATAGCTAGCTTATCTGCCATCCGCCTTCTGTGTCGATGGAGTCATTTGTTAGGCAAGGGTTTGGACCACCCAAGTGGGGGAGAGTCCCTAATCACTGCACGCAAATTACGAATAACTGCCCATTTGTTGGCTTTCCTGGCTGCGGCTACTTGTTCCCTAGCTTTCTTCAATTCTTCAACCTGGAGTTGCGTAAGGTCCTCATCAAGGAGAGAATGTGAAGCACCAAGAGGCTTTTGACACAATTAAGAGAAAGTCTACTATTTATATATTGGGGCATTGTATTGAAGATGTATATACAGATTTGAGGATTGATAAAGTGTTTTATGAAGGGTTTTTGTGCAATTTCATTCTATGTTCACTTTCTCCTTACTATGTTGAATTAATCTCCATTTTAGAGTACCGCCGCAAGTTACACATTGTTATCATAGCTTGGAGCTTGGAGATTGGAGAAGTGAAGAGCTTGAGGATATGATTCTCTTTAATCAAAGAATTCAGAAATCAAGTTTGTGAAGGAAAACTTCCTACATTATTGTTGTAGCTGTCAAAGCACATGGTAATGCTTCACTACCCATCATAGAATTTAAAGGAGAAAATTATGGTTATTACTGCACAAAGATGAGGACTTTGCAGATTTCCAAGGAAGTGTGGAGTGTTGTGGAACATGGATACAAGAAACCAGCAGATTGGAGTAATTTACCAGACACAGAAAAAAGAATATGGAGGAAGCACAAAGAAAAGATGCCTCGTCTTTGTATCACATACAAGCAACTCTTGATACAAATATTTTTCCAAGAATTGCAAGTGTCAAGACTGCCAAAGGATATTGGAATGCCTTGAAGACAGCCTTTCAAAGGTCTGCTCAAGTGACATTAGTGAACTTACAGACATTGAAGAGAGAATATGAAAATCTGATAAATCAAAACCTTAGTGTATATAGTAGTAGCAATAAGTGTCAATGCACATGTAATCTAAATGCCAATGTCAATGAATTGTAATGTTAATGTAAAGGAAATATGGATGTAATGCAATTTTGTATGAAACATCAATAAGTGGTGAAGTCATCATTGATATAATGTAATATAATGTAATGTGCGATTAAGGTGTCTAATATAAGCCTGAAGGAGGCGACAATTATGTGGTGAGGTGTCCTGGAAGCTCTTGTTGGCAACAACCAAGGCCCAACGATAAATACAACCACTTTCAATCATTTGAAGATCATGAATCTAGAGAGCATGGTGATCAGAAAGTATAGTATGTGTGTCAGGAGAGGAAAGACTGTGTTCAGTCTATATATTCATTGGGCATTGTATTGCTATGAGGGAGACTCTATAATGTACATATCATACAACTATGTAATGCAATGATGATTCCTTCTTTATCTATGTGATGTGTGTGATCTATACATGATATTGTTCTTGTTGTTAATTGGTAGTGATGTGCATTGAGTTTTGTGTACAAGTGTGAAGTGTTGCAATTAGATCGCAATACAAGAGAGAGTTGTAGTCCAAGACGTCGAATGGACGTTGTCGTACAAGTGCAACTGTGTGTTGTGACTTTCCAATGGACTTGTCATTTTGGTAGGATTGTTGTGTGTCGTTCCAGTGCGAGAACGTCGTATGAGTATCTGACATTGCCATTCAAGTGGAAGACAAGCTTGCCATGCAAGCATAGATCAAGCTTGTCATACAAGTGGTAGACCAACCTATCATACAAGTGTGTGATTGATTGCCATATAAATTGCATGATGAAGTATTGTTAATTGATATTGACTTCAATCTTGCTTGGCCTCTAAATCTATCATATTGTTCCTCCACCATTGGAATACTCACCACCATGCTACATTTGGCACCGTTGTCGTTGCCAAATCAAAGTTGGGTAAAGTTGAAAAAGAACCAACACATGTCAAGTGTGAGGAGGTGAATGACAAATTCCTTGCCATGAGGACATGGAAAATAAGGTCATAGAAGAAGTCAAATTCTTGTGAAGAGTCGAAGGATTGCCAACCAAGTATTGCAGTCATAAACGAACGAACTTGAAGAACCCTGTCAAGCGCCCTAGAGCATCAAGCGTCCTGTCTGTTTTGATATACATTTCTGAGGCCAAGCACGCAGCTGCTCAGGGCCGACCTGTCGTAGATCAGGTCTCGCAGGAAATTCAGCGTCGGCTCAACTTGGCCATTGAAGTGCAAAATTTGGAGCACATGGATCTTGAAGTCCCTGCTATGAGTCGAACTGTATGGGATTGGGCTACCGCCGTGCCTTCTTTTCCAAACTAAAGAAAGTTAGGAAGGCCAGGCGACTTTTGGACTCCTTTGAGAAGGAAAGGCGCATTTCTTTAGTTTACTTTCAAACACTCTCGCAACTGGGTTTTCCCAGTTTCACAAACGATGATGGGAACCTGCAATCAGAGATGAGCTCAAACCTATGTGGATCGCATTCGAAGGCGATACTTCTGAGATAGATGACTGGGTGGACCCCATCACGGAGACACAAGTAATTAATTTGATATCCAAGTACTGCCAGATTGAAGCTTGCCTGATGGATCTGGGTAACAGGACCAAATATGCAGATATCAACCAGATCGAAAGGTTCAGATGTCTGGTAAAGGTGCTTTACGACCGCGAGCCGTTTCAAGATGAGGCTTGGGCCCACATTCAACGCACTTATGAACGCATCCAGGCACGTCTCCCTTCCCGGGAGCAGGAGCAAGAGCCTCGCAGCGAAGGAGAAGACGAAGGTCAAGATCAAAGCCAAGAGGAGGGAGACAGAGAGAGATTGCAGGAAAAACCCTTAGCTAGCGACGAACAGTTAGAAGAGGAGTATGATGGTGACTCCGAGCCCAATGGATAAAGGCTTAGGTTCCTTGCATCGACGCGAGCTCGATACCTCGCGAGCCGCCAGGAATGTTGTCACATTTTGCCAAGGGGTGAAATTTTGAGCTATTGTAATATTGTTTTTCTGTTTTATTCCTCTTCCTCCTCTGAAAGCGGCATTCTCCAGTATGAGGGGTTCTTCTCTGGCATCTTCGCGGCGCTGAATCGCGCCTAGGAGCATTTCTTTCTCTTGTTTTTTATGCATGTTTTTAGTTCGGGGCAGCTTCGCCCAAGTAGGGAGTTAAATGTGCGCTTCGCTCACTTTTGGAGCGAGCAGCAGCTTCGCCGGAAAAAATATTGCAAAAGCCGTGCTTCGGGCGCAAAATTTTGGCTAAGGCATGGACAGGGCGATTCACCCTCAAGGATAGCAAAGCTCCACTTTCGTCCATGATGTTGTCGAACTACCACTTCGGGCCCGTTCCCAGCGAAGTGGCGTTGTAAGCAAACGACTTCCAAGGCATACAATTCGGCTTGTCTTCGCCCTTTGGTCTAACGAACCTCCATTTCGGGTCTTCCCCCAAGCAAAGTGCCACTTCGGGCCTATCCGCAGCGAACTCCCTTGCCCCCGACCAAAGTCCATTATGGACTTAGTCAAAGAAGCGTTGCCAAAACTCAGCCCTCTCTTGGCCCAGCGAAGCTGCAGTTCGGGCACCCCCTCCAACGAAGCTGCACTTCAGCCGTAGTTTCAGCGAACCTACCCACAGGGCCATCCCAAGAGCGATTCAGGCCGATGCCTCAATGAACCTTCCGTGAAGTGTTTTTGGGCACCGGGACTGCTTTTAAGAGGCATGTTTCCAGAGGAAGGGGGTGGGTGAGAATTCAAGGCGCTTTCATTGCGCGCAAACTTGGAGCCTCTCGCCCATCCCATCAAGGCGGCGATGCTAATCCCAAAGATATCCCCTCACCAACTGTAGTAAATGCCGATGTAGGCTTCCAACGACCAATCTCAGGGTGAGCCGTGTCTCGTAGCTGCACGTTTCCCAAGAGGCCTCTCGATCTGCACTATTTTGCCTGACAGGAGTCAAATCCCAGCTACCCCAGCGGCACATAAACAGCCCAAACCCTTTCCTACTGGCAGATCCGTAACCAACAAATCCAGTCACTCCATTCGTGACAAATGCAATTTTAGCATAGAAATTGGGAAAATTAATGTAAAAATCACAAAAAATGAGGGTTGGTCCCAGTGGGTATGCCAAAAACTATGTTGATTTGGGGAATTGTCCTGACTTTTAAATTAGGTTTTGCACCTCAAGTTTGAGTTTCAACAAGGTTGGACAGGTTTGTTAAAGGCTTCCCCCAACCTCCAAATTTAGGTTGGCTCCCCGTTGTCCTCGTATGGATCACTAATCTAAACTAAAATGCATGGAAGTAAAGTGCAAAAAGCGAAATTGCATGAAAAGTAAAATACGGAAAACAATTGTTTTAGAAATTTAGAGTGCTAGAGACTGAAAATAAACACAACTTTTACACCGTAGCGAGGATAGTGTGTGATCAACTAAAACATGAGAAGTTCAATAACATAAATGTCCACCCATTCATTTGAATATGAAATTGATAAGGAAATGGCAAGATGGGCTAGAAGGGTCGTACCACAACTGCCACACACTTAGCAAACCAAGAGAGTGGTGATACTGATAAGATACATAAGGACTTGCTAATTTCTTACATCCTCATAAATACAAAGCACAATGTGGGTTTCACAATGTAGCTTTGAATTCTCATGGCCAAAAGATGAATACAATGAGGGCCCTAGGCTCTTATTTATAGTAAACATTTACCCCTAAGTTACCTAGGGTGAGAAACAATTACTCCTAGTAAAAGTAAAAAGCAGGAGCAACTCTAGCAAAATGTTTCACCTCCAAATGTTACATGCCACTAACAGGCTTAGAAGGCTGCAAAAATGACATAATGCACCACTACATTTCAAAAAGTCACTTTCTAGATGATTTGCCCCAAGATCCACACTAATTTTTACTTCTGCAACTGTTCGAGCAATTTGCTTAGGTCTATCAAGTGATTCGCTCGCATTTGGTAAGCAGATCATCTATTTTTGTTGAGCGAATCACTCTTTCAAGACAATCGGTCCTCTTATGCAAGCGAATTGGTCCCTATTCATAGTTAGCCAAATTTGCAGATATTTGTGTTGTTTTCTGCTGTATGATTCCGTCTCCTGCGTTCTCCTCCAAAATTGGAGGAATTTGCAAAGGTAGTGCTGAAGTACTACGGTAACAGATCTGAGGTGGGCATTTCTCTTAATGTCATTATATCATTCAATACATTGTGCCTTGTCCTAATCAATTTGTTTCAAACTAACGTTGGCATACTTTGTTATCTTTGTATATTTCAGTCATATTAACCTATTCAGTCTTATAAATAAAGAAGATTGATTGGAAAGAAGTTAAGAAAAGGTATGTTCTCATTTCTAATAATATGCTTCATAATGTGTGTGTTGACACACACTCTATTTGCACCTGGAACAGGTAATGCAATGCAGGTAAATAACCTGTAATACAATGTAAAACAGATGGTAAATGCCTGAATATAGACTAGAAAATGTGAAAATAGTCCAAGGATCTAAGCGACTAGCACATGCACATAGAAAAAGTAAATCAGAACTATATCTCCTAGAAATTTCAAGCCTAATAGATTTGCCTTTTTCTATTCTTGGGTTCAACTTTTAAAACCTATTACAGAATGGCTTACTGCTGTTCCAAGTGTGAGTTGCATTTTGTCTTGTGTCTGAAGAAGATAAATATTGAATTATTACTTCAGCAGAAACAGGGGAAATGAATTATTTTTATCAACCACATATTACCTGTCCCAATTAGGAAATCTGCCAACCAAATACAAGCCCCCACAGTCCCATGGCTCTGCAATTATTTTGCACTTCGACAGCATTGGATCCTTCGCAATGGCCTGTAAATTTTGTCCAAAATCATATAGGAAGTCCGAGATTAGCAAAGCATGCCTTATATACTGATTCATATTATCATAAAAATCAATATTACACTGAACTATGGACAAAAAGCATGGGTACATATTGTGTCTTCCATTATGTTGTGCTATCACACTTCAAACACCTGTTACAATTGTGACCGATTGCATTCCAAAGCCTCCGATCCATTAGTTGATGTATGGATAATTTTGTATTCCATTAAAATTACAATATATTTAGTGAAATATTGTGAGGCCTATCTTAAAGGGATTCTGGAAAATATTTGTAAGTAGTGTTTATAAAGGTGAAAAAGAACTTTGTGGTTAAAGGAACACTATTAATATTGTTAAAGGAGGAGTTACGAAAAAAAATAGATATCCATAGTCACAATAAAAGACAATGTTCATCATCCATCTTCATACTGTCCCAAAAGAAAAATAATTCTTGAACGGCAAAGCCTTTGGCTGCATATGGGGTTTCTCTATCAGAATAGATTGATATTCTCTAGAATAAAAATAATTCTTAAATGCCAAAGCCTTTAAGTGTGCCACTTTCTGCATCAGAAAAGCAAGGTCACCTGCAAGGCAAGAAGGAAAATATGTAGAAGAAATGGCCAGCAGCAATTTTTTTCACAACTTCCTTTAATGGATATGTTTTCACTTTCCACAATATCAAGATACACCATTAACAAGAAGGGCAGATCACATACTTATGGAATGAATTGCTGATCACTGAAACGAATACCCAAAAGCATTTAAAATGACAAGTTGGGAAAGCCTCAGAAGGAATTATCTAATGATGTCACATTTGCTACAATTCTGATATTAGTTGCAGCATACACTTTACATAAGTGAGGATAATTGTTGAGGGGCTTGAATTAATTTCAATTCACAATACAAACAAAGCATGTGAAGGAATCTGATGTAGTGAAGTAAATTGTATCTCATTATGTGCAAAAACAACATACAAATAACAGAAGTGAACAATAGCTCAAAACAACTCTGAAGATATTTATGATATTATATTCATTGAAGTGTAGCCATGGGCTGCGAGTTGGCATCCAATTGTGTTTTCAAGGGAAGTCATTTTTTGGTCCTCCTATATGACCTAGACTCAACAGAAGCAATCTGTCGATCCTTCTCTGTCAGTTGCTCCTAAAGAAGGAAACGAATAGACAACGTCTTTGATTGCCTTTGCCTCTACTTCGACTCTTCCCTACAAGAATCACAACTCCTCTTCAAGATGCTGAACTCACAATTCCTCAAAGTAACGAATAGACAACGTCTTTGATTGCCTCAAAGTTGCCTCTGCTTCGACTCTTCCCTACAAGAATCACAACTCCTCTTCAAGATGCTGAACTCACAATTCCTCAAAGTCAACTAGTGCCTGAGAATGTTTGGAAAAATCATATAATGATCAGATACTGGCTATTGATCAATGAATCGTGTATGCACGATAGTCATGTTGTTGAAAAGGCAACTCAAGGTCCTCTACAATTTGACACCTCTTCACTATCAATGGAGTTGGATACTCTATTGCCTTGGCATCTCTCACATATATTGTCAATTATTGTTAAGGGTGTCAATATAATACCGGTGTATCAAGTTCCAACTACTCTCCCTCCAACATAGTCTAAATCACTCTCATGTGCAAATGTTGTCAATAGTGTCTAAGTGGCTACATTATCTCACTCGTCAAGTGTATCGCCCATATATGCCACTCCTCAAGGGCATTTTTTAAGAAGTTGTCATATGCACCTGCCATCAATTCTATCCTTAGGTTAGAAACCCTAGAAACACATGCGTGTTTTGCCCCTTCAAACACATTTGGGTTGTTCAATGCAAGTAAAAGTTCTCACATAAGAAGAGCCTTCAATCTCTGACTCGGTCTCTATTTCTATTTTGAAGTACCCTCTTTCACTTATTCTTCATTAAGAGTAATGTCCTTCCATTTTTGCTCATTTGCATTGCCTATTGCTCAGCCTTTTGCTAAGGCTCTACTACTGCCACGTCTCCTGCTTGTTTGTCCTGTACATGCACCTGAAAAACAAAGAACATCACAAAGGGACTCAGACCTCCTACAAAAATTTCTATGATATTTCACGAAGGTGACTCCAATCCCTCATCACCACCAACTCCGTTGACCCCCATGGTTGATCCTCCTCAAGATCAATATGTCGCATGGTACCATGACCGAAGCCTCCTCTAGCTCCTATATTTACTCTACTACTTTTCAAGTCTCCTTCAGTACACACTCCTCTTCTGCTTGCACAATTTGATCCGGATGTACCTCCATCTATCCGTCCTGTGCCACTACTTGCATAGCCTTCTACTCATCATCCTCTACTACCTCCATAGGTGTTGATAGTTCTTGCCTCTCCTCTTAAGGACATAAAGATTGGATTATCATCATAGAGCATCTACGTCACTGCAAGGCTTGCTCTAGACTGCACAACTGCTCCTCGTTGTCACCCTCTTCTTCCTTCTATTTTGGTGTAGTTTCCTCCTCTAAAGAGTCCACTTGTGGCTTCTTTCCCTTACGACATCAGCCACTTGCCCCTACGTCAATTCCCCCCATAGATTGTTATAGACGTTACAAAACTAGTGCAACATCCACCTAATGGAATCTCATTGCTATTTTATTAGTGATGCTAAGCAATTGCCCCCATTCTGGTTCATGTACACTCTATCGTCATCTTGTGTTCAGCATCAAGGCTATAGCATGAAAAACATCGAAAAGTTCTTCATACTACATTGCAAGAAATTATGTATATGCTATAATAAGTATGAGGACCAAAATTACTTGACCTTATGTATTATGTCCTACGTGTATGAAACAATCCATGTTGGCATCTTTGATGCTTTTCGCTTGCCTAACAAAGATGACATTACAAGAAATTGCACACTTGAGCTCTTCGTTGCCCAAGAGATGCATCTCTAACCCTTGTTTCCAATGAGAGGGCAACTTCACCAAGCCATTAGTCATCATGGAGCTAACATCACAATACTATGTCAAGAAGTATTGCACTCTTCTGTGTCTTGATTCTTCACGCTGGACTAATATATGTAGAGGCCCCTACACTCCAAAAATTCACATGAAGTCCTAAGGATCAACCGTTACTTGCAGTGTTTATGTTCCATTTTGGAATGTGCTTTTGTTCACATTGGATCAGATGTAAGCAATAGCTCTATCAAGTACCTTTTGAATGTATCCAGATCAAAAGGTAGTACCTGTGAAATGTAATGCACTAAAGCCTCTTTGAAATCCTACTTCAACAATGGTTGTCAACATTCTCCAAGCACCATTTCCTCCTTTTGTCCCCTAATAACAAGGTCCACGTGGGTTGTTGTATGCTGAAATTTGGTATATCACTTTCACCCTTGTCTTTTTCTTTCCCCTTGGCAAAAGGTGACATGTCTTCCATACACTATCTCCCCTACTATGTACATAAGGTTTCGCAATCCAACACAAAATGCATCCTCCTATTGTCCAAGTGTGCCTTCAACACTTTTTGAATTTTCTATTGCTTGGATAGTTGCAACGATGGTGACACATGTCACATACCATCATTGAGAGGATGATGAGGCATGGTTATCCTTGCACCATCCTAAGATATGATGTCCCTTCAAAAAGTTGTGACAGAATGCTAGATGCGCTTCCGACGTCTATGGCGGAACTCTTTGCAAACTTGGGTCTTTGTTGCACTCCATCATTAATACCCACACCTTAATTGTTGTTTCCTAAAAGGCAAAACTATACACCTATAATGCTTTAAACCCTCTAAAGATTTTATATCTAACAAACCCCAACATTGATTGTAACTATTGTGACAACTGCTTTGGCATTGTGTCAATTGAAACCTTGCAATGCCTCTTGTGGTCGTATCTCCTACATGTTCCTCCTCCAAAGTCAATTCCTCAAGCCCTTGTTGGAATTGTTGGCACCAATCCCTCATACCCTAGATTGGCAATGGGTGCAATTCACCACCCAACAATCACATTGCAATAGACACAATGGCTATAATATGCTCACCTTTTTATCTCTTCTTTTTGTAGAGTCTTGAGGCACACTGGTCAATGGTCCCCATGGTGGCTCTATGACAGAAGAACTACTTGTTGATTTGGTGGTAGAAAGCCTCACCATCAGCATAGGATAAATATCCAAATAGCAAGATCTAATAATCCCCTTGAATGGGTCATACGGATTGGGATGGCAGGCTCAGACGACTTGGATGTCAGGCTTACATGGTTTGGGTGGTAGGTTCATATGACTGGGTCTAGATGGCTGACCCAAGAGGCTAAGACAACTAGCCCCATATGGGTCAAACTGTAGGTTTAAACAAATAACCCTAGATCGCTTGAATGATAGGCTCAAACGGCTAGCCCTAGATGGCTAATTTTGAAAGCAACAACAGAATCATGAACTACAACAACAAGGGTGTCTTGGCCAATAGCAACAAGAGTGTCTAGAACAACAAATTGCCTCATATGGATGGCATGCCTCAAACAAATAGCACAAGGGTAGATGACCACATCAGCTACAAATGGCTACCTTCTTTCCATATTGGAAAGCCTCCTTCCATTGGCATATGAATTCCTTTCTCCCAAAAATGGCCCACAAATACCCTTGCATGGCTTGGATGGCTTGGAAATTTCCTTGCACTACTCAAGATCCTTCTCTAATGGATTAAATGGCTGCTAACTTCTCTCCAATGGCCCTCTTCTGTACTAAACCTCAAAACCCTTGGATTATCCCTCCTACTTTCTACTTCCTACTGTTGAATGAATGATTGAGTGAAGACAACATCATCTATATAGGTTTTTTTTTTGGTCCCTTCTTTGCTTTTTAACTCTCTGTTGCTTTACTCTTAGTTTTCATGTAAGGTTGCAAACTACATTCCCTCATTTTAGCAGATAATAGTTATAGACACGAAGAAAAAAAAATTATAGTTAGAATTGTTATAATTCAAAATTGGTTACAACCATTATTTTCTCTCTTGTATGTCTTTGTTGTCATCAATGGGTCGTGTTTCCTGAGAGAGGTCGTGTCAACGAACCCATCCATGACAAAACCATCCACAATGAAGATGTGCATGATGAGACGTGTTGCAAAGGCATGCGTAGCAATGCAAGGCACAAATGCATGCGTTGTGTTGCAAGATGTGATAAAGGTGTGCATTTGCGACAAAGGTGTGCATGACAATTCAAGGTGCAAGTGGAATGAAGGGCAAAGTGACGACAAGCTTGACTAAGGAGAATACCCTGTTTGGCATGAAAGGTTGATAGTGGCTGAAGTAAGTTGTGCTTTAGATGATGCATGTCACAAGAGTCTAGCACTAGCACAATTGCAAGTTGGTGTCTTCAATGGTTAGCAAGACAAGAGACTGACATCTAAGCAACTACAATTTGGCACTTTTCATGGTGCATGGGACAAAGATTCCACACGAGCAACTACAATATAGTACATCTGATGATGCGTGTGACTAAAGTGGAACACACAAGCAACGATTGCCTATGTTGAACCAGCTAGCTACAACAATGATTAATTTTAGCTTGACACACAAGTATCTCACATTTCCTCGTGGTGGAACAAAGGACCCAATAAAACACTGGAAAATATGTCTTACAATGTTGAAGGCCAATACACAAATAAATGAAGCAGATTGGAGGAGTTAATTCCATGCCACACTATGGAACCATAGTGGAATGGTACATGGAATTGGTAGAGGAAAAGCATCAAACATGGGAGGAATTATGGGAAGCCATCATGAAGGGATTTAAATTGTTTTGCAATTATGGTAAGGTCATTGCAGAAATCTATAGGATAGACCAAAGTTAAAAAAAAGTTTGTTCGATTCTATAATTAGGGTTGAATGGGTTGTTCACCCACTTGGAGTGGGATCCATCATATGCATTGAAGAGAAGGTAGTCTGTGGAGGGCCTTCTTCGTTTGTATCGGAAGAAGATCAAGGTGATTCCTTAGACAGCATATCAAAAGGCCTTTGAGTAGACCATGAACTTGGAAACCAATGCAAACATATCATTAAAATATTGGGATTATCTTCATAAGGACAACAACGACTTCAACAATAAGAGTGACTTCGGTAGTGAGAGTGATGATTTTGACAACATGAGCAACTTGGAGGATTATTCAAGGTCATCATCTAAATGTTGGGGTCAAGAAATTAATAAAGTGGCTCTGAAGATGAGAGCGACGAGAGTAATGACTCTAAGTATTAGTATGATGTAGAGAATACGCATAATGAGGCAAATTCATTGCTAGAGGTATATGTAGCACATGGCAACATTGTTTCGATTAGAGGTGCCATCAGTGGTGTGTTTCACGACAACCACGAAAGAAATGGAAGACATTGAATTCAATATGATAGTAAATAAACACCCATTGTGCAATGCTCAGGATATCTTTAGGGGCATTTCACACAATAATGTCAGTCTTGCGAGTCAAGGTGATCTAATAAGATGCAGATGGTTCGAAAGGTTTGAGGAGACTCACATCCCTAGACAAGAAGTAGAGGGAGAACTATAACTTCTTTTTGTTCCAATTTTTAGTCTGAGTTTCCACATCAGATTCGTCCGAGAACAAGGGGGAGAACTATGGAATGGTTTTGAGGAGACTCACATCCCTAGACAGGAAGTAGAGGGAGAACTATAACTTCATTTTGTTCCAATTTTTAGTCTGAGTTTCCACATCAGATTCGTCCGAGAACAAAGGGGAGAACTATGGAATGGTTTTGAGGAAGACGAGGCTTCTGAAACATAAGTCAATTGCCAAGGATAACTCACGTTTTCAGACCGACATGATGAAATCTTGCCAGGCAAGTGCCTGAATGCCACAAGATGGCAACAACACTACGGGAGGTCAACGGAATGTTCATAGGACGACAAATAGCCATTAGACTATCCACAGGGCGGCAAAGGGATGTCATAATATCCACAGGACAGCAATCGGGCATCAAGATAACAATAGGACAATCGGTCATCAAGATGATGACACGACAGTAGGCTGAAGTGATGTCGACAATGTCGACACTGTCAACAATGTCGAAGGCCATCAAAGTATCCACAATGTCGAAGGTCGTCATGGTATCGACAGGGTAGAAAGAGATCATTTGCATGTCGGTGGAGCGATGAGAAGCCATCAACAAAGGGATAGCACGGCGGATTGGCAAATAATAAGGACGACAAGGAATGCTCCAAGGGAGGGTCGTCAAGCAGATCAAAAAACAACAAAAGGAGATCATCCAAAGGAACCCTGAACCCAAGAGAGCCATCGAAACAGGCAACAGACAAAGCAAATGTATAGAGACAACGAGACAAGTGAACAGGTGTACGATTCTGATATGGGATGGGCTCACAAGAGGTAATCTCAGCGACGAGAAAAGAGCATTCTAGAAGAAAGAAGAAGGGATGCTAGGCAAAACGAGAAGGGAAAAGTACCCTTAAGAGATATAACTTGGATATACTCCACATGAGAATACTATCGAACATGATGGGAAATAGCTCCAAAGGATCATGAGATACAGTAGAAGATGTAGGCAGCAAGAGTTAATTTAATCCAGCAAGTACCAAACTTTGATAAGGAATTTTTCAAACATTACCTGCTACAAATATTGGAGACCTATGATCCGATGTAGAACACAAGCAAAGTGCAAGTGGGCAATTTCAGGAGAACATTTGGACTGCCAAGCCAAGGACTTTCGATACTCAAGGATATAGTGGACTCTAATCAGAGTAGGCAATTAATTCAGAGTGTAACAAATCTAGATAAGGATGAGGCTCAAATACTGATGTCGCATGGAAGTAGAGTTAAGCAGCACCAATTGAAAAACGAAGGGTTGCAGTGCATCATGAATGTCATCATGACGAGATTGTTCAAAGAACAACAGGCTTCTGAGTAATCCATATGGTTGATACCATATATGCAACAAATTGAAAGCCTATGATTGGGCATCTTACCTTTCGTTTCACATTAAGACTTTCTTGATGCGAAGTACGAAGAACTTCTCTATGGTATTCCATGCCATTGGTCTACTGTTGAATTCTGCATTATAAGAGAAAGTGGGAATAGCAGGAATGGATCCTCCCAAAGAATCGTCGGACTTAGCACCGACAGTATTGAGGTGGATCAATGTACAACCTTAGCAAAAGAAGAATAATTTGAAGAGAAGGGTAAAGCAGATATTCAGACAGGTGACACTCCGAAATGAACCTTTTCGAAGTTTAGAGGAGGAGGAATTGCCATATAGGATTGTCGTCTATGTCATGTCGTCATGCCGTCATAAGGAGCATTGTCGGATACCTGCAAGTTGTCGTCTAGACAATGTCATCTAGAGCGTGTCGTCAGCCCAGTGTGCCGACTAGAGAAAGTGTCGTCTAAGCCAAAGTTGTCATCTGAGTAAAACCTGTCGTTTGGAGTTTACACTTTGTCGTCTAGGAATTTTGTCATCTAGGACTGAGAACCCTTCCTTTGATTGCATTTCCTTGGGTTAAACCTATCATTCCCTCATCCTTGGGAATCCTCACGGCTACACTACAATAATTGCCAGAATCATCCAGCCAGAGACAACTCTAGAAATAATACCTTAATGTGTCATTGGTGTGGACCAAGAAGTCATAAGGAGGCAAAATTCCCTAAGAATGCGAATTTGAGAAACTCGCAAAATGTCATTGGAGAGCCTCAAAAAATCCAACAAAACAAGGAGAATAATGTGCTTGTGGTTACACGAGGTCAAGTGAAGAAGGCAAACCAATACCCCAACCCTACCATAGAGAAGGAAAGATGGCACATTGCACATGACATAATACAAGAGGAAATGGAGAAAACTAGGCAAGAACAACTTCTCAAAGAGAAGGTTGGAGAATCCTAGAGAGAAGACATCAACCCAAGAGTTGGCAACGCAAGTACTGAATACAACAGTGGAAGTTAAAGTGTCGAGCTTACTTGGTGCTTTACCAAAGTTGTATGCGACGGTAGGAGAAGTAATGCAATCAGAGAGAGTGATGGAGCTGCAAAGCCAACAAGAAGTAATTGAGAAGATACGGGATCAATTCATTGATCCAATTGTGTTGATGATTGATGTTGCCAAAAAGCCAACATTAATTAACATAAAGTTGCTAGATCACAAGTTGACGCATATAATTGTTGACGAGGGGTCGAGTGTTAACATCTTGCCTGAGAAGACATGGAAAGAGATTGGAGCACCATTCTTATGGTCTCCCAATTTCAAGTTATATGGTGCGGATCAGTATGGAATTGAAATGAAAGGAGCCCGTTAGCACAAGTTGGTGTGCAGCAACAAAGAATACGCTAGGAAACACAAATGTTTCAAGAGGAATATGAAGAGTTGCAAAGCCACAATGCGTAAATGATGGCGCAAATTGTTCAAGAGATTAGAAGGACCATTCAAAATCTGGAATTAATAGAAGAAAGGAGATAGGAAGTGTTGAACAAAATGGAGCAATGAAGATGGACTAGAGAAGAAACAACTCATCAAATGTAGAGGGATGTTTTTGAAGAACCAACATCTCAAGGAGAAGATGGAAGGCGCTGGTTGACGAATACCACCAATATTTCCTCCACAAGCTCCAACGATTCAAGCAGTAGCTCTTATGCACTCAATTTCAATACAAGTAGTGGTACCTCAAGTTCACCACTTACAAGGCAATCCAAGCAGAATGTGTCAAGATTGCAACTAGTCTCTAAGCCAGAAGAAGATAAACTGCAGCCTCAATTTGAGGTAGAAAGGCGAATAAGACAAGTAAATGATACGCCAGTAAATGCCACAAAAGAAGCTCCTAGTAGTTTGCACAAACTACTAGATATCGTCACATCAGTACTAGAAAGAGGCGATGTTGGCAATTTGGGAAGATCGTCAAGTCTTCTCCGTTGTCTACCATTGCCTGGCCAAGAGAGGAGTTTGGTTGGCCTTCCTCCTAGTGGTTTGCAAGGCAGGATTTTCCCTTCAGGTACCCTTAGGCCACGTGATCAGCAGGAAGGCCCACAAGGACCTTTCCCTATTCATGTACAATACAACCAGAGACGACGTAACCAATAGATTGGCCCTTCAAGACCACCTCTTGGTTCATGTCGAAACCAAAGACGCCATAATAGATGACCAAGGAATCAAGGAAGAGCGCAAATGGATCTCGAACAACCTAGAGGAAGCAATAGGCAATCCCAATCAAGGAGGCCCGTCCAAAGGAAAGAACTGATGGAAGGAACATACTTGAGAATGGATCATCAGTAAGGAGGAGAAGGCAATGACAGGGACTAAGGAAAGAAAGCAAAAATGAAGTACCTCATTGGACGCAAAGGTACCAAGATGATCATGCAACGCTAAAGGAAGCAACAAGATGAATGACTATTCCGATGCAACATGTCATACAAATGAGGATGGTACAGCACAATGTTGTACTAGTCCAAGTCGTATTAACGAGGGTCGTACCAAGGGATATCATACAAGTGACGCAAGCATTGGTACGACAAACGCAAGCATTTGTACAGCAAGTGCAGGAATTGTTACGAAAGGTACAAATATAGAGACAATAGTAGACCAAGATCATTGTATAGGGCAGATGGTAGATTAGGTAGAAGGTCACTAACAGGAAGAGACGAATCCATTGGCAAACTACGTGATCAAAGTGGCAATTGTAGTTGTACAAATTCTACGACGCACTTAGACTTAAAAAGGCACATTCCATTTTGAAAAAAATGAAAATAAAAATATAGAAAAAGGACAAAAAGAGAAAAGCACAAGAGGCAGTGGCATGCAATGTGGCAAATTGGTAACTAGAAAGCGGTTGCATGGGCAACAACTACCCTTGTTGATCTTATAAATAGATGCAACGGGAAGGCACAAGCATTTTATTCCTCAACATTTGCAAGACAGGTTAGATCAGCTTCATCTAAGGCAAACGACAGAACGGGTTATAGACAAGTGCTAGTATTGTTGTAGGACGCATACATTGCAGGAATTGTTGGCAGCAAGAGGAGCCATCGACGGAGGAAATAGCAACTGTCATTGATGGAAGAGTTGCAAACGAAGGAACCCTAGAAAAAATATTGTGCGGAAGAACAAAAGCACAGAGGGATTTTTCCAAAAAATTACCAATAGGCATACAAACAAGAGAGGGCATGAAAAGTTTCTAGTCGCAGATGTGAGAAGTTGTAGACTAATAGTGTAGAACATCGAATGGCAGAAGTGATGCAAACAATGTAGATATGTGCAAGGGAGAAAACCATGTGAGTCATGCAAGGGAGCTATCGAGTGAGTCGTGCCATACAAACCCTCCCTTAGAATGACTATCGTGCGAGTAAGGAAGCAGACAACTATCGTACCAATGTAAGCCTGCAAGGTGTCATACAAGTCAGAAGCAAAGGGCTGAAATACTAGTAAGCAAATGAGGGTTGTCATACGAGTTAGAAGGTTGTCATACTAGTAAGTGTATTTGTCGTATCATTTGAAAGTAGACAAGTGTCATACCAGTGTTGGAAGCGGATTGTAGGGGTCGTACAAGTAGCAGTTGACGTTTGAAATAGCAATTGTAGTCAGAGTTGACATGATCGAGCAAGTAGAACAAGAACTAAAGAATGTTAGGGTAAAAAGTAGTATTTACTTTTTTACCATTAGGTTATTACATTATTTACTTTGTTTTACTATTGTAAATGTCTTAACAATAATCTATTGTTAAGATGTGAGATATTATTCACATTGTTAAGTGAATAATATATTGTTAGTAGTTAGCGTTATTCCCTAAGTTGTTAGCTACCTTTAGGGGGGGCTACCTATTACGCGTTTGTTAGCTACATTGGGGGATATTATTTTCTAATATTCCTCAGGCTATTCCTAGCCTATATTGTACTATTTAAACCTACACAATATTAATTCTAGCTAATGCTTATGCTCCAATTTGTAACATTGGTATCAGAGCGGGTTTTTTAGGTCATGCTCCGCTCGGCTCCACTCCACCTGATGTGGCGCTGAGATCTAGGTTCCACCCATTAGTGGACAATACCTGGTTGACGCCACTTTGACACAAGGTGGATGGACAGACATCTGCTAACTAAGAGCATCACCTAACGCTGGATCTCAATACGTTGGGCGAAGAACCACCCCCGCCCCCACAAGGAGGAAGGGGTTGGACAGATCGACCACGACCTTAAGCGATTGACATAGGGAAGCAAAGTGGACTCCTACAGCCTCCTAGACAGACGGGACCTACACGTGGCTCTAACAACCACCTAGACGCGAAAGCAGGGGTGGACAACTCGAATCTCGACGGGGCAGAACATGGACCGTATCGGAAAGTGGCAAACGCAAAGGGCGGACCGGAAAGTGGTTAACGCGAAGGAGGACAAAATTTCCACGTGGCGGTTTGACATGGTTTAGACGGTGAACGCGAGGAAGAGTTTTGGGCAACATCATCTCCCTGAAGGCAGAAGACAAACACAAAAGGGGGCGATTTACCTTTTATACCGCTATAAAAACCTGCCCCACATCACATGTGGGATCATTGGATTGATTTTTTTTGTTTTGTTTTGTTTTGGGCTTCCGCAGCTCAAACAACGGGAGTTTGTGCCTGTCGCAAACGACTCTATCGACCACCTGCACATTTGGAAAATTGCAGTCCCACCATACAATCGTGCATGCAGTGCCATAACGCGGCCGAGCTCACAAGCATTCAGAACGCACGAGAAGAATCACTAAGATTTGACATCACTGCAAACGACTTCCAGCGACCTTGCGCGTTAATTCACAAAAATCCAGGTTTTGCCTTGGGCGACAACGGTTGAAGAATGCTCCGATAGGAACGCAGCTGGCGGAATACATCCTGTGTGGTTGAAGAATGCTCCAATTTGGTTGCAGCCCAAAGCAACCATAAACAACACCGTGCACTCACACGGCTAACAAGAGACTGTTTTTTTAAAAAGAGCGCGGTGAATTTTCCATTCTCCCGACAGGATAAAACGGTAGTTGGTTCCAGCCATTTAGATAAGCGCGTAGCACCATGGCGTCGTGGCAATATTCCCCGCGGTAAACGGAAAATTGCAGGTGACAGCAGACGCATTTCTGCTGGAAATCTTGCACGCCGCTGAAAGTCTTGAGCTAAGAATTTGCAAAAGCAGCACAAACCTTTGCCCATTACACTCCGAGGAAGGTAGCAGGCCGCAACATTTCTGAAGGCTCAGCAGCCGCCTCAATAAGTAACACTTACAATTACTTTACTCTCATCAAGCTTCATAGCCCAGATGGCCAATGACTTTGCGTTAAGGTGCTACGACGCACGAGGTCGCGGGATCAAACCTCACGCGCGCCAAAGGACAGTCTTTTTTGATAAAAAAAAAATTAGGCGCCCAAACTGAAAGGTAATAATATTCTTTTATTTTGCATTTTTTTATTTAATTAAAGTTTTTTTAATATATATATATATTTTAATAATTTAAAATATTAATTTTGTTTTTAAATTTATTTTTACAATTAAATTGATTTTTAAAAATACTATTATATTTTATTATTAAATTAAATTATTTTTCATTAAACTTTATTTAAATTTTGCACAATAAAATTAAAATTAAAAGGCCTATTTTTTGCAAAATTAAAACCAATGAGCGTTTTTTGTTTGCAAAATTAAAATTAAAAGGCCTATTTTTTGCAAAATTAAAACCAATGAGTGTTTTTTGTTTTCTCCACAAAGGGAGATGTAAGACAAGGAAGAGCACCATTTCTTTTGCAAAATTAGGGAGCCCTAAAATCTTCTCAAAACCTTGTTAATTTTGCAAACAATAAAGGATCAAACTTGAATTCTTTTTTGCCAAATTGTAACACAAGGAGACACAAAAATTTGTAAAATTCAAAGGCAAAATGTGCATTTGTTTTCTCCAAGGAGAATTATAACAAAAGAAATTGCACATTCTATTTTTTCCAAAACTGAGAAGAGATTGAAGACCTTGGGTCCATAAAAACCAAGTCATGTGTCGACTAGTTCTGGAAAGCCTTTCAAACACGGGTTGTGTGTCGACTTGACTTGAAAGGAGTGCTACATTGTTAATTTTGCAAATCAAAGGGGGAAGACAAGAAATTGTATTTCTTTGCAAAATTGTAACACAAAGTGAGGAGCACTTAAAAATTACAACTTGTTTATTTTGCACAATAAAAAAGGAAAGGCAATTGTTTTATGCCACATTCTTTGAAAATTTGAAAAACAAGAGGAGACTTTGAATATCAAAATTTTGCTGTAAAAGTTGGTAATAAAGGTGCATTTTCGATATTACTTGACACCTTTATTACAAATTGGCAAATTAGGTGCATTTTCGGTTGCATCCAAAACCTAAGTGATAAAAATTTTGTGGGCACTCTTTGACTGATTATTGCATTTAATTTCTTGTTCTTTGCAATTATAAGTCATCAAAATCAAGAGCACTCAAAACCCCAAAATTTCACAATAATTTGTGTAATTCATTGCACAAGTATAAGCCATTTTTAAAATTGATATTCTCTCCATACAACCCTAAAATTCACTCTTATTTATTTGGCTCAATATCCTCAAACTGATTATTCCTCTTCAGGAGGATTTTTAGGTAGGTGCCATTAAATATCTTTTTGAGTGAATTCACTTTCATTTGAAAAAGAAATTGAGGGCTCTTCTAGAATCCTACAAGATGTTAATAACATCCCTTAATGTATCTCAAAGAAATATAACAAAAGAAATTGCACATTCTATGGTTTTAATAAAAGAGGAATGGAATAGGGTCATTAAAATTGAAAAACAAGATGAAAACAAACGGTACATCTGGATAAAGATCCTAGAAAATAAGTCAGTTATTAGCATAGCAGCATGTTATTTTGCTCCCAAGAATTCTAAATTCTATAAGAAACATGACCTTAACAGAGAAGACCCATACTCCTCCCTAAAAAGAGACATTTCAATATATAGTAAGTTGGGGGAGATTATATTAATTGGATATTTCAATGCAAGGACAGCAAATAAGCAAGCTAACATTCTAGAAGGTAACGAAGATATTGAGATTAATCCTCTTTGGAAGTTAGAAGAGGAAAACCAACAGTGGACCAGGACTTCAGAAGATGAGCATGGGGCTATCACGCAATATGGAGAAGAGTTGTTAGGTCTTTGCAGCATATACAATTTGATTATTTGCAATAGGATGAACAAATGGAAAAATTCAGGAAAGTATACATGCAAAACATATAAGGGACAAAGTGTAATAGACTATGTAATATGCTCACGGAATTACATACCAAAAATAGAGGAGCTAGAAGTGGAAGATTCTCCAGTGGAACTTAAGTCAGATCACAACCCAATTGTTATGAAACTTCGAATGCATGGAGACAAACCAAGGGAAAAACACTTGCAAGGCAATCAAAATAAATATCCTCACAAGGGAAACATTCTCTTAACTAAATGAAAATCGGCAGAATTTTAGAGCAGTATTAAATAACAAGTTACGGGAAAGGGAAGAACTACATCACAGTAGTAGAGATTACAGTAAGAGTGAATGGTTAATGCACGTTATTCAAGAAGCTTTAAACAAATGCAAGAGAGCTAAACCTAAAAAGAAAGAAAATAATAGCTTCCCAACCAACCCATGGTTCGATGAAGATTGCAAAAAAATGCGAAGATTACTAAAGGAACCAACGGGTAAAACAAGAGCAAACAAAAAGAATATGAGAAACTGGTAAGGGCAAAAAAAGAAGAATACACTAGAACAAGGAGGAAAGAATTGATTTACTTAGGGAAGCATGAACCAAAGAAATATTGGAAGGAACTAAGCGTGAAAAGGATGCAAACTGAAAATAACATAACAGTTAATCAGTGGTTGGAGTATTCAAAACAACCGTATCAGCGTAGTAACCAGCAGGAGACACCCCCTACTATCATTGTCAAGAAAGAACTTTTCACAATTGAAGACATTATTCAAGGGATAAAAAATTTAGCAACTGGTAAAGCCCGTGACATAGACAATCTTCAAGCAGAGCATATAAAATGGGGGGTAGATATCTTGGCACCGCAAATCAAAGAAATTTTCAATGAGGTCATACAAAATGGCTTCCCTACCGAGTGGACAACTAGCTTGACCATTCCTTTGTTTAAAAGTGGAGATGTAAATAATCCCTCAAACTATCGAACTATCATGATCAACCCTCTCTTTGCAAAGTTGTTTGGGAGTATGATAGAGCGTAGGATCAGCATATGGGCGGAAGAAAAGGGAAAGAGAGCAAAGGGGCAAGCAGGTTTTAGGCCCAAGCACTCAACTATTGATCACTGTATCACGCTCAGACACATAGTGGAAAAAATATGGGACAAAAAAGGGGAGGCTTTTTGTTGTTTTGTAGACTTCAAAAAGGCATTTGACACAGTGCCAAGGAAAAAATTATGGAGCAGAATGGAAGAGCTAGAGGTTCCAATTCACTACAGAGGCAGCAGTTCACGGACTATATGAGCATATAAAGGCTAGAATCAGAACACAGGAAGGGTTATCTGAATGTTTTGGTAGTGACATAGGTGTCAAACAAGGTTGCCCTCTATCTCCGATCTTATTTGGGCTGTACATTGACAAGTTAGAAGAATGGATAAACAAATTTGGGGGAGAGGGTGTGCATTTAGCCAAATATGTGGTAAAACTCCTCATGTATGCAGATGATGTAATTCTTGTGGCCAAAACAGCCAAAGATCTAGAAGATCACCTTCAAGCTCTAGAACTCTTTTGTAAAGAAGTTGGGAGGCAGGTGAACACAAGCAAAACAAAAATTATGATTTTTTCAACAAAAAAGAAGCAACAACTCAAATTTCAGTTTGCAGGAGAACCGCTTGATGTAGTAGTAGAATACAAATACCTGGGCATAGACTTTCATGACAAACTTAATTGGAATACATGTAGGTTGAAAAGAACTCAAAGTGGTTGGAGAGCACTATATGCACTTCAAAACAGGTGTAGGAATGCCGAGTTGTGGGACCGGAAGACCACCAAGGTCTTATTTGGCCTACTTGTTACACCGGTTCTGTTGTATGGTTGCGAGGTGCGGGCTAGTGGCACAACAAATGCAAAATGGAGGCAAATAGAAAGGATTCAAAAATATCTAATCACAAACTTTCTCAAAATTAAGGCCACAACCCCTTATGAAATTATTCTAGCTGAAACTAGAATGTTCCCTTTAGAAGCAATTGCTATGACCAAGCTATTATGTTACTTGAAAAAAATAGAAAATATGACAAATGATAGATGGCCTAGGGCAGCTAGGGACGAAGAGTTGCATAGGTGAAAGAATACATGGATGAAACAAAATCAAAAATGGATGAAACGTTGGGAAATCAACATAAATGAATGCCCAAATGTCAACAAAGACATAAAAAATTATGTGAATGAAAAGTTCAAAAGTGGAATGTGGAAAAATGCAAGCAGGAAAAGACAATATTATATTGCAAATTTTAACCCAACGTCTGACGACAGGGAAAAAGCGTATATAGGTGCTGAAATCAAGTGGAAGGAAAAAATACTCATTGCTCAGATAAGGACTAGCTCTCAAAGGCTTAGATGTGAAACGGGGAGATGGACAACGCCCAAAGAACAATGGGAAGAAAGGATATGTACTCTATGCAGCACAGGGGCAGTAGAGGCAGAGGAACACTTCATCTATAAATGCCCAAGTTTTTCAGATATCCGTGACAAATACAAAGAAACACTTGGGAACGAGTTTATGGCAGATTTATTTGAAGACAGTAAAATAAAAAAAGTTGGGCAATTGCTAACACAAATCAGCAGGAGAAGGAACAACCTTCTCAAAGATATCAAAGATCATATGATATGATTTGAGTAATTGTACTTCCATATTTGAGGTCCCATAGACCATATTTGGGTCTTGTGGACGTAATTAAAATCTTTCTTATTTATTTGGCTTAAATATCCTCAAACTGATCATCTTTCTTCAAAGAGAGTTTTTAGGAAGGTGCCATTAAATACCAATTAAGAGTGAAAGAAAGATCATCTTGGTGCAAATTCTAGAACCTTCATCATGGCAACTATCAACAAATACCTAAATGATACACAATTGCTTAAAGGTCCTAACTATTCAGCATAGAAAACAAGATGAAAGCCATCCTTACTGTAGAGGAAATGTGGGATTTAGTTGATGGCACTGAAGCAAGACCCACATCAACAAGAGCAGATCAGAAAGCATGGGACAAAAAGAACAATCGTCTTCTCATGTTGATTCTCCTAGCTACTATTGATGAGATCCAACCTCACATAAGTGAAGCTAAAAATGGTAAAGATGCATGGGATGCACTTTGTACCATTTTTGAAGGCAAGAATCAATCAACTATTCTAAACCTTCAAACACAATTTCATAAACTCCATATGAAGTCAGGAGAACCAGTAGAACTATTCCTCTGTAGAGTGGTAGAATTGAAGTCAAAGATGAATGCTTTAGGAGCAAAAGTAGAAGATACTATTCTGACTTTAGTAATATTGAGGGCTCTTCCAAAATCCTACAAGATGTTAATAACATCCCTTAATGTATCTCAAAGAACAGTCAACTTTGTGGAGTTAGTCAATTTGCTTCAAACAAAGGAAGCAAATCAGCTCCAAAGCGATGAAGTGTCAAACAATGCACTTTACTCGAACAATCAGGGTGGAAAGAAGAAAGGAAACTTTCAAAAGGGAGGATCATCTTCAGGATCATCTTCAAAAGATAAGGGAAAGCAACCTCAAAAGAAGTTTTGCACAAATTGTAAAAAGGACAACCATGACACCAATCGGTGTTGGTTTAAAAACAAGCAAAACAAAAATGGCAAAGGCACATCACAAAGGCAAAATAGACAAAGAGGCAATGTTGCTAGTGAAGTGTTTGATTCCGATTTTGATTCTGGTTCAGAAAGAGCACACAAAGTGCTCATGGCTCAAACAACATTGTAAAGGGAAACAAATTTGTCACCCTAGACAAGCACCATTCCAACTCTCTTTTTAGGCTTCATAAATAGCATAAGTTTTTGTTTGAAGTACTTGCAATAAAGGGGTGGTTGTACCTCTTTTAGGCTTCATAAATAGCAAACTTTTTTTTGTTTGAAGTACTTGTAATAAAAGGGGGAGATTTTCTAGTGTAAAATTTGCCTAGGAGGTAATCTTTGTAAAAGCCTTAACAAGCTTCATGAGTTGCATATCTTTTGCAATTTAGGGGGGATAACATTTCTTTCTTACTTCACATTATTTTTTCTAAAAAGGGAGGACGACTTATAAGGGTGCATTTTCGGCAGCAACCGACACCTTAGTCACACTTCTTGCATAAATTCCATTACAACATGTTTTGCAACAAGGGGGGAAACTTATAAGGGTGCATTTTCGGCATCGACCGACACCTTAGCTACCTTATCAAAACTTTTTGCAAAATCATATTGTAACAGAATGAACCTCGTATGTAGTGATCTACTCTAGTACACCTAGCGGTTGCAACGGCAGGTTACCCATGCAATCCGGTTGGATGACAAGATTATCATAAGGACATTGGTTGATGCGAAAACAAAGCAAGGAATGACCCACTTTTTGCTTAGGGCAGCCAGAGCACTATGACAGAGCCCGAGCCAGAGCAAGAGCCAGCATATCAGCATCTTTTTCACTGTATTGGGGCAGTTATATACATTACCCAAATAATGTAATAAGGAGGGATGTTAGGGTAAAAAGTAGTATTTACTTTTTTACCATTGGGTTATTACATTATTTACTTTGTTTTACTATTGTAAATGTCTTAACAATAACTTATTGTTAAGACGTGAGATATTATTCACATTGTTAAGTGACTAATATATTGTTAGTAGTTCACGTTATTCCCTAAGTTGTTAGCTACCTTTAGGGGGGGCTACCTATTACGCGTTTGTTAGCTACATTAGGGGATATTATTTTCTAATATTCCTAAGGCTATTCCTAGCTTATATTGTACTATTTAAACCTACGCAATATTAATTCTAGCTAATGCTTATGCTCCAATTTGTAACAAAGAATCCACCCAACTCTGGGAAGAAGAGAAGAAAGTGCAAGAACCAATGCGAGAAGAACTCTCATTGGTCGTATCCAAAAACAAGAGAAGGAACATGGTTCTAACACAAAACAAAGTAGGAATAGACAACACAGTGGACACTCGTGGGAACGACCTCAAGGTGACACTCCGAAGGAGAGGCGAATGGATGCTTCACCTCATAAGGGGAAGGAAAGGATGCCAATACCACTAAAGGACATTACATGGCAAGAGCCAATGGGGGAAATTTGCCACAACTGGTGGAGGGCAAGCATAGACGATGACCCATTGAAAGCTGTTTTAAGAAGGCAGGCGTAAGTTGCATACTACAGATTCCGAATTTTGACAAGGAATTCTTTGAGAGCTACTTGTTAAACATAAAATCCACTACAAAACACAAGCAAAGTGAAGATTGGTGACAAAAAGGTGCAAGTGGTGTTTTCACCTGGCAATTTTCGAAGAACATTCGGATTGTCAAGCCATGGATTGTCTATCCAAAGGGAGACAACAAACCAAGACCAGTGGAATAAAATGATCCGTGAAGTCGCTAATATAACTCCAGATAAATTTGCGACACTGACAAAGCATGAGAGTTGTGGAATAAAGCACAACTAAAGACAATGAAGTTGAAATGCACCATGAACGTGATAATGTCCAAGTTGCGAGAGCAACTATGTTCAGAGATACCAACCTAGCTTGTACAATACATGCAAGGCATCATGAACTGTGTTGAATACGATTGGGCATCATACCTGTCACAGCGCATTAAGAATTTCTTGATGTGATATTCGAAGAACTTTTCGATGGTGTTTCACGCTATTGCATTGTTAGTGAATCATGTAACACAAGAAAAGTTGCAGTTTCCTACACTAGATTCTCCAAGGAAGATAGCAAAGTAGAAGCCAATGATCATGGGGTGGATCAATGTAATGCCATTTGCAAAGGCAAAGGAAAGTACTCTAGTGAAAACGAAGAAGATATTGAAGAGTAAGGACTTGCCAGATGATGAGGCAAGCGAGGATTCAACAATGAAGAAGAGCAACAGCCAATACCAGAGAAGAGGCATAGAAGGTTTGTACACCTAACCGAAGATGTTGCAAAAATAGAACCATAGTCTGTGGAGAAGATTGCACAAGGAGGAGCTATGCAGCAAGCGCAGGGATTGACAGGAGTTGATATGGACAAAGAGGTACGAGATGCAATGGATGCAGTTCAGGTGGAAGCAGTGGGAGAAATGTGAAGACCACGCAACATTTTTGCAGAGTTTGAGCAGCATACAGATTCATGTGCATCACCTCAATCGCAAGAGGAACCATTGTTCGAAATCACATCCACGGCAGAGGAGTTGGCAAGGGAAGAAACAATTCCATCTGAGGTGCCAGAGAGAGGAAAACAGCTAGCAAGGGAAGAGGCAGTGCTGGCAGAAGCAGAAACAAAGACAGAAAGGCAACCCGCAGTAAAATATAAATTGACAAAGAGAGAAGGCAATGGCCAAAGAATGGAACAGTTGGTTGATGTTGTGGAGCAGCCAATCTTGGGAGGCAAGGCAGCAAAGAAGACTATCAATCTACAAGGTGACGGTGAAGGAAACAGAGAAAACCTCACTGAGGAAGAAACTGAGGTTGAAAAATCTAGTAGAGGCAAGTGAGCATTTCATGGTTGAAGTGTTGAATCTCAAACATCCATCAAACTTGGGAGAGCATGTGGAGGAACAAATTGATGTACTCTTTGACAAAATGATGAAGATTCTAGATCGAACAAGATTGGAATTCAGGATGTGTTGCATTAGACGATTGAAGAAGTGGTAATTTATAGTCCATGAAGAAGTAGAAAAATTGAGACAATGAGTTCAGGATGAAGAAAGGACGAAGGAACTCACTGAAATCCATAAGCAGCAGCCATGGGAATTGCAAGCTAGTAACATGCAGAGGATGGTGGAAATAAAGCAATTATCAGCACGAACGATGACGATATATAGGCAGTCAACCCAAATATATCTTGATGAAGCAGATATAGCACCTTGTTCAAAAGATACAATAGGAGTGGAGTACAGGAAGGTTGCACATGAACTAGTAAAGATGCATACAAGAATTAATTTCTTGGCATGTGTAGCTACTAGATTACAAAAGATCCACCAGTCAAAGGAAGCATATGCTAACCAATACGAGGAGATGAGGAAAGCAAAGTAAGAAGCTTAGGCAAAACTAGTTGTCTTGAAACAAGTGGTTGAAGCAGAATTGAATGCTTTAAAGCAAGAGGTTGAGGAGAAGAATAAGACTCAAGAAGAACATAGTGAGTTAATTGGGCAGCTGAAACCCGAGTGCTCAATCACAGAACAAATGTCGGAAGTGAAGACCAAGGAATAGGAGCAAAAAGATCAGCCAATTGTAGAAAGAGACGAGCAGCTTGCAGAAACGGCATAGAAAGCTAAGAAAGAAGTTGACGATGCCTTTGCGCAGAGGGAGAAAAAGCTCTTGACAAAACCATCTTGGATGGAGTATAGGACCAATCATTATGGTATAGGAGCAAGATACCATAATTATGCCAAGAGGCTAAAGGACAAGAATGAAGCATTGAAGTTGCAAATCATAGAGATGGAAGGAGCACTTGTTTTGACACCTCAACGGCAGCAGTTGAATCCCTAGGAACTAAAGGAGAAGTTGACAAGGATGCCAACCAAGGTAAAGCGGAGGGCAGATGTAGTTACTGGTTCTGGACATCAGAAGAATAAGTAGTGCAAGTGCACTAAGTGTAAATAATTGTAAATGTAATGTAATGTAAATGAGAGTCAAATGCATATGTAATGAAATTAAATGTAGATAAAATGACAATGTCATGCAATTTGATCATGTGATTTGATAAATTGCAAATGGACTTTAGGATAATAGGAAATATTGTGTACGTCTGAATATGGAGGCAGTTGGGTGGTGCATTGTCCTGGGAAGTCGTTGGTAATGGCCAGGACAGAAATTTAAATAGACCCCCCCTCCTACATTCGAGACCATTTATCCATCTATGTGTGCATCTAGGAATCTACCAAGAATCTAGAGAGTATGTTGTGTATTGAGGATATCTAGTGTGTCTACTGTCTAGGGAGAGACTAGAGTTGTGTACTGGTAAACCATATGTGCAAACAATGCAATATGTATGTATATTGTATATGCATTGTGCGGTACTCTATAGAAACATCCCATTGAAGCGATTGCCTCATCTTCTATCCATGATGTGTGTGATTTGTGTATGAGTGTGTTTGCCATTGGTAGTTGGTAGTTGTGTTGGATTCTGTGTGCAAGGATCATTATTGCAAACAGAGTGTGGAACAAATAAGTTGTAGTCGAGAACGCAATACGATGACTGAGCATGTCGTTCTAGGAGCCTGATTGTGGTCGTTCCAGTGTGAGTGTCTTCTAGTGGTATGGAGCACTTGGTAAGAATTGATCCTGTTGCTCCAACACTTGTCGTTCCAGTGTGTGCCAATCTAGTGGAACTGTCGTTCTAGTGTGTGCCATTACAACACTTCGTCGTTCTAGCAAGTGTCGTTCCAGTAAATGTCGTACTAGTAGAATCATCATTGTTATACGAAGTCAAGTTTGATGTTGTTCTAATATAGACTGATGAGTAGAACTACATTGACTGCAATCTTGTTTGGCCCCTAATTTGTCATCCTATCCTTTATCTCTAGAATGCTTACCATCGTGCTACAACTTCTAAGAAGTTTAGGGACCCCACCCCTATTAGATCATGACCACATTATTGTGGCTTTTCAGAGAACCACATTCTTGTGGTATTACAACAAACCGTATCATCATAGTGCCCATGGGAATTGAACTCTAGCACGGTCTTTGTGAGCAAAACATTCTCACCAGACAAACTTCAACCCCATCGGCTTCCTATGATTCATAGTCAACTACTTATTTCAATTTATGAATGCCATTTCATACATGATACCCAAGGTTGTGACAAACAATTTCAATGGTAGGATTGTGAAGCTTGGATAGCAAGATATACTACTACACGCGTTCATAGTTGTAATTTCATCTATAATCCTACACACAAATCATGATTATTTCTTAGTAAACCATAAAAATAAAAACTGATCTCATTATTGACAAGTCATTAGTCCACATCATCACAACCTTTATATGAGGACTCAAAGCATGTTGAGAGGAAAAGCAGATTTTTTCAAAGAACAATTCCCTTCAAGATATACGAAGCCCCATCACTTTTAACCTATGTATGCACCCAATGACAGTTTGGAAGGTTAAAACTTCTCCTTCAACCAGGATAATTTGTTCCACACACAAGGACAGGTTGTATATGTACCTACAACAACTATTTAAAAAAGGAACTTTCTATTAAAAAGGTACAAATAAATTAAGGTCATCAGAGCAACATAGTAGAGGGCAAGTCAGAATTGATTTCAGGAGGCAATATTCAGATGAATAGTTGATAGATGCAAGATGCATTATAGATCAACACCATAACAAAAAGAGGGGTTAAATTCAATACTATATTAGCTATACTGCAATGTTCCTTCTTATAAAATGAAGAGAATAACAAAGTTCTATTTCAAGTTTCCGTATCCACATAGATATAGTTTACTCAGAGTAGCCCAACAAAAAGGGGTAACTTCCTACACATGCTCTTTGGTATAAAAAAATTACCCAAATTAAAAGTCTTTTTCTAAACAAAAAATATGTTCGGATATTCACCTTAACAACAGGAGGAGCATTGAGGGGAGCCCCATCAGTTCCACGACACATAACACTAGCCAGATCAAATCGGAATCCATCTACATGATATTCTGTGACCCTTCAACATAGAAAACAAAACAAATGGATTTAGAAGAAAAAAGTTAAGCTCTTGTTAGGAGAAATAGACAGATGCAAAAATTAGCTTGTATCTTTTAATTTCAAAATAGTCACAAATACTCATTAGAATATTAATGTTCATATAAAAATAGTCTCAAATATTGATTAAAATATTAATGTTCATAGCATACTTTTGTACGCAATTGTACATAGAAACTATGTGAGACAGTACTAAATTTAAGCTTGTTAACTGCATGTCAGGACCCAACAAATGTTAAAGCATGTAATAGTTCATTGAAAGAGTCACAGTTTATGTAAATTAATATGTTGTCAGACATGTTGAATAAAGTCAATGGATATCATCAGCGCCGCTCACTACGTTAAAAAATTTACCTGGTGCAATTGGAGGTTATAGTGGCAGCAAGAAGCAGGATTCGAACCCACAAAGAGGTGTTGAAAAATGTAACGAGTTACTGATTCCTCTAGTATACGCAAAAAAAAAAAAAAAAAAAAGGTCGATGGATACTATGTAAATTAAAATGTTGCCAAATGTGTTGAATGAAGATAATGGGTACTTCTATGCCTACCATACCAAACCAATGTATGTGATATGCCAGCGTGAAAGCTTCTTACAGTATATGTCAGATACGCCTTTTTTCTTTGCAGGTCATGTCCAAATAACATTCTGAATAAGGCAATGCCACATCTGAGACATATCTAAGCATTGATGCCATAGTTAAGCAATACCCAAATATGGCTGGATATACCAGGATGTCTATGACAGAGCAAAAAAAAAAATTATCATGCTAAATTTCATATTTGGTCTATTCAAGTGAAATGCATCCCATCTCAAGACTTGAAGTTAAGAAAATAGACAACATCTATTTATCTTGTACTTGAAGAGAGGTACACAAGATCAATATTTCATCATATCCTAAACTAATTGGTAAACAATCATTTTACTTGAAGCTTCCTTCAAGTAAATCCCTTGTATGGAATATCTAGCACGAATTATAGGAAACTTTCATCTCAAAAGTCAGACAGACTCCCAGTTTGTTCATTGATTCCTACAGAGGACTATTATTGAAATGCTTACTTCAGGACTTAGAGAGCCAACTGCCAAGTACTAGAGTGAGGCGACATACCACTTCTCTTATTTCTGATTTATCAGATGTCCTTAAAGAAGAAAGTAAAATGTTGTATCTATTTATTCCCTTTCTTTTTTATGGGTTACATGGGATAGAAATGGTCACACCCATATTACATCAAGACCACATAGTGGTATTACAACAACCTGGCAAGTATGCGTGTATCGCTTGGTAAGATACAAATGTTTGTCTCAAAGTCTAGGAATTTAACCAGTTGAGATGATGTCATATGATTGTATTTATTTATTCTTAATATAAGGAAACAAAAGAAATATCCATTTTCAAAAGTTTTCGGTGTACAAACCAAAGTCAGTATATTCCCCCAAGTTGGGATAAATATATGTATAGATATATATATATGAATGAGCATACCCATGGTGTAGCTTACATGAGGGTTCCCAGAAGACAATCATGTGTACAAGCAGCCATATGTGTCCCAGTAATTTTGATATTATAATTATATTCTTTAATTTTGTGTTATTATTGTAGATTAATCAAAGTTATGTTAAGTTTCTTCATATCATAAGTTCAGCTTGAGATTTGACATTGTATCACAGCAAGGAGAATTTGAGAATGATATAGGCATACACCAAAAGAAGGGCACAAGAGAGAAGAGCACGAGGAAGAATTTAAAATAGAGGAACAAAATGATGAAGAATCAAAGGAAACAGAATGTCAGGTTAAGGTTGCAGCATATCGCCAGCCCAACCACCCTGAGTGACAACAATCTTGGAGGCATGGCTTAGGGCATCAATATTATTATGGATCTATGTGGAGTCAGAAAGTCATCAACTGGACAAACTAAATTGTATTCTCTTGTTGACAAATTGCATTCCTTATGTTTTACTTCTTCCATGGACTCTGCTGCTGCTGCTGCTGCTACTGTAGATTCAACTTTTGATTCTTCTATTGGTTCCTTAACTTGTTCCCTTACCATAACTGCTTCTTGCTTCTCCTTGGATCCTTGCTCCTTAAGCTGAGAAATATCTTGCAATGTTATCTTCTTTTTCCTATACCATTATCTTCTTTTTCCTATACCATAACTTCATAAACTTCTTTTGCACATTAATGTTAAAAGTACCTAAAGAATGTAACCAAGGATAACCAAGAATAAAATCCACACTATCCATCTCAATAGCATGAAAATCTAAATGTAAAACATATTTATCCATGGTGATCTTCAAATTTTCAAAAATATAAGCATTCTCACCCTCAAGTTGTATGCCCTTAATTTTTTTTGTCTGAACCTACAACCTCTTAGCCAAAGAATATTAATGAAATTATATTTGCTGCTAGGGTTTATGAAAATAATAACCTTTTCCTTTTGAATGCAACTGTAAACTTGCAAAATAGAATTTTTAGATGAATTTAGATCATTCTCTTGCTTTTGTAAATCCAAATATATGGCTTCTTCATTCTTCTCACTATCTTCCTTAACATTTTTCTCTTTCTCCTCGAGTAATTTTATTTCTTTTTCATAGTCTTCATTTTGTTTCTTGAAAAATTCCCACTCTCTTTTTATTTCATTTCTCTCATTTTGAATCCCTTGTAGTTTCTTTTCAAGGTCTTTGATGACACCCATCAAGCTATCTATCTTTTTATCCCTTCCCTGAAGCTCTCTTTTTAATTCCTTTTGTTCTTTTTGAAGCATGTTTATTTCTTTTGCATAACCTTTGAGTGTATCCTTCAAAGTAGCTATCTTTTTATATGGGTCCCAATGACTTAAGAATGCATGCTTCAATTCTCCCCAAGTGTACCCATTATTCTTTTCAAACATAAAACTTAACAACCATATTCTAGCTTCCTTTTCTAAAAGTGTAGTAAGGTGGAATTTCCAATAAGGATCAACAAAATATAAAGACTTAAAATATGTCCACCATTGTCTAGCATCAATATCATCTGCTTTAGAAAACTTTTGAAGTGCCATGAGTTCACATCCACAAAAAAGATAATGCAAACTAGGGTTTTACAAAAATATATATATCCCCATTGATTTGAAGTTAAAATTCCACATAAACAATTAGATCTACAATTTATCTTCAAAACAAAATAACTGCAACTGATTTGCTTACCCCAACTGACAAATTTTGTCTTCTAAAAACAATCACGATTTGAAAATTTGTCACTGCCCTTGTTCCAGACGGTTGGCTTCACAAGGTCGTATCTCCCTCAATACTGCTCAGATTCCTTCATATGACCACTCATGTTAAAGCTCTTCAAATTCCGCACACAATGGTCCAAAAATCATCTAAATTGAACAAACGTTCGCAGAGATATGACTCCTAAAAAATGAGACGTTTTTTCTGGAAAAAATATGTCCTAATTTTGCAATCCACAAAAATAAAAACAATCCCTACTTTGCCAAAATCGTTCCTTTGATACCACTTGTTACGAAACTTTATTCACATTAACAAAAATAATTCACCAATATGTAGAAATATCAAATCATTCATCCACAAATAAATATCTACAATAATAATCACAAAACGAGACAAAGGTAGATAATACCCTTAAGGTAGGGCAACCCCAATAAAACTCCTTAAGGAAGGAAAACTCCACAATATCTCCCAAGATGAGAGCGCCACTTAGAGAGGGCAAGGCCTCATAAGCCACTTCATGGAAAAAGACAATTACAAGTAATACTCCATATGATTGATCTTCATGATCATTCCAATGACAATATCCCTTCTTTATATACCCATCTTCTATTTCTACTTTGGGAAGCCGACTACTAACCCCTCATCCCACTCATTATTATAAGATAATATAATAATATGATCAACATTGGGTTATGTGCGGCCTATGCCAATCCTTATACAATATAATATCATATCCCCATATACCTATTGCTAGATACCATAACAACGAGTCCATACCATAGCATACATCAAACTACCAACTGCACTAGCATAAGGTACCAAACTCATGTCTTCCATCTCCATAGAGGTGGATGGGCATTGTTCGGTGGTCAACTTAGTTCCTGCAGCAATTGGAACCCTAACTGCCTTGCTCTTATCCATGTGAAACCGCTGCAAGATAGTGGAAACATACTTTTGTTGGCTCAACCAAAGTTTCCTGTTTTCCCTATCTCTAGCAATCTCCATCCCTAGAATCAATCTTGCTGCCCCTAAATCCTTCATCTCAAAGTTTAGGGAAAGCTGAGTTTTTAAGGTCCTAATCATCTCTTTACTATTCCCTATCAACAACATGTCATTGACATACAATGTGATAATAGTAAACCAATCATTATCCTGTTTATAATATACACAATGATCTGATTTTGACCTTACAAAACCCAATTTCAGTACATAGGAATCAAATTTCTTGTACCACATTCTAGGAGATTGCTTTAGCCCATAAAGAGACTTATGTAAATGGCAAACCAATTTTTCTTTACCTTTCACAATGTAGTGCTCCAGTTGTGACATATAGATCTCCTCCTCCAAATCTCCATGTAAAAAAGTTGTTTTCACGTCCATTTGTTCTACTTCCAAATCATATGAGGCTGCCACTGAAAGTAGAAGTCTAATGGAGGTCAACTTCACAACCGGAGAGAAGATCTCACCAAAATCTATTCCCTCAACTTGGGAATAACCTTTTGCAACCAATCTTGCTTTGTATTTGTCTACTTTTCCATCCGCTCCCTGCTTCCTTTTGAAAACCCACTTGCATCCAACGGGCTTCCTTCCCTTAGGTAAATGAACAAGGTCCCAAGTGCCATTTTTCTTGAGTGCAGCCATCTCCTCATCCATGGCATCTTTCCAAAAACTATTGTCCTTCATCTACAAAGCCTCCTTTACACTAAGAGGCTCATCCAAGTTAGTAGACAAAGCAAAAATACAATTTAAACTAGGTGGGCTATACCTTTTTGGTTGTTGTCTTGGTCATGTGGACCTCCTAACCCAATGGGGTTGAGGTTGAGGCTCCTGATCCTCATCAAAATCATCATGACTATTCAAAAGTTACTCCTCATTAGGCCCATCATGAGCATCATGCTCATCATCACCATCATCTCCATGTGCAATTTCTTTGCTTGTTTCTGGTTCAAATTGCAAAATCTGGTTTGATGTTTTACTTTGCTGCTCCTCCTTTGAAGAATCCTTCATCTCCCTAAAAAAACGCATCTCGGATCCAAACAACCTTCTTTGTGACTGGATTCCTTTTATCCCATCATCGTAGCCAATGAGGATATATTTCTCCGCTTTGTAATCAAGTTTCGATCTCTTCAACTTAGGCACATGCACATATGCCTCACAACCAAACACTCTAAGGTGTCTCAATGAGGGCTTTTTCCCCGTCCAAACCCCCATAGGGGTTTCATCAACAAGAGCTGATGTAGGAGACCTATTAATCAAGTAACATATCGTACTAACTGCTTCAGCCCAAAAATTCTGTTCTAGACCAGCATTGGTTAGCATACTCCTAGCCCTCTCCATCAGTGTCCTGTTCATCCTTTTAACAACTCCATTTTGCTGAGGTGTATAAGGAGTTATCTTACACCACTTAATTCCATGCTCCCTAAAAAAACTATCAAATTCTTTGGTACAAAACTCTCCTCCATTGTCTATTCTAAGAGACTTAATCTTTCATCCTGTTTGGTTCTCAATGAGAGCTTTGAACGCCTTGAACTTAGCAAACACTTCAGATTTTCTCCTTAGAAAATAAACCCATGTCATCCGTGAATGATCATCAATGAAAGATACATAATACAATGATTTAGATAATGAAGGTACATCAATTGGACCACATACATCATTATGCACTAAATCATGTAAATGCCTGCATCTATGAGAGCTCGAGTAAAATTTAACTGATTTTTGTTTTCCATTAAGACAATTTTCACAAAACTCAAAATCAAAGGAAACATCATTTATCCCCTCAATGACGTATTTACTCAACAAGGTTTTAAGACCTTTGTCACCAATGTGACCAAGCCTATAATGCCACAACATAATCTTATCCATTGGTAAGTTGCTATCTGGAACTGATGTACTCTTGCATTCAATCGTCTTAGCATCAAGACGAAACCGTGTCCTATCACATACTCCTTTAGCAAGCACTATTGATCCACGAACCATAGTGACTCTTCCTTTGTGAAAGATCACTTGCACACCCAAGTCATTTAGGCTACTCATGAAAATGAGGTTCCATGCCAGACCAGGAATATGCAAGACATTGGTCAAGGTCTTGATCATGCCATTTGAGAGTTGTAAAGAAATTCTCCCTCTACCAGCAACCTTGAGGAACAAGTTTGTAGAATGATTTTTAATGTACTGAAAGTCTGATACTCAATTCCATTTCTACTTATATACATTTCCATATCTGCAGCACTTTAAAATAACAACAAACAAGCAATGTACAATAACAGCAGATAATAAATAAAATACGCAGATTTTATATTAATAGCAATTGTACAGCAATAACATACAATCTGCCATTTATGCGGCAATAGCATTCCAGGGTTTCCTACACATACAACATCATACAGATTTAATTGGTTACAACAATGCACTCTCCCTTTGTTGCAATCGTACATTTACAGCCAACAACAACCCGCCATCATCCGCATACCTCCATCAACCCTTACATCCGAATGAATGAGGCAAGGGTCATATTTATACAACTAGAAATTAGTTGCACCCTTTAACTACTTGACACCTCATCATTCTCCAAATTACATTTGACTTGCATTAGCTTACATTTGCATTTCATTTCATAAGTCACTTTATGACTTTGTCATACATGCTAATATTTCACTTTATCACATATAATATTAAATTATGACTTTATAACTTTATAACATTAGTTAAATATATGTATGCACATTTCGTCAAACACTTTGCGTACAACTACAAAATAACACCAAAATGACAAAACTTATTTACTAAAACAGACATATCAATTTGCCTACCTACAGTGTTGTCCCCCAAGTACACACACCCACTATCACTTTCCTAGTACTCCATGAAGTATGCCCAATGTGGAGTCATATGGTATGATGTTATTAAATGAATCAACCAAACGTCATCCCTCATGTGAGTGGAAAAGGTAGACATGAATGCATCTCCTGCATCCTCCAGATAAGACTTAGAATCAAAATCCTCCTCGGATTCATGCTTGTTCTTATGTTTCTTCTCCTTGCAATTTTTTTTCACGTGCCCCTTCTTCCCACAATTCCAACATTTGATCTTTGTTAGAGTGGGAGTCTTGGATCTCCCCTTGGACTTGGACCGGCCAGCTTTCTTCTTCCCCTTGTTCCTTTCTTTGGATCTTCCATGAACAACCAACACATCCTTGACACCTTATGTGGTTTTCCTCCGCATCTCTTCTAAAAGCAAGGTAGAGACTATCTCCTCCATCTTCAACTTGGTACTAGTGGAGTTGATAGCCATTACTATGTTGTCCCAAGAATTAAGTAACAAACATAGAAAGTGATACACTGGTCCTCCTCGTCCATCTTCACTTTGATGGATCTTAGCTGCGAAATGATAATGTCGAATTCGTTCAAGTGTGCTGCTACAGAATCTCCATCCCCAGTCCTTAGGGAATACAATTTCTTCCTCAAGAACAATTTGTTCACAAAGGATTTTGGTTTGGTAGATTGAAGCCAACCTCCCCCATCCTTAGGGAATACAATTTCCCTCAAGAACAATTTGTTCACAAAGGATTTTGGCTTGGTAGATTCAAGCCAACCTATCCTTCAAGATTTTCGTAGTAGGGCACTCACTTACATTCATATCCTTCACTTAGATACCCACTTAGATTGAAGCCAATTATTACAAGATTTTGGTAGATTGAAGCATATAACCGAATGAGGCTTCGTGCCTTCCGTTCCATCACCATCCATTCACCCTTGTCCATCGCTCTTATTTGTGATTCAGTAACTGTCACCGCTGCCACAAATCATGATCAATTGGCATGTCCTTCATCTTCAGTTTCCCTTAAGCCATTGAACTTCTCGATCTCAATTTTGTGACTTCCTATGTGTGAAGGCATCTGCAATCTATTCCTGTGCCACAACCCACCAGTTTCAAGATCAAATCCATCTCGAGGATCACACTAACTAGGTCTATCTAGCTACTACACAGACCCTTACACAAGGGTTTTCTCTCGTCCTTACGAGAAAACTGTGGAACCAGCCCATAGACACTAGTAGAACCTCACTCTGATACCAATTGTAAGGAATTAAAGCTGCGGAAATAATTCCTAAACATTCAATCTTCTAGGGAGAGTAGCAATCAGCCTGCTGTAAATTCATGTACAGCCAGTACATTAAGGAAACAGTCTGCTGTCTTACATTTACAGTCAAATATAACATGCAGAAAATTTGCTGTAAACTTATTTACAATCAACAAAACACGTGAGAGTCTGCTGTAAATTTTTTTCAATGAGTTTACACAGGTTTTAGAGTCTGCTGTAAATTCATTTCAAAGGTCTGAAATTATTTACAGTCATATATATTCTTATGGAAAGTCCTTAATTTCTATACAAAGAAACATTTTACAGCATTTAATGTGTTCCTTATAATCTCATAATTAAATGTTCAGCCTCTATCTAAATTGCATTTAATTTATACCAGCAACATAAAGGAATATATACATTCACACACACATAGAGAAAGAGAGAGAGAGAGAGATTTGACGGGGAAAACCCTTTCGGGAAAAAAACCCCAGGAAGAAAATCAGGACCAGCCTCCTATGTAGAGATTTATTACCAAATGTGCAATCAACAATCCTCCTACACAAAGCTCCAAATCCTCCCTTTTCTTCTTCTACACCAAATTTGAAAGATGAAGATAAAACAAAATGAATTCCAACGCCTCTTTAAATAAGTAAAGGAGTTGCGCACAGATAAGATAAGATGAAATAGTTAACTCAGCTCTAACTATTCCATCTCTATCCATCAAGTCTCCAGTTCCACCTTCAATTAAGGGAGTTGCTTCACTTAACTCCACTGCCCAACTCATCCTTATCCTAAGAATGGGCCCCACATGCTTTAAGTAATCTCAATGTCCAATTAGGGCATTAATTCCTAGGCACCTCAATTTAATACATCATTTCATCACCTTTTTTACATAATTAATTGACAAGTAAATACTTCTAGGACCCCATTATCTAGAATTGATGGGACGTCCTATTACAAAGTAATTAATTATTAGAATTTACATGATATGAGACACCATATTCTAACAGAAATGCAATCGATAGTTGAAGTTGCACCAGAAAAATTTGCAGAAGTGCCAACGCTATACGACGAGTTGCCAAGGCCGTATGACAAGTTGTCGTTGGAGGAAATGTCATCTGAGGAACTGCCAAAAAAGTTGAGTGTTACAGAGCTGCCATACAAGTTGAGTGTCACGGCATTGCTGTACAAGTTAAGTGTCTCACGGAGCTGTCGTACAAGTTGAATGTTATGGAGCTACCGTACAAGTCGAGTGTCACGGAGTTGTCGTATAAGTCGAGTGTTACAGAGTTGCCGTACAAGTCGAGTGTTACAGAGTTGCCGTACAAGTCGAGTATTGAAGTAGTTGCCATACAATTTTAGTATCAGCAACTGCCATACAAGTGTTGTCGACAAATGTTATCATACAAGTGGTACCGACGAGGAGTGTCATACAAGTGGTGTTGATGAGGAATGTTGTGCAAGTGGTGTCAATGAGGAATGTCGTACAAGTGGTGTTGACAAGGAGTGCCATACATGTGGTACCGACGAGGAGTGTTCAGAGGCTAAGGCAGGACCATCAGAGGCAAAGATACAGTCCTCAACAACAAGAGCAAAGTAAATTTGAGCCAAGGGAAAGTTGTTTAAGTGGGTCGAGCGAAGGCTACCAAAGTGCAAACAAGGAGAAAATTTTCATTCAAACAGTGAAAGGTACGTGTGAAGGGCGCTGCCCCTCTGACCCTCAACGCAAGTGGCGACGGGCGTAGCCCGTCATGTTGGTCATGTTGATCAAGTTGATGATACGGTTGATTGCCAAAAGTCGAGTGAGCAATCGGAGAACAGTTTGTTGCAAGAAACAGTTTGAAGTCATGCTAGTTGCAAAAGATGTATGGAATAGAAGAAAGCGGAAAGAGCGTGACAAGTGATTCCAATACGTTGTTCAATGCTCTATCTCCAGTGTTCAGCTCATGTATCATTGAGGATGCCGACAAGTTTCTAGGAGGGGATAGATGTAGGCAAGCAAACTGATGTTTGTGTTTAGTGAATAAGTTTTGTCATTTTATGTTAATTTTTAGTTTGTATGCAAAGTGTTTGACAAAATGTGCATACATATAATTAATAATGTTATAAAGTGGCAATGTAATAATGTTATATTTCATGTGATAATGTGTAATGTTAAGTATTAGTCATGTATGGAAGAGTCATAAGCTAGTTTGTCTTGTAGTGGGAAATGAAATGTAAATGTAAGTCAAATGCATGTCAAATGTAATTTAGGAAAATGATGAGGTGTCGGGTAGTTGGAGGATGCAACTAATTTTTAGTTGTATAAATAACACCCTTCCCTCATTCGTTCAAGATGTATGGTTGTGGTGGTGGCCAAAGTATATGGTCATGTGGATGTTGTCGAAAGGCTGGCGGGCGTTCGGGCGTTTGTTGTGGTTATGGTTGGCATGGAAGGAGAGGCTTATAGTGTACGTTGGGTCATGTGTATGTAAGAAGATGTTGTATGTATTTAACCGTACAGACTGCTTTTAATACAAGATCTGCTCAAATTCATTTACCATCTGCTATTGCTATTGTATGTTTCATGTATGTATTGACATTGCTAATTGTTGCAGAAGGTAGATCTGTACGTTTATTTAAGTGGAAAGGGGATTGTGTTGCATTATGTTAAATTTTATTTCTACACTTAGGGAGAACAGGAAGCCAAAGATGAAAGCTATAAAGCTGTTGGCACATATGCCTGATTATCTCACAGGTAAATTTCTCCAGGATCAAAATCACTCACATAAAATATGCTATTGCTATTGTATGTTTCCTATATGTATTGTCATTGCTAATTGTTGCAGAATGTAGATCTGTAGGATTAGTTAAGTGGAAAGGGAATTGTGTTGCATTATGTTAAATTTTATTTCTACACTTAGGGAGAGCAGGAAGCCAAAGATGAAAGTTACAAAGCTGTTGGCACATATGCCTGATTATCTCACAGGTAAATTTCTCCAGGATCAAATATCACTCACATAAAATTATATTCACAAATAACACAAGTATTTCACAAAAAAACTTCATTATTACATTCATAAATCAAACTTTTTCACATACATTCAATTACATTCAAAGGATTACATAGCATGAAGCTTTGTCTCCAATATATAACTTTATATAGAAACTCTTCAATACTCTTGACTATTGCTCTCCTCAAACTCCCGAAAGATGCAACCTTTCACATGCCTTACATTATGACAAAACTCTCATGATTACATAACCTCCTACTTCACATCTTGAAACATTTTATATGACTCTTCACTTCCACACTTGACACCTAACACTTATGAATCTTCACTTGCACACTTGACACCTAACACTTATGACTCTTCACTTGCACACTTGACACCTTGCACACTCACACTTGCACTCTTGACACCTTTCACACTTTATTACATAACACATAACACTCTTCATACTTTGACACATACTTTAGACACACACACTTCCTAATCTAATATTTACAATAGTACTCCATGGTACTCAATGTATAATGTAATACCTCTAACAAAAGCGGTTCTGTCATAGATCTAAAGATGGAGTCTAGGCAAAACACCTGAGACTACTAGACCAAATGCTTCAGAAAATGTTTCCAAACAAAGCATGTCAGTGACGACAGGATGTTGAAACAGCTCAAGAGTCAAAGTTGAATCATCTACAAAGTGCATTTTAACTAATTAATTGAATTGTGCCGCCTCCAATGAATATCAAAAGCATATGCAGCAATCACATAAAAGGTAGGATGCCAAACATAAGCCACACCTGAAGGATTTTTGTATACAAATTACTTCAAATAGAAATGCATGAAGGCAGCCATCATCCTCCTATTAAATAAAGCAACCGAAACCAAGGCCCACCAATATATCATGAATTTTATTGGAACCCATTTTCAAAAAGGAGAGCTTTTTGGTTAGACCCACATGCCAGTTCAATGCCCTACTAGATCATGGCAAGCTCATCAAAAATAAATTTGCCTTTTATAAAGCCTCATTACTCCCACCTCAAGCTCATCAAAAATAAATTTGCCTTTTATAAAGCCTCATTACTCCCACCTCAACAACTTTAAATTGAGTGCTTTAATCCTCCTATTACTTGTTTTGGCTAGAATACATTAAGAAGTAAGAAGATGGATAGGCTGCCAGCTTAAAATCATTTGGAACTCTTGGGACCGAATTTAATAAGACTTGCATTGCCAAGTTTTTATGGCCTTCAATGGTTTCCTAAGACATTTTATAATAATATATTTCAATCTTGTTCCACATTTCTTATAAAATTCCACTGAGATGGTAGCCAATCCTAGTGACTTTCAGGTTACTGGGAAAAAACATTATTAAACTTCAAATTTGAATCATGTGTGTCGAATTACTATTGCTCTATTGTTTTCATTCTTCAATGCTCACTAGCATTGGTACAATTATTTTGAATTTTCTAATTTCATATTGTAGTATGTGTTCACATACTCAGACATGTGGCTTTGTAAACAGGTACATGCAATTGCACCGTACATCCCATATGCCTTCAAATCAAACAAACCTCTAGGATTAATTAATTTGCAAGTTTCCATACAACTAGCTGACAACTTGAAACGAAAGTGAACATTTTACTTATGGAATATCTCAAATAACCACCTGGCTAATATGTATGCATGGATGCACATGCATGTTTATTTCCATGCTTAACTGGGCCTGAGGGTGAAGGCTTGGGTTCTATAGATGGAAGGTCCAAGGTTCAATCTGAAGGGGCGTAGGGTATGTACACCCTATAGACGGATACACATGGATGCACATGCGTGTGTGTATTTCCACGCTTGGCTGGGCCTGACAGTGAAGGCTTGGGTTCTATAGATGGAAGGTCCAAGGTTCGATCTGAAAAGGGGTAGGGTATGTACACCCCATAAGTGGATAGCATAATGTGAGTGCCTCCTCCCACACATAGTGGACCCAGGGGAGCATGGGATGGTCTGATGTGCAAAATGCTTGTGTACCTTCAAAGGTAACTTATACAACTAGGCAAAACTCTATGAAAGAAAATTCTGAATTCCATAAATAGCCACATGGCTTTATTTGTTTAGATGTGTGTGGAAACAAGTATGCTGTTTACAACTTACTGACAGATTGAAAAGTTGGAAAGACTTTTGTGCTTATACATGAAATATGAATATAAATCAACCATTAGAATTGGAATATACATTTAGACAAGAACCAGATTTACATCCTATTGTCGTAATGTTGTTATGATACAGATTTCTTCTCTCACAATATAAGAAAGATGATAATTAGTAAGAATACAGTATTTGAATATATAAGTGTAAATTTTTATGCAAAAAGTAAACAATTGATCAAACAGACTGTCACAAAAGATGAACAAAATCAAGTAATCTTTTAAATAATAAAATTTAAAAAGATGAACAAAATCAAGTAATCTTTTAAATAATAAAATTTAAAGCATAAGGAGATAAAGCATCAGAAGTACCAGTATCTTAAACTATCCAAAATAAGTTCCATTACCACTGGATGGTTGCAATTGAATGTATTTCCTGCATAAAAATGAGCACTCTGGATCATCAAATAGAACCTAGAAAATATGACACAATTTTCAATTATAGAATCATCTTCAATCAGGCTTCATTTGGCAATGCCTAAGCTTCATCTCTCAACACACACTTTATGTACTACTAGGACAACCTATAAAACTTCCACGTTAGAGCCAAGTGCAAGGACAAATGGACAACATAAATTAGTCTACAGCTTACGAACAATGACAACACTAGAGAACTAATATATGGAGCAAGAAAGGAAGAAAGGCCTATTTCCAAAGGAGATGAGGTCGAGTAGTCCCAAGGATGGAGGCAATATCAGGCTCAAGTGTATTAAAATATGGAGCAGATGATGGACCATCATCCACATCAAGTTGCTGGGAGAAACAATAGGAATTCATCCAGTAAATTGTGTAGGGATAGCAAGAAGAGTATTGTCTGGACCTTAAAAGACATATTTAGCATAAAAGAATAAAAAATCCGTCTTTCATATACTTACTATCACTTTCCATTGTAGAAATGAAATTTAACATGCTACACACAATTCCATTTCCACTTAAATAATTCTACAGATCTGCAGTTATTGTAGTATAGCAATAAATAATGCACAGAAAATCTGCAACAGCAATAATAACAGCAATAGAAGCAATAGCAGCAGCAATGGTAGATAACAGTAATTACAGGCAGTTTTATATTAACAATGGCATTTATGATACAGCATTACAGTTTCAGCATTACAATCTGCAGCCTGCAAACCCTAGGCAGAATATCCTCCATGGCTGCATACAAGACTGGACTGCATCAATCAACCTGCATTACTCTCCTTAATGCCTGAACAATCCCTGAATGAATGAACAACCATGCATGAATGAACCACTTGAATGAATGAGGGGAGGGCTTATTTATACACCCAACAAGTAGTTACCCTCCAACTACCTTATAACTTCCCTCAAATTACATTTCATTTGCATTTGCTCTTTGCATTACATTGACATTTCCCACTACAGGACAAAATACCTTATAACTCTAATTTAGCCGACATAATTGACTTAACATGACTTTATTCTTACGTACAATATTAAATTGCACTTTACAACATAATTAAATATATGCACGCACATTTTGTCAAACACTTTATATACAATTACAAAATAACACATAATACCAAAACTGATTTAGCAAATAAAGACATATTAATTTGCCTGTCTACATCCATTAGGGACTACGAGACAATAGCATTCATACAATAGTAAAGGTCAAAACTAGAGAAGCCACGGATACATGAGATGTAGTAAAAACTAAAACAAATAATATATTTGCACATGAACCAAAAAATTAGGTTTGTTTTCCCCAGACAGCTGGCATAAAAAACTCCGTCACACAAATTGAAAAATATAGTTGCAAACCTTCACAATGTAATAGCAGAACGCCAAATACTCAGCTTCATAAGTAACCAAAAAGCTACGACCTTTTTACAGAGGTGCAAATGACTGTTGTGAAAATTTTCAAGATTTTCAGGTTGTATCACCCCTAAGAGTGGAGAGACTGTCTATGTTCATAGAGTTTCTAGGACAGAAATGAAATGGTACAAGAAGACGCATCTCCCGAATGGCAGGTTTTGGCCAACAAATTTAAGCCCAAAGTTGGATTATTAAGCATGAATATGCACCAATTACATAATATAATGTGAAAGCCGGAAAAAAAAAATGATTGTACTTCCTCAAAGGACCAAACATTAAACGTTCATGTAACAATAAATGAATACCACAGGAAACTAAGATTTCACAATTCATTAGGGTTGAAAATTTAAAAAATAACAAATTTGGAATTTCGCCTATAGCCCAAGTTCCAACTACATCAGCAAAATGCCAAAATGAATAGAAATATCAAATTTGAAACCAAGGCAGAAACAATGAAACCAAAGACATTTCGTTCAAGGAGGTGTCGTACATGAAGAGGGATGTTCGTTGGAGGTTAAGACAAGATAGTCCAAGGCCAAGGTGCGTTCGTCTTAGCCAGAGAGAAGTAAAGTGGAGTCGAGGGCGAGCGGTTTAAGTGGGTCGAGCGAAGGATACCAAAGATAAGACAAGGAGAAAAATTCAGCTAAAACAGTGAAGGTTTTAGTGGGTTCGTCATTGAGGTTTCGAAAGAGAGAGTATTAGGCCTTGAAGCTGCAAATCCAAGAGCTCAGAGGTGTACTTGTTCCCATGCCTCAATCTCAACATAGCCCAAGTCCCCAGGAGCAAACACAGTCGTTGACGAGGATGTCGACCAATTGAAAGGGGAGGTCACATGTGGAAGCTAGTTCCAATAAGCCTCAAAAGTAGTGTAAATAGTAAAATAAGCGTAAATGTGCACAAATGTACATGAATTGCAACTTTGTAATGTTGTTATCAAGGATATCACAGGAATCCATAGTGTATCGTCTGTCTATGAAAGTGTCATACATGTAAGAGTAATCGCAATACTATTCATCCTTCATCTATGTTTGTGTATACATTCCTTGTAATGTGAGTATTGTGGCAAGTAGGATTGCAATTTGTTCTTCCTAAGTTCTGTTTAGATTGTATTTGAGATGAAGTCCAGCATTATCGTAGGAGTGTCGTCGGAAGTGTTGTACGCGGAGTATAGTACAAAAAGAGTTGGCGTATGAGGAAGTGTCGGAGAGGAGTGTCGTACAAGTCTTGCCAACAAAGGTTGTCGTACAAGTGGAGTAATTGTCGTTCAAGTGACTGTCTTTATATATCGCTCAACTAACTGTCGTTCAAGTGTGTGTCGTACAAGTGACTACCATACAAGTGATTGTCGTACAAGTCACATGTTGTACAAGTGAAGTTGTTAAGTCATTGTCATACACATAGGAGATGTTGCTAATTGCATTCTCAATTGATTATTGAATCTGTCATATCATATTGTTCCTTCAAGTGTTGGGTACTCACCACCATGCTACACTCTTAGTCCTAGCCATTCTCCTGGGAGCATCATTAGATATCGTGTTGGCCCTTTTGGGATAGTTGGTGATGACAATAACTATGCTTCTACTTTACATCCCACTATAGATTAAGTTGGTGCATGGGTCCATTGGAGCTACTTTCTATCTCTGTTGTACCTCAACTTCTAGACCTATCTTAATCATTTCTTCTAACATGTTTTGGTTTATCCATTTGGGTAACCCTCAAGGCTATAACTTTATGACATGCATTTGTTTTACTTTAGAGTAGTTTACACTGGAATCTTTACTCTAGTTTACATAATTTTCGTAGTACTTTGTGGTTACTACAATGCATTTTAATTTGTAGCAGCTCTTTTCAACAAGTCCCATTGGACTACTTTGGCCATCTGTGGACATTAATAGAATTACCTTATCTCTTTCTCTCTCTTGTAGATGATATTGTTCTTCTTGCTGATACTCCTAAGGGCCTGCAAAAACAATTGGATGCTCTTGTTGATTTTTGTGACTTGAAACAGTTGGCAATCAATTTTAGCAAGACTAAGGTGATGATCTTCAACACATCAAAGAGTACCCTATCTAAGTTTCAATTCTTTTGTAGGGAGGAGTCAATTGATATTACTACTGCTTACACCTACTTGGAGGTTCAGTTTAAAAATCATCCCATTAATCTTTGGCTAGCTTCATGGTCACATCTTTGCAAGGATTATGCATCTTTCTCCGTCTTGGAATGCCTATGTTTCCAGCAACACTTCCAAGAAATATCTACAAAGATGCACCTCTTTAATTGCATCATCAAACCCATAACCTTTTATGGATTTGAGATTTGGGGTCCAACTCTAAGGTGTATTGATAAGGCTCACATTGAGAGGGTCCAGACTATTTTCCTTCAGCGATTTATCCAATGTAAGAGAAAAATTCCCCAATGTATTATTCAGGCTGATTTTGGTTGCCATCCTCTTCGCCTTAGAGCATCCTCAAATTATTTTTCAGCTTCATCGCATTAGATCCATGAGTGACTACAGCTCAGGCCAAGAGAAATACCCACATTTGGCACTCGCTCCTCAAAACGCATCACCTCTAGGAGCTCTTTTGGTCATCAATGTGAATGGTACTCAAAAGTTATGTCTCTTTTTCAATCAATTCGCATCTCCATAGATTAATTACCTTCATTCAAATACTCTTTAAATACTCCTCCCCGCCTTCTTACTAATAAAAGGGTAATTAATCAAGCAGTCAAAGATGATGGTTATCGACAATGTATTCAAATCATTGGGTCGCTCCATCTCAACCTCTTAGTCATAAGTTGGCCTTCTACAATAAATATTTCATGAGGGTTGAGAATCGCATTATTACTAGTCCCACTTATGTCTAACGACATTGGACACATGGCCTTGGGATTCCTCTTGGTTAGCTTAGACTATGCTCACATCAATTCTGGGTGAATATAGACTACCATTTTCCTCGAGAATATAGGGCATGTTGTCTTTGCTCTATTCGGTAGGTGGAGACTAAAGAATGTTTCATCTTCAAGTGTCCTATTTATTATGAGATTTGAGGGAGGTACTATTGCTTGTATAGAGACTCAAATGGATCGCTTGCCATTTTTTTCAGCTTTCTTGACAAAATATGCTTGGCTCTTTACCTCAGGGAAGCTATCACTCTTAGGCGTCAATTTATAAAGGAGACAAACTCCTCCACTAATCACCTCATTCTTTCACTCCATCTCTACAGTGAAGAGTAATAAGCGCTTATTTGAAGCTACAACTATCCAGAATGTTAATGACAAATTTGTGGGCCTTGCTTGCATACAAGAGTGGCCACTAGGGCTTCAGTTCCTCCTCCTTTCTTGTTGCAAGAAAGGACTATAGTTCTTCAACGTCGGATTTCGACCACCCCTCAGATACCAAGGAGTTATCGATAGACGTAGCTTACTAGTTTCTTGTCCTCTTCTATCGGTTCCACATCCATGGATGCTAGAAGAGTCTTGAGGGGTCAAACTCCATGTCCTCCCAAAATTATCCAACCACCCCCTCTTAGTGCTAGCCATTCTCCTCGAAGCATCATTAGATCCTATGTTGGCTGGTTTGGGATAGTTGGTGATGACAATGGTTGTACTTCTACTTTACATTAATGGTGGCACTCGAATCCACTGTAGCTCCTTTCTATCTCTCGTCATACCTCAACTTCTAGCTCTCTTAATCATTACTTTTAGCATGTTAAGGTTTATCCATTTTGGGTAACCCTCGAGGCTGTAATTTTATGCCATATGGTTGTTCCACTTTAGAAAATCTAGTTTAGCTTATTTTGTTAGTATTTTTTGGTTACTATAGTGCATTGTAATTTGTAACAGCTCTTTTCAATGAACCCTATTGGGCTACTTTTCCCATTTGTGGACATTAATAAAAATACTCTCTCTCTCTCTCTCTCTCTCTCTCTCTTTATATATATATATATATATATATATATATATATATATATATATATCCAAGGATAAATGATAGATTACACATAACAGGCATGTCACTTTACATGGTCTAACTAACAATAATTAGTAAGTGATACATGGAGCATAAAAAATGTCTTTGCTTCCCAAAAAATCCTTCAACCTTGAAGCATCACTTTAATCTTCAAAATAATGATAAAATCCTTTCCACTTTTGATATTCTACCATCTCTGTATTTGTATGGTCCTGCTTAATTCTATTGACTATAATAATGTCGATGGTGTGTGTGTCTAGTGAGAAAAACCAAGTTGCACTTGAAAAATGTATGCTTTTCAGCAATAATCTTTACATAAGATTAAAAAATAGAACTTCATAAAGCTGAAACTATGGTCTCTAACAAACAGCTGCAAATTAGGATCTCTAGAATATACATCAATGCAAACTAGCTCCTGTACACTCTTTGACACACTGTTGAATACATTTACTTATTTCTTCAAACTTGTCTTCTTTGAACACTAAAAATTCTATATGAATTCTCTGTTTTTAGGCCAGCTGTAGTAAAGACTAATGCCTTTTTTTCTCATTGTCAAATTAAGCACATTATTCTTAAAAGTAGTAGGAAACAAAATAAAAAGCTGCTACAATGATAAAAAGGTACTGAATGCACTTTTGTTCTCGGACGTTATGACTGTTTTGTAACATGATACAAATCAAATGGTCATCTTGAGTAGAACCCATTTGGATAAATGTCAACTTGTCAATAATAGTGGATATTGAAATATGAATTCTGAGACATTGGATAATCATAGAAAGATATAAAGATATGAAAGCACTATCAACGTAGATGGTCCTGTTGTAGGTTGCTAGCATTTTAGGTTCAAGTTAGTCTACAATTCAAGTACATGAGAGCTTATTCATGACATGCAACACCCTCATGGTTAAATTCAGTAAGGAATTGAATATAATGTTGGAAAGCTCTTGAATGTAGTTTGTAACAGCAGAATCCTTGTCATAAAATCAGCTTACAATTTCCGTATATCTCTCTGGTCTCAAAGTCATATTGCATCTTCCAACAGGTTCAACCAACTTGAACTTTGCCCCATTGTACAGTTAGAAATCTCAAAAAGCACACTTGAAAATAGTGAGCAATCCACATTACTATGATGCTTATAATTCTAGTCTTCAGGCTCTCATGCCACAGCAAATGTGAAAGATACACACAGTTTTATGGGAGGATTTGCTAAAGAACTGTTCTGCAAATATAATGACTTGAGATTCAAAACCCTGAATGTCTAGATTGCCAAAAGTAGAATGGAAAATAGATAAAGTGAATGCATGTGAATCTTACCACAGCCTGAAAAGTTAAGCAATTGCACATAGCTATTTATGTCCACCATGTAATAAACCTGTGAGAGAAACACAAAAAGCAACACGGAAGCACAGGAAATAACAATGTTAGAAAGGATTGAAAAGCTCTATTATCTACATAAGTAAATGCCTACGAATTTTAATAAATAGAAATGCAATCAAACAATTCTTCATAGATAATTTTCCGACTTTGACAAAACAAAAGACATTATAATACAAGATAACTATGTACTTTCAAAAATGGGAGGATAATCCAAAGTTATCTCTTACCCTCCATATTCATGATAATCACTTGGTAAAAATGATCCACTAAAATACTTTAAAATGAGATCCAATCTCATACACGTTGTGAATAAAGTAAGTCTTAGTGTCTTACTACCAAGCATGAGTCATTTATTAGCAATATAATCCATTAAACCTAAGTTGCACGAAACTCAGAAAAGGTATAGTTTCTGAAACAGGCACACCATAGGAAACGTGAGCCCTCCAACTCTTGGGAAATGCGGAAAAATGAAAACGAACACCTAATTAATAGGAAGAATGGATATTATAAAATATGTAGACAAAATTGAATTACAGAAGTCACAGATGGATAGAAAGCACAATTATTTATTATATCCCGTATAGTATACAATGATGAATGTCAAAGGTCAACCTTTATAGATAAAGGCTAAGAATGTTGTGCAAAATCAAACCATATGGGATACACAATAAACTCAGCTCTTAATCTTCACGATCATCAAAATCAGCACCAAAACCACTAAAAGAGGACCCAACCCCTATGGCTTCAACAAAAAATGTGAGAAGGATTTCCATCATCTTCAAGATCAGGTGCAGACATGGATATATCTATGATCTAGGCATGTGACCTAACCACCTTGTCAGGGGCACAGAATGGATATATCTATGATGTAGGCATGTGACCTAACCACCTTGTCAGGGGTTTGACTTTGTGCTCGAAACTCCATTTTGACCCATTCAAAAAGTGTCAGAAAGATCAGACAAAGAACAATAAGTTTACAAGGAACCTTCAGTGACTGCATGAAAAAAAACTCGACAGGCCCTTAAAAATGCAAAATAAAAAATAATAACTAAAAAAAAATCTATTTATAGGTATTCCGTGCCAAAATGCATCCCTAGTCTTATTGACACATCACTAGAGGACAAAACACAAAAGGGAAAGTCATACGTACATAATTTTCATTCAATATAAACTTTGTAACTAATTGAAGGTGAACCACCATATTTTCATATGTGTGACCTCCCATATTCAATACAGTGTATTTTCAACCCACAAAATATTGTAAAAACAGAGATGCGCCCACGACCATAAAAAGGATGAGTAATGGATGCAATGTTATAGCCTCACATCTCTTTACAGTTATTGCTTGCATTGTACTCTTTGAGCAATAAAACCATTTTGTTATTTTCCTCATAAATTCTTGTGTTCTGATTTGTTATACTATGGTATTGTTCAAATTGCACTCCTTGATTTTTCTTAACCCAACACTCTGAGTTTTAGATCAGTGCTATCAAAGCGGTTTGTCTTTTGACTGTCTTTCTACAAATACGAGACCAGGATATCAGAAGCTCAGGTATTAGATGTGAGATTCCTTTGATTATCCTCATTGCCGTTTCAAATGATCTCAAAAGACAAATAGAACAGACAACATTAAGACAATCAATCCTTTCCAAAAGATGTTGTATGAAGCCCTTGTAAAACAGAGGAACGAGCTGATGGATTAGTTTGCTCAAATTCTTCAACAGCTCCTAGATGGAAATTCTGCAACCTCCTCCTCCACACAACCTTTCACACAACCTTTTAAGGCGCAGGTGAATTTTACTATTCCTGTCTTGAAGGGAAAATTAATGTTGATGCGATAGAAAATTGGTTAGATCAGTTTTCATAGTTTTTATGTAAGTAAATTCACTGACAGTGAGAAGATCACTTGTACACTCTAGAAAACTTCATTACCCTGTTCAAAATTGAGGGGAAGCATATTGTAACAAGGTCAAGCAGGACAATGAAGACGAACCAGGCTTCACATGGGATATTTTCATGAAGGCTGTGAAGGATGAATATTATCTTTTGGGAGCCTATAAGGATCAGTGCATGCGATAGCAACAACTATGTCAAGATAAAGACAAGTCCGTTCAAGATTATACTTATGCTTTGCATTGCATGTCAGCAAAAATTGGTATTCAAGATACCCGAAAGCATCGAATCCTAAAATACCACAATGGGCTATATTTGGGAGGGCATAGACCTCATCAAATTGAAGACCTTGCAAGAGCCATATAAATTTGTTGTCAAATTGTAGTATAAGCACAAAAACATAAACAAAAGCAAGAAAGGAGGAGAAGCAAATAACAACAACCAAGAACCAACACAAGAAAGGCAAGAGTGATAGCAAAAAGAATCATGACTAAGATGGTCAGCCTTAAAACCATACTTGGAAGCAAAAGAAAGAGTTTCAAGATAAGAATCCTCAAAAGAACTGTTGGTTACGAATCTGCCATGAGGAAAGGATTTTGGGTTAATGCGCCCAGATTCGCCCACCAGCATGAAAGGCCGGAAGGAAGAGATGCCTTCCGTGCCAATCTCCGGAGAAGGCCGGCTCCTTTGGGGGGTTTTATGGTTTAAGCTAAGAGTGCAGGAAAGAGATAAAGGAACGGAAAGAATTTACAAATGAGATTGGAGTTTGGTGGGGGGAACTAACAGTACGGCAACACATTAATCACCATTACTTACTGCATTATAAATACAAAGCATGACAAGGAACTGCAAAACCTAAGTGTACTTTCTGTACTAAGCAATATACGCACAGCTACAATGGTCCCCTAGCAAACATTCTCCCTACAAGGAGAACTAACAGCACGGCAATGCATCAATCACCACTACGTACGGAAACTCAAACAGAAAGCAACTAAGAGATGTCAGAGCCAGGTATATGTGTTATGCAGAGAATTTATACGCACAGCTACAATGGTCCCCTAGCAAACATTCTCCCTACAAGGAGAACTAACAGCACGGCAACGCATCAATCACCACTACGGACAGCAACGTAACACACAACTGATGGAACTGCTACCACATCTATTATATAAAGTTCAAAAGTGCTTGACCACCAAATGCTGAAATGAATCAACAAGCCATGGCACAAACAATGCTAAAGGCGCCTGACCACCAAATGCTGAAATGAATCAACGAGCCGTGACACAGGGGAAGCGTAAAGCATAAAGAAATAAAAGCAAGAGAACGGAACCGTGCATACAATTTATATTTATAAGCGTAAGCACGGTTACAATGGTTCCCTAACGTACATTCCCCTTCCACCCTTTACAATGAAAACATGGTGGGTTTTTATAGCCCGAGTCCCTCCCGTTACATTAATGGGCACAGAGTCCCAGTCAAACACAAGCTGACAAAAGCGGCGAAAGAGCTGCAAATGCTGACCTTTGTCGGACCGGACTGTACCCGCAAGCATGGTCTTCCCGGAAGCCGGACAGCCTAGGTGGCGGTGTGTTGGGCGTAACTTCTTATCGGCAGAATGCGGGTAGTCGGAGCGGGTAGAACCTCCAATCAGCTTTAAATGAGGCCACCGGCATAGGTAGTGCAGCCCATGCTCGTCCTTTTGCTCGGCACGTCTTGGCTCAAATCCCGAAGCTGGACACTTGTCAGATGATGGATGATGTTGTTTGACACGTGTCTGCCTTGAAAGGCAGTTTATCCAACTTCGCCTGGGATCAGAGCGCCATCGGGTTGCGCAAGCAGAAAACAGCGCAGTCGGGAAGGCCTTCATGCCTTGGGTGCATTTCCGAGTTTGTTTCCCTACTGCGCACCTGTCAAGGGCGCACTCCGACTTCGCCGCGAAGTCGGACCGCGCACAGTGAAAGCCGATCTCTCGCCGCCGTACGGACTTCGCTCCAAGACTTAGTCATTTTTCCGTTAGCCTCGCCACTGCAACAAGGTGCGCCCAGAAGAGGGGCGAAGTGCGGACTTCGCACCAAAACTGGGCGAAGTGCGAACTTCGCACCAAAACTGGGCGAAGTGCGAACTTCGCACCAAAACTGGGCGAAGTGCGAACTTCGCACCAACACTTAGCCATTTTCCAGGTCAACTGCTGTCAAACTTGAGATCCAACTGAGGGGCTCCAAGAAAGGGGGGAGAAAGAGAATGTAGGAAAGAAAGAGAAAGGGAGAGAGGAAGAAAGGAAAATAGAGGAAGAGGGAAAAGGAAGAGCAGCACTGCTACAAAATTGAAAACATTGCACCCCGTGCAAAATGTGGCAACATTTCTGGCGGCTCGCGGGGTGTCGAGCTCGCCTCGGCGCAAAGAATCCATGCCTTCATCCATTGGGTGCAGAGGAACTTGCTTCCCCTGCCTTTTGCTGCTCTATCTGTTCTCCTCGCGGCAACTGTTCTTCGTATTCACCTTCGTCGCTTGCCTCCTCGTAACCATCTTCCGAAGGCTCTCCAGCTTTTGCTTCTGCCTCGCAGATGCGGTTGTATGCGGCCTGGGCTTGGCCCCAGGCTTCTGCTTCGAATGGCCGGCGGTCAAGAACTTCTTCTAGTGCTGCGTGGAAAGCAGCGACCGCGTGCAGGTCGATGGTGAGGTATCTTTTTCCTAGCTCCTGGAAGTAGGAGCTGATCTTGCAGCATTTGGACACCATCTGGGTGACCTGACTTTCTTGAATTGGCTCACCCAGCCTATCAATCTCAGCTGTATCTGCCTCAAAGGACCGCCAATTCTTTTTCACCTGCTCGTGGGTGAGAAATTCACCATTCTCAACAAAGCCCGGGCAGCCAAGTTCTGAAAGAGCGTGAAAGGGAGCCATACAAATGTCTCTTTCGTGTTCGAATGCGTCCAGCATTCGTCTGGCAACCCTCACCTCTTCTACTTTCTTAAAATATTTATGCAAGGTTACCCTTGCATCTGCCCATTCTGCAGCCGAATGAGGACATGGGGGAGAATTGGAGGCCATCGCGCCGCGCTCCTGAAGATTTATTGCCAGGTCCAGCCATTGCTTCGCCTGGCGTTCGGCCTCCTCTACCACAGGCTTTCCCTGGGCAGAAACTTCTTGAATTCTGGATGCGAAATCCAGAACTGACATTGCCTTATAGGTGTGGGGCTTGCATCCCCGCAGCAGATCAGCCCGCATCCCCTTAACTTTGCTCTTCGAAAAGACCGTCGCTTGAGATGCTCTCTCTGCAGATTGCGACTGCGCCTGTTTCAAAGACTCCTGGAGCTGAGAAATCTGCTCCAAGGTTGCCTCGCTTTCCGTTGCGGCTTGTTGCCGAGAAGCGGCCAGCCGGGCTTTTAGTTCATCTATTTCTCGCCGCGCCGCTCTAGCCTGCTCGCTGGACCCGGACAGGTCCTCTTCAAGCTGTCTTGTCTTATCCTCGCAACCCGAAAAGCTCTTCCCTGTTCCTCCGTACTCTTGACAAGGAGATTGTCCGCTTTACGAATGATTCCCCGAATCTCGTATTGCTTGTCGATATCGTCAAAGCTCTTCTCCTTTGTCCTGGAGCTCGTAGTCCGCCCCCGGTCATTTCCCCGGAGAGGCTTCTTCACTTTCGGGATTATCTTCTCTGTTGTAAGCACTCTCCTCTCAAAGTTAAACTTGGTGCGCTTTACCGGGGCGGCTATCTCTTCAGGTCTCCTCCGCTTCAGGTTTTGGAGGAAAGAGATAGGGTACTCTACAGCTCTCGTTGCCAGAGGCAAGTCGTCCGTATTCTGGAGGTCGTCCATGAAGTCTGGTTCCCCCAGCCTAGGGTTCTGCTGAGACGTCTCTCCTGCGGGAATGGGATCAGGAGGAACCGGACGGACTTTGGAAGGATCGGCCGCTTCTGAGGGCGACCGGGGAGTGGAGATGGGAGCGGCTGATGCTGAAAGGGTTTCAAGCGGCTGAGGCGGCGGATGTAACGGTGAATGCACGGCTTCAGCACTAACCTCAAGCGAAGGGTTTGGGGTTTGACTCAGAGATAGGGAAACGTTGGGGTTCTGAGCAAACTGGTCAAAAGAATGGGGGCCGCTAGAAGGGTGTGGAGACGGGGAGGAAGATGCGGCCACGGCTTGCTCGGATTGAGCGGGAGATGGAGTAGGAGTAGGGCTAGATGAGACCAGAGAGAGTGGGGCAGCAAACGTACCTGCGAGCTCCGCCTGAGCCGATGCTGGATGGATGTCTCGCGCTTCGGTTCCGGCGGTCGGCTCGGGACCGCCCGGAGAAACATGCTCCGGAGCGGCCGAACGCGGCCGCGGCTCGCGACCGGTCGCCGCACCGTCGACTAGGTCGCCCGATCTTTTCAACTCTCTTCCTCTTCTTCTCTCTCGGAACAATGGCCGGATCGGGGGAAGGAGATGAAGCAAAGAGCGCCGATGTTCCCACGGTAAACTTGTACCGGGTTTGACTTGCAGAAGGTCTGCCGCAACCGGTCTGCCCTCTGGTGGTGCTGGCGCCTTTTGTGCCCGAAGGGTCACCTCAGGCGTTGACTTGACCGGTTTCTGCGCCTTTTTAGGCGCCGCCTTGGAAGCCATGGGCCGCATTGGGTCCACTTGGATGTCTCGTTGGGCCCGCGCTGGCAGTTGCCGAAGTGTACAACCGTTGGGAGGAAGACCCTCCTTTATAACCCTCAAAGGGACCTCGGGGAACGTAATCTTGATATGCGAACGGCCGCCAGCTGTCATGGTGCTGGTCGTATAGAACTGAAAAGTCGTCATCAACGGCCAGATTTCTCCTGGTGGATTTGTCGTGCCGCGTGCGGCACCTCATCTTCCAGGATTCAATAATCTTTTCTTTTGGCCAGTTAAGGCCTGCTATTTTGGAGAGGAATTTTTTAAACCCTAGAGATGAGAACTGGTGGTCCGGGTTTCGCTTGGGGTCATATGCTACCTCCTCGCAGTAAAAATCCTGCCACGGAGGCGAAGCTTCCATCAAGTCAATTTCCCAGCCAAGGTCCACATGGACCACATCGCATTTGTCCTCGATTATATCCGCCCGGGGGCAGAGATGTGTGAACTTTCCCCTTATCCCATACGGGTCGTACTTCCAGCGCTGCGGCAGCAGAATCAGACCAATGTCAAAAAGCTCCCGCTCGAGGTAGACATGCTGTCCTACCTCGAAAATCTCAACGTTCGCCCAGGAAAGAGGATATTGAAAAATCTGGCCTCTTTTCTTTCCCAGGCCGAACTCCTCCTCAACGTAATCCATCTGACGGGCAACCTCCATCCCAAACTGATGATCCGTGCACCAGTAGGGCAGCAGATGAGGTTTGCCCTTGAATCCGTAGATTCTGACCACAATCCCCTGCGTCGGTCTAAAGACGTCCCCGAGCTTCCGACTCAAGAAAGAGTTCGTCATTTCTCGCGGGGGCGAGGGATTTCGCCTCGTCGAAGACCGACATGACCAATCCCGTAAAGTTGAAGTTAAACTTGTAGTAAGACCCTTTCCGGTATAGGTCATCCGTCCGACCATAGACGGGCCGTGGCTCTCCCTTCTCGTTGACCTTCTTCAGGTTCGGGATCGGCATCCGGGAGTGCAAATGATATAAACATAGCCAAGCTAGAACAGAACCGAACCGAAATTCAGTGGACTGCTTCTTCTGGAGCTTGACCAAGCCGGGAGTGGATGGCGTATGCCAGCCGATCCGCCTACCGAAAAAGATGGGACGCTTTCCACTTCTCGCGCCGCCGGTTCGTAGGATTCTCCACACAGAGACATTCTCGCAACGTTAGTCGGTACGGCCGTACTCACTCATCGTAGTCGCAGCCGAGGATCCATGCCGTAATGGTGTATAAATATTTGTTCGAAACCTCGCCAAGGGCATGGGGCCGGTTGGCCACCGTCCACCGCAAGCGGGGCGTTCAACTCTGAATTGAGGAAATCCCTCATCCGTTTTGTATGCGTGAAGCGTCCCGCTTGCTCGCCCAGATTTATCTTTCTGACAATTGTGCTGGAGTCATACTCCAACCCTGGGGCGAAAGCCGGCTGGACAGTCTCCCTGCGCAGCGCGAACAAGGGTTTACCGCCGGAGCTGCAAATCTGCCGGTAACTGGTCTGTAGTGTCTGACAATCAGGTCTACCACTCCGGGCATTGATGGACAGGAGGGCATAAGAACCGGAAGAGGTTTGACTTGTACGCCGCTCCGAAATGGTGAGAGGGCGAAACCTTGTCAGCCCAACTCTCCACATTTGTCCGCAGCTTAGTCGTGCTCATAGAAAACGAGCCGTCCTTGTATCCCGCCAGGTAATTTACCGGAGGTGGTGGGGCTTGCCCACGCTGTACTTTCTTTGGCCGGGACTTTGACTTTCGCTCCGGCGGTGTTTCACTTCTGAAAACACTTGGTCGCGGTAAATCCTCGGGTTCGCACCCTTCGCTGGATTGCGCTGGCATTGGCATCTTTCCTCTGTCCATCTCTCCTGAAACAACAATAATTACAAATTCAGGGCGTCTCGTAGTGGATTTCGCAGTCACAGGAATAATCTGCGTAGTTTGGCATGTCTGGATGCATCTGACCCCCTTTTCTAGATAATGACAGCGTCATTAATGTCGCGCAGGAGGGGGTAGGTCGGCTGGCAAGTGAAGGAGTTATGTTTCTTGGGTGGCCGCGCAGGAGAATGTTTGGAAAAAGGTACCCCGGCAGCCGTGCCATGCTTTTTCGATTGCACTTTTCATTGAGGACTGTGCAATCATTAACTTTACCTTGAACGCTGCGCCATGGCTGACGTCACTGCCGCTATCTGGGCACACTGCTCAAGAAAAAACCCCTTGGCGCGGAAACCCATCTCAAAACGGTCGCAATGCGCCTTGGGCCCAGCTTGGAGCTTTTAGAATATTTTATTCATTTTTTTAAACAACTGTCCAAGCTGGCCCAGAAAACAAGGCGGAATCGGACTTCGCCCAAAGTTGGGCGCGATCCGACTTCGCCAGCGCAGTCGGACTTCGCCCGAAATTCGGGCGAAGTTCGAACTTCGCGCGAAGTTTGCACTTCGCGCGTGAGCTGCGACTTGCATTGAGACTTTCTTTTCTTTTTTCTTTACCGCGCCCGAGGGTTGAGCGCAGTCCGGCCCTTTGCAGACTTTGGAAGAGAGGCGAACACTTAGAACTTTACTGCCTCTTTGGACCGGGTGCACGAGCTGCGCTTGAACAATGAAGCGCGTTCGGACTTCGCCCGAAGTTCGGGCGAAGTTCGAACTTCGCGCGAAGTTTGCACTTCGCGCGCGAGCTGCGCGCAGTTCGAACTTTGCGCGCAAGCCGGCCGAAGTCGGACTTCGCTCAAAACTGAGCGCAGTCCGATTCTTCGTGCCTTTGCAGTTTTTTTCTCCATTCAAACTTCGCGTTTTGGCTGACGCGCAGCCCGACTTCGCTGCGAAGTCGGGCAGCGGCCAACACTTAGCCGTTTTTTGCTTTGTTTTCTTCTTCACTCAAGCAGCCCCTTCACGAACTTCGCTCCTTCTGAGGGGCGACAACAGACTTCGCTGCGAAGTCTGTATTCTCTCCCATGTCGCAGTTTGGCTCAAAAAATAAAAAATTAAAAGCTGGAAACTGTACATGCTGGAAAACAAAAATGCATAAGGGAAATTTTTACAAAGAAGGGCCACTCGGGCACCTTCAAGCAGCGGTAAATTTTTAAGTGGAACCCGTTAACAGGGATAGGTAGGAGCCGACCCTCCATATCCCGAAGTACATAGGCATTGAACTGGTTCACCCGGCAATCTGATAAGGGCCCTCCCAGAGGGCATCAAACTTCCCGTGATTGCCCGGCTTTGCCTTATATGAGTCCCACTTCAGCACCAGGTCCCCGATTTTAAAAACTCGGGCAAGTGGTGCCTTTTGCAAACCAGCCTTGAGTGGCTGCAATATGATCGATGAAGGCCCGGTATGCTTTTTCTCTCGTCTTCTTCCAACCGCAAGAGTTGGCACAACTGTCGTCCACCGGGTCTCCACCGCTCCCGTCTTCGTCCAACATCCATAGGGCAGGGATTTCAATGTGGGATGGCATGACAGCCTTTTTGCCATAGACGAGCGCATAGGGGGACGTTCCGATGGATTTCTTGAATGAAACTCTGTCCGCCCACGACGCCCGGTTCAGGAGTAAATGCCAAGTCCGCTTGTTTCTGTCAATGGTCCTCCGGATGATTTTCAGGAGGTTCTTGTTAGTAGACTCGGCAAGGCCATTCCCCTGCGGGTAGTAATTAGAAGACATCTTGTGATAGATGCCAAGTTTGCCAGTGTACTCCGTGAGTATAGCGCCTGCGAATCCCGGACCGTTGTCTGTCACAATTGACTCTGGAACCCCGAAGCGGGTAATCGTGCTCTCAATGAACCCGATGACCGTTTCTTGGTCTCGCGTTCTTGGTCGGGATTGCCTCCGCCCACCGTGTGAAGTAATCGGTGGCCGTAAGAATAAACTTGTGTCCGGCAGAGGAACTAGGCGAAATCACCCCAATGAAGTCTAGACCCCATTGCCGGAACGGAGTCTCGGCCTGAATCGGCTGAAGGGGCAGGGGTGCTTTTCTGTTTCGGCAAAGAAACCTCTGGCATTGATCACACTTGGAACAGACCGCATGAGCGTCTGTAAATAGAGTGGGCCAATAGTACCCAACTCTAATTATTTTTAAGGCCGTAGGCCTTGAAGAATGATGACCTCCAGGCATCCCGGAATGAAAATCTCCGAGGACCCTGGGCTGGTCCGATTTTCTGACGCACCGCAACAGGATGCCGTCGATGTTTTTGAAGTAAAGCCCCTCGGGGCGAAGAGTGTACTTAAGTGCACCTAGCCGAAATCTCCTTCGTTGTGAGGCGTTCAGGTGATCTGGACATCTTCCGGTGCAGAAATATCTCACCAGTTCATCTGTCCAATCACTCCCCTCCGATAAGGAGTTGGCTAGGTAGATGCGTGTCGCTGTGTCCTCCCACTTACAAGCGGAGATGCCGGCTACAGCGCTTCGGGCCAATTCCTGACACAAGGCTCGGCCCCTGATAAGCTTGGTGGGCCGCACTTCGATGTCGAACTCCTGGATTTTTGCAATCCATCCCGCTCTCTTGTGACCCGGTTCTCCTTGTATGATGAAGCTTCGAACGTCCGGTGAATCACAAAGACAGCTGCTTTGCTCCGGGAGACAAAATGCCCGAACTTTCGGAGGGATTTCATAACAGCCTGAACCTGCCGCTCTATAAAGTTGTACTTTTCCTCATGCGGCTGAATCACTTGGCTCAGGAATGCTATGGGGCGCTCCTCGCCATCGTCTCCCTTCTGAGTTAGGACTGCAGCGTAACTTTCGGGTTCTCCCACTGCATAAAGGATGAAGTCCTTGGAGTAGTCCGGGTTTGTCAACACCGGAGCTTGCGCAATTCGAGCCTTGATTTCCTCGAAGGCTTGCTCTCTCTCATCAGTCCATTCGTAATTTGTATCTTTTTTCAACAAGCTCGGCCATAGGCTTGATCACCTGTGCGAAGTCCGGAATGAACTTCCGCACGAAGTTAATCTGACCGAAGAAGGACTGCAGCCCTTTTTTATCGATGGGGGCTGGCAAGCGAAGGAGGGCTTCTGCTCTGTCAGGGTCAATGGCGAGGCCTTCCTCGGAGATGACATGTCCCAGCAGCTTTCCTTCTTTTACCGCGAAGACAGACTTCTTCGGGTTTATAGAAATGCCGAATTCTCGACACCTCTCAAATATTTGCCGTAGGTGTGAAACATGATCCCCTCTTTGGTGAGAGAAAACAGTCATGTCATCAAGGTAGATAACAATGATCTTATTGAGCAGCTCTCGAAGGCCAGGTCCATGGCCCTTTGGAATGTGGCACCAGCATTGGATAAGCCAAACGGCATGCGCTGATAGGCGAACGTCCCCCACTTGGTGGTGAACGCCGTCTTATGCTGGTCCTCATCTTTGACCCAAATCTGGTTGTAGCCGGAAAATCCATCTATGAGTGAGAATCTCTGGGCTCCAGCAACGATATGTAGAATCTGGTCGATTTGGGGAAGCGGATAGTGGTCCCTGAGGGAAGCCTGATTCAGGTTTCGAAGTCGACACGTAGACGAATGTCGCCATTCTTTTTCCTCACGGGCACCAAATTCGCGACCCAGGATGAATGTTTGATGGGGTAGATGATTTTGGCTTCCAAGGATCTTCAAGAGCTCGGCCTTCATCATGGCCTCAATCTTCGGATTCACGGCCCTCTCGCTTCGTCGGAATGGCTTGGCGCCATCCTCTAGCTCAATGGTATGTCGGATGACAGCTCTGTCATACCCCTCAAATCCTCGTAGCACCAGTGCCACGATGTCGGGGAACTCTTGGCACAGTTGATCCGATCTCGCTCAAGTTCCTCCGACGTGCAGTCTGTTCCGACCTTGATAGTTTTACCAGGTTCAAGTTCCAGGTCAGCATACTGCTTCGGGTCTACTTTGATCCTGTGGGATATAGCTCTGTCATTCTGATCAAACAGACTCTCCAATGTAATCAGTCCTTTTGGGACATGATTATTTCTTAACTGTATCAACCCCTCATATTGCTCGTCATCGTGGTCTCTACCTTCGATTGAACCAACTTCGTTAACCAAAAATGTGACGATTTCCTCGTCACAACTGAACACCTGCCAGTGGGTGTCCTTATCAGGCACAGAAAGGCTGTAAATAGTGCGAACCGACTTCGGTTTCTGGACAACGTCGTCAGCCGGAACGTACCTGGCTCCAACAGACGCCAGAATGTCAGCGTGTTTGTTTTTCTCACGCGATATCGCCTTGACATTCAACGAGTCGAACGACTCCATCAGGTCCCACACCCGGTTGCGGTACGCTCTAAGATAGTGCTGTTTGGAGGCGCACTTGTTCGTAACTTGGTGACACACCAGCTCTGAATCTCCAAAGATCTGCAGGTGTTTGATCCCCAGCCTCTCCGCCTTTCGCAAACCCAAGCACAGGGCTTCGTACTCCGCCGAGTTATTAGTGCAGCTCCAGGCCAACCTGTAGGTATAGTCCTTCTGGATTCCGGTCGGAGAAACCAGAAGCACCCCTGCACCGGCGCCATTTTTGCATCGCGCGCCGTCAAAGAAAAGCTTCCACAGCTTCTCAGGTGCAGGTCCCACTTCCTTTGCAGCCTGACTTGTCAAGCCTCCTGGCTGTACGATGGAGTAACAACCCTGCTCTGTCTCAATTACGGCGTTGAAGTCCCGCAAAGAGAACTCATCTTCAAGCTGTAGCACTTCGAAGGCTTGCTCTGTCAGCTCTACTGTCACCAGCTCTTCCTCCGACAACTGGACCATGCAGTCCAACTCTCCTCCGGTTATCTTCTCTACTAGGAAGGTGGAAGGCTTCTCATTGAAAATTTTCAGTCTCCTTCCTTTGAAGGGCACTTCCATGTGTGAGTAGTCTAGAGACAGGTACCCGCCCAACTTCGCAGTGAACTCCCGAGAGAGACACATGCCGAAGTAGGGAGCCAAGTCAACAACCACGACCTCTTGGATGACCACGATGTCGAGAGCCTTGTGCAGCCGGATAGGGATGTCCTTTATGACACCAACTGTCTTGACAGGGGTGCCGTCTAATTGCAGCACGCCTTGGCTGCTCCGTGTGTATTCCATCCCGATCTCATCACAGACGGCCTTCGGCATCACAGTCGTGGAAGCACCAGAATCCACCATGCAGTTGTGAACTATGTGCCCTTGCATCCGTAAAGACAGATAAAAGGGAGGCGGTCTGTTCTTCCCAGTGGCTGAGACTGTCAGAGGTTGAACCAGGACAGCGGGTTGTATCTGCTTGCCGCCTTTCATGTTCTTCAAAGATTCTTGCAGCAGATCCACCTGGCCTGGGAGCAGAAGAGCATCATACATGTTGATTCTAGCAGTGTTCTTTTCAACTCGTCTACTATGTCGTAGCTCGAGGTACTAGCTCCTTCTCGCTTCTTTTGCCGGCTCATACTTCGTCCGACATCGCCGGGTAGCCTCAACTCGCCGTCTCTTGGTCGAGACGGGTACTTCAGCTTCTCCCCGGGCTTGTTCTTTGGTTTCACTCGGAGGCTGAGGTACGGGAGCTTTAGCCGGAACTGGAGCCTTTGCTATAGGAGGCTTGGCTGGAACAGGGGCAGCCTTTGCCGGAGGAGGCTTGGCTGGAGTTTTATCTTTGGATGCCTTCTCCTGGGCTGTGTAGGGCCACAGCCGTTTGTACGGTGGCAGCCCACCGGGCTGCGGTTTTTCTCTTCTGGCATAAACTTGCAAAGGCTTGGCAGCATCTGCGGTTTTCTTTTCCTCCTTGGCGGGCGGCACTAGATTCTCCTCTGGGAGGGCAAAGTTGGCTTCGCCGTCCAAGATCATGTAGAGTTCATCGTCCTCTATGGCGCTGCCGGCCAAGGTCTGGATGTAGTGCTGGTGCAGAGTGCAGTCTTCCTCCGAATGCGGGTCGTTGCACGTAGTGCACCAGTTAACCTGGTCGGAAGGACCAGGCGGGTCTTCTATAGCAAGCATTTCTCGGAGGCGGACGCCTCTGCGACTGATGCTCCGGGGCTTGTCTTTTGTCGCCGCCGGGGCGCATATGGCCTCCTAGGAGCGAGGTCCATCTGGGCTTGCTTCTTTTTCAGAGCGGTCATGTCATTGGACATGGCATGATATCCCGAGGCCAAAGCCCGCACCTCCTGGAGAATTGTATTCTGAATGCTACTGTCAGGAGGCGGCAACTGTGCCGGTGGAGGCAATGCGGCTAATGGAGGAGGGTTAGAATAAGGTGCGTACTGAGGGGGAGCAGGAAGTGCTGGAAAATGCGGAGCAGGAGGAGGCGGGTGAGGATAATGCAATTGAGGCGGGCCGTAAGGAGTTACGACCGGCGCCGGATTCCACTGTTGCTGGGGTTGCTGCCCTGATGTGGACGGCGCACCACCAGAAGCAGGAGGATACTGGGATCTGGGGAAGTCAGGGTGAATGGGTTCCTGCACCCTGGACGGGAGTCTGCCGATAGAAATAATGTCAGCTTCAGCTTGCTGGGCAGCCTCGTACAGAGCAGGAAACTCGTCTATTCTGGCAATCTTCAGCAGCAGGCATATGTCTGAGTTGAAGGATCTCAGATAGTAGTGAGCAGCCATGCCAGCTGAAGGCCGAAGTTCGCGAGGTACCCGTTTCCAGGATCTCGCAAACCTGATGTTAAAGTCAGACACCTCCTCTTGAGGGTGTCTCTGGATACTTTGGAACTGATGCAAAGAAAGAAGTAGGGTCAGCAGACTCGTTGCATCCTTTCACGAGCCTTCTGGCAAGCTGGGGCCACCCTGTGATGGATCCCTCTGGCAGCGATCTCCACCAGTAGAGAAGCTTTCCCCTCAGGGAAAGGGCCAGCAGACGGGTCTTCACACTCTCATCGGTAATGGAATGTAATGCGGCCAGGGCAAGGATGTCCTGGATGTGCTCGTACGCCGTCTTGCCGTAGCCGTCGTATGTAGGGATAGACTTTAAAGCAAGCAGGGGCACAGCTTGTTGTCCGACCAGGGCCAAGGGCCCTGTAGAGTCCACCGCCGGGAAGAGATCATCATCATTCTGCTGCTGGGCAGCCATTTCTTCTTCTTCTCCGCCGTCGGTTGTGTACTCAGTGTCGGTACTTTCCGAGGATGCAGATGCTTCTTCTTCCTCGGCCTCTTCTATTTCGTACTCAGCTCCGCCGACCTCGGCTTCGGCTTCTTCTTGGATTTCAGCCTCGGCTTCGTCGACACGAGCTTGCGGATCAGCCAGCCTGGGAATTTCGCCTCGAGCGTTGATGTCCAGTTCGTAAAAGTCAGGCGGGCTTCTCGGATCCCTTGCTCGCCACCTTCTTGTTTGCATGAAGGTGCTGGGACCGGTCTTTCGGACTCAGAGGATTTGTTCGTGCAGAGTCGCCAGGTGTTCAGATTTCGAACAACAATGAAGCGAACACCGGTGCTTCAATTCTGTTGGGGGTGAGAAACTTCCTTGTCTCACCAAGTGCTCGTAAACCACCGTCAGCCGCCAGGTGGAGACCGATCAGAAAATCTCTCTTCAAATGTGGGACCCTGGTCCCACCGGGCGTGCCTGGTCCCACCGGGCGTGCCAGAGAAACTGTTGGTTACGAATCTGCCATGAGGAAAGGATTTTGGGTTAATGCGCCCGCATTCGCCCACCAGAATGAAAGGCCGGAAGGAAGAGATGCCTTCCGTGCCAATCTCCGGAGAAGGCCGGCTCCTTTGGGGGGTTTTATGGTTTAAGCTAAGAGTGCAGGAAAGAGATAAAGGAACGGAAAGAATTTACAAATGAGATTGGAGTTTGGTGGGGGGAACTAACAGTACGGCAACACATTAATCACCATTACTTACTGCATTATAAATACAAAGCATGACAAGGAACTGCAAAACCTAAGTGTACTTTCTGTACTAAGCAATATACGCACAGCTACAATGGTCCCCTAGCAAACATTCTCCCTACAAGGAGAACTAACAGCACGACAATGCATCAATCACCACTACGTACGGAAACTCAAACAAAAAGCAACTAAGAGATGTCAGAGCTAGGTATATGTGTTATGCAGAGAATTTATACGCACAGCTACAATGGTCCCCTAGCAAACATTCTCCCTACAAGGAGAACTAACAACACGGCAACGCATCAATCACCACTACGGACAGCAACGTAACACACAACTGATGGAACTGCTACCACATCTATTATATAAAGTTCAAAAGTGCTTGACCACCAAATGCTGAAATGAATCAACAAGCCATGGCACAAACAATGCTAAAGGCGCCTGACCACCAAATGCTGAAATGAATCAACGAGCCGTGACACAGGGAAGCGTAAAGCATAAAGAATAAAAGCAGTAGAACAGAACCAGGCATACAATTTATATTTATAAGCAGAAGCACGGTTACAATGGTTCCCTAACAGACATTCCCCTTCCACCCTTTACAATGAAAACATGGTGGGTTTTTATAGCCCGAGTCCCTCCCGTTACATTAATGGGCACAGAGTCCCAGTCAAACACAAGCCGACAAAAGCGGCGAAAGAGCTGCAAATGCTGACCTTTGTCGGACTGGACTGTACCCGCAGCATGGTCTTCCTGGAAGCTGGACAGCTAGGTGGCGGTGTGTTGGGCAGAACTTCTTATCGGCAGGAATGCGGGTAGCTGGAGCGGGTAGAACCTCCAATCAGCTTTAAATGAGGCCACTGGCATAGGTAGTGCAGCCCATGCTCGTCCTTTTGCTCGGCACGTCTTGGCTCAAATCCCGAAGCTGGACACTTGTCAGATGATGGATGATGCTGTTTGACACGTGTCCGCCTTGAAAGGCGCTTTATCCAACTTCGCTCGGGATCGTAGCGCCATCGGGTTGCGCAGTGAAAACAGCATAGCCGGGAAGGCCTTCATGCCTTGGGTGTATTTCCGAGTTTGTTTCCCTATCGCGCACTCAGTCAAGGGCGCACTCCGACTTCGCCGCGAAGTCGGATCTGCGCACAGGTGAAAGCTGATCTCTGCCGCCGTACGGACTTCGCTCCAAAGACTTAGTCATTTTTCTGTTAGCCTGCCAGCCTGCAACAAGGTGCGCCCAGAAGAGGGGCGAAGTCGGACTTCGCACCAAAACTGGGCGAAGTGCGAACTTCGCACCAAAACTGGGCGAAGTGCGAACTTCGCACCAACACTTAGCCATTTTCCAGGGCAACTGCTGTCAAACTTGAGATCCAACTGAGGGGCTCCAAGAAAGGGGGGGAGAAAGAGAATGTAGGAAAGAAAGAGAAAGGGAGAGAGGAAGAAAGGAAAATAGAGGAAGAGGGAAAAGGAAGAGCAGCACTGTTACAAAATTGAAAACATTGCACCCCGTGCAAAATGTGGCAACAAGAACAAGACTGGCAAACAATGCTATTATCATAAGAGAAACCGACATTCAAGGAAGAAGTGTCGAGCAATTTAGTCATTGTTTGCTGAGACGCAACCCATTACATCCACTACACCACTGCCGACACATCCATAATCTAACGACATAGGGAAGTGGATTGTGGAAGCCGAACCAAATGGACAATTGCCACCACACATGCTGCACCATAGGAGTCGGAAGAGCACCTACTTCACTCATAGATGTGGGCGAAGGGTAATTTATCTCATTTCATTATTGATAGTCGAAGTCAAAAGAATCTGATTTATGCTCACACTATAAAGTATTTGAATCTACTTGCCACATCACACCAATAGCCATATAGTGTCAAATGGTCGCAACAAGGTTGAAATATTCATGTTAGTCAACAATATCTCCTCTCTTATTCCATCAAACATTTCAACAATAAAACTTTGTGTGATGTTATGCCCTTGGACATTTGTGATATGATCCTAGGCCAACCATTCAAGTGGAAGAGACATGGTGTGTATGAGTCAAGACCTCAAAGCATCATCATCATTGATAGAGGTCAATTCTTCAAAATACCAAAGGTAACTCCTCCTCTTTTGTTTCATTAGTCAATTCCAAACAATGCAGGAAGATGATACGCAAAACAAGGAATTTCATTCTCTTCATGATAAAGTTGCAAAGCACAAGAAGGAATGTTGCTACCACCACACCAATTGCAAGATCTATGCAACAAAAGCAGATGGACTGCATTGTAGTAGACTATGAAGACTTGTTCAAGTCATGAGCTACAGTGCCACTTCATTGGGAGGTGAAGTAGTCCATTGATATAGTTCCTAGTTCTCCTTTGCCAAACGCACCTATGTAACGCTGATCAATCCTTGAAATCAATGATCTCAAGAGGCAGATCCAACATTTGATTTAAAAGGGCCACATCAGACCAAGTGCTCCACCATGTGACAGTCCAATTCTCTTGGCTCCATCAAAGGATGGAATGTGGAGACTTTGTATCAACTATAGACCTTTGAATAAAATCACTATGAAGAACTACTATCCACAACCTTGGATAGACAACTCAATGGACCAGCTTCATGATGCAAAATTATCCACCAAAATTGATCTCAAATTCAACTTTCATCGAATATCCATCGAGCCCACTAATGTGTGAAAGACTACATTTATATCCAAAAAGGGTTTGTTTGAGTGGTTGGTTATGCCCTTTGGCTTGACTAGTGCACCTGCCACCTTTATGAGGATGATGGATGACATCCTGCATCCCTACGCCAACTCATTTGAAGTAGTCTACTTAGACAAGATTCTCATTTATAGTAAGACATGGGAGAAGCATCTGCAACACGTTCGACAGGTACTCCAAACTCTTTGAAGACACAAGTTGTATGCCAATTTGGAAAAGTGTTTATTTGGCATGATGAAAATTCAGTACCTTTGTTACATTGTTGACAAACGAATCCATGTTGATCCTAAGAAGATTTAAATAATTAAAGATTGGCCTCCCTCAAAGACTCTAACAAAGCTTTGAAACTTTTTGGATCTTGCCAATTTCTATCAAAGAATTTTATTGGGGTTCTCACACGTTACTTGGCCACTACACTAAGTGACCAAAGAAGGTGCCAAATTAAATTGGGAAGATACACAGCAGAGAGCATTTGAGAACCTGAAAGAGCTCCTATATTTTCCTACCTAATTTGCGACAACCTTTTGAGATAATGATTGATGCATTAGAGTACATTGGAAGTTGTTCTCACGCAACATGGGCATCCACTTGCCTATCACAATGAGACATTCAATGAAGCAATTTGAAAATACTGCACATATGACAAAAAGCTCTATGCCATTGTCCAAGCCTATAAAAAGTGGAAGCGCTACATCTTGGGAAGGAAACGATCAACCATATAAGTCATAGACCTCGAGAGTTCGTTTAGACAGAGCAAGCAAAGAAATGAAAGACATCAAATGTGCGCCATAGATGTATAATTGTGTCATCTAATCATCAAGCATAAGAAAGGGAGTTCCAATTCAGTAGCAGGTTGTCTTAGTCGACTACCAATTTTTGTAGGCAATAAATCTGCCTCTCAAAAAAAAAGAAACTTTGTTTAGATTGCAAATTTTGACAAGTTTTGTGTGTTTTTGACAATTTTTGAAGTTTTGTAAAGCAAAATGCGAATTAAAATTCAAATTAAATTAAAAGTAATTAGCATGAAATGTAAATTGAAGTTCAAATGAAATTACACGAAATTAGGAAAATGCAAATGAAATGAAATTTAATAAAAATAAAAATTAAACTTTAGAAAAATAAAGTCGATTCATGGAACGATGGTTACGGGGTGGTAATTGTAAATAGTGCGTTGTCCCAGGAACCACTTGGAACGGCCTGGGACAAGCATTATAAGGCCCCTTTTATTTTTTTGAAATGGTTGTTGGATGGGAGAGTGAGTGCAAGAGTAAGTCATGCATGTTGAACCTGTTATGACCGCAATGCAGTAATTTTGATGGCAGAGATACTTTTGCTATGCGATTGTCATGGTTGTCCAACTTGATACAATCTGTAATTATCTTTGTATGTTGTTGTAGTAAATACAAATATCAATGCAGTCGTTTATCATATTTTGTTTGTGTATGTGTGAATTATTTGGGGTATTATATTATTCTAAGCGCTCTGTTATTATATTTATGTGTGTGTTAAGATGAATGGGAAGTTAGTATTGGCATTGGTATATTTCCTTTTGCAGGTTACAGAGGATAAATTTGCCAAGAACTGTGCAGAAGATCGCCATGGATAATAACATGATAGGATATTGTCCGTCGATTTATGGTATAGTTGTACGCTTGTACAATTGTACAATACGTGCATGGATATAATAAATTAGTGTGTATAACTTACTATTGTGCAATCGTGGTTAAAACTGTACATATGGCTGGTAGATGATCGTACGACGGAAAGTTTCACTGAAGAAACGATTGACCGAGTAAAATAGGATCATACAAGTCTAGATGTGATCATAAGACTAAGTGAAATCGTACAAGAGTGATTTCTTGAGTTGTATGATTTGATTCATACGATTTGCACAATTGAAGTGTACGATTGCTATTGTTGTACAATCGTATGATTGTACAATTGTATGGTTGGAAATCGCATCGTACAATTTCAGTAGAAACATGCAGATGTTGAATGATTTCTTGCTCCATCCCTGATTCTATCACCACCTCCCTTGTTGGGAATACCACCACTTGTGCTACATTTGGTGTCGTTGCCATTGTTGGAACGAGAAGGGTTCGTTTTAGTAGGATAGTAGCATGAAGGAGATAGGGGTGAATGACAGATATGAGTCTACAAGGGCGTAGGAGAAGAGATTGCAGAGAGGATCAGGTGCTAGTAAGAAGAAGCACAAGGATCGCTCAAAGAGGGAATATGGACAACACAAAAGTTCAGTCCCGAGAGATGGACGAACCAACTAGAACAAGTGTGAACTCCAAAAGAGGGAGAAACTAAGAGGTGGGAAACATAGTTGTTAAGTACAAAAGACAAGGTGCAAAGAGAGCAGCAAGTAGTCAAAGAAGACGTTCACGTAAGTGGAGACGTTAAAGTAGGACGCGTGCGAGGAAACAAAGAGTGGATGGTAACACCTGAGCAAGCGGTAGGAAGTTTGCCAAGAGGTGCAAAGGACGAGAGTCAAGCACCAGAGAAATCACGCACAAGTACTTGGGGAGACAGACCAAAACCACAGTTCGTTTATCAACGTAGAAGGTTGTGTAGTTAGGACGCACAAGAAGTGGGAAGAAGACTATTTGGAGAAAATAAAGTACCAAGGATAGAAGTGTCAAAAGAAGGACAGTAATACCAACGGTAGGAAGGGATTGGACAAAAATTCCAAGCGAGTTATCGTCGAGTGACAAAGGAGAAGGACGTCCAACAATGGCAAACGTTGCCACCAGAGCAAGCAAACAAAAATACCAACCCTTCACGAGAAAAGGGAAAGAGGATCCAGCAAAGCACATTCGCACATGTACCACCATTTGGAAAGCAAATGGGGTTAAGGCAACCTAATGAATGGTTGCACTTATTTCCTGCCACATCGCGAAGACTCGCAATAGACTAGTATTTGAAAACAAAAATACACCAGCTTTTCGGCAATGGAATACCATGATAGAAGAACTCTTAAATGAATTCCGACCCTTGAGGGATGATACAAAAATAATTACTGAGATATATGCTACGAAGCAAGGAAAAGACAAAGATGTTAAAGCATATAATCGAAGATTGAAGCAGTTGACTAATAAAATGCAAATGCCACCAATTGATGGGTTGATTAGGAGATGGTTCATTGATGGACTATTGCTTAAGTACAAAAAGAAGATGAAGGTAGTTCCATATTCAACATATGGAGAAGCTTTAGAAAAAGCAAAAAACTTTGAGAGTGAGGCGAAATAGACAACAGCCAGAATTGTAGGACATCCTAAGCATGAAGTTTTGGAAAGCGATACAGAGGACAAAGTTCATCATGCTATACAATCCTTCAAAACAAAATTTGATAAGATGATGAAGGAAGTCAAGAGTGAAATCAAGAAAGATCGAAAAGACATATGGTGTACGGACTGCAAGTCTGAAGGACACACCAATGTTACTTGTCCTAAGAATGCATATTGTAATATATGCGATGTGTTGGGACATGAGATTGTTGATTGATCAAACTTTGACAATGCAGGAGGAAGATGAAAAATCGAATGCCCAAAGGAATGGATAAGGTGCAACTAGTGGTGGTTACAGGAACAATTGTCGAGAAGGCAGGCCATACCAGGGCAATCGACAAGGAGGTCAGAGTCGGTTACAATATGATTCGGAGGGTAGACAAGTCATACAATGCCGCAACTGCCAAGAGTGTGGGCATTTTGCGAAGAATTGCCCTACCCCTCAAACAAATGGGATAGTAGGAAACAACATAATGCATATGTGTAGATGGTGTGGTCTGAGCAATCACGAGGCCAATTGCCCAAAGAAGGTGGGTTCAAGTAACTCATAAAATGTGAACGTTTGAGGTAAAAAAACAAGAACCAAAAGGAAGGCTAATGCCACAAGGCCCACCTAATTACAAAGGATCAATGACAAAAGGAAAAAAAAAAACTAATCAACATAGTTTAGGAATAAGGACAAAGAAGATCAACAATAGAAGTTGAGATCAAAATGGTAAACAACATTAAGAGGATTCTAAACCAGTCTTGTATGGAGTTCCCTGGCAGTATGTCCCCCCCCCCCATGCAAAGTGTAACACCTTCAATAATAATGAGCAAAATTTCTTTGCACTTCCCTGTAATATACATTATCTAGAACATTCTTCTAACCATTGGGCCTAGGAACAAATAAAAGCTTCCAAAATCCTAACCAACACAAGAAACCTTCACCATGCTTGAGGCAACTCAAAGGCATGAAGAATTAGACACACAAAATTGGAACAGTTATAGTGCTTGGGCTCTCTCACAATCCCAATGAGATTTATAAGACGCACATAAAATAGCAAGAGGCCATTTGAAGAAGCACAAGATGTCTTTGAGGTTTCTTTCTAAGGAAGACAATTTGACTAATCATTGGGAGATGTGGTTATACTCTTTGAAGCATAATAAACTATATATGCTCTGCCAAAGAATAGCATCAACCATATCCAGTGTCGGTTTGAGCATTGCACCTGTGTATGGCCACAAAATCAAAATGGGAGATAACATGACTTGAAGGAGTTTTTAACAATAGCCGCTAGCCCATATATAACCATTTGTCTATGGGAGGCATCCCCTAGTACAGTCACAATTCAAGAACCATGGAAATTAGAAGGGATATGTACCAGCCTTATGTACTCTCTCTGGACTTTGCCTCAATATGAAATATTACCAAACACTTTCCAAATTAACATGTTAAATGACAACAAAAGGACTTGTAGATGCTCCAAGACAGAATCCAACAACCACCAACAATTACATTGATGTGCTTTGTCACTTTCGTGTGTACAAGGACTTGTTAAATTGTCTTCTAATATGTTTGTACATATAAATGTCTAGAGGGAAAAAAAATTATTTTAATCTAAAAACAATATTAACAATTTAAGACCCATCAAAATCTGAATTTAATCACATAGCTAAAATGGCATTTATATTGTTTGCTAATATCTAATATGTTCATTAGTCGCTATTTTACTTTGTGTGTTTGTTCATGTTACTGTATATATATATTAACATGAGATTCTTAAAAAAACAATTGTTTATAGTCTTTAGACAGAATATCCCCATTAATACAAGCATGTCCAAAGAAAGTCTCCATATACCTTGTTATCTATACCACGAAACGAGGTGGTGTAAGGATGCACATCATCTGCTTCATTTGTATGGTTGTAAACCACATCCAAAATGACCTGTGAAATGAATCTTTAGCACCCTTCATTGACAACATAATTAATGGATGTAGTCAAAAGTAGAAAGGTAAAAAATAATTTACAGAAAACAGTTGATAAGTAAACTGGCAACAGACAACCATAATTGTCCAAAACTACCAAAAATTACAGGAATACTGCAAAATCAAACCTCAATTCCTGCATTATGCAAAGCCTTGACCATTTTTTTAAACTCTAATGATGCTGCTAATGGACCCCCACCGTTAGCAGCATACCGAGTCATCGGAGAAAAGAAGTTCATTGTAGAATAGCCCCATGTATTTGTCTGTCATACAAGTGGAACAGATGAACTTTATGAATAAAACAATTTCTTTTTCAAAATGAATAATGTCAAAAATGTAAATGTATGAACACTAACACTTGATTTAGAAAATTTTAATAGAATCAACTACCAACTCAAAGCATCATTTATAGTACTGTACTATTATAATTTCAAAGACGTTTACAAATCATGCTTGTAAAATCAATTGCATTCTTAACAACCAGGTGGAAACAATCTGAAACAACTTTCTGACAGGTAACTGATCCCGAATAAGAAAAAGATAAGAAACACGGGTCCTTGTATATTAGGGTATCAAATCCCCTTCTTGTTATGACTTCTACAAAAATAACAGCAGATAATACCATGTGGTCACGAGGGTTTGGATGCCTCTGAAATTCCAACTCATCAAACTCAAAGATTGGTAATAGCTCCACTGCATTGATTCCAAGTTCTAGAAGATGAGGAATCTATAGCAAAGAAAGCATTACTTGGTTAGTAGTACTTCATTGTAAACCATAAAATGCAAACAAATTACTCTCATTTGAATTTCTTCGAACAGTTCTTGAGCTAGGTTAAAATTTTCTTTTGAGTTTATTTGATTAAATGTTTTTGCATCAACTTGACCAACAATAATTCCTAACATTTTGCAAACAATTAAGATCCACCACCTATTAGAAATTTGGATGCATAATATGGACATGAAGTGATATTGCAGTTAATACTAGTCCTAGAGCTGTTGATAAACCTTGGAAGAATTTGAACAGACAGCTCACACAACATATTGCAGGATGTGGAACAATTTTCTGTTGTAGGTGGGTGGATACTAGTCCGTACTACAAATCATAATTATGAAACTTTGGCAAGATTTTGAAAAACTCACCATGTTTGAGCCCAAATCAAACCAAACGATTCACAAGTTTTTCAAAAACTCACTGACCTTCTTTAAAAACTTGGTAGACTCAGTGATTCGGGAAAACTTGCCGGACTCGGAAGTCCTGACAAAAATACTCGGCTGTGTCAGCATGCATGAAGAAATGGCATAACAAGTTTTTCTATTTTTATTTTGCCTCATTTTTGCTGTTTCCAGTGACAGAGAAAGATGAAAAGAGGCGAAGACAGCCACAGCAAACCCTCATTGCCATCCCCAAAAATAAATCTTTTGCAGTTTTGAATCTAACAGCCACCCAGCATTTGGAGTTGAGGTAAAAAATGAAGTTTCAATTGTCCGTGCTTAAAGTTTCAGTGTGGAGTACTCTCAACATGAAAATGTCCTATGGAAGGTTAACTCATCACCACGTGAAAGGAATATGTTTAGAACATGTCATTAACAGCTACTTTAACAATTTATTTGGGCAACCAAACACAAAGAATGCCCATAAAATAAACTGCCTGACATGAATGCATACCCTGCAACATCTAGAAATAAACACATGACAACGCATTATAATTTATCCATAGAGTGACTAGAGACGAGTAGAGTAAGTGACCCTAGAAGACAAGTTTCCAAGTTATCCCCAAAGGATCCACCAGTCTAGTACTCTCTTCCAGGAAAAACCAAAAATAAAAATGAAAAAGCTTGAGAAATAATTCAACAAATATCTATTGAATTAACAGAAAGTAACATATTAACTTAAGATCAAACCAACAAGGAAACCACAATTAAGTTAAATCAATTGAAAATGATATACAAAGGTGATCATGAACAGAAGGTTTGAGCATGTAAAAGTTCTCAATAAACTTTGATCTACTAGCAATAAATCCTTTGATAGTGTAAATGGCTCAGATGAAAATAGAATAGCCCAAAGCTCTTGATGAAAAAATACTAAACATCATGAAATAAATTGACAGACAATACCTTTTGGTTCCTGCATCTGGTGTATTTTTTTCAGCTTTCTCTCACTTCATAAGGAAAAGCTTCAACCTTGAAGTATTTATAGAGGAGACAAACACATTAAAAAAGTCACTTAATAGAGACAAACTAAATCAAAAATATAGTGGCAGGCCCTGCTTTCTCCGGCTAGGGTTTAGCAAAAAAAGGTCTCAGAGAGGGTTCCTCGGGTTCGAAAACCTTGGTGTCATCCCCATGCCACCTCCGGCCATGGCAGCGGCTGCATTTTTAAGAAATCTAGCATACAGTGGCAGCGTAGGCAAAAGTTGCCTGGGCGTTAGCCTATGGATCCTGCTTGTTTGTTTTGTGGCTTTGCATAGGGGTTTAGGCAACTGACATGCACGTTTTGCATCTCGGGGAGATGGCTGGATCTGTAGGCACAGGGTGCTTGGTGTGTGCAACATTGGGTGGCCTGGTGGGGCCTCATCGTTTGTGGTCATATTGGGGTGTTTGTGAGACCCATTGTATGGAGCCATGGTGACGGATTCATAACACAGTCACATTCGCTACAGCCACCATAGCAGGTCAGGTTCACCTCTGGGTGGATCTTCAACTGTGGTGAGAATTCGAGATTTTTGTGTGTGGTGCAGCCAGGATGGGAGGTTGTGGCATTTTTTGGCCTAAGGGGGTGGTCATGCGGACATGGTTTTGCTCTGGTGTGGGCTGGGTCTGCATTGGTGGTGGTCGGCTGGTTCTTCTCGGGTTTGTCGTGTTGTCATCCCTCGCAAGCTGCCATGATGGTATCTGCTGTTGGGGTTTCTGGTGGTGTCGCTGCCAGCTATTCATGGCACATGCCAATATAACTCCTCACTGCTCGTGATGGTTTGGCTGTGGCTGGGGTTAAAATATGGTGCAGCTGTCGTTCGTGCCATTTGGGCTTTCCCTTTCAAAGGCAGTCAATTTTGTGACCCAGCCTACTCAGCCACTGGAAGAGGGCATGAGCAGCTCTATTTCGGCTCCTTTTTATGGTTTGCTATGGGGTATACTCCAATCATGGTGGGCTGTTGGTCCCCATTTTTTGGTGTCGTGCTCTATGTTGGCTCCCTCAGAACTTGTTTTTCTTGTTTCCTATTTCTCTTGCATGTTACTCCTGCTTTATATCTGTTCTGTAGTTGTTTTCAGGTTTTTTTCCTTTTCTAGGAGTAAGAGAGGAAAAAATCACTTTTTAGAAATAGGATAATGAGCCAGATAGTAACAGATCATTTGCATCATATTTTGGATAAACCAATGAATCAGTGTTGTTAGCTCTGAGCTACATCTATGAGACAATGAGATATGGTTAAGATGTCTCTGCTAACGTTTTCTAGAATCTATTTCCTATATGAAGATAGCAACCTTCCAATTCCAACAGGCTAGGAAAGGAAGCATTTCCACTGATGCTGTGGACATCTCAATTCACAGCAACATTCGAAGTGTTATCCATAAATGAATGCTAAAGACTAACTAAAGTGAATTGAAGGCCCTTCAAATTAACTGAGCCTCCTTTCAAGAGTTTCCCATGAAAACATAGTTTTGTGAAATCTTATATCATAATTATCAGATTGATGCATGAACAACTTTGCTTTGAATAAGGCTAACTAGATTGATCTTTATTAGATTTTATGGAATAAATCAATTTACAATCAGGCAGGGAAAAGACCACATAGAGACCTTTGTAACTGATCTAGATTTTGATATGCCTTATCATTTCAATTTTACCTTTTCAATCACTCCAAGATAGCTTCCACATATACCATCCTCCAACCCACTTGACTGATCTGCCGTAAAGGCCCGAACATTCATTTCATAGATCACAAGGTCTTTCTGTTCAAAAGATACACCAGAGTAACTTTGCTTATTCAGATCTTTGAAATAATGGCATGCATTCTAATCTGTGATAAATGCCCAACATAATAATTAAATTGTATTGAGCTTTGCACTTACCTCTGGAATTTCTGGACGCTTGTAATCATCCCCCCAATCAAATTGGGAAGAAGCAAAATCATAGGTCCCAAGAAATCTGGACATTTTTTCATTGGTGTCCCTAAAAATTCGTCGCCCTTCAACAAGCTTTGCATAAGGATCTAATAAAATGAGATTTTTGTCAAAGCGATGGCCTTCCTGCCATCCTTGAGGTCCATCCACGCGGTACCCATATAACACCCCGCTTAGAGGCAAGTTCTGCATTTTCCACAAATTTTGAAAACAGTGTCAGAGAAGATGAACCGAAAAATCAAATATCTGGTTTGTGATTTTTAGTTTTTACATGTCCTAAGTTAAACAGCTTCATGTGAATACCTGTATAAATCTAGCAATTTAATACAGTGGTACATCTTTTTCACCACTAAGTTAAAAGGAACGTACGTATTACTTAACTTGAATACACTGTTAAACTGGTTACAGTAACTTCACTTTGGTAAAGAACTACATAAATATATAAATTCTAGAATAGATAAATATTAGATATATTTGAAACTAGTGTGCTTATATGGGCTGATATTCATAACTCCATAGGCAAAAAAATGCTTTTGTTATTGTCCTTATTTGTAAAAGGTTTACACTAATTAACTCTTTTCTATTGTACTTAATTCACCTCTACTGGTTTTACTACAATTATCAGAAATCTTAATCAATGGATATTGTATCTTTCATAGCAACTTACAGACAAATTACAGTGAGTGACTCTTAGAAACCAGTAAAACCATGAGATGCAGACAGACCTAAATGGAACCACAAGAAAATATGGGAAATCCTTGATGGATCCCTTTATCTACAAACATATCCCAATACCATGCAAAGGCAAATCAATACATATTTCCAGATTTAAAGGCCAGATTTTATATATTAAAACATTTCTTAATAAATGGTTGATACTACATAAAATGAGTAACAGCTCTCTAGGGGGTTTTAAATGTTTCTGCAGAATGAAAATCTAAAAGAAAAATGAAAACATGGCCTAAAATATAGAAGAAAAGAGGAGGACAAGCTTGTAGTCACTATGGTTTTCACTCTTAGAGGATAAAATAAGCAGACTTACAACAATGGTAAGGTCTTTTTACTTGTTTGCCATGAATAATTAGTTCAGGAGCTATGTCTAGTGTCACCTATTCGGTCACATTCACATCAAAATAATGTAAACATTTCCAAAGGCTGTTGTAAATATTTGACTATACTCAGTATATCATTCTCGGAATCAGTAGTTCATGGGAAAATATAAAATGGGAAACAAGATATAACAGAATGACAAAAAGCATTAGATGGTATCAGGTCTAATAAATTACATCTGGAATCTAAAGTTTTGGCCATGCTGGAGGATAAAGAGATACAATTTATGGGCAATCTCTGTGGTAATGACAGGTCTGCTCGAGGCTGGCAATAAAGATAATTTCATCATCTTTCCATGGAAAAAACTTTGACTAGTTTTCTTTACCCAAGCCCATATGAAAGCCACCTGATTTGTGCCATTGACCATCTGATTTCAAAATTTAGAGCAAAAGAAAACCCAAACCCTCCTAAGAGTGTACTCACCTACTCCCACTCGATATGAATGGGTACACTTTGAAGCTACCCACATCCTTCCTTCAAAGGCTCTTTTGTCTAACAAAAATTCCTTTGATTGGATTTGTTTGGAAATGGTAGAGACAAGTCTAAATTGGATTGTTCTGTCAAAAATGCCCAAGCATACAATGGTTGACATGGGATAAATGTTTATCTATGTTGAAAAATTTGACTTTAACAGGTTCTGTCCTACTTTCTCCAAGATACTGAATGGATTGTATAAGATAGGTCTAATTTTTTATTTTGTTCACACAATCATTCCCTTCACAATTTAAGTAATACTTGTTCTTTGACTTGGAAGTTGTGAGTGGTGTTGTCACATTTTGCACGGGGTGCAATGTTTTCAATTTTGTAACAGTGCTGCTCTTCTTTTTCCCTCTTCCTCTATTTTCCTTCCCCCTTCTCTCCCTTTCCTTTTCTTTCCCACATTCTCTTTCTTCCCCCCTTTCTTGGAGTCCCCCAGTTGATTTTTTAACTTTCCAGCAAGTTACCTGAAAAATGGCTAAGTGTTGGTGCGAAGTTCGCACTTCGCCCAGTCTGGGTGCGAAGTTCGCACTTCGCCCAGTTTTGGTGCGAAGTACGCACTTCGCCCAGTTTTGGTGCGAAGTACGCACTTCGCCCAGTTTTGGTGCGAAGTCTGACTTCGCCCCTCTTTCTGGGCGCACCTTGCAACTGGCAGACCGGCAGGCTGATAGAAGAACGACAAGTGCTGGAGCAAAGTCCGTACGGCGGCAGACACCAGTTTTCACCTGTGCGCAGTCCGACTTCGCAGCGAAGTCGGAATGCGCCCTTGACAGGTGCGCAGTAGGGAAACAAACTCAGAAATACATCTAAGGCATGAAGGCCTTCCCAACTGCGCTGTTTTCTGCCCGCGCGACCCGAGACGCTCTGATCCCAAGCGAAGTTGGACAGACTGCCTTTAAAGGCTGACACGTGTCAAACAGCATCATCTATCATCTGACAAGTGTCCAACTTCGGGATTCGAGCCGAGACGTGCCGAGAAAAAGGACGATCATGGGCTGCATTACCTGTGCCAGGGACCTCATTTAAAGCCGATTGGAGGTTCTACTTGCTCCAGCTACCCGCATACCTGCCGAGATGAAGTTCTGCCCAACACACTGCCACGTAGCTGTCCAGCTTCCAGGAAGACCATGCTGCGGGTACAGTCCGGTCCGACAAAGGTCAGCATTTGCAGCTCTTTCGCCGCTTTTGTCAGCTTGTGTTTGACTGGGACCTTGTGCCCATTAATGTAACGGGAGGGACTCGGGCTATAAAAACCCACCATGAATTCATTGTAAAAGGGTGGAAGGGGAATGTCTGTTAGGGAACCAATGTAACCGTGCTTCTGCTTATAAATATAATTTGTATGCCTGGTTCTGTTCTGCTGCTTTTATTTCTTTATGTTTATGCTTTACGCTTCCTTGTGTCATGGCTCGTTGATTCATTTCAGCATTTGGTGATCAGGGGCCTTTAGCATTGTTTGTGTACTTTTAAATTTCATATAATAGATGTGGTAGCAGTTCCATCAGTTGTGTGTTACGTTGCTGTCCGTATCTGGTGATTGATGCGTTGTCGTGCTGTTAGTTCTCCTTGTAGGGAGAATGTTTGCTAGGGGACCATTGTAGCTGTGCGGTTAAAATCTCTGCATGACACATATACCTGGCTCTGATATCTCTAGGTTGCTTTCTACCCATGTTAGTGTACGTATCTGGTGATTGATGCATTGCCGTGCTGTTAGTTCTCCTTGTAGGGAGAATGTTTGCTAGGGGACCATTGTAGCTGTGCGTACACTGCTTAGGTATCGGAAGTATACATAGATTTTGCAGTTCTCAGTCATGCTTTATATTTGTAATGCAGTAAGTATTGGTGATTGCTGGTTGCCGTACTGTTAGTTCCCCCCCACCAACTCCAAGTATATTTGTATATTCTTTCTGTACATTTATCTCTTTCCTGTACTCTTAGCTTGAACATAACCCCCCAAAAGGAGCCGGCCTTCTCCGGAGATTGGCTCGGAAGGCATCTCTTCCTTCCGGCCTTTCATGCTGGTGGGCGAATCTGGGCGCATTAACCCAAAATCCTTTCCTCATGGCAGATTTGTAACCAACAAGTGGCTTGGTGCTTTCTTATACCACTGATTGCATCTCTGATGGGTCTTTGACAAGGCCCTTTCTACTTGTGTCCACACTTCTTTGATTCTTCATGAATGTCACAGCTTTTTATTCTTTTTATCTTTGTATGTTTGGAGTGAAAAAATACAGACATATTCTAGACAATAAGCCTGATCGAGCTATTGATTACCTCATTGTAGCTATGCCATATATGGAAGATTCATGAACTGATAAGACTTGACTGCTTGCCGATTCATGAGTGGAAGATGTGTTTCATTTAACTCTAGTGTTGATCATCGTTCATCATTTGTACTAAAAGTGGTTAAAGAACTGTTTCATAACATCTACTTTTGCAGTAACACGTTTGATGACACTAAATACTACAAACATGGTTTTCCAAATACTAACTAAAAGCTTGGATTTTCACACGAGAAACAACAAATTGAAGAGAAAAATGCTTACAAAAGATATATTAGTGTTAGGAACTATTACCATCATAGTTGTTGTATTGACGTAATAATAAAAGTGGTTACTGTTGGTCACGAATCCGCCACGAGGAAAGGATTTTGTCGTTATTGCGCCCTGGACCCGCGAACCAACATTGAAAGGCCGGAAGGAAGAGATGCCTTCCGAGCCAATCTCCGGAGAAGGCCGGCGGAGGAGTTAGGAGAAATCACCCCAATGAAGTCCAGACCCCATTGCTGGAACGGAACTTCGGCGTGAATCGGTTGAAGGGGCAGCGGTGCTTTTCTGTTTCGGCCAGCATACCTCTGGCATTGATCACACTTGGCGCAGACCGCATACGCGTCTCGCGAACGAGTGGGCCAATAGTATCCAGCCCTTATTATTTTCAAGGCCGTTGGCCTTGAAGAATGGTGACCCCGGTGCATCCCGGAATGAAAATCTCCGAGGATCCTAGGCTGGTCAGATTTTATGACGCACCGCAACAGGATGCCGTCAATGTTTTTGAAGTAAAGCCCCTCGGGGCAAAGAGTGTACCTTAATGCACCTAACCGAAATCTCCTTCGTTGTGAGGCGTTCAGGTGATCGGGACATCTTCCGGTGCAGAAGTATCTCACCAGTTCATCTGTCCAATCACTCCCCTCCGATAAGGAGCTGGCTAGGTAGACGCGTGTCGCTGTGTCCTCCCACTTACAGGCGGAGATGCCGGCTACAGCGCTTCGGGCCAATTCCTGACACAAGGCTCGGCCTCTGATAAGCTTGGTGGGCCGTACTTCGATATCAAACTCCTGGATCTTGGCAATCCATCCCGCTCTCTTGTGACCCGGCTCCCCTTGCAAGATGAAACTGCGAACATCGGGGTGAATCACGAAGACAGTGGTCTTACTCTGGGAGACAAAGTGCCTGAGCTTTCAAAGGGACTTCATGACCGCATGGACCTGCCGCTCTATAAAATTGTACTTCTCTTCGTGTGGCAGAATCACTTGGCTTAGGAACGCGATGGGGCGCTCCTCACCGTCGTCTCCCTTCTGAGTCAGGATTGCAGCGTAACTTTCGGGTTCTCCCACTGCATACAGGATGAAGTCCTTGGAGTAGTCCGGGTTTGTCAACACCGGAGCTTGTGCAATTCGAGCCTTGATTTCCTCGAAAGCTTGCTCTCTCTCATCAGTCCATTCGTAAGGTGTATCTTTCTTCAACAGTTCGGCCATAGGCTTGATCACCTGTGCGAAATCCGGAATGAACTTCCGCACGAAGTTAATCTGACCGAAGAAGGACTGCAGACCTTTTTTTATCAGTGGGGGCTGGCAAGCGAACGAGGGCTTCTGCTCTGTCAGGGTCAATGGCGAGGCCTTCCTCGGAGATGACATGTCCCAACAGACTTTCCTTCCTTTACCGCGAAGACGGACTTCTTCGGGTTTATAGAGATGCCGAATTCTCGACAACTTTCAAATATCCGCCGCAGTGCGAAACATGATCTTCTCGTCGGTGAGAGAAAACGGTCATGTCATCAAGATAGATGACAATAATCTTGTTGAGCAGCTCTCGGAAGGCCAGGTCCATGGCCCTTTGGAACGTGGCACCAGCATTGGATAAGCCAAACGGCATGCGCTGATAGGCGAACGTCCCCCACTTCGTGGTAAACTCCGTCTTATGCTGGTCTTCGTCTTTGACCCAAATCTGGTTGTAGCCGGAAAATCCATCTAAAAGTGAAAATCTCTGGGCTCCAGCAACGATATGCAAAATTTGGTCGATTTGGGGAAGCGGATAGTGGTCCCGGAGGGAAGCCTGATTTAGGTTTCTGAAGTCGACACAGAGACGTATGTCGCCATTCTTTTTCCTCACGGGCACCGATTCGCGACCCGGGATGAATGTTTGATGGGGTAGATGATCTTGGCCTCCAGCATCTTCAAGAGCTCGGTCTTCATCATGGCCTCAACCTTTGGATTTACGGCCCTTTGCTTTTGTCGGAACGACTTGGCGCCATCCTCTAGCTCGATGGTATGCTGGATGACAGATCTGTCATACCCCCTCAAATCTTCGTAGTACCAGGCCACGATGTCGGGGAACTCCTGGCACGTTGATCTAATCTGCACCCGCTCCTCCGACGTGCAGTCTGTTCCGACCTTGATGGTTTTATTAGGTTCGAGCTCCAGGTCAGCATACTGCCTCGGGTCTACTTTGATCCTGTGGGATATTGCTCTGTCATTCCGATCAAAGAGACTTTCTAATGTAATCAGTCCTTTTGGGACGTGATTATTCCGTAATCGTATCAACCCCTCATATTGCTCGTCATCGGGGTCTCTACCTTCGATTACACACACTTCGTTAACCGGGAATGTGACGATCTCCTCGTCACGACTGAATACCCGCAGAAGGTATCCCTATCGAGCACGAAGGCTCGTAAATGGTGCGGACCGGCTTCGGTTTACGGACGACGTCTTCGACCGGAACGTACCTGGCTCCAACAGACGCCAGAATATCCGCGTGCTTGTTTCTCTCACGCGATATTGCCTTAACGTTCAATGAGTCAAACGATTCCATCAGGTCCCAGACCCGATTGCGGTACGCTCTAAGATAGTGATGCTTAGACGCGCATTTATTCGTAACTTGATGACACACTAACTCGAATCTCCGAAAATTTGGAGATGCTTGATTCCGAGCCTTTCTGCCTTTCGCAGACCCAAGCACAGGGCTTCGTATTCCGCCGAATTGTTAGTACAGCTCCGGGCCGGCTCGTAGGCATAGTCCCTCCGGACTCCGGTTGGAGAAACCGGGGAGGACCCCGCACCGGCGCCATTCTTGCAACGGGCGCCGTCAAAGAAAAGCTTCCACGGCTCTTCGGGTGCAGGTCCTACCTCCTTCGCAACGGACACGTCAAGCTCCTCGGGCCGCTAATGGAATAACAGCACCGCTCTGTCCCGATTACGGCATTAAAATCCCGCAACGAGAACTCATCTTCTAGCCGTAGCACTTCGAGAGCTTGCTCGGTCGGTCTCATCGTCACCGCTTCTTCTTCGACAACCGGACCATGCAGTCCATCTCTCCGCCGGGTATCTTGTCTACTAGAAAAGGGGAAGGCTTCTCATTGAAAATTTTCGGTCTCCTTCCTTTGAAGGGCATTTCCATGTGCGAGTAGTCTAGAGACAGTACCCGCCCCACTTCGCAGTGAACTCCCGAGAGAGACACATGCCGAAGTAAGGCTCCAGGTCAACAATCACGACCTCTTGGATGACCACAATGTCGAGAGCTTTGTGCAGCCGGATAGGGATGTCCTTTATGACACCAACTGTCTTGACATGGGTGCCGTCTAATTGCAAGCACACCTTGGCTGCTCCGCGTGTATTCCATCCCGATCTCATCGCGGACGGCCTTCGGCATCACAGTCGAGGAAGCACCAGAATCCACCATGCAGTTGTGAACTATGTGCCCTTGCATCCGCAAAGACAGATAAAAGGGTGGCGGTCTGTTCTTCCCAGTGGTGGAGACTGTCAAAGGTTGAACCAGGACAGCAGGCTGCATCTGCTTGCCGTTCTTCATGTTTTTTAGTGATTCTTGCAGCAGATCTACCTGGCCTGGAAGCAGAAGGGCATCGTACATGCTGATTCTGGCAGGAGTCTTCTTTAACTCGTCTACAATGCTGTAGCCCGAGGTACTAGCTCCTTCTGCTGGTTTAGCCGGTTCATACTTGGTCCGGCACTGTTGGGTGGCCTCAACTCGTCGTCTCTTGGTCAGAGACGGGTACTTCAGCTTCTCCTGGGCTTGTTCTTTGGTTTCGGCTGGGGGCTGAAGTACAGGAAGCTTAGCGGGAGTTGGGGCCTTTGCTGGAGGCTTAGCTGGAATTGTGGCCTTTGCTGGAGAAGGTTTAGCGGGAGCTTTATCTTTGGATGCCTTCTCCTGGGCTGTGTAAGGCCACAGCCGCTTGTACGGTGGCAGCCCATTGGGCTGCGGTCTTTCTCTTCTCGCATATACCTGCAAAGGTTTAGCCGCGTCCGCAGCTTTCTTTTCTTCCTTGGCGGGCGTCACTGGGTTCTCTTCTGGCAGGGCAAAATTGGCCTCACCGTCCAAGATCATGTACAGCTCATCATCTTCTATAGTGCTGCCGGCCAAGGTCTGGATGTAGTGCTGGTGCAAAGTGCAATCTTCCTCCGAATGTGGGTCATCGCACGTAGTGCACCAGTTGACCTGGTCAGGAGGACTAGGTGGGTCATCTATAGCAGCATTTCTCGGAGGCGGACGCCTCTGCGGTTGGTTTTCTGGGGCTTTATCTTTTGTCAATGCCGGCGGCGCATACGGCCTTCTAGGAGCAAAGTCCATTTGGGCCTGCTTCTTTTTCATAGTTGTCATGTCATTGGACATGGCATGATATCCGGAGGCCAAAGCCCGCACTTCTTGTAGAATCGTGTTCTGGATGCTGCTGTCGGGAGGCGGCAACTGTGCCGGTGGAGGCAAAGCGGCCAATGGAGGAGGGTTAGAATAAGACGCATACTGCGGGGGAGCAGGAAGCGCTGGAAAATGCGGAGCGGGAGGAGGCGGATGAGGGTAATGCAACTGAGGCGGGCCGTATTGAGTTACGACCGGCGCCGGATTCCACCGCTTCTTCGGGGCTGCTGCCCCGAAGTAGACGGCACACCACCGAAGCGGAAGGATACCGTGATCTTGGAAAGTCGGGATGAATCGGCTCCCGCACTGCGGACGGAAGTCCGCCGATGGAGATAATGTCAACTTCAGCTTGCTGGGCAGCTTCGTACAGTGCAGGGAACTCGTCAATTCGGGCAATCTTCAGCAGCAGGCATATGTCTGAGTTGAAAGACCTCAGATAGTAGTGAGCAGCCATGCCGGCTGAAGGCCGAAGTTCGCGAGGTACCCGTTTCCAGGATCTCGCAAACCTAATGTTAAAATCAGACACCTCCTCTTGAGGATGCCTCTGGATTGCTTGGAACTGATGCAGTAGAGAGGTAGGATCAGCAGACTCGTTGCATCCTTTTACGAGCCTCCTGGCAAGCTGGGGCCATCCAGTGATGGATCCCTCTGGCAGCGATCTCCACCAGTAGAGAAGCTTTCCCCTCAGGGAAAGGGCCACAGACGGGTCTTCACACTTTCATCGGTGATGGTATGCGGTGCGGCCAGGGCAAGGATGTCCTGGATGTGCTCGTACGCCGTCTTACCGTAGCCGTCGTATGTGGGAATAGACTTTAAAGCGACGAGGGGCACGACTTGGCGACCGATCGGGGCCAAAGGCCTCGTAGAGTCCACCGCCGGGGAAGAGATCATCGTCATTCGGCTGTTGATCAGCCATTTCTTCTTCTTCTCCGCCGTCGGTCGTGTACTCGGTATCGGTACTTTCCGAGGATACAGGATTTTCCTCTTCCTCGGCCTCTTCTACTTCGTACTCGGCTCTTCCGACCTCAGCTTCGGCCTCTTCTTGGATCTCAGCCTCGGCTTCGTCGAAATGAGCTCGCGGATCAGCCGACTGGGTATCTCGCCTCGAGCGTGGATGTCTAGTTCGTAGAACTCGGGCGGGCTTCTCGGATTTCTTGTTCGCCACCTTCTCGTGTGCATGAAGGTGACCGGACCGGTCTTCTAGACTCAGAGGATTTGTTCGTGCAGAGTCGACAAGTGTTCGGATTTGGAACAGCAATGAAGCGAACACCGGTGCTTCGATTCTGTCGGGGGTGAGAAACTTCCTTGTCTCACCAAGAGCTCAGGAACTGTCAGCGCCAGGTGGAGACTGATCGGAAAATCTCTCGTCAGATGTAGGACCCGTGTTCCGCCGAGCGGGTCTGAAGAACTGTTGCGCTAGGTGGAAACTAGATGGGTACTCTTTCTTTAAATCGTGGGACAAGCGTCCCACCGGGAGTTGGCGCTGGTACGGGTGCACCAGCTCATCGGAGTCGCAGCCGAGGATCCATGCCAAGATGGTATATAGATACTTGCTCTGAAATTTTACCAAAGGCATGGCTCCAGTCGGCCATTGTCCGGTTGGAAGCGGGGCGCTCAGCTCTGAATTGAGGAAATCCCTCATTCGCTTGGTGTGCGTGAAACGTCCCACTTGTTCGCCCAAATTGATTTTTCTGAGGATGGTGCCGGAGTCATACTCCAGCCCGGGGGCGAAAGCTGGCTGCACAGTCTCCCTGCGCAGTGCGAACAAGGGTTTGCCGCTGGAGCTGCAGATTTGCCGGGAAGCTGGTTTATAGTGTCTGACAATTAAGTCTATCGGCTCCGGGCATTGGTGGACAGGAGGGCACATGAATCTGAAGAGGTTTGATTTGTACGCCGCTCCAAAATGATGGGAGGGCGAAACCTTGTCAGCCCAGCTCTCCACATTCGCTCTAAGCTGAGTTAGGCTCATGGAAAACGAGCCGTCCACATATCCTGCCAGGTAATTCACCGGAGGTGGTGGGGATTGCCCACGCTGTACCTTCTTCGTCCGGGCCTTTGACTTTTCTCTGGCGGAGGATCGCCTTTGAAAACTCTTGGCCGCGGCAAATCGCTCGGTTCATTGCTTCACTGGACTCGCGCCGACACAGGCATTTTTCCCTTGTCCATCTCTCCGAGTCAGCAATAATGACAGGTTCAGGCTGTCTGCAACAAATTTCGCTTCAGTTCCGTTCTGGTCTGGCTTTGTTTGTACCATCTGCACCCTCAAATGCCGATCCTGAACCTGAAGAAGGGTAACGAGAAGGGAGAAACCCAGCCCGTCTATAACTGGACGGATGACTTATACCGGAAAGGGTCCTACTACAAGTTCAACTTCAACTTTCTGGGATTCGTCATGTCAGTCTTCACCGAAAGTGAAATCCCCCGTCCCCCGAGAGAAATGACGAGTGCTTTGATAAATCAGAAGCTCGAGGACGTTTTCAGACTGACGCAGGGATTGTGATCGGAATCCACGGATTCAAGGGCAAACCCTATTTGCTGCCCTATTGGTGCTCGGAGCATCCGTTCGGGATGGAAGTTGCCCGACGGATGGACTATGTGGAAGAAGAGTTTGGCCTAGGGAAGAAAAGAGGACAGATTTTTCAATATCCTCTTTCCGGGCCAATGTTGAGATTATCGAGGTAGGACAACATGTCTACCTAGAGCAAGCGCTGTCCCGGATTGGCTCTGGTTTTGCTGCCGCAGTGACTGGAAGTATGACCCTCGTGGGATAAGGGGAAAGTTTGCACATCCGTGCCCCCGGGACATAACCGAAGATAGATGCGACATGGTCCATGTGGACCTTGGCTCGGGAGATTGAATTAATGGAAGCTTCTCCCCCTTGGCGGGATTTCTACTCGCGAGGAGGTGACATATGACCCCAAGAGAAACCGGGACCATCACTTCTCATCTCCAGGGTTCAAAAAATTTCTGTCAAAGATTGCAGGCCTTAACTGGTCTAAAGAAAAGATTATTGAATGCTGGAAAATGAGATGCCGCACGCAGCACGATAAATCCACAAGGAGAAACCTGGCCGTAGATGACGACTTCTCGGTTCTCTATGACCAGCATCATGACAGTTGGCGGCCGTTCGCATATCAAGGTTACGTTCCCCGAGGCCCCTTTGAGGATTATAAAAGTGGGTCTCCTCCCAAACGAGTTGTACACTTCGAGCAATCGCGGCGCCGGCCCAAGCAAGTACCCGGGCCGATCCAATGCAGTTCGTGGCTCCTAAGGCGGCGCATGAAAAGGCGAAAAAGTTAGCCGAGGCGGCGCCGAGGCACTTCCTCGAGCAAGAAAAGCGCCGGCACCGCCAGAAAGCAGACCGGTCGCGGCAGACCTTCTGCAAGTCAAACCCCGGTACAAGTTTACCGTGGGAGCATCAGCGCCTGCTGCACCTGCTTCGTCTCCTTCCCCTGATCCGACAGTTGTTCCAGAAGAAAAGAAGCGGAGGAGAGTTGAGAAAATCAGGCGACCTAGCTCGATAGTGCAGCGACCGGTCGCGAGCCGCCGCCGCGTCCCGCCGCCGCAGAGGCAATTCCTTTGGGCGATCCCAAGCCAGCCGCCGAGATAATAAGCGAAGACATTCACCCGGCATCGGCTCAGGCGGAGCCCGCAGGTACGTTTGCTGTTCCTGTCTCTCTAGTCTCACCCAGTTCTACTTCCACTCAGTCCCCCGCTCAATCTGGGCGAGCCATGACCACATCCTCCTCCCCGTCTCCGCGTCGTTCTAGCGGTCCCCATTCTTTCGACCAGTTTGCTCAGAACCCTAACGTCTCTCTTTCTCTGAGCACAACTCCAAACCCTTCGCCCGAGGTTAGGGCTGAGGCTGTCCATTCACCATCACATCCTCCGCCTCAGCCGCTTCAAACCCTCACAGTGTCAGCCTTTCCCATTTCCATTTCCCGGTCGCCCCCACAAGCGACCGATTCTTCCAAGGTCTGTCCGGTTCCTCCTGATCCAATCCCCGCAGGAGAGACGTCTCAGCAGATCCCTAGGCTGGGGGAACCAGATTTTATGGACGACCTCCAGAACTCAGATGACTTGCCCCTCGCAACAAGAGCCGTAGAGTATTCTGGTCTCTTTCCGCCAAGACCTGAAGCGGAGGAGACATGAAGAGATAGCCGCCCCGGCAAAACGCGCAAAATATGATTTCGGAAGGAGAGTGATTACAACGGAGAAAATAATCCCAATAGTGAAGAAGCCTCTCCGAGAAATGACTAAGGCGGACTACGTGCTCCAGACAAAGGAGAAAAGCTTTGACGACATTGATAAACGATGATGAGATTCAGACGATCATGCGCAAAGCTGACAATCTCTTTGTCAAGAGTCTGGAGGAGCAGGAAGAACTTTTCGCGTTGCGGGACAAAGTAAGGCAACTTGAAGAGGACCTATCTAGGTCCACTGAGCAGCTGGAAGCGGCGCGGCGAGAAACAGATGAATTCAAAGCCCGACTAGCCGCTTCTCAAACAACGAAGCCGCAACCGAAAAGAAAGCAGCCTCGGAGCAGATTTCTCAGCTCCAGGAGTCTTTGAAGCGAGCACGATCGCGGCTTGCAGAAAAAACATCTCAAGCGGTTGTCTTTTCAAAGACAAAAGTTAAGGAAATGAGGGCTGGTTTGTTGAGGGAATGCAAGCCCCATACCTTTAAGGCAATGGCGGTCCTGGACTTCGCATCCAGGATTCAAGAAGTTTCCGCCCGGTGGAAAGCTCGTGGTAGAGGAGGCCGAGCGCCGAGCAAAGCAATGGCTGGACCTGGCGATAAACCTTCAGGAGCGCGAGCGCGACGGCGTCCTTTTTTCCCCCCGTGTCCTCATTCGCTGCAGAATGGGCAGGTGCAAGGGTGACCTTGCACAAATATTTTAGAAAAGTTGAAGAGGTGAGAGTGGCCAGACGAATGCTTGACGCATTCGGGCATGAAAAAGATATCTCGTCCGGCCCCCTTTCACGCTCTTTCGGAACTTGGGTGTCCAGGTTTTGTTGAGAATGGCGAGCTCCTTACCCTAGATCGGGTAAAGAAGAATTGGCAGTCCTTTGAAGCGGATACTGACTGAAATTGATAGCCGGACAGAGCCAATTCAAGACAATCGAGTCACTCAGATGGTGTCCAGATATTCCGGGATCCGCTCCTATTTTCAGGAGTTAGAGAAAAGATACCTCACCATCGACCTGCACGCGGTCGTTGCTTTTCACGGAGCATTAGAAGACATAGCTGACCGCAAGCCATTCGAAGCGGAAGCCTGGCGTTCTGCCCAAGAGGCATACACTCGCATGTGCGAGGCAGAAGCAGGAAATGGAGACCTTTCAGAAGGAGATGCTGAGGAGGCGACTGACAAAGATGAATCTGAAGAACAGTTGCCGCAAGGAGAACAGTTAGAGCAGCAAAAGGCAGGGGAGGCAAGTTCCACTGCACCCAAAGGATAAAGGCATGGATTCTTTGCGCCGAGCCGAGCTCGACACCCCGCGAGCCGCCAGAAATGTTGTCACATTTTTGCACGGGGTGCAATGTCTTCAATGTTGTTTTGTAACAGTGCTGCTCTTCTTTTCCTCCTTCCGTTTTTCTCACTTCTCTCCCTTTCCTTTTCTTTCCCATTCTCTTTCTCTCCCCCCTTTTTCCATGGAGTTCCCAGCTTGATTTTCCAGCTTTCCAGCAGGTCTATCTGAAATTGGCTAAGTCTGGGTGCGAAGTTCGTACTTCGCCCAGTTTTGGTGCGAAGTGCGTACTTCGCCCAGTTTTGGTGCGAAGTGCGTACTTCGCCCCACCTTCTGGGCGCACCTTGCACCGGCAGACTGGCAGGTCAATGCAGAAAAAAGGTAAAATGCTGGAGCAGGTCCATATGGCGGCAGACACCAGTGTTCGCTTGTGCGCAGTTCGACTTCTCAACGGAACCGGAATGCGCCCTTGACAGGTGTACAGTAGGGGAACAAACCCGGAATTTGACCAAGGCTTGAAGGCCTTCCCCGACTGCACTGATTTCTGCACGCATCCCAAGGAGCCCCGATCCCAAGCAAATATGGATAGACTCGCCCTCTAAGGCGGGCATGTGTCACACAAACATAACCCATCATTAGACAAGTGTCCAGCTTCGGGATTTGAACCAAGACCGCCGACCAAAAGGGATAAGCATGGGCTGCCCGCACCGCTGCGTTAATAGCCTCATTCAAAGCTGATCCGAGGTTTCACCTACTCCAGCCTACTAGCAAGCCTCGCCGACTTGAAGAATTACCCAACACTCCGCCACGTAGCCGTCCGCCTTCCAAGAAGACCATGTCGCGGGTACAGCCCCGATCCGACAAAAGGTCAGCATTTGCGGCTCTTTCGCCGCTTCGTCGACTCATGTTTGACTGGGACTCGTGCCCATTAATGTAACGGGTGGGACTCGGCCTATAAAAGCCCATCCGAAATTCATTGTAAAGGGTGGAAGGGGAATGTTTGTTAGGGAACTACTGTGCTTATTGTAACCGTGCTTACGCTTATGAATACAATCGTATGCACGGTTCTCGTTCTCTACTTGTCTTTATTCTTTTATGTTGTCTTTCATTATATATGCCTTAGGCCCACTCGTGTCGCTGCTCGTTAATTCACTTTGGCATTTGGCGATCGGGTTCCTCCGGCATTGCTTGCTTAAAGCACCATCTGTACTTCATTATTTAAAGCATTCATTATAAATTTGGTAGCAGTTCCATCAGTTGTGTGTGACGTTGTTGGCCCGTATCTGGTGATTGATGCGATCCCTTGCTGTTAGTTCCTTGTAGGGAATGTTTGCTAGGGAGCCATTGAAGTCTGTGCGGTTAAACTCTCTACCTAACACATATACCTGGCTCTGACATCTCTAGGTTTACTTTCTACCCCTGTCAGTGTATGTATCTGGTGATTGATACGATCCCCTGCTGTTAGTTCCTTGTAGGGAATGTTTGCTAGGGAGCTATTGAAGCCGTGCATACGCTGCTGGTGTATCGGAAGTACGCCTAGGTTTTGCAGTTCCTTGTCATGCTCTGTGTTTGTATGCAGTAAGTAGCGGTGATTGGTGTGTTCCCGTACTGTTAATTCCCCCCACCAACCTTTGGACATATTTGTATCTCTTTCTGTACATTTATCTCTTTCCGTTCATTTATTTCTTTCCTGTTCCCTTTAGCTTAAATCATCCCCCCCCCCAAAAGGAGCCGGCCTTCTCCGGAGATTGGCTCGGAAGGCATCTCTTCCTTCCGGCCTTTCAATGTTGGTTCGCGGGTCCAGGGCGCAATAACGACAAAATCCTTTCCTCGTGGCGGATTCGTGACCAACAGTTACAACCACCACTCACAAGGTTTGTGCATTTATTTTAGTTAAGGGTAGTTGTTGTCCTTATTTGGAGGTTGTTATGCCATATTGGGCAAATGCTTTGTATATAAATATCTTCAAAGCATTAGCAGCATCAGTGATATCAGAGCAGGTCTCAATGCCTCAATGAGGAAAGAGCACTAAGATCTTCTTCAAGCTTCGACACAAAGGAGCTCCAAAAGCACTTTATTAAAAGAGGTCTCAAGGTAAATAACCCTGCCAAAGACCAATAAGGGTTAACCTCCAAAGAAAAATGTGTCCGTCTAGACTCTACACTATCATACGCTCGCCAGCTCCTATGAAGCCACCTGCTCCACCTACTTCCATTTTCTCTACCATCTCCACTACAATCCGTAAACAAAGCAAAGCTAGACCTTTGAGCATGCCCAACCATACCATATGTAAATACCTTAGCTTTTGCATCACTCCAACAAGATATAACTACTAGACAATATTTGCAAATAAATGGTAGGGGCCACCTACTATTATAATTGATATTCGTATTTGGTGTCCATTGGCCGCGAAGGAGGGATATTAGTCAATTGGAAGCAGCACTTAACTATTTCGATTGGTCGATTGGAAGCAACGCTTAACCAAAAGCATCTGCCATTTTTTTTTGCAAATTCTAGTGCTAGAAATTACGTTAGTGACCTTCTCTTTTTACTCTATCGGAGTGTTATAGAAGTGGTTTTAGCGTTCGGGAGGGGATTTTTGCTGCGCTGAGGTGGTTTTCTGTTGCGTTCGGGAGGGGATTTCTGTTGCATTCGGGAGGGGATTTCTGTTGCGCTGAGGTGGTTTTCTGCTGCACTCGGTGGATTTATGCTACGCTCGGGAGGTGGATTTCTACTGCGCTCGGGAGGTGGTTTTCTGCTGCGCTCGGGAGGTGGTTTTCTGCTGCGCTCGGGAGGTGGTTTCTACTGCGTTCGAGAGGTGGTTTTCTGATGCATTCGAGAGGGGATTTTTGTTGTGTTCAGGAGGGGATTTTTGTTGCACTGAGGTGCTATTCTGTTGCGCTCAATGGATTTTTGTTGCGCTCGAGAGGTGGATTCCTACTGCGCTCGAGAGGTGGTTTTCTACTGCGCTAAGGTGGTTTTCTGCTGCGCTATAGGCATTTCTGCCATATTCGTGAGGGGATTTCTGTTGCGTTCGAGAGGTGGTTTTCTAATGTGCTGAGGTGGTTTTCTGTTGTGCTCGAGGGATTTCTGCTGCGCTCGGGAGGGGATATCTGCTGCGCTCGGGAGGTGGATTTCTGTTGCACTGAAGGGGGATTTTTGATGCGCTGAAGGGCGATTTCTATTGTGCTCGGGAGGTGGATTTCTGCTGCGCTGAGGTGGATTTCTCCTGCTCGGGAGGTGGATTTCTGATGTGCTTTGGGTGGATTTCAACTACACTCGAGGTGGATTTTTGCTGCACTCAAGGTGTATTTTCGCGTGTGCCCTAGCGCAGCCCCGATTGTGTCCTAGCATGTCCCAGTTGTCCTCATTGTGAATCATTTAGCAGCCCGATGTTCTTGGTGTTATGGGGATACTTGAAGGAGGAATGGAGGAGACGCGGGCTTCTCCTCTTAAATCTGTCCAACGCCTTCACACAACAATTTCATATCAGCGTTTGTCTAAACAGATTAATTCTCTCCAGAAACAGCTAGACACACAAGCTAGTATTATACTCTCCTTGCAAGACCAAGTGAAAGACGACAGCCGCATTATCACGGATCTCCAAATTAAACTTCAATATCAGCAAGCCATCATTACTCAATTGCAGACTGCACATACAGAACAGCCTCTTCAGACCTAGTATTGATAATTGCTTTGAAATAAATAGTTACAACTTAGGATACTTTAGGAAATATCCTTGACGGCAAGCTAACAGAAAAGATGCCTAAAAGGTATCCCTAAACTATAGCAACATATCAAACAATAAGATGTGTCGTCAAATACATAAATATGCCCACAATACTAGCCGACAAATAATGGAAATAAAATAAAGTAATAAATAAATAAAACTATATGCTAACATTCCCCCCTTATTACATTATTTTGCAATACAAAGTGAGTTGCGAAAGAACTCAAACTTGATGCGTGCAAGGGCCTTGGTGAAAATGTCCGCAACTTGATCACTGGTGGGAATGTATTGAAGCTGAATTTTGTGCCTTGGAACCTCGTCTCGAATGAAGTGACATTGTGTATCAATGTGTTTGGTTCGTTCATGATGCACTGGATTCTTGACTAGGTTCAGAACACCTTGGTTGTCGCAAAACAAGTGAATTGGAGATTTGGATGGATGACCCATACTTGTCAAGATGCAACGCAACCATATCGCCTTACACACTGCTTCTCGTGCGGCGCGATACTCTGCCTCTTTAGATGAGATAGCAACCACCTGTTGCTTCTTGTTGTGCCATGAGACAGGACCGGATCCAAGATGAAAGATATATCCTAAAGTTGACTTGCGATCATCATATGATCCGGCATAGTCGGAGTCCGTGTATCCTTGCAAGAAGAATTTATCATTCTTCTTGTACTCTAGGCCATACTCAATAGTACCACGGACATAGTGAACACGTTTTGCTGCTTTCCAATGAGTTGTCTTAGGCTCCTGCATGAACCTCGAAAGATAGTTGACAGCAAACACAATATCTGGCCTAGTGTTTGTCAGATATATGAGACTCCCGATTAGCTGTCGATAGAGAGTGCCATCTATCTGAGGTGAATCATCATACCGTGATAACTGAAGTCCTGACTCCATCGGAGTTGCCATTGGTTTGCAATCAGTCATACGGTATTTTTCTAACAATGTCTTGGCATACTTTTGTTGGGTCACCTTGATGTGATGCTTCTTCTGGTTCACTTCCAGGCCAAGACAATAGTGGAGAAGTCCGAGATCTATCATCTCAAAATATTTGCACAAGTCACTTTTGACAGCAGCTATCAAAGATTCGGAGTTGCCTGTGATAATCAGATCGTCCACATACAGTATAAGTAGCACTATTTCATAACCTTGTTTCTTGAAATAGAGATTTGCATCTGCCGGACTTCTCTTAAATCCATGTTGCAGAAGGTGATCATCCATATTAATATACCAAGCTCTGGGAGCTTGTTTCAAACCATACAAGGATTTGACCAATTTACAAACTTTTTGTTCTTGGCCTTCCACTTCAAATCCTTCAGGTTGGGCCATATAGACTTCCTCTTTAAGATCACCGTTTAGGAATGCACTCTTCACGTCCATCTGATGAACTTTCCACCCAAACTGTGCTGCCATAGCACAAAGAACTCGAATGGATGTCATCCGAGCAGTAGGTGCAAAAGTTTCCTCGTAGTCAATGCCTTCCTTTTGCACATAGCCCTTTGCCACAAGGCGGGCCTTATGCTTATCAATTTTTCCATCTGCCTTGTACTTGACTTTGTACACCCATTTGCAGCCAATGGGCCTCTTTTCATGCGGCAGATCAACAAGCTTCCATGTCTTATTTTTCTTCAGAGACTTGTACTCTATGTCCATAGCAACCTTCCATTGTGGCTTACCAAGGGCATCTTGTACTGTTGCGGGTTCATGCTCATCAAGTGAAGACATAAACACCCTTTCATCGTCCACATCCATATCTTCAGGATCTACAGAAAGTTCCTCAAAATATTGACAAAGTCCATCAATCTTAGTAGTCTCTGCTACAGCTTTCTCTTGATGAGTGTAATGACCTAATTCTGAAAAATTACCAAACCCTAGCTAGATGGCAATATTTCTTCCAAGCAAAAATAAAATCTATTCAAACAAAATTCTGATCTACAAAATTAAATCACCAAATTACTTATAATTTCATAAAACAATACCCAACAACACTGATATTGTATTAAATTTGTAATATAGAAACCATTACATGAATAATACTGGAAATGGCTACATTAAACAACTCACAAAATGGCATATCTGATTGCCAATGCTCTCCAATGACATTCTCATACCCAAACACAATCAAAATGATGAAGATACATAGAACGTTTGGCTGCTAGGGCAAAATCTGGTCCAAAATAATGGGCGTCCAACTTCTAGGAATAAGATACTTGCCAAAATGCCCTCTCAAATGCAATGCTGCCCTCCTAAATGCTGAATCTCTGATTCTGAGTGCCAAAATAGACTCCCAAGATGGGACGTCCCTCCTCCTGGTGCTCCAATGACTGAAAATAATGATAAATCTTTGCTCTTTGCCCTCAAATGGCTGAATAAAGATCTGATCTCTCAAAATGGTGCAATAATACCCTAGTTGGCTGATTACACACTGAATGCTCCACAACTAAATCCAATGAAGTCCAAATGCAAACCCTAGGTAGGTTTGCCCCAATTGAGAGTAAAGGTTTTCATCCTGACTCTCTAGATCCAGAGGTTTTCGTCCCTGAATCAAGTCTTCTACAAGTTTTCGTCCATAGAAGATCTCTCTTGTAGGGTTTCGTCCACAAGGAGTGATATTAGCTTCTCAGCCAATTACACAAAATAGAAGAGATAAAAATGATCCAAGATGATGCAAATGAGCCCCCTTGTCCTCTTTATATAGACAAATGTTATATTTCTTCGTTGGGGTGGCACTTTATTAAATCACTTATAAAATAACCTTATAGCTTCTTAAAATAAAATATTATGTCCCTAATACACATTGGCCCCTTTTCTCTTTTAGTTATTTATTTAATTACTAAATTCCACTAAAAATACCTTCAACATAACAAAACACTCCAAAGCTTCACACCACAACTATGTACAATAAGAATATGAAAAATGGGGACATTACAACGAGCCATACTACGAGTACGAGGTCTATTCAGAGTCATATCTGGTGGAGTGGATATCTTTGAGTCTCTGACAATACTTTTATACCACTTAGGAATATTTTGTTGTGGAGAAGGAGATCCTCCCTTCTGTGATGAAGAAGGAGACTTCTTATCCTTAGATTCCGCAAAATCTAGGTATATATCTGATGTGTTTTGTGATGTGAAAGCCTCATCAAAAACAACATCTCTGCTGGTATGAATCTTCTTGGTCAAGGGATCAATCAATCGATAATCCTTTGAATGCTCATCATATCCAAGAAGAACACATTGCAAGGTCTTCTCATCTAGCTTCTTTCTTTTCTCTTTGGGTATGTGCATAAAAGCTTTACATCCAAAAACACGTAGATGAGAGATGGAGGGTTTCCGACCACTCCATGCTTCCTATGGAGTTATTCCCTTTAGGGCCTTTGTGGGTGCCCTATTCAACAGATACACTGTTGTGGTGACAGCTTCTGCCCAAAAAAGTTGCTCTAGATGTGCTCTTGTGACCATACAACGAACCATTTCCATGATGGAACAGTTCCTCCGTTCAGCAACTCCATTTTGCTGAGAAGTATAAGAAGTAGTGAGTTGTCTCTTGATCCTGTGTACAGTCAAATATGCAGAAAATTATTTAGAGGTGAACTCCCCCCCTCAATCTGAGCAGAGGGTCCTGATTGAAGTCCCTGACTCCTCAACAAATTGCTTAAATTATTGGCAGTAACTGAAAGCTTCGGATTTCAGATGAAGAAAGAACACCCACATTTTTCGTGAGTAGTCATCTACAAACAACTGAAAATACCTCTTACCTCCAAAACTGTTTGGGGTAAAAGGACCGCACAGATCGGTGTGAATTAACTCCAAAGGTTTCTTGGATCGTGTATAGCTCTTTTCAAAAGGTACTCTATGTTGCTTCCCTGCCAAGCAGTCAGAGCACACTGGCAATGTAGAGGAAAGGGAGGGAAGGCCCTTTACCATCTCATATTTACTTAGCTCAAGTAGATATCTAGAACTGAGATGCCCGTATCTCCTGTGCCAAAGTGAAGTTGCCTCCTTTGTAGAGACTGTCATGGCTACATGAGGGGTGGAGAGAGCATGCAATGCGAACAAGCCATGCCTGTATGAAGCAGTTGCAATGTTTTTACCCTTCTTGGTGATAAAGCAACGCTTCTGACCATCCTCAACACAAAAGTCAACAACCATCTTCTTGTCCAAGATTTGTGGGACGGACAACAAATTGTTCGCCAATCCTGGAACATAAATAACTCGTTCAATCTAGCACTTGCCATCTGGAAGGTTGACTGAAACTGTACCCTCACCCTAAACCTTGTAGGTTTTATCATCAGCAATGGTGACGGTTTTTCCTTCCTTGGCTTCATATTTCGCAAACCACGACTTGTCGCCAGTCATGTGCTTACTGGCACCAAAATCAATATACCACTGAGTATCCTTTGGCTTGGAGGTTGTGGTTGTCATGAGCACCTTGTGTGCCCACTCAGAATCCGAGTCAAATTCTTCAACAACAACATTCACCTTTGGTTGCTTGTTCTTGTTCTGGGGTTTGTTTTGGCCCTTGTTCTTTGGTTGCTGATTCTTATACCAACACCAATTGGTGTCATGGGTATCCTTATCACAAATCTTGCAATAGCGCTTCTGTTGTTGAGGTTGTTGAGTTTGTTTTCCCTTATCCTTGGAAGAGGATCCTCCCTTCTAAAAATTACCTTTCTTCTTGGAGCCCTTCTTGTTGGAGTAGAGGGCGGTATTAGAAGCATCATCATTTTGAAGTTGGACTGCCTCCTCAGTTTGAAGTAGATTGATCAACTCCACAAAGGTAACTTTTCTTTGTGAGACTTGAAGGGTAGTGATCAATGTTCTATATGAAGCTGGCAAAGCTCTGAGAATCACTGAAGTGAGGAGCTTATCCTCTACAATCTCTCCCATAGAATTCAATTTTGTCTTCAACTCGGCCACACGACATAGAAAGATGTCAACTGTCTCACCATGCTTCATACTCAAATTGTGGAGTTGAGTTTGAAGGTTAAGAATGGTGGAATCATTCTTACCCTCATAAATGGTCTTAAGGGCATCCCATGCCTCCTGACCATGTTCTTTGTCAGCAATGTGAGGTTGAATTTCATCTGACATAGCTAGCAAAATGAGCACTCTGGCCTTACTATCTTTCTTGTCAAATTCAATCATCTCTGCAGTTGGGTGTGTTGGTTGAGTTGATGTTGCTGATGGTGAAGGTCGTGTTTCCTTGCCTGAAACTATATCCCACAATTCTTCCATTTGTAGAATAGCCTTCATTTTTGTTCGCCATGGTATATAATTGGAACCTCTGAGTAACTGAGCATCTGTCATGTACTTGTGGATAGCAGCCATGATGAGGGTTCCTTATATCACCAAATGGTCCCCCTTTCTTTATACCTTTGCTAGGCCTTTATACCGAACCTCTCTATATACCCACCCTTACGTGAGGGAGACTATAAGTACATGAGAGCAAAACAATACGTGGGACATAGGCGGTACTGAAAGGGAATCGTTTTGTTTATGACACCTACCATAGAAGGTCTTTCCTCATGCGTGGGGTGTAACTTCCCCTAAACACTTCGGAAAGCACTTCGTCAAGATTTACGTCTAACAACAATAACGATTAGGGTATGAATGGAGTGAAAATAATGACAAAATGGCAAACTTATATCTCCCCAACGATTGATAGAGAACAAGCTCATATGTCGTTGTTGCAGCTATGTTAGGCGACAGATACAGTAGCCCAAAGCACAACAACATTACTTGTAAGTGTGGGCCAGAGGTATCGTAAATACCGAACACTACGGTGCAAATAAATTTGCATGGATGGGTTCAATTTTTGGGGACTTAATTGTGCTTGATTTTACTTAATGAAGTATTGCAATGTAAAAGGAAATGCAACATACATCAGAAAGTGCCCTAAAAAAAAATGAACTTAAGGTGTCGGTTTCGACCGAAAATGCACCTTATTACAAATGCCAAATTGTCTTTTTCAATTTGAAAAATCACTCTCTATCCCCCTTTTTCATCCTCATTTGATTAATTTGCAATAATAGGACATAAAAAATAATGCCCCCTGTTTTGCAATAAAGGATGAAAGTTTGATTTTTGGGTTTCAAAGGTATTTAAAAATTTAAGTTTGAAAAAATAAGTTATTTCTAATGAATCAGAAGCATAGTTTAATTAAATATAATTTTCTTTAAAAACTATTTTTTTTTTAAATAATTTAAGAAAATATATAAAGATTTAATTAAACTAATTTATAAAACATTGAAAATAAAATAAATTTAGCAAACTTAAAAAAAATTGTTTATACCTTATGCGGGTCGATGGGGCTTGAACCCTCGACCTTATGGCCTATTGCGCCTTAGCGGGGGCCTCCAACCGGCCAAGCTAGCTCACTGGCCGTGGAAAACGAAGGCTCCCCAATTTAGCCTCACCCGAAACCGCGGAAGTTAGTGACACGCCGCCTGACTTCGTTGCTGGCTCCACTCCAGGTGTCTCCTCCACTTCGGATGACTCTGCCTCCCCGCGCAACGCTGTCCTTTGTACGCAAATCTCCTCAGCTTGTTGACACGCGATCTACAATCTACAGACTACACCGGCGATCCTTTCAACAGCCACCGGACGATTTCTTGCGCAAATGGGCTTCAGATTATTTGGGATCCACGACAGGGTCTAAAACACAAAATGTCTGCGCTTTTATGCCAAAGGGCTGCGTTTTGAATCTGCAACACACGCAATTTGTCCTCCAATGCAAATCGTCAACGGGTCTGTAATTGTCTGTGTATAACACGTTCTCGGCGGATGTCAACAGATCTTTGCCGGTGGCGATCGGAACACATTGCGATTTGAGACAAGAATTTGCGACATCGTCGTTTTTTTTTTTTATTTGTTCGGGGATAAAATCCCACATGGAGCGTACTAGGGCATATTATTGATTTAAAAAGAAAACACCACCATAAACGTAAATGACTACCTTCGGGTAGTCAAGTAGACCACCCGACCTTTTGTCGCCTGCCACGTGGCTGAGTCCTGACCAAAATAGTTGTGCAATCAGCGGTCGAGTTGTCTTGTAGTTGTCCACTTAGGGTTCAATCTACATCAGTCCAAGTCAGATTCGTCCCAATCCTCCGTGTCAGTCCTCGACCTTCGTGCGCAGCAGGTCAACCTGCAGTCCGCGTACGTCATCGTCCAACATCAAGTCTGTCATGACCCTTTTTGAAGAAATAGGGTCATGTAAATATTTTTGGTAAATATTATTATATCATGTGTGGTGTGAGAGAAATAATTATTTTTATTATTATTATGTGTGGTGTGAGAGAAAATAATTATTATTATTATTAAAATACATTTTATATATGCAACTTCAATGTGGGCCCAACTCAACGAAGGATTATAACATGAGGCTTATATATACATGAGCGCTCATATTTCTCATTATGTTTTGATGTTTTATGAAAATTGAGTGAGGGCAAAACCCTTCTCTTCTTCTGTGGCTTTCGAGAGGTGCTCAAAGTTTGCAGGGGATTCCAATCCAGTAGTTGGGAGGTGCTCAACTATTGTGGTTGAGGAGTAAATCCATCCAGGGTTTACCTTTTGTGCTTCAGAGGGCTTCCAGTATTATTCAGATCTAATTCTCTATCTAGGAGGAGTTCCCTCTTCTTAAGGGTTTGGTGATACCGTGGAAGTTTTAGGAGAATTTATTCAGCATTGTCAGCAGTTATATTGCATTGTTTGTGGGTTATTCAGTGTTTGTAAGTCTTGTGATTGCAACATCCAGCATTGGGGCAGATTTTATACATATTCAGTGGCAGATTTCAAGGTTGAATTGCAGAATTTCAGTCTAGAAAAGGAGACGTCCCATATTGGAGGTTATTTATCAGCATTATTATTGTAATTCCAGTTTTGGGTCTTTGAAGAAAAATAATTAAAATTCACAAAAATATTTCATTTGCTCAAATATTGTAAGAATCGTGTTGTGTGTTTCTATTTTTCTATTTCGGCTCATTACAAAGTCCACGTCCATCTACAGTTCGCCAGGGGTCATGTCTGTATCAGCAGCTTGTCCAACTGCATCACGTGTTACAATCCTCAGAGGGCGCCTTGGGAATCGTGCCCGATGTGCTCACGGTCGACCTCAGGATTCGTGTCCAGGTCAATCCGAACCAGCGTAGAGCGAAAATGAGCTTCGCTAAAAAAAAACTTCGCTTTGATACCATGAAATACGGAATAACCATTAGATTGTATTGATAATTGCTTTGAAATAAATAGTTACAACTTAGGATACTTTTGGAAATATCCTTGACGGCAAGCTAACAGAAAAGATGCCCAAAAAGTATCCCTAAACTATAGCAACATCTCAAACAATAATATGTGCTGTCAAATACATAAATATGCCGACAATACTAGCCGACAAATAATGGCAATAAAATAAAGTAATAAATAAATAAAACTATATGCTAACAAATTATTTACTCTTCAGGACAAGATCTACCTTGATGAGGACCTTACGTGACTCCAGGTTGAAGAATTGAAGAAAGCCAGGGAACAAGTAGCCGCAGCCAGGAAAGCCAACAAATGGGCAGTTATTCGTAATTTGCGTGCAGTAATAAGGGACTCTCCTCCACCTGGGTGGTCCAAACCCTTGCCTAACAAATGACTCCATCGGCACGGAAGGGGGGTGGCAGATAAGCTAGCTATAGCTTGCTGGAATTGCAATGGTATGATGTGGTCTACCCCAGGGTCCCTTCTTGATGTGATTGACAGACATGACATCATTCTTATCTATGAGACACATGAGAGTCCTGAGCAAGCCCTTCCAGATATCTCTGGTTAGTTTTGGTGGTCCAATTGTCGGCAACTCACTTGACGCTCTGGGGGGGTTCGAGGATCAGGAGGTGTTGTTGTTGATATCAGAAATAGGCTCCAAGGTTCGGTATCCTTGGTTTCAACTGACCCCCACTCCAGGTTTTTATGGATTAAAATCCATCGTCACCCACCTCTTTGGGATATCTACATTGCCACCTGTTACTTTCCCCCCACCACGTCCAATTTTGCTATTCACATGGACGGGGACCCTTTCCAGGATTTCTATGAGGACATTACTAGATACTCGGCTTCAGGAGAGACACTTCTACTAGGAGATTTCAATGCTTGGACCGGACCTATGCAGGTTTTTCTTCATGACCTCACAACCGATGAGATGCAGAATCTGGATTTGGATCTTGAGGACCTTGGTTTTGCTCGAACCTCCAGCGACACACAGGTGACTACTTACGGTAATTATCTTATTGAGTTGGGTGAATCCAACAGGCTAGTTCTTATCATTGGTATATCTTGTTTTCCAGATTCCATTAGGTTTACTTGCTTTCCTCATAGTGGTGGAGCCAGTGTCGTCGACTATGTTATTTCCTCTACCACCCTCATTTCATTCATTTCCCAATTCAACGTCTCTGATCACCCTCCCCCCCTTACCGATCATTCAGTTCTTTCTCGTACGTTATCCACTGTTTCCCTTCCTGTTACTCCTCCCCCTCCTCCCTCCCCTTCAACCCCTCGAGTAATTATAGACTTTGACTATTATTATTCCTTTACCTACATGGACCCGTTGCGTCAGGTTCTCCCCAAGGTGTCTTCTCTTCCCAATGTTTCCAATCGTTCTGCTTGCTTGGTCCAAACTATTTGGAAGGCTGCTTTGGACTCGTACCCCCACACTATTCGTCCTCCCCCTCGTCCTCGTCCCCTTCTTCGTGCCACATATTTTCTACTAGTCTTGTCAGGAAGGCTCTCTAGAAACTTTGTACGAGCAACGCAGCAGATTTGGATGGGTTACAGGCAGAATTTTTGAAGCATGGTATTGACCCTCTTGTTGGCCCCTCACTGATCTCTTTAATCTCTCTGTCTGTTCTGGATTTCCTGATTCCTGGACTCAGCATATCATTCACCTCATTCATAAGGCAGGTGATCCCCATGATCCCAATAGCTACAGGACTATCATGATTAGGCATATCTTTGCCAAGCTCTATGCCACAGCATTGGATGTGCTTCTTTCCCAAAGGTTGGAGGAGGGGGGTTTCAGGGCTCTTGGCCAAGCTGGTCTTCGGCAAGATCACCAAACCACAGATCACATTCTAGTCCTCAGAGCTATTATTGAGGAAGCACGTTCCAGGTCCTCTAAGGTTTATTGTTGCTTTGTTGACTTCAGGAAAGCCTTCGACACGGTGCCTCGGCATTTACTTCTTGAGAGACTACGGTCAGTTAGCATCTTTGGGCAACTTTTGACAACGCTTACACGGTTATGAGACTGTGAAAGGTCGGTTTCGCTCCCCTCAACAGCTTTCAGACAGTATTCTTAGCACCATAGGAGTGAAACAGGGGTGTCCCCTTTCCCCGACACTTTTGGGATCTTTATCGACGAGCTTGAGACTTTTATTAAGGAGAAGGCTCATGCAGAGGATGGTTGCCTTCTTCACTATGTGTTCATTTCTATTCTCCTCTTTGTTAATGATGTTCTTTTGGCCTCTTCTCCTAAGGGGCTTCAGTGCCATCTGGACAAGCTTGCCGCTTTTTGTGACTCGAGACAACTGACAGTGAATCTTTCTAAGACCAAGGTTATGGTATTCAATCCTACAAAAGGGGCTCTATCTCATCTCCACTTCTCTTTCCAAGGTCGGGAGGTCGAGATCACCGCCTCTTATGTGTACTTGGGGGTTCTTTTCACTAGTCCCAGTTTTAGTATGAAACCCGCCGCCCAGGCCCGGGTGTGTAAGGGATATGCAGCTTTGTCTTTGCTAGAGAGGAATTGCTTCAAAGCACATTTTCAAGATATACCTATGAAGATGAGGATTTTTAATGCCTTGGTCAAGCCAACTATTACTTATGGGTCAGTGGTTTGGGGTCCTAGCCTTGGCCCGACTGAGTGGTCACGGGTTGAACGAGTCCAGACACTCTTTCTTCAACGATTCATTCGTTGCAAGGGCACAGTCCCCCGCTCTATTATTCTGGCGAGTTTGGGGCTTCTCCTCTCCAGCTTGAGATTATCTTCCTGATTATCGGTTATCTTCACAAGATCCGTACTTTCGGAGATACCCTTGAGGGTTGCAGGCGGTACCCTTACCTCGCCCTTCGCTCCTCAATGGAACTCTCTCCGAGTTCTCGAGGAGGCCGAAGGAGCTGGTATTTTCAGGTTTCTGCTCTCCTGGCTAGCATTCAGATACGGATAGACAGGCTCCCGCCTTATTCTTTGGGGGTTCTCCCCCCTCTCGGCTTAGTAAGGAGAAGATGCTCCATGAGATTCGGAAGGATGTTAGTCTCTAGTACACCAGATGCACATGGATCTCTCCTGTTGCCCCTCTTTCCCCCAAGCTGTCTTTCTACCATGAGAACTTCTTACAGATATAGGAGGGCAGAATAGTTCCTCCACAATACCTTCAACAACACACAATGCATAGTCTTCGGATCACTATTGGGCAACTCAGGGTGTGTTCTCACCAACTCCGGATTGAGTCAAATCACTATCTTCCAATGGAGGAGCGGATTTGCTTGTTTTACTCCTAGGGTGAATTTGAGACCCTGCATCACTTCATTTTTTGTTGTCCCATTTATTATGAGATCCGGGGTAGGTTCCATTGCCTTTTCAGGGACAACTCTCGATGTGTTTCTACCTTCTTCAGATACCCGGACCAACGTTGTCTCGCACTCTTTCTTAGGGAGATAACTCGGCTTCGACGACATAAAAGTTCTCCAAATGGATCTCACCCTCCTCAACATCGGCTCATCACAACATACTTCACCAACTCCGACGGACCAGGTGACTTCGACCGGAAACGCCCCACACCATCCAGTTTGAACAGAAGCAGGGTCACTAGACAGTGCACCAACAGTTTGTCAAGGTTCCGAACTAGCAATGGGCAAAGACATATCATGGACTTCTTCAGCTCCGGTACTTCAGCCTCGACTGTTAGGAGAGATTACTTTCTGGAGGGTTCTTGGAGCTTGCCCCTTTTGGTCTGCTCCTTCCCCCTCCTCTCTCTTCGTTTTTCTTGGCGTGCACTCCTCTTTATTGGATTGCAACCTCCCCCCCCTCTGCTCTCCCTTTTCTTTTCTTTTCCCTTTCTCTTTAGCCCGTTTGTCGGGTTTCATCTTGTATTTCTCTTAGTTCTTTTCTTTGTTGGGCTTTTTAGCTTGCTAGTTGGCAGTCATTATTGTCCTTCTTATAGTCCCTTGGGTCTTTTTTTGGCCCACCGCGAACATTAATAATATTTCATTTCATTTCTCTTGGCATTTTCTAATTCTTGCATGTCAATCCAACCCTTGTCTAGGGCATTTGTTGTAATAACACAGGCATCCGAGCAAGATAGGGCCGATGGGTACAAGGTGGGGGTTTGAATCCGTTTGAATTTCTTTTCTGCAGAAATATAAAAGCATTTCTTGAAGGAGAGAGCATCAATCCAAAGGTGACAAAAGCCCTAGCAATTGTCATGACCTTCAAGGAACCAATATGCAAACCCACGACGTTGCACGTAGAATTAAAGCTCGATCTGAATCTGAGTGACAATCGTGGCATTCAGGGAACCAATCTACAAACCCAAGACACCGCACGCAAACTTAAAGCTCGATCTAGATCTAATAACCATGATGGTATAGCACTTATTGTAAATAACTGAGCATCAAGGAATTCATCTGACACTCCTCCTGCAGGTTCTCCCAAGCGAATCCTTGATAACTGTACCGCTATTACCTGTTTCTTTCCAGGTCTAACCACTACCCAAAATACAAATTCCTATAACGTCACGAGCCACTTGCTAACTCGTCCATGTATGGTCGGTATGTTTATTAAGTACAACACTTGATGATCTACATAAAAGGCGAAAGGGTTGGCTAGCAAATAGTGTCTAAATTTCTGTACAACATACACCATTCCTAGTGCTTCCCTTTCGATTGTACTTTAGTTCTTTTTTGCTTTAGACAACAACCAACTTGCAAAGTCAATAGGTTGGTCTAGCTGAAAATGCCCCTCCTGGGCTAAAGCAATTGCAAAATTAGATGCACCCACGTGGACATGAAACTCTGTCCCAATCTAAAAATATCAAAATGGGCATGCATACCAACTTTGCTTGCAACTCCTCGAAGGTCGACTGATGTTCCTTTGTCCACCTAAAAGGAACATTTTTTCTCATCAATGGATCTTATGGGTGGGACACATGGGTAAAATTCCTGATGAACCTTCTATAGTATCCTATGAATCCCAGAAAGGCCTTCAGTGAACTCGCATCATGTGTTTCTTCCATGTTCACTATGACACAAATCTTATCAGGATCTATTTTCAGCCCTTCTTTACAAATTATATGTACCAACAGTTTGACATACGGTACCAGCAACTTGCATTTCCCTAGATTAAGTGCCAAGCGAGCATTCATGCACAATTTCATACATTCCTCGAGTGCTTTTAAATGCTCATCTTTCTTCCCATATAATGACCAGTCGTCCATAAATGTTTTGAACTTCCTTGTTGACATGTTCAAATATGTACAGAATAATCCTTTGGAATGTGGCGGGGGCATTACACAACCCAAATGGCATTCTATTTTATGCATAAATTCCATTCCCCACAATGAACGTAATTTCCAATCTGTTTTCCTCCTCAATACTTATTTGATTGTAGCCGGAAAACCCATCCAAAAATGAGTAGATCTCATGTCTAGCTACCTCCTCCAAGATTGAGTCAGTGAATAGTATTGGAAAGAGATCCTTTATTGTTACAACATTTAAACTTCTTAAGTATACACATGTGGATTCTATTCACTTCTTTCTTTAAAGTAATAACAACTAGTGACACCCATTCGCTCACTGTAACTTTAAAGATTATGCTGGCATCCACCATCTTCTAAATTTTTGCATTCACCAAGGCTATGTACTTAGATTCGTCCTATATGGCCGCCTTGTCACTGGTAAGGCACCTGGGATCAACTAGATCCGATGTACGCACAACTCTGGAGGTATCCCTTTCAAATTTTTATACGTCCATGCAAAGACTTCTTTATATTGTAAGAAAATTTTAAAAGTTGTTGCTTTCAATATTGGGACTCATATCCAAAATGGATTATCTTTTGTTCCCCTTCGCTCCCCAAATTCACCTTGACCAACCTTGGTCCTTCATACTTAACAGTTTCTAGTTCATTCATTGCTTTTGCCACTTCTATCAGGTGTGCTAGCTTCTCATTAATAACAACATCACCAATTGTATATTCTGCAAATTTCTTTCGGAATGTCCATTTTTCTTCTTCTTCTTCCTTGAATGTTGTTTTCTTGCTACTTTCACCATGGATTTCCTTACTCTCCTCTGCTTGTATGCAGAGGCAGGTGGGCAGAAATATTTCATATTCCTCCATCTACCAATGGAGTAGTCCACTATCGGATCGAACTTCATCCTCACTACACTACTCTAAGTGCAGCACTCCCTCTTCATTTGGTTCATATGTGCTTTCTTCATCCGAAGAGCTGCCCGACTCATCAGTCGTTGCAAGATCACTTATGGCTTGATTCTTCAAATTAATAATATACTTGTGTTGCCCTTTCTTGAATGTAATCCTATTCTTTTCCCAGTTGTCATTGACTTTTGCCATTCTCAACCATCTCCTTCCCAGAAAAGCATCATATGCTAGTTTTTGCATTGTTTTCACAATGAAATCCATGATGAATTATTGATCAGCTATTTTCTGTGCATCAACCTGCAACTTGTAATTTTTCCCACACTCTTCTGTCCATAGCAATCCATATGGCATGTACAGTTCATGCGCTGATCAGCTATTTTCTGTGCATCAACCTGCAACTTGTAATTTTTCCCACACTCTTCTGTCCACAGCAATCCGTATGGCATGTACAATTCATGCGCTCCAATTGTTTTTGCATTTTTTTGCAAAACCCTTGTCTTTTGTCTGCAATGTCGTCCTTTGTGATGTCTTCCGCTTCCAACACTGCAACTTCCTTCTCAAGGCACATCCATATAGTTCTCCATGCATGCTAGATCCTCTTGCTCTCCATCAAGCACTAAGCATTGGAATGCTCTTGGCATCCCCCCAACGTGTATTTATAAGATGGTGGAGGGGGAGGACAGCTGGCTTTTGAGCAATAATTGCCATCCTAACGGCCAATTCCCCACCTTTGCATGTAACTATACATCGCGCTTTTTCCCTCTTGTTTTTTTTAGACAACTACGCTACTTTTGCCATGCTATCCATACGACGATCCATCTAGGCCGGCAAATTGATATGTCTACGTTTACTGAAATTAAGTTTTGTTATTTTGTAGTTGTACGCAAAGTGTTTGACAAAATATGCGTACATATGTTTAATAAAGTTATAAATTCAATGTAAAAGTTTATCCAATGTTAAGTGATGTACGGATAAGTCATGAGTCATAAGTTAGTTTGTCTTGTAGTGGGAAATGAAATGTAAATGTGAGTCACATGCAAGTGAAATGTAATTAGGAAAATGATGAGGTGTCAGGTAGTTGGAGGGTGCAACTACTTTCTAGTTGTATAAATATGACCCTTGCCTCATTCATCGGAGATATGTCATTCGGATGCAGTCAGATGGTTGTAGAGTTGGCCGACGTATGTGTGTAATGATTGTAATGTGAGGACCACAATGTGTAGATGACTATGGGCATGAAGGAGATTCTACACAGGGTTTGCAGATTGCATATAATGTTATTGCCATACAGGTAGATTGTTAATGCAATATATCCTTCTCCATATGTGTTGTTGATGTCCTCTAGAGAATGTCGTCATGCTGATGACATCATGTTGATGCCGTCATGCTGACTGCAAACTGAGATCAGCCTGTCATCTTATACATTGTCGTTTGAGCAAGTGATTATGTTGACATTGTTCAAGTATGCTGATTGCAGACTTGTTGGCCTCTAAACTTTGTCATTCTATCTTCATTGTTGGGAATCTCACCACCATGCCACAATCTCGACATCCAAACGTATCGTCCTTCCTACCGACAATGACTCCTCATTCTTCTCCTGATGGCATACATTGTTTTGCATTGGCGTCGTGCGGCCTTTGTTGTACATGCCTCACCTATATGGTGATCTATCGTACATGTCTCTGCTTCACTTATACAACCATCTCCAATTTAAAGTAAACATCCACAAATTCAAAAAAAAAAAAAAGTTAAAGCAAAAAGCCTACATAGACAAAAATAATACCAATAAAGATTTTTAATTTGAAAAGAAAAAAGCCATTTCATTCCCAAAAATTTACAGAAAGGAACAATGAATATCCTAAAGCATTCTTGGTTAAAAAACTGCTTTGCACATGATCTTCAACTTTCTAAAAAATTCACATTTTCAGGATATTTGTATTCCAACTTTGTGGACTTCAATTATATATTTTAAGTTTTTGATCAGAACACGCTATTATATTAAACATTATTACACCTTTGCTCGTGATGAGAAATGATTTATAAAAAGAACCTACAAGAAGCACACATAATTGAATCAGGAAGACGTTTCCTAAATCACATCCTGGACTAACTTATTTCTTCATAAACTTTGTGTTTGGCGATCTAAAAATAATGTAAACTAGGTTTCACTTTATGATGGACATATGAGATATCACCGCAGCCTTTTCTTTCACATGACTTTCTTCAAATATTCATAAACCTTGTTCATTTCCCCCTTGTGAAGTTCCATTTCCCATACCTCAATGCAAACATGCCATCTATCCCCTGTCTTATTTTCGGTAGGATCCAATGTTACCTCCTGGACCTCAGAATCTCCTTTTGATGCCCCCAAATACCTATGAACAGGTAAATTCAAAAAGTTAATGATAAAGGCGAATGGTACACAAAAAAATTTATAGGTAAACGACTAAAAGGAGAATGTCAACTAGCAATAATGGGATGAAAAAAATGTCATACAAAAGATCCTTATTTTGAAGGCAAGAAAACTTTGCCACTTCATTTTCATATAGTTACTACAATGTCACATACAATCTAATTATTGGCATGATTGATGAAAAGCAAAAGACAGACATCAACAATAAATTAACCATTGTTATTAGGTCTGTAATGGAAGACAACAAGACATGCTGGGAGAAAAACCTTATCAGATGTAGGGAGAAAATATATCAAAGCGAAAAATGAAAACCTTTGCATATTTGCAAAATAAAAGTTGATACTAGTGCATAGCTGTAATAATAAATGGGGTCATTGCTAGTAGACATGATGAACGTGGGCAAAAAAAAAAAGAGCAAGATAGGTAGAAAAATATTGAAGGAAAAAAAATCATTATTACTATAAGATTCAAAAAGAAACCTGCTAAAGAAAGCAAAATTGCAAGTGACAAATAGCTTAGTTATCAGGTACAGTTTGGTTCAGAGGGACAGTTTTTTCAGGGAGGTTCTGTTTGGTTCAGAAAAGTTCAGATTATATATATATGCAAAATATTCATAAAAAAATATAGATAATGCCAAAAAATATAAATGTGTAAGTTATATTTAATGAGACATTTTATTTTATTTTAACTTTTTTAATATATAAAAATACATCAAATTAAAAAATAAAAAAACAGGACCGAACTGGTTTGGTCCAGCCCAAAAAGTCCGAACTGGACCAAACCTGGTAACTATGACAAATAGCAAAAAACTGAGGAAGAACATTTTCTGAGAGGGTGAGGATGTCATGCTTTTGCTTCGTACAATAAACACTAGCAAACCAACTTTCAAGCATTCAACTTCATTATGCCAAAAAGGAGAATTGTGGATGATTCACGAAGTTGTACAAAAAGGGGCCATTCACTCTAGCAATTATACTTAAGCATCAAACCAAAATTTTCACGAAAACCTCATATGTCATCATTCTTCAACAAGTTGACAGTACTAATCTCTACAGAATATACCAAGATGCTGAAATACATGCTTTACTTATACAATGGTGAAACCCAAAGGCATCAAACAACATAAGGTATGTAACTTTCATAAAAATGGAAAAATTAAAAGGAAAAGTATTGGAAAGTACAAGCTTTTAACTTCTATCATATCTGTATCTGGGTTCATCAAATACGAACTTCATAAAGAATGCAAAAATACAGATAAACTACAGTTAGCCATGGCAAAGCTGTTGGAAGATAATTACCCACTACTTTTAAGGAAGCCAACCCCACCAATAATAAATTGCAAAATGAAGTCACTGCATTTGAATCTCTGACTGCTCTAGCATCTGAATCCCTATTTACTGATGTAAAACATAAAGAAGCATGCTAAAATCTTACGTCGATAGGAAGCTTGGAAAACTAAGATAATTATTAATGAAGAAACTATCCAAAACCAAATTGCGAACACTGTTCTCAGCTTCTAGTTCTTGATGAATTAATTGCTCATAAAATGTTTGATTAAGAGACAGCTAGTTAGGCCAAGGGCCTTAATACTCTAGAGATGAGATGATTTTTTGTCAATTGGATCCAAAAGGTATTTTGTTAGCAAGGGCAGTGATTCCTTGATTCTACATTCGTAATTTGCTTTCCATCAGCTGATTACAAGATCTTTCCCCCTCTAAAAGAGTTTTTTCTTAATGTAGATATTACCAACTGCAAGCTGAGGATAAGATAGATAATTTTATTAATGTCCACATATGACAAAAGAAGGCCAATGGGGCTCACCAAAAAGAACTGTTAGAATGCATTGTACAAACCAAAAAGGTACTATGAAAATAAGCTAAACCAGAAGGAAAAAACTAAGGTAATGTACATTAAAGTTGAAAATTTCTATGGCATCAATTACAGCATCAAGGGTTGCACCCAAAAATGGGTAAAACCCTAATGTGCTAAAAGTAATGATGAAGAGAAGAGAGAGACAGCAATCAAGGAAACACAAAGAAATAGAAAAGAGCTCTAGTGGATCCAACTACCAACCCTCATCTATAGTGGGATGTAGAGCAGAAATAGTCGTTGTCATCACCAACTATCCCAAAAGGGCCAACACGGGGGGACCAGGTTGGATAATCCTGGAAGGGCATATACTCTGAGCACTCAAGACTCTCCTAGCATCCATGGTCAAGGAACCAATTGTATAAGATAAGAAACTTTTAAGTTGTGTCTATTTGCAACTCCTACGTCTGCAGGAGTTTAACAAAGGGTATCCTCAAACTCTGGCAATGAAAGGATAACAAATGGCTAGTGATTGGAACCATTGAATCTAGATTCGCAACTCTAACCCCTTAGTGCACAACAAACCCTTGGCAATTTTTCAAGCATTCATGCCTCTTCATATACCTTTGTCATTCCTTCTTGCTCTAGGTTTTCAAATTCATCCCATGTGCAAGGGAACTCCTACTATTGTTGTTGCACAATACAATTGGACATTGAATCAAGCTCATATAATCCAATTGCTTCGTAATGGATCCCCTGTAGCATGGCGGTGAGTATTTTGACAGTTGGAGGAACAATTGGAATGATAGATTTTAGAAGCCAACCAAGACTACAGTCATTGTTGGTCCGAACATACTTAACATCTACAATTGTATGGCAACCTGAGCACTTGTACAGTGCGTTGCTCACTCACTTGTACGACAACTTGTTAGTAACTTGTACGGCACAGTCATAATCCAATTTGAACAACAATCTCACGACTCCACTTGCGTCAAAAATAACTTGTACAACAACACCTTCATCAACATTCTTCGTATGGCACTTCGTTACGACCCTCGTACGACAACTCGTACAATTTCTAGACTATAACTTCATCCACAACCCTAAACACATAAAACTTGGCAATACAACCTAACTACTGCAAGAATGGCATCACATAGACATACACATACACAGATTGGAATTGAAATGGAATGTCATTGCATTATATCTGCCTATATGGCAATGGCATTACAGAATGTCTGTAGATTACACACAAATGCTCTCACGTCACAATGCACTCTTGGAATCCTCGTATGCTCTCCAATGTACTCAATGCACAATGTGTTAAATCGTGTCCTTACAAAATGAATGAGGGGTTCCTTTAATGATTACGGGTTGGTAGTTAACCAAACTACCACCCGAAACATCTCACCCTCAACTGTCAATGAATTCCTTCAGTCATCTATTATAGAATTTAACATCCTTGTCCTTTTTCCACTTCGTGGCATAAATTTCTCCATGATCTCAATTTCGTCCCAAAGTCTTCTAAAATCTAAATTCTTGGATAAAGGCTTTGGTTGACGTTTCCCATGATGCAAAGGGTTGATCTTTCGTCTTCTTCAAGTGTCGGTCCATTCCAATTCCTTGCAATGTTGCTAGAAATAATCGTAACCATGCTTGTTTGTCTTCTACTCCGTTTGCTTGCCATATGGTAACAAAGGTTCCTATATGGCATTTTGGGTCTTCTTTTCCGTCACCCAAAAACGGTGGGCACTTCTGCTTACCCGCAGTTGCTGCAACTTGTTGCATAGTCGCCATTAGTGGCTGCTATTCTTTAGGTCGTTCTTCGTCACTTAGTGCTTTCTCACCTTGTGTGTTATCACAAACAAACAATCTTTGACTGATATCAACAATTCGCAACCTCATTCACGAATATACGTGTATTGGTTCTGGTCTACTTGCCCAAGCACTCTCCTGCGGTTGCTTAGGTGTCTGACTCCCTCGTTCTTGATCTAGCACTACCAACCAATTGTCGTTTCCACATGCTCTCTCCACGTTGGCGCTTCCACTTTCGCAAACGTTCTCCACAGTATTTTCCTCGTTTGCTTGCGTGCTTCCTTCAACTTCCTTCATTGTTAACAACAACGTTTGCCACCTCTCGTCTCTCGCTTGGATTCTCCTCCTCCCGAGGGCTCCACACAAGTTCAATTATTGGCTCCTCAAGTTCAATCTCTCGAAAATGTGGTATTTGGTTGACAGTATTTTGCTCAACACCTCATTGTTGAGCGATCCTCATGCTTCTTCTCACAAGAATTTGACTATCTCTATGACCTTGTCTTCCACATCCTCGCGGTAGTGAATTTGTCATTCACCTCTTCCCTCTTCACGCGTGTTGATTCTTCATCAACTCAACTCACTTCAATCCGGCACCGTCGCCAAATGTAGCACTAGTGATAAGAATTCTAAGAATAGAGGAATAGGATGACAAACTAGAGGCCAAACAAGATTGCAGTCAATCCAATTCTACCCATCAATTTGCACTAGAACAACATTAAACTTGACTAGTAGGGCAATCACACTTCAACTAGTATGGCATTCACTAGAACAACATTTGTTGGAATGGCATACACTGGAACGGCAATTCCACTAGATCGGCATACACTAGAATGGCAATTCCACTAGAACGGCAAGTGTTGGAACGACACAATCAAGTCTTACTAGCACTACAAGTGCTCCACACCAGTGGAATGACACTCACACTATAACAGTCACTACTGGAACGACACACTCAAATCACCACTAGAACGGCATTCTTGGCAATTTCACTCGTACTGCATTCTAGACTGTGACTCTCTGTTCCATGCTTCGTCTGCATTAACGATCCCTATATAAAGCATCCAACACAACTACCAACTACCAATGGCAAATATACTCATACAAAAATCACACACATCATGGATAGAAGATGAGTCAATTGCATTATTCAATGGTACGGCATTATAAAATACCACACAATGCATATACAATCTGCATACATGTTGCACTGTCTACACATATGGTTTGCCAATAACCACAAGATCTAAAATAAAGTTGCAATATGAAATATAAGATAATGGCAATATTCTAAACATATAAAACTCATAAACAACTTCTACAATAACTCATAGAATTGCCATTAACAAATGCTCACGAAAATTGTATCTCCATTGAATACAAATCGCAAATAAACCATGCTTACACACAATCTCATTCTACAATCTATCTTTCTCACACACACATAGACATATATATAAGGAATGTGACTCTTCATATGGAGCACTCTTGGCCTTCACTCTTCTTGAGACTCTTCACTATCCTACTATTTGGATTCATGTGCACATGGACTATTATGCACATTTACATTACTAAAATACTTTGCACACTTGTGCATTTATTACATTGCATAAAGTAATACTCACACTTTAATCTAAGACACTCGCCTAATCTAAAGATGTACCCAAGGTGGTACATTAGCATGTACCAAATAATGTAATATATTCCAACAGCCCCTTGTATTACATTATTTAGTCTTCAATATGGATCTTTATCTTGTAGGTACTTTTCATCTTGAACAAGTTCATGTTCTTTGATTTGTAGATGTCCCTGTTAGTCTCACAATGACACCGAGAGGGGGGGGTGAATCAGTGTGGCTCTTTAAAACTTAAAAACTTCAACTCTTAAAGCCAAAACAATGAAAACTTAAAACCACATAAAGCAAATATAACAAGAGAGCATCACACAACACAAGATGTACTGAGGTTCACCAGTTTTGGCTACTCCTCAAAAATTGACTGTTTGGACTCCCATCCAAATCCAGCCTTTGCAAAATATCAATTTTACAATCAATTTACCAGCACCCACTGGAAGGAGCACCAACCCCTGATTTATCCGCACCAACAGAAAGGAGCACCAACCCCTAATTTATCTGCACCAACAGAAAGTAGCACCAACCCCTAATTCCAAGCACCAACTTGGACTGCAATTTTGAAACTATTAGATTGACATAAAAATGCCTCTGCTTATACAAGACCCTGACTGGTCTATTGCTAACCCAACCTCTCTCACTATTCACCAAAACATCACACACACTTAAGGCTATGCTTACTGCACTTTTACGGCCCTCTTACAGCCCTCTTGCTGCGCTTCTTACTGCATTCTTACGGCTCTCACGACTCTGCCTAACGCTCTCTTAAGGCACTCTTCCAACCCTCTTTTTGTAGCACTTTCACCCGATTTCAGCAACGCTTTCCCTCTCTTCAGCGGCACTCTAATTCTCCACGCAGACCTCCTTTTATAACAAAGTTCTGACTCTATTTTTAGCTTCCATATTTTCGCATGCAACTTATTAATAAAAACTTCTATATGTAACTCCTTTATCTCACAGTATTCTCTCATGCATCCTATTAATAGTTACGGCTCTTTGTTTGGTCTTCGATCGATGACTTTCAGTTTAACCGCCGCTCGATGCTTTCACTCCGTAACTGGCCCTAGAATCGTTGTTCTGACTTTAGTTCACTGTTCTTATTTTAGCTGCATGATTTTTCTCTCATCACTTCACTCGTAATCGACGTATCGACTTTAGTTAACTCTTCTTATTTTAGAAGCATGATTTTCTTCTGCAACTACACCTGTAACTGCCGTATAACTTCAGTTAACTGTCACATATCTTATTTTGGCTGGGTTCTCTTCTTAGTTCGCACCAAAATGACCTGTTGCGAAATCGCAACACTTCTGCCTCTTTGTCCTCTTCTCGGCTTTCGCCCGTGAAAACACATGTCGCGATATCGCGACACTTTCGCCTCCTTGCTTCTTTTGTTTGCTTGTACCCGCGAAAACACAACATGTCGCGATATCGCGACACTTTCGCCTCCTTGCTACTCTTCTTGGCTTGTACCAGCGAAAACACAACATGTCGCGATATCGCGACACTTTCGCCTCTGTACTCTTCCTTTTTACTTTTGTCGCGATATCACGACACTTCTGCCTTCTTACTTTCTCTCTCCTCCTTTAGTCGCGAAAATGCGACATGTCACGAAATCGCGACACTTTCTCTCCTTTGCTCTTTCTCTTGCCTTCGGTTCGCGAAAACCCGACATGTCGCGATATCGCGACACTTTTTCTCCTTTGCTCTTTCTCTTGCCTTCGGGTCGCGAAAACCCGACATGTCGCGATATCGCGACACTTTTTCTCCTTAGCTCTTTCTCTTGCCTTCGGGTCGTGAAAACCCAACATGTCGCGATATCGCGACACTTTTTCTTTCGGACTCTCTCTCTTGCAATATGTCGCGAAATCGTGACACTTTTCCTTCGTACAATCTCTCTTGCAATATGTCGCGAAATCGCGACACTTTTTCTTTCGGACTCTCTCTCCTACAATATATCGCGAAATCGAGACATTTTTTCTTTCGGACAATCTCTCCTGCAATATGTCGCGAAATTGCGACACTTTTTCGTCCGTACAACCTTCCTTGCAATATGTCGCGAAATCGCGACACTTTTTCGTCCGTACAACCTTGCAATATGTCGCGAAATCGCGACACTTTTTCGTCCGTACAATATCTCTTGCAATGTCGCGAAATCGCGACACTTTTTCTACTTGCCTTTCTCTCTTCCAACATGTCGTGAAATCGCGACACTTTTTCTTCCGTACTCTCTCTTGCACTATGTCGCGAAATCGCGACACTTTTGCTTGCTTGCGCTTTCTCTCCGAACACGTCGCGAAATCGCGACAGTTTTGCTTGCTTGCGCTCTCTCCGAACACGTCGCGAAATCGCGACAATTTTGCTTGCTTCTCAACATGTCGCGATATCGCGACAGTTTTTCTTTCTTGCCAACATGTCGCGATATCGCGACAGTTTTTCTTCCTTGCTCAACATGTCGCGATATCGCGACAGTTTTCTTCCTTGTGATTTTCTTTTGATTTTTAGCATATGGGCCACTTCGGTCTTCTTAGACAACTTCTAGAAACTTCACCTAAACATCAAAAACATCCTCATAAGCATTTAACAGCACTGCACATACTCTGAGTAACCTCTGAACTCCTGTCCACTGCATCAACCGATCTGTCTGACTGTGTTGACAACAATGACAATACTGTTGCTGCACCTTGCTCAACACTTGTGCATTTATTACATTGCATAAAGTAATACTCACACTTTAATCTAAGACACTCTCCTAATCTAAAGATGTACGCAATGTGGTACATTAGCATGTACCAAATAATGTAATATATTCCAACACCCCCTTGTATTACATTATTTAGTCTTCAATATGGATCTTCATCTTGTAGGTACTTTTCATCTTGATCAAGTTCATGTTCTTTGATTTGTAGATGTCCCTGTAGTGCAATCTTTTGTTGTCCTCTCATTTTTCTTCGCCTAAATCCTGTATTCCCCATCTACTTCCATAGTAGAATGATTCCTTGTTTTCTGTAGTTTGTCTCTTCGAAAAGACATTAGTATTATCTTGAACCATTACAAGCTCTTGTGAAAAACCAATAGAATCTAAAGAGTATATTCCATTGTTGATTGATCCAATAGCCTCTATTTCATTTAGCCTTTTAATAAAACACTTATTCTTCCTATTCATATATTTGAATTCTACTATTCTTCCACTTTCAACTAATTTAGTTACTGAAATAAGATTTGTCATCAATCTTGGTACATACATGACATCGTGTAATATAAAATGTGAGTAAGATGCACTAGGTATTACACATCCATTTCCATGAACTGGATATTTCTTTCCATTTGCTAGCTTTAGACCAAAATTATTCGTAACCTCTAAACAGTCAAACCAATGTAGGTTTCCTGTCATATGATGACTTGCCCCTAAGTCAATATACCAAATATCCTTACCATCTTGAATAATAGAATTATCCTTTTGTGAAATGATTTTACACTGTTGATAAAGAATATGAAGAGTGCTTTGTCTTTGCATCTTATGATGATATGTCTCTCTTGCTAATTTATCCATAATTCTTTTACTTTGAGTAATACACCTTTCAATTCTTTAGACCTTTGGTTGACTACCTTATGGCTCCCTAGTTTAGTTTATCAAACAATTATTTGATGCAATTTCAAATTCTCTACTCTTTATTTCTCCTTAGTTTTGAATGATAGACTAAAGATAATTTTCAATTGTTAATCTTAATGTTGACAACCTTTTATCTCCCTAGTTAGACTTGTCAAATAATACTTTTGAAGTAATTTCAGTTTTCAAAACTTCAATCTTTATGTCTCTTTACTTTTGAATGAGAGACTAAATATCAATGCAATTTTCAGTTTTTCAAAACCTATGTTGAATTCCTTTTATCTCCAAATTTCAATAGTATAATCTCTTCAATTCTAAATTTCCCAATCCTCTGTTGGTGTTGAATTTCTTATAACTCCAAATTTGGAAATTTAGAAATTCTATAAAAGATATTTGCAAGTTTTGTATTCCTAATTTGATGTAGGAAACCTCATTTCTCCAAACTTATTGTAGACAGCAGTTCTAAACCCTAGGACTGGCTGGAACATTGTGTCCACCAATTTTGAATTGTACATAGCAATTTTGGTAATGTTCATGTTTGTATTTTATTGGAAAATCAGCCAATGAGAAGAAGGTTGGATTATAAACGCACAAGGCATAAGATGACAAAAACAGCCGTCATTGTAATAGTTTTGGTTAATGTATTAGACGCCTAGTTAGACGTCTAAGGGTAGACGTCCAGTTGTTAGACGTCTAACAGCATGATTAGTTAGTAAGCGTTAAGGCTGGCGGTTGGGGCGGTTGAGGACGAAGTAGTTGGGGAAACTACTTCACCCCCTATTTATACCCCCTTTCAAACATTGTACATAATCATCATTCTGCTATAATGCCAATGCTCTTGTGCGGATTACGTATTCTATGTTTGGTGATCTTGTGCGTGTTTTGTTGCTTGCAAGTTGTATTGCATTGATATGTGAGTACAGGTTTTCCTTATTCATCAGTGTTGCAGGTTGATTGCACAGCAAGGACCAAGCGAGAGATGGTTGTTGCAGGTACAGGAGAATGCTAAGGAAGAAGGATGTCTAGCCTTGACATCTAGACAGTCGTCAGACGGCTAGCCGTCTAAACTGACCACTTGACGTCCAAACCTTATTACATTGTTAACATCTAGCCATCACCGTGACGTCTAACCATTGTGACGTCTATACTCACCTGCATGACGTCTAAACCGTTGTGACGCCTGTCCCCATCTTTGTGACGTCTAATCCAGCTGTGACATCTACACTATCCGTGATCCTTGACGTCTAGTCCAACCATGCGGTGTCTGGTTGCTATGTATGGCGTCTGGGCCTATGAGGTCAAGCTCTATGACGTCTAGACATAGGAGTCTATCCACTGCCTCTAGATGGGTGACTCTTGTAGTCCATAACCAGCCCATAGAAGTGTCTATTGCATAGCCTGAAAACTTACTGTTTGGATTGTCATCACCCTATCTAGGGAATGTACTCACCCCTGTCTACATTTGGCGTCGTTGCCCAATTAAACCCGGAGTCTAAAGACGCAAGTGATAGGAAGAGTAGGTGAATGACTGATTTCAGGTCACAGAGTAAAAATCAAATACCGGAAAGAAGAAGCGCACGACTGGAAAACTTAAGGACACACGAGGCCGCAGAGGTGTCTCACCCTGAGGTGGAGAGAGTGTGGAACATTGAAGACGAGAACAACGCAAGCATTGAAACATTGTTGGTGACTGCAGAAAATGAGGAAGAACAAATAGTTGAGGAAGAGCCCATCATTGAGAACTGGATGACAACACCAGAACCAGCGAGGGAGGGGTGGCCAGAGGATACTGAAGGAGAGAACCTTGTATCAAGGCACCTACGTGGAGGTTCATGGGGAGGAAGGTCGGAGCCATGTTTGGTATATTCACGGAGAAGGTCGCGAAGTAGAGACCAATTGGAGTCAGGTAGAAGGCTATTTGAGTACAATTTTGCACCACCAACAGTAGACAAACAACCGAATCAAACTTTACAACCACCAACACCAGGAAGTCAGAATACCATGGCGGCAAACCCCGCCAATAGAACAATACAACATAAATGCCCACCTTTCTCAGGTAAAGGAAAGGAGCATCCATCGCAACATGTGGGAACTTGCATTACCATTTGGGGAGCAAATGGGGTCACACAGGACACACAATGGTTGCAATTGTTCCCAGCCACATTGCGAGGCATGGCGATAAACTGGTACTTGAAAAGACAAAGTACGCGAGCATTTACACAATGGGAATATTTGAAGACTGCATTCATAGAAGAATTCCAACCACTGAGGGATGACACGGACATCATCACAGAAATATGCGTTACTAAGCAAAAATAGGATGAGGATGTCAAAAGCTACAATAGAAGATTAAAACAACTGACAGATGTAATGGAGATGACACCTGCTGACGGTATGATAAAGTGGTGGTTTTTGGATGGGCTACTACCAAAATTCAAGAAGAAAATGAAGGCAGTACCATCTTCAACGTATGCAGAAGCACTGGAGAAGGCTAAAAACTTCGAAAGTGAAGGCAAACAAACGACCGCAGGTATCATAGGATACTTAAAGCATACCGAAGATTCAGATAGTGAAGCAAAAGATAAAGTAATGAGCACGATTCACACCTTTCGGAGGGAATTTGACAAAATTCTAAAAGAAGCGAAAAGAGAAGGCTGAAATGATCGGAAAGAAATTTGGTGCTCAGACTGCAAGGCAGAGGGACATTCAAATGTAAACTGTCCAAAGAAAGCATATTGCAATATATGTGAAATTGCAGGACATCCTGTCGTCGACTGTCCATTCAACTTGAAAAGCAAGAGGCATCAGACATTGGCGATACAATAGGAAGAGCAGCCAAATGCGTAGAGGAATGGACAAGGAGCCACTAGCGGAGGATATAGGAATAGTCACCGAGGAGGAAGACAAGTAGGCCAGAGTCGACTACAATACGACTCTGATGGTCGGCTGATTATTCAATGTCGGAATTGTCAAGAATGGGGCCATTTTGCGAAGAATTGTTCCAAACCCCAAAATGCAGGTAACAACAATGGTAACAATACCACTCAAATGTGTAGATGGTGTGGTCCGAGAAACCACAAGGAGGCTAATTGCCCAAACAAGGCAAGTACCAGTGGAACTCAGAACATCAACCTCATTGGCATTGGAGAGGTGATAGAGGTAGATAAAGAAGTCTTCGCTGTAACAAGAGCACAGACCAAGAAAACGGAACAGTATCCAAACCCTGCCAAGGAGAAGGAACGATGGCAAGACGCCCAAAAATTGATCGAAACAGAACTAGCAAAGGAGAAGCAGGAAAAACTAGTTCTGGAGAAAGTATTAAAGAGACCGGAGATCACTAAAAAGGCATCAGTAAAAGGCTTGGTAACAGAGGTGCTAAACACGAAGGTGGAGATGAAGGTAGCCAACCTGTTTAGCATAGTACCTGAGTTGTATGCTATGATCGGGGAAGCCATCAAGAGGAAGGATGAAACCCGACAGGTAGCAACTATCAAGCAAGGACAATTCATCGATCCACCAATCCTGATGATTGAAGCCGGGAGGAGGCCACCTATAGTCTAGATGGAAGTTTTGGACCGTAGGCTGAATCAGGTGATTGTAGATGGAGGGTCTAGTGTGAACGTGATGCTAGAGAAGACATGGTGGATTCTAGGACAACCCGCCTTACGGTCTCCAAATTTCAAACTATATGGCACTGATCAATATGGCATCCAAACAATAGGCGTTTTAATGACTATGAAAGTACGCATAGCAGAACAGGACTTCATCTTGGATTTTGTTGTCATTGCTATGCAAAAACCCGCATATGATGCACTTCTAGGACGAGGATGGTTGAGAACAGCAAAAGTCAGCCACAATTGGGAAAAAGAACGTTTATCCTTCAAACAGGGGCAACAAAAGTATATAATCAATCTGAAGAATTAAACTGTGAGTCAAGACATAGCTACTTCAGATGATTCAAGATCCTCCTCATAAAATGGGGAGACAGGATATGAACCAGATGAGGAAGGAGTGTTGCACCTTTAAGACTGCACAGAAGATGAGTATGACCAGGGCAAAGGCTTCCTACATTGGCAGTTGGAAGACTATGAGATATTTTCTCCCGAGTGTTTTTGCATAGATGCGGGAAAGGAGATTCAAAAGGATGAGATACAAGAACCTGAAAAGGGAACAAGCAATAAAACACAAACAGCAGCAGAAAAGGACAAGGAAAGAGAGAAGTGGGCATTTCCCAAAAAATTTGCGGAATTCACGATGGGGGAGGCAGTCATTGAAGATAAACCAGCCCACCCCATCGCTGCACTGAAAGCAGCAAATGACCCTGAATCTATCAAATATGAAGGTCCAAAAATGATTCAAGTAAACTTGGGAGAAAATGGAGAGGAGAAAATGATCAAATGTGGAGATGATTGGGATCCAGTCCTGAAAGCAGCAGCATTTAAGATTTTTCTAGACTATAAGGATGTTTTTGCTTGGACATATAAAGATTTGAAGGGAGTACCACCCGAACTCTGCATACATAAGATTCCTCTGATTGAAGGTGCGCAACCTATGAGAAGGCGACCTTACAGAATGAATCCCAAATATGCAACGAGGGTGAATGCCGAAATTGAAAAGATGTTTGATGCAGGCATTATATTCAAAGTTACGACAAGCGAGTGGGTTTCACCAATTTTGATCACTCTAAAACGAGAAGTAGATAAAATATGAATATGTGTGGATATTAGAAGTTTGAATGTCGTAACCATAAAAGATCCCTTCCCGGTCCCTTTCATAGACTCCATACTGGAAGAAGTAGTCGGACATGAGATATACTCATTCTTGGATGGATTTTCGAGCTATAACCAAATTAGCATAGCGGAAGAAAACAAGTTGAAGACCACTTTTGTTGTGGAGAACGGAATATACGCATATAACCGCATGCCATTTGGACTATGCAATGCAACAGCTACTTTTCAGAGGATCATATTGTACATTTTTGAAAAGATGTCCACAAGGAACTTCAAAGCTTTCCTAGATGATTGCTCACTATATAGGAGGACGCCTGAACATTTAAAGGCATTGGAGGAATGCATGGGTTTATGTAGGAAAAAACGAATATCATTGAATCCAAATAAATGTGTCTTATTGGTGCCATATGGAAAGCTGCTTGGGCACATAGTATGCCAGGAAGGTTTGAAGCCCGACCCAGACAAGATACGGGTGATATTGCTGATGGAAGAGCCACATGATGTGAGCTCAATCAAGACCTTTTTAGGGACAGTCGGATATTACAAGAAGTTTATCCGAAATTATGCATTAACATCTCATCCACTACACGCGCTTACACGTAAGGGTGTGTTCCATTCAAATGGACAGAAATGAAATGAAATGAAATATTATTAATGTCCGCGGTAGGCCAAAATAAGACCCAAGGGACTATAAGAAGTACAATAACGATTGCCAGCTAGCAGGCTAAAAAGCCCAACAAAGAAAAGAAATACGAAAAATACAAGATGAAACCCGACAAAAGGGCCAAAGAGAAAGGGAAAAGAAAAGAAAAGGGAGAGCAGATCGAGGGAGGGCTGCAGTCAAACAGAGAGAAGTGCATGCCAAGAAGAACGTAGAGAGAGGAGGGGGGAGGGAGCAGCCTAGGAGGGGCAAGCTCCGAGAATCCCCAAAAACTAATCTCTCCTAACAGTCGAGGCCGAAGTACCGGAGCTGAAGAAGTCCATGATATGTCTTTGCCCATTGCTAGTTTGGAACCCTGACAAACTGTTGGTGCACTGTCTAGTGACCTGCTTCTGTTCAAACTAGATGGTGTGGGGCGTTTCCGGTTGAAGTCACCTGGTCCGTCGGAGTTGATCAAGTATGTTGTGATGAGCCGATGTTGAGGAGGGTGAGATCCATTTGGAGAACTTTTATGTCGTCGAAGCTGAGTTATCTCCCTAAGAAAGAGTGCGAGACAACGCTGGTCCGAGTATCTGAAGAAGGTAGAAACACATCGAGAGTTGTCCCTGAAAAGGCAATGGAACCTACCCCGGATCTCATAATAAATGGGACAACAAAAAATGAAGTGATGCAGGGTCTCAACTTCACCCCAGGAGCAAAACAAGAAAATCCGCTCCTCCATTGAAAGATGGTGATCTGACTCAATCCGGAGTTGGTGAGAACACACCCTGAGTTGCCCAATAGTGATCCGAAGACTATGCATTGTGTGCTGCTGAAGGTATTGTGGAGGAACTATTCTGCCCTCCTGTATCTGTAAGAAGTGCAACAACTTGGGGGAAAGAGGGGCAACAGGAGAGATCCATGTGCATCTGGTGTACTGGAGACTAACATCCTTCCGAATCTCGTGGAGCATCTTCTCCTTAGTAAGCCGAGAGGGGGGGAAAACCCCCAAAGAATAAGGGGGCAGCTTGTCTATCTGTATCTGAATGCTGGCCAGGAGAGTAGAAACCTGAAAATACTAGCTCCTCCGGCCTCCCCGAGAACTCGGAGAGAGTTCCATCGAGGAGCGAAGGGCGAGGTAAGGGTACCGCCTGCAACCCTCAAGGGTATCTCCGAAAGTACGAATCCTGTGAAGATAACCGATAATAAGGAAGATAATATCAAGTTGGAGAGGAGAAGCCCCAAACTCTGCCAGAATAATAGAACGAGGGACTGTTCCCTTGCAACGAATGAATCATCGAAGAAGGAGTGTCTGCACTCGTTCAACCTGTGACCACTCAATCGGGCCAAGACAAGGGCCCCAAACCACTAACCCATAAGTAATAGTTGGCTTGACCAAAGCGTCAAAGATCCTCATCTTCACAGGTATATCCTGAAAATGTGCTTTGAAGCAATTCCTCTCTAGCAAAGACAGAGCTGCATACCCCTTACACACCCGAACCTAGGCGGTGGGTTTCATACCAAAAGTGGGACTAGTGAAAAGAACCCCCAAATACACATAAGAGGTGGTGATTTCGACCTCTCTTGGCCCTGGAAAAGGAAGTGGAGATGGGATAGAGCCTCTTTGGTAGTATTGAATACCATAACCTTGGTCTTAGAAAGATTGACCATCAACTATCTCGAGTCACAAAAAGCGGCAAGTGTGTCCAGATGACGTTGAAGCCCCTCAGGGGATGAAGCCAAAAGAACAACATCATCGACAAAGAGGAGAATAGAAATCAACACATGGTGAAGAAGGCAACCATCCTCTGGGTGAGCGTTCTCCTTGATAAAAGTCTCAAGCTCGCCAATAAAGATCCCAAAAAGTGTCGACGAAAGGGGGCATCTCTGTTTCACTCCTATGGTACTAAGAATATTGGCTGAAAGCCCTTGAGGGGAGCGAAACCGACCTTTCACAGTCTCATATAACCGTGTAACCGCTGTCAAAATCTGCCCAGATGGGAAAAAGAATTCCACGTGCATGTGGATGCCTCAAATTTTGCCATTGGATGTGCATTGGCACAAGAAGGCCAATACGGGTTGGATCAGCCCATATACTTTGCAAGTCGGCTACTGTCAAGAGCCGAGAAGAATTACAGCAAAACAGAGCGAGAAGCACTAGGAATGGTGTATGCGGTGCACAAATATAGACACTATCTACTGGCTAACCCCTTTGCTTTCTATGTGGATCATCATGCTCTGTTGTACTTAATCAACAAACCAACGATCTACGGACGAGTGAGTCGATGGCTCGTCACCTTGCGGAATTCGTGTTTCGAGTGGTAGTCAAGACCAGGGAAGAAACACGTAATAGCGGATCGATTGTCAAGGATTCGCTTAGGAGAACCTGCAGAGGGAGGAATACTGGATTAATTCCCCGATGCACAGTTGTTTATGATTAATGCCATACTAGGATGGTATAAGCATATAGGGGAATATCTGTCGACAGGACAGCTACCAGAAGAGTTAACGCCAACTGAGCGAAGAAAGGTGATTACGAAATCAACACCCTTCACCTTGATTGCCGGATTGCTTTACAAGATGGGGGAGGACCATATATTGCGAAGATGCATAATGGAGGATGAAATACAACAAACCCTGAAGGAGTTACATGAGGGAATGGCAAGAGGACACATGGGACCAGATGCGACAGCCAGGAAAGTACTGTTGGCAGGTCTATGGTGGCCCACCCTCTTTCATGATGCAAAGAATTTTGTGGCAGCATGTGATACATGTCAGAGAACGAGGAAACCATTGAAAAGAGACTTCATGCCATTACATCCGTCCCAGCCTCAGGAACTCTTTGAAAGATGGGGGCTATATTTCGTAGGTCCCCTAAAAACAAGTCGAAGGAGGAGATGTCGAAATATCGTAATTACCACAGAATATCTCACAAAATGGGTAGAAGCAAGGGCCTTATTGGACAACTCGGCAAAAAGCACGGCTCACTTTTTGTACGAACAAGTAATTACAAGGTTCGGGATACCTCTACAATTGACGAGTGATAGAGAAGGCCATTTTGTGAATGCGATTGTCCAGAACTTGACGAAAGAATTCAAGATTTTTCACTCCTTGTCAAGTCCGTATTACCCCAGAGCAAATGGGCAGGCGGAGGCGACAAATAAAATCCTGGTTTCAATCATGTAGAAGACATGCGGAGTAGAAGGAGTTGATTGGGAGGAATGGTTACCAGCAGTATTATGGGCATACAAAACCACCTTCAAGCCCACCATGAATCATACACCCTTTCAACTGATGTACGGACAGAAGGCAGTGGTACCTGTTGAATTCCTTGTACCAAGCTTAAGAGTGGTAGTGGATAATTGATTGAATGACAAAGATAGCATGAAGGAGCGATTGACGACACTTGAGTACGGTTGGATGAGAAAAGGGTAATGGCACAATGGGCTACGGAGATCGCATAGAAGAGAAGGAAATTCTGGCACGATAAGCATCTCCGGAAGATGGATCTCAAGGCTGGTGAATTAGTACTGAAGTACAACGGGAAGAGAGAACTCAATCCAGGAAAATTAAAAACCCTATGGCTTGGACCCTTCCAGGTAGAAGTACTGGAGAACAGGGCAGTAAAATTGAGAAAACTAGATTGAACATTATGCCCCGAGGTAATTAATGGCTCTAAATTGAAGGTATACAAGCCTTGAAAGAAGAACTGCGGCTGGCAAAACAGCAGAAGGGTACAACGGTTGCATCAATATCGGAACAGCAGTTGAAGGACATGTTTCGAAGCAGAGAAACAGAGTTGTTATCCAGCCTGAAGCAGATTGAAGACCGAGCCAATGCCTTAGGAGTGGAATGGGCCAAGTACTTCAACTATTCTAAGAGGCTCAAGGACGAACGGGATAACTTGCCGAAACAACTCAAGGAGTACACGAAGGCATTGCAGGCTACCAATCCACAGAGCTCAACACCCATGGATGCTGGAACCTCGGGAGCAGAACAAAGAAAGTCGCTGAGGACATCGACTTTTTCGAAGGGGAGGTTAGATGTAGACAGCAATTCTAAACCCTAGGACTGGCTGGAACATTATGTCCACCAATTTTGAATTGTACATAGCAATTTTGGTAATGTTCATGTTTGTATTTGATTGGAAAATCAGCCAATGAGAAGAAAGCTGGATTATAAACGCACAAGGCATAACATGACAAAAACAACCGTCATTGTAATAGTTTTGGTTAATGTATTAGACGCCTAGTTATATGTATAAGGGTAGACGTCCAGTTGTTAGACATCTAAAAGCATGATTAGTTAGTAAGCGTTAAGGTTGGTGGTCGGGGCGGTTGAGGACGAAGTAGTTGGGAAAACTACTTCGCCCCCCCTATTTATACCCCCTTTCAAACATTGTACATAATCATCATTCTGCTATAATGCCAATGCTCGTGCGGATTACGTATTTTGTGTTTGGTGATCTTGTGCGGTTGTGTTGCTTGCAGGTTGTATTGCATTGATGTGTGAGTACAGGTTTTCCTTATTGATCAGTGTTGCAGGTTGATTGCACAACAAGGACCAAGCGAGAGATGGTTGTTGCAGGTACAGGAGAATGCTAAGGAAGAAGGACGTCTAGCCTTGACGTCTAGACAGCCATCAGACAGCTAGCCATCTAAACTGACCACTTGACATCCAGACCTTATTACATTGTTAACAGACATCCAGCCATCACCGTGACGTCTAACCATTGTGACGTCTATACTGACCTACATGACGTCTAATCTTTTGTGACGTTTGTCCCCATCTTTGTGACGTCTAACCCAGTTGTGACGTCTACACTATCCGTGTGACGTCTCGGGATCCTTGACGTCTAGTCCAACCGTGCAGTGTCTGGTTTCTGTGTATGACATTTGGGCCTGTGACGTCTAGACATAGGAGTCTATCCACTGCCTCTAGACGGGTGACTCTTGTAGTCCATAACCAGCCCATAGAAGTGTCTATTGCATAGCCTGAAAACTTACTGTTCGGATTGTCATCACCCTATCCCGAGAAAGTACTCACCCCTATCTACACTTATCAAATTGCAAATATTACAAATTGTTTTGTAAACTCAAATAATCAAATTGCAAATATTTCAAATTGTTTTGTAAACTCAAATAATAAAATTACAAAACTTCAAATTAATTCCTCCAATTCTTCAAATCAATTTTTAAATCTTCATAAAACTTTTCAAATAGCAATTATCAAACTTCTAAGGTTTCAAATATTACTTCAATATCTTATCTCTCCAATAATCAAGCAAGTAAAATAACTTCACTTTAACCTTAGAAAATAATAATTTCACCCAACCTTATAACTCCTATCTTGGGCATATAATCAATTTCAAAATAAAGTAAATTACCTCTAATATTGATAAACAAATTATCTTGGTCAAATACATTTGACCTTCCCTTGAATGGTGCTCCTTCTCTATTGCACATATGGAGCTCTTACTCCTTTCTATCATACTCTAGCTTGCTTCAAAAATCGGCTCTCTATCCTCTCTGACTAGTCAACTATCCTCCCAAGCTTTTCAAGATGCTCAAATTAAATTCAAATGCATTCTCTATGTTGTACTCCAACGTATCACTTTAGTCTTTAAATTTGGCAACTTTGCACTTACTCTTGTAGGTATGTTTGAGGTTCTTCAAGACCTCCAAGCATGAGCTTCTAAAGCTCTCTACACACTCCATGTGTACACTCAGCCAATGGGCTTCCACATTGCTTATCTTGATGTTCTCTCCTTGCTGCTCTTCGTAAAATCATCTTAGACTTTGCACTCAGTATGTTCTTATCTCCTAAATAAATGCAAGTATATTAATAGATGCTTTATACATTTTAATTCATCTAGGGCATTTGGTGTTCTGAATTCAGAATATTAAGTGTCAAGCAACGTCTATTCCATTTCAAAAAAATGCTTACTCATTTATACCTCTTCACTGGGTAACGCTTAGAAATGAGTGGTTTTTGAAATATTTCCAAGCATTATAGTTTCTTGGGCGTTTCAAAAACCATGTGGCATATTCCTTTTGCTCTCTCCAATGTCCACTTGTGCAAAGATCTCTTGGTGCCCTAAATTTCTTTCTTCAATGTTCTGCCTTCTTTTACAATTACCCTTTGATGTTCAACTAATGTTACCTGTTCATCTTCCATGACTTATATCTTCCTCAAATGGAATTTTTTATGGTGGTGGTGCTTTGATCTTCCACCCCAGGTCAGGAACACAACTTTGGTGGTTCTTCCTTGGTGAAACTTTCACCTCTTCGGCAACTCGTTTGATGGCTTCCACGATAGCTCCTCCTCTACATTCGGTAGGTTTGGCGGCTTGCTCTCGGTGGCTTCTTCACTATGGTGGTTTTACCACTTCTTAGGTGATTGTTCTTCACCAAAATTTTTGCAACCCTTTAATGTCTTTCTTGGTGTTTTTAAACACCTTAGATCTGCTGACTTTGAGCACTTATTCCTACACTTATTAGGATTATAAAAACAACATATAATGCTACTTCTTATCACTCCTTTCCAAGCAAACTTTAACTTCAAATGTTGTTGTTATATGTGTAGGTTTACTGATGATAATGCGGCCTTCTTCCTTGGCTTGAAGACTCTTCTCTTAAACTACTACTTGCTGATTTTAATAGCTCTAATTTGGTGCTCTTAAAAACTTATAAAAGACTGATTTTAATGCTTGAAGAATAAACTTTTTGTAGCACCAATATTGCATACCTTTTCGGCCTCCTTTGTAGCTAATTTCCTTGGTGATTTTATCCACCTTTTTGCTGTCTCAAATTTGTAAATTTTGCAGCTCTAGTTGCTGCCCAAAAATCAGCTTTAATATTTTTCAACTTGCTCCTTATTTCTCCTTCAAATGCATTGTCCAAGACTCTGCAATTTGCAGCTTCAATTGCTGCCAAAACTCTCTTTGCTTTGCTGTCCAAAGCTCTCCCAAAACTTCTCCAAAATTTCTCTAAATTGCAGCCTTCTTTTGTTGTCAATTCCTCCTTTAATTTTTTGTTCAAGGGCACTTCAAAATCTGCCCAAATATTCTTCAATTTGCAACACTATGTCACCTTCAACTTGCTGTCCTGTGACTCTTCAACTTCTGCTGCAAAAATCAACAATCTTCTTCTCCGCAAATCAGCCTTCAAATATTCATGGCTATCCTCAAACTTCTCAAAACTATGGCCTCTTCAATTATTCTTTCTCCTTCAATCTTCTTGTCGAATTCTGACTTCAAATCTGATCTCTTTCGTTGTCCTCTTCCTCAAGAATTTGAATATCTTGAGGTCTTCAAAAATCTTCTCAAAATTTGGCAAACTTCTTGCCAAATCCTTCTTCCTTTTGGGCTTGTTTTTGGATGGCAACAATTTTCCCAAATTCTTATTTTTAGGAGCTTCTCCTACTTGCAATCTTCTGACACAAACTTTCTTCAAATCTCCTCCAATGACCACTTCTTCAAATTTGCAATGAGGCTTTCTCTAGACTTCTTCTTCTTCTTCAAATTTCCTTGAGACCTCTTCCTTGGGTCTTCTAATTCAGTAGCTTCTTAAAATTATTCTTCTCAAAAAATTCAATGAGACCTTTCCTTTGGTCTCTTCAACTTCCAACTATGGAAATTCTGCAACAAGATCTCTTTCTTGGATCTCCAAATTCTGCTACTTCTCAAATATTCAATAGGACATTTTTCTTGGTCCTCCTCTATCTTCAATATTCTATGGGGACCTCTTTCTTGGGTCTCCTCAATCTTCAATCTGTAGTCTTCAATATTCAATGAGACCTCTTTCTTGGACCTCCTTAATCTGCAATGTCTACTCTTTTGCTGCAACTCAAAACTAATCCCTGCATGAGGAAAGCACATAGAATTTCAGGAAACCGAAGGTGAAATTCTTCTCTATATTTTGTAGGAAGCTTCTCAACTTTTGAGAACTAATTTTCTGCAACAAAAAAACTTAGACAATAGAAACCAAATACATTCAAATTTCCAGAATTCTAAAATCAATAAACTTCACTAGTTATTCTCAAAACTAGTGGAAAGAAATCTATGTTGAGTCCTAGTCTTCACGAGTTTTCCTTCAACCCTATGGAAAGACTCTAGCCAAATAGCAATATGGAATCTTCTTCTATCTATCAAAATTTTCAATAGGACCTCCTTCTTGGGTCTCTTAATCTCATCAATGTCAAGGTCTATCTTCAAGACCTATAAATTTCCTTCTATTTTGAATTTGCTCTTGGAATAGGTAAATCTTCAAACTTCACTGGTTTTCCTTCAACACAGTGAAAAATACTATCTTCCCTAGTTTTATTTTCTAGAGGTAATTTTTTTCAACTTCACTTGTTTCTCCTTAACCAGTGGAAATCTCCTTTGCAACTTTAAAACCTGTGCAAGACAAAACCTTGTTGTGGCTCTGATACCATTGTTAGCTTTTGAAGCTAAATACTTAAGATAAAATAACCACAAGATCTAAAATAAAGTTGCAATATGAAATATAAGATAATAAAAATATTCTAAACATATAAAACTCATAAATAACTTCTACAATAACTCATAGAATTGCCATTAACAAATGCTCACAAAAATTGTATCTCCATTGAATAAAGATCTCAAATACACCATGCTTACACACACTCTCATTCTACAACATATCTATCTCACACACACATATACATATATATAATGGAATGTGACTCTTCATATGGAGCACTCTTGGCCTTCACTCTTCTTGAGACTCTTCACTATCCTACTCTATGGACTCATGTGCACATGGACTATTATGCACATTTACATTACCAAAATACTTTGCACACTTGTGCATTTATTACATTGCATAAAGTAAATACTCACACTCTAATATAAGACACTTTCCTAATCTAAAGATGTACCCAAGGTGGTACATTAGCATGTACCAAATAATGTAATATATTCCAACACAATTTACCTTCTTTGGGAATTGCAAACTGTTCGTTTTTCTTGGAAATAGTTGAAAGCCATGTTTCCATCAAGCCTTCAGGTGCAGAACCAGTGTGCTCACTGTCACCTATGGGTCCTACATCGATATCGATCTCACCGTCGCCACCATCCTCGTGCCATATTTCTCCGCTTAGTTCAACATAAACATAGATGTCGCTAGCCATGACGGAAGATATGGACTTACCAGGAAACCACAAAGTTGAGAGATGCAACAACGCATCAATGGTTCTCTCACCAGTTCCTCCTGCCTATAGTGCTTCCTTTTGGCACGCCCTTAACTATTGTTTAGTGTTTCCTCCTTTGTCCCGATTGACCAATGGTAGCTTTCTACAATCTTTGTTTTGCTTCCACTATCTTCATGTAGAGAATCATTTGGCAACAAACTTTCGTTCATAACCATAGCCCTTTTGTTTGATTCCATCCACCTTTCCAATTATTAGGTCATGATTTGGGTTCTTATTCCGATAATGGGAATAGAATGGGTACTCCAAATTTGGAGTCGTCGTTGTCTCTTCCATCTTTCATGCCATAATTTGGCTTGCCTCTCATGTAATGGATTTCATGCAAGGCTTCCGCTTCCCTAAAGCTCGTATCTTCGATAGTACGAGTTGCCAAACTCATCAGGGCAGTACCACTTCAGGCTTCTATTTTGAAAGCAATTGTGTCCAATGCTTCTATTGATGGGAGGAATGATACGGATTAGTATAAGATTTATTTAGTCTTCTTGTAGCCATTAGCTTAGGATATCTTATATGCTTTTAAATAATTAAGTTTCCTAGGATTTATCGTGAAACGTGACACTGAAGAAGCTTCCTATTAATAGCTAAAAATAGCTACTGGTTAAAGTTAGCTTAAGTTAGTTAAGATTGGATATGCTAATTTGCACCTTACATGCAATTAGAAGATATTTGCAAATCTTGTAATTAAGGCATAGCTTATGCCTATATAAGCTTGTAACTTTTCATTGAACATCAATAAGATTTGGTTCCAATTTTAATCCATATCATAACTATACAATTTTGAAGCACCTTTACACCTTCGAAAAGAGACAAAAAAAAAATGAGCTAACAAGCAACTACTAATAAAGATTTCATAAACATCAAAAAGTATGATCTCAAGTTAAATTCCTCAACTTTCAAGGAGGAAACCCAGGTTCAAATCTTGCCAAGTGATACATGCATAATTACCAAGCTGTTGTAATACCACTATGTGTCATGATGTAATACAGGTGGGCCCATTTCAATCCCATATAACCAATTTAAAAAAAAAAGGATTTCATATGCAAGAGCTAACATCACTAGTGTGTTTAGGGCAACACATCACCCTAAGATTTTGTCATAAGGCAAATTTGAACACTAAATGACAAAGTTATGAGTGTTTCAGGTATTCTAGACAAGTTATTGCTAGATTTATCTTTCACAAAATTGGAGTAACAAATCGGCCACCATCCATAATTATCTGGTGATAGGTCAGATGTCATGCTTTTAGTGGCTTCAATAGCCCATGAAGTTGTTCTTCTTTATCTGTTTATGGACCTTTGGGGCTGCATGGCTCTTTTTGGATCCAACCAAGCTTTCATGAGTAATTTCAAAATCCATTTAAGACCAATGGATGACATTTTTATTGTTTATTGCCCTTTTTGGAAATGATACAGCCATGGATGTCAATACAAAACCACACATAGAAATTAGAAAACCATATGTACCACCATCGTTATATACTGCATTAAAGAGGACATGGATAACAAACCAAAAAGTATAAAACCCAAATTACCTAGTAATCTTCTGTACAAAAATTTCAACCAATACATTCGAAGTGAGTGAAAGTCTAAAGATGATAGAAAGTGATCAGACCTCAAGTAGAAGGTTTCAACTATTGTCCACTGCAAATTCTATATCAAGATGCAGATTTCGTATCCAAAAGATTTCAGAATCTGTTACATGCTAATTGTAACTGTTATACTGAGAAAAAACATTGGGGAGAAAAAAGTATTTGCTATGTCAAGTTCCAATTCTCCCAAGATGAAAAATGACTACTTTAACACAGTCAAGATTTTGCAACAGAAACAGTCCGTAAAGCATGCAGAAATGCCAAACTGGAAAGCACCAGAATGTTGAAGTTCAACTTAGAGCACTTAATGAAGACCATCACCAAAAAATCCCAAAGCAGATTGAAGATCTCCTCACGCATGTTATTCTTCTTAAATGTTCGAAAATTGGATCGGAAGTGTGCTGAACTAGATGATTGAGAGGTCACATTACTCCAAAGGCACACAGTGTCCACTATCATAAATACCAAAAGTGATCATAATGCAGGTTTTAACTTATTCATGGAGTTTTTTTGTCTTCTCCAACTGAAAGACATAGAGATAGCGCATTAACCACCCATTACTGCTCTGTGAATTGCATAGTGCTCATGAATTCGACACTGTTGAGATATTTTTACATGTAACCTTCATTAAATGACCAAATATGCTTGTCAACCCACTAGAACTCACAACCTTCACACAAGGAAAGGTGGTCAACATACTAATATTATCCTAAACTGCATTTAATCTCGGAGATATACGAGCTAATACCCTAGAAGTTATCTGACAATTAGGTTTATGATGAGGACATTTTTTATTTGGCACATTCGTTAAGTCGCTCGAAGTGTATATTAATGACCAGTGCCCATCTCAGATTTTCGTAAATGACTTTAAGGGCCACATTAACCATACTGGTACTCATTGCTGGCTTTCATTAATGACCTATGCACTTTCTTTAAGGCTTCTTTCGTGGCCAATATTCTGGGTTGCAAGTTATAGCATTTTCTAAAGGTTGGAAAGGCAATGCAAAGTTGGATATAATATAATAAATGACATGACAATGTTATCATCCACTAGTGAGAAGGAAGAGAGCAAAAAATGGAAAAAGCAAATGGCATTGTTACCATCCAAAAGACTTACAGGCAGAGTGTAACAGAAGTGGCATGCTTTGTAAAAAGAGAAAAGTTGATTCCATTGTCCACTTGAGACACACCAAGCGGCGAATGTGTGCCAGTAGAAATTCTAAGTGATGTTGCACTCTGAGTTGATTGCGGCATCTCAACCTGCACAATAATGGACCAATATTCACTCTACTTAGCATCATAAATAAGAGTGATATTTGGGGGCAACAAAACTTTCTACATTGCAAACAGCAATCCAATTTCCACAATCTTTTACAGTATCTAATGGCATGAACAAATAGAATGAACAAGGTAAAACAGAGGGACAAGAAAATGAGAATCCAACACAAACAATACCTATGATAAATAACACACGGTCAAAACTTAACCATACAAAGATCATACTCCATCTTTAGTAATTAATACAAACAATAAGATTGCGGACCAAGGATTCAAATTGGTTTTAGTTTGAAGCACATAAAACAACTATAAAGACCATTACACATTTGCAGGAGATGAATCGAAGTTATTGCATCTCAATGGGAAACTTGCATGTGTAGTTTTTTTGTTAGATATATGGCAAACATTGGTATACCACCAAAAGGAATAAACTGTCACTCACATGAGTGCATTGGTTTCCAAACAAGTATATGATAGCATGAAAGATCAAAAGGAGCCTTATAGTGGACAAGAAGTCCACTTAAAGGGCCCAACAGCTACAGAGAGGGCATTAGATGTTAATAATTATAAATGTGGATGGCCGTCAAGCAAATCTGGATGGAACAATCTCCTATGAATGCTGATTTAGACCCCCTTGGATGAGCATCTTATAGGGAATGTTGGCACTATTAAGACATGAGTACAGGAAACCTTCTTATCGCAGAATTGTTCTTATTATATGGCTTTTGTTTATGCTGAATTTTCTAGGGAACACTACCCTCCTTCCCCTTCTCATATCTGGATTTATTACTTTACTTAATTTTCTGATTAGATGCTAAAAAATAATTTTCCCATTTTACACATCAGCATAAGGGTTAGAGACTCGAGAGCCAACACTGATGTCTTCTCCTTGTAAACCGAGGTCCAAAAAAATTGATGGATTTGCCCATGTGCTCCTATCACTTGCACACAAACTATATGACATGCCACACTACACATCAAAGGATGATTGCAAGAAAAGGAGATATTGTGCATGAGAGGACAAATTCAAAATACATGATTCTAGAGATTCACTTCATTATTCATGTACAGATTGTGGATAATAATGGAAAGGTTTTACCAGGAAATTACACTATACTCCGTTATATGCAGGGGGTGAATAACACGGACATGTGAAAAAAAACATATTAAAAAGGTATAGATAAGAAACTAACGGATGACTGAAAATAGGGCAAGGAGTGAGTAGGTATACATATGAGCACTATGTGGTACGATCATAAACTTATGAGTCTATGACCTTACAAATAAAAACTTAAATAATGAATAAAGCTAAAGTTGGCATATTAAACAACATCCCTGGTTGGAAGGCTTTGTCCTAGAAGTAAGATGAATGAACCTCACTCTTCTCTTTTAAGTAATAGTTCACTTGTTACCACTTTCAGGAGTTGTATATCTGCATAAGGATCATGAACAATAACTTCATTTACTTGGAATATGCTCATTAGAAGTGTATATATACTCCACAAAATGTAATATTTCATGGTTGGTCATAAACCAATAAAAAAAATAGGTTACACGCCATGGTTTAGAATACAGACCAAATCAAAAGGAATGGCCACAAGTCTACGGGATATGGGCCACAAGCCCATAATTTAGAAATCGTCACAAACTTATGGAAAAGAATGCCCAAGCAAAGGAAATATGGGCTGCAAGCCACACAATTGAGCCACAGGTTCAAAAATCTAGGATAGAGTCCAAGTGACTCTGATATCACTTGTTATATACCCAAGAGGTATATATAAAAGATATGTGAAGAATCAAATATTAAAATGGAGTAAAAGGGGGTAGATAAAATATTCATGGATGAAGGAAGAAATGGGCAAGGAGTGTATGAGTATATATATAAGCGCTAAGGGATCCGAGCATAGAGCCATTTCCTTCAAAACATAAGCTTTGATAAAAATAATGATTGATTCAGTATATTACATTCTCATACTAAATCAAGTCAGGCATCTATGATTTTCTTGTTGCTTAAATTGTTCTAAGAACTTACCAGGTAGCTCCTTAAGCCTTAATAAAATGAAAAACATAGGCTTTAACTTAACACACCACATAGACTATAATTAATAGGTCGTATGCAAATAATTCTTAAAATGATGAGTTATAACAATGATTTATTTCGCCCATTGGGTTTGGGGCAAGCGATGGGAAGCAAACAGTTTTATACCATACGTCAAGCTTTCAATCTCCTGGATGAACCTTAATATTTAATCAAATCAAAATGGCATGAGCACGTGTGGTTAAAAACGAGGGCTTCCAATGTGAAGACCCAGGTTCAACTCTTACCAAGCAATATATGCATAAAATGGTCATGATGCAATAGGGGTGGAGCCCATTTCAATCCCATATAACCAATTGGAAAAAAACAAAGAGAGAGAGAGAGAGAGAGAGATTTCAAATGTTTGATTGATAGAAAAAATTAGCAAGCTAGGTTTAAAGCATATACATCAGATATTGTTCATGTTTTTATTCTTCCAACCATTAAATATAAAGCTCTAAATATATTCATAACATTTCAATTTCTTAGAAAAGTGTATCATCGATGTAAAGAAAACCTTGAATGTTCTCTTTTTCATTGTGACTATAAATACTTGAGATACCCTTAGACATCCATGACTTCCTTTCTAAAGCTATAATTGCTTAACTCTTGCTAAGATCTTAGTAGGAAGTTTCCAAAGCCTCTCTGCCATGCAAGTTGTAGGCTTTGACCTATACAGTGTGTAGACTATAAGGGGTATAGAAATAATACTTTTGGTGTTAAATTACAACAACTACTAAATTGAAATGTCACCTAATTAGATGAAACTAGCAAGTAAGGTTGTAAGCATAAACATAGAAATTTACCATGCTTTTGTTCATAGAACCATACAGATGAAGTTACAATTTTATTCCAGACATTTGGTCTTCCTAGAAATGTATATCATTTATATTTAAAAAGCATACCTCCAGTGTTCTCTCTTTTGTGCCTTGACTATAAACGCTTAAGATATCTTGTTTCTGGTGTCGTCGCTGAGACCCCTATTGGAAAAGGTTTATTTACTAGATTAACACCATTGCATATTGTACAACAAAACTCTTTAAGTAAAAAAGAGTGAATGATTATCATACCGTCCAACAATCTCCAAATCGTAAATGAGATATAGTATTTTGATTGATTGACTTCAAAGTTGCATTTGATACTAACCTGGATTGTAATCAAATGAGCTACAATTAGTGTTAATCAAGCAGAAAAAGTTTTTTAAATAAGAGAGAAATTTTAAAAAGAAAAAATTTAAAAAAGGTTTCCTGCAAACATATGTCAAAGATATGTCATCCATTGCTCACTTTTTATGTTTAAACTTTATACCCTACTTTATATCATGAACCCCATTATTAGGAGCAAATGGTGAAACATACTTATGAATATGTGACAAGGCAAATCAGCTTCTACCAAGAAAAATGTTGTGTTTGCATATCATGTAATATTAGAAAAGAAAGTGTAAATCAATATAGAAAGAAACAAAGAGATTTTATTAATGTCCATGACTAATTGCATTAGACAGCCATAATTAACAAATTAGTCAATGAAGACGGGACTGGATTACACACATAGAAAGAAAATCTCTGAAAGAAAACCTTATAATGGTCATTACAAAGTAAATGTCATACATAGTTACACCATCTACATAGTCAACATGACACAGTCCAAAAAAGTCGGTGGCAGGATTTTTAAATCTGCAAACAGACTTTAAACCGCAAGATCAGAGTACGCAGCAACAATAAAAGAACACAGTTAAACAGTCCTTAAATAGTGAGATCAGATTACGCAGCAACAGTAAAAGAAACACAGTTACACAGAAAAAAAAAAGTAGAATGCTGCCAAATATGAAGAAAGAGAATATTGTTTTATATATTAACTGCAACATAACCCATACACAGTTCCACAGTGGCCATAGACTGCTCAACTGCTCTCCATAGAGCACCACAACTTCTCACTTCCTCTTCACCTTGTCTCCCTCTCTTCACCCTTTGCACTTATTTATAGACAAACAAAGATACACAAAACCATGTGTAAACAAACCATGTGCACAAACTAATGGTTTGAAAACCATGTTCCTCAACCCATGGTTTCAAACCATTATCACTATTATTATTTATTTATTTATGTAAAGCATCGTGCGCCATCAAAGAAAAGCTTCCACAGCTTCTCAGGTGCTGGTCCCACTTCTCTCCTTGCCGACTTGTCAACTCTCTCAGGCTGAACAATGGTGTAACAGCCTTGCTCTGTTTCAATCACGGCGTTGAAGTCCCGCAAGGAGAATTCATCTTCTACTTGCAGCTGCTCGAGAGCTTGCTCCGTCATGTCCACTGTCACCAGTTCTTCCTCCGTCAGCTGAACCATGCAATCCTCAGGCTCTTCTCCGGGTATCTTCTCTACTAGGTAGGTGGAAGGTTTTTCATTGAAGATTTTCAGTCTCCTTCCTTTGAAGGGCACTTCCTGTTGGCCACGAATCCGCCACGAGGAAAGGATTTGCTGCTATTGCGCCCTGGACCCGCGAACCAACATTGAAAGGCCGGAAGGAAGAGATGCCTTCCGGGCCGATCTCCGGAGAAGGCCGGCTCCTTTGGGGAGGGGCTGATTTAAAGCCAAAGGGAACAGGAAAGAAATAAATGAACTGAAAGAGACAAATGTACAGAAAGAGATTACAAATATGTCCAAAGGTTGGTGGGGGGGAACTAACAGTACGGGAACACACCAATCACCGCTACTTACCGCATACAAACACAAGTGCATGACAAGGAACTGCAAAACCTAGGCGTACTTCCGATACACCAGCAGCGCATGCACAGCTTCAATAGCTCCCTAGCAAACATTCCCTACAAGGAACTAACAACAGGGGATCGTATCAATCACCAGATACGTACACTGACAGGGGTAGAAAGTAAACCTAGAGATGTCAGAGCCAGGTATATGTGTTAGGCAGAGAGTTTAACCGCACAGCTTCAATGGCTCCCTAGCAAACATTCCCTACAAGGAACTAACAGCAGGGGATCGCATCAATCACCAGATACGGGCCAGCAACGTCACACATAACTGATGGAACTGCTACCACATTTATTATATGAATGCTTTAAAATAATGAAGTACAGAAGGTGCTTTAAACAAGCAATGCTAGAGGAACCTGATCGCCAAATGCCGAAATGAATCAACGAGCCGCGACACAGGTGGGCCTAAGGCATATAATGAAAGACAGCATAAAAGAATAAAGACAGTAGAACAGAACCAGGCATACAGATTGTATTCATAAGCAGAAGCACGGTTACAATAAGCACAGTAGTTCCCTAACAAACATTCCCCTTCCACCCCTTACAATGAAAACGTGGTGGCTATTTATAGCCCAAAGTTCCCTCCGTTACATTAATGGGCACAACGTCCCAGTCAAACATTAGCTGACAAAAGCAGCCGCGGAACTCGCCGATGTCGACCTCTGTCAGTCGGGATCGTACCCTCGGCATGGTCTCCCTAAAGGTTGAACGACCACGTGGCGGCGCGTTGGGTAGAACTTTATATTGACGAAATGTGGGTAGGCGAGGCGGTGGAAACTCTCATCGGTCTTAAATGAGGCGGTGACACGAGCGGTGCAGCCCATACTTATCCCTTTTGGTCGGCAGTCTTGGTTCAAATCCCGAAGTCGGACACTTGTCGTATGATGGATTATGCTTGTGTGACACATGTCCGCCTTGAAGGGCGATCTATCTATCTTCGCTTGGGATCGGAGCTCCTTGGGATGCGTGAGAAAACAGTGCGATTGGGAAGGCCTTCACGCCTTGGTCAAATTTCGGGTTTGTTCCCCTACTGTACACCTGTCAAGGGCGCATTCCGGCTCTGCTGAAAAGTCGGGCTGCGCACCGGTGAACACTGGTGTCTGCACGTCTGTACGGACTTCGCTCCGGCGAGTTATCATTCTTCTTTGTCGACCGCCGGTTACAAGGTGCACCCGAGAAGAGGGACGAAGTCGGACTTCGCACCAAAAGCGGGCGAAGTGCGAACTTCGCACAAAAAGCTGGGTTTCCTGGTTCGCCTTCCCGGGGCCATAACTTTTGATCCGGCGACCCGATCGCCTATTATAATATATCGTTGGAAAGCTTGCGAGAAGATCTGCAATAATAAAATATCCAGGGCTCATTTTGTCCATTTTATTGCCCCTGTTTATGGCCCGCAAAAACCCGAACACCTCAGCATACCCTGACACTTGGCCATTTTTCAGGGCAAGTGCTGTCAATTTTGAGAAGAATGAGAATGTAGGGAAGAGAGAGAAAGGGGGGAGAAGGAAGAGCAGCTCTCTTACAAAAAATTGAAAACATTGCACCCCGTGCAAAATGTGACAACACTTCCATGTGCGAGTAGTCCAGAGAGAGATATCCTCCCAACTTCGCAGTGAACTCCCTGGAGAGACACATGCCGAAGTAGGGTTCCAAGTCGACGATCACAACCTCTTGAATAACCACAATGTCGAGGGCTTTGTGCAGCCGAATGGGGATGTCTTTTATGACACCGACTGTCTTGACAGGGGTGTCGTCTAGTTGCAGCACGCCTTGGCTGCTCCTTGTGTACTCCATCCCGATTTCATCGCAGACGGCTCTCGACATCACGGTTGTGGAAGCACCAGAGTCTACCATGCAGTTGTGTACTATATACCCTTGCATCCATAAAGACAGATAAATGGGAGGAGGTCTGTTCTTCCCAGTGGCTGAGACTGTCAGGGGTTGCACCAGGACAACAGGTTGTATCTGCTTGCCATTCTTCATGATTTTCAGGGATTCTTGCAGCAGATCAACCTGGCCTGGGAGCTGAAGAGCATCATACATGCTGATTCTTGCAGGAGTTCTCTTCAACTCATCTACTATGTTGTAGCCAGAAGTGCTTGCTCCTTCCGCTTCTTTCGTCGGCTCGTACTTTGTCCAGTACTGTTGAGTGGCCTCAACTCTCTGCCTCTTGGTTAGAGACGGATATCTCAGCCTCTCCCGAGCTTGTTCTTTTGTTTCGGCTGGAGGCTGAGCAGCGGGAGCTTTAGCCGGAAGAGCTTTGGCAACGGGGGGCTTGACTGCGGGAGTCTTCGCCGGAGGAGTTTTCTCTTTGGCTGTGTAGGGCCACAGCCTCTTGTACGGTGGTATTTCCTCATGTTGCACCTTGTCTCTTCTAGCGTACACCTTTAGGGGTTTGGGCTGCGACTTCGGCGGACTTCGGTTTTCCTTGGCGGGAGGCGGCATTGGAACTTTGTCTGAAACGGCGAAATTGCTCTCGTCGCCCAGGATCATGTAAAGTTCTTCGTCCTCAATGGCGCTACCGGCCAAGGTCTGGAGGTAGTGCTGGTGCAGGGTACAATCATCTTCATCGTGCGGGTCATTGCACGTGGTGCACCAGTTGACCTGGTCGGAAGTACCAGGTTCATCCTCGATGGCAGCATTCCTCGGAGGGAGCCGTCGTTGCAGATGTTGCTCGGGGGGCCGATCTTTTGTCAATGCCGGGGGCAGATATGGCCTCCTTGGAGCTAGGTCCATCTGGGCCTGCTTCTTTTTCAAAACAGTCATGTCGTTAGACAGTATGATAGCCAAAGGCCAGAGCCCGTACCTCCTGTAGGATTTGATTCTGAATATCATGGTTAGGAGGCGGCGGCAATTGAGCTGGGGGAGGCAATGCGGCCAATGGAGGAGTGGAATATTGTGCATGCTGCGGGGGAGCAGGAAGTGCTGGGAAACGTGGAGGACGAGGAGGTGGATAATGAATTTGAGGCGGGCCCTAAGGGTTCACGGCCGGCGCCGGGTTCCATTGTTGTTGGGGTTGCTGTCCTGAAGTGGACGGCTCCGAACCAGAAGCTGATGGATATTGCGATCGGGGAAAATCAGGGTAGATGGGCGGTTGCACTCTGTGTGGAAGTCTGCCGATGGAGATGATATCCATTTCAGCTTGCTGGGCAGCTTCGTACAGAGCAGGGAATATGTTGATTCTGGCAACCTTCAGCAGCAGGCAAATGTCCGAGTTGAAAGATCTCAGGTAGTAGTCGGCGGCCTGTCCTGCTGACGGTCGAAGTTCGCAAGGCACCCGTTTCCAAGACCTTGCAAACCTGATATTGAAGTCTGACACCTCCTCTTGGGGGTGTCTCTGAATACTTTGGAATTGATGCAGCAAAGAAGAGGGATCGGCAGACTCGTTGCATCCTTTCACGAGCCTGCCGGCTAACTGTCGCCACCCTATGATGGATCCCTCTGGCGATGATCTCTACCAGTAGAGAAGCTTTCCCCTTAGGGAAAGGGCCAGCAAACGGGTCTTCACACTTTCGTCGGTGATGGAGTGTAGCGCAGCCAGGGCAAGAATGTCCTGGATGTGTTCATACACCGTCTTGCCGTAGCCGTCGTATGTAGGGATGGACTTTAAGGCAGCAGGGGGCACAGCTTGCTGTCCGACTAGGGCCAAGGGCCCCCTAGAATCCACCGCCGGGAAGAGGTCGTCTTCATCTAGATGATCAGCCATTTCCGCTTCTGATCTGGTAGTGTACTCGGTATCGGAACTATCCGAAGAGGTGGATTCCTCTTCATCCTCAACTTGTTCAATCTCGGCTTCGGCTTCTTGGATTTCAGCCTCGGCCTCTTCTTGGATTTCTTCTTCGCGAGCTTGATAATCAGCCAGCCTGACGCGCTCGCCTGGAGCGTCAAGGTCAAGTTCATAAAAATCGGGTTGGTTCTCCGGATTCCTTGCTCGCCACCTTCTTGTTTGCATGAAGGTGTTAGGACCGGTCTTCACGGACTCAAAGAATGTTCAGATAAGTTACAGAGTCGCCAGGTGCTCTAATTTTTAACAGCAATGAAGCGAGCACTAGTACTTCGATTCTGTTTGGGGGCGGGAAACTACCATGTCCCACCGGTTAAGACCAAGCAACTGCTGGTGCCAGGTGGAGACGGGTTAGAAATTCTCGTAAAATATGGGACCTCGGTCCCACCGGGCGTGCCAGGGAAACTGTTGGTTACGAATCTGCCATGAGGAAAGGATTTGTTGTTAATGCGCCCAGATTCGCCCACCAGATTGAAAGGCCAGGAGGAAGGAATGCCTTCCGTGCCAATCTCCGGAGAAGGCCGGCTCCTATGGGGTTGTGACAAGACAAGAGTGCAGCAAAGAGATAAAAAGGTGCAGGAAAGAGATAAAAGGGTACAAAAAGAGATAAAAGTGCAGAAAGAAATTCCAAATGTGATTGGAGTTGGGTGGGGGAAATAAGCGACACGGCGACGAATCAATCACCACTACTAACGACATTCATCTACAAACATACATCGAAACTGCAGCTATCAGCGATCCCATGTATCCTCTATCTATGCATTCCGGGAATACCTGGCCATCAAATGCTGGAGTCCAGAGTTCAGTACAACAACAAGCAATGACACAAGAAACATGAGGCAAAAATGACAAGGAGAGGCAGCATGCAAGATAAAAGACAGTAAGCAGAGCCAAGTATATGTCTGTATTTGAGGCAAACGCACAGCTACAATTGTCCCCTAGCAATATATTCCCCTTCCACCCCTTACATTGAAAATGTGGTGGGTATTTATAGCCCAAAACTCCCCCCGATTACATTCATGGGCACAAAGTCCCAGACAAGACAGCAGCTGACACGAGCGGGCTGAGGAGCTGCTGATGCTGACTTCTGTCGGGCCGGACTGTCCTTGCAGCATGGTGTCCCTGAAGGTGGTACAGCTACGTGGCAACGCGTTGGGTCAAGTCTCCGGTCAACAGGAATGCGGGTAGGTGCGGCAGATGGTACTTCACATCGGCTTTAAATGTTGACAACTGGCGCCGGTAGTGAAGCCCATGCTTTGTCCTTGCGCGGTCAAGTCTTGGCTCGAATCGCAAAGATGGATACTTGTCGGATGCTGAAGCGTGACACGTGTCTGCCTTGAAAGGCAGTTTATCCAACTTCGCCAGGAATTCGGGCGCCACCGGGTTGCGTAGGAGGAAGACAGCGCAGTTGGGAGGCCTCCTTGCCTTGGCATTTTCTGAGTTGACTTCACCGAACTGCACACCGGTCAAAGGGCGCACTCCGACTTCGCTGCGAAGTCGGGTTGCGCACCGGTGCTTGGCTGTCTCCATCCGCTGTACAGACTGCGCACTGGAACAAGGGCGCACTCCAACTTCGTTGCGAAGTCGGGTTGCGCCCCAGCACTTAGCCATTTTCCTGATTGGCCATTCCCATAGTGCGCCCCGGAAGAAGGGCGCACTCCGACTTCGCTGCGAAGTCGGGTTGCGCCCCTGACACTTAGTCAGATTTTCAGTCACTTCCTGTCCTGTTGGCACGGGTTACCTACTGCGCTCCAACTGAGGGCGCACTCCGACTTCGCTGCGAAGTCGGGTTGCACCCCAACACTTAGAAACTTTTCAAGGTACACCTGCTGAAGTTTACTGGGGGAGGAAAGGGGGAAAGAAGAAGAGGGAATGAAGCTGTGAGGGAGAGGAAGAAAGGGAGAGAAGAAGAAAGGGAAAATGAGAAGGAAAGGAAAAGAGCAGCTTTCATGCAAAAACCAAAAACAAGGCACCCCTATGCAAAATGTGGCAACAGTGCCTATTGAGGATTTTCACAATAGATTTACTGGACACAGAACAATGCTCGCCTTGTGGATTCAATGGGATTGCTAATGTAACCTTACCCTTGCAATGCTTGAGTAGGATATCATTGCATACTAATCAACTAGATACATATGTATCCTTCCATGTATATGCATGTACAAGTCAATTCCTAACAACTTCAGACTGCACGAACATTGATTGAATTTACTTATTGTGTCAAGATTTTTACTATCAAAACAACCACAAAGAACAATTACTTGAAAATTTTCCAAAAAATCTAGAAAACTCTTAATTTTGAAGACTTCATGTATATATATTATTTCACAACTATATCAGTTCTATCATCTATATGGAGTATACAATAATTCGTGGCAGTCAAGTAGGGTCACATTGATGGGAAGGTATCATTATGTAGTATTGTGATTGAATATTTTTTATGTATATGAATCAATTAACATGTGCTTTCATGCACATGGTTTCTTATATTTGGATATGAAAACCAAAAACTAGAGTCCGTGTTGTAAACTTATGTCAAGATGTGCTTAGCATGTCATTGAGTTGATGTCCCATCATGAGGCGTCTTTATGCAGCATTATGTATTATGCATATGATTCAACTAATATACACTTTCATTTACATAGCTTCTTATGCTTGGATATGGAAAGCTCAAACTGAAGTCCATGTTGTAACCCTATGCATTGGCCTTTAGGTGTACTTATGATGGCATTGAGATGCCATTAGAAATTCTAAATTCTCATGTGCACTCTTTTTCTTAGTCACCACGTTTGTCTTTTGCTGTCTTTACTTGCCCCACTTTGATCCATCTATAAGATAGATCTCAACCATGTCATGGCAAACTCATCAAATCCAGCCTAAAGATATAATTTGGATATTCTTGTGATAAACAACATGAAGATTCTAGGAGGTTACATGGTTAAGGACAATAGAACATGAAAAAACCATGTATGGGGTTGCAAGCTTCTAATTCATGATAACACAATCCTAGAACTAATAAGAATTGTATGGTTCCAAAGTTGACAAAAGTAACCTACATAACACTTCCAACAAGATGCATGTGTTTATGCATTGCCTTGCAATCTTATGCATGTGTGCCACGACAGGCATTGCATATTGTATCACTTGGAATTGGACTTGGCCTATAGAGACAAAACTCCAAACAGGTACAAGCGTAACTACGATAGACTGATCCTACAAATTACATTCAATATGAAAAAACAATATGGGGATAGTTACACTGGAGGCTAGTGTGATGACCCATATACCATATAGCAATGTACCCAAAGCACAAGAAACAATGTAACAAGATGCAATATGACAATATGACAAGCAATATCAAATGCAAGCAACGTCCAGAAAGAAAGCATTCTTCAGAGAGATGAGATATGAGACGTCATACTTTGTGTGACCAAAGGGTTTGATGTCATTAACAACCTTGAGTATGTCGATGACCTCTAGCTATGGGCTAAGAGTGGTAGACAAACCCATTTTATAGACTGATAAAAAGAAAGATGACAAGGAATCGTAAACAACCTTTGCTTGTCCTCCTTGAAGCAAAACCTTGTTTAAGCCTAAAAAAGAAGCAAGCTTTACTTTTGTTTCCTTTTGTGATGCTACCCCAACATCCTAGGTGTTGCTAATGTTGCTTATTCTCTATAGGATTTCAAATGTAGATTGTAGGCTTGAAGAGAGGACTAAAGATAGAGCTTATTGTTGACTTCCATCCATGGGTTTCATCCGAATTTGAGTTGGAAATGATTGAATAGAATGACAAAAACCTAAGGGCATAAATATATAACTTAAAACACCAAGTTGGTGGTCTAATACATTGGCCATCTTTTGCATATTTTTCCTGAATTAAACCCATAATCAAAAGTCCAAGGCCAACCTAAAATACAAGCTCTCAAGACTTGCAAGTTGGAGTGGGTCATATGGACCTCTTTTTATTTACACTCATCATAGATTAAAGTAGCATTTATTTAAATTTATATGATAATCATAAAATAGAAAGGTGCAATCCAATATATTTGGAAAGGGGTTCAGCTTGATGCAGCGTATAATAAAGAATCTAGAATTTGGCCAAATTTCACAGTTTCAGCAATTAGTCAAAATACAAGGTTGCAATATTACAAACTTCAGTCACTTTTAGGAAACTTTTCCAAGACAACTACATCTAAGAATAACCCACCAATGTCATCCTATGACAACTTAAGGAGATTCTAAGGATTCCCAAAGGACTTCTATGGATTGCTTTGTGATTATGGCTAACTGAGGGCTAGGACTTACCTAATATTTGACTATCTGAAGAGGGGGAGACCTAACCTAAGGGAGGAAACCTGTTGAGAAGCTTTATTACTTCTTTAAGCCATCAGCAACCTAGACTATACAGGAAAGTGAAGAGGAACGTGCGATACCAAAATATCCTCAGGCTCAATATACTAAAGTGGGTAGCAAACAAGCTTCGGAAGTTGAGGCTAATATAGGCTAATCACTAATGAATATCATTGGCCAAAGCCCAAAGTTAATCATAGATAGCCTTGTCAAGGAAGAAACAACTAAGGTAGGAGCGGTTATTTCAAAGGCCTCGTGTCCTTCTATCAGCACTCCCCAAGATCTTGGCAGTATCACTCCACCAACTCTTCTACTCTGCTACTTCTCTCTCCCTCTTCTTTTTCTCAACCTGCTTCCCCCTTATTTCTTTTGTTGTGCCTAGCGCATCTAAATCAAGCACAGTTGTCCCTGCATTAAAGGTGAGGATACGTTTCACTTCTATATACGAACCCTCACCTGTTGCTCAGTCATTGTCATTCACATCATCCATCCCACCTCAGCCTAAACCCATCACTACCAAGACAACAGTATCCATCGGCCCTATGGCATCTCGAACCATCAACACCATTGTTCATTCATACACCCTCCCATAATTGGCCACTTCACATGCTACAATGCAATCCATTCCATCATCCATCTTTTCCTCAGAACTATCTATCTCCCATAACCTCCTCTCAATGACTCACCAGATCGGTATTGATCCATCTCTCAATTCTCATTCTTCAAGATTACAAGTACCCATCAGGCTCTTGGATTTTAACCAAGCCACACCCTTGAATGAATTAAACATACTGGGCTAGATACACCAATCCTTGACGATCAAATTTATGCAATCAGATAAAGAAACAAGAGGCCAAACAAAGTTAAACAAGTTGTATATAGAACAAAAGATCTCCCGAGAGTTCCATATGATGACTTGGGTATCCGACATCCCATTGTTGGATAAGTTCCAAATTCCTTCGGATACCAATTGGGAGATCTTGCGTACCTTGGCACCGCCAAAATGATGTATTAGTAAGTAGGGTTGTGCCTCATTTTTGACATACTCCATTTTGCAAATTCTCACCGAAAGAATAAGGCATGATCTTTATCAATCAAGATTGACATCCCCTTGAGCCACCAAAATTGTAGTAGTCCACTACTACCATTGCGCTATGAATGAGAGATCATCACGTTAATGAAGGGAAGAGATAAAACAAGGACTGGATAAAATCAAAGCCAAACAAATGCCTCTGTAAGGCACCAATGCACCTCACTTTGGAAGCAATATGCCCGGCCCTAAGGCATCGATGTCCCTTGCTCTGGCATCAATGTGCCCCACTCTAAAAGCATCATTGCATCTGGCTCCAAGGTAGCAATGTGCCTCACTCTAGATACAAGAGCCTGACTCCAAGGCAGGAAAAGCACCCCGCTTCAAAGGTATGGTGTGCCCCACTCCAAAGATACCAATGCGCCTTGCTCTATAAACATGGATGTGGCCCGCTTTTCCAAGCAATCCGCTCCGGCCTTGAGAGATGACAACAACACTTTGTCTTTTAGTTTCAAATATGATGTAACTCAAGATTAACTTTATTTCTTACTGCATTTAGAAGTAGAATACGCTAGACATTTTCTATTAAATAAGATTTTCATACTCATTGTAATGGTCCTTTGGTATTTTCAAGAAAACTAGAGCTATCATTTGCAACTAGCTACTACTTTTTACTTTCTACTCTAACTCTTCAATTAATGAGAAAAGAAGCATGGCATTCATGAGTCAACTGTGTTGTGCAACATCTTTATTCATTGATGTTCAATGTTAATGGCTCTGATCTCTCACTACCAATTAGATTTTTCTTGGTTATTGCAAGAATTCTTTAAATTTGGTTCATTGAAATTATTCGACCTCTACTTGGGATCATCATTGGACCACATTGATCTCATTATGGTCTTCATCATATTTGTTTACGCACTTTGCTCACATTCTTGCACCCTTTTTGCCATAAAAGTAGATTAGATTTGCTTTGTTTTATTTAGATTTATGTTATTTCAATTAGATTTGCGGGAAAGTGGCCCAAATCCGTACATTGAGAATAGTAATTCCTTCTCATGATTTATGATATTTCAATTAGATTAGCCGGAAAGTGGCCCAAATCCGTACGTTGAGAAGAGTAATTCCTTCTCATCCATTTGTTGAACTGAATTTTGCAGGCGCAAATCTCATCAGACGATTTTCGCATTCAAAACTTCCTCATGTTCAACACACCCATGTCCCAAAACTGAGGGTCATTGACCAAAAAAAAAATTTGTGCTGGGTGGTTCTTCTATGTGCACCTAGGACTTGCTTTGGACAAGACGAATAGGAGAATATCACTTTAAGGATTTAAGGAGTTGTGCAGAACCATTGGAATATATTGAGTCTAGCTACTCATCATATGCATGAGACTCTAGTAGTTGCCACATCATATAGCACTGTCCAACTAGTGTCATGCCCTTTGTTAAGTAATAACCATTTGAATTTGACTTGTTATTCAAATATTGTGTAAGTAACTATATTAGGACTGCCTGCTAAGTGTTGTTTATATGGATACTGGTTCAAGGCTCTTGAAATGGCAAAGAAAGAAACATACAATTTAGGATATCACACACTCAATTTGGGGAATCATACAGGCCTATTTGTAAAATTCGTCTTAATTTGAAACTAAATGTGTCAGATTTTAAGTAAAGGTTATTACGCTGTGTTCAACAGGCACAAGTCCCCAAGCCTTGATAACTGCGGGTATGCATTTCCTAAAGGATGGAGATAAAGGAATTCAGTGGGGATGTCTCCCAGGCATTCCCTCTGAGAGGGGACACCGTGGGGGCATGCCCTGTTACCCAATGGTACAGAAATGTTTAGGGCAAGGGACACCTCTGCATTCCCTGTGTGGGTCCATCCTTAAAAAATAAAATAAAAATATTGCCCCGCTCTCCGTATGTGCGTTACCCGATTATGCAGACTACGTTGCCTGATAGTGCACTGTGCATTCTGTTGTTCGCCTTTGGACTCCTGGACTGGATGCGTGCACTATGTAGTTTGCTTGTTTGGATGCCTAGACTGGACGCATCGGAGGCCTGTTGGATGCCTGAAGTAGGCACAGCCAAGTGCTGAAAATCCTTGCCTGGGTGATAATAAGAAAATCAATGATTAACTCAAATTAATTTAATAAGAAAATCCTTGATACTGAAAATCCTTGCCTGAGTGATTATAAGAAAATCAATGATTAACTCAAATTAATTTAATAAGAAAATCCTTGATATGCAGCGAAGAAGATTCCCTCCACATACAGAGTAGTGTATGCCTAAATTATCGGCGCTAAGAACATCAATAGTGAGCATTGACATCAGTCTTGCCCTAAGCAACCTAAGTTATAAGCCACAGGAAATTCCACCTTAAATTAACCACTGAATTTGCTCCAGCTTCGAAGATCTAGCAGAATAACTAAAAGATCAGTGAATTAGGGGAAAATCAGCTGAAGGAAGCTCACATTTATAGCGCCTTTGTCGCATTTAAAAAAATGTCAGAAAAATAACCTGAACTTTCAAAAGCACCAAAAGTCGCTCGTAATCCAGTGCAAATTAACCTGATTTATCAGCCTGTGGAAACTAAAACTTAAATAAACGCATAAAACTAGTCCTGCTTCAGTAACAATCAGCCTATGTTCTCAGCAAATGGAAACTTGACCTTCGTTAAACTACCGAAAAGTCTACAACATTACTGCTCCTTGTGGAAAGTCGAGCTTAAATAACCATTGGAACCAGTCCAACATTTGTGCTAACAAGCCTACTTTTTCAGCCACAGAAAATTCAACGTCGAAATACAGTCCAACAATCCAACTTCAAGCCGATACAAGCAGACCACACAACAGAAACCAGTGAAGCGAGAACCAAAACAGCGCCACATATTCACATTTAATTTGTTTTTAAAAAACATATATGTCAGCAAAAACGGTGAAGCGCGACCAAAAACAGCGCCACGTACTCCCTTTTTAAAGTAATGTTTGAGCAAATGCTTTGAAAAGGGGTTACACATAAAAGTTTTCTCATAAATTGTTCTTCAACTGTCAAGCAGGACCAAGATGTGCGACAGGGTGCTCGCATTTTCACAGATTTTCGAAAATTTAAGAAACGAACTCTCCAAAATTTAAAAAAAAAAAACTAAAAATACATAAAGACTCACCAATTACTCTTCAGTGAAGTAAATCCGGCATTCCTAATCAAACAAGACCTGCGGACTGTGGGGCACGGTGTTCCCGCTGAAACCCCGCTATTTAAATTCAAAGCTAACTTGACCATTGTTATTTTCAGGTCAAAATGGTCCTTGCAGAATAATCAATCATGTCCGGAATAAAGCTATGGCGGTTGTCTTTTAAGATTCCAAACTAAAACGAACGGCCATGCATGAGATACATTCGCCAAAAGCTTCCTTGCAATATCCTGATATGGGACCCGGCCCGTGTAAATATGCTTCGTCCTGTAAAGCGCATGTAATGCATTATTTGTTCGCAGCTTTGCTTCCACGCTGCTTCACGTGCCTCCCTTTCTTAATGGATTCTTCTTTACCAAAAAGGCCCCGTCACAGATCCCGAACAAAAGGAAAAGGGAGTATAAAGGCTTCCGGAGGGTGATATTCGTGAGGAACCGCACTCTACGCCGGTTGGAAGGGGATATCACTTGAAGCATGTCAACCGCCCACGTGGTGAAGGGAAATGTATCCGTTGGTCCATTTATATAAAAAGATGCAGCGACGTTTGCGGATGAGAAGACTCGCTTGTTTTGTCTCGTCTTGCAGCTGGACTTTTTAAATCAGAATTGCTTTTTAATTTTAGATTCTATTGTTTGCGAAGTCTTTTAAATCTTTAGAGTTTTTATTATTTTTTTAAATATAATTTTTAATTTTTTATAATTTTATTTTTAATAAATTGGAAAATTAGTAATAATATAAATTAGATTCAATAAAGACATGGACTTTTATGTAAAGAATTAAATTTAAATCTTATAAAAAATGTATTTATAATATGAAGGATATTTAGTTAATATATAAAAATATATTTATCTTAAGTTATTTAAATTATAATATGATAATGATAATGTAGTTATTAAAGTGTACAATTTTGTTTATTTTGATTTAAACTTTAAATCTCCAAAGTTATTTAAATTAAAGTGTGATAGTATAATTACTAAAGTTTAGAGTACAACCTTATGTCTTTTAGATTTAAACTTTGAACTTCTTACTATGTTGTCAAATTTTTTTATTGTCAAATCCACTCAAGCTATAGGTAAATATAAAATTTAGTTTAGCCTCATTACAGAGTGATTTTAATGGGATTTGTGAAATGATTTTGAAGATTGTTAATATGTTTTTTTATAAAATATAATTAGAATATTAATGCTAAGGGTTTGTCCAAAGCTTTGCGAAGGATTAAGATTTTTTTTTCTGAAAAAACATATCTTTTAGAAACTATATTTTCACGAAGTATTATTTGATTTAGTTGAATTTTGGATCAATTTGTGTAGAATTTAACAGCTTTAAAATAAGTGGTCATGTGAAAGAATCCGAGCAATATTGAGGGAGATACAATCATGTGAAGTCAATCATTCGAAATAAGGGCAGTGACAATTTTTCAAGTCACAAATGAACCAACTTGTGTGGAATTTGAATAGCGTTAAAATGATGGTCATATGAAAGAATGTAAGCAATATTGAGGGAGATACAATCTTGTGAAGTCAACCATCCAAAATAAGGGCAGTGATGATTTTTCAAGTCACAAAAAAAATAAAATTGTAAATATTTGTCAACTAAGGTTTAGATGATAGGAAGAGAAATGAAGAACTAAGACTTCAGTGAGGCAAGATATTCTATCTCGATGTAGAATTTTTCAGTGAAGTTTTTTTTCTCTTTCTTTATCTTAGAAATTTTGCATGCAAATTATTATCATAAATTATATTTGCTAAAGGACATTGAGATAAATTTCAATATATTTTGAGTTTTAGTTTCTTTTCCATTGATCGATTTATAGTTAAATCCTAAAAATCATCTCTAGTAGTAGAAATTAGTGAGTGCACCTCAAAGAGATCCTCATTGCTCCAAGATAGGGCGGTTTTTGGTAAATTTAATGGGTATTGATCAAGGGCTTCAACCTTGAGAAAATAGATTGATAGGAGTTGGGAGTCTCTAGGAGTGATTCTATCATTTCTTCCCAAAGGTTTCTTCCTAGCCATTTTTTTTCTAGGGAAGAAAGAGAAAAAATCCTAAAAAGAGGTCCTTGGTTTATGGGAAGAGCAAGACTCTTCCTTACCCACTGGTATGAAGGATTTTCACCTAAAAATATAAATCTATCTCTAGTACCATTTTGGGTTAGGATGTTTGGGTTACCCATTGAATTTTGAAAAATATATACCTTCAAGGCAATAGGCAACACTCTAGGAGAATTCCTTGAGATTTCGACGAAAGATGGATTCTTGGCTATTTATGCTCAAAAATTGGTAATGATTGATATAAGTAAAGCATTACCATAATCAATCATTCTTAAGTATAGGGATAATATGTAGACCCAAACCTTAGATTATGAAAACATATCTTTTAGATGTAGAAGATGTCATGAGGTGGGGCATATTGAGAGATCATGCGCTAAGAAGAGCCCAACATAATCATATGTAGAAAACCGCAAGAGAAACTTACAAATGGTTATGGATGAAGATGTTTTTCAACTTCCAAAAATTTGATCTGAAAAAATGAAAGAAAATAAACAGTGGAGATCAGTAAGAAAGGATATTGGAAGAAATACCAACTCTTTTGAGGCTTTAGTCTATGAAGAAAAAGTAGATAAAAACTTAGAGGACACAATACAACAATTTTAACATATTAATAAGGCATCATCTATTTGGTATGATCCTAATTTAATGAAGAACATTCTCAATGAACCTATGGAATGTGTCTCATCAGCTTTGAAGACTCTCTTAAAGTACCATGCATCATTCAAGAGAAAAAAAATGGTAAAGAAAATGCAATTTTAGAAGTTAATACCTCTTCCATTAATAAGAAAATACCAAAAAATGAGTAGGACAAGTCAAAAGCTTTTGTAATAGAGCCAGGAGAGGATAAATATGATGAAAAACAAAATTGTGAAAGAATATTGAGGAATAGAATAATAAGACCTTCTCTTGATATAGGCAAGGCAAAAAGAGGAAAACCCTCAAATTATCAAGCAAGATCTAGGGAAGCAAGAGCAAACATAGAGAAAGGAACACAAACTAAGTTGGTTGAAATTCTATTTACTAAACAACAAAAAAATATTGGTAATACATAGGCGGGGCCAAAAGCCCCTAATGAGACATGATTGTCATCTCATGGAATATAAGGGGTGCTAATGCCCCCTCAAATTAGAGGTGTATTAGGGACCTATGTTTAAGTAATAAGCTTGATATTCTTTGTATCCTAGAAAACTAAAATGACAAAAGAAGAAGTTTCAAAAACTATGAAAGTAGTATGGGCAAGATATGAATGGGATGCTATTTTGAAGGAGTGGCAAGGGGAATTCTAACTTGTTGGAATCCTTCTACAACCTCCTGTGTAACCATTCATAAAACTAGGCATTGGATAGCCTCTTTAGTCACTTGCTACTTTGCAGATTATCGTTTCATCCTTATCAATGTTTATGGACCTACAACTCAATTAGGTAAATTAGAAGTTTAGAGTGGGATTGAAGCCTTTATGATAAGTAAAGACCAAGAAACCCGATTCATGATAATAGAAGATTTTAATGCCATAACCAAACTGGATGCAAAATTTGGGCGAATTAGAAAATTAACCCAAAGTTTAAGAGATTTCTCAACTTTTATTCAAAACAATAATCTATGGGAGGTTGAGTTTGAAGAAGATAACTATACTTGGACCAAAAATAGGAGAGGCCAAAACCTGATAGCAAAAAAATTAGATAGATGCATACTCTCCGATCATTGGCTAGATGAAGGAACTTGTGCTAAAATTAATACCTTAACAAGAATTGGTTCATATCATTGGTCAATCAGAGTTTAAATGATGGTAAGTTAATTAAAAAAAGATCATATTTAAATATGAGCAGATGTTGGAAGACCATCCTCAATTTGTTGATATAATTGGAATTCTTTAGTTAATGTTGGGTTGTATGCTCTTCCAAATCAAATTAAATCTATGACATTTAGATTAAAAGAATGGAACAAGAACACTCTTGGAAACATTTTTTAGAAGAAAGAAAACTTAAAGATAAACCTTCAGAATTCCATAAAGGTGATGATAATAATCCAAACTCAAAGGAAAGAGAGTTGCTTAGTGGATATCATAATATTTTGAGTAAGGAAGATAATTTTTAGATATTAAAATCAAGATAGACATGGTCAAAATAAGGATATAAAAATACTAAGTTTTTTTATAGGATGGCTATAGTACAAAGATCAACATCCAGAATTAGTAGAATTAAATCAATAGAAGGGGTTTGGATTGAAGATCAGAGTGAAATTAGAAAAGAGGTAAAGTCTTTTTATCATAATATTATAGGATAAGAGGAGATTGAAGTTCTTAACGATAAACTTCTTCAAGATGTTCCTTTAGTTATAACGAATGAAGATAATAGGAAACTAATGGAGCCTATTATTCTTGAAGTTCATTTAGCTCTTTTTTCTTTTAATAAGGATAAATCCTCAGGTCAAAACGGGCTCTCTACAACTTTTTACCAACATAATTGGAATATAGTGAAGGATTCTTTATTGGTGGCAGTGGAACGATCTAGGGTAAAACAATACATACCTTATAAAATAAATGTAACATATCTTACCCTAATTCAAAAAAAGAAGAATGTTGAATTGTTTGATTCTTTTAGACCCATAAGCCTATGTAATATGGTATATAAGATTATCTCCAAAGTGATGGTGAATCGATTAAGGTCATTGTTAGAAAAAATTATTTTAGAAGAGCAAGGGGGATTTGTGAAAGGGAGACAAATTTTGGATGGGATCGTAGTATCTCATGAAGTTATACATTCAGCAACTTCAAGAAAAGAGAAAGCAATGATCTTAAAACTTAATATGAGTAAAGCCTATGATAGGGTTAAATGAAATTTTCTTTTTGTAGTTTTAGAAAAGTTTGGATTCGAGAAGAAACGGGTTGGATTAAAGCTTGTGTCTCTACAATTTCTTATTCAGTGTTGGTCGATGGATTAGTAACAAAATCTATTAAAGCCAAGAGAGGCCTTAGACAAGGAGATCCCTTATCTCCTTATTTGTTCATTATTATGGCAGAGGTTTTGAGTAGGGACTTAAAGAAGGCTTACAAATATGGGCTTATAAGTGGACTTAAGGTTAACATCGACAACATCACCCATCAACAGTTTGTAGATGATACAACCCTTTTTGGAAGGGCAAGGATAAATGAGGTCAGAGCTTTGAATAAATTTTTAAAGAAATACAAAAGAGCTTCGAGGCAAAAAGTTAATAGGACAAAATCCAAAAGTTACTTCCTTAACACTCCAACTGATATCAAAGCAATAATTTTCAAGCTACTTCAAATGAAGGAGTTAAATTTGCTAGCAATTTATCTAGGGATGCTTTTATTTGAGGGGATAATGAGGATATAATTATGAAATCTAGTTATTAGTAACATTTAGAATAAACTTCCAGCTTGGAAAGGTAGATGGATATCGTTAGCAGGAAGAGTGCAGTTACACACACGCACATGGGTAAATCAACTTTAAATGATGTCCATCAAATTATATGTTATAAAAGTGTGATTCTTTATATCGTAACACTTAATTGTTTTTTGAGCAAAAACTTGCGTATACCAAATTGTATAAGCTCTTTTGTCATAAAATATATATATATATATATATATATATATATCAACACATCATACAACTTATTGTCCCATAAGTTTTTCTCTTTACAAACCCAATGACTTGCCTCATTCACCTACAATTATATCATACACATAATTTTGTAAGACCTACAAATCTTGGAATTAGAACATGGATAATCAATTATACATAGTCAACATAAAGAGAAAGTGAAGAAAGCATGAATGTTAACAACATCATAGCATATAGGTTGGTATGGTGCCTATGTTAGAAAATATCAACATCAACATGGCAATTCTATATTTTCTTGATTAGCAATGGGTACACACATAATCAAATGGCATCATCTCAATCAGTTAAATTCCTCAACATTCAAGGCAAAGACTGAATTTTAAATCTTATCAAGTGATACATGGATAATAGCTAAGTTTTTGTAATACTGTTATCGGTGATGATGTAATATGGATGGGTCCCATTTCAATCCCATGTAACCAATTGAAAAAATGGGTACATAGCTATTTATGTATTTTTGCCCTTTCAAAGATAAAAATATAATTTTTTTATATTTTAATTATAGATATTTATATCTAATTAGGTTGTGGTCTTTACGATGTTGAAATGACGACCCCAAAATGCAAAAAATGACTAGAAAATTATCTATAGTCATTTTTATTGGCAGGTCACTTAGAAGGTCCCCCTAACATCATTATCGATGTTGTAGTGTATTTTCACCCAACTGGATCCGTGACTTGATGCTACACAAGATGCCTTTGCCGAGCCAACATAAGGTGGTAACAACATCAATGACCAAAGAGGACGATGAGGGTGGGCAAGATATGACAAAAGGATAAGAACAAAGGTTAAATTCTATCATGTGTAAGCTCAAAGAATTTGATATAGAAGCACTATACTTCAATACTGAAGATGTTGTTACCATCAATGTGATGTTACAACTACACATGTTATTTGTTGATGATGAGTCATCATCGTCACCTCTAAGAGAGTTCTTATTGAAAGAAGTTATTTGATGAGGCAAACATGAGAAATAGATTAAAGTATTTCTTATCACAATCGAGATCAAGGTGATGCTTGATGCCCTCAATGAAATACTGAGAGCTCCTATCGATGCTATAGTGGTTTTCATCGAGGTGTTGACAATGGTGAAGCAAGAAACTATTAGCTTTGATGTTATAAACTTAAATGAAATGCAACCACAAGTAATGAAATAAGCAAGCAATGTTATAATTATGATAATGACTAACTAATAAGCATGAAAATATGATAAGAAAATTTAGAAAATACTCATGCAATAGCCATTAATGAAAGCTCACGAAAATATACAATGTTATATAGTGGAGGTCTCTAACACTCCATATTTACAAAAATGTTCTACATTGTATTTACTACTACTTTAACCTATGCACTCCAAAATCCTTTTTCTCTTCTACTCTAAGAAGGCATGTTTATAGTGAGACATGACTCTTGGTCTTCCATATTCCTATGAAACCTCACTATTCTATTCTTAGGACTCATGTACATGTAGACGACATGCTGATTCTAAAGATACTTGTGCATTTATTACATTGCTTTAAGCAAATACTTAAATCCTAATATAAGATAAGCTTATAATCTAAACATGTACCCATGATGGTACATTAGCAAGTACTAAATAATGTAATATATTCCAACACCCCCTTGTATTACATTATTTGGGTATTGAAGACTTTAGTCTTCAATATGGATCTTCATCTTTCAAGTACTCTTTAGTTTGAACTGGTCCTTCTTCTTCTTCTTTGATTTGTAGATGACCAAGTAATCCATAGCTTTGTTGACCTCTCATTTTCTTTGTCTTGAATCTTCTATTTCCCTATCGACTTTTATAATATATAGATCTTTCATTTTTTGCAATCTATTTCTCAGAAAATGCATTAGTGTTGTCTTGAAATACAACAATATCTTGTGAAGTCTTAATTGAATCTAGAGAATATATATCTTTGTGGATTGATCCAGTATCTTCTATCTCATTTTGGTTTATGATAAAACATATATTGACTCCATTTATATATCTAAAGTCAACCATCCTTTTGCTCTCTACTAGCTTGGCTACTGAGATAAGATTAGATGTTAATCCAGGAACATACATTACATTATGTAACAAGAAATTTGGAAATGTTGGACTAGGTGTTACACACCCATACCCATGTATAAGATAGATTTTTCCATCTGCAATTTTCAACCTGAAATTGTTAGTGACTTCAAGGCAATAAAACCATTGCAAATTTCCTGTCATGTGATGACTTGCTTTAGAATCAATATACCAAATATCCTTTTCATTTTGACTTGTAGAATTGTTTGCACTTGAAGTAATTTTGCATTTTTTATGTGGATTATTGGGTGGATTTTGATCTTGCATCCTTTTTTAGTGAGTCTTGAGAGAGTATGTTCCTCTTGTTAATTTATCCATTATCTCAAGAAGTTGTAGTATCCCTTATGTCTCCCAAATTTTCAACTTCTAGATTCTAACCTTCAATATGGCTAAAAATTTTAGAGTTCTTTTTAGTCCTCTTTTTTATTAAGAATAAGTTTGATAAATTCTTTTGTCTTTAAAAAACTTTGAAGTTGTCAACCTTATGACTCCCTAGTGGTTGATAATATCTTTTCAATTTGAGAGTTTGTAGAATACCTTATCTTTTCCAACTATTTTGAATATAGTTTTTGATAGTAGACTTAGCTTTCTAGGTTTTGCTTTGAGTTGAATCCCTTTTGTCTCCCTAGTGTTTAGATGAAAAGTTTAATATAATATTCAACTCCTATCACTTTAAAAGCAAATGTTTTATTTCCCCTTATAGAAATATTAAATATGCAATTTCAATTAATAAAACTCTCAATATCCTTGAGATATTTAAGTTGAATTTTCTATGTCCCTTCAATTTGTAAATAAGACTAATAAAAATAATATTCCAACTTCCAAGAAATTCTAGAGTTTGACTTCCTTCAACCTTGGTATAATGTAGTTTCTAAATTTCTATGATTTCAATTTGGTGTAGGATTCCTTATATCTCCCTAGTTAGAAATTTAGAAAAACCATGTATTTGCAAATTAAATTTCACTTCAATTTGTAAGTAACCTTATGTCTCCTTGTTTTATGATTTGTAAATATTTGAAGCAATAATAGTAATGGTTTAATGCTTCTATTTTCTACTCCTTTCTTAAGGCATTCAATATACTTTCTAGGGTATCTTTTAACACCTTATTACTCCTATTATTAAATAACCCTAGAGTATAAAAACTTGGTTAATTTCAATTTCAATATATGCCTTAATTTCTCCTTTGACATTTGCAATATTTATGAGGATAACTCTTACCTTCCAAGCACCAACTCTGATGTGCAATATCACTGTATTTTGTTTGCAATCAATGTGGTTTCTTGTGCATTAATGGTGGTTGACTACCTTAACTCCTCATAAATGTGATATGGTTTTTGACTTCTTTCTCCTCTACATAAACACTTTAAGCGCTCCTCTTTGCTTCGACCTACGTGCTACCTTTCTTCCTTATGTACTTTGACTATGCTTTCAAACCTTGAGCATTGTATCTTCACTAGTCTACAAGGTATGATGCTTAGCATTAATTGAATGTTGTTCTCTAGCACTTAGACTGTAATATCCTCCTTGTTAATGTTGATTGACTTGAGTATGCAATAGTCTTTGCGCTCTCCTTTGGACCGAGGTATTTAATAGACTTTACCTCCCTTTGAAACATATGCCAAATGGCATATACGTTACCTTTGAGCCTGTAACTCCTTGCTAGGTGGCACTAGTATGTGAGGTACGTTAGATGATGCTAATCTTAGTAACATAGGAATTATTTTAACCTGAGCATGCTGAGTAATGAAGATTTATCTTTGTTAGTTTAAATTGAGCGTTACTTGGGTGCTCATTTTCTTTGCAAGCATTATAAAATGAAGACGTCACAAAGAGTTCGGAAGTGCTCTTGTTGTCTTTCTCCCTTGTGCCAAGTGGCACAAGATTCCTTCACTCAAGGTGGAAAATGGAAGCTCTCATACTTGCATGTAGCTACGCTCTCAACTCCCTTATTTGCTCAATGCTCTTGCCAACTATTGCTAGTTGTTCTTGGCTTAGCTTTCTCCAGTGAATGGTGGTGCTCTCCAATGTAGGTGGTTCCAAGGTGCTTCAACATTATTGTTGTTATTCCAAGCTATACATGATTTTCGATTGAGTAATAAGCCTCTCTTCTTGCACCTTGTTCTTTCTATCTTACATTACACTATTCACCTTGCTAGTGATACATTAAACTTGCCTTACTAACATCTTTATGCTATCCAACTTGATCTCCTTTCTGTTGTAGGTTGTTCTTGCACCATGAATGATGCTTTCATGAGATCGACAATGTTGAACCTAGTGTCTTTAGATACCTTGAAAACTCTGCTAATGAGCCCTTAGTTGGCTCTCTTCCTCCGCTTCAATATTTTCTCCTCAACCTCAATGGTATGGTTACTCAATTACTGTTATATGCTTGTTGTTGTAGTATCTTAAGACACTCTAGTTTTGTCCTCCTTTGCTACGTTAAACACAACAACCATTGTACAAATATATGTTGTAAATAATTCTACCTTAATTTGCACCAAAATTTTGAGACCTTAAGTCTCCTTTTTGAAGCTATCTTGCTTCCTTGATATGGTGGCTTCTTGCTCTACTCCTTGAGGGTAAATAGTGATTTAATGTTGCCTTCCTTACTAGAAAACACTTCTTATTTATATCCTTTGCTTGAATAACTTTGCAATAATAATTCCAAGATTTTTAATCAAGCAACTAATATGCCTTTTTGGATGGTAACTTTGCACTATAGAGAATGCAATCTATACTATTAGAATGCATCTTCTTTGCTTTCAATAGAAGGTAGGATGTTGATATTTTTCTTTCTCTTGAATTATATCTAACTCCTATTTTTTATGTGTAGGTTTGAATCTTATAGAAATTAACTTATGCACTACCTTGAAGACTTTGTATTTGAAACCTTTTTTATGCAAATTTTACACCTCAAACTTGGTGCTTGATAAAATTAATAATGAACCAAATATAAGAGTTCAAGTAATGAACCTTTTACACCTTAATTGCATACCATTTTTACTTTTGTTTATAGATGGATGTCTTGGTGACTTGGATCACCTAAATGCTGCCCTTTGCTGCATGAATTTGCAACTCTACCTTGTCCAAAACAACACTTTAACCACCTATTTGTAGCTTTGAATCTCCTCTAATTTGCTACCCAAAAATGTAGTTTGGTGGCTTCAAATATCCTTCAGGATATACCCTGAAAATTTGAAACTTAGCAGCTATTAATGCTGCCCAAATTGTTATTTTCTTGCTGTCCTCAAACCTAAAATTTTTAGAATGTAAAGAAGTCAATTTCTTCTCTGAACTTTTGTCTTTGAATCTCACAATTCTGGTAGGAAACTCCAAATCACAGCTGATATTTTTCTTCAAGAAACCTTCAAATTTTTGTTGTAAAATCATCAAATCTTCTTCTTCAAGTAAACCTTCAAATCCTTCAAAGGTAATCTTCAAACCTCTCAGGTTTGGTGATTTCTTCTAGCTCCTTTCCCTTGTCAAAATTTTATTTCAATCTTGGCTTATTTACTGGCCTTCTTCTCAAGAATATGAAATTCTTGAGGTATTTGGAAATCCTTTCCATAATTTGGCAAAATTCTTGCCAAATATTTCTTTCTTTTGGGTTTGTTGTCGGATGGTGACAATTGTCCCAAATTCTTCTTTATCAAGAACTTCTCCTTGATTTCTCCTCAAATATTCTCCAATGGACTTCTTCAAGTCTCCTTCAATGAGGATTTCCTAGCCTTCTCTTTGTTTCTCCTTTCAAGTAGCTTGAGACCTTCTCCTAGGACCTTAAAATTTTGTAGCTTCTCTTCTAATATTCAAAACTTCAATAAGACCTTCCTTGATCTCTTCTATATTCAACTATGGAAGTTTTGCAACGAGATCTCTTTCTTGGATCTCTAAAAATTGTTGCATATGAAATCTTCAATAGGACCTTTACTAGTTCTTCTCTATCTTCAATCTTCCAAATATGGAAGTTCTTCAATGAGACCTCCTTTGGGTCTTCTTCTTCAATTTGAAGTCTTAAATATTCAATGGATATCCAATCTCCAATCGTCTTTAGTACTCTTTTACTTGAGTCTCTTCTTCCTTCAAAGGGGTCTTCTTTCTAAGACCTCCTCCTTGATTTGTAATCTTCAATGTGGCCTCCTTGGACTCTAGATATTTTCTCAATATCCAACTTGAAGTCTTCAATCTGCAAATCTTGCAATGTGATCTTTTTCTTTAGGCCTCCAAATATTCAATCTCCTACTTATTGATTCAAGTATTGGATTGATTCCAAAGAAGATATTCCAATGGTTCCAAACCTGCAAAATAACTTTACAAACCCTAGGAAATTTGATCAGTGTTTGGGGGCCTACTTAGGCCGCTATAATATTGAGCTTGGAGGCATAATAGTCAAGCCCTCTTGGTACTTTTAGATGACCGTTCAAAAGAAAAATTGATATTTGACCTTTGGAACATGCACAAATAGAGTGAAATAGATATGTAACAATAAAATAAAATTTAGATGAAGTGGAAACAACAAAACACAAAAATGTAAGCACAAAATCAAGGTTTTGGGGTGCAAAAATTGCCCCTAAACCCTAATTTACCAAATTAATGCCCTATAAATAGGGAGCATGAATATGGCTTACCAAATTTGTGCCCTTTAGGGTAGGGTACAAATCTGGTTCAGATGCCTTTTTTAGGCCTTGAAACAACAAAAAATAAGGTGCAAAACAACAAATAATAGACCTGTAAATTAACTAAAGTAAATGCAAAAATTGATGAGCTAATGGAGAAAGCAAGGAGCAATGAAGAGGTGGAAGAAGCACTCTAAGAAGGTTGATATATCCAATCACCAAGGCTCCTCCACTTGATCCCCAAGGGTAGCCAACACCAAAGCACAAAACAACAAAACAATAACTTGCAGTAAAATGACACTTGTTAGCATGAGAAAATGAGCGAGTCAAGAATTATAATCTCTCAAGAACTTGTTGGGATAGCTTAGGGAAAAAATGGAATCCAAACTCTTATTTATAAAATGTTTGGAGGGCAAAATGAGCGAGAAAACAAAATTTCACCATGGGTAAAGGCCAACCCTAAGATAGGCTGACGAGGGGAGGGGGTTTAGTGAGAAAAATCCCTAGATTTTTAAATTTGTGCCTTGTCATTATAGGTCATGAATATGGTAAGCCAAATTTGCACCTCACATGGACCGGACATGAATTTGGTAAGGCTAAGGAATCAAGGCAAAGGGAGAAGGCAAAAGGGCCCCAAATTTTCTCTTAATAAGTTTAGGTGGCTGACTAGGGATCTAAGGAAAAATTGATTCATTTGATGGGTCAATTTTCTATGTCTACATTTTTTCCCTTTTTTTATGCATTTATGGCCAAGTAAATGCATCAAAGAAAGATGTAGACTCCTATTGGTGAAAGCAACAAACACAAAAAGGGGTGGTCAAATTTGGATGGAGTGGCAGTGCAAAAAGGGGTGTTAACCTGAACACCGTGAGTTTACATGCAAAACAAGGTATTACTACCATTAATGCCTTTAAGATTGGGGTGCCCCCTAAATAATTTAGAAGGAATACAGAATTCTAGATAAACACTTGAAAAAAGGCAAACAAAGGACAAAAAAGTAAGAAACGAGAAACCGAGCAAACGACAAGACAAAAAGGAAGAAAGGGGGAAGAGAGAAGAAAGGGAGGGAAAATAAAAGGGAGGGAATAAAAGAGGAAAAGGAGTGCATAAAAGAGGAAAAGGAGGGAAGAAAATAGGAAAAGGAGGGAAAAGAGACTCATTTTCACCGTGCAAGGAGGAGAAAAGAGCTCTAGAGAAGAAAGAATGGAACTACCAACTCACTATGCTACCATGGTAAAGGGTAAGGTGAGGACCATTGTTGACTGAGTGAAGGTACAGATGAAGACCCACTTGCTTACTTTGCATTTTGTACCTACACACAAAATTTTTAGTAGTTTTTACTTTTTTTTGGTTTTTTTAGTTAATTTTTGGCAAAATTTGTTGTGGGGCATGAATTTGGTCATGGAGCATGAATTTGGAAGTCTACCCAAGCCAAATTCATGCCCTGTATGGATGGGGCATGAATTTGATTAGGATACTTTTCCAAATTCATGCTTGATCATTCCAGGGCATGAATTTGGTGAATTTTACATTAAAAAGAATGTTATTTTTAATTTTTTTATGATTTATGATTTTAGATGTGTGAATTGATGATAAAATTATGTTATGATGTAGCTAGATGTACTCGAGATCAAAGAGTGGTATTCGGGCACACTAGAGACTACTTTGTAGCAGCTCTCAATGGAGGAGATCGAGACACTAGAGAATGTGGGGCTACTGCACTTAGTAGAGATACCCTGTGTTGAGATAAATCGAGCCCTACTAATGGATCTACTAGAGCGATGGTATCTAAAATAATCTATATTTTATCTATCGATTGAGAAGATGACAATCACGCTAGATGATGTGTGGTAGAACTTGAGGATCCCCATTAGGGGGAGGACTATTTACATGGTACGGGTGCCCATTGTGGAATCAAAGATGATGTCAGGGGAGCCGACACATGTGATCCAACAAAGTGGATTCCATGTCGATGATATGACACATTGATATGGGGTTGAGGTATTGATGTTCATACTATACAAAGTGGTGACAGGGATGCTGGTATGCCATACCAGTAGGTGACACCTACCATGGGCACTGGCAGGAGTAGTGGTAGACATGTGAGATCAAGGAGTGATATTTGCATAGGCATTATATATGTTGGCTCGATTATATATATGATGCTATACAACATCATGTATAAGCAACATATAGGGCTAATTTGTACGGTGTTGCTCCAGGTGTGGTGTTGGGAGAACATAGCAGTGTGGAGATCGAGTGCACTACTAGGACCTTTTCCCAACTTGGTGTGACCAGTAGCATACAAGTGGAGCTGACACTACGAGCATGTGTATGGAGCATACACTGGTATCTTACCACTAGGGAGATGAGTGATAGATGAGCTGAGGGAGTACTAGATTATATAGTGACCATGACATCTACATCCAGGATGGAGGAAGGATGCGAAGGAGGTAGATCAAGTGAGGAATATTTGGTGGCTCATCATTGAGAAGGGTGAGCGAAAGCTATTCAAGTTTGATCGAGTATAGTGTTAGTTCAAAATTCTATAGGAGATTCTGGATCTAGGAGACTACTGGTTCATGCGGGTGATGAGGGACCCACCAAGATGTGGAGGTACTCATAATGTGGTGAGATGCGTAGAGCATGATATAGATGATCCACTATACATGGATCCAAGGGTGGATTATGTCAGGGTGGCCCTTGGGTACAAGATATGGTCCAGGAGCATTATGCCCTTAAGGATCTCTCCACCAGTGCTAGTGCAAAGATACTAGGTGATGAGCCAATGAGTGTAGTTGGCATTTTGAAAGGCCAGTTGACATGCAACCAAGAGATAATAGAGAGGTAAGGTCCCATCCAGACCATCGCAAGCATAGGTTCAGGTGGAGATAGTGATAGTCACAAGGGGGACCATCACGATATTTAGCTTAGGAGGGGAGGAACCATAGGAGTTACCCCTACTATGGTAGATATAGGACATAAGACAATAGGTCCATGGGAGGTAGAAGGGCTATGAACCACAATGGTAGTGATGCAGGTGGATATGAAGTCCATTCATAGTGCGTTAGATCACACTTAAGCAGAGTAGGACATGAAACAGGCTAAGACAAAGCAGCTCAAAGGGGATATGGGTTGACAAACCTAGGAAGAGGAGATGATTATCATGGCAGACAACCAACAGAGTGAGGGAGACCACCTACTATTGACGAAGCTGTAGAGGATGAGGAAGGCAAGGTAATAATACAAAGAGCAACCCACTACTATATGACCTATTACCATATCATCCAAGCTGAATAGAGGATTCTAGAACCATCTTCTCAATTATCATAGTGTCATTCACAATCGTGAGTACAAACTGGTTCATGATCTGTGAACATGATGCCTCCACCACCTCTAGTAGGTAGAGAAAATGGGACAGGCTCACATGGCTAGGGCGAGGATTGGGATGACATATCAATTTTGATTGTGGCATGCACCTCTAGGGATGGTTGAGTGTGCTAAGCTCTATTTTGTGGCACACTGATCGACAAGAACGCACTTGGTGCTATCGAGTAATACTAGCTATAATTAATTTACGTGTTTATTGTGCAGTTAAAATGTGTGTGCTTATGTGTGATTGCTTTTTATTTATTTTATTCTTTAATGCATGGTGAAAACAAGCATAATGGATGCAATGAATGGACTTAAGAGAATGAGATGAAATGGTATGAATCTAACTAAATGTAATGCATCTAAAATGCAAAACCTAAAATGAAGTGCATGGATAAGCAAAAAAAATAAAAAACTGAGAAAGCGAAGGTGAAGTGACGAGGAAGAAACAAAGCTCCAAAGAGGTCAAATAAGGAAAAGAAAAGAAAAACAAAACCTTGTGAGGATATATGCTCACAAATGACCAAGATGGAGGCTTCCCCTCATGTGTGGTCATGAAGCACTCCTGCAAGGGTTGTTAGTTTGTAAATATGGACAAGGTGGAGTTGTATCTGTTATGGGTGTAATGCTCTCTAATGGCTATAGGAAAGAAGAGATATACTTACTAGGATGTATGCTCACAAATGGTTGAATGAAGGTTGCCCCTTGCTCGTGACCATGAAGTCATCCACTATGGGGTGCTGAGATAATATGATTGATATTGCCAAAGCAAGTACTACTCATTAGGGGTGTGGTATGTGCAAAATATGAGCGATCAAAGCGAAGCAAGGCCTCTGGGAGCATGCACTAAAAAACTCAAGAGAGGAAATGGAGATGAAAAAGAAGGATGGTGCATGTGTGCATCCTTCTCAATTTTGATAAGTAAGAGATGTACATAAGATAGTCAGTAGTCATATGAATACCATAACTGATATTCATGCAGTATCTATCCTAGCTCACAGGGATCCCTTAATAATCAAAATATCGAGAAAGGAGGTTTGAACAAAAAGCAAGATGCATGAATGAAAGGAATAACATGTATCCTTGTCTTAATGAAAGAAGAAAACATGCAAAGGACAAGGATACATAGAAGAAGAACTATATTCCTTGATTTGGGGAAGATAAAAAGATGAGCATTAAAAATTTCAAGATCAAAGAATATAGAACGACATGAGTGGATGCAATGAGATGAGCCCTAGGTTTAGGATTCGCGCTAGGCATCATAGCCCTTGTATGAGTGCAATGCATGTGAGCTACAACCTAACTAGGTATCATCACTTTACATTATCGTAGAATCCCTAAGAAACTATATGATCATGCAATCATGCAAATATGAATAAGTAACAATGCAATTGTATTACAAGCATAATGCAAAGAACAAAATGTCAGGAAAACCATGCAAAATATGATAGACAATCATGTAGTATAAACAAGTAAGCCAAATGCAATCTAGATGAAGATGTAATGCCATGCACATTTTTGAATTATTATTATTATTATTATTTAGATTAAATTACATTCAATGATTTTTAAAGTCGGCACAAATTTTGAGTGTGCCACCTATTTTAATAAACATGATGATAGTACAAAGATCTAACCCATCAAATAAAGAACTATGATGGAGGATATCTTCATGATTCACATCACAAAGGAAATCTCCCATAGTTCCTTCTCCATAATAAGTTGTATGAAAGTTAGTGTAAACTTTGATTGTGCCATACTTTTTTATAAAAGGGTGAGAAATTCCCAATTTTGCAAGGTCCCTATAAGATAGAGGAATGGAGTCCCCTTAAGAACAATAAGACTCGACAGAACCATCAAAGGAGAAGCTATTTTGGAAGATATCCTTATGAGCTATGTCACAAGGGGTATTCCTTTTAGCATACTTCCTTGGGGTCAAACTAGACTCAGGATGCCCAGTGGTTACCATATTGTAGAACAAAATATCTAAGGGATAAGGAGGTCCTTCATCCTCATCACTCCACTCCAAGCTTTGATGATCTAAATATTCAACACAAGTAGCAAGATGATGATAAGGGTAAAGGTTGGTTTTCTTAGGTATGTCGCCTACGCCACACCTCCTAGGCCAAATCTCCACATTCAAAGGCTCTTGAATACCTTTCTATCATGGCCATAAACCTTTATCGATGTATCCCATGCTAGATAATATTTTCTTGGGAAGTGGGTAATCATTGGATAGATAACAATGGGCAAAAGAACGCTCAAGAGGACAAGGGATGCTACCACAGATCTTTTCTTTGAGGGACATGCCTATGAAGATAAAGGTACACATGCTAATGTGTACAACTTCACCCTTCTTACGAGGTAAATCCGTAGTCCTTGGTGAAGGTGGTAGCTTGGTGTAGACACCTAAAACTAGCACAATAAATATTAATTAATTAATCATAATTAATTAATACATTTAATATTAATTAAAACTAATTAATATTAAATAATAAACATTCATCACCTAAGTATTAATTAATTTATTAAATAATTAATTAATTAGTGCTTAGGTTGCACAATCATTTACCCCTCTCCATGGATGCATTGACCCTCATATTCATCCGTGGCCACCTCATCCACTTAACTAGTAGCTCCACCTCCCATCATCCAAACTGATCATGTGCAAGAGAAAATCCTCATCCACAAGTGAACTCAAGTTACTAGTAGTTGCACCTCTAAGCCACAAAGGAAAGATAATCATGCACTCAATTAACTAAACTAGTTAACTCAATGTAGACACCAAAATCTAGCCACTTATCATCCATCCATAGTTTCCCGCCACTTTTACCCATTATTTATATATATTTGTTTAATATATATTTAAATAATAATATTTTATATATTTTATTTATATATATTTAATAAATATATGCACATTTATATGAATTAATCCCAACCATCCATCATGATTTAATCCTAGCCATTCATCCACCTTAATTTACGCCACCTACCTAGATTTGATCTCCACCTTTCGTCATGTTTTAATCTTGACCACATAAATTGTGTCGTTGAAACCCTAACATGCCCTAGGAGATATTATAAAGAGGAGTCATTTTGACGACTCAAACCCTAAGTTTTTCTTGAGTATTTTGAGTTTCAAGCCCTAAGTTTTATAAGCATCCAAGCCTCTTCACCTATTCCATCTTCCATCACTCGTTGTCGCTTTTGTATCCATCATCGCTCACTTTGCACAAACCATATCTACTTCTGCAGATTTTGTTTCATCTCCAAAACACCCCTCCAAGTTCCCTGAGCACCTTTGGGTACCTTTTGCCATCACTAAGCACCTTTGTGTACCTTATGCTATCATCGAGCACCTTTGGGTGCCTTCTGCCATCACCAAGCACCTCTGGGTACCTTCTACTATCACCGAGCGTCTCTAGGTACCTTATGCCATCATTGAGTGCCCATGGGTGTTCATAGCCCTACTTCTACAAATCTGCGACCCCTTGGTGTCGCTAGGGCATATGCACACCAAAACCTACAACAATGATGAAGAATAGAGAACAATGCTTTAGCATGACAAGGTAATTTATTTATTGCAAGTATTTTTATTCTTAGATCTGTTTATAGCTTCATTTTTGCAACTAGGGTTAGTAAATTTCTTATTGAGGGCCTCACATAGTGGATTCCTCACAAATATTATTGACCTTATGTTGTTTTTTGCTATTTGTAGGTTTAGGTATCAAGTTCATTGGCAGCTGCTGAAGCTCAAGTGGTCCTGTATAGGATACTAAAACCCACTCACTATATTGTTGGGATCATATAAAATGTGAATACACCACCAATATTTGTTTACTAGGGTTTTGGAGAACCCTAGTTTCTTGTAATCATTGTATCAAGCATAATAAGCTTTGTAACCCCACATTTGGGGTACATTTTATTGTAACATTGAAGATCCACCGACATTATAATAAAAGTTTATTTCATTATGCAATTTTATGTGTCGCATTGCTTATTTAATTTTATAGTTCATTGTTTGGTGTTGTTTGATTTTGCATTCACACTCAACATGCACAATATGCACACAATCAACATAATCAGTTAAAAGGATATGCACAATCAATCTATTCATGCACATTGAATAAAAAATCAGAGAATACACACATCACAAATTTGCATGCACAAGATTAATCATTGATAATTTTGAGGTAATCTTATTTGCATGCACTTCCCATGATAAAAATAATGCAAGGAGAAAACTCTCGGTTATAGCAGTTAACTGGTGGAGCCACCTCCTTATCCCTTCTCCCTAGAAAAGTCTATACCTCTCCTCTTTTCTAGAGCATAAGGATGGAAATAGTATTAAATCACTGATGAGACTTCGAGCACCCAATTGCCCTAGTTTTATCACTCTACCATCCCCATTCCGTGTAGAACCTCGATCTCACCTTTTTGCTAGCCCGAATCCACTCTAAAAAAAAAATTGGACATTATAGGTCATGATCGTCCCACCCCAGATGATCTCGGTCTACGATTGTCAGACCCCTGGACGGTCGACTCCCATCCCGCATAGAAGCATCCTTATGTAGTATGGTTTAACCGCAACAACAACATTCAAAACGGTAATAATGACATCAACAACAGTAGCAGCAACCCGTCAAAGGTAAAAGTAAAGATCTATTTTTATATTATTTGCATGCTTACTGCTTTTTCATTACTTACATAGGTTTTTTATACTTCATTGAAACCAAGCCTCACTTCAGGAGTCCCGTCAGATATTACTAATCTATTTGTATGTTTGCTTGTGTGCATATTTACAGGTATGAACTAGAGCAGACGTAAAGCCCGACAGTAGCCTAAATCCATCCAAACCTACATAATAGATTTCTTGTGATCATAACAGCCCACACAATGCAATCATTTGACCCTAGACAATCACCATACAAACTATAGCCTATTCCAGATCCTGCATGTACAGGATCACATCTTGACACAGAAGCACCGTACATGGCCTTAGATGCATCCTACGAAGCGACAATCACCAAATACTTTGTTCGAACACTTGTTGTAGCTGCAAGAGTACCAAAGCACCATTTGTGTTTGCATAAGGGAATCGTTCCCTTTTTCTTTGTAAACCCCTGTGCGGGTAGATATTGTAACAAAAAGGACACAAAGGCATATTTCAAGAGTTAATATTAATTAATTGCTTTTACTTACATTGCTATATACATGGTGCATACTTTTATCGTCTACACTTGGCAAGATCCAAAAGAGGTTCTTGAAGAAATGGATAAACTTGATCCCGTGATGAAATATTAATGAGAGATTCCTCACTTACCTTTAAATTTTTGAATTTTTCGGTTATGTGAGATGAATAAACTAATGGACATAAATTAAGATTAGATTGAGCTTGCTCAACTATCAAGAAATATTTGAATGGGTGAGGGTCGCTTGAAATGGTGACCAGTTGATTCTTAGATTCAAACTTCAAATATTGATGAAAAGTGAAAGGGACCACCCTCATTGTATAAATCTAAGGACATCCGAGAAGCAGATTAAAAGATGCACGATAAGACACCATATAGAACAAGGTATCTAAGATCTTAGGTCCAGCCTGAAGGGGAGGGATATAATATCATAGGCTTCTTGGGACTCGTTTTTGAAAGCTTTGATGATGATATTGGAATTAGTTAAGTCTTTATATTTTAATACAAACTTTTGGAAGAATTGATAAGTGCATAAATTGAGGGAAGAACCATTATCAATAAGAATTCATTTGATAAAAGTTTCCCCAATAAATGCAATAATGTAGAGGGAAGAATCCCCCTGTAAGTTTGAGGAATGCATATCATCGTTCGAGAATGTGATATGATGTATCCCAAGATAACTCACAACATTAGCTGTAGCACTAGGGGATATGTCTTGAGGAAAAAATTGTTGTCTTAGAAGTTTTAACAAATATTTCCTATGAGTAGGAGAAGTTTACAAAATTTCTAAGAGAGATATTGGCTGGGGTACAAGCTTGTTGAATGTCAAAGGAGACTTTAGGTTGTGGCTTCAACACTAAAGGTGGGGTTTCTAACCTTGTGCTCATTTTCTAGGTATTATTCAAAAGTAAGGTGGGTTGGATGAAGGACTCATCTCCTACTAAAAATATTGAGTTTGTTGATTCTATGATTGTCACCTTGTACTTTATGCTACCATTCCAACCATATTATAATACAGAGGTGGCACATTGTGATATGATACTTGATTACCTAAATATTGACCATGCTTAGAGAGGGAATTTTTGAAGATTACCATGTCTTGATTAGTTGTGGGTGCTTGTTGAGTAAGAGGTTGATTGTTTATTGAAGGATTGGATCAAGAACCTTTTATGACAAGTCATACTTCATCAATTAGGTCCTACACCACACATTTCAACCTCTTACAAGAGTTTATCCAATGCCCCTCTACTCTATGATACTCACAATGTTGACCAAGCTTATACCAATTAGTTGTGGTATCGAGTTACCTTACGGGAGGCAACTCAATCATATTAGCTTCCAAAATTTTTTGTAGGATGACATTCATAGGCGTGTTGAGTCTTGTGAAATCCGTTTATGGGGGTTTTTGGGGTTGATTAAGCACCATATTTTATAGGGTATAAACAACACTGTTAACAAGCCTAATATCTGTTACCCCATCACCAACCACATGCTTGTTCTTATATTTATTTTTAGTGGTCCTATCTTCTTTTACTTTAAGCTAACCTCTTCTTATAAGGGCTTGCTCTACCCTTCTTGCTATATCTATAGCTTGATCAAAAGATGTGATAGTTGTAGTTTCCAATTCATAAGAGATTTGTTCTTGCAAGTTTCCAATAAATATATCATGCATATCTCAAGGAGGTAAGGTATATCTCAAGCGCCCAAATAGACTCCTCCAACAAGACAAAAATTCTGAAAAACTTTCATCCTTAGCTTGTTTCAACATATAGACATCTTTCATAGTAACATTCTTTTCAACATAAGCACCAAATTTTTGAACAAATAATTCATCCGTCTCTTCAAAATTCCTCAAAGAATGATAATACCACTCTAATGCCATACCACCAAGGCTTTTAGGGACAATCTTAAATAACAACATATCATTATATATAAAATCATGACATGTTGTCATAAACATTATTAAATGCTCAATTGGATTTTTTGTTCCCTTATAGATAAGCAAAAATTAACATTGGAAAATGATTAGGGTAGGGCCTAGAGGTAATGACAATCTCTAAATGTTGATTGCACATTTTATTGTAGTTGTAGGTGAAACTAGATGGTTGAATCATATCTACTCTAGAAACTAATTGTTTCACCATATTCATTAAACTTTGTACTTTAGGGTTGTTGTGTAATACCCTTAGGTTTCCTAAGGGAGGGATATAGGTAGGTTGTTGGAAGGGAACTTGGCTCATGTTGGAGGTATTGACACTGTTATGGTATAAATTATGATATGTGGTATCTAGATGGAGAGGATAACCAACATTTGGTGGAACAAAATCATTGATGTCGAGATTAGTTGAATGAGGAGGAAATTGAACATAATATTTATATGCACCCATTTGGAGGAACTTGTGGAACTTTTCCAACGTTGGTGGTCATAGTAGTAGTATATGTTGGTTGATGAGAAGTATTACTATGATGTAAGAATTCAAACAAGGAGTTGTTATGAACATTCCTAGGAGAGACGATAGGAGCAGGAGGTATCTCACCTCTTCAAGTTGATATTCCTGCTCCATAAATCTAATTAAATTCTCCTTGTGATGTTTTATAATTCTCATAAATGATCAACTCATGTAAAAGTGAAGCCACCATTGGGTCCCTCATAGGGATCATAGTTTGTATCAACTTCAATATGTTCTTGCTATTTTATATCAAGGCTAGGATTCTCTCTATCAATCTGATCATATTCTTGAGGAATTTGATCATATTATATATACCTTCACTGATTTCTAAGGAATGGATCCTTCGAAGAAGCGGAAGGGTAGAGGAGAAAACCATGGAAAGACACAAGAAAATTCTTAAGATATTTTTAAATGTTTTATGATCTAAACAAACAAAATTAGTGTTCTTATTTAAGTTTACAAATGAAAAGAAAAGGAAGAGGCTTCCTATTTTGGCCACTAAGACATGTTTTCATGTTGGTTTAACCAAATATGTAGAGGGGGAAAATTGCCTTGCCACGTATAATTCTTGGTTAGATCCGTTGGAAGCTTAGGTGAACCGCAGGGGTGTTTTATATTCTCTACACTCGAGGACAAGAAAGAATGGGTTCACTAGGAACAATTTTAGGACTCACTCCAAGTTCAGGGTGAAAATGTTTGATGTGTTAATTAAGCATACACCTATTGTTTGGTATTTCTAAACTAAGCTATGAAAATAAAAGAATAATGCAAGGCACACAAGATGCAAGAAGACAAGAACTAACCATGGTATGATTCTGTAATTCAATGATGTCTAATCCTAGGATTGTAAAATAAAGTCTTTGAGAAAGGGTCCAAGGGAATGCACAAACAAGATTAAAACCCTAGATGCACACTATATGCTTTTATTCTTTCAAATGCCTAGAAATTCAATCAAATGCTTTTCCTTTACTTATAATATAGGTTTTGGATAGAAATGAACAAAAACAAATACCAAACAACCTAAAGATCTATTAGGGCACTTATATGATTCAGTGGTTGATCCAAGATTTATCTTGTGTTTAGAATATCCAATGGTTCCAAATCTACAAAATAACTTTACAAGCCCTAGAAAATTTGATCAACATTTGGGGGCTTGCTTAGGCCGGTAAAAGACTGAGCTTGGAGGTGCAATAGTCAATCCTCCTTGGTCCTTTTAGATGACCGTTCAAAAGAAAAATTGATAGTTGACCTTTGGAATACGTAAAAATAGAGTGAAACATATATGTAATAGTGAAATAAAATACAAACAGGGTGGACACAACATAACACAAAAATACAAGTGCAAAATTAGGATTTTGGGGTGCGTAATGTTAGCTTTTGAAGATAAATTCTTAAGATAAAATAACCACAAGATCTAAAATAAAGTTGCAATATGAAATATATGATAATGACAAACTATTAAACATATAAAAATCATAAACAACTTCAGAAATAACTCAAAGAAATGCCATTAACAAATGCTCACAAAAATTGCATCTTAATTGAATAAAGATCTCAAATACACCATACTTCTCCACACTCTCATTGTACAATTGTATATCTCACACACACACTCATAGACACATATAATGGAATGTGACTCTTCATATGGAGCACTTTTGGCCTTTACTATTCTAGATACTCTTCATCTTCCTACTCAATGGACTTATATGCACATGGACTATTATGCACATTTACATTATCTAAATACTTTGCACACTTGTGCATTTATTACATTGCATAAAGTAAATACTCACACTCTAATCTAGGACTCTCTTTCCTAATATAAAGATGTACCCAAGGTGGTACATTAGCATGTATCAAATAATGTAATATATTCCAACACCCCCTTGTATTACATTATTTGGTTATTGAAGACTTTAGTCTTCAATATGGTATTCATACTTTTTTTGGAACTTGTGGTATTCTTTTCTACTTTCTTCATTTTGCTTCTTGTTTGTATCTTGATCAAGTAAATGATTAGTATCTTCATAAAATACTATATTTTCTGAAAGTGCTTTAGCTTCATGTTCTTCTATAGTTTCTTCTAGTTCTTGAATTTCTTGTATCTCTTGAACTAAGTGTCCCTTTTGATTTTATTCTCTATATTGTAGCTGAGGTTGATTGTACTGATGCTAAAATTGTTGATGTTGAAGAACACAAGCTTATACTCAGAGGGGGGTGAACAGTATAAGACCACTTTTTACTTTTCTTTTCAATTCAATATTATGCAGTGTATAGATAGCAGTATCAATAGCAGTAATCAAAGCAATGCACAGAACACCATACACAATAGAGACACAAATTTTAACGTGGTTCACCCAATGTGGGCTACCTCCACAGAGAAAATATTTCTTCTAAATATTTCTCAAATAATCTCTTGGGAATCCTTCCCAATTACAATGTTTATGGACCTCTGTCCAAAGGAGATGTTGATCCCCTAAATCTCAAGTTCGTGGATCTCTTCCATAGGAGAACTCTTTCCCCTTCAACTCCGGCTAGTGATCTTCTAGAAGACTCTGTCTCTCTACTGCACTGACTGGTGGATCTCTCTCCACTTGAAGACTCCTCACTCAGAAGATCTATCTTCAATTGTCCTGGTTGTTGGATCTCTATCCACTGAGACTCTGTCCTCTATACTCTATCACCTCCAAAGCTCTGTCAATAGGTTCACTCAGAACCTTCTTAAATCTGCTCAATAGGTTCACTCAGAACCTGCTCAAATCTGCTCAATAGGTCCACACAGAACCTGCTCAAATCTGCTCAACAGGTCCACTTCAGAACCTGCTCAAATCTGCTCAATAGGTCCACTCAGAACCTGCTCAAATCTGCTCAATAGGTCCACACAAACCTTCTCAAATATGCTCAACAGTCCACTAACTTCCAAATCTGCTCAACAGTCCACATAACCTGTCCAAATCTGCTCAACAAGCTCACTCAGAACTTGTCCAAATATGCTCAATAAGTCCTCTCTAGGACTTGCTCAAATCTGCATTGCAAGCTTCCACAAAAGCTTACACAAAATCAGTCCACAAGCCTTCTCAAAGACTTGCCTCAAATCAGCTTAACAAGTCCACATAGAACTTGTTCAATCTCATAGAATCATAAAGAGAATTGTTAGAGACTCAATATGTTCTATACTCAAAGCTCAATCTCAACTCAAATCAATCTCATAGAAGCATAAAGAGAATTGTTAGAGACTCAATATGTTCTATACTCAAATCCCAATCTCAACTCAAATCAATCTCATAGAAGCATAAGAAGAATTTTTAGAGACTCAATATGTTCTATACTCAATCTCAACTCAAATCAGAATATAGAAAAGTTTGTTTCATGGAACTTGAACAACCACTTCATACAAACACTTGACTAGGCTCAATCAACTCTACTCAACCAATCACCTCAAGGAACAACCCTTTCTCACAAACCCTAGTCCAAGCATGTATCAACCAACTCAAAATATTTCCAACAATGCTCAACCACAAATCTCACATAACAATGATACTCATGTTCTTTTCTAACTCAAGTTCAAGTTCTTTGCATAACCAATTGGCTTCAACAACAATGCTTATAAAACAAGGTTTAATCACAACTCTCAATCCAGAAAACCTTGAAGCATTAAACCAACCACTTTCAAAAAGGAAACCACAATCAATCCTTTTCTCTCCAATGATATTTTTAGAAATCAATCACCCAATCAAGTCAATGGAGAATATTGCCCATACCTTTTTGATGCCAAGTAGTTGTCCACAAAATCTGTCAAACTCAACACACTTTCAAATATTTCCTTATCAACCACAAGGAGGTTAGAGGACTTGAGTAATATCACAACAATAAAAATAATATCCCAATAACACCTTATTACTCCTACTCAATAAAATTCACCATGTCCTCTCATGAAAGAAATAATCCCCTTTGAAAAAGAATAAATCAAACTCACTTTTGAACCTCTTTTACAAAACTAGAAATATCTCTTTACACACACCTTATTTCTCCTTCTAAGCAAGTTAATCAAATAGCCCTTGAAAAATTCTTTCCAATGATATATAATATGCTACCCTTCCAAAAATAAAACCATCAAAAATTTCCCAATTTTCTAGGGCATAACATAACCCTTATTTCTCCTTAAGGCTATTTAACAAAAATTAAAACATAAAAAATTAACTTGCCTTTGCCTCTCGGAGGGATTCGATCCCCGACATCCTCCTTCCCAATGCCTTAGCCGCAGCCAAGCCGCCGTTGGGCCACGCGCCCTCACGTGCCTAAAAAGCCACGACCAACATCAAATACCTCAAAAACCAACCCTTTAAAAAAAAAAAAAAAACCCCCTCCCCCCCTTTCCCCCTAAACCTCAAGCGAATCGAACGCGGGACCTCCTCTCTCTTGCCAAGCCAACACACCACTAAGCCAAGCTGGCCTATGTGCTCAACAACTCCGCACATTCTCTGCTTCCACTTTTCATAAATCGTCAAGCCTTTAAGAATCACAAGCCTTTTCGCATGCGCTCAACGAAAATGCAAGGGTAAGTGATTAATGTCTTTGATGGCATTATATATAATGCCCTTGTCTTCTTATGCAATCACGTCGATGCTTCGAATAAATTCGATGTCGGCGTGGTTTTAATTTATAATATATTTAAATTTAAATTTAAATTTAAATATTATAAATTAAAACAAACCAACCTTAGGTTTTAGTTTAAATAAACCTTGGAGCCTTGTCTTAATGCACAACCTTGGTGAAATCAAATATTATTTATAAAATTTAAATTCCTTGTGAATTTAAATAATTTATAAATAATTATTAAACCTCCTTTTTAACTTTTGCAATAACCCATCTTGGGTTTTTATGGACCAATCGCTTAACCTGTGCTCCCATTAATATTAAAATATTATGGAGCCTTTTTCCTTTCACTTTTGCACTGATGAAGCTTTTTCCTGGATGAATGTGACAACCTTGAATGACTTTATTTCTTGCCGAATTCTTTGATAAGAGTGATAACTCTATCAGGTGACATCAATGACAACTTTGACTTAGAGGACTCAAAATGTCCAACAATCTCCCCCTTTGTCATTGATGGCAACCCATATCCTTTTACTGAAACCTGACCTTCTTTTTTCTCCCCTTGGGACTTTGCTCCCCCTGGCTCAATGCTCTCTCAAATATCAAGTCTCTCCCCATATCAAATCTCTCCCCAACATACACAAATCTCTCCCCCTTTGACATCAATGGCAAAGGGTCACCTTTGGGGCTTGGGGCTAAGAATGAGCCTCTTAGCTTAGCCCCTCCCCCACCTCCTCATGGGGTGGTTAATTCTGGGGTGGGAGTATTTCTACTCCCCGAAAGCACTGCTCTTTATCTTTATCTTTCTCTCTTCTTTTTTGAGTCTTCTGAATCCTCTCACTATTTCTTTCCAAGTCATCATCCCTGTTCCTGTCATCACTTATGTTCATATTCCTGTTCTTGTTCTCATCCATGTTCCTATTCCTATTCTTTTCCTGTTCCTATTCTTGTTCTCATCCATGTTCCTATTCTTTTCTCCTTGTTCTTATTCTTTTCTCTCTATTCTGTTCTTTTCTTCTATTCCTGTTCATCTTCTTGCTTCTGTTCATATTCATGTTCCTGTTCATATTCTTGTTCCTGTTCATGCTTATTTCTAGAATATTTTCTCTACACCATCTTGCTATGTGACCATCATTATTGCACTTATAACACTTAATGTTATTATTCCTTGGAGGTGCAACTATCTTAGGACTTCTTCTAGTGAGGCCATATCCTCTTCTATCATGAACCTTGCAATTCATTGCCTTGTGACCAAACTCATTGCATGAGTAGCAATATCCTTGGAAAAGTTATCCTTTCCCATAATCCTGTCTTTCATGTGTCCTGCACTATGAAGCCATGTGCCCAAACCTATGACATGAAAAACATCTTCCATTGAAGCTTCCTTGTCTTGACCTCATTGGTCTTCTAGTTCCTCTTGACCTATTCTGATTGTTGTTCCATATGAATCTTCTTTACCCATTGTCCCTATTCTTATTGGACTCACTACAATATGACTCATCCTTAGGAGTTTCACTTTCACTTCCACTCTCATATGAGAAACCCTCTTCTAAAGTATCCTCTTCTTTTGAAGTGTCTTCAAAACTGGTAGTTAACTTATCTTCTTGAACTTGTTTGCTTCCAAGACCTATCTTGTTTGTTGCTCTTCTTTGTATCTTGACTATTTTATCCACACTCTTTGCACTGTTTACATACTTGTATAGCTTATTCTTGGAATCCTCTAAATCTTCCTTTAGTAGGGCCACTTCTTGTGTTAACTTTTCACATTCCAAGATCTTTGCTTCTAACTTATCTTTGAACTTGCTTGCCTTAGCCTTTGAATTTTCTAAATCCTCTATGAGCAATAATATTTCTTCATCACATTCTTGAAACTGACTTTCAAGCTTAGAGTGTTGCTTTCTTACCTTCTTTATTATGTCAAGGGCATAGATAAGTTCTCCCTTGAGATCATAGCCATTCTCTATTGAATAATCCTCTATTTGTTTACCTTTGTCCATATCATTTCTTTCTTTTGGCTTGTCTTCTATAGGATCACTCACTTCATCTTCTAATGCCATTAGAATATTTTCATCTAGTCTATCAAGTGCATCTTCAAAATCATCATCACTGAAACTATAACCATCCCTTGTGCAATCATCTTCAAGATGTCCAAATCTACCACATCTAAAACACTTGAGAATAACTGGAGTCTTTCTCTTAACTGGTTCTTTCTCTTCAACCATAAATAGGACTTCATCTCTATCATTGTCTGAAAAACTAGCATCACTATCAATTGAGTACTTACTTGCATTATCCGCATAGTAGCTTCTCTTTTGCCTTTGGAAGAACTTCTTCCCTTGTCTGTTTTGTCCATCCTTGCTTTTCTTCTGGTACCTGTGTCTTTCTGATTCCCTGTACCTGTGATCCTATTTTTCTTCATCATTGTTGCTCTTTGGTTCTTTGCACTCTGTTGCATAATGTCCATACTTTCCACAATTGAAACACTTAATAGATCTTAGATCTATAGGTCTTCTGGAACCTTTATCTCTTCTACCATAATTTGCTTCTTCATCACTAGATGACTCACTGCTTGATTCTGTCTTCTTACCCTTTTTATTTTTGTCCACTTTGAATGCAACTTCTTTCGGAGGAATAGGATCTTTTGTTCTTATCTCAAAAGTAGTAAGCATGCCAAGCAAAGAATTCCTTGTCAAAGAATCACTATCAATTGATGTTTCTATAGCAGAAACCTTTTCACTGTACCTTTTTGGAAGAGTTCTCAAGATCTTATCACAAGCATCAGATTCATCAACCTTCATTCCAAGACCTTTCATCTCATGTATAAGTTCATCAACCTTGTTGAGATAGTCACGAATGTTTTCATCATCCCTCATTCTTAGGTTCTCAAATTCTCCTTTGAGATTTTTGATCTTAGCTTTCTTGACACTTTTATCACCTTCATATATGGTATGCAATAGTTCCCACATGTCTTTTGTTGTTGTACATTCCATAACCTTCATAGATTCTGATCTACGCAACCCTTTTATAATTGCATTCATAGCTCTTGAATTTGCATGCATTAGAAGCTTACCTTCCTTATATATAGGAGGATTGGCTGTTGAATCATATCCAAATTCCATTGCATCCCAAACTTCATTGCCAAGTGCCATCAGGTGAAATCTCATCAGCACACACCAATACAAGAAGTCACTTCCATCAAATACTAGTACTGCATTATTGAAGGACCCATATTTTTTATCCTTTTGATCCATTGTGTTCTTAGACCACTTTTCCTTCAAGCTGTCAAACTCTTCTGAAGGAACCCACTCTGATACCAATTGAAGAACACAAGCTTATACTGAGAGGGGGGTGAACAGTATAAGACCACTTTTTACTTTTCTTTTCAATTCAATATTATGCAGTGTATAGATAGCAATATCAATAGCAGTAATCAAAGCAATGCACAGAACACCATACACAATAGAGACACAAATTTTAACGTGGTTCACCCAATGTGGGCTACCTCCATAGAGAAAATATTTCTTCTAAATATTTCTCAAATAATCTCTTGGGAATCCTTCCCAATTACAATGTTTATGGACCTCTATCCAAAGGAGATGTTGATCCCCTAAATCTCAAGTTCATGGATCTCTTCCATAGGAGAACTCTTTCCCCTTCAACTCTGGCTAGTGATCTTCTAGAAGACTCTGTCTCTCTACTGCACTGACTGGTGGATCTCTCTCCACTTGAAGACTCCTCACTCAGAAGATCTATCTTCAATTGTCTTGGTTGCTGGATCTCTATCCACTAAGACTCTGTCCTCTATACTCTATCACCTCCAAAGCTCTATCAATAGGTTCACTCAGAACCTTCTTAAATCTGCTCAATAGGTTCACTCAGAACCTGCTCAAATCTGCTCAATAGGTCCACACAAAACCTGCTCAAATCTTCTCAATAGGTCCACTCAGAACCTGCTCAAATCTGCTCAATAGGTCCACACAGAACCTACTCAAATCTCTCAATAGGTCCACACAAAACTTTCCAAATTCTCCCAAAAAGTCCACATAGAACCTATCCAAATATACTCAACAAGCTCACTCAGAACTTGTCCAAATCTCTCAATAAGTCCTCTCTAGGACTTGCTCAAATCTGCATTGCAAGCTTCCACAAAAGCTTACACAAAATCAGTCCACAAGCCTTCTCAAAGACTTACCTCAAATCAGCTTAACAAGTCCACACAGAACTTGTTCAATCTCATAGAATCATAAAGAGAATTGTTAGAGACTCAATATGTTCTATACTCAAAGCTCAATCTCAACTCAAATCAATCTCATAGAAGCATAAAGAGAATTTTTAGAGACTCAATATGTTCTATACTCAAATCCTAATCTCAACTCAAATCAATCTCATAGAAGCATAGAGAGAATTGTTAGAGACTCAATATGTTCTATACTCAATCTCAATCTCAACTCAAATCAATCTCATAGAAGCATAGAGAGAATTTTTAGAGACTCAATATGTTCTATACTCAATCTCAACTCAAATCAGAATATAGAAAAGTTTGTTTCATGGAACTTGAACAACCACTTCACACAAACACTTGACTAGGCTCAATCAACTCTACTCAACCAATCACCTCAAGGAACAACCCTTTCTCACAAACCCTAGTCCAAGCATGTATCAACCAACTCAAAATATTTCCAACAATGCTCAACCACAAATCTCACATAACAATGATACTCATGTTCTTTTCTAACTCAAGTTCAAGTTCTTTGCATAACCAATTGGCTTCAACAACAATGCTTATAAAACAAGGTTTAATCACAACTCTCAATCCAGAAAACCTTGAAGCATTAAACCAACCACTTTCAAAAAGGAAACCACAATCAATCCTTTTCTCTCCAATGATATTTTCAGAAATCAATCACCCAATCAAGTCAATGGAGAATATTGCCCATACCTTTTTGATGCCAAGTAGTTGTCCACAAAATCTGTCAAACTCAACACACTTTCAAATATTTCCTTATCAACCACAAGGAGGTTAGAGGACTTGAGTAATATCACAACAATAAAAATAATATCCCAATAACACCTTATTACTCCTACTCAATAAAATTCACCATGTCCTCTCATGAAAGAAATAATCCCCTTTGAAAAAGAATAAATCAAACTCACTTTTGAACCTCTTTTACAAAACCAGAAATATCTCTTTACACACACCTTATTTCTCCTTCTAAGCAAGTTAATCAAATAGCCCTTGAAAAATGCTTTCCAACGATATATAATATGCTACCCTTCCAAAAATAAAACCATCAAAAATTTCCCAATTTTCTAGGGCATAGCATAACCCTTATTTCTCCTTAAGGCTATTTAACAAAAATTAAAACATAAAAAATTAACTTGCCTTTGCCTCTCGGAGGGATTCGATCCCCCGACGTCCTCCTTCCCAATGCCTTAGCCGCAGCCAAGCCATCGTTGGGCCATGCCCTCACGTGCCTAAAAAGGCATGACCAACATCAAATACCTCACAAACCAACGCTTTCAAAATAATCAAAACACGCTTCGAGCGCTTTGTCCTTGCAAGCAAACCTCAAGCGAATCGAACGCGAGACCTCCTCTCTCTTGCCAAGCCAACACACCACTAAGCCATGCTGGCCTATGTGCTCAACAACTCCGCACGTTCTCTGCTTCCACTTTTCGTAAATCGTCAAGCCTTTAAGAATCACAAGCCTTTTCGCATGCGCTCAACGAAAATGCAAGGGTAAGTGATTAATGTCTTTGATGGCATTATATATAATGCCCTTGTCTTCTTATGCAATCACGTCGGTGCTTCGAATAAATTCGACGTCGACGTGGTTTTAATTTATAATATATTTAAATTTAAATTTAAATTTAAATATTATAAATTAAAACAAACCAACCTTAGGTTTTAGTTTAAATAAACCTTGGAGCCTTGTCTTAATGCACAACCTTGGTGAAATCAAATATTATTTATAAAATTTAAATTCCTTGTGAATTTAAATAATTTATAAATAATTATTAAACCTCCTTTTTAACTTTTGCAATAACCCATCTTGGGTTTTTATGGACCAATCGCTTAACTTTGTGCTCCCATTAATATTAAAATATTATGGAGCCTTTTTCCTTTCACTTTTGCATCGATGAAGCTTTTTCCTGGATGAATGTGACAACCTTGAATGACTTTATTTCTTGTCGAATTCTTTGATAAGAGTGATAACTCTATCAGGTGACATCAATGACAACTTTGACTTAGAGGACTCAAAATGTCCAACAATCTCCCCCTTTGTCATTGATGGCAACCCATATCCTTTTACTGAAACTTGACCTTCTTTTTGCTCCCCTGGGACTTTGCTCCCCCTGGCTCAATGCTCTCTCAAATATCAAGTCTCTCCCCATATCAAATCTCTCCCCAACATACACAAATCTCTCCCCCTTTGACATCAATGGCAAAGGGTCACCTTTGGGGCTTGGGGCTAAGAATGAGCCTCTTAGCTTAGCCCCTCCCCCACCACCTCATGGGGTGGGAGTATTTCTACTCCCCGAAAGCACTGCTCTTTATCTTTATCTTTCTCTCTTCTTTTCTGAGTCTTCTGAATCCTCTCACTATTTCTTTCCAAGTCATCATCCATGTTCCTATCATCACTTATGTTCCTATTCCTGTTCTTGTTCTCATCCATGTTCCTGTTCCTATTCTCATCCATGTTCCTATTCTTGTTCTCATCCTTGTTCTTATTCTTTTCTTATTCTCTATTCCTATTATTTTTTGAGTCTCTATTCCTATTCATCTTCTTATTTTTGTTCATATTCTTGTTCTTGTTCATATTCATGTTCCTGTTCATGCTTGATTCTAGAATATTTTCTCTACACCATCTTGCTATGTGACCATCATTATTGCACTTATAACACTTAATGTTATTATTCCTTGGAGGTGCAACTATCTTAGGACTTCTTCTAGTGAAGCCATATCCTCTTCTATCATGAACCCTGCAATTCATTGCCTTGTGACCAAACTCATTGCATGAGTAGCAATATCCTTGGAAAAGTTGTCCTTTCCCATAATCTTGTCTTTCATGTGTCCTGCACTGTGAAGCCATGTGCCCAAACCTGTGACATGAAAAACATCTTCCATTGAAGCTTCCTTGTCTTGACCTCATTGGTCTTCTAGTTCCTCTTGACCTGTTCTGATTGTTGTTCCATCTGAATCTTCTTTACCCATTGTCCTTATTCCTGTTGGACTCACTACAATCTGACTCATCCTTAGGAGTTTCACTTTCACTTCCGCTCTCATCTAAGAAACCCTCTTCTGAAGTATCCTCTTCTTCTGAAGTGTCTTCAAAACTAGTAGTTAACTTATCTTCTTGAACTTGTTTGCTTCCAAGACCTATCTTGTTTGTTGCTCTTCTTTGTATCTTGACTATTTTATCCACACTCTTTGCACTGTTTACATACTTGTATAGCTTATTCTTGGAATCCTCTAAATCTTCCTTTAGTAGGGCCACTTCTTGTGTTAACTTTTCACATTCCAAGATCTTTGCTTCTAACTTATCTTTGAACTTGCTTGCCTTAGCCTTTGACTTTTCTAAATCCTCTATGAGCAATAATATTTCTTCATCACATTCTTGAAACTGACTTTCAAGCTTAGAGTGTTGCTTTCTTACCTTCTTTACTATGTCAAGGGCATAGATAAGTTCTCCCTTGAGATCATAGCCATTCTCTGCTGAATAATCCTCTATTTTTTTACCTTTGTCCATATCATTTCTTTCTTTTGGCTTGTCTTCTATAGGATCACTCACTTCATCTTCTAATGCCATTAGAAGATTTTCATCTGGTCTATCAAGTGCATCTTCAAAATCATCATCACTAAAACTATAACCATCCCTTGTGCAATCATCTTCAAGATGTCCAAATCTACCACATCTAAAACACTTGAGAATAACTGGAGTCTTTCTCTTAAATGGTTCTTTCTCTTCAACCATAAATAGGACTTCATCTCTATCATTGTCTGAAAAACTAGCATCACTATCAATTGAGTACTTACTTGCATTATCCGCATAGTAGCTTCTCTTTTGCCTTTGGAAGAACTTCTTCCCTTGTCTATTTTGTCCATCCTTGCTTTTCTTTTGGTACCTATATCTTTATGATTCCCTGTACCTATGATCCTATTTTTCTTCATCATTGTTGCTCTTTGGTTCTTTGCACTCTATTGCATAATGTCCATACTTTCCACAATTGAAACACTTAATAGATCTTAGATCTATAGGTCTTCTAGAACCTTTATCTCTTCTACCATAATTTGCTTCTTCATCACTAGATGACTCACTACTTGATTCTATCTTCTTACCCTTTTTATTTTTGTCCACTTTGAATGCAACTTCTTTCGGAGGAATAGGATCTTTTGTTCTTATCTCAAAAGTAGTAAGCATGCCAAGCAAAGAATTCCTTGTCAAAGAATCACTATCAATTGATGTTTCTATAGCAGAAACCTTTTCACTATACCTTTTTGGAAGAGTTCTCAAGATCTTATCACAAGCATCAGATTCATCAACCTTCATTCCAAGACCTTTCATCTCATGTATAAGTTCGTCAACCTTGTTGAGATAGTCATGAATGTTTTCATCATCCCTCATTCTTAGGTTCTCAAATTCTCCTTTGAGATTTTTGATCTTAGCTTTCCTGACACTTTTATCACCTTCATATATGGTATGCAATAGTTCCCACATGTCTTTTGTTGTTGTACATTCCATAACCTTCATAGATTCTGATCTACGCAACCCTTTTATAATTGCATTCATAGCTCTTGAATTTGCATGCATTAGAAGCTTACCTTCCTTATCTGTAGGAGGATTGGCTGCTGAATCATATCCAAATTCCACTGCATCCCAAACTTCATTGCCAAGTGCCATCAGGTGAAATCTCATCAGCACACACCAATACAAGAAGTCACTTCCATCAAATATTGGTACTGCATTATTGAAGGACCCATATTTTTTATCCTTTTGATCCATTGTGTTCTTAGACCACTTTTCCTTCAAGCTGTCAAACTCTTCTGAAGGAACCCACTCTGATACCAATTGAAGAACACAAGCTTATACTGAGAGGGGAGGTGAACAATATAAGACCACTTTTTACTTTTCTTTTCAATTCAATATTATGTAGTGTATAGATAGCAGTATCAATAGCAGTAATCAAAGCAATGCACAAAACACCATACACAATAGAGACACATATTTTAACGTGGTTCACCCAATGTGGGCTACCTCCATAGAGAAAATATTTCTTCTAAATATTTCTCAAATAATATCTTGGGAATCCTTCCCAATTACAATGTTTATGGACCTCTATCCAAAGGAGATGTTGATCCCCTAAATCTCAAGTTCATGGATCTCTTCCATAGGAGAACTCTTTCCCCTTCAACTCTGGCTAGTGATCTTCTAGAAGACTCTGTCTCTCTACTGCACTGAATGGTGGATCTCTCTCCACTTGAAGACTCCTCACTCAGAAGATCTATCTTCAATTATCCTGGCTGTTGGATCTCTATCCACTGAGACTCTATCCTCTATACTCTATCACCTCCAAAGCTCTATCAATAGGTTCACTCAGAACCTTCTTAAATATGCTCAATAGGTTCACTCAGAACCTGCTCAAATATGCTCAATAGGTCCACACAGAACCTGCTCAAATATTCTCAATAGGTCCACAAAGAACCTACTCAAATATTCTCAACAGGTCCACTAGAACCTACTCAAATATACTCAATAGTCCACACAGAACCTTCCAAATCTACTCAACAAGTCTCACTCAAACTTTCCAAATCTCTCAACAGGTCCACATAAACCTATCCAAATTTTCTCAACAAGCTCACTCAGAACTTGTCCAAATCTCTCAATAAGTCCTCTCTAGGACTTGCTCAAATCTGCATTGCAAGCTTCCACAAAAGCTTACACAAAATCAGTCCACAAGCCTTCTCAAAGACTTACCTCAAATCAGCTTAACAAGTCCACACAGAACTTGTTCAATCTCATAGAATCATAAAGAGAATTGTTAGAGACTCAATATGTTCTATACTCAAAGCTCAATCTCAACTCAAATCAATCTCATAGAAGCATAAAGAGAATTGTTAGAGACTCAATATGTTCTATACTCAAATCCCAATCTCAACTCAAATCAATCTCATAGAAGCATAGAGAGAATTGTTAGAGACTCAATATGTTCTATACTCAAATCTCAATCTCAACTCAAATCAATCTCATAGAAGCATAAAAATTGTTAGAGACTCAATATGTTCTATACTCAATCTCAACTCAGAATATAGAAAAGTTTGTTTCATGGAACTTGAACAACCACTTCACACAAACACTTGACTAGGCTCAATCAACTCTACTCAACCAATCACCTCAAGGAACAACCCTTTCTCACAAACCCTAGTCCAAGCATGTATCAACCAACTCAAAATATTTCCAACAATGCTCAACCACAAATCTCACATAACAATGATACTCATGTTCTTTTCTAACTCAAGTTCAAGTTCTTTGCATAACCAATTGGCTTCAACAACAATGCTTATAAAACAAGGTTTAATCACAACTCTCAATCCAGAAAACCTTGAAGCATTAAACCAACCACTTTCGAAAAGGAAACCATAATCAATCCTTTTCTCTCCAATGATATTTTTCAGAAATCAATCACCCAATCAAGTCAATGGAGAATATTGCCCATACCTTTTTGATGCCAAGTAGTTGTCCACAAAATCTGTCAAACTCAACACACTTTCAAATATTTCCTTATCAACCACAAGGAGGTTAGAGGACTTGAGTAATATCACAACAATAAAAATAATATCCCAATAACACCTTATTACTCCTACTCAATAAAATTCACCATGTCCTCTCATGAAAGAAATAATCCCCTTTGAAAAAGAATAAATCAAACTCACTTTTGAACCCCTTTTACAAAACTAGAAATATCTCTTTACACACACCTTATTTCTCCTTCTAAGCAAGTTAATCAAATAGCCCTTGAAAAATGCTTTCCAATGATATATAATATGCTACCCTTCCAAAAATAAAACCATCAAAAATTTCCCAATTTTCTAGGGCATAACATAACCCTTATTTCTCCTTAAGGCTATTTAACAAAAAATTAAAACATAAAAAATTAACTTGCCTTTGCCTCTCGGAGGGATTCGATCCCTCGACGTCCTCCTTCCCAATGCCTTAGCCGCAACCAAGCCACCGTTGGGCCACGCGCCCTCACGTGCCAAAAAAAAACCCCAAAACAAAAAAAAAAACCTCAAGCGAATCGAACGTGGGACCTCCTCTCTCTTGCCAAGCCAACACACCACTAAGCCACGCTGGCCTATGTGCTCAACAACTCCGCACGTTCTCTGCTTCCACTTTTCATAAATCGTCAAGCCTTTAAGAATCACAAGCCTTTTCGCATGCGCTCAACAAAAATGCAAGGGTAAGTGATTAATGTCTTTGATGGCATTATATATAATGCCCTTGTCTTCTTATGCAATCACGTCGGCGCTTCGAATAAATTCGACGTCGGCGTGGTTTTAATTTATAATATATTTAAATTTAAATTTAAATTTAAATATTATAAATTAAAACAAACCAACCTTAGGTTTTAGTTTAAATAAACCTTGGAGCCTTGTCTTAATGCACAACCTTGGCGAAATCAAATATTATTTATAAAATTTAAATTCCTTGTGAATTTAAATAATTTATAAATAATTATTAAACCTCCTTTTTAACTTTTGCAATAACCCATCTTGGGTTTTTATGGACCAATCGCTTAACCTGTGCTCCCATTAATATTAAAATATTATGGAGCCTTTTTCCTTTCACTTTTGCATTGATGAAGCTTTTTCCTGGATGAATGTGACAACCTTGAATGACTTTATTTCTTGCCGAATTCTTTGATAAGAGTGATAACTCTATCAGGTGACATCAATGACAACTTTGACTTAGAGGACTCAAAATGTCCAACAAATGTAGTGTATATTGATTATGATATTGTCTTGATTGAAATAACCTATTTGATTGGCTTCTTGAATTTGTTTGATTTCCTTGATTTGATTTCTTGGATTGAATCTACAATAATTTGTACTATGTCCTCTTTTCCTGTAAACTTGACAATATTTATCATTCCATTTTGTTTTGTTCCTTGAAAAAGAAATAACATTTTCTTGTGGATTATCTTTTGAGACAAAGACATTGTTAGTCATTTCATCTTTGATTGAATTATCCACTTCATATTATTTTAGCATATTGACTAACTCATCAAACGATGTATCTTTACTTAGAATTTGTAAAGATGTGACAAGATGCTTGTAGCTTTCTAGAAGCGCTCTCAAAATTACTTGAGCAAGAAAATTATCTTCTACCGTATTTCCTAAGGTTAATAATTTCCCTTTTATATCTACCACTTTTCTTAGAAATAATTATATGCTTTCACCACTATTAACTTTTAGAGAATGCACTTGGGTTTGAAGATTCAAGATAGTGGCTTTATTATTTTCTTCAAATATCTTGGCTAAAGTATTCCATGCTTCTGTAGAAGTTACTACTAAACTAATGTATGGTTGTATATCATATGTAATTGAGAATGTTATTATCATGAGTCATTTTGCTTCATCTTCCTTATATTTTTGAATTTCCCTAGAATTTTTAGTAGGTTTAGTTTTTGCATCTTTAACAATATCCCAAATATTTTCTACTATCAATATTGATATTTATTTTTTTCATGAGGTGTAATTAGGACCTTTGAGTAGTTGATATTTTGAAAGAAAGAATTTATTTGTTGTCATGAGTAGACTACCTTATATCTCCCTAGTTTAGTTTATCAAACAATTATTTGATGCAATCTCAAATTCTCTATTCTTTATTTCTCCTTAGTTTTGAATGATAGACTAAGGATAAATTTTCAATGTTTGACTTTATGTTGACAACCTTTTATCTCCCTAGTTTTGATATAATTATTCAATGTTATGTTTTGTAGAATACCTTGTATCTCCCTAGCAATTGAATGATAATATAAATTTTCAACTTCTATTCTTCAAAATAACTACTTTATTTTCCTCTTGTCAATCAATAATTTGAATGCAATTTCAATCTTTCAAATCTTCAAACTTATGTCTCTTCCAATTTTGAATTAGAGACTAAATTATTAATGCAATTTTTTCTTTGTCAAAAGTTCTATGTTAAATTCCTTTTATCTCCCAAATTTCAAGAATATAATTCCCATTTCTAAATTTCAAAAATCTATGTTGATGTTGAATTCCTTATAACTCCAAGTTTAGAAATTTAGAAACTCTATGAAAGAATATTTGGAGTTTTGTATTCCTAATTTGATGTAGGATACCTTATTTCTACAAAATTATCAAATTGTAAATATTTCAAATTGTTTTGTAAACTGAAATGTTCAAATTACAAAACTTCAAAAATAATTACTTCAATGTTCAAATCAGTCTTCATATCTTTATAAAAACTTTCAAATTGCAATAGTCATATTTCTAAGGGTTTAAATAATACTTCGTTTTATCTCTCCAAAAATAATTTCAACTTAACCTTAGATAATAAAAATCTCTTATAACCTTATAACTCCTATATTGGCATATAATTAATTTCAAATGAAACGTATTACCTCCAAAACTTGAGGTCCTCTTGCTTTGCTACCGTATTCTAACTTGCTTTGGAAAATGGGTGCTCTCTCTCCTCCTTGATTGGTCAACTATTCTCCAAGCTATTCCAAGGTGCTTGAAACTTTAATGTACGTCCTCCTTGTTGTAGTAAATGTGGTTGTGCAAGTGTATTTTCATCTCATGCAATAAATGGGTGCTTCAAGACATTATATCTTCCCTTGGATTATTGAATACCAAGTGAAAAATGGCACCAAAACTCTTCCTTGCTCTTTCCAACGTATTCTAAAAACATTTCTCTTGCTTCAAATGACTTATGGTGCTCCTCCTTGTGATAAGTGGTATGAACAATTTTATAACGTTAACCAACCTTGCAAATGATAATTTTAAACACTTTATGCTTTAGGTAACGTACTATTCTCCTTGATTGTGTTATTCCTCTTCTTCTAATGCTTGGTCGCTTGTGTCAACGTCCTACATAAAGCAATGCAACATTATGGATGCCAATTCTTTGCTTCCCTTCTTGGCAGTTACAAAACCCTAGATGTTTGGTTTCTCCTTATGGCTTTTCAATATCCAAATATTATCTTCATTTTTTACTTACATTTCTAATCTTTTAAACAATTCCTCTTCTCTAATGGTGGCTCTTCTTTGCTTAGGCCTCCACCTTTCATTGGTGGCTCTCTAAAACGATGCTCTATGGGTGGCTCTTCTCCTATATTTGTTGGCTCCTCTCTTCTACCCGGTAGCTCTTATCCTTTATGTTCAATGGCTTCTTTTGTAAGATGGTGGCTCTTCTTTCAATATGGTGTTGCCTCCACGTTTGCTCGGTGGATCTACCACCCTTTTTGGTGACTTTAGTTCACCAATATTTTTAGCAATTTTGGTGCTCATCTTGGTGTCTTTAGAAACTTTAAATATACCTTAACTTTGAGCACTATTCAAATTTTCTTTTATTCAATAGATATTATAACTAGTCTACACATATTTTAATTTAAAAAAATAACATATATTATTTTTTCCTTATCATTCATTTTCAACCACTTTTAACTCCAATCCTTACTGTTATATTTTGTAGATTCAAGAATAATAATGATGTCTACTTTCTTGGCTTGGAGACACTTGACTCAAACTTATTTTTATTGAATTTTAACAAATCTAATATGGTGCTTTTAAAAACATGAAATAACTACTTTTAATACTTGTATAAGAACACTTTTATAGCACCAATATTACACACCTCTTATGGCCTTATTTGTGGCTAGTCTTCTCGGTGATTTACTATCTCTAATTTATTAATTTTGCAGCTCAAATCCCTTCTTCTTTGCTACTCGATAATCATCAATTTTGTAGCTCTAATTGCTGCCAAAAAATCAGCTTTCTCGCTGTCCTAATGCCTTGAAAAATGCAGCTCTTCTCTTATACAGAAATGATGCCAAAACTTCCTTTGCTTTGTTGTTCAAATATTTTCCAAATATATCCCTAAACTCCTTCAAAATCCTGCTCACTTTTATCCTTCTAATGTTGCCCAAATATTCTCTTCAAAACTATTCTAAAATTTTCAAAATCACAACTCTATACTTTCTTCAATTTGTTGTCTTGTTACCTTTCAAATTCTACCTTTAAAAACAACAACCTACTCCTTTGCAAATAATCCTTCAAAAATGTTTTTGGTTGTCCTCAAACTTTTCAAAAACTATAGCCTCTTCAATTCTTATTCCTTCCTAAATATTGTTGTCAAATTCTAAATTCAAATTTGATCTCTTTCGATCTCCTCTTCCTCAAGAATCTGGATGTCTTGAGGCCTTCAAAAACCTTCTCAAAATTTGGTAAAATTCTTGCCAAATTTGTCTTCCTTTTGGGCTTGTTGTCGAATGGCGACAATTATCCCAAATTCTTCTTTTTAGGAGCTTCTCCTGCTTGCAATATTCTATCATGAACTTTCTTCAAATATCCTCCAATGACCACTTCTTCAACTTTGCAATGAGGCTTTCTCTAGCCTTATTCTTCTTCTCCAAATTCTCTTGAGACCTCTTATATTGGATCTTCTAATTTAGCAGCTACACAATTATTTTTCTCAAAACTTCAATGATACCTTTCCTTGGTCTCTTCAATATTCCAACTGTGGAAATTCTGTAATGAGATCTCTTTCTTGGATCTCTAAATTTTGCTGCTTCTCAAATCTGTAATATATTTTTCTAGTCCATCTCTATCTTCAATCTCCAATCTTCTATCTTCCAAATCTCGAAAATTTTCAATGTGATCTCTTTCTTGGGTCTCTTCAAGTCTTCAATATACACTCTTCAATATTCAATGAATCCTCTTTTTGGACCTCGATAGTCCGCAATGTCTACTCTTTTGTTGCAACTCAAAACTAATCCCTACACGAGGAAAGCACATAGAATTTTAGGCAACCGAAGGTGAAATTTTTCTCTATCTATTGTAGGAAGCTTCTCAACTTCTAATAATATTTTCTATAATAAAAACTTAGATAATAGTAACCAAATACATTCAAATTTCTAAAATTCTAAAATCAATAAACTTCACTAGCTATTCCCAAAACTAGTGGAAATAAATCTATGTTGAGTCCTAGTCTTCACGAGTTTTTCTTCAACCTTGTGGAAAGACTCTAGCCAAATATTAATCTAGAATCTTCTTTTTTCTATAAAAATTTTCAATAGGACCTCCTTCTAGGGTATCTTAATCTCATCAATATCAAGGTCTATCTTCAAGACCTGTAAATTTCCTTCTATTCTAAATTTACTCTTGGAATAGGTAAATCTTCAACCTTCACTGGTTTTCCTTCAACATAGTGAAAAATACTATCTTCTCTGGTTTTCTTTTCTAGAGGTAATTTCTTCAACTTCACTAGTTTCTCCTTAACAAGTGGAAATCTCCTTTACTATCAAGAAACCTATGCAAGATAAAACCTTGTTGTGGCTTGGATACCACTGTTAGCTTTTGAAGCTAAATACTTAAGATAAAATAACCATAATATCTGAAATAAAGTTGCAATATGAAATATATGATAATTGAAAACTATTGAACATATAAAAATCATAAACAACTTCAAAAATAACTCAAAAAAATGCCATGAACACATACTCAAAAAAATTGTATCTCAATTGAATAAATATCTCAAATACACCATACTTCTCCACACTCTCAGTGTACAATTATATATCTCACACACACAATCATATACATGTATATAATAGAATGTGACTCTTCATATGGAGCACTCTTGACCTTCACTCTTTTAGAGACTGTTAAACTTCCTACTCTATAGACTCATGTGCACATGGACTATTATGCACATTTACATTACCAAAATACTTTGCACACTTGTGCATTTATTACATTGCATAAAGTAAATACTCACACTCTAATCTAGGATACTATTTCCTATATAAATATGTACCCAAGGTAGTACATTAGTATGTACCAAATAATGTAATATATTCCAACACAAAACTTGTCCCAAGCTGTAATTTATCAATTTGTACCTTGTAAACAAGGGGCAAAAATCTAGCTTACCAAATTCACACCCTATCAGAGTAGGGCATGAATCTGGTTTGGATGCCTTTTTTGGATCCTGAAATAACAAAAAATGGGGTGCAAAACGATGAAAAATAGACTTGCAAATAAACTAAAGTAAATGCAAAACCTGATGAGCTAATAGAGAAAGCAAGGAGCAATGAAGGGGTGGAACAAGCACTCTAAGAAGGTTGATATATCCAATCACCAAGGCTCCTCCACTTGATCCCCAAGGACAACCAACACCAAAGCACAAAATAACAAAACAACAACTTATAGCAGAAGGGCACTTGTTAGCATGAGCAAATGAGTGAGTCAATAATTAGAATCTCCAAAGAACTTGTTGGGATATCTTATGGAAAAATAGGGAATCCAAACCCTTATTTATAATAGGTTTAAAGGGCAAAATGGGCGGGAAAATGAAATTTCATTGCAGGCAAAGGTTGACCCCAAGACAAGTCGATGAGAGGAGAGGGTTTAGTGAGAAAAACCCCTAGAACACCAAATTCATACCTCGTAATTAAAGGGCATGAATTTGGCAAGTCAAATTCATACCCCATATGGATCGGGCATGAATTTGGTAAAGCTAAGGAAATAGGGCAAAGGGAGAAGGCAAAAGGGCCCCAAATTTGCACTTAACAAGTTTGGGTGGCTGACTAGGGATCTAAGGAAAAATTGACTCATTTTGATGGGTCAATTTTCTGTGTCTACACCAAGTTACATGCATACCATTGAAAAATTATCATATGGTTATCAAGTACTTTGTATTCTCTAAATCCAAATTTCAAACTATCAATGTTGAAAAGTATTACCCAAAATGAAAGGACTAGTTACAAAATAAGGAAGGGTGACTTTGAATTCAACACATATAATGCACTTTGTTTTGTATATTCACCTTGGTGTTTTATAAGAAGCATCTAGATGCATAAATTAAGAAGGTATTTTCACCTAAGAGAGTTAAGCACTAGATTCAAATCAATAAGATTCCTCACTTCTCAACACTAGTATGTATAGGTAAAGAATCATAGAAACAAGTGAAGTGAAGCGACAAATATATGAGTTGATTGAACAAGATTTATCTTTAGTAACATATGATAATAATAAAGGAGAATTTGAAATGCTTTTAAAATATTTAAGGTCACAATAGAGATAGATTTAAGGTTTGTAGATGTAAGAAGAAATAATAGGTCATGATGGAGTTGGCTTTATGGTTTGTAGATTTAAGAAGAAACATGTCATGGTAGAGCTAGCTTAAAGGTTTATAGATCTAAAAAGAAATAACAAGTCATGATAGATTTGGCTTGAAGGTTTTCAAATCTAAGAAGAAACAAAAGATCATGACAAATATAGCTTATAGGTTTGTAGCCCTAAGAAGAAACAAGTCATGGTAGAGCTAGCTTGAAGGTTTGGAGATCTAAATAGAAACAACATATCATAATAGAGTTGGATTAAAGGTTTACAAATATAAGAAGAAATAATAGGTCACAACAGTTATGGCTTGAAGGTTTACAAATCTAAGAAGAAAGAACAAATCACGATGGATTTGGCTTGAATGTTTATAGATTTTTGGAGAATCATCATATCTGAGAAGAACAATAGATCACAATGGAGTTGGCTTGAAGGTTTACAAATCTAAGAAGAAATAAGTCATAGTGAAGTTGGCTTGTAGATATAAAGAAAAACAATAGGTCATGATAGAGCCAACTTTAAGGTTTTTAGATCTACGAAGAAATATGAAGTCATGATATAATTGGCTTGAAGGTTTGCATCTCTACCAATTCAAAGGAAGAAAAAATAGGTCACAACAGAGCTAACCAAAATATAAGGAACATCAATAATATAATGTCATCATACATTACATTAGGCACACCATACATAAAAATTGGTATGATAATAAATTTTATGCATCATATCTCAATAGATATATCACAAAATTGGCCTAATGGCCTCCCAAAATCCCTCCTCAAAATTAACAAAAGGGTGTCAAGTCTCCCCCCAAAATGGTTGTCAATTGTAAAGCACTGACTCAGCTATGTGATCCCATATCAAGGACCCCTATTTCTATTATTGGCGATGGCCCTCTTGCTAGCAATGGTGATGGTGGAATGTGGATAAACCTATGTAAATGATGGTGGAATGTGGATAAAACTATGTATATCATTAACCTCAAATAGGATTATGACCTTGTTTGTGTTAATGATAGGTGCCTCTTATCAGCTAGTATAACAATATAATAGATTTCTCGATAATGTGTTGACCACTTTATCTCTACTTGTAGGTTTTCCTAGACCTATGTCAATTTCTTTTCCATAACCCTCATTACTAGTTCTCCACTCTCTAAGCCCACAATTACTACCTAAGACACTATCACATCCAACTCTATGGTCAGGTGGTCAATTACCTATTGTATCATTGTGAACTCCCTAACATACTTTACCTATAGTATGGCAAAGCGATATGCCAACTAATCTCTCTCCTCTTGTAGGACTGTCACCTCTCGCTCTTATATTTGTTAGATATTAGTTATTTGTATTTTTTGCTCCATGTCCTCCACATCACTCATGGCCTCCTAAGTAGTCATATCATCCTTGGCAATCATTAGTGCATACTAAATCTCTATTGTCTATTGCAATAGGGTTGCCTGCTTTATCTCTATCATGACATAATGTGGTCTACTCAATCCAACCTTGACCATCACACTCACATGTGGGAGCAATGTCAAAAGAGGTATAATTAACAATGATACCTCTAATTATGTCCATTACGTAGTCACCTATATCTCCTGATATCTCCTATATGCTTTTCATGGGTGCCTATGCAAAATCTAAGTTGCTCATCATAAAGCACCTATTGGTCATACCTCTGTTGGGGTGACCCTCTAGGACCAAAATTGGTGGTACCACTGCCAATATCCTAGAACCAATTCATAATCATATTTCCCTAGATCAACTATATTTGCATCATTTGTATTAGCCTTAAGATAATTATCAGGAATTAAAAGGTCACGAGATCCTCTCTCATATGTCAATCATCAAAACTAGATAGGTCTTGGTGGTATGTCTTATTGTATTATAAATTGCCATGAAATCTAGTTGAGCTAGTGCAACTCTCACTCTCCCCATGGTCTAACTAACCATCTCACCCATCAAACTCATGCAAAAAAATATTTATCATCTCATCAACTAGGATTCCCTCTCTAGGGTCTCCAAACCATCTACCCAATATGTAGGTCATTATTGCCCTTGTGTGTTGCCACCAATGTCCCTCTAAATGGCCTCTGGATCCCTCCCTCAAAACAGTATGTGCACCTCTATATCATCCACCCAACTAGAAATACCATTTATTCATAAAATAGATAGGTGCTCCTAGCATCACACCTGGTGTAGCATACAAAGATCTAGCCACCTCGATACACCACACTATGTAGGTGTGGTATGGCTTGGTGAAGACGACCAGTCCCTAGGCAAATTATACTAGGTTATATCTTATCCTTGTGATTACCTTTCCCTAGTCCCAATTCATGCACCACATGTTAGTATCCCCCATAAGGAGGCCCAATATGATAGCATAGAGTAAAGTTATCTACATGTTTAATCAACCCCCATGGTAAATGGCATTAATATCAATGCCATACTACACCAACAAAAACCCCTCATATTTTATCAATTGTCAAAGCACCCTTATTGAGTCTTGGATCATTTGTGCATGGGAACTTTGAATGGAGACCTTGAGGATGCACCACACATCCTCTAAGCTAACTAAAAACTCAGTCAATAGTTGAAAAGTACTCATTTTTTAGTACCATATCTCAACTCACACCATCAGTAGATCTTGGTCAAACTCTACTTTCAGCATGAAGTCTATATGATATAGCCCCACAACCTTTAGGATCCCATGGTTGACACCATATATAATAATTTGGATTGTATTTGGTGTATATGGTCTCCTCTCATAGCAATCTAATATGTCATACTTCACTTGCAAATCAAAAAGCCATGACCTAACTTCTCTAAACTAATATAAATACCAACTAAAATTAAATAAATTTTCTCTAGTTGCAAAACTGCCACTAGCATGTAAAACCATTACGTGGGAAAAACTCCCATTGGTCAAAAAAACCACTATGGGGGAAAAACTACCATCGACATGCAAAATCACTAACATGGAAAAACTACCACATATAAAAAAAACCACTATGGGGGAAAAACTACCATCGACATGCAAAATCACTAACATGGAAAAACTACCACATAAAAAAAACCATTATAAGATAAAACTACCATCAACCAATGAACTGTTGCAAGAAAAAACTACCACAATGCAACAAAACTATTATGAAAAAATACTAGTAGATGGAAATATCACTATTATAGACATGTAACATGCTTTTCAAGATAAAATTAAATTTTAAAACAAAATTTTCAAACACCTGCCTAATGTTTGACTCCTAAAACTCTTGTCAGCACTTGGACCACATCAACACGATATGTTGGTCTCACTTGGTGAACCATCACATATTTTAGAGAAATTAAGGGTCACAGATTTAAATCTTCTTGTGTATAGTAAAATTTAATTATTTTTACCCCCATACTTTTATCCCCCCTGACTTGCTCGAGTTGATTTTTCATCCCCTATTGTTTTATCTCATCCTTCACTCTACATAGTACCAAAGCCAAATCAAGTTTTATTAGAAAATATGGTTTTCCCAGTGAAACTTGAGGGGACACACTCGGATAGATCACATTTAATGTTACCTTAAATTAAATGTTATTTTATAATATAAATTTTGAGCTACCAATAATTGTACCACTCAAATTATCTTAGTAACTACAAATAATAGAAAATATTCCTGCCTTAAAATTGGTACATCTATGTCAATTTTGACATATATATTATGCAATAAATGCATTAAAAAAAGGTAAATATAGATACCTGATTTTGCACATTAGAATAACCATCAAACAGTTGTGACCTCCATCCATGATCCTCTCAACTAGTCAAATTAGCTTAAATATTTTCTTGCCATAAATTTAGAACATTTATGGTAAAACCATTGGTGACAAGCAAAATTGTTGGCAATAAATTCACTGCCTCGATAGCATTTTTGCCAACTTGACTATTTTTGTCCAAATTTTACTTTTAACAATTATATTGCAAAGTTGCTATCATAAATTTGTTGGTAGAGGTTTTGACCTAACATGCATAAAATCTTAGAGGCATGCCCCAAGTTGACCACCACTCCTTGGCATGATCACACATGCTAGTCTATAGGTCACATTTGGACCTTCTTGAATCTTCCTAGCATGTTTGAATCCCTAAAATATTCCCTCCAAGAAGCTCCTAAAAAATCTATAAATGCAGCCCTTGAGGAGGGCATCCCATACAAGTTTGATAGCATCAAGACAATGCCAAAATATATTTGTATTCATTCTTCTCTTCATGCCAAATTGCTATCAAATTGCTTACTCCATATTGATCGATTCTCTTCTATATTCAAGCTCTCGTTGCTCATCCACCGAAGCATTTAAGGTTATTGTAATCAAAAACTAAGTATTTTGGTAAATAATCCCAAAGTATTTGGTGGACTCTTAAGGGGTAAAGGAAGAGGAATAACTTGTTGTTTGGTTATGTCTCTTCCCTCTTTTTCTTACTCATTTTGGCCTAATTTTTGTCTTGCTTCTTGGCTAACATTTAGTCTCATTTGTTGTTTCTTGATTTTTATTATCATTTTTGTCTTATTGACAACTGCTCTTACTCATTTTATTTTTTTTGTTAGCATACTTGCATATTAGCTAGCATATATCTTCATAGCATTTTGATTTGGTTATATCACTCTTTCTATCACATTTATGCTACATTTTAGGGTACTTACTCCTTTGGTAGGGTCCTTGCATCTTTAATATTGCATATCACAAAACATTCTACTCCTTATCTTCTTTTTCTATTTGCAAAATAAAAACCACTATTTAGTTGTAGGATAGACTATGATTTTGCCATCGGGCCATTTATCATAGCTTTTAGTCAAATTTTCCCTTTTTATCAAGGATATAGGGATCTGACCAATTGACCAAGGAAGCATAACATATTCCCTAGGCTAGAGAGATCCCTCTGCATTAATTTTTTATATTTTTATTTTTTATTTTGTAGGTTCTTGCAAAACCACAAGCAGTGGAAAAAAGGACGACAACAAATTCATAGAGGTGGGTGTTTTGCCTCAGAGGCAAAAATCAAGAGTTATTTGTCTCAAAACTTATGTTTCTATTTCTATAGCCTGACTTGATGGATGTCTTTGATAACTTAGATATTATTTTCTGTTTTCCATAATTTTTTTGTTATTTCTTTCTATATATTTTGTAGGTTCTTGGTTAACTATTGATAATGGCAAAAACACTAGTAGCAAATTTAAAGAGGCAATAATTTTTCCTCTAAGGCAAAATCAAGAGTTTTGTATCTCAAAATTTTTGTTTCTATTTCTATAAATTGACATTTATGTTGTTTTTCAAAACTTAGATATTCATTTCAGTTTTCATAATCATTCTATTGTTTCTCTTTGAATGTTTTACAAGTTCCTACAAAACTGCTAACTGTGGCAAAAACGTTGGCACTGAATTCATAGTGGCAATGAGTTTACCTTTGAGGCAAAAATTAGGTACCCCTATTCCATAATATTTATCTTTTGTATATAGGGTAGTTTTGCTTATTGTATGCCACAACCTAGGAATTTTGTTTGGTTTTATTAACTTAATAAGGTGGAATCAAGGAATTTAGTGTAGCATTAATCATGGGAACAAAAATATCATTATCATTTTTGTTATAGGTAATAAATACAAGATACTTCTAGGCTGACTTGTATGATTGCATACTTCTCTTGTGCCCTTGCCTTTGAAACAAAAATAATATTTACTTTTATATGTCATTCAAATTGAGAAATCATATAACAATGGTCTTGTATTCTTGCATATCTTATATGCTTGCATTTTTCGATCATATTAGTTTAAAAGGCCTTAGGTAGAGAATATGAGGTGTAGAGACTAAGTATTTATAAAATATATACATAACATAGTCTAAGCATTTATAACATATAACATACCCGTAAACATTTGAGATGAGAGGGGTTTAAGCTCTTCACATTAATGAGGAGATCTTAAATGTGCCTATTGAATTTTAAGCCAAATTATATTAGGTCCCAATATCTTTGATCTAGAGTAGACTTAAATATAAGAGCAATCAAAATATAAGTTGGCCAATATAAATAATAATAACATTCAATATAATATCAAATATGAATGTAAAATGGCCAAAATCATTCATGCAACAACATGAAGAAAAACTTACAGTATAATTGCTCAAAATATGCATACAAGCTACAATATATATATATATATATATATATATATATATATATATATATATATATATATATATATATATTTGAAGAGGTTGAAAAGCGGGGGCATATCAAGGGTTACCTTTCCCATGAATTGAACTTGGGTCTCTATTAAGAGAGCCCAATGAATTTTGCCATTACAATGTCCTTATTGAGACAAAATATTACATTTTTTAATGATTTTACATAGGTTTTTATGAGGGTTCATAGTCTCCTTATATTGAGTGAGGTTTGAACCTTGGACCTCTTAAAGAGAGGACAAAACCCTTACCACTATGCAGTAAGCTTGCAACTATTTAAAAAATATTTTAGATGTAAATTTTTCAATTAGTTTACACAAGTTTTTGTGAGGGATCTTGGTCCCCTCATACTTAGTGGGTTTTGAACCTTGGGCCTCTCAAAGATATGCCAAAGCCCTTACCACTGCAGTGAGCTTGCATTTTTTCTTTTAAAGTGTGAGAAACCCCTACGACTGAGGTTTAGGGGTGAGCATTCCCATCCTAGCCATGATCCCTCGTAAGACCAAGAGCTAAAAAAAATGAAGCTATAATATTATTAATGCTTGAATATGACACATTTCTAGATACTCTTTGTTACAATACATGGAGTTTTCTCTCTATAATATATCCATACAAGATGAATCTTCAAGTACTTGACTATTGCTCTCCATATGACAACTCTCATGTCCTTTGGCTTCTCATATTACCACTTGTATACATGACTCTTGACTCTCTACTTACATGCATACTTAAATCTATGACACTTGCACTCTTTTACATGACACTTACACTTCTACATGCACACCTAATACATGACACTTGTGCATATCCTGCACATAAACACTTACATAAAAAGAAAATATAAATCATACTTCTAAAATACCAAATAATGTAATATTCTCTAACAATGTCTTCTCACAATTCTCAACAAATTGAGCTTCTTCTATAAAATAATCTTAATTACAAGGGATTTAGGCTGGTATAGGATCCCTATCTTCATCTATAGATCCTTGGTGGTCTTTTATCCTAAAGCATTCAAGAGCACTAAACCTAAAAGATAAAATCTAACAATACTTCTTGCATTTTGATCAATCATAACCTAATCCTCTATATATAAACTAGAGGGTTTTTGACCATATAACATTGTATAATGACCTTAATCAATAAAGATATCCTCCATATTGAGCTTCCATAGCTCAAATTTACTCCCATTAAATTTCTCAATCTCCATTCTAGTGCCTACCATATATGTTTAAAAAAAATATCAACTATGCACAGCTCCCATTTAAGCACGAATTAAATTTGAAAATATTCCTACTTCTCCTATGGATCTAACAAGCCATATGGGATCTAATAATAAATGAAAGGAAATAAGGCACCAAAATGCAACAATTTTATACTTAGTCTAATAAGGAAAGTTATGCTAGTTAACCAGATCTAAAATTATTACAACAGAGTATTAGCACTTAGAAAGAAATTTAAAATATAGAAGAAGAGAAGAACACAAGATATACCCTAGGAAAACTCATGGAGGGGAAAAACCTAGTAAGGAGAGCCTTAATGTATTATCAACAATAAATTGGTTACAATACAATTTAGAGATCAAATCCTCTTAGGATATCTTTAGGCTTTCACACATAGAAGATAATACACATGCAATATTCTACACACATGAAGAATCCAATAACTTGTCTCCAACTCCAACCTGCAATGCTCCAAAATTAGGATGACCAAGAATACCCAAACCACTCACCCAAGGCTTGTTTATATAGGCTAGAGATAAACTCTCAAATCAATAATGATTTCTAAAAGCATGGGTAATCCTATAGCTATCTCCATAGGATAACCCAATTTCCAAATCAATGTGATAAGGTTGTTAGTTTTACATCTCAATAACCTCCTAAAAAATGCATATCTCAATAAATGATAAGGTTGTGGGAAGATAGATCAATGAGGGTTTTTTTGAAGAAGTGAGCAACTATGCGAGGGTTTCATCTGTGTTGAGCGCAAGCAGCTCCAGAGGTTGTTTTTGGGGCCTTTGGGCCCTAGCGGCCAACATTTTTGTGGTTTTTGCTCAATATTTTAGCGGGATATGTTGCAGGGGACCCAAGATGGGTTAGAAATCTATCTTTCAATAGATATTCATGCTACGAACTTGATTGACAATGGCTTCCAATTTGTTGCACAAAACAAAAGTGAAAATCATACCTTTCCTCGACGTCCAAGGCATGGATTAAAGAGATCTCGAAACAAGTTTCAAGTAGTTGATCAAAAAATGGTTCAGATCTCAAGCGAATCCAATGCTAAGGAGCACCCCCAAAACAAATCCACTATGGAAACCCCTTTCAAGGGCAAGGATTCCAAAGACTCGACCCCAAAAATGAATTTTAGGGATGCCCTCCATGGTGGACAGCCTCAGCCTAATGCTAACATTAATCTTAGGGCTTCCCATAAACCTCTAAGAATACCTAAGATTGATCCTAGGAAAACTGAGTTGGGATGTCTTAGGGCAACTGATGGAACTTCGATTGTTAAGCTAGATATGGGTGACATTCAGACTAGCATAGAAGATCTAGAAAAAAGAGGACTAATTTGTCGTTTCTTGGGTTTTCATTTGAGCCTATCTGCTTTCAAAGTTTGGGCTGCAAAAAACTGGAAAACAAAAGGTGAGTTACAAATTTTGTTTATCCAAATGGTTATTTTCTTGTTTTATTTGCTAATAATGAAGATAGAGAGAAAACATTTCAAGGGGGTCCTTGGTTCTTTGGAAGGGTGGGGCTTTTCATGAAGCCTTGGCATACTAAATTTAAAGCCGAAGAAGAGATGCCTTCTACAGGTCTTGTGTGGGTTAGACTCTTTGGCCTCCTAGTTGAATTTTGGAATTCGACTATTTTTTCTTCAATTGGAAACTCTTTGGGAACTTTTATGATGATTGTTGATTGTACTAAAAAATTTGAACATATTATTTATGCTCAGATTTGTGTTTTAATGGATTTTGACAAACCCCTACCTGAAAAGATCTCATTACAATTTGGGGAGGACACTTGGGAGCAAGTGGTGGACTATGAGAACATTCCTTTTCGTTGTAGAATTTACCATGAATATGGTCATTTGGCTAGTGTCTACCCAAATAAAATTCTAGATCAAAAGAAAGAGGATACAAACTTAGTAGGTTTCCAAATGCCTAAGAAGAACACTAAAAAAACTAGTTATGAAGGATCAATCAAAGTTATCAACTAATATGTTTGAAATTCTTTCCACAAATGATGTCCTAGGTGAGGAAGAGAAAATAATGGAGACAAAAATCTTAGAAACACAATTTAAAGATGTAGGGAAGGACTCAGAGACAAACCAACAAATCAAAGGTTTTCAGTAGGAAAAAAGGGAGAAAATATACACAAGAAAAACAATCTTTTAAATGTTGAGACTTTAAATAATACAAGTCCCAAGATAGACTCTATTGAACCTTCCAATAACACTTTGGCTTTGTACATACATTCTTCGAGGTTAGAAGCCATCCTAGATTCAATTAGGGTAAGTCAAGAAACAGGGAAAAAAATTGAAGATGGATTCTAACCAAAAGGTAGGTCACAAGACCAATCAACATCATATGGTAAAAGAAGGTGAAAAGCTTGTAGAGGAAGGTAATATTAATGCCCTTACCAACTTCTTTAGCCCTAGTATTAATGAAGATCATCACTTGGAATATTAGAGGACTCAAAGGGAGTCTTTCAAAACAAAACGAAATTAGAAGAATGATTCAGACAAACCATCCACATCTTGTTTTCCTTTAGGAAACGAAGATGTCAATAGAGGAAATGGAATCAATTGCTAGTAAAATCTGGCCAACTGGAAAAGTTGCTTCCCTCAGTTCCCAGGGGACTTCTGGTGGCATTGCTTGCCTTTGGGACCCAAAAGAGGTAGTTATTCACCATATGGTTGGCAACTAGGGTCTTTTGGCTATAGCTATTCAAAGTAGACATTCTAACCAAATTATGCTCTGCATAACTATTTATGCTCCGACTACTTTGGAGGAAAAGAGAAGATAGTGGAAGGATATAACTTATATTATCTCTCATTTTCCTAAAGCTTGGATCTTGATCGGAGGAGATTTCAATACCATCCTCTCTCTAGATGAGAAAATGGGGGAAATAGAAATTTGGATAGGAGCACTGACCTCATGAGTGAATATATTGCAAACCTTCATCTTGTGGACATCCAACTAGATAATGGCCTTATGACTTGGTCTAATAGAAGGTAAGGCTTAGCTTGTATCATGGAGAGATTGGATAGGTTCTTGTTCTCTAACAATTTCTTAATCCATGGTCACATTCCTAAGGTGAAGACTCTTAACAATGTTGGTTCGGATCACTAGCCAATCATGGTGGAAATGTGGAAAACCAATGTGAGTTTCTCACCTTTTCAATTTTAGTTAATGTGGCTTAGAGATAGTTCCTTTAGACCTTGAGTGCAACAATGGTGGAAGGAAGGTAAACCAAGGTATGGGACTAAGATGTTCTATTTTACCAAAAGGTTGCAATACATTAAATCCAAAATCAAGATTTGGAACTGGAAGGAGTTTGGTGATGTTCGACAAAAAAACATGAAGTGATTGCTCAACTTGAAAATTTGAATAAGAAAATCCATTTAGATGGCCTCACAGAGAGTAGAAGTACAGATGAAATTAGACTCACAACTCAATTAGAGGAATGGAAAAAAAGAGAACTCTTATGGAAGCAAAAATCTAGGATCCAATGGCTCAAAGAAGGAGATCGAAACACATATTTCTTCCACAAATCTCTTCTAGCTCGAAGATCTCACAACTTTATTTCTTTCCTAAAATCAGATTCTGGAGATATTGTCTACACTTGGGATGGCATGAACTCTATTGTTGTCAATTACTTTTCCAATCTATTTGTTGTTGCACCTCTTGACTTGGCTTCTCAATAGAATGTTCTTCAAGCGATCCCTACTCTTATCACTTCTGAGGAGAACTTTATTTTGACTGCTCCAGTTACTATCAATGAGCTTCAACAGGTGGTTTTTAAAATGCAAAAAGGAAAAACCCTAGGTCCTGATGGTTTTCCCATTGAGTTCTACCAAGAGTTTTGGGATATCCTTCATGCTGATTTATTAGAGGTGGTGGAAGAAGCCAAGAAAGCCAAAGAAATTTTGAAGGTTATCAATAAAACTTATATAGCTCTAGTCCCAAAAGCTCAAGAGGTAGAACATATCTCAACTTTTAGACCTATAGCTTTATGTAATGTTCTTCTCAAAATCATTACAAAGATCATGGTAAAAAGGCTAAAGCCTCTTTTGCATAAGATTATTTCCCTTGAACAAGGGGGTTATGTGGAAGGGCGTCAAATAGTGGATGAGATAGTTCTTGCTCAGGAAGCCATCCATTCCATGGAAATGCAAAAATCTCCATCTATGTTCATTCATTTAGACTTATCCAAAGCTTATGACAGAGTGGATTGGCACTTCCTTGTCAAAGTTTTGAGGCAATTTGGCTTCTCTCAAGATTGGATGGACTAGATTATGGGATGTATCTCTTCGATGTCCTACTCAGTTCTTATCAATGGTAGGCCTTCACAATTATTCCCAACTTCCAGAGGTATTAGGCAAGGTGACCCCCTCTCCCCTTATTTATTCATCATTCTTGTTGAATGCTTGGGTAAGACTATAACCAAAAAAAGAGAAAATAGAACCCTTGAGGGAGTTACCATTGCTCATGGAGCTAGGCCTATCTCTCATCTTCAATTTTTTGATGACTCTACTCTATTAGGTAAAGCTACAATTAAGGAAGCTTCTAAAATTAAGCAAATCATTAGTTATTTTTCTAATGCTATCGAGCAATTGATCAATGAAGATAAATCTAAAGTCATTTTCTTTCATTGCTCTCCCAGATAGGAATCCATGGTCCTAGATAAATTAAGATATAAGAAGACCTCCCTTTCGATCACTTATTTAGGCATTCCTATCAATATTCAAAGACAAAAAAATATTAGAATTGGTTGTTGGACAGAGTTAAGAAGAAAATTGGAAAGTGGACCAATAGGTGGCTTTCATTTGGGGGTAGAATTACCTTGGTAAAATCAGTCCTTCAAGCTATACCTATTTATGTTTCTACTATGTTGAATATCCCAAAGGTAGTTCTTCAAGAATTGGATCAAATCAATCATCGGTTCCTCTAGAGTGGTACTAAGGAGAAAAGAAAATGGGCCTTGGTGAAATGGGATACTTTATGCCTTCCCAAGAATGAAGGGGGGTTAGGATTTTGGTCTGCTATTAATAACAATAAGGCTTTAGCTGCTAAATTGTATTGGAGGATTTTGCATAACCCCAATGCTCTTTGGGCCAAAAATCTTCATGCTAAATATGTTGAGAACAAAAGTCTTGAAGACCTTGTTCGCTATCAATTGCCTACCAAAGGTTCTCCCATTTTAGTGGTTCTTAAGACTGGTGAGGATTTGATAAAGCAAAAGTTATTTTGGATCATTCATAATGGTCAATAGGTAATTTTTGGATAGATTCTTGGGATGGTCACCAGCCTTTGATTACTCAGTTTCTTGATTGGAGGCCTTGGATGGAGGAGCTTCATCGAGCTAACTAGATAAAGGTAGCTAATTACTGTCGGTACCATACTGGTAATTCAGAGGTTGGTAGATATTGGATCCCTATTGAGGATTGGCCTATTCAAATGCCAGAAAGGCAAAGAAAAGATATCCAAAGCATCCTTCATATGAGATATCTCTCTTGGTCCCATGATAAAGACTATTTTGGATGGAACAACACTACTAAGGGTGAGTATTCAGTTGCTCAAGGTTATTTGGCCTTATGCCATAATAATCCCAACCAATCATATGACATATTTACTCAGTTGTGGGCTCAAAAGCTCTGGCCTAAGGTGAGGTTCTTTACTTGGTTTTTATTGCATCATAGGGTGCTAACTAGTGAGCAACTTATGAAACGTGGTTTTCATGGCCCGTTTAGATGCAAAATGTGTGGAGAGAATGTGGAAACTCTCAACCATATTTTTATTGAGTGTACCTTAGCCTCTAAGCTATGGAGGAGAATGGCCATCTTACTAGGCTTATAGTGGTCCAATTTTTTTACTTTTGAACAACTTTGGAGGGATTGGCCTAAATAGGAGGGTGTTGATCATTTTATTAGGCAGTTAGTTTGGATGGGTTCTACCATTCTACCTTGGAATATCTGGAAGGAAAGAAACAACCAAATTTTCAATCAGGAAAGGAAGGACATTCACTATATCTGGCAAAAGACCATTTCCAACTTAGTTGAATCAGTCCAACAACTCCTTAATCACCCCCAAAACTCCCACCAAAGATGGGATCAAGTGATGCAAATATTGAAGATTAACTCTTCTAAGGGAAACCAACTTAAAGGGAATGTGAGTAATCAAAATATGGATAGAACAAGGAATTGGTAGCCTCCTCCTAAGGATTTTGGAAAAGTCAATACCGATGGAGCCTCTAGGGGGAACCCTGGAAAAGCTAGTGTGGGAGGAATTGGTAGACTTTCAGATGGTTCCTTGGTTTTCACTTTTGCTGAGAATTTGGGTATCCTTTCCAATAACCTTGTTGAGGGGTATGGTATCCTCAGAGGCCTTCGAGAAGCTGCTAAGGTTGGATGGAAAAAGGTGTTGGTTGAATCTGACTCTCAAGTCATGATTAATCTGTTGAAGACTCCTAAGAATCATAAGGTTGATTGGAGAATAAAAATAATTGTTGAGAAGATTCAATTAATCTAGATGGGCTTTTTGAAAGTTGAATACAATCATGTGGTCAAAGAACATAATAGGAGTGTTGATGCTTTAGCTAATTGGGCATTGGACAAAGGTGATCTTACTTACTATGACCACCCTCCTAGATGGTGGGCTTCACAAATAAGGGAAGCTCTTCTTTCTATCCTTTCTCTGGATGGCTCCAGTACTAGAGGTACCTAGTTCCTTTTTACTTTGTTTTTGCTTCTCTTTGGTTCGGTCAGGGTATTTTAGTTCCCTAGCTCAGATAGTTCATTCTTATGTTTCCTCTGTTGAATCTTGCCTAAAAAGCCTTTTGGCCTAGAAAGGCCAAAGTTGTATTCTATTTTTTCCTTCTTTTTAGTTTTTTATGTGTGTGTTGTTTTGTATTGTTTTTTATTTTTTGTGTTGTTTTTAGTATTTTTGTAGTTTATTTGCGTTTTGTTTTTGTTTTTTGTTTTTTCTTTTGTGGTTGTGTGTTGTTTTGTTGTTTTTGTGGTTCTTTTTGTGTGTGTTTTGTGTTTTTTTGTTTTTGTGTTTGTTTTGTTGTTTTTGTGATTTTTTTGTTGTGTTTGTGTTTGTTTGTTCATGTTTTTGTTGTTTTAGGCATGCTCTTTGAGTGTGCCAAAGGGGGTAAGCCAAGTGCGAGCCCTGGGAAATTTTTGGTGGAATAGATACCCCTGCCTCCTTGGGACTTACCCAAAAGTGGCATCCCAATTGGGGTGTTTTCCACAAATAAAAAAATAAGGTTGTTGGTTGCACATCCCAAAAACCTCCTAAAAAATAGTGTACATCCCAACAACTTGTCCAATATGAGGGGGTAAGTAATATCATTATCTAATTTTACCACCCTATTCTCACTTCATACAACATGCCTAGTATTCCAAGATTGTATTATCCAAGTGGGATACCCTTAGGAGTCATTTTTACATAGTTACAAGTTACCAACTTGGTAAACCAAGTAAAACATTTTTCCTTTATTGCCTCAATAACCCACTAGAATAAAATAATTTTTTATGCAAGGTGTACAACATATTTCCAACATATACCTACTACAATTTGATCCATTAGAGTTTTTTTATTTTTTCCTATGGCCCCCTTTTCCTTATCGATCTTCAATTGGCCACCAGAACAAAGGGAACTAGAATTTGAGACCAATCCACTAAATTTTCCTTGTTTGAAGATAGGCATCATATTTTTTGACTCTTCCCAATGCTGCCCTAAAATGTAGGAGTGAGGCTTTTTATTCTGGAGGGTCACCATTACTTCATTCCATTTTTATATTAGATTTTAAACCTGATTATCTTAGATCCCAAAATTCTGGATCTTGAGTAGTCTCAAATATAAGAGCAATCAATATATAAAATGGCCAACATAACTAATAATAATATTCATGAAAATGACAAATATGAATATAAATGGCCAAAATCATTCATGCAATAACATGAAGAAAACTTATAGTATAATTGCTCATTCGTACAAGCTTCAATATTAATGATTTCACCATTCCTTCACTATCTTCATTGAATTCATTTTAATGATTTCTTTCATAATAATGAAAATTTGCAATTCAATGATTGAATTCAATTCCTTTGAAGTTGAAATCCTTTTTAATCCAAAGTTAATCAATTGCAATTTCAAACTCTTTTTAAAAAATATATATTTGCAAATTTAAATTTTCAAATTCTTTGAAGTAGCAAACTTTTTATCTCCCTAATTTATTAAATTTACAAATTCTCTAAATTCTTCAAATTTTAAACTTTTCAAAAATATTTTTTGAGTAGAATTCCTTGCCGCTCAAAAATTTGAAAATATCAAAATTTCAAAAATTGAATTTTTGATATAGATTGCAAAACTAGTTACAAATATAAAATATAAATTTTATTCAATATTTTGAAAATATGGTTGAAGTCCTTTTAACTCCCACCTTTAAATATTAAATCCTAGGAGTTGAATTCATTTTAAATCCCAATCATAAATTAAAGTTCCTAAGTTTCCAATTTACCACATTTAATCTTTACTTAGGACTTTAGCCTTAGCACCAAAAATAAATTTTCAATATAAAGGTAATGTTACTTACCTTTTTCTTCCTCACTGCATATTAGAAATTGACCATGAAACGCATTGCTTCAAAACATTCATAGCTACACCAGGCTATAATGAATAACACACTCTAATTTTTGTTGTGCCCCTAATGAATGCTATACTTTGATGGGATGTTACACTTTTATGTAACATTTAATTATTGCAAACATTTCTTGCAGCTGCTAGTAAATATTTCATTCACAAAAGAGTCTTCAATGATGCTTCATATTGACGTCTTTCGAATGGACTGGTTTAGGGAATGACACTCAATATTTTGCTTAGAGAATGAAACTCAACTACTTAGAGAATGGAGTTCGACTACTTAGAGAATAGCCCTTGGCTAGACTGCTTAGCATATGGTGCTTTAGTTGACCTGGTTCACATTCTTTGGTTGATTGAATAATCACCAATACCTTGGTGCTTTTGGAAAAATAATTTCATGCTTTTGGAAGATTTAATGCTTCTTCTTCTTCCTTTAGAAAATTTTGATGCTTCTTCTTTTTATTTTTCTTCTCAAGATATTCTTCTTGAGTTCCTTAATATTTTTTTCTTTCTTAGGTTCTTCCTTGAGTTCCTGAAAACTTTCATAACTTTCTTGAGACTACTCCCTTATATGTGCACTATCATGTCATGATCAAATATGCTCAAAATGTAGAGTGCTATATTTTCCTTTAGGTGGATTTGGCCACTCAATATGTGGTTCTCTTTCTTCAGAGAGAATTTAATAAAAAATCAGCGTGACTTTTGATTTATCCCCTCAATCAATTATTCAAGCATTTGAGTAGAGTCCTTGTCTTAACTTCCTTTTTGAGTGGATAGACTTTGACATATACTGAAACATTTTCTAAAAATAATTTTAAATTAATGGACCTTTATCATATATCAATATGCAAATTCAGAATTTACAACAATATGAGACTACGTTTTCTTCATGTAGCTCTTAATATAAATTCACACCGAAGACTTCCTTCGATGCTAGCAATAGAGACTACTCAAAGTAGCTTTGATACCATTGTTGGATTTTAAGCCAAATTATCTTAAGTCCCAATATTTTGGATCTTGAGTAGTCTCAAATATAAGATCAATCAATATATAAAATGACCAACATAACTAATAATAATATTTATGAAAATAAAAAATATGAATATAAATGACCAAAATCATTCATGCAATAACATGAAGAAAACTTAAAATAGAATTGCTCAAAATATGCATACAAGCTTCAATATTAATGCTTGAATGTATCATACATTTCCAAATATTCTTGTCTGTTTTGCATGGAACTTTACCTCCATAATATAACCTTAGAAAGGTGACTCTTGGAATATTTGTCTATTGCACTCCTCACATATATGAGAGTTGCAACCTTTCCTATTTCATACATAAGATAAACCTCTCATGTCCTTTTGACTTCTCATCTTGCCACTTGTATACATGACTCTTGACTCTCTATTTACATGCACACTTAACTCTATGACACTTGCACACTTCTACATGACACACACTTCTACATGCACACCTAATACATGACACATGCACTTTCTCACATTATATATTTAAACACTTAATTACATGACACTTGTGCACTTTATCACACTCCATACTTACATAATTACATGACACTTGTGCATATCCTGCACATAGACACTTACATAAAAGGAAAAATATCACATGCCTAAACTATAGACTCAAACCCTATTCTAATATCTACATTGTAACATAGGTACCATGAGGTACATTAGCATGTACCAAATAATGTAATATTCTCCAACACTTTAGGCCTAGTGGACCTTTCTAGAAAACCCCCGAGTTTATTCATTATCTCTCTCATAGTTTGATGCACCTAGATGGTGAATCACTCATTGGACAAGATAGATCTGAGTGAGGTGATAATATCAGTGCATTGAGAGTGCTCCCCCTAAGCCCATAAAGGTACCCATTTCTCTTCCTAATCATATTCTACTATCTCCTTGTGTCTATTTCATTTTGCATGGACATGAAATCCCCTTAGAGAAACATCTCCTACATATGGATTAGGTAAACATATCAATTCATGATCCACACCATATTTATGTAAATAAAATTCATAGATAAGGTTACAAGTTTGTAGGGGATTAGAGAAATATGTAATAATGAATAGACAAGATCTACTTGCATTTATAGATAAGTTGGAGGCTAGGTACTTTATCTTGAATTTAATCCACTAGGACATACACTAGTAGGAAGGCTAGGTGCTTTATATTGAATTTAATCTACTACTCCTTTAGGTATAGGGCATACACTAGCAAGTAGCCTACAAACAATCAAGTCAATAATAATCTCACACATCTCTTGTAGCCTAGCACTCACCTCTATAATTATTTTCTCTCCACTATGAATTTCCTCTTGGTAATTCAAATGCTTCTCTATTAACTGGTTCTTAAGGGTATTTATTTTATCCCTCATTATCAAATCCATTTTTCTTTCACATAATAAACCATGTGCCATTGCTCCTTCAAAAGCTAAATTTTGACTCCATGATCCACCTTGGTGATTATAAGTTTAGTAGCTACAACTTTCTCAAGTGATAATTGTTCTACAACATCAAATAGATCTTGTATTTGGATTTTTGCTTCAATACCACCCAATCAAAATTCCATATATGTAGGGACTTTTAAATCATTTAGATATCCTATTATAGTTTTTGTAGCCATAGATGCATTTTTTGGCTTTCCAATGGTTTCTACAATGAACTTCTATGGTTATGGCTACTTTAGCCTAGACATCCAAATTGTCTCTCAAAGGATTATCTAATTCAGAAATCCTTACCTTTAAGGTTGTAGTCTCTTCATATTGCTTTCTTATTATTACTTAGGATATTGGGAGTTCAACCAACTAGGTTTCCCTTGAATCTACATCCATGGAGGGTTCGCTATTAATTTATAGAGGTTGTTCTTTGTAAACTTCCATTTATGGTATTTGAGCAACCTCTAGCTCTTCTCCTTCTAGTGCCTCATCTAGTTCTTCTTCTATAGGTTATTATTATGGTCATCCTTCACTTTCCTCTGCTAATATTTAAGATTCACCTCCTTCACTTGTAGATTTTGGGGTGTTCCTCAAGGATTCAATAGCTAAATTTGTAAGAAATCTAGCTACACTGATATCTTTGTTAGAAAAAAAATAAGTATCTCTACCCTCTTCTATGTTGCTATTTAAGCAATGTTCTAGGTCTTCTATAGTAAACCTCTCCTCACCATAGGAAATCACTAAATTTCTTTGTTTGGGGATATGATTGGTACTTTCCCTTCTTCTAGACTTTGCAAGAGAATTTTCTTCTTCTATGTCTTCTAGATTCACAATTCCTAGAGACTAGGGTATCCTATTGAATATACTTTATTGATGGCTATTCTTGAGCTTCTCCATTTTCCTTGTTTAGGTAGAATTGCTTATAGTATCTTATTTATAAGGGATGCTTATTGTACCCTTCTTCTCCTTATAGTTTTTGCCCTCAACCTTGGTTATTGTTCCTATTTAAAAGTCTCTACTCCTTTTGAGGAGCTAATGGCTTATGAGAATGTCAATATTGTTAGATTTTGAAGCTTTAAACTTAAAGGAAATGCAACCACAAGTATGGAAATAAGCATGCAATATTATAACTATGATAATGGCTAACTAATGTGCATGAAATTATGGTAGAAAAATTGATACAATGATCAAGAAATTCTCATATATGAAAGCTCACGAAAATATACAATTGTATTCAATGGAGGTCACAACCTCTCAATATTTACAAAATGGATTTACATTGTATCTACTACTACTCTACCTATGCACTTCAAAATCCCCTCTTTCTTCTACTCTATGAAGACCTATTTATAATGATATGCCACTCTTTACCTTCAATATTCCTATGACACCCCGCTATTCTATTCTAAGGACTCATGTACATGTGGACTATATGCACATTTACATCATTGCACATTCTAACACTTGTGAATTTATTACATTGCTTTAATAAAGTACTTAAGTCCTAATAAAATCCTAATCTAAATATGTACCCATGATGGTACATTAGTAAGGAACAAAATAATGTAATATATTCCAACACCTCCCTGTATTCCATTATTTGGGTATTGAAGACTTTAATCTTCAATATAGATATTCGTATTGCTTCTGAAATTTTATCTTCTTTTCTCTGCTTTCTTCATTGTCTTATTTGTCTGAAGTTGAATGTGTATCTTATTTTGATTCTTCTTATTCTTCTTCTACTTTAGTATTTATGTTGTCTCTCCATGTTTTCTTCATCCCTCTATTTGTTGGTATTCTAAAGTGTTTGGTAGAACTCTTGAAGTCTTCTAGATAACCTTGTTGAACTAGAGATTTGATAATATTGTGAGTCATAAGTGAATCATAACTACTTTATCTTCTATTCCATTGTTTCTTGTATGACATGTATTCTTGATCTTCAAAAATATCAAGCTTAAATTTAGTGTCAGTAAATGCCTCTGAAATAAGAACTTGGAAAAAATAATTTAATCTGAATATTAGTATTTCTTCAAATATTTTATAGTATTTTTCCTTGTAGTAACAGAAGAAATATGAATGAGATTTTCCTTTACAATATTTGCATGGATGGACATTCCAACAACTTACTTTCTCATGACCAAATTTGTTGCAATAAGTGCAAAAAAAAAAATATCCCAACTTCCTTGTCATCTGTTTCAGGAATACAATGTATATCTATTTATTTGATGAAATAGTTAAGCTATGTGTGAACTATTGAGACAATTCCAACTTTACTTCTTTCACTAATACGAATGATGTCTTTATGATCAAGATTTTTCCTTCCTTTTTTAATATGATTTTCAATATACTTATTGGTATTGTTGTCATTCACTTTCTTCACTGTCTCATTGGAAGATATTCCTGAAGAATTTACTTTTGTCAAACAATTAGTTTGTGGGATTTTAGAAATTTCTTTAATCCCTATCAATTTTTTCTTTTCCATTTGCATCTTCCATTACAATGTTTGGATTACCAATCATACTTTCCATTGAATCAATTGTATTTCTAAGCCATATTGGTATTTTCCTTGCTCCTTTTCCTATTGTATTGTTTGATGAGTTATTTGGAGTAGACATTCTTATAGCTTCTTAGTTTATAATTTTGGAATAATTTTTATAGGACCTTTGAAGTAGTCTACCTTATGGCTCCTTAGTGAGATGATTAAATTATTTTTCTATTTGTAGAGTTAATATTGAAAAATGTTTTTACAATTTTCAAATTTTGTAAAAGATCTTTCTATCTTGAAAATGAATGAACTATGGACTTGATAGAATGCTTGGATTTCAAGATTTGAGTTGAATTCCTTTTGTCTCCCTAGTAATGTGATGACAAGTTTAATATAATGTTCAACTCTTATCACTACAATCAACTATTTATCTCCTCTTGTAGAAAGCTTATAGATGATGCAAATTTCAATTAATAAAACTCTCAATATCTTTAAGATATTCAAGTTGGATTTTCTATGTCTCTTCAACTTGAGTATGAGACTAATAAAATCAATCTTCCAACTTTTAAATAAATCTAGAGTTTGACTTTCCTCTACCTTTATATAATGAAGTTTCTAAATTTCTATAATTTCAATTTGGAGTAGGATTCCTTATATCTCCCAAGTTAGAAATTTAGAAAGACTAAATATTTGCAAATTAGATTTCACTAACCTTATATCTCCTTGTTAAATATTTGCAAATAGTTGAAGCAATAATAATAAAGATTTTAATGCTTCTATTTTCTACTTCCTTCTCAAGATAATCAAAATGCTTTCTAGAGATTAACACCTTATTACTCCTATCATTCAATATCTCTAGACTAAGTTGAGTTTCAACCTTAATAAACTTGCAATATAATTCTTACCTTAACTTCAAACTTGCAAGCTCTCTGTAATCAGTTCGATCTCCTACGACTTAGTGATAGTTAACTTCTTGTCAACTCCAAGATGTTGCATAAGTCTTTCACTTCCTTTTTCATTGATATGCATGCTTCCTCCAACATCAATATTTAGGCCTTCATACATCTAATCACCTTGATGAACGTGCTCTCCTTCAATGTTGATATCCTGACCTTCACACTTCTATTCAAGGTGGCAACTGAGCTCTTCTTCAACGTTGTTTTGCTTGGCCTTCAAACTTCTATCTCTCTTGGAAGATGTATTCTTCTACAACATCAATTGGCTTGGTCTACAAGCTTCTAGATTTTGCTATGTGTGTTGGTCTAAGTACTTCTATTTAGCCAATGAGTTACTTGGTTATTCTTCCTCGATCTCTGCGCCACTTCACTTCTTTAATGCACCTTAAGATCTCTCCTTTAGCTTCTAGTTGACATCACTTTTATGGGTGCTATACAAGTGCTTCTCTTTGAGGGCATATCTCTAAATTGAAATGTAGTATTCTATGGATAGTGCCAAATGGTATTAGCATTATCTAGCTTCTTTAAAAATGCTTCCACTCTACCTTGTTCCAATACCAAATGACAAGTGGTGTTAGATTCCTTCAACGTCTCTGACCTACGATTGATGCCTCTTCAAGAGCATTATATGAATGATGTCCAAGGATTCTCCTTTGCTCGAGTTATTCTTGATATCATGGCAAATGCATGAAATGCCTTCTTCCATGTGGTGCAACTCTTTCACCACTTTTGCCCTAACTGATGTAGGTTATTCGAATGTTTGTTTTCTACCCTTCTTGTTCTACTTCCAATGCTTCTTTGATAGGAGAATGATGGTTATTCTCCAACACTTCTATGGTAAAAGTAGTTGTTCCTCAAATGCTACAATTGAGTGTTGAGCATGACTATGAGGTGGCTTCAGGTGATGAGTATCCTTCTATAAAATTGAACCTTCTTTGAAATTGAATCACCCTTGCTATTTGCATTGCACGATGGTTCATTGTATCTCCTACTTAGGATTGTTGAGTCTACCTTGCAATCTGAGATGTCTTCCACATTGGATATCTGAGTTGAATGAAACCTTTGCTATTAGAGTAATTGCGTGGGTAGAATGGTGGCTAGACTTGATGCCAATCGTAGCTTCTTCCAATGTAAGTTCATGGATAGAGTACTATGATGCCTTTACAACTGTGATATACCATTTGATAGTGATACTTAGAGGTAGACTTGTTGTGATCCCTATGATGCCTTCACCAAAGGCTTCTTGATGTACCTTATAATGTTGGATATCCTTAGTATAGCTAATGCTTATGCTTTCACCTTCTTTACTATCTCCTTGAAAGCAATATCTATTATTGCTTAGGTGATGAATGCTATACAAATTATCTCCCTTTACCTTGGAGATACTTCACTTTTAGAGCTCTATTGAAATATTGTGCAAATGTAGACTGAGATGGTGTAGACGTTTTCCCCCTTGTGCTCTTAAACTAGATCTCTTGGCTTCTCGAAATGCTGAGATAAAACAAGAGTCAATGTTGCCTTCAAACCTTAGGCAATACTTCTCCTGCTTGGTTACTTTCACACTTAATAATCCAAGATTTTCAATAATGTTTTTGCACTATAGTATATGCAAATACATAGAGTCTTCTTTTGCTTAGAATGATCAATAGAATGTTGATATTTTTCTTTATCTCGAAATATATCTAACTTCTATTCTTTTGTGCAGGTTGAACCTTGAAGTTTATAACTTCTACACTATCTTGAAGACTTTGAATTGAAACTTATTTATGCAACCTTTAAACCTTGAAATAGGTGCTCAATAAACTTAATAAGAAACCAAATATAAAAGCTCAACTCAAGAACCTTTTGCACCTTTGTTGCATACCTTTTCACCTCTGTAGATGATGATGATGGTGATTTGAATCACCTAAATGTTGCCTTTTGTAGATGATATTGCAGCTCTTCTAGGCTATCAAAAAATAGCTCTTTGGCTCACCTTTATGCAGCTTAGAGACTCCTCTAACTTTCTGCCCAATATTATAGTTTGGTGGCTTTAATTCTTCTTCAAAATGCACTTCTAAAATCTGAACCTTAGCAGCTACTAATGCTGCCCAAATTGTTGCTTTCTCACTATCCTCAAATCTAAAAATTTTTAGATTGTAAATTAGTCAAAACCTTCACCGAAACATTGTCCTTGAATCTCAAAAATTTGGTAGGAAACTCCTCCAAATTGTAGCTGAGATATTCACTCAAGAACCCTTCAATGATAGTCCCCAAATCTCTCAGATTTGGTGGTTTCTCTATCTCTTTTCTTCTTCAATTTCTTGTCAAATTCTGACTTCAACCTTGGCCTATCTAATGGCCTTCTTCTCAAGATTTGAATAGTCTTGAGGTCTTCACTATTCTTCTCTAAAATTTGGCAAGATTCTTGCCAAATCCTTCTCTCTTGGGCTTGTTGTCGGATGGCAATAATTGTCCCAAGTTCTTTATCAGAAACTTCTCCTTGGTAGTAAATTTCTCCAATGAGTTCTTCTAGGAACTCTTCCAATGAGGCTCTCCAAGCCTTCCCTTATTTTTATTGAGACCTCTTCTAGGGCCTTCAATCTTACAGTTTCTCAAAACTTCTATGAGACCTTCCTTGATCTCTTCAATCTTCAACTATGGAAGTTTTACAATGAGATATCCTCCTTGGATCTCCTAAATCTGCTACTACTAAAATATGCAATAGGAATTTTGTTAGTCCTTCTCTATCCTCAATCTTCCAAATATGGAAGTTCTTCAATAGGACCTTCTATGGGTCTCTCCTTCAATGTGAAGTTTTCAATCTTCAATGGAGATCACCAATATCTAATCTTCACTAGGACTCTTCTCCTTGAGTCTCTTCTTCCTTCAATGGGGTCTTCTTTCTAGGACCTCCTCCTTGATTTGTAGTCTTCAATGTGGCTTCCTTGGCCACTAGATATCTTCTCAATCTCCAACTTGGAGTCTTCAATCTGCAATTATTTTAATGGGACCTTTCTCCTTAGGCCTCCAAATCTTCAATCTCTACTTTTTTGCAACAAAGAACTAATCCCTGCGTGAGGAAAGCACATAGAATTTTAGGCAACGAAGGTGAAATTCTTCTCTATCTGTTGTAGGAAGTTTCTCAACTTCTGGGAGTTAATTTTTTGCAACAAAATATTAGAAATAGAAATTTTTGTAAATCTATAGAAAACAATCTTCACTAGTTGGATTGCCAATCTAGTGGATTCAATGTTGAGTTCTAGTCTTCACAAGTTTTTCTGCAACTCTGTGGAAAAACTCTAGCCAATAGTAAATTTCAGAAATCTGAAAATGAGATTTACAATATCCTCTCAATATCTCTTGTGGCTCTCTCTATTTCCTATTGATCTACTATGTGCTCTGATACCACTGTTAGCTTTTGAAGCTTTAAACTTAAAGGAAATGCAACCACAAGTATGGAAATAAGCATGCAATGTTATAACTATGATAATGGCTAACTAATATGCATGAAAATATGATAGAAAACTTGATACAATGCTCAAGAAATGCTCATATATGAAAGCTCACGAAAATATACAATGTTATTCAATGGAGGTCACAACCTCTCCATATTTGCAAAATGGATCTACATTGTATCTACTACTACTCTACCTATGCACTCCAAAATTCTCTCACTCTTCTACTCTATGAAGGCCTATTTATAATGAGATGCAACTCTTTGCCTTCAATATTCCTATGACACCTCACTATTCTATTCTAAGGACTCATGTACATGTGGACTACATGCACATTTACATCATTGCACATTCTAACACTTGTGCATTTATTACATTGCTTTAATAAAGTACTTAAGTCCTAATAAACTCCTAATCTAAATATGTACCCATGATGGTACATTAGTAAGGACCAAATAATGTAATATATTCCAACAAATATTGGGTGACCCTTAAATTCATCTAGCTATACTATGGTTTGTAATTTGGGAGAGTTTCAATTACAATCAATTTTATTGGAGCATGGTGTGCTAGAGTCTTGGACTTGGTAGCTTTCTTCACCATGCTAAAAATGAAGAATAACATGTTTATGAGGTGTTCATACTTCAAGTGGGAAAGAAGATTGAAGTGGTATGCAAAGAGAAGCTATAATCGCCCCTCATAGGTAATGTATATTTAGATTCCAAGGGCCAATTATGACTAGGGGGAGGGAAGTGATTGTCTTAAGAATCCTTTTCCAATGTCATGGTTGCTTCACCTTCCAATAGAAACTCATTTTTAGGATAATAATGTTGTTTCTAGTCTTGAACCACCTCTCATCCATGGCAAGTAGTCCTATTACCCTTGCTATAGTTTATTTTGTCACATTGATTGTAATTCCATGGATACTTGTGCTCCCCATGGAAGTTTCATATAAATTATCTAGGAATGATATTGTTGTATCTATCAAATGGCTTGAAAAATTGTAGCCATCTAGTATTTTTGAATATCTAGACAACTTCCAAATTCTCCCTCAACTTGGCAGTGCTTGTTGGATCTTGTCTATTGACTCTCCCTCCTATATTAAAATTGTTTACTAAGTTTATTGGTTATATTATTATTTCTATCTAAAAATGTACTATTTATTATAAATAGACCAATATGCATGTGGAACAACCCAAGGTATCTTTATCATGTTTGTCAAATCTAGTTGTCCTCCCCCTAACATCATCAATGTCGTTGTTATCATTCTCTAGATTGCTTGTATTTTCCTATGTTATCTATTGATTGCCACACGTGTAATTATTTTCCCCTATTGAAGGGACACCATACTCAATGGACAATAATGGAGGCAAAATGGCCTCCTGGAAGTCAATTTTTAGGTCATTGCTAACTAATCAATGTTGTAGACTAGTTCTCATTGGTCAACCATCTTTTTCAATTATTATATATAAATATATTATTAAAAATAATGGGATTGAAGGGTGGAGATTATAAGGCTAGGAAGTTGTCAATATCTAGAGATTCTAGTTTTATATGAGGAAGGCCAATTGTATGAGTTACCTATGGTGATTAGTATTGGATGGCCCATAATGATGTTGATGTTATGGTATCTATGGCTAGCTAATATGGTTACACTTATATTTTACATGCATCCTACTACCTCTATGGGATGAAGAACATTCCTACCCATTAAATGGCGATAATGGATTCAATAGTATATTAGGAGGATTGATGGATCCTAAGTTATACATGGCAGAGATTGTTGCTCTTTTGTTGGTGATAACTATTTGTGTTGGTCTCTTAGAATTTCATAGTCACCTGTTGTAGTGGGAAAACACCTGTGACACCCATGCCTCAGATAAAGAGACATATTTGGAAAGCTCTATGAGCATGGGATACACTTGCAAGGCAACCTCTAGGATTTTACTAAGGTTGACTCCTCATCTAATATGATATTTAGCTCACTATTCCTACATTACTTGCATTCATCAAAGGAAAATTGAGGGAGAGATTTGCAGAAAATAAAACCTAAGCTATGGAGGCAATGTGACAAGATCAAAAGTATCCTTTTGTACTTAACTACAATAAAATGAACACATCCATAATTATACTAATAGTTAAAAATGAACATGGTTTTGATCTAACACATAAGCATTCAATCCTATTATGCATACATGAAATAGAACAAAGAGACATTAGTCATATTTCATGTATTATATCATAAACTTTGTACAAAGATGTTAGACCAAAATAAGCTCAAATACCATTAACAAAAGACTAAAAGCTTGAGTCTAGACTATACAAAGAAGAAAAATGAAAGGAAAATACACACAAGGCTAGGTAGTAGGCATGAGTAAGAAATTTTATGATCCTTACAATAAAAATAAAACTACAATTTATATACAAGGATTAGAGTTTTCTCCCTACAAATTTACTACTAATCCAACATTTCCTCCTTGAATCGAGCAGGAGATTGGTCTGTATTTAATGTTGATGACCTTGAGGTCTCTAGAGCTAGAGCCATCAATGTCGAAGGGTTTGAAAACTCTAAAATTAGGACTTCTACCTCTATTATCTTTAAGATGCCAAATACTTTTCTTGGAATGTAACACCCAAATGGTGCTAGTAGGTGAACTTGAGGCTCTTTTACAAATGTTCCATCTATGAGCCCCTCCACCCTTCTCCTTGGAGATTATGCATAGATGCTACCTTTGAAATATTGTTACTGCCTTTCCAAAATTGAGATTCATTGGACCAAGATGTTTCTACTTTTATTAGATGGATGGAAGAGCTCCTATTGTTCTCCCAATTTGTGTGTTTCCTTGTAGGTTATTTATCATTGAAATTGGATGGTTGACGGGGCTTCGAGACCTAAGTATATTCAATATCTATCTTTGATATTTGCAGGTTGTTGGATCTTGTTGTCCCCAATATTGATGGTGGATATCTATTGAATGTAAGCCTTGATGGAACAACTTCTTACTTACTCCATAGGTCATTAACGTGTTTGTCACATGTCCAACTCTCAACCAATGACACAGTTTTCTCCTAACATTTTTTTTGGTAATCTTATGAAATGGTATAGGTCGTTAGATGAGTGATAAAAAAACCATGGAACCCTACAGCTCCCTTACTCATATTTCCTAGGATTAGCATCCGTTGTAGATCAAAAAACCAATGATGCATGCTTTTTGGTTCTATCTATAACTTAGTATTCTTTAAAAATTAGTGTTCACCATTAGATTAACCAATTTCAATGTTGTGCATGACTTTGGAGGGTTTTTGCATCATCTTACCTTCTTAATAAGTGTCGGTTGTTGACCAAAAGATCAAACAACTTACATCACTTCAAAATTTTTTAACAAAGCTTTTCTATGCAAACCAACCCTCATCAATGGTTTTAAAATTGACAGTTCCTTTCCTTCATCAATATGACTTTCACTAAGGCTAACTTGTAAAATTTGGCCAAGGCAAAAATTCTTCCTTGGTGTAATGAATTTTGACTGTAGTTGGTGACTCATAGGGGATATTCTACTTGTTAAATATGAGAATCCCAAAAAATTTATGACCTTATCCATTAGGTGTAGAGTCAAATGAAATAATTAAAATGGGGAAAATTAGAGAAATAATGAAGAAAGAATAAGAAGAATGAGAAAAATGAAGGAATGGTGTAGGGCTATTGAGAGGACAATTTTTCCATTAAGGCTTTGATTTATTTCCATTCATCATCTGAGGGTAGATTTACTTTTTGGTATTGGTGTTAGCATCTTGAGATAACTATTTGGTCTTCATGTGAGAAGCTTGTCATTGTATCCACAACTTCTTGATTTCACACCTCAAGCTCTGCTAGGGGTCTGATGACCTGTGCTACTTCCTCCAAGTTGGAGGAATTTGACCATTGTCAAAATTTGTTTGCTCCTCTTTTTGTTGTTCAAGCAGTTTAGTATATGCCTATTCTAAAAGGATATTATCATATGATGTTTAGAGGGAGGGCATACCTTTTTAAATTTATGAGTCAATGAGGTCCCTTATGTTTGCAATTGTAGTGATTAGGATGCTTATTTGGGCTTTAAATTTGTAAACAACCTATTCTTTGTCAAGTATGTCCAACACTTTTTGAACCACTAATTTTTTATCTGGAGTACTTGTAGTTGCTAAATCTTGGTTGGGTGATGTGACCAATGTTACTTTATACCTTTTTGCTTCAACCAACATTTTGAAGGTTATATTCAAGGCTAGCTTGACCTCTTGGCTTATTTGGGTGTTTTGTGTGGTGGATTCATATATGAAATTGATCACCTAGTACAATGAGGATGTGGCTTTAATTATTTAGTCCTAGTATGCCTAGAAAACCTCTTTTATTAATTCAATTGAGCCTAGTTGATGCTTCATTGTTGCATTTTCTTCCTCTCTTCATTGAGTACCTTTTGAAAGTTATACCTTTCCTTGTCAATATAGGATTCCTAGGTGATGAGTTGATCAACTAAACTTTGGTTCTTACTCCTTTACTCCTCTAGGAGAGAAGTTATAACTTGTGTGCTCACCAACTGGTCCATTTCGTTTTGGAGTCTTTTGACCTCTAGTTGGGAGTTCTTGAGGGTAGTATTTTCCTCCTCAAGTTATTTATATTTTTTTCCAAATTTCTTTTAAGGGATAGGTAGCCATGACTCATGTCCTTATTAGCTTATTCTATGAACTCTACCTTGTCCTTGGTCTAAGTGTCTTTGAGGCTAAGTCTTATTATCATGGCTTGGTAGTCTTAGTCTTACATTTTAACTTCCAACTTAGAGATGATAAGAGTTAGTTGAGCTAGATACAATATTTTTTCTTAAGGATCAAAATGACTCATTTGTTTCTCTAGGCCATGTAGCTCTTTTGTCTTCTTTGTTATGGATGTATTGCAACATTTTATCATAAATTTATTTGCATAATCATAGTGCATTAAAGGTAGGATGAGCCTATGAGCTTGTCAGCTTCCTGTGCTAAGTTGATGCTAGGGACAAGGGTCTAAAAATATGAAAGGTAGGGAGGGTGGCAAAGTGAATGGAGGAGGAAAGCATATTTTCAAAAAATTAGGCTGAGGACCTATATATCGGGTGGTACGAGCAGAAGCAATTGGGGTGGAAACTTCATGGGTTGTAAATTGTGTCATTACCTAAATAAATACTATTTCCAAAATAATTTTAGGAGTAGTAGCCAATGCGATTGCAACACTCGACATGGAGGCCCATGTGGCCAAAATAATGGAGGACATGGGAGGCCATTGACTAGTATCCATAGTAAAAAGCATAAAAAATATGGGGGAACTTATTGGATATTGGGGACAACACAACTTGTAGTTGTGTCTCTAGGGTTTCATACCTTCTCCTCTTTGATGGTAGAAGACTCACTCTATGGACCAATTATCTTTGCCCTTGCTACTACAATGCTTGTTAGGCCACTTATTATGGTGGTTCTACTATCATAAGAGACACTTGAGGAGATGTAGAGGTTGGGCTTCTTTGGGTTCAAGTGGAGATTCTTCTACATGGATAATTTCTTTTATCAGTGCCTCCACCCTTCCATCCATTCAGGGTAGTACATTGCTTATCTCCTCCTTGTTGTATTCATCCATAGGGGTGCTTTTGGTGTTTGATTTCTCTTGGTTGTATAGCTCATTGAATTTTTCATATTCATCCATAGGGGTGTTTTTGTCCCTAAAGTCTTGACAAAATTTCCACGCATCCTTTCAATGGTCCTCCCTTAAAATTTATTTCTTCTTGATGCTAATCCAAATTTGGGGGTTCATCTAGTGCTTTTTTCGTAGGTCTTATAAGAACTTGACTATTTTAGGTTTTGAAAATTACATTTATCGGCTACACATCTGCATTTTCTATTGGTTTCTTCAAGGTTTTGATATCTGGATTGGGCTTGTGTATGAACTTAGCCAAATATTGATGCTTGGTAACCAGGTAGTGAACTCACATTTTGGGTCATAGTTGCATTCTCCTAGCATCATTTCAAGCCCCATATATCTCAGTTTATCTCCCAAGTAGAGGTGACCTTCCTCGTTGCTAGTGTTACTCTGCTAAAGTTGAGGGGAATATTATCGAAGCTTATCTTACCATTTTTGCTCCTAAAAGTTGCATACATTATGTCCATATGTCTGAATAGATCCAAAGCAAAAACATTTTTTGACACATAGGTGGGTAGCTGACAAAACGATTTATTGAAGTAATAAATTCTAAAAATAGTGGATCCCTTCATAAAATATCAGTCTCCTCTATGTTTTCTTTGCAAAAATTGGGTACTAGCTATTAAGAGGTGCTTTGGCTTGCTCTTTCTTAGAGCCTTCTAGGATTGGGATAAATTTTTTTACAACATTATAATAAGAGGAGGTCTTTTTTAGGACCTTCATCTTAGAGAAAATAGGCTGTTCATGGCCGATCTCATCTACTTGTCTCAAAAATAACCTAGGGTATATCATAGGGTTCTAGAATAGAACCAAATGAGCATAAAATGAAGAAAATAAATTTTTTTTGGTGTCCTTAAATTGAGACAACTCTTCATGAATTTAGTCAACAAAATCACCCTATATCTTTTGGGTGCCCACCTCATCATGTACAAAATATTGAGCAAGGCTTGGACTGCACTCTTATCATCTTAAAACCCAAAAATAAATACAAATATGCTCACGGTGTCCTTAGCACTATTCCTTAGGGTTTTGTGGCTCAAGGGGAGATCAAGAAATATTGTGTCCTTGATACCACATTCATCTAATAGGAACCTTGACTTGTCTTATTTATTAACATAATTGTTGATGGTATTTTTCTAAAGTTATGTCATTTATTCATGTCTTTACTCAATATCTTCTAGATAATATGAGCATGATGGTGACTCTGAAAATTCAATTATATAATCAGATCTCCTCGATTTGAGTGTCATAGTATTTTGCATATGCAACCACTAGTGCATAGTAATTGTTTACTTTAGGCACCATGCATTTTGCCAAGGTGCTATTGTAGATTCATGCTTTGAAGCTCTTAGGATCTTAGGTGTTGAACCTCTACCATGCCCCTTCCATTAGGTTCTTGGTTCTCTTGGAAAACTTGAGGTCCATTATCTTCTTTGTTGGTTTTTAATTACTCAAGAGATATGACTTAAGAGGCTTGGTATGGTACCTCTCGACCATAGGTAGAAAGAGAGGTTGTAACTGATCTTGTAGGAAAAATAGTGGATGACCCAGCTTTAATTATTTATGGGTGGACGCTAATATTCTTCTTCTCTATGGTGTTTCAAAAAATAATGTGCTGAGGAACTTGATTTCTTAGCTTGAATTTTTACTTGTGCTCTTTGGGATCCTTTTTCACTTGAATGCTTGGACATCAATGGGGAAAATGAAGTTGAGATACCCATTTATGGATTTTATTTTTGAGGATTGAGACACCTACCTGCATTAAATTCACCTTACATAAACTCATTCATTCCTTCCTCCAAGGTGGTTAGAAATGTTTTGCCACCATTATCAGCAAATTCACATGATTCACATGGATTTCCTTTTTTTGGTAGAGTCGATGCAAGGGGATCACCACATTTCTTTAAGACCAACCACCATATTTTCAACAATGATTTCATATGTATGAATTTATTTCTATTTTCTTGAAAATTTGACATGAAGGGATTGAAACTTCTTTCAATGTACTAAGATCATGACATACAAAGTCCTTCCCCATACAAGGTTGGTGGAAGAATATTACCACCTTTTAGCTTTAATTGCAAATTTAAATTACCATATTTTTGTTGATTGATCAATGAGAAATATTTCTTTATTGGTCCATCGAATTACTGGTACTATCTCAAGGAGAAATTTGCTCTTCTACTTGGGAAATTAATGTTGTCCATCAATTGATTTGATCAAATGATCTACACTATTTTAGTCTTAGGCTTTTCTTTGTTACCCCTCAATCGAGTGCAAGCCTATCACATGCCACCTTCATGGTGCAATATCATGTCCATAAGGTTTCTTGTATAATTGAGAGTAGATATGACTAAGTGTAAAAAAACCTATGTAAGAAGGCACTTTTGTAAGGTTGGATGACTTGTAGACTTTAATCTTTTATAATCTAATGGTGGTCAAAACTTGGGAAATTTTTGTATCAAACATCACCACCCATTGACGATCTTAATCAAATGACTCAATATAACTAGGAATCATGATTTTCTATGAGATATTTTCATTGAGCATGAATCCATCATGTATCCTTCTCTCTAGGATCTAACAGTTGTTGCTACTTTGGAGAAAATTATTCATCCGAACATTTTTGGAATTCCATGGGTCATTGATTTGGGTCAATATTGAGGCTTCCAACTATGCATATTAATTTGTAGCACTTTATGATTTTTGTGACCCTACAATATTCTAAAATCCTTACAATCCATAGAATGCTCCTAATCAATTGGCATGAATCAAGTTTGTTGCAAAGGAAACCTATCACAAAATAAAATTGTTATATACAAGGTTTTTTTTAAACTATGTATAATGTATGTTACAAGGTGATCAAGATAACTTATCATCCCATGTATTCTTGCTCTAATACTCTATAGGGATTTTCCTCCCATAAATCAATTTCCCATTATTCTATTTGATCATTGGGAACTGGGAAATACACCTCATTAATAGATAGGTTCGATATGGATTACCCTTCTTCTGCCATGTAGGATTTCTCTATACCTAGCATGACCAAGAAAATATGCTCTACATGATGGGTATGGAGATGTTATGATGGAATCTTCAACTTTTTTCCATATCTATTACTAAGAAACATGTATCCAATCCAAATATAGGTAACCTCCTATCTTAGCAGTGAAGTCCCTTGACAAACAAATGTTAAAATTTACTGAGAGTTTGATCACTACTATGTCCTGATGGACTATGAGATTAGGGAAAGCCTATAGCATGAGGGGAAGGTTATAAAATACTATAAAAATCTAAATCAAAGACCAATCTAGCTAAACCACTCCTTTGTTGATCGGTTCACATGCTAGCCCCAATGCATCAACTATATTATTAGGCATAACTAAGATACTTGAAACAAAAGATACCATGTAATTATGGATCAATTTATCTCCATAGACCAAGGTTAGGTAAAATGAGATCAATTTAGATAAAATTACCTCAAGGGATATATGAAGAACTACAAGTGACTTATCCTCAACTAGTGCCTTTTGCTCCATAGGGATTCCTCTAAATTATTCTTTTGCCTAGTCATGGATAACACATCCCAGAGAGGCATGACCATAGTAGACTTATTTAGAAGGTCTACCGCATTGAGTGTTCCAACAAAGTAGACCTTATAAAGTGTACTTGGTACCTATTGAGGCTTGGGCCTCTTTGTAGCAGGTTGAGGAGCTCTAGTCGATTCTGGAACTAGCTTGTGCTACCTCAAAACTTTAGGGATATTCCTCTTTTTGGCGACCAAGAATTTTTGTAAATTCTGATTCAGTGCAACTATAGGGGGAATCTGTTGGAAATTTTGAGTAATTGAGTTGTCATTGATGTTAAGAGTCAATTTTAGTGAGCAATGCAAGAAGCGGTTCTGAAATTAGTGCAAAGGAAAGTCCATGTCCAGTTGGTCAAATCCGGTTCCAGGTGGTCAGATGAGGTTCAAAGAGCAACGAAGAGGCCCAAGAAAAATAATATTATAATATTAAAAGGGGATATTTAAATTAATTATAAATTAATTTAAATAATTTTGTTATAAATTAATTTATTAATTAATTTAATTAACTTCTAAAGTTATTAAGTTAATTATAGATTAATTATAATTTAATTATAAAATTAATTTATGTTAATTAAAATAAATAATCCTAAAGTTAGGATTATAAAGTTTATTTTATAATTTGAATTTGAAAATTCAAATTATTCGTCGATGTTTTCAAAGCTTGGTCTATACATATAAAAGGGGGACAAGACTTTGTCAGAACCTCATCCATGTAATTCGCATGTGCTATGCTCTAGATGATCATGCGTAAAGGGAAGAAGATATTTCATGTTTCAAAGTTTTCGATGGTAGATAATAAGACAAAGAGGAGTAGAGCTCCTTCTTCATCACACGACGCTATGTAGCACAGCTGGTAAATGAGGGAGGCGCTAAGTATGGCAGGCTCGTGGTGTAAGGTTCAAAACTTGTCGGCTTTAGTTTTTACAAAGTTGGAGTGAATGGTTTTTTTATGCGCTACACCATCGGGGAAGGCACAAAGGGAAAGCATTAGATTCCTCTTTGTGGGAAGGCACGTAGCCCACATGGTGGGCTAGTGCCTTGCTAAGGTGCTAGACTGGGAGAGGTTCTATGTTCGAAACCCACCGAGGCCCTTTTGCATAGAGAGAGGTATGTGCTCATGATTTGCCAAGGTTAATTGCTATTTTTGGATTTGCTAAAGGTTGAATAAAAATAAATATTTTTGAGGGTTATAAAGTTTATTTTTTAAAGTTTGATTATTGAGAATTTGAGGGAGATAAAAGGATAGGAAGTATTATTTTTGAGGGTTTGATTTTGGGGGTTGTTAATTAAAGATTGGAGATTATAAGGAGTAATTGAGTAATTAATTTTTGTATGCTTTGATTACATTTATTGATATTGATATTGATACATTACATAATATTGATTGAGAAAATAAAGTAAAAAGTGGTCTTATACTGTTCACCCCCCTCTTAGTATAAGCTTGTGTTATTCAATTGGTATCATAGCGGGTTCCTTTGAAAGAGTTTAACAGATTGAAGGAAAAGCTTACAAGAACACAATGGATTCTAATAATGGATCCTTAGATAATTTAAAACCAATATTTTATGGAAGTGATTATATATTTTGGAGTATGAGAATGAAGATTCACCTAATAGCACTTGGCAATGAAATATGGGAAGCAATTGAAAATGGATACACACCACTAGCTACTCCACCTAGAAATAAAGATGGTAAGATTCTACATCATTACAATTCAAAAGCAATGAATGCAATTTTGAGAGGTTTGCATAGAATAGAGTTCATAAAGGTTATGCATTGCAAATCAGAAAAAGGAATTTGGAATAAGTTACAAAGCATATATGAAGAAGATAAAAGTGTCAAAAAGGTAAAGATACGAAATCTCAAAGGACAATTTGAAGAATTAAGAATGAAGGATGTGAAAAACATTAGTGCTTATCTACTTCATGTAAACGAGGTTGTTAACGCCATGCAAGGACTTGGACTTGAGATTGAAGAATATATTGTTTGTGATAAGATCTTAAGATCTCTCCCAAAAATATTTAGTGAAAATATCTCTGCTATAGAGGAATCAAAATATGGTGATCTTTTGACAAGAGATGTATTACTTGGTATTATTACAACTTTTGAGATGAGAACAAAAGAGGAACCTAATATTTGGAAGGAAGTAGCCTTCAAAGCTACTAAGAAGACAAAGGGAAAGAAGTTAGATTCAAGCAATGAGTCATCCAGTGATGAAGAAGCAAATTATGGCAAAAAGAATAAGGATCCAAGAAGATTTAAATATGCAAAATCTATTAGATATTTCAATTATGGAAAGTATGGTCACCATGCAACTAATTGTCAAGAATCTAGAAATAGCAATGATGAAGGAAAACAAGATCATAAGAATAGGGAATCAAAAAAATATAGGCACCAAAATAAAGGCAAGGATGGACAAGGCAAACAAGGAAAGAAGTTCTTTCAAAGACAGAAGAGGAGTTAATATGCAGATAAGGCAAGTAGGTACTCAAGTGATAGTGATAATAGTTTCTCAGATAATGATAAATATGAAGTTCTATTTATGATAGAGGAAAATGAAGAAGTTAAGAAAATGTCACCAATAATTCTCAAGTATTTTAGATGTGGTAATTTTGGACATCTTGAAGATAGTTGTACAAAGAATGGTTTCAGTTTTAGTGATGATGAATATGAAGATACACTTGAAGGACCGGAAGAGAATATTCTAATGGCACTAGAAGAAGAAGGAGGTGATCCTATAGAAGACAAGTGAGAAGAGAATGAAGATGTTTTCAAAGGCAAACAAATAGAGGAAGAATCAGAGAAAGGAGAAGTTGATCTTAAGGGAGAGCTTATTTATGCTCTTAACACATTAAAGAAGGTAAGAAAGCAAAAATCTCAACTTAAGATTCAGTTTCAAGAATGTGATGAAGAGAGAGGAAATAGTATAAAGGATCTAAATAAGTCAATGGCTAAGACAAAGAAGTTCAAGGATAAGTTAGAATCAAAGGTCTTAGAATGTGAAAAGTTAGAACATGAAGTGGCTCTACTAAGGGAAGAAATAAAAGAATCTAAGGACATGTTACACAAGTTTGGAAAGAGCTCAAATATCATAGATAAGATGATCAAGGTACAAATATGGTCAACAAAAAAATTAGGTCTTGATTTTGAATAGGTACAAAAGAATAAAGAATAAGAGTCAATCTCAAGTTCTTAAGAGAAAAAACTTTAGAAGAAGACAATGTGAGAGAAAGTGAGACTTATGAGGATGATTTGGATAATAGAAATTTCAACAAGGAAAAGAACAATACACAAAAGAGGAACATATGGAACAGGAACCAACATAGGGTAAAAGAGACTAAGAGACCAATGAGGTTAAGGTAAGAAAATTTCAATGGATGATGTTTCTCATGTCACAGATTTGGATACAAGGCTTCATAGTGCAGGACACATGAAAGATAGGAATATGGGAACTTCAGAAACATGTAGCTTTTTCATGGGTATTGCTACTCATGTAATCAGTTTGGTCACAAGGCAATGAATTATAGGTTTCATGACAGGAATATATATGGCTTCACTAGGAGAAATCCCAAGACATTTACACCTCCAAGGAATAACAATATTAAGTGTTACAAGTGTCATAATGATGGACATACAACAAAGTGGTGTAGAGCAAAAATTCTAGAGACAAGCAGGAATAGAAATAGTCAGAAGAATCAGAAGGATCAGATGAGAATGAAAGTAGACAATGGTAAAGATCAATGCATGTTGGGAGTAGAAATACTCCCACCCCAAAATTAACCACCTTAGGAGGAGGTGGGGGAGGGGCTAAGATAAGAGTCTCATTCTTAGCCCCGAGCCCCAAAGGTGACCCTTTGCCATTAATGTCAAAGGGGTAGAGATTTGAGTAAGGGGGAGAGATTTGATTTAAGGGGAGGGTATTGAGTCAGGGGGAGTAGAATAGAAAAGGTCAAGGAATTGGTAAAAGGTAATTGGGTTGCCATCAATGACAAAGGGGAATATTGTTGGATATTTTGAGTAATTGAGTTGTCATTGATGTCAAGAGTCAGTTTCTATGAGAAATGCAAGAAGAAGCAGTTCCAAAATCAGTGCAAAGGAAAGTCCATGTCCAGTTGGTCAGATCTGGTTCCAGGTGGTCAGATGAGGTTCAAAGAGCAATGAAGAGGCCCAAGAAAAATAATATTATAATATTAAAAGGGGATATTTAAATTAATTATAAATTAATTTAAATAATTTAATTATAAATTAATTTATTAATTAATTTAATTAACTTCTAAAGTTATTAAGTTAATTATAGATTAATTATAATTTAATTATAAAATTAATTTATGTTAATTAAAATAAATAATCCTAAAGTTAGGATTATAAAGTTTATTTTATAATTTGAATTTGAAAATTTGAATTATCCACCGAAATTTTCAAAGCTTGGTCTATGCATATAAAAGGGGGGCAAGACTTTGTCAAAACCCCATCCATGTAATTTGCATGTGCTATGCTCTTGACGATCGTGCCCAAAGGGAAGAAGATATTTCACATTTCAAATTTTTCGATGGTAGATAATAAGACAAAGAGTATCATAGCTCCTTCTTCATAGCACAACATCGTGTAGTGCAGCTAGCAAACGAGGGAGGTGCTAAGTGTGGCAAGCTCGTGGTGCAATATTTGAAACCCATCGACTTCAGTTTTTGCAAAGCGAAAGTGATTGGTTTTTTTGTGCGTTGCACCATCGGGGAAGGCAAAAAGAGAAAGCATTAGCTTTCCTCTTTGTGGGAAGGCATGTAGCCCAAGTGGTGGGTAAGCACCTTGCTAAGGTGCTCGACTGGGAGAGGTTCCGTGTTCAAAACCCATCGAGGCCATTTTGCATAGAGAGAGGTATGCACTCATGATTTGCCAAGGTTAATTGCTATTTTCAGATTTTCTAAAGATTGAATAAAAATAAATATTTTTGAAGGTTATAAAGTTTATTTTTAAAAGTATGATTATTGAGAATTTGAGGGAGATAAAAGGATAGGAAGCATTATTTTTGAGGGTTTGATTTTGGAGGACATTAATTAAAGATTAGAAATTATAAGGAGCAATTAAGTAATTAATTTTTGTATGCTTTGATTACTGTTGTTAATATTGCTATTGATACATTGCATAATATTGATTAGGAAAGTAAAGTAAAAAGTGATCTTATATTGTTCGCCCTCCCTCTCAGTATAAGCTTGTGTTCTTCATAATCATTTTTTTAAGATTTTCTAGTTACTTTAGGCATTAATGCCCACTAGACCAACCTTTTCTTACTCCTCCATCACCTTTCTCTTTCCTTATATCATGTAGTTTGACTTGATTTGTTACCTCCCTAGCATTGAAGTGCTTGCTTCATCATATATAACATACACCTCCTCATTCCATGTTATCAAAGTCTACACTTGATTGACTCAATTTTTTCCAAAAAAGAGCTTTGGATTGAGACATGAGAGAGTTGGCTCTAATTGGTGCATCCATCACTAGGTAAGAGATAGTTGGATGTGCAACTTCATGTGGCATTTTCATGATCAGATTTGGATGACTCTAAAGATAAGTATTGGAAGAGTAGACCTTGAGGTAGGAGCAACACCATACACTGGGGTCCTCCATATAGTTGTTCCATGTGAGGGCTATATCCCTAATGGTGTTAGGAGGAATTTATTACAATGGTAAAGGTACATACACTATCTACTAATTTGAGATCTATGGCTAGCTTGAGTTCCATTTGGGTTGGAAATTAGAGCTCTAATACCCATTTGGAGAAGGCTTATAGCCTTTTTTATGTTGCTAGAAAGGGGGTGTCATTGTTTTGATATTTAAGCCTTTGGGTGTTTTACTACCTCTTGAGAGATGTGACCTCATTGAAGATTGTCCTTAGAAAATTGCTCATCTCATCTAGCTCCAAGGATTAGGACCTTGTAGAGGAGTAATTGAGAGCAAGGAGAGAGGATTGAACTTATGCAATGTTCATAGCAAGAATAGGCTAGAAAGTGATGAGCTAAACTATTAGAGGTGGTTTATATGGTGGTTGGATGCTCAAGAATACAGGCATGGGGATGTAGGAGAGCCTTCCTATTTTGATTAGGTATTTTTTTACTTGGATAGATATTTCATAGGTTTCTAGTAGGGAGTTACCTCCTTTAAATTTAACCATCATATGGAAATATGTTGAATATTTTCCATGTTATTCTGGTGGGGTTAACTCTAAAAGGTACTGGACACTCTCCATGTATCCTCATTGGGGTTCGAAATTTTTAGGGTTTCTTAAGCTATTTTTAGACCCATATGGGTTGTTTAGGGTTAAATATTTGAACCCATGGTTTTTCGCCCATGGTATTGTAAAATCCATTCTTGTTGTTGTTATTTAATTGCACTTGCATCAAGGTTTGAAGAGAGATGAGAGATGAACATTATTGTATTGGAGATGGTTAAGTTTATACAATAAGGAGATATTACTATGTTGGGTTTTTCTCATAAGGGTTTCCTAGGTGAAATACTGTGTTATGTGTGTATCTGTTATCTTCTTTTTTTCCTTTGATTCTGTATTTACTATTTTTCTAGATTTAGTTTATCGAGGCCTTTTGCTCTTCATTTGGTATCAGAGCTAGGTTTTTTAGCTTTGTTCGAGGAGTAAGGGTTTCAACCCTATGATAAATTAATTCTTGAGTGGGAGCCATACGTGAAAGAATCTGGGTGAAGGAAAATTATGGGAAGCACATGGGTAGAGATTGAAAAATTTAATGGATAGAATTTTGAGTTATGGAAACTCAAGATGGAGGATCTGTTGGTTGATAGAGATCAGTGGATTGTGGTCTTGAGAATAAAACCAACATCAATGATAGATGAGGATTGGTTGAAGATCGATAGGAAGGCAAGGAGTTCTATCAGATTGTGCTTATCTGATTTGGTATTGTTGAATGTATCGATAGAGACCATGACAAAGTCATTATGGGATAAGCTAGGAACTTTGTATCAGATAAAGTCATTGGTAAATAAACTCTTTCTTTGGAAGAAGTTGTATTCACTTTGGATGAATGATGGTGACTCTATGGTTGAACATCTGAATGCTTTTAACACTGTGGTAAGTCAATTAAACTCTGTTGAAGTAAAAATGGATGAAGAGGAAAAGTGTATTACTTTACTTTGTTCATTACCTGATTCATGGGATAACCTAGTTATGGCTATCACCAATACTACTTCTACATTGAAAGTAGAGGATATAGTAGGAACATTGCTATCTGAGGAAATGAGATAAAAATATTCTAAGGATTATCATCAGAAGGATGCCTTGGTTGTGAGAGGTCATTCTCAAGAAAGAAGCAAAAATAAATCAAGAGAAAGGAAATCGAGATCTAGGGGTAAATTTATTGCTCCAAAAAAGAGGAAATGTTGGAAGTGTGGTAAAATAGGGCATTATAAAAGAGACTACAGATCTAAAAAGGTTGATAATAGTTGATCATCTGATGAAGGAACTTCTACAAAAATGAAGACCACAAATGAAGATTCAAGGGACTTATTCTTAGCTACAACATGCTCAAGTGAATGCCATGACTCATGGTTGATTGAATCAGGTGCTTCCTTTCATATGAATCCTCATAGGGAGGGGTTCTATGAATATGAAAAGATAAATGGAGGTGAAGTCTTCTTGGGAGACAATTCAACATATAAAATAATAGGTCGAGGAAGAGTCAAGTTGAGGTTAAAATATGGAAGAATTAAAACCCTTCTTGGTGTGTTGCATATTCTAGGTTTGGAAAGGAATATGATATCCATGAGTAAGATGAATGATATGGGTGTGACTATGGTATTCAATAAGGATAGTTGCAAGATGGTTCATGGAGTCTTGGTGTTGGCAAGGGGAGTTCATACAAGAACTTTGTTCAGACTTGAGGCTAGCACTATAAGTATTGATTGCAATAACTCTTCAATTGTAGAGGAGAATAATATGGTAGAAGTGACTCCAAGTATTCCTATAGTGAAGACAATGTTGTGGCATCAATGCATGGGGCATATTGGTGAGAAAGGCCTTCAAACATTAAAAATGAAAGGTATGGCTGAAGGAATTTTTGATTGCCCATTAAATTTTGATTTTTGTGAGCACTATATTTTTGGAAAGCAAACCCGAGTCAAGTTTCCTAGTAGTGCTACAAGATCTGAAGGAATTTTACATCTAGTTCATAATGATGTGTTTGGACCTACAAAAGTACCATCGTTAGGTAAATCTATCTATTTTGTTACATTTATAGATGACTTTTCAAGAAAGACCTAGGTATATTTTTTATGAAACAAATATGATGTTTTCAATAAATTTAAAGAGTTTAAGGCTCTTGTAGAAAATTAGATAGAGAAAAAGATAAAGGTTTTGAGAAGTGACAATGGTGGTGAGTATTGCTCTAATGAATTTGAGTAGTTTTGCAAGGATTATGGAATAGAAAGGTAGAAAACAACTCTGTATACTCCACAACAGAATGGAGTTGTAGAATGGATGAACAAAACATTGATGGATAAGGCCAGAAGCATGCTAAGTGGTGCAGGGTTAGAAAGGAAATTTTGGTAGAAGTCATGTTAACTACTTGTTACCTCATCAATAGATCTCCTACCTCAACTTTGGTGGACAAGACTCCATAAGAAGTGTGGACTAGTAAGAAACCCTCTCTCAATCATATAAGGGTTTTTGGTTGTGATGCTTATATGTATGTCCCAAAAGAGAAAAGGACTAAGCTAGACTATAAATCTAAAAAATGCATATTTATGGGTTATAGTATTGGTGTTAAAGGATATAAGTTGTGGAACCCAAAAACATAGAATATTATTTACAGTCGTAATGTGATCTTTAGAGAAACAAAAGGGGTTTCAAAATAGGAAATGCAACCAAGCAAAGAACCTAAAATAGTTCAAGTAAAATTGGAATAGGAGGAAGAACATATGGTAGAACCTAGTGCTATAGAAGAAGATGAACTATAAAGAGAGTCTAAAGAGGAAAATTTAGAGGAAGAAGGTGAGGAGGAAGTTGAAGATGCAGAACCTAGAACTCCAAGTTTGAGGAGATCAGATCGAGTGAGAAGACTCCCAGAAAGGTATAGCCCTTCAAATATTTATTTTGCATTTAATATATCAGTTACTGATGAAGAACCCAAGACTATAAAGGAGGCACTTCAGTCAAGTGAGAATAAGTCTTGGAAAAGGGCTATGGAGGAAGAAATGGAGTCCTTAGATAAAAATAAGATGTGGGACTTGGTGAAATTACCCCTGGAAGAAAACTAGTTGGTTGTAAGTGGGTATTCAAGAAGAAGTACAATGTAGAAGGAAAGTTGGAGAAGTACAAGGCTCACTTGGTAGCAAAAGGATTTTCTCAAGTTGAGGGAATTGACTTTGGTGAGATTTTTTCTCCTATGGCTAAACTAACTTCAATTAGATTTTTGTTGGCTATTTCTATTGCTTTTGATCTTGAAATAGAATAGATGGATGTAAAGACAACATTTCTACATGGTGAACTTGATGAAGACATATATATGTCACAACCAGAATGCTTTAGGGTAAAAGGTAAGGAGGACTTGGTATGCAAGTTGAAAAAGTCTCTTTATGGCTTGAAGCAATCTCCAAGAATGTGGAACCAAAAATTTGATAGGTTTGTTTTGACACTTGGGCTTGGAAAAAGCAAAGCAGATCCATGTGTGTATTTTAAACAAGAAGGTGAAAATTTTGTTATCATTGTTTTGTATGTGGATGACATGTTGTTAATTGGTAACAATAAGGAGATGATAAAGTTACTAAAATCTCAGTTATCTTCTAAATTTGACATGAAGGATTTGGGTGCTACAAAATTTATTTTGGGTATGGAAATAATAAGGGATCATGCAAATAGAAATTTGTGGTTAAATCAAAGGAAATATGTTGATTTGATACTACAGAGGTTTAGGATGCATGATTGTAAACCAGTATGTACTCCATATCCTATTGGTCAAAAGTTATCTACTGAACAATGTCCTAAAATAGATGAGAAAATTGAAGAAATGCATCATGTTCCTTATGCTAGCATTGTTGGTAGTCTGATGTATGCAATGGTCTATACTAGACCTGATATTGCACATGTAGTGGGAGTAGTTAGAAGATATATGTCCAATCTAGGAAAGGAACATTGGACTATTATGAAGAGGATCTTCAGATACTTGCATGGAACTTTAGACTATGCTATCTATTACCAAGGAAAATCTGGAGATAGTAATATTGTAAATCTACAAGGTTTTGTGGATGTTGATTAGGCTAGAGATCTGGACAAGAGAAGATCCATGAGTGCTTATGTGTTCAGACTATTTGGAGGGGTAGTAAGTTGGATGAGTAAAAAGCAATCAATGGTTGCTTTATCCACAATAGAGGTAGAGTACATTGTAGCAACTCATGCCTATAAAGAAGTAGTGTGGCTATAGAGGTTGTGTTCAACATTTGGTCTTAAGCAGAAGGTTATGAGAATTGACAGTGATAGTCAGAGTGCAATATTTTTGGTCAACAATCTTGGTTTTCATGATCGATCAAAACATATTGATATCAAGTACCATTTTGTGAGAGAGATGGTTGAAGGGAATCGAGTGATGTTGGAGAAAGTTGATACAAAGAATAATGTTGTTGATTCATTAACAAAGGTTGTACCTACTCAAAAAATTTCTTGGTGTAGAAGATCTATGGGTATGGTTGCCCTTGATAGTTGACAATGGCAGTTTTTGGCCCCTATGGAAAGTATTCAACAAGTGGGAGAATGTTGGAAATATGTTGAATATTTTCCATGTTATTCTGGTGGGGTTAACTCTAAAAGGTATTGGACACTCTCCATGTATCCTCATAGGGTTCAAATTTTAGGGTTTCTTAAGCTATTTTTAGACCCATATGGGTTGTTTAGGGTTAAATATTTGAACCCATGGTTTTTTCCCATGGTATTGTAAAATTTGTTCTTGTGTTGTTATTTAATTGCACTTGCATCAGGGTTTGAAGAGAGATGAGAGATGAACATTATTGTATTGGAGATGGTTAAGTTTATACAATAAGGAGATATTACTATGTTGGGTTTTTTCCCGTAAGGGTTTCCTAGGTGAAATACTATGTTATGTGTGTATCTGTTATCTTCTTTTCTTTTTTCCTTTGATTCTGTATTTACTATTTTTCTAGATTTAGTTTATCGAGGCCTTTTGCTCTTCAAAGAGATGTGATCTCATTGAAGATTATTCTTAGCAGATTCCTCATCTCATCTAACTCCAAGGAGTAGGGCCTTGTAGAGGGGTAATTGAGAGCAAGGAGAGAGGATTAAACTTATGCAAGGTTCATAGCAAGAATAGGCTAGAAAGTGGTGGGCAAAACTACTAGAGGTGGTTTATATGGTGGTTGGATGCTCGAGAATAGAGGCATGGGAGCCTATGAGCTAGCCTTCCTTTTTGGATTAGGTATTTTTTTACTTGGATAGATATTTCATAAGTTTTGGTAGGGATTTATCTCCTTTGAATTTGACCATCATAGCTATCTTAGAATTTATAGCTTTTAGATAGTAAATGAAAGCCATACCTAGGATAGGACAAATATCATTAAGGATTCTATACTTGGTTTTATGGAATTGGGTGTTGAAGTCATCCATCATCTCCATCGAGACTATTTTAATGGTCTTTAGTTGCTATAGGAGGGACACATTCTTTTCCTTCTCTTTGAACCTATCCAATAGTAGGTCTATAAGCTAGTTTTACCATTTGATTGAATGTGGTATTAGACATAGGTACCACTCTTACACTTTACCTCTAAAGAAAGTTGCTAGTAGTTTGAGTTTGTGTTATACTCCTCAATATTTTATACCATAAACAGGCTCAACATGTATTGCAGGTGCTTTGTAGGCATGGTGGCATCTATTGGAAATATTGAGTTGTCATTGATGTCAAAGGTGCATGATAGTCAAGGAAAAATATTTCCCATGGGTTTGATGAATAACAAGCAATGGATAAAATTCAAAAGCGAGATTTAAAGACCACAAGAAGAGGTAAATATTTAAAGAGATTTATTTCCAAGGGCCAAAGGATTAAAGTTAATAATATTTAAATCTTTTAGATTTAAAATATTATAATCAAAATAAGACTTAAAAATAAACAGGGCCAACATTTATTAGAAATTCAAAAATTAAAAAATAAAATATGAGTGCTGACATCATTGTGAAAGGAGGCAAAATGCATATAAATAATGCACTAAATATTGGTTTAAAAAAAGGGGATGAGCGTGCATTCGAATATCATTCGTTTCGGTAAGTGCAAATGATAAAAAATAAGAAAGAGAAGCGTAGCCCCTTGACATCATCCACAGGGGTAGCCCAAGCGGTGGTTTGACTTGTGCCAAGTCACTATGAGGAAGAAGGTGTTGCCAATTTTGACACACTATTGTTATTTTTTGTTTCGCATATAGTTTGGAATCATTCATTGTAAAACTTCTCTTTTTCCCATTGAAAATGGTTAAAGTGTTGTTATATTATTGCGCTTCCACCAACTGTCTCTTCTGTAAAAGTTGTATGCAATGCATTGCTTGGTTTCCTACCCTTTCTATATTTTTCTATGTTTTTATATCTTTCTTGGTATGTTGCATGCAAAATTGTAAATGTTTTAGCATGGGCAATCCACTCATAAATTCTTCCTTGGTGCTTTAAAAAGTCTTTCTTTCCATATGTTTGTAATTCTCATTTTTCCATTGACTTAGGTAAGTTTTCCTTTTAAAAGTGAAAATGTGTTCTGACAGCACCAAGTAGCCGAAGATTGAAAGTTGAGGAAATGACCAAGTGTAAGAAGTCAAGTGGAAAGCGCTCCACAAGGGAGTGCTTTGAGGAAAGTGCTCCAAGAGGGAGAACTCAGGTGGAAAGCACTCCACAAGGGAGCACTTTTAGAGGAAGTGCTCCACAAGGGAGCGCTCAAGTGGAAAGCGCTCCACAAGGGAGCGCTTTCGAGGAAAGCGCTCCACGAGGGAGCGCTCAAAGGGAAAGCGCTCCACAAGGGAGCACTTTAAGGAAAGCGCTCCACAAGGGAGCGCTCAAAGGAAAAGCACTCCACAAGGGAGCACTTTAAGGAAAGCGCTCCACAAGGGAGCGCTCAAGTGGAAAGCGCTCCACAAGGGAGCACTTTGAGGAAAGTGCTCCACAAGGAGCACTTCTTCACACTAAGTATAAAATTAAGTTAATATGAAAAGAGGAAGTGAAGACCCATTCTGCATCTGCTAGTTAGACCGCTCCCAAGCTACACTCTAGGCCATCCAATTGTAGATCTTTACCGAAAGCTTCTGGCTTCGATGTCAAGTTACCTATGATGTCGGATCCACCGTTCAAATCAGTACTAGAACCTTCTATTTCCAAATGCTAAGTTATTTGTAAGGCAAAACATTGACTATTTTTAGCTATCACCGGATTTGAATCTACCCATCTCGAGGTGGTTAGGTATTAATGTCTTAAAGTGGTAGATTTCTTCTATAAAACCGACTTCTTTTCTATAATTTACATGGATAACTTCTGCTAGAAAAGCAGCTGTGTACTTGAAATCTGCTTCCAAAATAAAGGCTTTTGGCTCCGGTTCAAGTTCTCTATCTCTGTGTATGACTTCTATTCTATGATTTCTATTAAATTAGTGTCTTTATTATATAGTTTAATTCTGTTTTCTAGATTTTGCTGTTGATAGAATACTAATCCCTGGAATACTTGCTAGAGTTTACATAGTTTTGAGGATTTTATATTGGTTTCTATTAAAAGTCATTGTTTTGATTGTTGTTGGTTCAAATATCTAAGTTGTCTATCGTGCTTTCGATCCATCACCCCGCATTTCTAGCCTTTGGCCATTTCCCATTCCTTTTCGTAATTTCCCATTCCTTTCAATATTCTTTCTATCCCTTATCTCCAAACCCCATTTTTATTTTTGGAACCAACCCTACTAGAGATTTCCATGGAGGACATCCCTTTCCTTTGGGTATTCAATGCTTGGTAGTGGGCCTAGGGCACTATAGACTTAGAAAACCTGTATCTAGGCCGGTTCGATTGCCAATAATTTTTGGCACGCTCGATGGGACGCAAACGTTCCACGTTTAAATCAGTATTAAGAAGTGATGTTCATCTTATTACTATCCAATCTGAACATCTGGTGACTCTGCTGAACTCAAAGACCTCCGAATCTCGTAGACCAATGTAAAAACTCACGCCTTCATGCATACGAGGTGGAGAGCTAGAAATACAGAAGAAGAAACCGAGTTCTATGAGCTTGACATCGATGCTTTAGGAGAACATCCTAGGGTGGTCGGGTCAAACATTCCGCTTGTCGGGACATCATCACAAGAAGTTGTTCTTGATTCATAGAATCCAACTCCTGATAGCACAATGACCAGCTTGCCTCCAAATCCATCAAATTCTCCGGATCATCAGTATACTCTGGCTCCACCGAATGATCAATCAGGTGCTCCGAGTGTTTCGATCATTCCAGCTCAACAAGCTCTACAAAATCCGCCTCCCTACATGGCGCAACCACCTCCACCTAGGTAGTTCGCAGCTTGGAATCATACGGGACCACTTGCCTTACAGGCTCAACATACGGTGCCGCCCACAACTTTGAAAGCTCTACCTACTTACGATGGCATGGGAAAGATGACACAAGAGCATATCCAAGACGTCGCAGGACTGGCGACCATTCATCAAATCACCAATGAAGATGTCATGGTGAAGTTGTTGGTTCTTTCACTGAGAGGTAAGCTTCTTTACTGGTACCGGTCGCTCCCGCCCGGCACCATTACTACATGGGATCAACTGGTTGGACAGCTGATAAGGGGCTTCAATGAACAAGCGGACCCCTTCTCTCTGTTGCACCAGTTTACTACTATTCAAAGGCATCCTCAGGAAGAGATAGCCAACTTCAATGTTAGGTTTGCAAGGACCTGGTAGAGAGTCACAGACGGCCTTCGACCCACACCTGAGCAGGCCACGTTTTATTACTTAAGGGCTTTCCACTCAGATATTAGCATGAGCATTCGACATGCTAATATCAATGCATTTCCTGCTCTTTATGAACAAGCCCAGAAGGCAGAGGCCGACCTAATAGCTATCGAGAAGTTACCCCCAAGGCGACAATCCTGATTTATCTAAATTTTCCGCAAAATATGTACCCGAGCGCATCCGCTCCGCCTACGCATCAGACGTATCCCAACCAATCATGGAACCCATCCTCTCAGTACCAAATGGTACCCACTTCATAATTCCAAACACCTATGCCACAATATCAGGTACCCATAGTTCCCCAACTACCAACCCCTATCTAGTATCCGCTACCTGCACCATTGACCCCATTACCATTATCTACAAGTCAGGCATCCACAAATCAGGTAGCTATGAATGAGGCCCAGGCCAAGGAGCTACAAGAGGTGAAGGCCTACATGAAGACTATGGAAAATCAGATGACTATCATGAGGAAAAGGTAGGACGACCAAGGCTTTCACCAGAGAAGATTTCCTCCTCCCCGATCACGAAAGAGCAGGCCTCATCTGCCCATCGACAACCTGAAAGAAATTCAGCTGTAATGAGCAATGGAGAGGCCGGCCCTTCAGACCCGACATACTGGTGCACTACATGTAACGATCCACATAGTGAAGAAACCTGCGTAGTGCACCTCAACTATGTTCAAACGCTGTATGGTGGCACTTATGAGCAAGTCAATATAATCCATGAAGCTGATCACAATTTCGTGATCCCTTCCGATGAGCAAGTCTCGGTCCTCACTAGAGCTGGTAAGAAAGCTATTGAAGCAGAATCGGCTCAGATGGAGCCATTGAAGGTACCAACGCCACCCAAGCCATGAGCCAAAAGGCACAACCTTCTGCCAAAATCCCCAATCCAATGACGACCCCAGAGCCGCCTGAGCTCATGAAGGACTACCTATCGTCTCATGTTGGAAATGAAAAGGAACCTCGATATGGAACACAAGCTCTCTCAACCACAAGTAGACATGCAAGATGAGGCTAGAGAAAAACTCAAATATCCCTCACTGACCAAGCATCAGTGGGTCGATGCCACACAATAGTATCGAAGGGCGTACGAGCCGACCAAGGAAGTAGGAGAACCGAGATCTTCGACGTACAACATCGTCAAAGAAATGAAAAGGTCCTTGGCTAAGGTAAGCCTCTACGATGCTCTCCAACTCCCAGGTCAAGTTGATCTTTTGCAGGAATCCCTCAAATCCTCTAAGGATAAAGGGAGTAAGCCGACGCAGATAGTGTTTGCATCTTCACTAACCACCTCAGCCACAGGTAAGAATCGGCCCCCACCATTCTACCTTTCCCTTCGGATGGAGGGGTGGGTCATCCATAACTGCATGATCGATTCAGGCACCGCAACGACCATCATGCCCAAAGTAGTCTATGAAATCATGGGCATGGAGTACACCCAAAGTAGTCCTGGAGTCTTGCAGCTGGACGGGACTCCAGTAAAGATAATAGGAGTTATCAAGGATGTCCCCATCCAACTCCATCAGATGCCATAGGTTACGATTATCCAGGAAATTGTGGTGGTCGACTTGGAGCCATACTTTAGTATGTGCCTCTCATGAGAATTCATGGCTAAGTTGGGAGGCTATCTCTCCCTCGACTACTCACACTTGGAGATCCCATTCAAGGGGAAAAGATTCAAGCTCTTCAATGAAAAACCTATTCCTTTTCATGTTGAAAAGCTCGAAGATGAGGAAAAGGGTTCGGTCTCTATCAACTTGATGGTGGAGGAAATACAAATAGTAGACCTGATGGAGGAGTCCCTCGATGATCTTCAGGTCAAAGAGGATTTTTCTATGACAGATTTCAATGTTGTCATTGGGACTGATTTGGGTTGTTATTCATTGATAAAGCCCAAAAAGGCCAAAATTAAAACACCCACAGAAGATTCCCCTACACCCGATCAGCTATGGAAGTTATACTTTGATGGTGCCCATTGTAAGAATGGTGCAGGAGCTGGTATCATGCTCATCTCCCCATCAGGTGAGCAGAAGACTTATTCGTATAGGCTCGCATGGAGCTGTACGAATAACATGGTAGAATATGAGGCTTTATGCCTAGGACTCAAGAAAGCTGAAAAGCTCGATATCAGACAGTTGCAGATATTCGAAGATTCTAAATTAATCTGCAACCAAGTTACCAGTAAGTGCATCTCCAAACAACACTATTTGAAGGCATACCACAATAAGGTATGGGATTTACTTGAATCATTCACAACACTCAACATCAAGTCAATTTCGTGAGAGCGAAACAAACTTGCGGACATCTTGGCCTCCATCGATGCCCGATTTTCACCAGAGATGATATGATGCACAAGCCAAAGATAGTGAGGCTAATCTACAGGCCTTCTATGCCTGACAAAAAACTCCACTAGTAGGTGTTCGATAACGATGAGCAATTGGTCAATTTTTTGGTAAGTGAAGCATCCTCCATCGAAGAGTGGACCCTCAACGAAGAAGATCATGAGGGATTAATCCAACTAAAAAACAATCACATCTCGAAGGGCCTGATCATGTTGGAGAGCTTATTCGATCGGAATGATAGGTCTATCGACCACAAGATCAAGGTGGACCAGAAAGAGTTCATGGACCTGGAGTTACAACCAGGAAGGATTATCAAGGTAGGGGTCGACTGCACAGTCGAAGAGCTTCAACAGGTTCATGCCCTATGCAAGGAATACCCTGACATCATTGCTTGGTGCTACCAAGACCTAAAGGGGTATGATAAGAATATCATCCAACACACCATCGAGTTAGAGGAGGGAGTCAGACCATTCAGGTAGAAGCAATGACCCGTTAATCCAAAAATTGAAATGCTAATGAGGGATGAGCTTCTGAAGATGCTTGAAGCTAAGATCATTTATCCGATCAAGCATTCCTCCTGGGTGGCCAACCTGGTTCTAGTACGAAAGAAGAATGGTGACATCCACTTATGCATTGATTTTTGAAACCTCAACTAGGCATCGCTCAAAGATCACTACCCGCTACCCCAGATAGATCAAATCCTTCATGTGGTGGCAGGAGCACAAAGGTTTTCCCTACTGGATGGTTTCTCTAGCTACAACCAGATCTAGATCAAGGATGAAGACCAACATAAGACCGCGTTCACCACCAAGTGGGGAACATTCACCTACCAACGCATGCCCTTCGACCTTTCAAATGTCGGGGCAACTTTCCAGAGGGCGATGGACCTTGCCTTTGGTGAACTATTGAATCATGTCATCATAATTTACTTAGATGACATGACGGTCTTCTCCCATAAGAGGGAGGAGCATGGCGTACATTTACGACAAGTTTTTGAAAAATATCGAGAGTTTGGGGTCTCCATCAACCCCAAGAAGTCTATCTTCGTAGTGAAATAAGGAAAGCTACTCGGTCATGTGATCTCTAAAAAGGGGTTAACTATTGATCCAGCTCGAGCTGAGGCGCTCTTCCACCTTCCACTACCAACAAATAAAAAGGCCCTTCAGTCCTTTTTTGGATAGATAAACTTTATCAGAAAGTTCATAGCTGACTTTGCCCAAGTAATAAAGTCGATGGCCGAACTCCTAAAGAAGGATGTCGAATTTAGGTGGACAGATGAAAGAAGATAAGCTTTTCAAGAAATTAAGGAGCGGATCACCCAAGCTCCCATCCTCATCAATCTTGACTATTCACGAGATTTTATCCTATACGTAGTCGAGGAGCTAGAGAGCTATGCCATCATTTTAACACAAAAGGATGAAGATGGAGATGAGCACCCAATAGCATTCCTCAGCCAAATCATCCAGCCACATGAAGAAAAGTTCAATTTTATTGAATGATAGGTGCACGCAATAATGAGGTCTCTTCAAAAATTTTGACATTTTATCTCTCAGAGTAAGACGATAGTGTACGTGATACACCCAGACGTCCATAATTTCATCATTCAAGGTGAGCTGGGCAATAAGAGAGTCGGATGGGTCACCAAGATCCAAGAGTTCGACATTGAGATACGCCCCACCAAGCTGGTAAGAGGTAGAGCGCTATGCCAAGAGTTGGCCAAAAATACCATAGCTGGAGCAGTGAATCCCAGCTTAGACAACCCTACCCCCAATCACAATCTCGCTAATTCATCAGTCAATAGTCCAGATTAGATAGATGATCTGGTTAGGTACTTTGACATAGGCAGATGCCCATCTCACTTCAATGCTTCCCAAAGAAGGAGATTTCATCTACAAGCTAGTAGGTACATCCCAACGCCCAATGGATTATTTTATCAGAACATAGATGGAGTTCTCCTGAGGTGTATTAAAGAGTCGAAGAAGGCAAAAATCCTAGAGGAGTTTCACTCCGAGATTTTGGGAGGGCATTTCATGGGTAGACCAATGGCACTGAAGATCATCAAAGTAGGCTACTATTGGCCTACTCTTTTTTTAGATACCTTCAAGATCAGTCAACATTGTGATAGTTGCCAATGCTACTCGAGAAGGACTAGGAATGCATCGCTTCCTCTCCACCCTATTCAAGTGGAGTCTCCATTCCAACAATGGGGTCTGGACTTTATTGGGGTCATCAATCCCAACTCCTCCATCGACCACAAATACATTTTGACCACCACGAACTACTTCACTCGGTGGTCGAAGGTAATTTCGACCAAGCAGGCTAACCAGGACATGGTTATCTCCTTCCTCGAAGGGCTGATCACTCACTTCGGTGTACCTGAAGCCATTGTGTCTGATAATGGCTCCCCTTTTACCGATGCAAAGATCTATGAGTTCACAATCAAACATGGGATCTATTTAAAGACCTCATCCAACTATTACCCATAGGGCAATGGGTTGGCTGAATCTACAAATAAAAACCTGCTGTGGATATTGAAGAGGACGTTGTTGGAAAATAAGCGAAGCTGGCATCTACTCTTAGACCAATCACTTTGGGCTGACCGAATTTCTATCAAATGATCAATCAAGATATCGCCCTACTCATTGGTGTATGGAAAAGATGTTGTCTTGCCCACACATATCGAGCTGCCTGCATTGCAGTTGCTTAAGTGGCTAGACACTGAAGAGGGTCAATTCGACCCGATGGATGCAAGGTTGGCCCAATTACTACAATTAGAAGAAGAAAGGGAGAAAGCCTATGGAGCCTTCACCAAGCATGCCAAATCCACCAAAGGCTGGTTTGAAAAAAGGACTTCAAATCGAGCCTTCAATGTAGGAGATTTGGTCTTAAAGTGGAATGAAAACAAATCCAAGCCAGGGAACCACGAGAAGTTCGACGCCTTCTGGGAAGGCCCATTTCGAATCTCCAGAGTTAACCAAATCAACTCTTTCATTCTCCAAGATATGGAGGGTTCCACCCTCCCAATCGTGGTAAATGCCTTCCTTCTAAAAATTTATCATCCGTCGAGCTCAGATGGAGATAGCTAATCTTCCAAGTATTTCTCATGTATATAAGCTTCCTTTTAAAAAGTTATGTATAGTTAGATTTTTTGCAGCCAGGATGAGATAGTTGGCATTTAATCTTGTCACTGGTAGCAGTGGGAATTCCTTTGTAAAGAAGTCATTTCTCTTTTATCATGTAATGTTCTATCAAAAAGGGGGCTCTTCTAGAGAAAGCACCGTACAAAGTTATCAAAAAAGAAAAGAAAAGAAAAAATATTCCCTTTTAGAGAAAGCGCTCCACAAGGGAGCGCTTAAAGGGAAAGCACTCCACAAGGTAGCACTTAAAGAGAAAGCACTCCACAAGGGAGCACTTTAAGAGAAAGTGCTCCACAAGGGAGCAATTTTAGAGAAAGCACTCCACAAGGGAGCGCTTAAAGGGAAAATGCTCCACAAGGGAGCACTTTTAGAGAAAGTGCTCCACAATGGAGCGCTTAAAGGGAAAATGCTCCACAAGGGAGCACTTTTAGAGAAAGCGCTCCACAAGGGAGCGCTTAAAGGAAAGCACTCCACAAGGGAGCGCTTAAAAGGAAAGTACTCCACAAGGGAGCGCTTTTAAAGAAAAATACCATCTTAAAGTTGTTTTTTATTTTCTTTCAAGCTATCCACATAGATCGCGCCAAGTGTCAGGAAGGGATAAGAGCATCGATAAAAGGGTCACTTTCAAACCCTAACCCTAAAAGGTGCAGAATTTTCTTTAAAAAATGGGAACCATATGGCTGCCCAATCAAAGTCGTTCCCCTCTCCATCAGCCAAAGTGCGCCCTCCATGCAGACTAGTATGGGCGCTCCTCTCAATGTGCAACACGCACCCCAAGGGAATGTCCTTGTCCACCACTGTTATTTGTCATTCCCAAAAGGCAACCACCAACACATGGGTAATTCAAGGCGCACACTTTCCTGCACATTCTCTACCGGCATTAATGTCAAGTCCTCAACATTAAAAGGTGGTAGACTAAAATTTCATGCTATAAGGTGGTGGGCTCCTTGTTAAAAAATTTTGTTTAAAAAAATCACCTGGAACATTTTTGTATTCTCCTCTACCATTGCGTTCAACGTTCTTTTAGAAAACCAACACTTTCGAAGGGTGAATTGCACTAGTTTTCTATAGTAGACATGGGCAAAGAGAGAAAAAGGGCGAAGAAAAGGGAGAAAAAAGAGAGAGAACCCAAAGAAAAGGTGACATAGGCAGAAGCATCTGGTTTGAAAAAACCAAAGAAGATGTGAAAAGGAGAGAAAAGAAGGCAATCGAATTAGTAGCACCGCAACATCCCCTCTTTCGGTACCAGGATTGCTTGGTCACCCACAAGGATGTGGAGCTTTTGCGCTTAGAAATTGAAGAAGCGCATAGGGAGGCCTCGACCACGAATCCACTATCGACTATCTACCACTCGCATCTGTATTTTTACACATGCACGCCGGTACATCACTGCCCAAAATTCATAAAGGCAGTGTCACTCTTCTATGATGCCCAGTCAAGAATGGTTCGGAATGCTCAGGCAGAACCATTATTTGCCATTACAGCTAACTTCGTATGGGAAGCTTTTGCCTGTGGGAGGAAGCACTCATCCGAGTTCATTCTGAGAAAAATACACACAGATGAAGAAAGTGAAAGATACCAATCAACGTCGAAGATACAATGTTTCACAAGGGAACAACTAGGGAGCACCGTAGCTACAGGTGAATTTCCTCGACTTCCAAAACCCCTTGTCGAGTTCATGCACCCTAAAATTTTTTCCATCCTGGCGTATGTATCAGGTCTCCCAACGGATGAATGGGTGTATGACTGGCAGGTTTCGATGGCGCAGGCCATACTAGAAAATGAGATTTATTTTCCTTCCAAAGTAAGGCCAGGTGCTATTCCAGTATTTTATGACTGGGCAGAGTTCTTGGCATGGAAATTGCATGGATGTTTAGCTCATGTTCAGTGTGCTGACCCTAAGGACAAACAATTTTGACTCTCCTCCCTACTGGTGTGGTATTTCTTCTGGCATATGCATGAAAAGTTCCCCAGCATAGCAAAAAATTAGATGGATGAAAAGGGTAATCCTGTGCCAGTCTATCTCTGGATGAACAACCTATCCAGAAATGAGTCTTACTACGTCTTCAATCAGGTTTTCCTCGGGCCAGCGCTAAAGATAGTATACGACAAGTGTGAGTGGGTTCCAATGGAGTTAAGGAACCAGTTGGTAGATGAGCAGTTGGGGGACACTTTTTTGCTCACCCAGGGCCTGGTAGTTAGAGTCTACGGGTTTACAAAAAAGCCTTTTTTGTTGCCCTATTACACCATGCCCTATATTTTCTCCTTGGAGGTTGCCCGCCAACTCGACCACACCAATGAAGAATACGGAAAAGGTTAGGGCAGGAGGGTGATAGTCTCTACTCCTTTCGAGTTTGGAGGCTTTAAGATAACACAGTGTGGTCAGAACGTTGTTCTGATGATAACACTCTCAGACTACGGGCTGATTGAGCTTCCACACCGCTAGAAATGGGACCCACACGACATCATTTAGAGGAACCTCCATGTCAAGTCTTTTCACTCTTGCCCCAATTATGATATGGAGAACCAACGTAATAATCCATTGGGTCTAGAGCTAGAGTGGCATGTAGATAAGATGATGCCTTTGCCCCCATGGTTGGAGTTTTACACTATGGAGATGGAGTACAATCCAACCGTCAATCAGGAGCAGAGACTGTCTAGGGCTATTATCGCCAAAATGAAGGTCAAGCACCCGGATTGGATAGATCATAAAATCCAGCAATGGTGGATCATGAGGGTCCACAATGATAAGACGTCCTCGGATGGTGCACTAGTGATTGATGATAAATTCTCATCCCATTATGACAAAAACATCAATACTTATCAACCTTTCTCATTCGCTGATATAGTGCCCCCTAGCGGATGCAACCCCGAAGAAGTTGATGACTTGGAGCATCCCAGGCAAGTGCAGGGTAAAGGCAAAGCCATCTTGGGGGCATCATTATATAATGAAGAAAAAAGCCCAAGTATCTCCACAGATGGCAAGTGCCCCCTCCAAGAGAAATTTGGAGGTCCCCTTTTCATCACCAACTACAAAAAGGTCACGCACTAGTACTCAGAAGCCTTTCGGGTCGATTGTCCATACTACTTCCAAGACTTCCCAAGAAGGCTCTACTAAGAAAAATATAGTCTCAACCAAAATGACTTGTGGCTATAGAGATTGAGGAGTGCAAAGCTAGAAATGAAGAGCACCTCACCACACATGAGGAGCACGAAGGCAGAAATGAAGAGCGCCTCACCACACATGAGGAGCAGGTAGACGAGGACACTAGCCACGTAAGCATCGATGCACTAGAAGTGGAAGAAAATGTGGAAGAGAAGGAGAAAATGCTGGATACATCTTCCATGACCCCCTTGATCATGGAGCCCCAAGGTATGCATTTATCCCTTTTTGTTCTTTCTTCCTCATCCCCATTGTTAGATTTTTCTAACCCTTGTGTGCGCTTGTTCGACATCTAGGAAATACTGCTATATTACCAGCCCCAATGGTCCCTGTATCAAGTGTACTTCCATTGCTTGAGTCCACTCTTCCCAGTTCTTCAGCCATCCCGACAATATCTCTTCCCTCATCTGGAATATTTGCCTTTTGTTGGAGCCCCCAATGCCTTTGCAATCCCTTCTTCTTTTAGCTTCCCTATTTTTGGTTCGTCCGAGCACATCACTGATATCTTTGACACCAGGGAGCTTGATCTACCTTCAAACCCCTCCCATTATGTTGGTTTCTTGATGCCCCAACCCACCATTTCTGTTGTGGCTACCCAAGCACCTCCGAGGGTGAGCGCAGTCGCTTCCCCTTCGGATTCCCAGGTAATGATGAGTTTTGAATCTAGTCTCCCCCTTCTCCCCTTTACTCCAGTCCTTGGGATTGGAGTCCAGGAACCATTGGAATCTGAGCTGGAGATAGCCCAATAGTTTGCAACGATGTAGAGTATCCAAAGAGCTCGTACCAACACGGTGCGCTACCTGAGAGATCGAAAGAAGAGGGAGTTGCAAGCCCTGGTGCAAGCTCAAAAGGCTTGCATAATTGATCCAGATACAATGAAGTTGCACACCATTGAGAAAATACCACTGGTGCAAAAACCTTTGGGAGAGATGACCCCACTTGACTATGCTATTCGCCACACTGAAGAGGATGTTGCCAAGATGGACACTGCTCAAAAAATGGGTGATGTGCAGGTTGGTATGGGCTCCATCTACGCCCATGGTGAGTATTACAAGGGATGATTTTTTGGAGCATAGTCCAAAATTGATGAGCTTGAAGAAGCCCTGGCTATGGCAAAGCGAAAAAATGAGGCGTTAGAAGCACAGTACAAAAAATAGGTTAAAGCCCTAGAAGCTGAGATTGAAGAATTAAAAGAAAAACTTCAAGTACTTGAAGATGAGAGCGAGCAATCATCCAAATTACACGATCATCACATCAGGGAGATCACCAAAGTGAACCAAGAAATACAGACGCTCACTATCCAAAGGAATGAATTATAGGCCCAGTTGTCTAAGAAAAATGAATAGCCTATTCTTCCTTCCAGGGAGCGCCTCAAGGAGACGCGCCTAGACTTCCTACAAGATTTCCCAGCAAAAGCAGCAAAGGGGATTACAGTCTTGGCATTCTTCAAAGAAGCACATGAGGTAGTGGTTGTTGGTAGACATATCTTGGAGTCCACCTAGGTGGATGTTAACTATTGGCTGGATCTAGCCACCCAGCTCAGGAAGATTGAGGATGTTCCTATTCACCTTGCCCCTATGAGCGACTTGGCTCGGTCGTTGGCAATGGCAAAAACCACTTTGCACTATTTCTTCACCAAAGTGGAACTGGAAAAGAAAGCTCACCTACTCTCAGATTCCCTTATGCAGGAGCATGACATATCATTGAAATATTTTGATGCCTTGGTTAAAATTGGCGTCCCAGGGTTCACGGACCCAGAAGGCCCTATTCCATCAATTCAGGAGCTGGAACCCTTGTGGACCGCTTTCATGGATAATGCCTCAGACATCGATGCTTTGGAAGCCTCCAGCTCTGATGCTCAAGTAATCCTCCTCATGGCCAAATATGCCTAGATTCAATCTTGCTTGATAGAGTTTGATAGAATACTAGAATTTGTTGATGTCGAGCGCATTGAAACATTACGCTGCCTGATCCAAGAGCTAGAAAAGTAGTCAACTTTTCCTTTGGAGATATGGGTTGATGCTTCAGCTGTATATGAGCATGTTTTCAAAATATCACTGAAACAATATCTCCCTCAACCAGACAGGAAGAATGAGGAAAAGGGAACAGATAGTGTTGTTGATTCAGAAACTGGAGAGACAGGTTCAGAGACCGAAGAAATAGACAGTGAGGCCAGTTCAAAATCCAAAGAGTCCAGGAGTTCAGATGAAGAGGGCAGCAACAGCGATAAAAAATCAGAAAGGTAGCAAGAAGACTCTAAGAAGAAGGAAGACTCTGATGCCCAAGGATGAAGGTTGGGATCCCTACATTGAGGCAGGCTCAATGCCTCATGAGCCGCCAGATGTGTTGCCAATTTTGACACACTATTGTTATTTTTTGTTTCGCATACAGTTTGGAATCATTCATTGTAAAACTTCTCTTTTTCCCATTAAAAATGGTTAAAGTGTTGTTATATTATTGCGCTTCCACCAACTGTCTCTTCTATAAAATTTGTATGCAATGCATTGCTTGGTTTCCTACCCTTTCTATATTTTTCTACGTTTTTATATCTTTCTGGGTATGTTGCATGCAAAATTGTAAATGTTTTAGCATGGGCAATCCACTCATAAATTCTTCCTTGGCGCTTGAAAAATCTTTCTTTCCATATGGTTGTAATTCTCATTTTCCCATTGACTTAGGTAAGTTTTCCTTTTAAAAGAGAAAATGTGTTCTGACAGCACCAAGTAGCCAGAAGATTGAAAGTTGAGGAAATGACCAAGTGTAAGAAGTCAAGTGGAAAGCGCTCCATAAGGGAGTGCTTAAGTGGAAAGCACTCCACAAGGGAGCTCTTTCGAAGAAAGCACTCCACAAGGGAGCGCTTAAGTGGAAAGCACTCCACAAGGGAGCGCTTTCAAGGAAAGTGCTCCACGAGGGAGCGCTTAAGTGGAAAGCGCTCCACAAGGGAGCACTTTCGAGGAAAGCGCTCCACGAGGGAGCGCTTAAGTGGAAAGTGCTCCACAAGGGAGTACTTTCAAGGAAAGTACTCCATGAGGGAGCACTTAAGTGGAAAGCACTCCACAAGGGAGCACTTTCGAGAAAGCACTCCACAAGGGAGCGCTTAAGAGGAAAGCGCTCCACAAGGGAGCACTTTAGAGGAAAGCGCTCAGAGCGCTTCTTCACACTAAGTATAAAATTAAGTTAAGATGAAAAGAGGAAGTGAAGACCCATTCTGCATTTGCTGGTAAGACCGCTCCTAAGCTACACTCTAGGCCATCTGATTGTAGATATTTGCTAGAAGCTTCTGGCTTCGATGTCAAGTTACCTATGATGCCGGATCCACCATTCAAATCAGTACTGGAACCTTCTGTTTCCAAATACTAAGTTATCTGTAAGGCAAAACACTGACTATTTTTGGCTATCACCAGATTTGAATCTACCCATCTCGGGGGTGGTTAGGTATTAATGTCTTAAAGCGGCAGATTTCTTCTATAAAAGCCAACTTCTTTTCTGTAATTTACATGGATAACTTCTGCTAGAAAAGTAGTTGTGTACTTGAAATCTGCTTCCAAAATAAAGGCTTCTGGCTCCGGTTCGAGTTCTCAATCTCTATGTATGACTTCTATTCTGTGATTTCTATTAAATTAGTGTCTTTATTATACAGTTTAATTCTATTTTTTGGATTTTGTTGTTGATAGAATACTAATCCCTGGAATACTTGTTGGAGTTTACATAGTTATGAGGATTTTATATTGGTTTCTATTAAAATTCATTGTTTTGATTGTTGTTGGTTCAAATATCTAAGTTGTCTATCATGCTTCCGGTCCATCACCCCGAATTTTTGGCCTTTGGCCATTTCCCATTCCTTTTCATAATTTCCCATTCCTTTCAGTATTCTTTCTATCCCTTATCTCCAAACCCCATTTTTATTTTTGGAACCAGCCCTACTGGAGATTGCCATGGAGGACATCCCTTTCCTTCGGGCATTCAATGCTTGGTAGTGGGCCTAGGGCACTGTAGACTTAGAAAACCTGTATCTAGGCCGGTTTGATTGCCAACAGGTGTGAGGTTTGAAACTCATCGATGCTAGTTTTGATGTGTTTTATTGTCTTGGAAAGCATGATGAAGGAGAAAAATTGATAGTGCTGCATATTTTGTTTCAATTAGGTGGCTAGCCTAGTTGGTCGTTGAGCTAGCACTAAGGTGCTGGGGGTAGGAAGGTCACAGGGTCAAATTTAGGTAGGTTTTGTTTTGCTTGGCAGAGTGAAAAATATTTTGGACAAAGGAGTGCTTCAAATATTTTGTGTTACATTGAGGTTACTACCCATTGGGGTATTCCAAATGGTTACCAAGCCTTGGATTGGGTGCTGCATTGGAAGAGGTCACAGTTTTGATTCTCCTTGCACTTGCAAGGCTTGTTGGTTGAGGTATGGATGCCAAAATTTTGATTTAAATTTTTTATGAAAGAATATAGTTTGCTGGCCTTGTGTTGATTCAAATAAGGACAAAAAATTGTGAGAGAAGGAGATAGTCATTGGATAGTGTTGAAAATTTTGTCACATTGCACAAGGGGTAGAAAAAAATCAAAAAATTTCTCTTTGTAAAGTGTTTTTTTTGTTGCTTCGAAAGTTTTGTAAGTGTTGCAGCAATTTTGGCTTTCAATGCCACCCCCTTGTGCATAAAATGAAGAAGAAGAGCTTTGCTGCCAAGCAGGCCAAAGAAGAGAGCTTCATCGCAAGAAAGAAAAAGTGTCGCGATATCGTGACATGTTGCGTTTTCGTGGCTGAGAGCGACAAGAGCAAGCAGGGAAGAAAAGTGTCGTGATATCATGACATGTTGCACTCTCATGGCTAAAAGAAGAAAAGTGTCATGATATCGCGCCATGTTGCATTTTCACGGTTCAGAGCGACAAGGAGGATCAAGGAAGAAAAGTGTCGTGATATCGCGACATGTTGCATTTTTATGGTCGAAAGCAAGAAGGGGAGCAAGAAAAAATAAGTGTCGCGATATTGCCACATGTTGCATTTTTGCGACCAAAGGAGGAAAAGTGTCGTGATATCACGACATGTTGCATTTTTGTGACCAAAGGAGGAAAAGTGTCACGATATCGTGACATGTTGCATTTTCATGGCCGAAAGCGACAAGGACCAAAAGAAGAAAAGTGTCGCAATATCGTGACATGTTGCATTTTCGTGGCTCAAAGCAAGGAGGAAGCGCAAGAAAGAGAAAGGGTCGCGATATCATGACATGTTGCATTCTTACGACCAAAGGAGGAAAAGCGTCATGGTATCGTGACATGATGCATTCTCGCAGCAAAAAGAGGAAAAGCGTCGTGATATCGTGACATGTTGCATTTTCATGGCCAAAAGCAACAAAAGAGGGCAAAGACATAGAAATGTCGTGATATCACGACATGTCATATTTTCACGATGCAAGAAGAAGGACCAAGCTGAAGATATAGAAATGTCGCGATATCGCGACATGTTGCTTTTTTGTGACTCAAAAGGGGCATGCGCTTCAAGATGGGTATTTTCTCGAGACAATCAAGTGCCTCATAAATGCATTCTTACTTGCCCAACAAGCTCGCTACTCTTTTTTGGCAATTGGAAGCGAAGTATCAGTCCCTAAAAGGAGAGCCCAACAAGCATGGTGGCCACTCGAGCATTGCATCCAAAAACCAAGGACACTCAGAAGGCTCATCAATGCATGTTTCCATGGTTGACTCGATCACAGTTGCCAGTTCTGGTAATGGATTTGAAAGCTCAGTCATGAGGGCCATGAGGAGCCGACTTCTCAGATCTCAAGAGTATGCTTCGCCATTCTGTGTAATCATGGCTCAGAGGGTCGGGTCCTCTATAAAAACCTAGGCATTATAATGTAACAATTTTGGGGGGAACTATCTACTAGAAAGCTATTGTAACTTGATATCCTATGATTAATACTAAAGAGCTCTAGGCTCAATTTATCTCTTTTATGCTGCCTTATGTGCTTGATTCTTTTGTATTTCTTCATTTGTATACTAAGACTCTGAATCTTGAATCCAATGTGTGATTGGGGACTGTACCCTTAAACTCGCCTGAAGGATACATAGGAGAGGAAAAATGCTATATTAGTTTTCTTTTATGCTACCTGGTGGGTTGTGGTTTCTATTACATTCGCTTGTCCTAATCGTATTTACTCTGAACCCTAAATTTTGATGAGAGGGAGAAGGAGAATCCCTGTGAGCTCGCCCAGAGGATACATAGGAAGGTTAATGTTGCATTTATTTTGTTTATTCTTAGTGTTCCCTGCTGCTATTCAAGTTGTTAGTTAGTGATCGTGTTTCCTGTTCTCTCTCACCTTAAATCATCGATATCTCTTCCCTCACCCCTTTTTATTTCTTTCTCTAACCCTAACTCCTTTAATCTCTTTCCTGCATACCTTATCTCAAAACACCAAAGTAGTTTAGCATAGGAGCCGACCTTTCTCCGGAGATTGGCACGAGGGGCATCTCTTCCCTTCGGCCTTTCAATGTTGGTCCAGGTCTAGGGCACATACATTTACCCAAAATCCTTTCCTAGGCAGATTTGATGACCAACAGTTTTTGGCACGCCCGGTGGGACAGACTATCTCTGTCTCAGTAAGATCCATAATCGATGGGACAAGTACAATTCTAAGTTGATAAACCCACCTGTGCCAACAATTTTTGGCACGCTCGGTGGGACCAAGGTCCCATATTTTAAGCACAAATCTCAAACCCGTCTACATCGGGGCCAATAGTTCTAACCAGTTCCCGGTGTGACCCGATCAGTCTCACCTTCTGAGTGGTAGTGAAAATTGATTCTCTCATTACCAAAAGACTCTTCGCATCTAGCGACTCTATTCAACTTAAAAATCTCTAAGTCGTAGAGATTGGTTCCTAAACCTGTGCCTTCATGCCAAAAGTCCCCATGTTTTAAGGAAGCCTGAGTTGGTGAATCTCTGGCTTGCCTTCATCTGGAAAAATCACCTGGTGACTTTGACTGAGCTGAAGATCCAAATTTCTTAATCATAGGCACATTTTTAAATCTGAAAGAAGACATCCTAAAGGAATCAAGGTTCGATGAGCAGCCTTGAACTCACAAGTGGAGAAAAGTATGTTCACCTGGCGACTCCGACTTAGTGGCGAGAACCGTGATATCCGCAGACCACTGCTATAATGGAGAGGGCATGCTATCCCAGCTGGGATGATCGTGGCCCTCTGAATCTTCAAATTTACCATGAAATTCCTGAAGGCACCTTCGAGACATTGACAAAATACAATGGCACTAAGGGAATGGCCCGAGAGCACCTTGAAGATGTTGCTGCTCTAGCACCCCTCTATGACATAATCCATGAAGATGTCATGATTAGACTTTTGGTCCTATCTCTGGAAGGAAGAGCACTGTAGTGGTACAGAATTCTTAGGCATAAAAGCATCTACTCATGGGATGACTTAGTGAGAGCACTATTTAGTACATTTGATGGCTCTTAGGATCCCTTCCAGCTTTTGATGTACCTCTTCACCATCATGAGAGCACCTCAGGAGAGCATCACGGACTTCAATATCTGATTCTATAGAAGTTGGAAGAGAATTCCAAGGGAAATCCAACCGATGCCCGCCCAAGCCCACCTCTTCTATGTTCGGGCCTTTCACCCGGACATGGGTCTCCTCTTACTACAATCAGGTGAGCGAATATTCACTCAAATATTTGAGGAAGCAACACGAGCAGAACATCTTCTGCTCTTATCGAGAAAGTGGCAGTGGGGAGTAGCCCCACCACCCTACCCGATAATTACTACTCCTATTTATCCAACATAGTATTCATCATGGCAGACTCCTCATACTGAGCAGAGGCCTGAGATGTAGTCATTTGAAGCTCAAGAGGCGAGTTTCATCCAAGTTCGACCATGGGAATATGCAAACTTTGCCCCAAAAATGAACAATATGGTTGCTTGTAGTTCCCATCAGAAGACGGGCCAAAGAGAAGAACAGGCTCAAGTGGTAGAACCTGAGAACAAAGAGGGCACATTTTTGCACCCTTTTTGTATCCCAGTGGATGGCACACAAGTATTCATCCAGGATCCATTAAGCATACCTCATCAAGAAGCTGAACCTGAGGAGATACTAGAAGATTACTCTTTGCTGGAGGAGCCCTATTACCCCATCAGGAGGATGGAAGAACTTGTACCTAGCCCATAGTTAGTAGATTCTTCAGTATTCTAGTATTGGTTCCAGCCATCACCATGACCATTACCCCAAGAGGCCCCTCATGTGGCGAACTTCTTTGCCACATGTTTCATCAACAATACGGGTACTGGCAGGAGCGACAACCCACTGCGTTGCTCCCTGTTCGCAACATGGACAACTTAAGGAAGAGGCCAGCCGAACTTCAAAGATCAATTGAAGTTTAATCAGATCTGGTCTGGACATTACAGGTTCACCAGATAAGCACCTGAAGCTGGGTTTATGGTGGCGGCATGCCAATCATGTCACAAAATTTTGTGTAAATACTATAAATAGCCCGGATAGTAAATAAGTGCCGAAGGCGCTAAGCGTTGCTTAGGAGCTTAGGCACAAACAAAAAAAAACAAAAAAAAAAAGAAAAGAAAAAATGTCGTTAGTGGATAGTCATAGAAGAGGATAATGGGAATGACTCTATTGCCCAATGGATAAAGGCCTGGGATCTCTACATTCAGACGAGCTAAATGCCCCGCGAGCCACCAAGAATGTTGACAATTTTGTCACATTGCACAAGGGGTAGAAAAAAATCAAAAAATTTCTCTTTGTAAAGTGTTTTTTTGTTGCTTTAAAATTTTTGTAAAGTGTTGCAGCAATTTTAGCTTTCAATGCCACCCCCTTGCGCATAAAATGAAAAAGAAGAGCTTCGCTGCTAAGTAGGCCAAAGAAGAGAGCTTCGTCACAAGAAAGAAAAAGTGTCACGATATCACAACATGTTGCGTTTTCGCGGCTGAGAGCGACAGAGCAAACAGGGAAGAAAAGTGTCACGATATCGTGACATGTTGCACTCTCGCGGATAAAAGAAGAAAAATGTCACGATATCGCGACATGTTGCATTTTTGCAATTCAGAGCGACAAGGAGGAGCAAGGAAGAAAAGTGTCGCGATATCACGACATGTTGCATTTTCGCGGTCGAAAGCAAGAAGGGGAGCAAGAAAGAAGAAGTGTCGCGATATTGCGACATGTTGCATTTTTCGTGACCAAAGGAGGAAAAGTGTCGCGATATCATGACATGTTGCATTTTCATGGTCGAAAGTGACAAGAAGGACCAAAAGCAGAAAAGCGTTGCGATATCGCGACATGTTACATTTGCGTGGCTCAAAGCAAGGAGGAAGCGCAAGAAAGAGAAAGGGTCGCGATATAGCGACATGTTGCATTCTCGCGACCAAAGGAGGAAAAATGTCACGATATCGTGACATGTTACATTCTCACGGCCAAAAGAGGAAAAGCGTCGCGATATCGCGACATGTTGCATTTTCATGGCCAAAAGCAACAAAAGAGGGCAAAGACATAGAAATGTCACGATATCGCGAAATGTCATATTTTTGCGATGCAAGAAGAAGGACTACGCTGAAGACATAGAAATGTCGTGATATCGTGACATGTTACTTTTTCATGACTCAAAAGGGGCATGCGCTTCAAGCCGAGTATTTTCTCAAGACAATCAAGTGCCTCATAAATGCATTCTTACTTGCCCAGCAAGCTCGCTGCTCTTTTTTGGCAATTGGAAGTGAAGTATCAGTCCCTAAAAGGAGATCCTGGCAAGCATGGTGGCCACTCGAGCATTGCACCCAAAAAACAAGGACACTCAGAAGGCTCATTAATGCATGTTTCCACGGTTGACTCAGTCATAGTTTCCAGTTCTGGTAATGGATTTGAAAGCTCAGTCACGAGGGCCGCAAGGAGCTGACTTCTCAGATCTCAAGAGTATGCTTTGCTATTCTGTGTAATCATGGCTCAGAGGGTCGGGTCCTCTATTAAAACCCAGGCATTGTAATGTAACAGTTTTGGGGGGAACTATCTGCTAGAAAGCTGTTGTAACTTGATGTCCTACGATTAATACTAAAGAGATTTGGGCTCAATTTCTCTATTTTATGCTGCCTTCTGTGCTTGATTCTTTTGTCTTTCTTCATTTGTAAACTGAGACTCTGAATCCTGAATTCGGTGTGCGATTGGGGACTGTACCCTGAAACTCACCTAAAGGATACATAGGAGAGGAAAAATGCTAATTAGTTTTCTTTTATGCTACCTGGTGGGTTGTGGTTTCTGTTACATTCGCTTGTCCTAATCGTATTTACTCTAAACCCTAAATTTTGATAAAAGGGAGAAGGAGAATCCCTGTGAGCTCACCCAGAGGATACATAGGAAGGTTAATGTTGCATTTATTTTGTTTATTCTTGGTGTTCCTTGCTGCTATTCAAGTTTTCAGTTAGTGATCGTGCTTCCTATTCTCTCCCACCTTAAATCACCGATCTCTCTTCCCTTACCCCTTTTTATTTCTTTCTCTAACCCTAACTCCTTTTATCTCTTTCCTACATCCCTTATCTCAAAACACCAAAGTAGTTTAGCATAGGAGCTAGCATTTCTCTAGAGATTGGCATGAGGGGCATCTCTTCCCTTCGGTCTTTCAATGTTGGTCTAGGTCTAGGGCGCATACATTTACCCAAAATCCTTTCCTAGGTAGATTTGATGACCAATAGTTAGTTGTTGATTAAACAAAGGATTTTTTTTTTTAAATTTTATCTAAGAAATGGAGTTATAAGGTGTATTAAAGACTAGTTGAAAGTGTAATTTTTGGCATGTGAAAATTAGATACAAGGTGGTTTTGGTATTATTTGAAAAGTGTGATTATTGCATGTTAAAAAAGGGGATATAAGGTGTATTGTGGATTATTTGAAAGTTGTAACATTGCATATTTTAAAAGGAGATATAAGGTATTATTTTAAAGCTTTATTGTGCACATTTTTGGGAAGTTTTTTTTTTGGATGATTTTCTATATATGCAAGAAATAGAAAATTACTAACCAAATTTTTGAAGGATAAAAAAGGAAATTATTTTGCCAAGACAGGGTTGAGAAGCTCATCATCATCAAGGTAAACTTAGAGGTATGGTGATTTAATTCTTTCTCAAAGTTGTTTTGTTTGAAGGAAATATTTTGTTGTCATGAGGTTGGAGGTATAAGGATTGATTGATTGTGCAATTTCTTGAATAAAATTGGGAATATATGTGCAAGGGTTTGAGATCAAGGATGTGCATTGGTTATGTTTGAAATTGGAAAAAAATTGATGAAACTTATAGATAAGTTTTGAGAGCAAATTTGTGCATTGGTTCTGAGTGATATTGGAAATGAAAGTGCAAGAGTTATAGATCAGTTTTGTGAAAGCAAATTTATGCATCTTCATGATTGAATTTGTGAGTAGATGAAAAGAATAGACTTGTGCATTATTTATGATTGATTTTGTGAGTATATGAGAAGGAATTGTGCATTGTGATTGGTTTTGAAGTAAGGTGCAACTTAGCAATAACCAGGTCAGTTATAAAGTGTTAGACTAGAGCTACCTTTAGAATGCAATAAATGTGAGACATGTTAAAGCAAAAAACTTAATAAATGTGAAGAACATATTGAGCATTTTTTAGTGCATATCATTCTCTATATGTTCAAGAGGTTAAACAAATTTTGGGTAGAATACATCTAAACTAATTTAGTTTAAGAAAGCACATTGAAGATTAGATAAAGCACTTGATGACATCATTATGCAAGGTTTGGGAATAGATGAACATTATTTGTATACAAGATATGAGTAGGTTTGAATAGGATCTATGAGTAGATTTGAGCATGTTTTGATGAGCATATTTGAGCAAGCCTTGTGTATAGGCTTGGAGTAGATTTGAGTAGAGTTGAGAGTAGATTTTGGTGAGCAAGCCTTGTGTGTAGGCTTGGAGCAGATTGAGTAGGTTTGGTGAGCAAATTTGAGCAAGCCTTGTGTGTAGGCTTGGAGAAGATTTGAGCAGGTTTTGGTGAGTATATTTGAGACAACCTTATGTGTAGGCTTAGAGTAGATTTGAGCAGGTTTTGATGAGTAGATTTAAGCAAGCCTTGTGTGTAGGGTTGAAGCATATTTGAGTAGAGTTGATAGTAGGTTTGAGCAAGCCTTGTGTAAGGGTTTGGAGTAGATTAGAGTAGAGGGTATTGAGGTCTCCTATGGATAGAGTTCCACAAACCAGAGTAGATGGGATTGATGTATCCTATGGATAGAGGTCCATGAACCAGAACATAGGGGATTGAGGTATCCTGTGGATAGAAGTCCATAAACTTGAGCATAGGGGATTGGTGTCTCCTTTGGGTTGATGGCCATAAACATTGTAATAGGGAATTGATTCCCAAGAGATTTTTTGAGAAAATTTATAAGAAATATTTTCTTCATGGATGTAGCCCACATTGGGTGAACCACATTAAATTCGTGTCTCTTATGTGTGTGATAATCTGTGCATTGTTTCATTATTACAATTGATGATATTGGATAATACTACTTTGGAAAGAAAAGTAAAAAGTTTTATCTTATACTGTTCACCCCCATATCATTATAAGCTTGTGTTCTTCAATTGGTATGAGAGCGGGTTCCTTCGTGAAATCCTAACAACTTGAAGGAATATATTAAGAACACACATGGCCACTGATATGAAAGAAGATGCCCCTATGGTTGAAATCAAAGAGAGAGATCTAAAAAATAGAGAAGAAGCCATGGTTGACATGAAAGAGGAACTTATTACTGCTCTTGGAAAATTGAAAAGAGTTAGAGAGAAGAAATCAAGTTTGAAAGCTCAAGTTCAAAAGGATGAGGAAACAAAGACAAAGCTTCTACAAGATCTCACAAAATTAAAAGTGAATGTTGAAGAGGCAAAGAGAATTGAAGAAGTGATGGCTGAATTGTTAAAGGTAAAAGAACTAGAATGTGAAAAATTGGAACATGAATTTGTCTCTCTAAGAAAGGAAGCTAAAAAATCTAAGGATAAGTTACAACAAAATATAAGGTTAGGGAAACAGGAAGACGATTCAAGCTCAAAAGGAAAAAATACATCAAAGAAATAAGAGCCCATGACCTATGTTGATGTATTGAAAGGCAAAATCATTAAGAGGAAGAAAACAGAGAATCATCATAAACAAAAGTCAATTACATAAACAACAATGAAAGAACCACGCAACTGTATCATCCAAGGCAATCTAATAGGTTTCAATATTTCTTCAATGGTTATTGTTTTCCATGTAACAATATGGTCATAAAGCTATACATTGTATGGTCCATGTGAAAAATAATGTTGGTAGAAATTTTAATTCATTTGCACCTCTCATGGATAACAATATCATCTATTACAAATGTGATAATTTTGGGCACAAAGCTAAATGGTGTAAAACAATGTTTCTTGAACTTCCTAAATTAAGCAAGAAGGAGGAAGGTCAAACAACTCAAAAGGAGATATCTTCAAAAGTTTGGAAAAAGAAAAAGAAAAATCCATGTTGGTACAAACAACTCTTCATGTGCAAAATGAAGGGACTCAGTGGTACATCGATAGTAGTTGTTCAAGCCATATGACAAGTGACAAAAACAAATTTCTTTCTCTCAAGATAATAAATGGAGGAACAATAAAATTTGGTGATAATGCTTCTGCTAAAATTGTTGGAAAAAGGACTTTGAGTTTGGATAATGGAAGATCAAAGATAGAAAATGTGTTATATGTTGAAGGATTGAAGCACAACCTACTAAGTGTAAGTCAATTATGTGATCAAGGGCACACTCTCACATTTCACCCAAATGGATGTGAGATTAGGAAATCCAAGACAGGAAAGCTTATTGCAGATGCCAGTAGAACTACAAACAATCTCTACATTTTGATCGAAATCAAGGGATAAAAATTCTTCTTATCACAAGAGGATGAGAGCTTGTTATGGCATAGAAGAATGGGTCACTTGAATTTTGAAAATATAGTGAAAATAAGCAACAAATAGGCAGTCAAATATTTGCCTAAGATAATAAAACCCCCAAGTACGATTTGTGCACAATGTCAACATGGTAAGCAAACAATATCAAGTTTTAAATCAAAGGAGTTTTATTCATCCAAGCCATTGGAACTAGTTCACATCGACCTATGTGGTCCTACGAGGACAAAGAGTTTACAAGGTGAGAAATATTTCATGTTATTTATTGATGATTTCTCTAGAATGACTTGGGTAGTATTCTTAAAGGAAAAATCAGAAGCATTTGAAAAGTTCAAGTCATTCAAGGCACTTGTAGAAAATAAAACAGGTAAAAAGATCAAGTGTCTAAGATCAAATAGAGGAGGAGAATTTACTTAAGGTGAATTTGTAGAATTCTATGAATAGTATGGAATCAAGAGATAATACTCAAAAACAAGAACTCCACAACAAAATGGAGTAGTTGAAAGGAAAAATATAACTGTTTAGGGTATGGCCAAAGCTATGTTAAATGAATCTAAGATTTTTGATGCTTTTTAGAAAGAGGTAATTCATACAGTTGTTTATATCATCAATAGGGCTCAAGTAATTGTAAATCACTGCAAAACCCCTTATGAGTTTTGGAAGGGAAGACTAGCTACTATGAAGTATTTCAAAATTTTTGGAAGCAAATGCTACATTAGACAAGAAGAAATTTTTTTGGGAAAATTTGATTCCAGGTGTAATGAGGGTATCTTCCTTGGTTATTCCACTAAGAGCAAAATCTATAGATGCTACAATAAAATATCATATACAATTATGGAAAGTGAAAATGTAAGAGTTGATGAAGAAATAGATCTAAGAGAACCAAATCAAGAGATTGTCTATCAAGAAGGAGAAATTTGCAAAGAAGAAGAAGGTGAAGAAACTAAAGAAGATGAGACACAAAGAGCACCACCTAAGACACCATCTAGGTATGTGCAAAAGAATCATCCAAGAGAACTGATTATTGGGAATCTAGATGAGAGACAAACAAGGAGGAAGATAATGGGAATAGGTGAACATGCGAATTTCTCTTTGCTATCTAAAGTTGAGCCCAAAGATTTCAATGAAGCAAGTGAATATAAATATTATCTTAAGGCAATGGAAGAGGAGTTAGACCAAATAGAAAAGAGTGAGACTTGGGAACTTGTCCCACGTCCTAAATACAAGAATGTAATTGGTACCAAATGGGTCTATAGAAATAAGTTTAATGAATATGGTAAGGTTGTCAGAAACAAAGCAAGACTTGCGTGTAAAGGCTACGCACAAGTTGAAGGGATTGATTTTGAAGAGACATTTGCTCTCGTTGCACGTATTGAAGCCATAAGAATGTTCCTGGATTTCTCAAGTTTCAAAAACTTCAAGGTGTATCAAATGGATGTAAAATCAACATTTCTCAATGGTTACTTAGAGGAAGAGGTCTACATTGAGAAACCAGATGGTTTTAGCCTGATAGATAAAGCAGACTATTTATGCAAATTAAATAAGGTTCTATATGGACTAAAACAAGCCCCTAGGTCTTGGTACTCAAGGTTGGATAAGTATCTCCAAGAATAGGGTTTCAGAAAAGATATAGCTGATAGAAATATATACATAAAAAATGAAGGAAATGACTTGTTTATTGTAGTGGTCTATGTGGATGATATCATTTTTGGAGGCAGTAATGATAAGATGTATCAAAAATTTGAAGAGTATGCAAAATGAATTTGAGATTTCAATGCTTGGTGAGTTGTCTTTCTTTCTTGGTTTACAAATTTCACAATTAGATAAAGGTATATTTCTCTCTCAGACTAAGTATGTGAAAGAAATCTTGAATTTTTTTAGGATGGAGGATTTCAATATTGTGAGTACTCCCATGGTTACAGGATGTAAGTTAAGTAAATATGATGAGTCTCCTGAAGCAAATCAGACATTGTATAGATCAATGATTGGAAGTTTACTATATGTCCCAGCTGCTAGACCAGATATAATGCAGGCAGTCAGATCGATGGCAAGATTTCAAGCTACACCTAAAGAAACACATGTACAGGTAGTAAAGAGAATATTTAAGTATTTAAAAGGAACTATGAGTCTTAGACTATGGTATCCCAAATGTAATAACTTCACACTCACTGCATATATAGATACGGATTGGGCAGGCAATGTTGATGATAGAAAAAGCACAAGTGGAGGAGCATTATTTCTTGGAGATTATTTAGTCTCTTGTCTAAGCAAGAAATAAGCATCAATATCCTTATCCATTGCAGAGGTAGAGTATATTGTAGCAGCTACTTTCTGTACATAGGTTTTATGGATGAAGTAGAATTTAAGTGATTTCAAATTAGAACATGATCATCCTATCCCCATACTGTGTGATAACACAAGTGCCATTAATATTTCAAAGAATCCAATGATGCATTCAAGGACCAAGCACATTTCAATCAAATATTATTTTTTGAGAGAGAAAGTGACTAATCAACAAGTCAAATTGGAATACATTGCTACAAAGGAATAGATTTTTTCCATCTTTACCAAGCCACTTCCAAAGGAAACTTTTGAGTATCTCAGAGGAAATTTGGGAGTAATTTCACTCCCATATAAAAATTGATCACCTCAAGGAAAGGAGGTGGTGATGGGGCTATGCTAAAGTGTCTTATTATTAGCCCCAAGGAGCCATTTGCCATTTATGTCAAAGGGGGAGAGAATTCAGTGAGGGGGAGCAACTTCTCAGGGGGAGCAGTATTAGAATCCAGTTGCAGTAAAATATTTTTTTTAAAGGGTTACCATCAATGACAAAGGGGGATATTGTTGGAAATATTGAGTTGTAATTGATGTCAAAGGTGCATGATAGTCAAGGAAAAAATATTCCCCATGGGTTTGATGAATATCATGTTGAAATATGTAATGCAACATTGTGTAAATTATTCTTAGACTAAAATATAAAGTCTAAAGAATAATATTTGAATTAGAAAATAATTCTATTTTATGTAAAAATATTCCCACCCAATTAATAAATAAAATAAGGGTGCTAGGAATATTTAATTTGTGGGAAAAAGTTATTTCCTCTTTTCTAGCAAATATTAGAAAGTAACTAATCACTTTCTAATATTTGATAGATGCCACTTATCACACATCTCAAAGATTAGATTGTGATAAGATTAGAAAGTAACTAAGCACTTTCTAATATTTGATAGATGCCACTTGTCACACTGAAGAACACAAGCTTATACTGAGAGGGGGGGGTGAACAGTATAAGACCCTTTTTAACTTTATCTATCACTACAGCTTTCAAACCATTAACAAGCAGAATAAGATAGCAGTAATGATAGCAATAAAATAGTGCACAAGAAGCAATCCGTAATGAGACACAGCAAATTAATCCACAGATAAAACTTTTCCTTCTAAAAGTTATATCAAAACCTCTGGGAATCCTTCCAAATTACAATGTTTATGAGCCTCAGCTCAAAGGAGACACCTTCCCCTAATTCAGATTTGCTAGTGATCCTCTAGAAGACCTCTATCTCTTTTGCCCTTAGCAAGTGGAAATATTTCCATAGAAGACACCTGTCTTCCCTGCTCTGGCTGGAGATCTCTGTCCTCAAATCTGTCACAGCAAGCTAGTCCTCTTTTCTGCACCAAAACACAGTCCTTCGATTTGGCATAATTCTGTCCTCTGTCTTTGTTCTTTTTAGCACGTGGTTGGAAAACAACTTTTCTCTGTCTGCAAAACTACATCAGCACAGTCTTCTTAAGTTACAGCTGCACTATCTTCTCAACTTCTACGCAAAAACAATAGTGTAGTCTTCACAAAAATTGCAGCAACACTATCGTCATTCGACCTTTATAACTGTTCGTAATTACAGCAGCATCCACCTTGCACACTTTGCTTTCGGTTACATAGACTATGTGTAACCATAACATCACACTCTCATCGCACAATATTTTTACAAACAATAGCACTTTCTTCGCGCAAACAACATCTCAAACATGTCACGATATCGCTACGCCTTGGTCTTCCATACACCTTGCATTACATGCTATCGTGAAATCGTGACACTACTCCTGTCGAGCGCCTTCTTTGATTTGATGTCGTGAAATCGTGACACTATAGCCTTTGCTGACGTCACCATGTATCTTGTTGCAAAATCGTGATGCTCTAGACTTCAAAGCCTTCTTCTCCGCTACTATCATGAAATCGGGACACCTTTGCCTCTTGCTGACGTCATCATGAATCTTGTCACGAAATCACGACACTCTGGACTTCATAGCCTTCTTCTCTGCTACTATCGCAAAATCGTGACACCTTTGCCTCTTGCTGATGTCATCATGAATCTTGTCATGAAATCATGATGCTCTGGACTTCACAGCCTTCTTCTTTGCTACTATCGTGAAATCGTGACATCTTTGCCTTTTGCTAACGTCATTAGCAACTCTGTCGTGAAATCACGACACCTCTTGCTTCTTCATCCTTTTCTTGGTTTGCACTACCAAAAATGAAACATGTCACGAAATCGTGACTCTTTCGCTGCCTTAAGCTCTCTCTTGCCAACTGCTTGCGAAACTGGAACATGTCGCAAAATCACGACGCTTTTCCCAACTGCAAGCAGCCAACTCAAACCTATCGCGAAATCATGACACTTTCTGCATTCGTACAACTTCTTAGAAACTTGTCACGAAATCGTGACACTTTTTGTCCGCTGTGCTTCTACCTTCCTGCATGTTGCGAAATCGTGATAGTTTTGGCCAAACTTTCTCTCTCCTCAAACATGTCGCGAAATCGTGACACTTTTTCCCGCTTTGCCTCTGCCTTCCTGCATGTCGTGAAATCGTGACAGTTTTGGCCAAACTTTCTCTCTCCTCAAACATGTCGCAAAATCATGACTTTCTCTCTCCTCAAACATGTCACGAAATCATGACTTTCTCTCTCCTCAAACATGTCGCGAAATCGTGACAGTTTTTCCAGTAGCCTGTAAACTTATTCTACTTTATCTTTTTATGGATTTTTGGCAACTGGGCTACTCTGATTTTCTTGGAGACTTACTAACCAACTAAAACCTTCAACAAAAACACATCCTTGGATATAAAAACAAGTTGCTCCAAAAGTTCCTTGACATCAAAAACAACATCTACCAATAGCTCCTTGACATCAATGACAACAACTAAACTTAGGCAAAGGCAATGTACTCAAGGTACCCAAAATTGCCAACAATCTCCCCCTTTGTCATTGATGGCAACCCTTAACTAAAACACATCTTTCAAGAGCCAAAACTGAAATCAATCTCTCCAAGTTTTGCTCCCCCTAATTTGAAGCTTTCCTCTTCTCTTGAAAACTCTCCCCCTTACTTAAATCTCTCCCCCTTTGTCATCAATGGCAAAGGGTCACCTTTGGGGCTTGGGACTAAGAATGAGCCTCTTAACTTAGTCCCTCCCCCATATCCTGATGAGGTGATTAAAATAGGGTTGGGAGTGACACTCCCATTAAACACTCATCATCATTAGTGTCCAAGATTTCTTTGTTGGGCCTTTTCTTGAATTCTTTTCCTGAATTTCTGTTCCTGTCACTATTTTGATCCTCGGACCTGTTATTACTACTGTTCCTGTTTCTTTTATCATTTTTGTTCTTATCCATACCTTGATCCTTGGACCTGTTTATATCACTTTTCTTATTTTTGTTATCATTCCTATTTTTATCCATGCCTTGATCCTTGGATTTGTTCATGCTGCTGTTTATGTTCTTGTATCTCAGAAGATCAGCTCTACACTAACTAGCTAGGTGACCTTCATTATTGCATTTATAGTAGGTAACTATATTAGTCATGGCTGTTCTTTGAATTCATCTGTTCTGACTAACCCAGTTCCTGTTATTTGCCTTGCAAAAAATTGCTTTGTGCCCGAATTGTTGACAAACGTAGCAATACCCTTGAAAGAAATTGCGTCTCCTAAAACTGTCATTTACTCTCTTCATTTGAGTCATGCAATGTACAACCATATGACCAAATCTGTGACACGCATAACATCTGTCGTGAAATTTTCTTTTATTCGACTTCATGGATCCCGAAAACTTCTTCTTCTCAGTCTGAATATCATTTTCTGTTTCTGCATATTCATCACTTACGGACTCATGATCTGAAGTACTTTATTCAATAGGACTCTCTTTCTTTTGAAATTTCTTGCTAGATTCCTCGACCTGTTCCTTGTGCGGCTCAACAAAACCGAGACCTGATTTATCTGTTGGTTTTCTTTGTCCTTCGATGAGAAATTTAACCTTCTTGGAGCTATCCTGAAATCTGTAGAGCTTATCCTTGTACTCTTTATTTTCTTCTTTCAAAGAAGCTATTTCCTGTTCTAACTCACTATACTCCAGAATTTTAGATTCTAACTCATTCTTGAGTTCTTGTGTCTTAGCCATAGATACTTCAAGATTTTCTACAAGTTCATCTATCTCCATATAGCATTCATCTACCTTAATCTTGAGTCTATCATTCTTCTTTCTTTCCTTTTTCAAAACACTAAGAGCATTATTGAGTTCGCATTCAAGATCCTCTATTTTATGGCGCTTTGAATCATCATAGCCTTTTTCAGATTTCTTATCACTAGAGGTGCTACCTTTTTCAAAAACCATACATGCATCTTCATTGGGGTTTTCTGAAACATCCTCATACATACTAGCAGCCAAATCATCATTTTTGCAATCATCCTCAAGGTGCCCAAAAATTCCACATCTAAAACATTTCATGATAATGAATTTGTGTTTCGGTTCTTCCTCTTTTTTTGAAATGAACAGCATCTCATTTTCATCATCATTAGAAGAACTGTCACTTTCACTGCTAGAACACTTACTTGCTTTGTCCAAGTAGAAGCTCTTCTTATTCTTGTGAGAATGCCTCTTTCCATGATTGTTGTACTCATATTTGCTTTTTTGGTGATTGTTGCACTCATTTTTGCTGTTTCTATAATACCCGTGCTTTTCAGAATCCTTGCTTTTAACATCCTGTATATCTTCATCACTTTCATCTTTAAAAATAGTACAGTCAGTAGCATAATGACCAAATTTCCTACAGTTGAAACATCTTATATTTTTCTTGCTTTTGTGCTTTCTCGGAAAACTTGCCTTTCTCGTCGTAATATGCCTCTTCCTCACTAGAAGACTCATCACTTTCTTGAATCTGTTTGCCCTTCGATTTATTGATAGCTTTGAAAGCTGTCTCTTTCTTTACATCAACTTTCACTTGTGTCCTCAATTCAAATGCTGCAAGAATACTATGGAGCTCATCCTTTTTCAATTTATCTAAATCTTTGGCTTCCTCAATAGCAGAAATATTTTTGCTAAATCTATTTGGAAGAGATCTTAAAATATTATCACACACATCATTTTTAGCAAGTTCAAGACCTAAGTCTTTCATGGAGTTCACAATTTCATCCATCCGAAGCATGTATTCACTAATCTTTTCATCATCATTCATCTTGAGTTGTTCAAACATACCTTTAAAATGTCTCAATTTGGCCTTTTGGACATTTGCATCACCTGTATGAACAACCTGCATTTGTTTCCACATTTCACTAGCTATTTTGCAATGAATAACTTTGGTAAGATTAGCCTTCTGTAAACCTTTCAGGATTGCATTCATGGCTTTTGAATTGCTGTGATGTAGGAGCCTGTCTTCTTTAGTGTAAGGACCATTTGCAGGAATGGTATACCCATCTTCAACAACTTCCCATACCTCATTACCGAGTGCCATTAGATAGACTTTCATTCTTGCAGTCCATAGACCAAAATTTGATTCGTCAAGAATAGGTGCTGCATTGCCACTCGAGTAGTCCATTGTGTTCTTTGTAAACTTTTCCTTCAAGATGTTAAACTTTCCGAAGGCATTGGATCTGATACCAATTGAAGAACACAAGATTATACTGAGAGGGGGGGTGAATAGTATAAGACCCTTTTTAACTTGATCTATCACTACAACTTTCAAACCATTAACAAGTAGAATAAGATAGCAGTAATGACAGCAGTAAAACAGTGCACAAGAAGCAATCCGTAATGAGACACAACAAATTAATCCACGGATAAAACTTTTCTTCTAAAATTTATATCAAAACCTCTAGGAATCCTTCCCAATTACAATGTTTATGAGCCTCAGCTCAAAGGAGACACCTTCCCCTAATTTATCTTTGCTAGTGATCCTCTAGAAGACCTCTATCTCTTTTGCCCTTAGCAAGTGGAACTCTTTCCACAAAAGACACCTGTCTTCCCTGCTCTGGCTGGAGATCTCTGTCCTCAACTCTGTCATAGCAAGCTAGTCCTCTTTTTTGCACCAAAACACAGTCCTTCGGTCTGGCACAATTCTGTCCTCTGTCTTTGTTCTTTTTAGCACGTGGTTGGAAAACAACTTTTCTCTGTCTGCAAAACTATAGCAGCACAGTCTTCTTAAGTTACAGCTGCACTATCTTCTCAACTTCCACGCAAAAATAGTAGTGTAGTCTTCGCAAAAATTGCAGCAGCACTATCGTCGTTTGACCTTTATAACTATTCATAATTACAGCAGCAACCACCTTGCACACTTTGCTTTCAGTTACACAGACTATGTGTAACCACAACAGCACACTCTCCTCGCACAGTCTTTTTACGAACATCAGCACTTTCTTCGTGCAAACAACAGCTCAAATTTCGACACTTAAAAGATTCAGCAAAATGCACCCTAAGGCTGTAGTCGAACTTCACTCTCTGCTTTTTTGAGATCGAACCTCACTTGTCGCACTCACTCTTCGAATATCACTCTGCGAATGCACACCACGATCGATACACAAAAATGCTCAAACAATCTTCTTTTAATACTCACAATATCAAGATGAAATCTTTGATCTTTAGTCGGCTGTTCAACTTCTACCATGTCGGCTATAAGACTTTATACTTTTTCGGCAAAGGTTAACTTCGTCGGCTACAAACGCTTCTGCTGTTCTATGGCTTTTCTCACGTGACACTCAAACATGTCACGATATCGCTATGCCTTGGTCTGCCATACACCTTGCATTACATGCTGTTGCGAAATCGTGACACCACTCCTGTCGAGCGCCTTCTTTGATTTGCTGTTGCAAAATCGTGACACTACAACATTTGTTGACGTCACCATGTATCTTGTTGTGAAATCACGATGCTCTGGACTTCAAAGCCTTCTTCTTCGCTACTGTCATGAAATCGTGACACCTTTGCCTCTTGCTGACGTCATCATGAATCTTGTCACGAAATCGTGATGCTCTGGACTTCACAACCTTCTTCTCTGCTACTGTCATGAAATCGTGACACCTTTGCCTCTTGCTGACGTCATCATGAATCTTGTCGTGAAATCGTGATGCTCTGGACTTCACAGCCTTCTTCTTCGCTACTATCATGAAATTGCGACATCTTTGCCTTTTGCTGACGTCATCAGCAACTCTGTCGCGAAATCGTGACACCTGTTGCTTCTTCATCATTTTCTTGTTTTGCACTAGCGAAAATGAAACATGTCGTGAAATCATGACTCTTTCGCTGCCTTAAGCTCTCTCTTGCCAACTGCTTGTGAAACTGGAACATGTCACAAAATCGCGACGCTTTTCCCAACTGCAAGCAGCCAACTCAAACCTGTCGCAAAATCGCGACACATTCTGCATCCGTACAACTTCTTCGAAACTTGTCGCAAAATCGCGACACTTTTTGTCCACTGTGCTTCTGCCTTCCTGCATGTCACGAAATCATGACAGTTTTGGCCAAACTTTCTCTCTCCTCAAACATGTCGCGAAATCACGACACTTTTGCCCACTTTGCCTCTGCCTTCCTGCATGTCGCAAAATCGCGATAGTTTTGGCCAAACTTTCTCTCTCCTCAAACATGTCATGAAATCATGACTTTCTCTCTCCTCAAACATGTCGCGAAATCATGACTTTCTCTCTCCTCAAACATGTCGTGAAATCGCGACAGTTTTTCCAGTAGCCTACAAACTTATTCTACTTTATCTTTTTCTGGATTTTTGGCAATTGGGCTACTCTGATTTTCTTGGAGACTTACTAACCAACTAAAACCTTCAACAAAAACACATCCTTGGACATAAAAACAAGTTGCTCCAAAAGTTCCTTGACATCAAAAACAACATCTACCAATAGCTCCTTGACATCAATGACAACAACTAAAATTAGGCAAAGGCAATGTACTCAAGGTACCCAAAATTGCCAACACACACATCTCAATATTAGATTGTGATAAGATTAGATTATGATAAGATTTAGGGTTGTAGTAGAAAATTTTCTCTTTAAACAGGGGTGTTGTCTACTACATCTGAACATATCTTGTCATATTGACTTGGGTTGTAATATCATGTTGATGCATATTGTTGCATAGCTTTGATGCATTCTTGTATTGTTGAATCAAATGAGTAATATAGGGAGCTTCATAGTGGATGTTTCTCTTATTCATTTGAAGTAGGGTTTTACCACTTAATATTGGTGTTGTGGGTTTTCCTCTTTTGTGTGTGATTGATCTTGTGGAGCATTCTTCAATCTTGGGGAGACTTTGCTTGTCTCACAATTGATATCAGAGTGGTTGGGATCTTCATTAAGTGTCTTCAATCCTTTGAGGTGAAAAACCCATTAAGGTATATATATTTTTTTGCATTCATTTGATATTTGGGTATTTTATACAAACTTATTTTGCAAATCTACCACTAGGGTTTATAGATTTATTGTGTTTTTAGATCTAGTTGTTAGATCTTTTGCAAATAGTATTTTCATTTTAAATCTATAAATGTTTTTTGGCATTGAGCTTTTGCTGGAAGGGTTTTTTAGCCAAACGGACCCCGTGGTTGCGTCCGAAAGACCCAAAAACCCCTATTTCCATATATAGTCATTTAAAAAAAAAAAAATTAAATAAAAAAACAGTTGGCTATATATATAAATAAAAAAACAGTCGACTATATATAAAAAAAAACAGTCGGCTATATATATATAAAATAATAGTCGGCTATATATATATATATAAACAATCGACTATATAAAAAAAACAGTCGGCTATATAGTCTGAAAAACTTTTAAATTTTTTTAAAAGTTTTGCTTTATAAAAATCTTTAAACTTTTTCATGCGATTTTTTTTTATTAATTATTTAATAAAATAAATTTTATTAATTTAATTGCATTTTTTTAAGCAATTTTTGTATTAAAAAAATATTATTATTTTCCTTAAAATGCAATATTGTTTTTGTCTCACATTAACAATGGTTGTTTGTGAGTTTTCTTGTTTTGCAAGGTTATCCAAGTATGTTTTGGAGTATACAAGGCAATTTCGGATCAACTTTTTCACTTTCTTCCCCTATTTTTATTAATTTCTTCTAATCTCTCTCGAGCATTTGCTTGAAGCATAATGTAAATTAATGTAACTTGTATCTCTCATAATGAAAGTAAAAGAGAATGAAAGTGAGAGTGAGAGAGAGAGAGAGAGAAAGAGAGAGAGAGGTGTATTTGTGTTTTGCTTTGTGTCTCCACTATCTCTTGTTCATATTTCTTACATTTTTTTTTGCATCTTTTGCATTTTACATCTCAACTAGTCTAACTACTAACTTACTAACTTGCTACTAAACAATCTTCTAACCAACTAACTTGCAATTTACTAATTTTCATATTAATCAAGAAGGTTAAAAATGAATCAACTTACTAACCACAACTTTAGTATTTGCTTAAAATTTACTTAATCTTGCAACACGGTTTATATTTGCTAAACACCTATTGAATCCAAAAGAATCCACTCTATCAGTAGCAAGTCATTTTTGGGTCCTCGTACCTGTACCCTTTTGGGTAGCTTGGTTGACCTTGGGTGAGATGAGTTGGCAATTCATTAGGCTATAACAAAACCTTAAAATAAACACTAACTTACTAACTTATTGACTATCTAACATTTAACAAATGTTTTATTGTTCAATTCAAGTTAGTTTATTTTGTTGCAAGATGGTTGTTATGATTAGTTACCTTCTTATTGTAAGTTGATCTTGGTTTATTTCCTTTATTCAATTGCAATATGGTTATAGTTTTTTATTGCAAGATGATTATAGTAGTTCATGATAATGTTGATTGTCTTTCATGATGATGCTTATCTCTCTTGATGATGTTTAATTTTAATTATCTTTCATGATGATTATATTTGATGATTTAAAAGTATATTACTTGAAAGTTATATTTTTTTATATATGCAAGTATGTTTATCTACTTTCTTATTGCATCATTTATTTCCTTTGTCAATGCATATTATGTTTTGATTATGTTCACTTTCTAGAATGGTTGATCATGGAATATCCTTCACACCTAAGCACATCCTTGATGGATAAAATTTTGGAATATGGGAACCAAGGATGAGGTCTGAATTTCAAGCAAGAAAGTTATGGCCCATTGTGAATGGAGATGAAGCAATTCCAACCTAGACAAGGGCACTTGAGACATACAACAACAAGAGTCACCTTGCACTTTCCATGATTATCAATAGTGTGAGTGATGAGATATTGCTCACTATAAGCCATTGTGAGCATGCTAAAGATGCATGAGATTTGCTAAAACAAGTCCATCTAGGGTCCAACACATCAAGGAAATTCACTTTATTGTCCAAAATTCTTAGCACTATGAAAGGTGAAGAAGAAAGTGCCTTGATCTTCCTCTCAAAGATGAAAGATATGAGAACTCAACTATTGTATTGTAATTGTGATTGGATAAGTGAGAAGCTCTTAAGCTTTATCATTTTGAGGAACTTGTCAAGCAAGTTCAAGATTTTTTTCATCATTATTGAGACTAGGCTAGAGCAAGAAGAGGATGGCATTCCTCTCAACACTCTTTCACAATTATTGATTCAACATGAATATTCTCTTAATAGAGACAAAGTGAATGGTCAAGTTGTCAAGGAGAAGAATTTTGCCTTGAGTGCCACTAAGGCTTCCTTCAAGAAGAAATACAAGGGAAGGAAAAATCAAAATTTCCAACCCAACAAGCTTAGAGTTGATTTCACTTGCAACTTTTGCGGCAAGAAAGGCCACAAGGAAAAAAAATGTTTTAAGAAGAAGAAGATTGCAGAAAAGGAAGAGCAAGAAAAGGCTAAGGGACAAGGACCTAAGAAATAGTTTGGCAAGGGAAAGAAAAAGAACAATAATGTAAAGCAAAATTCTAATAAAAATACCTTTGTTTGTGCCCTCTACTCCATTGACTCATCTACTTATAATGAATGGGTGTTAGATTCTGGATGCACTAACCATATGTGTTTTGAAAAGGATAAGTTTGTGGACTTTCATAAGCACTCTTCAGATTCAGTTTTCATTGGTGATAATACTATACTTCAAGTAGAAGGTGTTGGCAATGTTGTAATTGAAGGGAAATTACTTGATAATGTCCTATATGTGCCTAACCTTAGGAGAAATTTAATTTCAATTTTACAAGTTGCTAGAAGTGGTCACACTATTGAGTTCAATGCAAATTCATGGAGCATTAGGTAAGGCATGCTACCAATCATTACAGGTTAGGTGAAGAATGATATTTATGTGTTAGGTGATGCTCCTCCTAAAGTGTGTTTAGCAACTAATGTTTCTCCTAGTAGCAAGCTTTGGAACTTAAGGTTAGGCCATACAAACTATCAAAATATTCAAATGATGAAGTCAAAAAATTTGGTTGAAGGCTTGCCTAAAATTTCACCTATTCATGGTTTGTGTGAAACATGCATCTTAGGCACAATGAGCAAACAAAAGTTTGCAAAGGACAAGTCAACAAGGACCACACAAATTATTCAACTCATTCATATAGATATTATGGGTCCATTACATGTTATATCACTTGGTGTGCATCCTATATTCTCACCTTTATAGATGATTATTCAAGAATGATCTTTGGGTATCTACTTAAGAATAAATCAGTTTGTTTTGAGAAATTCAAGGAGTTCAAAGCTTTGGTAGAAAATCAAAAGGGAGCAAAGATCAAAATTATTAGAAGTGACAATGGAGGGGAGTACAATAGCAATTATTTCAATGAGTTTTGTTCTTCTCATGGGATCAAAATGCAGTTTACTTGTCCATACACTCCTCAAAAAAATGGTGTTGTAGAGAGGAAAAATAGGACAATCATGGAGATGGTAAGATGCATGCTTGGTGACCACTTACCTCAATTTCTTTGGGGTGAAGCAACCAGTACAACAATATACATTCTTAATAGGTGTCCTTCAAAATCAGTTGAGGGGAAGACTCATTATGAGGTTTGGAATGGTAAGAATCCAAATTTTTCACACTTAAGAGTGTTTGGATGTGATGCATTTTCATATATTCCTTCAAAAAAGAGGAAGAAATTGGACAAAAAGTCTCAAAAATACATCTTTGTTGGCTATGATGCAGAACATAGGGGCTATAGGTTATACTCACCTTCTTCATGCATTGTATTTGTTTCAAGAGATGTCAAATTCAATGAAGACCTTCTTGAGTTAGAAAAGGGTGGGCCTTGTGTCAAAACGACCAAGTGGTTGGATCATTCTAGGGGTACTAAAGAGCAAAATTTAGTTAGCCAAATGATAACTAGAAGTATGACCCTTAACATGTCTCTTCTAGCTAAGATAGAGAATGCTCATGAGCTTACTTCTTACCAAGAAGCTTCACAACACTCTTGTTGGGTTGATGCCATGAAGGTTGAGATGGATTATCTTCTAAAGAATAAAACTTGGGATCTAGTGCCTTATCCTAATAAGAGAAATGTTATTGGGAACAAGTGGGTCTATAGAATCAAGTACAATTCTAATGGAGATATAGAAAAGTATAAGGCTAGATTGGTTGCTAAGAATTATGCTCAAAAACATGGCATTGACTATGATGAAACCTTTGCACCATTTGCCAAAATGCCCACCATTCGACTTCTCATTGCTATTTTTGCTACTAAAGGTTGGCATATTTTTTAGGTTGATGTGAAAAGTGCCTTTCTAAATGGTGATTTGGATGTGGATATCTACATGAGTCAACCACAAGGATTTTTTGTACAAGGTAAGGAAACACTTGTGTGTAAACTAAAGAAAACCTTGTACGGTCTGAAGCAAGCACCTAGAGCATGGTACATGAAGATTTCAGGTTACTTCTTGTCTCTTGGTTTTGATAAATGCTATTCAAATACAAATATCTATGTGCTTAGGAAGGATAACTTGGTAATTTTAATTGCTCTATTTCCTGATGATCTTGTTGTGATTGGAAATGAGAATGAGGTTATTTTTTATTTCATCTCCAAATTAAAGTCAGAGTATGAAATGGCTGACCTTGGTCTTCTACACTACTATATTGGCATGCAAGTTTATCAGCATTAGGATTGTACCTTTTTGAGTCAATCCAAGTATATTGGAGATCTTTTTAGAGGTTTGATTTGGAGGATGGCAATCCTACTTCCATTCCTATTTCTATAGGGGTTAAGTTGGAAGTAAGTACATAATCTCAGTTGGTTGATGCTACATTGTATAGGTAGCTCATTGGTAGTATTATTTATGTTACCATCACAAGGTCAAATATTGCTTTTACAGTTGGTATGATGGCTAGGTTCATGCAAAAACCTTATATTGAGCACTTACAAGCTACCAAGAAGATTCTGAAGTACCTTTCAGGTACTAAAGATTTGGCACTCAAGTATTCTAGGCTTCCTTCCTTTGCTCTTTTTGGCTATGCTGATTCTAATTTTGGAGGGGATAGAATAGACAAAAATTCTACCACAACATATGTTTTTAGTATTGGGTCTGCAGCTATCTCTTGGTATTCCAAGAATCAAGATACAATTGCTCTTTCTACAATGAAAGCGGAGTATAAGGCTACGACAATAGCTGCATAGGAAGCAGTTTGGCTTCGTACCCTCATGAAGGAAATTAGCTTTGAGAAATTTGGTCCTTCACGTTTGCTCTTTGATAATAAATCAGCTATTGCCTTGGCTAAAAATCCTGTAATGCATCAAAGTACAAAGCATGTTGAAATCCAAGCCCACTTTATCATAGAGAAGGTATTAGATGGGACTATTCAGTTGGAGTATTGCCCATCATCTTCTAATTCTGCTAATTTGTTCACCAAACCTCTTCCCAAGGAGCACTTTTGTAAGCTGAGGGACTCACTTGGTTTGGTGAAGTTGTCCTCAAGGGAGAATGAAGTGTAGTTACACTTGTGTGATGACAACTTCATCCCTATGAGGTGTTTTGTGCTATATATATGAGTTGATATTTGGTGGTATAATTGCTTTTTGCATCTCTTTTGAACATGGTACTTTCTTGTTTGCCTTGTGCAACTTTTGTACATGTTACTTTGTAGATGGCATTGTGCAATTATGGTATATGATGCAATTGCTTTATGCAAATATTTTACATGGTACTTTCTTGTTGTCTTGTGCAACTTTGTACATGTTTTTATGTAGTTGGCATTATACAATTGGTTTATCATGGTACTTTCTTGTTAGCATTTATGTTACTTTTGTACATGATATTTTATGGTTGGCTTTATGCAACCAGTGTGCACACTTTATTATTTTCATATACCTTATGCAACTTTTGTACATGGTACTTTAGAGTTTGCATTATCATGGTACTCCTTGTTTGTTTTATGCAACTTTGATCATGATATTTTTTGATCAACTATATAGCACGTGACTATAAGTATGGCTTGGTATCTTTTTGTGATGACTTTGTAAGCTGCTTGTATCTGAAGCTACTTCGTTGGGGGATTGTAGTCTCATTTTGGCGTATTTTGTATTCGTGCATTATTGTAGACCATTCTTGGTCATAGAAGCTCATTGTAACTATATTACTCATTTGATTCTAATCCCCCTTTGTATCTTTAGGGGGAGAATGTTTCTTTATTTCATAATTCCTTTCTCCAATATTGCATTAAGGGGGAGTGTTGGAATATGTAATGCAACATTGTATAAATTATTCTTAGACTAAAATATAAAGTATAAAGAATAATATTTGAATTAGAAAATAATTCTATTTTATGTAAAAATATTCCCACCCAATTAATAAATAAAATAAGGGTGCTAGGAATATTTAATTTGTGGGAAAAAGTTATTTCCCATTTTCTAGCAAATATTAGAAAGTAAATAATCACTTTCTAATATTTGATAGATGCCACTTATCACACATCTCAAAGATTAGATTGTGATAATATTAGAAAGTAACTAAGCACTTTCTAATATTTGATAGATGCCAATTGTCACACATCTCAAGATTAGATTGTGATAATATTTAGGGTTGTAGTAGAAAAGCTTCTCTTTAAATAGGGGTGTTGTCTACTACATATGAACATATCTTGTCATATTGAATTGTGTTGTAATATCATGTTGATGCATATTGTTTCATAACATTGAAGCATTCTTGTATTGTTGAATCAAATGAGTAATATAGTGAGCTTCATAGTGTATGTTTCCCTTCTTCACTTGAACTAGGGTTTTACCACTTAATATTGGTGTTGTGGGTTTTCCTCTTTTGTGTGTGATTGATCTTGTGGAGCATTCTTCGATATTGGGGAGAATTTTCTTATCTCACATAGCAAATAATGGACAAAATTCAAAAGCAAGATTTAAAGACCACAAGAGGAGGAAAAGGTTTAAAGACAAAGATTTATTTCCAAGGGCCAAAGGTTTAAAGTTTATAATATTTAAATATTTTAGATTTAAAATATTATAATCAAAAGAAGACTTAAAAAGAAAGAGCACCAAAATTTATTAGAAAGTCAAAAATCAAAAAATAAAATATGAGCACCGACGTCATTGTGAAAGGAGGCAATATGCATATAAATAATGCACTAAACATTGGTTTGAAAAAAGTGGATGAGCGTGTGTTCGAAGATCATTCATTATGGTGAGTGTGAATGGTAGAAAATAAGGATAAGCGTAGCCCCTTGATGTCATCCATAGGGGTAGCCCAAGAAGTGGTTTGACTTGTGCCAAGTCACTGCGAGGAAGGTGTGAGGTTCGAAACTCATCGGTGCTAGTTTTGACATGTTTTATTAGCTTGGAAAGCATGATGAAGGAGAAAAATTAGTAGTGCTACATATTTTATTTCAATTAGGCGGCTAGCCCAGTTGGTCATTGAGCTAGCGCTAAGGCATTGGGGGCAGGAAGGTCACAAGGTCGAATTCGGGCAGGTTCTGTTTTGCTTGGTAGAGTGAAAAATATTTTGGACAAAGAAGTGTTTCAAATATTTCATGCTACATTGATATTACTACCCACTGGGGTAGCCCAGCTGGTTACCAAGCCTTGTATTGGGAATTACATTGGTAGAGGTCACAATTTTGATTCTCCTTGCACTTGCGAGGATTGTTGGTTGAGGTATGGACGCCAAAATTTTGATTGAATTTTTTTATAAAAGTATAGAGTTCTTTGGCCTTGTGTTGATTAAAATAAGGATAAAAATTTGTGAGAGAAGGAGATAGTTGCTGGTTAATGGTTGATTAAACAAAGGAATTTTTTTGTTTTTATTTTATCTAAGAAAAGGAGTTATAAGGTGTATTAAGGACTAGTTGAAAGTGTAATTTTTGGCATGTGAAAATTAGATACAAGGTGGTTTTGGTATTGTTTGAAAAGTGTGATTATTGCATGTTAGAAAAGGGGATATAAGGTGCATTGTGTATTATTTGAAAGTTGTAACATTGTATATTTTAAAAGGAGATATAAGGTATTATTTTAAAGCTTTAGTGTGCACATTTTTGGGAAGGTTGTTTTTTGGATGATTTCCTATTTATGCAAGAAATAGAAAATTACTAACCAGATGTTTGAAGGATAAAAAAGGAAATTATTTTGCCAAGACAGGGTTGAGAAGGTCATCATCATCAAGGAAAAATTAGAGGTATGGTGATTTAATTCTTTCTCAAAGTTGTTTTGTTTGAAGGAAATATTTTGTTGTCATGAGGTTGGAGGTATAAGGATTGATTGATTGTGCAATTGCTTGAATGAAATTGGGAATATATGTGCAAGGGTTTGAGATCAAGGATGTCAATTGGTTATGTTTAAAATTGGAAATAAATTGTTGAAACTTATAGATAAGTTTTAAGAGCAAACTTATGCATTGGTTTTGAGTGATATTGGAAATAAAAGTGCAAGAGTTATAGATCAGTTTTATGAAAGCAAATTTGTACATCTTCATGATTAAATTTGTGAGTAGATAAAAAGAATAGACTTGTGCATTATTCATGATTGATTTTATGAGTAGATGAGAAGGACTTATGCATTGTGATTGATTTTTAAGTAAGGTGTAACTTAGAAATAACCAGGTCAGTTATCAAGTGTTAGACTAGATCTACATTTAGAATGCAATAAATGTGAGACATGTGAAAGTGATAGACTTAATAAATGTGAAGAACATATCTAGCATTTGTTAGTGCATATCATTCTCTATATGGTCAAGAGGTTAAAATAATTATGGGTAGAATATGTCTAAAAAACATTAGTTGAAGAAAACACATTGAATATTAGATAAAGCACTTGATGACATCATTATACAAGGTTTGGAAATATATGAACATTGTTTGTATACAAGATATGAGTAGGTTTGAGTAGGATCTGTGAGCATATTTGAGTAGGTTTTGATGAGTAGATTTGAGCAAGCCTTGTGTATAGGCTTGGAGCATATTTGAGCAAAGTTGAGAGCAGGTTTTGGTGAGCAAGCCTTGTGTGTAGGCTTGGAGCATATTGAGCAGGTTTGGTGAGCAGATTTGAGCAAGCCTTATGTGTAGGCTTGGAGTAGATTTGTGCAAGTTTTGGTGAGCAGATTTGAGCAAGTTTTGATCAGCAGATTTGAGATACCCTTGTGTGTAGGCTTGGAGTAAATTTGAGCAGGTTTTGATGAGCATATTTGAGTAAGCATTATGTGTAGGCTTGAAACAGATTTGAGTAGAGTTGAGAGCAATTTTTGGAGCAGGTTTGAGCAAGCCTTGTGTAGGCTTGGAGTAGGTTTGAGCAAGCATTGTGTAAAGTTTTGGAGCATATTAGAGTAGATGGGATTGAGGTATCTTATGTATAGAGGTCCATGAACTAGAGAAGATGGGATTGAGGTCTCCAATGGATAGAGGTCCATGAACTTGAGCATAGGGGATTGATGTCTCCTTTGGGTTGGTGCCCATAAATATTGTAATAGGGAATTTATTCCTAAGATATTTGTTGAGAAAATTTATAAAAAATATTTTCTTCGTGGAGATAGCCCACATTGGGTGAACCACGTTAAATATGTGTCTCTTATGTGTGTGATGATATGTGATTGTTTCATTATTGCAATTTATGATACTGGATAATACTACTTTGGAAAGAAAAGTAAAAAGTTTTATCTTATATTGTTCACCCCCCTCAATATAAGCTTGTGTTCTTTAGCATCCTCACTAGTGAAATATGGTAGAAAATTGAAGGTTGAGGTTGGGGTTAGATCCCATATCATAGGAGGAAAAAATTGTTGTAGGGGCTTCTATTGTTCTAGGTATAATACCTTCTTGGAGGTTGATTTTGATTTACAACCATGTTTTAACATTAGGATCTTCTTCTAGGTACTTAGATCAGGGGCAACACCAATGCTTGCATTTAGCTCTTGTACAAGATCTAGTGATAGATATTTCACTCATAAAATTGTGGGTCCTTCATGCTCAGTGGAGTTGCTAGGTGAATGTTGTTATACTTCAACAAGCAAATAGACTGATATATTCACCATAAGCTTAATCTAATTTCTCTTTGTTAGCATACATACTAAAACTAATGTGTGCATACAATGACTAGTTTTGGATTTTTTATCTTTAGTGGAGTCACTAGGTGAATACTTTCATGCTTCAACAAGCAAACTGGTTGAGATCTTCACCAAAATATTGAATAAATATATTAAATATATGGTTCAAATTAGAGATTAGCTTTGGTCTCATTGGGTATGCCAAACAAAATTGTTGGTCTCTCATAATGTCATAGTTGCCTATCATCATGTACAGGTGCCTCTAATATCCATGCCTCATGTAGAGAGACATAGTTGAGAATCTCCTTGAGTGCAGGATGTACTCGTGTGGAAACCTCTAATATTTTGTTAAGGTTGGATCCTCATCTGATAAAATCTTTAGTGTATTGTTCCTACACTACTTACATTCATCACAAGGAAAAGGGAGGGAGATATTTGCAAAAATTAAAAGCTAAGCTATGAAGGTGATGAGTGAAGATTAAAAGAATCCTTATGTACATAACCAAAATAAAATTAACCCATGCATCATTCTGTTAATATATAAAAAGTGAACATAGTTTTGATCTAATACATAAGCATTGATGCATAAGACACATACAAGAAAAAGGAAAGAGCAACATTAGTCACAACTTCATGTATTATATCATAAAATTTTGTATAGATATGGTAGACCAAAAGAGGCTTGAATGCCATTAACAAAAGACTCAAGTTTTGAGTCTAGATTATACACGAAAGAAAAGTGAAAGGAAAATACAAAGGAAGCCAAGCAATAGGCACAAGTAAGAAATTTCTTTTACCCTTATAATAAAAATAAAACTACTACTTATATACAAGGATTAGGGTTTCCCCCCCTAAAACTACACTAGTAATCCAAAATTTCCTTCCTGAATCAAGCAAGAGATTGGTCCATATTCAACATTGATGACCTCAAAGTCTCTAAAATTGGATTAATTAATGCTGAATGGTTTGAGACCTCTAAAACTAGGCCTTTCACTGCTATTGTCTTTAAAAATCAAACTACTTTCCTTGGAGTATCATGCCCAAATGACACCAATAGGTGAACTTGAGGCTATTCTACAAATGCTCCATTTATGAGCCCCTTTACCCTTATCTTAGAATATTGTGCATAGATGCTACCTTTGAAAGAACATTCTTATATTTTCTAAAATTGTGATTCATTGGATTGCGATGTTTCTCCTTCAATTGGATGGATGGCAAAGCTCCTCCTATTTTTCTCTTGATTTGCATGTTATATTTTGGGCCATTGACTAAAATTGAATAGATGTTTGGGCTTCGAGACCTAAGTATCTTCAATATCTATCTTCTATCTTGTTCTCTCCAATATCTATGATGGATATCTATTTAATGCAAGCCTTTATGGGACAACTTCTTACTTACTATGTGGATCATTAACATGTTCACCATGTGTCCAATTATTAACCAATGGTGTATGTTTATCCTAAAAAGTTTGTTGGTAGTCTTATGAAATGGAACAAGTTGTCAGATAAGCAATACATTATCCATGGAGCCTGTTAGATTTTGATAATGTATGACATAGGATAAAGCAATCACAAGATGTAAAATATGCAAAAAAGTAAGATAATGGAATTGTGCAAGAATGTTGAAATATGCTATTAATGGAAAGTTACAAAAATAGTACAATGCAATGTAATGGAGGAAATGAACACTCTAGAACTCTAATAAAAAATACATTGTACCTACTCACAATTTCATAGTAATCTCTCCTATATTATCCTCTATCTATTCTCTATATTCTATATCTTCTATTCTATGCTCTGGGGCCTATATATAAGAAGATAAGTTACTTGACCCTTACTCTTCATAACTACCTTTCCTATGAATCATGTACAAGTGGAATCCTTGTAAATTTGCATAATTACACATTGAAACTTCTACATTTATTACTTCTTCCTCAAGTAACTACTTAACCTAAGATAAAACCTGTTGGTCAAATATCTGCCTAATCATACAAAACTGCGTTTGTGCACCCTAGACACGACCAACATTGAAAGACCGAAGGAAAGAGATGTCCCCCGTGTCAATCTCCAGAGAGGGTTGGTTCCCTTACTAATTCTAAAATGGTTGAAGACTAAGGATGCAGGAAAGAAATCAAAAAATGCGTAAAGAAATGGGAAATATGGCCACAGGCCGACTGTGTAGGATGGGAATAGATTGATAGCAGGAATTCACACCAAGCTGAAAATAGCATGCAAATAGATGATCAAACAACAGAATTTCCGTACAACTTCGCACATGTAATCTTCAGATCAACACTCCAACACTCACTCTCTCACTTGCAATATTTAAATCCAACTTGCAGAATTTAAATCTAACAACAAATAATAAAGTTAACTGTGTAAAAGAAGTGCATAATATAGAAGACCACAATACACCAAGTCATTTGCAAATCCAACTATTTTGAATTCACTATTACTGCAGAGAACTTGAAGTGTTTTCTCGTAGGAATATCTATTTTTTCCAACCCCTTACAATGAAATTTCTCTTAGTATTTATAGAGGTTTGCGCCTCTTTCATTGAATACATCAAATGAGTCATCATTTCTTGGAAATCTTCTATCGGTAGACATGATCCTGAAAATGGTTTGAGATGATAGCATTCAGACACCGTATCATTAAATTTGAGTCACCTCCATCTTCTTGGAAATCAAACACGAGCTTCAACAATTTACTCCATATTCAATTTGCTTTGGAGAGGGAGTAAAACCTTCGAGAAGATGTTCTTGAAAATGACAAAAATGCTTCCACTTCGTCACCAACATTAAATTGCAGCAGTTACCCGAAGCAAATATTCAACTGGAAAAATCAAGCTCTAAAATTGCCGAAGATGATGGCAATTAATAATTAAAATTTGCCCCATTTAATTCTACTCATGCCTCTGGAGAAATTTAATCACATGTGCTAAAAAACAAACAACATTCACCTTCAAAATATCTTCGCCGCATCTATCATGACGTTCGCCCCTTTTACCTGAGTGTAAGGGTGAAAACCATTTAAAAATTGTCATCGCCCAAACTTTATCTCTCCATGCCATTCACCTTTTAAAATAATGAATAAATCCATCGTGAATACTTTAAAGTGACCATGACGCATATTGAAATCGTGTTCGCCCAAATGAGGGGCGAACACTACGTTCACCCCACTTAAGGGGCGAACGCGATGCGTTCTTTTTATTCTCCCTTTTGTTTGGCGCATTCCTCTTTTGGAGCGTGTTCGCCTTTCCAATGGGCGAACGTGACGTTCGCCCCTCCAATGAGGCGAACGCATTTGCATTCTTCACTTAGTCGATTTTCTTTTGTCTTTCCTTTTTTTATTCTCTTTGATTTCACTGCCTTCAATTTCTTACTGCCACTTCGCCTCTGAAGCGAAACTATTTTTTATCTTTTCAACTGCTGCTGTGGATAATTTGACGAAGTGAATCCGAAGCGGATTTCCAAGTCACAATTTGGGGTTAATTTGTTTATTTTCAGAATGAAAAATTACATAAAAACTGAAATGACTGCAATGTTTTTAAACATTCTGAGCAAAATGTGAAATCATGAATTTTTTACATTACAATCAATGATTTATTTAAAACCAATGTGGCATGATGCAAAACTGCCAATATTTTTGGTGGCTCTCGGGGTATCCAGCTCGCATGGATGCAAGCGATCCCAAGCCTTAATCCATTGGGCGATTTTGAGTCTTCTTCCCAACCTCCTTGGATGATGCTTTTGATGTAGATGCTTGATGATGCTCCTCCTCTTCATTTGCTTTCTCAGCGGCTTCTGCTTCCTTTTCTGCCTCTGCTTGTTCTTTGAGGGCCTCAGAAGTAACCTCATAAACTGCAACCATGGAATCCCATGCCTGTGTAGTAAACAAAGGAGTGCTCAGGGACTCATATACGAAGCGCAAATTTTGAATATCTTCTAAACTCAGGCGCCTTGCTCGTTGGGCTAACTCAAAAAGTGAAAGCTCCATACGAGTATACTTCTGCATGAACGGTAAGACCTGAACATCTGTGATTGGCTCTTCCCATGCATCAATCTTCGAAGAATCTTCCATGAACTGCTTCCATGTTGCTTCCAATTGTGCTTGTGGAAGAGGTTCACCCTGTTCATCAATAAATTCTGGAAAACCCATGTCACGTAGAGCGTTAAGATGAGTCATTGAAATAGTATGTTCCCGCTCTATAACATTGAGAATTTTTTGACCTTCTCGCATTAGATCCATCTGCTGAAAATAACTGCGCAGTGTGACTTTTGCAGCTGACCAGGAATGATCCATTGTGCTCAAAGGTTTCACATACATGGTGGAATTCGCCAAGGCCTGTATTTTTACTGCCATCTCCAGATGTGGCGACAATAACTCCTCCGTGTTATCAATTATTTGTTGTCCCATTTGTATATGTAGATGAGCCGCCCATAGATAGCGCAACACTTGAACTGCTTCAGGAGCTAGTTTCTCACAACTGTGTGCGGAGCGAAGGCGCATTTCCTTGATGTTATTACGAGAAAAACCTGCAGCCTGTGCAGCTTTCTCTGCCAACTGACTCTGGACAGCTTCAAGCGTCTGGTGAAGATTGTGCATCTCAATGCGTGCTACATCTCTCTCTTTCAGGTGCACTCCAACCTGTCGCTTCAAATGCTCATTTTTTGTAGCAGTTTTTTCCTCTTGTGCTTTACTTTTAGCCAAGGCGGTCTCGAGTTCAATGATTCTATCGGCCTGATCAAAGTATTTTTATTTGTAATGCTCACCATGCAGGTAAACTGAACTCATGTCCACTTGAATATTGCCCATATTTTCCACAGGATCAATCTTCGTGAGGTCTTCAGTGATGGTCTCAGAAATAAGTTCATCTGGCAACAATTCTCCTTGCGGTTTCTGAACCAATGGAGTAATCTTGGTGATATGAGCCTCCATTGTAACAGGATCAAAAGCGACCCTCTTTAGAGGACGTGCTTGGTTCGAGAGCTTCCTTTCACCGCCTACTTTTCAACCATTGGGATGAACTCAAATGTGCTCGGTTGATTTTCTCTACATCTGACTGCTTGGATGCCACCTGAATGTTAGGCAAAGATTGTAATTCCAAAAATGGGGTGAAGGGAATGAGGGCTTCAGAGTGGTTAGGCTGTGAAACTGACGTGGTGGTTAGAAGTGGTGGAATAGAAATGGTGGAATGGATGGGTAAACTAGTTTTAATAGCAGTTACGCTCACCCGAGAAGGAGTTTGCGTACTTACAACTTCGGTAGAAATGGTAGAAGTGATAGATGGGGATGAACGCAAAAATGGATTCGGTCCTGATGCATATAAACTAAAAGAAAGGGAGGACGAAGAAAAGGGAACAGAAGAAAGAGCAGTAGTGACTTCGGGAATGATGGATGAAGAAAGTGGAAGGGATATGGAGGGCATATTGAAGGGTGGAGAAATGGACACAGAAACTAACGAAAGTGAAACTGACATAGTCACTACTTGCTCCAAAAGAGAAGAAGAAGAAGGGAGAGAAGACGTACCTTCGGGCGCAAGCACCGTGTGATGTGGTGATAGAAAGGGCTGCGCAAAATCCTCCTCTTGTTGCTCCAGTGCTACCTCTGTTGGAACCTCAGTCACCATGGGAGCACTAACAACTATCGCCGAAATGATAGAAGTTACAATAGTCATATTAACTGCAACATCACCTGAAGAAATAGTGATGGCACCAGTCCTTGGTTTCTTAGCCACCTTGGGAAATAGTGGCACCTGTTGTACATCACGCTTTTTTGGCTTTGGTACTTCCTCTATCTTTTGCTTTGCCCGTTGAGATCTTCGCTGAAACGCATATTGTGGTTCCTCTTCCTCAGGAGTTTCTTCTATGATCAACGGATGGTGTTCTTCTATCTCGCTTTCACCACTTTTTGACTGTTGAAAACTGTATGGCAAAATATTGGTGAAAGCAACTGGCTGGTAGGAATCCACATATTTATCATAAACCGCTGAAAAGGCATCATCAAGTTTGAGCCCGTAAGCAGTTGTAGGTTTTCCACGGTGAACTCTCATTATCCACCAATTCATTATCTTCTCTTCAGACCATTCGGGCTTACTGGATTTTACTTGGTCAAACAAACCCGACGGAGGAGTTTGAGACCTGTACTCTACTTCCTGCTCATAGCAGTCATGCCAAGGGGGAAGTGTAGCCATTTTCTCAATATGCCAGTTCATGTTCGGCCCATTAAAATTGTTTCGATTACGCTCAATGTCCGGTCGAGGACAACAATGAAATGATTTCATTTTGACAAAGTCTTTAAACTTATCTAAAGGATCATACCTCCACCGTTGTGGTAACTCAATCAGCCCCAAATCCTGCAATGCAATGGTAAGAAGATGATTCTGTCCAACTTGACTTACTGTTATGCCACCAAACTGAAATGACATATTGCATGTAGTCTTGCTTCCATGCCCAACTCCATATATGTCATTCACGTAATCTGACTGGCGCACTACTTCCATAGCAAAAACATGCTCTGTAGCAAAATATGGCAGTAGGAACGGCTTACCCGTGAAACCAAAAATTCTCACTACCACGCCTTGGGTAAGCAGAAAAATGTCACCCTTTTCTTGAGTAACCATTATATCTTTCAATTCTCATGGCACTCTTTCACAGGTACCGCAAAGCAACTCAATTGTCGGTCCCAAAAATAAACTATTAAAGCTATAACAAGATTCTTTTTTCAATAAAACAGAAGTCCACTGGTAAACCGGTAAAGGCTCATCCTTTTCATTTGTAGTCGAAACAACAATAAAAGGAAAACGACACTACAGTTGGAAGAAGAAAAACCATACCAAAAATGAAGTATGCTTGAAAGATTTATCTGCTCCAGTCTGCAAGCTCTCCAGCTACGAATTTAATCTCCGTGAAATATAATCAGCCCAATCAAAGAAAATTGGATTGGTGTCCTGTTTCATGGCTGAAGGAGAATAAAATTCTACACGACAAATGCATTGTGCCACAGCCGCTTGCCATTTGTGAACTATATCATCTGAGGGAAAACCCACAACCCATGCTAGCATGGAATAAATATCCAAGCTTTTAAAATCTTTCAGTGGTCTAGGCAGGTTCGGAAGTTGTCCCATTGGTGGATCTTTAATCAACTGAGTCTCCATAAACTGACGCATGGCCACAGTGGAGACATATTTGTCTTCTTGCTCATCAATATGCAACTTCTTATGGACTCCATAGTTGGGAGGCCGTAACCCACAGGCAAAAGCTTCTCGGACTTCATCGGGAGTAATGGTAAAAATAATTTCCCTCTTCGCATTCTTGATAGCCCTGGTTGAAGGATCATAATATCTGGCAACAAGCAACACAAGCTCGGGACAAGGATGTATTGGAGGGCATAAATACCAAAAAAGCAATGAGTGATAAGGTACTGTTAACCAACTTTTCGATGTCAATCCCTGTTGCACTGCAAATTCGACATTTTGCCGTAATTTTTCTACTCCTTTGTGAGTGATGACGCAGTCACTGATTCCAGCCATCGAATCTTCATACGGGTCCAAATCAACATAATCATTTTTCTGAGCCTTCTTGGACCTCGTAGTCATTTCTCTTCTTTTCGACTTCTTCGGATCTGAAGATTCTGAAACTTCTTGAGGCTCCTTGCCACGTCTTCCCATTTTTATTTAAAAAACTTCGAGCAAATTTCTTGCACACTTTTTGAGCACTTCTGCAATAATCCCTTGAAACACACGGTAGCAGGAAAAATTAAAAAGAATAACTGCAAGGGTTACCTCGTCTTGTTTAAATAGACCCCTTTTCGACCGCCGCAATAAATACTGAGTTACTTGGTCGGCTTCGAAAAAAGCGTCTTCCTTGGCCGCATAACTATGTCGTAAACCGTGCCCTGACTGTAGAAGCTTGATTTGAAAAAATAAATTGGCCCCTTGAACCAATTAAATACTCCTTGTACTTCCCCAAGAAAGAAAACTTCCACTTGTCTGCATGCTTTCCAATAAACGCCACGTCTTGAGAAGGGCAATATGTCTGCACTAAATCTCGGAAATCAAAGGGAATGTTTGCTCACTTAAATCTGCTTCTCCTTCGGAACACTTCTGATCTGCTTGATGAAACTGGGGTGAAGGCTCTCCTTTTAAAGACTTTGATTCCTTGTATTTTTTTCTTTTTTGTTTTTTTATATTTATATTTTTAAAAACCCGCTTTAAAAATTTAAAGCATTTTGTTTTTTTAAAGTTTTATTATTAAATTTTTTTAAATCTTGGTTGCCCATGGGAATGAGCGACCAAGATTTTAGTTTATTTTTTTTTTTTTTAGTTGTTTTAATTAATTTATTTTATTAAATGGAGCGTTCACCCCAATGAAGACCCTTTTTTTTTTTTTTTTTTTTTAAGTTTAATTTTAAAATTTTAAATTTTTTTTATTTTTATTAAATTTTAATTAAATTAATAATTTTTTAAATTGTTAACCCCTCTCCATTAATTAATGGAGAGGGGAGGGTATGTTTTGCTCTCCATTAATTAATGGAGAGGAGGGAAAGCACTCAACGTGAGCGCTTCCCCTTCAATGGAGGGGGAAGCGCTCACGTGGGCGCTTCCCCTTTAATGGGGGAAGAGGAGCATCCACGCGTGGACGTTCCCCTTTATGGGGAGGAGCATCCACGCATGGACGCTCCCCTTTATGGGGATCACCCCAACGTTACGTTCACCCCACGTTTGGGGCGAATGGGGCGTTCGCCCTATCATTGGGGCGAGCGCTCCAAAGGGGGCGCCATGGACTCCCTTTATGGGGATCGTCCCAACGTTGGGGCAAACGTAATGTTTGCCCCACATTTGGGGCGAATGGGGCATTCGCCCCATCATTGGGGCGAGCGCTCCAAAGGTTTTTTTTTTATACTTTAAATTTTTAATTTTTTTATTATTTTTATTTATATATATTTTTTTATTATTTATTTTTATTTTATTAAGTTTTAATTTTTTTTTTATACGTTCGCCCTTATGAGGGACGAACGTGACGTTTGTCCCTCCTTTGGGGCGAACATTTTTCTAAGGGGGAGGCGGACGCGATGCCGTCCCCTATTTTTTTTTTGCAATTTTGCCCAAGGAAATGGGTGAACAATTTTTTTCTTTTCTAAAGTTTACTAAGCAATTTTTTTTTCTCTTTTCAAAATGAATAAACTTAACAACGAATATGTACATATTTACATAGGTACCTCATTACGATTTGGTCATTGGATATAAGTCTTTAAATGAAGGTCGTTCACCGGAATTGGAAGCTCCTAGCCCTCCATATCTTGCAGATGGTAAGCGTTGGCGGAATTCACAACCGAGATTTGGAAAGGACCTTCCCAAATAGCATCGAACTTGTGATGCTCTCCGGGCTTGGCCTTTTTTGCATTCCACTTGAGGACCAAATCTTCGACTTGAAAACTACGTTCGGTCGACTTCTTTCCGAACCATTTCTGCATCTCCTTGTTATGTTCGACAAACTCCTGGTAGGACCTTTCTCTATCCTCTTCCAACTGAATCAACTGTGCTAATCGTGCACTCAAGGGATCAAACTCTTCATCTTCTTCCTAAAATAGCTGCAATGTCTGAAGGACCGTAAGCTCAATATGAGCAGGCAGAACTGCTTCTTTCCCATACACCAAGGCATACGACAAAGTTTTAATGGACTTTTTAACTGAAATGCGATCTGCCCAGAGTGCTTGATTCAACAGCAAATGCCAGCTCCATTTGTTGTCTCCTAGTGTCCTTTTTAGAATTCGCAGCAAATTCTTATTAGTAGATTCGGCCAAGCCATTCCCTTGCGGATAGTAATTGGACGAAGTCTTGAGATAAATCTCGTATTTGCTAGCGAACTCAGTAATCTTGGCCCCAATAAATGGAGTTCCATTATCTGTTATAATTGAGTCCGGGACACCGAAGCGAGTGATGATTCCCTCCAAGAAAGAGATTACAGTTGCTTGATCCGCTTTCTTAGTAGGAATGGCCTCCGCCCATCGGGTAAAGTAATCAGTTGCCATCAAAATGTACTTATGTTCTACAGAAGAATGCGGGTCAATAACTCCCACAAAATCAAGACCCCACTTCTGAAAAGGAGCTTCTACTTGAATCGGGCGAAGAGGCAATGCCCCTTTCTTGATTCTGCCAACATATCGTTGACAACTATCGCAGTGTGTACTTAGCTTATGTGCATCGGCAAATAGAGTAGGCCAAAAGTAGCCTGCTCGAATGATTTTTAAGGCCATAGGCCTTCTCGCGTAATGACCTCCCGATAGTCTAGAATGAAATTCCTCTAAAAATTTTCTTTTTGGAGTCCCTCACACACCTGAGAAGAACTCCATCAATGTTCTTGTGAAATAACCCCTCGGGCAACAGAGTATATCTGAGAGCTTGCAACCTGAATCTCCGACGTTGCGAAGCATCAAGGCGAGATGGACATCTGCCTGAGATAAAATAATCAATTATCTCTTCAGTCCAATCAAGATCGCTGGCAGTATGAATTGTGCATGCGCAAATGCTTTCGCCCAGGCTGTTCTCATGCACCACATCAAATGATTCGGAGGCCGCACTTTTGGCTAGCTCTGTGCATAGAGCTCTCCCACGAACCAACTTCGTTGGTCGGATCTCCACATCATATTCTTGAATTTTTGTGACCCAACCTGCTCTCTTATCTCCTAATTCTCCTTGGAGAATAAAATTTCGTACATCAGGGTGTATGACATACACAATCGTTTTGCTCTGAGAAACAAAGTGTCGAAATTTCTTCAATGCTTTCATTACTGCATATACTTGTTTCTCAATAAAATTATATTTCTCTTGATGAGGAGCAATAACCTGACTCAAGAAAGCAATTGGCTTCTCATCTCCATCCTCTTGCCGTTGTGTCAAAACTGCAGCATAACTCTCCTGTTCGCCTACGACATAGAGAATGAAATCTTTAGAATAATCAGGATTAATCAATACCGGAGCTTGAGTAATCCTCTCCTTGATTTCCTTAAAATCCTGTCTCCTTGTCTCAGTCCATTTAAACTCAACATTTTTCTTCAAAATCTCAGTCATGGGTTTCACCACCTGAGCGAAATCAAAAATAAATTTACGGATGAAATTAATTTGGCCAAAGAAATATTGCAAATATTTTTTATTAGCAGGCAATGGTAACTTCATTAGAGCTTCCGCTCTTGCAGGATCGATTGACAATCCTTCTTGTGAGATCACATGGCCCAACAACTTCCCTTCCTTTACAACAAAAATTGACTTCTTCGGATTAATAGAAATCCCGAACTCATGACACTTCTCAAATACCTGCCTTAGATGAGCAATGTGGTCTTCTCTGCGATGTGAAAACATAGTCATATCATCAAGATATATCACAATAATCCTATTCAATAACTCACCAAAAGCGATGTCCATGGCCCTCTGAAAAGTAGCACCGACGTTTGACAATCCAAATGGCATCCGCTGGTAGGCAAAAGTTCCCCACTTAGTAGTGAATGTTGTTTTATATTGATCCTCATATTTCACCCAAATTTGATTATACCCAGAGAAACCATCAAGCAATGAGAATCTCTGAGCGCCAGCTACTACATGAAGGATTTGATCGATCTACGATAGAGGGTAATGGTCCTTAAGTGATGCCTGGTTCAGGTTGCAAAAATCTACACACAACCGAATGTCACCATTCTTTTTTCGTACTAGGACCAGGTTAGCCACCCATGTTGAATGCTTGATTGGATAGATTATCTTGGCCTCCAACATCTTCAACAACTCTGCTTTCATAAGGACTTCAATCTTGGGATTGATAGGCCATTGTTTCTGATGAAAAGGTTTTACCCCTTCCTGTAGTTCTATAGTATGTTGGATCACATTCTTATTGTAACCCCTCAAATCATGGTAGCTCCAGGCAACAATGTCTGGATACTCGTAATACAATTTCTTGATATCTTCCAGTTCTTCTAGGGTGCCATCTATTCCAACCTTGATGATTTTCTCAGGCTCCAAATGCAATTCTTTATACTCCTTTGCATCTACTTTGATCCTGTGCTTCTCAACCCGATCACTCTGGTCGAATAGACTTTCAAGTGTAATCAGTCCCCTAGGGATGTGATTATTTTTTAGTTGAATCATCCCTTCTCTCTCTTCTTCGGCAAGAACTCTATCATCAGCACTTGCAGTTTCTTTAAGTAAGAAGTTGACTATCTGCTCATCATTGTCAAACACTTGCCAATGGATATTTTTGTCGGGAACTGAGGGTCTGTAAATTACCCTAACTATCTTAGGCTTTCTAACTACTTGCTCCACAGGAGAGTAATTAGCACCAAGAGAGGCCGAATATCTGCATGTTTATTTAGCTCTCTCAAAATCGCCTGAACATTTAAAGCGGTGAAAGACTCAAACAAGTCCCACACTCTATTGCGGTAGGCCTTCAAGTAGTGTTGCTTTGACACACACTTGTTAGTGATCTGATTAATTATGAGTTCAGAGTCACCAAAAATCTGCAACTGCTTGATGCCCAACTTTTCAGCCTTCTTCAATCCAAGGCATAGTGCCTCATATTCAGCTGTGTTATTTGTGCAACCCCAAGTTAACCTGTAAGAATAGGTTTTTTGCAACCCTTTAGGAGAGATCAACACAACGTCGACTCCTGCACCATTCTTGCACCTGGCGCCATCAAAATACATTCTCCATAACTGATCTGCAACAGGATTGGGAGAATCAGGAACCTTCTCTTCAATTTGCTCTGGCTTAGTTATAGTATAGCAACCAATGTCCGTTCCAACCATCGCATTGAAATCCATGAGTGAAAACTCATCCTCGAGGTGAAGCCCACCCAGTGCCTCCTCCATTAAATCGATCTCTTCTATCTCCTCAGTCAACATGTTAACTGCTCCTGGAGATTCTTCTTCCTCTAGCTTCTCAATGTGAAAAGGCGAGGGCTTCTCATTATGAATGTGAATCCTCTTTCCCTTGAATGGTATCTCTAAATGCGAGTAGTCTAAGGAAAGATATCCTCCTAGCTTAGCTATGAACTCCCTTGAGAGGCACATGCTAAAGTATGGTTCCAGGTCAACCACTACCACTTCCTGGATGACTGTAATTTATGGCATACTATGGAGGACAATGGGAATATCCTTAATTACTCCCACTGTCTTGACCGGAGTTCCATCCAACTACAACACTCCTGGGCTACTCCTTGTATATTCCATTCCCATCACTTCACATACTGCCTTTGGCATGACAGTAGTTGCAGCTCCAGAGTCGATCATACAGTTGTGTACAATCCACCCTTCCATTCTGAGTGATAAATAAAATGGGGGAGGTCTATTTTTTCCCGTAGCTGAAGTTGGAAGCGTTTGCGCCAAGACTGTTTGAGAAGGATTTTTCTTTTGATCTTTAGCAGTCTTCAAATATTCTTGCAACAAGTCAACCTGTCCTGGCAATTGAAGTGCATCATACAAACTTACTTTTGTAGGAATATTTTTCATCTCTTCCACAATATTATAATTCAAAATAGTCAGAGCCTTCTCTTCTACAACCCGCTCATACTTGTCTCGGTACTATTGGGTAGCTTCCACCCTTTGTCGCTTGGTCAAAGATGGGTACTTGAGCCACTCTTTGGCTTGTTCTCTCATTTCATCTTGTGTTTGAGTAGTTGTCACAGGTTGTGAGGAAGATGCTCTCATTTGTGTCCTTCCCTGAGTTTGCTTATGCATCAAATATTTCAACTTGATGGAATCTTGCTCTTTAGCTACCCCTATAGGCACTTTTGCTGGAGGTTGTTGTTTTTCATCCTGCACCTTTGGTTTCGCTGGCACCTTTAAGGGTTCAAGCTCAGCAGGATCTACTATTACTGGTTTCTTTCCAGACCGTGTGAGAACCGAAACTTGCTCTATAGACGACATCATGAAATTGTGATTGGCTTCCCTGATCATATTGACTTGTCCTCCAGTCGAACTCTCTACTAGCGTTTGTACATAATTCATATGCACCATGCATGTTTCTTCTCCATGAGGATCATTGCATGTTGAGCACCAATACACCCTTTCTGTTGTGCTAATTTCTTCATTTGCTTGCATCGTTGTGCTCTTTTTAGGGCCTCTACTAGTAGATGTCTGCTCTCGAGTGATCGATGGAGTTTGGAATCTCCGTGATCAGAATTCAGCCTCCGCTTGCTTCTTTCTTACTATTGTAAGTTCATTTGATATCGTCCTTAAGGCTGCGTTATTAGATTTCACCTCTTGCAACAACACCATGAAAGGATCAGGATTAGAAGATGTGGGGGTGCAGGTAGAGGCAAAGGTGCTGGAGGCGCAGGCAATGGTAATGGAACTGGTGGTGCTGGCAGTGCAGGAGCGAGAATAGAAGTGGGTAATTATGGAAGTGACTGATTAGGTAGCTGTGGGAAGCTTGGAGTCATATGTCGTGGAGCAGGAATAGGTGCAATCTGAGGCTGACCCGAGCTCCATGAGGGAACTGGGTACATGGAAGGCATAGGCTACGAAAATGAACTGGAATATAAATATTGTGGAAGATCAGGAACAATGGGCATAGTCATCTTCGGAGGAAGTCTACCTACAACAATCAGATCAGATTCGGCCTTCTGTGCCTACGTATATAGGTCTGGGAATGTAGTCACATTGGCTTGACGCACGACCATACCGATTTTAGTGTTAAATACCCTGAGATAGTAGAAAGCAGCTTGCTCATGTGTGGGTCGTAGACCGTCGGGAACTCTTTGCCAACTTCGGGTGAATATGACATTAAAATTGACTATCTCCTCTTGTGGGTGTCTTTGAATCATTGTGAACTGGTGCAACAAGGAGTATGGATCAGCTTGTTCATGGAAATTCTTAATCAACAACTCCACTAACTGATCCCATGATGTAATAGTACCCGGTTGTAGTGATTGGTACCAATATAGCAATTTCCCTCTCAACGACAATACCAGTAATTTTATCATCACATCTTCATCTACTATGTCATGGATGGTCGCCAAAGAAGCTACATCTTGAATATGCTCATATGCAGTTTTTCTAGTACCGTCATAGGTCGGCAAAGCCTTCAAAGCAGCTTGGGGCACTGGATTTTGTGCTTGTAAGTTCAAAGCCCCTGAGCTATTCCACGCTGGGAACTGCCTGGGTGGTGGATTATGAGCCATGTGGACTGGTATATGAGGTGGAGCTCGAGGAATACCAGTAGTCGTGTGGGGCGGAGGTTGAGGAAGACTAGTGGCAGTACTACCTAGGCTTGCGAGAGCAAAAAATACACCAGCTAGTCGTGATGATGTGATAGACGGTATATGGGATATATGAGGTAATGAAGATGTACGAAAAAAAGTGGCTAATTGAGGATGTTCCCCTAGCCTTTGGATATCAAGTTCATAGAACTCAATTTGGTGATCTGGATTTTTGGCCTTCGATCTTGTATTCATGAGACACAACTTTTGCTGTACTCACGTGTGGAGATTTTTGAGTATAATCGAGTCGCCAGATGTTCTAATTCTACAGCACGAAGGCAAACATCAAACCTTAACATTGTTTAAAGTGGAACTTTTGAAGTCCCAAAAAATTGTTGGCACCGGTGGGTTTGTCAACTTGGGATAATACTTGTTCCACCGACTATGGATCTTATTGGGACAGAAACTGCCTGTCCCATCGGGCATGCCAAAAACTGTTGGTCAAATATCTACCTAATCATACAAAACTGCGTTTGTGCACCCTAGACATGGCCAAAATTGAAATACCAAAGGAAAGAGATGTCCCCCATGTCAATCTCCAGAGAGGGTTGGTTCCCTTACTAATTCTAAAATGGTTGAAGACTAAGGATGTAGGAAAGAAATCAAAAAATGCGTAAAGAAATGGGAAATATGGCCACGGGCCGACTGTGTAGGATGGGAATAGATTGATAGCAGGAATTCACACCAAGCTGAAAATAGCATGCAAATAGATGATCAAACAACAGAATTTTTGTACAACTTCGCACATGTAATCTTCAGATCAACACTCCAACACTCACTCTCTCACTTGCAATATTTAAATCCAACTTGCAGAATTTAAATCTAACAACAAATAATAAAGTTAACTATGTAAAATAAATGCATAATATAGAAGACCACAATACACCAAGTCATTTGCAAATCCAACTATTTTGAATTCACTATTTTTTTTGGTAGATAAGATACTATAGCATTAATACTGGGTTTTACAGGTTGACCCAAATCCTTTTACAAAAATCAGCCTAGGGCTGTTGATGAACATATCCTTCCTAAGGATCCTATATATGTAAAATCTACATGCCGCCAAAGCCATTATGTCCGATAAGGCACATAACCTGTTATCAAAAAGAAACTTCCCATACAAAATTTTGGGTATACCCCGAGAAAACACACATGCATCATAATTACAAAAAAGAATCAGACACGGATCCCTTCCTTGAGACAATGAAGAAACAAAAAGCTGCAGACACACATAGCGAGTATCGAAAAAACTCCCACAATCTCTGTATTGACAGTTACTCTTAATAATTCTTTGGTAATTGCTTTCTTCTGTATATGACATGCTTTGGTATCACATACTATCTTGGCCAATCAACCTTGGAGAAGTGAACCTGCTGGTTAAATTTATGGCGGTGGCTATCTGGTGGTCCACGTGGCTTTGGTTCGAAGTCTTATATTGTCGTTTCTTTCCTTCCCTGTGATTATCAACCAACCTCAAATTACTAAGACAACTAGGAGCCATGCTATCTGACATGTGACTGTCCCCATTGGTCTTTGTGGTATTTCCAAGCAACATCCATGAAGATTGACAGCTCAGATAATTTTTATTGTGACTCCAATTCAAAAAAGAGATGGGAATACTCCTAGCCTTCGAACTTACAGTGCCAAACTTGAAGTGTTTTCTCGCAGGAATATCTATTTTTTCCAACCACTTACAATGAAATTTCTCTTAGTATTTATATATGTTTGTGCCTCTTTCATTGAATACATAAAATGAGTCATCATTTCTTGGAAATCTTATGTCCGTAGACACGATCCTGAAAACTGTTTGAGATGATAGCATTCAGACACCGTATCATTAAATTTGAGTCACCTCCATCTTCTTGGAAATCAAACACAAGCTTCAACAATTTAATCCATATTCAATTTGCTTTGGAGAGGGAGTAAAACCTTCGAGAAGATGTTCTTGAAAATGACAAAAATGCTTCCACTTCATCACCAAAATTAAATTGCAGCAGTTACCCAAAGCAAATATTCAACTGGAAAAATCGAGCTCTAAAATTACCGAAGATGATGGCAATTAATAATTAAAATTTTCCCCATTTAATTCTACTCATGCCTCTGGAGAAATTTAATCCCATGTGCTAAAAAACAAACAACATTCACCTTCAAAATATCTTCGCCGCATCTATCATGACGTTCACCCCTTTTACCTGAGTGTATGGGTGAAAACCATCTAAAAATTTTCATCACCCAAACTTCATCTCTCCATGCCATTCACCTTTAAAAATAATGAATAAATCCATCGTGAATACTTTAAAGTGACCATGACGCATATTGAAATCGTGTTTGCCCAAATGAGGGGTGATCACTACGTTCGTCCCACACTCAAGGGGTGAACGCGATGCATTATTTTTATTCTCCCTTTTGTTTGGTGCATTCCTCTTTTGGAGTGCGATCGCCTTTCCAATGGGTGAACATGACATTTGGCCCTCCAATGAGGCGAATGTGTTTGTATTATTCACTTAGTCGATTTTCTTTTGTCTTTCCTTTTTTCTATTCTCTTTGATTTCACTGCCTTCAATTTATTACTGCCACTTCGCCTCTGAAGCAAAACTATTTTTTATCTTTTCAATCGCTGCTGTGGATAATTTGATGAAGTGAATCCAAAGCAGATTTCCAAGTCAAAATTTGGGGTTAATTTTTTTATTTTCATAATGAAAAATTACATAAAAACTGAAATGACTGCAATGTTTTTAAACATTTTGAGCAAAATGTGAAATCATGATTTTGTTACATTAAAATCAATGATTTATTTAAAACCAATGTGGCATGATGCAAAAATACCAACATTCTCTATATTCTATATCTTCTATTATATGATCTAGGGCCTATATATAAGAAGATAAGTTACTTGAACCTTACTCTTCATAACTACCTTTCCTATGAATCATGTACAAGTGGACTCCTTGTACATTTGCATCATTACACATTGACTTATGCATTTATTACTTCTTCCTCAAGTAACTACTTAACCTAAGATAAAACCATAATCTAATAAGTACCCAAGGTGGTACTTTGACATGTACCCTAATAATGTAATATACTCCAACACCCCCTGTATTACATTACTTGGGTATTGAAGACTTTAATCTTCAATATAGATCTTCGATCTTTAGATGTTCTTCAACTTGATCTGGTCCTTTGTATTATCTTTACATTGTATACCTCATTGATTTTGTTTCTTTTCTTCTACTTTATTCTTACCTTTAAATATGGTTTTTGTATTTTCATAGGTGGTCGTACTGTCACCTGATTCCTGCAAATTTTTTTTCTATTTGCCTTTGTTCTTGTTATCTTGTTATGAATAGAGACTTATGAACAAGTACTTAAGGCATCAAGATAATATTTTGAGTTATCAATACTACATGACGATTTAAATATTTTCTCTAGATATGATGCATCCATTTCTATTTTCTTTTAAGTGATTCTATCAATCCTTTTTGTTCTACATTCTCATCCTTATAACATTTTAATGTAAGTAGTGCCATGTATAATATACTATCAAATTCTAAAGGAATTTTAATGTCACGTTTTCCATTATCAATTACTTCAGTGAGTTGAGCATGTAGATAATATTCCATAGTTTCAAAGTTATCTTTTAAGGCTTCATTATGAATCACTTTTGAAGTAAATTCTAAGTCTCCTTTTGATTTTTTTTTAATTTAGCAAAAAATCCTTTGGAGAGACACCTTGGTCTGAGAAACCATGACCAGGGGGTTCTACACCATCAAAATCACTCGAGAGTCGTGCCCAGCCCTGACCGCACCAACATTATCAACTAGATTTTGGGTACCCAATGTGTGTTTGATAGGGTGGAGATTCGGACCAGGGACATCCCTTGGAGGATTTCCCTACCCTCTCCAACTCGCCTACAAAACGTGGGTAAGTCTCCTTTATAATTTATAAGTAAATTCCTTATTTCATTTTTTATGGCACTTTCTCTTTTCTTTCTAATAGTGTTGTCCATGTCATTATTCACTGTATTCTTTGAGGTTAGAAATATTTCTTAGTTATAGCTCTTTTATGTTTTAAGAACACTTTTGATGGATCATTTGTAGTAGACTACCTTATGAATCCCTAGTTTAAGCTATACTATGAATTTGATGAATCCTTTCAATCTTAGGTTTTGTAGAAACCTTTATATCTTCTAAAATAATTGAATATATGATCAGACTATTATTATCAAATTTTGTAGAATTTCTTATGTCTCCCTAGATATTAGAATATGATATAAGCTTGATAAAATGCTTAGCTAGAGGTTAAATCTCTTTTTGAGTTAATTTTGTAATGACAATAATCAACTCCTGCTTTTCCTTATTTCTTCTAGTGCACTTATCAATTTTGAAGTTTTCTTTGGTTGGATTTATTTTATCTCTTTAATGTGAGTGTGAGAAAAATGTGACCAATTAATTCCAACTCAATATGTAAGCATTAGATTTGCTTATCTATTTTATAATTTAATTGTCTAAATTCCAAATATCTATAGTTTGGTATAGTATGCCTTATAACTCCCTACTTTGGAATATTAGAAAATAATGATAATAATATTTGCAAACTAATTTTAATTTATCAAGGTTGAAAACCTTATATCTCTTAATTATTGCAAATATTGTAATATGTATGTGCACTTCAAATATTATAATTTGAAATATCACTTCCTTTATAACTTACTAGTGCTTGGTTGATTTGTGTTATTCTAATGCAATAGTAAATTCAATCCTTATATGGTTCACATTATAACTCGTTCTAACCTTATTAAAAGAAAGTAATCAATTTGATATTACCTTTGTAATGCTGCATTCGATATTCCTTGACCATCGCTCCTCCAGTAGATCTTTGGAACATTATATTTGTTGGACGTTGAGCATTCAATGCTCCTCCTTTAATGGACGTCTCATCAATATTTTCAACCTCCCTAAATATACTTTGACCTCGCTATGCATCAATGCTTCAACACTACAAGTACGTGCTTCTTTCTTCATGTCTGCATATTGAATATATCTGGAGTGCCTTCCAATATTACCTATTAATAGTTTTATCCCTTCGTGGAATGCTGGGCATGCTACTATTCCTCCTTTATGCTTTTGACACTTGGTGCAATCATTCCTTAGGCATATAGGTGGCATACAACCATTAAAGTCTTCTTATGAGCATTAATTTGAAATGATTCTCTTTTGAAATGATTACAATCTCTTCATTATTCTAATGATACTTCTTAATGCTTCCAAGGTGAGTGTTATTATGTCTTGGGTGTTACCTTATAGGATAGGCGTTAGAGAGAATAACAGGCACAAAATGACATGTCTTATTTTACATGTAGAGGTGTCTCCGACATTCTTATAATCCTTATTTTTCCAACAAGTGCAAGTTATTTATAGTTTATCCCAATGTATCTTCTTTATTGCTAATGAGTGCAAGGTATGCTATCCAACATTGTGCTATCCAAACACTATTTCTAGCTATGATGATTCTAGGTGTTGTAATGGTGGTGCTATGGGACTTCAAGGATGGATTTGGGTGATCCTCGACGGTCGATTCCTCCAAGATAGATCTTGGGTATTGCACCTTTACCTCTACCTTACACATTACCATTTTATGCTTTTAATATGTTGTCTTGAGCGTTGCCTTTACAATGTGTAGTAGATGATGGCTACCATAGATAAATGATAGCTTTTATGTGATACCTTGCTTGTGTTATGTAGTATATAATGACTCCTTTGTGTGGATACCTTGTGCTTCAGGTTGCTTTCTATAGATGCTCGATTTTAAGGCTAATGGGGGTGTCTTTATGTTGGAAATTTTGAGTATAGTGTTGTCATTGATGTCCAAAATGAAAAGGTTGAGTTTTATCTTCAGGTTGAAATAATAAATGCAAAGGAAAGGCATGGGTGTGAAAGCAAGCAAAGAGAATTTTGAAGCAAGGGATTATAATATTTAAATTATAATATTTAAATATTATTAAGCGAGTTTGAAGTGGTTAGGCCCAAAGACAAAGCTTTGGAAAAAAGCAAAGGTTATAATATTTATTTTTAAATATTATACAAAGGGACAAAGGCTTGCAAGGGAGAAGCTATGCAAAAGGTTAAAGGCACTAGTCAAAGCAATGACCATGGTTCAAAAAGAGAAAACAACATTATTTCAATATTATTTTTGCAAAGGCCAAAGGTGATTAAATTATATTATAATTTAATATTATAATATAAGGTTGAGGGAATTTAAATAATTTTGAATTTATTTGAAATCATGGAGGCCGACATCACATGAAAAGGAAATTTTGAATGGCACCGACATTGAAGAAGACCAAGGTAAAATGTATTAATACAGTGCCTAAAGTCCTTGCCAAGTTTTGGGAGTTGGAATTGTGCTTTCTATTCGCTTGAATTGTGCTCTCGATAGGGAAGAAGAAAGCAAAGGCATCACAATATTTGAGGTAGGAGAGGAGTTTTTGATTGACGTGTGTGTATCTCTAGATCCACCCAGCTAGATAGACCAGCTGATGGCTGAGCCAACATGAAGGTGTAGTACAGAGGAGGTTTGGGTTCGAAACCCATTGCAGTATTTTGCTGAGAATAGCTTGTGATGGAAGGTAGCTACGTCATAGTATTTTGCTATTTGAAACAATGTGTGATAGAGGAATAACAATTGGTTAACACCATAGAGCTCTCACGAGCTGTGCTAGTGCAAATGGTCATGGGCCCTTTGTTGGGTGCCTTGCTCTCATGAGGTGAGAGGTTCAAATCACGTGGAGGGCAGAATAAAGAGGTATTTATTTTTAATGTGTATTTTTTTTTAAGCAAAAAACCCCTTACGGGACTGCCTTGGTCTGAGAGACCACGAACAGGGGGTTCTACACCATCAAAGTCACCTGGGAGTCGCACCTGACCCTGCCTGCACCAATATTATCAATTGGATTTTGGATACCCAATTCAGCCTTTTGGTAGGGTGGAGATTTGAACCTAGGACCTCTCTTGGAGGATTGCCCTCTCCTCTTCAACTCACCAAAAACACCTGGGAATTTTTAATGTGCATTTGATTATTGGGATTTATAAGGTTAATATTTGCATAAGAGAAATAAGTGGTATATAAAGGTATTTTGTGTGATGATTTAATTCTTTTGGAAGGAAAAATAAGATATAAAAGGGTTTTTATACTATTAATTAAAATCTATTTTCAAGTAGAGATAAGGTGTGATAAATTTTGGTTGTTGATTATGTATGTTTTAAAGTAGGAGTTATAAGGTGTCATATGGTAAATTATTGTGTGTAATTTTTACATGATGAAGGAAAATTAAAAGGGTCATTTTCTTCAATTAAAAGCCTTATTTTGAGAAAATAAAAGGAGAGAGGTTATTGTGTTTGATTTAGAAATTGTCTAACACTAGTAGAGGCACAAGAAGGATTGGTTGATTGTGAAACATGTTTTAAGGTCATATATTCATCAAGAAAAAATAAGAGGTATGAGCACATCATTCTTTGTTTAAGATGTTTGGTTGAGTAAGTGTTTCCAGAACATAAGGTGGAGATAAAGGGGTTGTTTGATAAGCATTGTTGAAAATATTTGAGTTAAGGTTTGAGACCTACATTGTGTATCTTTGTTGAAAGAAATTGGAAACACTTGTGTTAAGGTTTGTGAGAAAATTGTGCTTCATTGTTTTTTTTGAAAAAATTGAAAAAACTTGTATTAAAACAAAGATCAGTTACAAATGGGAGTAAACACATCCCAGCCGAGAACAAAGAAGCATGATTACAAGGCACGAAAACGTGACACTTTCCACCGCAGACCGCAAAAAGTCAACAAGGCACGAAAACGCGACATGTCGCGATATCGCGACAAGCCTATCCCCGCGACGCCTATTCACCAAAAGTGTCGCGAAATCGCGACGGCTTTTCCCCTTGGCGCCCAATCACCAAAAGTGTCGCGATATCGCGACGAGTTTTCCCAATGGCGCCTATTCTCCAAAAGTGTCGCGATATCGCGACGAGTTTTCCCCTTGGCGCCCATTCTCCAAAAGTGTCGCGATATCGCGACGAGTTTTCCCCTTGGCGCCCATTCTTCAAAAGTGTCGCGATATCGCGACGACTTTTCCAAATGGCGCTTATTCTCCAGAAGTGTCGCGAAATCGCGACGAGTTTTCCCCTCGGCGCCCATTCTTCAAAAGTGTCGCGATATCGCGACGAGTTTTCCACTTGGCGCCCATTCTTCAAAAGTGTCGCGATATCGCGACGATTTTTCCCCATGGCGCCTATTCGCCAAAAATGTCGCGATATCGCGACGAGTTTTCCCCTTGGCGCCCATTCTTCAAAAGTGTCACGAAATCGCGACGAGTTATCCCCTTGGTGTCCGTTCTTCAAAAGTGTCGCGATATCGCGACGACTTTTCCCCTTGGTGCCAATTCTCCAAAAATGTCGCGATATCGCGACAACTTTTCCCCTTGGCGCCCAGTCACCAAAAGTGTCGCGAAATCGCGACGACTTTTCCCCTTGGCGCTCATTCTCCAAAAGTGTCGCGATATCGCGACGTCTGTTCCCCAAGGCGCTAATACTCCAAAAGTGTCACGATATCACGACGATTTTTCCCTTTGGCGCCCATTCTTCAAAAGTGTCACGAAATCACGATGGCTTATCCCCTTGGCTCCTATTCTCCAAAAATGTCGCGATATCGCGACGATTATCCCCCTTGGCGCCCATTCTCCAAAAGTGTCACGAAATCGTGACAGCTTCCAGCCAAAGGCCGCGACGACGCACCAGGTCACGAAATCATGATAGCTTCCCTCCAAAGGCCGCGACGGTGCACCAGGTCACGAAATCATGACAGCTTCTCTCCAAGGGCCGCGACGGCGCGACATGTCGCGATGTCGCGACAGCTTCCCTCCAAAGGCCGCGATGGCACAGCATGTCGCGATATCGCGACAGCTTCCCTCCAAAAGCCGTGACGGTGCAACAGGTCACGATATCGTGACAAAAACCACCCTTAGCATTATCTTTGCTCATTGTCTCAAGGATCGTTCAAGACCCTGCCTAATCACTTCATCCTCCAAAGGCATGTCACTGTGCAGCTGCACCCCTACCTCTTTCTCAGCACCCATCTTCGCAAGGAAATCGGTCGCTTTATTTAATTCTCTACTCACATAGACGGGGATCACATCATCTAATTCCCTCCATAGTTCCTTAATTTGAGAGACCAGAATCCGCAACCTCCATGCTTTCGAAGCAAAGTTCCTCATGCAGTCTAGAGCGCCAACCAGAATTTGAGAATCAGACTCGAGAATTATCCTCCTGTGGCCCTGATTAATAGCCCAGATGGAAGCAGATTTGATAGCAATGGCTTCTGCTTCATTGTTTGTGGCTCTTCCCAGACCTTGCAGTTCCCAATAGAGCACTGAACCAGCATGATCCCGACAAACTACACCAATTTTGGCACTACCCGGATTGCCTTTTGTAGCTCCATCAGTATTGATTTTGATCCAACCTTCTGGGGGAGGTTTCCAGCTAGCTCTGTCCTGTCTCTCTTGCTCTTCAGCTCCCTCTTCCAGTGGCCCAGGACCAACCTGATTTTCCTCTTCAGCATAGATGGCAACCGTTTTCGTGACTTTGCTCCAGATGACCTGCCAAACTCCATCTAGCGAGGAGAAAGTTTCTCTAAAAATACGAGCATTTCTCTCCAACCACACCTGCCACCAGATGAAAAGTAAGCCAAGCTCCCAACCAATTCGAAGAGCTTTAGATTTAAATCTACCTCTCTTCCATCTTTCCCAAATATTGGTCCGAGTCAGATCACCATTAGCCTGGAGTTTATAGTGAGAGAACCAACGCTTCCAAATCTGGCGCGTGAAATGGCATTCAAACATCAGATGATCAGCTGTTTCCTCGTTCTTGTGGCATAATACACACTGAGATGGACCGATGATTCCTCTACTTCTGAGATTATCAAAAGTGAGAATTCCATTGTGCATAAACTGCCAGGCAAAGAAATTCACTTTCGGCCAGCCCTTGGAATGCCATATCTTCCTCCAATCTTGAACCGAAAATGAATGTGGGGGAGGCTCTGGGAGGATCTTATCATATCCGTCCTTCATTGTATATACCCCAAGGTTCCCATAGCCCCAAGCTAATTCATCCTCCTCGTCTCTCCCTGTGAGAAACCTTTCTGTCAAGATTTTGGTCAAGATGGGTGCCGACTCCGGAGGGATTGTAATTGGCCACTCCTCCAACCTCTTAAACTTCTTGAACTTATACTCCCCCATTTGGCTAGTGTTGAAATAACTTTCAATTTGGACCCAGCCTTTGGCTTCTATGGCAGATTTAATTGGTTGCAATTCGGGAAACTCAGCAATGATGGGTGGGTACTGGTCCCATGAATCAGTCCAAAAACGTGCCTTCTCCCCTCTCCCCACTTTCCAAAACAATTGGTCTTTAATAACCTGAGATCCAAGCTTGAGAGCCTGCCACACTAAGGATCCAGTACCATCCAGAGGGAAACGGCCCACTTCATTGGGGTGAACATGACCCAAGTATTTACTGGTTAGGATTCTACTGAATAAGGATGTTGGTTGGGAAATCCACCTCCAGTACAGTTTTCCAGCCAAAGCTTTGTTATTAAGCTTGGAGCTTCTCAGTCCCAACCCTCCTTTTTCCTTGGGCTGGGTAACTTTATCCCAACCAACCAAGGCCCATTTCTTCTCCCCTTTTGCTCCTTCCCATAAAAATCTTCTAGCCATTTTGTCCAGCTCTTTCCAAATAGTATGTGGGGCAGCCAGGATAGAAAATTTATAAATAGGCATGGCCTGAATAATTGACTGTAAGAAAGTTAATCTGCCCCCATAGCTTAACCATTTATGAGACCAATGATTCATTCTATCTTTGATACCATCCAAAAGATCCTTCCAGATATCTATTTTTAATTTTTTGAAATGCAAAGGAACCCCCAAGTAAACTACTTGGAAGAGAGGTCCTAGTGAATCCCAAGATCTCTATAACTCTGTCCTGTAGCCTTTGGTCAAGATTGAAGAAGACCACTTTGGATTTTTTATCATTGATGACTTGGTTTGAGGCCCTAAGGTAGACATTAAGAGTATCTCTGATTCCTCTAGCTTCCCTGAAGCTGGCCACTCCAACCAGTCCAGTATCATCCACAAACTGTAGGTGAGTCAAAATTTCCTCACCCACCTTGATACCTGTTATCAGGCCTTGATGTCTTCTCCTCAAGAAGAGTCTACCTAATCCTTCAGCCAAAATGAGGAAAAGATAGGGAGAGCAAGGATCCCCTTGACGAAGACCACGTGTGGCTCCAAAAGGTTGCGAAGGAAGACCTTTGATTAGAACAGAATAAGAAGGCGTAGAAACACAACTCATGACCCAATCTATCCAGTCCTGAGAGAAACCAAAGGCAGCCAACATCTTTGACAAGAAACCCCACTCCACCCTATCATAAGCCTTGGACATATCCAGTTTAATGAACATTCCTTTATTACCAGATTTTTGCATTGAATGTATTGCCTCCTGGGCGAGAACCACCCCATCCAAGATCTGTCTACCCTCTACAAAACCCCCTTGCTCTGAGGAAATGATGTTATGAAGGAGAGGTTTTAGCCGTTCAGCCATTATCTTTGTGATTATTTTATAAATCACGTTGCATAAGGCAATAGGTCTGAAATCAGAGATATGAGTCCCCTCCTCCCCTTTTGGAATTAAAGTGATGAAGGTATGATTTATTGCCTTAAGCATTCTTTTATTAGTTCTGGACTCCTCTGTGACAACCAAAACATCCTCCTCCAAGGTATCCCAAAAGGCCTGAAAAAACTCAATAGGAAAACCATCTGGACCTGGAGATTTGCCAGTGCTCATTCCAAAGACCACATTCTTCAGTTCATCTCTATCAATGGGTCTAAGAAGGGCCTGATTTTCTTCTTCAGAGATAACAGAGGGTATGACATCAATTACTTCATTTTGAGCCTCTACATCTTGCTCCATACTTTCCTTAAAAAGTTTAGAAAAGTAATCCATTGAATGGGAATGCATACCAGGAAGAGTATCAAAGGAGTGTCCATTCTCATCTTGAAGGACTTCCATGTTATTCATCTGTCTCCTAGCGCAGGCTGATCGATGGAAAAATTTTGTATTTCTATCTCCTTCTAATAACCAAGTGTTTCTTGCTCTCTGTTTCCAATAAGTCTCCTCTTGGTTATCAATGTCCTCAACCGCTTTGCGCAAGGCATCATCCTCGGTTTTGAGCTGCTCAGTAATTGTTCCTTCCCTGAAGTGTTTTTGAACCTCTTCCCATCTGGCCACCAAGGGAGCTCTTTGGAGCTGGAAATCTGACTTATTAGCTTGCCTCCACTATTTTAGTTTAACTTTGACAAAATGAAGCTGTTTGTGGAATCGAAACATTGTTGTCCCAAAAGGTAGACGACCTTCTTCCCACCACTACAGAATTTTCTTTCGAAGATCCTCCTTTTGTAACCAAAAATTCTCAAATTTAAACGGTTTGTGATGCTGCCCTGTCATAGTCCCTCCCTCCAACAAAATGGGAAAGTGATCTGAAACTGGGCCCTCCAAAATCTGAAATTTAATATTCCACTTTACAAATGCCTCCTCTGAGACCAAAAAATGGTCTAGCTTTACCTTCCTGTTGTGTGGCTCCCTCCTCTTGTTAGTCCAAGTAAAGTAGGTTCCAGGGCCTTTGATATCCACTAGGTGAAAGGCCTGGACTTGGGCAATCAGAAGCCGGTCCCCTGGATCCAAAACTGGGGTTCCACCTTCCTGATCACGAGCAGATAATTTAGCATTAAAATCCCCAGCAATAATCCAGTCTAAATCTTCCCTTGAGGACCTCATGTTGTGTACAACTTTCCATTGGAGCCTCTGGCCATCAAGGTTTTGAGCCCCATAAAAATTTGTAATTAAAACATGTTCAGCTGTGACATTATTCCTAAAATGAGATGTGAGAACACCCCTCCAAGCTATATGTTCTATTGCAGTCCATTCCAGAGGGTTCCAAAGAGTAACAATCCCCCCTAAGGCACCTTGGGCAGCCACATCCATATGGCCAGCGCCCCTCCAGATTCTACTAACTGTTTTACACATAAGATCTAAAGACATTTTTGTCTCCTGGAGGAGCAAAAAGTCTGTTTTACATTTTCCTAAGAGTCTTTGAACAGCAGATTGATGGGTTCTACTGTTTAAACCCCTAACATTCCAAGATTGAATAATCATTGAAAACCTTGAGAGCAGTAAGAATCAATTGTCCTCACCGATCCTCCAGTGATCAACTTGTCTCCTTGAACTGCTAGCAGGTCCTTATTAGACTTTCTGCCCGCTCCTTGAGAGTTACTATTTTTGGATCTCTTTTCCACCTGAGTTATCCCTAGGGCTGGCCTTTCTCTGTTCTTTTTTGCAGTTCCCATGCTGACATCCTTAATTACTGGCTGCGCTTGGGAGTGCACTATCAATGCCCCTACATTCTCTGGCTGCGGTAACTCAGTGGACTCAATCACCTGTTCTAAGACAGGGGGGATGAAGGAGAAGCATGAGTGTGGATGTTATTATCCTCAATATTCCCATCCACTCCTTCCATGACTTGATCCTCTTGATCCACTAGTGTCTTAAAAATTTCATACCTATTTGCTGGCTTGAGTTGTGATTGCTCCTTACCATTTTTCTTTTGCTTTCTCCTTCTTTTGGCCTGTTCAAAGCCATATTTCTGGACATCATTACCCTGAGGAGTATTGGATGGTTCTTTGACAAGAGTAGACTTACCCTCTCTGGGGCGATTTGGCATTCCAAGCGGAGCCTCCGCTTTTGTGTTCAAAATATTTGGACAAAACCGTGCCAAATGGCCATGTTTATGGCAAACTCTGCATCTGAAGGGCAGAGCCTCATAATCTAACTGTTGGATCCAAGATAGTCCTGCCAGTTCAAGTTCCACCTCTGTCGAGAGAGGCTGGCTAATATCCATTTCCATGCAAATTCTTGCAAAGACAGCTGTGTTACCTTCTATGGTGTCCTTGGAGACGCCTAGATGTCTACCGAGGGAGTTACCGATCATTTCTAGAACTTGCTCACCCCAAAACTCCATCGAAAGAGCGTACAACCGGATCCAAACCGGGACAGCCGTGGGTTCAATACGAGGATCGAAACCCACTCTCCAGGGTTGAACAAATAACCCTGTCGGACCGTGGTTCCTCTTTTCTGATTCAAACGCCCTGTTTCTATCGGCTAGAGAAGAAAAACTCACAATGAAATACCCATTGCTGATAAACCATAAGGAGTACTCACCGTGAGGCTCCCAGTTCTGTCTGACCCAGGTATGCAAGAAATTCAGGGTAGGTCGGATACCCATGAATTTACAAATCAGATCATGGTTAGCTCTGTATATGATTGTGTCTTCGACCATCTTTGGTTCGATGACAATCTTGGGTCTTGAGGCGGATTGTGGGAGGCATCCATTAACTCGATGTGTTGTTGAGCTCTTTCCAGCGTTCTTGAAGAGCGTATGAAGAGCATTCCTCTGAGCTTCGTCATTGGCAGACGAAGAATTTTCTTTTAGCAAATCAGCATATGAGCTCTTTCTCCCAGAGAGAGGATCTGGAGGAGACCCCATTGGGCCCTCCTGGGGCAGCAGACGTTCCTTCAGATCCACAGTAACCAGAGTAACACTACGTCAACCCACCAATTGCCCTGGCTTTTCCTTCACTCCACAAACCCTAGAGCATCGCTTGTCGCCTGCACAGAAAGTTTCCCGCCAGTTCGCCATAGCTCAAAAAATTTTCCCGCCAGTTCGCCAGAGCCGAAGTTCCTCGAAGCCCCCAATTAAAGAGGGCTAATTAGATGAGTAATTTCCAAAATTGTGCTTCATTGTTTGAATGAATGTGTGAAGATTTTGGGCATTGGTTTTGAGTGATATTGAAAGTAAATGTGCAAGCATTAGAAATAATATTTGTGAAGCAAGTGTGTGCATCAGGAGGTCAGGTGTCATGTGCTAGACTAGACATACCTTTATTGAGTAATAAAAGTGAGACATGTGAAAGCGACAAACTTAATTATTGAGTTGAATATATTGAGCTATTGGAAAGTGCATATTATTCTCTATGTCTTTGTGAGGTTAAACAAATTCTAAGTAGAATTTGTTTGTGTGAAGAAATATTTTTGAAAGAGATTTAAGTTGTGTTTTGTATGCAATATTTGGAGTTATTTGAGTAGGTTTTATGAGTAGCATTAAAGGCAAATTTGAGCAAGTCTTTTGAGAAGGCTTGAAGGAAGATTTGAGCAAGTCTTTTGAGAAGGCTTAAAGGTATATTTGAGCAAGTATTTTGAGAAGGCTTGAAGGTATATTTGAGCAAGTCTTTTGAGAAGGCTTGAAGGCAAATTTGAGCAAGTATTTTGAGAAGTCTTGAAGGTAGATTTGAGCAAGTCTTGTGAAGACTTGAAACAACATTGAGAGCAAGTTTGATTGCTGATTTTTTCAAGCTTTGTGTTAAGGCTTGGGGTAGATTTGAGATATAATTGAGAGTAGGTTTGATTGCTGATTTGTTCAAGATTTGTGTTAAGTCTTAGGGAAGATTTGAGATAGAATTGAGAGCATGTTTGATTGTTGATTTGTTCAAGCTTTGTGTTAAGGCTTAGGGTAGATTTGAGATAAAATTAAGAGCAAATTTATGAGTAGAGTTAGAGCAGATTTATGCTAGACTTGGGATAGAGTTTGGTGTATATTTGTGAGCAGAGTTAGAGTATATTTGTGCTAGACATGGGACAAAGTTTGGTGTATATTTGAGATAGAGTTGAGAGTAGGTTTTAAAGGTGATAAAGCAGAGAGGACAGAGGTATCCAGTAGATAGAGGTCCATAAACCAGAGCAGTGGGGATAGAGGTCTCCTATGGAGAGAGATCCACAATCCAGAGTAGTGGGAGCAAAAGTCTTCTAGAAGTTCACCAACTAGAGCAGAGGGGATAGAGTTCTCCTATGGATAAATATCCATAAACTAGAGCAAGGGGATAGAGTTCTTCTATGGATAGAGATCCACAAACCAAAGCAAGGGGAAAGAGTTCTCCTATAGTGTAATATTCATGAACCAGCTGGGGAGATAGAGTTCTTATGTGGAGAGAGATCCATGAAGTTCTCTTGGATCAAGTTCTACAAACCAAAGCAAAGGGGAAAGAGTTCTCCTATGGAGAGAGATCCACAAACCAGAGCCAGGGAATAGAGTTCTTCTATGGAGAGAGATCCACAAATTAGAGCATAGAAGATTGGTATCTCCTTTGGATAGAGGTCCATAAACATTGTAGTAGCGAATTGATTCCCAAGAGATTTATTGAGAAAATTTAGAAGAAATATTTTCTCCATAGAGTATCCCACATTGGGTGAACTACGTTAAATTTATGTCTCTCTTGTGTGTGATGATTTGTGCATTACTTTAATTAATGCTATTGATATTTCCATTGACAATATTGGATAATATTTTTTGGGAAATAAAAGGAAAAGTTGATCTTATACTATTCACCCCCCTCTCAGTATAAGCCTATGTTATTCACTTTAGACATTGTAATGTGAGCCCTTTGTTGACTCTTTTACCTTTCTCAGATAGTACCCTTTTGTTGGCTGCTTTGTGATAAGTCTTACTGGTGTTGATGTGTCCTTGAGACATTCAAACTTTGTCCTTTTTTGCTAAGTAGGACAATATATTATGGCACAAGGAAAAATTGAATAGTTGAATTTGCATCTTTGTCTAAGATCTCCAAATATCCTTTTGCAAGCTTTCTTTCTGTTAAGTTTGATGGTGGCTTATTTATACTATTCCTTGTAGGCAAGGTATGATTCGATGTTGTCTTCTTTGCTAGAAAAATATCTCCTTTGCTTGGTTAATCTAACAATGAATCCAAGCTAATAATCATGCAGCTAATATACTCTTAGAGTGGCTTAATATTACACAATTTTTCACTTTCATTGAAAATCCTTAGTGCATTTCTAATAAGATTTAAGAGAAACTAATATAGTACAACTGCAACCTCCTTATTACTCCTTAAAAGTAACTTATAATATGCATTAATAATAACTCCTAAAATTTTTGCAAATGCTCTATAATATCTGCAATATAATGTAGTTTTATTTGTTGTAACTAGATTAATAGGAATATGATATTTTTCCTATTTTAATATGTAGGTAATAAATTTTAAAAGAACCTTTCTTTTGCACTTCCCTTGAATATTTTAAAATTATCCCTTATCCTCGCAAATTTAATTCTAATAAGGTGCATAATGAAGCTAAGTAATAATATGAATATGAGTGTTCAAGTAATGAACCCTTTGCATCTAATTTTCTTAAATTTAACAATATCTAAATATGATGTAGATCTTGATGAATAGATTCACCAATTTACTATTTGGAATGGTAGTAAATCACAACTATGAAACCTTCAATATTTTATTGTATATTTAGCAAAATCTTATATTTGAAATATGCCTTCTTATCTATGAAAGGTAATCTCCAAATATCTTGGATTTGGTAGGCTTCTTCTATTTGTGTTCTCCTCATCAAATTCTAGCTTCAATCTGGGCCTTCTTCTCAAGAATCTATAAGTCTTGAGGTCTTCTCTAATCTTCTTCAAAATTTGACAAACTTGTCAAATTCTTCTCCTTTGGGCTTATTATAAGATGGTGACAATTGTCCCAATTTCTTCACTATTAGGAGCTTCTCCTTGGTAGTGAATTTCTCCAATGAGTTCTTCTAGGAACTCCTTTAATGGCTTCAATGAACTTTACAATAAGGCTCTCCAAGCCTTTTCCTTGCTTCTCCTTGAGACCTCTCCAAGGCATTCAATATTGTAGCTTCTTTGGTCTTCCTAATGAGACCTTTCCTTCAAACTTCTATTGTGGAAGTTTTGGTAATGAGATCTCCCTCTCAGATCTCTAAAATTTGCTACTACTAAAATCATGTACAAGACCTTGCTAGTCCTTCTTTAATATCTTCAAAAATTGAAAGTTCTTCAATGGGATTTCTTATAGATCTCTTCAGCTTCTCAAGCTAATTTCTTCTATTTCTTTAGGGTGAAGTATTCAATCTTAAATGAGACCTTCTGTGGGTCTTCTTCAACTTCTTTTGGAAGAAATATTTAATCTGCTATCTATAGGATTCAATGGAGATCACCAATATCCTATCTTCTTTTGGACTCTTCTCTAGAGTCTCTTCAATATGCTACTTGTAGTTTTTCAATGGAGATCACCAACCTCCAATCTTCTCTTGGACTCTTCTCTGGAGTCTCTTCAATATACTACTTGTAGTTTTCTATGGAGATCACCAACCTCCAATATTTTCTTGGACTCTTCTTAGGAGTCTCTTCATTGAATTTGTAATAAGGTTGCTATGGCATTTTCTTCTTCTGCACTACGTAGGTCTACAATAGAAATTCCCTTAGGTTCTTGAAATATTATCTTCTTCAATTTGTTGTTTTTGATGCTAGATTGATTTTGAAGATGATATTCTTCCTAGCTTTCTATAGGAATATTCCCAAATTTATTTTAATCTCCTTTTTCCTACAACAAAGTAATAGGATTGTAATGGATGAAATTCTTAATGATAAATCTTCACTAGCTGATTTGTCAATCTAGTGGAATGAATATTGAGTCCTAGTCTTTACGAGTTTTTTTGCAACTCTATGGAAAGACTCTAGCCAAATGCAATCTCAATTTTTTTGGAACTGAGATTTGGTTCTCTCCTTTCAATCTCTCTTTTGGACCTCCCTATTCCTATATGATCTACCATTGCTCTGATACCACTGTTAGCTTTTGATAATGTATGACATGGGAGAAAGCAATCACAAGATGTAAAATATACAAAAAACTAAGATAATGGAATTTTGTAAAAAAGTTGAAATATGCTATTAATGGAAAGTTATGAAAATAGTACAATGCAATGTAATGGAGTAAATGAACACTCTAGAACTCTGATGAATACTACATTGTACCTACTCTATATCTTCTATTCTATGCAATGGGGCATATATAAAAGAAGTTACTTGGCCCTTACTCTTCCTAACTACCTTTCATATGAATCATGTACAAGTGGACTCCTTGTATATTTACATCATTACACATTGACACTTATGCATTTATTACTTCTTCCTCAAGTAACTACTTAACCTAAGATAAAATCCTAATATAATAATGTACCCAAGGTGTTACATTGACATGTACCCTAATAATGTAATATACTCCAATAGAGCCTTGGGGTTCCTTATTTACTCATATTTCCTAGGAGTAGTGCCTATTTTAGATCTAAAAAATAGATGGTGCACACTTCTTTGTTCTCTCTACAACTAAATCTTAAAAAATTAGCATCTACCATTAGATTAACCAATTTCAATGGTGCATGAAACTTTGGAGAGTTTTTCTAGCCTTTCGCCTTCTTAGTTGGCATCGATAATTGATCAAAATATTGGTCAACTTGCATGACTTAAAACTATTTTAATGGAGCATTTTTACGCAAGGTAGCACCCACTATTGATTTTAAAAGTGATAGTGCCTTTCTTCCATTGGTTTGACTTACACCAAGGCCAACTTGCAAAATTTGGCTAAGGAAAAATTTCTTCCTTGGTGTAGCAAACTTTCACTACAATTACAATAGTTATTACACCTCAATTTGTGGTGTTTGTGTTCTATAGAAATGGAGGGTGTTGTAAAAAGTTGAAGAGATATGTTGCACAAAATGACATATTATGGAAGAGTAAGGGTAAAGATCAAGAGGATCTACTAGTTGTATGGATTTTAGATCTTCTATATTTTGGTATCATTTACAGGTATGTAATATCATACTTATTATTATTTTAAGTGTAGAGATGTCCTATCAAAAGTTTGGTTTTTAGCGCATCTATGTTTTGGTAGTTCCTAAGGGTTTTTACTATCATAATTTATTCTTTCTATTTTTTTGGCTTAAGTGGTGGTAATGGAAGTCGAGATGAATTCAATATTCTCCTCTTCTTGGTTACTTTATAGTTGTATGAATTTATCCTTGGACAATGGATTATGATAAAGCTTATGTCGATGGCCATTAAACATAAGAGATATTCTATTAGAGTCCACTATGTGGTCTTTGAAAAATCAATTGTCATATATTATTTTGATTTCATAAGATCCCAAAATCATGTCCAAAGTTTCCCTTTGTGATCATTTTACTAAGTCATACAATAATGCCTAGTCACCCACTTTATATTTCTTGGTATTGATGAATTGGTCATGCCATTGAGCTCACTATTATTGTACCATCTTAGTATGAAATATAGGTTATTGATGATCCTTATCAAATTCATTAAGTTGGTCTAACATTTACATATATGTTATTGAAAGGTCCATCCCTAGCTTAATTAGTAGGAAAACTCTCTTAGTATATACTAGCTCATATGGCATTAAGCCTATAGTTATCTTCAATATTTTTTGTATACCCAAATAGCTTATGGTATTCTTGTAGCCCAATCTATGCAATGAATTGCAATAATTTTGATGAGAATGTTTTCCAATTACCTATTGGTAAATTTTATGTGGACATTACCTTAAGGATGGTATGGTGTAGACCTTCTATGCCAAATCTCATATTGCTTCACAAGTAATACTATGATGTTAGAGGTGAACTAAAATCCTTGATCGATGACTATCTCTAATGGTATACCGAATCTGGAAAAAATTTCTTCATATAATAATATAACAACTTGTTCATCCTTGGCTTGTTTAAGTGATTTAAATTTTATCCATTTGGAGATATAGTTTGTGTAGACCAAGATATACTCATTTTTATTTGATGGGGAATCAATTGGCTCTTTGAAGTTGAGTCCCCATTTTTCAAATGGGTTAATTATCAATTGTGGTTGAAGTGGAATCTCATTAGCTTTACTAGGTTTCTCTATTTGTTGTTAGTTGTCACACTTATGAATGCAGTTCCCATCATCCTTGTGAATGGAGGACCAATAATAACATACATGGAAGATTTTGTTTATTTTCCTCTTGATAGTGAAGTATCCATCCCAAGGTTCATCATGGTAGGACATCAAGATATCATATATTTTTTCCTATTTAACACATCCCCAAGTAATATTATATAGTCTAGTGTGAAAGAGGTATTTGCCAATACATGAAAAAGGTGCACTTTATGATATAGATCTGCATTTTTATTGACATGAAAAATACTACAAAATTTTTCTTCCAATAACAAATTTAGCAATATTTGCATACCATGGAGTGTTAATAATCAAAGGAAGCAAATACTTATCTAGGAAGCTATCATCTATAATTGCATTCTCACCACTGGATATAAGTCTAGACAAGAATTCAACTATTATATTTTTATATATTGGTTTATCAACCAACTATTGTAATGTCAAAATTATATATAAGTAACATCCATTGAATGATCCAACCTTTCATGACAATTTTATTTATTAATTACTTAATAGCAAAATGATCTATATGGATAAATATGGGATAACTAGTGATATAATGAAAAAGTTTATTTATCACATAAAATGCTACTAGGAACTATTTATCAATTATTGTGTAATTTAGTTATAGCCCCTAAGACTATATAAAAGGTATCCATATGTATGTTGAAAGGTAGACTCCAATTGGGACATCTATAGATGGGGTGGCTATGAGCTTATCCTTGAGTGCTTGTTGACAACTGGGTGACCATGTAAATTTAGTAGTCACAACTAACAAGCCAAATAAAGGTGTTGTTATCTTGTTAAAGTCTTATATGAACCTACAATAGTATCCTACATGACCAAGAAAGATTTAGATATTATTTTATTTTTTTAATAGGAAAAGGTCCTTAATAGTTTATACTTTTTTTGGGTCCACTTCTATTCCCTTTGGGGAAATATGGTGGCCTAGGGCAATGCCTTATATCATTAGCATGTAGTACTTTTCATAAATAAATGATAAGTTATATTATTGACATCATTTTAAGACCTTATCAATATTTTCCAAGGCTTGTTCATAGGAGTCTTAGTCAATTGTGAAGTCATCTATGCATATTTCTACATAATTATGTGTAAGGTTTGAAAATATTCTTATGATAGCTCCTTTAAATGTTGCTAGTGCATTACATAATCCAAAGGGAAGAACTTGATATGTAAATGTACCCCAAGGGCATGTAAAATTTGTTTTACCTAATCCTCTGGTACAATGTTGATTTGGTTGTATCCACTAAATCCATCTAGGAAAAAACATTTATTTCCTATTAGTGTATCAAGTACTTTATTGATAAATGATAAAAGGAAATGGTAATTTTCATAGCCTTGTTTATATATCTATAATAAATTAAAAAACCATTTCTCTTTTATCTTGGACAGATAAAACTAATATAAAGTAGTTTTTCTATTTCTTTTTTGACAATCTCACAAAGGATTGGGTTAAATCCTCCTTACGGTTGTCTCATAGTTTTATATTCTTCTTTAATGTATATGTGATGTATTCACATGTCTAGGTATATGCATTTTATATCATGATACTCCCAAGCAAAGACAATGCTATGTTTCTAAAATATTTTTGGCAACTCTTATTGTGGCTTATCATTTAACCATGCATTAATTTTCAATATATTTCCTAGTTTAATTTTGATTCTAGTTTTTTTTGTGTTGATGTTAGACATGGGGAGGAATTCACTAAATCATCAATAATGGGGGAGAAATTGGTGAAACCTTGGCCACGAGTGGTTGAGTTATTTAGGGAGGTTATGAATCCAAGGGGGTAGGGGCTAATTTCCTATTCCATAGGGTAGAAAAAATGTCTAATGGGGATGTTTTAGTAGATGGATGTTGTATATAATTTATGATGGTAGTATTCTAGTTTGCTTCCCATTTTTTTTCTTTTGCTATAATAGGTTCCATAGATGCATCATCTTCATTTTATATCCAGATTGGTGCTTCTTCATACACAAATAGTTGTGATGGTGAATAGAGAGTCATATATCTTGATCAATAGTTTATGTAAGAATCAACTATAGCTAGCTAAGATCTACCAAGAATCAATGGGTATCCCCCTAAATTATCTTTGGGATATAACACCATAAAATTTATTGGGTACTCCTATAAATCAATAAAAATGACATCTTCCAAGATGCCTTCAAGTATTATTGTTGACCACTCTATCATTTGAAGGACTATGAAAGTTGCCCTTAAATGTTTTTTAAGTAGGGTTTTGAAAGGTTTGTTATTTCCATTTTATATTGACTTAGTCACATTGATCTATATTGTGCCTCCGATATTTGAACCTTGGTGTGGGCTACAACTATTTATCCTAACTGTTGAACCAATGACTCATTGGCATTGCCCTTAACCCTTTAAGATGAAGTTAATCCATAGTTTATTTGGACATGACATTGATGGTTATCCCAAGGTCAATGAGTGTGTTCTTAATAAGGGTGCCTCCTATCCACACATAAACTATCAAGCTTTTTAGGGTATTTTGGGACTACCAATTTAACCAAAATAAGACTAGTAAGTTGTCCCACAATATGAACTATTTGGGGATCATTCCATTTTTGACTAGGTTTCCTAAGATATATTCTCACATGGATATAGGGATTTCTTTTATTTCTTAGAATAACAGGATCTTAATGCATACTTATTTTTCATTCCACTACAAAATCAAACTTAGGTTTGGATGCTTCTATTGGCTTAGTTAACCTTTCTAAGAAGGGTGGAATGAGTGAATTTTTGTTGGCAATTTTGGGTACCTTGGGTACATTGCCTTTGCTCTAAGTGTAGATGTTGTCATTGATGTCAAGAAGGTCTTGAAGCTTTTTGGTTTGATGTCAAAGAATGTGTTTTGATGAAGGTTTCAGTTTGGACAGTGAGTTTCCAAGTAGATCAGAGTATCCCAGTTGCAAAAGATCAAGAAAAAGACAAGTAAGAAAAAGTATGCAGGCGACTAGAAAAACTGTCGCGATTTCGCGACATGTTTTAGGAGAGAGAAAGTGCTGGAAAAACTGTCACAATTTTGTGACATGTTTGAGGAGAGAGAAAGTTTGGGCAAAAGTGTCACGATTTTGCGACATGCTGAAAGACAGAGACGAAGCTGGCAAAACTGTCATGATTTTGCGACATGTTGGCAGAGAAGAAGAGCAAGATGAAAAGTGTCGTGATTTCATGACATGTCGCTTTTTCGTGACTCAAACAGTGCAGGAAGGCAGAGAAAGAAAAGTTTCGTGATTTTGTGACATTCTACAAAGGAGGCAATACGGATGAAAAATGTCACGATTTCGTGACATGTTGCAGAAGAGAGAGTCCGTAGTGTGAGCTGTCGCGATTTTGCGACAAGATCGAAGAGAGTGAAAGTTTTTCAGGAACTGTCATGATTTCATGACATGATGCAAGGTTCCAAGTGAGGACTGTCATGTTTTCATGACATGCTGTAGAGGTCGAGGTGAGGACTATCATGATTTTGCGACATGCTAAAAAAGCTCGAAATGAGAAGCGTCATGATTTTGCAAAATGCAGCAAAGGGAAGAGTCTGAAAGGAGCAGTGTCACAATTTCATGATAGGCAGTGGAGAAAGCATATGAAAGCCAGAAGTGTCATGATTTCACGACAAGTTGAGTTGGCAGCTTGCAGTTGGAGAAAGTGTCATGATTTCGTGATAGAAACAGTTAGCAAGTCTTAAACAGAAGAAGCGTCATGATTTCATGATGAATTGAAGAAGGAAGAGCTCGAAGGCGAAAGCATCACGATTTCATGACATGTTCCAGTTTTGTGGGCATATGGCAAAAAAGAGCTTAAGGCAACGAAAGCATCGCAATTTCACGACAGAGTTGCAGATGACGTCAGTAAAAGCAGATGTGTCATAATTTCATGACAAAAGCAGAGAAGAAGACCATGAAGTCATAAGGGTCACAATTTTGTGACAGAGTTGTAGATGATGTCAGCAGAAGTATATGTGTCATGATTTCATGACAAAAGCTAAGAGGAAGGCCATGAAGACTAAAGTGTCATGATTTCGCAATAGAAGTGAGATGACATCAGCAAGAGGCAAAGGTGTCACGATTTCATGACAGAAGCACAAAGGTAGTCGACAAAGGCCAAGGTGTCACGATTTCATGACAGTAGGCTATAGAAGGTGTACGACTGTAAAAGTATCGCGATATCGTGACATGTTGTAGTGTCATGAGAAAAGCTATAGAATAGTAGAGGCGGTTGAAGCCGACAGAGTTAACCTTGAGCCGACGAAGTGTAGGGTTGTGCAGTCGATGTTGTTTTAGGGATATACATCCGACTAAGATCAAGAATCTAATCTTGAGATTATCAGTATAAAAGGAGGGCTATTCGGAGAGTTTGATCATTGAACGTGAGTGTGGAATTTGCGCAAGTGAATTCTGCTGTGCGCAAGAGAGCGAGTCAAGTCGAATTGATCAAGTGTGCATTCAAAGTGCAATTTGCACAGATAGAGTGCAAGGAGAAGCTCGATCACAGAGGTGCATAAGTGGAAGTTTGTGCTACTATGTTTTGCATAGAGTGTGCGAAGACTATGCTGTTGTGTTTGTGCAGACAATGAAAAGTTGGTTTCGACCAAGTGCGACTGTAACAGAAAAGAACAAAGGAAGAGGATAGATTTGTGCCAGACCGAAGGACTGTGTTTGGTGCAAATTTGAGGAACGGCTTTGCAGTGATAGAGTTGAGGATAGAGATCTCCATCCAGAGCAGGGAAGACAAGTGTCTTCTGTGGATAGAGTTCCACTTGCTAAGGGCAGAGGAGGTAGAGGTCTTCTAGAGGATCACCAATAAGAGCTGAGCGAGGGGAAGATATCTCCTTTGAGCAGAGGCTCATAAAATTTGTAATTGGGAAGGTTTCCTAGAGAACTACGATATAACTTTTAGAGAAAATTTTTATCCGTGGAGTAGCCCACTTTGGGTGAACTACGTAAATTGTTGTGTCACTTTGTGGATGGTGTTTTGTGCATTGCTTTGATTACTGCACGTTGTTACTGCTATCTTTATACTGCATAATATTGAATTGAAAGCTGTTTTGAAAGAAAAAGTTAAAAGTGGTCTTATACTGTTCATCCCCCCCTCTTAGTATAAGCTTGTGTTCTTCAATTTTTTGTTTCTTAGCATTGAATTTTAAATGATCCTCTTTTTTAGGTAATTTTAGAGTTAGTTGATCAACTTCATTTGCAAGATCATTTATTTCCTTAGTATCTACTACAATTGAGGTAGGTGGATCTTTAATATCTTGTTTGAGCAGAGTTGTACTCTATTTAAGCCTTCTAGTCCTATAGCATACGTTCCTAAGGTATTGTTATTATATATCAGTAAGGACTATTTATTGTTTGGGTTGGGTGTAAGTTGAGTTAAAATTTGGTGTGCTCTTGGTGGTTGTGGAACTAGATTAGGGGATGGTGGTAGCAAGTTCTAATATGATAGTTTTAATAACTTTTACCAATTTTATGGGTTTTCTATTATTGTTGGTGTTGCCATGGTTGTTGTCATGGATGCTAATTCCTATATGATGGTTAATTTAGCTATTGATTGTGTGGAGGTGGTTTCCATATCTTATGGGATACCAAATATGAGGTAAAGAAAATGCATTATTCATTGGCCAATAAGAATTTGATAAATATGGACCATTATATAGACCTAGTACTTGTGGTATTTGTTTCCATAGCCTCTTGTCAAATAAACCATATGCTTTCCATATCCTTCTCCCTTCCTTGGTATGCTACATATAGTCCTAGTAGTGATGACTAGTAATTTGTATCATGTGGTGCCTCATGAACGCTATAGATCTTGGTTTTGTTGAGGGGGAAATCATGGAATGGATATATTTTAGTACACTCAAGGCAAAATACAATGAGATTCTTCTTTACCTCTTCCTAATTCCTCGTCACTTGGAGTGTATCTAATTGAGTAGCCATAAAAGTAAGAATATTTATCTTCAAATCCTCTAATAGGTTCCCAATTTCTATTTTTGTGAGTCATGTTGTATTGAACACCATAATAGTTAATTTTTATCTTTTGATTCTCCTAGCCATCAATATTAAGTAATTCCTACACAAATCACATCCTTATAGGGTGGTTGTGATAAATATCCTACCCCAATAATAGTTATATCTTCAAGACAAACCTCTTTGATACTTCTTAAGAAAAGGATTTTTAACAGGCTTTGTGTCCATTCCATATTGTTTTGATATTTACAAGCTAAACTAGAATTATTCCATGTAATATTCTAGTGCCTCATATTCTTTTTGTCATGCAAAATATTTCATATTAGTATCCATCACCTTACAATAGTCTTGATGCTCTTTCATAAATTGTTGCATTTTGGTCCATGTTGCAATGGCATATCTTCCTAGTCTTATAAACCATTGTAATACTACATCCTTTAGGGTGGATGTGAACATCTTCAATTTATGTGATTCCCTTTGGTAGTCATAGCTCCTACAAAGCACATCAAACATAAAGAGAAAATTATATGTGTCTTAACTTATGAGACCATTAAAATGTGGTAACATTGATAGTGATATATTTTTCATTTATGTCACAACTTGAGAAGCAAAAGCTGAAAAATCACAAGTGGTAGGTCCAAAATTCAAACTCTTAGATTTATTTTCTATTGTGGCTAATAGTTCAATCGTCCATAGGGTCCAATATATCATGATAAACAATTTAGCAGAAGTACCTCCTCTTGAGTCTACTTATGAACTACCTTCTAAAGCATACTCAATGTTGGCAAGTTATGGTTGTGCAACCTCTTCTAATCCAAGTGAATCCTATAGCTAAGCAAGTGCAAAATTGATAAGTTATGCTATAGCAGGTACAAGAGACTATAAAATTTTCAACAAATGATGTAGTCGTTTGTTCTATCTTGAATTAGATTAGTTTAATCTTGTAGTAGTTTGTTCTATCTTGCAATCACCTCCTTTTGCGACTGTAGCATTATTCTTTAGATTTTGAGTAATTCTTCCTTTATTTACATTAAATGATGTTTTTACACCTTTATATGGTTTCTTATTTCCACTTATTATGGGAGTGTATGGTTCAAATTTTCTTAGGATTTTATCAACTTCCTTTAGGAGAAATATTTCCTTGTTATCTCTCCTATGATACATGTAAAGATAAAATTAACCAACAAGACATCATCCACCAAGTGAATTTGATATTGACCTGAGGTAAAAAGGTAGATTATCTTAGCACCTCTTGGAAATAATGCCAAAAAATGATGGGTATACTTTATACTATCAATCTAGGGGTCATAAGACTTATGCCATGTCATGCACTATCTATGTAGACAACTTCCTTTCCCAATATACAAGGTCCCCAATATAATACTAATATGAACCTAAGGCTTAGTCAACTAACCTTAACTAAGGGCCTAAGTCTATAAAATAAAAACACAAGTAAAACTGATCAAGGATTCAACCATTGAACATATATGCCTCCTAACAACCTTGCTCCTATAGTGTCTACTCAAAGGCATATTAAGACTGTACAACCTAAGTCTTATTTGTTGTCAGAGTATTTATGATTGACCAAGTTAACTAGAGGAAATACTTAAAAATCAATTCAAAAGCAATACAAAGAATTAACATAAGACTTTAAAGCAACCTAACTAAAAGGTAAAAAATTTAATTACCACTGTGAAAGACTAAGAGAGGAAAGTGAAATACATAAGTTGTAATATAACTCATGAATAAAACATAAACCAAAATCGAAGGGAATCAGCTAATGATCAATCATCCATGAATGGAAATAGGTTCTTGAACAATAAATGTGTGATCCCCTCTAAGAAGCAATCTAAATTGCAATTAAAATAACTTCATTTCATTGATCCAAGACTACTTCATACAAGATAGAGTTTTTAAAATAATTATAGATTGCTATATAACTTATCACAATAAATAAGCCATAACATACTTTCTAAATAGGGGATTGTATAAACAATAATCTTATTACACATGATCACACACATATCTATTGCTTACTATATATCTCCATTCATAGATAAATAACCCTTCTTCTCCTTATATAAATTGAGGTACAACAAACACATGTTAGATGGGAAAGCTAAAGATAATTAAAAGATAAAATTATTGAAATTTGTAATATTTTATCGAAACATCCCAAAAATTGCATTTGATATAATCATATGCAAAAAAGAAAAGAAGAGCAAAATAAATGAGTGTATGGATAAAAAATAAGGAAAGAGATAAACGACATGATTTGAGAGAAGGAATAAAAGGTGGGTGCCCATACACACCTTCACAATATTTTTATATATCACGCTATGATATATATGATTGATCATTGAGGGGTATTTATAGTGATACCAAAAAATCAATGAGTGATTAACCTCAAGCCAACATAAACTTGAACTTGAGGTTAACTTGTAATAAAATAAAAATAAATTACACCTTTTAATCAATATTATCCATAAAGGAAGATTAACCAATATAATTAAGGGTGAATACATGATGGTTCCCTTAGGCTTACATGAAGATGCCCATAGGCTTACACATAGATGGACATAGGATTACTTAGAAGAATTCCCATAGGCTTAAATAGAAGAATTTACATTAGGATTATATGTATAGGCTTACATGAAGATACCTGATGGCTTACATAGCACTTGCTTGTAGGCTTACATCAAGAGAATCCATAGGTACTTCATCACTACTAGCCTTAGCCTAATAAGGTCAGATTAAAAATATTTCAACAACTCCATAATTTGAACTAAGGGACCAAGGAGAGAATATATTAGAGATTATAATTATTGCTTGTATTAGAGAATAATTATTGCTTGTATGGTCAAATAGATCCTGATATCTTCTCTTTTCCAAAGATACATGAAATAGATCAACCTATATTAAACATAAAGCCATAGATACACCTTATAGATAAAGATATTGAACTTTGTATGAGATATTAGACATGCACTATGGTGACCATAATCTATCCCCCAATCTTAAGTGAAGCCACCTAAATCTTGAAGTAATAGGAATGTCTTTGGATAATCAAACCCAATGGATAGAAAATACCCATAGAAAATAGGGTGTACCTTATGTTAATAATCCTAAACCTACTCCTCTTTCAGCCAAAAATATTATCAATCATCATACTAAGGGTTGTTAGAGTCAAATAAAATGTCCACTATGAGAAAATAGAAGGATAAACACAAGAATTTTAAAATCTATAAAACATAATACAACTAACCAACTTCTACACCATCACGATTAGTTGGAGTAGATGTTTGGTGTTCTATGAATATATAAAACCTACTATGATGAAAGAAGTTATAGAAAATAAATATTGAACCTTTGAATTTATAGTAGAAGAAGTATTTTAAATCATACATAATCTCAATACAAAGGACATTGCCAAATAGGTCCATTTTGCATAGAACAAATTCCATAAAAAATAGTAACAAGTCCTTGAACTAATGTCTCCAACATTTAGAGATTGAAAAATTTTATGATAAAAAAACCCAAACTGATTCTATATACAAAAATTATAGCCTCCAAAATTTTAGGCATATTAATTTTGAAAGGAGAGAAAAAATAAAATGATAGACCATAGGTTAAAAACTAGCCAATCAAAAACTGTCATCTATCACCTTTAGTTGTATCTCTACTAACATCACTCATTGATGGGACTACCAATTGTGATGGTGATAGTGAATTAGGCGTCAACATTTGGTAGAACCAGGCTAGGTTTTCCTTCATATATAGAAAATAAAAAAATTTATGCCTAAATATTGGGTTATGTTACTAATGAGACTTGAACATGGATCCTCACGGTAGTGAGAATGTTGTACTTGTAACCATAACCACATGCACTATTTGTTCCTTAGAGATATTAGACTCACTTCCTTGTTCTCTCAAAGGAAGTAGCATCCATGAAGAGATAAAAAAAAATCCTACTGGTGAGACTTGAACACGAGTTATCCTACCAACCAATAAACCATACTACTACTACACTACAAATGTGGATGGGATTCATAGGAATAATAAAAAGAATTTTATTTGTAATAAAAAATTACCTTTGCTTTTTTTAACATGGCACCTCCCACGTCCAAGTAAGCAACCCTACCATAGTGTTACCACCTATTGGTGGTACCATTAGGTGGGAGAAAAAAAATTAAAAAATGTATATAATACCACTAAAATAGCTACACACCCCTCCCTACATTTTCCCACCACATAGAAAAATATATCATAGAATATTCTATTTTTCAAAATTCAAAATTCAAAAAATAGGCATCTATTTTGGACACAAAAAAAGCATTAAAACAATAAAATATCTAGAAGTGTTATACTAAGATTCCCCTTAAAATTTTGCAAGGAATTTAATGAAACTAATGGTACATCCATATCTACCATGGTTTTCCCTATACAACCTTTTTGTGTGATTGAATGAAGTTGCTTCATTTTGGCTCTGATACCATGTTGGAATTTGCAATATTTTCTAGAAACATCCTAAAACATCCATTCACCACAATCATATGTAGAAAAAGGAAGAAGAGAAAATATAAGAGCATATAAACAAAAAATAAGAAAAGAGATAAATGGCACTATTTGAGAGGAGTAATAGGTGGGTGCCTATAGGCACCTCCATAATATTTTCATATATCACACTATGATACAAATGATTGTTCTTTGAGGGCTATTTATAAAGATACCAAAATTCTAATGAGTAGTTAACCTAAAGCTAACATTATATTGACCTTGTCGTTAACTTATAATAAATTAAACCCTTTAATTAAGGTTATACATAAAGGTGGATTAACCATTATCACTAAAGGTGAACACATGAGGGTGCCCTTAGTATTACATGAAGATGCCTATAGGCTTACACATAGATGCCCATATGTTTACATATACAAATTCCCATAGGCCTATAATATTACATGAAGATGCTTGAATAATTACAAAGCACTTGACAATAGGCTTACATCAAGAGCACCCATAGGTACTTCATCATTGCTGACCTTGGCCTAATAAGGTCATATTATAAATATTTCAACAAAAAATAGAAATATGACCATATTCTAAAATGGATGAAGGCACAACAACCTTGTATTTTCTCATTCACATTCTGCATTCTATATCAAAAGTGATTGTAGCATATTCTCTCCCATGCAATAGATTTAGATTCTACTTTCTCGTCCTTAAAGTTGTTGGGGTGTGCAAAATTTTTTTAATCTCTTTTTAAATAGTGAATAAAAAAAATTATTATGTTCTCTTTTAAGTAGTTATAGTGTGAAAAAAAATTGTTATCTCCTCTTTGAAGTTGTTTGAGGTGGTTGTGATATGCAAAATAGACCCTTTGTCCTTTCCTAGGAGTTATTACACTCAATATTTTCCATAATCTATCTATTTTTTTTATGTGTCCCAAGACTCTTGTCTCCATATTGATGTTGATAATCCTAATATTTCTATATGTATGGTGTATCCTTTTGTCTTGTATTGTAGAATATATATTTCACTTTCCATAGAAAGCTTTCAATAGCAATCGCCTACAATAGATTTGTCTAGCAAAATTTCTATAGTAGATATATTTATCAGGTTGTTGTAATTGTCCTACACATAGGATTTCTATAGTAGAATTTCTTAGTAGTAGATCTATATCATAGGTTATTGCAATAGGTCAACATATTAGACTTTCTATAACATATATGTATAGTAGATTTTCCAGAACAAATGGTCCTAAAGAAATACACTTTCTACATTAACCTATCCACTTATTAGAATATCTCAAACATGCAAGGGTTGGTAACATAAAATCATAATAACTCATAAATTCTTCCAATAATGATCATAAAATAATAAATCAATCTAAACATTGGAAATTAAGATAAAGGGAGAGATATATCTTCTAATAAGTTTTAGGGCTTTCATAAACAAAAAATAGGATAGTTGGTGAACAATATATGATGGGGATAACACATTAATCATACTAATTAGAATAATTATAAGCCCCATTAGGATAAATTAGATTAATCCCACTAGGCATGCTAGCTCAAACTATTGAGGCCATAGAGCAAGTTGATCGTTAGATCATGCCTATACTGGTGCTCAATATTTAATGTATTAGGAAAATGGGTTGTTAATCCCTTTGAAAACTTGAATATCCCAACTACACTATGCTAATATAATCTAATCCTATATAAAAATAGGAATATAAATACATATAGTAAACTTTAAAAGGTAAGAGTGAGAGAGATTAAAAGTAAATGCAAGAAAAGTAAATATGACTAGTGATCATAGTGAGGATAGTGTGTTGATCAATAAAACTTAATCAATAAGGACAAATAACAACAATATAGATTAATTCTATATTCAAATACAAAATAGAAAAGTAATAAGAAGCAAATATAGGTCATCACCATTCACACATGCATACAAAGAGAGGTCTAACCAATCAAGACATAGTCCCGTATGAAGGCTATGCATAATTTTTAATTAATTAGAATATAAAATATTTAATTCAAATAAAATAGCTCTAGAATTTCCTCAAATATCCAAAATATGATTTACAATGGGCCCTAGGCCCTTATTTATAGCAAGAAATTCATCATACTCACTTTGGATGAAAAACGTTATATGTGCGAATTATAGCAAGAGGATAAAAACATCATTATCAAACCATATTTACTTGGGTAGATTTATTTTATAATCAATGAAACCATTGGCAAATCAAAGGTTATGGAGCTTCAATTCAATGAATCACTACTTTAGAATAGGACTTAGCCATTCTTGATACAATCTCACCTCAAAATTGTTAACTCATCTTTACTTTTTCTAGGATATCATACTTTCCTTGTCTAATGACCACTAGCAAGCTATTTTGTGATGTGTCAAAGGTGCTATCATGTGTTACAACTCCAAATATAAATGGTGGAATTAAATTTTACTACCATTTTTTCCAATTTATCCACCTTGGCATTTGGCTCCCTAGGGACTACCTTGATCTCATAAGTGTTAAAGCTTTCTAGTAGATCTTCAAATGTTTACTCTTGGTGGTGCATTGGGAATTAACCTATTTTATGACTAATTTAGAGTCAAAAAATATTTTTAGGTTCTTAATCCCCATGTTTTTTGCTTTCCTCAAGCCAATGCATAGTACCTTATTTTCATCCATATTTTTTTTGCAATGGAATAGTAGTTGACATGCAAAATTAGTTTATGAACCTCGTGGTCAATGAATTGAGTACCAATGCATGCTCATTTTTTTGTTCTTGCACCACTGAAATTAATTATCCATGTATTGCTAGACCGCTCTACCTATTGGCTAGTCAAAATTGAGGTGTTATATGGTTATTTTGATATGAGGTAATTCCCAACCTTGGTCTCTTCAAAGCTAATATCTAGGTCTTCTTCATTTTTAAGTAAATTTATTCTAATATTTATCTTACAAATTTGGTCATATTTGGGCCCTTCATCATCTATGAATTCTCAAAGATCATTCTAGTTCACCATGCCATTCTCATCTAGTTTGTGCAATAGGTAATTACACAAGGCTCATTCTCAATTCAGATCATCTTCTTATCTTTAGGTACCTTCATGTAAGTGTAATACATAACTAACTACCCATACCCAAATAGCTTGTGTGTCCATTTTCTAAATAGTAACATGCCTAAATAAAGGGAAATATTGACCACTATTACCTCCTATACTATCATCAATTCTAGATGTTTTGTTATGGTCATGATTATATATTTTAAAACTCTAACAATATTTACCCTGGTGTCATCCATCTAGATTGGATGCCTAGTTGTATTAGTGTTGGGTAATCCCATCTCTATTGGAAGTGTAATCTAATTCATGGCCTAGGATGGCATTGTATCATTTAATATTAGATAGGCCTAAGGGAATTCATTGTACAATATATTGAATTTATTATAATATTTTATTATGTAAGTCCCATGGGTTATGGTTAACCTTGTTATGGTTAAACCCACCTTATAAACTTGTAATTAACCTTAAAGACTTTCTTGTTAAGTTCATTCAGTAATTGGGGTTTTGGTAACCACTCCATCATTGTATAATCGAAGTATAGTGATTCTTATATATGGATAACACAATGATTATTTACTATGCCTATGGGCACCCACCAATATCTATGTCTCTTTTTATTTCTTCATACTTTTAAATTTTTTATATAATATTTGAGTGGATGGGTTGCTTTTGTTAATTTCTAGAAAATATTATGAATTTAGACATGGTATTGGAGCATGTGTGGACATGCCTCACTTGGTCACATAATTTTTCTTTGTATCCTTTTATATTTCTTCTAAAGTCTTGGATAAAGAAGTAAAAACAATTTTGTATTTTTTCTTTTTTAATTTGTTATTTTGAGATCAACGAAGAATTTCTATTTTTCTCTTCCCAATTTTAAGTTTTAGATTTTCAAATGATCAAAAATAGAGGTAATTATTTTAAAAATAAAAAAACATGCACAAATTCAAATCTTCCTTGAATCTTGCATGCAAGATTTTCTTGGCACTCAATTGGTCGTAAACACACAAAACCCCTCTTTATAGAGAAGTTCACTCATATCCATCATAAGTAGTGATCATTATGGTCTACATCACATTTTTTCCCAAGTTCAAAATGCTATGAGTGCCATTTTTACATCGTGAAAATAATAACTTTGATGATGAATACTTTAGAAGTAGCAGGTGTAATATTGAAACATTCTCTTTTTCTCCATCTAATAGCACAATGTGGTGGTTTGAATGGTTCATTATAAAGGGGAGGTCATGCATTTGATTCAAGATATGTTTTTTATTTATAACTGAGAGGGGGTTATATGTCTTCTATGGAAGCATCACCTTCTCAAATTCCATTGTACATGATGATAGATTAGCTAGCAAGAATATGTTAGGGGAGAGGGTGTATTTTTGAATCTTGGGTACTACTATTTTTGCACATGACCTTCTTGGCTAGGAAAAGCTGGAAGGAATATAAGGGATATGATTCTACCTCCCAATAGTGTAGCCACTACATTGGTTACTGTGATGTGCTTGGAGGCTATTAGATCAAGGTTTGAACCTCTTCAATGCTACTTAGGCATTTAAAAACAACAGATAAATTTTGGTCAATGTGGATGACATGACATCATCGTATGTCATGCATAATTTATTTTACTATATATGTGAGATTTCAATCAATCAAATATTACCAATAACCATATTTAAATAGATTTAGAAGCACTAAAGTGGAAAGTGATAAGTGAAAGACAACAAAAAATTATAAATCACCAAGTGGTAGCAAGCAATTGGATTCTCCTTCTTTAATATTTGGAGCTTTAATTTTTTATTTTGAGCTCCATTAGGGAAAAAATTTTGAAGGTCATAAATTGTGCATACAAAAGTTTCTTGATCCTATTTATCTTTTAAATCATATGATGTTTGAGATCTATACATTGGTGGCATCAATTCATAAACCTACTATAGTGTTAGGGTTTGAATTGTGTAATATGGTTAATCAAGCCCTAATTACTCTTCTCAATGGATGAAATTATAGTATATGGTCAATATAAATTTTTAGATTGTTACTATTAAGAACCTATGGTGCATATTTTAAGATGATAAGGTAGTATCCCTTGATGAAGAAACTCACCACAAAATAAATGAAGAAGCATTTGGTCTATTTTCCTTGTTGATTGAACCAAAATTACTTTTTCATGTCAAAGAGGAGAGTGAACCTATTAATGTGTGGTCAAAATTGCATGTTATTTGAAAAATTTAATACTATGAAACAAGTAACTTGGAATTAGATATTTCTTCTCTTAAATTGGATGAGTTTGATAACATTAAGGACTATATTGTGAGATTTAAGACATTGAGAGTAGATATTGTATTTTTTGGAGGTAAAAATAAAGATGATACAAAATGCATGAATATTTTACTTGTTAATATCTCATCTTATTTTTAGATACTAAAATTCATGGTTTATATGATTCATGTGTTCTTGAAGTCTCGAAACATTCAAACTCTTGATTAGTTTTTTTCTATCCTAGTTCATTTTTAGGTGGCAGTGAGGAATTGTTGTAGCATTTCATAAATATAGGCTCATACAAAGGAATTAAAACCTAGGAAGACTAAGACCTAAGGGACCAAGGTCTAGGCTAAGTATTTAAAGACACCAAAGACAATTTGTGGATATTACAAGAGGGAAGGATATCCAATAAATAATTGCTTGTTGAAATTGTAAAGTATTGAAGCTGAGTTTTTAAATATGGGTGGACGTTTTCCAAATAATTAGGAGTCAAACATATCTAAATAAACTATAGAGGCCCACTAAAGAATCCATTATGAGGGGAAGATATTGTTGTCAAAAATGTCTTATCTCTTGGGCCCCTTAATTTAGATTGTGAGGGGGCATTGAAAGTGTAATCTAATTCATGGCCAAATCCAACAATGTATGGTGTAATATCAGATAGGCCTAAGGGTATTCATTGTACAACATATTGTATTTATTGTAATATTTTATTAAGTAAGCCCTATGGGATATATCTAACCTTGTTATTATTAAAACCATCTTATAAACTTGTAATTAAACTTAAATACTTTCTTGTTATATTGACTTAAGGTAAAGTTTATTTATGTAATTGGGGTTTGGTATAAATACCCCCCACCACTCCATAATTTAATCATCAAAGTGTAGTGATTCTTATCTATGAATAATACAATTATTATTTATGGTTCCTATGGGTGACCATAAATATTTGTATCTCTTTTCCTTTATTTCATCCTTTTAAGCTTTCTATATATGAATTGAGTTGATGGATTTTTTCTATTAATTTTTAGAAAATATTATGAATTCCAATGATCTCTTTGTAGATCACCTTTGGCATCACCATCACAACTACCCCCAAATTGACTATACAACTTAATAAATAATTTTTAATTTTTATGGTCACATATAATGGTAGGGGCTTTTGTATTTTAGGATTAGTGGCATTTAGGATATCTATTGCAATAATATAAATACATGATAGATGCTTTGCTATTAATTTTTGTTGTTTATCTACACTAGTTGGAATGGGGTTTGGATGTCCATTCTTGGAACAACTTATTTCTTGCTCTCTTAGGGTTTCTTGAAGCATATCTTGTTGGCCTAGAAGAGCTAGAACTTCTAGCATTCTCACTTTGGTAGGTTTCTTTTTATTTCTTCAGTGATGTTAAACTTAAATTTGACCAAGCTACTCTCATTATGTACAATAATTTTTCTATACTATCTAGTAGCCATTATGTGTCCCTTGCTAGTGAGATAAGGGTGTTTGAGATGTTTCTCTACCTCCTTATGAAGTTGGTCCCTCCCATTATCACTCTTATTTTATATGGATTTATTTATTCCCTTTATATTCCTATTTTTTATTTTTGGTTCTTTTTCTTTATCCATTTATTTATCCTTATTGATCTACACATTTGTTTGGGTTGTATTTGTAGTATTGTTCCCATGATTTTCTTTTATATTTTTGTAGTAAAACTATTTAACCCTTATATTTCAAGTGCAATGGTGGCCTCCCTCTCCTAAATACTATAATACCTTTGTTTGCTTCAACCTATTTCTAGGTTAGGTTTTAATCCTTGGATGCTTTCCTCTTGCCCTTGGTTTTAACACCTTATTGATTCATGCATATAACATCATCCCCAAATGTGGAATTTTTATTTGTTTTAGCACTACGAAATTTGATGAATATTATATTATTAGGGTTTAACAATATAGGAATTAACTATTGTGTTTGAGTTTGCTGATATGTCAATTGATTCGTTATTGGTGCTATTTGACCCAAGACAACATGTTGAGCCTAACAATGTTGGTCATATTGATTAGTTTAGGAAAATATAGTGACTACCATATAATCTATGGGAACATTCCTTGTATTCCATGGATAAAAGCATAGTGAACTAATCTCTATATTGGCATTTACCATGTTGATCTTAACTTGATTAGCACCCTCATTGGCACATTATTGAGGCACTTAGTATTTAGTAAGGTGGAAAGTCTTTCAAGGTTGTTAATTTTGCAGTTGTTGCTATTGTATATTTTTTAATATTATTCTAAATTATCATGGTCTTCATCACTTGCATCATATAACTCATATTAGGCTTAATAAATGTGTTATCATTGGATTTTGAAAAATCAAGAATTGTTGGTAATTTTGGTTGAAAGATAATAGTTGATGATGAATTTTGGCCAAGGTGTATAACAATGTACAAAAAGGGCATTGAGTTGGCAATTAGTTGAATTTTTAGAATAGGCAATATGGAAGCATGAATGGGTAAATTTTGGATAACATGGGTAGTATAGGCCATAAGAAGAGCATGTAGTAATTTTTCTACCCTAATTAGAACATATTTCACATGAGCTAATTCTTCAAAATATGTAGTTAGAGTGTTATAGTTAGCATTACAAGCCATTAAAGCTAAGTCAATAATAAACCTTTGATATAATATGACAATGCTTGTTCTTCATTAGGCCTAACATTTTATAGAATTAAATTTAAGGTCCTTAATAATCTAGTACTATAATCATGTATATTTTATAGAGGATGTCTTTGTAGTGCATTCAATTAAAACAAAACAACCATTAGCCATACTACTAATTCTATGCTTAAATGGTTCTATAATTGATTCTCAACCAATAATAGAATTATAAAGCAAATCCTTATACCATAATATAGCCTTATCATGTAAATAATAAATTAGTAAAGTTATCATAATATCTTTTTATTGAATATGAGAAATTGATTTGATTGGAGTTAACTTATGATCGAGAGCCAAAATTACTAAGAAGAAAAATAGTTGTATTTTATTCAAATGCAGCAGAGAATTACTGTTACAACAGAGTATTACAGTCACAGCAGAATATTACATAAGTCGCAGAAGAGTTGCGCCTTTACAAAATTTCTCAATTCTGGAAATACAAAAAAAATTATCGTTTTCCACCCCCGTGTGCATGCCTTTGCTCCCCTTTTTAAAGGTTCTTAGGTGACGCTCCATTTCCAGCTGGCGGCCCTTCGTTTCCTCTTCCAGAACCTTTCGTTTCGCCTCCCCGTGTCGCTTCGTCGTCTAGGTATTCGACACGTCTCCCTTTCCGACTCTTCGTCTTTGGCTCGTCTTTCGGGTGCAAAAATACGACATGTCGTGATATCGCGACATTTTGGCTTCCCTGCGCTCCTTCTCCCTTTTGGTCGTGATATCGTGACATGTCGCGATATCATGACATTTTCTCTTCATCTCTGCCTTCCTCGCCTTCGGGTCGCGATATCGTGACGTTTTCTCTTCATCTCTGCCTTCCTTGCCTTTGGGTCGCGATATCGCGACATGTCGCGATATCGCGACGTTTTCTCTTCCACCACTGCCTTTCTTACCTTTGGGTCGTGATATCGTGACATGTCGTGATATCATGACATTTGCCTTCGGATGCCCATGCTTATCTGCTCTGGTCACGATTTCACGACATGTCACGAAATCGTGACATTCCCAATCCTTCTCTCGACTGCTCCTCTTCGTCATGATTTCATGACATGTGAAATCGTGACATTCCCATCTTTCTCTCTCTTCTCTTATGTCATGATTTCTGATATGATTTTGTGACATGTCACGAAATCATGACATTCCCAAATGCTTTCTCTCGGCTGCTGCTCTTATGTCATGATTTCACGACAGTCATGATTTCGTGACATGTCACGAAATCGTGACATTCCCAATGCTTTCTCTTAGCTGCTGCTCTTATGTCATGATTTCGCGATAGTCGCAATTTCGCGACATGTCATGAAATCATGACATCCCAACTACTTTCTCTCGGCTACTACTCTTATGTCTATTTCGTGACATGTCATGAAATCGCGACAATTTTTTTTCCCTGCACTTTCTCTCCCCTTTCTTGAGTTGCGAAAACTTAGAAAATTTTTTGTTGATGCAAGATTGCGCTGCTGCCACCGGATGCTCCTGCATCAGACACCCGGGGTTGATTGAGAAGTGATCCTCACTTCTGAACTGTTAGAGGGAGACCCAGGCGGTCAACCTCCATTTTAGACAACCAAGTTGCATCTTCTACCGGTCTGCCCTTCCACTTGACCAAATATTCAAAATACTATCTGTTTCTGGTACTTCGCCTTCTCTTGTGTCCAATATTTCCTCTATCTCATCTCGTGGTTGGAGTAGATGCTGGAATACTCCACAACTCTGCACTTGGTGCCTCACTACTATCCCCTTCATGGTATTTCACCAAATCTAAAATATTAAACACGGGTGATATGTTTAACCCACTTGGCAATTCTACCTCATACGCATTGCCTGAATCCCGTTTTGCTAGGATTCTGCACGGTCCAAACTTCTTCATCTTTAGTTTGTTATAGGTTTTAGCAGGAAATATTTCTTTTCTCAGATGGACCATCACTTCATCTCCCACTTTGAATTCCTTAAACCGTCGCTTCTGGTCTGCTTTCATCTTATATTGCGTATTCATTTTAGCAATATGCTTCTTCACTTCTTCATGCAGGTTCTTCAGATGCTCTGCAAAATCCTCAGCCTCGGCACTGCACTTTTCCCTTGTATTCAGCTTCCTTAACTCATAAACATTTCTTGGACTGCTTCCATATATTATCTGAAATGGAGATTTGTTGGTACTCCTGTTGACAGAATTGTTATATGCAAACTCCGCCTGCGGCAAAATCAGATCCCATCCTTTGGGCTTATCTCCTATCAAGCACCTCAATAGGTTACCCAAACTTCTGTTTACCACCTCTGTTTGCCCATCTGTCTGTGGGTGGTATGCTGAACCGAATTTCAAATCTGTCTTTAGTTTCTTCCACAGGGTTCTCCAGAAATACCCAACAAACTTGGTATCTCTGTCAAAAATGATACTCTTCGGTAGACCATGCAATCGTACCACCTCTTTGAAAAACAAACCTGCAATATGAACTGCATCATTAGTTTTCTGACAAGGGATAAAATGTGCCATCTTTGAAAACCTGTCAACTACCACAAATATGGAATCATTTCCCCTCTGTGTCCTTGGTAGACCAAGAACGAAATCCATGCTGACATCTTCCCATGGTTTCTCCGGTACAGGTAACGGCTGATATAATCCGGTGTTCTGTCTCACACCTTTCGCCATCTGACAGACTCTATAGCTCTGCACAAATTTTTGCACATCTTGCTGCAGTTGCGGCCAATAATAATTCTCGCTCACAAGGGCAATGGTCTTATCTCGACCAAAGTGCCCAGCCAATCCTCCACTGTGTTTTTCTTTGACTAGGTTTTCCCTCATGGAACTTCTTGGAATGCATAACTGGTTTCCTCTGAACAACATTCCATCTTGGATCAGAAAATCCAACCACTTGGTTCTGTCCAAGGTAACTGGTGCCAAGCAAGCCTTCCAGGCTTCTGCAAAATCGGGATCTTCAGGGTACAAACCCTTCAACTCATCAAATCCCAACACTTCCACCTTCATTTCTGTCAGCAAACTCTGCCTTCTACTCAAGGCATCTGCAACTCTGTTGGACTTTCCACTCCTGTGCTTCAACACAAAGGAATAACTCTGCAGAAACTCAACCCACTTCAAGTGCCTCTGGTTCAGTTTTCCCTGGCTATTTATATACTGTAAGGCCTGATGATCAGTATATAGCACAAACTCTTTTGGCAGACAAATAATGTCTCCACTTCTTCAGGGCCTGAATTATAGCATAGAACTCTTGGTCATACACTGAATACTTCTTCCTGGCATCATTGAGTTTCTCACTGAAGTAAGCAATAGGCTTACCTTCTTGACTCAAAGACAGCTCCAATGGCACTACCACCGGCATCACAATCCACCTGAAATACCTTATTAAAATCTGGAAGTGCTAAAATAGGTTGCTCAATGACCTTCTTCTTCAACATATCAAAGCTCTTGTCAGCTCCCAAGGTCCACTTAAAGTCTTTCCTATCCCCTCTCATTGTTTCCGTAAGGGGTGCACAAATACCGCTAAAATTTTTGATGAATTTCCTGTAAAAACTGGCTAGACCATGAAATGATCTCACTTCAAAAGTGCTTCTTGGAGTAGGCCATTCAATGATAGCCCTCACCTTTTTTGGGTCCATTTTTAGACCTTCAACCGAGATGACAAATCCCAGGTATACCAACTCCTTCTTCACAAAATTGCACTTCTTCAAGTTGATCAACAACTGTTCTTCCCTCAACTTCTCAAAAACCCTCCTGATATGCATCAGGTGCTCTTCCAGGGTTCTGCTGAATATCAAAATGTCATCCAAATAGACAATAACAAACTTGCCTAAAAACTCCTTCAGCACTTCATTCATCAACCGCATGAATGTGCTTGGTGCATTGGTTAGCCCAAATGGCATGACCAACCACTCATACAAACCTTCTCTGGTTTTGAAAGCAGTTTTCCACTCATCTCCTTCTCTGATCCGAATTTGATGGTAGCCACTCTTCAAGTCAATCTTGGTGAAGTACTTGGCTCCACTCAAATAGTCCATAATATCATCCATCCTTGGTAATGGAAATCTGTATTTTATGGTGATCTTGTTTATAGCTCGGGAGTCTGTACACATCCTCCACTCCCCATCCTTCTTTGGTGCTAGTACTGCAGGTACCGCACATGGACTCAAGCTTTCTCGAATCAGTCCCTTTTTCAACAACTCATGGACTTGCCTCGCTCAACTCCTCACTTTCCACAGGAGTCATTCTGTGGGCTGCCTTGTTGGGTAAACTAGATCCAGGTACCAAATCAATATGGTGACTGATCTTCCTCATCGGTGGTAAACCCTCAGGCACATTATCTGATATGATGTCTAGAAATTCTTCTAACAGGTGTTCGGCCTCTGCTGGAACATCTGTGTACTATTCTTTCTTAATAGTAGGGATTAATGCATAACACATTGAATCCCTCTTCAGACCATCCAAAAACTGTCTTCCATCCACCAGGCAGATTCTGGCACTATTGCACACTTTCTCATCCACTTCCTTCAGTGGATTCAATTTGTGACGTACTCCATCCTTCGTCAGAGAGTACGTATTTGCATGCCCATCATGCACTGCACGTCTATCAAATTGCCATGGTCTTCCCAACAACAAATGGCAAGCATCCATCGGCAAAACATCACATAGGACCTCATCTTGATAATTCCCAATGTGAAATTTGACCAAGCACTGTTCACTGACAAGTGCTCTGTGGTCTTTCTCGCAACCACGCAATCCGATATGGATGCGGGTGCTTCCTCTTTCCCAATTTCAACTTAGTAACCATCTCTTCTGAAACTAAGTTGTCTGTGCTACCATTATCAATGATAACATTGCAGACCTTCCCTGCACATTTGCACCTTGTGCGAAATAGGCTCTTCCTCTGTTCTGGTTCTTTCTCGTCATTCAACAGTGCCCTTCTCATCACCAACACTTCTCCTTCTGCTTCTTTCAAGTGTTCTGACTCTGCACCTTCATCTGCCACAGCAGCTCTGGCATGACCCTCAGGTCTCTTGTCCATCCTTTCTTGGTGTTGAGGACACTCGGATGACCGATGTCCCTCTTCTCCACACTGGAAATAGGTTCCACGGAATACCCATCTTTCATACCCACGTCCAGGTCTACCTCTTCCTCTCTGGTAGCCATTGTTTTGATCACGCGGGTGGTAGGTATTCTCCTTTTTCTGTTCCTGGGGTTTGCTTGTTTCACCAGTCTTCTTCTGGTCTCGGTAATTTCCTCCATCGGTTCTTCCACCATGATCCCTTCCTCTCTGGTTGCCTTCGAATCTTCTGTTTAGTTTCTCTTCTACCTTCAAGGCCAACTGGTATGCATCTTCTATGGTGGCTATTCGATCAAGCCGAGTTCTTCCTGAATGTTCATTCTCAACCCGTTGATGTATCTCGGCTACTTTCTCCTTATTAGCCCCCGAATGGCCAGTTCTGATGGAGATCTTGTAGAATTCTTCTGTGTATTCTTGGACAGACTTGCCTGACTGCCTCAGACTCTGCATCCTCCTCAACAGGTCCAACTCGTAATCTATGGGAATAAATTGTCTCTTCAGCTTCTCCACCATTCGGTCCCATCTGGTTATTTTCTCCTTTCCATTTTTATTTCTTTCGAGTTGTACTCCTTTCCACCATAAACTAGCATGGCCTTTCAATTTTGTTTTTGCAAATTTTATCCGGTTTGGATCTGCAACCTCCTCATACTCAAAGTATTCCTCCATATCGTTGATCCAATCAATCAACTCTTTTGGGTTGAGATTCCCAGAATATGTAGAGACATCAAACTTCGGTCTCTTCCCGGCCTCGAGATAGAGCTTTCAACAATCTAGCTTCAGAAGGATCCAATGCTTCTTCATCATCTGATGGATCCTCGCTTCCCGGGCTTCATCGTCACTCTGGTCTTCTCCCTTTGGTTCGGCCCTTTTTCGCAATTCTTCCTGCAGGGCTTGCACTTGCCTCTGCAACGCTCTGAAATCTTCATCCTGCGCCACATTTCTCCCGTGACCATGATTTCTTTTTGGAGGCATACTGCTCACCTCTCTCGCAAATCTCAACTGGTCCTGGTGCAAACTGCCTCACGTTCGATGCTCTACCCCCTCCCATTCTCTCTTCTCAGAATCCTTCCACCTATCCTGGTGCAAGCTGCCTCACTTTCGACGGTCTGCTTACACACTCAGGAACTCCCGCTCTGATACCACTTGATCGAGAGCCAAAATTACTAAGAAGAAAAATAGTTTTATTTTATTCAAATGCAGCAGAGAATTACTGTTACAACAGAGTATTACAGTCACAGCAGAATATTACATAAGTCGCAGAAGAGTTGCGCCTTTACAGAATTTCTCAATTCTGGAAATACAAAAAAAATTATCGTTTTCCACCCCCCATGTGCATGCCTTTGCTCTCCTTTTTAAAGGTTCTTAGGTGACGCTCCATTTCCAGCTGGTGGCCCTTCGTTTCCTCTTCCAGAACCTTTCGTTTTGCCTCCTCGTGTCGCTTCGTCGTCCAGGTATTCGACACGTCTCCCTTTTTGACTCTTCGTCTTCGGCTCGTCTTTCGACGTGAAAATACGACATGTCACGATATCGCGACATTTTGGCTTCCCTACGCTCCTTCTCCCTTTCGGTCATGATATCGCGACATGTCGCGATATCGTGACATTTTCTCTTCATCTCTGCCTTCCTCGCCTTCGGGTCGCGATATCGCGACATGTCACGATATCGCGACGTTTTCTCTTCATCTCTGCCTTCCTTGCCTTCGGGTCACGATATCGCGACATGTCGTGATATCGCGATATTTTCTCTTCCACCACTGCCTTTCTTACCTTTGGGTCACGATATCGCGACATGTCGCGATATCATGACATTTGCCTTCGGATGCCCACGCTTATTTGCTCGGTCACGATTTCGTGACGGTCACGATTTCGTGACATGTCACGAAATCGTGACATTTCCAACTGCCTCCTCTCGGTTGCTTCTCTTTGTCGTGATTTCGTGATAGTCATGATTTCATGACATGTCATGAAATCATGACATTCCCAACTGCTTTCTCTAGGCTGCTGCTCTTATGTCACGATTTTGCGATAGTCACGATTTCGTGACATGTCACGAAATCGTGACATCCCAACTGCTTTCTCTCGGTTGCTGCTCTTATGTCGCGATTTCGTGACAGTCACGATTTCGTGACATGTCACGAAATCATGACATCCCAACTGCTTTCTCTCGGCTGCTGCTCTTATGTCATGATTTTCGTGACATCCCAACTGCTTTCTCTTGGCTGTTGCTCTTATGTCACGATTTCGTGACATGTCATGAAATCACGACAATTTGTTTTGCCCTGCACTTTCTCTCTCCTTCCTGAGTTGCTGAAACTTAAATTTTTTTTTGTTGATGCAAGATTGCATTGCTGCCACCGGATGCTCCTGCATCAAATTATTAAGGTGATCCAATTTTGTCTTATTCCTACTTCTATAAAAGGTAGGAAAATATTTTATAGCAACAGGTGGAATAGGTTATACTCTCCTAGATTCAATGGGCCTTGGTAGGTCCAATCCAAAAATTGGCTCTAAGGCCTAGGTGGTTGAGGTGTCGAATTATTTTGAGGATGTGGACCATACTATTGTTGCATTGGAAAAGGATATGCCACATAGCCTTAAGGTGGGCATGGATACACTTGAGGATATCATTATGGAGCACACTAGGATAGAGGATAAGTAGGATTTAATATTTAGAAAGGAGATTTTTTGGATTTAATAATCCCTATTTATTCATAGGAGCTTGCATGTTTAGGAATGAATGAGGATACTACAAGCCTTGTGGAGGAACCTATTGGTTTGGAGGAGGTCCTTGCTATATGTTTTATTATATCTAACTGGTTAGAGGTGGCAGTTGTTCCTAGTGGTTTCCTTGGATACCTTGTGTTCCCACACATCCATTCAACACTCACAAATTTGAAGAAAAACCCTATCTCTAATTTGGAAAGGTTTGTCTTGAAGATCTTACATTCTGATGTATATATTATATATAAGGAAGATCCTATATTTAGATGTGTTAGACAAGCTAGATCTATGTGGACTTTGAGATAACGTCATACTAGTAGCAGGTGTATTTTGAACACTAGATTCTAGAGGTTGATTTAAATTAAAGCATTATGGAAGATTATGAAATATGGATTATCTATAGGGTTATTTGTGTCAATGATCATTACATAAAATATAATTTGTATAGGTCAAGGTAGGACTAGTACTTGCCTATGTTTTATCTACAAGAGTAGATGAATAACTCATTTGATAGCCAAGGAAACCATTTCATGGGATATAGGGTTTGTTGGCAATTTTGGGTACTTTGGGTACATTGCCTTTGCTCAAGTGTATAAGTTGTCATTGATGTCAAGAAGCTCTTGAAGGAATTTAATTTGATGTCAAATAATTTGTTTTTATGAAGGTTACGGTAGGTTTAAAGATTACAGGTGGATGCATTAGTTTAATGCATTTGGGTCCAGGAGGAAGTATTTATTTAAATAATTAAAAACATTGTTAAGGTTCCCTTTAATTATTTTTAAATAAATATTAAATTATTGTTTGCAATGGGTTATCCTAACCCATGGCGCTATGTTTTAAGATTGTGGGTGCTAGCCAAGACCTTCACCGACGTGTTAAACTCCTCGCTGACATCAAGAGCTTATGGTAAAAATGCATATAAATCTCCCTCGATGAAAATCAAGAATCATCTCATCCATATTTTTGAAAAGAGTTGCTCGCTGTGAATTCGTGATCTGCTGTTTAATTTCTTCCTCGTTGTGATTTCGTGATCCGTTATTCAGATTTCTTCTTCGATTATGTCTTTGCAATTTTCATAAACCCATCGTTCGATTGTGTCTTCGCCGTTTTTGTAAACCTGCTGTTCGACTGTGTCTTCGTCGTTTTCATGAATTCGCTATTCATTTTTTTTTGTACTCATCGTTTATCGTAAATCCATCATAAGGTTTTTGTCTTCGTGTTCACATCAGAAGAAAGGGAGGCACTGTTGTTTTATTTAATCCCTGGCATAGAAGGAACAAGACTAACGTGAGGTTTAAATCTCATCGGGCACCTTTGGCGCATCGATAGCGGCTAGGCTGTTGGTGCGCTACCCGAACAGGAGGTTCCGCGTTCGAATAATGCGAAAGGGTTTTTCATCGTGAAGTGGACGCAGCGGGTGGTGTTAGAATTCATGCACAATTTATCCATAGCACGATTTTTGATGTTGGCCAAGGTATTTTCGAAATTAATTTTTGCTAAGTGTATTTTGCGGATGGAGGAAGTTTATTAGAGGGAAAAACAGCTTAGGAGTTATAAGGAGTTTAAAGCTTGTTTTATTTTGATAAAAGATTCTTTTGAAGGTGTTGTTTGAAATATCTTATTGCATTCTTGTGAGAGATAAATTTTATTTTTGATAAGACTATAAGGGAGAAATAAGGTGTATAAGGGATAAATTTTTCTTGTAATGTTGAGAGTGCTTTTGGTTGATTATGGAAATGAAAGCATGATGTTTTAAGGTTAAAATTGCTTCTTGTGTGAAGTTGTGAAACCTTAAGTGGGTAGCTTTGAGATTGACATTTGCTTTCATTAAATTGGTAATAATCAAGCTATTCTTTACTTGGTTAAAGTGTTGGGCTTACTCCTTTGTTGATGATTTGAAAAGTTGTTTTGTGCTATTGTGATTTGAGTTGGTGGATGCTTTTTGTTCAAACAATATTGGAGAGAAAAGGAGTTCTACTTGTTTCCTTTTCTAATGTTGATTGTGAAATGCTTCAAGGTTGTGTTTTGAGTTGAATGGTGTTGAATTGAACCTTGTTTGATGAGCATTGTTGTTGAAGCCCTAATTGATGGTGAAAAGGACATGAGTGTCATTGTTATGTGATTCTTTGCATAGTTGGCAATTGTTGGGGTTTCATGTTCTTGAAAGAAAGTCTATCCTATCCATTTTAGATATTGAGTTGAGTTTTTAGATTTGAGATTGAGTTTGAGCTGAGTTGATTTGAGTTGAGTTTTGAGATTGGGAGTTGAGTATAGAACATATTGAGTCTCTAAAAATTCTCTTTATGCTTCTATGAGTTTGAAAAATCACATTGGGTCTCTAAAAATTCACCTTGTGATTTCCTACTAAGAAAGTTTTTTTTTCTTGGTGAGCTTGCTGAGTTTTGGACAGGTTTCGATGGGGACTTGTGAGCAGTTTTGGATAGGTTCCGGTGGGGACTTGTGAGCAGATTTGGACAGGTCATAGTAAAGGACTTGTGAGCTAAGTTTGATATTTCTATCAGAGAACTTGAGGATAGAGGTGCACTGGTTCTTTGAGAAGAACCTGAGGACAAATTTGGCAAGTATTTGAGAAGGCTTGTGTGTAGAGAATTGATTTGTTCAAGCGTTGGATAGATCTGACAGACAGAGGAAGACTTGTACTAGATCAACTGACTGTGTTTGGTACAGGTTGCTGAGTTACTGTGGATGTGATCATAGAAGGCAAAGGTCTCTTAGGATAAGAATTGAGGACAAGAGGTCTTCGATGGAAAGGAGTTCCACGTGCTGGCAAGAGGTAGAGGCAGTTGATCTTCTGAGGGATCATTTCCAGAGCAGAGGGGAAGGTATCTCCTTTGAGTAGAGGCTCATAAATTCTAATTAGGTGAAGGTATCTCCTTTGGGCTGAGGATCATAAATATTGTAATTGGGAAGGATTCCCAAAGAACTTTGAGATAAATTAAAAAAAAAAGTTTTGTGGACGTAGCCCAGCCATTTTGGGTGAACCACATTAAAATTGGTGTCACTTTGTGGATGATATTGTGCATTGCTTTGATATTGCTTTGGGTATATTGCTTTACTGTTTTGAGGTATAAATGAAAAAGTAAAAAGAGGTCTTATACTGTTCACCCCCCCTCTCAGTATAAGCTTGTGCTCTTTAGGGTTTTGAATGAAGGGATTGACCATTGGGATTTTAAATTTTGAGGAAGTGGGATTAGACATAGGAATATTCTCAACCTCATTATCTTGTTGCACCTCATGCAACAATTTATTCTTTCCTTTTACCTTTTACATTATTTTCATGGTATGTAATTAACTTTTATGACTAATGTTCTTTACATGATATATGTGCTCTCTAGTGTGTATTCACAAGCTTAATATTACACATGTATGTACCTATATAGATGAAGGTTTAGTTAGGGTAAAAATATGAAAATTTATAAAAAATGGTCTAGAAAGTGATTCGTTAGTAAATTGAAGCATACCGCAAGTAGAAATAAGTAATTTTCTAGAAAAACTTGAAATTATAAAAAAAAAAAAAGAACCAAGTGAATCACTCAAAGTGGATTTTTTTGATTCTAGAGTAAATTTCTCTTATGGGAGGAGTTATAAATAACTTTTATTTTCAAGTGAATGAATTACTTTGTAGAATCTAGGTGAATTGCTCTTTAGATTGAACTTAAGCAGCTTCACAATTATGGAGTGAATCACCAACTTAAAGGAGTTAATGCCAATTGATCTAATTTTTGAATAATTTTCTCAAAATTTTATTCAATTGCTTCCTTCCTATGGTAGATGCAGAATTGGAGTAAAATATATCATTTCTTATAATTTTAAAATTCTCTTGATTGATTGCTTCACAAGAATTTAAGGAATCCTAAGTTCATGTCAAATTTTCCATTCGTAAAGCACCTACAAAAAAAGAATACAAATAATGAAATTCAAGGTCAAATTGAGACAAAATGTGATAAAATAAGTCCCTAGTCTTCATGAATTGCTCTATATTCAAGTCATGCAAGATTGATTCAAAATGAATCACTAGAAATATAGAGAGAATTTATCTCAAAAGTGAACTTAAGATTTTTTTCAAGTGATTGGCTCAATTTGAGTGAACTAATCTAAATTTGGATCAAATTTCCATCTATTAGACTTGGCAAAAATCCCTTCAATTTCCATCCAACCTCTCCACTCATATTGGAAGATAAATTTGGTACCAAAATTAAGAAATTCATCCAAATAAAGAGTTAAATGGTTAAATTAGGATGAGTAATGTGGTTTTGTCCCATCCAGTATGCTATAAATAAAGTTTATTGATTCAAGAAATGGTCTGACTTTTAATTTGATCAATAATGTGTCTCAATACTAGCCTTTAAATTTTTTTTTTTTTTGAATTTACATGGTGGAATCGATAGCCGTCATGAATCTGGGCAGGCTATCCAGCTTTTATGGCCGCCACAGTATTCTACGCTATCCGCCCTAGAAGCCGCCACATAGATCTTCACGCAGTCTACCCCTATAACCACCATGCCATAATGGTTTTAAACCTTTTACACCACTGAAAGCACCAGGAAAGGGACAAGCATTCAGTCTGGCGAGGCCCGAGATTTGAAACTTGGACCTCCGCTCCCCTTATGGGGTTTGGATGAACCATTTGGTCTACACCTCATACCTCTTTAAACAAGTTATTAGATGGAAGTTTTGTTGCATTTTAATCCAAATTATATTAGGTCCCAATATCTTGATCTAAAGTAGACTTAAATATAAGAGCAATCAAAACATAAGTTGTCCAATATAAATAATAATAACAGTCAATATAATATCAAAGATGAATGGAAAATGGAAAAACTTATTCATGCAACAACATGAAGAAAACTTACAGTATAATTGCTCAAAATATGCATACAAGCTGCAATATTATTAATGCTTGAATATGACATACATTTCCAGATACTCTTCAATTGGTTGATCTGATACATGGAGATTTGTCTCCTTAATATAACCATACAATATGACTCTTCAAGTACTTGACTATTGCTCTCCATATGAAAACTCTTATATCCTTTGGCTTCTCATCTTGCCATTTGTATACATGACTCTTGACTCTCTACTTACATGCATACTTAACTCTATGACACTTGCACTATTTTATATGATACTTACACTTCTACATGCACACCTAATACATGACACTTGTGCACATCCTCACATTACATATTTTCACACTTAATTACATGATACTTGTACACTTTCTCTCATTACACACTTTCACTCTTACTTACATGACACATGCATATCCTGCATATAGACACTTACATAAAAGAGGAAAATATAAATCACTCACTTAAACTATAGACTTAAACTCTATTCTAATATTTACATTTATACCATAAGTACCATGGAGGTACATTAGAATGTACCAAGATTAGGCATAGTCCAATATTACCTTGTAGAGACGTCAGACAAAGGTAATGGATGAACATGGGATCCAAGATGAATACAAATATTGAATACGGAAGTCTTCAATAACCAAATAATGTAATATTCTCCAACACCCTTATGTTTTACATTATTTGGTTATTGAAGACTTTCGTATTCAATATTTGTATTCATCTTGGATCCCATGTTCATCCATTACCTTTGTCTAACGTCTCTATAAGGTAATCTTGGACTATGCCTAATCCATATTCTTGTTTCCTATCCTTTTGATAAATAAAGAAAGTCATCATTAATCTGATCTTGAGGTAATAAATGTTCAATGATTTCTTGAGGGAATCTCATTGTATCTACAACATATATTCCATTCTTGGTAGAACCCATAGCTTCAATTTTGTCTTGTTTCTTTATGAAATTTCCTATTTCCATTTATATACTTGAATTCTATTGTTCTACCTTTCTCTACCAATTGAGCAACTGAGATAAGATTCTTTAATAATATAGGAACATATAAAACATCATCTAGCACAAAATGTGAATATGGCATGCTAGGTATTACTTTTTCAACTCCTTGAACATGATAAATCTTATTATCTAAATTTTTTAGTGGAATATTATTTTTTATTTCCAAAGATTCAAACCAATGTAAATTTCCAGTCATATGATGACTAGCACCTGAATCTATATACCAATCATATTTTTCTCTTTGTATTTTTTGATGAGATTCAAGTGATGTTATTTCACATATTTGATAAGAATTTTGAAGAACTCTTCTATAATGAAACCCTTCAAAATATTATTTTTTATAAAATTTTTGATCTTGAAGTCTTCTTCTCATGGAGTATGGATTTTAATATGTACTTTGAGGATTTTTCCTATGATGTAATGCTCATTCTTCTTTGCCACTTATCCTATTCTCAAATGTATAAAAGAAGTTTTCAAGCCCTTTAATTCCTTTGAAGTTGGAATCCTTTTTAATCCAAAGTTTATTTATCAAATTTTAATTTCAAAATTTTTAAAATTTTAAAATTTCCTTTTTCAAAAACTTTCAAAAATACATTTGCAAATTTAAAATTTCTAAAATATTCTAATCAATTGAAGTAGCAAACCTTTTATCTACCTAATAATTAAATTTGTAAATTCTAAATTCTTCAAATTTTTGAAATTTCAAATATTCCAATTTGAAGTAGAAATCCTCCTCTCCAAAATTTAATAAATTTACCAAATTTTCAAAAATCAAGTATTTGCAATTTATTGCAATAATTAATTGCAAATAATAAAATGTTGGCAATTTTGGGTACATTGCCTTTGCTCAAGTGTTGATGTTGTCATTGATGTCAAGAAGCGGAAGGGTTTAAACCAAGGCATACAAAATAAAAGGTTTTATTTAAAACCATGGACAACATATTTGAAATGGATTTTTCTTAAAACCCAAGTTGGCTCTTCGTTTCGTTGAAAAAGGTGTCCCGGTGATGAAGATATTTAATTTTAAATATTTAGTTTAAATTTTATTTATTTAAAAATTTAAATTAAAAATTTAAATTAAATTAAAAGTGCCGACGTGTTAATCAATGCATCATAGTACATATAAAATGTGGCAATGGATTTCATTAAAGGAGAACGAAGGATTCGAGATCAATTTTTGTGCATCTTCGTTTTCGACATCGTCTGCGCCAGCGAAGGAGGAAGACAGGCGATTGCGTGGTCAAAAGTGTGAGGATGATTAAAAAGGATGTACAATGGATGGAGGAAATTCCTTGTGCGATTTTAGCATAAGAGAAGAGTCGAGGATGCTAAACGTTGCTGGTTCGGCTACGACAGATCGTTGGATCGAATCACAGTGCAAGCAGACGTGGACTCTGTATAAAGCGGGCCTGAGGCTGCTCCTGCAAGCTACCGCCATGTCGACGATCATACACGTGGCCCGTTGGGGAGCCAAGGTTATTGCCAGGGTGGACGCCATGGCGAAGGTGACAGAGGCAGTCGAGACAGCTAGTAGGAGGTTGCTGGCAGTGCTATTGAACAGCTGGGATCAATTCTCCTCAGCAGTTCTGGTGGTAAGAGCCCTATATTATTTTTGTTGAGGCCTAAGGCTTGGTGCTAGGTTCATAATGTTTGTTTGATGCCTAAGGTGATGTTTAGGTATAGTGGTGCTTTCGTGAGTAGTTAGTACCATGGACCTTGGGAGACATAAGGGCTTGTTGTATTAGTTATATTTAATGTTGGGGATGCTTACCTTTTTGAAAATGCGAACTATGACAATGCGGGAGACATAAGGGTTTAGAGGAAGTTTTTTCTTTACATAAAGTTTTATAATCTTACTTGTGAGAGGAGTAAAAAGGTTTTAAAATAATTGTGGGGAATGTATTAAATTGGAAGTTAAGGGGTTTTGTGTTATTGGAGTTTAAAAGGGAACCTTTAAGTGGAAAATTTGTTTTTTCTATGCTAAACTTTTAAGTGGCACAAAAGGAGTGATTTTAATTGTGGCAGATTAACAAAGAGGCTTCTTCATCTTTTCAAATAAGGTATGGGCACATTCTTCTTATGAGTATGATTGGTGTATGTTTTCCTGAAATAAGATTGGAGTGAAAAGGTATTCAACTAGGTTTCCTTTGGTTGGGTGTAAATCCTATTTTTTGGTTTGTTGAAGACTACTTATGCATTGTTATCATTGATGAGAGTTTTGGTGAATGCATAATTATGGTTTGATCTAGTGGAAGCATTGTGCACTAGGGTTTATGTTTGTGAGTCTTGCTACTTGCTTTGAGTTGGTGAAACCCTTGGTTGGCTGTTTTGAGGTTGATGGTTGAGTTGCTTCCATAGAGGTTGTTTGATCAAGTTATTGCTTTTACTTGATTCATGATATTGGGCTTACTCCATTGAGTTGATTTGAACAAGTCATTATTTGCATTTGGTGATATTGTGTGGGTGGCTGTTTTGTTCAAATATCTTTGGAGGGAAAAGGATTTCTACTTGTTTCCTTTTCTTGTGATGATTGGTTGAATGCTTCAAGGTTAATGTTGAGTTGAATGATGTTGGTTAAACCTTGTCTTTGAGCATTGTTGTTGAAGCCCTATTTGGTTGAGAAAATATATTGGTTGTTGGAAAGAACATGAGTATCATTGTTAAATGAGATATTGGATAGTTGGCAATTGTTGGGTTGTGTTTCATGTTCTTGAGAAAAGCATATTACATCTATCTTATTTCTATGAGATTTGAGATTGAGATTGGGAGTTAAGTATAGAACATATTGAGTCTCTAACAATTCTCTTTATGCTTCTATGAGGTTGATGAATCACATTGGGTCTCTAACAATTCTCTTTGTGGGTTCATGCCAAGCAAGTTTTCTTGATGAACTTGTGAGCAGGTTTTGGACAGGTTCCGTTGGGGACTTGTGAGCAGGTTTTGGACAGGTTTCGTTGGGGACTTGTGAGCAGGTTTTGGACAGGTTCTGTTGAGGACTTGTGAGAAGATTTGGATAGGTCCTAGCAGAGGACTTGTGAAGCTGAGTTTGATAGTTCTATCAAAGAACTTGAGGACAAAGGTGCATTGGTTCTATCAGAGAACTTGAGGACATAGGTGCATTGGTTCTATGAGAAGAACCCAAGGACATTTGTGCTAGACCGAAGGACTGTGTTTGGTGCAAATTTGAGGACCAGCTTTGAGGTGATAGAGTTGAGGACAGAGGTCTCCAGCCAGAGCAGGGAAGACAGGTGTCTTATGTGGATAGAGTTCCATTTGCTAAGGGCAACGGAGGCAAAGGTATTCTAGAGGATCACCAATCGGAGCAGAGGTAGGGGAAGGTATCTCCTTTGAGCAGAGGCTCATAAATTCAGATTGGGGGAAGGTATCTCCTTTGAGCCGAGGCTCATAAACATTGTAATCGGGAAGGATTCCCAGAGGACTTTGATATAACTTTTAGAGAAAATTTTTATCCGTGGAGTAGCCCACCTTGGGTGAACCACGTAAATTGTTGTGTCACTTTGTGGATGGTTTTGTGCATTGCTTTGATATTGCTTTGGATATATTGCTTTACTGTTTTGAAGTATAAAGAAAAAAGTAAAAATAGGTCTTATACTGTTCACCCCCCTCTTAGTATAAGCTTGTGTTCTTCATAAAATATCAAATATTTTTAAATATTTCAAAATAAGGTTGAAGTCCTTATAACTCCCACCTTAATATAAATTTCAATTTAGTTGAAAACCTTTTAACTCCCTCTCTAAAAATAATTAAAGTTCCTAAGTTATCCAATTCTCCAAAATATAAGCTTTAACTTAGGACTTTAATAAATATTTAATTTTATAAATATGAAGGTAATGCTCCTTACATTATCTTGTTTTTTTTAATACTTTTAATAGGGTGTGCATAAGATAATTAAACCTCATTTTATAACATTCACCATGCAAGACTATGCTCTGACATATTCTGCTCATATCAAATCAATGCAATATTATTCTATGTAACGTTAAACTTATTAAATGTTTCAATACCTTTCTTTGCATGATATTTTACTCTTCCTATGTATATGTTGCTTTAGTTGATTCTATTCTGGTATCACCAAAAAATTCAAATGTAAGTAATGGTTCTTCGTCTAGAGGAACTTTGGCAATGTCACTATAATCTAAATGCTGTAATAGGAGATGCTTCGGCTGAATGTGCTTCAATTATTTTGCAATATAGAGGTGCTTTTGTTGGATGTGCTAATCTATGCTGAAATTTAGAGGCACTTCTAATTATTAGAGATGAATGACTCAAATGTTCTTTGTCTAGTCCTGCACACTATTCAGATATCTCTTTCGAATAGCTCTTTATATCTCCTAAAATGTACTTTGTCCAGTCCTACACACAATCTATTCGAATATCATTTCCAAATAGCTCTCTATCTCTATTTAATGGAACTATGATATGATATTCTTTGAATATGTTGCCTCTTAGCCTTTAGATATAACACTTTTTATTGCTTAAATTTCTTCTTTTGCCTTACTTAGCCTTTGATGCTTTGGATCATATAGCACTCTCAGTGCTTGAATATTTTTATCACCTCTTTGGTGCTTTAATATTTTATTGTTCGCTTGATTATGAACTTTAATCTCTTCATCTTCTTGATCACAAAATTTATCTTTTTTATAAATATATATGTAAGGATTCTTTAATCCTCAAATAATTCAATAGCTATTGGAAATTTCGTCCAATAACCCAAGATAAATATCTTGTGAATGTTTAAACCCTTTCAATGTGGGAAATTGTGACCTAAGATTCTAAAATATACAATATTTGAGTTAAAAGAGATGTTAATTTTGATATTAATTACATATTCGTATTTCTTTGAAGTCAGAGGAAATTTTGGCTTCTAAACTAATTAGTTTTCTAATAATTTTTAAAAAAATTTAAGATAATATTTTATTAATTCAAATTCATAAAAACCACTATTATGATTCTCCTCTTTTCTAGAGAATCCAAACAGGGTGACTATGAATGTTCCCTGACGTCCAAATTTATTCATAGTTAGCCCTTCCTTATCTATATGAGTCCTTGTATTCTCTGGTTTTAAAACAAAATGGATAGACCCTAGCATACAAAATCATGGTGGATTTTATTTCTCCCCTCTATCTGCTCTCATAACCTTTAAATGAAGTCCTAGTATTCACTTTATTTAAAGTGGAAAGACTCCAAATTAGGACCTAATTGCAAATTCAAAATTTACAACAATCACATCAAAGACTTCCTTCGATCGTAGCAACAAAGACTACTTAAAGTAGCTCTAGATATAATAGTGTCTCTGATACCACTATTGGCTTTTAAGCCAAATTATATTAGGTCCCAATATCTTTGATCTAGAGTAGACTTAAATATAAGAGCAATCAAAATATAAGTTGGCCAATATAAATAATAATAACATTCAAGATAATATCAAATATGAATGTAAAATGGCCAAAATCATTCATGCAACAACATGAAGAAAACTTATAGTATAATTGCTCAAAATATGCATACAAGCTGCAATATTATTAATGCTTGAATATGACATACATTTCTAGATACTATTCAATTGGTTGATTCAATACATGGAGCTTTGTATCCATAATATAGCCTTACAAGACGACTTTTCAAGTACTTGACTATTGCTCTCCATATGACAACTCTTGTGTCATTTGGCTTCTCATCTTGCCACTTGTATATATGACTCTTGACTCTATACTTACATGTATACTTAAATCTATGACATTTACACTTCTATATGCACACCTAATACATGATATTTGTGCACATCCTCACATTACATATTTGCAAAATTAATTACATGACACTTGTGCACTTTATATCGTTGCACACTTTCACCCTTACATGACACATGCATATCCTACAAATAGAAACTTACATAAAAGAGGAAAATATAAATCATTCACTTAAACTATAGACTCAAAATCTATTCTAATATTTAAATTTGTACCATAGGTACCATGGGGGTACATTAGCATTTACCAAATAATGTTATATTATCCAAAAAATTTTATGGCCTCTTCCAACCTCCATATTGAGGTCAAATCCCCACTATCCTTACTAATTATTAATCTAACCTACACTAATTACCTTAATTAAAGTGTGGAAATTAAAATGCATGAAAATTAAATTTTAAAGCTTAGGGTGTGAGGGATCAAATGAAAATATGGTCATAATCATAGCAAGAAAGTGTGTGATCAATCAACATGTGAGAATTCAAATAACAATAATATTTCCATTTGATTAATAATAAAATGATAAGGTAAATGGTAAGATAGGAAGAAGGGATATGCCTCAATCACCATATATTCTATGATCTAGGAGGGTAGTAACACTGATGGAAAACAAAAGACTTATCTAATTTTTATTAGTAATAAAAAAGAAAGAACACAATATGGGTTCTACAGAGCATAGATTTGACTTCTTTAAGGCTCAAAAAATGATTGCAATAGAGAATTTGGCTCCTATTTATAAGAAGAATTCAAAAATGAGTTACCCTTGGTGAGAAATTCTTATTCGTATTAAAAAAATATTTGGGGGCATCTCTAAAAAAATGATGAACCTTCATACCTCTAATTACACTCATAAATGAGTTTGAAGGTCTCTAAAATGCTTGGTGATGCCACTACATGCCAAAATATCTCTTTCTAAATATATTGCTTAGGATCCACACTTTTCTTTTTATCTCTTTACATTTCCATGAGTAATTCACTCTAGGAGGTGAACAAATCACTCTAATATACTATTGTTTCACTCTAGTCTACTAGTGCTTCACTCTCTACAAGATAATTTATTTCTCTTGCTAGCATTCACTTCTATATAATATCAATCATTTCATCTTAAACATACCAATACCTTTAGAGTAAATTGGTTCTTTTTCCTTCACTTAGCAAAATTTGGGGTTTTGAAGGTTATAATTGAATGATTCTAAAGGTCATGTTGTTGAAATTTAGAATATTTAGAAATGAATATAAGCAATCTATCCACTCAAATATTATACAAAAGGTATAAAAAATAAAAAAGAAAAGATATAGAGATTGGTGGGCATCTGTAGGCATCATAAATAATCATTGTATTAACCATAAATAAGAATTATAATGCTCCAATAATTAAATTATGGAGTGATGAGAGGTATTTATACCAATACCAAAAAACCCAATTGCATAAATGAACTTAATATAAGCTAATATAAAATGAGGTACTCAAGGTTAATTAAGTTTATAAGGCAGGTTTGACCATAAAAAGGTTAACCATATCCCATAATGATTACATAATAAGATATTACAATAAATTAAATACATTATACAATGAATACCCTTAGGCCTATCTAGTATTACATCATTCAATGTTGTCATTGGTGATGAATCAAATTACACTTTTAGCATACCATCATAATCTATGAAGAGGGACCAAGGAGAGAAGATATTAGTGATAATAATATCTCTCCCATAATGGATGCTCTTATGGAACTCTAAAATTGAGGTAGATATTTTTGAATCATCTTCATAATTTGGAATTTTTCCATCCATTTTTAAAAACTTAGCTTCAATGCTTTTAGATTTTAGAAAGTAAATTTTCATTGAATATCCTCTCTTGTAGTATCTATAAATGATCTTCAACTTATCCCTTGTAGTATATGCAAATGGTATTTGAATTATTTAAATACTTAGCCTAGTACTTGGACCACTATGTCTTAGACTCCTTAGGTTTGGAATTATTTACATGAGCCTATATTTGTGAAGTGCCATCACAATTCCTTATTGCCACCTAAAATTTAACTAGAAGAGAAAAAAGTGATCAAGAGTAAGATTTTTTTAGATTCCAAGAAAATAGGAATTTTACAAACCATGAGATTCAACATATAAAAAGAAAGGGGAAATTATAAAGGAAAACCTTCATGCATTTGACATCACCTTTCATTTTTCCTCTATAAGATGTAATATCTGCTCTTAATACCTAAAATATTGTAATATAGTCCTCAATGTTATCAAATTTAGCCAATCATGGAGAAGTAAGCTTTAGTTCTAATATGTTACTTTACTGGTATTAACTTTTCCAAATAACTTATGTAATTTTGACCATACCTTAGTAGGTTCACTCTCCTATTTGATGTGGAAAAACAATTTTGGTTCAATTAGCAATGAAAATAGGCCATAGGTTTCTTCTCCTCTTTCGTGGTGAGTTTCTTCATCAAGGACCACTGCTTTATCTTCTCGAAAGATTCACCATAGGTTCTTATTGTGTAATAGGCCAATCATCTGGGTTAATGAAATACTATAATTTTTTCCATTAATATGAGTAACTAGGACTTGATGTTCTATCTTACATAATCCAATACCTAATATTATAACAAGTTCTTGAATTGGTGCCACTAATGGGTAGAGCTAAAAAAATCATACAATTTAAAAAAAGCGGTTCAAAATTCTTCTGTATGCAAAATTCATGGCCTCCAAATATTTTCTCGAATGGACCTAGAAAATAAAAAATTAAATTCTAAAACTTAGAAAATTAGAATCCAATCACCTACTTCCACTCAGTGTTTTATGACTAACAAGTGTTCTCCATTTATTTTTTACCCCTTCAATGTATCTAAATCTATGTGACTACAATAATTATTTGCTTCCAATTGGCTAGGTGGGTATAAATATGAATAATGTTGATTTATGTGGCATATGTAAGTGCCATGTTGTCCAAGGAGACTACAAATTCAATATTATCTAAAAATACAATGATGGGAATTGAACCCTATTTACCTATCTATGAAGAGCATCACTCTAATAATTTCTCTCACCTTACACATGTGATAGGTAAGCATTTGTCTTAGTAATGTAGTCTCCATGCCAACAAAAAGAATAATAAACAAGTAAAAAAGAATGTGTCCTATCCAAAATTAAACCAAGGTTCTATGAGAAACTAACACCTTAGCAAAGGTCCACTCACTAATAGTACAATACTTTCTATATGATGAAAGATGCCCACAACTCCTTTAAGTCTATTGGGCATGCCATCTACAATCATTAGAGTATTGTACCCTATCTAATGACATGCCTTAATGTTTTTTTTCTTTATTTCATAGCAAAAAGAGAGTGAAGAAGACTTAAATCCACGACCCTTCCTATAACATGCCTTATCTCTTCCTTGCCTAGCCATTAGATCAAAGTCATAGTGTTGTCCCACTTTCCTATCTCCTCCTTGATGAAGATGATACGCAACTATAAAAACACCAAGAGAACACAACGATGATGCATACACAAAAATGAGTGCATGAAAAATTAATACACAATTTGAATTCAAATATTTTGATACTAAACTAGTAAGGATGTAAAGCCTCCCTTACATCACACTAAAAATGAATCAAAATAAAAATTAAGGTTACCTTCATAAAACTGAAGTAGGTAGATTTTTTGAATGTTTCTTTAAAAAAAGAACAATATTCCATGAAAAAGAATATCCTATTTGTTTGTTCTACCAAATATACTTATGAAATATTAAGGAATATTTTTTCCTAAATCTTGGAAGAAAAATTAGAGGCTCCAAGTTGACTTTTTTATGTGACCAAGTGATTCTACTCCATACTTGCTCTACTACTATGTTGAAATTTCCAATATTTTCTAGAAATAAATATAAGCAATCTATCCATTCAAATATTATACAAAAAACATAAAAGGACGAAAGCAAATAAAAGAGACATAGATATTGGTGGATACCCATAGGCACCATAAATAATCTCTGTATTATTATGTTGAGGAATATTACATTATTTGGTACCTTTATGATACATTTGTAAATATGTAATAGTTTAGGGTTGAGTCTATAGTTTAGAGTGTGAGTAATATTTTTATTTTTATGTAAGTGTTAATGTGTAGGAAATGCACGTGTCATATAAGTGTCAATGTGTAGGAAATGCACAAGTGTCATGTAAGAGAGAATGTGCATGTATCTTGTATGTAAGAGTGCAAATATATAATGTGAGGATGTGCACAAGTGTCCTAGATTAGGAGTGCATGTAGGATTCCAAGATTCATGTAGATGTGTGCAAGTATCTTAGAGTCAAGTGTCCATCAAGTATGCAAGTAACAAGTTGATAAGACTAGAGTCATGAGACTTGGCATATGGAGATCAACAATCAAGTACTTGAAGAGTCATGTTACTATGGCTATATTATGGATATAATTCTCCATAGAATGTATCGAATAGAATCTAATTCAGATATGTCATTATTTATTTTTAAGAGGAAGAAAATTAATAAAGCTTGTATACATTTTGAGCAATTAATATTGTAAGTGTTCTTCATGCATAGTACATGAATGATTTAGGTTATTTACATTCATATTTCAATATATAAATGAATGTTATTTCCTTTATTATATAAGCCTTGATATACATATTAATTTTCTCATATTATTCTACTCATATTATTATTACCTTGACCTTTAATATTGTGGCTATTTTATATTTGATCCTATGAAATATTCTATGATATTTTGTGGTAGATAGGCTTAAAAATTCAATAGTGGTATAACTCTGTCCATTTTGATAGAGTTCATTTTATTAGCCACCATTATTAATTAGCTTTGTCCATTTTGATAAAGTTAATTTAGAGTCTGTCCACTTTAAAAGCATGAAGACTTGGACTCTATTAAAAAAATGTCTTATTGAGTAGAGAAGGTTAGGATCTTTCCACTAGGTTGAAGGAAAACTAGTGAAGACTAGGACTCAAAAATATTGAAGATAAGGGCCAACTTAGAGAAAAGTTGGATGTTTGATATTGATTGGAAACCAAATCAAAAGTTAGTTGGATATTTAAGGACATACAAAGCCACCCTGATAATATTTTGGATTCTATAGAAAATAGGAGAATCATTATTAAAGATTAGAAACAACCAACTTAGGAGAAAATTTAGTCATTTAGAGTCTTTCATAGTCACCTTGACATTAATATTTTTGTATTCTCTAGAGAAAGAGGAGAATCATTATTGAAGATTGGAAAGAACTAACTCAGGAGAAATTTGGTCATTCGAGGACATTCATAGTCATCCTGACATTGATATTGGGTTCTCTAGTAAGGAGGAGAATCATATTGAGTTCTTAGGTGTGACCTAAGACATTGAATATTATAGATTAATAGAAAACAAATATTAAATCTACATAAGCTTGAGAAGCTTCCTACAGAAGATAGAGAAGAAATTTAGCCTCTAAGGGAAGAGAAAATAGAAGTTCAAGTAGTAGCAGAGTGAGAAGCATTCAAATATTCCTAAGAAAACTGAGATAAAGGATAAGCTAAGAAAATTCTAAGCAAAAGTAAAAAAGTAGAGGATAAGCAAAGTGTAGAGAAAAAGCATTCTAAAAAAAATAGATATTCACTACATCAGTGAATTCTAAGGAAAGCAACATAAATATTAAGAGTGCTAATATTTGATAAATTGCTAAGTGTAGATAGAAGGAATATTAAGCATTGAAAAAAATGAGTTAGTGCTAATATAGAAACAATTAAAGTATTAGGCCAACAACTAGATTAGGATAGAAAAGAGAGCTCACAATAAGAGCTTCATAAAGAAAAAACTAAAACACATAAGGTACCTTTTATGAAAAAAGACACATATTATCATTCAACCTTCAACTAGAGGCTTGATCACCATCATACAACCTTCAAAAAGAGACCTGAGCAACATCAATTGGTCTATTGTTCAACATGAAGCATGTGCACCAACAAGTACCAATGTGAAGCCCATGCATCAACAAGCACCAAAGAGCAACCTAGTCACCAATGAGTGGATTGAGAATCTATTTGAGACTAGAATACTAGCAAGTGATCTAAGCACTGACAAGTGACACAAGATAAGCTAGATACTAGAGCATCGATGAGTGACTTGAGCAAGAAGATCAACAATTAGACTATGCACTATCAAGAAGGATAAGAGAAGCATAAATAGGAGCAAAGTAAAAACCAACACTCAAACTATGCATTGTCAAGAAGGATAACAAAAGGATAGATTAGAGAGAATTGGAAAGCTAGCATAGATAGGAGTCAAGCAAATTTGAAATCTAACGAAGCAAGGAGGAGTCAAGTAAACAGAAGCTAAAGCAACAATGAGAAGTCAAGTGAAGAGACAAGGGAATCCTATTGGAAATTTTGAGTAGTTTGGTTGTCATTGATGTCAAAAGGATATTGGTTTAATGTCGTCGTCATTAAGGACATCAAGTGGTTTTTCCAAAAGCAAGAAGGTCTTGGAAAGGAATAGGATATAATATTTATTTTTAATATTATATGCCTAAAAAGGGCCCAAAGGATGAAGACCCGAGGAAGGAGAAGCGAGTTTAAATTAAATAATAATATTCTATTATTATAATATTTTGGGCCAAATAACAAGGTGAAGAAAAACGAAGTTCAAATTGAAAAGACCCATGAGCAATTTTCAAAAGGTTTAATTTAAATTAAAATTTTAATTTAAATTAATAATGGAGGCAAAGGTTTTTAAATTTAATATTTAAAAACTAAATTCGAATTTTTAAATTTGAAAATGGGCCGACGTGAGAAATCAAAAGACAATGTGCATTTATATAGGAAATGATTTCCATTTCCCAAAGTTCATCCATACACCTTCGAATGCGAGAAAAGAGAATATCGAGCGCTGCATCTAAGAAGAAGATAATTTGCATTTCAAAGAGCTTGGAGGAAATCGAGGCAACAAAGGTCGCATAGTGGTTTGGCATCCCACCGATGGTGGTAGCATAGGCGGTAGTTGGGAGAGTGTTAAGGCTTGCATGGAGGAGATCGTGGTTCGATCCACGCGATCGAAATTTTGGAGGAAGAGACCTTCGTTTGACTTGTTTGGCATTTTTGTGAGGTGGCTTTTTGGGACAGCGTGCATCGTGTGTCTCATGTGGGCACGCAGCCCACTTGGTGGCCTAGCTTGGAGCTAGGGTGTTGGGAGTGCAAGGTCACATGGTCGAATTCTCAAAGTCAACTTTTTATGGGTAGAACAAACTAAAGGTATGCCATTCGATTTTATTTTCAAAGGTGTTGAAAATTAAGTGTTTTAAGATTGTCGTGAGTGCTTAGGGGAGTTATAAGGTAAAGAAAAATTAAAATATTTTATTTTGATTTTTGGTGATTGAAATTTATAAGGTGTGGAGATTATAAGGTGTATAAGGGAGTTTTCTATGCATGTTGTTTTAATGAAATTGTTGAGTTAGATATTGTGAGTTTGGAGATTATAAGGTGTGCAAGGGAAATTGTTAAGTGTTTTGTTATGGTGAAATTATTGAGTTAAATATTGTGAGTTTGGAGATTATAAGGTGTACAAAAGGATTTGATATTTTGTATGAAAAATAATTTTTGAGAAAATTATTTTGTGGAGATCTTGAGATAGGTTGTGGTAACCTAACCCTAGTGTTGGCAAAGAAAATTTGATTGTGGTTAAGACAGGTTTTGAAGACATATCTCCATAAAAATAAAAGGTATGGGTACATCTTCCTTGTGAGTAAAATATTGTTGGATTGGATATTGTGAATGCTAAGTTGGAGTGAAAAGGATTGTTTGATAAGCATTGTTGAGTTTGGTTTTGAGATATCCAATATTGATTGATGAAGGTTTTTCTAGAATAAAGGTTGATGATAGAAACCTTGTTTGATAAGCATTGTTGGAAATATTGAGTGAGCCTTCATATGCATGATTAGGGTTTGTGAAATATCATGAGTATCATTATTATGTGAAGTTTATTTGATAAGCATTGTTGAATAAACTTTCATTGAGTGATTGGTTGAGAGGAGTTGATTGAGCATAATTGATTGAAAGTGTTGGAGTGATAGTTCAAGTGTTGTGAAACAAATTGTTCTTGATTTATATTGATAAGAAAATATTGAAAGTGATTGAGATTATGTGAGTGTGAAGCATATTAAGTCTCAAACATTAAGATAAAAAAAAATTAAAGTGATTGAGCATTTATTGTGAGTGTGAAACATATTGAGTCTCTAACAATTCTCTATATTTTTCTATTTTTTGAGATTGGACAAGTTCTAGTGAGGACTTGTTGAACATATTTGAAGGAAGTCTTGGTGAAGACTTATTGAGAAATTGATAAATTTCTAGTGAAGACTTGTTGAGCAAATTGGACAAGTTCTTGAGAGGACTTGTGGATAGATTTGAGGTAAGTCTTTGAGAAGACTTGTGAGCAGAGTTGATTGATTGATTTTTTCAAACCTTGAGTTAAGGTTTGGGGTAGATCTAGTAGAGTTGATTTGTGATTGAGTCAAGCTTTGTGTTAAGGCTTGAGGATAGATTTGAGAATTTTGGTGCAGATTTGAGGATAGGTTTGTGCCAGACTAGAGATAGATATTGAGCAGATTTGTGCTAGACTGAAGGATTATGTTTAGTGCAGATCAAAGATAAATATTAATTTTGCTAGACAAGGACTATGTTTAGTGCAGATCAAAGATAGAGATTGAGCAGATTTGTGCTAGATTTAAGGACTATGTTTAGTATAGATTTGAGATAGAGTTGATAGTAAGCTTTGGAGGTGATAGAGTAGAGGATAGTAGTCTCTAGTGGATAGAGATCCATTAGCTAGGGTAGTGAGGATAGATATTCTAAGTGAGGATAAGAGTATTCAGTGGAGAGAGATCCACAAGCCAGTGTAGTGGAGGCAGTAGTCTTCTAGAGGATCACCAGCCAGAGCAGAGGAGAAGGAGTTCTCCTATGGATAGAGATCCATAAACCAGCTGAGGGGATTGGTGTCTCCTGTGGATAGAGATCCATGAACTTGATTAGGGATTGGTGTCTCCTTTGGATAGAGGTCCATAAACATTGTAATAGGGAAAGGATTCCCAAGAGATTTGTTGAGAAAATTTTAGTGAAATATTTTCTCCGTGGATGTAGCCCACATTGGGTGAACCATGTTAAATTGGTGTCTCTATTGTGTGTGGTGATTTATGCATTGCTTTGATTACTATTGTTGATATTGCCATTGATATATTGCATAATATTATTTGGGAAAGAAAAGTAAAAAGTGGTCTTATATTGTTCACCCCCCTCTTAGTATAAGCTTGTGTTCTTCAATTGGTATCAGAGTGGGTTCCTTCGAAAGAGTTTAATAACTTGAAGGAAAATCTTACAAGAACACAGATGGATTCTCAGACTGGATCTTCAGGGAATTCAACACCATTGTTCGATGGGAACAATTATGCACTATGGAGCACAAGGATGAAGTTTCATCTAATGGCACTTGGAAATGAAATATGGGAAGCAGTTGAGAATGGATACATACCACCAACAACTCCACCTACAGATAAATATGGTAAGCTTCTACATCATTACAATTCAAGAGCAATGAATGGAATTTTGAGAGGTTTGCATGAAACAAAGTTTATAAAGGTTATGCATTGCACATCAGCAAAGGAAATTTGGGATAAGTTGCAAGGCATATATGAAGGAGATAAAAAGGTCAAAAGGGCAAAGTTGCAAAATTTCAAGAGAGCATTTGAAGACCTAAAGATGAAGGATGAGGAAAACATTACGGCATATCTACTTCATGTGGATGAGGTTGTTAACTCCATGCAAGGACTTGGGCTTAAGGTTGAGGAAATAGATGTTTGTGATAAGATTCTAAGGTCACTTCCAAAAAGGTTTAGTGAAAATATTTCAGCTATAGAAGAGGTAAAAGATATTGAAATTTTGACAAGGGATGAATTACATGGTATTCTCATAGCTTTTGAGATGAGGATAAAAGAGGAACCTATTCCCTAGAAGGAAGCAGCCTTCAAAGTTACTAAGAAGACAAAGGGTAAGAAGTCAGATTCAAGCAATGAGTCATCCAATGATGAAGAAGTAAACTATGGTAGAAGGAACAAGGACTCAAGAAAATATAAAGGTACGAAATCAGTTAGATATTTCAATTATGGAAAATATGGTCACTATGCATCTGATTGTCCAGAAGCTGGAAATAGCAATGATGAAGAAAAATAGGATCATAAGAACAGGGAAACAGGAAAACACAGGTACCAAAAGAAAAGTAGGGATGGACAAGGCAAGCAAGGAAAGAAGTTTTTCCAAAGGCATAAGAAGAGTTTCTATGCAGACAAGGCAAGTAAGAGCTCAAGTGATAGTGATGAAAGTTCCTCAGATAATGATAAAGATGAAGTACTATTTCTAGCAAAAGAAAAGGATGATGTTAGAAAAAGGGCACCAATGATTCTCAAGTGTTTTAGATGTGGTAACTTTGGTCATCTTGAAGATAGTTGTACAAGGAATGGATTCAGTTTTAGTGATGATGAATATGAAGATACACTTGAAGGACCAGAAGAAAATTTACTTTTGGCAATAGAAGAAGAAGGAGGTGATCCTATTGAAGATAAATCAGAAAGGAATGAAGATGATCCCAAAGGCAAACAAATAGAGGAAGAATCAGAGAAAGGAGAAGTTGATCTTGAGGGTGAGCTTATTCATGCCCTTGATGCATTAAGGGAGGTAAGAAAGCAAAACTCAAAACTCAAGCTTAAATTTCAAGAATGTGATGAAGAGAAAGGAAAGCTTATAGAGGATCTAACTAACTCAATAGCTAAGACAAGGAGATTCAAAGAGAAGTTAGAAGCAAAGGTTTTAGAATGTGAAAAGTTAGAGCATGAGGTAGCTTCACTAAGGAAGGAAGTAAAAGAGTCTAAGGATAAGTTACACAGGTTTGGGAGAAGCTCAAAGAAATTGGATAAGATTATCAAGACACAAAAACCTACATCAAGCAAGACAGGTCTTGGTTTTGAACAAGTACAAAGAAAACAAGGAGAGGAGTCAATCTCAAGCTCCGAAGAAGAAGAAGCTTCAGAAGAAGAGAGTGTAAGAGAGAGTGAGACTTCTGAGGATGAGTTGGACAATAGAAAGTTCAACAAGGAAAGGAACAATGCACAAATAAGGAACAGATGGAACAAGAACCAGCACAGGGTAAAAGAAACTAGGAGACCAATGGGGTCAAGGCAAGGTAGTTTCAATGGATGATGCTTCTCATGTCATAGGTTTGGGCACAAGGCTACACAGTGCAGGACACATGAAAGATAAGAATATGGAAGTTTCAAAAATAGGTAACTTTTTCAAGGGTATTGCTACTCTTGTAATCAGTTTGGTCACAAGGTAGTAAATTGTAGGGTTCATGAAAGGAATGGATATGGCTTCACCAGGAGAAACCCCAAGATATTTGCACCTTTAAGGAATAACAACATTAAGTGTTATAAGTGCAATAATGATGGGCATACAACAAAGTGGTGTAGAGCAAAAATCCTAGAGACAAGCAGGAACATGAATAGTCAGAGGAATCAAAAGGATCAGTTGAGGAAGAAAGTGGACAAAGGTAAAGATCAGTGTATGCTGGGAGTAGAAATACTCCCACCCCAAAATTAATCACCTCAAGAGGAGGTGGGGGAGGGGCTAAGCTAAGAGTCTCATTCTTAGCCCCGAGCCCCAAAGGTGACCCTTTGCCATTGATGACAAAGGGGGAGAGATTTGAGTAGGGGGAGAGCATTCAGTCAAGGGGAGCAGTTTCTCAGGGAAAGCAACTTTTGAAAAAGAAAAAGGAATGGTAAAAATAAAGGGGTTGCCATCAATGACAAAGGGGGAGATTGTTGGAAATTTTGAGTAGTTTGGTTGTCATTGATGTCAAAAGGATATTGGTTTAATGTCGTCGTCATTAAGGACATCAAGTGGTTTTTCCAAAAGCAAGAAGGTCTTGGAAAGGAATAGGATATAATATTTATTTTTAATATTATATACCTAAAAGGGGCCCAAAGGATGAAGATCCGAGGAAGGAGAAGTAAGTTTAAATTAAATAATAATATTCTATTATTATAATATTTCGGGCCAAATAACAAGGTGAAGAAAAATGAAGTTCAAATTGAAAAGACCCATGAGCAATTTTCAAAAGGTTTAATTTAAATTAAAATATTTTAATCTTTGATTAAAATTTTAATTTAAATTAATAATGGAGGCAAAGGTTTTTAAATTTAATATTTAAAAACTAAATTCAAATTTTTAATTCAAAAATGGGCCGACGTGAGAAATCAAAAGACAATGTGCATTTATATAGGAAATGATTTCCATTTCCCAAAGTTCATCGATACACCCATCGAATGCGAGAGAAGAGAATTTCGAGCGCTGCATCTAAGAAGAAGATAGTTTGCATTTCAAAGAGCTTGGAGGAAATCGAGGCAACAAAGGCCGCATAGTGGTTTGGCATCCCACCGACGGTGGTAGCGCAAGGCAGTTGGGAGAGTGTTAAGGCTTGCATGGAGGAGATCGTGGTTCGATCCACGTGATCGATGTTTTGGAGGAAGAGGCCTTCGTTTGACTTGTTTGGCATTTTTGTGAGGCAGTTTTTTGGGACAACGTGCGTCGTGTGTCTCATGTGGGCACGCAGCCCACTTGGTGGCCTAGCTTGGAGCTAGGGTGTTGGGAGTGCAAGGTCACATGGTCGAATTCATCGAAGTCAACTTTTTGTGGGTAGAACAAACTAAAGGTATGCCATTCGATTTTATTTTCCAAGGTGTTGAAAATTAAATTGTTTTAAGATTGTCGTGAGTGCTTGGGGGAGTTATAAGGTAAAGAAAAATTAAAATATTTTATTTTGATTTTTGGTGATTGAAATTTATAAGGTGTGGAGATTATAAGGTGTATAAGGGAGTTTGCTATGCATGTTGTTTTAATGAAATTGTTGAGTTAGATATTGTGAGTTTGGAGATTATAAGGTGTGCAAGGGAAATTGTTAAGTGTTTTGTTATGGTGAAATTATTGAGTTAAATATTGTGAGTTTGGAGATTATAAGGTGTACAAAAGGATTTGATATTTTGTATGAAAAATAATTTTTGAGAAAATTATTTTGTGGAGATCTTGAGATAGGTTGTGGTAACCTAACCCTAGTGTTGGCAAAGAAAATTTGATTGTGGTTAAGACAGGTTTTGAAGACATATCTCCATAAAAATAAAAGGTATGGGTACATCTTCCTTGTGAGTAAAATATTGTTGGATTGGATATTGTGAATGCTAAGTTGGAGTGAAAAGGATTGTTTGATAAGCATTGTTGAGTTTGGTTTTGAGATATCCAATATTGATTGATGAAGGTTTTTTAGAATAAAGGTTGATGATAGAAACCTTGTTTGATAAGCATTGTTGGAAATATTGAGTGAGCCTTCATATGCATGATTAGGGTTTGTGAAAGATCATGAGTATCATTGTTATGTGAAGTTTGTTTGATAAGCATTGTTGAATAAACTTTCATTGAGTGATTGGTTGAGAGGAGTTGATTGAGCATAATTGATTGAAAGTGTTGGAGTGATAGTTCAAGTTCTATGAAACAAATTGTTCTTTATTTCTAGATTGAGTTGAAGGAAATATTGAAAGTGATTGAGCATTGTTGTGAGTGTGAAACATATTGAGTCTCTAACAATTCTCTATATATTTCTATGGTAAAAACAAGAGAGATTGAAAGTGATTGAGCATTGTTGTGAGTGTGAAACATATTGAGTCTCTAACAATTCTCTATATGTTTCTATGAGATTGGACAAGTTCTAGTGAGGACTTGTTGAGCAGATTTGAGTAAGTCTTGGTGAAGACTTGTTGAGCAGATTTGAAGCAAGTCTTAGTGAAGACTTGGTGAGCAAATTGGACAAGTTCTAGAGAGGACTTGTTGGATAGATTTGAGGTAAGTCTTTGAGAAGACTTGTGAGCAGAGTTGATTGATTGATTTGTTCAAACCTTGAGTTAAGGTTTGGGGTAGATCTAGAGAGTTGATTTGTGATTGAGTCAAGCTTTGTGTTAAGGCTTGAGGACAGATTTGAGGATAGATTTTGGTGTAGATTTGAGGATAGATTTATGCCTAGAGATAGAGATTGAGAAAATTTGTGCTAGACTGAAGGACTATGTTTAGTAGATAAAGATAAAGATTGAGTAAATTTGTGCTAGACTGAAGGACTATGTTTAGTGCAGATCAGAGATAGATATTGAGCAGATTTATGCTAGACCGAAGGACTATGTTTAGTATAGATTTGAGATAGAGCTGAGAGTAAGCTTTGGAGGTGATAGAGTAGAGGATAGTAGTCTCCAGTGGATAGAGATCCATTAGCCAGGGTAGTGAGGATAGGTCTTCTGAGTGAGGATAGAGTCTTCAGTGGAGAGAGATCCACAAGCCAAGTGCAGTGGAGGCAGTAGTCTTCTAGAGGATCACCAACTAGAGCAGAGGAGAAGGAGTTCTCCTATGGATAGAGATCCATGAACCAGCTGAGGGGATTGGTGTCTCCTATGGATAGAGATCCATAAACTTGATTAGGGGATTGGTGTCTCCTTTGGACAGAGGTCCATAAACATTGTAATAGGGAAAGGATTCCCAAGAGATTTGTTGAGAAAATTTTAGTGAAATATTTTCTCCGTGGACGTAGCCCACATTGGGTGAACCACGTTAAATTGGTGTCTCTATTGTGTGTGGTGATTTGTGCATTGCTTTGATTACTATTGTTGATATTGCCATTGATATATTGCATAATATTGTTTGGGAAAGAAAAGTAAAAAGTGGTCTTATACTGTTTACCCCCCTCTCAGTATAATATTATGTTATTCAAATTGAAATAAGCAAGGAGGAGTCAAGTGAAGAGCCAAGGGAAGCCAAAGTAGTAAGGAGTAGTCAAGTGAAGATCCAAGGGAAGATATATTAGTAAGAAGGAGTCAAGTGAAGATCCAAAAACCACAAGGAGGAGTCAAGTGTAGCAACGAAGAGGAGAAACATGCATAACACCTTTTGTAATAATGTATTCACTAGTAGACAACTTATTTCAGAAGGTAAAGAAGATTCTATAATGTAAAATTACGTTAGGGTTATCTTGTGATGTTCCATGCTTAAATTGGAAAATATTAAATGAATATGAAATAGATATAGTGAATGTGTAGATAGAATCCAAAAACTATGCAAATTTAGTGAGCGTTAAGCTCTATTCATGGACGTTAGGGCTAGCACATCATGAACGTACATTCAAGCCACCAAAGGAGAAAATAAAGGTTAGATATATTAATGTTATTAATTGCATTTATTTGAGGAGTCATAAGATGATATGAAGTCATTATAAGCTTAGGAATCACAAGGTAATTATAATATTAGGAGTATTAAGGTGATTATAATCTTAGTTAATGAGTCATAAGGTAATTATAAAGTAATTAAGTTGGAGTTATAAGTATTACATTAAAGTTATTTATTTTTTTGGAAAGTGTGGAGTAATAAGGATTTCTACATTAATTAATTTATTTGGTTATTTCAAGTTTTAAAAGTTATTTTTATAGAAGATCTATTTTAAAGTATTTTCAATTTTTTGAGAAAAATTGAAATTGAAAAATATATTTATAAAAAAAATATTTTGAAATTTTACAAATTCAATTTTGGAGCTAAAAGGTTTTCAACATCAAAGGATTAGGAAAGTTTATAATTTTCAAAATTTATATTTGATTTAGTTTTTAAACTTTGGAGATATAAGGTTTTCTACCTTAGAGGGTTTCATTTTTTTTAATGAGTTCTATTATGTCAAGCAATAAAATTTTCCTTTCTAAATCTCAACTTCTGAAAGGATCAAATTTTTCATCATGGAAGAACAAAAAAAAACCAATCCTAGTTGTAGAAAAACTCTAGGATATAGTTGGTAGAACAAATACAAAACCTAGTGAGGCTACGAGAGAAATACAAAGATTTGAATAAGGTGATGCAAAAGCACTTAAGTTGATAACATTTGGAATAATTAATGAGATTCAACCATATTTAAGTGGAGCAGAAACTTCTACAGAAGCATACATAATGCAAAATATTTGAAGGGAAAAATAAAGCTACTATTCTAAATCTACAATCTCAATTGTATTCCTTAAAATAAATAAGGTGCCCCGATAAAATAAATAAAAAAAAGTAGTAGTAAGAAAATCAAAAGAAGAAGATCGCAGATTCACACAATACACAATATTTATCCTAGAAATCCTCAATCGGGAAAAAACCAACACAGTATTATCTTATTATTGCATTAACTTGACTATCTCCAATACAATAATATTCTTCTTCTATCTCTCCCCAAATCCTAATGCAAGTGCGATATATATAACAAAGGCACATGCACGGATTTTTACAATATCATGGGCAAAAAAAACATGGATTCAAATATAGTAACCCTAAAATCCCATATGGGTCTAAAAATAACTTAAAAAATCCTAAAAATTTTGTACATATTTCCAATACCTTTTAGTGTTAACCCCACCAAAATAACATGGAAAATATTCAATATATTTCCACAAGAAATACAAAGATTTGAAGAAGATGATGCAAAAGCACTTATGTTGATAACATTTGGAATAATTAATGAGATTCAACCATATTTAAGTGGATCAAAAATTTCTACAGAAGCATACATAATGCAAAATATTTGAAGGGAAAAATAAAGCTACTATTCTCAATCTACAATCTCAATTGTATTCCTTAAAAGTCAATAGTGGAGAAAGTATAGAACTCTTTCTTCGTAAAGTAGCAGATATAAAAGTAAAATTATTAACTCTAGGAGAAAAATTAGAAGATAAATTTCTTGTCCAAGTAACATTAATAGCACTTCCAAAAAGTTACAAGCATCTAGTCACATCTTTGCAAGTCTTAAGCAAAGAGACTACATTTGATTATTATTATTATTATTATTTTGGAGTAATACTTCTTATACACATCCACCATGGGGATTTAACCCGGGTCACATAACTAATAATGCAAGTGGTGTCCTTACCTTCAAGAATATGAAGTAGAAAAATTAGTCAAATATGAAATGGCTAATAATGCATTAGTATCTAAAGATGATACATAAGGTAATATTGCTACAACTTCAAGATATAAGAATTCAAGATATTTCCAAATATGTAATAAAAAGGTCCTAGCACAAATTTTTGTAGATATAGTCCAAGAAATCAATATCAAGGAAATTAGATGAATATGAATCAAGGTGGTCAAATAAACAAACCAGTTCAACAAAGGCAATATCAATCTCAATACCGATATAATCCTCAATGACAACAACTACCCCAATATCAATATCAACAACGTCAATATCATCCTGAGTATCAATATGGTCATCAGCAACAACCTTAGCTACAATATAGAGAAGGAAATCAAAAAGGAAATTTAGCTCAAGAAATTCAAGAATTAGAAGAACCATTTAAAGAAAACGAATTCAAAGCCCTTATGGTAAAACTCTTGGTAAATGAAGATTTTTATTCTAAAGGTACTAATGTTGCAAAATATTAAAATATAGGAGAAGAGACTACAAAAATATATCATGACAAAATCAAGACCAATATAGAAAAGAACAAATTAAAGAAGCAAAAGAAGATCAGGAAAGCTCAGAAGAAGATAGCAAAAAGAAAACAAGTGCCAAAACAAGAACCTAATGGATCACATACTGAATATTCTCACTTGAATATTGAAGACCAATATTGAAGACTAAAATCTTCAATAACCAAATAATGTAATACATGGGGGTGTTGAGGAATATTACATTATTTGATACATGCTAATGTACCCCCATGGTACCTTCATAGTACATTTGTAAATATGTAATAGATTAGGGTTGAGTCTATAGTTTAAAGTGTGAGTTATATTTCCTCTTTTATATAAGTGTGAATGTGTAGGAAATGCACATGTGTCATATAAGTGTCAGCGTGTAGGAAATGCACAAGTGTCATGTAAGAGAGAATATCACATGTCTTGTATGTAAGAGTGCAAATATGTAATGTGAGGATATGCATAAGTGTTCTAGATTAGGAGTGCATGTAGGAGTCCAAGAGTCATGTAGATGTGTGCAAGTATATTAGAGTCAAGTGTCCATCAAGTATGCAAGTGACAAGTTGATAAGCCAAGAGTCACGAGACTTGGCATATGAAGAGCAATAGTCAAGTACTTGATGAGTCATGTTACTATGGCTATATTATGGAGACAATGATTCATAGAATATATCGAATAGAATCTAATTCAAATATCTCATTATCTATTTGTAAGAGAAATATGAGTAATAAAGCTTTTATACATTTTGAGCAATTAAAATTGTAAATGTTCTTCATGCATAGTACACGAATGATTCAGGCTATTAACATTCATATTTCAGCATATAAATGAATGTTATTTTATTTATTATATAAGCCTTGATATACACATTAATTTGATCATATTATTCTACTCATATTAATGTTACCTTTACCTTTAATATTTTGGCTATTTTATATTTGATTCTATAAAATATTCTGCAATATTTTGTGGTAGATAGGCTTAAAAAGCCAACTTATCCATAGATGATAATAACAATGCTTTGATAGTTAAATGGAGTGGTGAGGGGTATTTATACCAATACCAAAAAATCCAATTGCATGAATGAAATTAACCTAATATGACATAATATGAGGGATTATAGGTTAATTACAAGTTTATAAGGTGTGTTTAACCATAACAAGGTTAATCGTGGCCCATAGGGCTTGCATAGTAAAATATTACAATAAATTAAATACATTGTATAATAAATTCCCTTAGGACTATCCATTTTACATCATACAATATTAACCTTGGCCATGAATTAGATTGCACTCTCAATATATCTAACCCTCCAAATGATTTAAATCCTAAAGTTATGACGTATAACTATATTTGTAGAAACTTCATTGGGTGCCAATCTTGATTAGTAAGATATTCTAGATCCTGCCTTCATTCTTGGGCATAAAGTATTCAAAATTGAAGTCCCTTGTTACAAATCTATAAATTTTTTTATTTCCTTGTCTTGTCTTATGGTGGTAGCCCCAATATATTCTGCCATTCCTAATTCAATAATAATTAGATGTCTACAAGGTCTTTTGCTCTTTGATCAAGTTATCATATGGGTTTTCAAATAACCCTTCTTGCTTATGCATCATTTCTCATATTTTGGAAAGTAGCATCTCCAAATATTTGGATTTCTTAATTGCTATTTTAGCTCTAGCCTTGGCATTTTTCTCTTTTATCATCATATTAATGATATCATCATCAAGGAGCTTCTTCTAATGGTTGGACACATCAAGCAATTCAATAGTGACTAGCCCCTAGATTTATTTTTCATGCATTGAGTCTTCCAAGGACACCATTATATCCTTGTAGGTTAGGAGATCTCTCTTGGTTTTAGGGATTTTCTTTAATTTTCTACCAATTTTCTTCCTTTTTATTCCCATTTATTGTGCTTGATTTACCATCAGTGTGACCAATTGTTTAAGTACCTCCTTGTACCTATCATATGTAGTCAATTCATTCTCACTTTGCTTAACGATCCTTGCCACTTGGTTGGGATTGTTTTTATCATTGGCTATAAATATAATGCACTTATTGTCACTCACTACCTTGGTATTAATGTTATCTCATAGGCATTTCACCTTTTTAACTTCGGAGGCCTTCTCTTGGCTAGTCATTGCTACTTCTTTTAGTTTAGTGATATCTTCTTCAATCTCAAATAATTAAAGTTTTTTTTTGTTGGGCTTCTTGTTGTTGTTTCAATTGAATTTCTAGTTGTGATTTATCTTGTTTAACTTGTTTCTTTAGTTGGTATTGCCATTGTGCAAGTATTTATAAAAGATATTCTAGTTTTTCTTGCTTATTGGTTTCAATAAGTTGGGATTTGAGGTACTCAACATAATGTTGTAGCTTATATTTATCTTTAGTGTCCTTCCTAAGGGCCTTATTCTCCTACTAGAGTTGTGCCTTTTTTTCTTTCAATTGATCCACTACTACTTCCATTTATGTTGCTTTCCTCTTCAATGCATCATTCTCCACTACCATCTGATCAAATTATAGAGCCATAATGATGGAGAGTTTATTTACAAGTTAGATCATCTGGTAAGGATCTATTATTGTTAGATATAGATTTTACACTTGGGAAATAAAGTCAATATATGCTATGATGGGTCTAGAAGGGTCATTGGTAACTACTTTCACAATGAGGACTTCCTTGCCTCTAGATTCTAATTAGTATTACACGATGACTTGTTCCCAACAAGTTCTATCCTTTAGTTGTTTATATTCTTTTTGAATATTTATCTCCTTTACTTAAAGGGATTCAAAAGCTTCTTGGACATATATTTTCTCTAGTTCACTATAAATGCTCTATACAAAGGTATGGCTAGGCCTTATGGTTGTGCTTGAATCTAGGGCTATTTTTGCAAGTTTTGTTGCACCTATAGTAGGAGTTTTTACCTATGAGATGGGATGGCATGGTCAACATGATGATATGGTAGGTGTAGGTGGAGTGAATTATGGATATGGGTTAAATGGATATGTGTAGGTGGATACCCCTATCTCCAATTAATCCAATGATTCAACTAATAGAGAGACTAGCTATTTGGAAGATGGGCTCACAATGTACGTAACTAATTATTATGAAGTGGTTGCTTCAATGGTAGGTGAGGGAAATGAAGTGATGTATGTGGTGCCACTAATGAGAATCATGGTTGAGGTAAAGTACCTCTAGGATAACCATTGGTCACACTTGTGGATGGTGAGGGAAGTCTAGTAGAAAAAGGGGTGGGATAATATGAATAAGGAGAAGAGAAGAAATAGAGAGGGAAAAAGAAGCAAGAGCAATAAAAAGGAAATGCAAATGGTGGGGAAGAGGTAGTGACCAAAATTTTGACTTTGGTTATTATAAACTTGGAAGGATTTCCTCCTTAAGATATTTTTACTTCTCGAGTTATGACATTGATTACTACTCTACCATAAGTTATTGCCTTATTTATTGAGCTACTAGTTTTCTAAACATGGATCCATGTGAGTCATCTCCCTACTTCTAGAGTCTTTGTATTTATAAAAAGAGCACTAAAAAATAATTTTGCAAGTTGTGGAGAGTCTCATCCTCCTATATATAGGATAGGGGTGGACTAACTTTGTTAGTCCTTGGGTAGGATGATAGCAAGCCATGTTGGTTGATGATTTTGTATCCCTTTCTTCACTCAATTATCACTATTCAACCATCTTTATTGATGTTTTGGCCCCCTAAATTTTCCAAAATTCAAAAATTAAGGATAGATTCATCATTAAAGGACATTTCAACACATGTATCCCAAAGTACGTTTCCTAAAAATAAATGGTACCAAAAAAATCACTTTAAGTGGTGATTGTGGTTGTTAATTGAATTTTAGGATTTTTATATGAAAAATGATTTCAACATGTTTTTACACCTAGAATTCAAATGATGTGTCATTTGAACAGATGATTATTATTTTATGGCCCTAAAAAAGGAGAAAATCAATTGTTGGCTCCAAAGGAAAATTTATTTACATAAATACCCACTTCATTTTCTCATTTTCTCACCATTCATTTTGTTATTAAAATTATACATTCACTTACTGATTATTATTATTGCTAACAATGCTTCTAAAATTTTTACCTTTATTTCTAGGTATAGGTATAACACCCTCTTTCACTCTATTTCTCTCTCTCTTGTAGTTGTAGGTATAACTGAAACCATATACTACTGGTTTGCTACCTTCCATAGAGGAGGATGGGATGCTTTACTAGGATTTGTAGCTAAAAATAATTAGTTTTCATTTAAGGAATAGTTTTCAAGGTAGGTCAAACCCTTTGCAAACATTCTAGGTGTGATCTCTTCTTATTTACTATGGTGATATTGCAAGCAAGATAGGGTAGAAATGATTTGTTTGTCATGTCTATTTTATAAATAGAATGGTCCTTAATACCCTAGGGGTCAAGTAATTATTTTCACTACATTAGGATTAGCCCTAGCTTGTAACATTTTGTGGATAATTTTAGTGCAATTTATCCTTGAATATTCTATTTAATTTTTACTTGAAGTAGGATAATTTTAGATATTTATTGTTAATTTATTGCTTTACTATATTAGTCTATATTTCTTGGTTTATCTTGTATTAATTTGAATAATTGTATGAGATATCCCATTTTTCTACAAATATTTTGGTGAACCTGATGTGAAATTGCATTTTGAGGTATTTATTTTTGTTTTTATTCCTTAGGGTTTAGTAGGTTAGTTTTCATAGGTTTTGTGTTAGCTATCACTTTTTTTCTACGTGTTGAATAAAAATGATAGTTTTTCTCTCTCTTAGGGCTTTCCCAAAAATATAATTTTATTTGTTGTAAGGGTTTTTATAGTTTATTTTATTAAGGATAGTATTTTTATGAAATATGTCTATGTGGATGAGATGTACCCTTAAGATCTCATCCAAGATTGGATGAATGGGAATATGCTCCCAATCAACCTTTGGAGTAGGTTATTTCCTATAATACTAGCTAAACTAACAAGGGGGCTAAAGACTAAATAAATAAATGAGAAGGGTTAGAATGTAGAAATGAAAACTGGTTAGGATTCAACAACAAGAAACATAAGGTATGAGACTTGGATGAATTCTTGGAGGAGATTAGCATTGCTACTAGAATACGCTAAATAGAGTGGCATAAGAGGATTTTAATGGAAAAATTTAAGTAGCGGTGTTAGAGGGTTTATGTGGAAAATATCTAAGCAACAACATTCGAGGATTTTGTGGAAAAAACTAAGCAACGATGTAAGAGGATTTTTGTGGAAAAATTTGAGCAGCAGTGTTAGAGGGTTTCTGTGAAAAATATCTGAGCAGCGACATCTAAGGGGTTTGTGAAAAAATTGAGCAACAACGTAAGAGGATTTATGTGGAAAAATTTGAGCATCAGTGTAAGAGTATTTCTATGGAAAAAATCTGAGCAACAATATCCAGTGGTTTTGTGGAAAAAACTGAGCAACAACGTAAGAGGATTTTATGGAAAAAACTGAGCAAAGACGTAATAGGATTTGCAAGGAGGAGAGGGTTTTTTTGAGGTTATCGCCACTGCCACAACAGGTTATGATTGATCCATCATCATCATTGCTCGGTAATAGCTGAAGATCTAACTATAATTTTGATGAAAGATCAAACTATGAAGGAGGTAAGGATTCATATTTCTTATATTTAAATTTTCATTAGAATAAGTTTGTTGGCTTCAATCATGAAGTGCATGTTGGAATATTTTCAACATTGCCTCCTTAGTCCTAAGTATTAATTCATAGTATTTAGTTTTAGTTTAATGTTTTGATTTACATATTTCTAATTAATTTGATTAGCATACGTTGAGGTTTTGGCTTGGTTGGTCAATGTTTGACCATAGTCCAAGATTAGCATGTTGTTAGGATAAGAGCTATCTTTAAGTTAGTATTTTGTAATAAGTTTAAGAGGATTTATCTCAACCATCGTGTCTATTTTTAGTTCTTTCAAGAACTATAAAAGTATGTAATGCATTGGTGATCAATAGAATAATTTCACCATTGTTTCTCATTTGGTATCAGAACAGGTTTGCTCAGATAGATCAAAACCTATGGAGAGTGGCATGAAGAGATCTGAAGCATACACTTTGTCAGAGAAACTCAAGTGGCCAGCACTCAGCAGATTTGCAAGAAAGAGATTGATTAAATCATTAATATATCATGAATTATGAGGGATTTTATTATGAAATTTTGAGGGTTTTTATATAATTGTATCAAGAGGATGCAGTCAAAATTTTAGGTGATTTGGAGCTAATTTGCTAATTTTATTAGCATTTTGAGTTTTTAAATAAAATGGTTTTATAAGGTGGAATACAGGGTATTTGCTTCTCAAATTTTGAAATAAATATTATTTAGATAAAATCATAATTCAAAAAAAAATTCAGGTCATTTGGATCTGTATTGATTTATTTATGTGAATATTGATTTTTTCTTAAAAAAATCCTAGATCCAGAATTGTGATAAAAAGGGAAAAAGTAAATGATCACATATTTTTCACCTTTGTGAATTTTCTTCTGAAATTTAGAGGGTTTTCATATTATTATCTCAGGAATATAGAATATTCCTTTTCAGAAATTTTAGAGTTGTATGGATTGATTTTTGTGAAGAACATTGAGGTTGTCTCAAAAACCCTCTAAGATCTAGAAAGGGAAAAAGTAAATTGATCACATATTTCTCATTTGTGTGAATTTGGATCTGAAATTTAGTGGATTTTCAGATAAGTATATCATAAGTCTACAGGAAATTTTTTAGTTTGTTTCAATCAGTATTGATCGATTTATGATAAATTGGGTGCTTGAGACTTTGGTAAATAAAAGGAAGCCATGTATGCAGACTTGGTTGTACCAAAATTTGATGGAGATAATTATGCTATTTGGAGCATAATTATGAAGACCTTATTCAAGGCTCAAGAATTATGGGATATATTTAAATAAGGCTATAAGGAACCCATTTGGAGCAAGCTACAAGGCTAGGAGAGAAAAGAGGAGTAGCAATATGCAAATTGCTTAGCTCTTATGGATTTGAGGAGAGGAATGGAAAATAATGTTTTTCCTCTCATATCCAATTGTAGATCAGCTACAATGGCATGTCAAGTGTTGAAGTATGCTTATGGGTTTGATGAGGATACCCATAAAGCCATGTGTGACAATCATGAAGATTGTTTAAGCAAGGAGGAGCCTTGCTTCCTTGAAGAAGTTTCTGAATTAGATCCTTTTGAAGAGTCTTGTGAAGACTCATATGAAGGTATGTCTTTTGCAGAATACATACATTATTATAATGGAGAATTATTTATTGAAGAGCAAGACATAATTGAAGAAGAGCCTTGTGTGAAAGAGAGAAAAAAATCCCTTAATGGAGAAGAGGATAAGAAAGAGGAAGAGCCTTGTACAGATTTCCTTAGAGAGAGTCATTGTGAGACACAGATCATTGAAGACATGTCTTGTATAGGAATGGTATACTTTGAAAGCATTCACATTGATAGCAAAGAGGAAGAAGAATTTGAATATAAATGAAGAGAAACACTCACATTGGAGTGTTCCTTGCTTGAAGATCACCAAGGTGAGATGTATGATGAAGAATATCTCATGAAGGAGACATATGAAGAAGAGTGTCTTATGGAGAAGACACCAAATCAACTATTTGTTGAAGAATACTTCATGGAGAATGCATCTACAATTCTCATGGAGGAGAATAAAGAATATGATTATGGAAAAGCAATGTTCATGGAAGACTATTGGCTTATTTTTGTTGAATACCATTCACTTGGAATGGATGTGTGCTCTCTTGACAGAGCAAATGAAGATCTCCTACAAGGAGAAGATAAAATTGTTAGAGTTCCTCTAAAGGGGGAGAAGAATGTGAAAAATGAGATAGAAACAAAAAATGAAAATGAGATTGCTAATTTTCTTGCTATAATGGCAAAGAAAACATCACTCATGGATGATGATCACTCACTTGGAGTGACTACATTGCAGAAAGAGAGTTGTCGTGAAAAGGCAACAATGTATGATTGCTTGAATGAATGGTGTTTTAACACACCAACATGGATTGAAAAAAGGAGGAGAAATATTAGTGAAGATTTGATGGTTGATCTTGAAGCAACATACCCTAAAGGAGAACTACTACAAAATAGCTTTATGGGAAGCACCAAATCTACTCATACTAAAGGTAATGTTTTTATGATTAATGATTTGTTTTTTGTGAGCAGGAATGAAAAGAAAGGAGAATGTATTACAAAAAGTCTTCTTGGAGAGAAGACAGTGATGGAGAACTTAGGTCACATGGATCAAAATGATGTGTTCAAAATTCCTTGGGAGAAGGAATATTGTAAAGCCATTGTTTTGAGAGAATATTTGTGTGAGGAGCAACTTTATGTTGCATATGTAGTTGGTTATTATATGGCCATATTTGTTGTGATATTTTGTGTGGAAATATGTAAAATATTTTTATGGTATAATCATCTATGTGAGATGATTAATTGTAAATACTCATGTGGAGTATTGTTTAGTGTTGAAGATATAAAGAAGATAAAAATGTGAGAGCTTGGTTTAAAGACCATAATGATAAATATGTAAGAGAGTGGTTGCTGAAAACCATAAGAGGAGATACTTTTGTTGAAGGGGGAGCTAATAAACAAAAGAAGGCACTCAAGCATTTCCAGGAAATTCCACATGAAGAGTGGAAGGAGTGCCACCATAAGTATTTTGTAAATTCTGTTTTCTTGATTCAATATTAGAGGAAACGTAAGAGAAATATTTTCTTCCAACTCTGTGATGCTTAAAGAACTCTTGCATGAGTGTCTTTAGCATCAAGGGGGAGAATGTTGGAATATTTTCAACATTACCTCCTTAGTCCTAAGTATTAATTCATAGTATTTAGTTTTAGTTTAATGTTTTGATTTACATATTTCTAATTAATTTGATTAGCATGCATTGAGGTTTTGGCTTGGTTGGTCAATGTTTGACCATAGTCCAAGATTAGCATGTTGTTAGGATAAGAGCTATCTTTAAGTTAGTTTGTTGTAATAAGTTTAAGAGGATTTCTCTCAACCACCGTGTCTATTTTTAGTTCTTTCAAGAACTATAAAACTATGTAATGCATTGTTGATCAATAGAACAATTTCACCATTGTTTCTCAGTGCATGTAATGAATCTAGGGTTTGCAAAGTGAAGCACAGAGGAATTAATTCGAAGGGGTGAAAGGATTTATTTTTCTAGGGAGGAATATTTCTATGCATGTGAACAACAGTTTGAAGAATTTTGTTTGGCTAGAACTACGGAGTGCACACAGTAAAGCTAGGGTTTACAAGTGAAGCATAGAGAAAAGTAAAAAACACAAGAAGTAGTATTTTATTTTTCCTAAAACTAGAATGTGCTCAGATATATTTATGTGAATAAAATGAAGGTGAATCCAGTTCTTGAATAATATCTTTAAAAAATGACGCAAGAAGCATCATCATTTTTCAAAATAGAAGTACGCTCAAATTTGTTCATGTGAAGAAATTGAAGGCTAGACAACTAAATTTCCAGTTTCAAAGCATGCAAAAGTATAATTTTGAATATTGGTTTTTTTTTTTTTATGGAGAATGAAGAGTAATTTTTGGACTTCTTAGAGGACCTCTTTGAGGGGCAACACATTTTTCAACTCCAAGGGCCAAGGGTCCCATTTTTGAACAAGACTTAGAAGTTGAGAAGTGGGGGTCCTTGGGTTTTTTGAGTGATCAAGAATACTACTGTAGGTGATTAGAATTTAGTGGATAAAGGGAAGTCTATGTCAAAAGGTTTATACCAAGTCAATTTTCCTATTGATTGCTCATTCTCAGTTGTCTCAAAACACTCTACTCAAGTTATGGGTCTAGTGAATGAGTAAGCATTTCATTGCGGGGAAGAAAAACTTGAGTAGGCTCCAAAAAACCCAAACTCACTTTTTCAAACAAAGTATCCTTTGTTTGGTTCAGGTTTTATTTGTAAAATTTTTGATTTGGAGGTCGTAAGTGGAGTGGGTCAAAAATTTCAATTAGCATAGTCTACAACTCCGATTACTAAAGTGCATAAGACACAGAAAGTGGTTAAAAAGAGAAGGTCAAATATCAGAATGGTACTTGGGAAATACTTGAGGATGGAACAAGTTTTGGAGTTTTTGGGAAGGCCCTCATTGGAAAGTTTCATGGACGTAAAATAGTTGATAATACACTAAATGAGTGGTTGTAGAAGGTATGGGTCCCAATTTTAGGATATGGGCCAATTTTTCACTTACTTTCTAGAGGATGGATAGGTTTTCTTTTTCGATCTGAGGAAGATGCATAGAAAATTTTTAGAGGTTGTTGGTATTGGGGGTTTTATTTTTTGGATTTGAAGGTTTGGATGACTTGCTTTGATCCTAGGAATGAAGTTTCTAGAATAATCCCAATTTAGGTAAAAATTACAGGTCTGCCAATGGAGTTATGGTCAGAAAGATCTTTGAAAAATATTGAAGATTCATTAGGTAATGTTGGTCATCAAATCTGCATAGAAAAGGATTTTGGGTAAATGTATGTGCCCTAGACCTGGACCAACATTGAAATGCCAAAGGGAAGAGATGCCCCTCGTGCCAATATCCAGAGAAAGGCCGACTCCTATGCTAATCTACTTTGTTGTTTTGAGATAAGGGTGCAGGAAAGAGATAAAAGGAGTTAGGGTTAGAGAAAGAAATAAAAAAGGGGTAAGGAAAGGGAGATTGGTGATTTAAGGTGGGAGAGAATAGGAAGCACGATCACTAACTGACAACTTGAATAGAAGCAAAGAACACCAAGAATAAATGAAAGAAACGCAATATCGGCCTTCGTATGTATCCTTTAGGCAAGTTTCAGGGTACAGTCCCCAATCGCACACCAGACGTAGGGTTCAACTTTCTTAGTATACGAATGAAGAAATACAAAAGAATCAAGCACATAATGCAGCATAAAATAAATCCAGTATGACGTTTTTCCACTCCTATGTATCCTTCAGACGAGTTTTAGGGTACAGTCCCCGATCGCACATCGAACGCAGGGTTCAACTTTCTCTATATGCAAACGAAGAAAGACAAAAGAATCAAGCACAAAAGGCAGCATAAAAGAGAGAAATTGAGCCCAAAGCTCTTTAGTATTAATCGCAGGACATCAAATTACAACAACTTTCTTAGTAGATAGTTCCCCCCATATTTTTACATTAAAATGTCTGGGTTTTTATAGAGGACTCGACCCTCTGAGCCATGATTACATAGGATGACAAAGTATACTCTTGAGATCTGAGAAGTCGGCACCTCGCGGCCCTCATGATTGAGCTTTCAAATCCATTACCAAAACTGGAAACTGTGAAGCTGTCAACCTTGGAAACATGCATTGATAAGCAGTCTGAGTGTCCTTGGTTTTTGGGTGCAATGCTCGAGTGGTTGCCATGCTTGCCGAGCTCTCCTTCAGGGACTGACACTTCACTTCCAATTGCCAAAAATGAGCAACAAGCTTATCGGGCAAGTAAGAATGCATTTATGAGGCACTTGATCATCTCAAGAAAATACTTGGGTTGGAGTGCATGCCCCTCGCACAAAAGCAACATGTCACGATATCACAACATTTCTATGTCTTCAACTTGGTTCTTCTTCTTGCATCACGAAAATATGACATGTCATGAAATCATGACATGTCTATGTCTTTGTCTTCTTTTCTTGCCTTCTATCATGAAAATGCGACATATCGTGATATCGTGACACATTTTGTCTTCTGCTCTTCCTCCTTGCTTTCAGCCATGAAAATGTGACATGTCGCAATATCGCGACACTTTTCTTCTTTTGGTCTTCCTCTTTTCTTTGAGCCGTGAAAATGTGACATGTCGCGATATCGCGACACTTTTCTTTGTTTGTGCTTCTTTGTCGCTGTCGGCCGTGAAAATGCGACATGTCATGATATCGTGACACTTTTTGTCTTCTGCTCTTCCTTGTCGCTGTCCGTCATGAAAATGCGAGATGTCACGATATCACGACACTTTTTCATTTTGCTATTTCTTCTAGCTTTCAACCGTGAAAATGCAACATGTCGCGATATCATGACATTTCTATGCCTTCAACTTGGTTCTTCTTCTTGCATCATGAAAATGCAACATGTCGTGATATCGTGACACTTTTCCTCCTTGCGCCTTTTCCTTGCTGTCGGTCGTGAAAATGCGACATGTCGTGATATCATGACACTTTTCCTTCTTGCGCTTTCTCCTCACTGTGAGCCACGAAAATGTGACATGTCGCAATATCGTGAAACTTTTTCCTTCTATGCTTCCTCCTTGTTGTCGGCCGTGAAACTACATGTCGTGATATCGCGACACTTTTTCTTTATTGCGGTGAAGCTATCTTCTTTGGCCTATTTGGCAGCAAAGCTCTTTCTTCTTCATTCTATGTACAAGGGGATGACATTGGAAGCCAAAATTGCTGCAACACTTACAAATACTTTCAAAGCAACAAAAATAAATACTTTTGCAAAAGGAAAGACTACAAAATTTTGATTTTTTTAATTTTTTTCTACCCCTTGTGCAATGTGATAAAATTTTCAACAGGTACAACATTGGATATAGATATTTCTTTCAAAACTAGTATTTGTTTGTCTATAGCTCAGCTTTTGGTTGATATGGATATCAATGAAGGCTTATTGGAATGTATGGAGATAGTTGTGGGGAATACAATTCATAATCAAATCTTGGATTATTTGAATATTCCAGTTAGATGTGTTTGTTGTCATGTTTATGGAAATATTTCTAAGGAATGTTCTCAAGCTTTCACACAGAAAGTATGGAGGAGAAAACAAATGACTAGTGGAGATTTCAAGTCAGTTAAAAACAATCAAGAGATACCTATTTTTAGAGATCAATAGTGCTCCTTGATTTGGAACAAAAAAAAAATGTTGTTGAACCTATAACCAAAACTCTAGAGAAGGAGGAAGAAATTTTGGGCCTAGATTTATCTTCATTTCACTATTCACAAGTTGTTAGAGAACGAGACAAATTCATAAATAAAACTATCAAAGGATTGGAATCTAGTGCTATTAAGTTTGTTGATCAGACATCTAAGCCTTATGATAATTACTGTGCAATACATAAGAATAATATAGACTTAGATAATAAAGAACTTTATACACTACCTTATGAATCTTCGAAGAGAAGTCCCAGAGACAAGGAATTTTCTAATATTTAGGACAATGTACCGATAACCTCAAACATATTGAATAGAGATTGTGATCCAAATATTTCTACTATTGGGAGAAGTCTTTGTGACCTATCAGGTGAATCTGCTAGGGAGGTATTTATTTTAGGGGATGATTTGGAGACATGATCCTCTTGGAGATATTTGTTGTGTTATAGGAAAAGGGAATCAGAGCTGAAAAATTGTGCAATTATTAGAAGGTTGGGGTTACATCTAGAACATATAAAGGAATCTTCCACTACTTCAGCAGGTAGGAAATCATTTCTTTTTCATGCACAGGAGAAGGCTTTGAGGGAAATTTAGTAGGGTAAATAAAAATATATCAAAGGGGTCCTTAGAGTAGGATAAAATCCCTCTAATATATTTAGATGATCTTGTTATCCCTTAATATTTGAGGTCTTGGTAGTCCCTCTAAAAGACATGCCTTAGCCAAGCTGGTGGAAATTCATAATTCATATGTTATACTTCTACAAGAAACCATGGGGGCAAGTACAAAATTCATTGAAGGGTTAATTAAATTGCTTAGGTACTGGGAGTTCTTGGCTCTGGATGCTACAAAAAATTTAGGGGGTGTTTTTACTAGCTGGAAGAAAATATTTTTAATTATTATTTCTTTATGGTTTTAGGCTTGTGGACATGTTAGAAATAGCTTATATTACATTATTTGGGTCATGTAAATGTACCTTCCTTGGTACATACTTAGGACATTAGATTACTTTAGGGGGAAGTTATCTAGTTACTTCATGCAATGTAATAAATGCACAAGTGTCAATGTGCAAGTTGTAAATGTGCAAGGTGTCCCTTGTACAACTAGGTAGAGTGTTGGCCAAGGAACTTATCTTCCTATATAAAGGGCCATAGATAGAGTGTGAAGATATAGAGGAGAGCATAGTAGTGTAGGATAGACACAGTAGTGTAGAGTGTGTGAGCTATAAGCTCAGAGCTCATTCATTGAGCAATAGCTTGTATCATGGAGTGTTCATTTCCTCCATAGCTACTATTGTACTCATTTTTGTCATTTCTATTTATAGCATATTTTAGTCATCTCATAGATTTACTTTCTTTCTTATTATTCTGCATCTTGTGAATGCTATCTCCCATTGCATGTTGTATCAAAATCTAACAGTGGTATCAGAGCTACGGTAGATCAAGCTATAGTAGATCAATAGGAAAATCACCATTATCATTGATCCTAAGTTTTTTGTCAACCTGATGCGCCATTGGACCAATCACTATCAAAATTTCTTAGAAGAGTCTAGGTGATAGAATTAGGGAGAGCCACAAGTGAGGACTGAATGAAATCTTAGTTTTAGAAATACTGAGATTGCATATGGCTAGAGTCTTTCCATAGAGTTGTAGAAAAACTCGTGAAGACTAGGACTCAACATTTGATCCACTAGTTTGATGAAACAACTAGTGAAGCTCATCTAAGAGATCTAGAAATATTTACCTGAAGTTTCTTTTATTGCAGGGAATTAATTCTCAGATGATTGGGACACCTCCTACAATAGAAATCTAGGAGACCTCAACTTCGTTGCCCGAAGGTCGGAGTGCCTTCATAGTGTAGAGATTAGTTGTTGTAGAGAGGAGAATACTTTAGAAGAAACTTCTGGAAAAGAATCATGGTGAAGTCAGGAGATAGGAGATCTCCATTGCTAGATTGAAGAACTTCACAAAAAGAAAAAGGCCATAGAAGCCAAATTCAGAAGAAAAGGCCATAGAAGCCTTGATCTAGAAGAAAAGGCCATAGAAGCCTAGAAAAGGCCATAGGAGCCTTGATATTGAAGAAAATGCCATAGAAGCATAGAAAAGGCCATAGAAGCCTTGATATTGAAGAAAAGGCCACAGAAGCCTTGATATTAAATAAAAGGCCATAGAAGCCTTGATACTAAAATAGGCCACAGAAGCCTTTATCCTGAAGAAGACTCTAGAAGAGAGTACCTAATTCAGAAGCATATTTTAGTACTAATATTTTTGTTGTAGGTAAAGGAGATCCAGTAAGTCAGGAAAGCTTCCTACAAGAAATTTAGGAAGAGTATCCTCTTTAGAATCAATCCAGCACCTAAAGCAAAAGAGATCAAGAGGAGATATCATTGAAGAACTTCTAGACAAGGAAGAAGAAGGACTAGGAGAGTCCTACTTGAATCCAGAAGTAGTAGAATCAGATATCCAGGAGAAGGTCTCACCACCAACACTTCCAAAAGTAGAAGGTTGAATATAAGGTCTCAAGGAAGACCAGAAGAAGCTGCAAGATCAAAGACCTTGGTGAGGTCTCGATGAGCATCCAGTAAAAGGCTAGGAGAGCCTTGCTAAAGAAATCATCAAAGGAGAACTCACTGGAGAAATCCACTACCAAGGAGAAGCCCCTGATAGTGAAGGACTTGGGACAATTATCACCATCCAACAACAAGCCCAAGAGGAGGAGAATTTGGCAAGGAGTGCCAAATCTAAGCAGAAGAAGAATCCAGTGAAGACCTCAAGATATTCAAAATATTGAGAAGAAGATCCTGCTTGAAGTCAAAATTTGACAAGAAGACTTGAAGATAGAAGAAGCTCATCAAATCTAGGAGATTTGAAGATTACCTCCCACAACAAGAGGACACCACTTCAAAGATACATAATTCTCCAAATATACAACAGAAGGAGGAGACCACAAGAGGAGAACAAAGTCACCAAATATTAGGTTCATGAAAGGAAGTTTGAGACCATCATTTGGTGAAGAAGGAGTTGTTCAAAATATCTACAAAGAGCTGCAAGATCTTACTCAAGAAAACTTTGATCTAAGCACCAAGATCTACATCCTCTACAAAATTGTAAAGAAGCTACAAAAGTTTTCAAAAAAAGGCAAGCAACTATTGGTGCAAGTATATTCATTAATTGAATTACTTTTAGATTTATTAAAGCACCTTAATCCAGATTAAAGTTGCAAAAAGAGATTTATATTACAGTCTTCAAAAGTGCAAAAAGAAAGGTTCCTTTTAAGGTTCATTTGCACATTAGGAGTTGATTAGATTTCATAATTTCAACTATCTATCAACTACCTATCATCTACTTTGGAAAGCAAAAGAAGACTATCTCCTAATATCTTACTTATAAGAAATTTGTAGAATAATTCTTGAAGATTCATTTCAGATTATTCTTGATTAAGTTGCAGTAAATTGATTAAGTGCATTTATAAGTTTTTGAGAGTTATTTGGAGTGATAAGGTGTAATAGTTAGTGCATTAAAAAATGAAATATTAGTGGGTTCATTTGCACTACTATATTACTCTCAAAAGCTTTGTGTTTGTGTTCTTGAGAAAGGCACAAATTCAAAACTTGTCAAAGTGTCTAAAGACACTATTGGTGCACAAAAATCTGCAACTCTTAGTGGCCAATAGAAGCCACCAAAATTGGTTAGTACAAGCAAAGAAAAGCTAACAAAAAATAAGCTTCAAATATTGAGACTTGGTGAGTCTCAAATCCAAAGCACTTAGGGGTTAGTGCAACTAAAACAAAGCTTCTATTTTATAGTGTTTACAAATCTTGGATTCACCATAAAATATCCAAGAAAAGAGGGTAAGGAGTCTACTCAAAAGGACATCCTCAAAACCCTCATTTGTGCATTCAAAAATCTGCTACAAAATCAGACTACAAAACCTAAAAAAGGGAGTGCAAAAAGGGTGCAAAAGAAAGTGTATTATTCACAAGGTATTGCACTACATTGTCCATAGAAAGGAAGTAGATAGAAGGTGCCATTAAAGGCACAAATGTCATAGGGAATCCAGCCAAGAAGGATGTATGAAAAGCACTCCATATCCATGGCACAAGGAGCCATAAAAAAGGCTCATTCCTCACATATCTTGGATGGATGAACCTGCACAACACAAGCACACAGTAGAAGATCAATATCCTATAGTTACATAGAAGAAGAAGGAGCCATACTACAAGAAAAGGTGTCACTATTACCTCATCCAAATGTGCATGAACAATGCTGCAATTTGCATATCAAAGAGAACCAAAAGTGAGGAGAAAAGGTGCTAATTGCAAAGGTCTAAAACTTGGTGAAGAAAATCCACCAAAGGTAGCATCTTCCATGCCATTCAAAGCTCCAATACCACCTCAAGGATCGACTATGAGAGAAAATAGTTTGCTTGCACTTCAAGGAATGTAGCAAGCAAAGGAAGAGGCATAAAGAAGGAGTTACATTCTCCTTGGAGGTGTTACGATGATAGATGCCATGCAAAAACTTTGAGTGCCACTTGGCACAATCTCTCAACAATGCTTAACATCCAAGAAACCTTACAAGGAAGGTTACAAGTACCTACTCAAATTTGAAGCGTTACAACAAGATTTTGGTGCCCATAGACCATGTGGAAGAGGAGTTACATTTCTCCATTGGTGTTATCATTCGAACAATGCAAGAAGGAAGAAGATGTTTCAGATATTACACTTGCAATGGACGTCCAAGAAAGCATTGAAGTGTAACTGAAGTGACACTTGTCACTAGGTTGACTACCTATTAAAGGCTCCTTGGACCAACAATTTCAATGCAACATTTGAACGAGGCATTACAACGCATTTATGTTCGAGACGTGGGAGCCATCACAACATGGAAGCAAGGTATAGAGCATTCAATGCTCTGGTCTGAACATAGTCAAAGCAGCTACAGTCAACAAGTGCAGCCATTACACGTCTAAAATCAATGTCGATTATTGCTTGGTATGAGGTAAGGTTTATTCCTATATTTATATTCTTTCATCTCTAGGGAGTTATAAGGTTGAATTTAGAGAAATATAATTATTGAAAGCAATACCTCAAAGGGAATTATTTATCAAGCTAATATAATATTTGCAATATTGAACTTAGGAGTAATAAGGTTTTCTACTAGCAATTAACCTTAATACTTGCAAATATTATTGTGATCTAATTTTTCCAAAATTAGGGAGTCATAAGGGTTACTACATCAAACTAATTAAATTGGAAATTAGATACACTTGGATTAAAAACCTAAAGGGATATTTAAAGAGAGTTTTATCAAAGCATTTTAAAGGTTGGAAATTTATAATATTATTGTCTCAAATCTTCTCAAATCGAGACAAAAGATCCAACATTAAAACCTCTTTAAATTTGGGAAAAGTGCTTAGTTCAATAGGAGCAATAAGGATAATAGAAGTTGATTTTGGTATTTACAAAACTTTACAAAATCAACCAAAATTGAACTATAATTTACAAAAGCACTTTATAGCTTATCCAAAACATACTAGGGAGTCATAAGGTATTCTACAAAACTTGGTAATATCAACATTTATCAAAATTATCAAGTTGCAATATATAAGCTTTCTACAAAACCTAAAAATCCTTAAGAGTATATATTCTCATACTAGGGAGACATAAGGAAGCCTACAAAACCAAGGATTAATAAAGGTTTTACCAAATCAAGCTTATATACTTCTATCAAGGATCATATATCCTAATAGGGAGCCATAAGGATGTCTACCTTCCAAAATACTGCAAACACCAATAAGGAAAAATTTAGTGCCATAAAACTTGGGATCATGAATCTACTCTTGAAATAGAAAAGAATGATAGATCTAACTTCTAAAATAATCCATAGTGAAGCCTTAGAAGATAACTTTGACACTATGGAATGCTATCTTCAAACTCATCTCAATGAAGCTATTGGCAATGGAGAAAGTGATATTACACTTTCCTTAGATCTTGTGAGCATATTATATATGGCATTACTCACATATAAACACTACAAGAATGAAAATGTAGAACAAAAGGGATTGATAGAACTACTAAAAAAGAAGGTAGAACTAAGTGAGTCATATCTAGAATTTTTTTCAATCCTCATGCATAATTGGCACTTCAAGTTCTACTAACTCAAGATCTTATCATGATGCCCTAAGTGGTTGTTCAGAAGCATCTGTACAAATTGAAGACAAGAAAGGAGAATCTTCCATACAAGAACCAAGTAGCAACACAACCACCTATGAAAAAGTAGAGACCAAATTCAAAGGCAAAGCTAAGGAAGAAGAAGGAGATGAATCCAATGAAGGAGGAATACAGTGCAAGGTCAACTAAAAGAAGAACCTACAACTTCAACCTATTTTTGTATCATCTAAATACTGAAGCAACTACAGAAGGACCAAGTACAAAGCTCTTTTAGCAAGAATGATAGGTTTTGAAGATACTAACAACTTGCTTGAACAGGTTACAAAAATCGGAGAAGAAGAATCAGAATTCCAAACTCAAGAGGAAGATCCACATTGAAGACTAAAGTCTTCAATACCCAAATATTGTAATACATAGGGGTGTTAGAAATAGCTTATATTACATTATTTGGGTCATGTAAATGTACCTTCCTTGGTACATACTTAGGACATTAGATTACTTTAGGGGGAAGTTATCTAGTTACTTCATGCAATGTAATAAATGCACAAGTGTCAATGTGCAAGTTGTAAATGTGCAAGGTGTCCCTTGTACAGCTAGGTAGAGTGTTGGCCAAGGAACTTATCTTCCTATATAAAGGGCCATAGATAGAGTGTGAAGATATAGAGGAGAGCATAGTAGTGTAGGATAGACACAATAGTGTAGAGTGTGTGAGCTATAAGCTCAGAGCTCATTCATTGAGTAGTAGCTTGTATCATGGAGTGTTCATTTCCTCCATAGCTACTATTGTACTCATTTCCATCATTTCTATTTATAGCATATTTTAGTCATCTCATAGATTTACTTTCTTTCTTATTATTCTGCATCTTGTGAATGCTATCTCCCATTGCATGTTGTATCAAAAGCTAACAGGAAAAAATTATTTTTTAAAGACTTGGGTTTGAGGTTATCAGTTATTAATTGTTATGGTACCTATGAAAATAGACAGGTCTTCTGGAAATATTTTTTCTCTTAAAGGTGTGTTAGAGATGAAATATTTATCATTAGTAGGGACTTAAATTTTACTATGAATAGAAGTGACGTATGGGGAGAATCTGCAAGACTTGATAGACTTGGAGATTACTTCAAGCATAAGATTGAATAAGCTAGTTTAATTGATTTGGAACCAATAAAATTAATGCCTACGTGGAGAAACAATAGAGTTGGGGAAGTTGGGATCTCAAAGAGGTTGGATAGATTTGTGATCTTAGAGTCATTATATAATAAAATAGACAAAAAACAGTCATGGGTTGAGATTGGAGGTGGCTCAGATCATTCTTCCATACTTCTTCAATTATAAATTCAAGAGGCAAAACCTACCAGTCCTTTTAAGCTCAATCCAATTTGGTTGGAGGAAGAAGATTTTCAACAACTGATTAAAAAAGAATGGATTGGTTATGACTAAAGTTTTAGGTCATTAGCGAGTTTTCAATTTGTTGCTGCTTTAAAAATATTAAAATGAGTTGTGTCATATTGAATTGCAGTTAAAAAAGGAGAGTATGGATAGAGATCTCAATTTTGTGGAGAAGGAAATTTTAAAAATTCATAAAAAGAATGAGGCTAGTTTTTCTAAATAGGAGGATAAAATAAGACTTTTTGAACTAGAAATTAAGAAGAAAAAATTCTTGGAGTGGAAGGAAGCTGAATGGAGAATGAAAAGTAGAGCTGTATGGTTAAAAAAAGGGATGAAAATACTAATTTTTCATAATTTTTCTAATCATAGGAAGAAGGTTAACACTATCTGGGAGATGCAAAATGAAGAAGGTGTTAGGATCCTCCATCCTAATAATATTAGTTAGTATTATTAATCATTTAATCATTTAATTATTATATTATTAACTCATAAAGTGAACCATCACATCTCTTCATAACGTGAACCATCATGTCTCTTCACCAACATAGCTTTAGGGTAGATATATATATTAGGTTGGCCATTCACACAAATCATCCAATAAGAAGAATATATATTTGTTTAAACCCATTGGAGGGATTTCCCAAACCAATGCAAAAGGTGATTCTATTTATTTATTTCTCCTTTATTAAATTATTGTGCTAGGAACCCTTGGTTCCTACCATTTGGTATCAGAGCCATGTGGGACCCAATCATGTGGGAACTGCTTAAAGATATTTGTCAAAACACTACCATGTGTGAGTATGAAATTTGATTTAAGGATATCACCAAACACAACATAGCGTGGGATGAGTTATTTTTCACATATTGCTTCATCAAAGGATTGAAAGAAGAAATTAAAATAGAGGTGACAAAGTTCAAACCCTATACCATGATGCAGACTATTGGATTGGTAAAATTAGCTAAAGATAAAATCAACGCACAACGTCAATTAGGGAAACCACCTATGGGGAAATCTCAAACCACTTACATTGCCCCCAAATCTATGCATAATGGAAAGGCACAAAGTACTTACACAACCCCCAAAATTAACCCAACCCTACCAATTAAACATCTTAGTTTTGAAGAAATGAAAGAATGACAAGCAAAATTTCTCTACTATCATTGGGATGAGAAATTTATTTGTAATCATCAATGTATTACACCTACACTATATATTTCAGATGCAACTATTCCTTGTAGTTCTCCCAATGATGAAAATGCAATTGAGGTAGACATAGTGATAGATACACCTAATGATAGCACTAAATATGAGGAAGATGAGGAAGATAAGGAAGATGAGGAAGCTAAGGAAGCTAAGAAATATAATGAAGATGTGGAAAATAAGGACAATGAGCAAGCAATACCCAAAGAACTTGATCACAACAATGAAGGCAATACGGTTGATATACCAGAAGTGATCGATGCATCAAGTAAGGATGAGGTAGACATTCTTGAAGTGACTCATTATGGCCAAACATGCACTCTACAAGAACTACACTCAATTTCCTCTCCAATAGTGAGTTATCGCCACAAGGTCAAACCTATTAAAAAAAAGGTAGAAAGGTGACTGCACACTCCTCCATTGCCTCTCCTAGGGAACAACAGGAGAATGTAGAAGTTTTACCACCTCTTTTTATGCATCATTTTAAGGCATTTGAAGAACCCCAAGGGTTGCCCTTCCCTCATCATCACACATTTACTAATTTTTTTGGCAACCCCCTGCTAATGCTTCATCCTTCTCGATATCCCTGCCTATAGAAGGATGACATTAAAAGAGTCCAAGAACTTACGTAAATCCTTCTTGGAAAACAAAGGACAAAGCTCCTCACTTTGAGCTTTGAGGACAAAGATCCTTTTAAGGAGGGTGGCATGTTAGGATCCTCCATCCTAACATTATTAGTTAGTATTATTAATCATTTAATTATTATATTATTAAATCATAAAGTGAACCATCACATCTCTTCATAACATGAACCATCATGTCTCTTCATAACTTGAACCATCACGTCTCTTCACCAACGTAGCTTTAGGGTAGATATATATATTAGGTTGGCCATTCACACAAATCATCCAAGAATAGAATATATATATTTTTAAACCCATTGGAGGGATTTCCAAAACCAATGCAAAAGGTGATTCGTATCTAAAAGCAACTCTATTTATTTATTTCTCCTTTATTAAATTATTGTGCTAGGAACTGTTGGTCATCAAATCTGCCTAGGAAAGGATTTTGGGTAAATGTATGCGCCCTAGACCTGGACCAACATTGAAAGGCCGAAGGGAAGAGATGCCCCTCGTGCCAATATCCGGAGAAAGGTCGGCTCCTATGCTAAACTACTTTGGTGTTTTGAGATAAGGGATGCAGGAAAGAGATAAATAGAGTAAGGGTGCAGGAAAGAGATAAAAAGAGTTAGGGTTAGAGAAAGAAATAAAAAGGGGTAAGGGAAGAGAGATCGATAATTTAAAGTGGGAGAGAATAGGAAGCACGATCACTAACTAACAACTTGAATAGCAACAAAGAACACCAAGAATAAATGAAAGAAATGCCACATTAACCTTCCTATGTATCCTCTGGGCGAGCTCCAGGATTCTCCTTCTCCCTTTCATCGAAATTTAGGGTTCAGAGTAATGACGATTAGGACAAGCGAATATAACAGAAACCACAACCCACCAGGCAGCATAAAAGAAAACCAATATAGCATTTTTCCTCTCCTATGTATCCTTCGGGCAAATTTTAGGGTACAGTCCCCAATCGCACACCGAATTCAGGATTCAGAGTTACAGTATGCAAATGAAGAAAGACAAAAGAAATAAACACAGAAGGCAGCATAAAAGAGAGAAATTGAGCCCAAAGCTCTTTAGTATTAATCGTAGGACATCAAGTTACAGCAGCTTTCTAGCAGAAAGTTCCCCCCCTTTCTTACATTACAATGCCTGGGTTTTTATAGAGGACCCGACCCTCTGAGTCATTATTACATAGAATGGCGAAGTATACTCTTGAGATCTGAGAAGTCGGCTCCTCGTGGCCCTCGTGATTGAGCTCTCAAATCCATTACCAGAACTGGCAACTATGACCGAGTCAACCGTGGAAACATGCATTGATGAGCCGTCTGAGTGTCCTTGGTTTTTGGGTGCAATGCTCGAGTGGCCGCCATGCTTGCCGGGCTCTCCTTCAGAGATTGATACTTCGCTTCCAATTGCCAAAAATGAGCAGCGAGCTTACCGGGCAAGTAAAAATGCATTTATGAGGCACTTGATCATCTCGAGAAAATACCCGGCTTGGAGCGCGTGCCCCCTTTGAGTCACGAAAAAGCAACATGTCATGATATCATGACATTTCTATGTCTTCAGCTTGGTTCTTCTTCTTGCATCACGAAAATATGACATGTCGCGAAATCATGACATTTCTATGTCTTTGTCCTCTTTTGTTGCTTTTGGCCACGAAAATGCAACATGTCGCGATATCGCGACACTTTTCCTCTTTTGGTCGTGAGAATGCAACATGTCGCGATATCGCGACACTTTTCCTCTTTTGGTCGCGAGAATGCAACATGTCGCGATATCGCGACACTTTTTCCTTCTTGCTCTTTCTCCTTGCTTTGAGCCACGAAAATGCAACATGTCGCGATATCGTGACACTTTTTCTTTCTTGCTCCTTCTCCTTGCTTTGAGCCGCGAAAATGCAACATGTCGCGATATCGTGACACTTTTTCTTTCTTGCTCTTTCTCCTTGCTTTGAGCCGCAAAAATGCAACATGTCGCGATATCGCGACACTTTTTCCTTCTTGCTCTTTCTCCTTGCTTTGAGCCATGAAAATGCAACATGTCGCGATATCGCGACACTTTTCTCTTCTTGCTCTTTCTCCTTGCTTTGAGCCACGAAAATGCAACATGTCGCGATATCGTGACACTTTTTCTTTCTTGCTCTTTCTCCTTGCTTTGAGCCACGAAAATGCAACATGTCGCGATATCGCGACACTTTTTCTTTCTTGCTCCCTCTTGTCGCTCTCAGCCACGAAAATGCAACATGTCGCGATATCGCGACACTTTTTCTTTCTTGCTCCCTCTTGTCGCTCTCAGCCGCGAAAATGCAACATGTCGCGATATCGCGACACTTTTTCCTTCTTTTGGCGAAGCTATCTTCTTTGGCTTGTTCGGCAGTGAAGCTCTTCTTCTTCATTTTATGTACAAGGGGGTGGCATTGAAAGCCAAAATTGCTGCAACACTTACAAATACTTTTGAAGCAACAAAAGAAACACTTTACAAAGAGAAATTTTTTGATTTTTTTCTACCCCTCTATGCAATGTGACAAAATTGTCAACATTCTTGGCGGCTCGCGGGGCATTTAGCTCGTCTGAATGCAGAGATCCTAGGCCTTTATCCATTGGGCAACAGAGTCATTCCCATTGTCCTCTTCTCTGACTATCCACTGATGACATTTTTTTTTTGTTTGTGCCTAAGCTCCTAAGCAACACTTAGCGCCTTCGGCACTTATTTACTAGCCGGGCTATTTACAGTATTTACACAAAATTTTGTGACATGATTGGCATGCCGCCACCATAAACCCAGCTTCGGGTGCCTATCCGATGAACCTGCAATGTCCGGACCAGATCTGATTGAACTTCAGTTGATCTTTGAAGTTCGGCTGGCCTCTTCCCGAAGTTGTCCATGTTGCGAACAGGGAGCAACACAGTGAGTTGTCACTCCTGCCAGTACCCATACTTTTGATGAAAGATGTGGCAAAGAAGTTCACCGCATGAGGGGCCTCTTGGGGTACTGGTCGTAGTGATGGCTGGAACCAATACCACTATTTTAGAGAGTCCACCAGTTGCAGACTCTTGAATACAAGCTCCTCCAACTTCTTTTTGTGACAATAGGGCTTTTTTGGTAAAGAGTAATCTTCCAGGATCTCTTTAGGCTCAGCCTCTTGATGAGGCATGCTTAATGGGCTCTGGCTGAATACTTGCGTGCCATCCCTTGGGATACAAAAAGGGTGCAAAAATGTGCCCTCTTTGTTCTCAGGCTCTACCACTTGGGCTTGCTCTTCTCCTTGGCCCATCCTCTGATGGAGACTGCAAGCAACCATATTGTTCATTGTCGGGGCAAAGCTTGCATATTCCCATCGTTGGCCTTGGATGAAATCTGCCTCTTGAGCTCCAAACGACTGCATCTCAGGCCTCTACTCAGTATGAGGAATCTTCCATGATGAATACTGTGCAGGATAGACAGGAGCAGCAATTATTGGAGAAAGTGATGGAGTTTCCCCCACTGCCACTTTCCAGATAGGAGCAGAAGTTGCTCTGCTCGTACTGCTTCCTCAAATATTTGAGGAAATCTTCGTTCACCTGATTGCAGTAAGAGGAGGCTCATGTCCGGGTGAAAGGCCCGAACATAGAAGAGGTGGGCTTGGGCGGGCGTCGGTTGGATCTCCCCTAGAATTCTCTTCCAACTTCTATAGAATCGGACATTGAAGTCCGTGATGCTCTCCTGAGGTGCTCTCGTGATGGTGAAGAGGTACATCAAAATATGGAAGGGATCCTGAGAGCCATCAAATGTTCTGATTAGTGCTCTCGCTAAGTCATCCCATGAGCAGATGCTTTTATGCCCGAGCAGTCTGTACCACTGCAGCGCCCTTCCTTCCAAAGATAGAACCAGGAGTCTGATCATGACATCTTCATGGATTATGTCATGGAGGGTCGCTAAAGCAACAACATCTTCAAGGTGCTCTTGGGCCATTCCCTTAGTGCCATTGTATTTCGTCAATGTCTTCAAGGCACTTTTGGGAATTTCATGGTAACTTTGGAGATTCAGAGGGCCACGATCATCCCAACTGGGATAGCATACCCTCTCCATTATAGCAGTGGCCTATAGAGATCACGGTTCTCGCCACTAAGTTGGAGTCGCCAGGTGAACATTCTTTTCTTCGCTTGTGAGGTCAAGGCTGCTCACCAAACCTTGATTCCTCCGAGGTGTCTTATTTTAGCTTTAAAAGGTGCCTACGATCAAGAAATCTGGATCTTCAGCTCAGTCAGAGTCGCCAAGTGATTTTTCCAGATGGAGGTAAGCCAGAGATTCACCAAACTCGGGCTTCCTTAAAACATGGGACCAGTGTCCCACCGGGCATGCCAAAAACTGTTGGTCATCAAATCTGCCTAGGAAAGGATTTGGGTAAGTGTATGCACCCTAGACCTGGACCAACATTGAAAGGCCGAAGGGAAGAGATGCCCCTCATGCCAATCTCTGGAGAAAGGCCGGCTCCTATGCTAAACTACTTTGGTGTTTTGAGATAAGGGATGCAGGAAAGAGATAAACAGAGTAAGGGTGCAGGAAAGAGATAAAAAGAGTTAGGGTTAGAGAAAGAAATAAAAAAGGGGTAAGGGAAGAGAGATCAATAATTTAAAGTGGGAGAGAACAGGAAGCACGATCACTAACTAACAACTTGAATAGCAGCAAAGAACACCAAGAATAAATGAAAGAAACGCCACATTAACCTTCCTATGTATCCTCTGGGCGAGCTCCAGGATTCTCCTTCTCCCTTTCATCAAAATTTAGGGTTCAGAGTAACGACGATTAGGACAAGCGAATATAACAGAAACCACAACCCACCAGGCAGCATAAAAGAAAACCAATATAGCATTTTTCCTCTCCTATGTATCCTTCGGGCAAATTTTAGGGTACAGTCCCCAATCGCACACCGAATTCAGGATTCAGAGTTACAGTATGCAAATGAAGAAAGACAAAAGAAATAAACATAGAAGGCAGCATACAAGAGAGAAATTGAGCCCAAAGCTCTTTAGTATTAATCGTAGGACATCAAGTTACAACAACTTTCTAGCAAAAAGTTCCCCCCTTTCTTACATTACAATGCCTAGGTTTTTATAGAGGACCCGACCCTCTGAGTCATTATTACATAGAATGGCGAAGTATACTCTTGAGATCTGAGAAGTCGGCTCCTCGCGGCCCTCGTGACTGAGCTCTCAAATCCATTACCAGAAGCGGCAACTGTGACCGAGTCAACCGTGGAAACATGCATTGATGAGCCGTCTGAGTGTCCTTGGTTTCTGGGTGCAATGCTCGAGTGGCCGCCATGCTTGTCGGGCTCTCCTTCAGGGACTGATACTTCACTTCCAATTGCCAAAAATGAGCAGCGAGCTTACCGGGCAAGTAAAAATGCATTTATGAGGCACTTGATCATCTCGGGAAAATACCCGGCTTGGAGCGCGTGCCCCTTTTGAGTCACGAAAAAGCAACATGTCGCGATATCATGACATTTCTATGTCTTCAGCTTGGTTCTTCTTCTTGCATCGCGAAAATATGACATGTCGTGAAATCGTGACATTTCTATGTCTTTGTCCTCTTTTGTTGCTTTTGGCCACGAAAATGCAACATGTCGCGATATCGTGACACTTTTCCTCTTTTGGTCGCGAGAATGCAACATGTCGCGATATCGCGACACTTTTCCTCTTTTGGTCGCGAGAATGCAACATGTCGCGATATCGCGACACTTTTTCCTTCTTGCTCTTTCTCCTTGCTTTGAGCCGTGAAAATGCAACATGTCGCGATATCGCGACACTTTTTCTTTCTTGCTCTTTCTCCTTGCTTTGAGCCGTGAAAATGCAACATGTCGCGATATCGTGACACTTTTTCTTTCTTGCTCTCTCTTGTCGCTTTGAGCCGTGAAAATGCAACATGTCGCGATATCGCGACACTTTTTCCTTCTTGCTCTTTCTCCTTGCTTTGAGCCGCGAAAATGCAACATGTCGCGATATCGCGACACTTTTTCTTTCTTGCTCTTTCTCCTTGCTTTCGAGCCGCGAAAATGCAACATGTCGCGATATCGCGACACTTTTTCTTTCTTGCTCCTTCTCCTTGCTTTGAGCCATGAAAATGCAACATGTCGCGATATCGCGACACTTTTTCTTTCTTGCTCCCTCTTGTTGCTTTGAGCCGCGAAAATGCAACATGTCGCGATATCGTGACACTTTTTCTTTCTTGCTCCCTCTTGTCGCTCTGAGCCACGAAAATGCAACATGTCGCGATATCGCGACACTTTTTCCTTCTTTTGGCGAGGCTATCTTCTTTGGCTTGTTCGGCAGTGAAGCTCTTCTTCTTCATTTTATGTACAAGGGGGTGGCATTGAAAGCCAAAATTGCTGCAACACTTACAAATACTTTCAAAAACAACAAAAGAAACACTTTACAAAGAGAAATTTTTTGATTTTTTTTCTACCCCTCTATGCAATGTGACAAAATTGTCAACAAGAACCAAGGGTTCCTACAGAAGGGGCTCTCGTTAGGAGTTTTGCTGAGCTAGCATGTTTAGGAGTAAAACATTTTCAAACAATCTATAAAGAACCTGATAGAGTAAATATTGGGAAAATTTTAAAGTTAACTACTTTCTTCATCAATTTTGTGATAGAGGAGGACAATAAGTTACTTATGAAGGAGGTCACAAAGGAAGAACTGAAATTAGTCTTGACTTCTTTCAAAAAGGATAAAAGTTTAGGGCCTGATGGATGGCCTGTAGAGTTTTTCTAGTTTTCTATGATCTGGTTGAGGAGGATCTTCTCAAAGTAATGGAGGAAGTTAGGTTGAGTGGTCAGGTTTTGGGGGCTTTTAACTCTACTTTTTTTAGCTTTTATTCCAAAAAAGAGAAACCTAAAACATTTGATGAATTTAGACCTATTTTGTTGTGTAATTGTATCTATAAAATAATTACAAAGATTTTGGCTACTAGATTGAAGAAGATTTTCTATGAAGTTATTTCTGAAGAGAAGTTTGGGTTTTTAGAAGGTAGACAATTTTTGAAGCTATAGGAGCTGCACAAGAGGAAATTCACTCTATTAAAACTAAAATTCTTCCTACAATGGCCCTTAAACTAGATATATATAAAGCTTATGATAGAACTAGTCGGTTATATCTCAGATTGATGCTCTTACATGTGGGATTTAGCTATTCGATAGTAAAGTGGATTATGGGATGCATTTCTTATGTATCTTTTTCTATTCTTATCAATGGATCATCTACCAAATTCTTTATACCCTCGATAGAATTAAGACAAGAATGTCCTTTATCTCCTTTACTTTTTTTGATGGTCACTGAAGGATTGAGTAGAGCTATTTTGGATGCAAAGAGGGTAGGATCCTTGACTAGGATCAAAGTAGGGGTCCTTTATTTATCTTATTTATTATTTACTAATGATTTTTTGTTGTTCACAAACGACATTTTAATGGAAGCTAGAAAGTTGAAGGAAATCATGGATACTTACAGTATTGCTACCGAACATGGAGATAAATTTTCAAAAATACTCTATTTGCTTTAATGGTCTAGAGCAAGATATTGAACATGGTCTAATAAATTTTTTTCCTTTTAATATCTTAGTTTTCTAGGAAAGCTTTATGTATCTAGATTTTGTATTGAATCCAAATACTTATAGGAAGAGATATTGGTGATGGCTTTTAGAGAATATTGAATTTAGGATTAACCATTGGTGTAATATATGGTTGTCTATTGATGGGAGATTAATAGTTATAAATTCGATTCTTGTGCCAATTCCTGTGTTTTGGCACTCCTTGGCCTTCATTCCTAAAGGATTTATAGATAAAATAAGAAAAAATTACTTCATATTTATTTGGATTGGATGGAAGGAACATGAAGGCATTCATTTAGTTAAGTGGTAAAGTATTGCTCGAAAAAAGGAGGAAGGTGGTTGAGGTCTTAAATATATCTATCTTTTTGGGTTTCCTTTGGAAGAAAAAATTTTATGGAGGATTTTGACCAAAAAAGGATTATGGAAGAATATAATTGAACATAAGTATATTTTTCTAGGGACCTTTATGGATTGGATCAAAAGTCCATAAAAAAGCATTAAAAATGAAGTGCATGCAATGGAGCTACTAGTATAGGCCTTTCATGTGATTGGAATTTTTTTGGCTTGGAAAGTGGGCAATGGTGAACAAGTAAGAATAGGAGATGATTCTATTTTAGATTGTAGAGAAAATATTTCATTGCTAGAAGCTATGATAATTTCTTTACAAGACAAAGGTTTTTTATTTCTTCATTAGGTAGGGGAATCATATTCTTCTAGTCTTTGGACCCAAGGTTGAAAGTAGGCTCAGGTCTTGGGTCTTTTGATGAGTAGGTTGTTATGTGGAAGGATTACACTGATATTCTTAATAAAAGCTATATCAAATTGAAATTTGATCCAGATACTATTTCTTGGACATACAACAAATTTGGGGGTTAATATACGACTAGACTTGGTTATAAAACAAGTTTGGAACCTCATCCTAAAAGGTCTACTTGGTGGTGGAATCAAATTTAGAAATTATCTACCCAAAAAAATATATTTTTTCATGTGGTTAGCTTTGAGAAATAAGGCTTTGACTTGGGAAGTTTTACAGAGGAGAAGCAAACAAAGTCTAAGTATTTGTATGTTGTGTTAGCGACAGGAGGAAAACATCATATATTTGTTAATAAAATGCTTTTTTTCTCAACAAGTTTAGTTAGAAGCTCAACAGATAACTAGAATACAAAATATTTGGGAAGGAGAAACAATGGAGGTATTTTTAAGATAGTTGTTTTTTAAAAAAGAGTTGAAACTATATCTTTATTTACCATGTCTTTTATGTTGGGGTATATGGTTTGCACGAAATGTAGCTATTTTTGAAGGAAATTTAATACCCCTATTTTAGGTCATTTTTAGGTAAGGACTTTGGTCTCAATCAACAAAGGACTTGAGAAACCTCAACAAGCAGGTAATTTTAATTTAAAAGTATTAGCAATGGGTTTTTTTGATGGGGCTAGTCATAGATAGTCATCTTTCAATAGTACAAGAGGTATTCTATAATTCTTAGATACCCATTATATCTAATTTAAAGTAGATCTTGGGACATGTTCCAACAATTTTACTGAGTTCTAGGCATTGATATTGCTAATGAAGTGTGCTATGGAGAGGAATGTGAAAAATTTACAATTTTTTGGAGATTCTACTCTAGTCATAAACTAGATGAATAGATCCACTCAATTAAAAAATAATTTTCTTAGACTAGTGGGATATGAATTATTGGAGGTGATTTTTATTTTTGAAAATATCTCTTTTCTCATGTTTATAGGGAGTTAAATCAAGAAGCAGATAAGTTATCAAAATAAGGTCAATAGGTTCTAGAAGGTTTCATGCAAATGGAAGAAAACAAGGATGGAGTTTCTTATTTCACCTACAAATCATACCCCTAGTTCCTATGCTAGCTCTAGGTTATACCGTGGTCTTGTTCATTTGATTAGAGCTTTATGGTAGTTTTTAACTATTTCTTTTCTTTTTTTTGGTTTCTTTTTCACTAATATCTATCCAAGATTTGGATATGGAGCTTATTTGGATGATTAAGTATTGATATATAGGGATATTTATCCTTATTATCCCCATTCTATTTTGAAGATGGTTTTTTCCTCTCCGATATACCAGACAATAATTATATCTTGACTCTGAGTAATCTATTTGAATCTAGGTTTTTGTTTGTGCTAAGGCACCTAAGAAGTGTAATTTTCTCTCATTATTGAAATAAAATTACATTTTTTTATTGTAAAAAAAAGGTATAAGATTCTTGCAGTCTCAACTCAATTAAAAAGTCTAATAGGCCATATAAATTACAATATAGTAGACCACTATTTAAATCAACACATACACAACTAAAAATTCTAGGGGCTCAATAAATAGTAATCCAAGCATTTTTCTAATTTAGCAGAATAATATTTAGCATAATAATCATCCAATTAACATAAACATAAATGCATAGCAATTTAACTCACATTCATATATGTCCTACAATATCTTCTAATAGAGGCCAAACAACATTTCAATATTTATTGAGAGGCACACAATACAATCATCATACAACTTATGTGATTGAAAAATCTATAGATCCAACTCTCATTCTGATATTTGAGCTATTTATAAATTTACATTGCATTCTATTAGCTTAAAATGACCATACAAAATTGATTATCTAGTATAACCACCATGACATGGTTATCCTAATGTGGTTATCTCAGTCTAGTATAACCGCCATGATGTGTTTATCCTGATGTGGCTAGTTATGATCTCTTCCACAAGTGTGGTATCCATGTGCCTTTATATGATGTCAAGCATCCTATAATAGGTTTGATTTTTACCATTTCACTTGATGATTGGTCCAACTACACAAGGATAGGTGTGTGATGGAGGAACATTTGGCTATTAGTATCGTTTGATAGAGTTGATTCTTCCTAACAAGGACAACTCTAGGGCCTTAATCTTCTATCAAACACTTTTCCTTAGCCAAAATATAAGTGTGGGATATCTATGTGCAAGATTATTTCTACCTCCTTGCTAATGTCAGCTATCTCAGATGTCTGACTCCTCTCTTTTTACTTAGTCAATTATTTGATGGTTTAATATGGGGCATCAAATTTTTATAGCTCCTATGATGACATTGACTTCTTGAAAATCCATCCATTATTACGTAGTGCTCTATGCCTTAGTAAAAATTTGCATTGTTCATCTAGGAGGAATAATGGATGCTAGGTTTTCTTGCACTTAAGTTTATGTCATTGTCTAGACATCTGACCAGATTTCATGCCTTAGCTAAATATTTGATCTGATTGCTCTTTATGCCAAACTATTTTGTGTTCTAGGATGATGTCAACACTACAAAAATCCAACCTTAATTTTTACTTAGTTAATTTTTTGAGTCTGATCCACTATTGTGCTAGAATGTTTTGCTACTTGTAGTGACATCAAAACTCACAAATTTTTATCTCTATCTCATACTTAGCTTTTTAGTTTAGTGTTGTAGTAGAATACTAGACTCACTTGCCTTAGCCAAAAAATTAGGCCTGACAAGCTAGCTTATGCATCTGTTAGTCTTTTTACTTTAGCAATTTTTTTTTGTATTACTTCTACATATGTGGGCAATATATTAACCCAGTAGTAGAATATTTTGGTAAAACCCTAGTTTCTCTTGAGTAATTTTTATGCTTACCCTTAAGGCTCCTTTGAATTCTTCAAAGGGCATTGGAATTAATACTAGGTCTAGGAAGAAGTGTGTTCCATAATCTATTGAAATAGAAAAGGATTTTCCTCATTCTATTACCATTTCAAATTACATCAACCATACATTTTTTCTTTCTCATAATGAGGAACTTTATATTAAGGATTGGACTGATATAGATTATGATTTAGAAGAAGAAAAATACCATAAAATTGACTTTAATAAACCTTACAGATCTATTATAAGGTCCCAAAAATTTGTAGGAACTTTAATGTTAGGTAGCAATGGTGAGCATCATGATGAACCAAAACTTCCCCCTTATGAGGTGATCATGGCACGACCATGATCATCCCAAAATATGGTGATCATGGAAAAATAGATGCACACATCAATTACACATGCATAATACCAATCCTCAAAGTCTAACACCCATTCTGAGCCTCATGACATAAATATAGTTGCATACATGATGATCCTTAAGGAATATTTGGTTTATCAGCTAGATGTACATAGGTGAGATACTAAAATATAAATAGAATCTTCTAAGAGAGAAATAGCCCAACAAATGCAAGAATTGATGACAAATATTATTCAAATTTTGAGTGCAAGTAGAAACCCTGTAGTGCAGGCTATTATTCCTCCAATTTTGAACCCCAATGCTCTTCCTTCTCCCCTAGCTAATCCTAGGGAGGCTTTACTAGCCATAATTGATCCAAAATTGAGAAATTATAAGAGTCAATATCTATCCTCTGATGTGGAATCCATAAACCTATCTAGGCATGTGCCTAAGTTCTTTTATATAGGGACTAATAAAGTATAAACATTTAAAGACAAGTTCATGGCATATTATAGGGATTGGTTTCACAATGAGAAATAATTGTTGAAGTTAATTTATAAGGATTTGGAAGAAATTACTCTTAATTGGTTTACATCCTTACTTATACATCCCATTGACTCCCTGTATACGTTTATCAAAAAGTTAAAACAAGAGTTTGATTATGATATGACCATAACAGAAGCAATGGATATTTTTGTAAATACAAAGTAAATCCCTAATGAATATTTTACTACTATAAAAGGTGGGAAACACTTAAATTACATGAAAATATTAATTCAATTGAAGAGGATACTACTACGATATTTGTAAATAATATTAGATCCTATGTTCAAGCTGAAATCCAAGAACATAATCCTTGTGGTTTGCCTTTCCTTGAAAAAGTTATTCATTTTATTAAAATCCTTGAATATTGGTAAAAGTAAGGTAAAAAATCCTTGAAACCTAATGTGAGAAGGGGAAGAGGATTACAAAGGGTGAGCTAAGGGGATCCAATGCATATCTTCCCTTTAGACTTTTCACTTCAAGTATTAGGGGACAAAGGAGATGTGAAAGACCTAAAGACTACACTACACCAAAAAAGGGCTTTAACAGTGACTAAATTAAGGTGGTTTTTTATGACGGTAAAAAACCATCCTTATAGACCCTATGAGGGTGGTTATAAACCACCCTATTAGGGTAACTTCCCTCTTGGGACTAAGATGATGGTTATAAACCACTGTCTTTGGGTTCCCCTAGGAGGGCGGTTATAAACCACCCTCTTAGGGGAACCTGAAGATGGTGGTTTATAACCATCATTTTAAAATAAAGTTAATTAAAAGACATCAATTATAAACCATCATTGTAAAAGTTGAAATGTCTTTAAATTTACTTCAAGTTTACCCTGATGAGAGTTTTCAAATGTCACTGGAAATAAACAACTTGTATAAATATCATAGCATCACCGATTAAAAATTAAGAGGACCAAAAACCTACACATGCGACTTGATGTTAAATGATTTATAATTTGTTATTGGTAGATTTTAGATCCATGGTTTCTCATATTTGCATTTCTATCGGTATGTGTATCGGTATGTGCATACACATATTATGATCTAGCTCATGGTGCAAGTTCCACTTGTCTATTGTTTCCCACCTAGAAGAGCCACTTGCTCCATTGCTACCCACCTAGAAGAGTCGCTCACTCCATAGTATTGTCACATAGGATAAGCAAAAATTTGAGGGTTTAGGAGCCAAATCACTGAATTATGCTTCAGTTTACCCAATGAGGGTTTTCAAACATGATATTGCTAGTGAGATTTGAGGGTTTTAAGAGTGACTTGATGAGGGTTTTTGAACGTGACATTCCTAGTAAGATTTGAGGTTCGAAGAAGTATTACTTTAAGAGTGAGCTCATTGAATGCATTGATGGGCCTTTATATCTCGAGAGGTTATCCCAAATGGTTTGTGAAGTTAGAACTCGACAAAAATATATAGGAAATGCTACTTATTGAGAGAATAGTAGCCTACTCACAAGCATTGCAAAATTTTTTAGGACAAAATATTTACTTTAAATTTTAGGGTTTGGAATTTTGCATTATTTTGGTATTTACTCTATTTCCCATATACTTTTAGGGCTAATCTGAACCGTTCGTTTCTTTCCTCCATTTCAATAAATTGCAAGTTTAAAAAATTCTAGCTTTCATGTATTTTTTGTTCATTTCTTTTGGTTATGCACCTCTATAATTATTATTATTCTTGTTTTTCCTTTTGTTATTTAAGCGCCTATAAAAGGTTTTCATTTTTATATTGGGGTTTGCTACCCATTGTTGAGTAGACCAGAATTACTGCATGTGTAAGAGTATTGAAGTTGATTAAACCATAAGAATAAGGATATATCCAATACTAATCTCCATATCCTACCACCTATAAATAAGAGTCATATTGAACAATCATATGCTCCCTTGAATTCAATGTGTTGTAACCTTATAGAAGATATGTGTGCTTTATCATGTGCCTTATACCCCTAAATTTTGAAACCCATTCATCAGAAAAGAGGATTTCTAATTTATTATAATATAGTTACATGAACTTGTGAGGTTTTGTTATTACAACTATCCTCACCCTGTGCATAAAAGAGAGCAACATCAACATCTTGTTTCTTTTTTCTTCCTCAAGGTTCTAGATGTAAATCTAACAAAATTTTCGCTTCATCTTCTTCCTTCATATCAAATTAACAAGTTGGCATTTTTAATGGATTCATGGACTTGTTTACATTTTGATTTATTTTTTTATCATTTTGAGCTTGAATCACTTATTTTTGAATGAGCCTAATTAGTGAAAGCCAATACACATTGTATTGGGGTTTGATACCCGTTTTTGAGTAGAACATAATGACTGCATGTGTAAGGGTGTTGAAGGCTTATATTTCTAATTTGACCCTGTCTAGAGGACCTATGTTGTTATTATATCTTGATTTTGCTATCTTTTGTTAGATGTTTCAAATCTGACCTGTCTAGAGGACCCTTCCTATTTTATCTATAGAATAACTAAAATTTGAAGGCATGGTGCTAATATCAGATCTAAAGTATCAAGAATTGGATAGTGTCTTGTTTTATAGAAACTTTGATTTGGTTGTTTTGATCAAGAAATTGATTCTTGAAACACCCATTTTCCAAGCATCGTGTAATTGAACCCTATTGGATCTTTGTAAGTTAGACGTTCTCACTGATAAAATTTCAACTCCAAGGGCATTTTTTTCACCTTGATAATATTTTAACTTACGGCCAAGGTAAATGAACATAAAGAGCATGACAAAATGGTTTAGAGAGTATACAAAATCATGATTAAAACAATCAATGTATAGGAAATAAGAAACCGAAGCACAATTTTTATTTTTCATAATGTAGGGTACCTTTTGGGCCCAATATGGACCTATTTCATTACAATATGAATTTCAATCTCCAAAATTACATGATATGATTCCCATGTTGTTCTTCCTCCACAAGAAAATCTTTCTCATGTTTGTTTGAAATTTGAGAAGGTTTGCAAAGCTTTGTGTTTCTATTATAAGTTACTACTCGGTGTTTTATTTAATCATACATTAAATAATTATATGGTAACATATATAGTTGAGACATTTCCTTGGAAAAATGGTTAATATTTGGTTTGATGAGAATATTTTGGATAGAGTTAACAAGGATTTGTCTAACATGACCTGACTACCTATTTATATGCATCTTACAATATTTATAGTTGAAATATTGTTTGTGGTATGTTCAAAGCAACAACTACACAAATTTTAAAAGATCTCTCTCTAATATCTATACTACCACTATAATCAATTGTGATGGACAATTATTTATTCATATATAACAATTTATGATTTCTACTTTTCTCTTTCTTTCCACCCTCTTGGATGGTATCACTGATTTATTGGAAGTTGTCAACATTGTGGTGTATGATTGGATTCCATTATGTTGAGATAAATCCTCGTATCACATTCAACACGTTCAATGTTTTATTTTATTTTTTGGTTGAGAAAAAATGTTAAGAGTTCTTTTTGATGTCATTCTAGATGTTTCTGGAGTCATATAATTCTTTACCGATTGTTAAAATGATCTTTAAATGGAGAAAATAATTATCTTCATGGACTCTTGGTCGATTACCAACCAACCAAAAAATTATTAAAATTACTTACTAGAATGTTTATCATGTGGATAAGGAATATACTCCATACTCTCTTGCTTGATTCCCAATAAAATGCTCTTATTTTTCTATCTACTGTACTTGAAATGCTTCTTCCAACATGAAATACTTCCCTCTTCAACAAAAGTGGTAACTGGAATGTATAGGCCATATATGACTTTATTATTATAGACAAGGATTCCAATGTCCTTAATAGTTATTAAGATAAACTTATGGGAAAAATTATGTATCAGGGAGGGTCAAACTATATCAAGAAGATTGGATGAGAAGATTGTAATTTTGAGCTCCTTATATAAATAATTCATTGTCTCATAAAAGTAACAAAAGTAACAAAATTATATAATCTTAAAAATGTGCACTGTCAAGGCATTAATAAAATAACAACACTATTAATGACCTCATAACTACATTCATAGTGGAATTCTAAAGGATGTGAAAGACATCCTAGTTAATTTTTGTTGTTACAAAAAAAATCTAACCAATCTGATATTGGACTAGATCATTAGCACTCATATTTTAGTCTGAAACTCTGGTTATGTCCCTAATTAACTATTACTAAATATTTTTTCAACTAAAAATATCTAGGTACATATGTGCATCTTATAAAGACTTGTGGAATTAGGTAGAGTTCATATTTCCATATGAGTAGCAAGATTCTCTCACAACTATAAATTGAGGAAGAGTGCTTTAGATCCTTAAAAATTTTAGGCATTGAATATTTTATGTAAGATAAGATGACATTTAGAAAATAGGAAAAAAACTAGGAAAAGGGTTAAGTTAGACACGAGCCTAGAATAAGGGAGTATACACTAGCTATTACATCGTATATGGAAAATTTTAAACATTACAATTAATTATCATTTTGTTCTAGATTTTGGCAAACACTACATGAGTGTGCATCTAAGAATAAGTAGAAAAGAAACTGAGTTTGAAATTTTGTTTAAATTACTTTGGATTTGATCCAGGTAAACCATATTGCACTTGAGGAGGAATGCAACTCATAAAAAAATCATTTATCTGTGTTATTAGAAAATGTATTAACATATTGAATGTAAGCACACACTACCTTATAGTATTATGGAAAACCATTATGAAAAAACATACATGTAATTGCACCACCTATTCCTATAGGAACATAGTTAGATTGGACCTATGCCTAACTAGAACAAACAAGGCATAAATATCTTAGACTTCATAGTACTTATATGCTTCCTTCATCCTTTCAAATTGAACATCCATGCCATACAATTACACAACTTCAGCAGGATGAAAAGGCAAAGAACTAAAATTTTCATAAATTGTTGGTAGCCATCAGACATATCCTACCCTAAATAGATTTGCAATCTTCATACAAGCTTATCATGATCCACAAAATCCACTAAGGAAAACTAAAATGCACATATGATACTCAAGTAGGTCTAATGATTTTCTTTGTATGGTTGTACCTTTATGATGTTGTCCTCTGATAAGGACAAACTTGGTCCTCATAGTCTTTGGGATTGCCTCTAGGACTTTGAAGAAAATTTTTAATAGAAAAATACTTCAAGGGTACCCTATTTGCTTCTCCTTTGAGGGTAATATTTGCCATTATCCATCCCACCAGTGGACCCATTTTGAACCCATGGCCAGAGAATCTAGTGGTAATCAAAATAGGAGACTTGTCAGTGGATATTGAGGTCTTTGCCAAAGGTAGAAAATCAAGGATATAATCCTCATCAGGGGACATGGAATACATGCATGCCTCTGCAAGAACAGGGCTTTCAAACATAATATGCCTAAAACATCCAGCCAACCAAGGGCTTACCTTTTGCTTCAGAGCATCCACATTAGGAACCAAAATCCTCTTGTCTGGATCACATGGATAACCTCCATGGATTGAAACTTTGAGCAAACCTGGGTATTCCAAAGAGGGTGTTCCATACAAATAAGGATCATTGTAACAAGCAAAAGTGGGGAATCCTTTCTTAGGCGAACAAAAATAAATCTCTATAGATAAATAGTACTAGAGATAAATCTCTATTATCATGAACAGAAATAAGTTGGCTTGAACAAGGTGCTAAGCTTTTAGGGGACTATGCAACACAAGTAACATTGCATTCTTGAGTTTTCATGCTTAATTGTCTAGCTACCTCAGTAAGTCTTATTTAGTTTCATGCTTAATTGTCTAGCTATCTTAGGAAGTCTTATTGAAATTCATATTTTGTTGTGTTTTGCTCCTTCTCCTTCCCCACCTAATTGGTTTTATTGCTTTATAGTTTTATAATTAAATGCTTTATTATGGTTTATTGGAATTCTTGTTAGCAAAATTGACCAGGTATTTCAACTTGTTTTTCTTTTGGTTCCATTGACCAACTTTGATCATTTGAGGACATCACTATTATTTTTCTTTATTTCTTCAAGTGTGTGTACTATTTTCATCATAAATGTAGGGGACATCCACAAGGTCGAGTTGTATCTCCCTATATCTATGTGTTTTTTTAATGGGTTAATGGGATTGAAACGGGCCCCACCCGTATTACATCATCACACATAGTGGTATTACAACAAAGCTTGGATATTATCCATGTATTGTAGTTCCATCCATAGGACTGCACTATTAATAGAGTTTTTCAAGAAAAGATAAATTATATCTCTTTTCAACCTAACACCACCATTTTGTTGAGTAAGTTGATAGGAGAAGCTAATTATGCCACCATAAAACCATATTTGTTGACTTTTATTTTTAGATTATTTTATTTTAAGATAAATATAATTAGTTAATGTTTCTTTGCACCAACAATTTTAAGTTATAGATGGTTCAAGATATTGGTAGGATCTAGATTATATCACCAATGCATAATTACATAAAGTCACCCATTCAGAGTGGAAAAATATATCTCGAACTAATTCAAAGTTTGGAATATCACTCCAAATTTGATACCACAATATTATTCTTGATATATGCAAGTACAATTGATATTCACATGAATATTGTTATATTAGTGAATACTAATATGATATAATATATGTATATATGTTGTGATACTAACATTGTTCCATGTTGTTTTTCCTCTTCTTATTGGGCGTTGCTATCTATACCTAAATATATAAATCTCCTTTGCCTTCAACCTTGTGGGACATGTAGTACTTGATGTGATCTTCATGAATAATTTTTTTGAATAGGCAAGGATGAGTTTCATCAATCAATTGTGGGGTAGGATCGATCTCAACTTCGAATCCTAGACTATAAAATATGGCAATGGAGAGTCTAGCTTTGTCTTTGTTTACTACTGCTTTGTGCATAATGCTCTTGTATCTTCCATTTGTCATCACCTGCATCAATGCTTTACCAATTATTACCATTGCGTTGCATGCAAACCATCATGTAAGAAACATGACTTTGACATGTAAGATGCTCACTTAAGAGTTAAACAAAAAAGCTATGACATTTTTTGTTTAACTCCCTATGTTCTCCTTTGTGAACGCATCAGGAGGTGTGGCCTAGTAGTAAAGGTTACTCGCAAGCAGCGACGAGACCCTAGTTTGAATCCCATCGGGTGAAGTCTTTTAAAAAAAAAATTGGGCAAGGTGACTTTAAAAAAAAACCTTTTATTTAAAACTATTTTTTTTTTAATTTACATGGTGGAATCGGTAGCCGCCACGAATCCGGGTAGGCTGTCCAGATTTTTATGGCTACCATAGTATTCTACGATGTCTTCCCCAGAAGCCGCCACATAGATCTTCGCACAGTCCGCACCTATAACCACCATGCCATAATCATTTTAAACCTTTTATGTCATTGAAAGCACCAGGAAAGGGACAAGCGTTCAGTCCGATGAGGCTCGAGATTTGAATCCACCCCCCTTATGGGGTTTGGATGAACCAATTGGTCTACACCTTGGACCTTTATTTAAAACTAATTAAAAAATATAAAATTGAAATAATTATTAAACTTAATTAAAACCTCAAAAAAAAAATTAAAAAACTTTAACAAAATGAAACCTTTTTGTTTTCAAAGTGGATGGGAGTTGAACCGACGACCTCCCATGAGCTAGAGCTAACTTCAGCCAACACACTACCTCACGACTTTGAAATGAATTGTGGGCGCTTTTGTTTTAAAGTCACCTTGCCCAATTTTTTTTTATTTTTTTAAAATATTTCACCCGACAGGATTCAAACTAGGGTCTCGTCGCTGCTTGTGGGCAGCATTTACCGCTAGGCCACACCTCCTGATGCATTCACAAAGGAGAGCACAGGGAGTTAAACAAAAAATGTCATAGATTTAAAAAAAAAAAAGGTTTTAGTCCCTCATGCAGTGGGCAAAAGCAATGAAACGATTTAAATATGCGCACAAGCACATATGTTTTTGATTGCCTTCGGGTAATTGACAACCACTTGTTTTGTTGCCTCGTCAAACAAAATCGAGCCACATGTCACACTCATACTCGCCATCCTGGAGCTACCAATTTGCCACGTGTCGCCTTGCCAGCTCAACTCGCCAGCCAGATCTCTGCCATGTGTCTACCACCTGGCACCTCGAGAATCATGCCCAGGCTACCAGCTCAGCCTGCCCAGTCAGCACCTGCCACCTTGAACTATGTGTCACTACCTAGTTAGTATCCATGTCAGCATCTACCTCAGGATCCATGCTCCTAACCTTGGCTCTTGTGCCAATGTGCCCAACTCTAATACTAGTGAGGCAAGTAGATCAATAAAATAATAAAATATTATTAGCTTTTTAACCCCAAAATTAATCAATACAATGGCGCTTAAGGGTATTTATAGGGAAGGAGGAGAAGGAAGAAATGGAGGAGAGGAAAATGTGGAGAGATAAGGGGAAAGGGAAGGCGTGGAGGGATAAGGGGATAGGGGAGACATGGAGGGAGCGAAGAAAGCGGGGAAAGCAGAGGAATAAGGAGACAGAAAAATAGGGAGAGAATATAGGGATTATTTTAAAACAATTTGCCGATATTGTGCCGAAAAAATTAGAAATATGTTCACACTTGGACCTAGAAATATCTAGATATTTCTGGGCCTAAACCATTTTCATACTTGCAACATAATGCTCTCTCCATGTCATTTATATTACTTTCAAAATTTTACTGTAATATAGTTTTTCTTAATCAACCCAAATTCCTATAATATTGATGTACTAAGTTCACTGTAGTTGAATTATTAGGTTAAATATGGAAGGTAGGGCACAATCATCTCAAAAACAAATTCAATTGTTATGATCTTCGTGTCCTTTAAATTCAACATGATAAATCAAGAACAATGGCAAAACTACTTCTAGTATTTTTGAAAATTAAGAACCTTAAAACCCAAAGCCTTGGTTTGGTTGATACTTCATTAGGTCTTGGCGGTTAAATATAAACTCAACAAAACTTACATCTCTCTCTTTGTGGAAAGGAATTGGCATATCTTGAAATTATGCATTATTTGTGGAAAAGAATAATGTATTAGGGTATGCTTCTGAAAATGCTCATCTACCAACACTTTTTGAATATGGTTGCAGGCTAAATTAATATAGTTTTTTATTGTTTTTATATTTTTGCAAGGTCCTATTTCAAGGGATACCTATCTGATTAGATATAGTTGCAAAAAGATATAATAATAAGTGTCTTGCAGGGACATCCGAGTGGTATATCATTGAACCGTTATACATTGAACTATTATCCAGGATACTCAAGTTCAAATCATGGGGAGGGAGGCCTCTATTGTATCTCCAAGGAGTGTGGCCCCCATTTGTGCCACATTATACTTCACCTTACTTTAACAAAAAAAAGATATAATATAATAAGGTTGAGTATAATAAATTTTCTTTGGAAGGCAATATTCATAGCAAAATGTTATAAATACACTTGTACACTTTGCTTGCATGGATAGATTTCTTTTTAAGAAAATCTTGGCCATAAATATTAGCACAACAATTATTTATTTTCAAAAATATGTAGAGCCAAGGGCTCAAATGTTAGCTTTTTTTTCTTCCTAGAATATAATTTCCCTATGGCTCATGTGATGTACACGCTTTAAATTTTATTTGATGTATTACAACTATATGAGTTTGTATGACATAAATATAGAAGGGTTATTTATCTCTAACAAGTTGCTAATGTTGACTACTAGAGAATAACAAATTGGTTGAAAAACCACCCATTTGTTGTCCTTCTAGATGTGCAATCCTTCAACTTTGTTGTCCTGTAACAACAATGTAATGCCAGATCCATCTGCATGTAGGCTGAGGCCTAGAACAATATCATACCTCAAACATGGTGGATTGTAATTTATCTACATATTTTGATAGGTATTTCCAATATAATTCTCAAAATAGTCAGTTTTCAAGCGTAGTCTCAATAATTAAATTCAATAGCTTCAGAGCAAGATTCTTATTTTCTGAATTGTATTTGTCCACAATTTCCCTACAAAGTTCACAAAGAGTATTAATAATATGGTATTGGTATGAATGTTCTGAAATTCAAATCTCATTTCATATATTTATCCACAATTTCCCTATAAATTTCACAAAGAGTATTAATAATATGGTATTGGTATGAATGTTCTGAAATTCAAATCTCATTTCATATATTAGTCACTAAATATATTTTATAATGAAACAAGCAAGCAACAATGAGGAAGATTATTAGAATAGTGATAGATGTTGTTGCTTGATAGCCCAATTTAACATGAACTTTGACAAAGGGTTGGAATCTGAGGTGCAAAATTTGAACAAGATATCTAAGATAAAATGAACAAAAGATCCATTGTCATACCATTGAGAAAGATTGACTTAGACTTACAAGAATTACATCAATGGGGTTAATCACAAGAATTTTTTTTAGAATAGGCCTCTAAGACGACAATTAAAAACCACATATTAGAGGTCTAAGATGGTGGATAAAAATTGTTGTCTTAGAGGCCTAAGACAATGAATAAAAATATCGTCTTAGAGGCCTAAGATGACGACGTGTAGCCACCATATTTGAACCTAAGAGGGTGGATAAAAATACCATATTACATGTCTAATATGGAGGTTAATAACTGCCCTAGGTTCTAATATGACGACTAAAAACCACCATATTGGAGGCCTAAGGTGGCGGCTAAAAATTGTCGTTGTAGGAGACTAAAACAATGAATAAGATGGCTATTAAAAACAACCATCTTAGAACTTAAGAGGGTAGTTTTTTGAGGTGGTGTTTAACCATCGTTGTATAACATGGAATTTTTATGATGCCCTCAAATATGGTGGTTCAAAAACCACCTTTAAAGGTATTTAAGGACGATTAATAACCGTTGTTAAAGCCCTTTTTTGGTGTAGTGCTAGTTTGATGGATAAATTTTATGAACACCTATGTTTCTAAAAGAAAACTATATTCCTTTTAAGATACCACTTTTATGAAGACTAACCTTAATCTATTTAAATACAACACATAGAGATGCAACACTCAAATAATAAGACTAAAATGACTATTTTTATTTAATGATAAAACAAGATAAAATTTTTTATTTATTTTTGAGCAAGGGTTCAAGAGAATATGCAAAAAAATGATTTTAGCCCATCATGAAACTACATACACTTTTGATATATTGCCTAATACTAATGATAAATTACATCCCCTATAATGTTTATGATTAATCTAAGTTCATTATTTCCCCTTTCATCAAATTTTTTGAAAAATATAAAAATAACATAAACTATATAGACAACAAACAAAACTGAGTCAAGAAGGCTATAAATGGAAGAGCAAGGAACATAAGAACCCGATTCTACCACATTGGTAGAAGCATGATCTACTAATAAAAGTGCCATCAATGCCATCATTAGTTTTTGCTTTTGTTTATGGTACCTACAATAATCAATGTAGAGGGTCATGACTAATCTAACAGAGGAAAATAAGCTACCTTTTTGTAGAGATCAGACCCTTATCTAGATAGATAAAATTGATATGATGATAGAAAATGATAAAAATACTAAAATAATTATTGTGATAGAGGAAGTACCACTAGGCTTAAGTGTCACCAATGCTTTCGATACCTCTACTTTTGCTCTATACAAAACAAAGATCAAGAAAACCATCAAATTACAATCTAATGGTACTTCTAATTTGTGAATAGGATAGAGAGACCAAAGATGATAAAACTTAATATGAACACAACAAAGATGAAGGGTTTTGATCGATGAGGACAAAAACCATTAATGTCCACTAATAAAATATTATGCTGACCATAAGTATATGGCATACATATGTAAATATGGACTCAAAACAAAACAAGAGCAATGATTTGTTATAGGCAAATAATATCATAAGTCAATCAAGGTGAACAATATCAGAGATCAACAAGATAGTCATAAGATAAAAGGGTTAGTCAAATATTAAAAGCTATAAAATAAAAGAAGAGCCAAATAAGCAAGGGGAAGAATACAACCCAAGATAGAAGGTTGTTTCCTTTTTTTTGCTTGTTGGAGATCTACCAAATGCTTGAAGACATGATGTTAACTTAGATAATTGATTACTTGATTAGATGCTTATGGTGACAATTTCTTTAATGTTGTAAGTTTTGGGAAAATTCTAGTAGCGTCTCATCATGAAATTATCTTATAGATAATTTTGGAAGGTTTTTTTTATATTTTTTTAAAACCAATTTGTATTGCATGAAATGGTCATCCTAGGGGCTAGATTCATAGACATCTATGACCCCTAGGGAGGATTTGTGAGATAATATACTAAAATTGATAGGTGGTGGTGATCTACATGGAGAGGATGATCTACATGGAGAGGATGAAGTTGGTTGGTGGTAAGCTTGTCATGTAATTGGAGGATGGGGAGGCATGAGACAAGAAACATGTGGTTGGGTTGGAAGACGTGGATCAACACAAAATGATCCAAGAAACATGAGTGAGATAAAAAGACAAATAGATAAAAATATTGGATTTGGAACTAACAAGGTAGAATTTCTAGGAGGTAGTAGCACCATTGGTGCTACCATAATCATGCTATTTCTAGATGAATATTGGAGGTCAAAATAGGTAGGAAAATATCATATTTAAAAGGTCAAAAAAAGTGTTGTTGGGTCATGGTAGTGCTATGAGTACTACTACTCATAACCTAGTGCTTCTTTTTTTAAAACAATAAATGTTGGGCACAAAGAAGGTTGAGTCACTTGGCTGATTAGATGACTATACAAGCTTGAGTATTAGCCATGTACTCAAAATTGGGTGTCTGCATGTAAAAACCCTAATTAAAATACTATAGGGTATGGGATTTGTGATGTAGTTATCCAAAATACTTGTTGAGTGATACATCTACCCATTTTGTAAATATATATACCAACAACTAGGACTCATTCAGGATGTCCTCTCTTGAAAGGAAATAATCAATCTCCCCAAGGTTCTAGTAAGGTTGGTCTATCCTAGTTATGTTCTCATCAAATATTCTAAATAAAAGCATGAGAGAAGGGAATTAGATGAATAACTCAGAGGAACATATAACTATTACAAGGGTAAGTTTTCAATTCATTGTTTGAGCTAAAGAAATGTAAATTTGTTTCAATCACTCAACTAATTATCAAAATATGATGTTTGAAATAAAATATTGCTTCCATAAAACACAAAATACTAAGATTCTAGGCTTACTACCTTAATATTATTAGTCACACATTTATTCATTATATTATAATAATAATAATTTTAGTGCAAAGCAATGCATATTCTAAAACTTGTAAAAAAATATCATGTAAAATAAGCTTTAGAGATGAAATTCAACTAAACTACTCCTATTCTAACCAAATTTAAAAAAAAATCAATAGGAAAGAGTTAAAGGAAGAAAGAAAATAAACCATTGTAGTTGAAGCCTTATGTTGAATCTATAGAAGTAAGAATTCTAATCTTAACTAGCTCTGAGTCAACCAACCAATTTGAGACCAAAGTGGTGCTATCTTCAAATGAGAAAGACAAATATTATAATTATCTCAAATATAAACACCATCAATACACCAAGAAGTTACATAATTTATATTGATGAAGAATTTCAATGATTAAAAATTTCAAAAATTACTTGCATCAGATGATTGCAAGACATAAAATTCTCCAATACCAATGACAGGGGCTCAAATGCTCATCAAACTACCAAACAAAATGAAAATACCCAAAAATATCTATTGCTAAAATGACATTCGATCCTTTGAAATGGGGTCCCAATGGATATTTATAGCCTTACAAATTTGAAATTTTTAATGATTTACAACTGTATTTCAATGGTTTATAGTGATAAATGAGTTGGCTATCTGAGTTGTCTTCAAATTAAAGGATAAGGTGTCCAATTGTGTTGGTTCTTGATCTAGATTTGTAATTCTAGCCATAGATCTCTCTAATTATTTGTCTTACTAAGTTGTTTATCTTCAATAATTGAGGCTATCTAACTTTTAAGCACCAGAGGTTTGAAATCTAGTCCAGGTTCATGAAATGCCCGTTTTCTTCTCTAACTCTTCGACTTTTGGTTGTGTTGTAATTGGTTTCTACAATTTACTCAAATTTAATGGCTTCCAGTTGGCAAGATCATTTGGTTTGAATCTAGGTCATCCCCTATTTTTGCAACAATGCATCATGGTTGATTTTGTTATTTGGATTGATGTTTCATATTTCCGCTCAATTGTTTCATCTTCCTCAATTGAACTTTGTTTTCCTCCATCGCGAAACTGTAAAAAATATTGTTCTTATTTCATTGCCTGCAACATAGAAGAGAAGCTATTAGTTCAGACTTAAATTTGGTGGGAAAATCCTTTAAAATATTATCTCTTTTATTTATTTAGCTACTAAGGTTGGCGATTATTAAATATCATTGATTGATTTCCTAAGGTTTAGTCTCTTTAATTTTAGCACTTAAAGCTCCATTTTAATTAAATGTCAAATGCTAAAGTCATTCTCTAAGGTTTAAAATATTTTCATTTAATTATGTGTTAAATGTCTTCACTTTAAATTTTATAGTCAAAGTATTAGATTTAATACCAAGGTTTCATTTTAATTTTAATGTCAAAGTATTAAATCCAACGCTAAGGTTTTCATCATTTTAATTTTAATGTTGAAGTATTAAGTCAAACACTAAGGTTTTTATTTTAATTTTAATGTTGCTAAGGTTCAAATTCTAAGATTTGGATTAAATTTTTTTATTTAATTTAATTTATTAAAACTTTGATTTTTCTTATTATGTCTTAAGATCCCGAATAATTCTTTTTTTGAAAATTAGTTTGCTTTAATTTTATGTCCCAAGTATTGAGTTGAACTTTAAGGTTCTTTAATAATTTTTCGTGATTATAATGTCGAGAGGTAAAATTATTCTTTTTTTTTATTACCTTAGGTTTTTTGGACCTTAGTAAAAAAATGCATAAGCGCATACGAAAAAAATTCGATCCTTAGTGCTTTTATTAATTTTCTTGGCTATGTTAATCTTCGAGCTTCTTGATTTCTTGGCTATGCTTCTGAACCATTAGATCTCTCGGAATTCATTCTAGGCAATCCATTTAGGGAAAAATTTGAGCAACAATTTATTTTAATGGAGACTAAAGTTGGGGTGTTAACTTTCGGGCTTCGACTATGTCTCCGAGCCATTGGATCTCTCAACATTTATTCTGAGCTATCCATTTAGGGCAAAATTTAAGTGACAATGACTTTAACTTGATTTTTCCCCAATGTTAATTTTTTGGGCTTTGGCTATGCCTTCGATTCGTTGGATCTCTTAGCATTTTTTTTGCATCCTTAGATCTAGGCGAAATTTAATGAAGATGAAAATTAAGCTTTGAGCCTTTAAATTTTATCAACGATTCCTTCGAGCCATTAGATTCCTCAGATCTACCTTTACATTGTCAGATTTGAGTGTATAAGATAAAACGATATTTCTTTATTAATGAAGACTAAATTTATGCATTAATTTTAGGGTTTTTTCTCTTAGTTTTATTTGCTCCTCCTCCAAGGGTTTTCTCCACTCTCAATGCCTCCTTCGAGGGTTTGCTCCCCTCTCAATGCCACCTTCGAGATTTTTCTCCCACCACCTCCAAGGATTTACTCTGCTCTTGGGGTCACCTTCGATGGTTTGATCCACTCTCGATGCCACCTCTGAGGGTTTGCTCTACTCTTAGTGAATTTACCTAACCATCCATTTTATAGCCAATAAACTTACAACTTAGTGCATTCTGACATCCCTTAACCCTAGTCCTTCGAATATCTTGCCTAACCATCGAATATCTCGCTAGTAATGCCAGGTCGTTGATCTAAGGAGGAGCTCATATTTTAAGATAAGCATTTAACACTACATTAATATTTGGTCCTCAACTGTGCCTCCAATTTGTTGGATCTCTCGATATTTCTTCAGAGTCATTCATCTTTGTGAAGTTGCAAGGACATTATCTTCTAAAGGGGTCCCATAGAATACTTAGGCATTTTTAAAGAGTATATCATTGAATCTTTAAAAATTAGGGAAATAATAATCCCTAGGAAGAAATTTGACTTAATAATCCCTAGGAATGCCTTCGACTTATTGTTATTGTGGTGTAACAAGCACATGGATTTATTATTACCTAAAACTTAGGCTTTAAGCTTTATATAAAAGGATTTAATTGAATTAAAGTATGAATATTAGAAACAATGAGTTGACCAGAGTATTACCTCTTGGTAATTAATTGACCTTGGTGCTATTTTTGGGACCTAATGGTCTGAATTTAAAATATGAAATTTGGTGCCTTATTCCCTATAGTGCCAAAATTAGGTCAAAATTCAAAGTACTCATATTTTGATAAAACTTCCCACATCTGTAAATGGGCCAAATGGATATCCAAATCCATTGAGAAAATGTAAAAATCCAACGTGGACCATGAGATATTTCCAATATATATTCACATGCTGTTTCGGGAAACTACTATTTATGGAAAAAATTAACATCTAATTTTCTGTAAATTTTATATTATTGTGAATATAATTTAAAGCTTTTTCCACTAGGTTTTGAATCACCTCAAACGGATATTTCCATCAAAAGTTATGGCAATTTTAGTTTTGTAGTAAGTTTAGGGCAAGATGACGAAATTTAAAGAACCCTAAAATTGAATTTAATTTTTTGAACCTTAAGATAAAACCTTTGAAATTCAATTTTCTTAAATATTCAATTTAAAATAATACCATTTAAAGGTAAATACTCAAAACATTCAATTTATATCAATGGAACTAAAGTCCAAGTCCTCAAAATACTCAAATGCAAGCAAGTTTGAAACCTTGATGCAAGCAAAAATTTAGATCAAAACCAAAATTTCAAGTGGGTCCCCAAATTGGGTTGAGTTGTGCAACGGAAAGAACAATATATCATATATTAGAGATATTTGTAGCTCATGTTCATATGGTAATTACATTTGGGGATTTTCCAAAACTAGAGAACATGATGCCTCAATGGACACAAATATATTCTTAAAATCTGCCCACCTCCTAAGCTAAAAAATTATCATATCAATGATAGGTTTGAAGCACCTATATGGCATGATAATAAAAATAAATTATTTTGGCATAGAAAATATGGTTATTATAATTCCACTTGTCTAGATTTGTGAAATTTCTACCTTAGAAAATACTTTAGTCCTAGTTTTAACATTGATTAAATTAACAATAATAGCCTTATTTCATGAAAGGAAAATTAATATCTAGAAGAGGTTTAATCACCCTTATAATCAAAGGTCAGACATCTATAATACCCCACTCCCCAACCATTAACAAGAATATCCCATTCAATAGAAAAATTAGGGTCACAAATTTAATTAAGGTGGCCAACAAAACTATCAAAATCAAGAAAAAAATTCAAATCAGGGCAACCAAGGAGAAGATCAAAATTATCAAAATCAAAATGGTAATTACTCTCAAAATCAAAATCCTAGACCTAGCACTTTTGAAAATGCTTCTCAAATTAACTAAGTATTTGCCCAATCTAGCCCAAATGGAGAATACATCTATAGTCAACCAAATATATCTCATTATCTCAACATTTTAAAGGTGCAAAGAAAAACAATTTCACCCTTGGAATCACAAATTGCTGCTATTACCAAGAGTGCACCTTAATATAAAAGAAAGCAACCTTATAAGAAAAAAAAATTATAAATAAAAATAATCGATGCAAGCAAAAATTAATCCTACCATTATGGATAAGATTTTGGACCCTCATTTGGTCATCCACTAATTTGCTACAAACACAAAAACATCAAAAAATACATAAAATATTCTTGAGAAAACCTTAATCTAGTTTATAGAACCTATTATTTCTAAAAATAGTAAAAGACCATGATCACCACTTAAATCAGTGATCCCGTCATCCATAATATAAAGATAATAGGATGTCACCTAGCCCAAGGAACCATTATTGAAAGCAATCATGATTAAAATCAAAATGTGGGATATTATTGAAAAGTTGTATACAACCCCTTGCAAAGGTAAAGGTAAAGGTATCCAACTATCAAAGGTAAAGGTCAAGAGACTTATTGGATGAGATGGAGATACTTAGACCAAGAAATGATAACATTATGCCCATAATTCTAGGGTATTATGAAGTGTAATATATTCAATCACATAGAGAAAACCTTTGCATTGATGCACATACTAGCCATAACTTGGTCATAGGTTTTCCTTTGAAAAACATGAATTTTTCTGATTATTCAGCAAGGGTTGATTATTTTCCATTAATTATAACTATTATTTATAACTTTATGGTGGTTCATAGGTATTTTTTTGATAAAGGGAGTGGTACATGTGTTATTTCATTATCCTTGATAGATAATCTAAATATCCCTAGAGAGAATGTCCTTTCTACTAGAAGTCGTTGCTATACTTATGATGGTAAACCTCAAGATCCTATGTATTACATTTGATTGTTTACTTTAGTTAGGCCAAAATGAGTAAGAGTGAATTTTATGGTGTTTTATTTTTATACCAACTATAACATGCTATTAGATAGACTTTGGACTAGTAAGAGGATACCCATAGCTTCCTCTAATTGTTAAGTGGTTAAGTATACCTATGATGATAAAGTTTCCACTATAGAGGAAGACTTAGATCCTTGGGGACATATTCCTGCAATCCATGATAGATAAATTACTCCCTCTATGGATGAAACACAAAAAATTCCCATTTATGAACATGAACCTCAATTTTCATCCAAAAGGAAGCTATACAAGGGATATCCTAAATTTCATTTGAAATGCCCTCAAGATAGGTATGTATCCAAAGATGATAAAACTAATATGGGTGTTTTTTTTATAGGTAAAATTTCTTAAGTGCGGGGTTTAAATGGGCCCCAAACCCAAGTACATAAATTGGTAGCTAAAAAAATAGCATAAGATGACACATGCCTGCACATTGGCTAGCTACAACCTAAACGAAAAGGACCAAACAATAGTAGAGAAGGCTGAGTGGATGCCTGATATCATAAACACAAAAATATAGCCTGAGAAATACCCATGTAGGGGTTTATTAAGAGAAGTAACTATCTGTAAACCTTGTAAAGGAGATATAACAAAAACCCATGCAAGGGATACTCACAAAATATCAACAAAAACTATAATAGATACCTGAACAAGAAGAAACATATTATTCAAAAAGACCCATGCTAGGGCATTAAAGAACTTATAAATAGTAATGGGAAGCCCTGGATCTTAGGTTCCTAGTTATGATGATCGCTTCACACCGCTTGCCATTTCACCAGAAGTTTTGTCATCTCAAACATCATCTTAATAGTAACTTTGAAATTGAGGTTACACACAACAACATAACCATTATTCCATAAATTGACAAAGGCTTCAGTGATATCTTGCTCAACCCCTTTGAACTTGCTAAGGAAAGGAATGAGACCATGAGCTTCCAAAAAGGTTTTAGATGGGGGATCAAGCTAAAGGTTGGATGGCTCAAGCAAGGCCATGTTGGTAATACTGAGGAAAAAGGAATACCACATAAACCAAACACTATGCTTCTTACTGCCTAGGACACACAATAGTGGATAAAACTAGATGGTAATGGGTTGACACAGACCAAGGTTGTAAATATAAATTTTTTTGGTACAATAAATGACCTATCCGAAAGCTGAGTTGGAGTGATTGGCAAACCACTTAGTAATTCTCCATAGGGAATAGACACTGGAAAATACATATATGGCACAAGACAAACTATGCAAAGGATAGGATTGGGATAATATTGGGAGTGCCAATTGACTAAAAAAATGATTCTCAAAATTTGTAAGATGCAAAAAAGAGGATCTCAAGACTTGACGCAAAAAAGAGGATCTCAAAACTAATATGGATGTTACTACTCACCTTTATAAATATTTAGTAGATAAACTATCACCATTATTAAAACCTAAATATAGAGAAGACCCTATTTTGTTTTACTAAAGGTTGACCAAATTTATTAAAGCCCATGAGGATTTTGCCAAATTAAAACAAGTAATATTGTGTATAGATAATTATAAAATGGAGGAGGAAACTTATAGTAATATAGATAATTATTTTAGTCAATAATTTAACACTAAAATTAAGAATAATATTTCTACTACTTATATTTTTGAGATAGGTGTAGCACAAGGTTGAATGGAAGTTCTTGTTTTAGATGATAATTATGATGAATTGGATATAATTTTTTGTGTAAGTGATAATATAAAAACTATAACCCAATGTGGTGTCCTATAACCCAAAAAACCATGCGGGTCTCCTATAACCAAATGATATGGAAAGACTTATACTATTGGTACACAAGTGCCTATTAGTGGAATTTCTTAATCCCATACTAAAAAAAGCCAAACCTACCAACTAGTTTCAACATTCAACAAGAGTTTGGGATCTTTAAGGAATATGTATTGATGTAATTGTCAATAATTGTCATAGTATTGGGATAGAGGAGTGATTTCAAGCTCTATGGAAAGCATATTTCCTACTTTACACTATGCAAACCTATCCTAGGCATTCAAAAATAATCAATTATATGTAGTACATTGTAGACTATATAGATCACCAATTGAAGGAATTAAAAGAAGAGAAGAAGTTAAATTATACATCCTACCTAGTTTGGCTCATAATATACCAAAAGAAACATTGGAATGGTTTCCAACCCTTCAACTAGACCAAGAAGGAGTATATGACAAATTCCTCTTGGTGATTGACTACATAGATGTACCCTAACACAAAATAGGTAAGACATCCCACCATTTCTATGATGAGGTGTATGAAGTAATCATGAAAATATTCAAGGTTAAAGAACCAAGACTATTAGATGAGATATGGCATATAATCTAATTAGGATAATATACAAGAAAAAAATCCTATATAGGAAGGTCTTGATCCTTCATCCACCACTATGGATTTTTATAAATACCTTTTGACTTGTCTATATGCATACCTGATTACTTTATAATAGTGGAGTTTATATAGAAAATCAATTTTGTGGATCTAAAGTACTTTAGGATGCATAATAAAACACCTTCTACCCGATCAAATAGCAAATTATGAAAATCATATTGAACTACATAGGTTCCACCAAGTGGCAAATATGAGATTGAGATAAATGGGGGTAGACCATTTAAGATATCAGTGGTCCTATGATTTAATAGGAATCTTCAAAAATTCCTTAAGAAGTAAGAAGTTGGATTGCGCATGAGAAAATATACAACATTCAAAAATAGGTAAACCTTGATGAGGAATTGACCCTTGCTACTCTTGGAAGTAATCATAGGTATGAAGATAAGATTCAAATTTTATATAACCCACTAGAGTAGAATATCCTCTACACCAAGTACAAGGATGGTTTTGACCTTGATATCAAAATGATCCATTAGAATTTAGGGGTATTGATAAAACTGGGATACATAGATAGAAAGATCTTAACATGGTAGAGGATGAATTACAAAATAGGTACAATAATAGATCCTACAAGAGGTGACCAATTCAATTATGAATTCTTTACCATTTGGTATAGAATGCACCCCAAAAGTATAAAAGGGGTAAAATCATTAGTGAGTCAATGGTTAATCCATCAAGCTCATAAAGGCTAAATAAGAGAGCAATACCTAATATTAACGTCTCTATCATGCATATGAAATTGGTAATGGTCAATTTGGTGCTCAAAAATACTATAATCAAGGTAAAATAGTGCTTTGATAGATATCATTCAATCCTTAAAAAAATTGTGGTAGCATAAGAAAAATAACAATAGACAATCTAGCTTGAGAAGGGGTTAATCCCTCAAAGAGGCTCCTCTTACAAGTTGGGAACAACAAGTATCAATATTATTATTGAAATCACTTTCACCTATCTTCTAACATCCACCATTCCCTCTTTTGTTTTTGTCTATTTTTCTTCTATTCTTGTTTCTTCTTCACTCCCTACCCATTATTTCACTACAATTCTATCAACTGCCACTAGTGTAGCTCATGGTTATCCTATAGGTGCTTTGCCTCCAATAGTTTTTGTCATGGCTAATGATGGAATTCAAAATATTTTCCAAAAAATAAATAAGAGTAATTTATCCACTCAAATATTATATAGAAAATGTATAAAGGATAAAAAAAAGTAAGATATAGTAGGCTCCTATAGGCACCATAAATAATCACTATCCGTAGGTAATATTTTATAACATTCTAATGAAAGAATGAGGAGTTTAAAAGGGTATTTCTAGAAATACCAAAACCCCTAACTACATCATAAAGTTCAACCTAATCTTATAAAACAAGTGGGCTTAAGTTTAATTCTAAATATTAAATGGGGTTTAACCATAACAAGGTTCACCATGGCCCATTGAGCTTAAGTAATAAAATATTATAAAATAAAAAATAAATTGTCTAATTAAATTCCCTTAGGCCTATCTAATGCATTTCACAATGTCAAATATTAGTTATGAGTCAAATTATAAATTCAACATGCCCATCATCTAAACTAAGGGTTCAAGGAGAGAAGACATTAGTAACAATAATATCTCCCTAATAATGGATGCTCTAATGGGCCTCTACATTTTGAGGTAGACTCATATAGATCCCCCCATAATCTAAAATCTACTACTACGAAAATTATTTTTAAACAAGAGCCTCCTTAGGCTTGACTATAATCAATAGTGCTACTATTAGACACCCCCACACATCCAAAAAATACTTTTGCTAAGACTCCAAATGAAGAAGAAAAGTCAAAATTACCACCTCTTTTAAATATAATCTCTTTCAATATTCCATTAATGCATAAGTTATGTCTTGAAAGTACAATTTTCTCATTCATGTAGGAATTACCATATTTGAAGACTTCCTCTTGCCTATGTGCCACCTAATTTTAGTCACCAAAAGAGGCTTTGAATAAACTTGCTTAAAAGAAGATATATAACAAACTTCAAAGAGTACTTGGACAAAGAATAGAAGGAAGATAACATGAAGGGTTATATCTCCATGGATAAGCTAAATCGATCACTTAAATGAGGAAGAAGGATTGACTAAAGTACATCGTATATCCTTTTCTTTCAAGCCCCATAAGACTCAAAATCTATTACAACTATCACAAATCCATCCAAATCTTCCAAAAAAATAGACCAAAGATTATAATTACATACAAAAGTGTAGGTCCACCCTTTCAAACTAGGAAAATAGGGCTTGAGGACTATTCTACGTTATTTGACCCCAAATATAGGAATAGGTAGGCTGATGTCATTTATGCTTAAAGCTCAAAAAATTGTGTGATTTGAAAAAAGGGATCAAAACACTTTCATGTGCAAAAGTCATGGCCTTTAAAATTTATGCCCTAATAACCCTCAAAATATTAAAATTTTAAAGCATCTAACCTTAGAAAAATTGTAGAGAATCCCAATTTACCACTTGGTGGTTGCTCATTCACTGGTGATATACCCACTAATTCTATGCCACCCAGTCACCTATGATTGGTTCAAACTCTACCACATACATTTGTCTAATTGGCTGAAAGGCTTTAAATACATAGAAAATTCATCTTTTTGGGGTTCCACATTAGCCTCCACATGGGCCAAAAATTGAGTGAACTAAGATAGAGCAAAGGAGCAGTGAGAGGGAGATTTAAACTATTGACCTCTCAATGGAAAACAACCTATGACTATTTGGTTACCCATCCTTCCATACCATGGAAATGGAATAAAAATAGCTAGGTACCTTTTACCTTGATGTTAATTTTCTTGTACTTAAAACATTAGATTTTAACTCCCATCCACACCCTTTCAAAAAATTACCATCACTCATCTACCATTGTGCTACAACTCATGGGTGTGATGGAGGGTTGACCCCCTTCATAAAGGTGATCATTGAGGACTATAAATGCTTTGCCTATAGTTTTTTAAAGAGGGAACGTGGGTCAAACCCTTGTCTTCCATGTAAGACATATCATGAAAACACCTACTATTCATATTTACCCTAACTACTAATGGAATTGAGATAATTTACATTAGAGCACACTTTTTTTGTGAGATGGATAATGAAAATAGATGAAATATATCTCAAAAGATAAACTAATTAAGTTCATGGGTTCATACAGTTATCAAATGGTATTTCACATATTTTTTGAAGCCCATAGCATTAAAAAAATTTAGTACCAATGTATGATGCCCTATGCATATGATCCTAGACTGATGGCAAGATGGTGGCTAGTCTAGTTTTAAAAATTCAAATTGATTTTTTCCTCCATATAAACTACCTCCCAAAAATACTCATACATGTTGCACAGATAAGGAGACTGAATAGAGAAGAGATCTGCTAGTGTATTTTATGCCAAACCTGTCTTATAAAAATTTGGAGAAGAAATCACCCTCAAAATAAAAAATTTGGACCAAAGGCTCTAAAGAAACTTCCTATATGACCAAGTAATGCTGCTCCATGTACAATATTTTTCAAAAACAAATAGAAGTAATACTTCCACTCAAATATTATATAGAAAGCATAAAAAATGATAAAAAAATAAATATATGGTGGGTGCCCATAGGTGCCATAAATAATCACTATCTATAGATAATATTGTACAACACTTTGATGAGAGAATGAGGAGTGTAAGGGGCATTTATAACAATACCAGAACCCTAGTTACATCTAAAAGTTTAACCTAAGATAGCATAACAAGTGGGATTTCGGTTAATTACAAATATTAAATGAGGTTTAACCATAACAAGGTTAACCATGGCCTATTGGGATTACATAATAAAATATTATAAAATAATAAATACATTGCATAATTAAATGCCCTTAGGCCTATCCAATACATCACACAATATTGGCTCTTCACCATGAATTAGATTTAAAATTCAATAGTAAAGACCATACCTATCACTTCATTTCCATAACCTATCATGCAAGTGTCTAGTACACAACCCTTGGTTCCACACTCCATATTACCACCATCAATTATGCCCTCACCAAAAATGTCATCACTAGTTGACACACTAGTACAACTAGCATCATAGCCCACTCCCTCTATTTCAACTTTGTTTCCCTCCATCACCATGCAATTTGATTAATTCACTCCACATTTTACTTCAACACATCTACCTCTCCCACCATATTAGGCCAACTACATCCTACTATAGAGAGCAATGTTCACTTCCTTAGCTCAAGGTGTTGAGTCTATAGTAACACACACCTAAACTAGCATAGCTGCTAGGCCAAGCATGGTGTTTGCATGGCAAATAGTATGTGATCCTAATAAAATAGACATTAAAAATTTATTTGATATCTTTATTGTTAAAGAAACTAATTGAAAAAGGAATATAAGTAGCTCAAGGGTCTCCAAGGCATCGATCCTTATTCAGTCATACACAGTTGGGAGTTGGATAACATATATAGCTAAGGCTATAGAATTTGACCCCTCCAAAGTGGTAACAATTCCAACTAACTTAATTTCCAAGGTATCTAAGTTAGACCTAAAAAGTGGACCCATATGGATTGGTCCAACTTGTGAATATGCTCACACTTGGCACAACCATAAAATATAATTGTTTGGCCATTCAGGATGAAGTAATGCTAGGGAAAAAAAAAGAGCACAAATGAAAAGTTAAAAAAATAAAATAACAAAGAGACCAACTCTAGCAAGAGAATAGTTTAGAGAAAGATCATCTAAATAAGTATGTTGAGGACCTTAAATATTGGTTCACCAAGGTTGAAAAGAACAACCAATAGATAGAAGACCTAATAGAACAATTCATGTAAGGGTAGAGTTAAATAGAATAACTTCAAGAGGCCCTAAAAGTGAGATAAAAATATTACAAAATTAATGGATTTAGGTCATGCAGAGACAAGTGTAGACCTTGAAATGACATATTACATTCAATAAGTCAAGTCCCTCTAGGAAAAGATCAAAAAGGATGTAGTGAATGCTTATGAATACTTTTGGTTCAGCTTCTTCATAGAACATAGCCTATAAAATGTAGTACACATAACTAAGCAAGTATAATAATGATTATCTACAAGGTATGAATACCATAAAGTCCTTAAACTTCTCTCCTCCATGAAAATATCACAAGCATAGCAACTTGGGACGGACTAAAAGGACCTAGTCAAGAAATTGAAGAAGATCCTAATTGTTCAAAGAAATTGTCATGCTTACAAAGACAACATTGTTAGGAATATTCTAATTAAAATAATCATATTCACATAAATATTGAAATAAAATCAATAATTGATGAAAGAAAAGAATATTTGCAATACAAAATGTAAATGTAGAAATATATATAAATCTCACAAATCACAACACAAATTGTTGGCCTCTTCGATGGGGCAACCTCCTTTAATAATTTAATTCAATATGTAAAATAATTCATTCGGTTATGTCCCTTTGTCTTTTAAATATACGCTTCATGTAACTCTAACCTAATGCTTAAGAGTTGACCTACATGCAAAGTGCCATCGAGCTAGAATCTTCTACTAAACAAACAATTACATTCTTTATAACGATTACATGAAAGGGCCCCACTTGTATAGGTGCCTCAATTTCCACATACCATTACAAAATATTATAAAATATCATTAGAATGGGGTCCCCATGTTGGAAATGGGTCATTCTATAATAATATGAGAATTACATAATAATGTTAGGATGGGGTCCTAACATGCCCTTTCCCTTTGAAAATATTAGTTCTCAAAGTTGGAGATGAGGAAATTATTGTTGTAGTTGTTGGAGAGACTCTTAGGTAGCATATTTAGGTTGTAATCCATACCATTGAACAAGAACCTCAATGATGACATGATTGCAAAGGGTACGTGATCTCTAGTCCAAAATATATTTAGGCTCAAGTAGGATGGAACCTTCTTCATCTAGTTATGGTAAAGTGGATTGAACTTGTACCTTTATTGCCCACAACCATATTAAGAGGAGAGACATGAAAGACTATATGGAGCTTTGATGTATCCAAAAGGGCCAATTTGTAGGTTATTGAACCAATTTATTTTAATACTTGGTAGGGTCCTTAATATATGGTAGCTAGTTTTTGGCATCTGCAAAGCTAGAGTGATGACTATGTGTTGGGTTGCATGTGGAGAAAAACCATATCTCCTACTCCAAATCTATGCTCAAAATGGTGTTGATCAGTTGATACATATGTTTCTAGTCCAATTCAAGATTCATCTTAAGTTATTAGAGGATTACGATAAGCTAGATAAAAGTGGTGTTTATAACATAAATCATGGGACTTCCTAGAATTTAGGATGATGGTGTTGATGGAGGATGATCATATACTGCTTCAAATGGGGTAACCTTGGTCATGGTGTGATATGAAGTATTATACCACCATTTTGCCAAGGGAAGCCACTTTACCCACTATGCAACATGTTCAAAGGTAAAGTGATGAAGGTAGATCTCCAAGAATTTGTTAACAATTTTTGTTTGGCCATCTATATGTAGATGATAGGTTGAAATAATTTTGAACTGAATTCCCTGCAACTTGAATAGTTCCTACCAAAAATGACTATTAAAGGTAGGATCTCTATCTGATACAATAGATGTGGGTATACCATGAAGATGAAATATGGAGTCTAAAAATATTTGGGCTACTATTGAGACTATGTAAGGGTGGGAGAGGGAGCAAAAATGAGCATACTTTATGAGACGATCTAATACCACTAGAATAACTGATTTTCCTCCTGACTTGCATAACCCTTTAATTAAATTCATGGAAATATCTGCTTATACTTGTTATAGAATTGGTAAGGTCTGAAGGGTTCCATGGGAACACACAATTCTCCTTTCATTCTTTGACACATCATATTTAGCCATAAAGGTTTGAATATCCTTCTTCATTCCCTTACAGAAGAAAGTACGCTTGGTCCTTTCATAAATTCTTAGAAACCCAAAATATCCCTTTATTAGTGAGGCATTCATTTCCTTTAACATGAATTCCCACATTTGTGAAGTTTGGGGAATAACAATTCGGTCATGATATCTTAAATATTATCCATCCCAAGTGTATCCAAGGTATTATTTAGGCTCTATTTGAATTTTGGTGATCAAAGTTTGCAAGCACGAATCCTTGGCCATGTCCTCTTTGAGAGAATTAATCCATTGAGGTATTGGGGAAGAGATAACATTTAACATAATATGATACTCAAATTGTTGGGATAGTCCATCAACCACAATATTCTCCTTTATTTTTTTATATGTGATTTCATAATAATAGTCCATTGATTTAGAGATCCACTTTTGTTGTTTAGGTGTGGCTACCCATTGTTCCAACAAGTACTTGAGACTTTGGTGGTTGATTTGATTGAAAAATTATGCCCAATGAGATATGACCTCCAATGATTAAAAACATGTAAACTAGCAAGCATATCCTTTGCATAAGTAAATTTACCCAAATTTTGGTCTAAAAGTGCATCAACACACCCCCTATACCATTTCCCAAAGCATCACTTTTAATTACAATGGGTTTAGAATAATAAAGCATTGCTTACACCAGGGTGGTTTGCATGGTGTTGAGTGGTGTTTTCACCCGATTGTGAAAGCACACTCTCCGGTAGGATCTGAGTCCAAAAATCCTCCTGCTTGCAAAGAAAATAACTTTCTCCAAGGTTCCTGTTATGCTTAAATAATGTTGTTCAAATGAAATGCCAGGAATATCTTAGGGTTTGCAAGTGGATGTTAACAAGGGGCACTGATGGTTTATTTAATTTGAATTTACAGTGGACTCAAAGTGAATAATTGTACTTTGATCTTGGATTTTGATGGATTTTCAGTTATTAATTTGGATACAATGAATTAAATTGCAGAAAATAAAGCAAGGGTTTGAAAAATAAAGAAAAGTAAATGCAGAGAAACTAAACTACAGTCAGAATGCTGCCATCAATTTGATGAAACCGAAGATACTGAGGTTTTATGCATGCAACCTAATCTAATGAACCTGCAAACTCGCACAATCCAAATAAATTAGGTGCTTGGTCTCTAGGGTTTCTATTGTAATTCCGAGACTTAGGCATTCGCATGAAGCAACCAAGCACACTTGCATTAAACTTCACCTAAAAGCCTCAGAAATCTGGAATGAAAGATAAAACATTAAATCATGCATGCACAAAATGACTCCTTCTTTCTCATCAATGAGATGCCAATACTCTGTATTTTGTATTAAATGATATGTCAATTACATTCAAAGAATGTTCCAGGCATAAATATTCCAGAACAAAAAAGAAGGAAATTGCCCAAGTGCGGGGCCCGGAATAGCACGAAGCTCTTGTCTCTGCAACTCGCAATCGGCAATTTCCAACCCTTCCTTCAATCTGCGCTTCTGGATTTATCCTGTCTAGCGTGGCTCTTCGATTCTCCCTGGTCGCTTCGCTTCACCTTCCTGCATGTGACCTTTCGAATTCCCACCTTTTCCTTGTCTTTATTCCATGTTTAACGCCAAAACGCCTAAAATCCTTCGCTGCATGTAACGCTTCGCAGACCTGACACTTGCATGCCACGTGTCACACGCTCTCTGCGCCTTCTGTAACGCCACTCTGCGAAAAACCCGACAAAAACTGCATGCCGCCTGTTCACCTTCTCGGTCGCGAAAACGTGACATGTCACGAAATCGTGACATGTCGCGATATCGCTACACTCTTCCCGACCGTACATCCTCGGCAGCATCTTGTCGCGATATCGTGACCGTTTTTGCTTTTGAGCCTTCTTTCCACAAATTGTAGCGATATCGCTACCATTTCTCCGTCGGGCTTCCTTCTCACAAACGAAATCGCTACCATCTCTCCGTCGGGCTTCCTTGGCAACTTTACGTCGTGACATCATGACCATTATCACTCTCTTGCCTTCTTTCGACAAACCGTCATGATATCGCTACCGCCTTTATCCCCGAACCTGCTTGCCACAAACTGTCGCGATATCGCTACCGCTTTCATGTTCCGTACGCCTTGGCAAAACCTATCGCGATATCACGACGTCTTTCACCTCGGACCTTCATGCCGCTTTCGATACCCCCCTTCTCGGCATTCTTCATTTTATCGATTTCCGACATCTCCCTTCCGTACAATTTGCTAAAACACGTCATGAAATCGTGACCATTCTCTATCTACCATTTCTTTCCTACACCTTTATCGAATCGTCTTTCCTCTTCGAGTCCTTTTTTTCGCGATATCACTTTTCCTTTATACACTTTGCCAAAACACGTCGTGAAATCGTGACACTTTTCATCGTCCTTACGCTTCGGCAAAACACGTCGGAAATCGCGACCATTTTCATTCTTTTCCAACGGCATGTCGCGATTTCGCGACACCATTTCTTTTCTTCTCCACCATTCCCCTCTTCCGCGACATGTCGCGATTTCGCGACAACTTTCAATTTTTCTTTTCTCTCCTCTTCGGCAGCGATGGAGCTACATGTCGCGATTTCGCGACAACTTTCCTATTTCCGGCAGCGATGGCGCGACAAGTCATGATTTCGCGACATGTCGCGATTTCGTGACACTTTTCAACACTTAGGCATTTTTTCCTCTTTTCTTCAATTTTAGCATCTGGGTCACCGAGATTCTTCTCTGCAAGCTTGCAAAAAGGTGGGTCCCCAATTTTGGGGTGTGTTGTGGATCAACCACAACAAATGGCGACTCTACTGTCAAATGCTCTTGAGCATTTTAGTAAGAACCCAACCTGAAACATATCACAAACTCGCAAACATATGTTAGCACATAAGCAAAATAACAAATGCCCAAAGATCAGAAGTACATGAATCATCAGAATCATCAAGTATTAGCTCAGTGTGTGCAATGTGTTTTCATTCCCTATCGTTTGAAATTGATCAACATTCCATTATCAGTTTTGCATGAATGCATATGTGGGATGGTGAATGATTTGTGTACCCTAATGAATGTGCAAGGAGATTTTGCTTCCATAAAAGGCATGGTCCTTCTTCTATTACTATGTACAAGCATTCAAGATTGCCAAACCCTCTTAGGATCCACTAATTCATTACCTTATTGTATCCCAAAGTTGGTTATGAGTCCCTACTATCTAGAACCCATGTGCAAGTGAATGTGAAATCAGAACTTTGGGGAATCAGACTCCCAACCAACCGAGATGAGAGTTTAACCTTATCCTTACTATTCTGATTTAGAGTTCATTACCTCACTTTAAGCAAAATAATTAAACCGAGTTATGGAAGAAATGGTCATGCTAGTCTAACCCTCTAGACAATCGGTGGTCTTGTTTTTTAGGCAAGACATGATGCCATGCATGGGCATATCTAACCCCACAATCCAAAACTTATCTCCATTTCTTTGGACCTTGGGGATGACTACCCATCCTTTGCAGAGGACAAGTAGTACGATCCTTACAATCCAAAATAAAGATGAGATGGGAAAAATTTATTTATTTATATATATATTTTTTTACTTCTTGGACCTTGGGGATGACTACCCATCCTGGCTAGGGACATGTAGTACGATCCTTACAATCCAAACTTTAGATGTAAATGGAAAATATTAATTTTGTTACTTAGACCTTGGGGATGACTACCCATCCTTTGCAGAGGACAAATAGTACGATCCTTACAATCCAAGACCGATTATGAAATGAGACATAAGAGCTTTGGGGAATCAGATTCTCAACCAACCGAGATGAGAATTTATACCCTATCCTTACTACTCCATGTGGGTCAAATCAAAGCTTTGGGGAATTGGATCCTCAACCTAAGTTCGATGAGGATTTAACCCTATCCTTACTACTATGATTTTAGGCTTTAAGCTTAATGGAAGTGGTCAAAACCACTTGTTTTAAGGATCATGTTGCATAATAGGATAGACATGAATAACTTCTTTCGCCCAACCTTTTCCTCCAAGTTAGGTTTTGATCATTTTGCTCAAGATCCTTTTTAATGTATGAGACGTGCTTGGTTCTAGATATCTCAAGACTCAGTTTCCAACCTTAGGAGCTACTTACATATATGTTATAACACAACCCTAAGAGGATTTGACATACTTTAATGGCTTGTACCTAAGATGCATATGTAACTAAGGTGAGATGTATGTAAGGTGAGATGGAACATGAATGCATTATTTCTTGAATTGCAAATGAAATGATTTGTCATGCAAAACCGACTCTTTCATGCATCACAAAATCAAACAATATAACTTAAAATGTTTTATGCTACTTGTGGAGCTTTTACAAGACAATTCCAATATTTCATATTCTCCTAATCCTTAAGCATAAGTTGACATCTCAATTTTTTATTCTTTTTTATTTTTTATTTTTATTTTTATTATTATTATTTTTTTATCAAAATTAACACACATGTCAATTGAAATCAAATCCATAACCAAAATCCTAGCTAGACTAACAATCCTAAACAATAAAAACAAAATCTGAAAATCCCCCACCAAAACCAAAAGAATAATATCAAAGTCTCACAACCTAAGGGCTAAAATAATGCTTTAAAATCTGCCCATTAACCGGTAGCATGAAATCTTCCCCTTCTAATGTTTTTAGCCTGAAGGTATTCTTCCCAAGAATCTCTGAAATCTGATATGGGCCCAACCAAAGACAATCAAACTTTTGATGATTCCCTTTTTCCTCATGTCTTTTGTCCCATAGTAATACCAAATCTGAAATTCTGAATGATTTAACTTTGGCCCTTCTGTCAAACCATCTCTTGACAACTTCCTGGTGTTTATTCATGTGATTCATGGCCTCTTCTCTCTTTTCATCAAGGTGCAACAACTGGCTCAACCTTGCTTCAACTTGATCATCTGTTCCCAAGTACTCTTGTATGAAATGTAAGGTCTGCAACTTCAAATTTGCTGGAAATATCGGGTCTTGCCCATAGACCAAATGATAGGGAGTATTCCCTATGGACTCTTTCACTCTGGTCCTATCTCCCCAAAGGGCAAACTTTAGTTGGTTGTGCCGATCCCGAGGGTTCTTTTCCAGCGAACTTCTTAATAGTATTCAACAAATTCTTATTTGAAGACTCGGCCAACCCATTTCCTTGAGGATAGTAATTGGATGCAAACTTTAAGCTCACTTTGTTATCATATGCCCAATCTGCAAATTGTGTAGAAATAAAAGCTTTACCATTGTCACTCGACAATAGAGTCGGGCATTCCAAATCTTGTTATAATTCGATCCTCAAGAACTTTAATCACAACATCTGTGGTGGCATGTTTAGTAGGAATCGCTTCTGTCCACCTTGTACAATAGTCTGTAGCTGTCAAAATGAATTTGTGAGAATCAGAAGAATTTGGGTTAATAACCCCGATGAAATCTAGTCCCCACTGTGCAAACGGTCTCATTTCGACTACAGGTTGCAACGGCATGGCTGCATTTCTTTCTCTATTTGCAGCCACTTGACAGATGTGACAAGATCGTACATGGGTATGCGCATCCTTGAAAATATGTGGCCAGTAGTATCCTGCTCTCGAGGATTTGATGTGCTGTAGCATTGGCTGCACCATGACCAGTTCCATGTTTCCCGTGAAATTCCTGCAACACCCTCGCAGCTTCTTCTTTGTTCAAGCACCTCAGGTAGATACCTTCATGATTCTTCCTGTAAAGCACACCAGATTTTATCAGATAATTGATGATTTAAGCCTTAAGGCTCTTCTCTGTGTTGAATTCAGATTAGAAGGACACTTACCGATCAATAAAAATTGCACAATATCAACATACCAGGTCGTCCTTAGCCATGTATTATGTATTTGAGCATTGACTCGTTATTTGCGGATTATTTTCTGCGATCGCCTTCGCCGATCCTCGTCCTCGAACTAGTTTCATTGGTTGGATTTCGAGATCAAATTCTTGGATGGTTGAAATCCATTTTCCTCTCTTCTCACCTAGTTCATTCCGTAAAAACATGGTCTTGACGACGAGAATCGGGCACGATGGCGATAATTCTGTTGTGCACGATGTAGTGCCTAAATTTTTTCACAGTTTTAAAAAGTGCGTACATTTGCTTATCAAGGATTGAATACCTTAATTGAGCGTCTTTCAAGGGGGCACTTAAAAACGCAATGGGTTTTTCGGCACTATCCTCACCTTTTTGGGTTAAGACACTCGCAAAGGAGTGTTCTGATGCAAAAGCATAAATATAAAAAGGCTTGGAGTAGTATGGGCTTATAAGGACAGGGGCTCTGGAAATGGCATCTTTGATATTTTGGAAAGCCACTCTACTTTCCTCGTTCCATTTTACATCCACATCTTTCTTGAGCATCTGGTTCAGAGGTTTGGCTATCTCAGCAAAGCTAGAGATAAACTTCCTCACAAAATTGACTTGCCCAAAGAAAGATCTCAGTTCTTTTTTATTGCTCGGGAGAGGTAGGTTTTGGATAGCTTGTATCCTTTTTGGGTCGATGGATATGCCCTCTTTTGAAATGATGTGACCCAACAATTTCCCTTATGTTACTCCGAAAATGCACTTTTTGGGATTTAAGGAAATTCCATGTTCTCTGCATCTTTGAAGCACTTTCTTCAAATCTTTAACATGATCCTCTCTCTTCTTCGAGAAAACCGGGATATCATCCACATACACGATGATGCATTTGCCTATTAGCCCTTTGAATGCGTAATCCATGGCGCGTTGAAAAGTTGCACCAGCATTTAACGGTCCGAACGACATTATCTTATATGCAAATGTCCCCCACTTGGTAGTGAAGGCTGTTTTCATCCTGTCATATGGATGTATAAGAACTTGGTTGTACCAGAATATCCATCGAGAAAGGACATCATTTCAGATCCATTTACCATTTGCAGAATTTCATCGATTGATGGTAATGGATAATTATCTTTTTGAGAGGCTTTATTAAGATTTCGAAAATCTATGCACAACCTAATCTCTCCACTCTTTTTTCTTATTGGAACGAGGTTGGCCACCCGGGTTGAGTGCCTAACGGGAAAAATGATTTTCGCTTCCAATAATATTTTAACCTCCTTTTCGATCAAAGGCTCCAATAGCGGGTTAACAACTCGTTGTCTTTGCCTAAAAGGCTTGGAGTCTGGCTTCAAAGGGATGGTATGTGTGATAATGTTCTGGTTGTAAGTCTTTAGCTCATTGTAGTTCCAAGCAATACAATCTATGTAATGCTTCAATGCCTCGTATTATATTGCTCCTTTCTTCCTCTGTACATGCCTTTGCTATGTACACCTCCTTTGGATTGTCCGCACTCCCTAGATTAATTGAATCGCATGCATCTTTGGGGAGTGGGACTCTTTTTCTTTTCTTGTTCTTGCATTCCATGTCGAACATCTTTTCTAATGAAACCACGTCTTTAGGAATTTTGTTGGATTGATACGCAGTTTCACTTTCTTCTGTTTCATCCTGCCACCTTTGTTCCTCATCAATCACCTGATTTTCAAAAATACCCGAGTTTGTGACAAACTTGAAGATGTGCCTGTCACTTTCAAAAACCTGGAAATTCTTCACATTATCAGGTATTGATGGACAAGGAACCAGCTCAATGGAAAAATTTTTACATCTTTTTATATCCACCGGGTTTAACATGCCCGCGGTGACTGCAAGAGAGTCTGCTATTCGATTTCCTCTCCTAGAAATAAGGGCTATGTTGAATGCATCAAACTCCTCCATGAGGTCCATAACCCTAGTCCTATAAAGGCTCAGTATTTTGTCGCGGCATGTATACTGTCCTTTGATTTGCTTGACAACCAACTCAGAATCTCCCAAAACCTTCAAGCATTTAACATGCTTGCTCAATGCTAGACGTAAACCATAGATCAATGCCTCGTACTCTGCCACATTGTTTGTGCAAGGAAATTGCAGTCTGTAGGCAGCCAATAATGGTTTACCTCCTGGACCAGTGAGCTCGACTCCAGCTCCTGCTCCCTGTCTAGACTTTGATCCATCAAACTTGAGCAACCACGTGTAATCCTTTTCCTCAGAAGAACCACCATGACACACTTCTTCTTTAAGCTCGTCAGCAGCTTCCTCAACATCAAGAGCATAGACCCCTAGGTCTGGCTCAAAAAACTGAACCTCATTCGGCTTGTTGAAATCCGTTATAATCTCCTTAAGCCTCGGTTCGTTTTCCACTCTGATTTGGTTTGCAATGCCCTTCCATGGCAGCCACATATGTGAGCAGTCTGTTGAAAAATAACCATTCAAGAGTTTTCATCCAATCTCTCGCAAGTAACATTCCATACCTACTTGGGATGTTAACCACCAAAATGTCTACAACTCCGTTGGACCCTGGGTTCAGAATTTAATTGAATCTTGACATCATATAAGGTCCCTACTACATTTACCTTTGAACGGTCCAATTGCAAGACCGTGCATTTGGATGAAACCGGTTGTAGACCCAACATTTGACATATCTCCGTAGGCATGAGGTTGCTCGTGGCTCCTGTGTCCACCAAACAGTTATGCAAGTTCTTACCCGCAATTCTCAGAGTCAATAAGAATGGCGGGACATCCCTTCTCTCCTTTCGCAAAATCAGATGGGATTCAGCTCTTTTTTCCTTCCACATCGGATCAGGTGAGTTCAAAGCTCTTATCAACGCCTCCTTTTGACCAGGCAATTTAGTTGCGTCTGGGAATGAAAGGCTAGATTTGGACTTCTTCATATCCTCCACTACGTCATAATTTGGTTTTTCGAATTTTACCGTCTTCTGGACGTCATTAGACATTTCTCTTCTGAGTGGAAGGGGAGGGTTGTTACTTGCCTTTGTATCGTGGAGGAAGAATAGAATTGTTTGGAGGTGTTGATGAGGTTTTAGGGGCTTTAGATTTACTCCTCAAATGGTACCCATGAGTCCCCTTTCTGAAATCTCGAAAAGCTTGCACCTCCTGTTCCAAAACTTCGTCTTCTTCCTCCTCGCTCTCACCCTCTTGGTGATATACTGTTTCCATCACCATAATATTTTCATCTTGATGATACGATGGATCCTCATTTGATACCAGTTCCAAATCATCAACTTGTGCCTGAAGACAATGAGTGTATCTAGCAATCTCAGGACAATTCCTCTCATTGTGTTCTTTTGTGTTATGTAACCTGCACCCCCTTTCCCATGCCAAATCTGAAAGATTCAAAAGAGAATTGGATTGGCTAGGGCCTCGTGAAGCATCTAATTGATTAGCAATGGGAGCGGGGACTCCCCCATTGTTTGGCTTTGTGTTCCAGTGCCTCCCTCTATTGTTAAAATTCTGATTTGGGTGAGGGGCATGGGACTCATGCTTCTGTTGTTGAACCCTGTCATTACTTAGTTTATGCACTAGTTTCTTGAGCTCTTCGACTTCCGAAAAAACATCCTTCGGTGGAATCATATTGTTGTTAACCCCCGTTGGATTTGCATAATTAATGGGGTCTTGATTCCACATTTGGGTCGGGTTCTGAGGAATTTGATTCCCATATGGATTGATACCTTGAATCGGGATTGGATTCGGAACAGGAACTATGGCTTGAGGATTGACTTGACTAGTTTCCTGCGTAGTTGATTGACTGTTCTGCAAAAATGCAGGAACAGGTGGAGTGGCTGTGATTGGTTGGATTGGAATGGGTGCATATGCGGGTGTTGGTGGATACGGCTGCTGATATGGGAAGGCGTTCATACTTGGCATTTGTGGTGCCATGAGTTGATTTTCCTGGGGAGCTTGACCATATGGAGCACACTGTCCCATCATAGGCATCTGGGTAAACCCGTAGCCTTGCGGTGTCAATTGCTGCTCAATAGTCATGGCTTCATTATAGGCCAAAGCCAGCGTGGTGACCTGAGGATTACGCCTTGCAAACATAGCTGTCATGGGGTCCAATGCCCCAAAATATATCTCGCAAAGCCACCTGCGGGATCGATGGCAAAATGTCTAATTGCTCTGTTATAGTTCTTTTGGAATCTCTGATTAAACATTCGGATTGGTTCCCCTTGGCCCCGTTTGCATGTAATAAACCGATTGTAAATAGTTGCGGGATCTAAGGGTGACCTAAATTGATTGACAAAGGCATTTTCCATTTGTGTCCAAGAGGTGATTGAACCGGTTGGCAAGCATATATACCATTCATATGCTATTGGATCCAAGCTCATGGGGAAAAGTCTGCGGGCTACATCTTCATGCTGAACTTGCGGCCTAATTAAAACATCCCTATAGGCTTGGATATGTTCTTCTACTTGTTCTTAGGCCATCCGGCTTGTATTTAGGCAGAAATATTTCAATGTTCTTGGGGATTTCATGGATATCCCCGAGCAATATTCAAAGGAGTATTGTTAGCTCCATACCAAGGAGTCTGCTGGAGCTTGAGCCATTTGACTCAGAATTGATGTAGACAGACCTACAATAGCAGTAGAAATATTACTAACTATAGGCACACTAGGGGCAACGGATATTACTGGCGTAGGTCCGCTCGACGTTCCTGGAGAAAACAGGTCTTTTGCGACTGGTGTGCTTACGACTTGCTTGGCTTTACCCTTGGGAGTACCAGTAAGGTCATGAAAAATGGTTTCTCCGGTTGTTTGAGACCTGGTCGCAATACGGCGTGGTGGGTCCAGCTGCCTGAGGAAACCCTCGGCTATTTCGAAGAAAACCTGCAACAAAAACAAAAATAGTGTTGCGGTTTAGCCGTAAATGATTTCAAAATTAAATCAAAAACAAAATATTCAGATATGAAAATCAAAATCAAATAAACCAGATTCGGGCCCTCCTTCTAGCGCCAATCTGTTGAGTGGTGTTTTCACCCGATTGTGAAAGCACACTCTCCGGTAGGATCTGAGTCCAAAAATCCTCTGCTTGCAAAGAAAATAACTTTCTCCAAGGTTCCTGTTATGCTTAAATAATGTTGTTCAAATGAAATGCCAGGAATATCTTAGGGTTTGCAAGTGGATGTTAACAAGGGGCACTGATGGTTTATTTAATTTGAATTTACAGGTGGACTCAAAGTGAATAAATATACATTGATCTTGGACTTTGAAGGATTTTCAGTTATTAATTTGGATATTTTAATTAAATTGCAGAAAATAAAACAAGGGTTTAAAAAATAAAGAAAAGTAAATGCAGAGAAACTAAACTAGAGTAAGAATGCTGCCATAAATTTGATGAAACCAAAGATCTCGAGGTTTTATGCATGCAACCTAATCTAATGAACCTGCAAACTCGCACAATCCAAATAAATTAGGTGCTTGGTCTCTAGGGTTTCTATTGTAATTCCAGACTTAGGCATTCGCATGAAGCAACCAAGCACACTTGCATTAAACTTCACCTAAAAGCCTCAAAAATCTGGAATGAAAGATAAAACATTAAATCATGCATGCACAAAATGACTCCTTCTTTCTCATCAATGAGATGCCAATACTATGTATTTTATATTAAATGATATGTCAATTACATTCAAAGAATGTTCCAGGCATAAATATTCCAGAACAAAAAAGAAGGAAATTGCCCAAGTGCGGGCCCAGAATAGCACGAAGCTCTTGTCTCTGCAACTCTGCAATCGGCAATTTCCAACCCTTCCTTCAATCTGCGCTTCTGGATTTATCCTGTCTAGCGTGGCTCTTCGATTCTCCCTGGTCGCTTCGCTTCACCTTCTCGCATGTGACCCTTCGAATTCCCACCTTTTCCTTGTCTTTATTCCATGTTTAACGCCAAAACGCCTAAAATCCTTCGCTGCATGTAACGCTCCTCAGACCTGACACCTGCATGCCACGTGTCACACGCTCTCTGCGCCTTCTGTAACGCCACTCTGCGAAAAACCCGACAAAAACTGCATGCCGCCTGTTCACCTTCTCGGCCGCGAAAACGCGACATGTCGCGATATCGCTACACTCTTCCCGGTCGTACATCCTCGGCAGCATCTTGTCGCGATATCGCGACCATTTCTATTTTGAGTCTTCCTTCCACAAATTGTAGCGATATCGCTACCATTTCTCCGTCGGGCTTCCTTCTCACCAAGCTGTAGCGAAATCGCTACCATCTCTCCGCAAAACCTACCATCTCCCGTCGGGCTTCCTTGGCAACTTTACGTCGCGACATCGCGACCATTATCACTCTCTTGCCTTCTTTCGACAAACCGTCACGATATCGCTACCGCCTTTATCCCCGAACCTGCTTGCCACAAACTGTCGCGATATCGCTACCGCTTTCTCTTTCTCCCCAAACACGCCCACCCTTTTATCTTCCGTACGCCTTGGCAAAACCTGTCGCGATATCGCGACGTTTTTCACCCTCGGACCTTCATGCCGCTTTATCGCGATATCGCTACCGCTTTCTCTTCCTACGCCTCCCAACAAAAATCCAAAAATCTACCGCTTCCGCCGGCATGGTCTTCATTTCTGTCATGATTTCACGACATCTCCCTTGTGCCATACAATTTGCTAAAACACGTCGCAAAATCGTGACCACCTTCTCCTTCGACCACTTCTCAAACATGTCAGATATCGCTACCATTTCTATTCCGTACACCTTTGCTGCAATCGGTCGCGAAATCGCGACATCTTTCCTCTTCGAGTCCTTTAGCTATTTCCTGTCGCGATATCACGACGTTTTCCACTTACGTACACCTTGCCAAAACACGTCGCGAAATCGTGACACTTTTCATCATCCGTACGCTTCGACAAAACACGTCGCGAAATCGTGACCATTTTCATTCTTTTCCAACGGCATGTCGCGATTTCGCGACACCATTTCTTTTCTTCTCAACGGCATGTCGCGATTTCGCGACACCATTTCTTTTCTTCTCAGCGACATGTCGCGATTTCGTGACAACTTTCAATTTTCTTTTCTCTCCTCTTCGGCAGCGATGGAGCTACATGTCGCGATTTCGTGACAACTTTCCTATTTCCAGCAGCGATGGCGCGACAAGTCGCGATTTCGCGACACTTTTCAACACTTAGGCATTTTTTCCTCTTTTCTTCAATTTTAGCATCTGGGTCACCGAGATTCTTCTCTGCAAGCCTGCAAAAAGGTGGGTCCCCAATTTTGGGGTGTGTTGTGGATCAACCACAACACATGGCTTGCTTTAAGTCAAGGAAATCATTCTCCACTGGTTTTGACTAGATTAAAAGAATTCTTTTTCAACATGGATGTTAAAGGATCTGCTATCTTTCCATAGTTTTGTAAAAATTTATGATATAACCCCATGAGTACCAAAAATTCTCAAAGTCCCATGAGGGTATGAGGCTTTGGCCACTCTTGAATAGCCTGAATATTTTTAAGATTAAATTTAACTCCTTATTTTGTAATAATATGACCCAAATACTCCACTTCAATCAACCCAAAAAACACTTAGACCTCTTGGCATACATTTTATTTTTAGATAAAAGCTTTAGAGTTTGTCCTATTAGCCAATTTCTCAAATTGAGTCTGATATTCACGGATAGTACAACTTTTTTTCAATTTGGTCAAGGCTCTTGTAAAGTCTTCATAGTCTCTAGGGCTAAACTAAGTGAGTAATTGGAACTCAAAGTCTTCCCAAGAAGGGTTCGAAGTCATATTTTGTAACCATTAATACCATTGTAGGGCTTCAAATTCAAAGTTAAAAGATGCCATGGTGACCCATAAATAACGAGGTACATTATGAAGTTTGAATAACTGATATGCTTGACACAACCAACCATCAATGTCCTTTCCATTAAAATTAGAAAAGTCTAATTTAGGTATTTTAAATGGGGTATTTGTGTCAATAATAGAATGATAACTTTCTTTATCTACATTGACTCCTTTCTCTTTATTGCCTAAACTGCCACCTAGTCCTTCAAAATTATGATGGTCTAACAATTTTAGGGAATCCCTTAATTGGTATTCCACCTCTAGGAAATTTTCTTCAAATTTTGTTTTGGATTTAATCTAGTCAACTCTTATAACTTGCATTTGATCTCTCATCTATTTACTTCTTGTCCAATGTGGGACATTTGGCCTTATAGGTTATTAAGTGTAAGGTTTAATTGATCCATATAGTGGCTTTGTTCTAACTACTTCTATGCTTCTTTAGTCCCTATAGCCATATTTGTATGATTTGAATCACTCCCACTGACTTACTAAAAATAGAAGTGTTGTTTCAGGATTTATTATTTTTAGTAACAAATCCAAAATAATGTTTGGGTGTTATATATCAAAATGATTAGCTTGAAAAAATGGACACAATGGGCTAGGTCTCATAATGACATTTTTTGGCACCCTAGAAAAAGTGCATGGAGGCTCTATACCAAAATGATTAGCTCAACGAGATGATCACAATGAGCTATATCCCACAACCATATTTTTTGGTACCCTAGATGTTTTTTACTAGGGAAGTGTTGTCTGTTTTTCTCCTAGAGTCTTGGTTTACTCAAAAATTTAACTTTTGTTCAACACCCCTTAAGCAAGCTATACAATGTTTGTTATTGAAAATTATTCTATTTGACTCTATAAACTGATAACTATTCTATCTGATTCTATCTTAACTGTTTTGACTATATAACTAGTAACTGCACGACCGACACTGTTTGGACTATTTTTACTGATACCTAACTATTACTGATAGACCCTATCTAGACTGTTACTAATTGTGTAACTGATAACTGCACTACCAAACTATGTCTATATGGTTACTGATTAATAGCTAATTGTTACTGGTAGGCCCTATCATGACTATTATTCTCACCACCAATTTTTTTTATCATATTTTTTGTTTATTTAATTTGGTGATAGTGTAGTCTCCTTAGTATGCTCAATTTTTGTAGTGGGGATTTTTGAAATTTAGGATAAATAGGAATAGGGTAATCTAAGCAAGGTTGTATGTACTATCCATAGCCCTTTATTATATAGCAATGACAAATGATAGTACTCAATCAAATAATTTATGCCACTTCTCAAGGAGTATTCCATGCATACCCTTGAGCAAACTATCCACCTCTCTGATTATATGAGAGGGTGATCTTATTGAATGTTGTGTTTGATGCACTATAGAATATATACTATCAAAATTATTCCTAGGGCTAAAGGTTTCTCCTAATATTAGGGGGTTCTCCTGATATACCTGAAGATACGTGGGAGCTCAATTTTGTATACAAGTATTGTTTAAGTCCTATGTATTAGAGCCTTATTGCCCCTAACTTCACTAGACTATTTAAAGGCAATCTAGCTTAGAAAATAACAAAAATGCCTCCATGACATTTTAAAACCCTTGGCACAAAGTTTTGAACCTAATAAATTAATAAAAAAAAGGTTGAATTTTTTTAATCAAAAAATAAACAAAAAAATGAAAACATGGAAAATTTATACCTAACAGTTGAAATGACAAGACAAGAACTATTGCAGTCATAATTAAACATGGCCTTGGAAAGTGCTCTGATACCACTTGTTAGGAATCTTCTAATTAAAATAAGCACATTCACATAAATATTGCAATAAAAGCAGTAATTCATGAAAGAACATAATATTGCAATACAAAATATAAGTGTAGAAATATATATTAATCTCACAAATCACAACATAAAATTTCAGGCCTCTTCGAGGGGGCAACCTCATTTTATCTTTTAAAGATAAAATTCATGCAACCCTAACCTAATGCTCAAGAGGTGGCTTACATGCAAAGTGCCACTTGAGGTAGAATATTCTACCAAACAAACAATTACATTCTTTATAACGATTACATGAAATGGACCCAATTATCTAGGTGCCTCAATTACCACATACCATTACACAATATTACAAAATATCATTAGAATGGGGTCCCCAACTTGGAAATAGGTCATTACATAACAATATGACAATCACGTAATAATGCTAGGGTAGGGTCCTAACAAACATGGTGTCTCTGAAGTCCCCAACATATGAAATGATAAAATAATTTCAAGGGGTATTTGCTATTATATTACTTGATATATTCAACCCAAAGTGAAAATATTGGATGATAACATTAGTAATACTATTTTGAAGAAGGCTATGCAGGTGACTTCCTATGGAAGTCCTATTTCACTTCCCTGCATCTCTTCCTTGGCCTTGTCCCAGGTCCTTGATCCTATCCTAGTTTCCCTAACACTTCGTTAACTCTTCCCTCTTGGTAGGATGGTGTTGCAGACAATATCTCTGGGGTGGGATATCATTGTTCCAATGTTCTGTCCCTTTCCTTGCCCTGTGGTGGGGTTTTCCTTCGGTGCTTGGGTCCTGGAATGGTTCTGGGTTTTTCCTTGGGACTTTTTCTAGGTTTTCTGGGTTGTTCAAGAATTTTTCCTTGGATTTCCTAGTTTTTTCTAGGTTTTCATGGTGTCTTATTGACGTTTGCCCTTGGAGGATCTTTAGTTATGAAATATTGTATCTATTGGAAAACAACTTCATGAGCAGTTTTGCACAACATATTTTTGGTCTTGGGGAGGAGGACCATGTGCTTTCTTCTATGACTCTGCTCTTCAGGATTTCAATTTTGTAGGTTTTCCTCATTTGTTTCCCTGAAGCTATTTGATGGTGGTGTTAAAGGTTTCCTGGGATTTCTGTCCTCTTAGATTCCTTTGGTGCTTTTTTATCTTTTTTCTACGATGTGTTGTTCTACTTCTGTTGCTTCCTCTACTAGGTTGGCATCCTTGCAGGCTCAAATGTTGTCCCAAATCTATCCCCAAGGCCTTCACAAAAAGGCTCAAACAATCATGCACAAAATTTGCCTCAAATCTATCCAAAAATTCTGTCCCAAAAGCCTTCTCAAAGGCTCACTCAATCATGCACAAAATCTGCCTCAAATCTGTCCAGAAATTCTATCCCAAAAGCCTTCTCAAAGGCTCACTCAATCATGCACAAAAGCTGCCTCAAATCTGTCCAAAAATTCTGTCCCAAAAGCCTTCTCAAAGGCTCAATCAATCATGCTCAAGTAGCACTCAAATATCATCCACAAATCAACGAAGGCAAGGCTCAATGATGAACTCAACAATGAATGGCAATGTACTCTTCAATGGATGACAACAATGATCCACAATGATCTCAACAATGTATGACAAATACTCTCTCAAATGGATGATAACAATGCTCAACAATGAACTCAACCATGTATGACAAATACTCTCTCAAATGGATGATAACAATGCTCAACAATGAACTCAACCATGTATGACAAATACTCTCTCAAATGGATGATAACAATGCTCAACAATGAACTCTCAAATATATGGCAAATGAGCTCTCTAATGAAAACCTCTCCAAGCAATAACAATGAGGACTTTAACCAACCAAGGACAATCTCCACAAGTGATAGCAATAGGTTCTCAATAATATCTTCCTCATGCAATGTCAATAAGCTCTCAAGAAACAAGCACAACTCCCTCAAGCAAAGAGCTCTCAAATAGCCAACAATGATCTCCTCAAATGAAAGATAAATGTATCCACAAGTGACTAGCAAATGATCTCCTCAATGGTCTCAAATAGTGGCAATGTACTCAACAAGTAACCAACAATAATCTCCTCAAGCAATGGCAAAAACCTCCTCAATAATGGCAATACTCTCAATGAACTCCACTAAAGCAATAATGAACTCAAGCATCAATTTTATCCACAAAATTGATTTTCTAATCCATCCACTTCTTCTTAATAGCCAAGGCACATAATCAAGCAATTTGTCTTCAACTTCAAACCCTAACTCATGTGCATGTCTTCTAACTCAAGGTGGCAATTAACTAGGTCTCAAGTTCCTAGTTTAATTTCATAATTAAATCATGCACTAGAACATATAACAAGTTCAACACTTTCCAACCTTATGACTCCCTAATTTTTATTAATACATACAACAAACACCTATGCTTTTATTTTTAATTCCACACCTTATAACTCCACATACAACAATCACAAATATTTAACTTCAAACCTTATAACTCCCTAAGCACATACAACAATCATTTATTTTTACTAAATACCTTATAACTCCCTAGTTATAATAGAAATGATTTTCAATGCACCAAAACTTTGGCAATATCAAATATTACCATGCGCTAGAGATAAATACCTTTTTACGAAATGCCTTTGCCAAAATTAATGTGCCTTCACCATCTTCGAAATCGTTAATGCCTTGCCAAAAACAATGCGCCTTCACACCTTTGCGGGAGTCGAACTATGTTCCTCTCACTTAGCGTTGTGAAGCGCTTACCACGTGGGCATCAGCCCACGTTGGGATTTAATCCCAAACACCCAACTTTGCCTGTGCTCAAATCTGAAAACTCAAATTGCCTTCCTTAGCAAAACACTTTGCCCCTAGCGGGATTCGAACAATGAACCTGCCTTGTGCAAAGTTCATGCGCTACCAACTGCGCTATAGGCTCCTGCATGACGTCACTTTCCTACATTGTCTCCTTGACCTTGCTCTCAAACAAAAATTATTTTTCTTTATTTCTTCATTGCTCCCCTTTCGACGATTCTCACTCATGCGCAATTATTCCCAATCTCTTATAAACAAAGGTTTTACCTTTTATTTATATGCACCTCCATGCCTTCGAATGACGTCAACGGATTTTATTAATCTCCCCAACCATTGCACGTCGGTGAATAATAAAATTCAACTTTAGACCTTAGAATTATTAAATAAGAATTTAATAATTCACCTCTTAACTTTGAATTGGGATATCTCCTTCATTCTTTTGAATTTTGCCATGAAACTTTTTGCACCTAGGTTTTATTTGAAAAACCTTTTCATCCATCATTATTTGGAGAAGTCTTAGCATAGTGGTTTTAATGAAAAACCCTTTCCAATGGTTTTAATAAAAACCCTTTCCATTGGTTTAAATAAAAACCTTTACCATTGGTTTTAATAAAAACCTTTACCATTGGTTTTAATAAAAACCATTAATATAATATTTAAAAATTAAATATTATATGCCTCTTGTGCCACAAAACCCTGTATACATCCATGCTCTCCAAAATATCATAAATGATTATTTATGAAGTGCTTTTGCCACCAAAACTCAATGTGATCCATGTGACATCAATGATCCATGTGACATCAATGACAACACAAAATAACTCAAATTGCCAACAATCTCCCCCTTTGTCATTGATGGCAACACCTCTAATGCAAATCACCACAATCACTATAAAAACCATCTCTGAGAATCAAAGGTGCTCCCCCTGACTCAATACTCTCTATGGAGGTTGCTCCCCCTATCTCAATGCTCTCTTTGGAGGCTGCTCCCCCTAACTCAATGCTCTCCCCCTTACTCAAATCTCTCCCCCTTTGACATCAATGGCAAAAGGGACACCTATGGGGCTAAAAGATATGACTCTTAAGCTTAGCCCCCCCACCACCTTCTCTCTTGAGGTGATTAATTTTGGGGTGGGAGTACATTTACTCCCATATTACATTGTTCCTTTCCTTTGTCAACTTCCTTCCACATATTTCTGATATCCTTTTCTTGATGAGTTACTTGATCTTCTTGTCTTGAACCTGTTTGGAATTGAGTCCTACACCATTTTGCAATATGTCCAAAATTATTGCAATTAAAACACTTGATATTGTAGCCTTTGGATGGTGCCCATATCCTGAATTCTTTCTTGAAATAATTTCCATATCCATTCCTTTCCTGAACCCTGTATTGTGAAGTTCTGTTTTCATAATCATTATGACCATGACTTCTGAATTGTGTAGCTCTAAAACCAAAACCATGTTGCTCATTTTCTTTGCACTGAGAAGCTCTATGACCAATCCTGTTGCATAAGAAGCAATGTCCTTGAAAACCATACCTTCTTCCTTTGAAGTTCCTTCTAGAAAAATCAAACTTCTTTGATCCATAGACCCTACAGTGTATAGCCCTGTGTCCAAATCCATTACAAGAAAAACAATGTCCTTGAAAAGCCCTTTGTTCATGCCTTGGTTCCTCATACCTTTCTTGACCATTATCCTTGTGATCATCTTTGACTTGTGCATTGTATCCTTGATCCTTCTTTGTAGTATCTAAATCCTCTTCCTTAATTTCTTCCTTGCTTTCCTTTTCAAGAATTTATTTTCCTCTTGAACTTGATTCACCTATCTCAAAACAAGATCCAAACTGGATGTTTGGAGCCATAGGAACTTTGGAACTTTCTTCATGAATCTTATGTGCTTCCTTACTTTCATTTTTTAGAACTTCCTTTCCTTTTGAGTGTGATTCCCCAAACCTGAAATATGAGACCTTTGGTGCTTTGGAACCTTCCTCTTCTTTCTCTTCATTTGTGTCAAATAGCAAATTGGCACACATCTCTATAGCCTCTGAAATGCAAGTATCCATTTCTGTTGCTTCCTTTTCTTTGGGAACCGGTTCTTCCTTATAGATTTCTGAAACAAAGCCTCCTGATACAAATAGAGGTCCCTGTGTGTTTATTTTTTATTTCCCTTCTTCATAACCAAGCCTTGTCTTTATAAATGGATCTCGTTGTAAATCCAAAAAATTATCCAGAGTTTTTGAATTCCTTTGAAATCATGCTAACTCATTTATGTAGGTCCCCAAACATTTTTGATCTTCTTCTTCTAACTGATTACATCTTTCTTTCTTCTTCTTCAATTGCTCAGAAATAGTGATGCCAAGCTCTTTTGTTTCTTGAAGCTCTTTTTCCAAATCTTGAATGTGTCGATTAAGCATTATTTTGACCTTTTCATTTTCATGAACCTTATTTTCAAGCCTTTTGATTTTCCTTTTCAATCTCCTGATTTTATTTTCTTGTTTTGTGGATTCCTCTTCTTCATCATCACTGCTGCTAGAATTGTCACTAGAACTGTTGCTAGAACTATTACTGGAACTATTGCTTTCTTTTTCCATAGATAAACTTTTCTTGTTGCAATTGTTGTAGTACATGCAATCATCATCTAAATGCCCAAAGTCTCCACATATGAAGCATTTTAGTATTCTTAGACCCTTCTTGTACCTGTTTTCTTGCTCAATGGCTATAGCAAGCTCTTCATGTCTTTCTTCGATAGATATATCCTCTTCTTTAACTTCAATACCTAGGAATAGGTGTTCTTGCCTTTCTTCACTTATTCCAAAGAATGTACATTCTTCTTCATCTGACTGGTCTTCATTGTTGTGAACTGAACCATCACTTGCTTCTTCAATGTAGAAGGTTTTCTTATTCTTACGAAAACTCTTCTTCTTCTCATGCTTGCTTTGCTTGTACTTGTCATCTTTGTCATGCTTATGCTTTTCTTCTCCTTTTCTTCTGTGACCCTATTTTTCATCATCACTATTTTCTTCATGTGAACACTTGTTTGTATAGTGACCATAATCACCACACTTGTAGCATTTGACTTTCTTCATATCCCTGTAATTCCTTGAGTCCTCTTTCCTTTTGATGAAGTTAGCTTCCTCATCATTATCTGAATCTCTATCTATCTCTGGATCTTTCCCTTTATTTTTCTCTGAAGCCTTGAATGCAATTTCTTTCATTGGAGCCTGATGCTTATCTATCCTCATCTCATAAGCTGTGAGAGTTCCTTGTAGCTCTTCCATTGTTAGCTTGTCGATATTCATTGTTTCTTCTATCGCTGAAACCTTTGCATCATACTTCATGGGAAGTGATCTCAAAACCTTTTGAGTAACATCTGATTCTTTCATCTCAAATCCTAGACCTCTCATGGTGTTAGCAATCTCATCAACTCGAAGTAAAAACTTTGCAATATCTTCAGAATCTTCCATTTTCAATTCCTCAAATATTTTTCTATGAGTTTGTAGTTTTGCCAACTTTACCTTGGAATCTCCTTCATAGGTATTCCACAACTTGGTCCACATTTCATTAGCTGAATTACATACCATGACTTTTGCAAAATCTGTCTCACGTAGCCCACTCAGAATACAATTCATTGCCTTTGCATTGATCTCAACCAATTTCTTGATAGTTTCATCTATCTTGGGATCACCTTCAACCTTATACTCTTTTGCAACCATCTGCCATACCTCATATCCTTGTGATATCAAGTAGTTCTTCATTCTCATGCTCCAGAAAGCATAATTGTTACCATCAAACAGTGGAGCCTTACTTGTAGATGATCCATTCTATGAAGCCATATGTGTTCTTGTAGAATCTGCCCTCAAGTTGTTAGCCTTTCAAAAGGAACCCGCTCTGATACCAATTGAAGAACACAAGCTTATACTGAGAGGGGGGTGAACAGTATAGCACCCACTTTTTACTTTCTTTCCAAACCAATATCAATTAGTGTCCTTAATTGCAATAACCAAATATAGCAGTGTGCATTAATGACATAGATAGCAATAGTAAGCAAGTGCACAAATCACCACACACAATTGAGACACAAGATTTAACGTGGTTCCCCCAATGTGGGGTAGTCCACAAGATAATCTCCTTATAATATTTCACAAAGAAATAGGGATCCTTATCCCAATACAAATGATTACTTTGATCTACTCAAAGCTAGGCTATCCTGATCTACTCAGGTGGGCTCCATTAACCACTTGGCTATCCCTCAACTAGGCTATCCAAACCCAGCTCATAGCTAGGCTATCCACTTGATCTACTCAGCTAGGCTATCCACTGATCTGCTCAAGCTAGGCAATCACTTGATCTACTCCTAGTGTCTTAATATCTTCTCAAGTGGGCTCTCCACTGATCTACTCAGCTAGGCAATTAGTGTTGGTATATTTTTCTATTTTTGTTCTATCTCTTTCACTACTCATAAATCTGCCTCAATGCCTTCTCACAAGGCTCAAACAATCCTACTCAAATGTTGTCCCAAATCTATACTCAAGGCCTTCACAAAAAGGCTCAAACAATCTTGCTCAAATGTTGTCCCAAATATATCCACAAATTTTTCCCAAAAGCCTTCTCAAAGGCTCACTCAATCATGCACAAAATCTGCCTCAAATCTATCCAAAAATTCTATCCCAAAAGCCTTCTCAAAGGCTCAATCAATCATGCTCAAGTAGCACTCAAATCTCATCCACAAATCAATGAAGGCAAGGCTCAATGATGAACTCAACAATGAATGGCAATGTACTCTTCAATGGATGACAACAATGATCCACAATGATCTCAACAATGTATGACAAATACTCTCTCAAATGGATGATAACAATGCTCAACAATGAACTCAACCATGTATGACAAATACTCTCTCAAATGGATGATAACAATGCTCAACAATGAACTCAACCATGTATGACAAATACTCTCTCAAATGGATGATAACAATGCTCAACAATGAACTCTCAAATATATGGCAAATGAGCTCTCTAATGAAAACCTCTCCAAGCAATAACAATGAGGACTTTAACCAACCAAGGACAATCTCCACAAGTGATAGCAATAGGTTCTCAATAATATCTTCCTCATGCAATGTCAATAAGCTCTCAAGAAACAAGCACAACTCCCTCAAGCAAAGAGCTCTCAAATAGCCAACAATGATCTCCTCAAATGAAAGACAAATGTATCCACAAGTGACTAGCAAATGATCTCCTCAATGGTCTCAAATAGTGGCAATGTACTCAACAAGTAACCAACAATAATCTCCTCAAGCAATGGCAAAAACCTCCTCAATAATGGCAATACTCTCAATGAACTCCACTAAAGCAATAATGAACTCAAGCATCAATTTTATCCACAAAATTGATTTTCTAATCCATCCACTTCTTCTTAATAGCCAAGGCACATAATCAAGCAATTTGTCTTCAACTTCAAACCCTAACTCATGTGCATGTCTTCTAACTCAAGGTGGCAATTAACTAGGTCTCAAGTTCCTAGTTTAATTTCATAATTAAATCATGCACTAGAACATATAACAAATTCAACACTTTTCAACCTTATGACTCCCTAATTTTTATTAATACATACAACAAGCACCTATGCTTTTATTTTTAATTCCACACCTTATAACTCCACATACAACAATCACAAATATTTAACTTCAAACCTTATAACTCCCTAAGCACATACAACAATCATTTATTTTTACTAAATACCTTATAACTCCCTAGTTATAATAGAAATGATTTTCAATGCACCAAAACTTTGGCAATATCAAATATTACCATGCGCTAGAGATAAATACCTTTTTACAAAATGCCTTTGCCAAAATTAATGTGCCTTCACCATCTTCGAAATCGTTAATGCCTTGCCAAAAACAATGCGCCTTCACACCTTTGCGGGAGTCAAACTCTGTTCCTCTCACTTAGCGTTGTGAAGCGCTTACCACGTGGGCATCAGCCCACATTGGGATTTAATCCCAAACACCCAACTTTTCCTGCGCTCAAATCTGAAAACTCAAATTGCCTTCCTTAGCAAAACACTTTGCCCCTGGTGGGATTCGAACAACGAACCTACCTTGTGCAAAGTTCGTGCGCTACCAACTGCGCTATAGCCTCTATTTGCAAAAGTTATGGCCTTTGGAAATTCTTCCCTAATAGCCCTCAAATTAAAAAAATAAAACCTCAAACCTTAGAAAGAAGATATTGAATTGCTACCCACCATGTCATATGCTCATTCACTGGTGACCTCCACTCATTTTTTGTTACCTGAGATCCACTAGTACCCTTAAATTTTGACACTTTCCTTTTTCTAATTAGTAAAAGGTAAATAAATAGGTAAATAATTAGTTTATTAATTATTGCATCGACTAACTAATCACCAGTGTCTAAAAATGCCTAACAAATGTGTTGCATGGGATTCAAACTTGAAAATCCTATGGCCTAAACACCTTGGACTAGCCATGGTGTCAATGATCCCTTTGAGGTACCTACAACACACTCCCATAGAATTTTTATTGTTGTATAAAAAATATTTGTGAAAGGTGTTAACAAGGAGATCTGAATGTGGGTCAAAGCACCTCCTAAATAATTAACAACACTTGCATAGCCAACCTACCAACAACCCGGGTGCTGTTCGGTGGGTCTGCTCCATAGAAGACATGTTTTACCTATAACATAAAAAGGGCAAAAGATAAATGGTTGGTTTTGAATCCATAACCACTTCCTTCTATTTTGTATCTGTATATCCTATTGATCAACACACCATGCACTTGGATGAGAAGAAATTCTATAAAGCACTTTATATTTCTTAGTTCGATGTTGTAAACACAAAAGGAGTTACATCAACATGGTTTTAACCCTAAGACCACTTGAAAGTAAATCATTAGAACATAAGCACTTAACTAGTATGTGGCCCACCTTACATGCAATTATAAGTACACCCTTTCCATAGAAGAGGATGATGGACATTATATAGGAAAAGAGCCCCAAAGTTTTGGTGTAGAATTTGGATTTAAATTTGAATTATTTTGGCACCATTCCTACTCTTATGGTCTAGAGAGACTACAACCACTAGTCTAAAACATCAAAGAATAAGAATGTTATTTCAAGCTCAAATTTATGTTTAGGATATTTGAGAGACTTTAGTGACAATGAAGTAGGATTTGGAGAAGGCAAAAAATCTCAAAAAAAGGAGAAAAACTGATGAGAAAGGATACAAAGGGATTTGCCATAAAAAAATAGAGATATCAGAGGCTCCAAATTGACTTCCAACATGACCAAATGATGTCACTCCATACCCACTCTAATACCATGTTGGATTTTACAAAATTTTCTAGAAATGAATAAAGGTAAATCTTCCACTCAAATATTATGCAGAGAGTGAAAGAAAGGACAAAAAGAAGAAAGATATGGTGGGCACCTATAGGCATTATAAATAATCACTATATCTATAGATAATATTTCACAACACTTTGATAATGAAAATGGGGAGTGTGAAGGTTTATTTATCACAATATCAAAACCCAAGTTATATCATAATGTAACCTAAGCCAACATAAAAAAAAGAGATTTAGGTTAATTACAAGTTGTAAGTAGGGTTTAACCATAACAAGGTTAAAGACAACCCATAGAGCTTATAAGACTAGATATAAATAATAATATGTGTATGAATTTTCATTGAGAAAAGTCTCTCTCTCAATGTGAATTTTCATGTTAATTCTTACTCATATCATATATAATGGGAGGACTTTGGTGGTAACAATTATTTAAAAAGCCTCAAGATTGATCAATATATATTGAAAAGTATAATCATATTATATGTGTGTGTGTGGTCTATCGACAAGGATGCCACTTGCATTATCGATGATGAGACCCAGGTTCAACCCCCATGACATATGTGTATAAGAAGTATTGATAAAAAAAAAGAATAATCATATTATATAAAACCAAAATGTTATATATATGCTTACTTCCCTTTAAGAGTCTAAGGAATAGTTGGAACAAAACAAAGAATATGACTCTAATTTTTAACTTTATTTTAAATCCAATCAACAAATTTGACATCATCATCCTTCCCTATCTATACTATGGCTACATTTAGAGTATCATTTACAACCAATCAAATAATAGTTTAAAATAAGAGCAAATCTTGTTATATTAACCACTAATATTATTTCCATATTGTTATTATGGATATGCCCATTCAATTTATGTATGCATTTGAATAAATATGTTCAATTAGTTCCTCCACCACCCCAATACTATTTCTTAAAGATTGTTTTTCATATCAATTGCACTCATGTGATGTGCCTTGAGCATGTTTTAGATTATTATATGATATACCTAGATTTAATTCAAGTAAAAATTATGTTAGGTAAAGAAACAAATGCATCATTGTTTTGATGTGCTTTGAGCATGTTTTGGAGTCTTATATGGTGTGCTTATGATTCATACCAATAAAATTCATGTTGGGCTAGAAAAAAAGTATGCCTATGCTTATTGCCTTCCACTTTCTTAACAATATCCATTATGAAAGTTTATCATCTCATTTTTTTAGATATAATACACTCAATCTAATGAAATCACCTCTAAGGTGAACCACCACCAAGGAATTTGGTTGCCCGTAAATTTATAACAATATGTTTCTACAAGCTTCATTCTTACATCCAAAATTTCTAGCCCCCTACTAAAAATATCCTTGATTGATGCTCCATATTTTGTAGAAATTTATATAGAGAATTAGCTCAAGTACCATGAAAATATTTATAATAAATATAGGGTTTAATGGAATCAACATAGATTTAGAAATAAAAAGTAGAATACAAGATATAGAGATGGTATTCATAAACACCAATTTAACTAGTGATAATTCAAAGAATGATACACTTTATTATAATAATTAATGATTGGAGGTATTTATAGTCTCCAAAATACATATCATAGGTCTCAAAAATGTCACAAAATGACATTATTGATCCATTAATTAGTATGCAAAACACTTTCAAAATATAATCATAGAATATGACATAACAAAGTCAACCATGGAAAAAATGAATGATTATGTATTATAATAGTCCATTATCTAAATAATGGCCATAAACAGAGTATATTATTCAACATCATTCTTTAACGATGACTCTCCATTTCTAGGACAACCAAACAATTTCATAAAGAAGGCTCAGAACATGTATTTAGTTAAAATATTTTACTCATATTTGGATAAGTCAAAAAAGTCACTACACCCTACATGTGAAGGCAACACAATATCATACCTAAATATAGGTGAAAATATAGAAGAATAATCTAATATGGAATGGGTTAGGGTAAGTGCTGATATGCAAGCACTTCTAGATAGATGTTCTAGGTAGAAAGACAAGTGTAGTAGAAGTATAGACAAGATAGGAGTAGAATCTAATTAGTTAAAGAAATATAAAAAAATCAATTATTCAAATAACATTAGCTCAATTGGTAAAATTATTTCACTTTCAAGGAGGAGACCCAAGTTCAAGTATTGTGAAATAACACATGCATGATTACCAAGCTATTATAATATGTAGTCATGATGTAATATAGGTGGGGTCTATTTTAATCCCATATGACTAATTAAAAACAAGCAATTAAGCCAATCCAATGTAAGAATTAAGTAAAATGTGTGTGTGTGATAGGGAGAGATTTAAGGGTTGTAACCTCTTAGATGGATATGGTTTGATGAAGATGTTCAATGTCATTTGTTGTCTAACCTTCTTAATTTATGGGGTGCCCAAATATTGACCTTGGAGTAAGGATTTAATGATAGGAGAAGAGTTAATCTAGGGGGGATGGAGAGCAATTTTCTCTAGTAAATGATGAATAATGATGATTAAGCTTTCCTAGGAGAGATTTGAGAGAGTCTTAGAGGATGGACTTAGCACATTATAGTTGATGAGAAGTTGAAACTAGAAGAAAACTAAGTGTCTTCTCCTTATTTCATTTAGTTTGACCTAGTTTGCTACTAGTTTAGAGGATATTTGATCAGAATTGTTGTTTTAATAACCAAATTAAATTGGTATTTGAAATCATCAATTATTTAAATTCAATTCAATGTTTCTTCACCGATAGAAGACACACTAGTTGGCCAAAGGTTAAAACACGAAACTGGCAAGAAATTTGACCCTACGAGACCTACAAAATCCATCTTATCATGTATTCTCAATATTTTATACTCATTTACTTTAATTTATATTATAAATGTATACTTCCAATATGTTTAAGAATGGTTTCAAAATAATTAGATCTATAATGGAGAAAGTAGATTTTGACATATTTAGGACTTTACTAATAGTTAGCTATTTGAGGATTTTAAGATTCTAGACTTCCAATTTTTAGGATGCATTCAAGGCATATAAAATTAATATGAATCTATGATCAATGTAACTATATAGAAACTATGTGATATTTTAAATGCATCCTAAGTCATAAATAACATGGTGGACCCTATCCTATTTGGTTTTTAGATAAAAGGGTAGGCACTTAAGGTATATAAGGATTATGAACCACAAGGCTTATCGACCATCTTACTTGGACATCCATAAACCAGAAATAAGTTAGAATATATATACCTTTTGTTGGATTTTAAGCCAAAATATCTTAGGTCCTAATATATTTGAGCCACACTATATTAGATCCCAATATATTTTATCAAGAGTAAAATTAAATATAAGAGCAATCAAAATATCTATTAGCCAATATAAATTATAATAACATTCAAAATAATATTAAATGTGAATATAAATGACCAAAATCATTCATGTACTTACAATAGAATTGGTCAAAATATGCATACAAGCTTCAATATTATTAATGCTTAAAAATATGATCTTCAGAGTGTGTTCCAATACAATGCATGGAGCTTTATCTCCATAATATAGACATAGAAAGGTGAATCTTCACTACTTGAATATTGCACTCCTCATACATTCAAGAGTTGCAATATTTCCTATTCTATACATAAGATAAGTCTCTCATGTCCTTTGGCTTCTCATATTGACACTTGTATACAAGACTCTTATCTCTCTCATTATATGCACACTTAACTCTATGACACTTTCACACTTCTACATGACACTTACACTTCTACATGCACTCCTAATACATGAAACTTATGCACATCCTCATATTACATATTTATACACTTATATACATGACACTTGTGCACTTTCTCTCATTATAAACTTGCACTCTTACATACATGACACTTGTGCATATCCTACATATTACACACTTGCACTCTTACTTACATGACAATTGTGCATATCCTGCACATAGACACTTACATAAAGGGAAAATATAAACCATTCACTTAAACTATAGACTCAAACCCTAATCTATTACATTTTTACATTTGTACCATAAAGGTACCATGGTAGTACATTAACATGTACCAAATAATGTAATATTCTCTAACATCCCCCCGTATTACATTATTTGGTTATTGAAGACTTTAGTATTTAATCTCTATCTTCATCTTTGATTAGGTAACTTTACATTATGCATGATCCTCTACTTGATATCCTTCTACATCTTATTTCTTTGATTATTCAGTCTTTGCTTCTTTGATATGTACTTTTGATTCTTGTTCATGAACTTCTTGACCTTCTTCTTTGTCCTTGAATTTTGGTACATGTGCTTCCTCGAAAACTGTATTCTTGCAATCTTGATGTTGTCCTATATTCTTAGAGCATTCACTTAGAGCATCATATTAATTTTCTAAATTTTATGAGCTTGGAATATCAATATTACATACAGAGTGAAACACTATTTTCAAAGATGATTCACTTGAATCACTTGTATGATCACTAACTAATTTTCTTTTTAATGTCTCAATCAACCCTTTTTTCTTTTGACTTTTGTCTTTACGAAGTTCAAGTGAAAGAAATTCCATATACATTATACTACTTATATCAATAGGTATTATAATATTATCTTTTGAATAATCAATTGCTTCAACAAGCCTTGAATGTAAATAATATTCAAATGTTTCAAAGCTTTCATTCATTGCTTCTCTATAGATGAATCACATTGCCATATCTAGTTTAACCTTATACTTTTCAATCAATTTACCTATGCTAGACTTTATAACTTCCAATATTTTCTTTCTTATTATTTGAAATCGTTTTCTTCCATGATCAAATTATTTTTTATTTTAATTTTTGGAGTTGAATACCTCACACTCAAAAAAATAAATTCCATTGAAGTTTAAATTCTTTTTAGTCCAAAGTTAATCAATTTCAAAAAATTGAAAAAAAAAATGGAGAATATAAAATTTTCAAATTTTGAAGTAAAAAACCTTCTATCTCCCTAATAATTAAATTTGCAAATTCTAAATTCTCCAATTTTCAAATTTCTCTAAATTCTTCAAATTTTTAAGTCTCTTAATTTTCTAATTTTCTATATTTTATAAATCTTCATATTTCATAAACTTCAAAATTTTCAATTCTTTCAGTTTTTAAAATTTGGAGTATAAATCCTTATCTCTCTAAAATTCTATTTTATATTTTCAAAAATAAAATAAATTACAAAAAATTATTTGCAAATAATAAAATTTTAAATTTTAAAAATATGGCAGAAGCCCTTATACCTCCCACATGTAGGCCCAAAATGGCCACATCCTTAGAAAATTTTTGAAAATATTTTCTAAGGCATGAAGATGTTCCCAACCGCTCAACACATAGTGTATTTTGCAGTAGCACAATGCAGGATGTTCCACGCCGTTGGCAAATAGCCAAACTTGCATTGCGATCACTTTAGTAGAGCGAAATACAACATATTTTCTAAGGCAAGAACATGTTCTCAGTCGCTCAACACTTAGTGTATTTTATAGTGGCATAGCGACATGTTCCATACCACTATCAACTCAGGTCAAAGCTGATATCATCATTCTTTGATCAATGGCCCAATGCACATTGCCCTAGCCCATGCAATAAAATGACTAACTTTTTGATGTGTTCTACACTACTGAGGTTCACATTCATTTTAGAGTAGATCAGAACACATGTTCCATGCCACTGGTCAAAGAGGTCAAGATGCCCAAAATGAAGCACAAGGTAGCGATGTAGCGCAAAATCTCATGAAATATTATTTTACACTATTTCCTGAGTGACACAGAGACATGCTCTATTCCATGATCAAATTTGGTCAAAAATTAAAGGAATGGATTTCAAGGAGTGAGCTACAAACAAAGTGTTCTACACCATGGATATGAAAGTGAATTAAATAATTTTAAGAATTAAAGGGAGCGGCCTGGTGACATGCTCTATTCCACTCATATTATAGTGTATTTTTTGATGTGCTCCACATCACTGGTCAAAATAGTCAATTCAAGTGATAAGCCTTTTGGAAGAGTGGCCTAGTGACATGTTCTACATCACTCATCTCCAAGCATTGCTAAGATTTAATCATAGTCATTCATGAGTGAATCAATGGTCAAGCTTATGCTAACACTTTCTCAAGCATACAAAAGTAAAGTCTTTGCAAATAAGAACCAATTGATTCGAGTAGGCAGACAAAGCATCCATGGAGCCAAGAACCAAGAACTCAAGTAATTACAGATCTATGGCCAGATGAAGTCCCCAAGAAAGATAGATGACTTAGATCTAGAATCTAATAACTTAGAGCCTAACTACCATTATAGAGCGAGCAAGTTGTAGAGTCGAGCTGCTATGGTGTGCGACATCGCATAAATTTTTTAAGCTTCAAAGGTGAATGAAATGATGCCACCTCAACATTCTATCGATCTGGCATGGTTTTCTCCTTGTAATGTTCCATATTCTTCCTTCATTGTAAAACTATTAATAGAGGTCAAACCCTCAATTTTTAGGGTCAACTCTAGAGTGTTTGCTTGCCCTACTATGTAATATATTTTGCAAATCAATAGAAGGAGCATTACTTGGATTTTTGACTCAAGAATTGGTGTCTTCAATATTTCTTTTGAGAGATTCAAGTTATGAATTGCTTTTCTGCTAATGTTGCTATGGTTAGTTTACTCTAATATTGAATTACTAGCTTTAGAGCAATTGAAATCTTTTCATAATTGAATCTATGCTTGCAAGAAGTTCATTTCTATTAAATCTAGATACTGATCTTATTCTGCTAAATTGGATTATTAGTATTGTGGATGTTGAAATAGCTTCTTGGAGTATATCTCTATTTTGTGTTTCTTGATGAAGATTACTCTATTTTTGAGTGTTATTAATCTTGAGTGTGGGACACTAGAAATGATTTATTGAAAGGTTTTCCCTATGGATGCCTATGTTGTTAGCTCTATCCGACCACTATTTTAATTATAATTTCTTAACCCTAAACCCTTTTCTATCCCTATCTCTTAAACAATTACTGAACTTAAATGAGTCAACACCCTATCAGTTGACAAGGAACCAACCTACTCTAGAGGTTGGATTAGAGTAATATTTAGTCCATCCAATGTTGAGTTCTGAGCTATGACTAGTGGGTGCAAGCCTAATCAAAAAGTTAGAAGATAGACAGTCATAGTATCAAGTTTTTCTTGATGTCAATTTGGATCCCAATAGTTTTGGCATACTCGATGGGACCTATTTACTAGAAACCATAGTTAACCCACCCTTGCTTTATTTTGTATCTTTTTCTCGAAGGAATCAAGATTTGGTGAATTGTCTTGACCTTGTTAAGTGGTGAGCAGTAAATTCACCTGGTGACTCCCTGAATGCAAGAAACCAGAAAGCCATCCCTATAGCTTGTAGTTTTTCATGAATACTAGGTCATCTACAAGGAATAACCCAGGTTCTTTCATCTACTATGAGCTCCCTTTTAGAGGATCTACCATCATAAGATATTTGAACCAATATTTCCATTCAGATGAAACTCCTCCTGAGCAACCTACTGTAGGGCCCCCAAGGCCACCTCCAGCAAGAACTCCACAAGTAAATATGGCTCAAAATATACCCCCTAATCAGCCCCTATAAAAATATCCCAGTTGGAATACAATTGGTCCCCTAAGACTAGCTCATATGCATGATATCCCTCAGGTTGTAACTAAAGCCATTCCCACATATGATGGATCAGGAAAGACCGTATATGAACATTGTCAAGATATTCTAAATTTAGCAGCCATCCATAACATAAAGAATGAAGATGTCATCATCAGAATCCTAGCCCTATCCTTTAGAGGGAAAATCCTACACTAGTTCAGGACTTTAGAGGATAATACCATTACATCATGGGCAGCATTAGTAGAACCCTTTGTAGAATATTTCAATGAGTCTATTGATCCCTTTTCCCTCCTCAACCAATTTACATCCATGCAAAAGCATCAATAAGAGTCCATTTCAGATTTTAACCTGAGATTTAGTAGGTCCTGGAAAAGAATTCCACCTAAAGCTAGGCCAGCTGCAACCCTTGCTTTCATGTACTACATTAGAGCCCTTGGGTCTGAATTGGGTCTACAAACTCAATAGTCAGGAATATGTACCTTCCCCCAAGTCTATAATGCAGTTGTCCAAGCTAAAAATACTCTTATCAATGTGGGAAGATTACCCCCTAAAACTATCATGCCCTATTGTTCAAAAATTCCCAATGTTCAAAACCAGGCAGCTACATCTTCTTATATGGATCCTCCTTCTTTATCATCCCCACTTCCTCAGATGACCCCTATTCCTCACCCCAAAGTATCATCTACTACAGTTCCTTTCCCACCACTTCCTATTCAAACATCCCAAGAATCCACTATGCTTCTTGATATACAAAATACCCTTAAAATGCTCAGTAACAAGATGAGCTCAATGGAAAAAAGAGAGATAGAGAGATCTCAACAAAGAAGATTTCCCTATGTCAATAGGGACCAAAAACTTGGTACCAACAATAGCATAAGAATCAGAGTAAATACAATGCAAGAAGATCCAAGATGTTCCTCTAAAATAAGCCTGGTAAATGTGTGGTGTCTTGTATGCAATGATCCCCATGATTCAGAATCATGTATCATGTACCAACATCATGTGCAGTAGGCTATGGAAATGGTAGAGAGGAATCAGAAAGGTAGGGTCAATATGTTGTGGCAACTAGACCAGATCATGGTTGGATAGGACCCAGATGAAGAAGGGCCAATTTTAGTTATGACAAGATCAGGAAAGAAGACCTTGCAGGTTGATCCACAAAATATGGGTCAATTTCAAGTTCCTTCCCAAAAGAAGAAAGATGCTCCCCCTCAAGGTAATGATATTTTCCCTATTCCTCAAGCAAAAGAAAAGAGGGATATGGTCCCAAAAGGCCAAGAAAAGGAGGTCAGATTCCCTAGAAGATATGATAAAGAAAATGATAAAGAAGGGATGAGATCCAAGAGTGAAGCTCAAGAAAAGCTTAGATTTCCCTCCATAACCAAGAGGTAAAGGATTGAGGCCACACAACAATACAAAAGGAAGTATGGTGAGCCAGAGAGAAGGTCTGAGAATTCCTCTTTAATAAAATCAGAGTATAATATTGTAGAGGAGATGAAAAGAATACCCTCAAAGGCTAGCCTGTATGATACTCTATTTATCCCTGGCCAAATAGACCTGTTGAAGGCTTCTCTAAGAAAATATCCATAGGAAAAGTAGGCTACTACAATCCTCAACATGCCCTCTAGAAAAGACAAGATGTCCCCTACTACCCTGAAGAACAAACCCCTTCTCTTTTATATTTCTCTAAGGATGTAGGGGTGGATAATCTGCAACTGCATGATTGAATCAGGGGCTTCCACTACAATTATGCCCAAGGCAATCTGCAAATATATTGGAATGGTCTATACCAGGTCTTGTCCTAGAGTTTTGCAATTGGATGGAACCCTAGTAAAGATAGTAGGGGTGATAAAGGATGTTCTAATGAGGTTGCATAGAGCTCCAGAGGTAACCATTGTGCAAGAAATAGTGGTGGTAGACCTAGAGCCTTATTTTAGCCTATGTCTTTCAAGAGAATTCACTACCAAATTGGGAGGATGTATGTACATGGATTACTCTAGTATGGTGATTCCATTTAAGGGAAAGAGAATAAGGATTACTCCTGAGAAGCCCATGTCTTATCATATTGAAAAAATTGAAGAAGACATGTGTAACCTCACTCCTCTAGATGAGTTCCAACTGGTGGAAATTTTTGAAGAACTAGAGGTTGAAGATGAATTACCATTCAAAGAAGATTACAATCAGTTTGGAATAGGCATGGGTACATATAGCATTTCCTTAGAAATAGAGAAAAGAGTCCCTACCATATCCAATCAATCATTAAGGGAGACAGAGACTTGGACCATGCACTTTGATGGTGCAAGATGCAAAAATGGGGTTGGTGTTGGTGTATTATTGTAGTCTCAGTCAGAAGGTGCAAAGAGTTTCGCATACAGATTGACTTGGTCCTATACCAACAATGTTATAGAGTATGAGGCTTTGTACCTCGGACTAATGCAAGCTGAGAGTATGGGCATCAAGATACTGAATATATATGGTGATTCTAAACTAATTGTTAATCAGGTAAGAGAGAGGTGTAGTAGTAAGCACCATTACCTAAAGGTATACAGAAATAGGGTATGGGATTTGATGGAATCCTTTGATGCCCTAAATATTAATTTTATTCCTAGAAGATAGAACACTTTGGATGATTCCTTGGTAGTGAGGGGAGATAATTTCAACCCTTCTACAGATATAGGAGTCACAAAAGACAAAGGGATCAAAATTATTTTTAGGCCTACAATACCAGACAAGCAGATATTCTAGTAGGTTTTTGAAAGTGATGAATAGATCATTGATTTCCTAGTAAGGGAAGCCTATCTATCAACTATTCAAGAGGAAATTCTAGATGAGATAGACCAACAAGATGTCATCCAACTAAAAAACAATCATATCCCTAGGGGGTTGGTCACTTTGGAGAGCTTGTTTGATAATGAAGATAGGAAGAAGATCAAATCTATGGAGATCAATGAAAATATCTACAAGGAAATTGAGATCAAAAAGGAAAAGAAGCTCAAAGTTGGAGTCAGATGTTCTCCAGAAGAAGAGGAGGATATCAAAGTTCTATGCCTGAAATACCAAGACATTGTGGCTTGGTCATATGAAGATCTTAAAGTATATGATAAGAAGGTGATCCAACATACAATTGAGCTAGAACCAAATGCAAAACCCTTCAGGTAGAAATAGAGGCCTGTGAACCCTAGGATTGAAGCCATAATGAGGGAAGAACTATTAAAGCTATTGAAGGCTAAAATCATATATCCAATCAAGCATTCAACCTAGGTAGCTAACTTGGTCCCAGTAAGGAAAAAGAATGGTGACATCCATTTGTGTGTGGATTTTAGGAATCTCAATCAAGCATCATTAAAAGACCACTATCCACTCCCTCAGATTGATCAGATATTGTAGATTATTGTAGGAGTAGAGAGGTTCTCACTATTAGATGGCTTCTCTAGTTACAACCAGATTTGGGTGAAATATGAGGATCAGTTCAAAATAACATTCACCACCAAATGGGGTACTTTTACCTATCAGAGAATACCTTTTGGTCTATCCAATGTAGGAGCCACATTCCAAAGAGCAATGGATTATGCCTTTGGAGAGCTGATCAACAAAGTCATTCTAATCTACTTGGATGACATGACTGTATTCTCACATAAGAAGCAAGATCACCTAGCACATTTAGAGCAAGTGTTTAAAAAGTGTAGGGAATTTGGTATCTCTCTCAACCCAAAGAAGTCATTTTTTGTAGTCCATGAGGGAAATTTGTTAGGCCATGTGGTCTCTAAAGAAGGTATGGCTATTGATCCAGATAGAGTCAAATCAATTCTTGCTCTTCCATTACCTATGAACAAGAAAGCTTTGTAGTCCTTCTTTGATCAGATCAATTTTATCAGAAAATTCATCTCAGATTTTTCTCAAAAGGTGAAACCTATCTCAGAATTACTAAAGAAGAATGTAGATTTCAAATGGATTGAAGTGAGAAAACAAGCTTTTGAGATCATCAAATAATCCATTGCCACTACTCCAGTTCTAGTGAACCCTGACTTCAGCAAAGATTTCATTTTGTATGCTTATGGAGCTGAAGAGAGCTATGCATCTATGCTCACTCAGAAAAATGATGAGGGAGAAGAACACCCCATATTATTTTGGAGTCAAACTCTCCATGAATATCAGGTCAAGTACAATTTTATTGAGAAACAAGTATTTGTAGTGATGAATTCATTGAAGAAATTCAGGTAATACTTGGTTCAGAGTAAAACACTGGTATACGTAGTTCATCCAGATGTCAGAAGTTTCATTTTACAAGGTGAACTAGGAGATAAAAGAGTTGGTTGGATTACTAAGATCCAAGAATATGATATGGAAATTCATCCTACCAAGCTGGTCAGAGGTAGAGCATTATGCCAAGGTTTAACAGAAGTAGCAATTATAGCAGAAGTGATAGCCTATCAATCAGTAGTAGAAGATCAGACTGAAGAACTGCAGTTAGGAGAATCAGACTGGGTTGAACAGATGACCAAATACTTTCAGATAGGAGTTTGTCCTCATAATATTAACCCATCACAAAGGAGAAGATATAGGCTTCAAGCCTTGAAATATGTCTTACTACCAGAAGGACTATACAAGAAAAATCTTGATGGAGTCCTCTTAAAATGTTTGAAAGAAGATCAGAAGCAAAAGGTCATTGAAGAATTCCATGGAGGATTATCTGGAGGACACTTTTTAGGAAGGGTCACAACTTTGAAGATCATTAGGGTAGGTTATTATTGGCCTACTATTTTTATTGATACCTTCAAAGTTACAAGAGCCTATGATGAATGCCAATGATATGTGGGGAGAACTAGGAATGCATCATTCCCCCTCAAGCCAATTCAGGTTGAAGAGCCTTTTCAAAAATGGGGGCTAGACTTCATAGGGGTGATTAATCCAAATTCCTTAGTAGGACATAAATATATTTTGACTACCATAGACTACCTTACCAGATGGGTAGAGGCCATTCCCATAAAGAAATCAGATCAAGAAGTGGTAATTGACTTCATGGAAAGTTTAATCACAAGGTTTGGTGTCCTAGAAGCTATAGTAAGTGACAATGGCCCAAATTTTATAGGAGCTAAATACATTGAGTTTGCTAGCAAGTATGGCATCACTATAAAAAATACCTCCAACTACTATCCCTAGGGGAATGGATTAGCAGAATCAACTAACAAAAATCTGCTAAGAATCTTGAGGAGATCATTAGAAGGTAACAAGAGAAGTTGGCACCTACTGTTAGAACAAGCTCTATGGGTAGATAGGATCACCATAAAAAAATCCATTAAGACCTCTCCTTATGCTCTGGTGTATGGCAAAGAAGTAGTATTACCTATTCACTTGGAAATTCTAGCTCTCAAGTTGATAGATACAGAAGAAGAGCTCGAGTAGAATCCAGTTGAAACTAGGTTGACACATTTACTTCAGCTAGAAGAGAAAAGGACTCAAGCATATGAGGACTTCCAGAAGCACTCATTTGATATCAAGGGATGGTTTGACAAGAAAGCTAGATTCAGAGAGTTCAAAGTGGGAGATTCTATCCTAAGGTGGAATGTGGAAAGAGCCAAGCCAGGGCACCATCAAAAGTTTGATTCTTTCTGGGATGGTCCTTTCAAAGTAGTAGAGGTTAAAGAGAGTAATGTTTTCCAGCTTGAAGATCTAGAAGGAAACATGCAACCGATCCCGATCAATGGTTTTCATCTAAAACTCTACTTTGATTGAGATATACATTCATTGTAACATATGTACATATATTGTATTATATTGTTTTTCCTTTGCTAAAGTTTTCATTTTTGTAAAGTAAAAAAAAAGAGAAAATTTTACTTCAAAGAGTGCAAAGTTGTAAAATAAGCTAAGGGTGGTAGTAGAATACAACATGTGTTCCATATCACTCTCCAATAAGCTAAGATGGTAGTGGAATGCAACATGTGCTCACATGTTCTACGCCGCTCTTCAATGAATAAAAGGAGCCTTGGACTACCACAACTGACCTCCGCTACTCCAAGAAAAGGAAAGTGATGAAAACACCATGAGTTTAGTGAGTGCTTCATGCCACAACCAATCAACAATGGACATAATGATTTCTACCACCAAGATGCATATCTTTGAATTGAAAAGCATGCAATGGATAGATTCTTGCATCGATTGCATTAATGGTGGAAGGTATACATGCGGGAGCATTTAAAAATTTGAAATGTAAAGCCCATTCATTTCATGAAGTGGCACTCACCTAGAAGAAAGAGCAAAGGAGTAGAGAGATGAAGCTCACAAAGAAGAAAGGAAGAAGCACTCCAAATATTTTCATAGAAAATGGCTCCCAAAGTAGCCCAAAAGGACTTGCAATGGAAACTGTAGAGTTGGAAAGCTACATGAAGCAGATGAAAGGACTAGCAGATACTGTAATGATGCAAATAAGGAGAACTAAGCTAAGGAGATATTTTGAGTTTAGGTACTTCGAAGGGAGGCCAATTCATCCCCAAGGTATCATTGCTATAAATTCTCTCTTATCTTTTTACATCTATGATTCAGTCCATCATTGCCCAAAGTTAATTTCTGCAATCATTAAGTTTTATGATCCTAAGACAAAGGTAGTGAAAATAGCTGATGGCATAACCTTATTTACCATTACTACCAAAGCTTGTCATGATTTTTTTGCCATAGGAGTAGACCCACCTCTAGAACCTAAACCATTTGATATAGCAGAGCAAGCTAGGTATTACCTTTCACTAATGGTCTCTGATGAGAGGGGAGTTTTTGAAAAGTGGCTTCACTTCCAATTTAAGCATATAAAAAATGAGGATGGACTCCCCAAAACCCCAATTCCAATTGAGCAATTCGCTAACCCAGAGCTCTTCTCCATGTTAGCCTGCTTAGAAGGTTTAGATTCTGACCAGTTTGTGAGAGATTGGCAAATAGCTACTGTATATTGCATTTCAAATGAGAGAATGTATAAACCTAAAGTAGAAGAAGAGGGTGTCAAGGTGATTTATTTTGATTGGCTAGCCTTCCTCACTAAGTGAATGCATGAGCAGTTGGTTAGAATGAAAAGGGGTTCAGAATCCCTTCTTTTTGGCACTGTTCAAATTTGGTTTGGATGTTCTATGCTGTTGTAAGGCACATGATGCCCTAGATTCTAGTGAAAGAAAAGAATGACAAAGGAGACCCTATCCCTATGTATTATTGGACCACTCATTTGAGGAGCACAAAGTCATTTTACAGGTTCAATTTGGAATTCCTAGGGCCAGCATTGAAAATCATGTATGGGAAATGCCCTAGATTGCCATATTTGGCTAGAGAATTGCTAAGAGTAATAGACATCGAAGAGGGAGACTTATACAAAGCTTATGACAGAGTGGATTGGTACTTTCTTATAAAATTTTTAAGGCAATTTGGTTTCTCTAAGGATTGGATGGATTGGATTATGTGATGTATCTCTTTAGTTTCCTAATTAGTTATTATCAATGGCAGGCCTTCTCAGTCGTTCCCATATTCCAGAGGTATTAGGAACGATGACCCGCTATCCCCCTATTTATTCATCATTCTTGTTGAATGCTTCGGTAGGACTATAACCAAAAAGAGGGAAAAAAAAACCCTTGAGGGAGTTACCATTGCTCATGGAGCTAGACCTATCTCTCATCTTCAATTTGTGGATGACTCTACTCTTTTAGGTAAAGCTACAGTTAAGGAAGATTCTAATATTAAGCAAATCATTATTTTTTTTTATAAGGCTACGGGGCAGTTGATCAATGAAGACAAATCTAAAGTTATTTTCTTTCACTACTCTGCTAGATAGGAATCCATGGTCTTGGATAAATTAATATATAAGAAGACCTCCCTTCCAATCACTTATTTAGGTATTCCCATAAATATTCAAAGGCAAAAAAATAAATATTGGAATTGGTTGTTGGAAAAATTCAAGAAGAAAATTGGAAAGTGGACCAACAGGTGGCTTTCTTCTGGGGGTAGAATCACCTTGGTAAAATTAGTCCTTCAAGCTATTCTTATTTATGTATCTTTCATGTTGAATATTCCAAAGGTTGTTCTTCAATAACTAGATCAAATCAGTCATCGTTTCCTTTGGAGTGGTACTAAGAAAAGAAAATGGGCCTTGGTGAAATGGGACACTTTATGTCTTCCTAAGAATAAATGGGGGTTAGGATTTCGGTCTTCTATTAATAATAACAAATATTTAGCTGCTAAATTATATTGGAGGATGTTGCATAACCCTAATGATCTTTGGGCCAATAATCTCCGTGCTAAATATGCTGAGATCAAAAGTCCTGAAGACCTTGTTCGCTATCAACTTCCTACCAAAGGTTCTCCCATTTTAGTAGTTCTTAAGACTGGTGAGGATTTGATAAAGAAAAATTTATTTTGGATCATTCATAATGGTCAACAGGAAATTTTTTGGACATATTCTTGGGATGGTCACAAGCCTTTGATAACTTAGTTTCTCGATTGGAGGCCTTGGATGGAGGAGCTTCACCGAGCTAACTGGATAAAGGTGGCTAATTACTATCGGTACCATACTGGTAATTCAAAGGTTGGTAGATATTGGATCCCTATTGAGTACTGGCCTATTCAAATCCCAGAAAGGCAAAGACAAGATATCCAATGCATCCTTCATATGAGATCTCTCTCTTGGTCCCATGAAAAATATTGTTTTGAATGGAACAACACTACTAAGGGTGAGTATTCAGTTGCTCAAGGTTATTTGACCTTATGCCATAATAATCCCAACCATTCTTTTGACATATTTTCTCAATTGTGGGCTCAAAATATCTAGCCTAAGGTGAGGTTCTTTAATTGGATTTTATTGCATCGTAGGGTGCTTACTAGTGAGAAACTTATGAAGCATGGTTTTCATGGCCCTTTTAGATGTGAGATGTATGAAGAGAATGTAGAAAATATCAACCATATTTTTATTGAGTCTACTTTAGCCTCTAAGCTATGGAGGAGAATGGCCACTTTACTTGGCTTATAGTGGTCCATTTTTTTTTACTTTTGAACAGCTTTGGAAGGATTGGCCTCATCAAGAGGGTGTTGATCATTTTATTAGGCAGTTAGTTTGGATGGATTCTACCATTCTTCTTTAGAATATTTGTATTGAAAGGAAAAACTGAAATTTTAATCAATATAGGAAGGATATTCACTATATTTGGCAAAAGACCATAGCCAACTTAGTTGAATTAGTCCATCAACTCCTTAATCACCCCTAAAAATCCCACCAAATATGGGATCAAGTGATGCAAAGATTGAAGATTAAATCTTCTAAGGGAAACCATATTAAAGGGAATGTGAGTATTAACAATATGGATAGGACAAGAAATTGGCAAACTCCTCCTAAGGATTTTGGAAAAGTCAATACTTATGGAGCCTCTAGAGGGAACCCTGGAAAAGCCAGTGTGGGAGGAATTGGTAGACTTTCAGATGGCTCCCTGGTTTTTACTTTTGCTGATAATTTGGGTATTCTTTCCAATAACCTTGTTGAGGGGTATTGTATCCTCAGAGGACTTCAAGAGGCTACTAAGGTTGGATGGGAAAATGTGTTAGTTGAGTTTGACTCTCAAATTATGATTAATCTTTTGAAGACTCCTTCCAAGAATCATAAGGTTGATTGGAGAATAAAAAGAATTATTGAAAATATTCAATTAATCCAAATGGGATTTTTGAAAGTTGATTACAATCATGTGGTCAGAGATCAAAACAAGAGTGCTGATGCTTTAGCTAATTGAGCTTTGTACAAAGGTGACCTTCCTTGTTATGGTCACCCTCCTAGATGGTGGGCTTCACAAATTAGGGAAGCTCTTCTTTCTATCATCTTTGGATGGCTTCAGTTCTGAAGGTACCTAGATTCTTCTTGTTTTTTTTTCCTTCTCTTTGGTTCATTCAGGTTTTTTTAGTTTCATAGCTCACTCTTTTCTTTCTTTTGTTTCCTTTGTTGTTTCTTGCCTTGTTAGTCTTTTGGTCTAGATAAGTCATTGTTATGTTCAATTTTTTTTTTTTTAGTTTTTTTAGGTGTGTGTGTTTTTTTTGTGTTATTTGTGTTGTTTTTTGTTGTTCTTATGTTTTTGTTGTTTTGTGTTTTTTTTATGTTTTTTTTATTGTTCTTGTGTTTTTTTCGTTCTTGTTCTTGTGTTTCTATTTGTTTGTGTTAATTCGTGTTTTTTTGTGTGAGTGTTTTCTATGTTTTTTATTTTTGTTTATTGTCTGTTGTTGGTTGTTTTTTATTTTATTTTTTTAATATTTTAGGTTTTGGTTGTGTTTATTTTTCATGTTTTTTTTGGGTTATGTCTTTGTAGTTTTATGTTTCTTTTGTCTTGTTTGTGTTTTGTTATGCGGTTCTTGTATTTTTTTATGTGGTTCATGTTGTGGTTTCTTTTATATTATTGTGTATTTTTGGTTGTGATTTTGTTTTTGACACACTCAAGGAGCATGTTTTTTATTTTATTTTATTATTTTTGTTGTTATTTACTTATTTTTAAATTGGTTTTGTGTGTTTGTTTGCTTCTTGAGTATGTCAAAGGTGGTAGGCCAGGTCCGAGTCCTGGGCATTTTTGGTAGAATGGATACCCCTGCCTCCTTGGGTCTTACCAAAAAATGGCATCCCTTTTGGGATGTTTTCCACAAATAAAAAAATAGACGCTAAAGAGGGAGACTGGTATATCCTTACAGGGGGCACTGTCATCAAGATCTATGGTTTCACTGGTAAACCTTTTTTGCTATCATATTTTATGACCAATAGGTTGTTGGCATTGGAGTACTTGGGGTAGAAAAACTTCCTCAACATGAATTATGGCTCTATAAAAGAAAGACAATATTTGTTAACTTACTCTTGTAACGTCGATGACAACAATTATCAAAATGGGTCAAGGTAAACAAATCACCCAATATTTGGATAGTCTAGGTCTGTTTTACATCCCATAAAGGTGGAGGTATGACCTTGATGATAATTTCACAAAGAGGAATACCAAACTTAATGGAGAAAAAGATCTCAAGTTTGAGAAGACTTCAAGGCCTCATTTTGAAAAGAGGAGGAATAACAAATAAAGTGCTATATCGGATTGTAACATATCTAAAATGGAACAACTAACCACGTGGTTAGACTTCTATGAGCAGGTAGTTGATTTCAATCCTACTAACAATTAAAGCCATCATATGAAGGAGTCCAAAATTAAAGATATGGAAAATAAAAAGAAATGGAATGAAGGTAAAATTGTAGATTGGTGGAGGATGAGAGTGGAAACTGGTATAGATAAGTCCAGATTCAATCGAATAATAGATGATGATATTTCTAATCGATATGACAAGCACATTAAGACCTCGAAAGCTAAATACCCTAAGAATCTTGTATTGATTTATAATAAGACTCAAGCAGGGATAAATTCTCCTTTCCCACATTCATAAGAGGAATGCAAGAAATAGAGACTAATGTCCCACCAATTACTAAAGGATTCCCTAAGACATTTGAACCCTCACAAGAATAACTAGAGAAATATTCTAAAGGGACCTAGATTATTAGTAAAATGCATTACTCTGATAATAGATTAGTAAATACAAAAGTCATGCAGATAGCTAATAGGTCCAAACATCTAGCCCTAGGTGGAGATCCTCCTAGGACCGAGGTATATTGGAAGAAAAAGGATAAAGACTTTATATTTATGTATGTGAGTTTCACTACTACATCTACAAATGAGTCAAACCCTGTTGTTGAAGATGTATTACAGGAGGAGCAAGCCAAAGAGGATATAGAGAGTGGTAAGTCAAAAATGTTCAAAATTTCTAATAGAAAGGCTAAATATGCACTAGCAGAAGCTCATAAAGAATTCTGTAAGAAGATGAAAGTGGATAAAGGGAAGAATGTTGAAAAGACCCCTATTTTAGTTGCAGAGCTACCAGTACATCAAGTAAAACACCAAGGAGCTAAGGAGATTCTTGAACATCCTACTTCTATAGGTGAAGGTACTATTTCTATCCTTTATTATCCTTCTCCTTCCCCAAAGAAATCCCATTCCCTTTCTCAAGAAAATATTTATCAAAAGGTACCCTCTCCTCCTTATAACTCACCACCTATTTTAGTAGATAATACAAAGGGTCAAACCAATCCATCCCTTCCACATTCATCTAAAATCCTAATCACATCATCTCCTATAATTTCATCTCTACCTTCACAACCCCCAGTATCATCATAAGGACAATTGGTTTCATCCCCACCAGCTCATTCCATGAGTTTAGATTCCATACCCATGTCTCTCCCAAGTGTAACTCTAGCAATAAGCATAGATTCAACTGTTGTCACTACTACTTCACTAACACCAGCCTATGATTCTATTTTCCATTATTTTATAACTTCCCCTCCCCTTATAAGTCATCCCACCTTGTCTTCCCTATAGAAAGGAAAAAAAAAATCACAAAAAATCCAATATTCTTGGGTAGAGAAACTCTCTAATCCTTCTAGGAGAATGGCTACAAAAATGAAGAAAATGACTATTGATCCATCCACAAGGTAAAGAACATCTAGGTCTATCACTTCCCTGGTAAAAAAACCTGGATAAGATATGATTGTTCAAGATTACCATCTCAAGGAGTATACAAAAGACATTGAGCATCTGCTTGTAGAGGATGAATTGGTCATAGCAAAAGCTCATTTCGAGACTTTCTATAGAAAATTTGATATCTATAAGGAGAAAATTAGAAAATTGGAAGAGAAAATAGAGAAGTTAGAGAAGACAATCAACAATCAAAAGTAGATATAAAAGGTTGTCAAAAATTAAGTTAAGATATGGTAGAGTAAATATCAAGAGGCTATAAAGCTTAAAGATCAAGTTGAGGAGAAAAAAATAAAGAATGAAGATTAGGCCAAGGAAATACAAGATTTGAAGCACCAACTTTAGATTAAGAAAGGCAAGTCTTCAAGCTTTTCAAAAGGAGTGAAGAAGGTCAAAAGAGAGTTATGGTCTAAAGTCTTGGAAAACTGCTCTAAGATATAGCCCATAATAGATTTTATGGATGATGCTAGCCATTTGCTCCAAAACATCAAAGAAGAACTGGATAAGTTCACTCAAGAGCTATAGCCTATAGTGATTTCAGCAGAATAAATTTATAAGTTATCTGATAGAAAGTTCAATGAGGATTCTAAGTCGATCCCCAACAAGGCATGGAATGTTTCTAGACTGGCTTCTATAGTGGTAGTCAAGAAGAACATATTGTTACAAAAGGGTTGGTTTTTATATGACAAAGTGGAAAGCATGATCCAAGATGTAGTTGACATTAACCAAGAGATGACTTAGTATGGTTTTGAAGGGCTTTGGGTCAAAAATAACACTTTATTAAGTAAGAAATATATAAAAGAGAATGTAGCTAAAATCATCTAGGATGAATCTAAGGTAGATGCCTAGGAAGAGTTGATTGATCAAGAACATGTCTCTCAAATGATAAAAATTTTAACCAAGATCAAGGATTTGATGGAAGACCTGGTGAATAAAGGAAACTATGCAACTTATGAGGAGACCTTTGAGTTGGAGTTCATTCATAAATAGCTAAATGATACTTCCAAAACTTCTGAGGTATTTTGGAGTCAAGCTTTGCAAACTCTAAAAATGATGATTCAAGATTTTGGGGCTAATGTAGAGCCTAATGATCGACAATAAGTTTTACATGAAGAAAAAGTTGATCAAGAAAGAGAAGCTTCCCAAGAAAAAGAAGCTGACTAGGAGCAAGAAGGCAATGATGAGGAAGAAACTCAATAGGAATATGAACAATCAGATAAGGTTGCCGAAGACACTGAGGAATCACAAAAAGAGCAGCTCAATGGTCAAAATGCAGCGGAGAAATAGTTGGGGTTGAAAGTCCTGTAAATTAGTCATTTTTTGTATTCATGTAAAAAGTGTTGTATATTGTTTTTATTATGACAACATTAGAGAACAGTTATAAAAGCATGAAGCGAAATAGCAAAAAATAAAAATTCTATGAAGATATTTTGATCATGCCAATTGGGCTTATAAGTGAGAGCATAGCTCTATTTTGCTTAACATGGAGCAATTTTCAATCAGAAGGAGTGGTGAATATCCTTGTTTCCAATATGATCTCCATATGAGTCATTACCCTCTAAATGTGTTCACAAATATCCTAGAGGGTAATTATCATATAGAAATTACTCTATGAAGCATTATTCATGGACTTAATTTTTTTACTCCTGATGCTCAATGGATAAGATTATGAGTTCGTCGGCTTTGCAAGCAAATCCACCCGGGAGGCTCTAGAATGTAGGTCCAAAATGGTCACATCCTTAGAAAAATTTTGAAAATATTTTCTAAGGCATAAATATGTTCCTAGCTACTCAACACAAAGTGCATTTTACAGTGGCGTAGCACATGATGTTCCACGTAGTTGGTGGAATAGCCAAACTTGCATTGCGATCACTTGGTAGAGCGAAATACAATATTTTTTGCTAAGGCATGAAGATATTCCCTATCGCTCAATGCACAGTGTATTTTGTAGTGGCACAATGACATGTTCCACGTTGCTGTCAACCTGGTTCAAGGATGATGTCATCGATCTCCAACCAGTGATCCAATGCACATTGCCTTAGCCTGTGCAATAAAACAACTAAATTTTTGATGTGTTCTATGCTACTGAGATTCACGTTCATTTGAGAGCGGATCAGAATACATGTTCCACATTATTGGTCAAAGAGGTCAAGATGCATAAAGTAAAGAACAAAGTAGCGGTGCAACACAAAATATCATGAAGGGTTATTTTACATTATTTATTGAGTGACCTAGTGATATGCTCTATTTCATGGTCAGATTTGATCAAATCTTCAAGGAAGGGATTTCAAGGAGCAGGCTATGAAAAAAAATTTCTACATCATGAATGTGAAAGTGAATTAATTAGTTTCAAGAACTAAAGGGAGCAGCCTAGCGAAATGTTCTATTTTACTTGGAGCATAGTGTATTTTTGTGATGCACTCCATGCTGCTGGTCAAAATAGTCAATTCAAGTGACAGGCCTTTTGGAAGAGTGACTCAGTGATATGTTCTACATTGCTCATCTCCATGTATTTCTAAGATTTAATTGTAGTCGTTCATGATTCAATCAACAGTTGAGTTTATATTGATATTTTCTTAGGCATACAAAAGCAAAGTCCAAGAAAACAAGAACCAGTTGATTCGAGCAAGCATACGAAGCATCCATGGAGTCAAGAAAATAAGAACTCAGGCAGTTATAGATCTATGACCAAATGAATTCCCTAAGAAAGATAGACAAATTGGATATAGAATCTAACAACTTGGAGCCTAACTACCATTGTAGGGCAAGCAAATTGCAAAGCCAAGTTGCTATGGTGTGCGACATCACACTATTTTTTTGAGCTTCAAAGATGAATGAAATGATGCCACCTCAACATTCTATCGATCTGGTATACTTTTCTTCTTGTAATGTTTCATATATTTCCTTCATTGTAAAACTATTAATAGAGGTTGAACCCTCAATTTTTAGGGTCAGATCTAGAGTGTTTGCTTGCTCTACTGTGTAACATTTTTTTGCAAATCAATAGAAGGAGCATTACTTGGATTTTTGACTTGGGATTTGTTGTCTTCAATATTTCTTTATAGGGATTCAAACCATGAATTTCTTTTTTGTTAATGCTGCAATTGTTAGTTTACTCTACTATTGAATTACTAGCTTTAGAGAAATTGAAACCTTTTCATAATTGAATCTATGCTTGCAAGAAGTTCATTTCTATCAAATCTAGATATTGATCTTATTATGCTAAATTGGATTATTAGTATTGTGGATGTTGAAATAATTTTTGGGGGTATATCTCTATTTTGTATTTCTTTATGAAGATTACTTTGTCTTTGGGTGCTATTAATCTTGAGTGTGGGACACTAGAAATGATTTTTTTAAAGGTTTTCCCTATGGATGCCTATGTTGTTAGCTCTATCCGATCACTATTTCAGTTATAATTTCTTAACCCTAAACCCTTTTCTATTCCTATCTCTTAAAAAATTACTGAACTTAATTGATTCAACACTCTATCAGTTGACAAGGAACCAACCTACTTTTGAGGTTGTATTAGAGTAATCTTTAGTCCATCCAATGTTGAATTCTGAGCTATGACTAGTGGGTGCAAGCCTAATCAGAAAAATAGAAGATAGATAGTCACAGTATCAAGTTTTTATTTATGTCAATTTGGATCCCAACACCACCTAAATAATAGCATAGAGTTGAAAGCCTTTTATATCCCTCTTAAATATTAATCCTAAGTTTTAAAAAACTTTAATAAACCATAACTTAGAAATTAAATCAATAATCAAGTTAAAGCTTACCTTAATATACACTTGGAAAATATGAGAGAAATACTCTGATGATGTGCTCATGTTCACATAATTATAGCTGATTTTAAAAAATATTACTCCTTTGTAATGCCTATGCAATAATCAATGCCTTTGAATTTGAACATTTCAATGCATTACTTTTAGCATGTGGCAACATAGAAAACAATTATGAGTTATTCAAAGAGATGTCACATAAAAACTCTTTCAAATTCTCTAATGTTTGCTATAGATAATTTTTCTCTCAAGGGCCCTAAAAAACTAGTATGCTACAATTTAACTTTTGCTTTAGTTGATGGCTCTAGGATTCTGTTCGATGATGCTTCAATTGAATGTGCTATACCTCTATCTAGAAATGCTTTGGATGAATACACTATGTTTCTATTTGGAAAAGTTGTGGTTGGATGTGTTATGATTATGTGCAAAAAATCTTTGACTAGATGCATTATGATACTATTTGACAAGTGCTTTGGCTGGAGGTACTATGCTTCTCTTTCAACAATGCTTTGGCTAGAGATGTTATGCTTCTCTTTCATCAATTATTTTGGTGAATATATTATGCTTCTCTTTCGACAATGCTTTTGGCTAGAGGAAACATGCTTGAATTACGCTTCTTTCTTAGCCTTAGAATATAAGCACTTATGGTGCTTAAATATTCTCTTATGTACCCTTTGATACTCTTGCTTATATAGCACTCTTGGTGCTTAAATATTTTCTTAATCATTTTATTATACTTCAAATATTCTTTCTATCAACCTTATCATGAACTTTTCATTCTTTGTTTTTTTTTATAAAAATATCTATGAGGATTATTTATTTTAAAAATGATCTTATAGCTATTGGAAACCTCATCCAATGCAATATATAAGGACTTTATGTTGGCTTTTAAGCCTTACTATCTCAAATATCATAGGTACCAATATAAAGAAGCCACAATATTATAGGTCAAAATATCAATAATCAAGAGTAGAATTATATAAATGAGCAATAAAATATATATCTAGGCCAATATAATAATGAAATAACATTCACATAATATCAAATATGAATGTAAAATGACCAAAATCATTCATGTGCATGCATTTAGAATACTTACAGTATGAATTGCTCAAAATATGTATACTATGTGGTGATCGTTAGAGACCATTTCCCTTACATTGTATGGAGATTTGTCTTCATAATATAGCCAGAGTAATTTGAATCTTCAATACCTAACTATTGCATTCCTCATATATCTAGGAGATGCAACCTTTCCTATTCTTGACCTTTTGCTTCTCATCTTACCACTTGTATACAAGACTCTTCACTCTCTTCTTACATGCATACTTTAACTCTATGACACTTGCACACTTCTACATGACTCTTACTCTCCTACATGCACTCCTAATACAAGACACTTGTGTCTATTGCATTCCTCACATATCTGGGAGATGCAACCTTTCCTATTCTTTACCTTTGTCTTCTCATCTTACCACTTTTATACAAGACTCTTCACTCTCTTCTTACATGCATACTTTAACTCTATTAAACTTGCACACTTCTACATGATTCTTGCTCTCCTACATTCAATCCTAATAGAAGACACTTGTGCAAATTCTCACTTTACATATTTACACACTTATATGACACACACACATTCTTTCAATACATAATGACACTCTTACTTACATGACACTTGTGCATTTCCTGCACATTGAAACTTACATAAAATGGAAATATAAATCACTATAGACACAAACCCTAATCTATTACATATTTAAATTTGTACCATAAAGGTACCATTGGGGTACATTAGCATGTACCAAATAATATAATATTCTACAACACTTTCTCTCTTTTTACATTTGTCCTCCAATGGTGGTTTTAAAACACTATAATATTTTATATGAATCTCCTCTTATCTAGAAAACCCAAATAGTTGAGTCCATGTCTTCATTGAATTGTGGATAGACTTTAGCATCTAAATCAGGGTGACTTTTATTTGTTCCCTCAATATCTTCTCTACAAGCCTTGAAATGGAGTCCTAGTCTTCACTTCCTTTAAAGTGGATAGACTCTGGCTTTGGACCTAATCAAATATCAATCTATAAATTCAAATTTGTAGCAATAACATTGAAGCATTTCTTTTATGGTAATAATAATAGATAATACTTGTGGTAGCTTCAAATGTGACAAGAATATGATAGAAACTACTTATAGTAGCTCTGATACCAATGTTGGATTTTAAGCCAAATATCTTAGGTTCCAATATATTTTATCAAGAGCAAAATTAAATATAAGAGCAATAAAAATATCTACTAGACAATATAAATTATAATAACATTCAAAATAATATCAAATATGAATGTAAATTACCAAAATCATTCATGTAATAACATGAAAAATATTAACAATAGAATTTTCTAGAATATGGATACAAGCTTCAATATTATTAATGCTTGTAATGGTGATATTCTTCAAACTATTTTTCAATACAATGCATGGAGCTTTATCTCCATAATATAGACATAGAAAGGTGACTCTTCAATACTTGACTATTGCACTCCTTACACATTCAAGAGTTTTAACCTTTCCTATTATTTACATAAGACAAGTCTCTCATGTCCTTTGGCTTCTCATCTTGCCACTTGTATACAAGACTCTTAACTCTCTAATTACATACACACTTAATTCTATGACACTTGTGTTGAGCAAGATGTTGCCAGAAGGTTGTCATTGTTGTCAACATAGGCAGTTAGATCCAAAGATGCAGGCAGTTAGGTCCAAGGATGCAGTGGATAACAGACTTGAAATGGGTTTTTCTTAAAACCCAAGTTTGCTCTTCGTTTTGTTGAAAAAGATGCCCCGATGATGAAGATATTTAATTTTAAATATTTAGTTTAAATTTTTATTTTATTTAAATTAGAATATTAAATTAAATTAAAAGGGCCGACGTGTTACTATTTCACGGCAATAAGCTACAGGAAGGTAACGAAGGTGGAGAATGACGCCGACAAAGTTAAATCTGGGCCGACGGATTTTAGGGTTTTGCAGCCGACATTCTTAGGGTTACAGCCGACGGATTTTAGGGTTTGGCAGCTGACAAATTCTAGGGTTTCTCAGTCGACGTTCTTCTAGGGTTTGCCTCTAAAATTTCTTCTATAAAAGCAAGGGTTCTTCGAGTTTAAAGGATGGCGTGATGCGATATATGTGAATGAAGTTCGGGTGCAGCAGAGAGAGAGGTGCGAAGAGAAGATAAGAACGCGGTATGCAGAAGTCGTGTTTCGAGTGTGAAATGACAAGCAGGCCGGTCGTAGAAGTGATATTTCTGTGAAGTTGCAGCAGAGAACGCGGAGAGATATAGAGGAGTGGTTGAAAAAGTGCGAATCATTTTTCACAGCAGCAGTCGAATGCCGACAAGCAGCAGATCGCAAAAAAATAGCAGATCGTGATAATTGAGGTGAAAGTTTACATTCTGCAATTTTTATTATTATCTTCAAGTTGTAGCTTGAAAAAGGGGTTGGTGCCTCTTTCCAGTTGGTGCTGGAAAAATTGGAGTTGGTGCTCCATTCTGTTGTAGCAGATAAAACTTAGGGGTTGGTGCCTCTTACCAGTTGGTGCTGGTGAATGATTATGTAAAGTTGGAGCTTTGCATTTGACTGGATTTGGATGGTAGTCCAAGCAGTCTTTTTGAGGAGTAGCCACATCGGTGAACCTCGTTAAAATGTCGTGTTATGTGTGATGCTCTTAGTACTTTTATTATTTCTGTTTTAATCTGCTGCAGTTTATTTAAAAGTCTAAATTGTTTTAAGTTTTTAAAGAACACACTGATTCACCCCCCCTCTCAGTGTCATTGTGATTATAACAATTGGTATCAGAGCCAAGTACCTGAAGAGGCTTAAACAGCTAAGGTGATCTTGGAAATCAAGCAATGGCAAGTGGTGAAGGATTCTCTTCGAACAAAGCACCGCTGTTTGATGGGACAAATTATGCGTTCTGGAAAATTAGAATGCAGACTTATCTCAGTGCTTTGGGCTTTGACATCTGGGGTGCGGTAGTCAATGGTTACAAAGCTCCTGCCACCGCTCCAACAGACACTGCAACAAAAGATATCTGGGATAAACTAGAGAAAATTCATGAAGGAGATGATAGGATCAAGGAGGCCAAACTTCAAGCACACCGAGCTCAATACGAATCTTTAAAGATGGACAATGATGAGAACATAGAGACCTTCATGCAAAGAGTCAATGGGATCACAAATTCAATCAGAGGTCTCGACGAAGAATTAACCGATGCTGCTATTGTGAAAAAGGTATTGAGATCACTTCCTTCTAGATTTGATTCTAAAGTCTCTGCCATAGAAGAAGCCAAAGATTTAAATCATTTTAGTATGGATGAGATGCATGGGTCCTTGACTGCTTTTGAAATGAGAATAGGAAAGTCTAATCCCACAGATAGAGAAGCAGCCTTCAAAGCTCAAAAAGGCAAAAGCACAAAACAAGAATCTGAAGAAGAAAATGATTCAGATATAATGGAAGCAAATTTTGTAAGAAAGCTAAAGAAAGGAAAAGGAAAGTACAAAGGAATGCTACCTCTTAAGTGTTTCAGATGTGGAGGCATTGGACACTTTGCTACCAAATGTCCTTTCAATGACAAAAACAAAGGTGAAGAAACTCAACATCAAGAAAGAGAAGAATGGAGGAAGAAACCAAATTTCAGAAAAGGTAAGTTCAATAAGAAAAGCTTTATCTCTCAAAATGCAGAATCTTCAGAGGACAGTTCTAGTGAAGACTCTGAAGAAGGAACAGGTGAGGCTCTCTTTATGGCGTTTGAGATAGACGAATCAGAAAACATAGAGGGGATGAACTCTGAAGTTGAAGATGTTGAGGCTGAAGTTGATTTAGAGGGTGAGCTAGTGTCTGCTCTTACGGAATGGGAATCAGAGAAAAAGAAGAATGAAAAACTGTCAAGGAAACTTAAGGATGCAAACAACATTATTGCCAGCTTTAAAAATACAGATCGAAGAATACAAGAAAATGTCCCAAGATCTGGAAATACAGGTATCCATGAAGATAGACCACTGCAGCAAATTGGAAGAAGAAAATGTGAGTCTCCGAATACAAATACAAGAGCTGGATCGAAAAATCAACTGTCATCTAAAACGTGAAGAAAGCTCGATGAAACCAGACAAAATTCTGAGCGATCAAAGATCCACAGGCATCAAATTTGGTCTCGGATTTACTAAAGGAGAATCATCAATTGAACCAAAAACAAGCAATGTTGAAAGTGAAAAGAACAAAGACAAGAAACAAGTCGTGGAAAGTAAAACGAATCAGGCAAAAGAAAGATATAATGCCGGACCTGAAATGACAACTGACAATGAAGGCTTTACTAAGGTCACACATCAAAAGAATAGAAGATCCAAGGCTCCAAAAACAACCTGGCCAAGACCATCTTTCAGGTTTACTCATTATTTCTATGGTTTTTGTTTCAAGTGTAATGTTTATGGGCATAAAATTGCTGACTGCAAATACAACGTAGGTCCAAGAAGTTTCACTAGTAAAAATGCGTTTGCTCCTTTAATGAGATATGCAGTAGAGTGTTTTAAGTGTCACAACTTTGGGCATATTGCCAAAAATTGTCGTAGTATGTCTGTTTCATATCAACCTCAGGAAAGCAGATTTCAACCGTATAGAGCAAAACAAAATAGAATTTATACTGAAGGATATGTGCAAAATTCTAAAAAGGGGAAGTCACAGCTAGAACCCAACAACATAGTTAAGACAGAATGGAAACAAAAGGAACAGCTCAGGAAAGAACAGGAATCCTTAATAGTGCAGACTGCTTTTAGAGCTCAGAATAAATATGTACCGTGGATTCTTGATAGTGGTTGCTCAAGTCATATGACAGGTGATAGACAAAAATTTGAAAATCTTCATAAATATGAGGGTGGTTCTGTGAAGTTCGGCAATAACGATGGAGCCAAAATAATAGGTAAAGGATCGGTCAAAATAAGTGAAGGGAAAATCAAGTCAGAAGAAGTTCTATATGTGGATGGTCTGAAACATAACCTGTTAAGTGTGAGTCAGATCTGTGACAAAGGACATGAAGTGTTGTTCAAGAAGCAGGGTTGTGAAGTCAGAAAAACAAAGAACGGGAAATTAATAGCAACCGGCTCAAGGACGTCTGGCAATCTGTACACATTATCAAAATTTTCAGAAGGTATGTGCTTCATGGGACAAGAAGAAGAGAACTGGTTGTGGCATAAGAGGCTTGGACACATAAGTTTTGATAATTTGGTAAGAATTAGCGCTAAACAAGCAGTGAGAGATATTCCAATCATTAAAAAACCTGCAAATAGTATGTGTGCTTCATGTCAGAAGGGAAAACAGACCGTAGTTTCATTTAAAACAAAAGAACATCACACTAGCAGGCCTTTGGAACTCATTCATACTGACTTATGCGGACCAATGAGGACTCAAAGCATAAACGACGACAAATACTTCATGCTGTGTATTGATGATTTTTCCAAAATGACTTGGATATTCTTCTTAAAAGATAAATCAGAAGCCTTTGAAATGTTCAGAACTTTCAGACAGCTGGTAGAGAATGAAACAGGGAAAAGAATTAAATGCTTGCGATCAGACAGAGGAGGAGAATTCATTTCGAATGAATTTTTAGAATACTGTGAAAAACATGGAATCAGGAGACAATATTCAGCAGCCAGAACTCCGCAGCAGAATGGTGTAGTTGAGAGGAAGAACAGAACAATTCAGGAAATGGCACGCACTATGCTGGCAGAAAGCAAAATAGCAGATAGATTCTGGAAAGAAGCAGTTCACACAGCAGTATATATTCAAAACAGGTATATGTTAAGAACTCGTGAATGCAAAACACCGTATGAGTTGTGGTTTGGTAGAAAAGCAACAACTAAACATCTCAAAGTATTTGGTCAGAAGTGCTACATCGTAAAAACTGATGACAATCTTGGAAAGTTTGAAGATAGAGTAGATGAAGGTGTGTTTGTTGGTTATTCTCCACATAGCAAAGCTTACAAATGCTACAACAAGAGACTTAAGAAAATTGTGGACAGTGCAGATGTTAAATTCGATGAAGGGAGGAAACAAATAGTTAATTTTCAAGAAAACTATCCAATCTACGAAGAAGTCATTGAAGGAGATGAAGTACATGACACAGAAAATACAGATACGGCTGATGCAGATAACTTATCGGATGACTCAGAGGTACAAGAAAACAAAAAATTCAGAATGGGCAATTGGCAGAAAAATCATCCTAGAAACCAAATAATTGGAGATCCCACAGCTGGCATTCAGACAAGAAAGAAAGTAATAAATAATTACTCTCTTTTATCCAAAGATTGAGCCCAAAAACATAGATGAAGCAAGCAAAGATGACAGCTGGATGAAGGCAATAAATGAAGAGTTAGATCAGATTGAAAAGAACAAAACTTGGGAGTTAGTACCTAGACCTGCAAATAAGAATGTAATCGGCACCAAATGGATATTTCGTAATAAATTAAATGAAGACGGTCAGGTTATTAGAAATAAAGCAAGACTGGTTTGCAAAGGCTATGCACAGGTCGAAGGCATTGACTTTGAAGAGACTTTCGCACCAAAGGGCCGACTAGAAGCTATTAGAATGTTTCTGGCACTAGCAGTTCACAAGAACTTCGTAGTTTATCAGATGGATGTGAAATCTGCGTTTTTAAATGGGAAACTTGAAGAAGAGGTCTATATTGAACAACCAAATGGCTTTCAAATCAGTGAAGATCCCAACCTTGTCTATAAATTAAAGAAAGCATTGTATGGATTAAAACAAGCACCACGGGCCTGGTATGCTAGGCTAGATAATTATCTTTCTCAACAGGGATTCAAGAAAGGTTTAGTGGACAGTAATCTGTATGTGAAAACAGAAGATGGGCACCTCATTGTTCTTGTTGTCTATGTGGATGATATCATATTCGACAGCAATAAAGATGAATCATGTAAAGACTTAGCAAACAAGATGCAGACTGAATTTGAAATGTCAATGATTGGTGAACTATCTTACTTTCTGGGGTTACAGGTTAATCAGAATGAGAAAGGTATATTCATTTCCCAAATCAAATATGTGAAAGAGATGTTAAAGAAGTTCACTATGGAGGATAGTAAGCCAGCAAGACTCCCATGACAACAAGTCATAAGTTAAGTAAAGAAGACAAATCTCCACCCGTAGATCAAACCATGTATAGATCAATGATAGGAAGCTTACTATATTTAACTCGCAACTGCACTCGATATTTTGCAGGCAGTGTGCATGGTAGCCAGATTTCAGGCCAGTCCTAAAGAGACTCATGTAACAGTAGTTAAAAGGATTTTTCAGTATCTCAAAGGCACCATGGAGTATGGATTGTGGTATCCAAGAGGCAAATATTTCACTCTTATATCATATTCAGATGCAGATTGGGCTGGATGTGTTGATGACAGGAAGAGTACCAGTGGAGGAGCATTCTATTTGGGGGACAGATTGGTTGCATGGCACAAGAAGAAGCAAGAGTCGTTGTCTTTATCTACAAACTGAGGCAGTAGTATATTGCAAGCAAGCAACATGTTGCACACAAGTTTTGTGGATGAAACAGACCTTGAAAGATCTTGGTATTAATTTTAGTGAACCAATATCAGGAAAGTGTGACAACACCAAAGGCAATCAACATTTCTAAGAATCCAAAGAATGCACTCACGGACAAAGCATATTGCTATAAGGTATCATTTCTTGAAAGACAAAGTTGCAGAAGGAGAAGTCAGATTGGACTATGTCCCAACTACAGAACAGTAGCAGACATTTTTACAAAACCTTTGCCCAAGGAAGTATTTGAGTATCTTCGAAGCAAATTAGGAGTAGTCACACTTCCTAAGAAGTGACTAGCTACAGTGGATCACCTTCTCAGGGGGAGCACTTGAGTGTTTGAGGATGGACTCAAGGGGAGTCAAATTGTGCTTGAGAAGTGTGAGGATGGACTCAGGGGGAGTCAAATTGTGCCTGAAAAGTGTGAGAATGGTCACAAGGAGAGTCTACAGCAGCCCTTTGGTATTATTGACAAAGGGGGAGAAGAGTTACAGGAAGGTATACAGGTGTTGCCAACAATTCCAAAGGGGGAGATTGTTGAGCAAGATGTTGCCAGAAGGTTGTCATTGTTGTCAACACAGGAAGTTAGATCCAAAGATGCAGGCAGTTAGGTCCAAGGATGCAGTGGATAACAGACTTGAAATGGGTTTTTCTTAAAACCCAAGTTTGCTCTTCGTTTTGTTGAAAAAGATGCCCCGATGATGAAGATATTTAATTTTAAATATTTAGTTTAAATTTTTATTTTATTTAAATTAGAATATTAAATTAAATTAAAAGGGCCGACGTGTTACTATTTCACGGCAATAAGCTACAGGAAGGTAACGAAGGTGGAGAATGACGCCGACAAAGTTAAATCTGGGCCGACGGATTTTAGGGTTTTGCAGCTGACATTCTTAGGGTTACAGCTGATGAATTTTAGGGTTTGGCAGCTGACAAATTCTAGGGTTTCTCAGTCGACGTTCTTCTAGGGTTTGCCTCTAAAATTTCTTCTATAAAAGCAAGGGTTCTTCGAGTTTAAAGGATGGCGTGATGCGATATATGTGAATGAAGTTCGGGTGCAGCAGAGAGAGAGGTGCGAAGAGAAGATAAGAACGCGGTATGCAGAAGTCGTGTTCCGAGTGTGAAATGACAGTGTGCTGGCTGTAGAAGTGATATTTCTGTGAAGTTGCAGCAGAGAACGCGGAGAGATATAGAGGAGTGGTTGAAAAAGTGCGAATCATTTTTCACAAAGATAGCCGAATGCCGACAAGCAGCAGATCGTAAAAAAAAAAAATAGCAGATCGTGATAATTGAGGTGAAAGTTTACATTCTGCAATTTTTATTATTATCTTCAAGTTGTAGCTTGAAAAAGGGGTTGGTGCCTCTTTCCAGCTTGGTGCTGGAAAAATTGGAGTTGGTGCTCCATTCTGTTGTAGCAGATAAAACTTAGGGGTTGGTGCCTCTTACCAGTTGGTGCTGGTGAATGATTATGTAAAGTTGGAGCTTTGCATTTGACTGGATTTGGATGGTAGTCCAAGCAGTATTTTTGAGGAGTAGCCACATCGGTGAACCTCGTTAAAATGCCGTGTTATGTGTGATGCTCTTAGTACTTTTATTATTTCTGTTTTAATCTGCTGTAGTTTATTTAAAAGTCTAAATTGTTTTAAGTTTTTAAAGAACACACTGATTCACCCCCCATCTCAGTGTCATTGTGATTATAACAACTTGCACACTTATACATGACACTTACACATCTACATGCACTCCTAATACATGACACTTATGCACATACTCACATTACATATTTACACACTTATATACATGACATTTGTGCACTTTCTCTCATTACACACTTGCATTCTTACTCACATAAAACTTGTGCATATCTTGCAAATAAACACTTACATAAAGAAGAAATATAAATCACTCACCTAAACTATAGACTCATACCCTAATATATTACATATTTACATTTATACCATAAAGGTACCATAACAATACATTAACCTGTACCAAATAATGTAATATTCTCTAACACCTTTGTCTTTGAATTTTAGTTTTTCAATATATAGAAGATATATATAAAATGATACTCTAAATAATGATGCTAAAAGTTCATCAAAATATTAAAAAAAATTATCTCTTAACCAATATAATAAGATTATATAAATTTCCCTATTACTTAGATATGAAAAGCTATGTAACCTATCAAATGATATGAGCTCAATTGGTTAAATTTCTTGATTTTCAAGGAGACCAAGATTCAAATATTAACAAGTGGTACATGTATAATTGTCAAATTATTGTAATACCACTATGTGGTCACAACATAATATGGGTGAGGGTCTTTTAAATCCCATATAATCTATCTATCTATATAGCGTGAAATTAAAGGGGAACAAAACCCTTTTGTATAAATATGGTATGACCTTGAAAATGTTGCCAATATAAATAAAACCAAAGAGACACTTCTAAAAAAACAATCAAATCTTATTGTTACCTCTACAAATTTCATCCTATCACATATCATATTTCAAATAGCCAAAAAACTCTAAGACAATAGGAAGATGACACTTGGTTTGTGATAAAACTATGTGACCTTGTTGGGGCATGGCTTTATGCTTGAATTTTTTTTTTTTGTCCTAACCACATCACCAAGGGCATAACTTTATGCTTGGGACTCTATTTTATTCCATTCAAGAAGAATTGGAAATATTATAGGGAGTGTTACAACACTAATGGAGTAGCAGGCTATATAAATCCAATATTATAATCTATTCATCAATTATTATAAATAGGGTAGAATACATTTTATTTAAGATATCATCGATCATAATAATTATTTGCGTTCTCGCAAGAGACTCTACACTCTCTGTGGCTATGGGAATTTGCCCTCGTCAAATGGTGTGGTGATTAATTACAATTTCCCATGGATATTATTACTCATATTTACTTTATATTATGCAGTAGAATACTCCAAGTGGTATCAGAGCCAGTTTCGAATAAACACCAAGGAAATTTGTTTATTAAATTTACAGTAATCAAACACTTCCACACACCCTATTGTATCGTTTAGAATTACATCACAAGAATATATAATAGAAACACTCCAATGACAAATTCCAGATACTACACAGGTATTTATCCAAGCAATCACAAATCATCATTTCATCATGCCAACAGGGGGATTATTTCTAATCTAGGTATTAGACAACCTGCATCCTAATAAATTACACAAACATTTTGTAGGAAGTGAATAAATAATTAAAATTTATGACACAATATGATATAAATCTTTGCATACTTGCTAAGGCGGAGTACACAAATACAAATTTAAAGAAAATTGTTTACGGTGCTTTGAACGCCTTAAAATTTGATTACATCCAGATCCGTAAAAGCTCAAACAAGTCAAGATGAAATTATTTGTAGTTACCCAAGATTTTAAATTTTAATTTTTCTAACTTAATCTACTACCAACCTCTGTCTGACACACGGTTCCACTCCAGTCGTTCGATCATGGGTTAGAAAGGTTTAGCTACAGTGTATTTCACATTTGTCAGGGATAATATACCACATTGACCAGGATAAGAGATAATTATGAAATATAAACAAATAAACACTCATAAACTATCATGGTTTCACCACCCGTTCATTCATGCTTTCTCATCCAAATTATCATGGTTTCTAAAGATCCCATTGTCTCATCTTTGTTCGTCTGTTGTCACATCTACGCCTATCATCAAAATCCATGAAGTTCTCATTGTCCAATATTATCAGTTTGGGTCCATTCAAAGTGAAGTTATCACTATCTAGTCTTGTCAGTTTGGGTCCATTCTGTGTTGTTGTTAGTCTTATCAGTTCAGGTCCAATCTATGTTGTTGTTAGTGTTGTCAATTCGGGTCTAGTCTACACTAGTGTCATCAATTCAGGTCTAGTCTATGTGGTCCAGTATCGTTGTTAGTGCTCGGTCCAGTCTCAGTGCATCCTATATGTTCTCCACTTATCCTAGTCATTCTGGTTGGGTGCTAACCATTGGAATTTGAAACAAATTCAACAAAATTTGACAATAAATTTTGTCAAAAAAAAAGTTAACAATTTTTTGTCAAAAAAAGTTGACAACAAATTTTGTCAGAAATTGATTTAAAATTTTGTCAAATTAACAACAAATTTTATCAAAATTGACAACACATTTTATTTCTAAGATATTAATTCTAATTTTTGCTGCAAAATTAAGCATAGTGCATGAGTGATACAAATGCACCAAAAAAGTGGAATAGAGGAGTAAACGGGAGATTACAACGTAGTGATAGACCAAACAAAGGGTCCTTGAATACACCAAAAAGGTAGTCATGAAATAATGGTATGCAACATAATTCTCCTTTTAGAATTAATAGTTTTAATCCTCACTAATGGTCCATGGCTTCTCCAAAAAATGACAATGTCAGTCCTACTTAAGACAACAATGGCATGTCTTCTAACTTAGAAAATGTTGTTTCTATCCAAGAAGACCTTATCGCTAAAATTCCTCCCATGGTGGATGTCGAGATGTGTCAATTTTTAGGAAAACAACAACAAGACCTTACTACTATGTATACAATATTACATGAAATAAGGGATTTAGTGGCTAAAATTCTCAAGCCAGATAATCAAGCCTCTCAAGCCATTGTCAACCCTCCACCTTTAAATACTCATCAAGCATAAGTACCCCCAAAAACGTCTTCTAATTTTAATCCTTCAGTAGGTGATGCCTCTAGATTCTTAGAATGGCCTCATGATGTTCAAGTACCTCATACTAAAATACCCACTTTTAAGGGATATGATCCTAGAGGATTGCTAGCCAAAATGGATGGTATTTTTCATCTATACCATATTTCAAAAACTGGTCATGTCACATTTGCATCTTGTAAACTAGGTACCCAGGCCTATCAATGGTCTTTATGGCAACTTTGTCATCATAATAAATCTCTTATGTGGCCTACATTTAAGGAAATTTTCCTTAGAATATTTTATAAGGTTCTTCTTCATCGTATGTGGTTCAACTTATGGAACTCAAGGAAACCGCTTCAATAGAAGACTATGTCATCAAGTTCATAAGTCTTCTTACATATACACATGAATTGAATCTAAAATTAGTGGTATTTTATTTCTGTCATGGTATCAAGGATAAACTAAGAAATAAATTTGACATACATGGTCCATGCACTCTTGATGATACCACTCGTATAGCTCAAGTAGCCAAAAATAAACTTCAAGATGTGACACCCTATAAATGTGATTCTAATTTTCATCATCCTTTTTGCAATAATGAATAGTCCTCAAGATTCTTCTAATTTAAATGTTATTACTATCATCCAATATATCAAGCCTCTGTAGTTCATCAAACCTTTCAAGTGGAATATGAGACTAATGAATAAGAAGATGTAGTTCAACCAGAGTCACTCATTGATACAAAATAACAACCAACAGATACTAGTGAAGTAACACCTGAAGAAGATACTATTGCTCTCTTAGTACATGCACTTATGGGTTTAAAATATCATAATACAATTAAGGTATAAGGATTCATTAGGTACAAATGTGTTAATGTGTTGATAGACTCAGGTAATACCCATAACTTTATCAATTTCAAAACTACCAAATCCTTGAACTTGTATATGAATACTTCTAATCAAGGTAAGTTTCAAGTATTGATTGAAAATGGAGGTAACTCTCAATGTGTGGTCCTAACATCTCTAGTTTTTATTCAATTGGGAAGTTATACTTAGCACGAAATTGTCTTCGTCATGAACTTAGGGATATCAGACATCATTTAGGGCACAGAATGGCTATCTCAACTTGGTGATGTTACTCTTAATCTTCAAATATTATACATAATATGGACAGATAATGGGAGGACTATTTGTCTTCAAGGAATTCAATATTCACCATCTAAGGTGGTGAGTTCTCACTGCATAAAGAAGTTATTAAAGAAGGGTGCTTATGGTTTTATAGCTCAAATAAATTCCATGGAAGCTCAATCCTTGGATACTCCTACAATTATCTCAAAGTATATTCAAACTATTATGGATAATTATGAAGAAGTATTTAGCAAACCAAAGGGTCTACCTCCTAAATGATCACATGACCATGCCATACATCTCGTTCCTGGAAGTCTTCCTCCTAATGTTCATCCTTATTGCCATCCTCAATCTCAAAAGACAAAAATAGAGAAGCCAGTACAAGAAATGTTAGAACATGACATCATTCATCCTTGCATCAGTCCTTACTCATCACCCATAGTAATGGTACATCATAAGGATACCTCTTGGTGTATGTATCTAGATTTTTGACCTCTCAACAAAATTACCATCAAGGGTAACTTCCCTATCCCTATCATTGACAACTTATTAGATGAATTACATGGTGCTAGTTATTTCACTAAATTAGATCTTAATTCATGTTTTCACCAGATTTGGTTTAGGGAAGAGGACATACCTAAAACCTTTTTTCAAACTCATGAAGGTCATTATGAATTTCTCGTCATGCCTTTCGGTCTTACTAACGCTCCATCAACCTTTAAAAGCCTTATAAACCATGTCTTTAGACCATATATTCATAAGTTCATCTTAGTTATCTTTGATGAGATCCTAAATTATAGCAAATATTGGAAGGATCACCTAACTTATGTTGACAAGGTCCTTCATCTACTACATAATGAAAAACTTTTTATTAAAAGATCCAAATGTGCCTTAGGTCATATCGTATCCCATGAAGGAGTCAAAGTAGTCGAATACTTAGGTCATATCTCATCCCATGAAGGATTCAAAGTAGACCGTCAAAAAATCAAAGCTATTCAAGATTGACCTCTACCTAAATCCCTCAAAAAACTTAGGGGATTCCTAGGTCTTACAGGCTATTACCAAAAAATTATATGCAACTTTGAAAAAATTGTAGCACCTCTCACAACACTTACCAAAAAGGATGCTTTTCAGTGGAATGAAGTAGCTTCTCAGACATTCCAATTTCTCAAAGAAGCCATGTGCTCTACCCCAATATTGGCTACTCCTAATTTTAACAAACCTCTCATCATCAAGTGTGATGCTTCGGGTATAGGGATCGGTGTTGTTTTAATGCAAGAAGGTCACCCCTTGGCTTTTAAAAGCAAGCAACCTTCAGTTAAGAATTTGGGGTGATTCACTTACAAGAAATAAATATTGGCTATTTTACATGCCATTGGGAAATGGAGGCATTATTTAATAAGTAGTCATTTTATTATTAAGAATGACCATAGTAGTCTTAAGCATTTTGGGGTACAACACCTATCTTTCCCTAAACAAAATAAATGGATGACCAAAAATTTTGGGTATGATTTCATGATTGAGTACAAGAAAGGTAAAGAAAACGTAGTAGCGGATGCATTGTCTCACAAATATGAAGATGAGATATCCATCAATGCCATCTTAAACCCTTGTCCCCAATGGTTATCCCAACTTCAAGAAGAATGGTTGGTTGATAGTGAAACTGCTCAAATTATTCAAGATAAGAATTTAGGATCATCAATGCATCCTTACTCCTCATATTTAGATGGTGTACTTCACAAGAAATAATGCATCTACCTTTCATAGGGTTTAACTATTAAATCTATGGTCCTCCAAGAATTGCATGCATCCCCTTCAGCAGGACACTCGGGATTCTTGAAAATATACCAGCGAGTGAAACAATATTTTTTTTGGAAAGGCTTAAAATATGATGTTAGGATATTTGTTGCCGAATGTGATGTATACCAATGCAATAAAGGTGAAACAGTGAAATATCTGGGACTACTGCAATGCTTACCAATTCCAAATCACCAATGGAAACATATATCAATGGATTTCATTAAGGGGCTCCCCAATTCAGAGGGTAAAATAGTGATTATTGTGGTTGTGGATCATTTTTTCTAGTATGATCACTTTTGTGTCGTACAACATCCCTACTCAGCAAGTGATGCAGGAGCATCCAGTGATGTAGGAGTGATCTTGCATCATCCAAAAATTGTATTAATTTTTATTGTGATATGGTGAAAATCCTACCACTAAAACTTAAAGGTGATATTTGAAGGCCTTATAGGCCTCATAGAGGGGTGAAAATTGGTTATAGTACCCCGTAGGGCACTACATTGTTGTAAATATTTTTGAGAGTTTTCAAAAAATATGCACTAATAGTCAACCCGAGCAACGAGCAAGGAGTTATAACCTTGATAAGTTTTACCTCTAAAATTTAAATTTGAAATGAATTATCCTCGGCGGGGAAACAAGGTATTATAGGGGAATTTCAAAATTATAGAGGGGTCTAGTCTGTATCTCCATTTTTAGGAAAAGTAATATGAGATCTTTGGGTTAATATTTGAAATTTCTCTATTTTTAGAAGATTGTTTGTGAGTTGTTGATACAGTTTTGCTTCAACAAGTAAAGTAGCCAAGGTGTTTCTTGTCTCCATTTTCAAAATCATGGTATGCCCAAAACTATTGTGAGCAACCGGGATACCATCTTCACTAGCAAATTTTGGAAAGAATTATTTCATCTTAGTGATACCAAGTTGAACATGTATTCCGCATACCACCTACAATCTAATGGTCAAGCAAAAATAGTTAACAAATATTTGGGTACTTATCTTCGTTACTTTGCTCAAGATAAGTAGTATCAATAGATTCAATGGATTTCATTGGTGGAATGGTGGTATAGCACTTCTTACAATTTTACCTCAAGATGTCTCCATTTGAAGCTTTGTATGGTCAAAAGCCACCAAAAATCACTGACTATGTTCTAGGATCTTCCAAAGTAGCTCAGGTCGATGACTTGTTTCAACATCATCAGATAATGCTCAACCTTATTAAGGACAATTTGATCCCAGTACAAAATCATATGAAGCAACAACATGATTACATCATTCAAAATGACAATTCAATGTTGGAGATATGGTCTTTTTGTGCCTACAACCTTATAAACATCTATCCTTGAAGATCAAGTCCAATAAAAAATTGGCTCCTTGATTTTATAGGACCTACAAGATAGTTCATTACATTGGTGAAGTTGCATATCAATTAGAGCTTCCACCCTCTTCTCGTATACATCCAATTTTTCATGTCTCTTGTATCAAACAAGTGATTGGTTAGAAAGTGCAATCACAGATAGATCTTCCAGTTCTAGATGAAGAAGGGCAAATAACTCTTCAACCTGAAGCAATTTTGTAAACCAGAGTATGTCATCTTAGATCTCACCAAATTCAAGATTTCCTAATTAAATGGTGGGACCTTCTAGAAGAATATGCTACATGGGAATCAGAAAGTATTTTTCAATCATTTCCAGCTTTGAGGAAAAAACTTTTTGGGGAGGGGAGCCATGTTACAACACTAATGGATTAGTAGGCTATAAATCCAATATTATAATTTATTCATCAATTATTATAAATATGTTAGAATACATTTGATTTAAGATATCATCGATCATAATAATTATTTGCATTCTTGCAAGAGACTGCCCTCTTTGAGTGGTTACAGAACTTTGCCCTCCTCAAGTGGCATGGTGATTAATTATAATTTCTTGTGTTTACTTTATATTATGTAGTGGAATACTCTAGGGATATCAAAAATTTTAGTAGGTAACACCATCATAGACATGATTGCTAGAAACTACATAGAAATAAAGGCTCTAGAGTCCCTCAAAAATGTAAAATAAAATATTTACTAAAAATTGTAATTTTTTATTTTTAGATATTCATATCCAAAATGCATCTCTAGCAATGTTGACACATTAACAGAAAATAAAATACAAAGGATAAGTTATTTCATATTCATTTAATATGAACTTTGTAATTAGTGGAAGGTGAATCACCACATTTTCATATGGGTGACCTTCTAACTCATAGAAGGTGAACCACCACATTTCCATGTAGGTGACCTTCCATATTCAATATGGTGGATTTTCAACACACCAAAAGTATTGTATAAAAATATATGCACCACTAACTATAAAAATAATGAGTAATGGATGTAATGTTATAACCTCACATCTCTTATCAAATATAGTTTGCATTGTAATCTATTTTATGAGCAATAAAACCATTATGTTATTTTTCTTATATATTTGTATTTTGATTTGTTATATTTTATTATTTTATGAATTGCACGATTTATTTATTTTCTTTAACTCAAAATTTTAAGTTTTGGATCACTTTGCATTAAGTAGGAAATTTGTTTCTCATATAATTTTTTTTTATTTTCTCCATAGGGAACCATGTTAGATGGCTTATCTTTGATAGAGAAAATAGATCTTGAAATTGAGGAATTAGGAAAAATATTTATTGCAATTATGCCAGATTATCTCACAGGTAAATTTCTCCAAGATAAAATATCAATCATAATATCACATTCACAAATAACTCCAATATCTCACAAAATAAAGCTTTATTGATAATCAAAGAAATACATCAAACTTGATTACATTGCATGGATATTTATCTCCAATATATAACTTTACATGATAAACTCTTCAATATCCTAACTATTGTTCTCCTATAACTCTCGAGAGATACAATATTTCACATGCCTCAAATTATGACAAAAATCTCATGATTACATGACTCTTCACTTTACATATTGACACATCTTTATGAATCTTCACTACCACACTTGACAACTTGAAGACTCACACTTGCACATTTTATTACATAACCTATAAACATTCTCCATACTTTGAAACACTCTAGATAAATATAAAACATACTCCTAAACTAATATTTATAATAGTACTCAAACATACTTCAATGTTACCAAATAATGTAATATCTCCAACAATATTAAATTTGGACCCAATACTTTTCTACATGGATTCTAAAAGTATAGATTTATCTCCAAAATCATGATGGTTTGCTTTATGTAGTTATTTATTGCAATCTAAAATATCAGTAGCTACTTTTAATATCATAGTTGGATGTTACAACCAATGTTAAATTCTTTGCATCCTTATAGTTTGATCCTAATATTCATTTATGGTGCTCAAGGTCTTGCTCAAAAGTCTACATATAAAATGATTTTGTCCATAAAATTTTAGTATAAATGTTGGTTTCCCATGGTTTATAGCATGCATCTTGAATTTGAAAATTGTGAAAGATCTTTAAAATCTATAGGATAGACCATAAAACCACTCAAACTCATTTTTCTTTGTCTAGAATAAAAATTCAACAAGAACTAACTCATGAAAGCTACAAATGAAAATGGGTTTTCTTAAAAAAACTTACCAAAGTTACTCTTAAACCCTACTTTAATATTCAGAGTCTCATAAAACCTATGTAGGAAAGTCACGAACATTTCAAATTTTGGTATATAAAACCTTATCTTTGTAGTTAAAACCTTCAAATCATTATCTTAAGAGAGACAAAAAATGGGTTATTACAAAATAAATATTAACAAAAGTTATATAGCCCTTGTTGTTACTTACTATAGAACACAATTATAACATGAAGTGACACCATAAAGAAGACATAAATAAAAATAACCCCACCATATCTTGACGTCACTTACTCTGGAGCAAAACTCTAATACAAAGAAATACTAAAAAGAGTTGTTAAGGAAAATAAATTTCTGCCAAATATCCATATAAATTATCTAATACTCTACCATAGAACTCCAATATGAAGTGATACCACAAAAGAACTCCAATATAAATTTCTCACTTGTTTTAGAATAGAACTCCAATATGAAGTGACACCACAAAGGAGCCACAAATAAAAAATGGGTTTCCATAAGAAACCCTATAAATGTCTATTTAATGCTCTAAAACAACTAAAACAAAAATATGAATCATAACAATAGATGATTGCACTAAGGTGTCAATAATAACAACTAAAACAACAAACCAAATAAAGGACTAAAATAACTAGTCTTAGATTATAATGTAAAATTATAAAACAATCCTAAAATAATTTTAAATTTTGTCAATGGTGTTGGCCTTCGTTATCCAAGAGAGAACATGAGTTTTTCTAAATGTGGTGATGATATATCCATTTGGCTTGATGTTGTCGATCCTATTTATCAATAAGGTATCACATGATAAGCCCCTAATTATTTTAGTATGTCTTCATTGAATCAATTTATATGAATCCAAATCTATAAGGTGGGAATAGTAACAATTGGATGGCTAGTTGGAATCCTCATCTCCATTCTCAACTCAAAATAAGGCTCAAGCAAATTGACATTGAAAGAGTTACATATGCTCAAGTGTCCTAGAACATCAAAATAAACAACATTATTGAATACAAACTTACTATGTTTTTTCCTTACATCAACACTTTTTTATATACAACCAAATTTAGTTACCAACTTAGAAATGGTAAGAAATACATTGTATATTGGAAAAATGAGGGGAGCAAACATTATTTTCAAAATCTGGGAGAACAAAATAATATTTTAAACACAACAATGTATTTCATATTTTTTCTAGTAGAACTTATGTACAACATGCATATTTATGTAGCAATATGTTTATTAGTTTCAAGAGACTCTTCAATATTTTGACCCCTTGGTGTTTCACCTTTAGCTTTGTCTCTTCATCTTCTCTCATGCTCATGGGAGATGTGACTATCCAACCTCATATAAGGTTAAATTATAAAACATAAAATAATGTAATAATAGCTAACACCCCCTTATCACATTATGTGGTATAAATATTATTAACCCCATAATTCCTTAGGGTTGGTAAACTAGAATTATGCTCTGGATCTAGCTCTAGCTTTGGATAATATCCACTATGTGTGACATTTTGGATCAATTTCCAGACCTATCTCTAGGTCATTACCTTTGGGTCTTTACCTTTAGGTCACGTCTAGGTCTTTACCTCTAGGTCACATCTAAGTCATCATTACATTTAGATGACCTCTAATTCTTTACCTTTGGGTTGTCTCTATGTCATCATTGCCTATGGGTCCTTGTATTTGAGTCATATCTAGGTCATCATCACCTCTAGGATGTCGTTAGGTCATCCTTTGGTTATTTATTTAGGTCATCACCTCTAGAAAATTACTACTAAATTATATATTTGGAATCAATCCACTATCAAAAATATTCTACAAAATATTTTATTACATATTTTATCACTATAGGATTCCAATCATAGCTTGGGTCATAGATCAAGTTTCCTAATATTACATTTCTCTATGGAAAAACTTACATTATGATATTTCTAACCATCAAAATTGATCTTCTTTTGTGGAAACCATTCAACATTTCTTTTTCTTTATCCCATTCTAACACATCCATCCATCCACAATTCATGTTTATTTTGTTGATCACTTTCTCTTTGTACCAACACTTTTTTGAGAGTGATTATTACCTCTATAAATATTATAAGTATGCAAGTCCCAACACCTAGTTATAACATGTTTAGATCTTCCACAATGATTGCAACAAATCATCCTAGGAACTTCTGCAAATGTTTCTCTTTTCACAAACTTAGTGTTACTACTTTTTGCTTAACAATATATCCAAGGCCTTTATTATTTGGTCTTGTATTTATAATTATGGGTAATATTATACCTTGTCCATATCTTTCCAATCCTGTACCATTGTATCCTTTTTTTTTCATTAGTTTTGAACCAATTCCTTTGGTAATATTTTCAAAGCACCCAATTTCTTCATCACCACTTTGATATCTAACACTATCACTAACAATATTTAAATACCATACATAAACATCACAATAACCTTTAGAACTATCATTATCACTTTCAACTCTAACAACATGGCCTTTGTCATGGCCAATGTAATTATCTTTTACACAAACTCTTCCCTTATCAATATCTTCAAATCATTGGTATCATAGTCTATATGTATCCTTGTGTGATATTGTAGCACCCTAAAATTGGCGCAGTGAAACCTTAATAATTACACTTACTCTAGTAAATAATTCAAATTCAAATTTTAACCTCCAAAACTACTCCCAAACCATCGTTTAACCCGTTTCCTCCTTTCCCGCGCCATTTTTAGAGTTTGTTTTGTCCGTTTGACGATATCGTCTCCGATAAGACGATATCGCCTTAGATCGAACGATTTCGTCTGGCGTAGGATTTCCAGACAATCTCGTCCCAAATTGATTTGTGCATAGTTGGACTCTGTTCCAACGGTGTCTCTAATCCAGGCAAAAGCATGTCTGCATCGTTAGAGACCTCCCCCGTTGGAGATCTCCCAAATTGGGATGATCTCCAACCTCCCAACCTCTATCCTAAGCCTATTTAATCCTAGGCCCTCCCCTTAGCATCCCCCTGGCTAAAATTCCCTGTAACTCGAATTCTACATGCACTAGACCATCTTAAATCACTGTTTGCATTTATATTTTTCCAAGTTTGTTTGCAGGAACTTCATTGTTTTTTAGCCGGAGCAAGCTCAATTCATCTTAGACGATCTCGTACAATCTTGGATGATCTCGACCCAATTCGAGATGATTTCAACTGTAGTCCACATTGGGGGCAATCAGTGCCCAGAGTTTGCATTTCTTCATCCCTTTTCTGTTGTATTATTCTACATTTAGTTAATTCTATGGTTATTCTTTATTATTCTACATCTTGGAGTTCACCCATATAGCTTATATGCATAATATAATCATGATTTGTCAATAAGTCATTATATTGCACTTGTGTCTTAGTTTTTTATTATCATTTTAATGTTCTTACTGTCATTTTATATCATTACCCTCTATTATCATAGTTGCATTCTCTGTATTTTGCATCTGTTTCTCTATTTGCAGGTCTCTAACGAATTCATCTGACGAATTCGTCAGATCTCAGATGATCTTGTTAGATAGGAGACGATCCTATCAAATTCCAGACGATCCTAACTACTTCAAAAATCAAAACCTTCATTAGACATCTGGATCAGGTATGGGTCTTTAATCCATCTTGTTCTTTCTATTTTTCTATCCAAATCTATTTTTGTCTTCATTTAAATCTGCATTTCATATAGAATAGCTTAGACGCATTTTGGCCAAACCTAGGACTTGGATGATTAAAGCTAGAACTGAACACATCAAACACATTCCCAACCTAGGCATGGAAACTGCCATTCAAATGTTTCTTGGTGAACCCACCATCCATTGAAAAATCACCATAATACACCTCCCCCGAGAGGTAGGACCTTCGCAAGGCCTCTTAGTCCGAGGTACCGCGCCATCCTTTTCCCATCCTCCTTTTGGGCACGGATCCTATAGCCTGAAGGTAGGGATGCAAAAAATTTGGAGCGATACATTTTGGTGAACCCGATGTGAAACAAAAACCTTTTGAAAACAAAAAAATATATATATAAATGTATATGTATACAAGAAAAAATATATATATAACAAAATCATCATTTCAAGTTTGTATGTTTTAGATTCAATTCTAAATAGTAAATATTAAATATTACTTTTAGAAGAACTAAAGAAACCATGAGTTTTTACTCAAATCCATATGAGCCCATCAGTAATGTTGGAAGAATTCAGCCAAATACATTTGTTGATTATGACCAACCTCATCCCTATTCAACATCACCTTCATCACACTCTTCTTATTTTTCATCCATAACCCAACAAAACAATCCATTATACAATCCTCTTCATAACGATATTATCTATTCTCCCATATATCCATATTATGTCTATCAATCCACATATAATCCTCCACCACCTTTTCAATACTCTTCTTTCAATACAACACATTCATTTCAACAAGAAAATACTTATTCTTCCAATTCTACCATGCACTCACCTCCTACTTCGCAATCTTCCTATCATCATTCTACCCATAATAAAGAAAGTAGAGGTGAGAAACCATTAGGCCCTTTTATGACTGAATTCCTAAGGCACATATCAAAAACCTCTCGAAAAACTTCATCACGTACATTTACAAAGCTCAATCAACCAATGGATATAATTCTCAAGCATTTACTTGATACAAATAAGATTGAACTTCCTTCTATAAGACAACTTGATACCACAGCAGATTGGTTTAAACCTGAGCTACATTGTGAATATCATAGAGTAGATGGACATATGACACAAAAATGTAAATATTTAAGATGTTCAATTCAATATTTGATTGATGAGGGTATTTTTAATATAAAGGAATTACAATCTACAACTGATTATAAATCTCCAGTAAACAATCAAACTCCTACACAACAAATACCAATAATCAATCAAGACATGGGGATATCCCAAGAACCCCTATTCAATTATCAACAACAATAAACCAATCAAATATTGCATGTTAATGTGTCTCATCATGATGATATTACTAATATTGTAACAGAAACTACAAATGAGCAACCTCAAGTTCAATCAACTCAATCCGATATTCAAGATATGGGTTCCTCATTTGACCAACCTTCAAAATTATCTTTGACTCTAGAGAATGATCCAAAATGGAGTGTAAGCATAGAAAGCTTATCTTTAAAATCAAAATCTCAATTTGAAGTCCACTTTGATAACCAACAACAAGTGACTAATCCTCAAGCAAAGATATCCCTTTTAGAAGTATTACAAAGTTCTCATAAGGAAACTTTGTTCAAGATACCTAGCCAACAATTTGTTCCTCATCATATTTTCTCTAAGAACATCATTAATGGTGTAAACCCTCTTGAGGTTAACCATATTTCATTCTATTATGAGGAGATTCCTTCCTCTACTCCACAAGGAGACTATTATATTTACATTACAGGATCTAGTAAAGAAACACCTGTTAAAACTATCATGGTAGATATTTTGAGCAAGGTGTTGCAAGAAGGTTTTCATTGTTGTAAACACAGGAAGTTAGATCCAAGGATGCAGTGGGTAGGCAGATCAGAAGTCATTCAGATGCAAAAGATAAAAAAAATTCGAAGAAAAAGACAAGTTAGAAAACTGTCATGATATCGTGACATGTTTTCTGTTGTGATTTCGCGACAAGTCGGAAGAGAGAGAAAGTGCAATAAGAAATGTCGTGATATCACGACGAAAGTGAGGAGAGAGAAAGTGCAGCCAGAAATGTCGTGATATCGCGATGAAAGTGAGGAGAGAGAAAGTGCAGCCAGAAATGTCGCGATATCGCGACGAAAATGAGGAGAGAGAAAGTGTAGCCGGAGATGTCACGATTTCACGATGGAAGTAAGGAGAGTGAAGGCGCAAGTCAAACTATCATGATTTCACGACAAGTCGGAGGCCAAGAAGTCAAGTTGAGAAACTGTAGCAATTTCGCTACATGTTGACTTTTCACTGGCAGAAACCGGGGGAAAGTGTTAAGTGAAAAAGTTGTAGCGATTTCGCTACAAGTTACAAAGACCAAGTAAAGGTGTAGCAATTTCGCTACGAGCTGCAAAGGCACAAAGTAAAGGTGTAGCGATTTCGCTACGAGTTGCAAAGAGATGAAGTAAAGGTGTAGCGATTTTGCTACGAGCTGCAAAAGCACAAAGTAAAGGTGTAGCGATTTCGCTACGGGTAAAATATGCGCAAAACAAAGGTGTAGCGATTTCGCTATAGGTCTAAAGTGCAGACATCAAAGTTGCAGCAATCATACTTCAAGTCGAAAGTGTAAGGCACAAGTCAAAATTTCTCAAGAAGAAGTAAGTTGGAAGCACAAGGCAAAGTTGTAGCGATTTCGCTACTGAATGAAGCACAAAATGTACGGAAGTCGAAAGCATCGCGATTTCATGACAAAGATGAATATGATGTCAGGGAAAGCTGAAAGTGTCACGATTTCGTGACAAGGTGCAAGAAAAGCCACCAGAAGCTGGAAGCGTCATGATTTCGTGACAAGAATGCGGATGACATCAGCGAAAGCTGAAAGTGTCACGATTTTGTGACAGGTTGCAAGAAAAGCCGCCAGAAGCCGAAAGCGTCGTGATTTCATGACAAGAATGATGATGACGTCAGCAACTGATCAAAGTGTCACGATTTCATGACAAGAACGGAGGCAAAGCTATCAACGGCCAAAAAGGTCACGATTTCGTGACGACAAAGCCAAGGAGGTGTACGGACACAAAAAGTGTTGCGATATCACGACGTGTTGCTATTTCATGGAAATAAGCTACATGAAGGAGAAGAAGGTGGTAGAGGAGTTTGATGCCAAAAAGTTTGAATCGAGGCCGATGGTTTTTAGTGTTTGAAGCTGACAATTGCTAGGGCTTCACAGTGGACGTCGTTAGGGTTTCAAAGCCGACAATTGCTAGGGTTTTACAGTGGACATCTTTGAGGTCTTGAAGCCGACATGTGTTAGGGTTTTACAATGAACGACTTTAGGGTTTTAAATTCGACACTTATTAGGGTTATTACGGTGGGACTTTTTAGGGTTTGCAGTCGACAATCACAAAGGTTAATCAGCCAAAAAAATTCTAGGGTTTCATGTTGACTTCATTAGGGTTTGCAGTCGACGTCTTTAAGTGACAGCCGAAGATGTTTGATATGGTATTATCTTCTATAAAAAGGGGGTTTGTTGTGAGGTTAAGGTGTGCAATAGATGTGAAAGGTGCGAAACAAGTTCGCGTGAAGCCGAGAGCAAGTCGTTTCGATCCAGAGAGTGAAAAAAGTGTTAGTTCTTTGGAATGGCAGTATAGAGAATATAGCGATGAGATAATGTGTAAGTGCAAGAAGGGTGATTGCATCAAGTTCGGTTGAGGAAAGTGCAGAGTCTTAATTCGGATCTGCAGATCGTGAAGTGCATGGATGATAAGAGCGCGATATGCAGAAGTCGTGTTCTAAGTCCGAAGTGACAGTGCGCAGTTTATAGAAGTAATCGATAAACTGAATACGACAAAGAGCACAAAGAAATATAGAGAAGTTGTCGGATAGTGCGAATCATTTTGCACAGAAGTAGTAGAATGCAGACATACAGCAGAATGCAGAAAAACGACAGATCATGAAAATTAAGGTGAAAGTTTTATTCTGCAATTTTTATTATTATCTTCCAAGTTGTAGCTTGGCATAAGGGGTTGGTGCCTCTTTCCAGTAGGTGCTGGTAAAATAGGAGTTGGTGCTCCATTCTGTTGTAGCAGATAAATTCAAGGGGTTGGTGCTCCTTCCAGTTGGTGCTGGTAAAGGATTATGTAAAGTTGTAGCTTTGCATTGACTGGATTTGGATGGTAGTCCAAGCAGTCTTTTTGAGGAGTAACCACATTGGTGAACCTCGTTAAAATGTTGTGTTATGTGTGATGCTTTCTTGATGCACTTAGTGTATCTTTTATTTGCTTTAAACTACTATTGGTTTTAAAATCATATGTTTTAGAAATTTTAAAGAACACACTGATTCACCCCCCCCTCTCAGTGTCATTGTGATTACAAAAAGATAATGGCTCCTCTCTTAATTTATGCACTTATCAATTATTACAAAAACTCAAATCAAAGGAAGAAGATCTTAATGAATCAAATGTTATTATAAAATATTTTAACAATGAAATTCAAGAAGCTCAAGGTACTATAATTATTCCCCTTAATATTGGATCCAAGATCCTGGATGCTTTGTTCTATGTAGCATGTTGTCCTTCACATTACAACCTACTTCTTAGAAGTCCTTGGATGCATACAATGAGGGTTGCCCCTTCCACTCTTCACCAATGTTTGAAGTTTGAACTTGCAAATAAAATTGTTACCATACATAATGACCCAACACCATTTGAAGAATATTTAACGGTTGAAACATCAAGTTCTATACATTCTCCATTGTCACAATTATTTTTTATCCATCACTTTTCTTCATTCATATATGATCATCCTTGTTTGCCAAATAACACCCATGCATATATTTTATATATGCTCCCTCCATCTTATCAAGACTTGGAAGATAGTGATAAGAATGAAGAACTTTCTTATCCTTCTTACATTTTATTTTGTAACATGATCAATTTTACACATATAAAAGTCAAATATTTTGCTACATTATTTTACATTATAACAAAGCTTTTGTTATCACTACCTTTTATTCATCACCTTCTATTCTTACCTTCACCTCAACCAGATTATCCTTCAAAACCTCCTTTGATTTTGAAGCAACCTTAGACATGCTATACTCAAATAACCTTGTATAGTATATATAGACCATCTTGTATATACCACCAATTTCAATTCATAAATTAAAATCAAAATACAAAAAAATCATAATCATAAAAATATTCAAAACCATTTGTTGTATTTATTTATGGCACTTGTTAATTCTTTGAAAAACAAAAAAATAATAATAAAAATAATACAAAAAACAGCAATATTCTTGACTCTTTCGAAACCAAAACAACATAAAGACGAAAGAGAGAGTCAACATTCTCAAAACTTCTCAAAAAGTATTTATATATATCTTCTTACAAATGTGGTAGTTATATGTTTCAAATTATTTTGGACAAATTAGCATTTATTTGGAATCCCTCACTTTCACAAACACAAAATAAATATCTTGATTTTTTATCTGACATGATTACTAATCTCTCTTATATCGAAGTCCACAAAATTCAATTAAATAAAGTTTGAGCACAAAGAATTGATCTTGTTATTTACTTAAACCAAGCACATCCTTTCACAATAAAATGATTATATTTGTAATGTCCATGCTATGCTACATAGTAGAAGTGCTTTCTTGAGCGAAAAGTTTCCCTTGCTATCCTATCATGCACATGGTCTAGAATCTTTGAGAATTGGCAAAAGGACAAGCTCACCCCTACCCAGAATAAAAATCCCTTGCTCTAAAGCTAATCCGAGCAAGTATCCCTAGCACAGAACAAAAAGAAAAAGCAAAGTTCAAGAAAAAGAGAAAAAGAAAAAAAAATGTTATTTTATATCATTACAGCAATGTTCCAAGCATTATCAAGAAAAAATACAAAAAGAAAAGAAATGAAAGCAAAAGAAAAAGCAATAAAATCCCTTTCCCTACCCTTTGAAAAGAAAAGAAGGGTTGATGAGCTTGAATCCTTGGAATTCTCAATTATTCAAAAATTGTGAGGTAAGCCCCATAACAGGTGGTTTGTGCCCAACCCGCTTGGCCTTGGGTAACTCCTAGCGTGGCGATATGTCTGTCACATTAGAAACCTTTTGTACAGACCTATGTCCGCTTATGGATTAGCTAGCTCTTGATAATCCAACTTACATAGTAGTCTAGTATGGTTATATGCATCTACATCATGGTTAATGAACACTTATTTGGTTCATTCAAATCACTTGTATCATATTATCTTGCTCAAAACTGGTAAACAAACATAGCAATTGCACACACATTTTGTATTTGAGAGATTTTGTGTATCATTATGATAAATCAAGATTGGAAATGAATTCACATATGCACATGGGATTCCTTATAAATCTAACTTTTGTCTTTAAGATACTTTGAAATATTTTTTTTGCAAATTGTTTGGAATAAATTTATTTTCTTCTTTAAACTACAGCTTTTTAGTATAAAGACAACTACATACATATTAGAAAAAAATCAAATTTTCTTTCAAAACCATACAATCAAAACACACACACACACACACACACACACACACACACACACACATATATATATATATATATATATTGTCGACTTTCGCGACGACGGTATAGTTCCAAAACCAAAATTGGAATTTTATGCCTAGTATAAGTCCTCATCTTCATATTTTATGTTTATTAAAAATCAACCATGCAATAAAACTATCTCTTTTTGGATTTCGCGATGATGGTATAAGTCTATACCTACATATTCTATGCCTAGCACAAACCATTGTAACAATTTTTATTCCCCATTTATTTGAAAATCATGAAAACCATATGACTTAAATCATTCTGTTATACAATTATGTTTTTTGACAAAAAAACATGCACATTATCACTATTTCATGTCATTATGTCAACCTTCAATTTTGCAATGATGGTATAATTCCTAGGGAATTATCCAAAAAATTTATCACACTTAGGAATTTATGCTAGCAAAAATAATTTTAACATTATTTCATGCATACTATTTTTATGAAACTCTGAAAACAAACCATCATCATCATCATTTGCACCATTGAACCAAAGTCTTAAGACAGTCTCTTAAGCACTCTTTTACTTTTAACAATATTTCTATACTAGGATTAGCTTGACGACCGAGTGAGCGGTGACTCCATGAAATGGTCTATAATAGCGACAATGTCCTTTGAAATTATTATTAGAAGTCTATTTTTATCTTTTATCACATCACATCACAAACAACCAATTTGTTACATCAGATTATTTCATTTAAAATCTTACAGCATGACATCAAAATTATAATATTTCAAAACGACGTAATTACATGAATCATCAAATCAATCAATCAAAACATTAAAGCATCATACAAACACATAAGACAAGTCATATGATCAAAAAATATCTCATCTATATAAATCACAAATATATATACATCATATCAAAACTGGATCGGTATGCCACAATCTATACCTCGGCATACTCAATCCTCTCTCAAAAATAATAAAAACTATGTCTCAATCTGTACAGTGCAGTGCAGTAGCCTAGCCTCAAGAACCCCTCGAGCTCTCAACCTCATCTCCTCCCCTACCTTGAGGTGGACGAGGTGGCCCCATCGTAGTATGTGTGGTACTACGAGTCCTAGTTGTCGATCGAGATGAAGTCCTCGATGACCCAATCTTGATAGGGTCAGCAATGCCGACTGGCAGCTGTACCCTTTGACCCTATAGCACCATTTGGAAGTAGATACCCTGGTAGAACATGGTCTGAGCAATCGACCATGCCAGCTCCTGAGTGCTCGCTCCTCCACCCCATGCTCTGAGGAGTGCAATCTCATCTCTGAGCTATGTCACCTCAGCTCGATGGCGTGCAGCCTCATCCTGCAATGTCTGCACCTGTGCCTGGAGATGGATTGTCTCTGCTCGGAGAGTCACTATCTCGTTGCTCTCACCAGTGTCAACACCCTTGCCCTTATCGAGCGATGGTGGCCTCTCTCTCTATGGATAAGGGGGTCTCTCCTCCCTCCTCTCCCACTACCGTGGCCTCTGCTGTGCATGTGGTCTCCTCTGCTCTCTCCCACTGTGACCCTGGGTTGCCTCAATGGTCGCTTGTTGCCGCCTCCCCATTTGATGCACAACTACGTGAATCAGACCCTGAGCCCTCATCATCCGAGGAGGGCGGATGCCTACATACCAGGCATCATAGCCGTCGGATACCCCAACATCATCCCCATCCACTAGCTGAATGGGGGCATCATCTACGTCCTGAATCTAGAAGCACTACATATCTGGAGCCCCGCTAACTATAGTGTTATCTCGGACAGTCCAAGAAAACTTGTAGTCCCTGAGAGATGGTATCCCCTGCTATAGATCAAACTGCCTCAAAACTTAGTCATAGCGATGAAGCTCCACCTCTCCCCTCTCCATCCTCAACCAACAAACTCGCTTGATGCGAATCAGCTCCTGTCCATCCTCGGCCCACCCTGGATGATCCCTCCAAGGCCTCCAGGTGATCTGGTCGAAGACAAGGTCATCAAGTAGTCTCTGGGACATCGGAAGATCTATTCGCTGTTGTGACACTCTTCGGAGCCACCAGTAGAAAGCTCAGGGCCTCTCCCCGTCAACCCCTATCAGTGGAAGCCCTATCGACCTCTACACTGTAATGTGCTCCCAACACCAAACCTGTAGAAGTGATGTCATAACCAGACATCGACCGCCCTTGTATACGACCCCATGCAGGATCCTATACAATCGACATAGAACAAAGCTGCCCCAAGCAAACCTGTAGCCGTGGTATCTCATGTCACAAACCACATCTGCCAATACCCATGGTACCCTGCATCCGCTCTGGTGGCACAGCAAAAGTCCACCTACCACCCCAACCAAAACCCGTGTGAGTCTCGATGCCCCAAGCATCTGATGTAGCGACTCGATGTTCACTCCGCCCTTCTCCAGGGTGAAGCTCGGATCGCCACACAGTCGCATCATCGTGTGGCCCTGGTTTGCCGTAGGAGTGATCAACCGTCCTTGTATGGGGATCCTCAAAATCCTCCATACATCCTCTAGTGTGGGAGTCATCTCCCCTGTCGGTAACTGAAAACAGGAAGAACCCGGATACCACCTCTCTGCCAGGGCTGTCAGTAGCCCCATGTCTATAGAAACTTATGGCATCTCTGCCACATGCTGCAAGCTGACCTACGCCAGCTGATCTCGCTTTGCCTAAGATAGGGCGGCCAAGTCATCTCTCAACCTGTCGTATTTCCATTCTCTGCTCTTCAATAATCCTCTCTGCAACATAAAAGCAACAACACAATAAAAATCATTAATAAAAACTCAGTAATTAATAATGCAAGTAAAATTAGTTCAATTTTATATAAATGATGATATCATCCACTATTGGACGATATCGTCCCCAATTTGAGCAAAATCGTCTCCGATTTTGCAAGCCGAAATCGTCCCCCTTTCGCCGATTTCGCCCTTAGACGAAATCGGCGAACTTGAGACGATTTCGTCGAAATCGGGACGATTTCATCCCGACGACGTCGACAGCCCAAAAATGGTTGCGGTGCTCAAAAATTGCTCAAAATTCACCTAAAAAGCATGTAAATTCAACTTAAAGCATTCTAAACTAAGTTTAGACCCTTACTCGTAGCTCGCGTCGGACCTCTGTCGATTTGTGTGCTGTCTCGACCATTTTGCTTGCAAAGCTCTAAAAACCAAAAAAATGAACAGTAACAATGAATTAGAGTTTTACCCTATTTTTTTTAATTTTATTCAAAAAATAATTAAAAACATTTTAAAATTTTGCTTTTCCACGTTTTTACCTCAAACGTTCGATTTGGGTAAAAACACGGAGGGGGCACCATAGTAAGTTGTCGTACGATTCGACCAAGAATCATCGCCTAAAAATGGGAATAATTTTTTCTTTCTCGTAGATCGAGAAGAACTCATCTTTAACGCATTTTCTTCAAAAAATTCGCTAAAGAGGGGGCAAAATGTAGCACCCTAAAATTGGTGCAATAAAACCTTAATAATTACACTTTAGTAAATAATTCAAATTCAAATTTTAACCTCCAAAACCTCTCCCAAACCGCCATTTAACTCGTTTCCTCCTTTCCCGTGCCATTTTTAGAGTTTTTTTTGTCTGTTTGATGATATCGTCTTTGATAAGACGATATCACCTCAGATCAGACAATTTTGTCTGGCGTAGGATGTCCAGATGATCTCGTCCCAAACTAATTTGTGCATAGTTGGACTCTATTCCAACGACATCTCTAATCCGGGCAGAAGCGTGTCTACGTCATTAGAGACCTCCCCCATTGGAGATCTCCCAAATTGGGATGATCTCCAACCTCCCAACCTCTATCCTAAGCCTATTTAATCCTAGGCCCTCCCCTTAGCATCCCCCTGGCTGAAATTCCCTGTAACTCGAATTCTACATGCACTAGACCATCTTAAATCACTGTTTACATTTGTATTTTTCCAAGTTTGTTTGCAGGAACTTCATTGTTTTTTAGCCGAAGCAAGCTCAATTCGTCTCAGACAATCTCGTACAATCTCGGACGATCTCGACCCAATTCGAGATGATTTCGACTGCAGTCCACATTAGGGGCAATCAGTGCCCAAAGTTTGCATTTCTTCATCTCTTTCTCTTGTATTATTCTGCATTTAGTTAATTCTATGGTTATTCTTTATTATTCTACATCTTGGAGTTCACCCATATAGCTTATATGCATAATATAATCATGATTTGTCAATAAGTCATTATATTGCACTTGTGTCTTAGTTTGTTATTATCATTTTAATGTTCTTACTGTCATTTTATATCATTACCCTCTATTATCATAGTTGCATTCTCTGTATTTTGCATCTGTTTCTCTATTTGCAGGTCTCTAACGAATTCATCTGACGAATTCATTAGATCTCAGATGATCTTGTTAGATAGGAGATGATCCTATCGAATTCCAGACGATCCTGACTACTTCAAAAATCAAAACCTTCATCAGACATCCGGATCAGGTATGGGTCTTTAATCCATCTTGTTCTTTCTGTTTTTCTATCCAAATCTGTTTCTGTCTTCATTTAAATCTGCATTTCATATAGAATAGCTTAGACGCATTTTGGCCAAACCTAGGACTTGGATGATTAAAGCTAGAACTGAACACATCAAACACATTCCCAACCTAGGCATGGAAACTGCCATTCAAACGTTTCCTGGTGAACCCACCATCCGTCGAAAAATCACCATAATACACCTCCCCCGAGAGGCGGGACCTTCGCAAGGCCTCTCAGTCCGAGGTACCGCACCATCCTTTTCCCATCCTCCTTCTAGGCACGGATCCTATAGCCTGAAGGTAGGGATGCAAAAAAATTGAAGCGATACAGATATCACTTGTATCACAACACATATTTGCCATTGTAGGCTTCAAATCACTTGCACGAAGCCAAGAAAGATAAAATGCATCACCTGGGACTAGTGCCCTAAGACAAGTGTGACCTTTTTTTCCTCCCATATCTTTAGTGAACCTGACGTGAACACATCACTGGGGTCCTCTATCCAAAAACCTTGTTTCTTAAACATATTATCCTTAATTAAGATAAAAGAATTTATACTTTAATCAAGATCATTTAATCTTGTTTTCTTAGATAAATAAGATTAAATCAAGATAATAAGAACATAACCAATTGTTAGTCCTACTGGGGGAAGGTTAATGACCCCTTGAGCAAACCGACATACAAACCTTGGAGATAAATCCTTCTTGGCTAGTATATTATGATGGACTAGCGGGAGTCACAAGGAGGGATATTTTTCAAGGTGACATAAGGATATCAAACATCTTATTCTTTGCTATAAGTACTCTCAAAACAAAACTTAATAAATTTAAATCCTTATTTGTCATATTTGAACCTTCCTATATCACTAGAAATGTTGCACAATAAATGGTGCAAAATATGAGCACTTCATTTGAAATTTAAAAGAAGAAACCTTTGATTGAAAACCCTACCTATGAGGAAGAAGAGGAAGAAGATCCTCCTTCTGGGATTCTTTATCCTATTCACAATGACCAAGGAGAGGTAGTTTTCAAATCCATGGACCATTTATTTCCTATGAGGAAACAAAAAAACCATAGAAGCCACCTTTAAAGTAGAATAAAGGCTTCATTCTACCCTAAAATAACCTTTTCTAGAAATTTCACACCAACCTAGATCAAACCTTATGAGTGCTCAACAACAAGACTTGATTTTTACTACAACCTTAGAGAGAAGATCACCAAGTATCCTATTTTCTTTAGGTAATTTAGGATCTATACCTCCCAACATGGATCCACTCAAGATAAACCCTCTAACATCTCCACACCTAAGCTACCCATAAGTCAACATGTGAATGTTCTCCCTAGTATACCTCATGCTTCGAGTGTGGTTCCTTCTAACCCATTTTATAGCACACCTACACTAGCTAACCTTCCCTTTAATAACATGCCTTTTCAAGGTAATCCTAGAATTAGTAACACAACAATTCCTTATGGATCATCCCATCCAAATACTTAGTATTACCCTCTAGTTAACCCTCAATCCTAATATGTAGTATCATTAATGCATTATCCTAGATTTTAGGATATCAATGCTAGGTTAGAAAAATTAGAAAAATAAAACTTAGAATTAAAATAATAGTTAGCCTCTATCCAAGGTGCAAATGACACATTTTCAAGGGCATGTCAACATACTTGGAACAGAGATATGTTCCCTCTTGAAAAGGAAAATTCTTTTCTCCAAGGTTCAGGTAGGCCAGGTATTGGCCAGTGTGGATAGACTCAAAGGTCGTTGATAACTGTTCCTTCAAGGGTCCTTTGTTGTTTTCATCTGAAAAATATAAATTTCTAGGTACAATGCTTACAAAGAAAAAGTGATTTACTGTATGAAAGCTATTTTTATTAGAAGTACTGAGGGCCTAGTGGGCTTAGAAAATCAACAAATCAATACTCTCATGTATATCATTCATTACCATTAAGATATATCACATACATGCTAGCAATGATTATTTTAAAGCTATATGAAATTTACAATGCAATACAGAAAATAGCTTCAAATGCTTTAGATGAAAGCTAATCTAAATGAGCTTCAAATAAAAGTCAAAGGTTGAAAGGGTTAGAGAAAATGAAATAAAACAAGTGATACTACCCTGAAATCCAACCCTGTTCCAGTAAAGCAATAAACCCAAATTTAAACCAATCTCGGTCTGACCAGTATTCACACAGCCTAAGGTCTAAGATGATGCAATATTTAAAGGAAAAACAGTATGGAGTGAGTACAACCACCATCAACATGCATAGATTGGATACAATAAATTCCAAATCCTTAATATTAAAAGGTAGTCATCAAATACATATTTTCAGGTTTGTCCACTTTGATGGATTACAAAGAGCCGAGCTCAAAAATAGTAGCCACTTGGTTCAAAATTACCATCCATCTACAAAGAGAAAGAAGCAAAAACAACTAAAGTCCACTACTAATAGATGGTATTCAACCCCTACAATTAGCTAATGAGCCAATATTTATACAACTTTTGGGCTCATCGAGCATTATATTTTGTAATTATTTTCCCTCCACTTCCTGGGTGGGTCTTTTGAAATTAAATTTCCCTCCATACTATATCCCATACCTCATTTAATACATAGTACTTCGACCAGACCTCATAATATCTTCATCCGTAGTGAGTTTACCAGCTTTGCAACTGCCATACCTCATTTAATTTAAATTTGCACGATGCACAAGAAATCCAGAATGACCACACTACATGAATTCTCCGTGACTTTGAAAAATTCAGATTGGTTATTATTTTTTTTTGCCTTCCATCATGCACGACTATACTTTACCCAGTTTACCTTGAAGTTTCATGTCCACCATTTTATCTGCCATTAAATGCAACCACAAGAAAAAATCTGCAAAAAAAATTCAAAAGACGCATAGTTAGAACAATAATAATAATATTAAATTGAGTATTTTAATTTTTCCTAAGGTTCATATTTTAATTTAATTTTGTTAATTAATTTTTTTTCAAGGTTTTGAAATCTTTTGATTTTTTTAAATTTTTAATTATTTTCTTTTGGCAATTACTTGCAAATTATTTCCCAGGATTCGATCATCATTTTTATTGTTTCCAGGTTTTATCTTCCAATATGCACAACTAAACTCCCATGGGCAGAGCTCATTCCTTGTTACCGGATCTCACTTTTTCCAAAAACGATAGACTTCACTTTCAGGTTTGCTAGGATTTAATTCTAGGGGTGAAGTTATGGGATTTCTCATTTTCCACCAATGTCCTATTTTACCAGCAAAGAGAGTGGGGGAACATTCAAGATGTTCACTTATTTGATGGAATCCAAATTTGGCATCCCAAGAATGAGGGTGGAATTTTGGGATGCTCCTTCTATTGTCGATACCCCATATTTTCGCCCAAGCTTTGTCCCTTAGCATTTTTTTACGTTGAGGGGCAAACTTTCAGGATGCTGTGGAAGTGCAAGGGAGTCTCATGGATGCTATGGAAGTGTAAGGGAGTCTCATTTCTCCGTCCAAGTTTTTACTTAACCAAATTTCTCTATTTCTCGAAGGTTGGGATTTTAGGTTTTATTGCTTTGTCGGGAATGATTTTCCAACTTCCAAGCTTAGTAAATTTTCTTCTTTAATTTTTTTCGAACAATTTTCTTCTTTAATTTCCTTCTTTCCTTTGCAAAGTGGCAGGGTCTTAGGATCTCATTTTTCGTCCAATGCAACTTAGAGCCGATGGACTTTTGGGATTCACTTGAAGTGCAATAGCAACCCATTTATTCATCCTTGCTTCCAATATAAATGAGCGGGGGTTTGATATTCCATCGAGGTGCGATGGCATACCAATTGTCCACTCGAGTTTCTTTCACTTTATTGAGTGGCGAACTTTCGAGAATCTATTCTTTTGGTGAATTTTCTTCCAACATTATAAGTTGGTTCCAGAGACATCTGATCTCATGTATTTTGCACTCTAAAAGTATGCATAGGATTTTCTTCTACCCAGTAGTGATTTTTAAAGCTTGGAAATAAACTCGAAATGTCCCAAAGAGAAAAATGTGAGGAGCAAAATTATGGCAAAAATGAAAGTTTCTAGAATTTGATGAAACTTTCTAAACATCTAAATGGGCCAAATGGGTACTTGGAACCACTAATAGAACTCAAAAATTCATTATGAATCACAAGATATTGCATTTAGAAGTTCCAAGGCTGCAAATGGAAACTGCTATTTCTAGAAAATATTTCAGGCCTAAAATTCTGCAACTTTGACACCATTGCAAATATGAGTTCTATAAAGTCCCACCAGGATTTGAATCACCCAAAATGGATCTTTATTTCAAAAGTTATGGCAATTCCAAATTTACATCAAAAATAGGGCAAGATAGTGAAAATCAAATAACCCTAAAAATTGAATTTAATTAATTTCAAACCTTAGGATAAACCTTTAAAATTCAATCTCCTAAAATATTAATCCAAAATAATGTCCTTGAAGAGCCAAAATTCAAAATTTTCAATGCAATCCATTTCAAAATACTCTAAGCAAGCAATTTCAACACCTTGATGCAATTAAATTTTAAAAATATGCAAGCAAAAATTTAAAAACTTGATGCAAACCAAAAAATTTGAGATTAAAACCAAAAATTTTAGTGGGTCCCCAATCCAGATTGGGGCATGTTGTGCAAGCACAACAATAAATGGTGACTCTGCTGGAAAATGCTCCTGAGCATTTTAGGAAAAAAAAGAACCACCCCTAAAAACAATGAAACTCCCAAACCAGCGAAACCAAAGATTTGGTGCCCATTCAAGGCAAGGGTTGGGCAATTTTATCTGAAAGCAATACTCCATTTTGTTTTAGGATTTAGCAAAAATGTGTGCATGTGAGTTCATTTGGTTCCAAAATGAGTTAAAATTTGCCATCATGGTTTGGAAAATGGTCTAGTTTACCCCTGAGTGAACATTGGTCTACTTATGATGAGTTTTGTCACACAGGTAGACATGTCACCAATTTGCCTGGACATTGCTCCATTTCCAATCGGGCATCTATAGCCCTCAATGGAGTTATCTCTAATCCCCTATAGACCTTTCTCTACTACCATTCGATCGTTCATAGCCCCGGTAGAGGTTTTTTGAATCACCAAAAGCACCTGAACCTTTTCTTTTATTTTTTGTTTGAAATTAGATTCTCTCTTCTTATTTTTTTATACCAATTTTTTTTCAATAAGCACTAGGTTTTGCTTTTGGGTTGGGGATTACCATGGCAAATAGGAGGGTAAACACTTGAATAGACTTCATAATAAAATACCAAACCATGATGGTTTCATTTCTTCTAACCTGGAACTTTCCTTAAAGTGTTTTCAATGTGGAGCTACAACATCATTTTGCATTACTTTCAGATTTATTTGCTTTTGTCCTAAACAATGAATAATCCCCAAATAGTTGGTTAAGATAATTTTAGTTTCATTTAGTTCAGTGTGGGACCTTTCACCCTCAAATTGTATAGAAACCTTCCATCTTAGAGCAATCAAAATCAAGTTGCACTTTTATGATTTCAGCCAAACTAACAAAAGCATAGAACAAACAGACAATCGAAAGCAATGATAAAAATATACTAGCGTAAGATAGGCCAACACTGAAAATAAAACAAACAAAACTAAAGACGAAGAAAACTTAAAACCACCACAGAAATAAAAGCAAAACTATGTACAAAGTTATTTACAAGGAAGGATTGGGAAAAACCTCAGGCATTGAAGTAGTGTTTGAGAAACTACCCATTCATTGGTAATGGGACATCTTCTCCAGTTAGGCTTTTTAACCTGAAAGTATTCTCTCCTAGAATCTCCAATATCTGAAAGGGACCTAGCCATAGGGTGTCAAATTTTCCATGGTCTCCTTTATTTTCATGGGCCTTATCCCACAATAGCACTAGGTCAACGATTCTGAAGGCTTTTATTTTGGCCCTCTTTTTCAAACCATTGAGTATTTTTTCCTTTTTTCATGGTCTCTGATGCTTACTAAAATGTTGTAGTGCTTCTTCCCTTTTTTCATCCAAACTCATAAAATTCAATAGCCTAGCTTCCACCTTGTCATCTGTTTCTAAGTGATATTTCATAAATTGCAAGGTAAGGATCTTGAGGTTGGTGGGAAAGATAGGATCTTGACCATAAACTAGATGATAGGGAGATGTTCCTAATGAAGACTTAATCCTTGTTCTATCTGACCACAATGCATATTTCAGTTTATTGTGCCAATCCCTAGGATTTTTATCTAAAATTTTCTTAATTATTTCTAGCAAGTTTTTATTAGTTGATTTTGCTACTCCATTTCCTTGAGGATAATAATTAGAAGAAAATTTTAGAGTTACCTTGTTATCGTAAGCCCATTCAATAAATTACAAAGAAGAGAAAGCAGGGCCATTATCACATACTAGAGCATACAACATCCCAAACCTGATCATGATGTTGTCTTCAATGAACTTGATCACGATCTCAGTTGTGCAATTTTTAGATGGTTGAGCCTCTGTCCAACATGTGCAATAATCAGTGGTAGTCAAAATGAACTTATGGCTAGTTGATGAGTTAGGATTAATGACACCAACAAAGTCCAATCCCCATTGTGCAAATGGATGAGCTTCAATTACTGGTTGCAATGGCATAGGAGAATTCCTTTCTCGATGAGCTATAGTTTGACAAACATGACATGATTAGACATGTGCATGTGCATCTTTAAATATGTGGGGCTAGTAATAACCAACTCTTAGTATTTGGTGTGTTGTAGCATTTCTAGAGCCATGCCCAATTCCATACTTTCCATGAAAATATTTGAGAACCTCAACAACTTCTTGCTTGTTTAAACACCTCAAATAGATTCCCTCATGATTTTTTTGATATAAAATGCCTCCTTTAATCATGAAATTTGCACTTTTGAGATGTAGTGCTCTCCTTTGGGTGGAATTCAAGTGACCAGGGCATACCCCATTCAGCAAATAGTAAATAATATTTTGGTACCACTCATCATTTGTAATTTCCCCTATAAAATACTATTGACATGAAATATGGGGGTCCACTTCTGCTAGTGCTTTGCTCAGTCCTTGTCCTCTAACAATTCTCATAGGATGAATTTCTAGATCAAATCTTGCAAGATAGACATCCACTTTCCCCTGCGTTCACCCAACTCATTCTGCATCAACATCATTTTTACTGTTGGATCTGGTACTATCGTAAACACTCTGTTGTGGAGGATGTAATGCCAAAATTTCTTCACAACATTGATCAAAGCAAAGGTCTATTTATCAATGGTTGAATATCTGAGTCGAGCATATTTTAGAGGTGAGCTTACAAAATCTATTGGTCTCTCATCACCAACCTCTTTCTTCTAGGTTAAAACACCAGTAGTGGAGTGTTCGGATGCAAATGAATAAATATAAAATGGTTGAGTGTAATCAAGACTGATTAAGACTGGGGTATCCATGATTTCCCTCTTAGTTTCCTCAAAAGTAGTTTGTGCTTCTCCCGTCCATACTATCTTAGCATCCTTTTTCAACATTGCATTTAGAGGTTAAACTATTTTTGCAAAACCAAAAATAAACTTTCTCACAAAATTAATCTTGCCAAAGAAATACTTCAACTCCTTTTTACTCTCGATAAGGGGAATTTTTTGAATTTCATCAACCCTATCTAGCTCAATAGAAATACTAGCTTCAGAAATGATATGCCCCAACAGTTTTCCTTCTATAACTCCAAAAATGCACTTTTTTGGATTCAATGAAATTCCATGCTCTCGGCACCTTTGTAGCACCTTCCTCAAGTCTTCCACATGGTTAGCATGTATCTTAGAAAATATAGGAAGGTCATCCATATAAATAACAATGCACTTCCCAATGAGATCCTTGAAAGCTATGTCCATAGCCCTTTGGAATGTTGCCCCTGCATTGATTAGACCAAATGACATCCTCCTATATGCAAAGGTTCCCCACTTGGTAGTAAATGCAGTTTTAATCCTATCCTAGGGGGCTACCATTACCTGATTATACCTTGAGTAACCATCTAGAAAAGACATCATCTGAGAGCCATTCACCATTTGTAATATTTCATCCAAGGAAGGGAGTGGATAGTTATCCTTCTCAGATGCCTTGTTAAGATTTCTAAAATCTACACACAGGCGTATTTCCCCATTCTTCTTATGGATAGGTACCAAATTTGCAACCCAAGTAGAATATCTTATCGAAAAAATAATGCAAGCTGCCAACAATTTTTGTATTTCTTTGAGAATAAGGGGATCCAACAAAGGATTCATTGGTCTCTATTTTTTATGAAAAGGTTTTGTTCCTAGCTTCAAAGGAATGGTATGGGTAATGATGGATGTGTCATATGTCTTTAGATATTCGTAGCTCCATGCTATGACATCTCGATAATCCTTTAGTGCTTGGATTATTCCTTCCTTTTCTTCCTTAGTGCAAGATTTCCCTAAGAAAACATTTTGGGGGGTCTCAACATTTCCCAAATTGTAAGCTTCATATGATCCCTTCTCAGATGGAGTGGTCTGTTGCTTTCGAGCTTGGAAATCCACATCAAATAATTTTTCCAAAGAGACCATACCTTTAGGAATGGTGTTTGTTTTTAAATTTAATTCACCCTCCTCCTCTAGCTCAACATAATATCTATCTTCCTCATCTATGATCTGAGCTTCAAATATGCCAAAGTTTGTGATAAAATCAGTTATATGCTTGTCATCCTCAAATACTTGGAAATTTTGGATGTTGTCTGGTATGGAGGGAGTGACAACCAACTCAATCGAGAACCACTTTATCTTGGAATGGGAAATGGGTTCCAAGGTACTTGCTGCTACTACCAATGAATCTGCAGTGTGATTCTTTTTTCGTGGAATAGTCTAGATATTGAAGGTATCAAATTCCTTGATTAAATCCCACACTCGACTATAATAATTTGAGAGACATTTATCATGGTAGGCATACTAATTTCACACATGCTTGATCACCAATTTAGAATCTCCCAGGACCCATATGCATTTAACTCCCTTCTTGATGGTAAAAAGTAGTCCATGAATCAATACCTCATATTTTGCAGCATTGCAAGTGCAAGGGAACTAGAAGTCGATAAGTTGCAAGATGTGATTTACCTTTGGGATTGACCAATTCAATTCTAGTGCCATTGCCATGTTTGCACTTTGACCCATCAAACTTGAGAGTCCATAATTGATCTTCAATTATTTTTTTTGCTTGGCAAGGTCTCTACTACTAGATTATCCTCCTTGGGCTTGGTTTCCACTGCTACAATGTAGACTCCCAATTCTGGCTCAGTGTACAAAATCTCATTAACATTGTTGTACTCTATAATTAACTCTTTCAGCCTTGGATCTCTTTCTACCCATATCTGATTGGCTATGCCACGCCATGGAAGCCACATATGTGAGAAATCAGTTGCCATGTAACCATTTATAGTTCTTGACCAATCATGGCTAAGCAACATCCCATATGCATTTGGGATATCCACCACTTGGATATCAATGTATTGTTGTATTCAAGGTTCAGAAGCCAATTGTATATGGATTTGGTTCAACACCCCAACCACATTCACCTCTGTCTTATCCAACTAAACAACCTTCTTGTTTGAGGGAGCAAGAGTCAATCCCAATATTTGGCTGATTGCATATGGCATCACATTTCCAGAAGCACCTGAATCCACAAGACAATTATGTAAGTTTTTTCCAGCAATTCTAATGGTCAAAAGAAAAGGAGGAGATTCTACCTTCTCTTTGTATATTTCCACCTGAGCATCAGTAGTATTTTTTAATTCTTTTTTACCTTGACCAAAGAGTATTTTGAGCAATAAATCCTTTTGGTCAATTAATTGAGCTACCTCAAATAGAGAAATATTTACTTTGGTTTTCTTAAGGTCTTCAATGATATTATATCCAGACTTGTTTTGCTCTAGATTTTTCTCTGCCTGTGGTAATGACATATTAAGTTTTGGTGGGGCAGATGTTGTAGGACCTTTAGGTGGGATTGGGTTTTTGTTGGCTTGCTCATCAGGTGGGATGGAGGTTTTGTTAGGAGGTGTAGAAGAAGTCATCGGGGCTTTTCCTTTACTCCTTAGCATATAATTATTGCCCCTTTGAAACTATCGATAAGCTTGCACCTCTTCTTCCAATTGTTCATCTGATTCCTCTTCATTCGACTCCTAAGAATTCATGTCTCTAAAACTAGAGTTGTCCTTGCATTTTGATCAAGTTGATTTCCAAAATTCTCATTAGGCACTAATTCCAGATTTCCCATCTCCTTCTGAACAATATACAATGCAATTTTAAATTTTGGGCAGTTAGTTTCACTGTGCTGAGCTGTGGAATGGATCCTACACCAACTAGGCAAAGAAATATCTACCAAATTCACAACAATATTTGTGTTGTTATTTGGTTGGTTTTGATTTCCAACAGGATTTGGAACTCCTTCATTATTTGGGCAGGTATTCCACGGACAGTTGGTTCTTTGAAAGCTAAAATTCCTATTTTGTGTGTTATTATTTGCAGGTGGATGTTGAGGAACTTGCCTTTGGAGTTGTAACATATCATTGCTCAATTTTTGAACCATCCTTTGTATATCATCTAATTGAGGATTTGAATTGTTAGTTTGACTTGGTCTTGGCTGACCTACTGCATTGTTCACAGGTGCAGATGTATTCAAAAATGCAGGCAAAGTAGTTTGATTATTTGCTGGAGGTGAATGATTGAGAATATTATTCATGGTCAATTGATTGTCCAAACATATAGGAATATTTTATTGATTGCTCATGTTGGGCATCATTTGATTCAGGGGGGCCACATTGAATGGTTGATTCTGGCTTGGATACATGGTTCCTGGAAAGTGGATTTAGCATGAGAAGGTGTTGTGTAAGAGATTGATTTATTAATGGTATTTTATTATAAGCTCCCACTTACCCAACTGAAGGTAGTTGACTCAAACCAAAACCTTGAGGTATTAACTGTTGTTCAACATTTAGAGCTTCACTATATGCCATGGGTAAGGTTGTGATTTGTGGGGCTCTTCTCACAAACATAGAGGTCAATGGATCCAAAGCTCTGAGATACATTTGGATGGTTGCTTTAGATGTAAGGGTGTAAGGTGCCATCAACCTGGTGTATAATTTGTGGAACCTAGTGTTGAATAGTCTCAGGGGTTCACTGGGTTCTCTACGAGTAGAAGCAAATTGATGATAAATCACAGTTGGATCAATAGGCAATCTGAAATGGCTAATAAAAGCTACTTCTAACTAAGCCCAAGTAGTTATGGAGCCTGAAGGTAAGCTGATGTACCAATCATAAGAAAATTCATCCAAAGTATGTGGAAACATCCTATAGGCAACATCTTCATGTTCAATTTGTAAATGAATCAAGGCATCTTTATATGCTTGTATATGCTCTTTAGCTAATCTTGTTCCATCATACCTATAACGAGGGAGATATCTTTCAACATTTTTAGGCATATCATGTGCTAGTCCTGGTATGTTCAAAGGGTTGCTTCCCACTAACCAAGGGGTAAGACCTACCATTGGTGGATTTTGGGTGGTGGCAAGAGGAGTAAAACAAGGAGTAATGGCCATTGGAGAACTATTAGAAGTCAAAGGACTACTTGGTCTGCCTTTATCAACTTTGGATTTTTATATGGTGAAATACTGAGAAACTCAACACCTTCGACAAATGACTTAGACCTTGTGATAATGACCTTAGGATCCAATTTTAATAGTCAAGATGTGGAATATAAACAATGAACCAAGAAAAATGCAGTTTTAGCGCTCCTTCTAGCATCGGTTTTGTTGAGCGTGGCCAAATAAGGACACAGGACTTAGAATATTCTACAATTAAGCAAAGAAGAACTAAAGTGATTGTCAAGGGCATGTCAACGTACTTGGAATAGAGATATATTCCCTCTTGAAAAGGAAATCTCTTTCCTCCAAGGTTCGGGTATGCCAGGTCTTGGCCAGTGCGGATAGACTCAGAGGTCATTGATAATTGTTCCTTCAAGGGGCCTTTGTTGGTTCTGTCTGAAAAATATAAATTTCTTGGTACAATGCTTGAAAAGAAAATGCTTGACTGTATGAAATCCAGTTCTGTTGGGAGTGCTAAGGGCCTGGAGGACTTAGAAAATCAGCAATTCATTACCCTCATAGTGCCAGTTCATTGCAATTAAAATATATCACATATATGCCAACAATGATTCTTTTGAAGCTATATGGAAATTTAGAATGTGATGTAGAAAATAGCTTCAAATGCTTTAAATGAAAGCTAATCTACTCCTAATCTAACAAGTTTCAAATAAAATTCAAATGTTAAAGGGTTAGAGAAAATAAAATAAAACAAGTGATACTGCCCTAAACTCCAGCTCCGATCCGATAAAGCAACAAACCCAAATTAAAACCAATCTCGGCTCGACCAGTATTCACATAGCCTAAGGTCCGAGATGGTGCAATATTTAGAGGAACAACAAACTATGAAATGGACTGAGTACAACCACCATCAACATGCGTAGATTGGACACATCAAATTTCAAAGTCTTAATATTAAAATATAGTCATCAAATACATAGTTTTAGGTTTATCCACTTTGGTAGATTACAAAAAACCAAGCTAAAAAACAGTAGCCACTTGGTTCAGAATTACCATCCGTCTAAAAAGAGAAATAAGCAAAAAAAAATCTAAAGTCTACTGCTAATAGATGGTATCCGACCCCTGCATCCAGTTAGTGAGCCAATATTTATATAACTTTTGGGCCTCATCAAGCATTACATTTTGTAATTAATTTTCCTCCACTTCTTGGGCGGGCATTTTGAAATTGAATTTCCCTCCATACTGCAGCCCATACCTCATTAAATACATAGTACTGCAGCTAGACCTCGTAATATCTTCATCCACAGTGAGTTCACTAGATTTGCAACTGCCATACCTCATTTAATTTAAATTTGCACAATGCACAAGAAATCCAGAATGACCACACTGCATTAATTCTCCATGACTACAAAATTTGAATTGGTCATTAATTTTCCTTGCCTTCCTGTTGGTCCAAAATCTACCACAGGAAAGGATTTTATAATTGCACCCTAGACCTGGCCAACATTGAAAGGCTGGAAGCAAGAAATGGCTCCCAGACCAATCTCCGTAGTGGGCCGGTTCCCTTTACTAATCTAAATTTCTGTTTGAAGATAAGGGTTGCCGGAAAGAAATTAAAAGTTGCGTAAAGAAATGAAATATGGCCACAGCCGGAGTTATGGGATCGGAAGAACAACAATAGAAAACTTAAAGTGCGGCAACAGCAAGCAACATAATATAATGACTCAACTCCCACACAACTGTATGCAGAAAATCTCTCCAAGATTACACTCCAAGAATCATATCCTTACAAGCAAGATTCAAATCCAATATGCAGAATTTGAATGTAACAGCACTCAAGGAATATAAATTCGATTAGAAATGCAACGAACGGAAAAGACAATCACCCAAACAACTCGCTTGAAAAATCCGAAGCCAATAATTTATTCTTGCAAATGCACTTCCAGCTTTTAGCAAAACTTCCAACCTTTTGAAATGCGAATTACATTGGTTTTTATAGAGGTCCGTCCTCTTTGCAAAGATTAAATATTTTAAACCGACCTCCTTGAGATCTACAATCATGCGAAGGAAACGAGGAACATGATCCCCTTAATCGCAGTCTCGAAGAAATAAAAATTAAATTCCATGAAACGCTCGCGGCCCTTCATTAAATTCGATTCTTTGAATATGTGCATGAAAAACCGTTGAATTAATCCACGAACGGCAACTTCGAACCAATAAACCCTTTAATTTTGGTAGCCTGGGCACTCTTTGACCTTAACCGCATTGGAAATCCGCAAATTATTTAATTCGGGTCAGCATTAAATCATCGGAAACCGGAAAAACCCTCTCGGCCGTTCATACTGCACTTGGCGGGAAAACTGCGCAGGTCGCGAAAACGCGACGGGTCGCGAAATCGCGACGGGTCGCGAAATCGCGACATGATTTTATGCCGTACGCTTCGCTGCTGAAGACCCGCGAATTCCGGAACATGTCGCGATATCGCTACATGTCCGGCTCCCTCTTGCTCCTCCCCTCGCGCTCGCCCCGCGAAAACGGAACACGTAGCGATTTCGCTACATGTTCCTTCTCTCCGCATCAATCGCCATTTTCGGTCGCGATTCGCTGACATGTCAGCGACGCGCTGCATGTTTTCAACTTAATGCTTTTTCTGCCCGTCGACCCGCGATTTCGGAACACGTCGCGATATCGCGACGGTTCCGCCCAACCTCGCTCGCGTTGGATCGCGTTGGACCGCGATTCTGCAACATGTCAGCGCGTCGCTGCAATTTTTTGACTTAACCATTTTTTGCTCAATTTTTCTCCTTTTTTCGCCCAAGCTGCATCAAAGCTGAAGTCAAAGATCAGATTTCCAACAATACACTAATGCATTAATCAATGAGAATCAATGTGGCAAAAATGCCAACATTCTTGGCGGCTCGCGGGGTATACAGCTCGCTGTATGCAAGAATCCAGGCCTTAGTCCATTGGGCACAGAGTCATATTGGAACTGTAAACTAGCTGCTGCAAAACATGTCAGGGGACTGCTGCAAAACTTCTTCTGCTGCGGAAAACTAGAACTGGAAGAACCTGCATAGAAGCGGTTATAAACTGAAGAAATGGAATGTGATGGTGGAGTGAGCTCCTCGCGATTGCAGCAAGCGGTGATTGCAATGGAGTGATGTGGAAGTAAGCAAGTGATGAGATAGACATAACAACATCATGTTGATACACTACCAGCGGCAATAGATGGAATGAACGAATGGATGGAACATAAGTGGAAGTTTTGAAGCGTGAAATGAAAATGAACTAAGCTGGAAAATAAATGCTTTTTAAAACAAAGACAAACTGAGAAGAAAGGGATAAGAAGAAACGGGAAAAATAGAAAAGGGGAGAAGAAACAACAGCTGTGGCTTATTCTGTGACTGCAGAAGGAAAAGAAGTAAAAGAAGGAAGATGAAGAAGGGAAAGGAAAGAAAAAGGGGAGGGAAAAGAAGAAAGTGCTAGAAAGCCACCAACTGCTGGGAAAGGAGGAGACAAAAAGGGAAACCAACACCTACAGCCCACAAGCAACAAGAGCCAAGGTGACAATAAAAGGCAACACATATATACATACTTTTTTTTTTTTTTTTTTATATTATATACAAACTCAAATTGAACTTGCGAAGTCATGAAAAGTAGGCTTTCAAATGAAAGCCATTAACTGAAATTGGAAGTGGGCTACCATCCATCTCTTCCAAATAGAAAGAATTAGCTGCACCAATACTGGAAATACGGAACGGACCCTCCCGTAATGCATCAAACTTCTTATGATTGCCAGGTTTAGCTTTATTCTCATTCCATTTCAGCACCAAATCTCCTGTCTTGAATGGACGGGCTGCATAATGCTTATAAAACCACTTCGAAATCCCTTGTATGTGCTTGTCAAATTCATTATATGCTTTGGAACGATGCTCCTCTAATTCCAACAATTGTGCTATTCGCAGATCCAAGGAACTCGTGTCCTGCCTCATCATCTTGAAAAGATCGCAACCGCCGTAATACCGGCAACTCAAGATGGACCCGGCAACCTTGCTTCTTTGCCATAGACTAGGGCATATGGTGAGGTTTTAATGGACTTCTTAACGGAAATCCCGTCCGCCCATAACGCCCGATTCAATAACAAGTGCCAAGATCTTTTGTTCTCTCCCAATGACCTCTTCAAAATTCTCGAGCAAATTTTTATTCGTTGACTCGCCAAGCCATTTCCCCGTGGATAGTAATTGGAAGATGTCTTAAGGAAAATGCCAAACTTGTTAGCAAACTCAACCAATTCAGCTCCAATGAATGGAGTCCCATTATCTGTAATGATGGCGTTTGGAACACCAAAACGTGTAATTAAACTTTCAACAAAAGAAATCACTACGGATTGATTGGCCATCTTTGTAGGTATGGCTTCGCACCACCCGGTGAAATAATCAGTAGTCGTTAAAATGTATCTCGTGACCACCGAGGAATTAGGATCAATTATTCCAATAAAATCTAACCCCCATTGCCGAAAGGGTGCTTCAACCTCGAATCGGATGCAAAGGCGTAGCCGCATTCCTTACTCTTCCCGCATATCTTTGACACTTATCACAAGGCTTGTGCAATCTTGAAAGAATCTGAGAACAGTGGTCGGCCAAGTAGTAACCAACTCGAATGATTTTCAAGGCCATCGGTCTTCCCGCAAAATGTCCTCCCGATAGACCGGAATGGAACTCTTCCAAGATCCTATCCTTGTCTGCTTGTTTAACACACTTCAAAAGAACACCATCAATATTTTTAAAAAACAAACCATCTGAAAACAAAACATACCGCAGAGCTTGCAACCGAAATCTCCTCCTCTGAGAAGCAGTCAATTGTGATGGACATTTTCCAGCTTGTGAAATAATCAATCGTGTCCTCTCGTCCAATCTTTTCCGTAATTAAGAAATTCATTAAATTGTTATTACCAACGAAGAGCTTCTCCCCGATCTTCGCATACATCAAATGCCGCTATCTTTGCTAATCGCCGGCACGTAGCTTTACCACGCACTAATTTAGTCGAGTGAATTTCTACATCAAATTCCCGGATCTTGGTGACCCAACCAAAGACGTTTATCACCCAATTCTCCTTGAAGAATGAAATTTCTCACGTCTTGGTGAAGCACATAAACAAATGTCCCGCTCTGGGAAATAAAATGTTTGAATTTCTTCAGTGGATTTCATCACAAAGATATACCTGTTTCTCAATAAAATTGTACTTTGCTTCGTGAGGTAAAATGACTTGGCTCGTAAAAGCGATGGGCCTTTCATTCCCATCATCTCCCTTTTGCGTCAAAACCGCAAAGATAACCGTCATCTTCTCCAACCGCATATAAGATGAAATCCTTGGAGTAGTCGGGATTAATCAGGACAGGGCCTGCACTATTCTTTCCTTGATCTCCCGAAATGCTTCCTTTCTTTGAGCCGTCCATTGGAAAACCGCATCTTTCTTCAACAATTCACTCATTGGTTTAACAACCCGAGCAAAATCAGCAATGAATTTTCTAATGAAATTTATCTCGTCCAAAGAAAGATTGAAGTTCCTTCTTGTTTGCAGGGGAGTGACAATTTCTTCAGTGGCTTCAACACGGGCCGGATCAATTGCTAATCCATCTTCGTAAATCACATGACCCGTAAGCTTACCCTCTTTTACAAAGAAACACAGACTTCTTTGGATTAATGGAGATTCCGAATTCTCTCGCATTTCTCAAAAATCAGCCTCGTGTGAGAACAATGGTCTTCTCTTCTATGTGAAAAGACCGTCATGTCGTCAAGGTATATTACAATGATCTTGTTCAACAAATCCTTGAAAGCAATGTCCATAGCTCTTTGGAAGGTAGCTCCAAAGATTTGACAGCCCAAAGGGCATTCGCTGATATGCAAAAGTACCCCACTTCGTGGTGAATGCTGTCTTAAACCGATCTTCATCTTTTACCCGTATCCGGTTATACCCTAAAATCCATCCAAAGAAAGAAAAACGCCGTGCACCACCCACAACATGCAATATTTGATCTATTCTCGGCAAAGGATAATGATCCTTTAATGAAGCACGGTTCAAATTCCTGAAATCAACGCACAATCTAATATCTCCATTCTTCTTACGGACGGGGACCAAATTGGCGACCCATGTGGAGTGCTTGATCGGATAAATGATCTTAGCTTGCAGTATTTTAACGAGTTCAGCCTTCATCAACGCCTCAATCTTTGGGTTTACAGTGTCTCTGCTTTCGCCGAAAAGGCCTAACTCCTTCTTCCAGCTCAATTGTATGTCGTATAATCTGCTTGTTATAACCCTTCAAGTCTTTATAGCTCCAAGCTATAATATCGTAAAACTCTTTACGTAGCCGCTCGATTTTTTGCAGCTCTTCCGGGGTTGAGTCGTGCCAACCTTAATCACTTTGTCAGTCGAAGCTCTAACTCCATGAATTCCTTTCTATCAATCTCCATTCGAGGCTTTCTCGGAACGATCATGTTGGTCAAACAAGCTCTCCGTAGTTATTAGACCCTTTGGAATATGGTTATTCCTTAATTGAATAAGACCTTCGGCTTCCTCATCTTCCAAAGTTCTCGCCTTCAACAACCGCAACTTCATGTATCGAGAAATTCACAATCCGCTTCATCGGTTTCAAAGACTCGCCAAAAATTTTCCTTATCCGGCACACTCGGGTCTCGTATACCATTCTCACCGCCTTGGGCTTGTTCACAACTTGATCAGCAGGAGAAAAGTTCGCTCCAAGAGATGCTAATAAGTCAAGCATGTTTATTCATCTCTCCGGGAAACAAACTTTGAATATTAAGCGCAGTGAAAAGTTCAAACAAATCCCAAACCCGATTACGATATGCTTTCAGATAATGCCGCTTTGAGATGCATCTATTTGTGACCTCGGTTTACAATAAGCTCGTAATCACCAAAAATATTGAGTCTGTTCTATTCCTAACTTCTTCGCTTTCTTCGCACTCCAAGCACAATGCTTCATATTCAAGCAAGATTATTAGTACAACTCCATGTAAGCCGATATGAATAAGTTCTCTCGTACACCGTAAGGAGAAATTAACACAATACCTCGCTCCGGCACCATTCCCGCATCTAGCTCCATCGAAATACAGCTGCCATAACCGATCCCAGAACCTCGCTCCGATCAATCGGGTTAGACAATTTCTGCTTTGTCTTAATCTCAGGTTTTCGAATGGCATAGCAGCCAATCTCTCGTCTCCATCATGGCATTGAAGTTAAGCATTGAAAACTGGTCTTCCAACTCGAAGATTGTTTAAAACTTCACTCATTAACACAACATCTTCAGACTCTTCAGTGAGCATATGGACCGACTGCATGTCTTTTCCAACATCTTCCAACTTCTCAATGTGAAAAGGGGAAGGCTTTTCATTCTGTATTCTGAGACGTCTATTCTTAAAAGGAATTTCCAGATGAGAATAATCCAATGCCATATAACCCCCTAATTTTGCGGTAAATTCCCTGGATAAACACATGCTAAAATAGGGCTCTAAATCTACTACAACTATTTCTTGAATCACAATGATTTGGGGCATTGTATGCAGGACAATGGGTACATCCTTAATGACACCTACTATTTTTACAAAGCGTACCATCCAATTGCGTAACTCCAGGACTACTCCGGTATACTCCATTCCCATGGCTTCACGTACTCCCTTGGGCATGACAAATGGTTGCAGCTCCAGAATCAATCATACAATTGTGTACAACCCAACCTTCTATTTGCAATGACAAGTAAAAAGGAGGAGGTCTGTTCTTGCCAGTAACAGAGGTGGTTAAAGTTTGGGCATAGACGGTCTGGGTAGGCCCTATTTCACTCTCCTTCACAGATTTCAATGACTCTTGTAATAAATCTACTTGACCAGGTAATTGCAAAGCGTCATAAAGGCTTACCTTAGCAGGAGTCTTTTTAAGATCATCAACAATGTTGTATGAAACTGCAACAGAATTTTTCATCTCAGCAGGTTGCTCAAATCTGGTCCTGTACTGTTGTGTAGCTTCCACTCTCAACCTCTTGGTCAGTGATGGATACTTCAATTTTTCACGTGCCTGCTCCTCTGCTTCTGACCTCACTGGTGCAGCTGCTGCCTTTTCTTGAACTCTGTTAAAAGTTGGATCTTTGGGCAAAGGCTTTGGAGCTAGCACAGAGCTTTCACCGGCCTTTTCACTTCAACCGGTACTCTTAACGGCTCTAAGTCGCAGGGATCAACATTCATAGGCTTCTTTCCAGTCCTTGTTAGAACCGAAACTTGATCTTCCACCGCAGCTCATCAAATTATAACCAACTTTCGAGATCATATTAACATGGTCACCCGAGGTGCCGGCCGCCAAGGTCTCGCACATAATTTAAGTGGACCATACATGTATCCTCTCCGTGAGGATCATTACAAGTCGAGCACCAATATACTCCATCTCGCATGGGCCGCATCTTCATTTGCTAGAACAGCCTAAGCCCTTTTCGTGTGCTTTGCTTGTGGAGGCAACTTGATCTCTAGTAACTTGAGGAGGTTGAAATCTCCTTGGCCGGAAATCTCTCTCACCGCTTCCTCTCAATGAGTGTGATCTTGTTTCCCATGGCTCTAATGGCAGAATTTGCAGACTTAACCTCTTGCAATAATGTTGTATATGGATCAGGGTTTGCAAGTGCAGGAGGTGCTGGTAAGGGCAAAGGAGCTGGTGGTGCTGGCAAAGCTGGAAATGCAAAGTGGAAACGGGAGATGGTTGAATGCTGGGTGCAGGGAGCGGTAAAGGAGTTAAAGCAGGCAATTGAGGAGCTGGGACAGTTGCAACCTGAGGTGCTTTAGAACTCCATGATGGTGTAGGATACATAGCTGGCATGGGGTGTGGTTGTGAACCATATAAATATTGAGGCAAATCTGGAATAAGAGGCATAGTTACCTTTGGAGGCAGTCTTCCTACAAAAACCAGATCAGCTTCTGCTTTAATTGCTTGTTCAAAGATTTCTGGAAACGTCACCACATTAGACTGCCGAACCGCCCATCCGATATCTGAGTGAAACGCTCTGAGGTAGTACATCGCAGCTAATTCATCAACAGGCCGAATACCATCAGGAATCCTTTGCCAAGTTCTCGTAAACCGGACATTAAAATCAGGTATCTCTTCTTGTGGATGTCTCTCGTATGACAAGAACCGATTTAACAATGAGAAAGGGTCACCTGCTCATGAAAATGTTTCACCAAAGAAATCACCAAATTGATCCCATGATGTTATGGTGCCGGAGGCGTAGTTCTGTACCAAAACAGCAGTTTACCTCTCAATGAACACACTAACAATTTGATCATTACATCTTCATCAGTAATGTCATGAATAGCAGCCAGAGAAGCCACATCATTTATGTGCTCATAGGCTGTTTTGCCAGTACCATCGTAAGTGGGCAAAGCCTTCAGGGCACTCGTGGTACCGGATTCCGAGCCCGCAGATTCAAGGCTCCAATGTCTGTTCCATGCCAAGAATTTTCTGGGTGGAGGAAATTGTGCCATTGGTGGAACTTGTAGGGGTGCAACACTAGCAACAATACTGGGTATTTGTACAGCAGAAGATGGAAGAGACGAGGAAACTAATCTAGAATGCTCACCACTTCTCGAACTATCAAGTTCAAAAACTGAACAAGATCGCCAAATTTCTTTGACTGTGATCTTGTGATCATGAAGTATTTCTGAGTTCAGCACAGTCACCAAATAACAGGCAGGCGTCCACGATCAAAAATCCGGATCTTCAACTCAAGAAAGTCGCCAGATGAACTTACAAATCTCCGCTATGAGGCCAAGACAACTCATCAAAACTTGAGACCTCCGGTGTTAAAACAAATGTGGATTTTTGTGAGACAAAGAAGTCCGTCCCACCGGGCGTGCCAAAAACTCGTTGGTCCAAAATCCGCCACAGAAAGGATTTTATAATTGCACCCTAGACCCGGCCAACATTGAAAGGTCGGAAGCAAGAAATGGCTCCTGCACCAATCTCCGTAGTGGGCCGGTTCCCTTTACTAATCTAAATTTCTGTTTGAAGATAAGGGTTGCCGGAAAGAAATTAAAAGTTGCATAAAGAAATGAAATATGGCCACAGGCCGGAGTTATGGGATCGAAGAACAACAGCAGAAAACTTAAAGTGCGGCAACAGCAAGCAACATAATATAATGACTCAACTCCCACACAACTGTATGCGGAAAATCTCTCCAAGATTACACTCCAAGAATCATATCCTTACAAGCAAGATTCAAATCCAATATGCAGAATTTGAATGTAACAAAGACTCAAGGAATATAAATTCGATTAGAAATGCAACGAAAGTAAAAGACAATCACCCAAACAACTCGCTTGAAAAATCCGAAGCCAATAATTTATTCTTGCAAATGCACTTCCAGCTTTTAGCAAAACTTCCAACCTTTTGAAATGCGAATTACATTGGTTTTTATAGAGGTCCGTCCTCTTTGCAGCATTAAATATTTTAAACCGACCTTCTTGAGATCTACAATCATGCGAAGGAAACGAGGAACATGATCCCCTTAATCGCAGTCTCGAAGAAATAAAAATTAAATTCCATGAAACGCTCGCGGCCCTTCATTAAATTCGATTCTTTGAATATGTGCATGAAAAACCGTTGAATTAATCCACGAACAGCAACTTCGAACCAATAAACCCTTTAATTTTGGTAGCCTCGGGCACTCTTTGACCTTAACCGCATTGGAAATCCGCAAATTATTTAATTCGGGTCAGCATTAAATCATCGGAAATCCAAAAAACCCTCTCGGCCGTTCATACCGCACTTGGCGGGAAAATCGCAGCAGGGTCGCGAAACGCGACGGGTCGCGAAATCGCGACATGATTTTACGCCGTACGCTTCGCTGCTGAAGACCCGCGATTCCGGAACATGTCGCGATATCGCTACATGTCCGGCTCCCTTTTGCTCCTCCCTGCGCTCTGCCTCGCGAAAACGGAACACGTAGCGATTTCGCTACATGTTCCTTCTCTCCGCATCAATCGCCATTTTCCGTCGCGATTCGCCGACATGTCGCCGACGCGCCGCAAGTTTTCACTTTATGCCTTCGACGCTCTGATTGGTTTGTTTTTTGCCCGCCGACTCGCGATTTCGGAACACGTCGCGATATCGCGACGGTTCCGCCCAACCTCGCTCGCGTTGGATCGCGTTGGACCGCGATTCTCGCAACATGTCAGCGCGTCGTCAGCACTTTTTAGACTTAACCATTTTTTGCTCAATTTTTCTCCTTTTTTCGCCCAAGCTGCATCAAAGCTGAAGTCAAAGATCAGATTTCCAACAATACACTAATGCATTAATCAATGAGAATCAATGTGGCAAAAATGCCAACACTTCCATCATGCACGGTTGTACTTTACCCAGTTCGCCTCGAAGTTCCATGTTCGTCATTTTGTCCGCCATTAAATGCAGCCACCAGCAAAAATCTGAAAAAAAATTCAAAAGACACATAGTTAGAACATTAATAATAATATTAATTTGATTATTTTAATATTTCCTAAGGTTATATTTTAATTAATTTTGTTATTTAATTTTTATTTTTTACTTTTTAGGTTTTGAAATCTTTTGATTTTTTTTAAATTTTAATTATTTTCTTTTGGTAATTGTTTGCAAATTATTTCCCAGGATTCGATCATCGCTCATTGCCAGAGATTCATTTCTATTGTTTCTAGGTTTTATCTTCCAATATGCACAACTAAACTTCCATGGGTAGAGCTCATTCCTTGTTACCGAATTTCACTTTTCCCAACAATGATAGAATTCACTTTCAGGTTTGTCGAGATTTAATTATAGGGGCAGAGTTATGGGATTTCTAATTTTCCACCAATGTCCTATTTTTTTTTTTTTTTTGGTGGTGGCCACAAGGGGTAAAACAGACTGTGATCATGAGGGAACCATTACATAACATATCCGCAACATGTGAGGCGAGAGATTTGAACCTGGGCCTCTCAGCAACTAGAGAGGTTTAACTACCCACTTGCTCTCCAACTCCTCTACATGGGCGGATAAAATTAATTTATAGTGGAAAACACCCCTTTTTGAGTGCCACTTTCAACAGGTTGGGCATAGGAGGAATGGAGCCTTGTCGGCCTCTACCAGCACATAAGAAATTCCTAACTATACCATATATCTGTAGGATGGATACAAGGGGAATGGAACCTGGGTTGGCCTCTACCAAAACCTAAGGCATTTACCATTGCACCACAACAAGCAGATGTGAAAAACTAATTTATAGTGGAAAACACCCCTTTCAAGGTGCCACTTTCAACAGGTTGGGCACAGGAGGAATGGAGCCTTGTCGGCCTCTACCAGCACATAGGAAATTCCTAACTATACCATATATCCGTAGGATGGAGACAAGGGGAATGGAACCCGGGTCGGCCTCTACCAGCATCCAAGGCATTTACCACTGCACCACAACAAGCAGATAAGTACCAATGTCCTATTTTGCTAGCAAAGAGAGTGGGTGGAAATTTGGGATGTTCACTTCTTTGATGGAATCCCATTTTGGCATCCCAAGAATGAGGGTAAAATTTTGGGATGCTCCTATTTTCGATGCCCCATATTTCTGCCCAAGATTTGTCCCTTAGAATTTTTTCACATTGAGGGGTGAACTTTCACGATGCTATGGAAGTGCAAGGGAGTTCCATTTCTCCACCCAAGTATTTGCTTAACCAAATTTATCTATTTCTTGAAGGTTGGGATTTTAGGTTTTATTGCCTTGTCGGGAATGATTTTCCAGCTTCCAATCTTAGTAAATTTTCTTCCTTAATTTTTTTGAACAATTTTCTTCTTTCCTTTGCAAAGTGGCGAGGCCTCAGAATCTCATATTCTTAGCCAAGTTCTCATTTTTCCGTCCAATGCAACTTAAAGCCGAAAAACTTTTGGGATTCACCCGAAGTTCAATAGAAACCCATTTCTCCTTCCTTGCTTCCAATATTAGTAAAATGGGCAAGGGTTTGGGATTCCATCGAGGTGCGATGGCATCCCAATTTTCCACCCGAGCTTCTTTCATTTTTTTGAGTGGCAAATTTTTGGGAAGCTATTCTTTTTTCCCATGTCCATCTTGTGCAACACTTGGTAAATTTTATTTTGGCATTCACGCTCATGTATTTTGCACTCTAAAGGTCTACATAGGATTTTCTTCTACCTAGTAGTGATTTTTAATGCTTGGAAATAAACTCTAAATGTCTAGAAGAGAAAAACATGAGGAGCAAAATAATGGTAAAAATAAAAGTTTTCATAATTTAATGAAACTTTCCAAACATTTAAATGGGTCAAATGGGTACTTGAAACCACTATCAGAACTTAAAAATTCATTAGGAATCACAATATATTGCACTTAGAATTTCCAAGGCTGCAAATGGAAACTGCTATTTCTGGAAAATATTTTTGGCCTAAAATTCTAAAACTTTGACACCATTGCAAAGATCAGTTCTAGACAGCCCCAACAGACTTCAAATCACCTGAAACGCTTCTATTCAAAAGATATGGCAATTCCAAATTTACATAAAAAATAAGACAATATAGTGAAAATCAAATAACCCTAAAATTTGAATTTAATTAATTTCAAACCTTAGAAAAAACCCTTAAAATTCAATCTTCTAAAATATTAATCCAAAATAATGTCCTTGAAGAGCCAAAATTCAAAATTTTTGATCCAATCCATTTCAAAATGCTCTAAGCAAGCAATTTCAACACCTTGATGCAATTAAATTTTAAAAAGATGCAAGCAAAAATTTAAAAACTTGATGCAAACCAAAAAATTTAAGATTAAAACCCAAAATTTTAGTGGGTCCCCAATCCAAACTGGGGCGTGTTGTGCAAGTGCAACAACTACCTTTTGCTCCACCACCTAAGGAATTGTTGTGTATATTCATATATAATTTGCAAGAGCATTTGTCATATCCTTTAGACATGACTCATGTTGTATCGTTTGATGATGCAATTGATATTGCAAAATAAATGGAAGTTGCTCTTCAATGAAGAGGACAACTAAAAATTAAGAAAGAAGAAGAGAAACCATCTTCTTCCAAAACTAAAGGATAGTATAAGAACAAACATTTTGTGGATGATAGTGTGATTGATTCTCAACCTAACACCAACTCTAAAATAGGTAATGTCAATATTGTAGTTCAAGCAAGTTAATCTTAGCCAAAACTTAGGAAAATCCTTTTAGGAATTTTACTAAGTTAAACTATTCTTTGTCTTCCATGTTGACATAGTTGTTAGATGCTAATATTTTTGGAAATTTTGAGTTAGTTGTGTTGTCATTGATGTCAAGAGTAAGTGTCAGTGACCAGTGCAGGACTTGGCAAAAGAAGGGTTAAAATATTTATATTTTAAGCCCAAGAGATTTGGTCTAAGGGTTTCACATGATTGGTCAAAAGTATGGTTAAATACCCTGAAGGAACGACCTAAAGGAAATAATATTATAATATTTATTATTATAATATTAAAGGAAGTCATAAAAGGTCTAAGGGTGAAAGAGAAAAATTCCTAGGCCCAAAGGAAATAATATTATAATATTTTTATTATAATATTAAAAGGTTAAAATTAAAGCCTAAGGTAATTATAAATTAATTTATAAAATAATATTATTAAAATCCAAATTTGGGTTGGGCGCAAAAATTTGATTTAAATTTTATTCCCCCGTCGAAGTTTGAACAAAAGGAGCATATGGTACAAATACCATAAGGTTTACCTCACAAAGGCAAGTCTCCAAATATCAAGAACATGTGATTTGTGAAAGGAAATACGAAATATTCATGAGCAAATAAAGACAAGAGTTTTTTATTTTTAATTGCCAAAAAATGTGAAGGACAAAGTTACCAAGGTGTAAAGCCTTGACACCAACCAATCAGTTGGGCTAGCAGCATGTTTGAGGTGTGTAAGGTGCAGGGTACGTAGAGGTTCTGCATTCGAATCTCGGCGGTTGCAAAAGGATAAAGCCTTTTATTAGCTTTGGCACGGGAGGAAGAGAAAAAGTGCTCAAAGCACTTTTACCTCCCATGCGAGCACTTAGCTCACGCAGCAGGATAGCCACAGCTAAGGCGCAGGCAGTAGTTTAACCTGGGATCGAATCCCACCGAGGTGTTTGCTAAGGTACTTTAATTTTGATAAATGTGCATGTGGTCTAAGGTTGTATTGTGAGCGTCTAGGGAGATATAAGGTGGTAAAAGGAAAATTTAATTTTATTTTAATTAAAGGTTGTGAAGGATTTAAGTGTGGTTTAAAAGTGATTGAATTATTTTTGGAAAGGTGTGTTGATTATTTGATAAATGCATTTTTGAGTAGGGAGATATAAGGGAGTTATTTTGATTATTTTTATGCATTAAAATTCTGAAGTGGATTATTGTGAAAGTGTGTTAATTGAACCTTTGCTAGGTGTATTTTGAAAATATTGGAGATTATAAGGTGTACTTGAGACTTGTTATTTTTGTATGGTGAAATAAAATTCTGAGTGGATATTTTGAGATAGATTGTTGCTACCTAACCTTGAGATTGGCAAAGAAGATTTGATTGTTATTGAGACAGGTTTTGAAGACATATCTCCATCAAAACAAAATGTATGGGCACATATTCCTTGTGAGTGAAATATTGTTGTGTTGAATATTGTGAATGCTAAGTTGGAGTGAAAAGGTTAGTGTGATAAGCATTGTTGAGTAAGCTTTCATGTGCATGATTGGTGAATGTTTGTGATAACATTTGAGTGTGAAGTTAAGAACTATCTTGAACTAGGGTTTGTAAAGATATCATGAGTATCATTGTTATGTGAGATTGTTTGATAAGAATTGTTGGAAATATTTGAGTAAACTCTCATATGCATGATTAGGATTTGAGAAAATATCATGAGTATCATTTTTATGTGAATGTGGAATCATCTTGAGTCTAGGGTTGATATTCATAGTGTGAGTTGTTGGAAGTATAGTGAAACACTTGGTTAGGATTTGTAAGCAAGTTGTGTTTCATTGAGTGAATGGTTGAGTAAGATTGGATGAGCATTATTTATTGAATGCATTGGAGTGATAGTTCAAGTTCTGTGAAACATTCTAAATTGATTTGAAAAGGAGTTTGAAAGTGATAAAGTGATTTGTGAGTTTGAAACATATTGAGTCTCTTACCATTCTCCATATGTTTTTTTGTTAAAAATAATTATGAGTGAAATTTATTTGTGTGATTGAAGATGTTTTTTGAAAGAGATTAAGTTGAGTTTTGTGAGTGTTTTGCAAGTGTGAAACATATTGAGTCTCTAACCATTCTCTATATTTTTATCAGGTTAAAAAACATTTTGAGTGAAATTTGTTTGTGTGATGAAGAGGTTTTCTGAAAGAGATTAAGTTGATTTTTGTGAGTGTGAAACATATTGAGTCTCTAACCATTCTCTATATGTTTTTGAGGTTAAAAAATATTCTGAGTGAAACTTGTTTGAGTGATTGAAGAAGTTTTATGAAAGAGATTGAGTTGAATTTTGTATGTAAGTTTTGCAATTGATTTGAATAAGCTTTTGTGAAAGCTTGTGAGCTTATTTGAGTAAGTCCTATAGTGGACTTAAGAACAGAGTTGAGGAAGATTTTGTGAAAGCTTAATGACATATTTGTGTGAGATTTTGTGGAAGCTTACAATTAGATTTGAGGTAAGTCTTGGTGAAGACTTGTTGAGCAGATTAAGGAAGTTCTAGTGAGGACTTGTTGAGTAGATTTGAGGCAAGTATTGGTGAAAACTTGTTGAGCATATTGAGCAAGTTCTAGTGAGGACTTGTGGATAGATTTGAGGTAAGTCTCTGAGAATACTTGAGAGTAGAGTTGATTGATTGATTTGTTCAAACCTTGAGTTAATGTTTGGGGCAGATCTAGTAGAGTTGATTTGTGATTAGATCAAGCTTTGTGTTAAGGCTCGAGGATAGATTTAAGAATAGATTTTGGTGCAGGTTTAAGAGTAGATTGAGTAGATTTGTGCTAGATAGAAGGACTATATTTAGTGTAAATTTGAGACAGAGATTGAGTAGATTTGTGCTATACTAAAAGACTATGTTTAGTACAGATTTGAGATAGATATTGAGAAAAATTATGCTAGACCGAAGGACTGTGTTTAGTGTAGATTTGAGATAGAGGTTGAGTAGATTTGTGCTAGACCAAAGGACTATGTATAGTGCAGATTTAAGATAGAGTTTGAGCATATTTGTGATAGATCAAAGGACTATGTTTAGTGCATATTTGAGATAGATATTAAGTAGATATGAGAACAAGCTTTGGAGGTGACAAAGAAGAGGACAATAGTATCAAGTGGATAGAGATCCATTAGATAGGGTAGTGAGGATAGAGGTATTATAAGTGAGGATAGGAGTCTTCAGTGGAGAGATATCCATAAGCAAGAGCAGTGGAGGCAATAGTCTTCTAAAGGATCACTAGACAGGATAGAGGAGAAGTAGTTCTCCTATGGATAGAGATCCACAAACTAGCTGAGGGGATTAATTTCTCTTGTGGATAGGTATACATGAACTTGATTAGGATATTGGTGTCTCCTTCAGATAGTGGTCCATAAATATTGTAATAGGGAAGGATTCCCAAGAGAATTATTGATAAAATTTTAGTGAAATATTTTCTCTATGGAGTAGTCCGCATTGGGTAAACCATGTTAAATTGGTGTCTCCAGTATGTGTGGTGATTTATGCATTACTTTGATTACAATTATTAATATTTCCATTGATATATTATATAATATTGTTTGGGAAATAAAATTAAAAAGTGGTCTTATACTGTTCACCCCCTCTCAGTATAAGCTTGTGTTATTCAATTGATATCAGAGCGGGTTCCTTCGAAAGAGTTTAACAACTTGAAAGAAAAGCTTACAAGAACACGGATGGATTCTCATAATGGATCTTCAAGGAATGCAACACCATTTTTCAATGGGAACAATTATACACTTTGGAGTGTAAAAATTAAGATTCACCTAATGGCACTAGGGAATGAAATATGGCAAGAATTTGAGGATTGATACATATCACCAACCACTCCACCTATAGATAAATATGGTAAGCTCCTACAATTGAATAATTCAAAGGCAATGGATCGAATTTTAAAAGTCTTGCATGAAAAAAAGTTTATAAAAGTTATGCATTGCAAATCAGAAAAAGAGATTTGGGATAAGCTGAAAGGTATATTTGAGGGAGACAAAAAGTTCAAGATGGCAAAATTGCTAAATCACAAGAAAACATTTAAAGACCTAAAGATGAAGGATGAGGAAAAAATTATTGTATACTTACTTCATGTGGATGAGGTTGTTAACTCCATGTAAGGACTTGGGTTTAGAGTTGAAGAAATAGATGTTTTTCACAAGAAATTAATGTCACTTCCTAAGAGGTATAGTGAAAATATTTCAGCCATAGAAGAGTCAAAAGATATTGAATTTTTGACAAGGGATGAGTTACATGGAATTCTCACAACCTTTGAGATGATAATAAAAGAGGAACTTATTACCCAAAAAATAATAAGACTTCAAAACAACAAATAAGTCAAAGGGTAAGAAGTCAGAATCAAGCAATGAGTTATCCAGTTATGAAGAAGCAAACTATGGTAGAAGGAAAAAGGAATCAAGAAATTATAAAGGTACGAAATCAGTTAGATTTTTTAATTTTGGTAAATATGGTCACTATGCAAATGATTATCCAAAAACTAGAAATAGTAGTGATGAAGAGAAACAAGATCATAAGAACAGGGAAACAGGTAAACACAAGTATCAAAAGAAAAATAGGGATGGAATTTTAATTTTATTTTAATTAAATGTTGTGAAGGATTTAAGTGTGGTTTAAAAGTGATTGAATTATTTTTGGAAAGATGTGTTGATTATTTGATAAATGCATCTTTGAGTAGGGACATATAAGGGAGTTATTTTGATTATTTTTATGCATTAAAATTCTGAAGTGGATTATTGTGAAAGTGTGTTAATTGAACTTTTGCTAGGTTTATTTTGAAAATATTGGAGATTATAAGGTGTACTTGAGACTTGTTATTTTTGTATGGTGAAATAAAATTTTGAGTGGATAATTTGAGATAGATTGTCCCTACCTAACCTTGAGATTGGCAAAGAAGATTTGATTGTGATTGAGATAGGTTTTGAAGACATATCTCCATAAAAAAAAAAGGTATGGACACATCTTCCTTGTGAGTGAAATATTGTTGGGTTGAATATTATGAATTCTAAGTTGGAGTGAAAAGGTTTGTGTGATAAGAATTATTGAGTGAGCTTTCATGTGCATTATTGGTGAATTTTTGTGAGAATATTTGAGTGTGAAGTTGAGAACTATCTTGAACTAGGGTTTGTGAAAAGATCATGAGTATCATTGTTATGTGAGATTGTTTGATAAGCATTGTTGGAAATATTTGAGTAAACTCTCATGTGCATGATTAGGATTTGAGAAAATATCATGAGTATCATTGTTATGTGAATGTGGAATCATCTTGAGTCTATGGTTGAAATTCACAGTGTGAGTTATTGGAAGTATAGTGAAACACTTGGTTACGGTTTGTAAGCAAGTTGTGTTTCATTGAGTGAATGGTTGAGTAAGATTGGATGAGCATTATTGATTGAATACATTGGAGTGATAGTTCAAGTTCTGTGAAACATTCTAAATTGATTTGAAAAGGAGTTTGAAAGTGATAGAGTAATTTGTGAGTGTGAAACATATTGAGTCTCTTACCATTCTCTATATGTTTCTATGGTTAAAAAAAATTTTGAGTGAAATTTATTTGTGTGATTGAAGAGGTTTTCTAAAAGAGATTAAGTTGATTTTTGTGAGTGTTTTACGAGTGTGAAACATATTGAGTCTCTAACCATTCTTTATATGTTTCTAAGGTTAAAAATTATTTTGAGTAAAATTTGTTTGTGTGATTGAAGAGGTTTTCTGAAAGAGATTAAGTTGAGTTTTGTGAGTGTGAAACATATTGAGTCTCTAACCATTCTCTATATATTTTTGAGGTTAAACAAGATTCGGAATGAAACTTGTTTGAGTAATTGAAGAAGTTTTATGAAAGCTATTGAGTTGAATTTTTTATGTAATGTTTGCAATTGATTTGAATAAGCTTTTGTGAAAGCTTGTGAGCTTATTTGAGTAAGTCCTATAGTGGACTTAAGAACAGAGTTGAGGAAGCTTTTGTGAAATCTTAAGGATAGATTTGTGTGAGATTTTGTGGAAGCTTACAATTAGATTTGAGGTAAGTCTTGGTGAAGACTTGTTGAGCAGATTGAGCAAGTTCTAGTGAGGACTTGTTGAGTAGATTTGAGGCAAGTATTGGTGAAAACTTGTTGAGCATATTGAGCAAGTTCTAGTGAGGACTTGTGGATAGATTTGAGGTAAGTCTTTGAGAATACTTGAGAGTAGAGTTGATTGATTGATTTGTTCAAACCTTGAGTTAAGGTTTGGGGCAGATCTAGTAGATTTGATTTGTGATTAGATCAAGCTTTGTGTTAAGGCTTGAGGATAGATTTAAGAATAGATTTTTGTGTAGGTTTAAGAGTAGATTGAGTATATTTGTGCTAGATCAAAGGACTGTGTTTAGGGCAAATTTGATACAAATATTGAGCATATTTGTGCTAGACTAAAAGACTATGTTTAGTATAGATTTGAGATAGATATTGAGCAAATTTGTGCTAGAAAGAAGGACCGTGTTTAGTGTAGATTTGAGATAGAGGTTGAGCATATTTGTGCTAGACCAAAGGACTATGTATAGTGCATATTTAAAATAGAGGTTGAGAAAATTTGTGCTAGATCAAAGCACTGTGTTTAGTGCATATTTGAGATAGAGATTGAGTTGTGTAGCACCCCAAAATTGGCACAGTTAAACCTTAATAAAAAGATAAAAATTTGAATTTTAACCCCAAACCGCCCGTTAACCGCCTGTTACCCGCTTTCCTTATTTTTCGTGCCATTTTTAGGATTTGTTTTGACCGTTGGACAATATCATCGCAGATTAGACAAAATCATCCCAGATCTGATGAATTCGTCTGGAACAGAACGTCCAGACGATTTCGTCCCAAAACCAAATTTTCATAATTAGCTTCTGTTTCAACAGCTTCTCTAACTTGGGCAAAAAGCGTGTCTGCGCAGTTAGAGTCTCCCCCATTGGAGATCTCCCAAATTGGGATGATCTCCAACCTCCTAACCTCTCCCTAATCCTATATAAACTGGGACTTTCTCAGTTTATCCCCCTGAACCCCCTAGCTGATGGATTTCCCTGCAAATTCAGTTCCTTGTGCCTTAGAACACCTTCATACTTTTGTTTGCATTGCATATTTCAAGTTTTCTTGCAGGAATCTTACTGTTCTTCAGTCGAAACAAGCTTGGATCATCGCAGGCGATTATAGATGATTTCGGATGATCCTATCGTAGATCGACGATGATCTCGTACGATTGGAGGTGATCTCGACTGTAGTCCATATTGGGGGCAATCAGAGCCTAGAGTTTGCATTTCCTTATTGTTTTCTGCATTTCTTTATGCATTGTCTTAGTTATTGTATTTATGCATCTTGGAGTTCACCTCATTTAATATAAATGCATGATAAAACCAAAATAAATTGTTAAGTTGATGCATTCCCTTTTAATTGCTATTTTGATTTATTATTTAGACAAATTCATTGTTATTTCTATCATTTCCCCTTGCTTTTGCAATTGCATTTTTGGTATTTTGTATCTGTTTCTGTGATTGCAGGTTTCTGATGAATTCATCAGATCGACGATGATCTCGTCTGATCTCAGATGACCTACTGAGATCTGAGATGATTCTATGCAATTCCAGATGATTACATATGATTTGAGATGATTTGGACTGCTACAAGACTCAGAATCTTCATCAGACATCCGAAAATCAAGTATGTTCTATCCTATTTAGCATATTCTCTATGTTTAGCATTTATTCACATTTTTTGTATTCATAAAATCAGCATTGGCATATAGAATAGTTTAGATTCATCTTGGCCAAACCTAGGAATTGAATGATTAAAGCACAAAATGAACACATCAAACCTACTATCAACCTAGGCGTGGAAACTGCCACTCAAAAGTTTCCTGGTGAACCCACCATCCATCAAAAATTCACCCTTATACCCCTCCCCCGAGAGGCGGGACCTTCAAAGGGCCTCTCAGTCCGAGGTATTGTCCCATCCTTCTCGCATCCCCCTTCTGGGCGTGGATCCTATAGCCTGAAGGTAAGGATGCAAAAAATTTGGAGCGATACATTTTGGTGAACCCGACGTGAAAACTAAAAACCTTTTGAAAATAATCCAAAAAAGAAAAAATAATAACAAAAACATAAATGCATTTAGAACCAAAGATTGCATATCACATTTAGATGGTAGATTATAATAAAAGACGAGCTGTCACCATTAATGTTGAGAATCAATTAGCAGCTATAGAGATTACTTCTGTACTAAGAGTACCTCAAACAAATAGGGTTCAACCTTTATGGGACGAACTTAATAGGAGATTGGATATCATTGAATCTAGATCAACCGAACTTAGGCAAATCAAGAGGTTTGTCCTAGATAGAATCCTGGATCCTGATCAAGTGACCTTGTATCATGAGCTTCAGAGAGCTTGCCATAGGTGGTTAGCAGATAAAAGAGCCCTTGTGTCTTCTGAATTGTACACCTTTGAGGAATACCTCGACAATGCAGTTGTAGTACATAAATTTCTATCTCGTATAGAGGATCAAGAGGTCATTCTTACGGATAGAAAGAGATGGAATAGAGTTCCTAGAGTTGTGTTATACCGAGAGTATTGCCATGAGCTCTATTTTTACAAGACAGAGTCAGAAGTAGATAACATCACCATAGCACATTTTGTTAAGTTCCTGAAAAACCATTTCCAATTTGAAGAGGAGCATTTCATGACTCCTGATGAACTTGATCCTATCAATGACATCTATAAACTATTTATAGAAAACTAAGCCATTCTTTTATTATTATTATTTCTTGCATTTAGTGTGTTGTTTGTTGTCTTTATTATCATAAAAACAAAATCATAACAAAAAAAAAATCAAAACATTTTCTTTTAAAGTATTATAGTAGGTATATAATTAAAATATATACCTCCCAAATTTGTTGCAAATATATTAATATATATTTGCTAAAATCTAAATTTAAACATAATGACTAGACTCAGGAATGGAAAACAAATTGAAGTAGAAGAAGATTGGTTAGGAAAAATAGTAAATAAACCAGATGTCCTTCCTGAAGACCCAATTCAGGAAGAAGGAACTCTAGACCAACAAGAAGAAGATTTTGTTGACGCAAATGAACAAAGAGAAATTGTTAGAGAGGAAGGATCCTCATCTCCTAAAATATCTCCGGAAGGAGCTGTTACTTTTGAGAACATGGAACATTTTTGGAAGTTCCTCAATACTAATATTGGCACTCTTAATAGAGCAGTCCATATGGACAAGGATCAAATTAGTGACACTCAAGCAACCCTAGAAGACATATATCACACACGCACTAATCCCTTGTCCTTCGTTGATCAAGAAAGTGATCAAGCTGGACCATCCAATTTGGATATGGCCGCTATAATCCAGAACATGCAACAACAACAGGTTACCCAACCACCTAGAGAGCCTGTTACCAAGCCTAGGGTTATTCCCACACAAAAGAAACCATCATTCACTGCTTTATTTCGTCAAGTTATTGATCAACATACCTCAAATCAACAAAAGCCTAAAACAAAACCAAACACCAATTTCCAACAAACTGGGGTACAACATAATGCTACAACAAATCTTCTTCATAATACTCTTCCTACCAACCATTTGCATAACAACAATATAGCATCTAATCCTTATGTCACTCCATCCTACGCTCACAAATCCCATACTCATGTACCACCAAACCAATATGGTGGACAAACTGGTAATCTGGAAGCCATGGTGAAACAATTAGTCTCCCGCATGGACCAGATAGATCCCTACCATCCCTCGTACAATTATCGAGAGATGTGTAGTCAGCCTTTAGATCCTATAGTTGTAGCACAACCATATCCTAAACACTTTCCTATGCCTGTCCTACCTATATATAAAGGAACTGAAGATCCCATAGAGCATCTTCGTATGTTTAGGATAGCGTGTCATGATATATCCCATGATGATTTGTTATTACTAAAAATGTTCCCAAAAAGTTTAGGAGGGATGGCATTGGAGTGGTATTATCAATTACCCACTCATTCTTTGAGAAATTTTGAAGAGACCGCCGAATATTTTGTGCATCAATTTAGTGCCTACATTGAAAGGCATGTAACTATTAAATATTTGTACAACCTAAAACAAGACAAGGAGGAATGTTTTGCTGATTTCCTAGCTCGATGGAGACAGTTGATAGGAAAATTGCACTTTGTGTTACCTTATCGGGAAATGTTGGATATCTTTATCAATAATTTACAAGAACAACTATCCTATGAGTTATCAACCGCTACCTTGACCACCTTCGATCAAGCTATAGATTTAGCTCGAAGAGTGGAGGATGCTCTTGTTAGGAGAGGTCAACTTAAAAAGAAAGATGATGAGAAAACATCCAGAAATCAATATAAAAATAAACAAGTTGTGGGCGATGGAGTCACTGATAGTAGAAATATCGCTACTATTAATGTTGCAAAAACAATAGAGAAATTTATACTGAAACCTCCTGATAAACCACCCCGAGAATTTACTAGGTTAAATCAACCCTTATCAACCATTCTCCCACAATTACTAGCATGAGGAATGATCCAATTACCAAATATCCGGGAACCTGATCCAACTATACCCGGATACAGGGCTGATTTACACTGTGATTTCCATAGAGGACCTGGACACGCTACCAATTCTTGTAAAATATTAAAACATAAAATACAAGACCTGATTGATAACAATGAGATGGAGGTGCAAGCCTTTCAACCTAAACAAAATCCTCCTAATAATGCTCAAAAGAACATCCCCCAAAATCAGAATCAGAATGCCAATCAATCATTGGACATATTTCAACATCCTTTACCAAAGCATGGTAAAGAGGTGGCTAATAAAATTGAGCATCATAATGTTCCCCCTCCTACTCGATATGTAGGAGCTATTAGTGGACATTTACCTATTCATGATCCGCAAATATTTGACACCACTTTATCCATGGTTACGGCCAAACCTCTACATAATATTCGGACACGTGATCTTAGTGATACCGAATATGAGACTGAAAGTGACATGGAAATCACTTCAAATCAATCGAATAGTTCTGAAGATGAATCAGATCCTATTCAACCTATCACAAGTTCTATGATTCCAGAAGAACCATTTCCTAGAAGAGTCACTACTCGACCATCTTCTCACCAATTACTTTCTAATGAACAAGCCATAAACGCTAGACCAAGACCCATTCATCATCCACAAAATAATATTGTAGGTACCATCGGAGTTGTTACTCGACAACAGGCTCAAAATTCTCAACAAGATCAAACTCAGAACGATGGATCAGCTCCATTCATTTTGAAAAATCCCAATAAAGGGAATCATGCACCTAATGTTCAACCTAAACCTCCTTATAATATTAATGAACAATTATCAAATACTACAGCTAGAATTTCCCTTTTGGACCTTTTAAGATCTTCTCCTACCCATAGGGATGAATTAATGCTCACATTAAGCCAAATGATGGTACCACAAAATATTCAACCTGAAGCCATGTCCAATACTATCATAACTCGAGAAGTCGATTGTATTGACTTTCGGGATAAAGATATACCACAACATAGTTTACATAAGGATAACCCCTTATATATTACTGCCCTAATTGGAGATGTAGCGAGTTAAACGAGTCTTGATTGATAATGGTTCATCTTTAAACATATGCACTTTTGACTTCTACCAAATATTTGGGTTTAGAAGTGATGAAATGAAAAGAACTGATATGATTATAAAAGCCTTCAATGACGAAACACAAGAAACATGTGGAGTTATTACTATCCCATTGCAAGTTGGTCCTCGAACCTTAGACATGACCGTGTTTATTGTACATTGCCCTGCATCGTACAATATACTCTTGGGTCACCCTTGGATCAACGCGATGCGAGCTGTTCCCTCAACTTTACATCAGTGTGTTAAATTCAAATTTAAAAATCAGTTGGTTACCATTCATGGTGATCCTAGACCCTTTGATATGTGTGCTTTGGCAGAACTTGTTGGAGTTCAATTTTGCCCTACTCTGTCATCCACACATCCTAATTCTAATCATCCGCCTAAACGTGTGAAACACACACTCATAACATCATCTACTTTTTCCCCACCAACTACACCTCTACATGTAGTTCAACCATCTTCCGAACAAACCACATTAGGACCTCAAAAAGATCCTAAACCCACAACCAATGCTTCTTGTTTTACTCCTATAACTTCCATACCTATAGATCCATCCATAGACATCTCTACAACATCTACACCTACCAGAGGCATATTTTTCGCATCCAAAAACATAGGAAATGTTCCCTCTACCTCTTACGCTCTTACTGACGAGCTCTTACCCGATTTATCTAAAATTCTTGTATCAGAGAAAACAAATGTTGCTATGCAAGATTCCCTTATTTTAAATAAATTGCCACCCTCTCCTCGTACCTTGGGCCTCCCATAGCCTATGGGAAGTATCTACCAAGTCGGGAGTTGTGCTTTTATTTATAAGGGATATGACTAGGGAAGAATACCTAGAAACATCAAGACTCATTATGATGGGTATGCTCGATGTTATTTTGCTAATGAGTATATTAAAGCTAAGCCTATAATGCTTAAATTGGGATATAAAGGGAAAGGTTTGGGACCTTTCCAGAATGGTATGAAAGAACCTTTTGAGGTAGAACCATGGCCCGCCCGATGTGGTGTGGGCCTATTTCCTAGTAAAGGTCAGCCCTTCCCATTCGAGGATGATGACCATCTCATATGTTACCAAGATTATTTGGATAAACGCGATGCTTTGCGTTTAAGGGATAATCCATTTACATGCAATATGCTATCCATAGCTTACCCTGAGATGATTGCTGAATCCGACGATGAGTTGGAGGGGGATATCTTCCATGATGTCTCCATTGAGGAATTGTTACATAACGAATTTTATTTCGATGGCTCTATACCTAGTGTAGCCCAGCTTGAGGCCACGGCTCCTCAAGATGAATTATCCAAGCTAACTTTGGAAGAATTACAAGAATTAGGCGTTTCACCCGCCCCATCTAATTTTGAGAGAGATCTACATATGGAAGTTGAAAACGTTATAAAAATTAACATTGGAACCGAAGATAACCCTCACATAATCAACATTGGATCAGAATTGAGCCAAGAAAAACAAGATAAATACATTTCATTCCTAAAAAAATATGAAGACGTTTTTGCTTGGACATATGAAGATATGCCAGGATTAGACCCTTATGTAGTTATGCATCACCTAGTAGTCCATCCGGATGCTAAACCTGTTAAACAAAAACTTAGAAAAATGCATCCTAAAGTGGCCTTACTAGTCAAAGGAGAATTAGAAAAACTCTTGAAGGTTATTTTTATACAAGCCATTGATTATGCTGAATGGATCTCAAATGTAGTTCCAGTAACTAAGAAAGAAGCTACCAAAGTTAGGATTTGCATAGACTTTAGAGATATTAATGTTGCATGCCCTAAAGATGATTTTCCTCTTCCCAACATGGATCAGATCATTGATTTTACTGCTGGGAGCGGAATGATATCCCTAATGGATGGATTCTCTGGTTATAATCAGATCAGGATAGCTCCTGAAGATCAGGCTAAAACAACCTTTATTACCCCTTGGGGAACCTTTTGTTGGAAAGTGATGCCATTCGGTTTAAAGAATGCAGGTGCAACATATCAACGAGCCATGACTTATATCTTTCACGATATGATGCATGATATTCTACATGATTATGTAGACGATATTATAGCTCGTTCCATCAAAGAAGATGATCATTTAGATGACTTGAGAAAAGTTTTTGACCGGTTAAGGGAATATCTTATCCGACTAAATCCAGCCAAATGTATATTCGGAGTTAAGTCCGGTAAATTATTGGGGGTTATAGTTTCTTTACGTGGCATTGAAATTGACCCTCTCAAGATCGCGGCTATCACTGATATGCCCGCACCCACAAATATATCTGAATTACGAAGTCTACAAGGTAAACTTCAAGCTATTCGTCGCTTCATCGACAAGTTGGCAGACAAAACCGGACCCTTTCTTAAGCTTCTTAAAAAATATGTCTCTTTTCATTGGGACGACGAATGTCAGGAAGCATTCGAACTCCTCAAACAATATCTCCTTCAACCACCGGTGCTTTCCCCACCTAGATTTGATCATCCATTTATCTTGTACATTTCTGCTTCAGATTGTGCCTTAGGAGCTATGTTAGCTCAACTTGACGATGAGAAGAAAGAACGTGCTAATTATTACATCAGTAGAACCTTAATCAGTTATGAAACTCGTTATACGGTATTAGAGAAGTTATGTCTCATAGTCGTATTTTCTACACAGAAACTACGCCATTATATGCTCAGTCAGAAAACGTATGTTATTGCTAAATTCGATCCTTTGCGGTATCTCATGAGTCGACCGTACTTATCTGGTCGCACAGCCAAGTGGGTTCTTGCGCTAAGCGAGTTTGAACTCATGTTTATAGGACAAAAGTCTGTTAAAGGTCAAATCATAGCAGACCAATTAGCTGCTGCACCCTTAGAGTCTACCCATCCCCTCATCATTGAGTTTCTTGACGAATGCCTTAGATTAGAGGCAGACCATCTTGAGCAATGGTCCCTATACTTTGATGGAGCCCGATGCATGAGTGGGGTTGGTGTAGGTATTATTTTAATATCTCCGCAGAAACATCTTATACCTCTGTCCTTCAAATTAACATTTGCTTGCACTAATAATATTACTGAATATGAGGCTCTAATCCTTGGATTACGAGCTGCCTTAGCCCTAAAAATTAAAAATTTATTGGTTTTTGATGATTCTCAACTTGTCATAAATCAAATCAATGATGTTTATCAGACCAGAGATGATAAATTACGCCCATATAAAGCGTATGTCTTACAATTATTATCTTTATTTGATCACGTTACCTTGGAAGCTATTCCTCGAACTAGCAACCGTGCGGCTGACGCTATGGTTGCAGCTGCATCTCTTTTGCCCTTGGAGTTAGATGATGAATATGCTACCATCATTATTCGTCGACTCTAGGAACCCGCTTCAAGCAAATCATGCTTAGAACCTTTGGATGTGTTTCTAATCAACGAAACTACTCCTGAACCATGGTACACTGATATATTTAATTTTCTACAAAATGGGACCTTTCCTGAAGGTTCTAATAGCAACCAGCGTCGGTTATTACGTAGACGAGCAAGTCGCTTCGTAATTATTGGTAATACCTTGTATAGGAGATCTTTTGAAGGCATCCTACTGAGATGTTTGAATCTAGCAGAATCTAAATCAGCTTTGCGTGAAGCCCACAATGGATCTTGTGGGGGGCATTTTAGTGGTAGCGCCATTGCTAAGAAGCTCCTTAGGATAGGATATTTTTGGCCTACCATGGAGAATGATGCACATGATTATGTGCACCATTGCGACAAGTGCCAAAAACATGCTGACCTTGTCCATGCACTTGCACAAGAACTGCAGGCTATTTCATCTCCTTGGCCCTTTTCAAAATGGGGCTTAGACATCATTGGAAAAATCAACCCTGTGTCATCTGATGGACACAAATTCATCATAACCACCACTGAGTATTTCACAAAATGGGTTGAAGCTATGCCCTTAGCTTCTTGCACTGGAACCCAAGTTTCCAAGTTTATTTTTAATCAAATTATTTGTAGGTTCGGAATTCCTGCAAATCTCATCTCAGATAATGGAACTTGTTTAAAAAATAAAGATGTCAAAAAATTATGTCAAAAATATAAAATTCAACATCGTTGGTCCACTCCCTATTATCCTCAGGGTAATGGCCAAGAAGAAGCATCTAATAAAACATTAATCAAAATCCTCAAAATATTGGTCAATAAATTTGGTCGAGATTGGCACATCCAATTATATCCTGCTTTGTGGGCCTATCGAACTAGCGTTCGCACCCCCACAGGTACTTCACCTTTTGTTTTGGTCTATGGCGCTGAAGTAGTGTTGAGTGGTATTTTCACCCGATTGTGAAAACACACTCTCCGATAGGATTCGAATTCGAAATCCTCTCTTGCAAAGAAACTAAATAAATAATTTCTCCAAGGTCTCCGCTAAGTTAGCATTTTACATAAATAATAACATTCAATTTAAATGCTTGGAACACCTCAGTGGTTGCAAGTAACTGTTAACAAGGGGCACTGTGGTTTATTTCATTTTGACTTTGGTATATTTTCAAGTATTTTATTTCAAGGACTGTAAATTTAACTAAAGTTAGACTTTTGGGAAGATAAAAGTGCAGAGAATAAAAGAAATGAAAACAAAATGCAGAGAAACTAAACTAAAGTACATTCAGAGGGCTACGATCCTAATTTGACAAAACCAAAGATAATGAGGTTTTTTGCATACAACCTAACCTATTGAACCTGCAACTCGCACAATCCAGGTAAGTTAGGTGCTGGTTTCTAGGGTTTAAACTTTGGTTTTCAGATTTAGACATTCGCATGAAGCAACCAAGAGAACTTGCATTAAACTTCACCTATAAGCCTAGAAATCTGAAAGGGGAAAACATAAACATTAAATCTTGCATGCAGAAGATAACTCCTTCTTTCTTGTCAATGAGATGCAACTCTCTGTAATTCTGTATTAAAAGAATGTATCAGTTTACAATGACAGAATGTTTCCAGTTTTATCAAAACCAAAAAAAGTGGAGGAAAACGCTCCAAAAGCAGGCCCAGAATGGCCTATCGCCTTCAGCTCTGCAACTCTGCCGCAGCGGTTTTCGACCCTTGTGCCTATCTTTGCTTGTGCCTTTAAACTTTTTGCTATGGCTCTCTGCTTCGCCTTGTGACGCTTCGTTTCATCTCCCAGATCGCTTCGTTTCATCTCCCACTCCATTATTCTGGCTTTTGCTCGAGCGTGAAACGTTTGGTCTTCTTTGTGAACTGTAACCGTCGATCCTGAAGCGTTATCATAACCCCTACGCCTCTATGCCACGTGTTCAACACTTCCCTGCATGTTCTATAATGGCCCTTCATGAATCACGACAAAAAATAGCATGTCGCGATATCGCGACGTTTTTATACCTGCAGCTTTGCTCCTCTACCTGTATCGCAAAAATGAGACATGTCGCGATATCGCGACATTTTTTGTCAGCCTTGTTCACCTTCATGCACCGCAAAAATGAGACATGTCACGATATCGTGATGTTTTTTTGTTTCAGGCTGTGCAGATGCAACTTGTCACGAAATCGTGACATTTTTCTATTTCGGCTGTCTCACTGTTTTCTGTCATGAAATCATGACACTTTTTCATTCTGTACCATCTCGCTACTTTCTATTGCAAAATCATGACGCTTTTCTCTTTCGACTATGCAGATGCAATCTATCATGAAATCACAACATTTTTCTCTTTTCTTCATTGCTCACAAAACGCTTCATATCCCCTTTTTTTCAAATCATGAAATTTTATCTTCTCTCCCATCTATGACATCATGAAATCATGACATTTTTCACTTTGTCTTTCTCTCTCCTCCATGAACCGCGATTTCATGACATGTCACGATATCGTGACTTTTCTCTTCTTCCTCTTCTTTTACTTCATGACAAGTCGCAAAACATGACATGTCGCGAAATCGCGACAATTTCTACTTGCTGTTTTACCCATCAAACATCGTGAAAACATGACATGTCGCGATATCGTGACACTTTGAGTCTTCAACTCAATTCTTTCTCTTGCATCGCAAAAATGAGACATGTCGTGATATCGCGACATTTTGTCCATCTTGTTCCATTTGACCACTTTGACCATGATTTCACAACACGTCGCGAAATCGTGACATTTTCTCATCATGCTACATTCTGTTGCTCTGGCCGCAAAAACGTGACATGTCACGAAATCGTGACACTTTTTTTCCATTCTTTCTTTCTAAGCCGCGAAACGCGACATGTCACGATATCATGACAATTTTCATTTCTAGTCACGACGGAGCAACATGTCGCGATATCACGACAACTTTTCATTTCTTGCCGCGACGGAGCAACATGTCGCGATATCGCGACAACTTTTCATTTCTTGCCGCGACGGAGCAACATGTCGCGATATCGCGACAACTTTTCATTTCTTGCTTTTCTTTGTCTTTTTAACATCTGGGCCACTGCAATCTTCTTGGAAAGTGTGCAAAAAAGGTGGGTCCCCAATTTTGGGGTGTGTTGTGGAGCAACCACAACAAATGGTGACTCTACTGGGAAATGCTCCTGAGCATTTTGGTGAGAACCTAACCTGAAAGAAATACATACTTGAATACAAGCGTTAGCACATAAAACATAAACAAATGCCGATAGATCAGAAATACATGAAACATTAGAATCATTAAGTATCAGCTCGGTGTGTGCAATGTGTTCCATTCTCTATCGTTTGAAATTGATCAACATTCCATTGTTAGTTTTACATGAATGCATATGTGAGGTTGTGAATGATTTGTGTAACCTGATGAATATGCTTAGAGATATAACAACCTGCTTTTATAAAGGCTTAGACCTTCTAGTATCATACACAAACATTTAAGATTATCAAACCCTCTTAGGATCAACTATATGTATAATGAATTGCTTTATTAGATCCCAAAGTTGGTTATGAGTCACTACTATCTTGAACCCATGTGCAAGTGAAAGTGAAATCTGAGCTTTGGGGAATCAGACTCCCAACCTAATCGAGATGGGAGTTTAACCCTATCCTTACTACTCTGATTTGGAATTCATTACCTCACTTTGAGCAAAATAATTTAACCAGTTATGGATGAAATGGTCATGCTAGTCTATCCATTTGAACAGTCAGTGGTCTTGTTTTTAGACAAGACATGTTGCCATGCATGGGCATACTTAACCCCATAATCCATGATTTAGCTTCATTTATTTATTTCTTGGACCTTGGGGATGACTACCCATCCTTTGCAGAGGACATGTAGTACGATCCTTCCAATCCAATATTAAGATGAAATGGGAAATATTTAGTTTTTATTTCTTGGACCTTGGGGATGACTACCCATCCTTTGCAGAGGACATGTAGTACGATCCTTCCAATCCAATATAAAGATGAAATGGGAAATATTTAGTTTTTATTTCTTGGACCTTGGGGATGACTACCCATCCTTTGCAGAGGACATGTAGTACGATCCTTCCAATCCAAGATTTATGATGAAATGAGACATAGGAGCTTTGGGGAATCGGATTCTCAACCTAGGCGAGATGAGAATTATGCCCTATCCTTACTACTCCATGTAGGTCAAATCGGAGCTTTGGGGAGTTGGATCCTCAACCTAAGTTCGATGAGGATTTAACCCTATCCTTACTACTCTGATTTTAGGCTTTAAGCTTTATGGAAGTGGTAAAAACCATTGTTTTAAGGATCATGTTGCATAATAGGATAGACATGAAATACTTCTTTCGCTTGACCTTTTCTTCCAAGCAAGGTTTTGATCATTTTGCTCAAGATCCTTTTTAATGTGTATAAAATGTGCTTGGTTCAAGATAGTTCGGGCATCAGTTCCCAACCTTAGGATTTTTTTTCTTTTTTTTATGTTATAGAATAACCCTAAGAGGACTTGACACACTTTAATGATTTGTATCTGAAATGCATATGCAACTAAGATGGCATGTATATGCAAAGTGAGATGTAATATGAATGCATTGCCCTTTGAATTGCAGATGGAGTATTGCCATAAAAAATATAAAACTGACTACTTCATGCATCACAAGTTTCAAACGATATTATTAAACTGTTTGTGTTTCTTGTGGAGCTTTCTACAACATAATTCCAATGTTTCATATTTCCCTGATCTAGAGCATAAGTTAACATCTCAAAGACAATTTTTTCATAATTTTTTTTTTTTTAAACAAACCAAACATGTCAAATGAAATCAGACACACAACTCAAATCCTAACTAAACTAGCAATCCTAAAAACAAAACAAAATTTGAAAATCCATACCAAAACTGAAAAATATAATATCAATCTCCTACGACTTAAGGGCTAAAATAGTGCTTTAAAACATGCCCATTAACTGGTAACGTCAGATCCTTCCCTTCTAAAGTTCTTAATCTGAAGGTATTTTTCCCTAGGATTTCTGAAATCTGATAAGGGCCTAACCAAAGACAATCAAATTTTTGGTGATTTCCCTTCTCTTCATGTCTTTTATCCCATAGTAAGACCAAGCGCTATCCTGAAATCAGGATTTAATTTTAGCTCTTTTGTCAAAACATATTTTAACAACCTCTTGGTGTTTACTCATGTGAAGCATGGCTTCTTCCCTTTTTTCATCAAGGTGCAATAAATGACTTAATCTGGCTTCAATGTGGTTATCTGTTCCCAGGTATTCTTGCATGAAATGCAGGGTTTGCAGCTTCAAGTTTGCTATGAAAATTGGGTCCTGCCCATAAACCAAATGATAGGGTGTATTCCCTATTGATTCTTTTACTCTGGTCCTATCTGCCCAAAGAGCAAACTTTAACTGGTTGTGCCAATCTCGAGGGTTCTTTTCCAGTAATTTCTTAATGATATTCAACAAATTTTTGTTTGAGGATTCGGCCAAACCATTTCCTTGAGGGTAATAATTAGATGCAAATTTTAAACTCACTTTATTGTCATATGCCCAATCTGCAAATTGCGTGGAAACAAAAGCTTTACCATTATCACTAACGATAGAATCGGGCATTCCAAATCTTGTTATGATGTGATCCTCAAGGAATTTTATTACAACGTCTGTAGTGGCATGTTTTGTAGGAACTGCTTCTATCCACCTTGTACAATAATCTGTAGCTGTTAGTATGAATTTATGGGAATCTGAAGAATTTGGGTTAATAACCCCAATGAAATCTAATCCCCATTGTGCGAATGGTCTCATCTCAACTACAAGTTGTAATGGCATGGTTGCGTTTCTTTCTCTGTTGGCAGCTACTTGACAAATGTGGCAAGATCTCACATGGGCATGTGCATCTTTAAAAATGTGAGGCCAATAGTATCCTGCTCTCAAGATTTGATGCGCTGTGGCATTTGCCGCACCATGGCCAGTTCCATATTTCCCATGAAATTCTTGCAGAACCTTGGCAGCTTCTTCTTTATTCAGGCATCTCAAGTAGATCCCCTCATGATTTTTCCTATACAGAACACCAGATCTAATCAGATAATTAATAGATTTAAGTCTTAAAGCCCTTCTTTGAGTGGAATTCAAATTGGATGGGCACTTACCATTTAATAAAAAATGTACAATGTCAACATACCAATCATCATTAGAAATGTATTTGGCATTTGAATATTGGCATGTCATTTGTGGATTATTCTCAGCGATCGCCTTCACAAGTCCCTCGTCCTCGAACTAGTTTCATAGGTTGGATTTCAAGATCAAATTCTTGGATGGTAGAAATCCATTTACCTCTTTTCTCACCTAGCTCGTTCTGTAAAAACATAGTCTTGACAGCAGGGTCAGGCACAATGGCAAAAACTCTGTTGTGCACAATGTAATGTCAAATTTTTTTACCATTTTAAACAGTGCGTACATCTGCTTATCGAGGATGGAATACCTCAATTGAGCATATTTTAGAGGAGCACTTAAAAATGCTATGGGATTTTCAGCGCTATCTTCACCTTTCTGAGTCAATACACTCGCAATAGAGTGTTCCGATGCGAAAGCATAAATGTAGAAAGGTTTAGAATAGTCTGGACTTATGAGGGCAGGGCTCCGGAAATGGCATCCTTAATGTTTTGAAAGGCCACCCTACTTTCCTCGTTCCATCTGACATCTACATCCTTCTTGAGCATCTTGTTCAACGGTTTGGCTATCTCAAGCGAAGCTCGAAATAAACTTCCTCACAAAATTAATTTGCCCAAAGAAAGATCTCAACTCCTTTTTACTACCCGGGAGAGGCAAGTTTTGGATAGCTTCTATCCTTTTCGGGTCAATGGATATACCTTCTTTTGAAATGATGTGACCAAGTAGTCTTCCTTCTGTTACTCCAAAGATGCATTTTTTGGGATTTAAAGAAATTCCATGCTCTCTGCATCTTTGAAGAACTTTTTTCAGATCCTTGACATGGTCTTCTCTCTTCTTTGAAAATACTGGAATATCATCCACATACACGATGATACACTTGCCTATGAGTCCCTTGAATGCATAGTCCATGGCGCGTTGAAACGTTGCGCCTGCATTTAACAGTCCAAACGACATTCTTCTGTAGGCAAATGTCCCCCACTTGGTGGTGAAGGCTGTTTTCATCCTGTCATTGGGATGAATAAGAATTTGGTTATATCCAGAATATCCATCAAGAAAAGACATCATTTCAGATCCATTCACTGTTTGCAAAATTTCATCAATGGATGGCAATGGATAGTTATCCTTTTGTGAGGCCTTGTTAAGATTTCTAAAATCTATACATAGCCTAATCTCTCCGCTCTTCTTTCTAACTGGAACGAGGTTAGCAACCCAAGTTGAGTGCCTAACAGGAAAAATAATCTTCGCTTCCAATAATATTTTGACCTCCTTTTCTATTAAGGGCTCCAATAGCGGGTTAACAACTCACTGTCTTTGTCTAAAAGGCTTGGAGTCCGGCTTTAGAGGGATGGTATGTGTGATGACGTTTTGGTTGTATGTTTTCAATTCGTTATAATTCCAAGCAATGCAATCCACGTAGTGTTTTAGTGCATGTATTATATTTTCTCTTTCTTCGATTGTACATGCCTTTGCGATGTACACTTCTCATGGATTGTCTGCACTCCCTAGATTAATTAGATCACATGCATCTTTGGGGAGTGGAACCTTTTTTTCTTTCTCGGCCTTGTGTCCCATATCGAACATTTTCTCCAATGAAACTATGTCTTTAGGTATTTTGTTGGATTGACATGCAGTTTCACTTTCGTTTTCTGCTTCTTCTTGCCATCTTTGCTCCTCATCAATCACCTGGTTTTCAAAAATACCCGAGTTCGTGACAAATTTGAATATGTGTCTGTCATTTTCAAAAACTTGGAAATTCTTGACATTATCAGGTATCGATGGACAAGGAACTAATTCGATGGAGAACTTTTTACACCTTTTTATATCAACTGGATTTAACATGCCTACGACGACTGCAAGAGAATCTGCTATGCGATTTCCTTTTCTAGAAATAAGGGCTATATTGAAAGCGTCAAATTCCTCAATGAGGTCCATTACCCTAGTTCTATAAAGGCTCAGTCTCTTATCGCGGCATGTATATTGTCCTTTAATCTGTTTGACTACCGATTTAGAATCTCCCAATACTTTCAAGCATTTAACCTTTTTGCTCAACGCCAGTTGTAAACCAAAAATTAGTGCTTCATATTCTGCCATGTTGTTCGTGCAAGGAAACTGTAACCTATAGGCAGCAAGTAAAGGTTCACCTCCTGGACAAGTGAGCTCGACTCCGGCTCCTGCTCCCTGTTTGGATTTGGATCCATCAAACCTAAGCAACCATATGAAATCATTTTCCTCAAGAGAGCTACCGTGAAACATTTCCCCTTTAGGCTCTTCAATAGCCTCTTCAACATCAAATGCATAAACCCCCAACTCTGGTTTCGAAAACTGAACTTCATTTGGCTTATTAAATTTTGTTATGATTTTTGTAAGCCTCGGTTCATTTTCTACTCTGATTTGATTTGCGATTCCTTTCCAGGGTAGCCACATATGTGAGCAATCGGTTGAAAAATAGCCGTTCAAAGTTTTCATCCAATCCCTTGCAAGTAGCATTCCATATCTACTTGGGATATTAACGACCAGAATGTCGACCACCTGCTGGACCTTGGGTTCAGAATTTAGTTGAATTTTGACATCATATAGGGTCCCTACCACATTTACCTCGAGATCGGTCCAATTGCAAAACTTTACATTTGGATGAAACAGGCTATAGACCTAGCATTTGACATATCTCTGAAGGCATGAGATTGCTCGTGGCACCCGTGTCCACCAAAAAATTATGCAAATTCTTACCAGCAATCCTCAGAGTCAATAAGAATGGCGGGACATCCCGTCTCTCCTTTCGTAAAATCAAATGAGACTCAACTTCCTTTCCCTTCCATACTTGATTAGGTGAGTTCAGAGCCTTTATCAATGCTTCCTTTTGGCCAGGCAACCTGGCCACTTCGAAGAACGAAAGGCTTGATTTGGACTTCTTTAGATCCTCCACTATGTCATAGTTTGATTTTTCAAGTTTGACTGTCTTCTGCGTGTCATTAGACGTTTCTCTTCTAAGTGGAGGAGGAGGATTATTATCTGCCTTAGTATCCGGAGGAAGGATAGAGTTATTTGGTGGTGTTGATGATGTTTTAGGGGCTTTAGCTTTACTTCTCAAATGATATCCATGATTCCCCTTTCTAAACTCTCGAAAAGCTTGCACCTCCTGTTCCAAAATTTCATCTTCCTCTTCCTCACTCTCACCTTCTTGACGGTATAAAGTTTCCACCACCATAATGTCATCATCTTGATGTTGGGGTGGACCATCATTTGGCACAAGTTCGAGGTCATCTACTTGGGCTTGGAGACAATGAGTGTATCTGGCGATTTCAGGACAATTCCTTTCATTGTGCTCCTTTGTATTGTGCAATCTGCACCCCTTTTCCCATGCAAAATCAAAAATATTCAGAAGGGAACTGGATTGACTGGGTCCTGCAGAAGTATCTAGTTGATTGGCAATAGGGGCAGTACGCCTCCATTGTTTGGCTTCGTGTTCCAATGTCTCCCTCTATTATTAAAATTTTGATTTGAGTGAGGGGCATGGGACTCATACTTCTATTTTTGAACCATGTCATTACTCAGTTTATGAACTATCTTCTTGAGCTCTTCAACATCCGAATAAATCTCTTTCGGTGGAGCTACATTATTGTTAGTTCCCGTTGGGTTTGCATAATTCGTGGGATCTTGATTTAACATTTGAGTCAGATTTTGAGGAATTTGATTCATATATGGATTTACACTTTGGATCGGAGTTGGATTTGGGAAAGGAACTATAGCCTGAGAATTAACTTGGGCTGGTTCCTTGCATAGTCGATTGACTATTTTGCAAAAATGCGGGAACGGGTGGAATGGATGTGATCGGTTGGATCGGAATGGGTGCATAGGCAGGTGCTGGTGGATATGGTTGTTGATATGGGAAAGCATTCATGTTTGGCATTTGCGGTGCCATGATCTGATTTACCATGGGAGCTTGACCATATGGAGCATATTGTCCCATCATAGGCATCTGGGGAAACCCATAGCCCTGTGGTGTCATTTGTTGCTCGATGGTCATAGCTTCATTGTAAGCTAAGGCGAGCGTGGTGACTTGAGGATTTCTCCTGGCAAACATCGTTGTCATCGGATCCAATGCCCCAAAATAGATTTGTAAAGCTACTGCGGGGTCTATGGCAAAATGCCGAACTGCTCTATTATAACATTTTTGGAATCTCTGATTAAAGGTTCTGATTGGTTCACCCTGGCCCCTTTTGCATGTAATAAATTGATTGTAGATGGTTGCGGGATCCAACGGTGACCTAAACTGATTGACAAAGGCATTCTCCATTTGTGTCCATGAAGTGATTGAACCAGTAGGCAAGCATATATACCATTCATAGGCTACTGGATCTAGGCTCATGGGAAAAATTCTGCAAGCCACATCTTCATGTTGGACTTGCAACCTTATCAAAACATCCCTATAGGCCTGGATATGCTCCTCTGTGGTCCTTGGGCCATCTGGTTTATACTTGGGCAAGAATATTTCTATGTTCTTAGGGATTTCATGGATATCCCCTGCAATATTCAAAGGGATATTATTAGCTCCGTACCAAGGAGCTCCTGGAGGTTGGGCCATTTGACTCAAAATTGATGAGGACAACCCTACAAGAGCGGTGGAAATAGTACTGATGATAGGTACGCTAGTGGTAATTGATACCACCGATGTAGGTCCGCTCGGTGTTCCTGAAACAGAAAGATCTTTTGTGACAAGGCTATCTGGTAGGTTCACAGCTTGCTTGGTTTTATTTCTTGGAGTACAAGTGAGTGTAAGGTCGTGGAATATGGTTTCCCCAGTTGTTTGGGACCTAGTCGTGATACGGCGCGGTGGGTCCAGCTTGCCTGACGAAACCCTCGATATCTCCAGGAAAACCTGCAACACAAAAATGCTGCAGTTTAGCCGTTAATGGGATTTAAGAAATAATTTCAAAATCAAATCAAAAACACATTATTTTTGTATGAAAATCAAAATAAAGTAAACCAATTCGGCCCTCCTTCTAGCGCCAATCTGTTGAGTGGTATTTTCACCCGATTGTGAAAACACACTCTCCGATAGGATTCGAATTCGAAATCCTCTCTTGCAAAGAAACTAAATAAATAATTTCTCCAAGGTCTCCGCTAAGTTAGCATTTTACATAAATAATAACATTCAATTTAAATGCTTGGAACACCTCAGTGGTTGCAAGTAACTGTTAACAAGGGGCACTGTGGTTTATTTCATTTTGACTTTGGTATATTTTCAAGTATTTTATTTCAAGGACTGTAAATTTAACTAAAGTTAGACTTTTGGGAAGATAAAAGTGCAGAGAATAAAAGAAATGAAAACAAAATGCAGAGAAACTAAACTAAAGTACATTCAGAGGGCTACGATCCTAATTTGACAAAATCGAAGATAATGAGGTTTTCTGCATACAACCTAACCTATTGAACCTGCAACTCGCACAATCCAGGTAAGTTAGGTGCTGGTTTCTGGGGTTTAAACTTTGGTTTTCAGATTTAGACATTCGCATGAAGCAACCAAGAGAACTTGCATTAAACTTCACCTATAAGCCTAGAAATCTGAAAGGGGAAAACATAAACATTAAATCTTGCATGCAGAAGATAACTCCTTCTTTCTTGTCAATGAGATGCAACTCTCTGTAATTCTGTATTAAAAGAATGTATCAATTTACAATGATAGAATGTTTCCAGTTTTATCAAAACCAAAAAAAAGTGGAGGAAAACGCTCCAAAAGTAGGCCCAGAATGGCCTATCACCTTCAGCTCTGCAACTCTGCCCATAGCGGTTTTCGACCCCTATGCCTGTCTTCGCTTGTGCCTTTAAACTTTCTGCTACGGCTCTCTGTTTCGCCTTGTGACGCTTCGCTTCATCTCCTAGATCGCTTCGTTTCATCTCTCGCTTCTTCATTATTTTGGCTTTTTGCTCGGTCATGAAACGTTTGGTCTTCTTTGCGAACTGTAACCGTCGATCCTGAAGTGTTATCATAGCCCCTACGCCTCTGTGACACGTGCAACACTTCCCTGCACATTTTGTAATGGCCCTTCATGAATCGTGACAAAAGATAGCATGTCGCGATATCGCGACGTTTTTATACCTGCAGCTTTGCTCCTCTACCTGTATCGCGAAAATGAGACATGTCGCGATATCATGACATTTTTTGTCAGCAACCTTGTTCGCCTTCATGCACCGCGAAAATGAGACATGTCACGATATCGTGACATTTTTCTATTTTGGGCTGTGTAGATGCAACTTGTCACGAAATCATGACATTTTTTTGTTTCGGGTTGTCTCACTATTTCATGTCGCGAAATCGTGACACTTTTTTATTTCGTACCATCTCGTTGCTTTCTGTCATGAAATCGTGACACTTTTCTCTTTCGGGCTGTACATATGCAATCTGTCGTGAAATTGCGACATTTTTCTCCTTTTGCCCTTCATATCATCTTTAGATCGTGAAAACATGACATGTCACGATATTGCGACAACTTTAGTGCCTTGCCCTGTTTGAATGGTTTGACCATGATTTTGTGACATGTCACGATATCATGACAATTCTAGTGCCTTATCTTCTCTCTCCTCTATGAACCATGATTTCATGACATGTCGCGATATCGCGACATTTTTCACTTTGTATTTCTCTCTCCTCCATGAACCATGATTTCATGACATGTCGCGATATCGTGACATTTTTGGTCAATACTTCTTCCTGCCTGCTTTAATCGTGATTTCATGACAAGTCGCGAAAACATGACATGTTGCGAAATCGTGACAATTTTTGTACTTGGCTGTTTTACCCATCAAACATCACGAAAACACAACATGTCGCGATATCGTGACAACTTTGAGTCTTCAACTTAATTCTTTGTCTTGCATCACGAAAATGAGACATGTCACGATATCGCGACATTTCTGGCATCTTGTTCTATTTGACCGCTTTGACCGTGATTTCACAACACGTCGCGAAATCGTGACATTTTCTCATCATGCTGCATTCTGTTGCTCCTGGCCATGAAAACGTGACATGTCGCAAAATCGTGACACTTTTTTGTTCCATTGTACTTCGCTTGTCTGAGCCGTGAAAACGTGACATGTCGCGATATCGCGACAATTTTCATTTCTTGTCGTGACGGAGCAAAATGTCACGATATCACGACAACTTTTCATTTCTTGCCGCGACGGAGCAACATGTCGCGATATCGCGACAACTTTTCATTTCTTGCCGCGACGGAGCAACATGTCGCGATATCGCGACAACTTTTCATTTCTTGCTTTTCTTTGTCTTTTTAACATCTGGGCCATTGCAATCTTCTTGGAAAGTGTGCAAAAAAGGTGGGTCCCCAATTTTGGGGTGTGTTGTGGAGCAGCCACAACAAGTAGTTTTTCCCTTTGAACTATTTTTCCCTTTGAACTAGAAGTTCCTTCTTCGGCTCTGCTACTTCAAGATACTAAAGTAGGAGATGAATATCATGCTGGAAGATTTAGTCATCTGGAGCTCCTAGATGAAAAGTGCATCAATGCTTTGGATCATCTTTGTGCCTACCAAAACAAGCTTAAGAGAGCATACCTCAAGAAAGTTCATCATCGATCCTTTGAGATCGGCGACCTTGTATTAAAAGAAAATAAAAAAAATACTAATGCAACTAAAGACCTTAAAGGTAAATTTGAGCCCAACTGGCTTGGACCATATGTCATCACTACTAAATTTGGATCGGGAGCATATCAATTAGCTACCTTAGATGGTAAATATCTTAAAGAACCTATGAACATTATGCATCTTAAGCGTTACTATGCGTAACATTTGGTCATTTTCATCATTTGTATATATTGTGTATTTTGCATATTGTTTCCTTTTAGTTATTCATATAAAATTTCAAAAAATAGTAATCGTATTTCTTCTTTCCATTCATCAATTAAAATCAAAATATAAAAACATCAAAATCCTTAAAATCTTCAAAAACATCTTTTATTTTTGCACATATCAATTCTTGAAGTATTGCAGTTATATTTTCAATTATTTTGGATAAAATAGCATTTATTTGGAATCCCACACTTTCACACTCACATACATAAATATCTTGCTTTTATTTGGTATGATTATTACTCTCTCTTATATCAAAGTCCACATTTGAATTAAATAAAGTTTTGAGCATAGAGAATTGATCTGGTTATTTACTTGAACCAAGCATATATTTTCACATTAAAATGATTTCATTGCAAATTCAATATGATGCTACATAGTAGAAGTGGTTTCTTGAGAAAAAAGTTTCCCCTGCTATCCTATCATGCACATGGTCTAGAATCTTTGAGAATTGACAAAAGGACAAGCTCACCCCTACCCAGAATAAAAATCCCATGCTCTACAGCCAATCCGAGCAAGTATCCCTAGTATAGGAAGAAAAAGAAAAGTCAAAGAAAATGAGAAAAAGAAAAATATCATTTTGCACCATCGCAGCAATATTCCAACATTAATACAAAAAATACAAAAAAAAAAAAAAAGAAGCAAGAGAAAAGAACAAGCAAAATGCAAATAAATCCCTTTCCCTACCCCTTGAAAAGAAAAGAAGGGTGAATGAGCTTGAATCCTTGGAATTCTCAATTATTCGAAAACTATGAGGTAAGCCCCATAACAAGTGGTTTGTGCCCAACCCACTTGGCCTTGGGTAATTCCTAGCGTGGTGATATGTCTGTCACATTAGCGACCTTCTTTTGTACAGACCTATGTCGTCTTATGGATAGCTAGCTCTTGATAACCCGACTTACATAGTAGTCTGGTACGGTTACATGCATATAAATCATGGTCAAGGAACACTTATTTGGTTAATTCAAATTACTTGTATCAAATTTTCTTGCTCAAAATTGGTGAATGAACAATACAATTGCACACACATTTGTATTTGAGAGATTCTGTATCATTATGATAAAGCAATATCGGTAATGAACTCACATTTGCACATGAGGGTTCCGTATAAATCTATATTTGTCTTTGAGATAATGTAAAATATTTCTGCAACTCTTTTTTGGAATAATTTATCTTCTTATTTCAACACATCTGTTCAGTATCAAAACAACTATATACATTGTTTTCAAAAATCACAAAATCCTTTCAAACAACATATGACACAAATATAATAAAAAAAGTCATGTTCATATTATTATTTTTTGTTTATCAAAAGTCAAAAATCAATCATGCCATAAAGCTAAAATATCAATTTCTTCTTTGGATTTCACGATGATGGTATAAGTCTATACCTATAATTCTATGCCTAGCGCAAGCCATTGTTCTAATTTTATTTTCCCATTCATTTAAAAAAAATAAAAATAAAAATTTGACTTACATCATTGTGTTACACAATTATGATTTAAAAAGAACGAACACATTTTTGTCCATGTCATTATGTCAACATTCAATTTTGCAATGATGGTATAGTTCCTAGGGACTTATTCCAAAACTTTTATCACACTTAGGAATTTATGCCTAGAAAAATCATATTTCTTTAATATGTCATGCATAATATTTTTTATGAAAATCATCACCATCATCACTTCCATCATCACAACACAAAGTCTTAAGATAGTCTCTTAAGCACTCTTTTACTTTTAACAATATTTCTATCCTGGGATTAGCTTGACGACCTAGCGAGCGGCGACTCCATGAAATGGTCTATAACAATGACAATGTCCTTTGAAATTATTGTTAGAAGTCTCTTTTATTTTTCATCAAATCACACCTCAACAAAACAACTAATTTATTCACATCAGATTATTTCATTTACAAAGATTATGCCATGACATAAAAATTATAATTTATTTCCAAAACGACATAATTACATGAATCATCAATCACCAAAATTTAAAACTTAAAGCATCATAATACAACATATATACACAAGTCATATCATCAAAAAGATAATCTATGTATATCATCAATAAATTATACATCATCTGGATTGGTATGCCACAATCTATACCCTAGCATACTCAATCCTCTCAAAAATCTATACAATCTCTGCACTCTATAGCAGCTAGCCTCGAGAAGCCCTCGAGCTCTCAGCCTCATCTCCTCCCCCACCCTGGCATGGAGGAGGTGGTCCCATAGAGGTTCGAGCTGTGTCTCGGGTCCTCATCGTTGATCATGAGGATATCCTCGACGATCCCATCATGATCGGCTCTGCAATGGGGGTTGGTAGTGGTACCCTCTGTCCCTTTGGAACCATGTGATAGTATAGCCCCTGGTAGAATGTGGTCTGAGCAATAGACCATGCCAGATCTTGAGTGCTCACCCCTCTACTCTGAGCCCTGAGTCGTGTAGCCTCATCCTATAGTGTTTGCACCTAAGCTCGAAGGCGGGCAACCTCAGCTCGAAGAGCCATCATCTCATTGCTCTCCCCTACCTCGACACCCTTGCCCTTATCGGGCGATGGTGATCTCTCCCCCTACTAAGAAGGGACTCCCCTCTCCCTCCTCCCTATCTCCTGAGGTCTCTGTGGAGCTTGACCCATCCTCTGGCATCTCTCCTATGGAGATCATCGTTGCGCTCTCCTATCGTGACCCCACGCTACCTCAATAGCAGCCCAACACCACCTCCCCAACTGTCACACCATGACATGCATTGGACCCTACACCCTTGTCATTCGATGAGGGCAGATGTTTGTGTACTAGGAATCATAGCCGTCTGCAACCCTAGCATCGTCACCATCCATTGGCTGGATGGGGGCATCGTCCACGTCTTGACTCCAGAACCACTGCATGTCTGGAGCCCCGCTTAGTGTGGTACTATCCCGGACAGTCCAAGAGTACTCATAATCCCTAAGAGAAGGGATCCCCTGCTGAAGACCGAACTATCGTAGAACTTGATCATAGCGGTGGATCTCTACCTCTCCCTACTCCATCCTCAGCCAGTAGACTCGCCTGATGCGAGCTAGCTCCTATCCATCCTCTCCCCACCCTGGGTGCTCCCTCCACGGCCTCCAGGTGATCTGGTCTAGGATGAGGTCGTCCAGCAACCTCTATGACATCGATAGATCTATCCGCCGTTGTGACCCTCTCTGGAGCCACCAATAGAAAATATGAGGCCTCTCTCGGTCAACCCCTATCAGTGGGAGCCCTAATGACCTTCACATTATGATGTGCTCCCAGCACCAAACCTGTAGTAGCGATGTCAAAACCAGACATCGGCCTCCCTTGTATACGACCCCATGCAAGATCCTATACAAGTGACACAGTACAAAGCTACCCCATGCAAACCTGTATCTGTGGTCTCTCATATTGTAGACCACATCTGAGAGGAGCCACGATAGTCTACACCCACTCTAGTGGCACAAAAGTAAGCCACCTACTACCCCTACCAAAACCTGAGTCAGCCTCGATGCCCCAGGCATCTGCCTTAGAGACTCGATGTTCACTCTACCCTTCTCCAAGGTGAAGCTCGGGTCTCCGATCAATCTCATCATCCCCTGGCCCTAATTGGCCATAGGAGTCATCAACCGTCCCTGTATGGGGATCCTCATGATCCTCCATACATCCTCTAGTGTGGGAGCCATCTCCCTTGTCGATAGCCGAAAGCAGGATGACCTTGGATACCACCTCTCTGCTAGGGCTATCAGTAGCCCCATGTCTATCGGTACTTGTGGCATCTCTGCCACATGCTACAAACCGACCTGAGCCAGTCGATCGCGCTCCGCTTGATCGAGCGTGGCTATGTCGTCTCTCAGCCCACCGTATTTCCATTCTCGACTCTTTAGTAATCCCCTCTGCAAAACAAACAATAAAACCATAAAATCCATTAATAAACCAATCATTAAAATAAAATTAAAAACATTTTAATCAAACTTAATTTCTTAAAAGTGATGATATCGTCCACCATTGGATGATATCATCCCAAATTGGGAAAAATCATCCTTTTTAGGATGAAATCGTCTTCGATTTTGTAACTTGGGGATCACCCCTTGTTGGACGGGATCGCCTCTAGTTTGCCAATTTCACCCTCCGACGAAATCGACGATCTAGGGACGATTTCGACGAAATCGGGACGATTTCATCTCGACATCGTCGACGGCCTAAAAATGGCCACGATGCCCCAAAACAATCAAAATTTCAAACAAACAATTGCATAAATTAAATTCAAACCTAATTCACTAGGATTAGATCCTTACCCATAGCCCACGTCGGACCTCTATCGATCGGTGCACTGTCTCAACCATTTTTGTCTGCAGAGCTCTCAAACCAGTAAAAATGAACAGTAAAAATGAATTAGGGTTTTACCCTATTTTCTTAATTTTATTTAAAATCAACAACATTTTTTTTTAATTTTGCTTTTCCGTGCTTTTACCTCAAACATTCGATTTGGGTAAAAACACGGAGGGGGCACCATAGTAAGCAGTCATACGATTCGACCTAGAATCGTCGTCTAAAAAATTGAGTAAATTTTTGCTTTCTCATAAAACGGGAAGAACTCATCTTTAACGCATTTTCTTCGAAAAATTTGCTAAAGAGGGGGAAAAATGTAGCACCCCAAAATTGGCACAGTTAAACATTAATAAAAAGATAAAAATTCAAATTTTAACCCCAAACCGCCCATTAACCGCCTGTTACCCGCTTTCCTTGTTTTTCATGCCATTTTTAGGATTTGTTTTGACCATTGGACAATATCGTCGCAGATTAGATGAAATCGTCCCAGATCTGATGAATTCATCTGGAACAAAATTTCTAGACGATTTCGTCCCAAAACCAAATTTTCATAATTAGCTTTTGTTTCAACAGCTTCTCTAACCTGGGCAGAAAGCGTGTCTGCGCAGTTAGAGTCTCCCCCGTTGGAGATCTCCTAAATTGGGATGATTTCCAACCTCCTAACCTCTCCCTAATCCTATATAAACTAGGATTTTCTCAGTTTATCCCCTTGAACCCCCTAGCTGACGGATTTCCCTGCAAATTCAATTCCTTGTGCCTTAGAACACCTTCATACTTTTGTTTGCATTGCATATTTCAAGTTTTCTTGTAGGAATCTTACTGTTCTTCAGTCGAAACAAGCTTTGATCATCGCAGGCGATTATAGATGATTTCGGATGATCCTATCGTAGTTCGACGATGATCTCGTATGATTGGAGGCGATCTCGACTGTAGTCCAGATTGGGGGCAATCAGAGCTTAGAGTTTGCATTTCCTTATTGTTTTATGCATTTCTTTATGCATTGTCTTAGTTATTGTATTTATGCATCTTGGAGTTCACCTCATTTAATATAAATGCATGATAAAACCAAAATAAATTGTTAAGTTGATGCATTCCCTTTTAATTGCTATTTTGATTTATTATTTAGACAAATTCATTGTTATTTCTATCATTTCCCCTTGCTTTTGCAATTGCATTTTTGGTATTTTGTATTTGTTTATGTGATTGCAGGTTTTTGACGAATTCATCTGACGAATTCATTAGATCGATGATGATCTCATCTGATCTCAGATGACCTACTGAGATCTGAGATGATTATGTGCAATTCCAGATGATTATGTACGATTTGAGACGATTTGGACTGCTACAAGACTCAGAATCTTCATCAGACATCCAGAAATCAAGTATTTTCTATCCTATTTAGCATATTCTCTATGTTTAGCATTTATTCACATTTTTTGTATTCATAAAATCAGCATTGGCATATAGAATAGTTTAGATTCATCTTGGCCAAACCTAGGAATTGAATGATTAAAGCACAAAATGAACACATCAAACCTACTATCAACCTAGGTGTGGAAACTGCCACTCAAAAGTTTCTTGGTGAACCCACCATCCATAAAAAATTCACCCTTATACCCCTCCCCCGAGAGGTGGGACCTTCAAAGGGCCTCTCAGTCCGAGGTATTATCCCATCCTTCTCGCATCCCCCTTTCGGGCGTGGATCCTATAGCCTGAAGGTAAGGATGCAAAAAATTTGGAGCGATACAAGTTGATATGAGAACAACATTTGGAGGTGACAAAGAAGAGGACAATAGTCTCCAGTGGATAGAGATCCATTATCCAGGGTAGTGAGGATAGAGGTATTATAAGTGAGGACAAGAGTCTTCAGTGGAGAGACATCCACAAGCCATAGTAGTGGAGGTCGTAGTCTTCTAGAGGATCACCAGATAGGACAGAGGAGGAGTTCTCCTATGGATAGAGATCCACAAACCAACTGAGAGGATTGGTGTCTCTTGTGGATAGGGATCCATGAAATTTATTAGGATATTGGTGTCTCCTTTGAACAATGGTCCATAAATATTGTAATAGGGAAGGATTCCCAAGAGAATTGTTGATAAAATTTTAGTGAAATATTTTCTCTGTGGAGTAGCCCACATTGGGTAAACCATGTTAAATTGGTGTCTCTATTATATGTGGTGATTTATGCATTACTTTGATTATTGTTGTTAATATTTCCATTGATATATTACATAATATTGTTTGGGAAAGAAAAGTAAAAAGTGGTCTTATACTATTCACCCCCTCTCAGTATAAGCTTGTGTTCTTCAATTGGTATCAAAGTGGGTTCCTTTGAAAAAGTTTAACAACTTGAAAGAAAATATTACAAGAACATAGATGTATTCTCAGAATGGATCTTCAAGGAATGCAATACCATTGTTCAATGGGAAAAATTATACACTTTGGAGTGTAAAAATGAAGATTCACCTAATGGCACTAGGGAATGAAATATGGTAAGAAGTTGAGTACTAATACATATCGCCAACCACTCCACCTATAGATAAATATGGTAAGCTCCTATAACTGAATAATTCAAAGGCAATGAATGGAATTTTAAAAGGCTTGCATGAAACAGAGTTTATAAAAGTTATGCATTGCACATCAGCAAAAGAGATTTGGGATAAGCTGAAAGGTATATATGAGGGAGACAAAAAGGTCAAGATGGCAAAATTGCTAAATCACAAGAAAACATTTAAGGACCTAAAGATGAAGGATGAGGAAAACATTGTTGTATACTTACTTCATGTGGATGAGGTTGTTAACTCCATGTAAGGACTTGGGTTTAGAGTTGAATAAATAGATGTTTGTCACAAGAAATTAAGGTCACTTCCTAAGAGGTATAGTGAAAATATTTCAGCCATAGAAGAGTCGAAAGATATTGAATTTTTGACAAGGGATGAGCTACATGGAATTTGCACAGCATTTGATATGAGAATAAAAGATGAAATTATTCTCAAAAAAGAAGTAGCATTCAAAGAAACAAATAAGTCAAAGGGTAAGAAGTCAGAATCAAGCAATGATTTATCCAGTGATGAAGAAGCAAACTATGGTAGAAGGAACAAGGACTCAAGAAAGTATAAAGGTATGAAATTAGTTAGATTTTTTAATTATGGTAAATATGGTCACTATGCAAATGATTTTCCAAAATCTAAAAATAGTAGTTATGAAGATAAACAAGATCATAAGAACAGGGAAACAGGTAAACACGTGTATCAAAAGAAAAATAGGGATGAACAAGGCAAGTAAGGAAAGAAGTTTTTCCAAAGGCATAAAAAGAGTTTTTATGCAGATAAGGTAGGTAAGAGTTCAAGTGATAGTGATGATAGGTCCTCAGAGAATGAAGAAGAATAAATTCTATTTTTGATAGTAGAAAAAGAAGATGTTAGAAAAAGGGCACCAATAATTCTCAAGTGTTTTAGGTGTGGTAACTTTGGTCATCTTGAGGATAGTTGTACAAAGAATGGATTCAGTTTTAGTGAAGATGAATATGAATATGCTCTTTAAGGACTAGAAGAAAAAAGTCTTCTTATGGCAATAGAATAAGAAGGAAATGCTTCTAGTGAAAATAAATTAGAAAATAATGAAGATGATCTTGAATACAAAAGAGTAGAGGAAGAATCAAAAAATTTAGAGGAAGGAGAAGTTGATCTTGAGGGTGAGCTTATTTTTGCTCTTAAGGAATTAATAAAGGTAAGAAATCAGAATTCAAAACTCAAGCTTTAGTTTCAAGAATGTGATGAAGAGAAATAAAATCTTATAGAAGATCTAACCAACTCAATAGCTAAGACAAGAATATTTAAAGAGAGGTTAGAGAAAAGGTCTTGGAATGTGAAATGTTAGAACATGAGGTAGCTTCACTAATGAAGGAAGTAAAAGAGTCTAAAGACAAGCTACACAGGTTTGGGAGAAGCTCAAAGACCTTGGATAAGATTATCAAGAGACAAATATCTCCATCAAACAAAACAGGACTTGGTTTTGAATAGGTACACAGTGAACAAGGAGAGAAGTAAATCTCAAGCTCCAAATAAGAAGAAGCTTTAGAAGAAGAGAGTGTAAGAGAGAGTGAGACTTCTAAGGATAAGTTGGATAATAGAAAGTTCAAAAAGTAAAGGAACAATGCACAAATGAGGAACAAATGGAATAGGAAACAACATAGCGTATAAGATACTAAGAGACCAATGGGGTTAAGACAAGGTTTCTTCAATAGATGATGCTTCTCATATCATAGATTTGGTCACAAGGCTACATAGTGTAAGACACATGAAATACAAGAGTATGGAAATTTTAGAAATGAGCATATATTTCAAGGGTATTGTTGCTTTTATAATCAGTTTGGTCATAAGGTATTTAATTGCAGGGTTCATGATAGGAATGGATATGGCTTCACCAGGAGGAAATGCAAGATATTTGCACCTTCAAGGAATTACAATAATAAGTGTTATAAGTGCAATATTGTTGGGTATTTGGCTAAGTGGTGTAGAGCAGAAATTCCATAGATAAGCAGGAACAGGAACATTAAGAGAAATTAGAAGGATCAGTTGAGAAAGAAGGTGTACAAAGATAAAGAGCAGTGTATGCTGGGAGTAGAGATACTCCCACCCCAAAATTAATCACCTCAAGAGAGGATGTGGGTGAGGGGCTAAGCTAAGATTATCATTCTTAACCCCAATCCCCAAAGGTGGCCCTTTTCCATTAATGAAAAAGGGGGAGATATTTGAGTTAGGAGGAGAGCATTCAGTCAGGGGGAGCAGTTTCTCAAGGGGAGAAGTTTTTGAAAAAGGAAAAAGGTTTGGTTATAGAAAAAGGGTTGTCATCAATGACAAAGGGGGAGATTGTTGGAAATTTTGAGTTAGTTGTGTTGTCATTGATTTCAAGAGTAAGTGTTAGTGATCAGTGTAGGACTTGGCAAAAGAAGGGTTAAAATATTTATATTTTAAGCCCAAGATATTTGGTCTAAGGGCTTCATATGATTGATCAAAAGGATGGTTAAATACCCTGAAGGAAAGACCTAAAGGAAATAATATTATAATATTTATTATTATAATTTTAAAAGGAAGTCAAAAAAGGTCTAAGGGTGAAACTGAAAAATCCTAGGCCAAAAGGTTATAATATTATAATATTTTTATTATAATATTAAAATGTTAAAATTAAAGCCTAAGGTAATTATAAATTATTTATAATATTTATATTATAAATTAATTTATAAAATAATATTATTAAAATCCAGAGTTGGGTTGGGCGCAAAAAAATGATTTAAATTTTATTCCTCCATCGGCATTCAAAGGAAAGGAGCATATGGTATAAATACCATAAGGTTTACCTCACAAAGGTAAGTCTCCAAATATTAAGCACATGCGATTTGTGAAAGGAAATGCGAAAGATTCGTGAGCAAATAAATACAAGAGTTTTTTTATTTTTAATTACCCCCAAAAAATATGAAGGACAAAGTGACCAAGGCTTAAATCCTTGACACCAACCAATTGGTTGGGCTAGTGGTAAGTTTAAGGCGTGTAAGGCGCAGGGTATGCAGAGGTTCTGCATTCAAGTGTCGACGGCTGTGAAAGGAAAAAGCCTATTATTGGCTTTGGTGCAGGAGGAAGAGACAAAGCACTCAAAATGCTTTTACCTCCCACATGAGTGCTTAGCTCACGCAGAAGGGTAGCCGTGGCTAAGGTGCAGGTGACAGTTTGACCTGGGATCGAATCCCATCGAGGTGTTTGCTAAGGTACTTTGATTTTTGATAAATGTGGATGTGGTCTAAGGTTTTATTGTGAGTGCAAGTGGTCTAAGGTTGTATTGTGAGTGCCTAAGGATATATGAGGTGGTTAAAGATAATTTTAATTTTATTTTAATTAAAGGTTGTGAAGGATTTAAGTGTGGTTTAAAAGTGATTGAATTATTTCTGGAAAGGTGTGTTGATTATTTGATAAATGCATTTTTGAGTAGGGAGATATAAGGGAGTTATTTTGATTAATTTTATGCATTAAAATTCTGAAATGGATTATTGTGAAAGTGTTTTAATTGAAACTTTGTTAGGTGTATTTTGAAAATATTGGAGATTATAAGGTGTACTTGAGACTTGTTATTTTTGTATGGTGAAATATAATTATAAGTGGAGATTTTGAGATAGATTATCCCTACCTAACCTTGATATTGGCAAAGAATATTTGATTATGATTGAGACAGGTTTTGAAGATATATCTCCATAAAAACAAAAGGTATGGGCACATCTTGCTTGTGAGTGAAATATTGTTGGGTTGAATGTTGTGAATGCTAAGTTAGAGTGAAAGGTTTGTTTGATAAGCATTGTTAAGTGAGCTTTCATGTACATGATTGGTGAATGTTTGTGAGAACATTTGAGTGTGAATTTGAGAACTATCTTGAACTAGGGTTTGTGAAGAGATCATGAGTACCGTTGTTATGTGAGATTGTTTGATAAGTATTGTTGGAAATATTTGAGTAAACTCTCATGTTTATTATTAGGATTTGAGAAAAGATCATGAGTATCATTGTTATGTAAATGTACAATCATCTTGAGTCTAGAGTTGAGATTCACAGTGTGAGTTGTTGGAAGTATAATGAAACACTTGGTTAGGGTTTGTAACCAAGTTGTATTTCATTGAGTGAATGGTTGAGTAAGACTGGATGAAAATTATTGATTGAATGCATTGGAGTGATAGTTCAAGTTCTGTGAAACAAATTGTTCTTTATTCTAAATTGATTTGCAAAGGATTTTGAAAGTGATAGAGTGATTTGTGAGTGTGAAACATATTGAGTCTCTTGTCATTATCCATATGTTTATGTGGTTAAACAAAAATTGTGAGTGAAATTTGTTTGTGTGATTGAAGAGGTTTTCTAAAAGAGATTAAGTTGAGTTTTGTGAGTGTGAAACATATTGAGTCTCTAACCATTCTCTATATGTTTCTAAGGTTAAACAAGATTCTGAGTGAAATTTGTTTGTGTGATTGAAGAGGATTTTTGAAAGAGATTAAGTTGAGTTTTGTGAGTGTGAAATATATTGAATCTCTAACCATTCTCTATATGTTTATGAGGTTATGTTAGCGTACTTTAACATATTTTGTTTGTATTACATTATTTAGCTTACTGTTACAACTCCTGTAACAGTTCTGTTTCAGCCGGTGACTATTCCCGGCAATTGTAACCTCTATTTAAACATTGCTGAATAATAAACATCAGTTCACATTTTTACATGGTATCAGAGCCAGATTACAGCAGAGAAGCGTGAGAAGCCGAGGCTGGAGGAGGACGCAGTTTTTTTTCTGCTGTTGCTGGGGAGGCAATTTTTTTTCATGCCGTGCGCAATCGCACGACGTTCTGTGCAGGTGTTTAAAAAAAAATAAAAATCGCTGCGTGATTTATACCTGCAACAAGAAAGAAAGAAAAATAAAAATAAAAAATGCCTGCAGGATGCAGCGCGCGTGCCCAAATTCTGGACACAGCGCTGCCACATCCGTGGTGGACGCAGTGCAGGCTGGACGGCCGTAGGAAACAGCGCGTGCGCGCCCAGCACTGCCACGTCCAAGGAGGAGGACGCAACGCGGCCCTCCCCCCCGTTAGAGGAGGTGCAGTGCTGACGCTGTGCGCATCCGCATCCCCCCACCCGCCCCCATTGGAGGAGGTGCAGTGCTGACGCTGCGCGTCCACACCCCCCACCCCCCCGTTGGAGGAGGACGCTCCCCCCGTTGAACACGCTGCGCGTGTCCAACGTGCAGCGAACCCCCCCCGTTGAATGCGCTACGCGCGTCCAACGTAAAGCGCACCCCCCCCCGCGGCTGCATTCAGCGCCCCTAGACGCGGACGGGGATAGAGTTTTTTTTTTTGATAATTAAAAAAAAAAAAAACGCCACACGACTGTGGACGGCAGCCACAGTGGGCTCGGGAAGCAGAGAGGAGGAGAGCGCGAGAGGAGGACGGGAGAGCAGGAGAGGAGGTTGCTGCGGCCAACTTGCAGAGGTCGGGCAGCAGATTGAGGACCCTCCTCAAATACGAGGGGGCCCTTTCTCCTCCCAGATCAGCCCACGGGCTCACTGGCAAGTGAGCTGCGTGGTGGGTTCCGGGAACCCAGCAGTCGGGGGTTCAAATCCCGTCGACTTCCCCCTGAAAGGTATAATTTTTTTTTTCAAAGGTTTTTTTTAATTATTATTTTTTAGTTAAAATTTTTTAATTTTAATTTATTTTTTATAGTTTTTAAAACTTTATAAATTAAAATTTAATTTTTAATTTATTTTTTCATAAGTTTTAAAACTATATAAATTAAAATTATTTATTTTAACTTTAAATACATAATAATTATTAAAATGCTTTGTTAAAGAAATTTTTTTTAAGGGGGGATATTTTTTTCAAAAAATCAAAGGGGGAATGTGAGTAATTTTCTGAAAAAGCAATTTGGCGAATTGTAAAAGGTGCATTTTCGGCTGTGTCCGACACCTTAGGGTTTCATTCTGTGGGCATTTTTTTTTATGTATGATGCATTTTCATTTCTATGCACTACTTCATTAAAATATAAATCACTCCCTAAGTCCCCGGAATAATTAAAAACCCATCTGTGTAATTTATTTGCATCGCAGCGTTCGGTAAAAATGGTACCTCTGGCCCACACTTACAGGTAAAGCTGTCGTGCTTTGGGCTACTGTATCTATCGCCTAATATAGATGCAACAACGATGTCTGAGCTTGTTCTCTATAAATCGTCGAGGAGGAATAAGTACGCCATTTTTGCATTTTTTTACTCCATCCACTACCCTTAATCGTTCTTGTGTTTAGGCATAAATCCTGATGAAGTATTCTTCATAGTGTTTAGGGGAAGTTACGCCCCACGCATGAGAAGAATCTTCTATGGTAGGTGCCATCAACAAGGCGATTCCCTTTCAGTATCGCTTATGTTCCACGTATCGTATGATCTCTAAAACTCACCTATAGTCTCCCTCACGTAAGGGCGGGTGATTTTTTGTTGATCTTTCTAAATACCTATAGTTTCCCTCACGTAAGGGCGGGTATTTTATACGGTATAATGGCCTAGCAAAAGGTATATCGAAAGGGGGACCAATTGGTGATATAAGGAACCTTCACTATGGCCGTTGTTGCAAAATTGATGACTGATCCTCATCAGTTATTGAAAGGTCCAAATTATACACCATGGAAACATAAGATGAAGGCAATTCTCCAAATGGAAGATTTATGGGATATTGTTACTGGAGTAACACCTAGGCCTTCACCAGCATCAGGATCCACAACTCCTTCTGTTGATCAGATAGCTTTTGACAAGAAATACAATCAAGCAAATGTGCTCATTTTGTTTGCTGTTTCAGATGAAGTGCAACCTCATATAGCTAACAAAGCAAGTGGTAAAGAGGCATGGGATGCCCTTAGAACCATCTATGAGAGAAATAATGATTCCAACATTCTTCATCTTCAACAACAACTTCATAATCTGAGTTTGAGACAGGGTGAAACAGTTGAACTCTTTCTGTGCAATGTCTGAATTAAAAGAGAGATTGAATTCTTTGGGAGATTCTGTGGATGAAAAGCTTCTCATTTCAATTGTGATGAGAGCTTTACCTTCTTCATTTGATATGTTGATCACCTCCATCCAGGTGTCTCAACGACAAATTACCTACATCGATTTGGTCAATCTGCTTCAACAACAGGAGGCACGCCAACTTCACAAGGATGATTCTTCCAATACAGCCCTATACACCAACAAGCAGGGTTCTAGGAAGAAAGGTAATGGGCAAAAAGGAGGCAACTTTCATAAAGGAGGAAATTCTCAACAGGATATGAAAGGAAAAGGAAAACAACCTCAACAGAAGAAGAGGTGGTGCAAGATCTGTGAGAAAGACAACCATGACACCAACAGGTGTTGGCATAAGAACAAGCGGAAAGGCCAAAACAAACCACAAAATAAAAACAAGCAATCCCAGGTGAATGTTGTCGTTGAAGAATCTAACTCGGATTGTGAATGGGCACACAAGGTGCTCATGACTACCACAGCATTCCACACAGAGGGATCATGTTTGGTATGTCGATTCTGGAGCTAGCAAACATATGAATTGTGACAGATCGTGGTTTGAATCATTTGTGGCCAAAGAGGGCAAACCTGTCACCATTGCTGATGATAAAACCTATAGGGTTCAAGGAGAGGGTACTATTTCAATCACTCTTCCTGATGGCAAGTGTCATATTGACAAAGTCCTCTATGTTCTAGGATTGGCCAACAATTTGTTTTCAGTGACACAAATCCTGGATAGAAATATGGTTGTCAACTTTCATGTTGAGAATGGAAAGCAGTGTTGTACTATTACTAGGAAGGGTAAGCAGATTGCAACAGCTTCATATAAGCATGGCTTATTTGACCTAGATGCTATCTCTACTCCACATGTTGCCATGACTGTCTCTACCAAGGAGGCAACTTCCCTATGGCACAAGAGATATGGGCATCTTAGTTCTGGCTACTTACTTGAGCTCAGTAAGTATGAGATGGTAAAGGGTCTTCCTTCCCTTTCTACCACATTGCCAGTGTGCTCTGACTGCTTGGCAGGAAAGCAGCATAGAGTACCATTTGAGAAGAGCTCAACAAGAGCACAAAAACCTCTCGAGTTAATTCACACCGATCTGTGCGGTCCTTTCACACCCAACAGTTGTGGAGGGAAGAGGTACTTTCAGTTATTCATAGATGACTACTCACGAAAGATGTGGGTTTTCTTTCTCCAACTGAAATCTGAAGCTTTCGCATTCTTCCAGTAGTTCAAGAAATCCGTTGAGGAGTCAGGAGCTTCTATTAAAACCCTCCGCTCAGATCGAGGGGGAGAGTTTACCTCTAATGAATTTTCTACATTCTTAGATAAGCATGGAATCAAGAGACAGTTAACAACTGCCTATACTCCTCAAAAAAATGGAGTTGCTGAGAGAAGGAACCGTTCTATCATGGAAATGGTTCATTGTATGCTCACAGGAGCTACTCTTGGGCAACAATATTGGGTAGAAGTTGTCACTACTACAGTATATCTGTTGAATAGGGCACCCACAAAGGCCCTAAAAGGAATGACTCCATAGGAAGCATGGAGTGGTCAAAAACCCTCCATATCTCATATACGTATTTTCGGATGTCACGCTTTCATGCACATACCAAAAGAGAAAAGGAAGAAGCTAGATGAGAAAACACTGAGATGTATTTTTCTTGGTTATGATGAGCACTCTAAAGGATATCGTTTGATAGATCCTTTGACCAAGAAAATTCATGTCAGCAGAGATGTTGTCTTTGATGAAGCTTTCACATCACTGAGCACATCTAAAGTACACCTAGATCTTGTGGAATCTAAGGAAGAGAAGATTCCTTCGTCAACACAGACAGGAGGTCCTTCTACATCTTCTTCACCACCATCGAAGAAGAACCCAAAATGGTGTACAAATACAATCAGAGACGCAAATTTATCCACTCCTCCTAATTTGAACTTGGATAGACCTCGTACACGTAGTATGGCTCAAAATGAAAAAGAAGCCAAAGAAACTGGTGAGGTTGATGATCTTTGTCAATCTTTTGAGGAACTTTCTGTAACTCCACATACATAAGTAGAGGATATGGATATTGATGATGACAGGGCGTTCATGTCCACCATAGATGATCTTGAACTCGCATCAGTGCAAGATGCTCTTAGTGAGCCTCAGTGGAAGGCCGCTATGGATACAGAGTATGAGTCTTTGATGAAAAATAAAACTTGGAAGCTTGTTGATCTACCGCATGGAAAGAAACCCATTGGCTGCAAATGGGTATATAAAGTCAAGTACAAGGCAGATGGAACAATTGATAAGCATAAGGCCCGTCTTGTTGCAAAGGGCTATGCTCAAAAGGAAGGCATTGACTACGAGGAAACTTTTGCACCTGCTTGAATGACCACAATTCGGGTTATGTGTGCTATGGCAGCACAATATGGGTGGAAAGTTCACCAGATGGATGTCAAAAGTGCCTTTCTAAATGGTGATCTCCAAGAAGAAGTCTACATGACTCATCCAGAAGGATTTGAAGTGGAAGGCCAGGAGCAGAAGGTTTGCAAATTGGTCAAATCCTTATATGGTCTGAAACAAGCTCCTCGAGCTTGGTATATAAAAATGGACAATCACCTTATGTGGCATGGATTTAAGAGATGTCCGTCAGATGCAAACCTCTATTTCAAGAAACAGGGTTCTGAGATAGTGTTGCTTGTACTCTATGTGGATGATATGCTCATTACAGGGAGTTCAGAAACTATGATCTCTACTGTCAAAAGAAACTTGTGCAAATATTTTGAGATGATAGATCTCGGACTTCTCCATTATTGTCTTGGTCTAGAATTCAACCAGAAGGAGCACTCCATCAAAGTGTCTCAAAAAAAATATGGCAAGACATTGTTGGAAAAATATCGCATGACTGATTGCAAGCCAATGGCAACTCCGATGGAGAATGGAATTCAGTTATCGTGATATGATGATTCACCTCAGGTAGATGGTACTCTCTATCGACAGTTGATTGGGAGTATCATATATCTGACAAATACTAGGCCAGATCTCGTATTTGTTGTCAACTATCTTTCGAGGTTCATGCAGGAGCCTAAGACCACTCATTGGAAAGCAGCAAAATGTGTTCTTCACTATGTTCGTGGTACTATGGAATATGGCCTAGAATACAAGAAGAACGATAAATTCTTCTTGCAAGGATACACGGACTCCGACTATGCCGGATCATTTGATGATCGTAAGTCAACTTCTGGATACATTTTTCATCTGGGATCCGATCCTGTCTCTTGGCACAGCAAGAAGCAACAGGTGGTTGCTATTTCATCAACAGAGGCAGAGTATCGCGTCGCACGTGAAGCTATGTGCGAAGTGATATGGTTGCGTCGCATTCTGACAAGTATGGGCCATCCATAAAAATCTCCAATACACTTGTTTTGCGATAATCAGGGTGTTCTGAACCTCGTCAAGAATCCAGTCCATCACGAAAGAACAAAGCACATTGACACACAATGTCATTTCATTCGAGATGAAGTTCCAAAGCACCAAATTCAGCTTCAGCACATTCCCACCGATGCTCAAGTTGCAGACATTTTCACTAAGGCACTTGGACGTGTCAAATTTGAGTTGTTTCGCAGCTCTCTTTGTATTGAAAAATGATGTAAGGGGATGTTAGTATAGCTATTAGTTATTACATTACCAAAATAATGTAATAAAGGGGATGTTAGCGTACTTTAACATATTTTGTTTGTATTTCATTATTTAGCTTACTGTTACAACTCCTATAACAGTTCTGTTTCAGTCGGTGACTATTCCCGACAATTGTAACCTCTATTTAAATATTGCTAAATAATAAACATCAGTTCGCATTTTTACAGGTTAAACAATATTATGAGTGAAACTTGTTTGAGTGATTGAAGAAGTTTTCTTAAAGAGATTGAGTTGATTTTTGTATGTAAGGTTTGAAATTGATTTGAATAAGCTTTTATGAAAGCTTGTGAGTTGATTTGAGTAAGTCCTATAGTGGACTTAAGAATAGAGTTGAGGAAGATTTTGTGAAAGCTTAAGGATATATTTATGTGAGCTTTTGTGGAAGCTTACAATCAGATTTGAGGCAAGTCTTGGTGAAGACTTGTTGAGCAGATTGAGCAAGCTCTAGTGAGGACTTGTTGAGAATATTTGAGGTAAGTCTTGATGAAGACTTATTGAGTAGATTAAGAAAGTTTTAGTGAGGAATTGTGGATAGATTTGGGGTAAGTCTTTGAGAATACTTGAGAGAAGAGTTGATTGATTGATTTGTTCAAACCTTGAGTTAAGGTTTGGGGTAGATCTAGCAAAGTTGATTTATGATTATATTAAGATTTGTGTTAAGTCTTGAGGATAGATTTGAGGACAGAGTTTTGTGTAGGTTTGAGAGTAGATTTATACCAGACCAGAGACAAATATTGAGCATATTTGTGCTAGACTGAAGGACTATGTTTAGTGCAAATTTGACATAGATATTGAGAAAATTTATGCTAGACTGAAGGATTGTGTTTAGTGTATATTTGAGACAGATATTGAGCAGATTTGTGCTAGATCAAAGAATTGTGTTTAGTGCAGATTTATCACAACCTAGGTCTACACACCTAGTTGTCAAAAACACAATTTTTTTTACTTAAATTAACATAAGCGTCATATATTTGTGTCTTAAGATACTCAATTGAATTAGTACATGGCATAGAGATTTCACACTTCAAGATCATCCACCACTATAGCTGGTGTCTTAAGTGCTCAGGATCGGCCAACTTCCTGCATAAGTTCACCATTTTAAGATATTTACTTCTAGTTATTCATTGATCCTGGTGAGGGGTTGCCCTTCTAGGGCCCATAAATCCTAGAAGGGTGAATGATGTACTTACCCAGTTCAAAGCATGTGTATTTGTAATCCTATTATTATTTGTGGAGGTCCATTGACTGTAGGATTTGAACTAGTGTTACTATGCCAGTACCTGATCCTTGACCTACAACTAAGGTTTGATTAAGGTCTACCATCACATGGCTATTGGACTAGATGTATCAAATCCAACTCTGGTTGATATTAATTATGCCCATACCATCTATCGCTAAACTATCCAACCACATAATCAGCTCTATGATCATGTTTCATGTTGGATTTTCCATAATCAGAGTGGATTTGTGATCATCCTAACATACTAGCTGATTGTCATCCTAGAGCGATGTCCCATACTGCCACTCTTTACTCTCAATATCATAAGACCTCTATCTTTTAATAGTTGGAGAACAGATGACATCGCTCTTCGTTAGTCTCCACCGTGGCTAAAGGAGTTGGGTAAGTAGCCCTACTTGGCAATATATCAACATAGCCCTAACTCGGCTTTTCAAAATTTTAAGGAGTTTTACTTTCGTTTGAGATTTTTCTCAATGTAGCATCCTTAGACGAGTTTAAACTCAAAGCATATGTTGTTATGCAAAGCCTAGAATTCAACCTCAAAATGATTTTAGGTATCTAAACCTTATTATAAATTAAAAATTCCATAGCTTCTTGTCATTTAGACATCACAAAGACTAATATTAACATCCTAAGATCTTATTTAATAAAACTTAAAATAAATTACAACCTATTCATTTATATATTAAAATAAAACTAACATAAATCTTTAAGTCCAATGCTTACGTTTTTAACTATGTCTTAAAACATTAAGCGCATTATAATATTTGAACATTCTAATTTTTCAAAGTTCCACATCATAGTTTAATAAGGTAAGAATACCAAAGAGAATCCCATTCATATTAAAAGAGCTTAAGTATCTATCCTTAAATTCCTAATTAATAAAATACATTCTTAAAACCCAATGAGCTTTATCTTAAATTAACAAGAGTCATTTATAAATCAATAAACTAATTCTAAGGAAAATTTTAACTTTAATATTAACTACATTATACTTGATGCTTGAGTACATAACATGGGGCTATCAATTGATTATATCTCAGCCATGCATTCGGTTGTGTTTCTGACTTGAAGACATATGATACCATTGGTAGTATTAGTAAGGCATCAGGGTCATAACCTAGAAACAAAAGCTCACACACATTCCCAACGTGATTGCTATATTTTGAAACAATTGCCAAAATTTCTCCCATGTTTATGGTTTGAAGGTTTCATTGGCACACGCAATGCGGTAACTATGATGTTTTATAAATGTAAGGTATAAGTAAAGAATTGGTTCTTGGTTTCTATTGTTCTAGAGTTTTAAACAGTCCTATTTTAGATATGCTAACTCCACACTTTTAATAATAATTTAAATGTTTACATCTTGTCTTCGATTAGAGCTAAGTATAAATGATGATTATCTACTGCTTTATCACGTCCCATCTACATTTGAAATTGAGCCTAAAATATGTATCACTGTTACCTATCCCATATCTACACTAAGTCTGATTTTAAAATAATTTCTAATTGTTTTAAATACCCTATCTGCCAACTTACCTTATATATATAATTTATACAACAAAAGCATTTTCAAGACAAGGAAAGCTTTCGGACTTACTATAATCAAGTTTCCTACACTTTCTTAAAAACGTCATTTTCAAATAGAGGAAAACAACACATATTTACATATTTAAAAAAAAAAAATCATTAATATTTATATTACAGCTACCCAGCACCCGTGTCTCTATTAATGTAAAGGCTTTTCTAGAGTTTGCTTTAGTACCCAGCATCATTTGGACTGTCGTACGCTTTAATCAAATCCATTCCTAAACTAAAGCAACTTCCAACACTTCAGCAATGTCCTATAATAGTAATTCCTTACATTATACAAACTAATACATAGTCTTTACTCATACACAGGCTTCTAATTATGAACCATATGTGACTAAATATTACACAGCGTTAGCAGCAATAAATTTTTATTACAAGATTGTACTACCATATCGCATACAGGTTACCTTATATTATAGGTATTTTTTTTCTAATAAAAATGCAGTTTGTTTCTATGAAACATATATTTTGAGCCTTGAAATCTCAATGCCCAGCGGCTGCTAATTTTTTCACATTCATACACATTTTCTCTCGTTGGAGTGTTTTTCAATATAATAAGGCATAGGAATTAAAAACAACAATGAAGTGCATAATAAATACAACAAGCCTCCATTAACAATGCATCCTTCAATATGGCTACTGATTAATAAATTAAATCACGTCCTCCCATTTTGTATCCACCCATACCATGGCAAGGGACAATGGAGATAGTGAACTTCAAGGTCAGCATGGCTCATGCAAGACTAATGCTAATACACTCACTAATTGTAAGTCTAAGTTTCAATTAACCTTAGATTAACATTAGACCAAAGGTAATAAACAAATGACATGAAAATTATAGCAAAAAATATATTAAACTAACCAAACGATAATACATTAACATAAACCTTATATAGGTTTAGAACTTGCATAATCATAGGAAAGGGAAGGTGGAGGAAGATCGAGGAGTTTAGAGAGAACGGAGGAGTAGGAGGTGGAGTGGGAGGTGGCAGCGAGCGTGGGGAGAGGAAGGGAGTGGAGTGATAAGGGAAAATGGATGGCAGGAGAGGAGGAAGGTGAATGGAGGGATAAGGAGAAAATGAAGGAAAGGGGGAAGGAAAAATCATGTCGACCATCCGACAAAATTAGCCGACAAAAGGTAAGCGTGTTCACACTGTGCTTAGAAAAACTAGTTTTTTCTAAGCCTGTTTCAAGCTAAGTCCTGTTCACACTTGCAACATTCTCCCCCTTAAAGTTGAGAGAACTCGACTATACGAGTCTCAGCACTTTACAAATTGAGCTTTAGCCAGACACCTTGGTGAAGATGTTAGCGACGTTCTCCAAAGTGTGGCAATAGTGAAGCTCAACAATATCGGTTTCCACCATATCTCGGATGAAGTGGTACTTCATATCAAAATGCTTTGATCTACTATGGTGGACATGATTGTATGCCAACTGAATGGCACTGATGTTGTCATAGAATATTCGAGTTGGACCACTTTGCTACTCTCCAATCTCTTCTAATACCTTTCAGAGCCATAGAGCTTGAGTACTAGCATGAGTCACCGCTATATACTTAGCTTCTGTTGAAGATAGTGCTACTACTGTTTGCTTCTTGGAACTCCAAGTTATTAGGCCTAAACCAAGACTAAAATAGTTACCCGATGTGGATTTTCTATCATCAATATTGCTGCCCCAATCACTATCACTAAAGCCTTCAAGCTTGATAGTATCACTTTTGTAGTACTTGGATTCCAAAATCTAATGTACCCTTCACATATCTCAAAATCCTTTTAGCTGCACTAAATGCAGCTCAGATGGATTAGACATAAATCTAGAAACAAGAGATACAACATACTAAATGTCTGGTCTGAGTGTTGGCGAGAAACATCAAACTCCCAATAATGCTTCTGAAAGTGGTCACATCAACTTTCGGTGCTCCATCATCCTTGCTTAATTGGATCCCATGTCCAATTGGAGTTGCAACTGATTTGCATTGCTCCATATAAAACTTTTGAATCATATCTCGAGCATACTTAAGTTGACAGATGAATATCCCCTGAATATTTCTAATGTACTTCCATTCCAAGAAAGTATTTCATCAAGCCAAGATCCTTCATCTCAAATTCCTGCATCATGGAGTGCTTGAACTCCATGTTAACTTTTTCATTACTACCCATAAAAATGAGATCATCCACATACAAACAAACTATGAGGATGTCATTTCCTTGATTCGGTAGTAGAGCGTGGGTTCATTTTTGCTTTTGATGAACCCATAATCTTTAAAGTACCCATCAATGCATGAGTACCAAGCTCTCGGTGCCTGCTTGAGGCCATAAAGAGCCTTCTTCAGTTTGTAAACAAGATGTTCCTTGTATTTCTCTTCAAATACCTATGGTTGCTCAACATACACTTCTTCTATCAAGTAACCATTTAGAAATGCACTCTTTACATCCATGTGTTGGATTGTCCATCCTTTGTGTGCAGCTAAGGCAAGAACTGTTCTGATAGTCTCCTGTCTGGCTACAGGAGAAAAAGTCTCTTCATAATCAATTCCATATTTCTGAGTAAATCCCTTTGCAACTAATCTCGCCTTGTGCCTCTCAATGCTACCATCAACATTAAACTTGGTCTTGTAGACCCACTTACATCCAACACATTTCTTTCCTTTAGGAAGCTTCACCAGCTCCCAAGTGTCGTTTTTTATAGAGGTGATCTCCTCTTTCATGGCATCTTGCCAAATCTTTTGAGTACAAGCCTTCTCATAACTAGAAGGTTCAAGCTGTGTATTAGTTAACAAAGCATAGTTAACTAAATCTCCCCTAGGTTCCTACTGGGAAACATCATCACCATACAAGTGCATATTTTCTAATCTTTGTAGAACAAAATTCATTTCACTAGCTTGACTCCTAGTGTATCTTTTTGAAAAATTCTTATCCAACATCCGATATGATGGATGATTCTCGTAGAGTTCTCTTACCTCTGGATGGAGAATCGATATCCATTGGTGAGGAACTTACTGATCTCTCATGGAGAAGGACTTGGTGAAGAAGTTGAATCAGAAGATGAACCTCGGATCTCTCGGGAGGAGATTGCTTACTTTTTGTGGTGTCTCGTTGTTGCACCTCGCTGAGAACCTACATCACTAGATTCATCATCACTAAAAATCTGAGGCTTACCCCATTCTCCCCCTTCATCAAAAATCACATCCTTGGAAAGCACAAACTTTCTTGTCCTGGGATTGTAGAGTCTATAAGCTTTTGTATTCTCACAATATCCTACAAAGATGCATGCTTGAATCTTTGGATCGAGCTTCTTTCTAAGCTCATCAGGAATGTGAGAATATGCCAATGAGCCAAACACTCTAAAATACTTAACATTTGGCTTTTTACCATACCAAGCTTGGTAAGGTGTTTGTCCTTCCAAACTTGAAGTAGGACTTCTGTTCAAGATATGTACGCCGGTCCTGGCTGCATCTTCCCAATATGAATTAGTCAAATGCTTCAGTCTGAAGCATAGACCTTGCCATATCCACAATGGTGTGATTCTTCCTCTCTCGTGACACCATTCTGTTGTGGAGTGTAGGCAGCTGTGAACTGCCTCTTAATGCCATGTTGCTTACAAAAATTCAAGAACTCATTAGAGGAGTATTCTCCTCCTCTATCTGATCTAAGACATTTTACAAAATATCTACTCTCACTTTCAACTCTTTTTTTGAAATTGACAAAGCATTCAAAGGCTTCATCCTTATATTTCAAAAAATATATCCAACACATTCTAGTAAAATCATCAATGAAGAGTAGGAAGTAAGAGTTGTTACCAAGACTCTTGGTCTGCATCGGACCACAGATGTCTGTATGCACTAGCTGGAGTGGATAGCTGGCCCGCCATGCTTGTCCATGAGGAAATTTTGATCTGGCATGCTTCCCAAGAGCACACCCTTCACAGACTTCCTTACTATCCTAAACTTTAGGAAGTCCGGTTACCATCGCTTGTGAAGTTAGCATTTTCAAACTAGCTGAATTCAAATGACCATATCTCAAGTGCCATAGGACACTTGGATTGGAAATAGCAACATTTGCTAACTTATCTCCCCCTGGATGGCTAAAATTTAAAGGAAATAATCTATTCTTTGACATTGGCACTTGTGTAATGATTCTATTACTATTATTTTTATCAAAAATAGTGCATTTACCCTCATCAAAAAGCAACTTGTAGTTCTTTTCTAACATTTGACCAACACTTAAAATATTGTGTTGAATATGGGGTGTGTAATAGATATCACTTACATGTTTGATGCCTTCTTTAGTTGGAACTGCCATGGCTCCAATGCCTTCAACTGCCAATGATTTATCATCTCCCAATTTGATGCTGGATTTGTATGAGGAGTTTAGAGTAGCAAAGAGCCCTTCTTTGCCACTCATATGGTTTGAACACCCAGTGTCCAAGATCCATGTATCATTCATGTTCTGATCTGCTTGACCATAAGAGAGAAAGAGATTTGTGGCCTCTTCCTCTTCTCCAAAATTTCCAAACTAACTGCTCTAGCTGCTACTAGTTCCTTGTGAAGTCTTTGTCCAACAATCACGAGCATAATGGCCAAGTTTGCCACAATTGTAGCAAGATTGTTTTGACTTATCTCCTCCTTTGCCTTTGCCTGATTGTTTTCCTCTATTTTGTTTTCCTCCTCTATTCTGTTGTTCACCTCTGTTTGAGAATCCTCCTCTGTTCTGATTTCCTCCTCTATTAGGAGGTCCACCTCTCTGATTATTTTTGCCTCTACCTCGATTCTGTCCTCTGCCACGACCTCTACCTCTGCCTTCTTGTGAAGCAAAGGCTTTATCATCTCCTCCATAACTTGTGGAAGGAGTTTGTTGTAACCTCTCTTCATGTGAGAGAAGTGAGCCAATTAGGGATTCAAAAGATAGAGAAGTTAGGTCTTTGGATTCTTCTATAATTATGGCAACTGAATTCCACTTAGGAAGAAGTGTCCTCAACACTTTCTTCACTATAACTTTAGGCTTTACATCTTCTCCTAAAGTGACCATCTTATCTACTACGGCTTTCACACGCACACAGTAATCACCAACCTTTTCACTCTCTTGCATTTTAAGAGTCTCAAACTCTCGTTTCAAGGTTTGTAGTTTAACTTGTTTGACTTGGTCACTACCCCTATAAATTTCTTTTAAAGCATTCCAAGAAGATTTAGCAATTATAAAAGAAGCTATTCTAGGGAAAATACTTCTATCAAGGGTGGCTTGGATATGATAAAGGGCGGAAGAATTATTCTTCTGTGCTTCCTTTCTAGCCCTTTTATCGACCACATTCAAAGCCGCCCATTCAAGCAACAGTAGGTTCAAGATATCCCTCTTCAATCACATCCCAAAGACCTTTGCCTATCAAAAGAGTTTTCATTTTAATTGACCAATACTCGTAATCACCACCATTGAACTCGGGGATTGGTAGACTAGTATTGGAAGCCATATTAGAAAGCAAACTTTATTGCAACTTCAAACAAGTAGTACAAAGAAGTACAAAATAGATCACTGATTTACTGATTTAAATCAAATCTAGCTTTCTTAATATGCTCACTAATTTGGCCTTCTTCTTCTCGAGGATCACCCAAAACTGGAAAGGTGAAATTGTCTACTTCATCATCACTAATTATAATGACTTCAAGTGCTGCTGCTGGTTCATAACTTCGTTTGAGAACATTTCGTTCTTCAATTGCAGGTTTCACCTCCACTGGTTCTTCTTCTTCTTCTTCTTCTTCTTCTTCTTCTTCTTCTGCTTCTTCTGGTTCTGAATTAGGAGAGCGTGGTGTATAGCTCTCACTTGTTTCTACTTCAGGAACTGCAGGTGTATAACTGTCACTTGACTATTCTTCAAGTACTATTTCAACCGTCTCGGATTCAACTATCCTTTGCTCGAATATATTATCTTCAAAATCTGCCTCGTAGCCAGAATCTGGTTTCCTCATATGAGCAATCACTTGATTCTCTAATTGGAAAAACACTGTATGAAGTCCATACCACTGGACTTTCCCGTCAAAGGAATCATGAGTCTCTCTTCTCAACAGAGAGAGTAATGCATTATAGCATCCGGTTGACCGGATCATCTACCTAGAATCACACCGTATGAACTGGGTTACAACTTAGTATGATGCCAAAAAAAAAAAATTTATATCAAATGATCTTTGCACCTTTTTAAAAAAAAATTCTAAAATTTGTTTTAATAAAGACTTTTAAAAAAAAATTAACAATTTCCTATATATATTTTTTTAATTATTATTATTTTTAAATGAAATGGATATTTAAAAAACAATAATCAAAAAACATATATAGAAATTATAATTAAAAAAAAAAAAAAAACCTTTTTAAAAAAAACAAAAAATTAAAAAAAATTAATTAAAAATTTAACCTTTTTTTTAAACCCCCCGCTGGGATTCGAACCGGTAACCTCCGCTAGCTACCCGACGATCTTAGCCGCTGCACCACGCAGCTTCGGATGGTAGCAAAGAAACAAACAACAATATTTAAACCTCCAATCAAAGCGAAGTCACAAAAAAAAAGTAACAAATTTTACCCCGATGGGATTCGACCCCGGGTCTCTGCTCTGCAAGGCAGGGAACTTCACCGCTAGGCCACGCTAGTCGGATGGTACAAAGCGGAAGGAGGTGAATCTTAAAGACGACGTGGATACAGGTTTGAAAAAAAAATCATAGTTTTTTAATCCCACATGCAGTGGGCAACTAGCTTTGCAAGGCTTTATCAAAGCCTGCAAATGCAGTTAGATTGATTGCCTTCGGGCAATCGATCCGCCAACATTTTGCCTGTTAGATGACCAATCAAACGCCACCATGTGGCACACACCAGAGCCCTCGTCCATGTCAACTGCCATGTCAACACGCATCCATGTTAGCCAACCATGTTAGCATGCCTCCACGTCAACCAGCCACGTCAGCCTCGTCCACATTAGCCAGCCACGTCAGCATCGATCCTCATGCTGCTAGCTCCACCACCACATCAATGTCTAGTCAGCTCTTGGTCAGCCTCGATCCATGTGCTGCTAGCTCCACCGCCATGTCAGCCTACTATCAGCTCTGTCGCCATGTCAGCCTACTGTCAGCACCGTCGCCACGTCAACGTCTAGTCAGATCCTCGGTATCCATGCGCTCCTCGGGATCCATGCGATAGCTACTCCGTGCGCTCCTCGGGATCCATTTGAATGCTACTCCACCACTCCTCAGGATCCATGCCTTCAACTTCCATGCCTTACCTCGGCCCTCGGGATCCGTGCCCCCTCGGCTCTGATACCAGTGTAAGTCTAAGTTTCAATTAACCTTAGATTAACATTAGGCCAAAGGTAATAAACAAATGACACAAAAATTACAGCCAAAAATATATTAAACTAACCAGACGATAATACATTAACATAAACCTTATATAGGTTTAGAACTTGCGTAATCATAGGAAAGGGAAGGTGGAGGAAGATCGAGGAGTTTAGAGAGAATGGAGGAGTAGGAGGTGGAGTGGGAGGTGGCAGCGAGCGTGGGGAGAGGAAGGGAGTGGAGTGATAAGGGAAAATGGACGACAGGAGAGGAGGAAGGTGAATGGAGGGATAAGGAGAAAATGAAGGAAAGGGGGAAGGAAAAATCATGCCGACCATCCAAAAAAATTAGCCGACAAAAGGTAAGCGTGTTCACACTGTGCTTAGAAAAACTAGTTTTTTCTAAGCCTATTTCAAGCTAAGTCCTGTTCACACTTGCAACACTAATGCATGATGCATTTTATTACTACATAGTCCACCAGGTTTGCTATATTTTAATTTTTATATTCTAGACAACAATATGAACATTCAAGCTTTCAAATAAAATTCAATTTTTTTCTCTTTAGAAAACACGCTAAACATTCAAGAACATAAACACAACTGTGGAAACATAAGCTTCCAACCAAAAAATACAAAATTTTAAAATATTGAACCTAAATAAGCGGAGCACCCTCTCAAAAATTTTGCCAACTATCATGGACACTTAAACTAGCAATTTGCTTTCAAGCTTTCACCAAGCTAATTAATAACCAATGCTCTTCCCATTTGAGGCCTTGGTTATAAAGGTGTTGAAGATCATTCTCTGATGAACACATTGGCACTCCATGTTCGATTAGGAATATTGACGAGCATCCATCGTAGGGCATGAGAGATTTGTTTCAACTAAAATTTAATTTAATTTTATATTAGTTTATCCTTAAGGCATTTTAATAATGTAATCACATAGTTTTCTATTATCATTATTATTTATTTTTTATTTGTGGAAAACATCCCAAAAGGGATGCCACTTTCGGGTAAGACCCAAGGAGGCAGGGGTATCCATTCCGCCAAAAATGCCCAGGACTCGGACCTGGCCTACCACCTTTGACATACTCAAGGAGCAAACAAACACACAAAACCAAATTAAAAAAAGTAAATAACAACAAAAATAATAAAATAAAATAAAAAACATGCTCCTTGAGTGTGTCAAAACCAAAAGCACAACCAAACACGCACAATAAGATAAAAGAAACCACAACACAAACCACATAGAAAAACACAAGAACCACATAACAAAACACAAACAAGACAAAAACAACAGAACACTACAAAGACATAACCCAAAAAAACATGAAAAATAAACACAACCAAAACCTAAAAAATAAATAAAATAAAATAAAAATAAAAATAAAAATAAAAACAACCAACAACAGACAATAAACAAAAACAAAAAACATAGAAAACACTCACACATAAAAAAATGAAATAACACAAACAAAGAGAAACCCAAGAACAAGAACGAAAAAAACACAAGAACAATAACAAAAAACATAAAAAAAAAACAAAACAACAAAAACACAAGAACAACAAAAAACAACACAAAGAACACAAAAACAAAACAAAACAAAAGAACCCACCCACCTTAAAAAACTAAACAAAAAAACAAAGAAGACAAAAGAAAAAAAAATGAACAAAACAATGACCTATCTAGACCGAAGACTATTAATGCAAGAATCAACAGAGGAAACAAAATAAAGAATAGAATGAGCTAGGGAACTAAAAAAACCGAATGAACCAAAGAGAAACAAAAAAAAAAAACAAGAAGAAACTAGGTACCTTCATAACTGGAGCCATCCAAAGAAATGATAGAAAGAAGAGCTTCCCTAATTTGAGAAGCCCACCATATAGGAGGGTGGCCATAACAAGTAAGATCACCTTTGTCCAAAGCCCAATTAGCTAAAGCATCAGCACTCTTGTTTTGATCTCTGACCACATGATTGTAATCAACTTTCAAAAATCCCATCCTGGATTAACCGAATCTTCTCAATAATTCTTTTTATTCTCCAATCCACCTTATGATTCTTAGAAGGAGTCTTCAAGAGATTAATCATAAGTTGAGAGTCGACTCAACTAACACCTTTTCCCATCCAACCTTAGTAGCCTCCTGAAGGCCTCTAAGGATACCATACCCCTCAACAAGGTTATTGGAAAGAATACCCAAATTCTCAAGCAAAAGTAAAAACCAGGGAGCCATCCGAAAGTCTACCAATTCCTCCCACATCGGCTTTTCCAGGGTTCCCTCTAGAGGCTCCATCAGTATTGACTTTTCCAAAATCCTTAGGAGGAGGTTGCCAATTTCTAGTCCTATCCATATTACTAATACTCACATTCCCTTTAAGTTGGTTGCCCTTAGAAGGTTTAATCTTCAATCTTTGCATCACTTGATCCCATCTTTGGTGGGAGTTTTGGGGGTGATTAAGGAGTTGATGGACTGATTCAACTAAGTTGGCTATGGTCTTTTGCCAAATATAGTGAATATCCTTCCTATCTTGATTAAAAATTTGGTTGTTCCTTTCATTCCAAATATTCCAAAGAAGAATGGTAGAACCCATCCAAACTAACTCGCCTAATAAAATGATCAACACCCTCTTGATTAGGCCAATCCCTCCAAAGCTGTTCAAAAGTGAAAAAATTGGACCACTGTAAGCCAAGTAAAGTTGCCATTCTCCTCCATAGCTCAGAGGCTAAAGTACACTCAATAAAAATATGGTTGATATTTTCTACATTCTCTTCACACATTTCACATCTAAAAGGGCCATGAAAACCACGCTTCATAAGTTGCTCACCAGTAAGCACCCTACGATGCAATAAAAGCCAATTAAAGAACCTCACCTTAGGCCAGAGCTTTTGAGCCCACAATTGAGAAAATATGTCAGAAGAATGGTTGGGATTATTATGGCATAAGGTCAAATAACCTTGAGCAACCGAATACTCACCCTTAGTAGTGTTGTTCCATCCAAAACAATCTTTTTCATGGGACCAAGAGAGGGATCTCATATGAAGGATGCCTTGGATATCTTGTCTTTGCCTTTCTGGGATTTGAATAGGCCAGTCCTCAATAGGGATCCAATATCTACCAACCTTTGAATTACCAAGTATGGTATTGAAAGTAATTAGCCACCTTTATCCAATTAGCTCGGTGAAGCTCCTCCATCCAAGGCCTCCAATCGGGAAACTGAGTTATCAAAGGCTTGTGACCATCCCAAGAATCTGTCCAAAAATTTGCATGTTGACCATTATGAATGATCCAAAATAATTTTTTCTTTATCAAATCCTCACCAGCCTTAAGAACTGCTAAAATGGGAGAACCTTTGGTAGGAAGTTGATAGCGAACAAGGTCTTCAGGACTTTTGTTCTCAAGATATTTAGCACGGAGATTATTGGCCCAAAGAGCATTGGGGTTATGCAACATCCTCCAATATAATTTAGCAGCTAAAGCTTTGTTGTTATTAATTGAAGACCAGAATCCTAACCCCCCTTCACTCTTAGGAAGACATAAAGTATCCCATTTCACCAAGGCCCATTTTCTTTTCTCCTTAGTACCACTCCAAAGGAAACGATGACTCGATTTGATCCAATTCTCGAAGAACAACCTTTGGGATATTCAAAATGGAAGAAACATAAATAGGAATAGCTTGAAGGACTGATTTTACCAAGGTGATTCTACCCCCATAAGAAAGCCACTTGTTGGTCCACTTTCCAATTTTCTTCTTGACTTTGTCCAACAACCAATTCCAATCTTTATTTTTCTGCCTTTGAATATTTATGGGAATACCTAAATAAGTGATTGGAAGAGAGGTCTTCTTATATCTTAATTTATCCAAGACCATGGATTCCTCGTCTAGCAGAGCAGTGAAAGAAAATAACTTTAGATTTGTCTTCATTGATCAACTGCCAGTAGCCTTAGAAAAACAGCTAATGATTTGCTTAATATTAGAAGCTTCCTTAATCGTAGCTTTACCTAAAAGGGTAGAGTCATCCACAAATTGAAGATGAGAGATAGGTCTAGCTCCATGAGCAATGGTAACTCCCTCAAGGGTTTTGTTTTCCCTCTTTTTGGTTATAGTCCTACCCAAGCATTCAGCAAGAATGATGAATAAATAAGGGGATAGCGGGTCACCTTGCCTAATACCTCTGGAAGCCGGGAAAGACCGAGAAGGCCTGCCATTGATAAGAACTAAGTAGGAAACCGAAGAGATACATCCCATAATCCAATCCATCCAATCCTTAGAGAAACCAAATTGCCTCAAAACTTTGATAAGGAAGTGCCAATCCACTCTGTCATAAGCTTTGGATAAGTCTAACCGGATGAACATAGAAGGAGAATTTTGCATATCCATGGAATGGATGGCTTCCCGAGCAAGAACTATCTCATCTACTATTTGACGTCCTTCCACATATCCCCCTTGCTCTGGGGAAATAATCTTATGCAAAAGAGGCTTCAACCTTTCTGCCATGATTTTAGTAATAATTTTGAGAAGAACATTACATAAAGCAATAGGTCTAAAAGCTGAGATATGATCAACCTCTTGAGCTTTTGGAACAAGAGTAATATAAGTTTTATTGATAACCTTCAAAATTTCTTTGGATTTCCTGGCTTCTTCCACCACCTCTAATAAATCAACATGAAGGATATCCCATAACTCTTGGTAGAACTCAATAGGAAAACCATCAGGACCTGGGGTTTTCCCTTTTTGCATTTTAAAAACTACTTGTTGAAGCTCATTGATAGTAACAGAGCAGTCAAAATAGAGTTCTCCTCGAAGTGATAAGAGAAGGGATTGCTTGAAGAACATTTTGTTGTGAAGCTGAGTCAAGAGGAGTAGCAAGAAAAAGATTGGAAAAGTAATCAACAACAATAGAGTTCATGCCATCCCAAGTATAAACAACATCTCCAGAATCTGATTTTAAGGAAGAAATAAAGTTGTGAGATCTTCGAGCTAGAAGAGATTTGTGGAAGAAATTTGTGTTTCGATCTCCTTCTTTGAGCCATTGAATTCTAGATTTTTGCTTCCATAAGATTTCTTCTCTTTTTTCCCATTCCTCTAACCGAGTTGTGAGTTTAATTTCATCTCGCACTTCTCTTCTCTCGTGAGGCCATCTAAACGGATTTTCTTATTCAAATTTTCAAGATGAGCAATAACTTCATGTTTTTTTTTATGAACATCCCCAAACTCTTTCCAGCTCCAAGTCTTGATTTTGGATTTAATGTATTGCAGTATTTTGGCAAAACAGAACATCTTAGTCCCATGCCTAGGTTTACCTTCCTTCCACCATTGTTGCACACGAGGTCTCAAGGAAATGTCTCTAAGCCACATTAATTGAAAACGAAAAGGAGAGAAACTCACATTGGTTTTCCACATTTCCACCATGATCGGCCAATGATCCGAACCAACATTATTAAGAGTCTTCACTTTAGGAATGTGACCATGGATTAAGAAATTTTTAGAGAGCAAAAACCTATCCAATCTCTCCATTATACAAGCTAAGCCTTGCCTTCTCGTTAGACCAAGTCATAAGGCCATTATCTCGGTTGGATATCCACAAGATGGAGGTTTGCAATATATTCGCTCATGAGGTCAGTACTTTTGTCCAAATTTCTATTTCCCCCATTTTCTCATCCAGAGAGAGGATGGTATTGAAATCTCCTCCGATCAAGATCCAAGCTTTAGGAAAATGAGAGATAATATGAGTAATATCCTTCCACTGTCTTCTTTTTTCCTCCAAAGAAGTCGGGGCATAAACAGTAATGCAGAGCATAATCTGGTTGGAATGTCTACTTTGAATAGCTATAGCCAACAAACCCCAACCGCCAACCATATGGTGAATAACTACCTCTTTTGGGTCCCAAAGACAAGCAATGCCACCCGAAGTCCCTTGGGAACCGAGGGAAACCACTTTTCCAACTGGCCAAATTTTACTGGCAATTAAGTCCATATCCTCCATTGACATCTTTGTTTCTTGAAGGAAAACAAGATGTGGATGATTTATCTCGAATCATTCTTCTAATTTCATTTTGTTTTGAAAGACTCCCTTTGAGTCCTCTAATATTCCAAGTGATGATCTTCATTAATACCAGGGCTAAAAATGTTGGGAAGGGCATTAATCTTACCTTCCTCTACAAGCTTTTCACCTTCTTTTACCATATGATATTGATTGGTCTTGCGACCTACTTTTTTATTAGAATCCATCTTCAATTTTTTTTTCCCTGTTTCTTGACTTATTCCAATTGAATCTGAGATGGCTTCTAACCTTGAAGAATGCTCATACACAGCCAAAATTTTACTAGATGGTTCAATGGAGTCTATATTGGGACCTGCATTATTTGAAGTTTTGACATTTGAAATATTGTTTTTCTTGTGTAAATTTTCTCCTTTTTTTTCTCGTTGAAAACCTTTGATTTGTTGGTTTGTCTCTCGAGTTCTTTCCTTCATATTTAAATTGTGTTTCTAAGATTTCAGTTTCCATTATTTCCTCTTCCTCACTTGGGACATCATTTGTGGAAAGGATTTCAAACATATTAGCAAATGACTTTGATTGATCCTTCATTACCGGTTTTTTCTGAGTGTTCTTCTTCTTAGGTATTTGGAAACCTCGCTGAGTTTATATCTTCTTTCTTTTGATCAGGAATTTTATTTGGGCAAGCACCGGCCAAATGACCATATTCATGGCAAATTCTACAACGAAAAGGAATGTTCTCATAGTCCACTACTTGCTCCCAAGTGTCTTCCCCAAATTGTAATGTGATCTTTTTAGGTAGGGGTTTGTCAAAATCCATTAAAACACAAATTCGAGCATAAATAATATGTTCAAAATTTTGAGTACAATCAGCAATCATCATAAAAGTTCCTAAAGAGTTTCCAATTGAAGAAAAAATAGTAGGATTCCAAAATTCAATAGGGAGGCCAAAGAGTCTAACCCACACGGGAGCTATAGAAGGCATCTCTTCTTCGGCTTTAAATTTAGTATGCCAGTGGCTTCATGAAAAGCCCTCCCTTCCAAAAAACCAAGGACCCCCTTGAAAAGTTTTCTCTCTATCTTCATTATTAGCAAATAAAACAAGAAAATAACCATTTGGATAAATAGAGATTTGTAACTCACCTTTAGTTTTCCAGCTTTTTGCAGCCCAGACTTTGAAAGCAGATAGACTCGGACGAAAACCCACGAACCGACAAATTAGTCCTCTTTTTTCCAAATCTTCAATGCCAGTCCGAATGTTACCCATATCAAGCTTAACAATAGGAGTTCCATCAGCCGCTTTAAGACATCCCGACTCCATTTTCCCGGGATCAATCTTAGGCATTCTTAGAGGTTTATGAGAAGCCCTAATATTGATATTAGCATTGGGCCGAGGCTGTCCACCATGAAGGGCATCCCTAAAATTCATTTTTGGGACCGAGTCTTCAAAATTCTTACCCTTGACAGGGGTTTTCACAGTAGAATTATTTTGTGGGTGCACCTTAGCACCAGATTCACTTGAGATATGAGCCATTTTTTGATCAACTGCTTGAAACTTATTTCGTGGTCTCTTTAATCCTTGCCCTAGACGTCGTGGAAAGGTATGGTTTTCACTTTTCTTTTGTGCAGCAAATTGGAAGCCGTTGTCACTCAAGTTCACAGTATGATCCGTTGAAAGACAAATTTCTAACCCATCTTGTATCCCCTGCAACATTTCCTGCTAAAATATTGAGCATAAACCACAAAAATATTGGCCGCTAGGGCCCGAAGGCCCTAAAAACCAACCTCTGGAGCCGCTTGCACTCAACCCAGATGAAACCCTCGCATAGCCGCTTGCCAAATATATCGTTCACACATAGGGATGCGCTAGGATCTGTGTTGCTCCAAATGATATGAAAATTGGTGGAGACGTTCTAGGGTTTTTCAGGCATCTACCCTCAAAATTTTAGCTCAATCCGAGTTCGGATGAGTGAGATATGGCCGAAACGAGTTCGGCAGTTTGGGCAGTCCTACGAAAAACGTCTCAACCCTCCTCTTCTTATTTCTTATTTATTTATTTATATTTTAAATTATTATTATTTATTATTTATTTTAAATTATTTAGGTTAAATTTTATTAAGAAATATAAATTAATTTTTTTTTTTTTAAAACAAATTACTAATTTCATCCAGTAATAAAAATGCACTTATACAAATAGGCAAAATGTAAGCACAAGCAGAATGTCCTATATAATTTTTTTATAGTGGGCTTCCATGTACCCATGAGCCACAGTGCCAGAGGCATGACATCATATCCCATATTACCTGACACTTTCGATCATTGTCCTCGCTAGGGGTGGGTTTTTGCCTCATTCGGTTTTCCAGCTACAGAGTGGAACCTGCACCTGCAGTCACAAATACTCACAACAAAATAAAATTCATTGAGAAAAATATAATAAATAATGGGGTTGTTACATTCTTCCCCTCCATAAATTAGCACAGTCCCTGTGCTAGCCAGTTAGCAATACAAGTTTCAAATTAATCAAGCATACAATCATAAGTAACAGCCATAAATTAAGCAAATTACATATAATATCATAATATAAACATTCTGGATATATATCAAAATATTTTAACAATATTCAATTGTATTTTGATCATCATTTCTCAAAAAAGAAAGGAAATTGGTTTTTCATAACAACATCTTCCCAAGTGGTATTTCTCTCAGAGTAGTTGTCCCACTGAACCCTACACTGTTCCACTGTCCTCTTTCTCAATAGTTTTGTTTCGTAACCCAAAATTTTAACTGGTCGAACGTCAATGAGTTACGGGTATGACATCTGTAAATGAGATACATCCAGAACATGAGATCAACTATAATCACAAATCACACCACTTCTGTTATAGCACATCGAACAGGTGCAGTTGTCCTCCAAGATGTTGATGCTCTGCTTTGACCTTTTGACATTCCAGGTATCTTGCAATGAATTGAACCACATCCTTATTCATCCCAGGCCAGAATAGTCTTTTTTCAAATTTTACCTCATCTTAATTACCCCTGGATGGATAGAATATGGTGCATAATGAGCTTCTTGCAGGATAGTTCTTTTAATACCTTCATCATTGGGTACTATTATTCTATTTTAGAAATACACTAGATCCTGCTTGATATTATAATCCGCGTGTTGACCCAGTTCCCGCTCAACACTGTTACGGTATTGACTACAAATTCATTATTTTTTTGCATTTCCTTGATCTACTTATTCAGATCATATTGACATTTTGTAAGTGCTGATATATGTCTTCTTCTGCTGAGGGTATCTACCAGTTTATTTTCTTTCCCTTTGATATATTCAATACCAAAGTCTTATTCAGCCAGGAACTCCATCAATCTTCATTTTCTAGAGTTTAGCAGAGGTTGAGTAAAAATATATCTCAAAATTTGATGATCATTTTTAAGCTTAAGGGGCTTTCCTAGCAGATAGTGCCTCCAAATATTAAGAGCATGGACTACAACAACTAGCTCCAAGTCATGTATAGCATAGTTTATTTCATGTTTCTTGAGCTTCCTGGACTCATATGCTACTATGACCTCATCTTGCATAAATATGTCATCTAGTACCTCTAGAAAGGCATCAATACACACTGTAAATAAATTATTAGGATCAGGTATCCTTATTATGGGTGTGGTTGTCAATTTATCATTAAGAATTCTGAAGGCTTCTTCACACTGTACTGACCACTTAAATGTTTTTCATTTTCTCTGTAGGTTGGTAATAGGAAATGCAACCTTTGAGAATCCCTTAACAAATCATCAATAATATCCAACCATCCCCATAAAACTTCTTACTTCATAAACATTGGTAGGGGCTTGCTAGTCTATTATGGGTTCAATCTTCTCAGGATCTACTGTTATTCCTTTTTCTGAAATAATGTGTCCCAAATACTGAACTTGTGGTGTATAGAACTCACACTTGGACAATTTACCATATAATTAGTTTTTCCTAAGGACTTCCAAAACTATCCTCATGTGTTGATCATGCTCTTCCTTATTTTATGAGTAAATTAAAATATCATCTAAGAATATCAACACAAATCAATCCAGTTGCTCATGAAACACGATGTTCATCAAATTCATAAATGCAGCTGGTGCATTTGTTAACCTAAATGGTAATACCGTGAAATCATAATGTCCATAGTGAGTTCTAAAAGTGGTCTTGTATGTATTTTCTTCCTTGATTCTTAACTGATGGTATCCTGACCTAAGGTCAATCTTGGAAAATATTGTAGCCCTCATCAACTGATCAAACAAATCATCAATTCTGGGTAAGGGATACTTGTTCTTAACTGTCATTTTATTAAGCATCCTATAATCAATGCACAATCTTAGGGATCCATATTTATTTTTAACAAACAACACTGGTGCTCCCCATGGTGAGACACTAGGCTTAATATGCCCTTTCTCTAGCAAATATTGCAACTGAGTCTTAAGTTCTTGTAGTTCTAGGGGTGTCATACGATAAGGAGTTCTGACCATTGGAGTTTCTCCTGGTATAACCTTAATTGAGAAATCAAATTTCCTTTTTGGGGGTAATCCAGGTAGGTCTTCAGGAAAGACATCCCTAAATTCACTCAAAACTAGATACTGCTAAAATAAAACGGAGCTTGAATCAGTTTCCTCTTTCTTATTTAACTTGACCACATATATTCTACATCCTTTCCTTAAGGCTCTTTTGACTTGCATTGTGGTCATCAAATGGGGTTCAAAATATGTTCGATTACAAAGGATACAGATTCACCGATTAACGTCATCCATAAAATCCATCCATATTTCCTCAAAATTTAACAAGGTTTTATGGGCTTTTAGCCAGTATACTCCTAGGACTATATCGAAGGCATGTAAGGGAGCCACATATAGGTTCTAGTTAATTACCTTGAGGTATGTCTATTTGAGGGTCGAATAGACATTGGTTAACCATGTAAGTTTATCCTAAGCCATACTCGACTTGTCACCCTTTGGCCATAACCCCAAGTTTTATAGGTATGTCTTTCAAAATACTATTTGAAATGAAACTATCTATTGCACCACTATCAATCAAAATGTGTACATCTCTTTTACCTAGTTTTTCTTTAATAAGAAATGGAGTGGCTTGACCTAAAATGTTAGGTTTACCTATAGAAGCAAATATTCTATGTGGGGATTCTTCAGTGGAATTTCTTCGATCAGCTCTATTTGGGCATTATCTTGAAAAGTGGTGTAATGCTTCGTATGAATAACATGTGTTTGGTCCCACATTATTATCCCCTTCCTTACCCTAATTACTATTTCCACCTTGTTCTTGGTAGTTCTTTTGATCTAGCTGGCCTTTGTTCCCCTAGAATTTTCCTTTGTTTATATTGTTATCATTTATGTATCATCCACCATATCTAAACTTTCGTTGTTGATCTCTTCCCTTATTTTTCTTAGGGTATCTTCTTTTCTTGGAATTTTCTCTTTCAACTTGTTGGTAATAAGCCCTTCTTTCTGACTTACCTCCTCATACTGAGTAGCATCATAAGCAATTGTTAATGTTTCGAGTACTTTTCGCCCAATTGGCTGACTGTATTTTGGATGTAGCCCCATTACAAATTTATGAGCTTTAAATTTTTCTTGACCATCATATTCTGGGGTGTACTTCAAAAGTTGCACAAAATTATGATAGTACTCAATTACTGTCATATTACCCTGACATAAATTAGTGAATTCCCCATGCTTTTCAATATAAAATTGAGGTGTAAGGAAGTGATCCTGGAATTCTCTTTTAAACTCTTCCCATGGAATATATGTGGCTTCCTTTTGTGTGATTTTCTTATATGTGGTCCACCAATCTCTTGCTAGACCTTGTAGGTGTGCCATAGCCCATGTTTTTTTGGATTCTGAGTAAAGTTACTAAATTGAAAAATATCCCTCGACTTCACTTAGCCAGTTGACAATATTTTTTCCATCACCTCTACCATCAAATTTGGAAATATTCAACTTATTAATTTCCTTTTGCAGTTCTACACCAACTTTCCTTCTTGAGGAACCTTTTAGAAACTCACTTTTTTGGTTTCTTTTCCCTTAGATAAATTCTTAATGACTTTTTATTGTTGGGTGATTATTTCCTACTGTTGGGCCATCTGTACCCTTTGTTGATCCATATGCTCACATATTTGAGCTTTATGGATTTCCATTTTCTCACATTGTTTATTTAGTTGCTCTTGCATCAGCTAAATCATTTGAGCCATATTCTCATCATTTTGTGTAGCCCTTACAGCTACAAAATATTTCTCTTTCCTGACCACCCACCATGGTACATCAACAACTTGCATCCTTTCAGACTCTCTTACGAGTCCTCTTAGTCTCTTTATTGGGACTTTTGCAATTTCCTCTTACAAGTTAACACTAATCCTCCTCAAAGTCCTTGCCATACCTGGCATCAAAATATTTATGTTAGAACAATTTTTTTTATGTTTATTAGCCCAAGGTTTCACAACCTAGGTTTTGATACCAACTATCACAACCCAAGTCTACACACCTGGTTTTCAAAAACATAATTTTTTTTTTGCTTAAATTAACATAAGTGTCATATATTTATGTCTTAATATACCCAATTGAATTAGTACATGGCATAGAGTTTTCACACTTCAAGATCATCCACCACTGTAGTTGGTATCTTAAGTGCTTGGGATCAGCCAACTTCCCACATAAATTCACCATTTTAAGATCTTTACTCCTCTTTCAAGTTATTCCTTGATCTTGGTGAGGGGTTGCCCTTCCAGGGCCCATAACTCTTATAAGGGTGAACATTGTACTTCCCCAGTTCAAAGCATGTGTATTCACAATCCTATTCTTATTCATGGAGTTCCATTGACCGTAGGCTTTGAACTAGCATTACGATACCAATATCTAATCATTGACCTCTAACTAAAGTTTGATTAGGGTCCGTCATCTCATGGTTGTTGTACCAGATGTCTTAGATCCAACTTCGATTGATGGTAATTCTGCCTATACCATCTACCACTAAACTATCCAACCACATAATCAACTCTCTAATTATGTCTCATGTTGGATTTTCCACAATCAGAGTGGATTTGTGAGCATCCTCACATACTAGCCGACTTTCATGCTGTATTGATGTCCCATACCACCACCCTTTACTCTCAATAGCATAAGACCTCTGTCTTTTAATATCTAGAGAACAAATGATATCATTCTTTGTTACTCACCACCATGGCTAACGAATTTGGGTAAGTAGCCCTGCTTGGCAATATATCAACATAGCCCTTACTCGGCTTTTCAAAAGTTTTAGGAGTTTTACTTTTGTTTGAAATTTCGCTCAATGTAGCATCCTTATATGAGTTTAAACTTCGAAGCATATGTTGTTATGCAAAGCCTAGAATTCAACCTCAGAATGATTTTAGGTATCTAAACCTTATTATAAATTAAAAATTCCATAGCTTCTTGTCATTTAGACATCACAAATATTTATATTAACATCCTAAGATCTTATTAAAAAAAATAAAAATAAATTACAACCTATTCATTTGTATATTAAAATAAAGCTAACATAAACCTTAAAGTCCAATGCTCATGATTTTAACTGTCTTAAAACATTTAGCACATTATAATGTTTGACCATTCTAATTTTTCAAAGTTCCACATCATAGTTTAATAAGGTAAGAATACCAAAGAGGATCCCATTCATATTAAAAGAGCTTAAGTATCTATCCTTAAATTCCTAATTAATAAAATACATTCTTAAAACCCAAAGAGCTTTATCTTAAATTAATAGGAGTCATTTATAAAATCTATAAACTAATTCTAAGGATAGTTTTAGCTTTAATATTAACTACATTATACTTAACGCTTGAGTACATAACATGGGGCTATCAATTGATTATATCTCAACAATGCATTCGGTTGCATTTTTGACTTGAAGATATATGAGACCATTGGTAGTATTACTAAGGCATTGGGGTTGCAACCCAGAAATGGAAGCTCACATGCATTCCCAACGTGATTGCTATCTTTTGAAACAATTACCAAAATTTCTCCCACGTTTATGGTTCAGATGTTTCATTGGCATATGCAATGCGAAAACTATGATGTTTGATAAATGCAAGGCATAAGTAAAGAATTGGTTCTTGGTTTCTATCATTCTAGAGTTTTAGACAATCCTATTTTAGATATTCTAACTGCACACTTTTAATAATAATTTAAATGTTTACATATTGTCTACGATTAGAGCTAAGTATGAATGATGATTATCTACTGCTTTATTGTGTCTCATTCGTGTTTGACATTGAGCCTAAACTATGTATCATTGTTACCTATCCCATGTTACCTATCCTATATCTACACTAAGTCTGATTTTGATATAATTTCTAATTGTTTTAAATACCCTATCTGCCAGCTTACCTTGGATATATAATTTATACAACAAAAGAATTTTCAAGACAGTAAAGCTTCCGGACTTACTATAATCAATTTTCCTACACTTTCTTAAAAATATCATTTTCAAATAGAAGAAAACAACACATATTTACATATATATATATATATATATATATATATATATATATATATTTTTAATCATTAATATTTATATTACAACTACCCAGTACCTGTGTCTCTATTAATGTAAAGGCTTTTCTAGAGTTTGCTTTAGTACCCAGCATCATTTGGACTGTCGTAGCCATTAATAGAATCCATTCCTAAACTAAAGCGACTTCCAACACTTAAGTAATGTCCTATAATAGTAATTCCTTACATTATACAAATTAATACATAGTCTTTATTCATACACATGATTCTAATTATGAACCATATGTGACTATAAATATTACACATCATTAGCAACAGTAAATTTTTATTACAAGATTGTGCTACCATATCGCATAAAGGTTACCATATATTATAGGTATATTTTTTTTTCTAAGAAAAATGCAGTTTATTTCTAATAAAAATACATTTCGAGCCCTGAAATCTCAATGGCCAATGGCTGCTAATTTTTTTCACATTCATACACATTTTCTCTTGCTGGAGTATTTTTCAATATAATAAGGCATAGGAATTAAAAACAACAATGAAGTGCATAATAGATACAACAAGCCTCCATTAAAAAATTGTCCTTCAAGATGGCTACTGATTAATAAATTAAATCATGTCCTCCCATTTCATATCCACCCATACCACGACAAGGGATAGTGGAGATAGTGAACTTCAGGGTCAGCATGGCTCATGCAAGACTAATGCTAATACACTCACTAATGCATGATGCATTTTCCTACTGCACAGTCTATCAGGTTTGCTATATTTAATTAATATTATAGACAACAATATGAACAGTTAAGATTTCAAATAAAATTCAAAAAAAAATTCTTCAGAAAACATGTCGAACATTCAAGAACATAAACGCAATCATGGAAACATAAACTTCCATCTAGAATATAGAGAATTTTAAAATATTGAACTTGAATAAGTGGAGCACCATCTCAAAATTTCTGCCAACTGTCGTAAACACTTAAACCAATGATTTACTTTCAAGCTTCCACCAAGCTAATTATTAACCAATGCTCTTCCCATATGAGGCCTCGGTTATAAAGGTGTTGAAGGTTGTTCTTTGATGAACACATTGGGACTCCATGTTAGATTAGGAATATTTGCGAGTGTCCATCGTAGGGCATGATAGATTTGTTTTAAATAAAATTTAATTTAATTTTATATTAGTTTATCCTTAAGGCAGTTTAATAATGTAATCACATAGTTTGCTATTATCATTATTTCTTATTTATTTATTTATATTTTAAATTATTATTATTTATTATTTATTTTAAATTATTTAGGTAATTTCATTAAGAAATATAAATTTAATTCTTTTTTTTTAAACAAACAAATTACCAATTTCATCCAGCAATCAAAATGCACTTATACAAATAGGCAAAATGCAAGCACAAGCAGAATGTCCTATATGATTTTTTTATAGTGGGCTTCCATGTATCCACAAGCCATGGTGCTAGAGGTATGACATCATATCCCACCTTACTTGATGCATTCGACCACTGTCCTCACCAGGGGTGGGATTTTACCTCGTCCAAATAACCAGCTATGAAGTGGAACCTGCACCTACAGTCATAGATACTCACAATAGCATCAAATTCATCGAGAAAAAGATAATCAATAATGGGGTTGTTACAATATTTGAGGTAGATATTGAGCATATTTGTGCTATACTGAAGGACTATGTTTAGTGCATATTTGAGACAGAGATATTGAGCAGATTTGTGCTATACCAAAGGACTGTGTTTAGTGCAAATTTAAGATAGAGATTGAGTAGAGCTAGGAGTAAGCTTTGGAGGTGATAGAGCAGAGGATAGTAGTCTCTAGTGGATAGAGATCCATTAGCTAGGGTAGTGAGGACAAAGGTCTTATGAGTGAGGATAGGATTCTTTAGTGGAGAGAGATCCACAAGCCAGAGTAGTGGAGACAGTAGTATTCTATAGGATCACTAGTCAGGGCAGAGGAGAAGGAGTTCTCCTATAGATAGAGATCCATAAACTAGTTGAGGGGATTGTTTTCTCCCATGGATAGGGATCCACAAACTTTATTAAGGGATTGGTGTCTCCTTTGAATAGCGGTCCATAAATATTGTAATAAGGAAGGATTCCAAAGAGAATTGTTGAGAAAATTTAAGTGAAATATTTTCTCTGTGGAGTAGCCCACATTGGGTGAACCATGTTAAATTGGTTTCTCTATTGTGTGTGGTTATTTTTACATTGCTTTTATTACTGTTGTTGATATTGCCATCGATATATTGCATAATATTATTTGGGAAATAAAAGTAAAAAATGATCTTATACTGTTCACACCCCCTCTCAGTATAAGCTTGTGTTTTTCAAATATAATAGAGCTACTCCCTATAAGACAACATGACCATTAAAGGAAGAAGCTTTCTTGGTTTAATGATGACCAACAATGCATTTTTCATCACACTAATGGCCACACCACAAATAAGTGTATTACTATCAAGAATGTGGTACAAGACCAAGGTCATATAATGGTCGATGGTCCTGAACAAGCAACATCTTCTAACAAAGATTTCGGTATATTCCAAGACCCCCTACCTAAAAATAGATAAAAAATTATCAATCAAGTGTAGTACAAGATTATCCCTCCACCAAATAAAAAAATAGCAGGTATGATTAATGTTTGCACTATGACTAGGAAATAGGCAAGGGACAAGGATCAAGCCTCTAAACCACCTTTTGAATATTCCCTAGTCTTACGGTCAAGACGTGTGAACACTTCTAAAGAACCACCTTTGGTTCTAAAACCATAAGAAAAGAAATTATTTTAACCAATAACAATAATTAGAGGATACACCAACTAATTTTTTTATACTTGAGTTGTTTCAAACATCTCCAATTCATAGAGAGAATTTGTTTAAGCTTTTAAGTGAGCAAATAGTTCCTACAAATGTCACTCTGGATGATTGGATAATATTGCGGGGTCACTTAGTGTGAACCATGCAACTATATCCTTCTTTAGGGTTGATATTCCACCTACCTCTATGCTTGAAGAGATACCCTTGTATATCACTTGCAATATTGGTGACCAATCTATCAAAACAATTTTCATTGATAATGGGCCATCAATCAATGTTTGAAGTCTTAGCTTTACTCATAAAATAGGGATTAACAAGAAATATTTGGAAAGTGTAGACACCTAAAACACGTCATGCCTAAGAGAACTACTCATGTGGGCACATTCATAGATCATGTGAATAAACCTTGGGACCTTCCAAGTGCAAGCAGTGGTTTTCACCACTCAACTGGGGTAGTTTTAGCCCATTCAAGCTTGGCCGCTATCAACCAGAGTGGCTAGATCCTAGCCACTAAAGCTTAGAGTGGCCAAGCCATAGCCGCTGCAGACGATAGTGACTAGACCCTAAATAGCAAATTGTCGACAAAATAGCCTAATCTCGGGTGGAAGTGGTAGTTTGCATGCAATAAAGCTGAGTGGGGATAACTTTGCACTCCTCCTCACGGCTAGTCTACATGAAAGACTCAGTTCTAGATTTAGACATCAGTTTAACTGGCCCTCAAGCACAATAAAGACTAAAATTTTCATGCTAACATCCAGTCTGCATGCAAAATTCAGTCCCAAATTTAGACATTAATCTGGGCCTTCATCCCATTATAAGGTGCAAACCTCAAAGCACCAGAGATCCGGGGAGACCTTTTTTGAGAACCTTTGGAGAGCCTTTCTTGGAGAGCATACACAGCAAAGCCCTATCATATTGGAGAGCAGATCTGAGCACCCTTGAGGAGTGACGAAGTGCTAGCCGACTGAGAGGTGATCATCCATGCACATACGACAATCATTTAACATCAGTAGCAAACCTAGACCCATAGCCTTTGGATCAATAGAGATAGGTTTCATCTTAGCGGCCACTGTCCTAGACAGTGGCCCATAGACCTAGTCTAGGGTTTAGGCATTAGTTTCTTTTATTCTATTTTCTTCATGTTTTCATATCATTAGCATAGATCTACTTCATTTATTTGCATTCATAGCACTAGTTTCATTGCATTTGTTTTCATTAAGCATATTTATTTTTATTAGCATATTTAATGCTAACAACCTCATCCGGGGAGGCAATCTCGGACATCTAAGCGTGTGTTGTTATTTCATTGCTTACAGGGCTACAGGTTCATCGGATAGATCCACAACATTCGAAAGCACAAAGATCCCTCTAGGAACCATATCTGGAGAAGGAGGCATCTATAAGCCCTCATACGAGTTCGTGTACATCATCGGGAAGCCTATAAAAGTGCATCACCCCTTGCAAGGGGATATTTTATACATCTGCTACCCTCTTTGTGTAAAATCATGTATCAAATGAAGGGTATCCCATAGAGGGATTTATATGTAACCGGATCTTGGAAATATCAATACAAAGCATTCATTCATTTATTTCTTCGTATTTTGGCTATGTCTCTCTTTTATGCCTTTCATTTAATGCATATTAAACATTAAAAGATCAAATAAAATTGCAAATAGAGTAGTGGATGGTGCGCGCCTCCCGAGGTCACTACAGATGGTGATCATGGTGGGACCCCCACCAAGTTTTTATTTTTTATCGATTTACTGATTTAGGTTTTTGTGTGTAGATTCATCCGCTCTAGTCTACAACGATCCGCAGACTCAACCGCTCCTACTGACAGTGGCCAAAAATCAGCTACTCTGATCAATAACGGCCAGAAGAAAAGTGTAGTAGAGGGAAAAATTTTTATCATCTGAGCAGGATTCGAGGTTGGTACCCCTTTTCTATATTTTTTTAATTTTTTATCTGCATCTGGTTTCTTAAAAACAATGAACATTAAAACACATTTCAAATTGGGAAATTAAAGAATGAAAGGGAAATAAAAACTGCATGTTGCATTTCTTAGGTTTCTTTTAGATTTCCTCTAGGCGCTACTAGGAACAATGGACCTCTTCCTATAAGGTCCACCCTAGTCTCTAGCGTGCTAGGCCATTGTATTTTGGTTTGCTTGCATGTGGCCCAATCAGTGGTTGTTTTCATCACAAAGTAGGAGGATGCATTAAAATCATATAGACTAGTTATAGATGCATTGGTCTGAGAATAAACATTCTTTTTAGGCATTGTAGGAAAGTAGTCATGAATGTTGGTTGATGCATTGCTTTCTATTTTTAAATCTAAAAATAACCCCACACACTTGCACGTATCATAATAAACATTGGGGAGTTGGATTTCATCACCAACCCTCAATTCAATTCGGTGACGTTGGCATTCATCTCCTTCCACCGACTTGCCCCCTAGATCTTCCTAGAATGGAATAGGGAACTTTTTTATAGTGGTACTAGTTACTCATGTTCAAACTATCTCCCACTATTGGAACAACCATTGGTTCAGAGTGGAAGAGCTAGGCGAACCCCCCACTGGGATTTAAGCGGTGTACCCTAGTCTCTTTTTGAGAAAATCATGTTTGGCATGGGTGTTCTTGGTTTCCACTATGGATGAGTCCCCTCATTCTAAATCCAAAACAAGAGCAAGAAAGCAAGAGCAACAACAAATCTAAACACACTAAAACCAATTTTAGGACACACATTTAATCCATAAAAGAGATAATCATATTGTCTGCTTTGTGTGTTTCTTTGTTATTTGGGACCAAACCCTAACCCTAATTTTTAGGGAAATTTATTGAAAAAAAAAAATCTACTTTTTGATTCTGCATCCAATGGATCGAGAATCGTGCAAATCGGAGCTATAACAAAAAAGTTATTTTGGTTTTATTTTTACTCTATTTTTGAAGTTGAAAATAGGGAAAAACTGCACTGAAACAATCATAAAGTGGGCTAGACAACTCCAAAAACTGCCAAATTTGTTTTGTTGTCTTAGTTAGCCCTTGGGGCACCTCTCCCAAAAATTTTGAGTCCTAAATCTTCACGGTTCAAAAATTCCTAAAAATTCCTAAAAGTGGGCATTTCCCCATGGACCCCAGTTGGCCGATTATTTCAAAAATACAAAATTTTGACCCAAAAGTCAAATTTTGGAGTTATAGCTCATTGTGATCAGCGTGATGCACTGATCATTTTGATATATGACACCCACAACATTTTTCAGAAGTCAAAAATTTTATAACAAAAATTATGGTTGGGAGACCTCCCATGGTGAGCAAGACCTTCAATCTAGAGAGGGAATCAGGTTCCATACCCACCACATCTCATTACACTGAGAGTTCAAATCAGCCCAATGAGGGGCAAGATAGAGGGAAGAGAGTTTCCAACCTTGTTGTGCAATTCAAAGTAGACAAGAACCCTCACACAAAGTTGCGGAGTCATAGACCCAACACAACAAACCGATCAAATCAATCACATGGGTCACATGCAATTCAGAGAGAACAAATGCTCCAAGATCAATTGGATGAGTTGGATCAAATCTATTCAAGGTTGACTCCCAGAACCATAGCCATAGAACATTCTACATCTAGAAGCTCACAAAGCGTAACTTCTAAATGCACCACTCAACCCAGGGAAGCTTCAAAGCAACCCTACAGTTCACATGTAGCGTCCAACTATAGGGACACTTATCAACATACAAAATACACAGAGCAAGTTACACTAGCTAGCCAAAGCAAAGAAATAGTGGAAACCTCTTTGAGGGACCTATGAATCAGAACTACACGAACATAATCAGATAGATATGAACCTTCTCTAACAACGCAATCTGACCACGTGCGATGGTTAGAAAATGCATTGCACAAAGAGCGAGAGCTAGTGGAAGCTCTCGAGCATGAAAAACAAAGAGAAAGGATTTTGCACCAACATGAGCAATATTTAAGAGAACAAGCTGAGCAGCTAGCTCATATCAACCTACAAGCAAATGGTAATGATCACCAAAGAGATAAACGTGTTGACTCACCAAAAGAAAGGTGCACTAGGCAAGAAGAAAGCCCACAATGAAACCACCACTCAAATCATGAACAAAATCAAACTGGTGGGGAAAGGGTAAACATGATAAATCAGGATCAAACACATCCTGAATCCCCTCTTAGGAGGGAGGAGAATAGAACAAGTCAAGTGGATAAAGGGTTACCTCCATTACCACCATGAGTGGGCCTGCAAGAAGAGGAACTCCTTGCCTCAAAGGCATTCCAGGAACTCACTGAAAATATCAAATCCTTTGAGAAGCAAGATACGATTGGGCACCAACCGACACTGAGTAAAATACACAACCAACCATTGTGCCCATCAGTCCCTAGCCCCGCATATCCTAAGCACTTTGAGATGCCTAGGTTAGAAAAATTTAAGGGTGAAGAGGATGCACAAGAGCATGTTACCAACTTCATCAATGCATGTTTTCATCTTGAAGACAATGATGCTCTTATGTTAAGAACCTTCATTATGACATTTTTGGGTGTTGCCACTCAATGGTTCAACCAACTGCCCAAGCACAACATATCCAGTTTTGAACAACTAGTGAATGCATTCTTAAAATATTTCTCTTTTGGTGCTAAGAAGAAGGTGAATCTCTCAGACCTGGCCAACCTAAAGTAGTATGATGATGAGCCAGTCATGGATTATGGGGATAGATGGAGAAAAATCATGGCAAAGTTATCATTTTCCATCTTGATCGAAGAGCTAATCCGAATGTTCACAAAAATTTATGCCAAGCACATCTCATTACTATTACAACTACAATAGTATGATACATTCGAAGAAGCCTTGGCTCAAGCCAAGCTTATTGAAGATATAAAGTTGGAAGAAGGAGACCTAAAGCTCCATAGCGAGAAAGAATGGAACGAGAGCATGCAACATCAACCACAATAGACCGAACCTATGCACGTCAACCAGATTGTGTTAAACATTCCAAAAGCAGCACAGAGCCAACAACAAGAGAACTATCAAGCTCAACCTCCTATGCATTACAACCAATGCAACAAGAATCAAGGTAAGGGCAAACAGAAACAACCCCCTCACAACTATACGCCATTGCTTGAATCCTTGGCATCAATTTTCAACTACCTTCATGAGGCCAAGGTTCTAAACTTTCCTAAGGAGCGCACCCTGGATCCTAATTACCCCAAACCTAAGGGGTATAGGGAAGATCTCTATTGTGTTTATCATCGAAAAAATGGCCATGATATCCAGGATTGTGTTGCATTCAAGAATGTAGTGCAAGATATGTTGGATAAGAATGAATTGCAAAACATCAACATATTCAAAAATTATCTTCCCAATCATGGGGCCAACAACAATCAAGTTGAGCAGGTCAACGAGGTGCATATAGCCCCACCTAATGAGGGTTTTATCGGTATGATCAATACTACAATAAGAAGCAAAATATGCCTTGATCAGCCCAACATACCAAAGATATCAACTAAAGCTGATAATCTATCATGGTCCACACCAACAATGAGTTCAATTCACTTACAAAAGGACCCTGTGATTACCTTTCATAGATAGGAGATTAAGCCAATCTCTCGAGATGAATTCGATCCTCCACTACACATCATAGCAAGCATCAATCAGATTCCATACAAGAGAGTCTTGATTGACACTGGGTCATCTATCAACATCATCACAGCTGTAGCCTTGAAGCATTTAAATTTACCATCTTCAAGCATTACGGACTCAACATTCACATTGAGAGCCTTCAATGATGCCACTTCCTCAACAATTGGCACAATAATCCTACCTATACAGGTTGGGATAAAGACGATACCTACATTGTGCCATATTTTGGGGGGTGAGAGGTAGTATAACATATTGCTAGGAAGACCATGGATGAGGGATATGGAATGCATACCTTCCATAGTGCACCAAAATCTAAAATTCATACACCAAGGACAAGTGTATGTGGTCCCCCATGACCCTGAGCCATTCAAGTATTACAAGAAGGTTGATGAGACACAAGAAAAAGTGCCTTCTCAAGAGTTTGTGGCAATGGTCAATAGCAAGGTAGAGGACCAAGTGACTCTAAAGCAGATAAAACAAGATGTGGAGCAATCAGATGTTGCTTCCCCATTGAAGGGATCAAAACCATTGGCTTTAGTCACCCCTGACTCACTTCTCATGATGCCTCCTCAAGAGCAAGAACAAGTGCTCCCCCACATCAGATTGGGGATACTCAAGTTGACACAGTTCAACACCACCAAGTAAGATAGAAACATGAACTGAGTCATAAACATGAGCATGTGGATGCCACTATCAAAATGGGTCATCATGAAGCCTCCACATCGACTCAAATGAAGGAAATCAGTGACTTAGAGTTACCTGGTAGATCTTTAGCACCTACTCTTTTGCCTCCTTCAATAGACAATGGTATTTCAAACCAATCGCTAGAAATACACATGGGAGCCTTATCAGTATTGGAGCATATGCAAAATCACCTCTATAATATAGAGGCCCAAATGGATAAACAAAATGAGGCATTGCACTTTATCATGAACCAACTTGAGAGCCTAGAATTATGGAAGCCACCCTCATCTGAGATCAAACCACCTCCTGTGCATCCACAGGAAAAGCCTCAACTAGAGCAAGCACCAACTCGACCACCTCAACAACCTAGCAAGCATCCCTCATTGCTTGAGCCTGCATTATCGATTTTCAATCGGTTAATTGCCACAAATGCCATCACCCTACCGGAGGTGCAACCTTTAGATGCAAATCATCCTAAACCTCGAGGGTATGAGGAAGAGTCACACTATCTATATCATAGGCAAAATGGGCATGATATTCAATCATGTCGAGGTTTCAAAGCCATAGTACACAACATGCTCAACAAAAAGCAACTTCAAATTATCAACCAACAAGTGACCATAGTCAGTAATCCATCCCTTGCACCCAAAAAGCAAGAAGAGCCCCCTGAGCCAACAATCGAAATACCTAGGGCTCAATCTAGTTACCAAGCTAGACCAAAGCATGCTAAATGCTCAAAACAACAACAACGCATTTGGACTCCTTTAAACGAGTCTATGTCAGACATCTTTCAAAAGTTACAGGAAGCTAAGGTCATCACCTTACCCGACATAAAGCCTCTAGACCCAAATAGAGCTAAACCTAAGGGTTATAGGGAGGACCATTACTGCATCTACCATCGAATAGAGGGCCATGACATTTGCAATTGCCATGGATTCAATATTGTGGTCCAAGACCTATTAGAATGAAATGAGCTCCATCCAGATGGTTCACTCATTCCTCCCCACCAAGACAGGGGCACCTCACAAAGGTCTATGCCCCAATTGGGAGAGTTGATTTCTATCACTCTTCCTAAGCAAGATGACTACATTATAGTAGGCAACATGCACACTGGGGGTACCTAAGGTATCATACCTTCCCCCTATAATACCAACAAAATATCAAAAATATTCATAAATTTCAAAATTACAAAAACAATAGAAATCATAAAAATCCAAACAAATCAAAAAACATTAAAATCAAAAACAATTGTCAAAAGGCTCCAAAGGCATCTCCAAGCCATTTGGTCAAATCATCAAAAGGCTCCAAAGGCATCTTCAAGCCATTTGGTCAAATCATCAAAAAGCTCCAAAGGCATCTTCAAGCCATTTGGTCAAAACATCAAAAGGCTCCAAAGGCATCTTCAAGCCATTTGGTCAAATCATCAAAAGGCTCCAAAGGCATCTCCCCGTGTCATTTGGTCAAATCATCAAAAGGCTCCAAAGGCATCTTCACACCATTTGGTCAAATCATCAAAAGGCCCCAAAGGCACCATAAGCCCTTTGGTCAACAATTCAAAAATAAAAAATTCAAAAACATTCAAAATAATCAAAGTTCAATAAACAATTGAAAGCATCAAAAATACAAAAATATTTGCATTACGCATTTACATTTCCATTCATGTAGTTGCATTGCATTCACACTTTGCATCCATTACATTTGCATTAGATACATTTGTGTTTGCAATCTTACAAATGACACCATGTTTGTACCTCAATCATGCATCATCAAAATCCATCACCATCCATAACCCATGTGTGTAACTGTGTTTTTCAACACAACCCCTCCTATTGCTATAAGGAATATACTAGGGTTTTTCGGTCACTCAGCCATACCTAGTGGTTTTATCAAACTTTGTAGAAAGTTATCTTAGCTTTTGATAGGTGAGGTTTAGTTTTGATAGTACCTGGTATATCTCAGAATCCTATCACTAATCAAAACACTAAAATCCTAGTTGAAACAAGGGAAAGATGAACGCTGCGAAGCGGTATTAGGTATCCTAAGGTGAAAAAGGTTTATCTTGCTCATCCCCCTATGCGGTCGGTTCGAAAATGCTGAGAATTGGCAAAAGGACAAGTTCACCCCTACCCAAAGAAATCCCTTGCTTTGATCAAAACAAGCAAAAATCCTGAACAAAGCAAAAGTTCAAAAACAAGTGATTATCATCACTACAAAAGTCCCCAAACAAATCAAAGTTCAAAGTTCAGAATAATTCAAAAGTACAAATAAATAGTGATGATCATCACTACATAAATCCCTTGCTCAAAAGGAAAAACAAAAAGTCAAAATAAACAGTGGTTTTCATCACTAAAACATGAGCAAGTATCCCTAATAAATATGAAGAAAAGAAGGGAGTATGAACTTGAATCCCTAGAATTCTCAGTGTGAACGAGCCTTACGCACGATGATATGTCTATCACATTAGCATCTTGCTTTTGTATAGACCAATGTTTGCATGTGGAAGAGCTAGCCTTAGGTGTCCTATATTGCCTAGTGGTCTAATCCAACTAAGTCCAACTTAGGATCAGGATAAACATTTGAGGATCCCCAATACAGCAATGGGCTGAATGAATCCCACCTGGCACTGGGGTATGCTTATGTTCTATCTAATATATTCATTTGCACACATAGGGATAATGAGTATCTAGGTCTTCATAACAAGAGCTTTATCCTTCAAGGGCTCTGTATGATCAGTATACAACCATTTTATGAAGCAACTAGGGTGTTTGAGTCTCAGGGAAAACCTCAAAAATCTCCTCATAGCAACAAATCATTTCATCTCATAAATCACTATATACATATCACATCATCTCATCTCACATTTGAAGGTGTAAATAATTAATCCTTATTATCAGAGTGATTATTTACATTCATGATTTTTATACATTCTGTGGTGTCGCCCATTAGATTGTTAAACTCATATCACATGCATACCTTATATTTTAAGTGATTAAAGCATACAGGTTCATGTACATTAGATCACCATCATAATGCATTTCACACATTTCATTTATCATATCATAACAATATAAGTTAGATACATACAATTAAATCAAAATTAAACATGCATTTAACAATAAGCACTGCATCCATAAATGCATACATCATAAATAGTGCATCTATACATCTAGATCATGGCATCTAATAACACATCTATCATCTAGCTAGCACATGTCACCAACACATTACATACATATAGCAAAATCAAATCATTATCTAGGCATAGCATCCATCATTGCATCCATAACATAAAATCAAAACAAAAATATTTGCTAAACATCAACTGGGGCATTATTGGTATCATACCTCCCCTAATCAAAAATCAAACAGTTAAACAATCAATTCCAAAATGCCCCAAATGGGATTGTAGCACCCTAAAATTGGCGTAGTGAAATTATAATAATTACATTCACCTTAGTAAATAATTTAAATTCAAAATTTAACCTCCCAAACCGCCCGTTAACCACCGGGTAATCCGTTTCCCCCTTTTTCGTATCATTTTTAGAGGTTGTTTTGATCGTTTGACGATATCGTTGCCGATCAAACGATATCGCCCCATATTTGATGATTTCGTCTGGGCTAGGACGTCCAGACGATCTTGTCACAAAACTGATTTTGCACAATTAGCTTTTGTTCTAACGGGCCTCTAATCTGGGTAGAAGCATGTCTGCACCATTAGGGACCCTCCCCGTTGGAGATCTCCCAAATAGGGATGATCTCCAACCTCCTAACTACTCCCCTAAGCCTATTTAATCCTTAGGACCTTCCCTTCCCAACCCCTGGCTGAAATTCTCTGTAACTTAACTTCATACACGTTAAATCATCCCAAGTTTTCATTTGCACTAGTTCTATATCAATTTTGTTGCAGGTACATTACTGTTTTTCAGTCGGAGCAAGCTTACATCGTCGTCGACGAACCTGTTCAGATCGGATGCGAACCTGTCGAATCAGAGATGATTTCATACCAATGTGGGATGATTTTGACTGTAGTCAACATTGAGGCAATCAGTGCCCAGAGTTTGTGCTTTCTCTTATTCCTTTTGTTGTTTTATTCTGTATTTTAATTAGTTTTATCCTTATTTCTTACTATTTTGCATTTGGAGTTCACCCATATAGCTTAATTTGCATGATAAGATCATAATTTCTCATTAGAATATCATAATTTGTTTGAATTTCTATTCATAACTATTGTTTAGTATTCATATTGTTATTTGGTGTTGTTTCCCTCTGTTATCATAGTTGCATTCTCTGTATTTTGCATCTGTTTTTCTGTTTGCAGGTCTCTAAAGAATTCGTCAGATCTCAGACGATCCTGTCAGATCTCAGACGATTCTATGAAATTCTAGACGATCCTGACTGCTTCAAACATCAGAATCTCCATCAGACATCCAGATCAGGTATTCTGCTTTTAATCTTCTATAATTTCTCTGTTTTCTGTCTTTAAATATGCTTTCTATACTCATTAAATCTGCACTTTCATATAGATTAATTTAGATTCATTTGGCCAAACCTAGGATATGAATGCTTAAGGCTAAAAACGAACACACTAAAACACATTCCAAACCTAGGCGTGGAAACTGCCATTAAATGTTTCTTGGTGAACCCACCATCCATTGAAAAATCACCAATATACACCTCCCTTGAGAGGCGGGACCTTCGCAAGTCCTCTCAGTCCGAGGTACCGTGACATCCTTTTCCCATCCTCCTTCCGAGCACGGATCCTATAGCCTAAAGGTAAGGATGCGAAAAATTTGGAGCATACATTTTGGTGAACCCGACGTGAATGCATTTAAAACCTTTTGAAAACAAAAAAAAAATATATATATATATGTATACAAGAAAAACAAAAACAAAATCATCATTTCAAGTTTGTATGTTTTAGATTCAATTCTAAATAGTAGATGCTAAATATTACTTTTTTGAAGTACTAAACAAACCATGAGTTTTTACTCAAATTCATATGAGCCCATCAGTAATGTTGGAAGAATTCAGCCAAATACATTTGTTGATTATGACCAACCTCATCCCTATTCAACACCACCTCCATCACACTTCTCTCATTTTTCATCCATAACTCAACAAAACAATCCCTTTTCCAATCCTCTTCATAACGATATTATCTATTCTCCCATATATCCATATTATGTCTATCAATCCACATACAATCCTCCTCCATCATTTCAATATTCTTCTTTCAATACAACACATCCATTTCAACAAGAAAATACTTATTCTTCCAATTCTACCATGCACTCACCTCCTACATCGCAATATTCCTGTCATCATTCTACCCATAATAAAGAAAGTAGAGGTGAGAAACCATTAAGCCATTTTATGACTGAATTCCTAAGGCACGTATCAAAAACCTCTCGAAAACCTTCATCACGTAAATTTACTAAGCTCAATCAACCAATGGATATAATTCTCAAGTATTTACTTGACACAAATAGGATTGAACTCCCTTCCATAAGACAACCTGATACCACAAGAGATTGGTTTAAACCTGAGCTACATTGTGAATATCATAGAGTAGATGGACATATGACACAAAATTGTAAATATTTAAGATGTGTAATTCAAGATTTGATTGATAAGGGTCTTTTTAATATAAAAGAATTACAATCTACAACTGATTATAAATCTTCAGTAAACAATCAAACTCCTACACAATAAATACCAATAATAAATCAAGACATGGGGATCTCCCAAGAACCCCTATTCAATTATCAACAACAAGAAACCAATCAAATATTGCATGTTAATGTGTCCCATCATGATGATATTATTAATATTGTAAGAAAAACTACAAATGAGCAACCTCAAGTTCAATCAACTCAATCTGATATTCAAGAGATGGATTCTTCATTTGACCAACCTTCAAAACTATCTTTGGCTCTAGAGAATGATACAAAATGGAATGTAAGCATAGAAAGCTCATATTTAAAATCAAAATTTCAATCTGAAATCCCCTTTGATAGCCAACAAGTGATTAATCCTCAAGCAAAGATATCCCTTTTAGAAGTATTACAAATTTATCACAAGGAAATTTTGTTCAAAATACCTAGCCAACAACTTGTTCCTCATCATATTTTCTTTAAGAACATAATTAATGGTGTAAAACCTCTTGAGGTTAACCATATTTCATTCTATGATGAGGAGATTCCTTCCTCCACTCCACAAGAAGACTACTATCTTTACAGTTCAGGATCTAGTAAAGAAACACCTATTAAAACTATCATGGTAGATAATTGCTCCTCTCTTAATTTATGCACTTATCAATTATTCCAAAAACTCAAATCAAAGGAAGAAGATCTTAATGAATCAAATGTTATTATAAAATCTTTTAACAATGAAATTCAAGAAACATCAAGTTTTATACATTCTCTATTATCACAATTCTCTTCTATCCATCACTTTTCTTCATCCATATATGATCATCCTTGTTTACAAAATAGCATCCATGTATATCTTTCACATATGCTTTCTCCATATTATCAAAACTTGGAATATAATAATAAGAATGAAGAACTTTCTTATATTTCTGATATTTTATTTTGTAACATGATTAATTTTCCACATATAAAAGTCAAATCTTTTGCTACATTATTCTACATTATAACAAAGTTGTTGTTATCACTACCTTTTATTCATCACCTTCTATTCTTACCTTCACCTCAACCAGATTATCCTTCAAAACCTCCTTTTATTTTGAAGCAACCTTAGACATGCTATACTCAAATAACCTTGTATAGTGTATATAGATCATCTTGTATATACCACCAATTTCAATTCATAAATTAAAATCAAAATACAAAAAAATTAAAATCCTCAAAATATTCAAAAAAATACTAATGCAACTAAGGACCTTAAAGGTAAATTTGAGCCCGACTGGATTGGACCATACATTATTACTGCTAAATTTGAATCGGGAGCATACAAATTATCTACCTTAGATGGTAAAGAACTTAAAGAACCCATGAACATTTTGCATCTTAAACGTTACTATATATAAATTTGGTCATTTCATCCTTGTATATATTTGTTTAACATATTTCAAAAACACTATCTTGTATTTCTTACAAATTTATAAATTCCAAAACACCAACAACATTCATAATCATCAAAATATTCAAAACTATTTGTTGCATTTATTTATGGCACTTGTTAAATTTTTTGTTCAAAAAAAAAAAAAAAACAAAAATAAAACCAAAAAAATAAAATAATGATAAAAATATAAAAATAGCAATATGCTTGACTCTTTCGAAACCAAAACAAAATACAGAAGAAAGAGAGAGTCAGTATTCTCAAAACTTCTCAAAAGTGTTTATATATATTTTCTTACAATTGTTGCAGTTATCTGTTTCAAATTATTTTAGATAAATTAGCATTTATTTGGAGTCCCTCACTTGCACACTCACAAAAATAAATATCTTGATTTTATCTGGCATGATTACTAATCTCTCTTATATCAAAGTTCACAAAATTCAATTAAATAAAGTTTGAGCATAGATAATTGATCTTGTTATTTACTTAAACCAAGCACATCTTTTCACAATAAAATGATTATATTTGTAATTTCCATGTTTTGCTACATAGTAGAAGTGATTTCTTGAGCGAAAAGTTTCCCCTGCTATCCTATCATGCACATGGTCTAGAATCTTTGAGAATTGGCAAAAGGACAAGCTCACCCCTACCCAGAATAAAAATCCCTTGCTCTATAGCTAATCCGAGCAAGTATCCCTAGCATAGAAAGAAAAGAAAAGTTCAAGAAAAAAGAGAAAAGAAAAATGTTATTTTATATCATTACAGCAATATTTCAAGCACTATCTCAAAAATCAAGCAAAAAAAAAAAATACAAAAAATAAAAAGAAGCAAAATTCAAAAGAAAAAAAAGAAAGCAGAAAGCAAGAAAGCAATAAAATCCCTTTCCCTACCCTTTGAAAATAAAAGAAGGGTTGATGAGCTTGAATCCCTGGAATTCTCAATTATTCAAAAACTATGAGGTAAGCCCCATAACAGGTGGTTTGTGCCCAACCTGCTTGGCCTTGGGTAACTCCTAGCATGGTGATATGTCTATCACATTAGCGACCTTTTGTACAGACCTATGTCTGCTTATGTATTAGCTAGCTCTTGATAATCCGACCTACATAGTAGTCTAGTATGGTTATATGCATCTACATCATGGTTAATGAACACTTATTTGGTTTCTTCAAATCACTTGTATCATATTATCTTGCTCAAAACTAGTAAATGCACAAAGCAATTGCACACACATTTGTATTTGAGAGATTTTGTGTATCATTATGATAAATCAAGATTGGAAATGAATTCACATATGCACATGGGATTCCTTATAAATCTAACTTTTGTCTTCAAAATACTTTGAAATATTCTTTTTGCAACTTGTTTGGAATAAATCAAGTACAGTTGTTTAGCATAAAGACAACTATATAATAGAAAAATCAAAATTTTCTTTCAAAAATATACAATCAGAACATATATATCTGGTTGACTTTCGTGATGATGGTATAGTTCCAAAACCAAAATTGGAATTTTATGCCTAGCGCAAGTCCTTATCTTCATATTTTTTTTGTTTATTAAAAAATCAACCATGCAATAAAACTATCTCTTTTTGATTTTCGCAATGATGGTATAAGTCTATACCTACATATTCTATGCCTAGCGCAAACCATTGTAACAATTTTTATTCCCCATTTATTTAAAAAAAATAAAAAATCATGAAAACCATATGACTTAAATCATTCTATTATACAATTATGTTTTAAAAAAAAAAGCATGCACATTATCATTATTTCATGTCATTATGTCAACCTTCAATTTTGCAATGATGGTATAATTCCTAAGGAATTATCCAAAACTTTTATCACACTTAGGAATTTATGCCTAGAAAAAATCATTTTAACATTATTTCATGCATACTACTTTTATGAAAATCTGAAAAAAAAACCATCTTCATCATCATTTGCACCATTGCACCAAAGTCTTAAGACAGTCTCTTAAGCACGCTTTTACTTTTAACAATATTTCTATACTGGGATTAGCTTGACGACCGAGTGAGCAGCGACTCCATGAAATGGTCTATAATAGCGACAATGTCCTTTGAAATTATTGTTAGAAGTCTCTTTTTATCTTTTTATCACATTACATCATAAACAATCAATTTGTTACATCAGATTATTTCATTTAAAATATTACCGCATGACATTAAAATTATAAATTTTCAACACGACATAATTTCATGACTCCTCAATCCCATTATCAAATCAATCAATCAAACATAAAAGCATCATCAACATACACATAATGATGTAATATCAGAACGCAGTCAAACAATCAAATAATTATGCTGAGGACAAAAAACTATATCATTTATTTAATTTGAAGCACCCCCAACCATATTACAAATGTATATTCAATAATTTATAGAGTAGGGAATAGGAAGGAAGTCGGCAAAGGAGAGATAAGGGGAAATAGGAGATAAGGAGGGAGAAGATAGGGGAAAGAAAGGAGGGATAAGGAGGTTGGAGGGATAAGGGGGAAGAAGGATTCACGGAGGGATAAGGAGGAGGGAAAATAGGAGGAAGGTAGGAGGAATAAATAAAAAACAAACTTGCCGACAAAATTTGCCGACATAATGAGGGAGAATTCACACTGAAGCTTAGAAAATAGATTTTTCTAAGCCAGTTTTGAAACAACCCTATTCACACTTGTAACACATAACACAAGTCATATGATCAAAAACATATCATATATATATCAACAGTCTATATACATCATCAAAATTGGATTGGTATGCCACAATCTGTACCTCAGCATACTCAATCCTCTATCAATAAAAAAATAATAATACAATGCTATCATGTCAATCTGTACAAATCTGTGTAGTCCTCTAGCCTTGAGAGCCCCTCGAGCTCTCAGCCTCATCTCCTCCCTCGCCCTGAGGTGGACGAGGTGGCCCCATCGCAGTCTGTGTAGTACTGTGAGTCCTAGTCCTCGATCGGGATGAAGTCCTAGACGAACCAATCCTGATCGGATCTACGATGTTGGCTGGCAGGGGTAGTCTATCTGCCTCTGGCACCAGCTGATAGTATGAAGTCTGGTAGAAAGTAATTTGGGCAATAGCCCGTGTCAGCTCTCCAGTGCTCGCCCCTCCGCCCTGTGCCCTAAGGCGTGCAATATCGTCTCTGAGCTGTGTAACCTCAGCTCGGTGGCATGCAGCCTCATCCTGCAATATCTGCACCTATGCCTGAAGACGATCTCTCTTCGCTTGAAGAGTAGCGGTCTCACTACTCTCCCCCGTGTCAACGCCCTTGCCCTTATCAAGCGATGGTGGCCTCTACCTCTATGGAGATGGGGGTCTTGCCTCCCTCCTCTCCCTCTGTCATGACCTCTCCTGTGCCTGTGGCCTCCTTAGCTCTCTCTCGTCATGACCCTGGGTCACCTCCATAGCCACCTGGCATCACCTCCCTATCCAATGCATAACTGCATGTATCAAACCCTGAGCCCTCGTCATTCAAGGAGGGTAGATGCCTACGTACCAGGCATCATAGCCATCGGCTACACCTGCGTCGTCCCCATCCACTGGCTGAATGGGGGCATCGTCTGTGTCCTGACTCTAGAAGCGTTGCATGTCTGAAGCCCCGCTAACTATGGTGTTATCCCAGACAGTCCAAGAAAACTCGTAATCCTTGAGATATGGGATCCCCTACTGCAAACCGAACTGACGCAAAACTCGGTCATAGCGGTGGAGCTCCACCTCTCCCCTCTCCATCCATAGCCAGCAAACTCGCCTAATGCGAGCCAACTCCTATCCGTCCTCGGCCCACCCTAGATGCTCCCTCCATGGCATCTAGGTAATCTGGTCCAGGACTAGGTCATCTAGCAGTCTTCGAGACATAGGAAGGTCAATCTACCACTGTGACCCTCTCCAAAGCCACCAGTAGAAAACTCGGGGCCTCTCCCCATCAACCCTTATCAGAGGAAGCCCTATCGGCCTCCGCACTGCAATGTGCTCCTAGCACCAAACCTGTAGGAGCGATGTCATCACCAGACATCGGTCGCCCTTATACACGACCCCATACAAGATCCTGTACAATTGGCATAGTACAAAACTGCCCTAAGAGAACCTATACCTGTGGTCTCGCATGTCGTAGATCACATCTGCCAGCATCCACGACACCCTGCACCCGCTCTGGTGGCACAATAGAAGTCCACCAACTACTCCAGCTAGAACCTGTGTGAGTCTAGATGCCCCAGGCATCTGGCGCAGTGCATCGATGTTAACTTCGCCCTTTTCCAGGGCGAAGCTCAGGTCACCACACAATCGTCCCATAGCATGGCCTTGGTTGGCCACAGGAGTGATCAATCGTCCTTGTATGGGGATTCTTAGAATCCTCCATACATCCTCCAAAGTGGGAGTCATCTCCCCTGTCGATAGCCAAAAACATGAAGAACCTAGATACCATCTCTCTCGCTAGAGGCCGTCGGTAGCCCCATATCCGTAGACAATTGTGGCATCTCTCGCCACATGCCGTAGCTCGGCTCTGTGCCGATTGATCTCGCTCTGCCTGTGTAAGAGTGGCCAAGTCATCTCTCAAACCTCCATACTTCCATTCTCTACTTTTTAGCAAACCTCTCTGCAACATAAACAACAAAACAACAAACAACCATTAATAAACAATTCAAGTATTTTAAAATGCAAATAAATTAAGTTCAATTTAATCAAATGATGATATCGTCCACAATTGGACGATATCGCCCCAAATTTGAGCATAATCATCTTCGATTTTGCAAGCCGAAATTGTCCCTAATTTGATGCAATCGTCCCCTTTTTGCTGATTTCGCCCCCGAATGAAATTGGCGAAATTGAGACGATTTCATCGAAATCGGGACGATTTCGTCTCGACGACGTCGACGGCCCAAAAATGGCTGTGATGCTCAAAATTCATCTAAAATCTACCTAAAAAGCATGTAAAATCAAATTAAAGCATTCTAGTTAAGTCTAGACTCTTACCCGTAGACCACATCGGACCTCTATTGATCTGTGCGTCATCTCCACCATTTTTGCTTCAGAGCTCTAAAACCAGTAAAAATGAATTAGGGTTTTACCCTATTTTTCTTAATTTTATTCAAAAATAATTTTGTTTTTTCGCGTTTTTACCTCAAACGTTCGATTTGGGTAAAAACACGGAGGGGGCACCATAGTAAGCTGTCGTACGATTCAACCAAGAATCATCGCCTAAAATTGGGAATAATTTTTGCTTTCTCGTAGATCGAGAAGAACTCATCTTTAACGCATTTTCTTCAAAAAATTTGCTAAAGAGGGGGCAAAATGTAGCACCCTAAAATTGGCGTAGTGAAATTATAATAATTACATTCACCTTAGTAAATAATTTAAATTCAAAATTTAACCTCCCAAACCACCCGTTAACTGTCGGGTAATCTGTTTCCCCCTTTTTTGTGCCATTTTTAGAGGTTGTTTTGACTGTTTGACGATATCGTCGTCGATCAGATGATATCGCCCCATATCTGATGATTTCATCTGGGCTAGGACGTCCAGATGATCTTGTCGTAAAACTGATTTTGCACAATTAGCTTATGTTCCAACGGGCCTCTAATCTGGGCAGAAGCGTGTCTGCGTTGTTAGGGACCCTCCCCCATTGGATATCTCCCAAATAGGGATGATCTCCAACCTCCTAACTACTCCGCTAAGCCTATTTAATCCTTAGGACCTTCCCTTCCCAACCCCTGGCTGAAATTCTCTGTAACTTAACTTCATACACGTTAAATCATCCTAAGTTTTCAGTTGCACTAGTTCTATATCAATTTTGTTGCAGGTACATTGTTGTTTTTTAGCTGGAGCAAGCTTACATCGTCGTCGATGAACCTATTCAGATCGGAGGTTAACCTGTCGAATCAGAGATGATTTCTTACCAATGTGGGACGATTTTTACTGCAGTCAACATTGAGGCAATCAGTGCCCAGAGTTTGCACTTTCTCTTATTCCTTTTGTTGTTTTATTCTGCATTTTAATTAGTTTTATCCTTATTTCTTACTATTTTGCATTTGGAGTTCATCCATATAGCTTAAGTTGCATGATAAGATCATAATTTCTCATTAGAATATCATAATTTGTTTGAATTTCTATTCATAACTATTGTTTAGTATTCATACTGTTATTTGGTGTTGTTTCCCTCTGTTATCATAGTTGCATTCTCTGTATTTTGCATTTGTTTTTCTGTTTGTAGGTCTCTGACGAATTCGTCAGATGAATTCGTCAGATCTCAAATGATCCTGTCAAATCTCAGATGATTCTGTCGAATTCCAGATGATCCTGACTGCTTCAAACATCAGAATCTCCATCAGACATCCGGATCAGGTATTTTGCTTTTAATTTTCTATAATTTCTCTATTTTTTTGTCTTTAAATTTGCTTTCTGTACTCATTAAATCTGCACTTTCATATAGATTCATTTGGCCAAACCTAGGATATTAATGCTTAAGGCTAAAAGTGAACACACTAAAACACATTCCAAACCTAGGCATGGAAACTACCATTAAATGTTAATTGGTGAACCCACCATCCGTCGAAAAATCACCAATATACACCTCCATTGAGAGGCGGGACCTTCGCAAGTCCTCTCAGTCCGAGGTACTACGACATCCTTTTACCATCCTCCTTTCGGGAGCGGATCCTATAGCCTGAAGGTAAGGATGCAAAACATTTAGAGCGATACAGGGATAAGCCCTTTCATCAAACCAAAATGTCCCAAAGGTAGCATAAGCCCTTTAGTCAAACCAAAATGCCCCAAAGGAGATAAGTCCTTTGGTCAACCCAAAACACCCCAAAGGGGATAAGCCCTTTGGTCAACTCACAAATGCCCCAACGGACATAAACCCTTTGGTCAAACTCACAAAGGCCCCAAAGGACATAAACCCTTTGGTCAAACTCACAAAGGCCTTAAAGGACATAAGCCCTTTGGTCAACTCACAAAAAGTCCCCAAAGGGTATAAGCCCTCTGGTTAAACTCACAAATGCCCCAAAGGACATAAATCCTTTGGTCAAACTCACAAAGGCCCCAAAGGACATAAGCCCTTTGGTCAACTCACACAAAGGCCCCAAAGGGCATAAGCCCTTTGGTCAAACTCACAAAGGCCCCAAAGGGCATAAGTCCTTTGGTTAAACTCACAAAGGCCCCAAAGGGCATAAACCCTTTGGTCAACTCACAAAATGCCCCAAAGGGTACAAGCCTTTGGTCAAATCATAATATAGCCATAGGCAGTCTATGTTTTTGCTTCACATTGTGTTTTTTCCACACAACACATCCTAAAAAGGGGTATCTATAGACACCTAAAACACATTGTGCCTAAGATAACTACTCATGTGCGCACATTCATAGATCATGTGAATAAACCTTGGGACCTTTGAAGTGCAAGCAGTGGTTTTCACCACTCAACTGGGGTAGTTTTAGCCCATTCAATATTGGTTGCTATCATCCATAGCGACTATATCCTAGCCACTGAAGCTTAGAGAGGCCAAGACATAACTACTGTAGATGATAGCGGGTAGACCCTAAATAGCAAATTACCAACAAAACAATCTAATATCGGGTAGAAGTGGTAGTTTGCATGCAATAAAGCTGAGCGGGGATAACTTTGCACTCCTCCTCATGGCTAGTCTACATGAAAGACTCAGTTCTATATTTAGACATCAGTTTAACTAGCCCTCAAGCATAATAAAGACTAAAATTCATGCTAGCATCCAGTATACTGCAAAATTTAGTCTCAGATTTAGACATTAATCTGACCCTTCATCCCATTATAAGGTGCAAACCTCAAAGCACCAGAGATCTTGGGAGACCTTTTACAAGCCTTTATTGGAGAGCATACCCAGCAAAGCCCTATCATATTGGAGAGTAGATCTGAGAACCCTTGAGGAGAAATGAAGTGCTAGTCGACTGAGAGATGATCACCCATGCACATACAAAAATTATTTAACATCAGTAGTGAACCTAGACCCATAGTCTTTGGATTAATAGAGATAAGTTTCATCTTAGCAATCATTGTCCTGGACAGTGGCCCACAAACCTAGTCTAGGGTTTAGGCATTAGTTTATTTTATTCTATTTTCTTCATGTTTTCATATCATTAGCATAGATTTGCTTCATTTATTTGTATTCATAGCACTAGTTTCATTGCATTTGATTTCATTAAGCATATTTATTTTTATTAGCAAATTTAATGCTAATAGCCTCATTCGAGGAGGAAATCTCAAACATCTAAGTGTGTGTTGTTATTTCATTGCTTACAGGGCTACAAGTTCATCGTACAGATACACAAGATTCAAAAGCACAAATATCCCTCTAGGAACCAGACCTAGAGAAGGAGGCATCTGTAAGCCCTCATACGAGTTCGTGTATGTCATTGAAAAGCCTACGAAAGTGCATCACCCCTTGCATGGGGATATTTTATACATTTGCTACCCTCTTTGTGTAAAATCATGTATCAAATGAAGGGTATCCCTTAGAGGGATTTATATGTAACCAAATCTTGGAAATATCAATACAAAGCATTCATTCATTTATTTCTTCATATTTCGGCTACGTCTTTCTTTTATGCATTTCATTTAATGCATATTAAACATTAAAATATCAAATAAAGTTGCAAATAGAGTAGTAGACAGTGTGCAGCTTCCCAGGATCGCTATAGAAAGATTAAGTATTGAAATAAAAGCTTATGATAATGAATAATGAGAAGTTGTAGGGACCATACTTCTGCCAATAAAAGTAGGACCTCAAATTTTGAATACACTATTTTATGTGTTGCCATGTGAGCTGAACTATAACCTTTTCTAGGATAATCTTGGATCATGTGATGTAGGTTATTCCCTCAACCTATCATCAGTGTGTCAAATTCAAATATCAAGGTAAGTTATATAGCATAGTAGCCAACCATGATCTTTTTGCCTGTTGCCATAACATCCAGTTAGAAAACCCAAAATATTGACTTTGTCCTTCATTGAATGCTTCTCAATTCTTCATCAATGATATCTTAAAGTCCAATTCACCTAAGGAGAGAAGAAACCACCAATAAGAAGGATTCAATCACCAGGTTATGGCAAAATATAAGGAAAATATAGAATATATACACAACATAAACCATAAAGATCAACACTATGATTTGTTAGCCTTAGACTTGGTTAGGTTACATTCGCCATCATATGTTTTTGGGTTACCTATTAGGGGAGGGATAATTGTACAAATAGGAAATTGAACTTTCATATATGTAAGAATTATGGTTGAGGAAATGATACATGGGACTAATCCTCGACCAATAGAGTAGAGGTACACCTCATGTTTTCTTTCCAACCTATACCCTATCTCCAAACAAATCCTTTGTAACTTTGGCTAAACAAGAAAATATCTAGTAATTCAAGGACAAGGAATCAAAGAGCCTTGAATATTGGAGTATTTTGATGACCATAAAAAAATCATGTATGCTCCTTCCTTTGAAAGTGATGATGATGATGATGTGTGGTTATCTTAATTTGAACTATCAATAAAAGAAACTTTACTAATAGGTCTAGATTAGGATGAATATGAAGAAGTTGAACCTATTCATTTTACTTATTCAAATCTCTTTTCACAATATGTAAGAATCAATAACATCAATATTAAGCCTATTGAAGAGATTAGAGTTTCAAAAATAGGTATAGACCATCTTCAATGTATGAATATAAATATATCCCATTTCATTCAATGGCTAATCTTGTAGCATCATTGCACATAAATTATTGTGAGGTAAAAACAATAATGACATATCTCCTTCTGATGATATCCCCATTGAAGGCATTATTTCTTTAGATACACATCCCTCATAATCATTTAGTGTGGAACAACATACTTTAGAGGTTGATAAGTTGCAAAGTCTAGGGGTTATACCCACCCCTCCACATTATGAAGATGAATCCAACATTTTAATTGAAGAAATTATAGATATAAACATAGGATTGAGCGATAATCCATGAATAATAAAATTAGAAAAGATCCTAAATTTAGAAAAAGAGAGGAGTATATGAAACTCTCAATTGAGTATTGCGATATATTTGCATGGTCCTATGCAAACATGCCCATATTAGATCCATACTTGGTAGTTCATCACTTAGTAGTCAAGTCTAATGCTAAGTATATGAAACAAAAATTATGAAAGATGCACCTAAAATTTTCTCTACTAGTCAAAGAGGACCTCCAAAATATTTTAGAAGTCAAGTTCATTAAATCTATCAATTATTCTAATTGGATCTCGAACATAGTATCGACCGCCATGAAAGAGGGTATTGTGCAAGTATGCACAAACTTTTGAGACATTAATAAAGCCTATCCTAAGGATGATTTTCCTTTGCCAAACATATACATGATATTCAATTTCTCTACTAGTTTTGGAATGTTATCCTTAATGGATGCATTTTTTAGTTACAACCAGATCCACATAGCACTAGAAGATCAAGCTAAAATAGCATTCACTACTCCTTGGAAAACTTTTTATTACAAATTTATGCCCTTCGAGTTAAAAAACATTGGTGCAACATATCAACATTCCATGACGTACAATTTTCATGATGTGATGCATGATATCATTTAATATTATATTGATGATCTCCTTGGGTAATCAACAACAAGAGAATATCATGTCAAAGACTTGAAATGAATATTTGAACAACTACGAGAGTACAAAGTTTATCTAAAACCCTTCAAAATGTATATTTGGGGTAACATATAGCAAACTATTAGGCTTCATGGTTTCTAGGTGTGGTATTGAGGTATATTTTGATAAAATATCAACAATAATTAACATGCAACCCCCTCAAAACTTAAAAGAGCTTAGTATCTTGCAAGGCAAGCTTCAAGTAATTAAGATATTTATATCCCAATTGGTTGATAGATGCTAATAATTTTCATGATTATTGTGAAAAGGGATAAATTTAATTGTGATGTATAATTTTAAAAAGATTTTGATGCTTTAAAACATACCTACTATCTCCTCCAATCCTTGTTTTTCCTGATCCTCTCAAGCCACTTTTGTTGTATATTGCAACAATGGTTCATGCTTTAGGTGTCATATCAGCACAATATGATGAGTAACATAGAGAAAAAGCAATTTACTATATTAGAATGACCCTCATTAGTTATTAAACTAGGTATACCCCTTTGAAAAAGATGTTCTTAGTAGTGGTGTTTGCTTCCCAAAATTTGATACATTACATGTTAAGTCACAAGACCTATGTTATAGCCAAAGTTGTTTTGCTTCAGTACATTATACCTAAACCTTACTTGTTAGGTAGGATAGCAAAATGGGCTATGGTATTTAATGGGTTTAATCTTGAATTCATTAGTAAAAAATTGGTTAAGGGACAAGTGATAGCTAATCAGCTAGTAGTGGCCCATTTTCCAGTCAGTCATCCCTTAAAGGTTGAATATCCTAATGATATGATGTGCACTCGAGAGATCACAACAAAATTATTGAATTATTTTCTTCGATGGTACAAGATGCATTAAATAAGTAGGAGTAGAATTCTTCCTGGTGTCATCGTAGTAAAATATACTAATAATGACATAAACTATCATAATCTGGTGAAATAAGGATACCATATCATGTGGACATTGATTGTCCTTAACATTGTATCATAATGGACATAGTGTCATGACCCTCCCTTGGTAGACTCTTTTTATTTTTGATGGATTTCATGCTTGAGATGTTTGGTTATTTTGCTAATGGATTGTACAAACATATATTGTGGAAACATGAAATGTCTTGAATAGGATGATTGACTTTTTCATGATCAATTTATGAAAATGCATATTTTATTAAAGAATGTGATACTGCTAATAAAGCATACACATGTACAAGGACAAGGTTCTTGTAGGTGAGAGAGAAATAACCATCGAGAACCGAATGCCCTGGGAAAATTATGTGATGGGATATTTGTCAAAATATTTGGAGGGAAACAACAAGGATAAATACCCCTTTCTATGAAGTTGCATATCATTATTTTCTTAAAGAAACTTCATGCTCATTTGTGTTTTTGTGTATTGCTTAATAGTTGCTTTATGAAGGAATAATTGCCAAGAAGAAAAGCATTAGTGTATGAGTGCTAATTATTTAATTGCTTCTATTGTTTCTTTAAAAAAAAATGAAGTAGCATATGAAGTATCTATTTTGTTTTGCATTACTATTGCAATAAAAAAACAAGGAAAGGAGAATAAAATTTATTTGAGAAAACATAAAATGAAAATCTTGTTTTTTCCATTGTGTGGGATATGTTTTTGTCCTTGGCTTATTTTTTTCCTTTAAAATATTATTCAATGCTTTAGTAAGAGATTAAATTATTTTTCTTATAATTTGAAGTGTTTATTTTTGAGTGAGCATCTTGTCTAGTTGTGGTTTGTTGTTACAACCAAGTGGGTGTTGGAGGTGTGTCTTCGAAAGTGTTTGCATGCCAAGAACCTCCTGGAAAAGTGGGGTAGTGGAAGCATGGCCAGTTACTTTTCGAAGAGAACAAAGAGAAGAATATTGGAGTAGTTGAGGGTTGCATTTGGGAAGAGAAAGAAGGTGCAGAAAGAGAAGGGGGATGACACTATTTTTGCTAGTTCTACTTTGGGACTTCTCACGATCGATGTCCAATGAGAACTATGAAGGTTTGAGAGCTCAATTGCCATAAGAGTAACTACAACTATCTTTAATATCGTTTTACTTGTAGATATGAATAAGTTTCAAGAGTTTTTATTGGTTAGACATTTTCTAAATAATGTGATGTTAGCTCTCATTATCAATGTCTAATAATTTCTTAGAGGAAACGAATGCTCTCATATTGGTTTTGGAACTTTTATGAGAAGTCTTTTAGAATGCTTTTAGTTTGAAGTTTGAGCTTTGCTTTATCATCATTTTCTAGTTAGTTTGGATGGTCTAGATATTAGTTCTATGTTAAACCCATATTTTTGTTGTGTGTGGGTTTAGAGGAGTTTTTCATCAATGTTGAACCATTTTGGTTATGCCATATCCTTCACTTATATGTAGTAGAAGGGGTGTTCATTTGGTATTAATAGGACTATATTTATATCTTTTCTCCTCTTGGAATTAGTGTGTAGACAATGTAATCTATGTAATATATTCATAGCTAGTAGTTGAGCATGTTCAGCATTAGCCAACCTTTACTAAATAATGGGAGACCTAGGAGTACACCTTTTACCTTGTCATGTTGTTCATTGAATCTAGTTTGGTTTTAATTGATAGGATGTGTTGAGTTGGTGCTCGACCATCATACTTGTTAACCTTGTTATCTTTTGTGTATTTATTTTTTAATAGAAATAGGGCCTCATATGTTTGTCCAGTAGGTGCGAGTATGCCTTAAACCATTGGGCTGGAACTATATCATAAAAGAGTGTGTTGCTTAGGTATTGACCCGAGTTGCTAGGTAGTTCTGGTTGGTTGTTATTGGTGTAAAATCGGCCTATGGTTGTGATTGCACCCATGACCTTGCCAACATTGAGTAGACGGACTAAGTTTAGAGGGATTTCGTCTAATCTCCAAAGAAGGTTGGTTCCTTGGTGGTTTTTATAAGAAAAGGGAAGGGAGGAATTTACTGAAAGAAAGGTAAATATAGCTACTGCTAGAAATTTTCTTGGGGTGAAGATTAAACAACAACAATGACAAATACATGTAACTCGTAGTCTAAGCATTTTCTATACCTTCATGCATAAATCATGGTTCCTTAATGTTATTTAGATATTAATCTAAACATGCATGTATAAGATTATTAACTCCAAAAATACTATTTATAGCACGCATGAATCCAGATAATAGAACAAATACAACGTATATTTTAGTAATGTTAATAGAAGCATCAAACGTTCATACATACATTTACACACAACGTACTAGAAGCCAATAGAAGCATATTTTATTACTTAAATCTAGAGTACATACATCTAATCTTGTAAACATCTAAGAGTTTACCATTATTCTGGGTGTGCTCCCTACTATATATACTCTATGGTAAGCATCTTTTGATAGCTAATAAATTCTATGATCTATAATCAGTTACAACAAATTCTACGATCTGTAATCAGTTACAATAAATTTATTACTAAAAATGTGCCAATATGTTCTTGCATAGCTTCTATTGGTTCAAGAGAGAATAAAATCACCAATGGCAAGAGATTAGGATTTGATGCTTCAATCACCATCTGCCAATGGTCGCAAAGACATGTCCTTCTAAAAGCACATTTACTTATTTCTATTTATATTCATTTGCTTAGCAAAAATTTGTAATGTCACAAAATCATGACAATCTAGTGCCTCAGCTCAATTTTCTCCTTCGAGCTCGTGAAAATTTGTCATGTCATGAAATTATGACATTCTGGTACCTTGGCTCTCTTTTCTCCTTTGATCCTGCAAAAATCCATCATGTCATGATATCATGACATTCTGACACCTTGGCTCTCTTTTCTCCTTTGAGCCCATGAAAATCCGTCATATCATGATATCATGACATTCTGGCACCTTGGCTCTCCTTTTTCCTTTGAGCTTGTGAAAATCTATCATGTTGCGATATCATGATATTTTGGTGCGTTTTCTCTCTTTTGTATTTTGAGCCTGTGAAAATCTATCATGTCACGATATCGCGACATGACGGTGCCTTGGCTCTTTTTTCTCCTTCGAGCCCACAAAAATCCAACATATCATGACATCACAAAATTCTTCATGCCTTAGTATTTTTTTTGTCTCTCCTCCACAAAAATTGAAAACTAGTTCGAGTTTCAAAATATTTATTATCTTCAGTGTGGTATTTTTAGACTAAAATTATTAGCACCTTCCAGGGAATATTGCTAGTAAAATATTAGAATCCAAGACCTTCATCCATTGGGAATCAGAGTCAAAACAATATGGAAGAGGGAGTTTTGGAAAATCAAAAAATAATTTCTTGAATAAGAAAAACATTACCTTTCAAAATACCTCTTGCTAGCTTACGTATACCTTACTATATTACATCAAACCTCCAATTCTACTTAAATTTTTGTAAACCTCTTTATGTCTAGCCACTGGTCCCACCTTTTATCAACTGGTTTTGCTCAGTTCCCTTGGACCTTCTCTATTTTTCTATAATTTTAATGACTTCATCATAAGTTAGGCAGACTTCTTTCCAAGTCTCATCATCAGGGTCTGAATATTCCATAAACAAATGATAAACATATTAAAATTATTCTACTTTATCATGAGACAATGTCTTCTACCTCGGAATCAACTCTTGTAAGCACGACTAAATCTGTGTGATATCTTGAATCATAGCAAACACATGTTTTTATTGAATAGGTTCTTCCCAACCATCATCCATAAAGGATCTCAAGGACGTTGTGAGTGCATATTCACTTAGAAAAAATGACTTTTCATACTAAAGATATGGAAGACCACACTTGTTTACTAGGTTCAGATATTTTACTTGTCCTTTAGCTTCGGCTTTGAGCTCTTAGAGGAGTTTTTACCCTTGGTTGACAAGTATAAATATTCTGAAGAAAATACTAGCTACAATTTTAGCCTATGACCAGGCTTCACTTTGTATCTTGGTAGCAATATTTTTTGGCATGTTTTCAAATAAGACTTGTATTCTCATTGCAGCATCTAATCTTGTCTTAAAAAAGCTCATTGAAGCTTTAAGATCATCTTCAACCATATTGAGCACTTCTTTTACTTGCCAAGTATAACTACATAGGCCTTGTTCTCAGACTCAACTGCAAGATATCTTTAAACATTTCCTTTCTAACTGCTTTGGCCTTTTCTTTTGATAGGTCATGTGCTTTGTTCTGATATTCTTGGAATTACCTTTGGAGCTCTTGTATCTATTGATTCAAATATTTAATCTATTTAGCTACTTTTTCTGCTTCTTCTTTGTGCTTAGATGGTTCACTTGCAGCTTCACTAAACCTGTCTTTCCACATTTTTACCTCTAATTTCAAAGATTTCTCTACAAGCTTCTATTCTTGCAACGCAGACTCTAAATATTTTTTGGCTTCTTGTTCTCTGATAAAAAAAAAATAAGTATTTCCCATGCAAGTAGATAGTTCCCAAGTGAGCCTAAACCATTCCCAATTCATATTGCATGTGAAGTTGAGTAATATATTCTATTATACTTTCTGCTTGGTAATATTAAATCATCATTTTTCCCTTGAGATTCCTTACCATCGGTGTCAAATTTACCTTCTACCATTGCATAGTGGTGGTATCAAGCGCTATCATCTCCTGGGTGTGAACTGGAGCCTTGGAGGCTTCAATAGAGCAGGATTCCCACCAATCTAAGGTATTCTTGTTAGCCTTTCCTAATTTTTTCAACTTTGAAATAGTAGGATGATTTTTATTAGCCATGATGGAGGTGGATCTCATAGCTGGGATGCATGCATCAAGGAGAAAAGAGATCGATACCAATGTATTGTTTCCATCCATAGGAGCAACTATAGAATGAGTAACCAACTTTGAAGATTGGCCAGTTTTAGATTGAACTTGTGAAGACGATGTTGGATGTAGAGAAGGAAGTCATTATTTTAAAGGAAATATTATATCCTTTTTTGTAAAATAAATGGAAGGAAATTCAACTTGGGAATGAGGAGGAAGAGAAGTATGAGAGAATAGAGAGGCCATACCTGATCCTGTTGGGAGAACGTGTTGGTGTTGATCTTCTGCAATGTGATATTCATTAGTCTTATTTGCATCAAAATTTTCAATTTCATATTTCTAAGAGGATATTTCTACTTATTTTATTTCATAATCCTCTTCTTCAACATCCATATCTTCCTCTAGGTTTATAACTTCAACATCTTTGGGGATTTTCCCATGATATTTTTTTATTGTGATCAATGATCTCTTTATTAATAGTTACATTTTAAAAAATGATTGGTTTTTGTTTCTCTTGATCAACTCTAATATTATTATTAATTAGATCATGTTGGGTTTCCTCTTATGTATGATCACTTCTTATCATTTCAATATCTTGAGAGACATCCCCCATATCCTGAGCAATTTGCTCACTTTATTTAGCAGTTTCAGTGTGTTTAGCAATTTTTTGTTGTTGATATCTACCACTCTGAGCGACCTCTTCAACATTTTGAACCGTTTCAACTTGTTTGTTCTTCTTCTATTGATTCTCTATCATGTATTTCAGCTTCCTTTTCTTAACGACCAAAGGCACTTCATTTGATTCAGTATCTAAATGAGAAGGAGGAAAAAATTTTGGGTCATGTGAAGATACAACTCTACCTCTTGTTGGGTATGCATTGAGTGCCATATGCTTCCCTCTTTTCTCCACTTGCAGGGGCTCAGTAATCCCTTGCCTATACTTCCATTATTCCTCTGGTATCATATCCCATTTTGTCCATCATTTGGGTTAACTTTCCATATGTATTTCTCTACTCCTTTGTAAATATATTTTTAGTAGTCTTCTTTTTAGAGGACCTAAGCCTTGTATGTGCAGGGTATTGTTGTTGCCCAATTGTAACCCTTTTTCATTTGCTTTGGTTTGTCTCTTATTTCTTTACAACTTTAAGGTTCACTTATTTGTTGTTGCAAATGCTTGGTGGTACTTTATCGATGAAGGTTTCTGACTAGGTAGCTTGGTAATGGTCATATCAGACCAAAAATTCAAGGTCATTTTTAATTGGCCACCTAGAGTCGATCATATTTATCTAGACTCTCATCATCCACCATGCATGAATCTTCTCTTTTGTCCATTCTAGCCCCTTATTTTGCATCTTAGTGATAGTATTTTCATCTAAGAAGTGCTTAGAATCGTTCTCAAGGTCATAGTCAACCACATGTTCATAAAAATCATTCCATGGAGGTAGTGATTGCATCCTTTCTACATGCCACTCTAATTATTCATCCTCAGTGTTATTCCTACAATCCTCGATGTCCTTCGTAGGGGACATGTGGTAACTTTTGATAGGGTTTCGATTTAGAATGGTCTGCCTCTCTGCAAACTTGTTGATAGGATCATACTTCCATGGTTGTGGCATCTCCAAAAATCCCAATTATTTTAGGGCTTGAGTAATTTTCTCATGTTACCCTTTCTTGGAGATAATAATACCTTCAAACTAGAATGGCATCGTATAGGCACTATTTTTACCTATACCTGTACCATATCTAAAATTTATCTGTTCCATTTGTCTAAAATATTCCAAGGTAAACAACCTATTTGTGACATAATGAGGAAGCAAAAAAGGTTTTCCTATAAACCCATAGAGTCTGATAACAACCCCTTGAATGATAATGAACCAGTCACCCTCTTCTGCATGTTTGTTCAAAAAATGTTTTACATCTTTTGGGGTTAATCTTCTTATTTCTCCGTACATAATTTTTAGGGTTGGCTCTAAAAATTCCCTATTGAAATCATAGTAAGACTTTGTCTTATACAACACATTAGTCCATTCACACACAAGTAGGGTTCTTCCTTGCTCGTATTTATCATGCATTGAAATAAGAGCAAGCTCTCGAGCCATAAAATAAAAGAAAATACAGACTAAATATGAAGAAAATTTAAAATAATCTTGAGAACCCTTCTTCATCAAATACAAACCCTCATGAACTTGGTGAAAGATATACCCTGGACAATAAAAAAACACGGGCCTTACACTTTTATACATAATTGAAGAATCATAATTTTTAGGGTTTGAAAGGCAATCAACTAACACAATCTTCCACCCATAGACCTTTTCGTCGAACTTCAGGATCATCACCATAACCAAGATAGAAAAAAGCTCTGGGTTTGTGAAATCTACCAAAGGAATGAGAGTTTTAGGCATTGTCCCTCCAGTAGGTGGTTTATTTAATTTTAGTTCTAGAAAATTTCTTATGCTCTTAGATGGGATAAAATATTTTTCATTGTTTGTAGGGTCAAAAGCTTTTGGCTTTAATGCAAGCACATGACCAACAGCAAAGGTGGAAATAAAAGCATATGGGATCAGGGTGAAAAGGGCTCTGCCCTAAGAATTTCTTATAGTCCTCTCTTTTGCATCATAAAAATTTACCATGGCCTTAACCAATTTAGGATAGGGGTGAATGGGAACATAAACATACCAGTATAGTAGAGAATTGAAGACGAATGTAGTGGGAGAAGATGTGGTAAAACTTGTGGTCATTCTCTCTTCGATATCCCTCCAAATTTTTTATAGGTTTTCCATGTTACAGTGGTATCACCAATGCTAACATCTCTATAAATGAATCTTTCACTTGCTTCATCTTGACATCTCACTGTCAGGGAAGCAGAAGACAACGTAATCATTGCTATTTTTTGGATCCTCTTCTTTGGGGCCATGGGAAAACACTTGCAGAAACTGTTTGCACTGGGTTCAAGCTCATAAATGAAAATAGAAAGTAATTTGTAGTAGAATAACTCACTCAAGAGTGAATTAGGATTTTTCTCATCAATTAGAAAGAACGTGCATGGATTGCATTAACTACGGTTTGGATTTAGATTTCTTGAATCTTCCCACATGTCATTTTTGCCATCTTCCTACATGCTAAATTTTTTGGCCAATCACTAGCTATTGCATTAAACAAAATATCATACTCTTAAAGGTCTCAATCATTTGTAAAGGAGGTGCCTTTCTACCAATATTCAAAATATTACATGGTAGAATTTGAATTTTAGTCGTTACATCCCGATAATGTGGTGCTTTTTCTATTTTTTCCTCTTGCTGGTTGACTTTGTATGATCACTAAATTATGACAAAAATAGTTACAAGAAAAAAACTATAAAATATTAGAAAATATCATATAATATACATAATAGACAAGAATCCTTTTTTGTCTATCTGAAGTAGATTTTTAAGTGAAAACCATGCACTGGAATGGGTTTAACTTCACCTTGTTTGTCTTTCAGCTGAAATGAATTCGATTGTTTCTCAATGATTATTTTGAAGGGACCCTCCCAATAGGTGTCAAAATTTTGGTGGTGGCTTGGCTTGGCCTTTTTTACATTCCATTTTAAAACTGAATCTCCAATTTTAAACTTATTGAAAGTAGTATTTTATAGAACCATCCTTTGGTGTCAGCCATATGCTTTTGATGGTGGTTATAAGCTTGTTCTCTTTGCTCTTCCAACTATATAAGTTGCATCAATCTATCTTCCATTGGTTGACTTTATTCAACATCGATCTGGTTGAGAAACTTCAAAGTTGGTATTTCTATTTGTATGGGTAAAATAGCCTCTTTGCCATAAAAAAAATAATAGAGTGATGTATCAATAGATTTTTTGATTGAAATCCTATCATCCCATAGTGCTTGGTTTATCAAGGAGTGCCAACTTATCTTGTTATCCTTCAGAGTTCTCTTCAGGATTTTGAGAAGATTTTTATTTGTAGATTCTACCAAACCATTCTCTTGTGGGTAGTAATTGGATAAGGTCTTAAAATCTATACCATATTTTCCAGAAAATTTGATCATCTTTGCTCTGATGAAGGCTAATCCATTGTCTATGACCAATGCATCTGGTATGCCAAATCTTGTAATCAATATTTCTAGAAACTCAATCACAACTTCCTGATCAGTTTTCTTAGTGGGAATTGCTTTCACCCACTTGGTAAAATAATCTATAGCAGTGAGTATATATTTATGACAAGTTGAAAAATTTGGCTGTATTACTTTGATGAAATCTAACCCCCACTATTGGAAAGGCTCTTCAACTTAGATAAACTTCAGAGGCATAGGGGTATTTTTGTTTCTCCCTATGTATCTTTGGAATTCTTCACACTTCCTGGTCATTTTAAAAGTATATAAAAAATGGAGGGCCAGTAGCAACCTGTTCTAAGTATATTTAATGTGGTGGTTCTCTCGGAGTAGTGTCCACCAAAAAAACCTCCATGAAATTCTTCTAGAATTTTTTGTTTCCAATCCTCCTTTATGCACTTTAGCAATATTCCATATATTTTTCCTATATAACCCTGTGGTAAAAGGGTGTATTTCAATTTTTGGGTTATCTACCTTCTTCTCTATGAAGCATTCAAATTATCTAGGCATTTCCTAGAATGCAAATATTCCACAAGGTCATCAGTCCAATAGGTATACTTTAGAGTTTTATCTTATTTTGAATTCAACATTAAGACTTGGTAGGCTATATGATCATTTGGATCCTGATTATACAAATATTGGCATAAGGTCCTACCCCTTACTAAATTGGTTGGATGTATCTCTACATCATACTCCTATATCTTTGTTACCCAGCCTGCTCTTTTCTCACCAAGTTATCCCTGTATTACAAAATTTCTAATATTAGGGTGTATCACATAGACAATGGTCTTGCTTTGTGATATGAAGTACCTGAAATTCTTTAGTGACTTCATGTTGTAATCACAATGACACTGAGATGGGGGTGAATCAGTGTGATCTTTAAAAACTTCTAAAACAAATAGTTTTAAATCTAGCAGCAGTTTAAAACTGATAAAATAACTATCAAATGTAGCAAGAAAGCATGACACATAACACAACAATTTAACGAGGTTCACCAATGTGGCTACTCCTCAAAATGACTGCTTGGACTACCATCCAAATCCAGCCAAAGCAAAGCTACAACTTTACAATGTCTTTTACCAGCACCAACTGGAAGGAGCACCAACCCCTTTGCTTTGTCTACTACAAACAGAATGGAGCACCAACTCCCAATCTACCAGCACCTACCTGGAAAGAGGCACCAACCCCTTATGCCAAGCTGCAACTTGGAAATCAATAAAGATAATAAAATGACAGAATAAAATTTTCACGTTGTTCCTTACAGTCTACTATTTTTCTTGCATTCTATTGCTTCTACGCAAAAATGTTTCGCACTGTCCGATCGCTTCTATATTCTTCTTCGCACTCTCTACTGCAATCGGATGATCGACACTTCTGCTATTTGTGCGCTAACATTTTGAACTTAGAACTCCATCTCTACACATTGCGCTTTTCATCCATGCAATCACGATATGCAGATTCGAACTACGACTTTGCACTCTACTCGACCGAACTTCACTTGCGCAATCACTCTACTCGCATTCGCACATTATATCTTCGCAACACTATTTCAAACTCGAAGTAGCCCTCCTTTTATAGAAGAAATATCAAGAACAAATCTTAAATCATAGTCGACTGTAACCCTAAGGACATTGGCTGCAAACCCTAAGAACATCCACTGTAAAACCCTAGAAGATGTCGGTCGTAAACCCTAGAAGATGTTGGTTGCAAACCCTAAGAACATCCGCTATAAAACCCTAGAATATGTCGACCGTAAACCCTAGAAGATGTCAACTGCAAACCCTAAAATCTGTCGGCCCCGATTCAACTTTGTCGGCCTCAAACGCTGCTGCCACCTCTGTCACCTTTTTGTAACTGTTGCCGCGAAATACTAACATGTCACGATATCGCGACACTTTTTGTAGTCGTACGCCTTCATGCCCTTGCTGTCATGAAATCATGACCATTTTGGCCTTTGATAGCTTTGCCACCGTTCTTGTCACGAAATCGTGACACTTCAAACTTTTGTTGATGTCATCCTCATCCTTGTCGCGAAATCATGACGCTTTCAGCTTCCAATGGCTTTTCTTGCACCCTATCGTGAAATCGTGACACTTTCAGCTTTCGCTAACGTCATCCTCATTCTTGTCACGAAATCGTGACGCTTTCGGCTTCTAGAGGCTTTTCTTGCAACCTGTCACGAAATCGTGACACTTTCAGCTTTCGCTGACGTCATCCTCATCTTTGTCGTGAAATCGCGACGCTTTCAGCTTTCGTACAATCCTAGCTTCATGCAGTAGCGAAATCGCTACAATATTGTGCCTTGTGCTTCCAACTTTGCTTCCCCGTGAAATTATGACTTGCAAGGAAATCACTACACTTTTGTGCCTTGTACTTTTGACTTGTAGCATAATCGCTACATCTTTGAGTTCTTTACTTTTGACTGGTAGCGAAATCGCTACATCTTCGTGTTGTGCTTTTTCAACTCATAGCGAAATCGCTACACCTTTGTTTTGTGCAATTTTTACCCGTAGCGAAATCGCTACACCTTTGCTTTGTGCACTTTTGACTTGTAGCGAAATCGCTACAGCTTTTCAACTCAACGCTTTCTCCTTGCTTCGGCCAATGAAATTTTGACATGTAGCGAAATCGCTACAACTTTTCAACTTAACGCTTTCTCCTTGCTTTGGCCAGCGAAAATCAACATGTAGCGAAATCGCTACAGTTTCTCGACTTAGCTTCTTGGCCTCCAATCATGTCGCGAAATCGTGACAATTTGCCTTGCGCCTTCTCTCTCCTCTGACTTGTCGTGAAATCATGACATTTTTGGCTTCATCTTCTCTCTCCTCTGACTTGTCGTGAAATCGTGACATTTTCGGCTGCACTTTCTCTCTCCTCTGACTTGTCGCGAAATCGTGACATTTTCGACTGCACTTTCTCTCTCCTCCGACTTGTCACGAAATCGCGATAGAAAACATGTCGCGATATCGCGACAGTTTTCTAACTTGTCTTTTTCTTCGAATTTTTTCTATCTTCTGCATCTGAATGACTTTTGAACTGTCTATCCACTGCATCATTGGATCTAACTGCCTGTGTTGACAACAATGACAAACTTCTTGCAACACCTTGCTCAACAATCTCCCCCTTTGGAATTGTTGGCAACACCTGTATACATTCCTATAACTCTTCTCCCCCTTTGTCAATAATACCAAAGGGCTGCTACAGACTCCCCCTGAGTCCATCCTCACACTTCTCAGGCACAATTTGTTGCAACTGGCACAAATTATGATCATGAGCAAAAGAATAGTCAAATACTCAAATGCTCCCCCCGAGAAAGTGATCCCTGTAGCTAGTCACTTCTTAGGAAGTGTGACTACTCCTAATTTGCTTCGAAGGTACTCAAATACTTCCTTGGGCAAAGGTTTTGTAAAAATATCTGCTACTTGTTCTGTAGTTGGGACATAGTCCAATTTAACTTCTCCTTCTGCAACTTTCTCTTTCAAGAAATGATACCTTATAGCAATGTGCTTTGTCCGTGAGTGCATTACTGGATTCTTAGAGATGTTAATTGCACTGGTGTTGTCACACTTTACTGATATTGGTTCACTAAAATTAATACCTAGATCTTTCAAAGTTTGTTTCATCCACAAGACTTGTGTGCAACATGTTGTTGCTGCAATATATTCTGCCTCAGCTGTAGATAAAGAAACTGACTCTTGCTTCTTACTGTGCCATGCAACCAATCTGTCCCCCAAATAGAATGCTCCTCCACTGGTACTCTTTCTGTCATCAACACATCCAGCCCAATCTGCATCTGAATATGATATAAGAGTGAAATCTTTGCCTTTTGGATACCACAACCCATACTCCATGGTGCCTTTGAGATACCGAAAAATCCTTTTAACTGCTGTTACATGAGTCTCTTTGGGACTGGCCTAAAATCTGGCTACCATGCAAACTGCCTACAGAATATCAGGTCTAGTTGTTGTTAAATATAGTAAGCTTCCTATCATTGATCTATACATGGTTTGATCTACAGGTGGAGATTTGTCTTCTTTACTCAAATTGTAACCTCGTTGTCATGGGAGTGCTTGATCGGCTTACAGTCCTCCATAGTGAACCTCTTTAGCATTTCTTTCACATATTTGATTTGGGAAATGAATATGCCTTTCTCATTTTGATTAACTTGTAGCCCAAGAAAGTAAGACAGTTCACCAATCATTGACATTTCAAATTCATTCTGCATCTTATTTGCTAAGTCTTTACAAGATTCATCTTTGTTGCTGCCAAATATGATATCATCTACATAGACAACAAGAACAATGAGATGCCCACCTTCTATTTTTACATACAAATTACTGTCCACTAAACCTTTCTTGAATCCCTGTTGAGAGAGATAGTTATCTAGCCTAGCATACCATGCCCGTGGTGCTTGCTTTAAACCATACAGAGCTTTCTTTAATTTGCAGACAAGGTTAGGATCCTCACTAATTTGAAATCCATCCGGTTGTTCAATATAGACCTCTTCTTCGAGTTTCCCATTTAAAAAGGCAGATTTTACATCCATCTGATAAACTCTGAAGTTTTTGTGAACTGCTAAGGCCAAAAACATTCTAATTGCTTCTAATCTGGCCATTGGAGCAAAAGTCTCTTCAAAATCAATGCCTTCGACCTGTGCATATCCTTTACAAACCAGTCTTGCTTTGTTCCTAATGACCTGTCCGTCTTCATTTAATTTGTTTCGAAATATCCATTTAGTGTCGATTACATTCTTGTTTGCAGGTCTAGGTACTAATTCCCAAGTTCTGTTCTTTTCAATCTGGTCTAACTCTTCATTTATTGCCTTCATCCAGCTATCATCTTTGCTTGCTTCATCTATGTTTTTGGGCTCAATGCTGGACAAAAGAGAGTAATTGCTTATTACTTTCCTTCTTGTCTGAATACCAGTTGTGGGATCTCCAATTATTTGGTCTCTTGGATGAATTTTCTGCCAACTGCCTGTTTTGAATTTCTTGTTTTCTTGCACCTCTGAGTCATCGACTAATTCATCTGAATCAAGTGTAGATTTATTTTCTGTTTCATTCACCTCATCTCCTTCAACGACTTCTTCATAGATTGGGTAGTTTTCCTCAAAGTCAGCTAAACGTTTCCCACCTTCATCGAATTTAACATCTGCACTTTCCACAATTTTCTTGAGTTTCTTGTTGTAGCATTTGTAAGCTTTGCTTTTTGATGAATACCCAACAAAAACACCTTCGTCTGCTCTATCTTCAAACTTCCCAAGGTTGTCATCAGTTTTTCTGATGTAGCACCTACAGCCAAATATTTTGAGATGTTTTGTTGTTGCTTTTCTACCAAACCACAACTCATAAGGTGTTTTGCATTCATGAGTTCTTAACATATATCTGTTTTGGATGTAAACTGCTGTGTGAACTGCTTCTTTCTAGAATCTATCTGCTATTTTATTTTCTGCCAGCATGGTGCGTGCCATTTCCTGTATAGTTCTGTTTTTTCTTTCTACTACGCCATTCTGCTGTGGAGTTCTAGCTGCTGAATATTGTCTCCTGATACCATGTTTCTCATAGTATTCTATAAATTCATTCGAAATGAATTCTCCTCCTCTGTCTGATCGTAAACATTTTACCCTTTTTCCTGTTTCATTCTCAACTAGCTGTTTGAAAGTTCTGAACATTTCTAAAGCTTCTGTTTTAGCTTTTAGGAAGAATATCCATGTCATTCTGGAATAATCATCGATACACAGCATAAAGTATTTGTCGTCGTTTATGCTTTGAGTTCTCATAGGTCCACATAAGTCTGTGTGAATAAGTTCCAGAGGCCTGCTAGTGTGGTATTCTTTTGTTTTAAATGAGACTCTGGTTTGCTTTCCCTTCTGACATGAAGCACAGACATTGTTTGAAGGTTTTTTAATGGTTGGAATATCTCTCACTGCTTGTTTCGAGCTGATTTTCACCAAATTATCAAAACTAATGTGTCCAAGCCTTTTGTGCCACAACCAGTTCTCTTCTTCTTGTCCAATTAAACACGTACCTTCTGATGTTTCTGAGAGTGTGTATAAATTTCCAGACGTCCTTGAACCAGTTGCTATCAATTTCCCACTGTTTATTTTTTTGACTTCACAACCCTACTTTTTGAAGACTACTTCATGTCCTTTATCACAGATTTGACTGACACTTAATAGGTTGTGTTTCAAACCATCCACAAATAAAACATCTTCTGACTTGATTTTCCCTTCACTAATTTTGACAGATCCTTTTCCTATTATTTTGGCTCCATCATTATTTCCAAACTTCACCGAGCCACCCTCATATTTCTGTAGTTTTTCAAATTTCTGTTTATCACCTGTCATATGACTTGAGCAACCACTGTCAAGAATCCATGGCACACATTTATTTTGAGCCCTAAAAGCTGTCTGCACTATTAAAGATTCCTTTTCTTCCCTGAGCTGATCTTTCTGTTTCCATTCTGTTCTGATTATGGTATTGGGTTCTAACTTGGATTTCCCCTTTTCAGAATCTTGCACATCTTTTTCAGAAGTATTTCTATTCTGTTTTGCCCTATATGGTTGAATTCTTCTTTTCTGAGATTGATTTGAAACAGAAGTGCTATGACAGTTTCTAGCAATGTGCCCAAAATTGTGACAATTAAAGCATTCTACTGCATAACTCATTAGAGGAGCAAAAGTATTTCTACTAGTGAAACTTCTTGGACCTACATTATACCTGCAGTTAGCAATTTTATGCCCATAACCATTACATTTGAAACAGAAACCATAAAAGTAATGATTGAACCTGAAAGATGGTTTTTGCCAGGATGTTGCAGGAGCCTTAGATCTTCTTTTCTTTTGATGTGTGACCTTGGTAAAACCCTCATTGTCAGTTCCTAGTTCAAGACTGGCATTACTGCTTTCTTTTGCCTGATTTCTTTCAACAACCTGTTTCTTGTCTTTACTCTTTTCACATTCAACATTGCTTGCCTTTGGTCCGTTTGATGATTCTCCTTCAATAAAGCCCAGACCGAATTTGATACCTGCGGGTCTTTGATCGCTTAGAATTTTGTCCAGTTTCATCGAACTTTCTTCACGCTTGGAATGACAGCTAATTTTTTGATTCAGCTCTTGTATCTGTATTCGAAGACCAACATTTTCTTCTTCCAATTTGCAATAGTGATCTATCTTCATGGTTACCTGTATTTCAAGATCTTCGAACATTTTCTTGTACTCTTCTGTCTGCGTTTTTAGACTGGTTATGATGTCATTTGCATCATCGAGCTTTCTTGTCAGTTTTTGGTTCTTTCTTTTCTCAGATTTCCATTCCATAAGTGCAGAGACCAGCTCACCTTCTAAATCCACTTCAGCCTCATCTTTTTCAATAGACCCTTTGGAGTTCATTCCTTCTCTCTTTTCTGTGTTTTTTGCCTCTTCTGATTTTTCCACTTCAAATGCCATAAAGAGAGCCTCACCTGTTCCTTCTTCAGAGTCTTCACTAGAGCTGTCCTCTGAAGAATCTGCATTTCGGGAGATAAAACTTTTCTTTTTGAAATTGCCTTTCTCGAAGTTTGATTTCTTCTTCCAGCCACCTCTTTCTTGATGCGAATTTTCCTCACCCTGGTTCTTTTCATTGAGAGGACATTTTGTCGCAAAGTGCCCAATGCCTCCGTAGTTAAAGCATTTAAATGGTAGCTTTCCTTTGTACTTTCCTTTTCCCTTTCTCAGTTTTTTGACAAAATTAGCTTCCATTTCATCTGATGCATCCTCTTCTTCAGTCTCTGGTTTTGTGGTTTTACCTTTTAGGGCTTTGAAAGCAGCTTCTCTATCTGTGGGGTTAGACTTTCCTATTCTCATTTCAAAAGCAGTCAAAGAACCATGCATCTCATCCATACTAAAACGATTTAGATCTTTGGCTTCTTCTATGGCAGAGACTTTAGAATCAAATCTAGGAGGGAGCGATCTTAATACCTTTTTCACGATAGCAGCATCGCTTATATCTTCGTCGAGACCTCTGATTGAATTGGTGATCCCATTGACTCTTTGCATGAAAGTCTCTATGTTCTCATCATTGTCCATCTTTAAAGATTCGTATTGAGCTCGATGTGCTTGAAGCTTGGCTTCCTTGATCCTATCATCTCCTTCATGAATGTTTTCCAGTTTATCCCATATATCCTTTGTTGATTCACAGTTTATGACCTTGACTAGCTCACTGTCCACTAGTCCACACATGATGGCATTTTTTGCTTTTGAATCATATTCAAATGCCTTTTTACCAGCAGTGTCTATTGGAGCGGTGGCGGGAGCTTTGTAACCATTAACTACCGCACCCCAGATGTCAAAACCTAAAGCACTGAGATATGTCTGCATTCTAATTTTCCAGAACGCATAATTAGTCCCATCAAACAATGGTGCTTTGTTCGAGGAGAAACCTTCACCACTTGCCATTGCGTAACTTCCAAGATCACCTTAGCTGTTTAAGCCTGTTCAAGAACTTGGCTCTGATACCAATTGTTGTAATCACAATGACACTAAGAGGGGGGTGAATCAGTGTGATCTTTAAAAACTTCTAAAACAAATAGTTTTAAATCTAGCAATAGTTTAAAACTGATAAAATAACTATCAAATGCAGCAAGAAAGCATGACACATAACACAACAATTTAACGAGGTTCACCAATGTGGCTACTCCTCAAAATGACTGCTTGGACTACCATCCAAATCCAGCCAAAGCAAAGCTACAACTTTACAATGTCTTTTACCAGCACCAACTGGAAGGAGCACCAACCCCTTTGCTTTGTCTGCTACAAACAGAATGGAGCACCAACTCCCAATCTACCAGCACCTACTGGAAAGAGGCACCAACCCCTTATGCCAAGCTGCAACTTGGAAATCAATAAAGATAATAAAATGATAGAATAATATTTTCACGTTGTTCCTTACAGTCTGCTATTTTCTACAATCTGTTGCTTCTACGCAAAAACGTTTCGCACTGTCCGATCGCTTCTGTATTCTTCTTCGCACTCTCTACTGCAATCGGATGATCGACACTTCTACTATTTGCGCGCTAACATTTTGAACTTAGAACTCCATCTCTACACATTGCGCTTTTCATCCATGCAATCACGATATGCAGATTCGAACTACGACTTTGCACTCTACTCGACCGAACTTCACTTGCGCAATCACTCTACTCGCATTCGCACATTATCTTATCGCAACACCACTTCAAACTCGAAGTAGCCCTCCTTTTATAGAAGAAATTTCAAGACAAATCTTAAATCATAGTCGACTGTAACCCTAAGGACGTCAGCTGCAAACCCTAAGAACATCCACTGTAAAACCCTAGAAGATGTCGGCCGTAAACCCTAGAAGATGTCGACTGCAAACCCTAAGAACATCCGCTATAAAACCCTAGAAGATGTCGACCATAAACCCTAGAAGATGTCGGCTGCAAACCCTAAAATCTGTCGGCCCCGATTCAACTTTGTCGGCCTCAAACGCTGCTGCCACCTCTGTCACCTTTCTATAACTGTTGCCGCGAAATACTAACATGTCACGATATCGCGACACTTTTTGTAGCCGTACGCCTTCATGCCCTTGTCGTCGTGAAATCGTGACCCTTTTGGCCTTTGAAAGCTTTGCCACCGTTCTTGTCGTGAAATCGTGACACTTCAAACTTTTGCTGACGTCATCCTCATCCTTGTCGCGAAATCGTGACGCTTCCGGCTTCCAGCAGCTTTTCTTGCACCTTGTCATGAAATCGTGACACTTTCAGCTTTCACTGATGTCATCCTCATTCTTGTCATGAAATCACGATGCTTCCGGCTTCTAGCGGCTTTTCTTGCAACCTGTCACGAAATCGTGACACTTTCAGCTTTCGCTGACGTCATCCTCATCTTTGTCATGAAATCGCGATGCTTTCAGCTTCCGTACAATCCTAGCTTCATGCAGTAGCGAAATCGCTACAATATTGTGCCTTGTGCTTCCAACTTTGCTTCGCCGTGAAATTATGACTTGCAAGGAAATCACTACACTTTTGTGCCTTGTACTTTGACTTGTAGCATAATCGCTACATCTTTGAGTTCTGCACTTTTGACTGGTAGCGAAATCGCTACACCTTCGTGTTGTGCTTTTTCAACTCGTAGCGAAATCGCTACACCTTTGTTTTGTGCAATTTTTACCCGTAGCGAAATCGCTACACCTTTGCTTTGTGCATTTTTGACTTGTAGCGAAATCGCTACAACTTTTCAACTCAACGCTTTCTCCTTGCTTCGGCCAACGAAATTTTGACATGTAGCGAAATCGCTACACCTTTTCAACTTAATGCTTTCTCCTTGCTTCAGCCAATGAAAATTCAACATGTAGCGAAATCGCTACAGTTTCTCGACTTAGCTTCTTGGCCTCCAGCATGTCACGAAATCGTGACCGTTTGCCTTGTGCCTTCTCTCTCCTCATTTTCGTCGCAAAATCATGACATTTTTGGCTGCACTTTCTCTCTCCTCATTTTCGTCGTGAAATCGTGACATTTTCGGCTGCACTTTCTCTCTCCTCATTTTCGTCGCGAAATCGTGACATTTTCGGCTGCACTTTCTCTCTCCTCCGACTTGTCGCGAAATCGTGACAGAAAACATGTCGCGATATCGCGACAGTTTTCTAACTTGTCTTTTTCTTTGAATTTTTTCTATCTTCTGCATCTGAATGACTTCTGAACTGTCTATCCACTGCATCATTGGATCTAACTGCCTGTGTTGACAACAATGACAAACTTCTTGCAACACCTTGCTCAACACTTCATAACTTCATATACTTATTTTTTGATGAAGTTATTTCTCTCCTCATGATTTTCCATGGTCTGGCTTAGAAATTCTATAGGCCTTTCTTCATTGTCAGCTCCTTTCTAGGTGAGAACTACAGCGTAACTTTCTTCCTCTCCGACAACATATAGAATGAAGCTTCTGGAGTAATCAGGGTTAACAAGCATAGGTTATTGAGCTATTTCTTCTTTTATATTTTTGAAGGCTTCTTTCCTTGAGTTTGTCCATTTGAATTGGGCATCTTTCTTTAGTAATTATATCATTGGTTTGACAATTTGTGTAAAATTTTCTATAAACTTACGTACAAAATTTATCTATCCAAAAAATAATTGCAAGCCTTTATTGTTTACTAGTAGGGGAAGCTTTAGGAATTTTTTTACTCTATCAGGATTGATGGCCAATCTAGATTTTGAGATGATATGGCCGAGTATAATTCCTTCTTCTACAACAAATATGGATTTCTTTGGGTTCAAATATATGCCACATTCTCTATATTTTTTAAATACTTGCTCAAGGTGTTCTACATGGTATCCTTTATAATGAGAGAATATTGTCATATCATCTAAATAGATGACTAAGACCTTATTAGAAATTTCCCAAAAAATCACATCCATTGCCCTTTAAAAAGTTGCTCCTGCATTGGACAAACCAAAGGGTATCCTCTTATACAAATGTCCCCCACATGGTGGTGAAGACAGTCTTGTATTGATATTTATCTCTAACTCATACCTGATTGTAACAAGAGAATCCATCTAATAAGGAGAATATCTCCACCCCTGCTACTGTATGCAAAGGGTAATGATCTTTCAAGGAAGCTCAATTTAGATTTTTGAAGTCAATGCACAGTCTAATATTCCCATTTTTCTTTCTAATAATGACTAACTTAGCTATCCAGGTAGAGTGTTTTATAGGGTATACTATCTTGGCTTCAAGGAGCTTTAAAAAATCTTGTTTCATTAATGCTTCTATATTTGGGTTAAAAGGTATTTGTTTTTTCCTTATGGACTTTGCATCTTCTTCCAACTCAATGGTGTGTTGTATGGTTTCTTTCCTGTATACTTTGAGATTGCTATACACCCAAGCAATAATGTCTGGGATTTTCTTTCATAATTTCCTAATCTGGTTTAACTCTTCTTCTGTACAATTAACCCTAACTTTGATTACTTTTCTTGGATCTAGTTGAACTTCCTTATACCAGCATTTATCAACCTTTATTTTGTGATCTACTGCTATGTCATTATTATTAAAAATGCTTTCAAGGGTGATCAGCCCCTTTGGAATATGGTTTTTTTTTAATTGTATTAGGTATTCTTCTTCGTCGTCTTATAGCATTTTTTCTCTTGAGTAATTCTTTTCATAGGTCAAGAAATCTAATATTTGCTCATGACTTTCAAATACTTGCCATATAATATTTTTATTAGGCACAAAGGGTCTGTATATAAGCCTTACTATTTTGGACTTATGAATGACATTGCTGATGAAGAATAAATTTGCTCCTATAGACACTAACAAATCAGCATGGATATTTTTCTCTCTAGGAATCACTTTAATGTTCAAAGCTTCAAAGGTTTACAGGAGGTCCCACACCTTATTCCTATATGCTTTAATATAGTGTTGTTTACTTACACAATTTTTTGTGAATTGATTCATAATGAGTTTTGAATATCCATATATTTGTAACTTCTTAACACCTAACTTTTTAGCTTTTCTTAGACCCAAATAAAGTGCTTCGTACTTAGATGCATTGTTTGTACAAATACAATTCAATCTATAATAGAAAAAATTTTCTTTACCTATAGAATAAATTAGCACTATGCTAGCATTGGCTCCATTTTTACATCTAGCACCGTCAAAGAAAAGTTTACAAAGTTTATTAGTAGGCTTATCTTCTCTAGGAGTGGGAGTTGCTTGGATTTTTTCTAGCTTTATAATAGAGTAACTTCGCATATTATATTTTACCATAGCGATGAAGTTTTTTAGAGAGAACTGGTCTTCTGTTTGAAGTTCCTCCAAAGTCTCTTCCATTAGATCAAGGTCTTCCATTTCCTTTGTCATCATGTTTACAATACCTGCCTCTTCTATATTTTCTATGTGGAAGGTGGATGGTTTCTTGTTAAATACCTTGATTCTTCTACATTTTAAAGGTATTTCCAAATGCAAATAGTCTAAATATAGATATCCTCCTATCTTAGCCATGAATTCTCTGGATAAACACATGTCGAAGTATGGTTCTAAATCCCCTACTACTACTTTATGTATAACTATGATTTGAGGCATTCTATGAAGCTTTATAGGGATATCTTTGATTACCCCTACAATTTTTATTGGAGTACCATCCAACTATAGAACTCCTAGACTGCTCCTAGTGTATTCCATTCCCATGATGTCACACACTACTTTTGGTATTACTGTGATAGCAGCACCTAAATCAATCGTATAATTATGTACAACCCATCCTTCTATTTGAAGAGATAGATAAAAAGGGGGTGGTCTATTCTTTCCAATAGTAGATGTCAGATTTACCTGGACTATATTTGAGTAAAGGGGATTCCTACCTTTGCTTTTTATTGACCTTAAAGATTCCTGCAACGGGTTAATTTGGCCAAGAAACTATAGGGCATCATACATACTTGATTTTGAATGGGTCTTATTCATCTCTTCTACTATATTTAAGGAATTTGAATCGGTATTATTATCCCTTTCTTTGGAAAAAACATCATATCTATTTTGTATCCTTGAGTTGCTTATGTTCTATGTCTCTTAGTCAGAGAAGAAAATCTTAACTTCTCCTTAGCTTGCTATTGAGTTTTAACTTCCTTTTGTGGGATAGACTCTTTACATATTTATGATCCAGTGTTCTAGGCAGGGACTTGAGGCTTATTTTCATAGGGGTGTCCCTTTTAGGTAGAGCTTTAGGGACCAAGGGAAAAATTAGAGGCTAGAGTTCTTAAGGATCTACCTACAGAAATTTCTTACCTGATCATGTTAGAACAACTACTTGTTCTATTGAAGGCATCATGAAATTGTGGTTCTCTTCTCTAATCAAGTTCACATGTCCCTTCAAGGTTTTCTCTACCTTTTCAATGGCTATTTTCTACATATAATGTTGATAAATCATATATGAACTTTCCCCATGTGGGTCATTACATGTAGAAAACTAGTAATTAGAATCTGTAGGAGCCACATATTCTTCATCATCGTTTGCATAAACCATACTCGATATTTTTTGACCCTTGTTACTTGATGAGGCTTGGTCCCTCGTTACTTGTGGAAATATTCTTGGTTGAAAAATTCTTTCATCTTCCCTCCTTTTCATCGATGTGATCTCATTAGTCAAATTCTTCATTTTCGATTGCATGTCTAGTAAGACGGTAAGCTGAGATTCATGGGCTGACTGAATAGATGGTGTAGTTGGCAAAGGAACCACAGGACTTGGGGGGAGTTCTAGAAAATTATAAGGCATTTTTGTCACTGGAATAGATGATTTTCCACTCCATTATGGAAGCATTATGGTAGGATAATGAGAAGAACTCAAAGAGCTAGTACTAGAAGCTTGGAGAATATTTGGGAAAATTGACATTACCACATTTGGTAGGAACCTTCTAGTAGTAATGAGATCCTTCTCTAATTTGGCTACCTCTTGAAAGATATTAGGTAAAGTGAGTACCCATGATTGCCTTATAATCATACTGATATCAGAATTAAAAGCCCTTAAATAATAGTATACAGCTTGTTCGCTAATTGATCTCAACCCATCAGGGAATATTTCTCAAGTATGACTGAATCTAATCTTAAAATCTACTATCTTCTCATGAGGATGATTTCAAATGATAGTGAATTGGCTGAGCAAGGAGAAAGGATCTGTATTTTGGTTAAATTCATCTACCAAACTGTCAGCAAGTTCAACCCAACTAGTAATAGTTTGAATAGGAAGTGCTCTATACCAGTAGAGCATATTTCCTTTTAGGGAAATTACCAATAATCTAATCATCACATCTTCCTATGTGATGTTGTATATGGCTTCCAAAGAGGCAAAATCTAGACAATGATCATAAGAGATCTTACATGTACCATCATACAAGGGAAAAGACTTTAATACTACAACAGGGATCACATTCTGAGTCATTAGGTTCAAAGGACCCGTGTGATTCCATGTGAGGTAAACTGGAGGAGGTACAACCATTATAGCTACTATGATTGCTTGTGCATTATAACTACCGATTGTTGCACTTGAAGACACCGATAATGGTGCTTGGTAAAATAGTAGGTATGAAGATGGTGATATTGGTAATAGGTGGGTTTGATCTAGCATACAAAACTAGATGAACCCTAAGGCTGCCAAGGTGTAACTCGAATAACTCAATGGGTTCTTTAGAGTTTTTTTCTTTGGATATGGTTATCATAAATATGGACATTTGTAATATTTTACCAAACAAATAGATAAGGTATTTCTTAGATCTATACCTTCGATTGGAGTTTCCAAGTGGTTGATTTAGATCTAAAAAGAACAAAGACAAAGACCAAACCTTTAAAATGTAAAATACTATGGGATTTTGGTCCCACTGGGCGTGCCATAATTTGTTGGTGAAAATTTTTCCTATGGTTGTGATTACACCCATGACCTTTCCAGCATTGAGTAGATGAACTAAGTTCAGAGGTATTCCATATAATCTCCAAAGAAGGTTGGTTCCTTGGTGGTTTTATAAGAAAAGGCAAGGGAAGATTTATTGAAAGAAAGGGAAATATAGCTACTACTAGAACTTTTCTTAGGGTGCAGATTAAACAACAATGACAAATACATGTAACTCGTAGTCTAAGAATTTTCTATACCTTCATGTAAAAATCATGGTTCCTTAATGTGATTTAAATATTAATCTAAACATGCATGTATAAGATCATTAACTCCAAAAATATTGTTTATAACATGCATGAATCCAGATAATAGAACAAATACAACGTATATTTTAGTAATGTTAATAGAAGCATCAAATGTTCATACATACATTTGCACACAATGAACCAAAAGCCAATAAAAGTGTATTTTATTGCTTAAATCTAGAGTACATACATTTAATCATGTAAACTTCTAAGAGCCAACCCTTATTCTAGGTGCACTCCCTACTATATATACTCTACTATAAGCATATTTTTAGTTAATAAATTATATGATCTACAATCAGTTACAATAAATTCTACAATTTGAAATCAGTTAAAACAAATTTATTACTAAAAATGTGTCAGTCTATTCCTACATAGCTTCTATGGGTTCAGGATATAATCAAATCACCAATAGTGAGAGTTTAGGATTTTATGCTTCAATCACCGTCTACCATTGGTCACCAAGACACATATTTCTAAAAGCGCATTTACTTGTTTCTATTTATATTCATCTTCTCAGCAAAACTCTATGCGAAATCGTGACATTCTAGCACCTCGGCTCTCTTTTCTCCTTCGAGCATGTAAAACTCTATCATGTCGCGACATCGTGATATTTTGGTGCCTTGGCTCTCTTTTCTCCTTTGAGCCCACAAAAACCCATCATGTCATGATATCACAACATTCTAGCACCTTGGCTCTCTTTTCTCCTTTGAGCCCGCAAAAATCTATCATATCACGATATCATGACATTCTAGCACCTTGGCTCTCTTTTCTCCTTTGAACCTACAAAAATCCATCATGTCATGATATAACGACATTCTGGTGCCTTGGCTCTCTTTTATATTTTGAGCCCATAAAAATCCTTCATGTTGGGATATTGTGATATTTTTACGCTTTGGATCTCTTTTCTCCTTCAATTCCATGAAAATTCAACATGTCACGACATCACAATATTATTCACGCCTTAGTATTTTCTTTGTCTCTCCTCTGCAAAAATGGAAAACTGGTTCAAGCTTCAAAATCTTCATTATCTTTAGTGTGATCTTTTTAGACCAACAATTATTTGCAGTTGGAAGTGGGTGATTTTCTTGTACTCTTGATCTCTTCTTTGTTTTTGGTTAGTAAGGAAATAATCAAATGATGCTTATAAAAAAAATTAGTAAGGTTTAATAAATCTCAATCTTGAATGCAAATGGGATTGTTGTGTAAATGAATTGATTGTAAATGAAATAGTTGTGTAAAATGAATTGATTGTTGGTAGATTTATAATGTAAAATGAGTTGAATGCAAAATGAATCGTAGAGAAAAATGGAATGAATGCAAATGAAATAGCAGTGTAAAAATGAATTGATTGATAATATTTGCAGTGTTGAATGAAATGAATGCTAGTAGAAATGCAGTGTAGAATGAGTTTTATATGCAAATGGTAACGCATTATAGAATTAAATTTATGTGCAAATGGGAATGCATTGCATAAGATTTGGGAGTCATTATCTGATCCCCATTAAAGAGCATTCTATATCGATGGTTGATTTATATCTAAACATAACAAATACAAACACCAAATCTTTGAAATGTAAAATGTTGAGGGATTTTGGTCCCACCATGCATGCCAAAAATTATTGGTACAAAATCGGCCTATGGTTGTGATTGCGCCCACAACCTTACCAAAATTCAGTAGATAGACTAAGTTTAGAGGGATTCCATATAATCTCTAGAGAAGGTTGGTTCCTTGGTGGTTTTTATAAGAAAAGGGAAGGGAAGAATTTACTGAAAGAAAGGGAAATATAGCTACTGCTAGAACTTTTCTTAGGGTGCATATTAAACAACAACAATGAAAAATACATGTAACTTGTAGTCTAAGTGTTTTCTATACCTTCATGTAGATTTCATGGTTCCTTAATGTGATTTAGATATTAATCTAAACATGCATGTATAAGATCATTAACTCTAGAAATATTGTTTATAATGAACATGAATCTAGATAATAGAACAAATACAATGTATATTCAGTAATGTTAATAGAAGCATCAAACGTTCATACATACATTTGCACACAATGAACCAAAAGCTAATAGAAGCATATTTTATTGCTTAAATCTAGAGTATATACATCCAATCCTATAAATATCTAAGATTCAACCCTTATTATGGGTGCACTCCCTACTATATATACTCTACTGTAAGCATATTTTGATAGCTAATAAATTCTATGATCTATAATCAGTTACAACAAATTATACAATCTGCAATCAGTTACAACAAATTTGTTACTAAAATTGTGCCAATTTGTTCCTGCATAGCTTCTATTTGTCTAGGAGAGAATCAAATCACCAATAGTGAGAGATTAGGATCTGATGCTTCAATCACCGTCTACCACTAGTCACTAAGACACATCCTTCTAAAAGCGCATTTACTTGTTTCTATTTATATTCATATGCTCATTGAAACTCTATGCAAAATCATGACATTCTGGTACCTCAAATATCTTTTCTCCTTCAAGCATGCAAAACTCCTTCATGTCACAACATCATGACATTCTGGTGCCTTGGCTCTCTTTTCTCCTTTGAGCCCACAAAAATCCATCATGTCACGATATCACAACATTCTAGCACCTTGGCTCTATTTTCTCCTTTGAACCCGCAAAAATATATCATATCACGATATCGTGAAATTCTAGCACCTTGGCTCTCTTTTCTCCTTTGAACCTATGAAAATCCATCATGTCATGATATCACGACATTCTGGTGCCTTGGCTCTCTTTTATATTTTGAGCCCATAAAAATACTTCATGTTGCGATATTGTTACATTTTTGCGCTTTGGCTCTCTTTTCTCCTTCGAGCCCATGAAAATTCAACATGTCACGACATCACGATATTCTTCACGCCTTCGTATTTTCTATCTCTCCTCTGTAAAAATGGAAAACTAGTTTGAGCTTCAAAATATTCATTATCTTTAGTGTGATATTTTTAGACCAACAATTATTTGGAGTTGGAAGTGGGTGATTTTCTTGTACTCTTGATCTCTGCTTTATTTTTTGGTTAGTAAGGAAAGAAACAAATGATGCTTATGAAAAAAATTAGTAAGGTTTAATAAATATCAATCTTGAATGCAAATGGGATTTTTGTGTAAATGAATTGATTGTAAATGAAATAGTTGTGTAAAATGAATTTATTGCTAGTAGATTTATAGTGTAAAATGAGTTGAATGCAAAAGGAATCGTAGAGCAAAATGGAATGAATGCAAATGAAATAGCAGTGTAAAAATAAATTGATTGCTAGTATATTTGTAGTGTTGAATGAATTGAATGCTAGTAGAATTGCAGTGTAGAATGAGTTTTGTATGCAAATGATAATGCATTATAGAATTAAATTTATGTGCAACTGGGAATGCATTGTATAAGATTTGGGAGTCATTATATGATCCCCATTAAAGGGCATTCTATATGGTGGTTCACAATATGAATTAGGAGCTGATGAATGTTGAGCGTAGCTAGGCTAATGTGTGATTAAGGACCATTATGTTCCACTATGATAGTGATCAAAAATGAACTACAACATTAGTTGTACTCCTTGTACCTAAACCAGGCATAATCAATACTTATTAGTTAGTCTATTGTATGCTATCCTCAATAGAGAAACTTGGAGGAGGTATTTAGTTAATGTAGTTGCAGAGGCATATGGTATTGATAACATCCCATACAAACTATGTATTTTATTCCTTGTTGAACTGGAGTTGAATTCTTCCAATGTAATTGATATTTGTTTTATATAAATAAAAATTGATTGTAATAGCAATATCGAGTATTTATTGAAATGGTAGTCTCTTAGGTGGTAGGACCAATATTTTAATCTATGTTAGACTATAATGAGATAGAGTAATATTTGGATTTGATTTTAATAATAATATTAAGTGATGAATAATGTATGTTAGCTAGAGAATCACTTCTAATTTATTTGGTCTGCAAATACTTACAGAATGGTTTCAGTTGTTGATTGATTTGATGTATTTTTGTCTTATTTGTCTCACCTTCTATTAGAGTGGACTCACGATTCCACATTCTTGGTTTGAAAGTTCTTCCTTGTTGTGAGAGAAATTTTTACATGGATAAGAGTAATTCAATTAAGTCAATCTTTTTTTTAGGGTGGTTTTTGGAGTGTAGTGTGTTAAATGAAGGGTGTGCATCAGAACCTAGGTATATTAACTCAATGTCTCTACCGCTTGTTAATTCATAATGGAAGTCAAGTTATGCGATGCCCTCATGGAAATAGTTATAGTTAAGGGAATGTTTGATCCATTATTACTTCATCAGTGAGAGATGTATGAACAAGATATTCATGAACATGGTCAACTCACTCACCCTGGGGGGTTTGGGAAAGACAGTCGAAGTGCTAGTCTCACCCACATAGAATTATATATGTGGGGAATCAAAGTTACAACTTATGGCCTACCTCGATATACTGAAAGAGGATTACATATTAGTGTGCACCTTTCAAAATACTGAAATAAGAAGCTAGACCTTTTTATAAAAGGAGAAAGGAAATGATAGCATAACCAAATAATGCCTAATGCACTTACATAGAAAGAGTTATGTAAGTTGTAATGATAGGGGTTATCGTGGGTTGTTCATGTTAGTTCAAAGGAAACATTAATGAATAAGTTTACCTAGATAAAGGATCCTAATGGATTCCCTATAAAAAAATGATTATATTAAGATAGGAAATTTTGGGTCATGACATTTGGTATCAGATCCTAGGTTCATGGTGGAATAGGCTCACCACATAAGGCTAATTGGGGTGTATGATAGATAACATACCTTAGAAGGGTTACTACTCTACCAGGATAGAATGACTAGGAATATAGAATGACTAATAATCTAGTCACTACAATGAATTTACTCCTAATTACTCTTTTTTGTGTGGCCAGGGATAATGCCACCAAAGAGGAGAGGAGGTGTTTCCCCAATGATGATGCAGATATTGCATACCAATATAGAGGGTGGGACCCTATATTTAGGTTTAGAGAACCCTAGTGATGAAATAGAGGACCTCACAACAATAGTGGTCCAGCTTTAGGAATAGGTAGAAGCACATAGATAAATGTTGGATACCGTGTTGAACTAGGAAACACCACTATAAACTCTATAATAGAATAGGAAAATGAACCCCTCATGAAATCACAATGAGCTAGGATTCATCTGGAAACTTAATTGGATAAATACATGAAGTACCTAAAATCTTCCAAATTTAATGGAGAAGAATACGATGACAAAACTGAATCTTGGTTGAAGGAAATAGAAACCTACTGTATTTTGAAGAACTACTCCTCTAGCACCCAAATATCCTACGCCACTCTACACTTGCAAGGTGATGGTGCAAATTTGTGGGAGACCTATAGTCAAGGACTAGGACTTGCAACTACAATTTATTTGAGTTGGGAAACTTTTGTGAAGGCCTTTAAAGAAATATTCATCATAGAACACTTTTATTCCCAAAAATTTGAGGAATTCACTAAGCTTTGATAAGGAATTAGGACAATGGAGGTGTATCATCAATGATTTGTTAATCTCCTAAAATATATTCCCATATAAAATGAGAATATGAATATCCATAAGTTTATAATTGGAGTGGACCCAAGAATAGGTCGAGAGGTGGATATGCGAGAACCTGATACACTACATAAGGCTTATGATTTGGCCAAAAAGGCTAAAACGTATCTCAAACCTTACTTTGATTATGAATATTTGGATGAGTAGGGCAAAGAGACACTAAGAAAATAGAATAGTGAAATTTTTTTTTAGTGGGAAGGAGAATAGGTAAATAAATACTCTTATAGGAAGGATTGAAGGAATGATAGGAAGAAAGGGAGATTCAGGAAATGGTTTCAAAGAAAGAACCAAAACTCCAACAATCACAATAGTGGTAACAATAGATCTTCTCAAGGATCGACTAGTCCTCCTATTATAGCAGAGAAAGCAGTTGAGGGATAGGGATAGAAAACGTATCCAGAATCTAAATTTGGATGTTTTGATTGTCGTGGACCACATTATGCTAGTAATTGTCCACTCAGAGTAGGAATGAATTCAAAAGGAAAGGAACCAATGTACAAGGAACCTGCAAGCAATGAATAGGCTCACAGGCTTTATGTAGCAATGGTAAAATAGGATCTAGATGGGTAAGCCACTCCATTACTAATAAGGGGTAAATTATTTGGTAGAAATGTTAAGATTTTGATAGATAGTGGTGCTATGAATAGTTTTATTTCCACTAATTTAACTAAATATCTATCTGAAATACCCAAAATATTGGTACATAGGTAGAATTTTTAGTATGGTTTAGGATAAACTTACTCTATGAATCAGTACTACCCTATGGAAAAATTTGCCTTACCTAGTGGAATGACCCTAGGATATTTATATGTTGCACCATTGCATGCCTTCGATGTTATCCTAGGAATGGATTGGTTGCAAGTGCATAGGGTTATGGTCAACTTTCAAGATAGATGGATAGAGTACATGGAAGATAGTGGGAAGGTGCAAAGGGTGTATATCCTACAATGAGCTTTCCATCCCTAAATCCTTTTGATGATGTAACTCAATAAAGCCATGAATACAAGGGGAATGGTATATGTTGTTAAGATAAATGATATAGATGTTGAACAGAAGGAAGAAGTGTTTGGAATATACTCACTTCTGTAGGATTTTAGGGATGTATTTCCAGAATAATTACCTGGATTGCCACCTAAACAGAAGTTCAACTTCACAATTGAGCTCTAACTTAGATAAAAACCCATACATAGATATCCCTATAGAATGAACCCCTTAGAAATGCAAGAGCTGAAAGGGTAGCTACAAGGGTTACTAGATAAAGGACAAGTGTGTCATATTGGGGTGCACCAATTCCATTTGTTAAGAAAAATAATGGTTCCTTAAGGTTATGTATAGATTATAGGATGTTAAACAAGGCATCTATCAAGAACAGATATCCCCTACCCAAGATCGAAGATCTCTTAAATCAACTAAAGGATACCATAATATTTTCAAAGGTTTATTTGAAATTTGGATACCACCAAATGAGGATCCAAGAGGAGGATACTCACAAGATAGCCTTTAAAACTTACTATGGATATTACGAGTTCATGGTTTTACCTTTTGGTTTAACAAATGCTCCAGCTACATTTATGAATTTGATGAACAATATATTTAGGAAGCATTTGGATAAATTTATATTGGTATTCTTGGATGATATATTGATTTATTCTAAAAATAGAACGGAGCATGATAAGCACCTTAGAGTTGTGCTAGAACTGTTAAGAAAAAAATCAATTTTATGGAAATTTGTCCAAGTGCAAGTTTTATGTGTCTGAAGTGCAATATCTAGGACACATTATTTCAATAGAAGGGTTCATGGTAGTTCCAAAGAAAATAGAGGTTATTTTGAATTGGCTACCACCCAAAAGTGTGACAAAAATTTGGAGCTTCTTGGGGTTGACTAGTTACTATAGGCATTATGTGAAAGACTATGCCAAGATCACTTCACCAATGACCAACCAAAAAAGGAAAGGGAAGGAATTCAAGTGGTTAGATAAGTCTGAGTCAGCTTTTTTATTGCTTAAGCAAAAGCTTACCATACCACCTATTTTAAAGGTACCTGATCCTTAAGGGAGTTTTTATGTGTGTACTGATGCCTCTCTAGAAGGTTTAGGAGGAGTGCTTTCTTAGGAAGATGCAATGATAGCTTTTGGGTCAATGAAACTAGGTGGCATGAAGTCAATTATGCAACACATAATTTAGAGCTAGTAGTGGTGGTGTTTGTTGTCAAGAGTTGGTGATACTATCTAGTAGGAAGACCATTTAAACTAAGGACAAATCATTAAAGTCTGCAATACATATTTACCCAACCCCTACTCAATGCAAGATAGAGAATATGGATGGAATTTCTCCTAGAATAAAATTTTTGGTATTGAGTATATTAAGGGAAAGGAGAATAAATTTTTTGATGCACTGAGCAAGATAAGACACATGGAAATATTATCTCACATTCATGTAGACTTGATGGAACAAGTCAAGAACATGCAAAGATAGGATGCCTACTACAAATAAAATTTTGAAAACATGGGAAGGAATCCAGAAGATAACCAAGATTTTAGCTTCAAATATGAATTCCTATGCTTCAAGGACGAGGTAGTTATCCCTAAAATTGATGATTTAAGAAAGATGATCTTGAATGAAGAACACAAATCACTATATTCTGCTCACCCAGGGGGAGAAAATATGAGAGAGAATATGAAGAAATTTTTCTTTTGGCCCAGGATAAAGAGGGACACGATTGAATTTATCTCTCATTACCTCAAATACTAGAAATTTAAAGTTGAATGCAAACATCCTATGGGATTATTGTATCTGCATGATGTACCTATGCAAAAATGGCAAGTGTTTGCAATGGATTTTATTGTATGGCTACCTAAAAACTAATTTTAGCATGACACAATCTTAGTGGTGGTCGACAGATTGACCAAGGTTGCGCATTTTATACCTAGAATCATTAAATATGATATCGTGGTGGTGGCTAATAGATTTTCCAAAGAAATATTTTGGATCCATGGTTTTTTGGAAGTAATTATATCAGATAGAGACTCAAGATTTACATCTAATTTTTGAAAAGGTTTGCATCATGCCATTGGTACCAGATTGAATATAAGTTATGCTTATCATCTAAAAACTGATGGATAGATCGAGAGAGTGAACCAAGTATTATAGGACATGATTTGCATGTATTGTATGGATCAGAAGATCCATTGGGAGGACTATCTACATCTAGTGGAGTTTTCCTATAATAATGGATACCATACAACCTTAGGGATGGCCCCTTTTAAAGTTTGTATGGTAGGATATATAGAACCCCCTTATCATAGAATAATCCAGAAGTCCAATTTGTACTTGGTCCAGACATGGTCAAAGAAATGGAGAAACAATTAAGGATGATTAAAGGATATCTGAAGGAAGTTTTGGATCTGCAAAAGAGTTATGCATATTCAAAGAGGATACCTCATGATTTTAGTGTGGGTGACAGAGTGTTTTTAAGAGTGAGACCGATGAAGAGAACTATCAAGTCCATAAAATTGGACCCTCGCTTTGTTGGACCATTTGAAATTATAGAGAAGATTAGTCCTATGGCATACAGACTTGCCTTGCCACCTAGTTTGTCCAAGATTCACAACACTTTTCACATTTATTTACTTAGAAAGTATATTTCTAATCCTGAGCATGTGTGGGACTTTTCTAATTTGCAGATGGAAAACCTAGAGGCTATTGATGTTCAACCAATATGAATCCTTGCATTCTAATTCAAACCAATGTGGAAAGATACTTTGGAGCAATGCAAGGTCTAGTCGGACCACTTTTTTGATAAAAATGCCACTTGGGAAAAGTAGCAAAAATGTAGAAACACTTTTCTTTTCTATTCAAAATTTATATGTAATGAATGTTGTTTAATGTTTAAACTTTGTTGACACAAGGGAATGTGTTAATATTAATGGAGGGAGGATGTCATGACCCTCCCTTGGTAGATTTTTTTATTTTGATGGAGTTCATGCTTGAGATGTTTGGTTATTTTTCTAATGGATTGTACAAACATATATTGTGGAAACATGAAATGTCTTGAATAGGATGATTGACTTTTTCATGATCCATTTATGAAAATACATATTTTATTAAATAATGTGATACTGCTAATAAAACTTGCACATGTGCAAGGACAAGGTTCTTGTAGGTGAGAGAGAGAAATAACCACCGAGAACTAGATGCCCTAGGGAAATGATGTGATGGGATATTCATCAAAATATTTGGGAAGAAACAACAAGGATAAATACCCCTTTCCATGAAGTTGCATATCATTATTTGCTTAAAAAAATCATGCTCATTTGTGTTTTTGTGTATTGCTTAATAGTTTCTTTATGAAGGAAGAATTACCAAGAAGAAAAGCATTGGTGTATGAGTGCTAATTATTGATTGCTTCTATTGTTTCTTAAAAAAAATAGCATATGAAGTATCTATTTTGTTTTGCATTACTATTGCAGTAAAAAAACAAGGAAAAAAGAATCAAATTTGTTTGAGCAAAAATAAAATAAAACTCTTCTTTTTTCATTGTGTGGGATACATTTTTGTCCTTGGCTTATTATTTTCCTTTTAAATATTATTCAATGCTTTAGTAAGAGATTAAATTATTTTTCTTAGAATTCAAAGAGTGTTGGTTTTTGAGTGAGAATCTTGTCTAGTTGTGGTTCATTGTTACCACCGAGTGGGTGTTGGAGGTGTGCCTTTGGAAGTGTTTGCATGCCAAGAACCTCCTAGAAAAGTAGGGTAGTGGAAGCATGACCAGTTGCTTTTCAAAGATAACAAAGATAAGAAGATTAGAGTAGTTGAGGGTTACATTTGGGGAGATAAAGAAGGTGCAAACAGAGAAGGAGGATGATGTTGTTTTTGCTTGTTCTACTTTGGGACTTCTCAAGATCAATTTCTAGTGATAATTATGAATGTTTGAGAGCTCAACCACCGTAATAGTAAGTACAACTATCTTTAATATCATTTATCTTGTATATGTGAATAAGTTTCAAGAGTTATGCTTGGTTAGACGTTTTCTAGATATTTGTTGTTAGCTCTTGTTATTGATGCTTGATCATTTCTTAGAGTAAACAGATGCTCTCAGATTGCTTTTTGGACTATCACTATAAGTATTTTAGAATGCTTTCAGTTCAAAGTTTGAGCTTTGCTTTATCATTGTTCTTTGGTTAGTTTGGATGGTCTAGATCTTAGGTCTACGTTAAACCCATCGTTTTGTTGTGTGTGGGTTCAAAGGAGTTTTCATCAATGTTGAACCATTTTTGTTATGCCATATCCTTCACTTCTATGTAGAAGAAGGGGTGTTCATTTAGCATTAATAGGACCATTTTTTATGTCTTTTCTCCTCTTGGAATTAGCATGCAGACAGTGGAATCTATGTAATGTCTCCATAGCTAATAGTTGAGCATGTTCAACATCAGCCAACCTTTACCAGATAATGAGAAACCTTGGAGTATGCCTTTGACCTTATTGTGTTGTTCATTGAATATGATTCAATTTTAATTGATAGGATGTGTTGAGTTGGTGCTCAGCCATCATACTTGTTAACCTTATTATCTTTTGTGTATTTATTTTTTTAATAGCAATAGGGCATTGTTTGTTTGTCCAGTAGGTGTGAGTATACCTTAAACCATTGGGCTGGAACTATAGCCTAGAAGAGTGTGTTGCTTAGGTGTTGACCCGAGTTGCTAGGTATTTTTGGTTGATTGTTTGGAGTTGGAAGTCGATGATTTCCTTTTACTCTTGATCTTTGCTTTGTTTTTGGTTAGTAAGGAAAGAATTAAATGATACTTATAAAAATAATTAGTAAGGTTTAATAAATCTTGATATTGAATGTAAATAGGATTATTGTGTAAATGAATTGATTTTAAATGAAATAGTGGTGTAAAATGAATTGATTGCTAGTAGATTTGTAGTGTAAAATGAGTTGAATGCAAAAGGAATCACAATGCAAAATGGAATGAATGCAAATAAAATAGTAATGTGAGAATGAATTGATTGATAGTAGATTTGCAGTGTTGAATGAATTAAATGCTAGTATAATTGCAATGTAGAATAAGTTTTGTATGCAAATTATAATGCATTATAGAATTAATTTTGTGCAGCTTGGAATGCATCACATAATATTTGGGATTCATCTTTGATACCCATTAAAGGGCATTCCATCTTGATGGTTTGCAATATGAATTGGAATTTGATGAACACTGAGTGTAGCCAAGCAAATACTCATTTAAGGACCATTATGTTCCATTGTGATAGTGCTTTATAATGAACTACAATATTAGTTGCACTCCTTGTACCCAAACCAGGCATAATCAATGTTGATTATTTAGTCTATTGTATTATATCCTCAATAGAGAAAATTGGAGGAGGTCTTTGCAGAGGCATATGGGATTAATAATGTCCCATACAAACTATGTATTTCATTCCTTGTTGAACTGGAGTTGAATTCCCCTAATGTAATTGATATATGTTTTATATAAATGGACATTGGTTGTAATAGCAATATCGAGTATTTTCTAAAATTGTAGTCTCTCAGGTGGTAGGTTCACTATTTTAATCTATGTTAGACTGTAATGAGATAGAGTAATCTTTGGATTTGATTTTAAGAATAATATTAAGTGATGAATAATGTATGTTAGCTATAGAATCGCTTCTGATTTATTTGGTCTGCAATTACTTAAAAAATGGTTTCAACTGCCAATTTATTTGATGTTTTTTTGTCTTAGTTATCTCACATTCTGTTAGAGTGGAATCACGATTCCATCTTCTTGGTCAAGCTAGAATTTAGGAGGTTCTTCCTTGCTATGAGAGCAATTCATAGATGGATGAGAGTAATTCAATTAAGTCTAAATATTATTTTGAGGGTGGTTTTGGAGTGTAGTGTGTTAAATGAAGGGTGTGTGTCGACACCCGGGTATATTAACTCCATGTTTCTACCACTTGTTAATTCATTATGGAAGTTGAGTTATGTGATGCCCTTATGGAAATAGTTATAGTTAATGGAAGTTGAGTTATGTGATGCCCTCATGGAAATAGTTATAGTTAATGGAATTTTTGATCTATTATTACTTCATTAGTGAGATATGTACAAGCACTAGATTCATGAACATGGTCGACTAGCTCACCCCAAGGGTTTGAGAAAGATAGTCGAAGCACTAGTATCACCCACATAGAAATATATATGTGGGAAAATGAAGTTACAACTTGTGTCCTACCTCGATAAACTAAGAGATAATTATATATTAGTGTGCACCTTTTGAAATAATGAAAGGAGAAGCTAGACCTTATTATAAAAGGAGAAATGGAATGATAACATAACTAGATAATGCCTAGTGCACTTACATAGAAAGAGTTATGTAAGTTGTAATGATGGGGGTTACCATGGGTAATCCATGTTAGTTTGAAGGAAACATTAATGAATAATTTTACCTAGATAAAGGATCCTAATGACTTCCCTGTAGAAAAAACTATTAGATTAAGATGGGAAATTTTGGATCGTGCCACATAGTCTATCCAATAAAGTAAAAGTATCATAACAAATATCATATTAGGACATTAACTATCTGCTAGAATTGTACCATAGTAGGACATCAATTGTTTGCTAATATTTTATCATGTCAATATGTTAATTGCTTGCTAGCATTGTACCATATCAGGACATTAAGTTTTTGCAAGCATTGTACTATATCAGGGCATTGATTGTCCATTTATCAAAAAGAGGTATTTACTACCTATAAACATAGCAAAGTATCTAAGTGCTTATCTATTAATTAGGTTAATAGAGCCACCACTTACCAATAAAATATTTTATAGGACATAAATTGTCCTATGGCATGAATTACCTAAAAATACTATCAGTCATAGTCATCTAAGCGCTTGTCATTTATCAAGTTAAGAGGCCATCGCTTAAGGTCTAACAACATAAATAAATCAATTTGTAAATAGCTATTTGATTAGCATATATATATATATATAATAGACAATAAATTATTACTGGATGCTAGGACTTGACCATTCTTTTTCACAAATAAAACAAATTTGTGAAATTTTATTTTTTCCCTACTAACTCGCGATAAAGCATACCAATAGCATTTGTTAACACTCATCAAACAACATTACAAAATCATGCTATTAATTATTTTATCCATATAATTTAAAGTAATGTTTTGCAACACATCCATTCAATCATATAAACAAAGTCATAAAAAATGAATAATTGATATCTATTCATCATAATCAACCTGATGTACCGTAATCTACCAAAATTAGTACACTCAGATCATGTTGGTGGGTCAAGGCATATCATGCAAAATTGATGCTCTTGCACAACTCAAAAAAGACAAAAAACCTAAAATACCAAGATCATAATATACCTAAGTATCTGAACCACCCTCAATTGATTAGGAAGGAAACTGGATTGACTATTGTGATGGTTGAGTAACTAATATCATCCTAGAGCTTGAATGATATTAGGTCATTGAGGGTGAAGTATGCCTCTACTCTAGTGGTATAACTACATGGTACATGGATCTATAATAGTTTCTCATTGCTACCTCTACTGTGTACTACACCTATAAAGTAGATATTTGGTCAAATAGACCCTTGATAGCTAGATCACTGCTCCTAGTCTTCACTATGGTCACTTTGGCTAGAGTGTCACCCTGATTAGTATGCATATGATCTCTCTCTATGCAATATTAGTACCTATCCAAAATGGCATGGTTCCTCTCTACCAATGCTTGTGTTAGTTGCTCCTACAAAAATTCAATTTGCCTTGCCATAGCCTCTCTCCTACTAGGATGCCTCCTCGGTGGTCTTGCTAGTACCTACACTAGTTTCATGAGTAGTGGCTAGTGGAGGTATGATCAAATCTTGAGATGGAATTGATCCATACCTTTATCTATAATGTAATTTCTAATCCATCTAGAAATGACGATAGACCATCTTGCTCAATCTAGGGCACATTCATGGATGCCTGATAACCGGTGTGATCTAAGCAGGGTAAAACTGGTGGTGCCACTAAAGGTACACTAGGGAAACCCTCACATAATCCAAACTAGGATACTTAATTAGAGGTTTATCCACATCCTACTTGACAAATCCCTCAAGATTAAGAAGATCACCAAAGTCTCTTTGTCTCTCTCGAGTCACCTACTAGAACCACTACCCTCCTAATGCTAGTATATCCTGAACCAAACCAAACTATCATTGAAATATATTTAAATTATTGAGTTCAAACTATCCTCATGGTCCTCTTATACATATAATCCTCTAAACTTATGCTAGCTCAAAACCATTGTCTTTCCAATATATGTAATCCCTTTAGGTTCACCATAATATCTTATTAGGTTGGAGGTCATCAATCACCCTCTAAGATGATATCATCACTCCCTTGAAGGCTATCCTACCTATCTCATGTGATATATTCTACCTTAAGCCTATAGGCACATCTATATTTTTTGGTACCATAGGTAATCCCATAGGCCATCTGATAGCTATGTGCTCCTATGCCAAGACCTATAAAAGTAGACAATAGATGAGGCTATTCCCCTTATTTTAGGCTATAATATGGAGAGTCCAATAGAGCCTATATAGAATGAAATCCCAAGTGAATCACACATGATCATCCCTCACTTAGGTTATTATCACAAATAGTACCTAATACAACAACCTCTTGTTGGTATCTCCAACCAGTAAGCCTAACACAATAGTGCATAGTAACACTTCCAATCAATCCAACAAACCTACCTAGAATTTGGTATTGATATCAATGCCATGGTGTATCAACTAAAAATGGTAGCCATCAATAAATCTTGAGATGGCATGATCTTGGTTATGACTCATCTGTATGTTAGCACTTCAGATAGGCACTTGTAGGATCCTTCAGACATCCTCTAATATAACTATCATTTCTCCCATCAATAGCAAAAATGTGCTATACTCTAAGCACCACTACTCTTCCAAAGAAGTCAAAATTGCATGGTCAAGCTCAATCATTGGTATAGTCTCCAAGTGCGTTAGACCCATGGAATCTAGTACATCTCCATCTAAAGGTTTCATAGTGGTAACTATATATCAAACAGTGCAAGGGTGTTGATCTCTGCATTCTAGCACATCCAACACTTGCAACTAAGAAACAACAACACAAAAATCAAAATTAGCCAAACCTCTTAAGTACACTAGTTCAATTTTTTTTGGAAAATATACCTACTAAGTGTGAATCAATTGAGTGATGAATATATTAAAAAAATGCAAATCTATCAACCTAAGAAAATTGCAAATACGTCGAGTGGCATATTCAACCTAGCATATTCATGCCTATGGGATGAATATGTCGACCATAATGTCTCAAACATAAAAAGATAAAAAATGAACAAACCAAAGGGTAAAAAAAACTCATACCTCTAATAGGGCCCCACTTAGACCTAATAATTCTCATACTCTATCCAATTTGTGAATTGGTCATCCCTACTGTGCTATTTTGCAAACCCTATATTTTTACCAAAAGCATTTTCTATCTCTTGCATATAGTAAAATGAAATTTGCCACTACCCTTTGTCCTATTTTACCCTAAATTTGGTACAACTCGTCTCCCAACGATATCTAGTCCATGTTATAGGAGTTCCTTCATGACTACAATTTGTCCCTTTAAAACTCAAGGGGGCACCCAAGCTGGGGGCATCAACTAGTTTAAAACCCTACATCAGCCATAGCAAGAAATTTTTCTAGTAAAAGCTTATAAATTTTAACGCTTCTCCTAAAATCAAATTTTTAATATATTTTACCTTGTATTGATCAATCGAAACTTGGTCGCCATGATTTTCTTGAAAATGTAGGCATCTACAACTATTTTTGGCACATTTATCAAAATTTAAAATGCATTAAAAAGTGGAAAAATGTAGATACTCAAAATTGGATCACCTGTTATAACTTGATCAATGAAGTAAACTTACAAATTGGTCAAGTTAATCATAATAATTAACCCAACCTCAAAAATTATGGATAAAACCCAATAGAGGCAAATCCATAGACTCAAAGTGAATACACCTTAAAGTGAATTTGCTTTTAGCCCGATGTATTCATGAGCATTCAATTTTTCCTCGCCCACCAGATTTGACCTTTAACATTTTAGTAGAGTGAATACGCCTAGTAGTGTATTCATTTAGGTGGAGTATTTGCACCTGAAAGTCAAAAATCTAAAATGTACCTACAAAATATTACCATGGCATAAATATCATTTGGTTTATAACCTATAAGTGCAAGGGATCACTAAGAAGATAAGGAAGGGGATGGATTCCCTTCCACTTACCAAGTTGCTCTAAACTTACCTTGCATCTACCTCAATTAGCAAATCAATCTACAATCCAACCAACCAGCCAACCAAACTAACTAGCATGCCATCCACCATGTCTCCCCCATTTGGGAAACTCCAAGAGGACAAAATCCTATAAATTGACCCCTTTGGAGGAGCATTGAAAAAAATAACTCTCTTGCAATAAAATTTTGTTAAATTCACAAGAAAACTAGACAAGCAACAAAGTGCTACTAAAATCCTTTTGTGGAGTCACCAACAATTTTTCCACGAAGCAAGAAAATGGGGTATCTTGTACTCAAAATCTTGATGATACCCTTCTATCATGAATTTGGTATTATTTATCAATCATCATTTGCATTTTTGTTTTACAATTTACATTAATAGTATGGAATCTTATATGTTGTGTTTAGAATCTAACCATTATTTTGGTAAAATTTTCTCTTGGCTTAGCCTATAGGCACCTTAGGAAGCCATTATAGGATAAGGATATCCACAAAAACTTTTTTTGCTCTAATAGAAAGCACCCTTAGCGATCCCACAATGGGATTTATTGTTCCATCAATGGATTGAGTGAAGTTGTTAAGTAAATCTATCTTAGGTGGTGTATTTGCATAGAGCTTTCATGTAGTTATTCCAATAGAAGTAGTCATCTTCTATTATCCAGTACCCAAAGCAAATTTGCTGATTAAATTTGTTTTAGGCGATGTATTTGCTATAAATTTAAGAAAAATTTATATTCCCTACCCCCTAGCATCTAGTCTAACAAACCTATCTTTATGTGTCCTTTTGATAGTATAGAAGATCCATGTTTCTTAACATACCTTGTCATCCATCTAGTTTAGTCATAATAGTGAATCCACCAACTATAATAGTTCTAGCTGGCGTATTCACTACAAATATATTTGCATCCATATCCAAGGTAAGGCACCTCGATTTTTACATAAACAAAGGGCTTGACTATGCAAACCAAGAAGAAACTATCTTCTTTCTATTTGGAAAGCCCTTAAATCATAATTTCCATATTGTTCTATCTATTTTGTATGTGTTCATGAATATTCCAACTAAAAGAGTTTGAGTCGACATATTTATGCAAGAAGCGTATTCAAATCTAGAAGATGTATTCACTTTAGACACTAAAATAGATAAGTTTTATTGATCCTTTAGTTTTTCAATTCATAGCGTAATATTTTGTGTTACTCTGTTTTTTTGTTTATCCTTTAGCATAACGATATAAAAGAAAAATAAAATGAATCCTTAGTCTAGATAATGCATTTTCTTGCTTTCCTAGGTATTCAAAAGTATATCACATGTAGCTTTGCATTAGGATAAATTTGTGAGAGTCCCTCCTCGTGCCCTTATCTTTATCATGAAATAAAAGAAAAAGAAATATTTGCTTTCATAAAATAGGTAGTAAATCATCAAAATTAAAATCGTATATAAGATAAATATATTTTTATTTTGCATCATTGTTTTTATGTTGCATTGCATTGCACTCTTATCTTGCACATTAGATTCTAATATAGACTACCAAAACCTAGGTGCTTGTCAAAATTGAACACATCAAATAAGATTAGGGAACCAAAAAATCCCTTGGTAAACCCAATTTTCTCCTACCAAATATAGTACTACATGTAAAACATAGTCATCACAAAAACCATGGTTAGCAGCAATGCTCTCTCGCTCGAGTATGGACAAAGCCAAGAAAGAGAAAACACATCACTCGATGCTAGCACCCCAGATAGGTATGATATTTTTGTAATACCACAATACTAAATTGAGTAATGGAGATTCATACAAACTTTAATACCATGTGTATATTCATGGTATATCCTTAGCTCAAATTATATGGGATAATTTGGATAATGTATTTTCAATGGTTGAGGCCAAAATAATTAAATACATCCTGCAACTCTACGAGGACGCTGTTGGTCAGAAATTTAATTGCAGTAAAAGCAAGTTATATTTCTTGAACACCCCCATTCAGAGGTAAGGAAGGATTGTAAAAATTTTAGGGTGTGATATAGCAAACCTCCCCACTTCGTATCTTGGTCTCCCTCTTTTCATTGGTTCTCCGAGAGAGTCAATGTGGGATAGGGTTATTGAAAGAATTAAAAAATGGAAAGGTCATCTTCTATCTCAAGTAGGAAATCTGAACCTCACTAAGGCCTCTCTTTAGAGCATTCCAGTCTATTTCCTCTCCGTTTTCAAAGCCCCTGTGAAGGTTTTCCAAAAAATTGAGAAACTCCAAAAAGAATTTTTATGGACTGGATCAAAGGAGAAAAAAGGATACACCTTATAGGATGGACCAAAGTGTGCAGACCCAGGGAAAATGAGGGCTTAGATCTGAGGAGAATTGCTCATATAAATTTAGCATTACTAGTTAAGCAGGCATGGAATCGCATTTCTGGTGAAGAAAATGAATGGAAAGCTATCATCAAATGAAAGTATCTTCAAAATATGGAATGTCTAAGTGACTTAGTTCCAATCAGAGGTTCTGCTTTTTGGAAAGCAATTCTTAATTGTAAGGAAATCATAAAAAAAGGTTGAAGATGGGTTTTAGGCAATGGTGAGAGGATAAATTGTTGGAATGATAGTTGGGCTAAGGACAAACCACTGACGCAATATCCTAACTTAGCCTGAATTAGAGATATCACGGAAGAACTCATTGGTAGAAAAGTCTCCGATTATATGGTTGAGGATAGAGGTAGAATGAAGTGGAAACAAATAAGAATTCAAGAATTTCAAGTAGAATCAAATGATCTTTGTAACATTCTCGGGCAACAGTTTATCCCCATGAGACCCAAGGAAGATCAAGTGACCTGGGCTCCTACGAAAAATGGGCAATTCACTGTTAAATCAGTTTACAAGCTTCTGCTTGATGACGAGGATTTTGTCCTCCAAAAGGACTTAGTTTGGATAAAAAAATTAATGTTGGCAATTTTGGGTACTTTTGGTACATTGCTTTTGCTCAAGTGTTTAAGTTTTCATTGATGTCAAGAAGCTTTTGAAGGAATTTGATTTGATGTCAAAAGGATCTAAGTTCAAGGAAGGGTTTTTGTGAAAACCAAGGCAGACAAAATAAAAGGTTTTATTTAAAATCATGGACAACAGATTTGAAATGGGTTTTTCTTAAAACCCAAGTTGGCTTTTCGTTTCATTGAAAAAGGTGCCTCGGTGATGGAGATATTTAATTTTAAATATTTAGTTTAAATTTTATTTATTTAAAATTTAAATTAAAAATTTAAAATTAAATTAAAATATTTTCCACCGACGAATATCATGTTAAAAAGGGTCGACGCTTTTATTAAAACATATACCTTATATATAAATGGAGCAAATCAAATGTTGGTGGTTGTGCCATTGTTTTTAATATTTGAAAATGCTAATGATGCGATCGGAAATTTGATATGACACTGGAAGGTGCAGTTAAATAAGGGATGAACTATATCATTTTTGGAGCAAGTATAGAGCATGTGATTCAATATTTTCAGTGACATGGCAGTAAGTGAGGGTTACATAATTTATGAAAGGATAAAAATAAAATAAGGCTGCTATTCGTGTTTTTTGTTTCCATCCGATAGTGTGGAGGAGTCGGTTGCTTGTTCGAATGAAGGTGTTGCGATCTGGGAGGTCCTAAGGTCAAGTCTCAGCGGCATTAATTTTTTATTGTTGGAAGAGGACGAAGGAGTTAAATAGGTTTTTTTCCATTGTATTCTCATCCAAGTGGATAGCGCAGTGGCCGCGGACGGTTTTGAGTTGATGAAGGTTGGAGGGTCAAAACCCATCCGCACCAATGTTTTATTTTCAAAGGTATGACTCAAAGTTTCTTTTGTGATTAAAGTTTAGAGAAATAAGTTTTACAAAGAGGGAGTCATAAGGCTTTGTTTAAACTTTAATTTAAAGCTTTCAATTGGGAGTTATAAGAGTTTAGATATTTGTGAAATTAAAAGGTATTTTATGTTAAAATTAATTGGAGAGGTATAATAAGTTGAATGAGAGGAGTAATAAGGTGTAATTGTGGATTTACATTACATTGTGAGAAAGATTTATTTTCTAACCTTCTTGATATTGGCATAGAATTTTGTTGTGGTTGTGGCAGATGTATGAGACTCCTTCATCATCAAGAAAAAGGTATGGGCACATTTTTCTTATGAGTATGATTGGTGTATGTTTTCTGAAATGAGGTTGGAGTGAAAAGGTATTCTACTAGGTATCCTAATGGCTAGGTGTAAATCCTATTTTATGGTTTTTTGAAGACTACTTATGCATTGTTATCCTTAAGGAAAGTTTTTTGTGAATGCATAATTTTTGGTTTGAGATAGTGGAAGCTTTGTGCACTAGGGTTGATATTTGTGAGTCTTGCTACTTGCATTGAGATGGTGAAACTCTTAGTTGGCTATTTTGATATTAATGGTTGAGTTGCTTCCATAGAGGTTGTTTTGATCAAGTTAGTGCTTTACTTGATACATGATTTGGTCTTACTCCATTGAGTTGATTTGAGCAAGTTATTCTTTGCATTTGGTGAAATTGTTTTGGTGGTTGTTTTGTTCAAATATCCTTGGAGGGAAAAGGATTTCTAATTGTTTCCTTTTCTTGTGATGATTGGTTGAATGCTTCAAGGTTTATGTTGAGTTGAATGGTGTTGGTTGACTAAACCTTGTTTGATGAGCATTTTTGTTGAAACCCTAATTGTTGGTGAAAACAACATGAGTATCATTGTTATATGAGATATTGCATGGTTGGCAATTATTGGGTTGTGTTTCATGTTCTTGAGAAAAGCACACTACATCTATCTTATTCTATTGAGATTGAGATTGAGTTGAGATTGATATTGGGAGTTAAGTATAGAACATATTGAGTCTCTAAAAATTCTCTTTATGCTTCTATGAGTTTGATGAATCACATTGGGTCTCTAACAATTCTCTTTGTGGGTTCATGCTAAGCAAGTTTTTCTTGATGAAATTGTGAGCTAATTTGGACAGGTTCTAGTGGGGACTTGTGAGTAGGTTTTGGACAGGTTTCGATGGGGACTTGTGAGAAAATTTGGATAGGTCCTAGCAAAGGACTTGTGAGCTAAGTTTTTGAGAGTTCTATCAGATAACTTGAGTACAGAGGAGCACTGGTTCTTTGAGAAGAACCTGAGGACATATTTGGTTGCTGAGCTACTGTGGACGTGATCATAGAAGGTAGAGGTCTCTTAGGCTAAGCATTGAGGATAGGAGGTCTTTGGTGGAAAGGAGTTCTATGTGCTGGCAAGAGGTAGAGACAGTTGATCTTCTGAGGGATCATTTCCAGAGCAGAGGGGAAGGTATCTCCTTTGAGCAGAGGCTCATAAATTCAGATTGGGGGAAGATATCTCCTTTGGGCCGAGGCTCATAAACATTGTAATTGGGAATGTTTCCCAAATAACTTTGAGATAAATTTTAGAGAAAAGTTTTGTGGACGTAGCCCAGGCATTCTGGGTGAACCACGTTAAAATTGGTGTCACTTTGTGGATGATATTGTGCATTTTTTTTATATTTCTTTGGGTATATTTCTTTACTATTTTGAAGTATAAAGGAAAAAGTAAAAAGAGGTCTTATGCTGTTCACCTCCCCCTCTCAGTATAAGCTTGTGTTCTTCAATTAATTCCAAAAAGTGTAGTCTTTTCATGGTTGGTTATCCAAGGAAGAATTCTAACCATTGATAATATGATGCGTAAAGGTATTTGTATCACTAATCGTTGTTATCTATGCAGGGCTAATTGGGAGACCATTTATCACATTTTCCTTGAGTGCTCTTTTTCCTTGACTGTCCTAAGTGGGATTTTTTAGGCCTTCAATATTTCATGGGTTAAACCAGCCATCGTACTTGATTTGTTCATCCAGTGGCCTTGCCCCTTTTCAAGCCAAAGACTTAGATACATGTGGAAAATTTGTCTCAATCACTATCTTTGGTAGGTGTGGTTAGAAAGGAACCATAGAGTCTTTAATGAGTCTATCCATGATCATCAAAATATCATTGCCAGGATCCTATCCTTTGCTAATGAGAATGTGAACCTTATCCATTTTGATAGTTGCAAACCTCATATGCAGGAGACCACAATTGCTCAATATTTAAGCTTAACCTTGTTAGATGAGTATGTGCCTAGGGTAGTCAACCCTAGAGCCAATGTTAAGTGGTATCCACCTCCTATGGGTTGGTTTAAGCTTAATTTTGATGGAGAAGCTAAGGACAATCCTAGCAGAGCAGGCACTGGTGGCATTATGCGAGATCATAATGGGAATATGATGCTTGCTTTTTTTGAATATTTGGGAACAAGGACGAATAATGAAGCTAAAGCTAGAGCTATGTGGAGAGGCCTTCAAATGACTCAAGACTTAGAATGCAATTTGATCATAGAAGGAGACTCTATGCAAGTTATAAATCTCCTCAATAGTTTGAAAACACCTCCTTGGAGGATTAAAACAATTGTTGAAGAGGCTAGGATCCTTTTCTAGGGAAGACAGGACAGAAAATCCCAACATGTCTTTCGGGAAGCTAACAAAATTGTTGATAAGCTAGCCAATTTGGGTGTTGATGGTGATAGACTTTTCAAATGGGAACACGGTGTCCCAAGTGAAGTAGAGGAGATTATTCAACAAGAATGCCAAGAATGATAGTCAAATTTACCAACAGGGAAGGCATTGTAAGTTCGAAGGCTAGGATTATTTTCGTCTCTTTTTTGAATTGGACTCACAATAAAAATTATCTAAGTTGTCAGTCTTCATGGATGTTGTTTGTAAATACCACAAAGACTAATGGGGATAATCACATGTCAGATAACATGGCTCCTAGTCGTCTTAGTAATTTGAGGTTGGTTGATAATCATAGGGAAGGAAAGAAATGACAATATAAGACTTTGAACCAAAGCCATGTGGACCACCAGATAGCCACCACCATAAATCTAGCCAACAAGTTCACTTCTCCAAGGCTGATTGGCCAAGATAGTATGTGGTACCAAAGCATGTCATATACGAAAGAAAGCAATTACCAAAGAATTATTAAGAGTAACTGTCAATACAGAGCTTGTGGGAGTTTTTTCAGTACTCTGCTATGTGTGTCTGCAACTTTTTTTTTCTCCATTGTCTCAAGGAAGGGATCCATGTCTATTTCTTTTTTGTAATTATGATGCATGTGTGTTTTCTCGGGGTATACCCAAAATGTTGTATGGGAAGTTTCTTTTTGATAATAGGTTATGTGCCTTACCGGATGTAATGGCTTTGATGGTATGTAGATTTTACATATATAGGATCCTTAGTAAGGATATGTTCATCAATAGCCCTGGGCTGATTTTTGTAAAAAATTTTGGGTCAACCTGTAAAACCCGGTATTAATGCTATAGTATCTTATATACCAAAAGAAAAAAAAGTGTCTTTGTAGGTATAAAATTGTTTTGATTTTGGCAAATCATAACAATAGATTATTGCATTAAATTTTAATTAATAAAAACTAAAAAAACAAACCAAATAAAATACTAAAATAAGTAGTCTTATATTATTATGTAAAAATAGAAAATAATCCTAAAATGATTTAAAATTTTGTCATTGGTGTTGGCCTTTGTTATCCAAGAGAGAGAATATAAGTTTTGCTAAATGTGGTGATGATATATCCATTTGGCTTGATGTTTTTGATCCTATTTTTCAATAAGGTATCACATGATAAGCCCCTAATTATTTTAGCATGTCTTAATTGAATCAATTTATATGAATCCAAATCTATAAGGTGGGAATAGTAACAATTGGAGGGCTAGTTGGAATCCTCATCTACATTTTCAACTCAAAATAAGGCTCAAGAAAATTGACATTGAAAGAGTTACAAATGCTTAAGTATCCTAGAACATCAAAATAAACAACATTATTGAACACAAACTTACTATTTTTTGTCCTTACATAAACATTTTTTTAAATACAACCAGATTTAGTTACCAACTTAGAAATGGTAAGAAATACATTGTTTATTGGAAAACATAGGGGAGCAAACAATATTTTCAAAATTTGGGAGAACAAAATAATATTTTACAACAATTTATTTCATATTTTTTCTAGTAGAACTTATGTACAACATGCATATTTATATAGCAATGTGTCTCTTAGTTTCAAGAGACTCTTCAATGTTTTCACCCCTTGGTGTTTCACCTTTAGCTTTGTCTTTTCATCTTCTCTCATGCTCATGGGAGATGTGACTATCCAACCTCATATAAGGTAAAATTATCAAACATCCCCTAATAATTATAAAAAATCAAATAACATAATAATGACTAACACTCCCTTTATTACATTATGTAATATAAATATTATTAACCCCATAACTCCTTAGGGTTGGTAAACTAGAATTATGCTTTGGATATAGCTCTAGCTTTGGATAATATCCACTATGTGTGACTTTTTAGATTAGTATCTAGACCTATCTCTAGGTCATTACATTTGGGTATTTACCTTTGGGTCACTTATAGGTCTTTACCTCTAGGTCACCTCTAAGTCATCATTACCTCTAGGTGGACTCTAAGTATTTACCTTTGGGTTGTCTCTATGTCATCATTACCTTTATGTCCTTGCCTTTGGGTCATATCTAGGTCATAATAACCTCTAGGATGCGTCTAGGTCATCCTATGGTTATTTATTTAGGTCATTACCTCTAGAAAATTACTACTAAATTATATCTTTGGAATCAATCCACTATCTAAAATCTTCCATAAAATATTTTATTACAGATTTTATTACTATAGGATTCCAATCATAGCTTGGGTCATAGATCAATTTTTCTAATATTACATTGCTCCATGGAAAAACATACATTATGTATTTCTAACCATCCAACCTGATATTCTTTTGTGGAAACCATTCAACATTTCATTTGCTTTATCCCATTCTAGCATATCCATCCATCCATAATTTATGTTTTTTTGTTGGTCACTTTCTCTTTGTGCCAACACTTTTTTGAGAGTGATTATTACCTCTATAAATATTATAAGGATGTAAGTCCCAACACCCTTTTATCACATGTTTGGATCTTCCACAATGACTACAACAAATAATCCTAAGAACTTTTGTAAATTTTTCTCTTTTCACAAAATTAGTGTTACTATGTTTTTCTTAACAATATATCCAAGGCCTTTATTATTTGGTCTTGTATCTCTCATTTTCGATAATTTCATACCTTACCCATATCTTCCCAATTCTGTAGCATTGTATCCTATTTTCTTATTAGTTTTAAACCAATTCCTTTGGTAAGCTTTTCAAAGCACCCAATCTCTTCATCACCACTTTGATATCTGACACTATCACCAATAATATTTGAATACCATACATCACCATCACAATGACCTTTAGAACTATCACTGTCAATTTCAACTCTAATAACATGGTCTTTGTCATGGCCACTATAATTATCTTTTACACAAAATCTTCCCTTATCAATAATATTTTATCATTGGTATCATAGACTATATTTATCCTTGTGCAATATCGCTTGTATAAAAACACACATTTGCCATTGTAGGCTTCAAATCACTTATATCACAAGTGAAATATACCCTTTCAAGAAGGTAACTTGTGTTACACCAGAAAATTTCCATCATTGGCTTGTCCCTCAACTTTTCAATTATTTCTTTCTATTTTCTACATTACACCTTAAGGATGTTAAGAGTTAATAGTACCATGCACATTATTCTTACTACATAAATAGATATTTTCACTCCATTTTCAAAGTATCCTTCATCAAAAAAATTTATTATTGACTGTTAAAAAAACCAAATTTTTAAAAATTCTCTACCTTCACTAGTTTTTTATGATATATACTTTTGAATTTCATCTTGTTTCTTGGCTTGTTTACTATCTCCTTTATTTTTTGGTTTTGTCACTTCCCTGTCCATGATTTCCTTATGTTCTATTTCACATTCTTCTTCACAATATATTTTAGGTTCCTTTTGAATAATATACCCTTGTTGTTATTTACCCTATTGATGTTGTGATTGAAACTATTGCTTTCTCTGATAAGGTCTACAAAATTGAGTCCCACAAGTCATCAAAATGTATTTACAAAACCTAGTGATATGTCATTTTTTTCACATATATGGAAATACCTCCTCCTCCATTAAGGATACTTTTATGATGAATATTGGGTCGAAGGACCATTTGAATCCTTTTGTGATTTATTTATGTATATAAGGGAATTATTGGACAACTCATATCTCAATTGATTTTCTACTTCATATTATATAAGGATGTTTACCAATTGTCCAAATGAAACCCTTTTGTTTGATACTTGAAGAGATACCACCAATGTTCTAAATTATTTAAGGAGAGCTCTAAGTACAATTAAGACTAAGATCTTTTCATCCACCTTTTATCCCATTGTATTCAAATTTACCTTCAATTTAATAATTATTTGAATAAATCGTTCAATACTCTCACCATCCTAGACCATTAATTTATGAAGTTGTGACTAAAGATAAAGTATTGTGGCTTCATTCCTTTCTTTGAATATAGTGTGAAGTTTATTCCATGCATATTTTGATGTTTTTGCTTCACTTATATTTAGTTGTATTTCATCTGACACTCCAAAAGTGATATGCGTAATTGCCCTTGCATCTCTTTCATCATACTTTTTCTTAGCTTCTATCTCCTTAGGTCAAGTATCATCACTAGTAACTATGTCCTACAATTTTTTGACCACTAGTTTTGTTCTTATTTTTGTTTTCCATGGTTAAAAATTTGAACCCTTGAGCAATTGAAATTTTGTGAGAAATATTTTTAATGTAGACATGGAAAAGGTTCCTCATATCTCCAAAAATGGTCCCCTTTTCTATATACCACAAGTCCTATATACTAAACCTTACAATATACCAGCTCTTGCTATATACTCGTTGGTATGTGGAAGAAGCTAGCCCTCTCTCTATATATATCCTTACATGATATAGACCTTAAGGTACATGAAAGAGATCAATACATGGTACCAAGATAGTACTAAAAAATATTTGTCCTGAATAATTCATGCTTAAAGAGAAATCCTCATATGTGGGTGTAAATTCCCTATATACTTGAATTTACACAATTTTAGGATTTATGTCCATCAATAGTAATGAATGGAGTAAAAAAATATCACAAAAATGTGTTCTTATTCCTCCCTGATGGTTTATAGGGTCAATACCCAAACATCATCATAGTAGTTATATTAGGCTTTAGATGTAGTAATTTAATGTGACAACATTATCTGTAAATACAAGTTAGAGGTATAATTTATACTAAATGATGCAATTATGTAAAGTACATGTTTTGATTTTTATGTACAATTTTTTTCCAATAAAAAATTTGTTTGAAAAATAAGTTGTTAATGTCTGCCAAAAATGCACCTTTTTTACAATAAAATCACTACAAATTATAAGACCCCTTAACTTAAAACTTCATTTTTTCTCTCAAATATTTATATAACTTCTGAATTTTCATTACTTGAAAAAACTTACCTACATTAAAAAGAAAACTATGCACCTTTTACTCCTTAGAAGAAATAAACATTTTTAGTTCTTTTGAAACAACTAAAAAAAAACGTTTCTTTTGAAAACCCTATGAGAATTAAAATTATGAATTTTTGTTTAAAATATTTAACCTTTCTCATGAAGATCAACTTTCCTACACAACTCTTTGTGATTAGAAAAAGAGAAAATCAAAGAAAATATCTTGTTTATATGTTGCATATAGGTGACAAGTTATCCTTCCTTCCACATATGAGGAGACGATCACCATTAATTTATCTTCAACATGGTAAATCGTCCATTATAGTATCTTAAGACATCAATAGGTCCACATCACCATAGTATACATTTTTCTTTCTTTTATTTATATATAATGCTCTATCGGAACATCTTTGAGACAACAAATTAAGGAATTATTGTAAATGCTTTAAGCGTTAATCAACAAACCATGGATAAATAATACAAAATTTGTATTCATAGTGAGCATAAATAATTTATTTGTAACCATTTAATACTTTTTATTAACAAAAAACTGAGAAAATTATAATTTTATGCTAAAAATTTCAATGATTGCTATCAATATCACCACACAAATTACTTTCTAAACCACATGTGTAACTAGACCATTTTTATTGGCAATGTGTTGATGTGTCCATGCAATGGTTCAGCAACACATTACTCTATGTATTTAAAAAAATATATCTTTTTTACATCAACATAATATTTGTGTGCATTAAGTGATATCTTGGTTTTGTAAAGATAGTATTTCGTCAACTAGTAGACCATCTACACAAAGCTTCTCTGAGCAGAGTTTCATATTTTGTGAAAAATTGTCTCCAAGAATTTCTTTAGCACATATCCACAACTTATATATCTTCCATAGGGTATTTAATATTTCTTATGTCGTTATCTTTAGGGCTTTAGACTACTGTCAAACCAAAAAATATCTGCATACAAATCATTTTTCTAGATAAGCCTCTTCCTCAACCATGAGAGGGCATGTTGTCAAATGGTCACAAGTGTCCCTACTAAAGAAATTAACATGGACTCTCCATATGGATCTAATACCAAATGTTGAAAAACAAATGGGAGCAAACAATATTTTAAAATCTGAGAGAACAAAATAATATTTTACAACCATGTATTTCATATTTCCACTTGTTGCTAGCAGAACTTATGTACATCATGCATATATATACAACAATGTATCTCTTAGTTTCAAGATACCCTTCAATATTTTCACCTTTAGCTTTGTCTTTTTATCTTCTCTCATGCTTATGGAAGATGTGACTATCCAACCTCACATGAGGTGAAATCATCAATCATTCCCTAATAATTACAAAACATAAAATAATGTATTAATGGCTAACAATTTCAATCTAGGAGATGTGCTCAAGTATGGAAAGAAAAAGATAAAGGCAGTGCATATAAATCCAAATAATGAAAATCAATATATAACTCAAAAGGATAATAAATTATGTATGAGTGAATGATTCATTTAAGTGTATGCTTAATCTGAGTAGTGCTCAAATTATACTTAGCAAGATACATTTTATTATAAATGCATAGACTCTAGATAAAGGTACGCTTGACATATTTAGTTTCACCATCAAATTATGAATGAAAGGTAGTACAAAAATTGAGGTATCTGAGATTTTCCAAAGGTATTTCCAAAAGAAACCAATCAAACATGAGTCACAATCAGGCTAATATAATATGAAAGACAGAATGAACACCACATGGAGTCAAAAAAGTAGTGGGCTAAGTTAGTAGTAAATATATATTTGCAACAAGGTATGAACTTAGTTATTTTTATGAAATGATTGAAAAACATAAAAATATAATTGTGGTGTTGAATTATCATAGATAAATCACTAACCAAGTCTAAAAAAATTATTTCTTAAGGATAAGCATATATACACAAAATATAACTAGACCTAACTTCCTATTGGTTGGTTTAGAATGATAATATATTGCATAGTGTCATATGAAGTGAATAACAATGTGATACATGTGAGGCCAATAAAAAGATACATTATAGGTGGAAAATTATTTTTCTTGCCCAAGTGAGTCACATGGTAGTAAAACAAGCCTCTTTAGAAAGAGTGTTGTGATGATTATAGTGCATACACAACTAGTCAAATTTATAAAATAGCCCTTTGTTGAGATGAAAACCACCAGAAGGATTTATGTTTGATGATGCTATATCCTAAATTTTATTAAAAGCTTACCAAATTTTTTGGTAATCAACATATTTAGAATCTCAATTTTAAAATTAAAAGTATGAATTGGTGACAACAATCAGGACAGTTAAAGAAGGACGACTCAATAAATATATGACTATGTTTGTATTCCCCTTTCTATGCTTGACTAGGTGATGTTGTTATATGTAATTGTAGACACCCAATTTATGCACTTATTCCACCTTAACCATCATCCATAATCCTTCTAACCAACCAAACTAAATCCACCTTCCTCATGCCCAAATTTGAAGTAGAATCTTTGGGGCATTAATTTCCATTGCAAAGAATCACAAAATTTTACCAAAATACTTCCTTAGAACAGACTCAAAAAGATAATTTAACAAGTTTATATACGTCTATACTCCTATAAAAAATACTACCTCTTCTTTCCTAAATTTGTATTATTTACTGATCAAAGAGAAAAAAAACATTGACGCCTAACAAAACCATCATGTAGTGTTTTTGCACACTAGTAGCAATTTTTTCCAAATTTAAATTTCCCACCAAACTTTGACTTCCAATGGTATTATCTTAAAAATGCCATCACAAAACAACCAAGTAGTAGTTTTTTCTAGTAATGGTTTTGAATTGGCACAAATGAAATCTCAAAGGCATGCCCCTTCATTGCACATGAATCACTTGTCACTACCAGGCATGATCATGCATGTTGGTTTGTGTCTCATGAGCCTTTATACTAGAACCTACCAAGCATATTTGACCTCCCATTTTCCATCTACGAAGATGCTTTACAAACTTATAAATGCATCCCTTGAGGAGGGCATTACAACAAGTTTTAAAAATACTAAATATCTACCAAAATTTCTCTCCATCAAGCTTGGATTATAGGGAACTCTACCTCTTAACATTTTATAGAATTTTATCTTGTATCATTTTAGGTATTTTATTAATCATATAAGTCAAATAGTGTATCTTCTAAGACTAAAAATCATCATCTCTAGCAAGCATCAAGGGATCTTCAAGCAGCAACCAAGAGGAGACAATACCACGGTCTTGGGTTGTATCATCTTTTCTCCTCCATTGCTCATTAGATATCTTCCATTTATTGTTATTTGATCTAACTCATCTTATATCTCATTATATTTTATTGGTTCTTAGTTATCTCACTTTGACTAGCCCACCTTATTGTATCTTATATAGTTAATTTGTATCTCTCTTGCATTCATTTTTATCTCTCCATTTTGTTATCTTTATTTGTTAGCATACATCTTCAATTAAAGGAATTTTATCTAGTCTCATAATCATTCTTGTTTCATTTCTCCCACATCTTGGGGGACTCATCCTCTTGGGATGTACTCTATATCTAGGGTTCACCATAATCTTGAAAATTTTGTCTTCTCTTATTTTTATTTGCTTGTAGAAGCAAAATCATTGCTAGATTGTAGGTTGGTAATGATTTAACTATCTATGTATTTATCATACGTTTTTGTCAAATTTTCACATTTTATGAAGGAAACAAGTGTTTGACCAGTTGACTAAGAAAGCTTTCTATCTTCCCCAAGCCAAGAAGACCCCTTTGTACTACTTTTTTATTGTTCTCTTTGACTACTTTTCAAGATTTCAAAAACTACCAATACTTTGCAAAAACATTGAGCAAGGAATTTGTAGACCCGAAAGTGGTTTTGCCTTTAAGGCAAAAACCAGGTGTTTTTTTACTCAAATATTTTTGTTTTCTATTTTTGTAGTATAAGATATATATATTGTTTGTAAAATAGGGATTTTTGTTTATGTTTTTATCAATAATTTGGTAAAGATAAATCATGAAATTTAGCATAGTTTTTAATCACACAGGGATATTTCAGCATTTTATCATAGGTAATAAATCGAAAGTGCATATAGATTGTGGTAGGCTAGATTATTTTTTGTACCATATCTTAATCCCTTGTCTTTAAAGAGCAATAATTAATACTTTTATTGCATCATCAAAATCAAAATATCATATAGCATAGGTCTTGATTTTCTTACATTTCTTGTTTACTTTCATCTCTAGATTAGATTAGGCTTAAAAGTTTAGGTAGAGAATCCTAGGTGGAAAACTGTATTTCCTACAAAATACTAGTTGTTTACAAAAATCTATCCACAAAACATAGTTTAGATTTTTATAATACATAACATGTACCCTATTTGAGGTGAGGAGCCTAGTCGCTTCCCATATTTTTGGTAAACCTACTGTGAAAATTGTCATGGTTTCCAAAATATTTCATCCTTAAACCAATCCTAATCAAGATAAAATTAATCACACATTAAGTAATATCATCTTTTATTTATGTAGTTAGAGGAGCATAGGTTACTTCTCATATTTTTGGTGAACCCGACATGAACACCATCACGGTTCCCAAAATATTTCTTCCTTAGACCAAGTATACTCAAGCAAAAACTAATCACACATTAAGTAAGATAGTCTAATTTTTGTTTGTGTAGTTAGAACATACTAATCAATATAAACAAGAACATAGCCAAGGGCTAGTCCTATTAAATATTATACATGATCCTTTGAGTAAACATAGTATGAATTTTTAGGCTAAATTGAGAATATTATGATTCTAAAATGCAAGCCTCCAACATAGGGTCTCACATGTATATTAAGCTTATTGAGGAGTATATTGTGATGGACTAGTAGGATTCATAAGGAGGATTTCAATTACCTCTCATGTACCATCTTGGATCACATATGTAGAGGTCACTTCCATGTACCATTGTCCTCACATATCAATTGCTCTCATGTACTAATGGGTATATAGAGAGAAATTAAGTCTATAGGGACCTTTGGTATATAGGGAGGCCCCTAAGGTATATTGATTAGATTGGTATAACTAGAGAAGGAAATATAAGGAATAAAAACATCTTCTTCTTATTTAATTAACTTTTTAAACAACATCTAATTGATTGAATCCATCTTGTTCTTATCTAATGAATGAAATATTCTATAACCTTCATAGTATAACATGTCAAATAGCCTCTAAACCACCTCTCTTTGGGAATGATATTGAATAACAACACCCCTTGGAGAACCCTAACATCAACAAATATGAAAAGGAGTTGCAATCCTCAGGTAGCTTCATCCCAATTATATGTCCTTTAATCAATCTAATGTAAATAAAGTAAATACAAATCCTAGTAAAATAAACTTAGGCCTTACGACATATTTTGTCAATGTTGTGGACTCTCTTCATCTTGTTGTCACCTTCTTCATAGGTGGTGGTAGTAAATACATTCCATCATATTTGGGATATCATGTATCTATGCCTCCTCATGAGTAAATTTTATGAGTTAACATAAATTTCCCCACAACCTAACCACCTAACACAAGTTACATCCCTAACTTGGAGGTACTTCTATAACAACCCATAAAAATAACCCGAGAGATAGATACATTTTTTTCATAAGTAAGGTTCATAAGGAGACCCAACATTAATTTAGCATTCTCAAGGCTTCATCACATTTGAGTCTAATATTTTTGCAGATGATACTCAAGTGGATTGGAGTGGCCAACATCTAGTATTTTTGGGGTTCACCTGACTAAAACTCACCGTTTAAAATAAATCCAAAGTGGCTCCCCCACCTTTCCTACACCCTCCTCAATATAGAACAATTTGACCATAGTGTAGGAATTATCCTTTAAGACCTATAACACTTAAAGGAGAATGCATATTCCCTAACCTTACCATAAGTTAGTCTATGTAGGTTATTCTAACGTAAAGCCTAGGTGCTTAATTACACACCTCCATGGGCTAACTAAGGTCATTACCACTCGCCTGGTAATGAACATGGTTACCTAAACCCTACTATTTATGGTACCACCACAACTGACCTACATTTTATTTAATTAACTACATAGTATGTAACCACCCATCCTCACCATTCAAGGTGTATCAATCACGATAATCTAGCTATTGCATACCCACAAATCCTTCTAGATTTGTGAGTGTCTAGCTATTGTATTCTCACAACTCCTAGAAATCACATACACTTTGTTATTACATTCCTGCAAATCCTCCTAGGAGTGTGTTCCTTTAAATTTTAAGGGTCCTAGGAGAAAATTTCTAGTTTCAAAATCTAATAACCCCATACCAAGAATCATACTAAAAAATGATTAACATTTCTCTCAAATATACAATAACAGAAAACCAAGTGCATCGTCCGTAACACCATATTAAGGTTTAAAACTAAATAAATAGCTCATACTAAATCACATAAGACTAGCACAAAGGAAAGATCTATATATATTTAAATCATAAGTAAATAAAACATGAAACTACTTCTAACTTAATCACAAAACATGCACTTAAGCTAGCATTGATTTCATAATGATAAACTTCCTTAAAAGGAATCCATACTAACTCATAGCTTCATTCCATCATTGCATAAAATATAAACATTTTATTTTGCATTTACAAATAGGCTCCAAGCCTTACTATAAAAGAATTAGAAATAAACCAAGTTTACAATATAAACTTTACATTTTCATAGCAATATTTTCTCCCAAAAAATATTAGAGCAAGTCCAACCAGAATTTCTCTATACCATCTTCTTCTCACAACCTTCTTCATGAGGAAAATCCTTTTGAACTTAATAAAAATTAATGGATAGCAACAAATCTTAATATAATGCAACTACTATGCTCCATGCATAAATGCAAGCAACCTTGAAATTAGGAAATTGAAACAACCAAGGATAAAATCCTATACTTCTCTCTTTCTAATGATTCTCTTATCTACTCAAGTTTCAAGAAATTATTAGAAATATTTTTCCCAAACAACCAAGGAGAGAATCCCATAATTTTCTCTTTCTAATGATTCTCTTACCTACTTAAGTCTCAAAATATCATTAGAACTCTTTTTCCCAAAATCAAGGCTCTTTCTTGTTTTAAAAAGTAACACATCCAAACTTTTATCACCCAACCAAAAAGGGTTTTCTAACTTTCATTACATAAACCATTCTTTCAATGCATACAAAATTCTTACACAACATTCAGGCTATTACAAGTTTAACCCCTTTTTATCTATACAAATCAACCCATTTCCTATTCCCATTTACATCTAAGTTAACTATTGGAAGGAAAATATAATCAATCCATTTTTATTTTTATTCAAATCTAAGTTAACTATTGAAATGATTACAAATAAATCCATTTTCCTTTTTATATAAATCTAAGTTAACTATTGAAAGGATTACAAATCAATATATTTTCCTTTCCTTTTTACATTTAAGTTAACTATTGAAAGGAATACAAATCAATCTATTTTCCTTTCCTTTTAAATCTAAGTTAACTACTAAAAGGAATACAAGTAAATCAATTTCCATTTTTATATAAATCTAAGTTAACAATTGAAATGAGAATACAATCAATAAGCACATTGAAATATTTCACATAATGGAAATCCAATAAAACTAGGTAACAAGAGATAAACTTAAGGACTTTAAAGACTTTCTTTCCCCATGTTCAATTGGGTTACATACGGGTTATAAAGAACACTTGGCTAGAATAAAATGCCCACCCACACAAGGCTGAAACTCCCATGAATTCAACAACCGATGCAAGAACAGAAGGCCAAAGGCCAAAAAAAACTCAAGAAATCATGCTAGAATTAACCATGGAGAAATATTCTCAACTACACAGCATTCAGTTGCAAAACACAACACATCCAAACCATCAAAACAATCCCAATCAAACATAAAGCATTAATAAAACAATCAATTCATAAAGGCATACATCTTAGACTTCTATTGTAGTATGTACCTCTACTGCCATGCTTAATCCAAGTTTGCTTATTCCTTGCACTCCCTTATTTAGCCTCGATCCTACTTCATCTACAACCAACCTCACAATGGATGGTTCCTCCACATTTATGTTGGAGTTCATCTTCCCACATCCTCATGAAGGCACACACCCATGCACTTCCTTCATGGTGCATGAGGGTAACATATTCTACATTACCAAGATGGCCAACTCACTTCGAGTGCCATCTTTTCCAAGATTCAAAAATATTATCTTTTAAGGCTTTAATAAATTATTTCATTATTATTAAAAGCCTTAATATTAATCTTTTCTCTTTTATTAAAAGGCTAAGGTTTGGTTTTTAATTCTAAAATATTCTTACAAGCATAAGGTAAAAAAATAAGTTTAACAAACCTAAATATAGGGAAAACATGTCATTGAATTAACTTGAAAGATATATTATAAATTGAAAATATTTTTACAAAATGCCCTTAAGGGCTTACAAATCAGGGCTTTCACAATGAAAATTTTCCCTATTTTACATGACAAGATCAAATGATGTTGATGTTCATTTTCTTGACTCCTTCAAGGTGTGGATGGGTTTTGTGCTTCATTGGAAGGCTTGCCCATCCTAGACTACCTGCACTCCAATTAGCTCCTGCACACAATAAAAAAAACAACAGATCAGTAGCATATGTTAGGCTTGGCATGCTTAGGCCCTAGTTTCAAAAAATAATGTAAATAAACTAAAATAAGAATTCTAATACTAGACCAAAATGAGAATTTGTCATACAAAATGTTATAAAACATAGCTAAACTTATCTTATCAACATACAAAATAATTTTAGTAGGCTTCACTAGGATATTTTTGGGATGAAAAATGAAGAAAAAGGAGTATTTATAGAATTTTTGGAGGGAGAGGGGAGGGTACCCAAGATCTGGAGTGCCTACTTTTGCCCAGTGTGAAAAGGGTTTGGAATTTAATGTGCATTTAATGTGTGTGGCTTGGGCCTCCATTTTGAATTTTAAATTCAAATAAACCTGTTTTTATAGTATGAAATGATGAAATGGAGGGTGTGGAAGGTTTAATGGGTATTTAATAATTTTAACTTGGGCCACCAATGGGAATTTTAAATTCAAATAAATAAAATTTAAACCCCATGGAGTGTGAAAGGGGATATTTTGCATTAAAACTAGGTGTCCTATGGGATATTAGAGGGAAAATTGAGGATTAGGGAGGATAAGAGGGGATTAGCAAGGGTTTTAGTGAGTTGGGTATTTTTGTGGATGCAAATGACTAAAATTTTGTGTTTACAAATACCCCTTTTGTATCGTGTTGTGTAAAAATACAATGTAGTGCAAAAACAAGAGATTGGTTGGTTGGATTGATGATGCATGATAATGAATGGGTGCTTGAGGAGGGTGACGTAAGGTTACCCCAAATCAAGGATAATGTAGGATACCCCAATCATGGAATGGACAAATGTCTTTGAATATTTGCCTTTGATGAATTGATGAGATCACTTGATGTGGTAAATGAACCATACATATAGTTAGGTGTATTCACAATGCTACAATCGAATATAAGTGGTCCGTCAGTTTTACCACCTCAATTGTAGCATAAGTCATGTAGACCCATACATAGGTATGGTGCGTAGTGAATCAAATTTTATTAGAGTTTTATTTGAGAGGAGAAATTCTACATTTTGACCTGGTAAAGTAGGGTTCATGATAGCCTTAGGTAAAGTTCTTGGAAAAACATCAAGTCCAAAAATGGGTGTTTGGTTATTGAGCTTTGTTTGAGATCAATATTTTATGGATATTATCTACCGATTTAAGCGGAGATGTGATGGAATACAAAATGTATGACAACAATTAGCCACTTGAAAAAATATGGAATGGGTAATGGAAGAGTGGATATGAGATGTTGTGCAAAAAATTGAGATGAATTGCGAGGTTTGTTTTTGGTTTAGTATTTTTTTTTAAAAGTGTCTTTATGGTTATCTGCCCATCCTATCAGATTGCATGGGTAATTAATCATTACAATCGCTAAGTGTACTAGGGTATATCACTAGGTACAAGGTTCACTTAATGATCAAGGCTAGTTGATCAAGAACAATAAAGAAAATCCTAAGCTATTCGAAAAAAACTATTCTATATGTTGATCAAAGGGGTTTGGCTTTGGAGCCTTTGAACTAAAAATGAAAAAGGTTGACCAAAGATGTGAGGTGTATTTGGGGACTTTAGACTAGAATTTTATTTGTTGAGATAGCAAGGTAAAGGGCACAAAATTTAACAAAAAGGATGCAACCATTGGAACCTAGCAATGAATGTGTTGTAAGATGGGGATGTGAGGCAAAGGGCACAACCTTTAACAAAAGGATGCAATCTTTTGAATCTAGGTAGTTGATGCATGTTGAGATGTGAATGTGAGGCAAAAGATGCAACCTTTGATAAAAGGATACAACATTTTGAACCTGGTAGTTTATTTTTAATTGAATGTGTGATTGCATCGATAAAACCACTCAAAAATCTTGATGGTGAGGCAATGTTCGTGATTGATTGCTTTTTGCTTAAATGGTGGGGAAGGTGTGATACCTAAAATATCCCCCAAGTTGTTTTATGATTGATGTGACTGATGAGGAAGGGGCAAGACCTTGAACACCCCCATTGTGTGTTGTGTCTAATTGATATAATTTTGCTTTTGCCCCAACATAAAAAGGTGAATGAGAGCTTTTTGTGGGATCAATGCGAGACAACAACAAAAATGATCTTGTTTTTTTATTTTTTATTTTTTTATTAGGGTTTTAAGGGCCCATGCAACCCTTGGTTGAATTTTTTATTGTTTTTTTTATTTTTTTAGTTTTTTTAGGATTAGGTTTTAAATATTTTATGTATTTTTATTTTTTATTTTTTATTTTTTATTTTTTATTTTTTATTTTTTTGTTTTGTATTAAGGTTGAAGGGGTACGAGGAAGACGATAGAGGGGTGAGGTGGGGAAAAAAATAATGAGAATGGTGTGGAGCGCAACTAGGGCCGCAAAATAAATGGAAGGGAGGGGGATGGCATGGAGAGATAGGGTACGAAGACCACAAGAATGAGAGTTAGGGAGAATGGAGTGTGATGGGGGGTTAGGGCACAAAGGTCATGGGAAGTGATGGGGAAGAAGGATGTCGAAAAGGGAGAGTGGGAGGTGGAAAGGGTTAGGGTTTTAAAGGGGGAGATTAGCATGACGAACCCTGCATATGGAAGGATATGGGTGAGGGTGAGGGCATTAAGGGGAAGATTAGTGTGGCAAATGCCACATGAGGAAGGGGGTTGTGAGAGGGAGCATGGTTGCACAATGGGAAAGGAAGCTACATGAAAGGGGTCGCAAGGCTGGGTAATGTAGTGCAACCATGCAAGGGGGGCAAAATCAAGGCCTTGGTTGCTTTTTTTAAAGAAAAACCAAAACATAAAGTGAAAAATGTTTATTATTTTTATTTTTTATTTTTTCTTCAATTAACAAAACAAAAGAATAAAAGTAAAGTAGAAATTTTTTTTTTTTCAATGAACAGAACAGAAAACAAAAGGAAAGTTGAGTGTTTTTTTTTGTGTTTTAAAAATGAACAAAATAAGAAAAGAAAATAATAGTAAATCAATTTTTTTTATTTTTTTCAATTAACAGAACAAAAAATAAAATGAAAGGAGAGATTTTTTTTAGTGTTGTAAAAATAAATAGAAATAAGAAAAGAAAATAATAGTAAAGCGGATTTTTTTTTTGTTCTTTTTCAATTAAATAAAAGTAAAGCATAAATGTTTTTTTTTAATGAATAGAACAAAATTTAAAAGGAAAACGGAATGTTTTTTTATTAGCAGAACATAGCAGGGAAGGATTTTTTTTAAATAAAGTCAAAATGTATAAAATATAAAATAAAAGGAAGAGCTTTCTATTTTTTTAATAAAAGAAAAAGAAAAATGTTTTTTTATGTGTAACAACCTAAAAATCCAACCAAATATAAAGAGAAATATTTTATTACACTTGTTAGGGATATAAATCACCCCACCTTACATAAGTCATTCTATGAAGGTGTCTATTAACAAGAAGCCTAATTATTAAGTTGTTTGTCTCATCTCCGCAATGAGCCAACTTATCTCTTTTATCTATAAAAGGGTATGCCCATCCCTACACCTTACATAAGTCCATCTATGCAGGTGTACTAAGTGTATCGACATAATATTTCCTTACTTCCTTTACCATACATAAGTCCTTATATATAGGTAACTTTTAGTTGTTTTTCTCATCTAAATGATGATCCAACCAAAGAATCTATCATTACATGTGATAGTCCAATCATTGACACAATAACCTAGTCGTCTCCATTATGCAACTATCTAAGGTTAGGTCATTAAGGAGAAGTTGTGAAACTAGGTTTACCCAAAGTTTCCTTCTCAAGGGATCCCATAATCCCTTATTTTTAACTCTCTCTAACTTCTAATGAATAAAAGTCCTTGCTAACTAGGAGAATATTCCAAGTATCACTAGCACATGTAAACACTTCACATCTTAGTAAGATACTTATACTCCACAAGCATACATTTTTTGGATGTCATTTTACAAACATCTAATAATCATTAGACCCTAGAAAAATATCACTCGATCTCTTCTTCTTAATAAGGGATGTAAATAAGTCTATCTATCTATTTACAATATTATCGATAGGAAGTCACATAAATAAGATGTACTTCCTTTCAAACTACACTATCAAAACATGATCATTTATGAAACCATAATATCATATATCTTTTATCGATAACAAGTAAAATATATGTTCCATTTATCTAAGGTTCAGTAAATGCAAGATCAAAAGTGGGAGATATTTGAAACACACACAACACATCATATATATTGGAAAAAACCCTTACGAGAAAACCCAAATTTAAAACATCCTTTTTTATTGCATAAGTATAGTTGTCTCAAATACACAAGAATCCCATAATTCCTTTTTCCAAAATATATGCCAATATAAATACATAATAACCCCACAGTTCTTTAGTCCCCAAATTGTTCTTTTAATTCTCATTACAAAATCAATGAGGGAATCCCATAATTCCCTCAAATGAATTCCACATTCATTCTTCTAAAGATGATTTCTTCCTTCTAATAATTTAAAGGAATAACATATTTCTAAAGGTCTAATGTATCCATAACATCAGTACCAAATAAATATATAAGAACCATTTTATTTAATTAGTTAAGATCCCATACTCCTAACTAGTCAAATACTTATCAAAACCACTTTCTTTAATCAATTAAGATTGCGTGCTCCTAACCAATCAAATACTTATCAAACCATTTTATTTAATTGATTAAGAGCCCATGCTCCTAACCAATCAAATACTTATCAAACCACTTTCTTTAATCAATTAAGAGCCCATGCTCCTAACAAATCAAATACTTACCAAACCACTTTCTTAAATCGATTAAGAGTCTATGCTCCTAACCAATCAAATACCTACCAAACCACTTTTTTTAATTGGTTAAGATTCCATGCTTCTAACCAATCAAATACTCGTCAAACCACTTTCTTTAATTTATTAAGAGCCCATGCTCCTAACCAATAAAATACTCATCAAAACACTTTCTTTAATCTATTAAGAGCCCATGCTCCTAACCAATCGAATAGTCATAAAATTTATTAAGATCCCATGCTCCTAACCAATCAAATACTCATCAAAACATTTTTTTTAATCAATTAATATCCCATGATCCTAACCAATCAAATTGATTAATATCCCATGATCCTAACCAATAAAATACTCATCAAATTGATTAAGATCCCATGCTCCTAACCAATCAAATACTCATCAAACCACTTTTTTTAATCTATTAAGGTCCCATGCTCCTAACCAATCAAATACTCATCAAACCATTTTCTTTAATTGATTAAGATCCCATACTCCTATCCAATCAAATACTCATCAAACCACTTTCTTTAATCGATTAAGAGCCCATGCTCCTAACCAATCAAATACTTATCAAACCACTTTATTTAATTGATTAAGAGCCCATACTCATAACCAATCAAATACTTATCAAACCACTTTCTTTAATCAATTAAGAGCCCATACTCCTAACCAATAAAATAATTATCAAACCACTTTCTTTAATTGATTAAGAGCCCATACTCCTTACCAATCAAATAAGTATCAAAACCACTTTCTTTTAATTTAAATTAAATATCCTTATTTCAATTTAAACTAAAAAAAAAAGTCATTCTTCATTTAAAATATAATCATTCCTTTTTTTCAATTAAACAATAATATTCATTAATTATTTATTTCTATTATCAAATTCCTAGAAAGCTTAATTAACCTTAAACCAAAATTCTATAATCCATTCTTTCAACTTCATCCAAAAGTCTATCTTTTAAAACTTAATAAATCAAATCTATTTCTTTAGATATAAGTTTATCCCTTAAAACTTAATAATTAAATCTATTCTTTTAGATATAAGTTTATCTATAAAAACTTAAAAAATAAAACTATTCTTTCAGATATAAGTTTATCCCTTAAAACTTAATTAAACAAATCTATTTTTCAAATATGATTTTATCCTTTAAACCTAATAAAATCAAATCTATTCATTCAAACATAAGTTTATCCTCTAAACTTAATCAATCAAATTTATTCATTCAAACATAAGTTTATCCTTTAAACTTAATAAATCAATCTACTCTTTCAGATATAAATTTATCCTTTAAAACTTAATAATTAAATCTATTCTTTTAGATATAATTTTAACTTTTAAAACTTAATAATTAAATCTACTCTTTCATATATAAGTTTAACCTTTAAAACTTAATAATTAAATCTACTCTTTCAAATATAAGTTTAACCTTTAAAACTTAATAAACAAATCTACTCTTTCAGATATAAGTTTAACCTTTAAAACTTAATAATTAAATCTACTCTTATATAAGTTTAACCTTTAAAACTTAATAATTAAATCTACTATTTCAGATATAAGTTTAACCTTTAAAACTTAATAATTAAATCTACTCTTTCAAATATAAGTTTAACTTTTAAAACTTAATAACTAAATCTACTCTTTCAGAAATAAGCTCTATCCTTTTTTCTTTTTTTTTGATAGTTATAAGTGTTTGTATTTATAGCGGGTTTTAACAAGGATCCCAAAACCTGATTACATAAGCAATGGCCCTAGGGCATCAATCCCTTGAAACTGAACACCAAAACAGAAATCCCGCCTAACGGTAACAGTAAGCATGAAACAATCCCTCTTAGCGGGAAACAAACAAATAAGAAAGAAAGTAGTTTTGGAGATCCCGCCCAGCGGGGAGTAGCCAAAAACCACCATCGAGAAGATCCCACCCAGCAAGAAGCACAGAAAAACCGTTACAATAAAATCCCGCCTCGCGGGAAGCAGTCAAAACCACCACAAACAGTCCCGCCTAGCGGGAAGCAACAGGGAAATCCCGCCATCCAGGAAACCAACAGAAAAGAAAGGATCCCACCTCGCAGTAAAACCGGCAGATTTGGCGAATCCCGCCTTGTGGAGAAACCATCCCGCCCACCGGTAAAACATTTAGTTCAGCGAGAGCCATCCTGTAGGAAGCCGACAGCCAGCACAGAGAGGATCCAGTCCATCAAGAAGTGACCAGAGAGTTGCACCACAAGGAACCCGCCTCGGGAAAACAAAAGAGGATCCCAGCAGCAGGGACCAAGAATCCCGTCCAAGCACAGAGCCCGTCGAGGGACCAAGAATCCCGTCCAAGCACAGAGCCCGTCGAGGATTCACAAGAAAAAGGGGGAAGCTGTCCAAACCCTAAATCGTCACCTCCACCACACCGAGAAACACAGGGGACCAGATCCACGTGAATAACCTGCAAAAAACCCCAGGGGGAAGCCTGAGGGAAAAAGGGAAGGGATCCCCAACCAAACAGGGATCCCTGGGAAGCACCAGTTCGAAAAAACAACCAAGGAAACCCTAGCCGGTCGGGAGGGGCGCAGATAGTGGAGAAGGATCTCCCCCCAGGAGATCATCTGCAAACAACCACTCCCCGGGAGGGATGACCTGGGTTGAGCCAGGGACTGGGCAAGAACCAGGAGCCATGGGAGGGGGAGCAGGGGAGGGACAGAGCCCTCCCCTCTCTACTTTCTTCCCTCTCCATCTCCAATAAAATTCCCTAGCTCTATCCCTTTTTTAATTAAACTAATGAAAAGTTATTTTAGTTAAATAAAAAAGTATATTTATTAAATTTATCTAATTAAATTAGATTTAATCATAATCAATTAGGTCAAAACATCTTTCTTAAATTAATCCAATTTAATGGAGTTTTACCCATAATCAGTTAGGGATTAATTTAATAGGGTTTAAACATAATCAGTTAGGTTAAACAAGCATAGCCAAGCAACTCCCAATAGTTGGCACTAAAGCCTTTGCCAAGTGGTGGCTTTCCTGACCACCACTTGGTGGTCATCCCAAAAGGGGTTATCTCCCCTATATCAAAGGTTATAACACTCCCACAAGGATTATGTGGGATTAATATCACTATTTTACACAAGAGAGTTTACTTTTCTCTACCTCCCAAGAAACCAGGTGTTTTCAAACAATTCTTGATGGAACAACGGTAGATAAGCACCAAGCAAATTCTACCACGCATCAATAAAAATTTAGTATTCAAACAACAAGAAAGAGGGAATCTATGTATTAAAAGAGCACCTCTAACTAGAACGGGGTGGCTCCGCAAGGAGAAGTCTCTGACCATTGAGTGATGGTCAACTCTAAATATGGTTAAACCCATTTTAAAGGCCTGCTTAGGCCCCACATATTCCATGTGGGATATTTGTGGGAAGGCCTGAGTAGCCTTCCTCACTACCCATGCTCTCCTAAGCATGGGGTGTTACACCACGACTGTGACATTCATGCTAGGTGATAAAAAACTCATAAATTAAGAGCTATCTTCTAAGTTAACCTTAGGATTAGTCACTCAATGACGGTGACTACGAAATATAAAATTACACTACGCATACCCAAGCACAATACTGCTCAACTCGAGGTAAAATAATGAGCTCTATTTTAAACTATTATGGTAGTAAAACATTTAAAACAAAGCCATCTCTAAAAACTTAGCTAGGTGATATGTGTTACTAGGTAATCCAACTACTATGCTAGAATAGAAGATTTTAGGTAAAAGACATCAGTGTGTTAGCAACACCAAGGAACTTACTAACCAAACCAAGGCTTCCAAAACAAAATTAAGGGTGAAGTAATTTATGACCATGCTTCAGATTCCATGGATAACCTTTCAATGACTATTGACGCTCCTTGATCAGCGACATCGGTGCAGCAAATGGGATTCCTTAGGTTTAGCCATAGTTGATTAAACGATGATTGCACTAGCCTACAACCAAAATTAAGCTCCCTTATCTTAGGGATAGGTAATACAACAAAGCTTTTACCTAAAATCCTCTATAACGAGAGGTCTTCTTGAAAGGTTGAGGGTGTAGGAGAGGTGTTAGATTAATCTAATGAATCATAGGTAGTAGCATAGCAAAAGCAAGGCGTATTCATTTTAACAAACATTTACACATTTACAAGATTTAAAAAATTCCCAAACTACAATTTTTTTTTCGGTTGATCCTCCTTCAACTTTAAAGCTTACCTTCCCCCAAGAATGGTCTCTTCCTAGAATGTCCTCCCAAAAAATTGAGCCATTCCTATTTAATGGCTTCCTTCCCAAGCCATCCCCCATGAATCATAAAGGATTCCTATCCATCTACCAAAATTAAATTCTCATCTACTCAAGGTGACTAAATAAGAGGATATTTTAAAATATAAAATATTTTTTTCTTAATTATCTTACGCCTTATCCTCTAGAATGCCCTTAAAATATTATTCCCATTTACATTAATTTGGTCCATAATAATAATTACTTCCAAATTAACTATTATATCTCCACCGTATAATTTTAATCCAAATATAAAATTCTTTAATTAATTAATTCAATCAAAGGATATTATTCATTAATACATAGTCTATAATGCAAAAGGTCCTTCCAAGGTGGGTTATGACAGTGTGTTTTTGTAAAAAACATAATGTAACAAAAAGAAGAGAACAAAAATCTTTTTTTTTTAAATAAAAATAGCAAAATAGAAAACAACGAGAAATTTAATTTAATTTTTTTTGTTAAGAAAAATAGCATAATGTAAAGGACAAACAAAAAGAGAAGAAGCTCTTCTTGTTTCTTGTTTATAACAAAATGTGAAAAAAAAAAACAATATCTTATTTGTTCAGCAATTTGAAAGTTGGTGGAGGTAGTTTTGTGTCACCAAAGTTGTATAGCAAAGCTGCAACCATAAAAACAAAACAAGAAATGAGTGGGTAAAATATATATATATAGATTAACCATGATCATCATTTTGAAGACAAAGGAAACACATCAATGCATTAACTTGAAAGATACATTATAAAATGAAAATATTTTTACAAAACACCCTTAAGGGCTTACAAATCAGGGCTTTCACAATGAAAATTTACCCTATTTTACATGACAAGATCAAATGATGTTGATGTTCATTTTCTTAACTTCTTCAAAGTACGGATGGGTTTTATCCTTTGCTTTAAGGCTTGACCATCCTAGACTACAAGTGCTCCAATTAGCTCTTGCACACAATAAAAAATAATAATATATTAGTAGCATATGTCAGGCCTAGCATGCTTAGGCCCTAGTTTCAAAAAATGATGCAAATAAACTAAAATAAGCATTCTAAAACTAAACCAAAATGAGAATTTGGCATACAAAATGTTATAAAACACAACTAAACTTATCTTATCAACATACAAAATGATTTTAGTAGGCTTCTCTAGGATTTTTTTGGGATGCAAAATGAAGAAAAAGGGGGGGTATTTATAGAATTTTTGGAGGGAGAGGGGAGGGTACCCAAGATCTGGAGTGCCTACTTTTACCCAGTGTGAAAAGGGTTTGGAATTTAATGTTTGTGGCTTGGGCCTCCATTTTGAATTTTAAATTCAAATAAACTCATTTGATAGTGTGAAACGATGAAATGGAGGGTGTGGAAGGTTTAATGGGCATTTAATAATTTTGACTTGGGCCACCAATGGGAATTTTAAATTCAAATAAATCGAATTTAAACCCCATGGAGTGTGAAAGGGGTTTTTTTGCATTAAATATGGGTATCCGATGGGAGATTATAGGGAAAATTGAGGATTAGGGAGGATAATAGTGGATTAGCGAGGGTTTTAGTGAGTTGGAGGTTTTTGTGGATGCAAATGACTAAAATTCGGTGTCTAATAAATCCTAATAAAAAATAAAAATAAAAAATTTATGAGACAAATTTTGGTGTCTAAGGGGTTTTCCTTCATGGTGCATGACGGTAACGTATTCTACGTTACCAAGATAGCTACATCACTTCGAGCGCCATATTTTTCAAGATTCAAAAATATTATCTTTTAAGGCTTTAATAAATTATTTTATTATTATTAAAAGCCTTAATATTAATATTTTATCTTTTATTAAAAGGCTAAGGTTTGGTTTTTAATTCTAAAATCTTCTTACAAGCATAAGGCAAAAAAACAAGTTTAATAAACCAAACTCTTAAATCAAAACACCTTATCATCCTCTTATTGTTCATTGCTAACAATAAGTATTTGTGTTAATTACTCATCAAGTAATATCAATTGTTAATATTAATTATTAACAATGATACTAATATTTGGAGTATTAACCTTATTAATACTTTAAAGGTTTTTCAATTAATCAAAACTCTATTTCCAAAGCAAGCAAAACATTGAATTCTTGATACATCACGTTGCTTTATCCTTGTGGAGTGGATTTTTAAGACAACTAGCATGTCATCCCCATTTCTCTAAGGATGACTCCTTTCTCATAGCAATCTCATGGCCCAACAATGTATCCAAAAAAAAAGCAAATGCAATGCATCCATATTATGGGTATACTTTAACTTGGAGCTATCGATGAACAAGTCATCAACCATCATTTCCAATATTTTCTCTCTATTTGGGTGATTGTCCAATCTCAATCCACCAATGAGATTACCTGGTCCTACATCCATATAGTTCATCAACAATATCATATTCTCCATATATTTCAAACAAGTACAAAATAAATTACTAACTCATATTGATAATAGAAATAAAAATTTGCATTATATATCCTCGTACATCAATATATAATTTAGTATATAGATCAAGTTCCTCAAAGTATGGTTGTTACATACTCCTCCCCTTGGACTAAACACAGTCTTCTATATTTCCTGCAACAAGCCAGCATATAAATTTTATTCAAATAAATATGAAAATTGTTGTCTCATTTTACTAGCATCTTTCCAAGTAGCACAATTTTTAGAATATTGGTCCCATTGGACCTTACATTGATCTGAGGTTTGTTTTCTTAGAACCTTGGAATGAAAACCTATAATATTTACTAGTTTCACCTCAATGATTAAAGGATCTATCATCTATAATTTAGAAACATCCCAAACATGGATATAATCAACAAAATATTTCCTACGTAGGGATATGTGGAAAGTATCATGGATCTTTGATAGGTTGGACGATAATACGAGCCTATAGGCTACTAGACTAATCTTATCAATGAACCCAAAAGGTCCAACATAGCGAGGATCCAACTTATTTGACTTGATGGCACTTTTCATGGGTTTTACCCTTAAGAAAACTTTGTCTCCTATAGAGAATTCTTTGGGTGATATTTTCATATCAACATAGCTCTTTTGTGATCGATCGCTTATTTGAGCCTAAGTATGGTCACTTTGAGTTTCTCCTCCATATCATTGATAGTGTTCAATATAATCACCACTTGATCCTATATATTGTTCCATAATAGAGGTGTTATGCATCTCCTACCATACAAGTCTTCAAACAGGGCCATTCCTCAAGATGTATGGTAACCATTGTTGTATGCAAATTATACAAGATGCAATAAAGTCTTCTCATTTGGACTTTTGGTCCATGCAATACATGCAAAACATGTCCTTTAAAACCTGGTTTACCGTCTCAGTTTGACAATATATTTATGGATGATATATAGAACTGATATTTAGCTTAGTGCCCACTACACGATGAAGAATCTGCTATAATTTGAAGGTGAACCTAGAATCCCTATCTGATATAATTATCTTAAAAAACCCATGTAACCTAAAAAAATCTTTAGAAAACTTATTTTCACCACCATTGCATCATCCTTGATGTTTCCCGGTATGAAATGTGTAACCTTCGTCAACTTATCAACCACAATCAGGATGGCATCATGTCAACACCTAGTCTTAGGTAAACCCACAACAAAATCCATAGATATTACCTACCATTTCTATGTAGGTATATCATGTGGGTATAATTTACCTATTGGATGTCAATGTTTTACCTTAACATTTTGTCACTCTAAACATCTTGCAATAAAACTAGTGATACACTGCTTCATTCTTTCTCAATAGGTATTTTCATGTTTTCTCTCATTTTTTACCCTCCTGGATGAGCAGAATATGGAGAATTATGTGCATCTTGCATAATAATTCTCCTCAAATACTCATTTTTGAGTATGACAACCTATCATTGAAGCATAAAAATTAATCTTTTATGTTAAAATTCTTATTCTCTTTAGGATTTCTCTTAATTTTAGCTTGGATTTTTATGCAATATGAATCTTATAATTGTATTTCTCTGACTTTACCCATCAGGTTTATATGACTCTGGGTTAGCACTACTATGTGCCTTCTCCTACTCAAGGTATTTGCAACCTTATTTTCTTTCCCTTTGATATACTCAATACCAAATTTGTGTTATGCTAATAACTCTATCCATATTTTATGTTTTGCATTTAGCATAGGTTGGATAAAAATGTACCTTAAAATTTGATGGTCTATCCTTAGCGTAAAAGGTTTTCCCACCAAATATGTCTCCAAACCTTTAATGCATGCACAATGACTATCAATTCTAGGTCTGTATAGCATAATTGACCTTATTCTTCTTGAGTTTTCTACACTTATGCTACTATAGCTTCTTCCTATGACAACACCCCACCTAATCCTTCTAGGAAGCATCTATACACACTATAAAATTCCCAAGGGAATTTTGTATGTTGAGAATTTGTGTTGTAGTTAGCTTATTTTTAGAGCCTCGAAGGTGGCCTTACACTTATCCATCCATTTGAACTCCTTTCCCTTTTTTGAAGGTTGGTGATAGAGTATGAAGTCTTTGAATAATCCTTCACAAAATTCCTATAATATCCCATGAGTCCCATGAAGCTTCTAACTTTAGACACATTTTTTGGTACAGGCCAACTTAATATAGCCTCAATTTTCTTAAGGTCCACAAAAATTCCTTCTATCAAGATGATGTGTCCCAAATACTGAACCTATAGGGTATAAAACTTATGAAGGAGCATCCAATGGTGTAAGAGTGATCTTGCATCACCCGAAAAAAATTGTAATTGTTTAATTTTGTAAAACTAGTTTAACTTGCAGGAGATTTTTGAAGGTCTTAGAGGTTGAATTTGAGGATTTTCAGCTAGACGCAAGCCTTGGTGCAGAGATCCAAGGACTACTTCATTTAGTTCATTTCATTCCCCTTCTAAAAATATATTGTATCAATCAGATCAACAAGCGCGAAGTTATGACCTCGACAAGTTGCCCCCCAAAATTCAAATTTGAAATAGATGGTTTTAGGCAGGAAAAGGGGAAAATAGGGTATTTGAGGAAATTTTCAAAATTGTAAAAGGGATATTTCTTTTGTATCCTCATTTTTGGGATGAAAGTAATAAAATGTTTGGTTCTCTTACAGGAACAAAGTAAGAACACATGTGTATCATTTGTTTGTGTTGTTTGATCTTCACCAAAAACTTGCACTTGGACAACTTTCAATATAGTTGGTTTTTTCCTTAGCGCCTCTAACACTAACCTCAAATGATCGCCATGCTCTTTTTTTGGTATGATAATATATCAAGATATCATCCAAGAATACCAACATAAACCAATATAGATATTTTCTTAACACATTGTTCATTATATTCATAAAATTTGGTGTATTTGTCAACCCAAATAGAAATATATGAACTCATAATACTCATATCTGGTCTTAAAGGTTGTATTATGGGTATCCTCTTCTTGGATTCTTAACTAATGATATCCTAATCTCAAATCAATTTTTGAGAATATAGTGGCATCCTTTAACTGATCGAAGAGATCATCAATTCTTGGCAAAGGATACCTATTCTTGATGGTTACCTTATTCAACATCCTATAATCTATGCATAACATCAAGGAACCATATTTCTTTTTCATAAATAATATCGGTGCACCCCAAGGCAACACACTAGGTTTTATTAGACCCTTTTCCAACAAATCTTGAAGTTGTAACTTCAATTCTTGCAACTCAATTAGAGTCATTTTGTATGGTCTCCTTGCAATGGGTCCAACCCTTGGAATTAGTTCAATAGTGAATTCAAACTCACATTGAGATGACAAACCTGGGAGATCCTCAAGGAATACATCTTCAAAATAATTTAGAATTGGATGTTTTCTAAAAACTTCTTCATCCCCTTTTTCTCTAGTTTTTCCATTGATCTTAACTACATACAACATACCACCTCTTTTAATGGCTTTCTTCAATTGCATGGATGATAACAAGTGAGGTCAAAAATACCCTTGTAAATTTGAACTCTAACTTTTTTCTTATACTTTTTCAGTGTAGTCCATCCATATTTCTTGGAATTTGATTAATGCCCCATGAGCGTTCAACCAATCTATTCCTAGGATAATATAAAAAGCATGGAGGGGTACCACATATAAGTTTCATATAGTGGATCCATTGGGTAGGGCTATCTCATTTGTAAAAAAATATTGATCCATTGAGTAGGTCTATCTAGAGCCATACTCAACTTTCCATCCTTGTGCAAAATATCTAGGTCTTTTTGACATATCCTCGATAATACTAGTGGAAATAAAATTATTCATAGCTCCACTACTATTAAAACTTTTACTTCCTTATCAAACAACTTACCATTCAGTATCATAAGGGGTTGCTTGTCCATCCAGATTTTGATTCCCTATAGCAGCATAGATGTGATGTAATTGTTCCTCTTCTTGGTTACTTGATTCTATCCTTTAGGAACACTTATTAGCATAATTAGAAACCTCACATATAAAGCAAAATGTCTTGGGTGCCTAATATCTTTCTTGCTTTTTATCTCCTGCTCCATCTTTCTACACTGATTTCTTTTTCTTCTGAGGTTGAGGGTTGGAGTTATCCTTTTTTAAACTTCTTATTTATCCCTTGGTTTCCATTTTTCCTATTGTAAAACTTTTGATTCCCTTTACCCTTTTGTTTTGTTCCTTATCCCATTTCATAAACCCTGCACTTTTTATTTTCTTAAGATCCTACCTCCCTGCCTCTATCAATCCTGAATAATTGAAGAAAGACTTTTTAGTTTGGATATTAGTCTATTCTTTCTTGACCAAGTCATAAGACTCTTGTAAATTTTTAGGTTTGAGCAGATTAATTATTGTCCTTATATTAGGGTCTACCCCTAAAATGAACTTATGCACCTTTAGGTGCTCATTGTTCTCATACTCCAGAACATACTTCAAAAGTTTCACATATCTCTAAAAATACACCTCTATTGATAGTGATCCTTGTTGAAGTGTAGAGAATTCTTCAAACTTCTCTACATAAAATTGATCCAAAAGAAATATTTTTTAAAAGCCAAAACAAACTCATCCCACTTAAGTTTCATGGCTTGGATATTTTTTCCTGAACTAAATGGGTCCCACCATTCTAGGGTTACATCCATAATATGAATAGTATCTCACATAGTTTGGGTCTCAAAGGAGTAACATTCCATGGAAAATAAGGTTTCTAACCCTTTTAGCCATGAATCAACCACATCTCCTCCTTTCCCATTAAATTGTGTTACTTTAAAATTCTTAAGGTCTCTACCCAGCTCAACCTCTATTTCGGCTTTGCCCTCTTGGATTCTTCTATTAGGCTTCTCTTCTTGCCTACTCTCTATATTTATAGTGTTGGCTTCCTTATTGATTACGATTTCTATCAATTTTTTTTGCTGCTCCAACCATTCTTGAAGCAACTTCACTATGGAAGAGATATATTTTTCTCTCCCATTAGCACCTATTGTTTCCCCAGTGTCCTTATTAGGGTTCTTTGTCCTCTCAATCCTCTTCTTAGAAGTCATTTTCCTTCCAATTTTCTTGTTGGATTCCATAATTTGGCTAAATTTTGTCACTACATTTCCCTCCTGTGCAACCATTCTAATTTTCTTAGATGAACTTCCTTTTAAAATAGGTATCATCTTATATCCACAAAAATGAGTTGGGTAAGTTACATTTTTTCCAATTGTACTTACAATTAGTTAGTTTTATTTTTCTAATAAACTAGCATAGACCATTATCACTCCATTTATAATGATCAATATCATGCTTGCCAGGTGCCTTTCCCAATAAGAAACTATACCCTTTAATATTTTTATTCCTTGGTATGATCGGTATAGTCGACATACAATGCATGGCTTATACCAGATCACATTAAGGTCCCTAGTAGAGTAATTCTCCCAAAAGTAGCACATCAAGTCAAGGCTTATCCTAGGCATACTCCATAGAATCTTTTATTCCTATGACCTAGAGCTCTTATACCAACTATAACAACCCACCAAAACAACCTAAGAAAGAGACATATTTTTTTCATAAGGTTCACAAGGAGACCTAACATTAATTTAACATTCTCAAGGATTCACCATATTTGAGTCTATTTTCACTGTAGACAACACTCAAGTGGACAGGCCAACATCCCATATTTTTGGGGTTCACCTTACTAAACCTCACCATTTAGAAGGACACTAAAGTGGTCCTCCCACCTTTACTACACTCTCACCAATATAGGATAGTTGGACCACAACATAGAAATGATCCTTTAATACCCATAACACTTAAATGGGAATGCCTATTCCCTAACCTTACCATAAGCCCATCTATGTAGGTTATTCTGGTGTAAAGCATTGGTGCTTAGTTACCACACCTCCATGGGCTAACTAAGGCCATTACCACTTGCCTAGTAATAAATATGGTTACCTAAACCATACTGTTTATGGTACCTCCATAATTGACTCATAATTGATTCCATTAACAACATAGTGTGGAACCACATGATCCTCATCATTTAAGGTGTATCAATCATGAGAATTTAGCTATTACATACCCACAACTCCTTCCATATTTATGAGTGTCTAGCTATTGCATTCTTGCAACTCCTTCTAGGACTCACATCCACCTAGTTATTGCATTCCTGCAACTCTGTACAAGAGTGGGTTTATTTTGACTTTAAGGGTCCTAGGATAAAAGGTCTAGTTTCAAAACCCAAGAACCTCATCCCAAGAATCATACTAACCAATGATTAACATATCTCTCAAATATGCAACAATAGAAAACCAAGTGCATAGTCCATAACACCATATTAAGGTTGAAAAAAATGAATAGCTCATACTAAATCACATGAGACTAGCACAAAGGAAACATCTAGCTAGATTTAAAGCATGAGTAAATAAAACATGAAACTAACTTCTAACTTAATCATAAAACATCCACTTAAGCTAGCATTGATTTCATAATGACAAACTTCCTTAAAAGGAATCCATACTAACTCATAGCTTCATTCCATCATTGCATAAAATCTAAACATTTTCTTTTGCACTTACAAATAGGCTCCAAGCCTTATTAGAAAATAAGTAGAAATAGACCAAGTTTACATTCTAAACTTTACATTTTCATAGCAACATTTTCTCCCAAAAAATATTAGAGCAAGTCCACCCAAAATTCCTCTATACCATTTTCTTCTCACAACCTTCTTCATGAGGTCAATCCTTTCAAACTTAAGAAAAATTAAGGGATCAAGACAACTCTTAATGCAATGCAACTACTATGCTCCATGCATAAATGCAAGCAACCATGCAATTAGGAAATTAAAACAACCAAGGAGATAATCCCATACTTCTCTCTTTCTAATGATTCCCTTACCTACTCAAGTCTCGGGAAATCATTAGAAATTTTTCCCAAAAAACCAAGGAGAGAATCCCATACTTCTCTCTTTCTAATGATTCCCTTACCTACTCAAGTCTCAAGAAATCATTAGAACTCTTTTTCCCAAAATCAAGGTTCTTTCTTGTTTTAAAAAGTAACACATCCAAACTTTTATCATCCAACCAAAAAGGGTTTTCTAACTTTCATTACATAAACCATTCTTTCAATGCATACAAAAGTCTTACACAACATTCAGGCTATTACAAGTTTAACCCCTTTTTATATATACAAATCAACCCATTGACATCTAATTTAACTATTGGAAGGAAAATATAATCAATTCATTTTCCTTTTTATTAAAATCTAAGTTAACTATACCCAGGTGTTGTAGGTGAGTTGGAGAGGAGAGGGCAATCCTCCAAGGGAGGTCCCAGGTTCGAATCTCCACCCTACCAAAAAGCTGAATTGGGTACCCAAAATCCAACTGATAATGTTGGTGCAGGTAGGGCTGAGTGCGACTCCCGGGTGACTTTGACGGTGTAGAACCCCTGTTCGTGGTCTCTTAGACCAAGGCGGCCCCGCAAAGGGGTTTTTCGCTTAAATATATATATATATATATATATCTAAGTTAACTATTGAAAGGAATACAAATCAATCCATTTTCCTTTTCATATAAATCTAAGTTAACTATTGAAAGGATTACAAATCAATCTATTTTTCTTTCCTTTTAAATCTAAGTTAACTATTGAAAGGAATACAAATCAATATATTTTCCTTTCCTTTTAAATCTAATTTAACTATTGAAAGGAATACAAATCAATCCATTTACCTTTTCATATAAAACTAAGTTAAAAATTTAAAGGAGAATACAATCAATAAGCACATTAAAATATTTTTCTGAACAGACATCCAATAAAACCAAGCAACAAGAGATAAACTTAAGGACTTTAAATACTTCACTTTACCACATTAGATTAGGTTCTTTCGATTGCATAGGAATCATTAGAAAAAAGGAGAAGAGTAGCTACCTAACTAGCGAAATAGACCAGACACCTACACAAGTAACCCCAAGCCAAACTAAATGGTAACAAGGAAACATGATGATTAGATGCAGTTCTGGAAGGACAAAGACCAACTTAAATCCACCAAAGAAATATAGAGAAATGCAAATTCAAGTTACATACGGGTTGGAAGGAACACTTGGCTAGAATAAAAGGCCCACCCACACAAGGCCAAAACTCCCATAAATTCAACCGTCAATGCAAGCACAGAAGGCTAGAGGCATAAAGAAAAAACTCAAGCAATCACACTTGACTTAACCATGGAGAAAATATTCTCAACTACGTAGCATTTAGCTATAAAAAACAACACATCCATACCAGTGAAACAAACCCAAGCAAAAAAAAATATTAACCAAGTAATCAATTCATAAAGGCATACATCTCAGACTTCTACTACAGTACGTACCTCTGTTGCCATGCTTAACCCGAGTTCCCTTATTCCTTGCACTCCCTTATTTTGTCTTGATCCTTCTCCTTCTACAACCAACCTCACAATGGATGGTTACTCCCTATTTATGTTGGATTTCATCTACCCATGACCTCATGAAGATGCCCATGCACTTCCTTCATGGTGCATTAGGGCAATATTTTCTATATTACCAATATGGCAAGCTCACTTCGAGCGCCATCTTTTCCAAGATTAAAAAATATTATATTTTAAGGCTTTAATAAATTATTTCATAATTATTAATTTCCTTAATATTACTAAATTTTGGCGGAGGATTGGAGCGAGCGATGGTTTCGATGATCGAAGACTGAAACCCTAAGAAGCAGATTTCATAGGAGGAAGAATCTCGTAATGCCACAACGATGATAGGTTTTGATTGGAGTGCAGCTAAAAATGGATCCTCCTACAGCGACATTGAATGGGAGAAAAAACCTCCCAATAAATTGGGCGGACCGAAAAAATCTTACGTAGAATGTCTGCAACAAAATCCTAGACCGCCCCCTAACGGATCGATGAATTTCATTCTGTAAGGCAGCGATGTGTTGTGCCCTAAACACCTCATGGAATATTATGTATCTCGTGATTCCTTCTCATTAGTGGGAAATTTCATAGGAGGGAGCCTATACATGGATGTGATTTGATGGTGGTCTACTTAGAAATGGAAAGTTGTGGGAAATTTGGGCCTTTCTGCAATGCCTAGAGGTTTTTTATGATTCATTAAATACCCAGGAGGATGCAGAGCGTATTATTTTTGGAGCTCCTTGGTTATTTGGAAGATGAAGCTTGTTCGTCAAAAAATTGGAACCAAATTTTGACCTCGACTCTAAGAACATCAATTTCACCCCATTTGGGTTCGCCTCCCTAACCTCCCTGTACATTTTTTCTATGAGGATGCTCTCTGAGGTCTGGCTAGGGATTTTGGAGATTTTGTGGCTATTTATCCAGTTACCCATGCTATAATGTGCCTAACCTAGGCCTGCATTTGTGTAAATGTGAATCTAGAATCATAACTTCCAGATCACCTCAATCTTATATACGAGGATTTCAGGCGAAGGTAGTCGCTGATCTTCAAAAATAAACCTACTTTTTATCTATATTTTTATTCATAGGGGCACCTCCCTTCTCAATGCCCTAAGTGTAGAAACCCTAATTAAGGTTCCCATCCAAGTGGGCATCCACAACCAAGAACCAGTTAGAAGGAAACTAGCAGTCAATAGCAAGCCAGGAGGAATGCGCAGCAAAACTAGTCGCTTCAAGATCAAGCTCAAGCTCTCCAAAATACAAATTCATCTTTCACCACTACTAATAAATTTTATTTACTTAAATATTTTGGAACCAATGAGGTCTTTGAACAAGGTGAAATTCCTGTCCCTCCATCCCAAAAACATATCAATTCCCCTTCGGGGCCCCTTAACCCCATGCCCATTCATAATATTCCATGTTCCCCCCTTCAGGAACAGATCCCCAAGTCCAACAATGTCCCCCAGATCCCACCACAAAAACCCCTTCGATCATTGTTATCCACAGCCCTGTCCCTACCCCTTGAAGATTCTAGATTTTTGACATCCCCATCCTCCTACTGATGTCAATTCTAATAGTGTTCAGGCTGTCTCAGAATCCCCTGACCATCGGAGTCCCAAACAAACTCACAGCTTCAGAATGTTCCAAATGGATGTGGGAGTAGACAAAAATAAAGGTAGGCCTTTCGATGTTGAACACCGAAATTGGGACACAACCGAGGATATAGCAAATGGTACACAGAGAACCCTATTCCAAGAAAATGTCAGTTCTATCAAGGACGAAAACCAAATACCCAAACCCCCTGCACAACAAGGCAAAGGGGGCAAGAAAACCTCCAAAAGTTCCAAATGAAATTCCCCTCCTGTAATGCGAGAGGACTGAATGGGGCAGCCAAGCAGAGATTGGTTGCAGCCATGCGAAGAGATTACAACCCCATAATTTTTCTCATTCAAGAAACTAAATTGGACGGTCAACTTTCACCTAGGATAGCCAAAATCATCTGGAAAAAATGAGATTTTGTCTACTCCCTAGATTCTGGCACTGCAAGTGGGCTCCTGTGCCTTTGGAACCCATCCATAATCGAGGGTAGATTTATTTTTGGTCATGATAGGTTGTCGTATATCCTGTTTCATGACCTCAACTCCCAGACTTCTTGGATTATGTCCAACATTTATGCTCCCAATACTACTTTGGGAAGAACGATGTTGTGGAACACCCTCACCCATATGATATAGGTCTTTGCCAATATTCCATGGGTTCTAGCAGGGTATTTTAACTTCCCTCTTAAATTCTATGACAAGAAGGGAGGAAATGCAGTTACTAATAGGAATATAAAGGACTTGAGACAGTTTGTTGATAGTAATGCCCTTATGGATGTTCCGATTCAAGGCCTCAAGTTCACTTGGAGTAACATACGGATGGGAAATAATCTTATCCAAGAGCACCTTGATCGGGTGTTGCTCTCCCAAGAATCCCTCCTCCTCTTTGGTGATTCAAACCTACAAGGTCTCCCAAATATTGGTTCTGATCACAGCCCACTCCTCTTAGATACTGGTAGCAAGCCTCAGTTCAATACCCCTTTTCAGTTTGAATCCATGTGGACTCACCACCCGAATCTTAGAAATTAGATAGAAGAATGGTGGCAAGTAAGCTTTCCAGGGACAACCTCTAACCATTTTATGCAAAAACTCATATGTGTCAAAGAGAATTTCAAAGTTTGGAATAGAGAAACCTTCTTAAACATCTTTGAAACAAAGCAGAACATCAAAACCATATTAGGGCAAATTGAGGATAGTTTTCAAAGAGGCCAGGGTGATGACAGTCTTAGAAGTGAAGAGAGGATACTGCTCTCTAAATACCACAACACCCTGAGTAAGGAAGAAACCTTTTGGCACCAAAAGTCGAGACAGCTCTGGCTCAGGGAAGGAGACTCCAACTCCAAGTTTTTTCACATATCCACTCTAAGGTGCAGGGGCTGTAATAGGATTAAAAGCCTTACTAAGCAGGATGGGACCCTTATCTCTAATATCCACCACATCAAGGATGAAGCCATCAGCCACTTTAAAGACCTCCTCACCTCCCCCCCCACTTCCTCCCCCATGGCCATGGATTCCCTACTTGAGAACATTCCCAATACCATTCTCGATGAAACCAATGAGTTCCTCCTTAGCCAACTATCCCATAAAGAAATCCACAAAGCCCTCTTCTCCATGCAGTCTAACAAAGCTCCTGAACCCGATGGCTTTTTCCCAATGTTCTTCCAAATCTTCTGGGACATTGTGGAACCTGACCTGTGCCTGGCCATCTCTAACATGCAGAATTCTAGATCCATTCCTAGAGACATTAATTCCAATTTCTTGGTCCTCATCTCCAAGGGGCCCAATTCCTAGTCTCTATCCGATTATCGGCCCATCAGTCTCTGCAATGTAATCTACAAGGTTCTATCCAAATCCCTAGCCAATAGATTCACTAGGATCCTTCCTACCATCATTGACCACTGCCAGGGAAGTACTATCAAAGGCAAAAACATCTTGTGTGGGTTTATCACCATCCACGAGCTGATCCACTCTTCCTACAATGCTAACTCTACTTCCTTCTTTCTGAAACTTGATATGAATAAGGCCTTTGACTGAGTGAATTGGAAATTTTTGTTCAAAATCCTCCTCAAATTTGGTTTCCATGAATCTTGGGTAAATCTAATTTCTAATTGTGTCTCTTCTTCTTGGTTCTTGGTTCTGGTGAATGGGTCCATTGCCAAATATTTTCCCAGCACCAAGGGGCTAAGACAGGGGGACCCTCTTTCTCCCATCCTCTTTATCATCCTGGCGGAGAGTCTTAGCAGAACCATTAAGAATGCCTGTCATAGAAACTTGATTTTTGGTATCAAGGTAGCCTCAGGTTTAAATCCCATCACCCACCAACAATTTGTGGATGACACCTTGCTGACAACTAAAGCTTCAATCTCTGAAGCCAAAAACATCAAGGGTATTCTCAATCTATATGAGGAAGCATCTGGGCAAAATATCAACTACACCAAAAGTAAGCTTCATTTCATCAACACCCTTGCTAGATGACAATCCAAGATTACGAGCATATTGGGGTGCTCCATTGCTGATTTTCCAACATCTTATCTGGGCCTACCCATGTTCAAGGGGAGGCCTCAAAAAAAAATGTAGAACAATGTCACTGACAAGATTCATAAGAAGTTGGCATGATGGAAGGGGGCCCTACTCTCTAGTGCAGGCAAAGTGACTTTGGTCAATTCGGTCCTACAGAGCATCCCCAACTACTTTTTGTCAATATTCAAAATCCCTGTTGTGGTAGGAGAATCTATTGAAAAACTTTGAAAATAGTTCATGTGGTCGGGTAATGCTAATCACAAGAAGTTTCACTTAGTAGCCTGGAACAAAGTTTGCTCTCCTAAAGATAGGAAGGTTTGGGATTGTGATGCATAACCATCAGAAATCAAGCCCTCCTGGTTAAGCAGGCTTGGAAGGTGGTTACAAATGCTAAAATTGTGTGGGTGACCATTGTCAAAAGGAAATACCTACAACAACACTCATTCCTTGAAATGGAGACCCCTTACAATGGGTCCCACTTTTGGAAATCCATCATCCACACTAAGCATCTGGTTCAACAAGGATATTGGTGGCAACTAGGATATGGTAAGACCATAAATTTTTGGGAAGATGCATGGGCCAGAAAAGAACCACTCATCAGTTATCCCAACTTAGCCCCCATTAAGCACCTCATCGATAGGAAGTATGGAGCTCATGTTGCCGATTTCATCACTTCTAACCAAGGGTCCCACGGTTGGAAAAAGGTTCAGTTTAGAATTAAGAATGATGTGATTAACAAAGGCCTTGTCACTCTCATGGACATCTTCGAAGCTAACTTCATACCCTAGACCCTAAAGGAAGATGAACGTTGTTGGAAGGGATCGAGTTATGGGGAATTCATGGTCAAAAATACTACCCAGATGTTAGAAAATACTTTTATTGGCACCAAGAAAGATGACAGCCAGAATCTAGCCAAGAGTGTGTGGCTCAAGCTGTTGATCCCAAAAGTGGCACATTTTTGTTGGCTTGCTGCTCATAACAAAATTCTGACCACTGACAACTTGATTTGCAGAGGAATTATAGTCCCCAAAAGGTTCTACCTCTGTACTAAAGCTTGGGAATCCACACAACATCTCCTCCTGGACTGCCCCTTTGTCGATAATGTGTTATCCATTTTGATCAACAAATTCCAAGTATGTTGGACCTGGCCCAAGACTATTGCTGAAATGTTCATTCAATGGCCAAGAATTTTCAAAAACTCTAGACTTTTATTCCTATGGAGTTCCATGCTTCACCATGTGGTCTGGAAAATTTGGTTGGAACGTAATAACAGCATATTCAAAGAGGATACCAAGAATCTGGAATATGTTGTCAATAGAGTACTATCCCTAGCTATCAAAAATAGCAGTCTAATTTTGTGTGAAGAGGTTTCCAACTATGGGTTGGAATCCCTTCTTTTTGCTTCCCTTAAGATTCCCACAGACTATAGTAGAATCCAAAAGACTAGTAACTCCTTAACCTTAGCTAAATGGACCCCTCCCCCATAGGGATGGCTTAAAGTCAACTTTGATGGTGCTTCAAAGGGAAATCCAGGGAGATCTGGGACATGAAGTGTCATCAGATACCACACAGGAAGCATAATCAAAGCATTCTCAAAAAATTTGGGGACCCAAACCAATAATTATGTAAAAGCTAGAGCCCTATGGAGGAGCATCGTAGAAAGTAGAACCTTTCCCAAGCCAATCATCTTTGAAGGTGACTCATCTATGATTATTGGCCACATTACCAACAATAGCTCAGGGGAGAAGAACATTCATAATATAATTTAGGAGTGCTAATTACTCCTAAACAGCAACCCCCAAAGTCAGATCATCCATGTTCTTAGGGAAGCCAAAAAAGTGGCTAACATTCTCGCTAGCAAAGTTGTTAATCATTCAAACTTGATCGTCTAGGAAGAATATTTCCCTCAATAAGTTATATCCCAAGTGAATCAGGATGTGGAAAGTTGACTCTTTGTTAATTAGGATGACGCTGCTCGACAAAAAAAGAATAATAAATCCTAGTAACCTAAGAGGATGTTGGATAGAGAGGTGGACTGTATGGTGTATGTCCTTTAGCTGTATCTTTTTTTTTGTGTCCCTTATCTTAAGGGTTGTCTTTCGAATATAAGATATGTTGTATGTGGTGGAATTGTATTTGGTAAGTTGTTTTTTGGTTGTTGCCAATGGAGGCCTCAGGTGTCTCATTTTGCTACTGATGTAATAGGTACGGGACCCTCCAACCCATAAAGCAATAAAATATTTTTTACCTACCAAAAAAAATCCTTAATATTAATCTTTTTCCTTTTATTAAAAGGCTAAGGTTTGGTTTTTAATTCTAAAACCTTCTTACAAGCATAAGGCAACAAAACAAGTTTAATAAACCAAACTCTTAAATCAAAACACCTTATCATCCTCTTATTGTTCATTGCTAACAATAAGTATTTGGATTAATTACTCATCAAGTAATATCAATTGTTAATATTAATTATTAACAATGATACTAATATTTGGAGTATTAACATTATTAATACTTTAAAGGTTTTTCAGTTAATCAAAACTCTATTTCCAAAGCAAGAAAAATATTGAATTATTTATACATCACGTTGGTATATCCTTGTGGAGTGGCTTTTTAAGATAGCTATCATGTCATCCCCATTTCTTCTAAGGATGAATCCTTTGTCATAGCAATCTCATGGCCCAATGATGTATCCAAAAAATAAGCAAATACAATACATCTATATGATGGGTATACTTTAGCCTGGAGTTGTCGATGAACAAGTCATCAACCATCATTTTTTATATTTTCTCTCAATTTGAGTGATTGTCCAATCTTGATCCACTAGTGAAAATACCTGGTCCTGCATCCATAGAGTTCATCAGAAGTACCATATTCTCCATATATTTCAAACAAGTATAAAATGCATTACTAACTCATCTTGATAATAGAAATAAGAATTTGCATTAGATATCCTCATACATCAATACATAATTCAATATCAATATCAAGTTCCACTAAGGATGGTTGTTACAACTTCCTAGTGCACCTATTCCCAATCCATTTTCGAACAATCCTTCCTCTAATCCTATTAGCATGCATATGACCTTTACACAAAATCACATTCCCACAATGTTTTGCATGCCCCAAATTCTCAATATTATTTCTACATCAATCCTCAAGCTCCTCTAATTCCATTGCACATACCTCTTGTTCCATTAAATCTTATCTCCTCTTAACTACAAAATCTAATCTCCCAAATTGGAGTAGTTTAAATATCAAATTACCTCCCTCCAAGGTACCTCTTCAAGTCATAAGTATTCTTATGTAGACTTATGTAGAAAATTTCTAGACCCCATTGTGGTAAGTCATCCATTCCGTCCTATTTTTTAAATTCCCAATTTGTAAATGTACAAAGACCCTACCAAAAACCTTAGACTCTTTAGGATAACCTATAGAAATGTTGTTTATTATGTCATGTTTCTTCTTAAAATATTTAAAAAACAACTTAGCAGTCCCACCTTGGAGTGGTACTATCAAATACCAAACCATAGCCTCAGAAGCTTAAGGAACCTTATTGAAATGTTTGTACAATAATTATTAGTCTACATCAATGAAAATATCACCATTAGCAATCTATATAAACTTAAACAAGCTAAGGATAAGGGTTTGTTGATTTCTTAGCAAGGTGGTGAGCTTTAGTAGGAAATATCCAACACAACCACCACAAAAGAACCTCTTAGATATCATTATAGGTAAGTTTTACAAACAATTGATATTTTACTTAGAAACTACCAATATCTCCTCTTTTGAAGATGCAATTGACATGGCCAAGCATATGGAAACCAATATCCTCAAAATATGACAAATTAAGGTTAAGAAGAAGGAGAAATATTCCTCTAATCATAAGAGATAATATAATAACAAGCACATTGTAGGTGACGAAGTCACAAACTCTCATAAAACCAACATGTAAATATTGCGACAACCCTTCAAAAACTTATCTTATCCAAACAACAAAGCCTAAGCAAAACCTCACTAAATTATATCAACCCCATTTCAATATTCTAGAGCAACTTCTTGAAGATAAAATTATAGATCTTCCACCTATTATGCCTATAGACCCCACAAAGTAGAAACCTTATTGGTATTACCCTAATGAGCATTGTGACTTTCATCATGTCAATGGCCATACAACTAATAGATGTAAAACTTTGTGAAATATTATTTATGATCTCATAGAGGGTGGCCAAATTTCCCTTAGTGGTTCGAATTCCCAACCTTCCAGCAATCAAGATGTTAGAATATTTCAAGATCCTTTTCCCAACCATAATCAAAATGTAAAAAATAATGTCCATTATCAAGGCATGGTGGGCACAATTTGTTCCTCCTTAACTTATGCTATAGCAACACAACAACACAATAACTAGTCATCTGATCAATCCTCTCAACCTCCCTTGGTCCTCCACCCCAAAAATAATACTTCTTTGTTTGGAAAACCATCACTAATCATACAATCAAAAAATAATAACAAAAGTGTTTTTGATATCTGTCAATAACTCAAAAATATTCTAGCTAAAATTTCTCTCCTTGAGCTACTAAAAACTTCTTTGGGCCACAAATATATCATTCTTAAACTCTTGAATGAACAAGTCTTCCCTCAATATTTTTACTCTAATGACATAACTAGCATTGTGGGATCCATCAAGGTCAATCATGCCTCAATATCCTTCCATGAAGATGATATCTCTTCCTCATATATGGCCATAGAACTTCCACTCTACATTAATGGCTATATTGGTGATACCCTCATCAAAAGGATTCTCATCAATAATGGTGTTGGTCTTAAAATTTATAGTTTAAATTTTATCAATAATTTGGACCAACCAAGAAATATTTAGAAAATTTTGATCTCGTCATAAGGGCATTTGACAATGAGGAACATGAAGCTAGTGATACCATAGTCTTGCCCCTCAAAATTGTTAGAGTAATATTCCATTCTTTGGGATATTTACCCTTTAACTCCATTAGGTAAATAGGTAGTATATTGCATTACACTACTTGGGTAGATTATTACATTTACTTTTCTACTTTCTACCATGTAGATATTTACTGTCTTAAATATCTAATGGTTAATTTCCTAAATATCCTAGGTGGAAGAGTTCTAAACCAAACTCTCTTCCTCTTGGCATATTGTTTGGCGTGATCTCCTATTCAATCAGTTTTGATTACTATTTTGTAACCTATTTAAAGGCTATAGTTTCTAAACTATATGCTAATGCAAATATTCAATTATCAAACTGTTTTGGATCTCCTGGTCACATTGGCATCAGAGCTGGAGGGAGGAGCTGCAAACGAGACACCTTCGTTCCATAGGACACGATGAAGAAATTTCTTGCACAGGAGGAAGCACCAATTTTCAATTTTGTGACTTAATTTATTTTTTCCCTCTCATATTTCCTAAGTTTCCTATGTTTTTTAATTGAATTTCATTAATTAAATTTCTTTGAGGTAGAGGTCCGTAGGACAGGATCAAGGGAGGGCCCGTAGGAGCTTGACCAGCCAGGTCTAACTCCCCGGCCAAGCCCAACTCCTACAGTCGATCGACCGAGTAGATATTAGCTATCAGTGATCGTGCCCATGGCATGTCGCAGAGTCTTAGTTCAGCTCCCACCCACAGGGCCCACGCACTTGAGGTAAGCCAGTGGGAGCGCTTTGAGGGTAGGAGCACCCTCATGCTCCCACATAGCCTCACCTAACTAGGAGTGCCTTGAGGGTAGGAGCGCCCTCACACTTTCGATGGAGCGCATTAGGTGCTAAATCCTTTGAACACTTGGCGAAACCACAACAGGACACATGGTCGACTCAAATTGTGCCACCTAAACTCACACACTAGCGATCTGACTCACTAGGCACCTAAGCATCTGACTCAGCATGACACATGACACACACTTTGAGGTGACATGTGGTGAGGATAGGGAGGTGACACATGGCACTAACAGGGAGGTGACACGTGGCGAAGCCAGCAAGGCGAACAAGTCCAGCAAGGATACACGTGGCACCAACAAGACAGTGATGTGTGAGGCAAAAACTTTTGGTTGGGCAACAAGCTACCACATGGTAAGGTTTGATTCGGTGTGCAGGTGACATGTGGTGGAGGAAGGCAACGTGGAGAGGTAAACAATTTCCTGCAGGCAATCACGCACTATAACGCGCGTTGAGGCTTTTAAAAGCCTCTTTCATCCCTCGTGAGATGAATGTGAGATAAATCCCACAAAAAACCACGTGCCGCTCGCCACCTCCATAACACTCTGCACGCGGGACAAGATTTCAAAGCCGCCCCAACAGTGTAGTGGTCAAGGTGAAACTTGACAGGTGTGAGGTCGCGAGTTCAACCCCCGTGCGCTCCTTTTTGGCAAAAGCAAGGTGCATTATTATGGATATTTGGTAAAGTTTTTTCAATTTTTCAAACCTTTTGCTTAAATTTAATACTTTTTTAGATTATTTTTTATAATTTTATATAGTTTTGCCTTAAATAATCATTTTTTTCTGATAACTTGATTATTTTTTGGCCAATTATGTTTAATTATTTAAAATTGAATCTTTAAAATTATTTTTTTTAGCATTTACATTGGAAATATTTTAAACACCAATTTTTTTTTGCAACTATAACAATTCCATTTCTTATGTTTTCTCCACACTTGGGGATAAAGAGACAAAAAAACCAACAATTTTGTTGCAAAACATAAAAAAATTTCTCAACCTTATTAATTTAGCATACAAGAAAGGATCAAACTTGAATTATTTTTGCAAATTAGACAACAAGGAGACTGAATTTTTTTTTTGTAAAATTCAAAATGCAAAGTGTGCATTTATTTTCTCCAAGGGGGATATAAGACATAAAATTGCACATTAGTTTTTGCAAAATTGAGAAGACATTGTAACCTTGGGTCCATCAAAACCAAGTTATTTGTTGACTGGTCTGGAAGCCTTTCAAATGCGGTTCGTGTGTCGACTTGTCTTGGAAGGAGTGCTCAATTTGTTAATTTTACAAAATAAAGGGGGGAAGACAACATTGTACTTCTTTTGCAAAATTGTAAGACAAGGAGGAGACATAACATATCAATTTTTTGCACAACACAATTTCACATTTTGTTGCAAAAATTAAAAGGTGCATTTTTTATTTTACTCGACACCTTCATTGGCAAATTAGGTGCATTTTTTATTGCATCTGACACCTAGGTGATAAGAATTTTGTGGGCATTCTTGTTTGATTATTATATTATTTTTTTGCAATTATAAGTCATAGAATCAAGAACACTCCATAACCCAAAATTTCACTAATAAATTTGTGTTAACCATTGCATAGATTTAAAGCCAATATTCACTTGATATTCTCTCCTATAAACAAAAACCCCTAATTCACTCTATTTGTTTGGCTTAATTTCCTCAAACTAATTATCCCTCTTCAAGAATATTTTTAGGAAGATTCCATTAAATATCTTTTTGAGTGAATTATATTTCATCTCTTATTTGTTTGGCTTAATTTCCTCCAACTGATTATCTCTCTTCAAGAGAATTTTCAGGGAGGTGCCATTAAATACCACTTGAGAGTGAAAGAAAAATCATCTTAGTACAAATTATTGGACCTTAATCATGGAAACTATCAATAAATATGTAAGTGATACACAATTGCTAAAGGGTCCTAACTATTCAACATGGAAAACTAAGATGAAAGACAGGCACATCACATAAGCAAAACAAAGGCAATATTGCTAGTAAAGTGTCTAGTTTTGATTCTAATTCTGGTTCAGAGAAAGCTCATAGAGTTCTAATAGGTAAGAGAAAGCTCATAGATTCCTTTGGGCAGGAAACGAATACAAGAACAAATTTTCCCTTGTTGCCTGGGACAAGGTTTGTTCCAAGAAAAAGGATGGAGGTCTCGGCTTCAAGGACATCAAGCAGATGAACATGGCTCTCATTGCTAAACAGTCCTGGAGACTTACCATCAATGAAAAAGCCACCTGGATTGACATCATCAAAGCTAAGTACCTTCATCAGGTTCCCTTTCTTGGAGAGCACAACCTTCCTAGCGGATCTCATTTCTGGAATGGTGTCACTAAAACAAGGAAGATCATCATGGAAGGCTTAAGGTGGTGTCTTGGAAATGGATTGACCATTCATTTTTGGGACGACCCTTGGATCCGTGACAAACCTCTCAGCCAAGATCCTCATCTTGCTATGCTCAAGACGGTGACCGAAGCCACCTTTGGAGATAAGGTGTGTCATTTCATTAACCCAGGTATTACAAGACCCGAATGGAAACACCTGGATCTGAATGGGCCTAGACATATCACCGAGGTGCTTAGGCAGATTCAAAACTTACTGAGGAGCTGCATAATCCCTAGCTCTCACAAAGAAGACTCCATGGTCTGGAACCTTGAATATTTTGGGCAGTTTACTGTTAAATCTGCCTACTACAGCCAAGAAGCTCCTAGTGATGGTCGTGACTTCTCTAATCTGGTCTGGGTTCCCAAGATCATTCCCAAGGTCAAATTCTTTTGCTGGTTGGCCATCCAAAATAGAATCCTCACTATTGATAATCTGATAAACAGAGGGCTCCTCATCCCTAATTGGTGCATCCTATGTAAAAATGCCTGTGAGTCTACTGAGCATGTTTTTCTGGAATGTCCCTTCTCCCTTGCAGTGCTCAACCAGGTTTTCAACACTTTCACCATCTTCGTAGCCCTCCCTCATTCCATTCCCCTCATTTTTCAATAGTGGCCCCGGCATTTCAAAAGCAGTCAACTCAAATTCATGTGGCAAGCTTGCCTTCACATTTTCCTGTGGTAGATTTGGCTCGAGAGAAATGCCAGAATTTTCCAAAACCTTGTCAAGGATAAGAATATTGTTGTTGTCAAAATCTTGGCCCTTGCTACGGAGAATGCCTCTCTTGTCTCATCATCCAAACCCCCCCTCCTGGACTTGAATTGGATCTAACAAATCATTTCAATCTTCTCAATTTTTTTGCAACACCCCGCACTTCTGTTGACAAGTCTGTTATCAAGTGGGTCTTACCTCCTTCTGGGTGGCACAAGCTTAACTTCGATGGCGCAGCCAAATGCAACCCTGGAGCGACTGGCGGAGGTGGAATTCTCAAAAATCACAGAGGAGAAATAATTTTGGCCTTTGCTCAGAACTTAGGAATTCAATCTAACAATATGGCCGAGGCTCGGGCCTTGCTCCAAAGCTTGATTCTCTTGGAAGGCTTGACTATCAATAAACTCATCATAGAAGGAGACTCATTGCATTGCATCAACTAGCTCAAAGGAACCTCTATGCCTCCCTAGGCCCTTGTTTCCATCTTCGATGAATGCAAGACACTAATTGGTGTTTATCCAGAATTAATCATTCAACATCAATATCGGGAAGGAAACAAAGCTGCGGACTGGCTTGCTAATAAGGGAGTTGACACAACAGACATTTAGGTTTGGAGAGATTCCTTCCCAATCGGCCTAAGGGACGCTTCTTCAAGTTCCAATGTTTGCACAATGTGAGTGGGTTACTGGACTACGGGTTTTTCCCCTTTGGCTATGTTTTGGCATCTTGGAGCATTTTCGCGTCATTTTTCTAAGTTGGTTGCAAAATCTCAGCTTGCCGCGTTATCACAAAATTTCCTTTTTGCTCAGGCCGTGAGGTTGCTTCTTGTCATGATATCGCGACACTTTTCTCTCCTTCTGGTGCGGTCTTCCAACTTGTCACGATATCGTGACACTTTTTCTCTTCGGGTGCTTTTTTGCAAACTTGTCGCGATATCGCGACACTTTTTCTCTCCGGGTGCTTTTTCGCAAACTTGTCATGATATCGTGACACCTTTGGCCTTTAGGCGTGGTCTTGCTTCAGGTCACGATATCATGACATTTTTTCTCTTCAATGGCGGTCTTCCTTTTTGTCACGATTTCGCGACACTTTTTCTCTCTCCAACGGCGGTCTTCCATTCTGTCGCGATATCGCAACATTTTTTCTCTCCAATGGCGGTCTTCCTTTTTGTCGCGATATCACGACATTTTTTCTCTCCAACGGCGGTCTTCCATTCTGTCGCGATATCGTGACACTTTTTCTCTTCGGGTGCTTTTGTGCAAACTTGTCACGATATCACGACACTTTTGGCCTTCAGGCGCTTTCTTGTTTCATGTCGCGATATCGCGACATTTTTTCTCTCCAAAGGTGGTCTTCATTTTTGTCACGATATCACGACACTTTTTCTCTCTCCAACGGCGGTCTTCCAGTCTGTCGCGATATCGCGACCTTTTTTCTCTCCAACGGCGGTCTTCCATTTTGTCGCGATATCGCGACATTTTTTCTCTCCAACGGCGGTCTTCCTTTTTGTCACGATTTTGCGACACTTTTTCTTCTTGGTAGCAGGCTTCCACTTTCGTCGCAATTTTGGGACTCATTTTATATTTTGGCTGCAGTCTTCATTCTTGTCACGATTTCGCGACACCTTTTCTCTTCGGTAGCGTTCTCACTTCTTGTAGCAATTTTGCGACTCCTTTTTCTTGTCACGATTTCGTGACTCTTCTTCTCGTCCGGCTCCAACCCTGCAACTTGTCACGATATCACGACACTTTGCAACATGTCGTGATATCGTGACTTCTTCCCTTCTTCGGCTTCGATGGCGCTTCTTGTCATGATTTCACGACTTCCTTTCTTCCTTTGGCTTCAATGGCGCAACTTGTCACGATTTCGCGACATCACCATTTTGGTCACGATTTCGCGACACCTTCCCTAGTGTGGAGGTTTGCCAGCTCTCTATTCCTTTCTTCTTGGACCACCTCGGTCAATATGGATTTATTGTAACCTCTCTTGTACAAGGTTCAGGGACCTTTCAAAACCCTTTCTACCAATCAAAAAAAAAAAAAAGATAGTATTGTAGAGGGACAACACATTTGTCACCTTGAGCAAGCACCATTTCCTCTCTCTCTATTTTAGGATTCATAAATAGCATAAGTTTTTGGTTGAAGTACTTGTAAGAAAGGGGTGTTTGTACCTCTTTTAGGCTTCATAAATAGCAAACTCTCATTGTTTGAAGTTCTTGTAGCAAAAGGGAGGAATTTTCTGGTGTAAAATTGCCTAGGAGGCAATATTTGTAAAATCCTTCACAAAGCTTCTTAAGTTGCACATATTTTGCAATTAAGGGGGAATATACATTTCTTTTCTTCACAATTTTTTGTAAAAAGGGAAGAAGACTTATAAGGGTGCATTTTTGGTAGTGACCAACACCTTAGTCATACTTATTTCAAAAATTAATTACAACATGTTTTGCAAAAAGAAGGGGGGAAATTATAAGGGTGCATTTTCAGCAGTGACCGACACCTTAGCTACCTTATCTTTTGCAAACTCATATTGTAAATGAATGAACCTCATATGAAGTAATCTATTCTACTACACCTAGCGATTGCAGTGGCTAGTTACCCATGCAATTCGGTTGGATGACAAGATTACTATAAGGACATTCGTTGGTGTGAAGATAAAGTGAGGAATGACCCACTTTTTGCTTAGAAGTAGCAAGAGTACTATGACAGAGCAAGAACCAACAGATCGAAATTTCCTTCCATTGTATTGGGGCAGTTATATACTTTACCCAAATATTGTTGTATAGGAGAATAGGTATACATTACCCAAATAATGTAATAAGGGGGGATGTTAGAGTAATATTCCATTCTTTGGGATATTTACCCTTTTACTTCATTAGGGTAAAATAGGTAGTATATTGCATTACACTACTTGGGTAGATTATTACATTTACTTTTCTACTTTCTCCCATGTAGATATTTACTGTCTTAAATATCTAATGGTTAATTTCCTAAATATCCTAGGTGGAAGAGTTCTAAACCAAACTCTCTTCCTCTTGGCAGATTGTTTGGCGTGATCTCCTGTTCAATCAGTTTTGATTACTATTTTGTAACCTATTTAAATGCTATAGTTTCTAAACTATATGCTAATGCAAATATTCAATTATCAAACTATTTTGGATCTCCTGGTCACAAAAATTGGGTCCCGTATTTCTAATACCCTCTTCTATGTTGCATCTTGTGATTTGATTTATAATATTCTTCTTGGTAGACCTTGGATCCATGCAATGTGGTCCATTCCATCTACTCTATATTAGTGTCTCAAGTACAAATATCATGACAATATGATTCATATTTTGACCAACCTTAAACCTTTTCCTTATAGTTACGTATACATGGTCGAGCATTCAAGGAAGCATATTTGCCCTTTTACACCCATCTTCATCTTCTTTTTTTTTGTCAATAATGCATTAATATCATTAACTTTAAATGATCAATATAATCAATTCAATAATATATTAGAAGTTCTAAATAATAATCCAATTAATGCAAGCAATAATAACCAAACTACATGGGTTATATTAGGACATGAAGTACAAGGGGAAAGTCTCTTCTTGCTTCCCCTTCAAAGAGTGAAGAGGAAGAATATTCTTGTTTTTGAGAATTTCATGATGACATTGTCTCACTACATGGGTTATATTAGGAAATGAAGGACAAGGGGAAGTCACCCCTCTTAGTCCCTAATGCCTAGTGCTTCATACATATTGCAAGTGTTAATTTTCTTACCTTAGTTTATCCCAATTTGATCGATGAATAAAAAACTTATGAGGAAAAAATATTCCATGTAATCCTCCTTGTGATGGCCCCTCTGGTTATCTCATTCAAAATAATTTCTACTTCTAAGGGTATTTTCCACAAATAGTTAACATTTCTACCCCACAATCAATTGATCATGACCAACAACCTCTAGATCTTGTTGACATTAAAACATTAGGAGTAATACTCACTCCTCAATTAGAGGATGAATCTCGTATCCTAATCAAGAAAATGATGGACATCAATATTGGAACCAATAATAATCCCAAAATCTTGAAGTCAGGCAAGGTCTTAACTCCAATTAAATAAAAAAATACACCAAAATTCTAAGTTTTGTGATATATTTGCTTGGTCCTATGTTAATATGCCAGGATTTAACCCATCCTTAGTTGTTTATCACTTAGTTGGTAGGCCAAATTCAAAACCCATCAAGCAAAAGCGATAAAAAATACATTTAAAAGTCACCTTACTCATCAAGGAGGATATCCAAAAGCTTCTATATGTTGGGTTCATCAAAGCAATTGACTATTCCAATTGGATCTCTAACATTGTTCCCATCACTAAGAAGGAAGGCAATGTTAAAATATGTACTGATTTTCAAGACATCAATAAGGCATATCCCAAAGGCAATTTTTCTTGTCCAATATTGACATGATTGTTGATTTCACCGTAAATTTTGGAATGTTGTCACTTATGGATAGATTTTTAGGGTGTAACCAAATCAAAATGTCCTTGAGGAATAGTCCAAAATGACTTTCATAACCCCTTGGGGAACTTTTTGTTATCAAGTCATGCCATTTGGCCTTAAAAAATCAAGACCAACCTATCAATGAGCAATGACATATGTCTTCCACAATGTAATGCATGATATTATAGTATTATGTTGATGGCCTCCTCGATCATTCCTTAAGTTGATAAGATCACATCTGATATCTAAGGCACATTTTTGAATGGTTAAAGGAATAAAAAGTATACCTTAAACCTAAAAAATGCATCTATGGAGTAACCTCAAGAAAGTTAGGATTTATCATATCATGACGTGGAATAGAAGTAGACCCTAATAAAACTTTAGCTATTGTCAACATGTCACTTTCTTGTAACTTAAATGAGCTTCAAATTCTTCAAAGGAAACTTCAATCCATCCAAATATTCATCTCCCAACTTGTTGACGAGGTCCAACCATTTTCTAAACTTCTAAGGACACATACTTTAGGACACTAAGTGTCAAGTGGCCTATGATTCTTTAAAACCCTACCTCTTATCTTCTCTAGTCCTTGGTCCTCCCAATCTAGCTAAACCCTTGCTATCATATATATATATATATATATATATATATATATATATATATATATATATATATATATATATATATATATATATCAACAACAAGGTATGCCCTAGGTGCTATGTTGATGCGATACAATGAACTACATAGGGAATGAGCTATTTATTACATCAATAGGACTTTGGTTAGTTACAAATTTTGTTACAATCCCCTAGAGAAACTTTATTTTATAGTGGTGTTTGCTTTCCAAAAGCTTTAAAAATACATGATCAGCCAAAAAATGTTCATCATAACAAGGATCTATCTCTTGCATTATCTCATGTCATCATCAACCAATTAGCCATAGCACCTCTACAAGCCAACCATCATCTAGTCATGGAATCTAGATGAATCAATAATTACCCTACATCAGCCACCCTAACTCTTGGACTCTATACTTTGATGGCATCCAGTGTGTCAAATGAGTAGGGGAAGGAGTCATCTTGGTCACTATACAATGACATCTTATCCCTCTATATTTCAATCTTAGATTCTCTTGCACCAATAATATCATGGAGTATGAGGTCCTCATCTTGGAACTTCATGTAGCATTAGCCTTGCAGGTTAAGATACTCTATATCTTTAAAGATTCATAGCTTATGATAAATCAAGTAAACGGTGTGTATCAAAAAAATTGACAAATCCATATAAAGACATCATCATCAAGCTACTTTCTTTCTTTGACAAAATTACTATTGACACTATTTAACGATCAAGTAACCACAATGTGGATATTATGGCTAATATTACATATCTTATTCCCTTATATTTGGAGGATAAATAAGCCATAATCATCATCTGATAGATAAGGGAACCTACAATTCTATGCTCTAGTCAATCTCTCCTAAAGGTATTTGCTTTTGAAGCCTCTCCTTCATTGAATCTATGGTGTTATGATATTTTTACCTTCTTGAAGGAAGAAACGTTTCCTAACAAGTTGAATTGTAATGAACACAAGAACTTAAAGCAATGTGCCTATCAATATGCTATTATTGACAATATATTATATTGTCACTCCTTTAATGACATCCTTCTTTTATGCTTGATCTCTATGAATGCTCAAGTAGTCATCAAAGAGGCTCATCATGGATCATGTGGTGGCCACTTTAGCAATGTTGCCATTTCCAAGAAACTCTTATGAATGGGCTATTTTTGGCCCTCCATGAATAAATACTCTTGTGATTATATTAGGAAGTGTGATAAGTGTAAAAAAAAAGATAATATTATCCATATTTTGTCCCAATCCCTCCAACCAATAACCTCACCTTGGCCCTTCCATTTGGATCCTAGACATCATTCAATCAATCCAATGTTGTCTGATGAACACACATTTATTATTACAACAATTGAGTATTTTATCAAGTGGATTGATGCCATACCCTTATGATCTGCCATAGGAGTTCAAGCTTCTAATTTTATTCTAAATTAGATCCTCTATTGCTATGGCATTCCCTCCATGCTAATACTAGATAATGGAACACCCTTTAAGAACAAGGATGTTCAAAAAATCTATGATAAATATAAGATTCAACATAAATGGTCAATGCCTTATTACCCTAAAAGAAATGACCAATCAAAAGACTTTAAAAAAACTTTGACTAGAATCCTCAAAAATATGGTCAAAAAAATTGATTGAGGTTGGTATTTGAAGCTCTATCCTGTCTTATGGGTTTACCGTACCAATGTGTGAACTTCCATAGAAGTTATTCCCTATACATTAGTTTTTGGGATTGAGGTCATCTTCCCATTTGAGCTCAAGATATTATCCTTACGATTCTTGCTATAAGACTCATCTATTGGAAAAAATATCATTTAGGTCATCTTAGCCAATTGGAACTACTTGACAAAACATAGATCCATACCTTATAAAACATGCAAGCCTAAAAAAATATGCTTTGACACGCCTATGACAAAAGGATACAACCTTGATCCTTTGAGATAGCAATCTTATTCTTAAATAGAATCATTATAACACCAACACCAATGCTAAGCTCAAAGGCAAGTTTGACCTTAACTGGTTAGATCCATTCATAATAGTTGCCAAGTTTAGATCGGGAACTTACCACCTATCCATGCTTGATGGCAAGGAACTTAAATAACCTATAAATATAATACATCTTAGAAGATATTACATCTGATTTTGTATTTATTTCATGCTCATTTGATTGTTTACATCATTGCCTATCTACATGACTTCCTGACATCATATCTGCTTGCATACACGTGCTTGTCTCTACTTGGACTATTTACTACATAATTGAGTTAGGAGATTTATGATGATGCAAATGATGTTCCTATTAGTATAGTTTATTATTTCATTACACTTGTACTAGGTGGTTTATGCTAGTATATTTTTCCATACCCTACTTCATGGATTGAATCTATATCCACACAACCATCATCCTATCAAATTTATCTCAAAATTCTATATTCTTTTATCTTCTAGCACCACAACCTCCTCACTCTAATACATCGTATAAAATTATGAAGTTATGGGACACATTGGTCCAATACCCTATGGGTGTAAGGCGATGGATCAACAATGTTCCTTACACTTCCTAGGTTTATAAAGGGTCCAACATGATCTCATTTTGTCTCATCAATGAGCTACATGATTGACACTATGATATTTCATTATAATGGTAGTCATATCCATCTCTCTTTCTTTTATTTCATAATGGGCTACATGATTGAAACCATGATCTTTTATGGTGATGATAACCCTATTCATCTCTCTTTCTTGTATGGGCTATATGATTGAAATTGATATCTTTTGTGGTGACAATAACCCTATCCATATATCCTGTTTCATCATGGGATACATTATTGACACTATAATTTTCTATAGTAATGATAACCCTATCCATCTCCCTTTCTTCTATTAAATCATAGGCTACATGATTAACACAATGATCTTCTATGGTGATGATAGTCCTATATATTTCTCCTATTTCATTAAGGGATATATGATTGACACTATTATTTTCCATAGTGATGATAGCCCTATCCATCTCTCCTTTTGTTTCATATTGGGCTACATTATTGACATTGTGATATTCTATAGTGATGAGAGCCCTATCCAACTCTTTTTTTATCAATAGGCTACATGACACCATGATAGTCAACAGTTATAATAACCCAATTTATCCCACCATTTGTTCCACCTAATACTTTTGTGTATGGGTGAAAACGACCAAAAGGAAGAATGACCTCCCAACTATGGACATTAAATTCACTTTAAAATGATCAAATAAAGCAATCAAATACAATCAAATTGATAATCATTAGAATCATCAATTATGTGCCTTTAAATAGGCCAATTAAGTTATATTTGAATAGACCAATCAATTATGTATCTTTAAATAGACCAATCAAATTATGTCTTTATATAGATAAAAAAATTATGCATCTTTAAATAGACCAAGAAGTTATGTGATTTTAAATAGGTCGATCAATTATGTGCCTTTAAAAAGGTCGATCGAATAAGTTTCTTCAAATAAACCAATCAAATTATGTCTTTAAAAATATCAATCAATTGTGTATCTTTAAATAGATCAATAAATTATGTGCCTTTAAATAGACCGATAAATTGTGCATCTTTAAATAGATCAATTTAGAAGAGCAAATATGCCCTTTAGGCCCTTACCTAAGGGATAATATTTATAAGTTGCTTAAGTGCTTGTCCAATAACCAAGATAAGAGACCACCTCTTAAGGGTGAATCAATTACACAAACCATGTATGTGCCTCTAAATAGGATGATAAAATGCATTCTTAAATTGAATAATCTGTAAATAAATCAAGCAATTATTTCTTTAAATAGATCGATCAGTTAAGTGTCATTAAACAGACTAATCAATTGTGTGTCTTTAATAAACCAATTTGAAGAAAAAAATATGCCCTTTAGTCCCTTGCCTAAATGTTAATCATCTCAAGCCACTTAAGCACTTATCCAATAATTAGGCTAAGAGACCACCATTTATAATTGAATCAATTATTAAATTCCTTCATACACGACATGTCCATGCAATCTATCATTGTTTAAGCACTTGTTCAACAATTAGGTACAAAGGCCACTAGTTAAGGGTGAATATCTTGTATATAATGGTACATATTTTTTGTTGGGTACCTTCATGGTAAAATTATAAATATGTAATAGATTATGGTTGAGTCTATAGTTTAGGTGTGTGATTTATATTTCTCCTTTCATGTAAGTGTTAATGTATAGAAAATTCACAAGTGTTATGTATGTAAGAGTACAAATATGTAATGTGAGGATGTGCATAAGTGTTTTATATTAGGAGTGCATATAGAAGTGTAATATTCATGCAAATATGTGCAAGTGTCTTAGAGTTAAGTGTCCATGAAGAGTCTTGTATGCAAGTGACAAGATGATAACCCAAGAGTCATGATATTTTTCATATGGAGAGCAACAGTCAAGTACTTGAAGATTCACAATACTATGGCTATATTATGGAGACAATGCTCCATGAGAAAAAAAATACTATCCAACGAGTATTTAAATATATAATTGTAAGAGGAAGAAATAAATAAATCTTGTATACAATTTTTGAGCAATTAATATTGTAAGTTTTTCTTCATGCATAGTTCATGAATGACTTAGGCAATTTACATTCATATTTGATTATATAAATGAATATTTATTTCAATATTATATAGGCCTTGATATACATATTAATTTGCTCATTCTACTCATCTTATTATTATTTTGATCTTTAATATTATGGCTATTTTATATTGGGACCTATGATATTTTGTGGTAGTAAGGCTTAAAAAGCCAATAGTGGTATCAAAGCTACCACCTGACTATGTCCATTTTGATAGATTTTTTTATAATCCACAATTATTAATTAATTTTATCTACTTTTGATGAAATTAATTTAGAGTTTGTCCACTTTAAAGGTAGTGCAAACTTGGACTCTAATTTTTAAAGGTCTTATTGAGTAGAAATTGAGGGGACAAGGATCTAGTCACCCTGATTTGGATGCTAGGGTATTTCCACTTGGTTGAAGGAAAACTAGTGAAGACTAGGACTCAACTATATTGATAGAAAGGGCCAACTTAGGAGAAAAGTTGGATATTTGATATAGAGGAAGCCAAATCAGAAGAAAAGTTGGATATTGAATATTTGGGATTAAATATTCAGAGGATGAACCAACTCAAAAGATATTTGATCATTTAGGGATATTCAAAGCCACCGTAACAATAATATTGGGTTCTCTAGCAAGGAGGAGAATCATATTGGGTTCTTAGGTGTGACCTAAGACATTAAATATTTTAGATTAATAGAGAAGTATTATTTTCTATAGAGACTAAGAAAGAGATAGATATTGTAAAGCATTCAAGATTCCTATAGAGATTGAGAACATATAAGCTTTATATTTGAAATAGATAAGCATAGCAGAAAGAAAGAAAGAAATCAAAGCATAGAGACAAAGAAGCAGTAAGAAGAAAGCAAAAAGATAGAGAAAAGAAGAATAAAGAAGAAGCAATCACAGAAATGAGAATAGCACCAAAGTGCAGTATAAATAAATATAAAGCCTAAATGGCATTATAAAGAGATAGAGAAAAGCAACCATAAAAAGCAGTAAGCAACCAACTTGAAATAGAGATAAGCGATCAACAAAAGGAATAATGATAAGCAGCCAACATAAGGAATAGAAGCAAGCGAACAACATAAGAAGAGCAAGTGTACAACATAAGAAGTAAATACAAGCAACTAATATAAAGGAAACTTAGCTATAAGAAGGAAAAGAGTGCAATAAGCAAAGTTTTCTATATGTTAGGAACCTACTATTAAAAATAAACTCACTCACACAAATATTGCAAATAAACATAAATGCTCAAAACACAAACTATTGCAATACGAAATATAAATGCAAAAATGAACAATCTCACAAAGTAACACAAAATCATAGGCCACTTCGAGGGGGCAACCTCCTTCAATACTTTCATTCAATTATGCAAAAATATACATACATTCCTGCTCCTCGTAGTTTTAAAGACTTCATCTACCACCTAACTCTCAAGGTTGGCTTACATGCAAAATGCCACCCGAGCTAGAATCTCCTACCTACAAAATAGTTACATTCTTGATAACAGTTACATATAATGGTGCCACTTGTCTAGGCGCTTCTAGAGCCACAACTATTACAAAATATTTCAAAATATTATCATGGGTGTTCCCCATGTTTACAAAATATTACTATGGGTGTCCCCCATGTTCAACAAGGAACATTACATCATAGTGTTAGGATGGGGTCCTAACATGCCCTTCCCCTTCGAAAAGCTTTGTCCTCAAAGCTGAAGATGAGGAAACTATTGTTGGAGTTGTTGAAGAGGTTCCCACGTAGCATCTTTAGGTTGTAAGCCATGCCATTGGACAAGAACATCGGTGATGACACGCCGATGAAGGGTACGCGATCTATGGTCTAGAATGCATTCAGGTTCAAGAATGATGGAACCTTCCTCATCCAACTCTAGAAGTGTAGACTGCACCTGGACCTTATTGCCAACAACTTGCTTGAGAGAAGATACATGGAAGATTGGATGAATTTTAGAACTAGCCGGAAGGGCTAGTTTGTATGTTGTTGACCCGATCCTTTGCAACACCTGATAAGGACCATAATATTTTGTGGTAAGTTTTTGACAACCACGAAGCTGGAGAGAGGATTGTTTGTATGGCTGTAAGTGAAGAAAAACCATGTCTCCAACATCAAAGCTACATTTAGTGTGTGATCAACTTGTTGTTTCATACGGTTCTGAGCCACGTCCAGATTGACCTTGAGTTGGTGAAGAATGGAATCATGTTGGCGAAGAGTGGAATCCACAACTTGAACTTTGGAACTACCTAGAATGTAAGAAGATGGTATTAGTGGAGGTTAACCATAGACTACTTCAAAGGGACTCACCTTAGTGGTAGTGTGATATATTGTGTTATACCACCATTCAACCAAAGGAAGCCACTTGGCCCAATGTGTAGGATGTTCAAAGGTGAAGCAAAGAAGATATGTTTCCAAGCATTTATTCACAATTTTAGTTTGGCCATCAGTTTGAGGATGATAGGCCAAACTCATCTTGAGTTGTGTTCCCTACAACTTGAACAATTCTTACCAAAAATGATTGGTGAAGGTAGGATCCCTATCAGAGACAATGGATTTAGGTATTCCATGGAGATGAAAGATAGAGTCTAGAAAATTTTGAGTAATAATGGATGTGGTGTATGGGTGGGATAGGGAACATAAATGAGCATACTTCATAAGATGATCCACTATCACTAGAATAACTGATTTACCTCTAGATTTAGGTAACCCTTCAATGAAATCCATAGAGATATCTATCCAAACCTACTCAAGAATCGACAAGGGTTGAAGGGTACCAGGGGAACTCATAGTTTCACCTTTCATACATTGGCAATGATCACATTCAACCACAAAAGTATGAATATCCTTTTTCATTCCTCACTAGAAAAAGGTACGCTTGGTCCTTGTATAAGTTTTGAGAAACCTTGAATGGCCAACTATTGGGGAAGCATGCATATCCTGAAGAATGAGGTCCTTTATTTGTGATTGATGGGGTACAACAATATGGTCATGGTACTATAAATCTTGACCATCCCAAGTATAGCCAAGGCATGAATGAGGATCTGCTTGAAGTTTATGGATGAGAGTTTGCAAAGAGGAGTCCTTGATCAGTTCCTCATATAGTTGATGAATCCACTGAGGATGTGGTGTGGATATAGCATGTAGCATAGCCTGTTCTTCATGTAGTCGAGACAAAGCATCCACCACCATGTTCTCCTTACCCTTCTTATAGGTGATGTCGTAGTCATAACCCAACAATTTTGAAACCCATTTTTGTTGTTCTGGTGTGGCCACCCTTTGTTCTAAGAAATATTTGAGACTCTGATGATCAATCTTGATGGAAAAATATCTCCCAATGAGATACGATCACCAATGATTGATCGTATGTAAAATGGTAAGCATTTCCTTCTCATAAGTAGACTTACCCAAATTTTGGCTTGAGAGTGCCTTGCTAGTGAAGGCCAAAGGTCTACCTTCTTGCATTAAAACTACCCCAATGCTAGTTCTCGATGCATCACTTTCAATGATAAAATATTTAGAGAAATATGGCATTGCTAACATGGGGGTAGTGGTCATGGCATACTTCAAATCGACAAAAGCCTTTTCGATAGGTTCTATCCACAGAAAATAATTCTTCCTCAACATGGCTGTCAAGGGAGCCACTATCTTGCCATAATTCTTCACAAATTTCTTATAATAACCCATGAGTCCCAAGAAGCCATGAAGTCCCTTTAGGGTACGAGGCTTAGGCCAATCTTGAACAACCTAAATTTTCTTGGGATCAACCTGAACTCCATCCTTAGTGATGATGTGACCCAAGTATTCAACCTCTTGCTAGCCAAAAGAACATTTGGACATCTTTGCATAAAGTTGATGGTCAGACAAAATTTTGAGTGTTTGATCTAAGTGTTAAAGATGTTCTTCCCATGAATGACTATAAATCAATATATCATCAAAAAATACTAGAATGAATTTGTGAAGGAAAGGGAAAAAATGGAATTCATCAGACTCTAGAAGGTAGAAGGTGCATTGGTTAATCCAAATGGCATAACCAAGAATTCATAATGCCCTTCATGAGTTCTAAAAGCTATTTTTGGAATGTCCTCATCCTTGATTCAAATTTGATGATACCCTGACCACAAATCCAACTTGGAAAAATATTGAGCCCCATGCAACTCATCAAGTAATTCATCAATCACTGGAATTGGGAATTTATCTTTAATAGTGATCTTATTGAGGTCTCGATAATCCACACACAAGCGCCAAGTGCCATCATTTTTCTATACTAATAACATTAGCAAAGAATAGGGGCTAACACTAGAATGGATAACCCCGACAACATGAAGCTCTTGCACTATTTTCTCAATATCTGATTTTTGAGCATAAGGATACCTATACGGATGGACATTAGGAGGAAGACTACCAAGAAAAAGTTGTATTGCATGGTCATGTGAGTGATGAGGAGGTAGTCCCTTGGGTTCCTCAAAAACTTGAGCATATTTGTTTAATAATCCTTGTAATTGCACTGGATGGTCTCGTTCCCCTTCCACGAGGGCATTGATAGCAAAAATTTGTGCCACCACTCCATGAGAAGAATTTTTTAACAACTTTTCCATATTATGGGTAGAAATAAACTGAGCCACACCAGCCTTCATGCCATGTAAAGTATATTCCTTCCCTTCTTGACTAAACTTCATCCACAACTCAACAAAATCCCATAAAACTGGTCCTAACATTCACAACCATTGTGCTCCCAAAACTATATCACACCCACCTAATGGTAGGGCAAACATGTCTATCTTGAGATTATAGTCCCCAATTTGAAGTTTGACATTACAACATTTTCCTTTGCATGGTAGGGTGCCTCCATTAGCAATCATGACTTCAAAGGAATTGCATGTAGTAATGTAACAATTTCCTTATTTGGCCACACGTGGATCAATAAAGTTATGTGTACTACCAGAGTCAATAAGAATGATGACCCATTGTCCTTTGAAGTAGTCAATCACTTTCATTATTTGGGGAGTGGATACTCCTGCTAAAGCATGCATGAATATTTTTGGTTGGGAGTCCTCTAGATCTATTGTCTGATCTATGGTTTCTCCCTCTTGAGGATCCTCCTCTTCCTCTAAATATTCTATGGTTGGTGCTTCATCCATATCTAGCAGATACAATTTTTGTTGCACACACTTGTGCCCCAGAGAATACTTTTCATCACAATTATAACATAGCCCTTGTGCCCTTCTACTCTCCATCTCTTCATGAGTCAATTTTTTTATAGTGGGAGATTTAGTGGTAGGACTTGTCATAGGCTTGGATGGAAAAGATGGTTGAGATTGAGGAAATTTAGAGGTGCATCCTAGAGCCTTGAATTTATCTTCTACCAATTTAGCCAATTGTATTACCTATTGTAATGTTTGGGGTCTCAACAGTTTAACCTCAGCCCTAATGTCATCCTTCAAACCACTCACAAAACAACTTTGAAAGGAGTCGACACTTAGACCAATGGTATGATTGGCAAGTTTTTCAAATTGAGTTTGATACTCTCGAATGGTTGAGGTTTGTCTAAGTTTAAAAAGAGCTCTTATAAAATCTTCAAACTCACTAGGACCAAAGCGAGTGAGTAGACATTGCTCAAATTCTTGCCAAGAAAGGTCAGGTTTGGCCTTCCTAAGCCACTAAAACCAATGTAGTGCATCTGATTCAAAATTGAAAGAGGCAATTGTCAAACGCATGTAGCGTGGGATATTATGAAGACTAAAATATTGTTTTACCTTACAAATCCACCCCTCAAGATCTTTTCCATCAAATTTTGGGAAGTCTAATTTTGGTAATTTAAATCCATTATTATCTAGTACATTTTGTTAGTGGTGACTCATACCTGTATCTTGTTGATCCTGATGACCCAAGGAATCAGTAGAGATATGACTATCCAACTCTACCTTCATTTCCCTTTGTGTCTTAGTGACCACACTCATAGATTCCTAGAAGTTTTTGAGTTGTGTCTTTATCTCATCTAAGTTGTTGGAGAATGAGGACCATATTTGTTTGCTCATACTATCCACTTGTTTAGAAATATGTTTATCTAATTCTTGTTGTCAAGTACCTGAAGCCATGTTCTAAGAGTTATGACCTATTGGTGATACTAAAAATAGAAATATGATTTCAAGGGTTACTATTTTTAGTAAGGAGCCCAAAAAGTGGTTTGGGTGCTATATATCAAAATGATCAGCTCGAGAAGATGATCACAATGAGCTATATACCACAACACTAGTTTTGGAAACCCTAGACTTTTATATTGCTTTGTTGTCGAGGTTGTTGGTGTGGTCGGTTTTCCCTCTAGAGGCTTGGTTCAAAAGTTAGGTTATGTGTCAACCAACCCTTTATGACACTCTATTCTATCTATTTTGACTACTGACCACTCCTGACACTATGTTGTCACCTACCTAGTTTGACTCTATCATAGATATTCCCTATCTATTTTTAAATTTTGACTATCATAGGTAATTATTATGACACTAACAATTGATGACCCTATTACTAACTAAATTTCTTGACTATTATTGACATTGACCACCATATTCCCACTATTTTTGACTCTAGTGGTTTTTATCTACCTATTATATTCTTCTATAATTTTTTGACTATTTTTCATGCAAGAATTATAGAATAGGGATGTCTTCTTCATATGCTCAATTTTTATGATAAGGTTATGGTAATAGGTTCGAGATTCATAGAACATGATTTTTTTTGTAGGTTTGATATTCAACATAATAAGGTATTCTAAGCTAAGGTGTATGTACTACCCATAGGCCCTCTATTATACCATAGTGATGAATGATAGTGCTTAGACCAATATTTTAGGCCACTACTCAAGGAGGATTCCACACATACCCTTGAGCACACTACCTACCTCTCTATCAGTATAAGAGGGTAATCTTCTTGGATGTTGTGTCTCGATGTACTATGGAGAATACAAGGCCAAAAATATTCCTAAGGGCTAAAGGTCTCTCCTAATCCTAGGGGGTCTCTCGATATACCCGAAGATACATGGGAGCTCAATTCCATAGATGGGTGTTATTTGAGGCCTAGGTATTAGAGCTTGATCACCCCTCACTTCACTAGATGCTTTATAAGTAATCTAGCTTAGCCAATAATGATAGCTCCTCCATGATATTTTAAAACCCTCGACATAGGGTTTCTAACCTAAATAACTAATGCAAAAAAAAAAAAAGGCTAGATTTTTTTAATAAGGAAACTAGCAAAAAATAGAAACACAAAATCTTATACCTAACAGTCAGAATGGCAGAAACTATCACAGTCATAGTAGAACACAGCCCTAGAAAGTGCTTTGATACCACTTGTTAGGAACCTACTATTAAAAATAAACTCACTCACACAAATATTGCAAATAAACATAAATGCTCAAAACACAAACTATTGCAATACGAAATATAAATGCAGAAATGAAACAATCTCACAAAGTAACACAAAATCATAGGCCACTTCGAGGGGGCAACCTCCTTCAATACTTTCATTCAATTATGCAAAAAGATACATTCATTCCTACTCCTCATAGTTTTAAAGACTTCATCTACCACCTAACTCTCAAGGTTGGCTTACATGCAAAATGCCACCCGAGCTAGAATCTCCTACCTACAAAACAATTACATTCTTGATAACAGTTACATATAATGGTGCCACTTGTCTAGGCGCTTCTAGAGCCACAACTATTACAAAATATTTCAAAACATTATCATGGGTGTTCCCCATGTTTACAAAATATTACTATGGGTGTCCCCCACGTTCAACAAGGAACATTACATCATAGTGTTAGGATGGGGTCCTAACACTATAAGCTACCAGTGTAGAAAGTCATAAAAAAAGTTATTGTAATATGTAAATCCAATGTTAGAAAAAGTGCTAACATACAATGAAGAGACTAAAGTGCTAATAGGGCACCATTATTCAGAGAATATATGATCCAAAAGGTATCTAGACATTAACACTAGGAGAGCGCTACTATTCAATTCAAAAGGCATCTGGACAAAGTGCTAGGCATCTAGACATAAGCGCTAAGAGAGCACCACTTTCTAAAGAGCACTCACTATTTAAATGTGAAGCTAGCAACAATCCAGAAGACACTCAAAATGTCAGGCTAGTAGCACAATTTAACAAAATTTACCTTTATCCTGAGCCAAGCATTATCAAAGCATCACAACAATTGGAAATGTTGGCACCTAAACAAGAAAGCATTGCCTTGGAAAATTCAAGTGAACATTGGCATCTAAGTATTGCCTTGGTCGAGTTTGAGTAAACATTGGCACCTGATCGAGAAAGTATTATCTCGAATGAATTTGCCTCAATGAGTAGAGCACAGTGGAAACAAATAGGCAAGTGAAAGCTAGAGAATTAAAATCGTAAGCATTTTCAAGGATAGTAACGACACACTATCCAATAGGACTACAACAAATATTTCATTGATTAATTTAGGTAGCATCCAACATTACTATTTTCTAGTGCGTCATTTTTAATATTTAGAGGGAAATACTTGGTTGACTTAATTTGAAAATCATCAAAGTGAAGTTATAAGGTTTTATGAGGTATTTTTTTTATTTGATTAATGGAGTAATAAGGTTTTGATTTATTGAAGGAGTCATAGGGAGATAAAGCATTTTTTAAGTTTTAAGTTTTTAAAATTATTTTTGGAGGTTTAAATTTTTTTAATGATTTGATTTTTGGAGTAATAAGGTTTGAAGTTTTAAAATTAAAAATTTTTTGATTTAAAAATTTTTGAAGAAATTTTATTTATTAAAATTTTGCAAATTTAATATTAAGGAGTTAAAAGGTTTTCTACATCAAAACTTAGAAAATTGAAATTTGCAAAATTTATTTTTGAGTTTTTTTTTTTTACTTGGGAGATATAAGGTTTACTACTTTAGAAATATTGAATTGCAAACTTTGATCATTATGGAAGGAAATATGGAGTCCATAATCAGAAAGAAAATATTAGAAGTTATTAAATTTGGCATTGGAAAATTGATTGAAAAATCTAAGGGTAAGCTAGATATGGCATTACAATTCATCTATAGAGAAGCTATGGATGAAATTTTTGAGATATTTGAATACTATTTATATTCAAAACTTGTCGAAACAATTGATAAGTCAAAGGATGATATTGTGATGCCTCTTGATATAGGTAGAATAATGTATATGGCATTGCTTTAACTTGAACTTCATAAAGACAAAAATCTAAAACAAAAGGAGTTGATTGAAACTCTAAAAAGAAAACTAGAGATTGATACAAGATAATCAAGTGAATCATCTCTCAAAACAATATTTCATTCTTCATGCAATATTGACATTCCAAGTTCATCTAATTTAGGAAATTATTATGATGCTTTAAGTGAATGTTCATAAGAAATATGACAATATCAAGATTATAAGAAAACTAGATCAAATGAAGCACATGATCTAGAGGTCAAAGACAAAGAAAAATTTTAAGCTATTCATGCACATGAACCTAAAGCCAAAGAAAAATCTCAAACAGTTCATGATCCAGATCATGAAGATACAAAGACTAAGAATAAAAGTGAAGAAGAACTCGGAGTAGAACTCAAAGAAGCTGAAGATAAATCTCAATCAGAGGTTCATGAACAATGCAAGGTCACTTGAAGATCGAAGACAAAGACGAAGACCAAGATTGAAGACTAAAGTCTTCAATAACTAAATAATGTAATACAAGGGGGTGTTGAGGAATATTACATTATTTGGTACATGCTAATGTACCCCCATGGTACATTCATGGTATAATTATAAATATGTAATAGATTAGGGTTGATTCTATAGTTTAGGTGTGTGATTTATATTTCCCCTTTCATGTAAGTGTTAATGTATAGGAAATGCACAAGTGTCATGTAAGTTAGAGTGCAAGTATAGATTGAGATAATGTGCACAAGTGTCATGTAAGTTAGAGTGCAAGTATATATTGAGAGAATGTGCACAAGTGTCATGTATGTAAGAGTGCAAATATGTAATGTGAGAATGTGCAAAAGTATCTTAGATTAGAAGTGCATGTAGAAGTGTAAGAGTTATGTAGATGTGTGCAAGTGTATTAGAGTCAAGTGTCCATGAAGAGTCTTGTATGCAAGTGGTAAGATGATAAGCCAAGAGTCATGAGACTTTTCATATGGAGAGCAATAGTCAAGTATGTGAAGAGTCACATTACTATGGCTATATTATGGATACAATCCTCCATGAGAAAGAAATCAAATACTATCCAATGAGTATATGAATATACAATTGTAAGAGGAAAGAATTAAAGCTTGTATACAATTTTTGAGCAATTAATATTGTAAGTTTTTCTTCATGCATAGTTCATGAATGACTTAGGCCATTTACATTCATATTTTATTATATAAATGAATATTTATTTTAGTATTATATAGGCCTTGATATACATATTAATTTTCTCATTCTACTCATCTTATTATTATTTTGATCTTTAATATTGTGGCTATTTTATATTGGGACCTGTGATATTTTGTGGTAGTAAGGCTTAAAAATCCAACATTTTTAATTACAAAAGAAAAAAATTTAACAAAGTTTTGGCAACACCCATTTCCAATCTTTTCTCTCTCATTTCTTTCATATTTCCTCTTCATATTTTAAACTTCTCTTTTCTCTCAAAACTTGATATGATCTCTAATCAATCATCACTTCCATAAAATTGACTCCTTCAGCCTATCTAACCCATTCCTTTTGCTCATCTTAGTTAAATCACCTCTTAATATTTCCTCTCAAATCCCAATATTTTCCTCACTTATCGCATGTGGATCATATCCAAGTCAACTTTTCTTGATTCTACTTGGTTTCCCATACAAAACTTAAGGGGGCACACCAAGGCATGGTGGCATTTGATGTCGTCCAAATTAGTATCTCTCATCTTCTTATCTAAAAATTGGGGCATCTACATTAGTTTTTGATGTGTTCATTATATAATAAATGCATAAAAGGGATAAAATGTAGACACCCAATTCTACGCACTTTAGTCCACCTTAACCCTCATCTACCAATCTTCTAATCAACTAAATTAAATCTATATTCCTCATGCCCAAATTTGAAGCAACATCTTTGGGGCATTAATTTCCATTACAAATCTTCACAAAATCTTACCAAAACACTTCTATTAGAATGGACTCAAAAAGAGATTTTTATAAGCCTATACTCTTATATCAATTACTACCTCTTTCTACCCAAATTTGAAGTATGTATTGCTCAAAGAGAAATAATATTGGTGGCTAGTAAAAAAATATTTTTTACACTAGCAACGATTTTTCCAAATTTAACTTTCCCCCTAGTTTGACTTTCAATAATTGTATCTCAAAAATGCCATCATGAAACCACCACATAGCAGTTTTACCTATAGTAGTTTTGACCTTCCATGAGTGAAATCTCATAGGCGTACCCCTTCATCATGCATTAATTACTTACCACTACCAAACATGATCATGCATGTTGGTTCACGTCCCATGAGACCTCATACTAGAACCTTCCAAGCACACTTGACCTCCCATTTTGCATTTAATAACACTCTACAAAAACTTATAAATGCAACCCTTTAGGAGTACATTACAACATGTTTTGAAAATATTGAAACTCTATCAAAATTTCTCTCCAATAGCATGCATTATAGGAAAACTCTTTCAAATATTTCTTAGCATTTTGTAGCAATTCATCTTGTATTCTTTTAGGCATTTGCTCAAGCACATGTGTCAAGTAGTGGAGCTTCTAATACTAGCAATCAACATCTCCAAAAAGCATCAAGGGATATTCAAGCAACAACCAAGTGGAGATAACCCCACAATCTTGGGTTGTCTCTTAGATCTCTTTCATTTATTATTATTTAATCTAACTCATCTTCTATCTTGATATATTTTGTTGATTCTTAGTTAGATCACCTTGACTAACCCACCTTGTTGTCTCTTTTGTTGTTGATTAGTATCTCTCTTGCATTTATTTTTGTATCTCCATTTTGTTACCTTTATTTGTTAGCATACATCTTCATTTAAAGGTATTTGATCTAGTTTCATAATCATTATATCATATTTTTACTACCTCTTGGAGGACTCATTCTCCTGGGAGGTACCTTGTATATGTGGCTCACCATAATATTGAAACTTTGACCTTCTCTCTTTTTGATTTGCTTGTAGAAGCAAAACTATCATTGGATTGCAGGTTGACAATGGTTTCAATATTTGTGCATTTATATAGGTTTCTATCAATTTTTTACATCTTCTCAAGGAAACAAGGGTTTGACCAGTTGACTAAAAAATATTCCTATCTTCCCCAACTAAGAAACCCCCTTTGCATTAATTTTTATTATTCTCTTTGACAATTTTGTAGGATTTCACAAAATTGCCAACAACTTGGCAAAAACGTTGGGCAATGAATTTGCAGATCCAACAACAGTTTTTCCTCTAAGGTAAAAACCATGTGTTTTTGTCCTAAAACTTTTGTTTCCTATTTTTGTAGCATTGGATATATTTGTTGTCTATATAGTAGGGAGTTATGTTTATGTTTTTATCAATAATTTGGTAAAGAGAAAAACAAGGAATATACTATAGTTTTTAATCATGCAATAAGGGAAATTTTATCATTTTATCATAGGCAATAAATCTAAAGTGTCTATAGATTGCATTAGGCTATATTGTTCATTACACCATCTCTTGAGCCCTTGCCTTTAAATAGAAAGAATTGTTATCGTTATCATATCATCAAAATTAAAATATTATATAGCATAAGTCTTGTTTTTATTACTATTCTTGTTTGCTTGCATCTCTAGATCATATTAAGCTTAAAGGTTTAAGGAGGGAATCCTAGGTGGAAAACTTTGTTTTCCTATGAAATGCTAGATGTTTGCAAATATTTATCGACAAAACATAGTTTAGGTTTTAATAACATATGACATATACCTTATATGTGTCATGTATCTTTACTTTTGTTTTGTCACTGATGTAATTGTAAAGACAAGTGGTAAGTTTCCACCATGGATTATTTTCCAAATAAGTTATGTCATCAATACTTAATGGATTGGATAGGCATGTACAACTCTTCATTATAGGTGGAATAGTTCCATTTAGAAGTGGAATTGTTTGAATGATAGGCCACTGAATGGCCATAGTGCAAGAATATGTTTCATATGCAACTTATGTTCCAATGTATAGAACACATGTTAGTGAACCTAAGTCTAGTAAAAATCACATTGATTCACATCGATTGATGTAAAGGTAAGGCAATATCAAAAAATTCCAAGATGAGTTTACGATAGAAGTTTGGGAAACCAATAACCTCTTGAAAATAATTATATAGCGAGTTGGCCATTTGAAAATAACTTATAACGTAGTAACATCCTCTCAAAATCCTTTACATCAATACAAAACCCTAGATATGATAGATGTATAAGCAAATGAATAATTGGTTAAATTAAAATACAAATTGTGTTGTTATGAAGAGAAAAAACCTTGTTCCAAGTGTTTCAGATGTGCCTTCAATGTTTTAAAAAAGATAAAAATGTTACCAAAATAGATGATAACAAAATGGATAAGGTATTTGTGAAAAAGTATCATTCATCAATTGAAGGCAACTAGTACATTGGTAAGCTTATGAGGCATAATGAACCACTAAAAAAGACCTATTTTATTCTTAAGAGTGATTTTCCATGTGTCATGTTCTTGAATTATGACTTGGTGATTTCTAGTTGTAAGAGCATTTTTACAAGTAATTTAGCATCTTGAATTCGATCCAACAAGTTGTCAATATGGGTAATTGGATAGTTATTTTTGGTTATGATTTCATTCAATGCCCTAAATATTATAATCATACTTCTTTGCAAGCCATTGTCAATACATAAAATGTCACAAATAAAGTAATCATGTATGAGAAAAAAATCCTCACGACTCCTTTGAGAATGATGATTGTGTGTCAAGGTGACTTTGTTTAGTTTATTACATAATGCATCATAAATCATGAAATCATTATTGTTCTCGATGGGAGTATTTTGGATTTCTCATTAAACAGTATTACAAGCAAAGACTTATTCAATTTATAACACTCAAATGTCTCATGGTAATGTTTCTTACAATAGCAACAAAATATGACATTTTACTTAGTAACGTGAAAAGGAGAGAAAAAGAAGGATAAGAAAATATTTCTACCTTTGATGAAAAAGTTGGTTTTGTAGTTGAAGGCTTATAATGAGTTATAGAGGAAGAATATAAAAAAACCTTATTGTGTGCCAAAACTTCTCCTTAAACAATTATGCTTTGATCATATGCAACAATGGTGATGATCTCCAAGTTCAATTTATGATACAAATGTTTCAACAATCCACTTTTGAATAATGATCAAATATTTCCTCTTCATTGTCGATGGTGAGGAGAATTCATAAGTAGCTACACTAGTGAATATAATCTTGTATAGGCATTTTGAACCCTTAACACATTTGAAGACAATCAATGCTCATATTTTTCTTATAATTGGAATGAAACAAAAACAAGGTTAAGAGAATCAATCAACCTATTTCAAGGGTGATGAAATTCTTGTTCATTAGACAATTTAAAATCAAAATCTTGGCAAGTTCTACAATGTTCAACCTGGCTAATGGAATATTGTCATTCATAAAAATTTCTTTGTACTAACCATATTCCCATGTCATTGATTCAATTGGTAAAATCCTTCAGATCATGACGAATATAAGCTTATCATTTATAGAACCTTGTTGCACTCAAACCACATTCCTATGTTGTTGATTTTGACAAAAAACTTTGGATCACAAAAGTTATTATAAATGACCTCGCATTTGGTTGGCTAAGTGGAATATTTAATGATCAAAATTCTATTAACCTTATTGGTTAACCAAAATGTTAGCAAGCTCAATGACTCTTTTTGCAAGTGATGCATTGCTCAAATATTCACTAAAAGCTACATTCAAATCTCAATTCATAATGCTACAAGATAATATGGGATAATATATCATATGCACACATTGGGTCGCTAAGCTCATTGTTGCACTTGATAGCATAATGTATAAAGCAATATACCGCATTGTCCAATTCTAATGTAAAAAAGGGCAATGTTTCCATCACAAATTTGCAATTATAGTGAGGGAGAATAAGTCAAAGCAATTTTGCATAATACTCCTGACAATATGGAGTGTAGATATGGGAAGGGGGAACTTTGTAGATGAGAGTTATGAGAGTAGCCAAGGTCAAGGAAATCTACCAATATGGAGGTATGCCCAAGTTACTTCTAGATCAATTCCTTGATGTCACACCTCTTCATAATACAAAAGATCAAAAAGGATGGGAATGATATCTATTAGAGTTATTTAGTTCATAATGGTCATCTAGACTATAGACTTAGGCATATTAATAAAGTCACTTGTTGACTTAGTCTAATTCATGCTTTAGTGTTGTATTAATGACTTAAAGTATATTTAAGTCATTTTAGGGTTTATGCACTTAGGGTTTATGTCATTCCTTTACTATAAAAGGACATGTGCTCTCTTCATTTTATGATCCAATAAGTATTTTTTCTTTCAATTTATTTTGTATTCTTGGTTTCTTCATGTATTAGGTTTCTTTTCTAATAGTAACAAAACACCCCATGCATGAAATGTGAATTTTTTTTGGGGGGGAACTAGACAATAACATAGCTCCAATGTCATTTTTCTACAAATTTCAATCCAAGTCACTCATTTGGCTACAACATAACCCATTCATCATGCCAAGCCCTTCACCAATGACAAATGAGTGGGGGTGAGGTGGTCGTGGAGAGATATTTGTGAGAATGCACTTCTCTTATTTGAATGTAAACTTTCTTTCAAATAGGTAGTATGACTCATTATTGCAATTCACAAAATCATTATTGTCATGCACAATGATGCCTTTCTGCATTTCTTTGACATGATAAGACATTACAATATGCTCTTGGTATGGGCATGCGATGGGAGTGGTGGATGCATTATGTCAATGATGCAATATTTTATTGCAGATTCATTGATTAGTTTTAAAGGGAGAGTGATGCAGTTCTAGGACTAATAATGAATATTTCTAAAGCTTAAGCTTCCCATAAACACCAACATCAAAGTTGTTGAACACTACGAATATGGTGAGAGTAATATGAAGAGATGGAAAATCCAAACTTTGGCTACTAGTTTGGAACAACACTAGAAGTCTAGAACAAATGGAATCATGTTTTGTATATTTGCACACACTACGGAGAGAGATTGCACTTGGCTTAACTTGGAAATTATTAGCCTCTTTAAAAATGGATTGAAAAATATGAGTATCAAAATGAAGGCCATGCAAAATAAGCCTCGGACAATGTGATCTAGAAACAAATGGAAATATTAGAATCTAGATCCTTTGTAGGATCAAATGGTGATTTGATACAACCCATAGGTAACGATTCAAATAGTTTATTAATCAAACAATAAGGGCCCTTATAGGCATATAATTTTTTTAATTGGTTAAATGGGATTAAAAATGGTCCCATCTATATTATATCTTGAGCACATAGTGGTATTATGACAACTTGGCAATTATACATGTATAGCTTGACAAGTTTTAAACTTGGTCTCCTCCTTGAAAGTTAAGGAATATAATCGTTTGGGTTAATATCATATGATACAGTTATGATTTACTATGAGATTCAAACCTTGGTTTATGTTGTGACATTCTTTATACCCAACCAACTGCCCCAAACCCATGTGACCTTATAAGTATATAGTTGTTGAGGTTGGGCTAGCAAATTATCATATCATATTATTTTTCCTAAGATGGTAATCTAGATTCCCAACAACTAAAACAACAAATCAAAGAAACAAGGATTTATCCTTGACTACAATATCTAAAAATAGACAATAATCTTAAAATAATCCTAAATTTTCTCATCTTCAATTACCATAAAAATTATCACAATAAAAATAAATTTATACAATATTAAATTATCACTCAAATTCACATAGGATAAAGAGAACAAGAGATATAATGATGGTATTTGTAAAAACTATTACTTCACTAATAATCAAATAAATGATGCAATTGATGATTACAATAATGTGACAACCCATGGGGTTTAGGGTGATTGGTTAGAGTGGAGAATTTTACCCCATAGACCAAGGTTCAAATCCCTTAGGTGAAACTTAATCTTTGCCCATGGGATTTGAGGTGATTGGTTGAAAATGATAAATTTCATACCATTAACCAAGATTCCAATGCCATGGATGAACATTAGCATTTAATCAAATGACATTAGCTCGACTAGTTAAATTCCTCAACTTTCCACGAGGAGACCTAGGCTTAAATATTGCAAAGCAATACATGCATAATTGTCAGGTTGTAATACCACTATGTGATCATCATGTAATATGGGTGGGACCATTTTGATTTCATATAACTCATTAATAATAATAATAATAATAATAATAATAATATCACAAGCCTATCAAGTGATGTAAGCTCAACTGATTAAATTCCTCAACTTTCAAAGAGGAACCCAAGTTCCAATCTTCCCAAACAATACATGCATAATCATCAAGTTATCATAATATCACTAAGTGGTCACAACGTAATATGGGCGGAACCCATTTCAATGCCACATAACTAATTAAAAAGAATAATGTCATAAGCCAACATATTATAGGTTTGTTAAATAATACACAAATCACTATACAAAATTAAAGTAGCAAAGATGCGCATGTATGCCTTTTACAAAATATAATTTTAAAATGAAACATCACAAGGTTGTGGCCTAAAATATTTTTCTTGTTGGGTCTAATGAATCCATCTCCTTTATCTCCAACTTTTGCTCTTCTCCTAGCTACAAATCCCTTCTCACTTCTATAATATGACACAATCCTAGTCTGCACCTCACAATCCAAACAGAACAAAGTTCTTTTAAGACGACCTTTTAAAGTCCTCTTCTACAAAAAACAAACTAAAGCAATTATTACCAACATTTTTGGGCTCAAGGGTTCCAAAATGAAAATGGAAAGGATGATCACATCACTAGGTGCTCCTCCCCATACATTTTGTAGCAACAACACAATGCTCCATTGGAAAACAAACTCAAGGCAGGATATAAAAACCATAATTGAGAAACTTGAACTCGACTTGAACTTGGCAAGGTAAAAGAGAAAAAAAACTCAAGACTCGACAAAAAACACGAAAAAACTAGACAAAAAGAAAACGAAGAAGATATATATTTTTATTTAAAAATGTTTTTGATTTGCATATCACAATGAGTTAACATTATGCAAATAAAAATTAATATTGTAAGTTATACAACATTAAACTACACATGAAAGCCACAAAATAGGACTCTTCCATCCCACTTCCTAGGTGTGCAACTAATGGAATGCAACTCTGGTGGTAAAACCGATTAAAGGTGTTGTTGGTACACTTTATACAAGGTCAAGAAGGGGGTGTTAACATGGCCTAACTTTGTCTTCATTTGAGATATTTTTTATCATAGTTTGAGATGATGACATTGCATTCTTCAACATCAATCGACACCTTTGGTCATGTCCTAGCATATTTCTCTTTTTTCTTTGCCAAATGGTATTTGATGCAGTTTATACCTCCATGAATGTGAGCCTGACAAGAGCTGAAATTTTTTTCCCTTTCTTATCCCCTTCCCTTGCATACTTCCATGTCGAATCTCTTTTTGACATTTTATTGTGGTTGCACATGCATACAAGAAACATGTTAGGACCCTATCCTAAAATTACTATGTAATGACCCCCTTTCTAACATAGGGATCCCATCCTAATGATATTATGTAATGTTTTGTAACATGTATGTGGCACTTGAGGTGCCTAGACAAGTGGGGTCATTTAATATAATTGTTATAAAGAATGTAACTATTTTTTTAGTATAATATTCTAGCTCAGGTCTCCACTTGCATATGAAGTCGACCCTTGAGGGTTAGGGTTAGGGTTATGAAGAGTATTTAAAAAGGCAATGGGGCATAGATGGATGTTTCTCTTTTTGCATATTGAATCAAAGTTCTGCTTAGGAGTTTACCCCCAGGCAAGGGGGCATAGATGGATGTTTCTCTTTTTACATATTGAATCAAAAATCTATTTAGGAGGTTGCTCCCTTGAATAGGCCCATGATTTTGTATTGTGATTCTGCTATGATTAATATAGTTATTGAATTTCCATTTCATATTACAATATTTCTGCTCTTTCATGATTTATTTTCTTTATTACAATATTTATGTGGATGTGCTTATTTTAATTGGAATATTCCTAACAATTGGTATCAAAACACTTTCTAGGGTCGTGTCTTGCTGCGATTGAAATAGTTATTATCCTACCTTTTGGACCTGTTATGTATAATTTTTCTTCATTTTTATTTACTATGGCTATAAAAAAATAAAATTGAGTGACAAATTTTTTTGTTCTAGTTTAATAGGTTAGAAACCCTATGTTGGAGGTTTTAAAATATCACGGAGGAGTTGTCATTATTGGCTAAGCTAGATTACCCATAAAGTGTCTAGTGAAGTGAGGGTGATCAGACTCCAAAACCTAGGCCTCATACAACACCTATATATGAACTTGAGCTCCCATGCATCTTTGAGTATATAGGGAGACCCCCCCTAGGATTAGGAGAAACCTTTAGCTATAGGAATTTTTTGGACCATGTATCTATCCATAGTGCACCAAGTACAACACTTGAGAATATTGCCCTCTTGTACTATCAGAGAGATGGATAGTGTTTTGAAAGGTATGTGTGAAATCCTCCTTGAATAATGGCTTAAAATCTTGGTCCAAGCATTATGGTTTGTCGTTATGGTATAACCTAGGGTTATGAACAATGCACACACCTTGACCTAGAGTTACCTTGTTTCTATTGTATGTCAAACCCTAACACCGACCATCAAACTTCAAGAACCCGAACCACAAAAATGAGCATACCGAGGAGACCATTTATCACATATTTGAATATTCTTTAACATATGAAGGTAATTGTTGAGATTCAATAACAATCAAGACATATTCTATCAAGGCAATTGTCAGTACAGTCGAGAAAAATATCAGATAGGGAAATTATCACTAATAATCAAAACAGAATAGGCCCAAACAATTGCTAGTAATAATAAGGAACAAAGTTAGACTGGGCAGTTGTTAGTAATAGTAAATATAGTCTACTAAGGTAGTTTCCAGACTAACAATAGCAGACAAGGTAATTGTCAGGAACAAAGAAGTCAATTTTCTTTGTCAAAAGACTAGGAGAAAATGACTTTAGAAAAACGTCATCTAGAGACCTAGTCCATTGTGATTGTATTTTCAAGGTGATTATGTTGATATATAGCACCCAAACACTTTTTTGAAACCATTACTAAAAATAGTAACTACCAAATTAGAATATCTATTTTAGTAAGTACCTTAGAAGGTCTAAAATCATAGTGTATGGCTATAGTCACTAGGGGACAATAAATGGAGCAAAAAATCACTGCACAAGTGGCTCAATGGGGGGAGCATTTAGGAAATGAATTAATTGATATTCTAAACCAATTAAGAGTTGAAATAAAAACTTTACATGACTCCATAACCTATGTGATAAGGGAACAAAAGGAGATGGAGGGAGTAAATGAAATATTTTCATACTTAGAAGGTTGTCTAAGTAGTAACACCCATACATATGGTCGATATTGCTCTTTTGACTGTAAGGGTGAAGGGTCGAGCAATTTAGAATGGGAAAGACAATAATAATGCATACAAACTACCCAAATTAGACTTTCCAAAATTTTATGGGAAGGATTTAGATGGATGATTGTGTCGAGCATAACAATATTTCAGTCTTCACAATGTCCTACAACATATGTCTCATAAACACATCTTTTGATCTCGAATAAGATGCCCTATAATGGTATCAATGGCTTAGAAAGGTGTACTTTGATATTACATGGGATGAATTTGAGAAACAACTACTCACTCGATTTGGCCCTAGTGAATATGAATATTTTATAGGAACCCCTACTAAACTCAAAAAAATTTCAACTATTTAGGATTATCAAGCTTAGTTTGAAAAATTGACCAACCGTACCACTAGCTTGAATGAAGAATTTTTCCAAAGTTGTTTTCTGAGTGGATTGAAGGATGACATTAAAGTTGAAGTTAAAATATTTAAGCCACAAATATTACAAGCAATAGGATTGGCTAGATTTGCAAAGGATAAATTTAAGGCTCAAGGATGCACCTCCAATTTTTCACAAGCTTGACTACCTTATTCATCCAAGCCAACATCAAATCCTGCCAATAAATCACCTACCATCAAAAAGTTGACTCGAGAAGATATGGAAGCCAGAAGAGCCCAAGGGCTATGTTATAACTATGATGAGAAGTATTCCTGAGGATATAAATGTGTGCAACAAAAACTATATTTTCTTGATGTAGATCAGAAAAAACTACAATCTCAAGAGGTGGAAGAGGAAAAAATAAAACAACCAGAAGCCCCAAAATAACCCCAGCCAAAAATATCGGTGCATGCCTTGGAAATAATATCAACTCCCCAAACTATGAAAGTGTTAGGGCACTTCAAAGGACAACGAGTAATAATTATCATTGACTCTGGAAGCACACATAACTTTGAATGCCAATGGAGGAACTTTGCCTTGCAATGGAAAGTGTCAAAATGTCAAGGTACAAATAGGGAAATATAATTTTAAGGATGATATGTTTGCCATACCCCTAGGTGAGTGTGATGTAGTATTAAGATCACAGTGGCTTAGAACATTGGGCCTAATATTATGGGATTTTTTGAGCTATGGATGAAATTCAATGAACATGGAACAAAGTACACTTTACAAGGAATGAGAGTTGGGGCTGCACAACTTGTTTCATCTCATATAATGGAGAAACTATTAAAAAATTCATCCCATAGAGTTGTGGCCCAACTATTTGTTATACAAGCTCCATGTGATGAGGACAAGGACCCTCGAGAGGAATTATAGCTTTTATTACAAAAAATGCCATAGTTTTTTAGGAACTCAAAGGACTACCCCCTCATCGTATTCATGATCATGCAATCCAACTTATTCTAGGTAGTCTTCCTCTAAATTTCTACCCTTACAAGTATCCATATGTCCAAAAATTAGAAATCGATATGTTATAGGAACTGCTCATCGCAGAGTTTATTCACCCCAACATTAGTTCCTATCCTTACCTAGTGTTGGTATGAAAAAAATATGGATCTTAGGTTTGTGTTTGGATTTCATAGAACTCAATAAAATAATAATTAAGGACAAATTTTCCATTTTGGTAATTGATAAGTTGTTAGATGAGTTAATGGTGCCCAATTTTTCTCAAAATTGGATTTTTGGTGGATACCATCAGATTCAAATCAAGGAATATGACATTCCTAAAATTACCTTTAGGAATCACGAAGGGCATACAAATGTTTGGTTATGCCATTTGGTTTGATCAATGCACCTTCCATTTTTGAGAGTTTGATGAATGTCATTTTTCAATCCTACGTAAATTTAATCTAGTCTTCTTTGATGATATTCTAATTTATAGTCGCACTTGGGAGGAGTATCTCCAACATTTGGATCAGGCTTGGCACTTTTGTTTGAGAATCAACTTTATGCCAAGTGATAAAAGTGTTCTTTTGGCATGCAAGAAGCAGAGTATTTGGGTCACATTGTCTCCAAAGGAGTTAAATTGGATCTATAAATATTTAGGTTGTTTAGGAATGGCTAAAGCCTCAAACCCTCAAACCCATGAGGGACTTCGAGGATTTTTAGGACTCACTATTACCAAATTTTTTTGCATAAGTATGGAAAGATAACAACCACTTTAACAACCTTGTTGAGAAAGAATTAATTTATTTGGTCAAAACCAATGGAACAAGCTTTCAAGGAATTAAAACAAGCTATGAAAACCATCTCAATGTTAGAGATGCACAATTTTTTTAAACATTTTGTAATTGAATGTGATGCTTCTGGGGTAATTTTATGCAAGAAGGAAAACCATTGGCTTTCACCAATAGAGCACTATCGAGCAAGAATTTAGGCAAATCCATTTATGAAAAGGAGATGCTAGCCATTTTACATTTTAATCATTGGCAACCATATCTTATTAGAAGTTAATTTTCAATCAAAACCAACCATAAAAGCCTTGAGTATTTCTTGGAACAACGAGTAGCCACACCCAAACAATAAAAATGGGTATCTAAATTGTTGGGCTATGATTATGAAATCACATAAAAAAGGAAAGGAGAATATGGTGGTGGATGCACTATCATAACAATATTAAGATCAAGGTATGCTAAATGCTATATCCACACCACTTCCTCAATGGACCAACAACTTAGAAAGGAAACAACTAAGGATTCTAGTTTGCAAACCTTGATCCACAAACTCCAAGAAGAGCCAAATCATGCTTTGGATACGTTTGGGATGGTCAATACTTGAGATATCATGATCGATTTCTTGTCCCTCAAAATTCACAAATGCGAGAATTCATCTTATATAAAATGCATGTCTCCAACGACAGGACATTTTAGATTTCTAAAAACCTATGAAAGTGCCAAACACACTTTCTTTTGGAAGGGAATAAAAAGGGATATTCAAGATTTTGTGGCAAAATGCTATAGGTGTGGACAAAAATTTCTATGGATTTTATTGAAGGGTTACCAAAATTTGGAGGAAAATCAATCATTTTGGTGGTAGTAGATCGTCTCACAAATATGCTTATTTATGTTCCTTACCCCATCCCTACACAATGTCTGTAATTGATCAAAATAATTTAGACTCCATATTTCACCTTCATGAATGCCCAAATCTATTATGTCAGATAGGGACCCTACTTTTACCAATCACTTTTGGCAAGAACTGTTTAAGTTATAGGCCACTCATCTCAAAATCAGTTCGACCTATCACCTTCAGACTGATGGCCAAACATAAATTGTCAACAAGTGCTTGGAAACACACCTTCATTGCTTTGCATCAGAACGTCCTACATAATGGGCTAAATGGCTCCCTCTGGCCAAATGGTGGTATAATATTTTTTATCACACCATGATAAAGTTACACCATAAAGCAATATATGGTCTTCCTCCACCAACACCCTACTCATACATTCCAAAATCTCCAAGGTTCAATCCATAGATACCACTCTCCATTAGCATGCAACCATCCTTCAACACCTTAAGGCAAATCTTGAATTCACCCAAAATTTTATGTGTCAACAAGTTGATCAACATCATTTTAAGCACAACTTTGAAGTGGGAGATATGGTCTTTTTTTGTCTACAACCCTACAAACAATCATCACTCCAACTCCGCGAGTGTCAAGAACTTACAACAAAATTCTATGGTCTTTACCAAGTGTTACAAAGGATCGGCTCAATAGCTTTACAAATTGGCCCTTCTACCCACCTTCAAGATCCATCCAATATTTCATGTCTCCTCCCTGAAGAAGGTTGTTGGCAATAAGGTATAAGTTCAATCCACATTACTAGAGGTAGATGAAGAAGGATCCATCATTCTTAAGCTTGAACAAATTTTGGACCAAATATCTCGCACCCTTCACTTTCATGTCATCACTGATGTTCTTGTGCAATGGTAGGGATTACAACTTAAATGTGCCACATGGGAGTCCTTCTAGCAACTGCAACAACAATTTCCTCATCTCAAGTTTTTTCAAGGGGAAGGACATGTTAGGACCCATCCTAACATTACTATGTAATGACCCCCTTTCTAACAATGGGACCACATCCTAATGATATTAAGTAAGATTTTGTAATATGTATGTGGCACTTGAGGTGCCTAGACAAGTGAGATCATTTAATGTAATCGTTATAAAGAATGTAATTGTTTCTTTAGTAGAAGATTGTAGCTTAGGTCTCCACTTGTATGTGAAGCCAACCCTTGAGCGTTTAGGTTATGAAGAGTCTTGAAAAATGCAAGGGGCATAAATGGATGTCTCTTTTTGCATATTGACTCAAAGTTATGTTTAAGAGGTTGGCCCCTCAAAGAGGCCAACGATTCTATATTATGATTTCGTTGTGATTAATATAGAATTGCATGTCCATTTCATATTGCAATATTTATATGGATGTGCTTATTTTAATTAGAAGGTTCCTAAAATTACAAGCTTAAACAAAAAATCCCCAAGGCTTAAACCCTATTTTAAAGTTTAAACATTGATAACTGAAAAGATGGTCTTGCATACATAGTTATCAAGTAGCAATACTTACAAAGCATTACTTAAAAAGAGAAGAAAAAAAAATGCAACTAATATTTGAAAGAGTTTTTTAGATTTCTATCTCAAATGCAACATTTGGGTGGTGTTGGCATTTTTGCCACATTAAAAATTTTGACAAATTTTTGCCTAAGTGTGAAGCGCACTTTGCCAACGAAATCATCTGGAGCTTTAGATCAGCGAAACGCATGCAGAAGTGTTGGTATTTTCACGGGACCTAAAAGAGGATGATTAATTGGATGAAATGATATTTAGATATTTCATTATTGTAGATATTTTTGTAAGCTTTTCGGCGATATATTACAATAGGTGATAGGTTCAATGGATCAAAAGTTATGGCCCCGGGAAGCTGTAACACCAAAAATCATTTTTGGGCCAGTTTTCAAGCACATCTAGTGCAAAAATCCCCAACACACATCTCTGGTGTGAAAATCCCTTGCGCACCACCTTTGGTGCGAAAGTCCCCTACGCACCACCTCTAGTGCGAAAGTCCCCTGCGCACCATCTTTGGTGCAAAAATCCCTTGCGCACCACCTCTCGTGCGAAAATTCTCTGTGCACCATCTCTAGTGCAAAAATCCCTTGCACACCACCTCTGGTGCGAAAATCCTTTGTGCACCATCTCTGATGTGAAAATACCTTGTGCACATCTCTAGTGTGAAAATACCTTGTGCACCACCACTGGTGCAAAAATCCTCTGTGCACCATCTCTGGTGCAAAAATCCCTTGCGCACCACCTCTGGTGCGAAAATCCTCTACGCACCATCTCTGGTACAAAAATCCCTTGCGCACCACCTCTGGTGCGAAAATATTTTGCGCACATCTTTGGTGCGAAAATCCCTCCCTTGCGCACCGCCTCTGGTGTGAAAATCTTCTACACACATCTATGGTGGGAAAATCCCTTGCACACCACCTCTGGTGCGAAAATCCTTTACGCACCACCTCTGGTGCAAAAATCCCCTGCGCATATCTCTGGTGCAAAAATCCCTTGTGCACCACCTCTGGTGCGAAAATCCTTTGTGCACCACCTCTGGTGTAAAAATCCCCTGCGCATATCTCTGGTGCGAAAATCCCTTGCGCACCACCTCTGGTGCGAAAATCCCCTGTGCACATCTCTAGTGTAAAATCCCCTACGCACCATATCTAGTGCAAAAATCCCTTGCGCACCACCTCTGGTGCAAAAATCCTCTGCACACCACCTCTGGTGCAAAAATCTCTTACGCACCAACTCTAGTGCGAAAATATCTTGCGCACCAACTCTGGTGCAAAAATCCTCTGCACACAACCTCTGGTGCAAAAATCCCTTGTGCACCACCTCTGGTGCGAAAATCCTCTATGCATCACCTCTAGTGCGAAAATCCCTTGCGCACATCTCTAGTGCAAAAATCCCTTGCGCACCACCTCTAGTGCGAAAATCCCCTGTGCACATCTCTGGTGCAAAAATCCCCTATGCACATCTCCGGTGCAAAAATCCCTTGCGCACCACCTCTAGTGCAAAAATCCTCTATGCACCATCTCTAGTGTGAAAATCTCTTGTGCACCACCTCTGGTGCGAAAATCTCTTTCGCACACCTTTGGTGCAAAAATCCCTTGCGTACACCTCTAGTGCAAAAATCCCTCGCACACCAGCGAAAGTCCCCTACACACCACTCTCGTGCGAAAATCCCTTACGCACCCCTCTAGTGTGAAAGTCCCCTGCGCACCACCTCTATTGTGAAAGTCCCCTGCACACCATCTCTGGTGCAAAAATCCCTTGCGCACCTCCTCTGGTGCGAAAATCCCTTACGCACCACCTCTGGTGCAAAAATCCCCTGTGCACCACCTCTGTTTTTGCCTAGCTAGCATGCATGTTGTACCAATATTGCCATTTGTTTGTCATTCGTTGTGCTCAATTTTCCAAGCGCAGAGTCGTTTTGCACCTAATTTGAGAGCAATGTCTTTTTACTTGTCAAAATTTAGCACTATTTCCAAGGCACCAAGGTGTTGCACTCCATTTCTTGAGTGCAAGGCAAACACGCAATAATTTGATGTGCTTTGACCGTTGACTTTTCAACGTCGATGCACCTCCCAATACCCTAGACGCTTGTGCTTTGCTTTTAGAGCACAAGGCATTTGCGGTTCATTCCTATGCGCTTTGGCCATTGACTTTTCAAAATTAGCGCTATCTTCAGAGTGACAGGTACTTGCACTCTATTTTCAAGCGTTGGGCAGGTTCGAGATAAGTTAGTTCCGCTTCATCCTTTGACTTTTCAACTGCTGCACTGTTTTCAAGGCAGCAAGTGGTTTGGCTGCATTTTTTTGAAGCTCAGGCATTTCTCATCTTTCGGACCAGGTGCATCCTTATCCATCCAAGCGAAGTCGGTCTAGAAAGCTTCTGGGATTGACTTTCCAAGGATGAAGAATCCTATCTTTCACCAGGGCGGTTCCAACAAGCAAGGATACGACACCACTAGCTGAACCTGTCAGAGCATTGAAGGGGTATAGCTACATTCCAGTGAGTCATCAGTTCCAGCCCATGCTCGTCTACTATTTCATAAATGTTTTCCTTGCAAATCTTATCTTGGCTACCACTGCTACATTTTGTAGGTACGCATTAAATATTTCAAGTGGCAAAATTCTCTATATAAGCCGACTATTTATTGTAAAATGATGGATGTTTGCTAGAAGCTTAACGTAATCTGAATTATGCTATCAATACAACTGATGTCTGGCTCTAACTCTGGACTTCTATTTTGTGTGTATGTCTTTTATTGCTTATCTTCTATTAATTCTTTGGTTTATTTGTAGGCTTGAATTCTAGTATCTGGATTTAGCTTCTGATAAAATGGGAACCCTGGAGTAGCCTTGGAGATTACGCATGTTAGATGCCTAGTTTTAATTTCTATTAGTTGTCTGTATTGAGTGCTATTTGATTCATCATGTAGTAGAGTTATCATGTTGTTAGTCCATCACCCCTATTCTATTTGGCTTGTGGCCATATTTCCCACTCCTTTCAGTTATTTAACCTCTTTCTTATTCTCTATCCTCAAATCCCCCTAGTTAGAATAGCAAAGGAACCATCCCCTCTCAAGATATTGACACAGGAGGCATTTCTTCCTCTTGGCCTTTCAATGTTGGTCGGGTCTAGGGTGCATGAATAGACCAATTCATATCTAATGCAGATCTCTAACCAATAGTTTCGGGCACGCCCGATGGGACGAACATTCTCCATGTTTTAAGGAAGCTTGAGTTTGGTGAATCTCTAGCTTACCTTCATCTAGCAAAATCACCTGGTGACTCTGTTAAGTGGAAGATCCGGGTCTCATGACCGGTGGATCCTTTTTATGCTGAAATAAGACACCTTAGAGGAATTAGGGTTTGGTGAGTAGCCTTGACCTCACAAGCGGAGAAAATAATATTCACCTGTGACTCCGACTCAGCAGCAAGGATCATGATCTCTGAAGACCACAGCTATAATGACACAGGTATGCTATCCCAGCTGGGATGATCCTGGCCCTTTGAATCTCCAAAGTCAGCATGAGATTCCCAAAAGTGCCCTGAAGACCCTAACAAAATACAATGGCACTGAGGGAATGGCTCGAGAGCACCTTGAAGATGTTACTCCTATAGCGACCCTCCATGGCATAACCCACGAAAATATCATGATCAAAATTTTGGTCCTATCTCTGGAAGGAAGGGCGCTGCAGTGGTAAAAAATACTTGGACATAAGAGCATCTGCTCATGGGCGGACCTAGTGGGAGCACTAGTCAACACATTTGATGGCTCTCAATATCCATTTCAACTTTTGATGCACCTCTCCACCATCACGAGAGCACCTCTAGAGAGCATCATAGATTTCAATTTTTGATTTTGGAGGAGTTGGAGGAGAATTCCAGATAAAATCTAGCTGACACCCGCCCAGGCCCACCTCTATTATGTTTGGGCTTTCCACTCGAACATAAGCCTCCTCCTACTGCAATCTGGGGAACAAATATTCCCTCAAATATTTCAAGAAGCAATACAAGTATAGCAGCTCCTGCTTCAATCAAGAAAAATACAATGGAGAGAACCCGCTTCCCCATCACTTCTTTCGGTGGTTGCTACCCCTGTCTATTTTGCATAGTATTCACCAAACTGTGAGAAGACCTAGAATGCAGCTGTGTGGATTCCTCAAACTGTGAGAAGACCTAGAATGCAGCTGTGTGGATTCCTCAAACTGTGAGAAGACCTGGAATGCAGATGTGTGGAGCACAAGCAATGGATCTCATCCAAGGCCAACAAAGGGAATATGCAAGCATTGCTCCAACAATGAACAATATGGTTGCTTGCAGTTTCCATCAAGATATGGACCAAGAAGGGGAACAAGCTCAAGTGGCAGATTTTAAGAGCGAAGAAGACACAATTTTGCACCCTTTTTGTATCCCTGAGTATAGCACGCAAGTACTTGATCGAGACTCAATAAGCATACCTCTTCAGGAAGTTGGTCCTGGGGAGATCTTGACAGTAGGGCTATCGTCGAAAAAATCCTCTTGTCACATCAAGGAGTTAGAGGAGCACGTACCCAAGATCCTACAATCGGTACTCGAAGAAGGCTCCCATGTGGTAAATCTCTTTGCCACATTATTCATTAATTGTATAAGTGTTGGCAAGCATGATAACCTGCCACGTTGCATCCTATTCGCAACCTAGCAAACTTTGGGAGACCAACCAAACTTTTGTACCAACCAGATTTGGTACGGATACTACAGATTCACTAGGTAGGTGCCCAACACCAATTTTGTGGTGGCAACATACCAATCATGACGCAAAATTTTGTGTAAATAATGTAAATAGGTCGACTGATAAATAAGGTGGGGAAAGCAAAGTGGTATGATTTGGCATCACCAGATCTGGCTGACTCAAAGTGGAAGGTACTTTTTTTTTTTTACGTTTTGTTGTGACTCTGTTGCCCAATGGATTAAAGGCCTGGGATATTTGCATTGAGGTAGGCTCAATGCCCCGCGAGCCACCAAAAATGTTGGCATTTTTGCCACATTAAAAATTTTGACAAATTTTTGCCTAAGTGTGAAGCACACTTCGCCAGTGAAATCATCTAGAGCTTTAGATCAATGAAACGCATGCAAAAGTGTTGGCATTTTTGCAGGCCCTAAAAGATAATTATTAATTGGATGAAACGATCTTTAGATATTTCATTATTGTATATCTTTTTGTGAGCTTTTCGACGATATATTACAATAGGCGATCGGGTCAACGGATCAAAAGTTATGGCCCTGGGAAGCTATAACACCAAAAATCATTTTCGGGCCAGTTTTCAAGCACATCTGGTGCGAAAATCCCCAGCACACATATCTGGTGTGAAAATCCCTTGTGCACCACCTCTGGTGTGAAAGTCCCCTACGCACCACCTCTGGTGCGAAAATCCCTTGTGCACCACCTCTGGTGCAAAAATCCCTTGCGCACCACCTCTGGTACGAAAATCCTCTACGCACCATCTCTGGTGCGAAAATCCCTTGCGCACCACCTCTGGTGCGAAAATCCCTTGCGCACCATCTCTGGTGCAAAAATCCCCTATGCACATCTCTGGTGCGAAAATCCCTTGTGCACCACCTCTGGTGCGAAAATCCTCTGCGCACCATCTTTGGTGCAAAAATCCCTTACGCACCACCTCTGGTGCAAAAATCCCTTACGCACATCTCTAGCGCACCACCTCTGGTGCGAATATCCCGTGCGCACATCTCTGGTACGAAAATCCCCTACGCACCACCTCTGGTGTAAAAATCCTCAAAGCACCACGTCTGGTGCGAAAATTCCTTGCACACCACCTCTGGTGCGAAAACCCCCTGCGCACATCTCTAGTGTGAAAATCCTTTGCGCACCATCTCTGGTGCGAAAATCCCTTGCGCACCACCTCTGGTGCGAAAATCCCCTGCGCACCACCTCTGGTGCGAAAATCCCCTGCGCACCACCTCTGGTGCAAAAATCCCTTATGCACCACCTCTGGTGCGAAAATCCCTCGCGCACCAGCGAAAGTCCCCTGCACACCACCACTGTTGCCGCCTAGCTAGCATGCATGCCATTCTGGTACTGCCATTTGTTTGCCATTTGTTGCGCTCAGTTTTCCAAGCGCAGAGTAGTTTCGCACCTGATTTGAGCGCAATGCCTTTTGACTTGTCAAAATTCAGCACTGTTTCCGAGGCACCAAGGTGTTGCGCTCCATTTCTTGAGCGCAAGGCAAATGCGCAATAAGTTGATGCGCTTCGGTCGTTGACTTTTCAACGTCGACGCGCCTCCCAATGCCCCAGACGCTTGCACTCTGCTTTTCGAGCGCAAGGCATTTGCGCTTCATTCCTATGCACTTTGGTCGTTGACTTTTCAATGCCAACGCTATCTTCGAGTGTCGAGTACTTGCACTCCGACGATATATTACAATAGGCGATCGGATCAACGGATCAAAATTTATAGCCCCAGGAAGATGTAACACCAAAAATTATTTTTGGGCCAGTTTTCAAGCACATCTGGTGCTTGAAAATCCCCAGCACACATCTCTAGTGCAAAAATCCCTTCTGCACCACCTCTGGTGTGAAAGTCCCCTGCGCACCACCTCTGGTGCAAAAATCTCTTGTGTACCACCTCTGGTGTGAAAATCCCTTGCGAACCACCTCTAGTGTGAAAATCCTCTACGCACCATCTGTGGTGCGAAAATCCCTTACGCACCATCTCTGGTGCAAAAATCCTCTGCGCACCATCTCTGGTGTGAAAATCCCCTATGCACATCTCTGGTGTGAAAATACCTTGTGCACCACCTCTGGTGCAAAAATCCTCTACGCACCATCTCTGGTGCGAAAATCCCTTGCGCACCACCTCTGGTGCGAAAATCCTCTGCGCACCACCTCTGGTGCGAAAATCCCTTGCGCACATCTCTGGTGCGAAAATCCCCTGCAAACCACCTCTAGTGCGAAAATCCCCTGCGCACCACCTCTGGTGCGAAAATCCCCTGCGCACATCTCTGGTGCGAAAATCCTCTACGCACCACTTCTGGTGCGAAAATCCTTTGCACACCACCTCGCAGTGCGAAAAATCCCTTGCGCACCACCTCTGGTGCGAAAATCTGTTGTCGCCTAGCTAGCATGCATGCCATTCTGGTACTGCCATTTGTTTGTCATTTGTTGCGCTCAATTTTCCAAACGCAGAGTAGTTTCGCACCTAATTTGAGTGCAATGCCTTTTGACTTGTCAAAATTCAGCATTGTTTCCAAGGCACCAAGGTGTTGCACTCCATTTCTTGAGCGCAAGGCAAATGCACAATAAGTTGATGCGCTTCGGTCATTGACTTTTCAACGTCGACGCGCCTCCCAATGCCCCAGACGCTTGCGCTCTGCTTTTCGAGCGTAAGGCATTTGCGCTTCATTCCTATGCGCTTTGGTCATTGACTTTTCAATGCCAGCGCTATCTTCAAAGTGCCAGGTACTTGCACTCCATTTTCAAGCTTCGAGTAGGTTCGAGACAAGTTAGTTGCGCTTCGTCCTTTGACTTTTCAACTGTTGCACTGTTTTCAAGGCAACAAGTGGTTTGGCTGCATTTTTCGAAGCTCAGGCATTTCTCATCTTCCGGACCAGGTGCATCCTTATCCATCCAAGCGAAGTCGGTCTAGGAAGCTTCCGGGATTGACTTTTCGGGGATGAAGAATCCTATCTTTCACCAGGGCGGTTCCAGCAAGCAAGGATACGGCGCCACCAGCTGAACCTGTCAGAGCATTGAAGGGGTGTGGCTACATTCCAATGAGTCATCAGTTCCAACCCATGCCCGCCTACTATTTCATAAATGTTTTCCTTGCAAATCTTATCTTGGTTGCCACCGCTACATTTTGTAGGTGCGCATTAAATATTTCAAGCGGCAAAATTCTCTATATAAGCCTGCTATTTTATTGTAAAACGATGGATGTTTGCTAGAAGCTTGATGTAATCCAAATTTTGCTATCAATACAGTTGATGTTTGATTCTAACTTTGGACTTCTATTTTGTGTATGTCTTCTATTGCTTATCTTCTATTAATTCTTTGTTTTATCTGTAGGCTTGAATTCTAGTATCTGGATTTAGCTTCTGATAAAACGGGAACCCTGGAGTAGCCCTGGAGATTACGCATGTTAGATGCCTAGTTTTAATTTCTGTTAGTTGTTTGTATTGAGTGTTATTTGATTCATCATGTAGTAGAGTTATCGTGTTGTTAGTCCATCACCCCTATTCTATTTGGCTTGTGGCCATATTTCCCATTCTTTTCAGTTATTTAACCTTTTTCCTGTTCTCTATCCTCAAATCCCCCTAGTTAGAATAGCAAGGGAACCAACCCCTCTCTGAAGATTGACACGTGAGGCATTTATTTCTCTCGGCCTTTCAATGTTGGTCGGGTCTAGGGCACATGAATAGACCAATTCATACCTAAGGCAGATCTTTGACCAATAGGTGGTTGTTGCATTTGGTTTGAATCTTAAAAAAAGAACAAAAAACATGCTTGAAACAAAAAAAGAGAAAAACAAAAAAAAGTTATAAAGAGTTTTTCTTACCTTAAATGAATCAATTAGGCAACTGGTGGTGGTTGCTAGATTCTTTTAAATTGCAAAAAAACTATGTCAAGATGCACTTTAGTGTTTTCTTTGGTGTGGTAGGTAGGCAAAGCTCTCTCTCCAGTTTGCAACAAACAAAATGAAGCAAAATGAAAAAAAAAAAAAAGCTTTTTATTTACGTTTCTCTAACCTATCTTGCATCGGCTGAGTTTTTGATTGGGACTAGACAAGTTTTTCAAAAACTTGCAAGTCCCGAATGCTTGATGAGGTTTTGAAAAACTCGGCTGAGTCTTGAAAACTTACAAGTCACAAGCCCACGCAACTGAGACTTGGACTCGAACTCGACAAAAATTGCTGAGTTCTTTTACTACGGTAAAAACTACATATGGGGCTAACCATCCCCCTCATTTGTGCCAAAATGCACACATTTGTCACCTCTCCCTATTGGAAAGGGGATATGGAAGGATTCTCTTCTTGTTTGTATTGACTCCATCTAGGCATCTACTACCATGTTCCATTTGCCACCCAAAATGAGCTTCAATGCTCAGTACACAAGCCCACCACGTACCAAAGCATCAAAATGGTAACACTTCTCACATTCCACAAGTGGAAGGAAATGATTGCCTTCTGCGACACAATCATTTCCTTATTAACACACATGACCACCCACCACATACCAAAGCATCAAAATGGTCAACACTTCTCACATTCCACAAGAGGAAGGAAATGATTGCCTTCTGCCCCACAATCATTTATTTATTAACACGCACGACCACCCACCACATACCATGGACATTTGAGCCATATTACCATCAATGTCCTTGCAATTAGGTTGTGATTGCACGTACACATTCAAAACAAAGACTTTAGACATTGTGCCTTGGGACATCAAATTGTTGCATAAGAAAAACAAGCATGAAATTTGGTTAGAAACAAAATTAATAAGCTGAAATACGTGACTAAATATTAAAGATGAGATTGGATTGATATAGAATTGTTAAACTACTTTTTAATCGGTACATGTGTCAAGTCTCACAGATGATCAAGTCATTGCTCTTGTTTTTGAGCTAACGCTGGGACTGGAGGAGATCACCACCTTAACAAATTTTAGCTTGGTCGGCTTGCAAAATCTAAGCATATGGTTACATCTTTTATTCTTTAGAATTAATACATGATAGCATGAATTACATAAATCCATAAAGCACAAGCTTCTGCCAGCACAGCACTGCCTTTTAAGATGTATTGTTTCTCTTGAAATTGAAAGTACTTATATCATACAATATGCAGCCACATACAAGAGAGTAATTTACGAGATCAAATTTCAGCATCATTTCACCAGGACATAACAGTATAAGATAATTTAAATTACATTTCCTTTTGAATTCTACACATGCATACTTTTTGGATAAAAATTTGTGAGGATCTAATCTTAGAACCTCAGTTATATAAAGTTGTGTTGATTGCAAAGATAAAGAATTAAAATACAACTCTTTTTTTAGAGAGGCTTATGCACTTCAAAAATTGCAGAGCCCAAGAAAATGATTACAGCCATCTGGTCTCAGGTTTGAGATCATATGATGCCGACCAAATTCTACAACATAATATTTCCATACACATTCAACAAAGTGATCCGCACTCATGTTCAACCATGTTTCCTTGGTTTCTGGATCCAATTTGTGAACAAGAAAAACTTTAAGCTCACTTTCCTTTCCACGGATTGCTATAACCTTCATAATCTTGATGTACAAACAGTGGCATAGCATTTCAGTGAAACAACTTGGTTTGCACTACACCGAAGTCTGATAATTTAGCCTTCTTCAGAACACATAAATGGTGCACAGCACATTGAAATATCTATGCCTGCAACCTCCATAGCATTGCAAACCCACTCTGGAACATCCCCATTTGGGAACTGCAAAAGGCACATATTAGCATATATGTCAATTCAATTTTATTTTTCTTTTCCAAGGAATACTAAACTAAGGTTTGACCAAGAATTAACTTAAACAAATTACTAAAAGGTAATGATGATAATGCTTCATATATATGCAAAGCACAGAATTGTATTCCAAGGAATATCAACGACAACATAATTAGAGAAAGATTCACCTGCAAACAACCTCTATTAAGAAAGCTACAATCAAGCCACCATTAACTTCAGAGCCTATTGCTTGCTTAGAACAAAAGCAATGCATTCCAAAAACACTAGCGAAGTCAAAAAGAGTAAAGATTCATTGTAATATCTGGTGTGGTGGAATCCTCCCTTATTATACCATATGTATGATAACTCTATAGTATACATATATAATCTTACAATATAAATTTAACTACCTTATTAAGAACCTATTATAACGTTATCTATTAAAAGATAGGCAGCAGGGCTCGTGACACAATAAATTATACCCCATAAATTATATATATATATATATATATATATACACCCCTCAACTATCTAAGGAGAGAGCATCCACTTATCTTCAATTTATACTATATATTATATATTGAATCCTTCATGGATTCCATGTAAAAGACATACTTCCACAGGGCAAGTATACAACTTTGGTTAAATAGATTTTGCAATCATATGAAATAGTTTTGTTTTCCGTGTAAGATCCAAATAAAATATATGATGTACCAAATTGTACAGATGAGAATGTACACGAATGCAGTAGACTCATCCTACACAGTGTGATGTTCTAGTATTGAGGGCATCATGTACTCCAACATGCATAAGTGCTTTTATATTCATCAAAACTAATTTAGTTTTTTGCAGGAGGGCTGTTACGAGGACATAAGTGGATACAAAGGAAAGAAAATGTGAAGGCAAATTAAAAGATCCTTATGATTACTTGAAATATGCAACTGTTTCCTTGAATCCTTATGAGAGCTTTATGTCCATTGCATAAGAACATAATTGTGTGTTGACCTAAATGTTTGAGTAGAAGTAAAGAAGAAACATAATAAATTCCTTAGGGTTATAGTAAATTTAGGAGATGAAGTTGGCATCTTGGCTTTGTGCAGACACAAGCAAAGGCAAAATATGTGAGTGGTGCACAACCTGCACATTTGAAACAATTTTGATTTAGGGCAACAAATGTTGAAAATTCGAGTCCTAAGGTTGGAAAAGGTGTACTAAAAAAAGCAAAAAATTATTCCTATAGTCCAAAAACAGGAAAACGTGTTTTCCCACAATGCTTTTTATCAAAAAATACTCTGTTAGGATCATACATGCCATATAGTATTTTATTTGAAAATATATCTGAATTTTCACACAAGGGCAACATATATCTCAATGCAAATTGAGGACAAAATATCAGAAAGCAATTGAAATGGAAAATCTATGGTGTATACCTGGGTTCGTAGAAACCCTTGCACAAACCTACAAAATTAGGAAAATATAAAAGTAAGAAATTCCTTTTCTACATGCATGTCATGTATACACAAGTTTCTACTTACAAATCAACTAGAAAATATTTCACATCATCTGTTAAAAGAGACATTTATAAATCAGAAAATGCATCATTATATATCATGTCAGACAAGTCAAACATTCCTAGAGACGATAACAAACAGACCAAACATACTCAGGAAAATGGCCTTCAAGAATAGAGGTGTGCAAGTCCTTGCTAAGCTGCAAAGTTAAAACATGGATAACCTTTTAGTTCACATTCCCTTCACCATTTAAGTGAACTCACAAACCAGAAAATTAAGCAGATAATTCACCTTCATCATGTAAGCCAAATTGTGATATGAAAGCAATTGAGAACCCATTGCATCCTTTGTTACGAGGCTATGAATATATGCCCTTGAATAGCGTTTGCAAACCTGCATACCCCATCCAATATTACAATGAATTGAGAAATAAAAGAAAGGGAAATAAAAACCCTCGTAACCTCCAAGTTTTCCCAGTAAGCTTTCTTTACTTCACACACTGAATTAATATTTAACTTACGAAACAAGAACATGTGGGATCTATTGGCCGGCAGTCAGATGCCATTGCTGCATGTTTCAACTTAAGAAGCCCCTGCAGACATGAATAAAGGTTGATTTCATATAAGCATTGTGTATAATTTAAAAAGAGTCGAGCCCCTATCAACCTAGAATTTTGCATAAATAGTTTCCTAGTCAACAGTATCCAAATTTGGCTGATATTTTGTTAAAGTTTATCTTTTTCTGTATCTATGAATGCATATATAGTAAAAAGTATCATACATTTTACACAATTGAATTTAAATTGTGAAAAGGTTCCATAATTTCTTTTATTTTATAATTGTACTTGAAATCTTATTTGTGTGCATGTTTATAAAAAAAAATTCCGGTCCCCTTGACTGAGGGCAGCTAGGAAAGCACTCGTGTATGTCGGGTGAAATCTTTGTGTCATAGATGTATTTTTAACCACACCCATGAATATGAAACTCATTTTTGGGAAGAGAGGTTTCTCCTCTATAAAGTATGCACTCCCATTCCTCAACGGTCAAATTCAACTACACTCAGGTAAAAACTGAGAAAAATGACCAACACTTTTTTGACTAGAGAGTCAAGAATTCGATCAACGGAGTCAAACTACCAAAAACTTAAGCTGCAGAAAGAAATGACCCAGATTTTGAATGTACAACTACTGCATATGCATGTGTACGCATTTTGTCAGATTTTAAATATTCTATTCGAGTTTGCTGAGTTTTCCTTAAGTGACAAGCTATTTCTTTTTTTTTTTATTGGTAAAAGGGGTTTTGAAAGGATCCCGTAACCTTTTACAAAGAGAAGAAGGTTGGGAGAAGAGTTCCCAACCAAAAAATAGCTGAAGAAACAGACCCTCTGTGGGTTATTGGAGAAAAACAGCTAAACCAGTAAAATTTGAATCAGGGCCATCCCGCCCAAAACCATACAAAGGATGGAAAATTTAAAACAGGGCCATCCCGCCCAAAACCATACAAAGGATGGACAAGGCCATCCCACCCAAAATTTAAAATTGAAATTTGAAAATGAAGCAGGAAAAACAAAAAAAATTGAAATTTGAAAATCGTTCCCGCCCACGGGCGGCCAGGGACGCAGTTGTAGGACGCAGACTAGGAAGCATCTACAGGACGCAAACCAGGACGTCGACTAGGATGCAATCCATGAAGCAACAACTGGCCAGGATGTCGATCAAGATGCAAACCGGGAAGCAACGACAGGAAAGTGAACAATGTGCAGCAATAGGACGCGGTCCAGGAAGCAACAGGAACCTAGGGATGCCACAACACAAGCCTAAAAAGTGGAACAGCAATCCTGAGGATCTCCTCAGGCTAGGAGATCCTCTTGCACACAAAGGTGAACTTCAAGGAAGCCAGAAGACCCGAGGAAATGAAGGCCCGCAAAACCTAGGGGAAGAGCAAAGATGGGCAGGAAGATTCCAAGGATCCAAACCTGGAGGAGTCAGGATAAACTAAAGCTGCCGAAAAAGCACAGGTCCACTCCCCAAAGACCGAAGGATGCAGTATGGTACCCCGAGCAACCAAAAAGGATCTAGAACCCTCCATCCCTGCAGACGAATAACTTCAAGGACTGAACCTGGGAAGCCAATGGATCCACTCAATAGCATTCAAAACGCAAGGCCACCCTCGAAGCCAAGAAGAAAGATCTGAGTGTACACCAAAAGGATCAGGTCCAGCAGTAAGAAGCCCCCGAACAGGAGCCCGAAAATGAAGCCCACCCATGAGAAGGGACCACCAACGAGCACCCATCCACGACCCATATCTGGAGGAGTCAGGATAAACCAAAGTTGCCGACAAAGCACAGGTCCACTCCCCAAAGACCAAAGGATGCAGTATGGTACCCCAAGCAACCAAAAAGGATCTGGAACCCTCCATCCCTGCAGACGAATAGCTTCAAGGACTAAACCTGGGAAGCCAATGGATCCACTCAATAGCATTCAAAACGCAAGGCCACCCTCAAAGCCAAGAAGAAAGATGTGAGTGTACACCAAAAGGATCAGGTCTAGTAGCAAGAAGCCCCCGAACAGGAGCCCGAAAATGAAGCCCACCCACGAGAAGGGACCACCAACGAGCACCCACCCACGACCTCACCACTCTGCACGAACCAAAGGGACTCTGGCCTCTGGCACCAAGAAGAACACCACCACTGTTGGAACTAGAGAAAGAAATCTCTGCAAGCCATCGAAGCTAGGAAACCCAACACAACCATGGGGCCAAAAGCAGCCAGGGGATCAACAACTAGAAATTTCCACGGAGTCAAAGGCAGCCAAGGGAACACCCTCAGATAGCTGTAACAAAACACCATACCACTGTATGTGTTCTCGCAAATTCACCCCAGCGGGTTTGGGTCAGTAGATGGCCCTTTCCCCTCCTTGGAAAGCCAAAAAAACATGAAACTACTGAACCCAAAAGAAGTGTTGCACCATCCAACCAAGTCCCCAGAACTGACAACGATCCATGAAACGCAACCAGCAAGACCCCCAGCAAGCAAAACACCCTGGACACGGGCCACAACAGAGAACTAAGCATGACTAGCAGCCAGATCCAGAGTGGGAGAACAGGAGGCCTCCCACTAAAAAAGTTTTAGAGCGCCAGAGCCGGAGCAGGAGGCCTTCGTGACAATCTAATTCTTAGGCTTTATCTTTCCAAGTTGTTTCTGGGTGAGCAATGCAACTTTGTCAACTGCTGTGTTGATATAACATGTTAAAGCCACGAGTATTTCATCTGAAGAAAATCTGGATAAACAGAATGTACGCTTAGGAGTTCAATGAAGCTTTGCCAGCAAATGCCCATAGACAAGAATAAGAAGATCATAGAAAATATTGAGAATTCTTCCAAAAGTGAAGCTGCCTTTACTACAGTGGGACTGGTTATCCCTTAAGTCAATAGCTGGTTGTGTTTAGGAATAGATCTCCTGTACCATCCATATTGTATCTAATACCTATAGCATCCAATCCTAAGGTAGCTCCAGGATTGCCAAAGACATTCTCAGCCATGTGGCACTGCAATATTAGGATATTTGCGATACATTATTAGGTGATGAAAAAATAACTAATACTGATAATCATTTGGATTGTGAACAGTATCATAAGGTCAGACATTATCCTAGGAAATCATCTGCTTTTCCCATAATGTGACCAGATGTCTCCTAATAAGGTCAGTAAGTTAGTTTAATTATCAGGCAAAGTTCTCTTTATCTGCTACTTGATCATGTTTAATATCCACAATGTTCTGCCTCAATTATTTTATAAAATTATTACAATGATATGAACCATTTGGAACTTTTGGTTTGGGGTCTTGATTTTTAACTACAGATGTAGCAACAATAATGGGAAACCCATTGCATTCTGAATTGAAGTTGCTTCTTGTTTCAATCTTCTATAACACATAATACGTTGTCTTTTGTACACAAACAAATATTGTTGATACAATTACAGAAATAAAAGTAGCAGTAAGAGTCAAAATAAAAGTAGCAGTAAGAGTCAAATAGTGCAAGCAATATCATGAATTCCAGGGCATGTTAATCAACAATTATTGACATGTATTAAACGCCAATTAAAAAAGAATAGTTTTTAACGTCCACAAGGCCATAGGCCACATGGGACAATCCTCTTGGAGGATGTTGTTTACCAAATATATATTTATCCAACCATACTCCACTTATAGGAGCATGGTGTGCAAATCTACCCGATTTCGGATACAACAAGAAATGGCTTCAGCTTTGAGTTAATGCTCTAACATACCAACCTCGGGAACAAGAGCAGTGCCAAAACGTGCTGTACGAGTGGGATAAACACAATCATACATGTCAGCACCTAAAGCACTGCAAACAACAATATCAAGAGGATAGCCTACGCCCTGCAAACAAAAATGATAGAAGAAAATGGAATAGAAAGGCATCAAATTCATAATATCATAGATTATAATGGACAACTGTAAATTACCTTCATTCATAAAGCCGAAATAACTCAAAAACCGCTGAAAGCAGCTAATACAAGGAAATAATACCATTACATAACGTGGCTTGTCCTCTGGCAGACCAGCTGTACATTGTGCAACAACACGCCAAAATGAGTCCTTGTTTTCTCCTCCTGAAAGCCCGCCAATGGCATAACTATGACAGAAACCAGCAAACTCCAAATTAGCTATGGACAAGTTCAAAGTATCACGATTTGCAAAAGCCTCCATAAGATTATTTGATGACTTTGACATCATCATGATCATTGTCTAGAGTACAAGAAAATTAGTCCTAATTAGATATTCTGACTAACACCACCCTAAAAATTAAATGAACTCTATCTGTTTATAAAATAAGAGTAACAATGGAAACATCATTCTGCACGTAGTGTGTATTACAGTGGTCGTCAATGTTTATCTATTAGGCTTATGTTTATCTGTTACTCATTGCATTTATCATTTCTATTGTCTGGGTTGTATCCCTGAACGCTATCTATTCAAGCTTATCATACAGCATCTACAATTTTCTGGCATTTCCTATGTAACTTTGAATATTGATAAAATTGTGAATCCAAAATAAAGTACACATACCCAGGCAAGTCCCGTTCCACAAGACCTTTGACACAAATATCTCTGCACCAAACATGACAGCAAGACATTATCGACTGACTTTTCATTTTTTAACTAACGAAATGCAATATCTGCAACCCTCCATTATGAATTTAATCTATTGCATTGCACGGATATAAAGTTGAACTTGGCCTTATACCTTAAAACAGGATCCAATCCCCCTTGTACGATACCAAACAAATTTTGATCTGCTGGCCTTTGATGGGCTGTTATATGAGAAAACACAGGATGTCTCAGCTACCATAATGGTTGATAATTAGGTTATAAGAAATAAAATAAAATAAGCACACACTTGTCAAAAACCATTACCATTATTAATAACTCATTGTCAATAAAATTTCATCATATTATAGTAGTTGAATTTCAGTGAAAAATGCGAAACTTTAGTAACTACCAGTCACAAAGCAAGACATAACTAATGCTTTGAAATAAAATAAAATTGCAATTTTTATAGAGAGCCAATAAAATTAATTTAGCAAAACACATTAGTGTTTTAGAAAAAGACAAAAATAGGCCCCTCAACGTTCCAGAAGTACTTTATGTTTATAGCACTTAGTTATGATAAACTGGTGTGCATTTCACTTGTCATTACACCAGTAATCTAGCTAGATCAAAATCCACACCTTTTCTACTGAAACATTTTTCTTACCGCTAAATTCATATGCAGTTCCTAAGAATATTGCATTTGCGTTTTTATTAGACTTTCTTGAAAAGTTTAACCTAAAATTGCAGCTTCCTAAGCTAGCCACTTGGCATTTTCATTCCTCTTTGATCTCCTCAATAAGACTGAAACATTAGGCAGAAAGACAATAGAAAATACCAAAAGGGACAAACCAACTTGAAAGTAACAGAAAAGCAGGGTATTATTTTAAAAATCCATAAAAAAACATATCAAACTCATTGCTCAAAATAGCCTATATCACATGGTAAAACAGATTGTTCAAATCTGTACAATTGGAAATCCATTTGTGCTCAATAACCTTCAGAAAGTATTCTATTTACATCCAGCCTCTCATCATTAACATTTTAATTTTAAGAAAAATCTTACCAGCTATGCATCGATCAATCCATCTAAGTGTACGATACATTGCCTCCTCAACTCTAGGTCCAGTAATGGTGGTTCTCACAACATCATCAAGGGCCATAATTATGTCTGCTCCAATTTTATTCTACATAGTGTTAGACAAAATGCATCCATAAGTTGCTTCATAAATTATTGATATGTGGTTCCCAATGACTAACATGATAAAGTTCTGGAGAAAAGGAGTATAACCAAGTTCATGAAAGTTTGATTAATACTGTACCTCTTGAAAAATACACCACAGTTGAAATCAAATGAGATTACTTAGAGGCAAGAGGAAGGAAAAAAATGAAACAGATAATTTTGGAGGTAATGATTCAAGTAAAGCGGCTGGAGTTATCAACATTATGCATGATGAAGGCAATCTAAGATGATGAAGTGAATGAAACATCGATGGATAACAGTAAAAGCATGATCCGTTGGCTATGTTTATTCAATTGGTTCATGAAAAATAGGAGATTAAATTTTAGTATCTCCATGCTCAACAAATATGAAGATATAGCCCACTCATCCACCAAAGAAAGAAAGGCAAGGAACCATTACATCAGTCATAATAAATCATGAGTTTGATGCTCATAATTCCATCTTCGAAAATGTATTTAATAAAAGTATATAGGTGACTATGATTGCTAAAGAGCAGTTGATGGGAGAACTTCACAAACAATACATGGAGTGGACAAGGTGTATTCAATTTACTTAAAACCATATTACAACTATTTAAATAACAAGAATCAATAGTTGTGAATGGACAAGCATGGCTGAGTGACACGGTTTACAAGTTTGGGTGATTTTACCTTTCCCGCATCCAAAGCAATAAAGCATACCACATCTAAAAGCCATTTAGTAAAGGACTTGACACAAAGCATTGGATACTAGCAAATTAGTTCTTAAAAATATGCATCTCTCTTAGCATCAACAGCAAATCTCCTCTGCAAATAAATGAAGATATCCAGGGATTCAAATGATGAAGAAAGGTCTTTTGGTATCCAAATGACTGAATAACAGGGTCAAATGGATGTTGGAAACAAGAAACATGGCATACAAATATGACAGAGTTCGAGAAGGATCAGGAATGCTTTTGGAAAATGTAAGGTGAGACAAAAGATGCCTCAAACCACCGTAGTCACAATACCAATGCACGCATCTAAGAGCGCCATTTAGACAATTCCAGAATCCTTCAGATATAAAACTGATTGACATCACTATAATTTATTCCATTGGGGCCAAAGTTAAATCATGCCCTGACAAGTTTTGGAGGTCACTGGCAAATTTCGAAGTTCATGGCTGAACTGGGCTCCCAAAATGGACTTTGGGGCCAACCAATGAGGAACATCTGCAACCAGCCAGTGCCCAATGCCAGTTAGTGGGGAAGCTCATTGAAACCGACATGGAGGCCTCATTGCACCAATAGAGTGCTCACCATCAACAACAAACATAAACTTTTCATGGACAGTTGGCACTTGACTGAGCCTTGAGAAGGGTGCCAAGCCAACTTCTTGGGATCCCACACTATCAGGAGACTGAAAGAGGACATATCAGTAGCTACATTACTTGAAACAATGAGGAGGTTGTGCACACTGAATCCATGAGGTTGTGCTTTGAGCAACAATGAGGAGTTTGAGAGGTCATTCATGTCAATAGAACAGAGCAAGGGTTCTAGGCATGGAAACACACAAAGGATGTCATCATAAACATCTCCTATGCAAGGGAAATGTACAAGAATGCTCCAAAGGTCACACCTTGCTTGCTCTAAAGCTTTTTCTCATTAAGTTTTCCTACTGCCATGGTTTGTCCATGTAAATGTGATGTCTAGTTCTACCATCTGATGCAGAGGTTTTTTATTAGACATTCACATATACTGACTCCGTTGGTGCATGGATAAATGTTAAATAGCAATTTACAGATTTGATTGCATAATTGTTTATTAAATAGAAACTAGTAAGTATTGCTTCACTAGTCACAAGCAAATAGGACTGAAATCACACTTCAATGATGTTGTAGATCTCTTTGATGAACTCAAAACAGCAATTTCAGATCTGATTTCATCTTAAGCAAGCATATTTCATGATTATGGGGTTTTATGACCTTGACATGAAAGGGCAAAGAGCAGGGTCAAGAAGAATTGGTCCCAAGGAGACTCTGAGATCAAAGTTAAGAGCTGCAAAGAGAGAGAACAATCTATGGCACAAGCTAGGGATCCACATTTAAGTACCATGGAACAGAATCGAGCTTGCTCAACTTATTACTGCTCAAGCAAGTTTCATGGACCAGATGTAGGATTTTGCGGCAACCATACAAAGCAAAGAGCCAAAAGACAGCAGGACATCAAATTGGAGTGACAAGAAGGCTGGAAATGAAGGCAAAAAGGATGCAAACTAACAGGATAGGATGAACCAATCAGTTCTGCACCTTAAAAGAAAAACTGAAGATCAAAACTTGTGAAGGTCAATGGAATGTACGTGAACTGGAGAGCAGGTTTGACGAACTGGGACTTTTATTTAAGGTCCATTGGTACTCAAATTAGCAAAAGGATCTGTTTTGCTATGTTGAAAATAGTGCAGCATGCTTTCACATTACGAAGCAGTCATGTTGAAGACCTCAAAAGAAACAAGGAATCTATAAAGATGAATTGCAAGACTTTATGGGATTGATCACAAGGTAATTCTACCCTCTCAGCTATGAAGAAATGAAATGAAATATTATAAATGACCCAAGGGACTATAAGGACAATAATGGCTGCCAGCTAGTAGGCTAAAAAGCCCAACAAAGAAAAGAACTAAGATAAATACATGATGAAACCTGACAACTAGGCCAAAGAGAAAGGGAAAATAAAAGGGAGGGCAGGGGGGGAGGGCTGCAGTCCAAAAGAGAGGAGTGCACGCCAAGAAGAACGGAGAGAGAGGAGGGGGAGGGAACAGCCCAAGCAAGAACCCCCCAGAAATTAATATCTCCCAATAGTCGAGGCCGAAGTACCAGAGCTCAAGAAGTCCATGATATGTCTCTGCCCATTGCTAGTTCGGAACCCTGACAAATTGTGGGTGCGCTGTCTAGTGACCCTGCTTCTGTCCGAACTGGATGATGTGGGGCGTTTCCAACCGGAGTCACCTGGTCTGTTGGAGCTGGTGAAGTATGTTGTGATGAGCCGATGTTGAGGAGGGTGAGATCCATTTGGAGAAAAGACCACCACATACATTTGTTTGTAAAAAAACTTGAATCAAAGTGTAGATGATTAGACTGCTGAGTTCCATACTAACGCAATTTACTTGGATATTTCTACCAAGGATTTTAGCATGGTTATTAAGTACCTTAGAATACCACAAAGCTATCTTGAAGCAAGTGTAGTTCTTTGATCCAAAAACATTTGATCAAGCTAGCATCCATGCCAACAACTTGGAATCAAGACAAATATCCAAAGTTCAAGCAGGTAATGCCAAGCCAAGGCAAGACAAAAAACAAGTCCAACAATAAGAAAAGAAAGCTGCTATAACAACACGAGGGAAAAAAGCGGTCCCAAGAACCATTGCATTCATTGTGGATTCAATGGCAAAATTTATGACTCTTGTTGGAAGTTTTGTCAGGATAAGCATCCCAAAGATAAGCCAAACGCCCAAAAGAAAGCCATTACCACCATGTTTGATGGTGAAATGATGGGATACGAATCTGAAACTGAAGAGAAACTTCTATGTTCAGACAAGCCGATAAGGTTTCTAGATGAATGGAATCAAAGAAAGGCTCTTTGCTTTGGGTACAACTACAAGGAGTTATATATTAAAAAAGGAAAATGATTTTGGAGGAAATGGTGAAAAAATTTTAGTTCCAAACCACCAAACATCCAGGATTTTACCTCATAAATGGTTGCTCACACATGTAGAGTTGCAAGAAATTATGCAATGAAAGGTAAAATTTGCAATTTATTCTAAGTTTATTGATGAGGTTGTTTATGATGTTGTTCCTTAGGAGGAAGGTTATACTTGATAAGTCTTTTATATGGGATAGAGATAGCACTCTTCATAAGGAGAGAACAAAAATATTGACTTGCCAAAAGAGAAAAACATTTGCGTTGTTTCAGATTATCTAAGAATGCAACAAATTTTACTTATTTCAGCCAACCAAGAAAAAAAATTGGCAAATGCAAGCAAGAAATTTACATTGCTTCTCTTGCAGCCAAAGGCAAAGCCAGAAAATAACAAGATTGAGGTAGAACGCTTCCTCAGTAGTGTTGGAATTCACGCTATTTCCAGAAAAGAACAGAAGCATTCCATCCACTAAAATCTTATACAGAAAGCGTGAAAGGACTAAAAGAAAATAGACATAGAAATTGATGGGCACCCTTAGGCAAACATAAATAATCATTGTATTGTCCGTGGATAAGGATCACAACACTTCGATACAATGGATGGATAATCATTGTATTGTCATTGTATTTATATCAATACCAAAACCTCAATTACATAACTTAACCTAAACCAACATAAAAAGAGGGCTTTAGGATAATTACAAGTTATACAGTCGGTTTAACCATAACAAGGCTAACCACAACCCGTAGCACTTACATAATAAAATAATACAATAAATTAAATACATGTGTACAATGATTCCCCATAGGCCTATACAAAATTGCATTACACAATGTCAGCTTCAATCATAAGTCAGATTAAAATTTCAACCACCCCTCAAAATCTGAAATCAAGGGCCAAGGAGAGAAAACATTAGTGAAAATTAATATCTTCCACCACCCACTCCCCCACCCCATAATGGATACTCTAGTGGGCCTTTGTACTTGAGGAAGACCCTTCTGAACCCTCATCATCTGGAAGCTGACAACCCATCTTCAGGAACTCAGCTTCAATCCTTCGCAATTTCAGCAAGCAATTTTTGATTGGATGTCCTTCTTTCTTGCATTATCCCCAGATGGTCTTCTACTTCTTTGAAGACTTAGCTTGACCTTTGGGCACCTGTGTCTTAGTCTCCTTATGTTTGAATTCCTTTGCATGAGCCTGTACTTCTGAAGCACCACCACAATTCCTCATTGCTACTTGAAAATGAACTACAAGAGAAAAAAAACTGATCAAGAAATAAAAGTTTTTTGTGTTTCCAAGAACATAGGAACTACATGAACCATGAGGTTCAACATTTGAAAAAAAGGAGAGAGATTGGAATCTGCATTGTCTTTCTTTTTGCCTCCACAAGATGCAATATCTGTTCTTAATGCCTTGAATCTCGCAATATCGTCCTCAACGTTATAATACTCAGCCCGTTTTGAGAGACGAGAGTTCTAATTCCAAGCAATTTATTTTAATTATATTTACTTTCCCAATAACTCAAGCAATTTTGACTATATCTTGACATGGAAAAGCAATTCGGGTTCAATCCACAAGGAGAATAGGCCAAGAACTTCGTCTTGCTTATGTTGGCAAGTTCCTTCATCAAGGGTTGTTGTTTTCTCCTCTTGAAAGATGCACCATAGGTTCTTATTGCACAATAAACCGGTCATTTGAGTTGACCATATGCTATAATTTCTCCCACTGAGGCGAGTAACATAGGCTTGAGGATCCATCTTACACAATTTGGCCCCCAACACTGTATCAAGTCCTTGAACTGATGCCACCAATGAGAAAAGGTCGAAAAGTCGTGTGATTTGAAAAAAGGGGCTCAAAACACTTTCATATGCAAAAGTTATGGCCTCCAAAACTTTTGCCCTAATGGACCATAAAATAGCAAAAATTTACACCCAAACTCTTAGAAGAGCAATGTTCAATTGCTACTTGCCGCTTGGCATTCACTAATTCGTTGGTGTTTGCCACTTGACTATCGGATTGCCACTTGTCTTTGTTTGATTGGTTGACAGTGTATAAATAGTGAAAAAGGTGTAATGTGTAGCGCTAAATGAGGCTATGTCGGCATCTACAGCAGCCAAGGTGTCACCGTTCTCTGAATGTGCCAAAACTTTGTCGCGTGAGGTTCAAACTCGAGCATCCCGTGGCCCAAATGTCTTGCACTGGCCAAGGCAACAAGGTGCCTGTTGAGGCACTCAAGGCATCTTCCCTCAAATGTCGTAACAATATGCCTTGTGCCACAAAGAACCTTGCAAAAACTATCAACAATAGGGATTATAAACACATCAGATGGATTATGAACACCTTTGCAAGCTCCGCATAACCAGCTAGCCAAGGACCCCTGTGATGACAGCTTTGTCGATGCATCCATAGATAACATGGGCTAGACTACTCACCGTGAGGAAACAAAAAGATTGCTATTGTGGTTCGATCTCATAACCTTTGTCTTCCTATGCTGGAAAACGTATCCTGCTAACCAGTGTGCCACACACTCAAATGGAGACAAAAGGCACACAAATGCTTCTTATCCCCTGTTTTGCCCTGCCAAAGCCACCAAAATGCCATTTGCAAGGTTTCAAACCCGCAACTCGCAACAGTAACGCCCTTACATCGTACACGACTTTCCATCATGGTGCTCCTCGGACAAATAAACCTTGGGGCCTACTCGGAAAAAGGCATCACATTCATCCAAAGAAGCAAGCAACAAACAAACATAAGAAAGGACGTGCAAAATTTCAAATTTGAACGTATTCTTGGTGTCAATCCTCCCCTATGTTCTCAAACAAGATGTCATGGCTTCCCTACAAAGACGAAGAAAATTGATCACAATGTCGAACTGAGCTCGAATCTGCGTGTAAGAGGTTGAAATGGATTTGATGACAATGAAGCAAAAAATGGAATAAGATGTCTCTGCCTCTTATGTCATCGACGCTTATGAAGCTCTAAGAACTAATTCGTCCTAAAAATCGAAAGAATGATTGGAAGCTCCAAATGAACTTTCTGCATGACCAAGCAATGTTGCTCCATACCTACTACGATACCAAGTTGGACTTCACACCTATTTCCATAAACGAATAGAGCATTCCATCCACTCAAATCTTATATAGAAAGCGTAGAAGGACAAAAAGAAAATAGAGAGATACAAAAATTGATAAGCGCCCTTAGGCACACAAGGATCACAACACTTCAATACAATGGATGGAGTGGTGGGGGGTATTTATACCAAAACCCCAATTATATAACTTAACCTAAGCGGACATAACACAAGGGATTTAGGCTAATTACAAGTTATAAGGTGCGTTTAACCATAACAAGGTTAATCACGGCCCATACGGCTTAAATAATAAAATAATACAATAAATTAAATACATTTGTACAATGATTGCTTGTAGGCCTATACAAGATTGCATCATACAATGTTGACCTTGGTCATAAGTCATATTGTACTTTCAACAACTAGTGCTAGTACACAACAAAGGTAGCAGTAGGAAAGTTCTTTCTTAAGGCATTCAACAAATCTAAAGGAACAAATAGTAAGCCTTCAAAAAGAGAAGTGGAATATGAAATCCACTAGCAGTCCACTTCTCCATTCCCTCACATCAGATTGTATAGGCAAATGATGTTGGAGAATTAAGAGGTAAAATAGCAAATACCAAAGAAGGATGGCACAACTCTATGCAACTCTCTATTGCACTTGTTCCAAAGAATGATGGCACATAGCAAATGTGCATTGATTATAGATAAGATAATTCTAATAATGTCCACAGATGGCCAAACTAGGCCAATGGGACTCATTGCAATGCACAGTAGTAACAAAAAGTACTATTAAAATAAAGCCCTCAACAAAATTTAAAAAAGGGGTTGGTTCTAATAATGTGCATTGATTATAGATAAGATAATTAAAAAAAGCCCTCATAGCAAATGTGCATTGATTATAGATAAGATAATTCTAATAATGTCCACAGATGGCCAAAGTAGGCCAATGGGACTCATTGCAATGCACAGTAGTAACAAAAAGTACCATTAAAATAAAGCCCTCAACAAAATTAAAATAGATGTATCGGTTCCCCTTCCACACATGGATAATATGTTTGACTAGATTAAAAAAAAAAAGCATTTCTTCAAGTTAGACAAAAAACGAAGGTATTATCAAATAAGTAATCCATATGGGATCTACAATAGGTCACTTAAAAGCATAACTAGTCAGCACAAACAAGAAAATTGCCAAATAAATGTGTGAGACCTGCAAGCTGCCATAAGAGGGTTTCATCGTCTTCTAGCCATTATTCCATGAAACAAAGTTGGAAGTTGCTACCATGGCCGATGGACATGACTGAGTTGGAGAAGAATGTGCAATAATTTTGGAGGCAAAACAGACGTTGCAAAATAAAGGTGCCTATAATGCATACAGAGGGTTAGCACATACAATAACAAGAACCAATGACCATTCAACTGACACCATTCTGGATTGTTTCAAAGTACTAAAGGTATCAAAACCTAATCAAACCAATTGAATTCAATGCATTGGGACCAAAATGAGTTGAACCATGTATTAGAAAAATCTTGGAGGTCATTGGGCAATCATTGATATTTAAAAAGCAAGCTCTCAAAAGATCCCAAAATGGACTTCCAGGCCAATCAGGGATTCCCTTGTGACCAAAGGATAGATTTTATCATGGATAGTTTGTACTTGAGGGTTGATCCATAGAAAAGATGCTAAATGGAGTTTTCAAGGATCCAACACCTTAAGGAGACTTGCTAAAAGATGAGTCATGAATTAAATTTCTCAAGGATGCATTGAATCCATGAGATTGAGCACTAACCAGAATCAAAGAGGTTGAAAGGTCATGGAAATGCATGGGCCTGCTCCAAAAATCACCATAATCTCAATAAGCCTTGTATTCTCTGACTTTGCATAGTTTAACTAAGCATTTAGGCATTCTCCATGCAAATACAATGTCTATCATTTGAGGTGGATGATTTTGAAAGGACCAAAATTTGCAAAATAAAGTCCTAAAATTACATCCCAATAATTGAAACTTCAAACTAACATCAAAACCTTCATGCCAACACCAACTCAACGCGAGTGTTTGAAGGATGGCAGCAAACATCTAGTAATTGTTGGAAGATGAGCACTAACCAGAATCAAAGAGGTTGAAAGGTCATGGAAATGCATGGGCCTGCTCCAAAAATCACCATAATCTCAATAAGCCTTGTATTCTCTGACTTTGCATAGTTTAACTAAGCATTTAGGCATTCTCCATGCAAATACAATGTCTATCATTTGAGGTGGATGATTTTGAAAGGACCAAAATTTGCAAAATAAAGTCCTAAAATTACATCCCAATAATTGAAACTTCAAACTAACATCAAAACCTTCATGCCAACACCAACTCAACACGAGTGTTTGAAGGATGGCAGCAAACATCTAGTAATTGTTGGAAGATGAGCACTAACCAGAATCAAAGAGGTTGAAAGGTCATGGAAATGCATGGGCCTGCTCCAAAAATCACCATAATCTCAATAAGCCTTGTATTCTCTGACTTTGCATAGTTTAACTAAGCATTTAGGCATTCTCCATGCAAATACAATGTCTATCATTTGAGGTGGATGATTTTGAAAGGACCAAAATTTGCAAAATAAAGTCCTAAAATTACATCCCAATAATTGAAACTTCAAACTAACATCAAAACCTTCATGCTAACACCAACTCAACACGAGTGTTTGAAGGATGGCAGCAAACATCTAGTAATTGTTGGAAGATGAATCACTTTATCTTAAAACGATGTTAATTCACCTTTCATTATAAATAATTGTATAAATTACATTGCTCGAGCATGAAAACAGCGTAGGTACTAGTTTTGGACAGCAAAAGAAAAATAAAAAGAGCAAAAAAGAAGCGTAAACATTGTAATAAATGCAATGTAAATAAAAATCAAATGCAAATGAAATGTAGACAAAATGACAATGTAATGCAATTTGATTGATGAATTGAAAATAGACTATAGTGCATTAAGATTAAGTATGTACATCCGAATGTAAAGAACGGTTGGGTGGTGCACTGTCTTGGGACACCATTGTTGGCAACGGCTAGGACAAAGGTTAAATAGACCCCCCCTCTTTCATTCAAGACTATTTGTCTATGGATCATGTGCTATCTAGGCAGACTGTGAGGCTATCTATGTATGAGTCCCATTGTTGGCAACGGCTACGACAAAGGTTAAATAGACCCCCCCTCTTTCATTCAAGACTATTTGTCTATGGATCATGTGCTATCTAGGCAGACTGTGAGGCTATCTATGTATGAGCGTACACTATGTCTAAGGAGAGTATTGGCAAGCCATATGTGCAAACATTGTCGACTATATATGCAATGTGCAATATTTTGTAATGCCATACCATAAGTAATGCAATTGACTCATTCTATCTATGAAGAGTGTAATTTGTATGCAGTGTGTTTGCCATTGGTAGTGTAGAGTGTACGTTGGATTCTGTGAGCAGGCATCATAGTTGCAGACTGAACGTGGAACATGGAAGTTGCAATCTAGAACACAGTACGAGTGGAACTACCAGGAGTGTCGTTCCAATTGGTGATGATCGTGTCATTCCAATTGGAAGACTATGGTCGTTCCAAGTGATGTGAAGCACTTGCAATGCTAGCAAACATTGATCTTGTCGATCCAACACTTGTTGATCGAGTGGAAATATCGTTCCAATGACTATCGATCCAACACTTGTTGATCTAGTGGATGCCATCCCAAGTGTTATCGTTCTTATTAGAACTACCATTCCAAGTGGAATTGTCGTTCCATTATATCCGTACTAGTTGTGCATGATTGTTGTACGAAGTCAAGATGATGTCGTTCTAAGTGTAGAATGATAATTGGAACTGCATTGACTACAGTCTTGTTTGGCTCCTAATCTGTCATCTTATTTCATCAAAGATTTTAATTATGAAGAAAGTATTTATGAAAGCATTGTTAGGGAGAGGATGTTTGCACATGGCAAAGGTTAATCACAACTAGGAGAAGGATCGACTTACTTTCAAGAAAGGCCAGCACAAGTACATTATCAATATGAAGAATCAATTTGTGAGTGAAGACATTGTGACATTCGACGAGTCGAGTAGTTCGTCTTCAAAAGAAGATAGTAGACATGAACCAGATGAGGAAGGAGTGTTGCACCAGGAAGAATGCACAGAAGATGAAGGTTGATCAGATAGTGGACTACTCCATTGGCAGATGGAGTATTACGAAATGTTTCTACCAACTTGTTTGTTCATTCGGGTAGAAGCGAATGAAAGACACCATGACGACTGTAGAAGTGGGTGAAGAAGACAAAATGTAGAGTGATCTAGGATCAAGGCAATTGTTTTGGAATGTGGGAGAACAGCCTATGATAGAGCAAGAGGAATTGGAACCTCTTCCTACAGAAAGAAGACATGTACAGGTTCAAGTACAATTTCCAAACACAAAAGCTGAAAGACGACTTAGATCACTGACAGATGATGATGTGAGGTGACTAGAGTATGAGGAGATGAGCCCATTAGCACAACTTGGTATGCAACAACAGAGGATACACCTTGAAACACAAATGTATTAGGAATATTAAGAGTTGCGAAGGTGAAATGTGCAAATGAGGGCACAAATTCCTCATGAGATTAGTAGGACCATTCAGAACCTCGACAAAATTGAAGCAAGAAGACAAGAAGTGTTGAACGAAATGGAGCAATGAAGGACTATAGAAGAAACAACTTAGCTATTGTGGAGGGATGTGTTTGAAACACTTTCATCTCAAGGAGAAGATGGTAGGCACTGGCAGACGGATACCACCAGTATCTCTTCCACAAGCTCTAGTGATTCAAGCAATAGCTCATATGCACTCAATTTCAACACAAGTAGTGGTAGTTCCAGTTCACCACTCACAAGGCAATCCAAGTGGAATGCGTCAAGAATGCAACCAATCCCTGATCTAAAAGATGAGAATCCTCATAATCACCCCAAGGTAGAAAGGCGAACGAGAAGGCGAGTAACTGATATGCTAGCAAATGCCATAGAAAACGTGCAAGTTCAGAGTAATTCTCACGAACTAAACATTGTCACATGCCCGAAAGTAGATCATCGTGAAGGAGAAGAAGAAGGTGATGACAAGGACCAAGGCAAGAGCAAGAAAATGAAGTACCCAATTGGATGCAACAAATACATAGATGATCATGCAATGTTGAAGGAAGTAATCGTACCAATGACACAGGCAATGGTATGGCAAGTGCAACACCTGGTATGACATGTGTAGCAAATGGTACGATAGGTGCAAGAGTCGACACAACAGAGGTAGAAGATAATCATGCAGGTCAGACAACAAATCAAGGAAAATGGTCACTGACAACAGGAAAAGACAAATCCGTCAATAAACTGCGTTATCAAAATAGCAGTTGTCGTCATCGTACGAATTGTATGGCGCACTTAGACACAAAAAAAGGGGCACAATCCAATTTTTAAAAAATAGGAAGAGACAAGAAAAAAAAAACATGAAGAGGCAATTGCATGCAGGGTGGCAAGGTGGCGGCCAAAAAATAGTTGCATGGGCGGCAACCACCTCCAACCGATCTTATAAATAGAAGCACATAGGGAGGCATGAGTTATTCATTGTGCTAAGCGTCTGCAGAAGAGGGAAGACGAAGTGCATCTAGGGCAAACGGCAGAGTAGCAAGTAGAAGAAGTTGCAGGTATTTCTAGCAAAAATAGAGGCCGCCGACGCAAGAAGACACCACCGACGGATTAGAATGAAGTGATTATTGATGACTAAATGAATCCAAATTATCTAGAACATCAATCAAAAAAGAGGCGATAGGAGTTAGAACAGGGCACCATACCAGTCAGAAGAGAGTCATCATACCAATCAAAGGAGGGTTGTCATACCAGTGAGCGTAAATTGTCATAACAATTAGAATAGGTTGTCATACCAATTGGGAAGAAAATGGCAGGTGCCATACCAGTTAGAAACAAGAAGGCAAGTGCAATACCAGTTATAGTAGAGAAACTTGGCAACTTTTGTCAAATCCAAGTCCGAATTGGCCTTGTAGAGCCGCTCAAGCTCGTGGCTCATGAGTTTTCGAGACTTGACCGAGTTTTTCAAAAACTCGCCAAGTACTCGAGACTCACGAGTTTTTCAATCAAGTCCTGAGCAAAACCGACGCAAGACATGTTGGAGAAACACGATAAAAAGTTTGTTTTTTCATTTTGCTTGTTGCAAATTGGAGAGAACTTTGCCTACCTGCTACCAAACACTAAAGTGCATCCTAACAATAGATTTTTTGCAGTTGGAAGGAATTTAGCAGCCACCAACAGCTGCCCAACTGATTCATTTAAGGTAAGAAAAACTCTTTTCATCTGTTTTTTTTTTTTCTCTTTTTCTGTTTAAAGCATGTTTTTTGTTCTTTTTTTAAGATGCAAACCAAATGCATCAGCCACCCAACTGTTGCATTTGAGCTAAAATTTGAAAAACTCTCCTCTTTCAGCTGGCTTTTTTTTTCTATTTTTAAGTAATGCTTCATAAGTATTGCTACCTGATAACTATGCATGCAAGCCCATCTTCTCAGCTGTCAATATTTAAACATTAAACTAGGGTTTAAGCCCTAAGGTTTTTTTTTAAGTTTATAAGTAATTGTTTGTTGTTACTTGTTTCCATGTGCAGCCATAAGAACATGTCAAAAAGAGATCCAGCATGGAAGTATGCAGGGGTAAGGGATAAGAAAGGGGAAGTTTTTTGCAATTTTTGTGGGGCTCACATTCATGGAGGCATAAACCACCTCAAATACCATTTGGCAAAGCAAAAAGGAAAAGATATAGGACAATCCCAAAGGTGCTGACTGATGTTGTTCAAGAATTCAATGCCATCCTCTCAAACTATGAGGAGAAAAAACATCTCAAACGAAGACAAAGCTAGGCCATGTCAACCCCCCTTTCTCGACCTCGTATAGAGTGTACTGGCAACACCTTTAGCCGGTTTTACCACCAGAGTTCCAGTCCATCAGTTGCACACCCAAAGAGTGGGGATAGAAGAGTTCTATTTTGCAGCTTTCATGTGTAGTTTAATCTTGTATCACTTACAGTATTAATTTTTTATTTGCATAATGTTAATTCATTGTGATGCAGTTCAAGAATTCAATGCCATCCTCTCAAACTATGAGGAGAAAAAACATCTCAAACGAAGACAAAGCTAGGCCATGTCAACCCCCCTTTCTCGACCTCGTATAGAGTGTACTGGCAACACCTTTAGCCGGTTTTACCACCAGAGTTCCAGTCCATCAGTTGCACACCAAAAGAGTGGGGATAGAAGAGTTCTATTTTGCAGCTTTCATGTGTAGTTTAATCTTGTATCACTTACAGTATTAATTTTTTATTTGCATAATGTTAATTCATTGTGATATGCATTAAAAAAACTTTTTTTCAATGAAAATTTGCATTTTCTTCAGTTTTTTTTGCCAAGTCCCAAGTTTTTTGACTCTTTTGCCTTGCCGAGTCCGAATTTCTCAACTATGGTACTAATGTTGGGAGCAAATGGCAGAGGTTGTATGAGCAGCAATAGAGACTTGAAACAACTGTTGCAATTGAAGATGCAGAAAAGACCAAGCATTTGAGAGAGGATAGAGCGGATGGAATCAAAACCGAGAAGAAATCTACCCAACTCAAGAAGGAGAGACGAAAGCGCTAGAACTAGTGCAAGGAGAAGTCTCGCTGACCCTATTCAAGAACAAGAAAGGGAGCATGATTCTGACATAGAGCGGAATAGGAGTAGGCAGCATACTGGGAACTCAAAAGAATGACCTAGAGCTGACACTTCGGAGGTGCAAAAAGTGAAGGCTTCACCGTAAAAAGGAAGGGAAAGAATTCTAATACCACTAAAGGACATTACATGGCTACAGCTAGCAGGAAAATTTTGCCGCAACGAGTGGAAGGAAAGCGCAGATGATCACCCACTGAAAGCTGCATTGAGGAATGCAAGCATGAGTTGATACTACAAATTCCAAACTTTCACAGGGAATTCTTCAAGAAGTACCTGTTACATATGTTGGAGATATACAATCCACTACAGAATACCAGCAAAGTAAAGATTGGTGACAACAAGGTGCAGGTAGTTTTTTCGCCTAGCAACTTCCAAAGAACATTCAAATTGTCGAGTCGTGGAGCACTAGTTCAAAAAGAGAATAGATGAGATCCGATAGAATAAAATGATTTGTAGAGTCACCACCATGACCCCAGACGAAGTGACGAAGATGACGAAGCATGCGAGCCGTGGGATAAAGCAATAGCAGCTAAAATCAATGGAGTTGCAGTGTGCCATGAATGTGATAATGTCCAAGTTGCAAGGAGAGCAACGACGTTTAAAGATACCTACTTGGATTGTACCGTATGTGCAAGGCCTACTGAAGGGTGTCGAATATGACTAGGCATCATACCTATCACAACGCATTAAGAATTTCTTGATGCGATATTCAAAGAACTTTTCAATGGCATTTTACACTATTGCATTGCTGATGAATGTTGTGACACAGGAAAAGTTGCAGTTTCCTGGACTGGATCCTCCAAGGAAGATAGCGGAGCAGGAGCCAATGATCATGGGGTGGCTCAATGTAATGCCATTTGCAAAGGCAAAGGCAAGTACTCCAGTAAAAACAAAAAAGATATTGAAGAGGAAGGACTTGCCAGATAAGGAGGCAAGTGTGGATCCAAAAAATGAAGAACCACAGCTGGTACTAGAGAAGAGGTGGAGGAGGTTGGTTCATGATACCGAAGAAGGTGCTGCAGAAAGAGCACAACAGTCTATGGAAAAGACTGCAGAACAAGGAGAAGTTGCACAACAGGTACAAAATGTGGCAGAAATTGTGGATATGAACAAAGAGGTGCAGGATGCCATAGATGCAGTTCAGGTGCAAGCGATGGACGAGATGTGAATGGAGTCATAGGATGTTATGGATGTGGTTCAAGTGGAAGCAACGAGTGAGATGCGAATGGAGTCACTTGACATTTGGGTAGAGTTTGAGCAGCATATAAATCCATGTGCATCACCACAATTGTGAAAAGAGCCCTTGTTCGAAATCATATCCATAGTAGAGGAGCAGGCAAGGGAAGAACCAGTTCCAGCTTAAGTCCCAGAAAGAGGAAAACAGCTGGCAAAGGAGGATACAGTGCCAGCAAAAGCAGAAGCGGAGAAAGGCAGTCTGCAGTAAAATATAAACTGATAAAGAGACGAAGCAGCAGCGAGTTGGCTAATACTGTGGAGCAGCTGATCTCCAGAGGCAAGGCAGCAAAGAAGACTATCAATATGCAATATGACATTGAAGAAAGTAGGGAGGAGATTCTTACTAAGGAAGATACTGAGGTGGAAATCCCAGTATAGGGACATGTGATCATTTCATGGTTTAAGTGTCGAATCTCAGACATCCATCATACCTAGGAGAGCATGCAAAGGAGCAGATTGGACTCTTTGGTAAATGAAGATTCTAGATCGAACAAGATTAGAATTCAGGATGGGTTGCATTGGACAGCTGAAGAAGTGGCAGCTGATGGTGCACGAAGAGATGGATAAAGTGGTACAATGGGTTCAAGATGAAGAAAGAACGAAGGAACTCATGGAAATCCATCAGAAGCAACCATGGGAATTGTAGGTTGGTAACATCCAAAGGATGGTTGGAGTAAAGGAATTACCAGCAAGAACCATGACAATATACAGGCAACCAGCCCGAATCTATATTGATGAAGTCGATCTAGTGCCTTGTTCGAAAGATGCAGCAGGTGTGGAGTATAGGAAAATCCCACCTGAGTTAGTAAAGACATATGCAAGAATTAATTTCTTGGCATACTGGATAGAATGGTTAGCTACTGGATTGCAGAAGATCAACCAGTTAAAGGACGCATATGCTAACCAGTATGAGGAGATGAGGAGAGCAAAAGAGGAAGTTGAGGCAAAACTAGTTACCTTGAAGCAGGCAGCTGAAGCAGAATTGAATGCTTTAAAGCAAGAGGTTGAGGAGAAGAATAAGATGCAAGAAGAACAGAGTGAGCTAATTGGATAGCTGAAATCCGAGTGCTCAATCAAAGAACAGATGGTGGAAGCAAAGACCAAGGAGCTGGAGCACAAAGATCAGCTGATTGTAGAAAGAGACAAGCAGCTTGCAAAAGTGGCACAGAGAGCTACAAATGAAGCCTTTGCAAAGAGGGAGAAAGAACTTTTGGCAAAACTGGCTGAAGTTGAACAAAGGACCAATCATTATGGTATAGAGGGAGCGAGATACCATAATTATGCCAAAAGACTGAAGGATGAGAATGAGGCATTGAAGTTGCAGATCGCAGAAATGGGAGGAGCACCTGTTTTGACACCTCAACAGTAGCAACCAAGCCCCCAAGATCCAAAACAAACGTTGACGAGGATGTCGACCAAAGTAAAGGGGAGGGCAGATGTAGGCACTAGTTCTGGACATCAAAAGAAAAAGAAATAGTGCAAAAAGCACTAAGTGTAAATATTGTAATTAAATGAAATGTAAATGAAAGTCAAATGCATATGTAATGAAATGCATGAAATGCAAATGAAATGTAGACGAAATGACAATGTAATGCAATTTGATTGATAAATTGAAAATAGACTATCGTGCATTAAGATTAAGAATGTATGTCCAAATGTGAAGACAAGGGAGATCGACTACTAGTTAAGATTGGATGGTGCGCTGTCTTGGGAAGCCGTTGTTGGCAACAGCTAGGACAAAGGTTAAATAGACCCCCCCCTCTTTCATTCGAGACTATTCGTCTATGGATCATGTGCTATCTAGGCAGACTGTGAGGCTATCTGTATATGAGTGTATATTGTGTCTAAGGAAAATATTGACAAGCCCTATGTGCAGACATTGCCAACTGTATATGCATTGTGCAATATTCTATAACATTGCACCATAAGTAATGCAATTGACTCATATTCTATCTATGTTGAGTGTAATCTGTATGCAATGTGTTTGCCATTGGTAGTGTAGAGTGTATGTTGGATTCTGTGTGCAGGGATCATAGTTGCAAACTGAATGTGGAACGTGGGAGTTGCAGTCCAGAACGCAGTACGAGTGGAACTGCTAGGAGTGTCGTTCCAATTGGTGATGATCGTGTCGTTCCAGTTGGGAGACTATGGCCATTCCAATGTGAGTGTCGTTCCAAGTGATGTGGAGCACTTGCAGTGCTAGCAAACTTTGATCCTACCGATCCAACACTTGCCAATCGAGGGGAACTGTCGTTCCAGTGACTGTCGATCTAGTGGATGTCGCCCCAAGTGTTGTTCTAATTAGAACTATCATTCCAAGTGTGTTGTTCTGAGTGTTGTCGTTCCATTTATGTCATAATAGTTGTGCATGATTGTCATACAAAGTCAATACAATGTCGTTCTAAGTGCAGAATGATAATTGGAACTGCATTGACTGCAATCTTGTTTGACTTCTAATCTGTCATCCTATTCCTCTGTTTTTGGAATGCTTGCCACCATGCTACACATAGTCTACATTAATTCTACATCTTTTCTCAGAGTGTGTTCACATCAGCTATGAGTGGATACAGACCACCATATTCCTCAAGAGGATAGGGTATATCGTATTTGCACTATTCAGGAGACACAGACTAAAAGAACATTTCATCTTCAGGTGTCCTATTTATTATAGAGATTTGAGGGCAGTCCTATTGCTTATATAGAGACTCAAGTGGATCGTTTGCCACTTTTTTCAGCTATTCTGACAAAAGATGCTTTGCTTTGTACCTAAGGGAAGTTGTCATTCTTCGACATCAATTATTACAAGGGAGATCGACTACTACTTGAATAATCACCTCATTCTTTCGCTCTATCTTTGCAACTAAGAGCATCGATGAAGGCAAAAGAATAGGAAAAAATCAGGAATCGGCAAAAAAATGAGTAAAAAATCGGCAGAAAAATAGCCAAAAAAAACTGAATAAAAAGATTTTTTCATGCATATCACAATGAATTAACATTATGCAAATCAAATATTAATAATGTAAGTGATACAAGCTTAAACTACACATGAAAGTGGCAAAAAATGAGGCAAAATGAAAAAAACAAGCTATTTATGCCGTTTCCTCTACCCATGCTACCGCCGCAGATTATTTGGGCAAAAATTTGGGATTTAATCGGCAAGGGCAGGAATTGGGAAAAATCGGGATTTTTGCAGATTTTCTCAACTATGATCAAGAGTAATAAATGTTCATTTAAAACTACAGCTCTCCAGAGTGTTAATGGCAGATCTCTGCACCTTTGTCTGCAAATACAAGTGGCTACAAGGTTTCAATTCTTTCTTCTTCTTGCTTGCGACAGGATAGGACTGCAATTCTCCAATATCGGGTGTCGGCCACCCCTCACATACAAAGGAATTGTAGACAAATGCAACTTTACAGTATCCTATCCTTTTCTATTGGTTCCATGGCCGTGAATGCTTGAAGAGTCATGAGGGGTTGAACTCCATGTCCTTCCAAGAATATCCAACAAGGCCCTCTTAGTCCTGACCATTCTCCTAGGAGCATCATTAGATCTTGTGCTGGCCCTTTTGGGATATCTAGTGATGATAATGAATGTTGGCGCTGGGATCCACTAGCTCCTTGCTATCTTTGTTTTACCTCTTCTTCTAACTTTCTCTTCGTTATTACTTTTAAAATGTTAGGGATTATCCACTTTGTGTAACCCTTGAGACAGTAATTTTATGTCATACAGTTGTTCCACTTCATTGTAGTTCACACTCGATTCTGTACTCTAGTTTAGCTTTTTTTTGTAGTAGTTTTTGGTCACTACAGTGCATTGTAACAGCTCTTTTCAATGAGTCCAATTGGCTTACTTTGGCCATATGGGGACATGAATAGAATTATCTTATCTCATCTCAAGGACCTTTTGTATGACATTTATAAATAAATAAAATTTTCATTTTAGCTATTTTCTATCTTTGTTTTACCTTAGACTTATGGCTCTCTCTTCATCATTACTTTTAGCATATTAGGGTTTATCCACTTTGCGTAACCGCGTAACCCTCAAGGCTGTAACTTTATGCCATACAGTTGTTCCACTTCAATGTAATTTACACTCGATTCTTTACTTTAGTTTAGATTATTTTCATAGTGCTTTATGGTGACTACAGTGCATTATATCAGCTCTTTTGAATGAGTCCCATTGGCCTACTTTGGCCATTTGAATTAATAGAATTATCTTATCTTATGTTTATTGATAGTTTTCTTTTTGCGTGTGATTCCTTTATTCTTTTATTGCTTTCTCCTCTCCACCCCACCACCCTATTTTCTGTAGCACATTATTTTTTGCAATCTGAATTCAGTAGAATGTCATGATGAAGGGAAATAATCCTGAAAACTGAAAGTTAAAATTGAAACCATCGAAAACTAAAATTAGCAGACAAGCCTCAATATGAATGTTGGGATAACATTAAACTTTGGAAAAATGAATACGTAAACAGAAAACAAAACTCCTTTTCCAATTATATACATGTTGACAAATACGCATTACAGTCATTACCAGGCTAGAAATGCCAACCATGTTTCAGGTTAGTGAAGAAAGTTTTCGAGAAAGCTATTCACTTGAAGCATTCCTGCATTAATCCTTAAATTCGGACTAGTGGAAACAAAGACACTTTAGATGACACGTCATAATAAAGTCATAACAAGGAAACAAAAACCAAAAATCTATGCCTAATGAAGATTTAATCTATCTAGAAGGATTACAGTGTGGAAAAACAAGGGTAATTTGCTCCTACTCAAGCATGTATCTGCAAAAAAAAAATGGAAGAATTCATGAGCTAGATAATGAGGTGGTTGTAACGTAGGACCGTCAGTGCATATACAAGGCAAAGGCAGACAGAACAGCATATTGACAACTTTAATAAAAAAAAGAGGGGCCTGCATCCACAAGTTAACAAATTAATGTGTTTTGAGATGAGAACAGAAAAAGTGAAATTGGAGAAGATAAAGAATTAAATTGATACCTCCGGTAGAAGAAATTTAAATAAGAAAATGACTGTTAGTTTTGTGTGGTTCATGCTACACGTTCTCTATGACAACAGCACAAATTTGTCTTACAAAACTTCTCGCTTCACTACCACAAACAATAACCACAGCAATATAGGGAAGGAGAGGAAACAAGAGTGTGCAGACTACATTACGAAGAACAATTTAACCCATGTTCCATGGGGATCCATCCCAATCCCCAGGAACAGTTTAGGAGACATATCCCAGAGTCTCAGATGCATCCTGCCATTCCAGGAAGCTGTCCCATTGCCCTCGAAATGCATCCTACCGTCTCACACTGTCCTTTTCACTTTATTCTTATCTAGAAATATTCTCTTAGCCAAAAAAATTTGCAAGGAAGTGAAAGTTGAACAAATATTACTCAGAAAACTTACTTGAATTTGAATCGACTCTTCAGGTGTAAGAAGCATCGGTTTTCCATCCACTGGTGACTGGCATTTAAACAATGTTTGGGTCAGTTCTCATAGTAAACAGCATTAATCCATAGATTTTAGCAAAGTTCATAACCTAATGTAAATAAATTATGCAAAGCTTCAAATCCATGCATTCAGAATAAACTTGCATGTCTGTCTATTTCCACAAGAGCAATAAACTATTTTAACACACATGAAAATAAAACACTTAAATAGCAAAAATAGGCATCCTCAAATAACTAAGTTGGACTCCAAACAATTTGCTGATATTTTTTTTTTTTTTGGAGTAATATTTCTTATAAGCATCCGTCGTGGGGATTGAACCCAGGTCACATCACCGATAATGCAAGTGGCATCCTTGCCAGTAGACCACACTCGCGCATATTTAACTGGCCAATTCTCAAATAATTTTAGCACCAGAGGAAATGCAGAATTGGTTTCCAATGTAAGTTGGACCATGTTCAAAGCATACATGAGGTGCTTGGAAGACAAGTCAATTACAATGAATTTATATTTGACATCTTGAGAAGTACATAACACAACCACAAGTTTCCGTCTTATCTTGATACAGGGTTTAACACATTGTTAATCTTACTTGAAGAGAGTTAATTTGTGCAAACTCTGAGATGAGAAAGCTATGACATGATGTACCGCAGCCTATCCACTGTGTGTGTCCATTTGCAAAGAATAGAGAGAGAGAAATGAAAAAGTTGAAAAGAGAGTGATCTCCTAGTTTCCTTGTGAAATGGGGGTTTGTTTTTTTCCTTTATAAACATACAGTGATAGCAACTGTTAGAATAAGCGCAAAATACAAATCAGAAAACAAAACAAGCATAGGCTAGATATAAGCCCAACAGACGACAAATGTGCATGCATATCAAGACGCAATTCAATTACTTTCAGAGGAGATCACCTTAAGATTCCAGACATCTATGATATTGTTCCAAGTGTTGGAACATTCTGACTTTTTAACTATGACTTCAATAAGCAACCATGAGCTTTTCTGACAGAATTGGATTAAAAGAAATGATGTCACTCTCCTTTCTCCAACTCCGTAGAACTGTAGCCTGGAGCAATCTCTAAATGCAATTCCTAGAAGTTTAGTTTCACGTTAACAAGGAAAAAATCATCTTCATCTATCAGATAAGTATTGCATTTAATGAAGACATACTATCCCCTAAGGATATTGACTAACAAATTCATATTTAATGAAATAAAAATAGCATCAAATAAAAGCCTTGGATATATGCATTGAGACCCAGCAATAAAAAAGCAGTAGTTAAGGTCCACGACTAGATTGAGAAACTCGCAACAATTCATCTTCAAAGCCAGACCTTGAACTTTTCTTTTCTTTTCAGGCATTCTCAAATCCCAAACGAACACATACCTGGAAGGTTACACCCTTTTCTGTGATGTCCGCCAGATGTAGCAAAGAGACCTGATAATTAAAGCATTATTTACTCAGTCTGAGGAATTTCATGCTAAAATTTGGAAATTTAATATCACCAATGTAAGATAACCCTTCATACATTGCAGTTCATATTGAAAACTTGCAAACAAAAAATACGATTTGCCATTGCAAAATATCCCCTAGTGTACATTGTTATGTTCTGTGTTTTATGGAAAATAAGATAACACAATTGTTTGCCAAGCCTAGGTTGCAAGAATAATATTCAATTCACGTTAATTCTAAAAGAGTAGTAAATAGTTGCACCACCATTCATAGCTCAAAGTGATATTTAATTCTGTTTTAGAAATGCATAGAAAAGGATAGGATTTCTAAAAGGAAAATGAGACAATTATTGCATCCAACTGTCTGTGTGAACATATTTGAATGTGTATGACTTCTTTTTAAATTTATTTTCTAAAACAAATCGCTAAGATTTTTCAATTGTCTATGCATGGTAGTCACCTGCCGTTAGCTTCATATCAATAGCTTTATCATCCGCAAAAAGGAAAGCATACAGAGGAATTCAAGTTGTATCAGTATCAAGAAAGATGAATCTCAACAACAACGTAATAATTATGAGTCACGTGACAAGATTTCAACACCTTTATGTTAGCTTCAAGTCAAATTCTGGTGCCTTTCAATTAATTTCTCAACATTTTGTATTGGACTAGTGCTAAACATCTTTGTGAAGAAAGCCCATAAGAACCACAGTCTAGAATTAGCGATTAAGCTTTACAAAAAATGGCATCTTTGTTAAATAAAAACACTTATGACTAACATGGAATCTGAAATGTTGTGTCTCTCTCCAGTAAAATCAAGAGTAACAAAAATAAATGTAGCTGTACTCGATGTATCATGCAAAACAATGAAAGCTAATAATCTGATAAAAGTAAAATCAAAGAGAAGGCAAGAGCCAACCATTTGAAAACCACCAGAATCTGTAAGCAATGCCCTTGGCCAATTCATAAATTTGTGAAGACCACCAAGCTCATGAATCAAATCAGCACTAGGTCGAAGTGCTAAATGGTAGGTGTTACCAAGGATAATTTGGCAACCAATTTCCTCCAGCTGGTCATTTGCAAGACCCTTAATTGTACCTGAGATTATTGCAACAGAGATGTTAATTAGACCTTAATGTAAAAAGAGAACAATGTTAAGGAATGTTATTGATGCCATTAAATCCCTTTATGCTTATCTTGAAGTGGTAACTCAATTAGTAGTGAGCTTTACCCAAGTTATCGGGAGAAGATGGTTCAATAATTGGGATTACCTATACCACTTGAAATATATTGAAAGGTTGAATAAAGTTACATACCCTCTTCAAAATCCAAATATATATATATATATATATATATATATATCCTTTACGGTCACTAAAACATTGCCAAATTTATTTATTTTTTGTTTAATAAAGAACTGAAGCAAGCGTATAAGCTATCAATTACTTAACCAGAATGTAACTAACAACATTTAATAAAAAGTAACAAAAATCCAACGCTTAAAATTTCAACTGGAAAAGATTGCTTTGTGCATGCACTTTGCTCTTGCACAAAATTTGATGTGCTTGCTAGGCATTTTTCTTTGTTACAAAATCAAGGAAACCCTCCATTGATTACTTTCAAGTTTGAACATACCAGCCATGCAAGAAGGGTATTTGCACCATCAAAACTGACCGCCGAATCACATTTAACCTCATCTACTTTTTGGTCACACTAATATAAATACGGGACCACAACAAAACAAAAAACAAGTCCAGAGAGATTTGCTTGACTGGGCCTAACGATAAGTCTTTGGAACTCCGAATAGGAGGTTCAAGGTTCAAATCTAATGGAGGGAAGAGTTGTACACCATACTTTGGTAATTGGAGTTTGGTTGGATAACTGGTCTTGTGGACGTTAAAAACTACTTTACCTTTTACCTTTAACATAGGTAATCATTAAGGCAATTGCCCCACTTTATAGTTAAGAATGTTCAGTTCAACATGATCATTTGTCCTTATTTCACTCAAACATCTACATTTCCACTGCCTTACACCACCATACAAGAGATTCTCATATTAATTATGGATTTATGAAATATTTCAAAATACACTACACTCAGGAGATGATGGAGGGTGAAGTATCAGGCATATGGTTCATTTCATTTCAAAAAACAATTATTTCAGATCAGAATTGTACTGTCAAATCTCAATTTAATTTCAGCTTATAGGTGGTTCATTTCAGTCTTTGTTTGTGTTAATTAGAATTTAAATAGCTGCCGAGTAAACCCAGTTTTCATTCCAAGATTAAGCACAGGAGAATAAATACAGGGCAGAGATGTTGAATAGAGATTTTTCGTGTACACAAAATGAGTTAGCAGGCGTCTTCAGAGATGCATTAAGGAAAATTTTGAAACCTTCATTGTCAGTGGAAGCAAAAGTGACATGGGGCAAAATGACCATTGAAAAAATAATTATTTAGGAACAACTACTTTTGGAACTGTTGGTTACGAATCTGCCATGAGGAAAGGATTTTGTGTTAATGCGCCCAGATTCGCCCACCAGCTTGAAAGGCCGGAAGGAAGGAATGCCTTCCGTGCCAATCTCCGGAGAAGGCCGGCTCCTGTGGGTTTTATGGTTTGAGATGAGGGTGCAGGAAAGAGATAAAAATGCGGAAAGGATTTACAAATGTGGTTGGAATTGGGTGGGGGGAACTAACAGTACAGCAACACATCAATCACCGCTACTTACTGCATTATGAATACAAAGCATAACCAGGAGCTGCAAAGTCTAAGTGTACTTTCTGTATAAAGCAGGGTACGCACAGCTACAATGGCTCCCTAGCAAACATTCTCCCTACAAGGAGAACTAACAGCACGGCAGCGCATCAATCACCACTACGGACAGAGACAGAAAGCAACCAAGAGATGTCAGATCCAAGTATGTGTGTTGTGCAGAGAATTTGTACGCACAGCTACAATGGTCCCCTAGCAAACATTCTCCCTACAAGGAGAACTAACAGCACGGCAATGCATCAATCACCACTACGTACAGCAACATAAACATAACACACAAACTGAAGGAACTGCTACCACATTTATTCTATGTATCCTCTAATCAATTAAGTTCAAGAGTACTTGGCCACCAAATGCTGAAATGAATCAACAAGCCATGACACAAGCAATGCCTCAGGTGTCCCTGACCACCAAATGCTGAAACGAATCAACGAGCCGTGACACAGGAAAACGTAAAGCAGAAATGTAAAGGAGAGGCAGCATAAAAAATAGAAGCAGTAGAACAGAGCCAGGCATATCCAACTTCTCTGCCTTGAAAGGCAGTTTATCCAACTTCTCTCGGGATAGGAGCGTCGTTGGGTTGCGCAGGCAGAAAACAGCGCAGTCGGGAAGGCCTTCATGCCTTGGGTGCTTTTCTGAGTTTGTTTCCCCACTGCGCACCTGTCAAGGGCACGCTCCGACTTCACTGCGAAGTCGGATTGCGCACAGGTGAAAGCTGATGTCTGCCGCCGTACGGACTTCGCCCTGGAAAGGGGGAGCAGTCCGACTTCGCTACGAAGTCGGACTTCACCCCAGCACTTAGTCATTTTCCTGCCAGCCTGCTACAAGGTGCGCTCAGAAAGTTGCGAGAAGTCGGACTTCGCACTAAAACTGGGAGAAGTACGGACTTCACACCAAAACTGGGAGAAGTACGAACTTCGCACAAAAACTGGGAGAAGTACGAACTTCGCACAAAAACTGGGAGAAGTACGAACTTCGCACCAAAACTGGGAGAAGTACGAACTTCGCACTTTGTGTTCCTGTTGCGCTCCATCTGGAGGGCGCACTCCGACTTCGCGCGAAGTCGGACTTTGCCCTAACACTTAGCCATTTTTCAGGGCAACTGCTGTCAAATTTGAGATCAGACTGAGGGGCTCAAAAGAAAGGGGGGAAAGAATGAGAATGCAAGGAAGAGAGAGAAAGGGAGAGAAGGAGAAAGGGAGAGAGAGAGGAAGAGGGAAAAGGAAGAGTAGCACTCTTACAAAACTGAAAACATTGCACCCTGTGCAAAATGTGGCAACAGGAACAGGCTAGACTATATTTATAATTATTAGGATTTTTATATTTTAGTATGGAATATTTATAACGTTAGCAATAGGGCATTTGGCCTGAAATAGTAGTGTTTGTTATATGATATAGAAGAGATTTCTCCAAGAGAGATGTTTGCTAAATGTAAGCCTGCTAGATATAGAGGATGCATTGGAAATAGAGCATATTAAATTTAACCTGTTTTTGGGTGCTATATTACTGCCAATCAAGTGCTGAAATGCATACTATTGTGATCTGGAAATGTTAAAGTTTAAGCCAGCTAATGTGATCACATAGAGATTGTTCACTTTTGTTGGGATTTAAAATATATTTATGGCATACTAACTCATTATATCATTCAAACATAATTTCAACCCTGAAATAGACTCGAAATTTGTGTCATTAAAATTGACAGTTTATGTTGAGTTGTCCGATTCAAACGATTCTAGTGCTATTTTGTGTGGAATTTGAAGAGCTTTGAAATGAGTAGTCATATGAAAGAATCCAAGAAGTATTGAGGTAGATACGACCATGTGAAGACAGCCATCCAAAACAAGGGCAGCGTTAGGGCAAATTTTTTCATAAAAAATTCTCATCTTTCAAGAGCCATATCTTTGCAAAGGGTTGTCCGATTCAAATGATTCTTGGAACAATTTGTGTGGAATTTTAAGAGCTTTAAAATGAGTGGTCATATGAAAGAATCCAAGCAATATTGAGGGAGATACGACCCTATGAAGTCAGCCATCCGAAACAAGGGCAATGACGAGTTTTCAAGTCGCGGGAAAGGAAATTGCAAATATCTATCAGCCAAGGTTCGGATGACGGGAGGAGTAATGGAGGGCTATGGCATTTGCGAGGCGAAACATTCTATCTAGGTATAGAATTTTTCAGCTAAGTTTCATTTATCCTTTCATTATCTTAGAAGTTCTTTATGCAGATTATTGTAGGTTTATTTTCAAATAATATAATCGCTATAGGATATACTAGTAAATTTTAGTAGATATTGAGTTACAGCTTCCTTCCCATGCGCCAATTTACAACTAAATCCTTAGAGTCATCCCTAGTAGTAGAGGTTAGGGAGGACCTCATAGAGCAACGATCCTCGTTGCTCAAAGATAAGGCAATCATTGGTAAATTTAATGGGTCTTGGACAAGGGCTTCAACTCTGAGAAAATGGATTGACAGGAGATGGAAATCTCCAGGAGTGAATCTATCCTTTCTTCCCAAAGGTTCTTCCTAGCCATTGTCTATTCTAGGGAGTAAAGAGATAGAATCTTGAAAAGGGGTCCTTGGTTTATGGGAAGAGCAGGACTCTTCCTTACCTGTTGGTATGAAGGCTTTACACCTAAAAACATAAATCTATCCCTAGTACCAGTCTGGGTCAGGATGTATGGAGTTGCCCATTGAATTTTAGAAAATGGATACCTTCAAGGCAATAGGCAACACTCTGGGAGAATTCCTTGAGATTTTAGAAACTACAAAAGACAGAGTCTTGGCTATTTATGCTCGGATATTGGTCATGATTGATATCAGTAAACCTTTACCATAATCAATCATTCTTAAGTATGGGGGTAAGTTGTGGACCCAAACCATGGATTATGAAAACATATCTTTTAGATATAGAATATGTCATGAGGTGGGGCATATTGAGAGGCCATGCCCTAAGAAGAGTCCAACACAAACATATGTAGAAAACCGCAATAGAAACTTCCAAATGGATATGGATGAGGATGGTTTTCAACTTCCAAAAAAATAGATCCAAACAGATGAAAGCAAATTAACAGTGGAGACCAATAAGGATATTGGAAGAAATACCAATTCTTTTGAGGTTTTAGCCTATGAAGAAAAAGCAGATCAGAGCTTAGAGGACATGGTACAACAAGATCAAAATATTAACAAGGAATTGTCTACTCAGTATGATCCTGATTTAGGGATGAACATTCCTACTGAACCTAAGGAATGTGCCTCATCAGATTTTGAAGACTCTCTTGAAGTACCATCCACCATTCAAGAGAAGGAAAGTGGTAGAGAAAACGCAGTGTTAGATGTCGACACCTCTACCATTAACAAGGAAATACCAAAAAATGAGCAAGATAAGTTGTAATGTCCCAAAAATAAATATTTTTGTAAATGTCTCCTACACTTAATTATAAAAGTGAAAAAGGGGTTCATGTGACTAGGAGACATAACTTAAGTTGTGTTTATTTATGTTTTATGTTTTTATGTTGTAATAAGGCACTTTAAGTGATTTTAGGGTTGGGAGATGTCAACTCCAAATTAGAACCTCACCCTATATAAGGGAGTGAGACGTCCCATTTTGGGCATGTTATGTTGATATCATAATTGAATATTGAAACCCTAGAGGTTCCATGAGTTGAGATTGTAGGTCTTGCTCATTCCCATAGTGCATTGGAGGTGCATGGTTGGGGTCTTGGCAATATCATTGCAGGTGTTATTGCCCTAAAATATCAAAAATACAAAAAAAGAGGCATCCGTGAGGAGTTCGTGGCATTTTTGGGAGCATTTGTGTCATGTGTTTCAGATCTGTTGGCAGCCCCAAACCCTACGCTTGTATTTGGGGTCATTTTTGAGGAGTTTTTGCATCTGTTCAGCCTTGGGGAGCTGTTGTATTGGTTTGGCAATATTTAATATATGATACTGGCTGATTTCTCCTCATACTTGTGTTATTTTATGAGCAATTTCTGAGTTATTTCCTTGCTGTACTTAATTTCTGCATTTTCGTAGTAAGGGTTTGCTGTTCCTTAAAAAGGGACATTACATAAGTCCAAAGCTTCCTTAGCCGAGCCAAGAGAGGATAAATATAATGAAAAGGAAAGTTGTGAAAGAATATTGAGGAATAAAATAATAAGACTTACTCCCAATACTAGCAAGGCAAAAAGACTTTGTTCATTATAGACTTTGATTATTATTGTTCCTTTACCTACATGGACCAGTTGTGTCAGGTTCTCCCCAGGATGTCTTCTCTCCCCGATGTTTCCAATCGTTCTGCTTCCTTGGTCCAAGCTATTTGGAAGGCTGCTTTGGACTCGTACCCCCCTACACTATTTGTCCTCCCCCTCGTCATCGTCCCCTTGGTCATTGCCCCATGAACATTTGGTACGATGAGGAATGTAAGTCGGCCCATTGAAGGTTGAAATATGCCATTCGGAATCCTTCCCAACCCTATGCCATTTCTCACAAAGATTACAGGATGCTTCTTCGAAAGAAGAAGCGTCTCTTCCTCTCACATGCCCTTCGGAATCCTTCACTCTCTCCGAGTTCTCGGGGAGGCCGGAGGAGCTGGTATTTTCAGGTTTCTACTCTCCTGGCCAGCATTCAGATATAGATAGACAGGCTGCCCCCTTATTCTTTGGGGGTTCTCCCCCCCTCTCGGCTTACTAAGGAGAAGATGCTCCACGAGATTCGGAAGGATGTTAGTCTCCAGTACACCAGATGCACATTGATCTCTCCTGTTGCCCCTCTTTCCCCCAAGTTGTTTTTCTACCATGAGCACTTCTTACAGATATAGGAGGGCAAAATAGTTCCTCCACAATACCTTTAGCAGCACACAATGCATAGTCTTCGGATCACTATTGGGCAACTCAAGGTGTGTTCTCACCAACTCCGGATTGAGTCAAATCACCATCTTCCGATGGAGGAGCGGATTTGCTTGTTTTGCTCCTTGGGTGAAGTTGAGACCCTGCATCACTTCATTTTTTGTTGTCCCATTTATTATGAGATCCGACGTAGGTTCCATTGCCTTTACAGGGACAACTCTCGATGTGTTTCTACCTTCTTCAGATACCCGGACCAGCGTTGTCTCGCACTCTTTCTTAGGGAGATAACTCAGCTTCGACGACATAAAAGTTCTCCAAATGGATCTCACCCTCCTCAACATCGGCTCATCACAACATACTTCACCAACTCCGACGGACCAAGTGACTCCGGTCGGAAACGCCCCACATCATCCAATTTCAACAGAAGCAGGGTCACTAGACAGCGCACCAACATTTTATCAGGGTTCCGAACTAGCAATGGGCAGAGACATATCATGGACTTCTTCAGCTCCGGTACTTCGGCCTCGACTGTTAGGAGATTATAGTTTTTGGGGGATTCTCGGAGCTTGCCCCTCCTGGGCTGCTCCCTCCCCCCTCCTCTCAATCCGTTCTTCTTGGCATGCACTTCTCTCTGTTGGACTGCAGCCCTCCCCCCTCTGCTCTCCTTTTCTTTTCTTTTCCCTTTCTCTTTGGCCCGTTTGTCGGGTTTGATATTGTAATTTTTCTTAGTTCCTTTCTTTGTTGGGCTTTTTAGCCTACTAGCTGGCAGTCATTATTGTACTTCTTATAGTCCCTTGGGTCTTATTTTGGCCCACCGCGGACATTAATAATATTTCATTTCATTTCATTTCTCATAGTATAGACTTGATCTTATTCACTCCCTTCAGCAGTCTCCTAAATCGTTCTAGCACCTTATCCTTCCCCGTGATTGGATTACTTATGGGATCAATATTTCCTCTTGGACCACTCATGCCACACCCCTCTATACCATCCCAAATCAACCTTCTATTACTGTTCCCTCCCCCCGTTCTTCATGCCACCTCTTCTCTACTAGGCTTGTTAGGAAAGCTATTAGGAAACTTTGTATGAGCAAAGTAGCAAATTTAGATGGGCTACAGGCGGAATTTCTGAAGCATCGCATTGACCCTCTTGTTGGGCCCCTCACTGATCTCTTTAATCTCTCTGTCTGTTTTGGTTTTCCTAACTCCTGGACTCAGCATATCATTCACCCCATCCATAAGGCAGGTGATCCCCATGAACCCAATAATTACAGGACTATCATGATTGGGCATGTCTTTGCCAAGCTCTATGCCACAACATTAGATGTGCTTCTTTCCTGAAGGTTGGAGGAGGAGGGTCACAGGGCTACTGGACAAGTTGGTTTTTGGTAAGATCACTAGACCACAGATCACGTTCTAGTCCTCAGTGCTATTATTGAGGAGGCGCATTCCAATTCCTCGAAGGTTTATTGCTGCTTTGTAGACTTTAGGAAAGTTTTCGACACGGTGCTTTGGCATTTGCTTCTTGAGAGACTTCCGTCCATTGGCATCTTTGAGCAGCAGCTTCTGACAACAGTTTCACAGTTATATGAGACTGTGAAGGGTTGGTTTCGCTCCCCTCAAGGGCTTTTAGCCAATATTCTTAGCACCATAGGAGAGAAACAGGGGTGCCCCCTTTCCCTGACACTTTTTGGGATCTTCATCAACAAGCTTTTGACTTTTATTAGGGAGAATGCTCACGCAAAGGATGGTTACCTTCTCCCTTATGTGCTGATTTATATTCTCCTCTTTGCTAATGATGTTGTTCTTTTGGCTTCATCCCCTGAGGAGGCGTGTTCCAAGTCCTTGAAGGTTTATTGTTGCTTTGTAGACTTTAGGAAAGCTTTCGACACGGTGCCTTGGCATTTGCTTCTTGAGAGACTTCAATCCGTTGGCATCTTTGAGCAGCTTCTGACAACAATTTCACAGTTGTATGAGACTGTGAAGGGTTGGTTTCGCTCCCCTCAAGGGCTTTCAACCAGTATTCTTAGCACCATAGGAGAGAAACAGGGGTGCCCCCTTTCCCTAACACTTTTTGGGATATTCATCGACAAGCTTTTGACTTTTGTTAGGGAGAATGCTCACGTAGAGGATGGTTGCCTTCTCCCTTATGTGCTAATTTCTATTCTCCTCTTTGTTGATGATGTTGTTCTTTTGGCTTTGTCCCCTGAGGGGCTTCAACGTCATCTAGACACACTTGTCGTTTTTTGTGACTCAAGAAAGTTGACGATGAATCATTCTAAGACCAAGGTTATGGTGTTCAATACTACCAAAGAGGCTCTATCCCATCTCCACTTCTTTTTCCAAGGTCGAGAGGTTGAGATTGCCACCTCATATGTTTACTTAGGGGTTCTCTTCACCGGTCCACTTTTGGTATAAAACTCATTGCCCAGACCCGGGCGTGTAAGGGTTATGCAGCTCTATCTTTGCTAGAGAGGAACTGCTTCAAAGCACATTTTCCGAAACTTTCTTCGACGAAGCCAAAAGAACTAGTCAAGCCAACTATTACTTATGCGTCTGTGGTTTGGGGTCCTAGTCTTGGCCCAACTGAGTGGTCTTGGGTTGAACGAGTATAAACACTCTTTCTTTGACGATTAATTCATTGTAAGGGCACAGTGCCCCGCTCTATTATTATGGAAAAGTTTGGGGCCTGTCCTCTCTAGCTTGAGATTATCTTCATAGGATCCGTACTTTCGAATATACTCTTGCGGGCTATAGGTGGTGCCCTTACCTCGCCCTTTGCTCCTCAATGGAACTCTCTCCGGGTTCTTGAAGATTATGAAGGATGCAACAAAGCACCAAAGTTCAAAGAAGACTGGGCGCCAGGGTTCAACAACAGAGCACCAAAGTTACAATATGAAGGTCCAAACGAGATCCAAATGAGGCAAATGATATATGGATAGAAATATTATTCTGAGAGCTTTCCAACGGTGTAAAGAACACTCAAAACAGAGTTGTGAGTCAAAAGTTATGAGCTCTACAAGGTAGCGCAAGGTCTGCCCAGGGCGCCAGGGTCTGGGTAAAAGTGGACAAAACATGATTTTTAGAGGTGAAAATAAGCACGAATACTGAATGAAATCTAGAGTGTGATATATGGTTAGAAATATCTTGGAAAGGGCTTTCTAACGGTGTATTACTTGTAGCAAATAGATAAACACAACAAAAGTTATACACCTCCAAAGTTGGCAGTTAACTAGTTTTTGTAAAACTGGACTGCACTATGCAAAAACACACAACAGACTAGAAAAATGAAATTTTCACCTTCTATTCATTACACCACACTCGGTTCAGATTACAATATGAATGTAAAAGACTACAACAACTAAAAAACTCAAACCTAAAGAATCTATGGCAGTTACAAGCAAGGTAACAGTTCAAGACTATTACAACTACAATATTCCTACATCTCCACTTGTACAATACTGTTACAAAGTGGTTACATATTCTCTTGTGCCTTCTAATCCAAAAATGCACACATGTCAGCATCATTTTCCAACATTCTCCCCCTTGATGCTGAAAGGGATCACAAGACTATTTCTCAGTTTAAGAAATTGAGCTTTAGCAACACCTTTAGTGAAAACGTCAGCCAACTGATCATGGGTGTTGCAATACCTCAACTCAACTAATTTCTTTTCCACCATATCACGAATGAAATGGTACTTCATGTCAAAATGCTTAGATCTTCTATGGTGGATAGGGTTCTTTGCCAATTGTGTGGCACTCAAATTGTCACAAAAAATTGTAGTAGGACCACTTGGTTTCTCACCTATCTCCTCCAACACTTTCCTGAGCCATAAGGCCTAAGCACTGGCTGAAGTGACAACAATATATTCAGCCTCTGTTGAAGAGAGTGCTACTGATCCTTGCTTCCTTGAGCTCCAAGTGATCAGCCCAGATCCAAGAGAAAAATAATTGTCGGATGTAGACTTTCGGTCATCCAAGTTGCTGCCCCAATCTGAGTCACTGAAACCAACTAGCTCCATCTCTTCAGTAGGATAGTAATGTATGCCAAAGTCAACAATACCTTTAACATACCTCAAAATTCGCTTTGCAGCCTTCAAATGCAAGAGAGATGGCTCACTCATATACCTAGAAACAAGTGAGACAGCATATGCAATATCTGGTCTGGTATTTGTGAGAAACATCAAGCTCCCAACAATGCTCCTATAATTGGTCACATTCACCTTTTCAGCCCCATCATATTTGCATAGCAATTCACCATGAGCAATGGGAGTAGGGACTGGTTTGCAACTATCCATGCCATACTTTTTCAGCATATCCTTGGCATATTTAGTTTGACAAATGAAGATTTTATCCTTACTTTGATGCACCTCCATGCCAAGAAAATAGTGCATCAATCCTAAATCCTTCATTTCAAACTCACTCATCATGGCAGCCTTAAATTCATCTTTCAACTTGGAACTACTACCCATATAAATCAAATCATCAACATACAAACAAACAAGCAAAATATCATTACCTTCTTTCTTGAAGTATAGGGTAGGTTCACTTTTGCTTCTCTTGAAGCCACTCTGCTAAAAGTATCCATCAATCCTAGAGTACCATGCTCTAGGTGCTTGTTTAAGGCCATACAATACCTTCTTCAACCTGTAGACATGTTCTTCTTTACCTTTCACCTCAAAACCTTGAGGTTGTTGTACATACACTTCCTCATCTAAGTACCCATTCAAGAAGGCACTTTTTACATCTAAGTGATGTACAATCCACTGCTTTTGGGCAGCCAAAGCAAGTACCATCCTTACTGTTTCTTGTCTAGCTACAGGAGCAAAAGTTTCTTCATAGTCAATTCCATACCTTTGTGTGAAGCCTTTAGCCACAAGCCTAGCCTTGTGTCTCTCAATGCTGCCATCACTATTATACTTAGTCTTAAAGACCCATTTGGAGCCCACACATTTCTTTCCCTTGGGTAGTTCTACAAGCTCCCAAGTATCATTCTTTACAATGGAATTGATCTCTTCATTCATAGCTTGCATCCAAACATCATTAGTACAAGCTTCTTGAAAACATGAAGGTTCAAAATCAGCAACAATCACTAAAGCATAATTAACAACATCACCTTTTGGCTCACCATCATCCTCATCACCATACATTTGCAACTTTTCAAGTCTTTGAACAACTTGGTCCATTTCTTGAGCTTGACCTCTAGTAAGTCTTCTATGGAAATTGTTGTCCAAAACCTGATTAGGAGGATGAATTTGAAGTGCCTTTTTCCCCCTTTTTGTCTTCATCACATTTGAAAAAATGTTTGGAGAATCATCACTTGAAGAGGGACTAGAACTGCTTTGTTTGGGACTGTTTGAAGGGCTGGTTGGTGGACTTGGTGGGACTGATTTTAAACTGGGCTGCACATTAGAAGAACTGGGCTGCATACTAGAAGAACTTCCACCACTGCTGCCATCATCAACATAAAGTTTTTGATGACCATATACTCCCCCTTCATCAAAAATCACATCTCTAGACACCACCACTTTGTGAGTTTTTGGGTTATAAAGCCTATAGGCCTTAGTATTTTCATAGTAGCCAATAAATATACATGCTTCACTCTTAGGATCAAGCTTCTTCCTAAGTTCATCAGCCACATGTGCATAAGCCAAACAACCAAAAACTTTGAAGTGGTTAACATTGGGCTTCTTTTCATACCATACCTCATAAGGAGTCATCTTCTCCAATGAGCTAGTGGGACTCCTATTCAGTATGTAGACTGTTGTATGGACTGCATCAGCCCAATACATATTGGTAAGTCTCTTAGTTTACAACATACTTCTTGCCATCTCAACAACTATCCTATTTTTCCTTTCTGCCACTCCATTCTGTTGTGGAGTATAGGAAGTTGTGAATTACCTTTTAATGCCAATATTCTTGCAAAATTGTTTAAACTCATTAGAACAGAATTCACCACCATTGTCTGTCCTTAAGCATTTAATGTTGCAGCCACTCTGATTCTCAACAAAATATTTAAATTCCTTGAAACAATCAAATGCTTCATCCTTATGCTTCAAAAAATACACCCAACACATTCTAGAAAAATCATCAATAAATGTAAGAAAGTAAGAGTTGTTACCCAAGCTTTTGGTTTGCATAGGCCCACAAATATCAGAATGGACCAATTGGAGTGGGTATGAGGCCCTCCATGCTTTCCCTTTAGGAAAATTCTGCCTTGCATGCTTGCCCATTGCACACCCCTCACAAACACTTTTATGTTCTTGCACTTTTGGTAACCCATAAACCATCTCTTGGGAAGTTAATAACTTCAAACTAGTGAAGTTCAAGTGGCCATATCTAAGATGCCACAACCAACTCTTATCTTCTACAGCAACATTAGCAAGGCTGCTCCCTTGACCTCCAAACTTTAAAGGAAACAACCTATTGCTGGTCATAGGGACTGTTGTAACAATCCTATTGCTATTGTTCTTATCATAGATGGTGCATTTCTTATCATCAAAGACTACCCTGTAGTTCTTTTCACATAGCTGCCCTACACTTAACAAATTATGTTTCAAATTTGGTGTGTAATAGATATCATGAACATGTTTCTTACCTTCTTTTGTGTTCACTTCCATTACACCTTTGGCAGCCACCTCCAAAGCCTTGTCATCTCCAAGTTTGATCTTGGACTTGAAGGACTCATCCATGGAAGCAAGAAGCTCCCCATTTCCTATCATATGATTGGAGCAACCAGAATCAAGTATCCAAGTCTCTTGAAGGTTTTTATCAGCCTTGTTGTAGGTCAAGAAGAGGTTGCTTGTAGTAGCCTCATTCTCATCAGCATAGTTGGCCCTCTTGCCTTCATTTCCTGCCTTCAACCTACACTCCTCATAATGTCCATACTTTTTGCAATGATAGCATTGTATGTTTCTTTTATCAATTCTACCTCTTCCTCTACCTGCTGCTCCTCCTCTTCTACCACCTCTTCCTCTTGAAGAATTCTGATTTTGGCCTCTTCCTTGGCCATTTCCATGTCCACTAGAGCTTGCTCCATCACCCTTTGAAATTGTAGCTTTAGAAGAAAATGCCTTCTCATCAACTGCAGTAATAGTTTCCCTTAGCCTCTCCTCATGAGACATAAGAGATCCTATCAAATTATCAAACTCAAGAGTAGACAAATATTTACTCTCCTCAATAATAATGGCTACATGATTCCACTTTGGGGTGAGAGTCCTCAAAACCTTCTTCACAATGACCTCTTTTTCTGTCTTAACTCCAAGAGTTGCCATTTTATTGACAACTGCCTTCACCCTCACACAATAGTCACCAACATTCTCAGCTTCTTGCATTCTGAGATTCTCAAACTCTCTCCTTAGAGTTTGCAATTTGACCTCTTTAACCTTGTCACTACCTTGGTAGCCTTCTTTTAAAGACTTCCATATGACCTCTTTAACCTTACACTCAAAATGGAAATGAAGACAAAAAGGGGGAAAAACCCACTTCAAATTCATCCTCCTAATCAGGTTTTGGAAAGCAATTTCCATAGAAGACTTGCTAGAGGTCAAGCTCAAAAAATGGACCAAGTTGTTCAAAGACTTGAAAAGTTGCAAAAGTTTGATGATGAGGATAATGGTGAGCCAAAAGGTGATGTTGTTAATTATGCTTTAGTGACTGTTGCTGATTTTGAACCTTCATGTTTTCAAGAAGCTTGTACTAATGATGTTTGGATGCAAGCTATGAATGAAGAGATCAATTCCATTGTAAAGAATGATACTTGGGAGCTTGTAGAACTACCCAATGAAAAGAAATGTGTGGGCTCCAAATGGGTCTTTAAGACTAAGTATAACAGTGATGGCAACATTGAGAGACACAAGGCTAGGCTTGTGGCTAAAGGCTTCACACAAAGGTATGGAATTGACTATGAAGAAACTTTTGCTCCTGTAGCTAGACAAGAAACAGTAAGGATGGTACTTGCTTTGGCTGCCCAAAAGCAGTGGATTGTACATCACTTAGATGTAAAAAGTGCCTTCTTGAATGGGTACTTAGATGAGGAAGTGTATGTACAGCAACCTCAAGGTTTTGAGGTGAAAGGTAAAGAAGAACATGTCTACAGGTTGAGGAAGGCATTGTATGGCCTTAAACAAGCACCTAGAGCATAGTACTCTAGGATTGATGGATACTTTCAGCAAAGTGGTTTCAAGAGAAGCAAAAGTGAACCTACCCTATACTTCAAGAAAGAAGATAATGATATTTTGCTTGTTTGTTTGTATGTTGATGATTTGATTTATATGGGTAGTAGTTCCAAGTTGAAATATGAATTTAAGGCTGCCATGATGAGTGAGTTTGAAATGAAGGATTTAGGATTGATGCACTATTTTCTTGGCATGGAGGTGCATCAAAGTAAGGATAAAATCTTCATTTGTCAAACTAAATATGCCAAGGATATGCTGAAAAAGTATGGCATGGATAGTTGCAAACCAGTCCCTACTCCCATTGCTCATGGTGAATTGCTATGCAAAGATGATGGGGCTGAAAAGGTGAATGTGACCAATTATAGGAGCATTGGTGGGAGCTTGATGTTTCTCACAAATACCAGACCAGATATTGTATATGTTGTCTCACTTGTTTCTAGGTATATGAGTGAGCCATCTCTCTTGCATTTGAAGGTTGCAAAGCGAATTTTGAGGTATGTTAAAGGTATTGTTAACTTTGGCATACATTACTATCCTGCTGAAGAGATGGAGCTAGTTGGTTTCAATGATTCAGATTGGGGCAGCAACTTGGATGATCGGAAGTCTACATCCGACAATTGTTTTTCTTTTGGATATGGGTTGATCACTTGGAGCTCAAGGAAACAAGGATGAATAACACTCTCTTCAACAGAGGCTGAATATATTGTTGTCACTTCAGCCAGTGCTTAGGCCTTATGGATCAGAAAAGTGTTGGAGGAGATTGGTGAGAAACCAAGTGGTCCTACTACAATTTTTTGTGACAATTTGAGTGCCACACAATTGGCAAAGAACCCTATCCACCATAGAAGATCTAAGCATTTTGACATGAAGTACCATTTCATTCGTGATATGGTGGAAAAGAAATTAGTTGAGTTGAGGTATTGCAGCACTCATGATCAGTTGGATGACGTTTTCACTAAAGGTGTTGCTAAAGCTCAATTTCTTAAACTGAGAAATAGTTTTGTGATCCCTTTCAGCATCGAGGGGGAGAATGTTGGAAAATAATGCTGACATGTGTGCATTTTCGGATTAGAAGGCACAAGAGAATATGTAACCACTTTGTAACAATATTTTACAAGTGGAGATGTAGGAATATTGTAGTTGTAACAGTCTTGAACTGTTTGCCTTGCTTGTAACTGCAATAGATTCTTTAGGTTTGAGTTTTTTAGTTGTTGTAGTCTTTTACATTCATATTCCTACTTCGCAGCGAAGTCGGGCGGCGCTCATCCAATTGTGCGCCACCGGGAGGATGCCTATCGAAAAAACAGCAAAATATTCTAAGTGTCGGACTCCGTCCGACTGCGCTGCGCCGTCCGACTGCGCGCCTGTCTTGGTGCGCACTTGGGCGGAGAAGGAAGAAGGCATTGGAAAAGTTTCTAAGGCACGGAGGTCCGTCCGACTGCGCTGCGCCGCCCGACTTCGCGCCTACTTTGGTGCGCCATCAGACGGGAAAGAGATAAACTGCAGGAAAATTTCTAAGGCATGACCCGCCCAACTTCGCTGTTTTCAGCTTGCGCCGTCCAACTGCGCTTCATTTTTGTGCGCTGTCGGGCGGGATAAGAAGACAATGGATGAGCTTCTAAGTTTCATTCCCCCCTCTTTCATCAGCAGTTTCAGATGTCGACAAGTGTGCAGTCTCGGGATAAGAGTCAAGATGTGACAGAAGGTGTGCCACCCGGGTACAGAGTAGATGAGCGTGAAGTGCCAGATCGTGCCGCACCTACCACCATTTAACCGGACTCGACTTCTCACCTACCGGATTGCCACGGAGCTGCTACGTTTCTAGGTGGACCTTGCGGGTAGGTCGAACATCAGCCGCTTTTCGCCGCTTTTGTCAGCTTTTGCAGCTTTTGTCAGGTCTGGGATTTTGTGCCCAAAATGTAATCGGGGGGGTTTATTCTGCTATAAATAGCAGCCTCATTTCATTGTACAAGGGTGGAAGGGGGATATATTGCTAAGGAACTTTTGTAGCTGTGCACTTGCTTTTGAATGCAAAGTATATTTGGCTCTATTAGCTGTCTTTGTCTTGTATGCTGCCTTTATTAAGTATTTCTGCCTCATGTTGCTTATATTTCTGATTACTGCTATTCTGCACTTCTGGATATCAGTATTGGTAATTGAGTATATCTGGAATACTAAAGTAAAGGATACATAGGATAGAATAACACTAATAGTTTCTGCTGCATACATTGTTTTGATTGTTGTTGGTAATAGTGATTGGTTAGTTGTTGTGCTGCTTATCTTCCCCACCCGAAACAAGCATATTTATGTTTCTTTCTGCATTTTATAATTTCTTTCCTGCACTCTGAGCTAAAACCCCTATCAAGAAAACATAGGAGCCGGCCTTCTCCGGAGATTGGCACGGAAGGCATCCCTTCCTTCCGGCCTTTCAATCTGCTGGGCGAATCTAGGGCGCAATAAGATTAAAATCCTATCCTAGTGGCAGATTCGTAACCAACAGTTTCTCTGGCACGCCCGGTGGGACACGAAAGTTTCCCACCCCAAAACAGAATCGAAGCATCGGTGTTCGCTTCATTGCTGTTAAATCAGAACACCTGGCGACTCTGCTGAACCTGAGTATCCTCTGAGTCTGTAAGACTGGTCCAATATCAAGAGCGCCTTCATGCATACAAGAAGATGGAGAGCTAGGAATTCGGGACAACAACCTGATTTTTACGAGATCGACATCAACGCTGCTGGAGAGCGCCCGAGGCTGGCTGATTATCAAGCTCACCAGGACGATAGATTCGAGCACGAATCTGAAACTGAAATTGAAGAGGTGGAAGAAGTCGAAGAAGTTGAAGAGGCCGAAGTTGAAGAACAACCTACAACTTCGGACAGTATTGATACCGACTACACCACCGACCAGCTCGAAGAAGAGGAAGAAGACATGGCCAATGCTAATGACCTCTTCCCGGATGTGAATTCCACGGGACCCCTCGCTCTAGCTGGACAAGAGGTTGTTCCGCCTGCTGCCTTAAAATCCATTCCTACATATGACGGCACCGGGAAGACAGCATATGAGCATATCCAAGACATTCTGGCCTTGGCTGCGCTGCACTCTATCACAAATGAGAGCGTGAAAACCCGGCTGTTAGCTCTCTCCCTGCGAGGGAAACTTCTCTACTGGTGGAGATCCTTGCCGGAGGGGACTATCACGGGATGGGCCCAGCTGGCTGGCAGGCTAGTTAGGGGATTCAATGAATCCGCTGATCCCTCCTCATTGCTGCACCAATTTCAAAGCATTCAGCGCCATCCGCAGGAGGAGATATCGGACTTCAACGTGAGGTTCGCAAGATCCTGGAAGAGAGTACCCCCGGAGCTACGTCCTTCTGAGGGACAGGCCGCTCACTACTACCTCAGAGCTTTTAATTCGGATATTTGCTTGGTCATTAAGTTGGCCCGTGTAAATACTTTCCCCGCATTGTATGAGGCTGCTCAGCAGGCAGAACTGGATATGATTGCCATAGGCAGGCTCCCTCATAAAATGCAGCCCCCAATCTATCCGGATTTTCCTCAGTCCCAATATCCGCCCGCGTCTGGTGGGGCGCCATCCTCATCCAATCCGTACCCCCATCAGCCGTGGAATCCTGCACCAGTCATAGACCCATATGGTCCGCCTCAAATACATCGTCCTAATCCACCTCCTCCGCAATATCCAGCACTTCCTGCTCCTCCTCAGTACCAGGCATTGCCTGCTCCACCACCTTTAGCTGCATTACCTCCGCAGGCCCGGCCAGCTCCAGCTGATAACGATATACAAAATAAGATCCTTCAGGAAGTACGGGCCCTTGCCTCTGGTTACCAGACAATCTCTAATGACATGACAATCATGAAGAAGAAACAGGCTCAGATGGAGTTTGTTCCGAGGAGGCCATATCCTCCTCCCGCACTGACAAGAGATCAAGCGGCTCAAGCGCAAAGGCCTCCAACAAGAAATGCTGCCGGCAATGCTCAAACTGGCACTTCTGACCGCGTGAACTGGTGCTCCACTTGCAATGACCCCCATGGGGAAGACAGTTGCACGCTACATCAGCATTATATTCAGACCCTTGCGGGTAGCGTCATAGAGGACGAAGCATACATGATCCGGGATGAGGAGAGTAACTTTGCAGTTCCCGAAGAAGATCCTGTGTCACTCTTGACCAAGGAGGGTAAAAAGCCAATTGAGGCCACCCCGGCCCAGATAAAGCCGTTAAAGGTGTATACAAGAAGGGAGAGGACGCAGCCTGCTGTGGCAGCTCCTGATAAGCCACCTTTACCTCCGACTGCCAAAGAGAAGCCCCTGGCGCTCAAGGCTCCAGTAGCCAAGGCTCCAGCGACTCAACCTCCGGCCGAAACAAAAGAGCAAGCTCAGGAGAAGTTGAGGTACCCGTCGCTGACAAAGAGACAGAGGGTCGAGGCCACGCAGCAGTACCGCACCAAGTATGAGCCAGCAAAGGAAGCGGAAGGGGCCGGTACTTCAACCTACAACATAGTTGATGAGCTCAAGAAGACCCCGACAAAAATAAGCATGTATGATGCCCTTCAGCTCCCAGGTCAGGTGGATTTGTTGCAAGAATCCCTAAAGAATGTAAAAGGTGGAAAGCCACCGCAACCTGTTGTGTTAGCTCAGCCCTTGACGACTTCTGCTACCGGAAAGAACAGACCGCCGCCTTTTTATCTATCTTTGCGGATGGAAGGCCACATAGTGCATAACTGCATGGTGGACTCCGGTGCTTCGACTACTGTCATGCCAAGGGCTGTCTGCGAGGAAATTGGTATGGAATACACGAGGAGCAGCCAAGGTGTTCTACAGTTGGACGACACTCCTGTGAAGACAGTTGGCGTCATCAAAGACATCCCCATCCGGCTGCATAAAGCGCTTGACATCGTGGTCATCCAAGAGGTCGTAGTGGTTGACTTGGAACCCTACTTCGGCATGTGTCTCTCAAGGGAGTTCACTGCCAAGCTGGGTGGATATTTGTCGTTGGACTATTCACATATGGAGGTACCTTTCAAAGGAAGGAGGTTGAAAATTTATAATGAGAAACCTTCCACTTTTCTGGTCGAGAAGATACCCGGGGAAGAGCAGCAAAATGACATGGTTCATCTGACGACCGAGGAGCTGGTAGAAGTGGACCTGGTGGGAGAAACCCTAGAGCAGCTGCAAGTGGAGGACGAGTTCTCCTTGCTGGATTTCAACGCCATGATCGAGACAGAACTAGGCTGCTACTCCGTCACTCAGCCTGAGAGACACGACCAGACGGCCAAAAAGGACATAGGTCCTGCCCCCGATAAGCTGTGGAAGCTGTACTTTGATGGCGCCCGATGCAAGAATGGCGCCGGGGCAGGAGTCCTTCTGGTCTCCCCATCTGGTATCCAAAAAGACTACTGTTACAGGCTGGCCTGGAGTTGCACTAATAATGCGGCGGAGTACGAAGCCTTGTGCTTAGGCTTAAAAAAGGCGGAGAGGCTCGGGATCAAGCACCTGCAAATCTTTGGCGACTCAGAGCTGGTGTGCAACCAGATCACGAACAAGTGCGCCTCCAAGAAGCATTACCTCAAGGCGTACCGCAACCGTGTCTGGGATCTGATGGAGTCGTTTGACTCCTTGAATGTCAAAGCCATCTCCCGCGAGAAGAATAAGCATGCTGACATATTGGCGTCTGTTGGAGCCAGGTACGTCCCGACTGATGACACTATGCAGAAGCCGAAGTCGGTTCGTACTATTTACAGGCCTTCTGTGCCTGATAAGGACACCCACTGGCAGGTGTTCGATTGTGACGAGGATATCGTCACCTTTATGATACATGAAGCTAGTTCAATCGAAGGTAGAGACCCTGATGACGAGCAATATGAGGGGTTAATACAGTTAAAGAATAATCATGTCCCAAAAGGACTGATTACCTTAGAGAGCCTGTTTGATCAGAATGATAGAGCTATATCCCACAGGATCAAAGTAGACTCTAAGCAGTACATGGACCTGGAGCTTGAACCTGGTAAAGTGATTAAAGTTGGCATAGATTGCACTCCAGAGGAGCTGGACCAGATTCGGGCCCTGTGCAAGGAATACCCAGACATTGTAGCCTGGTGCTACCAGGACTTGAAGGGGTATGACAGAGAGATGATCCAGCACACCATAGAGCTGGAAGAACATGTGAAGCCCTTCAGGCAGAAGCAAAGGGCGGTGAACCCGAAGATTGAGGTCATGATGAAAGCCGAGCTCATGAAGATGCTGGAAGCAAAAATCATCTATCCTATCAAGCATTCCTCTTGGGTCGCAAATCTGGTTCCCGTGAGGAAGAAGAATGGAGACATTCGCCTCTGCGTGGATTTCCGCAATCTCAACCAGGCTTCGCTGAAGGACCATTATCCACTCCCGCAAATTGATCAAATCCTTCACGTGGTTGCAGGGGCTCAGAGATTCTCTCTCCTAGATGGGTTCTCCGGCTATAATCAGATCTGGGTAAAAGATGAGGACCAGCACAAGACGGCGTTCACCACCAAATGGGGGACGTTCGCCTATCAGCGCATGCCCTTCGGTCTTTCCAATGCGGGGGCTACGTTCCAGAGAGCTATGGACTTGGCGTTCCGTGAGTTGCTCAATAAAATCATTGTTATCTACTTGGATGACATGACTGTGTTTTCGCACAGAAGAGAAGACCACACCTCCCATCTGCGGCAAGTATTTGAAAGATGTCGTGAATTCGGCATATCCATCAACCCAAAGAAGTCAGTCTTTGCGGTGAAGGAGGGTAAACTGCTAGGCCATGTTATTTCTGAGAAGGGCCTTGCAGTTGACCCCGACAGAGCAGAGGCTCTTCTTCGTTTGCCCATCCCGGTCAACAAGAAAGGGCTGCAGTCATTTTTTGGACAGATCAACTTTGTAAGGAAGTTTGTCCCTGACTTTGCCCAAGTGATCAAGCCCATGGCCGAGCTCTTGAAGAAGGATGCTGACTTTGTCTGGACTGAAGAGAGGAAGAAAGCCTTCGAGGAGATCAAGGCCAGGATTGCCCAGGCTCCAGTATTGATAAATCCAGATTACTCCAAGGACTTCATCCTTTACGCGGTGGGAGAACCCGAAAGCTACGCTGCAGTTCTGACTCAGAAGGGAGACGACGGCAAGGAGAGACCGATAGCATTCTTAAGCCAAGTGATCCAGCCGCACGAAGAGAGGTATAATTTTATTGAGCGGCAAGTTCATGCAGTTATGAGGTCCTTGAGAAAGTTCAAGCACTTCGTCTCTCAGAGCCGGATTACTGTCTTCGTGATACACCCCGACGTCAGAAATTTCATCATCCAAGGGGAGCCTGGTCACAAGAGGGCAGGATGGATTGCCAAAATCCAGGAGTTCGACATAGAGGTACGACCCACCAAGCTAATCCGAGGTCGGGCTCTATGCCAGGAATTGGCCCGAAGTGTTGCGGCTGAATTCTCTGCTTGTCAGTGGGAGGATCCAATGACAGAAATCAACCTTGCCAACTCCTTATCAGAGGAGAGTGATTGGACGAATGACCTAGTGTGGTATTTCAGCACTGGGAGATGTCCAGATCATCTCAACGCCTCACAAAGAAGGAGGTTTAGGCTTAATGCCTTGAAGTATGTACTACGCCCCGAGGGGCTGTATTTCAGAAATATTGACGGCATCCTGTTGCGGTGCGTCAAAGAATCAGACAAACCGAAGGTCCTCGGCGAATTCCATTCTGGGATGCCAGGAGGACACCATTCGGGAAGGCCGACGGCCTTGAAAATTATCAGAGCGGGCTATTATTGGCCCACCCTCTTCACAGATGCGCATGCGGTCTGTCAAAAATGTGAGAAATGCCAAAGGTTCGCCGGCAGAAATCGGAAGGCGCCCATGCCCCTTCAGCCAATTCAAGCTGAGACTCCATTTCAGCAGTGGGGTCTGGACTTCATCGGGACGATAACGCCCAACTCTTCGGCGGGGCATAAGTTTATCCTAACAGCCACGGATTACTTTACCCGATGGGCCGAGGCAGTGCCTACAAAGCATGCCGACCAAGAAACGGTCATTGGTTTCCTAGAGAGCCTCATCACCCGTTTCGGGATTCCAGAGGCAATTGTCACAGACAATGGTCCAGGGTTTGCGGGCGCTGTACTCACAGAGTTCACCAGCAAGTACGACATTTACCACAAAATGTCTTCGAACTACTATCCGCAGGGGAACGGCCTAGCCGAGTCCACCAACAAGAATCTTTTGAAGATTATAAAGAAGACGGTGGAAAGGAACAAAAGATCGTGGCATCTGCTTCTGGATCGAGCGCTATGGGCGGACCGTATCTCTTTCAAGAAGTCCATCAAGACGTCGCCATATGCACTCGTGTACGGCAAAGAGGTTGTCTTGCCCACACACATTGAGATGCCCGCACTTTGGCTGTTAGAAGATGAGAAAGGTGTCAAAGACCCTGTTGATGCCCGATTGGCTCAGTTGCTGCAACTGGAGGAGGAAAGAGAGAAGGCGTATCAGGCCTTTACCAAGCACGCTGAGAAAACGCAGAACTGGTTTTCAAAGGGAACCACTGCCCGAGTCTTCAAGATCGGGGACTTAGTGCTGAAATGGGACTCATACAAGGCCAAACCAGGCAATCATGACAAGTTTGATGCCTTCTGGGACGGCCCCTTCCAAGTCGTCCGAGTGAACCAGTTCAACGCGTTTGTGCTAAGAGACATGGAGGGCCAGATCCTCCCGATACCTGTTAATGGCTTTCATCTGAAAGCCTACTACCACTGAAAGTTGTCAAAGGTTTTCCCTTGTACATATTTTGTTTTCCGCTGTGTCAATTTATTTTTCTGAATGTAAATATTGCTTTCAGTTCAGTTAGTTTCCTGCTTTAATCCGGAAAAGAGAGCCGAGTGTTTTGGAAAAAGGTGCATGGCAGTTCAAAAAATGACTAAGGCAGGGAATGTCGTCCGAAGGCGCAAAAAATTGCCCCGAAGTCGGGCGTCGCCCTCAAATTTTTGCGACGTCGGGAGGTTCCAGGGCCACAGCAAGCAAGAGGAAAAAAGTCAAAAATTTCTAAGTGTTGGGAAGCCGCCCGACTTCGCAGCGAAGTCGGACGGCGCGCCCTGTTTAATGCGCCAGCGGACGGAGACAAGCAAAAAAGTATAAAATTTTTCTAAGTGTCCCGCCCGACTTCGCGATTTTTCCTTGCGCTGCCCGACGGCGCGCACTAAAATTTGCGCACTCCGGCGGGCGCGTCTCAGGGGCATGTGATAATTTGGAAATTTTTCTAAGTGTCGTCCTCCCAAGGGCGCGGGTTTCATAGTGCGAAGTCGGACGGCGCCCATTTTTTGGGCGCACTTGGTCGGGGAGATAAAAGAAATCACAAGTTTTACCTAAGGTTTCCCAGCACGCTTGTCGAGTCAAATGCTTCGAAGCGTGTGCCCAGCTGGCGGCAATGACGTCATTAAAGGCACGAGTTTTGAAAAGTTTAAGGAATGATTGCGCAATTTTCGAAGCGGGTTTCATAAATGAAAAAGCGCACCCGGGCCCAATGATGTACAGTTTGCGCTTTCCAACAGGGGATCCCACGCGCGGCCGCCGAGGAATAACGGCGCTACTCACCCACTTCAAGCAACAAACTTTAAATTCGCCGAACGCCATTAATGCTGCTTTTACCCATTTGTAGAAAAGGCATTTTACTTACTCAGTAATATCAGTGTTGCTGAAGAAATTCGAGCTGCGCTGTGAAAGAGGAGAAATTGCGAATTTTGCTAAGTTTCAGCTGTGAATTCTGGTAACTCTCAGCGCCATGAGTGAGAAACCGAGCGCAGCGAAAGGGAAAGCGCCCATGCAGGCGGAGTCTAGCTCGTCAGAAGAAGAATCCAAGGAGCAGACTGTCTCGAGCGCTCATGGGAGCGAAGCGCCGAAGGAGAAAAAGGGAAAAACCAGGGCGAGAAGCGCCAGGAGGCAAGGTCCTCCCCCGCCGCCCGTAGACCGCCTAGCCGAGTACAGAGACGGCAATTATTCAATTAGCCTCACAGAGCTGCGGCTTTCTGTAAAAGATTGGTCCGATAAGGTTTCGCCCTCACACCATTTCGGCGTTGTCTATAAGTCGAACCTTTACTGGTTCTTGTGCCCTCCTGTCCACCACTGCCCGGAGCTGGTTGAGTCGATCGTAGTATATTACAAACCGGCCACCCGACAGGTCTGCGACTGCCAGGGAAGAGTGTTGTTTACCCTCTTCAAGGAGAGCGTCCAGCCAGCTTTCGCGCCAGGGATCGAGCCAGACCCTAATGGCATACTCAGGAAGATCAACCTGGACGAACAGGCAGCTAGGGGTGGCGAATCCAAGTGGATGAGGGATTTCCTCAATTCAGAGCTAAAGCATCCACTGCCAGCTTCAAGGTGGCCGTCGCGCCCGATACCCTTGGCACAGTTCAAAAGCCAATACATATACACCATACTTGCCTGGGTTCTGGGCTGCGGCACTGACGAGGTGGTGCACCCCTACCAGCTGGCCCTCGCCGAATGCATTCTGCATGGAGAGTTCTACGACTCTAGTGCCCTGAAAAGGGGGAGGCGCCCAATTTATTTCGACTGGGCAGACTGGGTGGCCTACGCCATCCATTCCAATCTTGTGAAGTTGCAGCAGAAGCAGACAACAGAATTCAGGCACTGTTCATTTCTCGTATGGTTGTGCCTATATCACATGCACTACAGGATGAAGACCGTTGAAGTTCGGAAGGTGGATGAGAAGGGCGCGCCGCTGCCAGTGTATGAATGGACGGACCTGTTGTACAGAAGGGAGTCGTATTACGACTTCAATTTCAAATTTCTGGGCATTACCCTGGCTCTCTTCAATGGCCGGGCGCATCGCCCTCCTTATTTTATGACGAAGCACCTGGTAAAGAGCAAATTTGGGGATACTTTCCGGTTGACTCAGGGCGTCGTCATTAGGGTTTTCGGATTTAAAGGAAAACCATTTCTGCTGCCATATTTCTGTACAGAATATCACTTTGGCCTCGAGGCAGCGCGGCAAATGGATTGCGTTGAGGAAGAGTACGGCCATGGGAAGAAGAAAAGCCCCATCTTCAACTATCCTTTCACCTGGGGAGACGTTGAGGTTCACGAGGTTGGGCAGCATGTATATCTAGAACAAACCCTCCTCAGCCTTGGCCTGGTGCAGTTGCCGCAACGCTGGAAGTATGACCCTATTGGGGTAAGGGGAAAGTTCGTGCACAGTTGCCCACGGAAGGAGATCATGTCAGAGAGGGGCAATAAGGCGGGAATGGACCTAGAATGGCACATTGAGCAGATGCAGTCGTGGCCACCATGGCAGGACTTTTACTGTGTAGAAGCAGACTACGATCCCGAGCACAATGAGGATCACAAAGTGGGATCAGCTGGCTTCAGAAGACTGCTCGCGAAGGTGGCGCCGCTTGGCTGGGCAAAAGACAAAATCATGGAATGTTGGATAATGAGGTGTCGTACGCGGCACGAGAAATCAGAGAAAAAGACGTCCGTTGATGACGAGTTTTCCGTCTTATATGATAAATACTTCGACAAGTGGCAGCCGCTCGTGTTCCGTGGTATCGTCCCCCAAGGCGCCCCAAAAAGGTATAAAAGAAAGCCTCCACCTCAACATTTAATTGTACGAGGGACGTCCAGCAACAAAGCGTCAAAAGGCAAGAGGGTGGACCCAATGTTGTCCTCAGCGCCTGAAAAGTCGTCTCAGTCGGAGAGGGAGCCCGAGAAATCAGCCAGTGAGGCAGAAACAAGGGGCGCAGACCCAACAAAGCCTGAATACGAGTTTACTTTGGGAGCCCCGGCCCCTGACGCGTCAACCGCCTCCGCTCCCCTCGAGCAAACTGCCGCGCCTAAGGGGAAAAAGAGGAAAAGGTCCGAAAAGACCAAAGAAAGGCGGCACAAGAAGGAGGTTGTGCAGCAGACAGTGACGGCTCCACGATCAGGCGCGGCTGCAAGTAACATAATCTCCATTGAGGACAGCCCTCAGAGGGAAGCAGACACCTGGGTTGCAGGAGTCATTCGAACGCCAGCTCAGGCGGAGCTCGCAGGTACGCCCTCTCCTCCTTTGCAACAAACCCTAGCAACCCCTTCTGTTACGCCCTCATCTTCCACATCCGGGCATATTCTGGCTGCTTCATCCCCGTCTCCTGTCACGCAGTCCCAGCATAGTCCACCGTCCTTTGGCCGCTACGCCCAAAACCCTAACGTTTTTCAGACCCTGGGCCAAACCCTAGGTCTGTCCCCTACGGCTAGCGCCGAGGAAGGTTCCCTATCCCCACGCCGCTCACCCGCCGCCGCCGCTGCCCTCCAAATCCCACATCCGCCTCCTCAACAGTCGCCCACTCCCCCTCAGTCCCAGTCGCCCTCAAGAGCGGCCGTATCTTCTGGCGCAACGCCCACCTCATTATTTTCAGGAAAAATGCCGCAGCAGGATTTGGTCTCGGCATACCCCATGCTCGCAGAGCTGGAGCTGGTCGAAAAACAGCTGCAAATTACTGATGACCGGCCCCTAGCCGCAAAAGCCGCCCAGGGCTCTGTTTCTTTTCTTCAGAAGGTCAGAAAGAGGAGGGCGGAAGAAATCGCCATGCCTGAGAAGCGCGTCAAATACGACCTGGAGAAAAGGGTGCTCCGGACAGAAAAAATAGTGCCTAAAGTCAAAAAGCCCATCCAGGAGATGACAGAAGAAGACTACGAGTACCACTCCAAGGACAAGAGCTTTGATGACATAAATGAGGAATATGAGATAGGCGGAATCCGCAGAAAGGCTGACAACCTTCTGGTCAAGCGCCTTGAGGTCAAGCAGCAGCTGTACGAGCTCCAGAACGATAAGAGGCAGCTTGAGGAAGATCTGGCCAAGGCACTGGTTCAGCTGGAGTCCGCTCAAGGAGAGGTAAAGAAGTTGAAGGATCAGCTTGCAGCCTCTCAGCAGGCGACGGCGGATCAAAAGGCGGTGGCTGATCAATTAACAGAAGATAAAAAGGCAGCACTGATCCATGTCACTCAATTGCAAAATCAACTTCAGCAGACTCAGGTGCTGCTAGAAGAGAAGGCATCGCAGGCTGCTGCTTTCTCCAAGGACAGGATCAAAGAGATGAGAGCCGGCCTGCTGAAGGGTTGCAGGACTAATGTTGCCAGGTCACTACCCGTCCTCAATTTCATCTCCAGGATACAAGAAGTTTCTGCCGAGGGAAAGCCTGCGGTAGAGGAAGTCAAACGTCAAGCACGACAATGGCTGGACTTGGCAATAAAACTTGAAGGATATGAGCGCAAGGGCTTCCAATTCCCACCTATGTCACAGATTGCCCTAGACTGGGCTGATGCAAGGATAACCTTGCAAAATTATTTTGAAAAATCTGAAAAAGTCAGAGCTGCCAGGAAGATGCTAGATGCATTGATCCATGAGAAGAACATCTGCCTGGTCCCTTTTGACTCCCTTTCAACGCTCGGATTCCCGAGCTTTGTAAAAGATGAGGAATTTCTGCCTCTGGAGCAAGTCAAGCAGAACTGGCAGGCATATGAGGCAGATACTTCAGAGATTGATGGCTGGACTGATCCAGTGCAGGAGGCACAGGTAACCCAGATGGTGTCCAAGCTCTGTAAAATCAACGCCTGCCTCCACGAAGTCGGAGAAAGGTACAACACCATTGACGAGCACAAGGTTGCGGCATTCAGAAAAGCGCTGAAGGATATCAGCGACTTAGAGCCCTTCCAAGAAGCAGCCTGGGCTCAGGCTAAGACTGCTTATGAGCACGTCCGTGAGCGGGTCGAGCCTGCTGTACAGGAGGAAGACAAGGACGCCGAGCAGTCAGGCTCAGAGGGTGAAGAAGAAGAAGATTCGGGAGAGGAGACTGCTGAGAGCGACCAAGAGCAGCAGCAAGAGCAGCAGAGAGATGCAGGGTCCGGGAGGGACTCTGTGCCCAAAGGATAAAGGCTAGGTTCCTTGCATCGAGGCGAGCTCGATACCCCGCGAGCCGCCAGGAATGTTGCCACATTTTGCACGGGGTGCCAAATTTTGAAAATTTTGTAAGTTTGTTGCTTTACCTCCCCTCTTTCTTCTTTCCCATTCTTCTCCATGTCCTTTCTGCCCTTCAGCTGTCAGATTTCATTTCCCCATCTTTCATTTCATATTTTTAGTGTTTTTGCAAGAAGGCAAAATTGCCTAAATTTGTCTAAGTATGGAGTCCGCCCAATCGCAGCACGATCGGCGGCGCTCATCATCTTTTCGCACCCTGGGCGGTTTCATAAAAAAGCCAAAATTGACTAAGTGTTGGGGCCGCCCGACTTCGCAGCGAAGTCGGACGGCGCCCATAGATCGGTGCGCACTTGGGCGGCCATATTCAGGAAGCAACAGAAAATATTCTAAGTATGAGCCCGCCCGACTTCGCAGCGAAGTCGGGCGGCGCTCATCCAATTGTGCGCCGGGAGGATGCCTATCGAAAAAACAGCAAAATGACTAAGTGTCGGACTCCGTCCGACTGCGCGCCTGTCTTGGTGCGCACTCGGGCGGAGAAGGAAGAAGGCTGAAAAGTGACTAAGGCACGGAGGTCCGTCCGACTGCGCTGCACCGCCCGACTTCGTGCCTACTTTGTTGCGCCATCAGACGGGAAAGAGATAAACTGCAGGAAAATTTCTAAGGCATGACCCGCCCGACTTCGCTGTTTTCAGCTTGCGCCGTCCGACTGCGCTTCATTTTTGTGCGTTGTCGGGCGGGATAAGAAGACAATGGATGAGCTTCTAAGTTTGATTCTCCCCCCTCTTTCATCAACAGTTTCAGATGCCGACAAGTGTGCAGTCTCGGGATAAGAGTCAAGATGTGACAGAAGGTGTGCCACCCGGGTACAGAGTAGATGAGCGTGAAGTGCCAGATCGTGCCGCACCTACCACCATTTAACCGGACTCGACTTCTCACCTACCGGATTGCCACGGAGCTGCTACGTTTCTAGGTGGACCTTGCTGCAAGTACACTCCTTGCCCGCAGAGGTCAAACATCAGCCGCTTTTCGCCGCTTTTGTCAGCTTTTGCAGCTTTTGTCAGGTCTGGGATTTTGTGCCCAAAATGTAATCGGGGGGGTTTATTCTGCTATAAATAGCAGCCTCATTTCATTGTACAAGGGTGGAAGGGGGATATATTGCTAAGGAACTTCTGTAGCTGTGCACTTGCTTTTGAATGCAAAGTATATTTGGCTCTATTAGCTGTCTTTGTCTTGTATGCTGCCTTTATTAAGTATTTCTGCCTCATGTTGCTTATATTTCTGATTACTGCTATTCTGCACTTCTGGATATCAGTATTGGTAATTAAGTATATCTGGAATACTAAAGTAAAGGATACATAGGATAGAATAACACTAATAGTTTCTGCTGCATACATTGTTTTGATTGTTGTTGGTAATAGTGATTGGTTAGTTGTTGTGTTGCTTATCTTCCCCACCCGAAACAAGCATATTTATGTTTCTTTCTGCATTTTATAATTTCTTTCCTGCACTCTGAGCTAAAACCCCCAACTAAGAAAACATAGGAGCCGGCCTTCTCCGGAGATTGGCACGGAAGGCATCCCTTCCTTCCGGCCTTTCAATCTGCTGGGCGAATCTAGGGCGCAATAAGATTAAAATCCTATCCTAGTGGCAGATTCGTAACCAACAGGACCACGTCGAACGGAAATAATTAGTTTTCACAAACTTTAAGACATTATTAAATCCAGATAATGCACGTCGAGTCGTCAACGTTGAGAGGTGCAAATTCCCATCTCTAAGAAGGCAAAAACATAGCAACATGCGGGAGTGACTTCATTGGCAAGTAATTAAACGCCTCGCCCCTTTTCACTTTATTTCTTTAAATTTTAACTTCATACAATATCTTTGTTTTATTTCCCATCGCCCTTGTCGTCCAATTAAAATATTACAGCTATATATGATACATAACTGTAAACGGGAACGTAGTCTGCATTAGTAGGCCCAAATGAAAATTAAAAGATTACAACTACATACGATACATAATTGTAAAAGGGAACGTAGACTGCATTAGTAGGCCCAAAGGAAGAAGACCAGGAGGAAAAGCGCGTTAAAACGGAAGCTTCTTCTCCCGGCTGGCGATTGCATTCATTGAATGTAAACCAACCGTTTGAAATCCACTTTCTCTTTGCAAAAGAGAAAAAAATCATCATAAAATACCAAATCTTGTGCAGTTTTATTTTCTTCATAAGAAGATCAAGGAGGCCCGAGATTCATAAAATCCACGACAGAGGGGGCTAAATCCTTTCTTGGTCTATCTGCTTCGATTTCTCATTCTTGTTTCTTCTGGTTTTACTTTGCATCGGTTTTTAAAAGAATTAATTTCTTAAATGTATGCATTTTTTTCTTTGGGTCGGTCGAGTCTCGACGTCGAGACTCACGAGTCTCAGTCAGACTCGACCTCAGCCTCGAAATTGGCTGGACTCGGTGCGGCTGAGTCCACTCGGACTTGGACTCGGCCGAGTACTCGAGTCGAATCTGATTACAATGATCATACCATTGCAAATCCAGCAAGCTATAGCTAGCTTATCTGTCAACCCCTTCCGTGTCGGTGGAGTCATTTGTTAGGCAAGGGTTTGGACCACCCTGGTGGGAGAGAGTCCCTAATCACTACAAGCAAGTTACGAATAACTAGCCATTTGTTTCCTAGTTGCGGCTACCTGTTCCCTGGCTTTCTTCAATTCTTCAACTTGGAGTCGTGTAAGGTTCTCATCAAGGTATATCTTGTCCTACAGATGACATAATTTTCGTTTGGCCCTCAATGCCTTCATACGCTCTTCCGCACTCTTGAAGCATATGATCGATGTGGAATTGAGAGAGACCCATGCTTTCTCGAGAGTCACGTCTGTTAACTCAAGAGTGTTGTAAACAAAAGTATTGCCAGCTTGAAGCGGATCTGTAGGTTTGGGCAACCCACGAACCCTGAGATTAAGCGCTTTAACATTACGGACCCTTTCTTCAAATTTCGCTTGGACAGCCAACTCAACTATGGGGGAGGGGGTTCTTTCCGACTAAAACCTGAACACAAGATTGTTGGTCGGCTAATTTTTGGCTCTTGTGCAGTTTTCTTTTCTTCATAAGAAGATCAAGGAGGCCCGATATTCATAAAATCCACGACAAAGGGGGCTAAATCCTTTCTTGGTTTGTCTGCTTCGGTTTCTCATTCTTGCTTTTTTTTGTTTTATTTTGCATCGGTTTTTAAAAGAATTAATTTGTTAAATGTATGCATTTTTTTTCTTTGGGTCGGCCAAGTCTCAGTCGGACTCAACCTCAGCCTCGGAATTGGTTGGACTCGGTGCAACTGAGTCCACTCGGACTTGGACTCAGCCGAGTACTCGAGTCGAGTCTGATTACAATGATCATACCATTGCAATTCCAGCAAGCTATAGCTAGCTTATCTATCAACCCCTTCCATGTCGGTGGAGTCATTTGTTAGGTAAGGGTTTGGGCCACCCTGGTGGGAGTGTCCCTAATCACTGCACGCAAGTTACGAATAACTGGCCATTTGTTGGCTTTCCTAGTTGCGGCTACCTGTTCCCTGGATTTTTTCAATTCTTCAACTTGGAGTCATGTAAGGTTCTCATCAAGGTATATCTTGTCCTACAGATGACATAATTTTCGTTTGGCCCTCAATGCCTTCATACGCTCTTCCGCACTCTTGAAGCATATGACCAATGTGGAATCGGGAGAGACCCATGCTTTCTCAAGAGTCACGTTTGTTAACTCAAGAGTGTTGTGAACGAAGGCATTGCCAGCTTGAAGCGGATTTGTAGGTTTGGGCAACCCACGAACCCTGAGATTGAGCACTTTAACATTACGGATCCTTTCTTCAAATTTAGCTTGGACAGCCAACTCAACTATGGGGGAGGGGGTTCTTTCCGACTAGAACCTGAACACAAGATTGTTGGTCGGCTAATTTTTGGCTCTGTGCAGTTGACGCTTCCTTGAGACGTTCCTATTCAGCCAAAAGGACAGTCTGTTTTGTTAGGGTCCCCAGGAATAGATATTTGGAGATATGTTATTATATTGTATAAGAGTTGGCATGGGCCACACATAACCCAAGGTTGATTGTATTATAATATTATATTATATTATAATATAATATTATATTGGTAGTCGGCTCCCCAAAGTAGAAGTAGAAGATGGATATATAAAGAAGAGATATTTGTCATTGTAATCATCATGGAGATCAATCATATGTAATCGTCTTTACCCACGAAGTGGCTTATAGGACTTTGCCCTCCTTAAGTGGCACTGGGAGATCTTGTGGAGTTATTCCTTTCTTAAGGATTATTATTGGTGTTTCCCTACCTTAAGGGTATTATCTATCTCTCTCTCAATTGTGGATTGTTAAAGTGGATATTATTTGTGGATGAATCATTTGATATTTCTGCATATTGGTGAATGGTTTATGTTAATAAAAATATATAGTTTTGTAACATGTTCATCTCGAATTTTTAAAATTTCAAAGTGAAAATTCATAGAATCTTGAGGGGATTGTTCGGTATGTGTAGTCTGCAATTGAATAACAATGGCTTGTTGATCCTGAAGCTTAATCTAGAGGTCTGTAATAATGTGGCTGCCATCTTTCACTTGGTCTTGCAAGGAGAGTATAATGTCAGCCTATGTCTAGTTGTTTTAGGAGGGAATTTATCTGTTTAGACAAACGCTTGTATGACACTGTTGTGTGGAGGCATTGGGCAGATTTTTGATAAACTCGCCTCTCCTCAATCTCTCCTTCTTCAAGAATCCCCATAACCAAAGCCTGGGGGGTGCAAACATGTCTGCGCTAGGGCACGCCCGCGCAATGCCGTGATACAGCGCAAGGGCACGTCCATAATATGCCGAGGGCCCGCGCTAGTACGTAGTCACGCTTTGTCGTAGGCCCGCGCTGGGTCGTGGGCCCGCGCTAGGGCACGGTCAATGCTAGGTCATGAGCAGTCGGAAAAGATCTGCCCCTCCAGATGCAGCAGAGCGGTCGAAAAAGTTCGACCCCTCGAAAAGCAACGAGCCCCTGAGACGTGACAAAAAATGCAGAAATGCCCATCCGTGAAATGCAGAAATCCCCGTCCACGAAATGCAAAAATTCATCCGTCTGTGAATGCAAAATCCGTCCCCGCGAATGTAGAAATATATCCCTCACGAATGCAGAAATCCGTCCCTATGGATGCAGAAATCCCCGTCCGTGAAATGCAGAAATCCGTCCCTATGAATGCAGAAATTCGTCCCCGCAAATGCAAAAAACCACATCCGCAAAATGCAGAAATTCGTTCGCCCACGAAATGCAGAAATTTTTCCCCACGAGTGCAAAAATTTGTCCCCACGAATGCAAAAATCCATATGTCCTCGAATGCAGAATTCCCCGTCTGCGAAATGCAGAAATCCCCATCCGCGAAATGTAGAAATCCGTCCGCCCGTGAATGCAGAAATCCATCCCCGCAAATGCAGAAATCCCCGTCTGGGAAATACAAAAATCCGTCCGCGCTGATAGAGAAAGGAATAAAATCTAAGTTGGTTGAACTTCTCTTTACCACACAACAAAATGATATTGGTTATTCATAGGAGGGGCTGGCAACTCCTAATGAGACATGATTACCATCTCATGGAATATAAGGGGTGCTAACGCCCCTTCAAACCAAAAGTGTATCAGTGACCTCCGTTTAAGTAATAAGCCTAATATTCTTTCTATCCAAGAAACTAAAATGACAAAGGAAGAATTTTCCATAACTATGAAAGTAGTGTGGGCAAGATGTGAATTGGATGTTGTGGATTCAAAAGGAGCAGCAACATGTTGGAATCCAATTAGAACCTCCTATAAAACTATTCATAAAACTAGGCATTGGATAGCCTCATTAGTTACATGCTACTTTGCAGATATTCGTTTCATCCTTGTCAATGTCTATGGACCTACAACTTAGTCAAGAAGATCGGAAGTATGAAGTGATATTAAAGCCCTTATGAGAAGTAAAGACCAAGAAACCTGATTCATAATCATAGGAGATTTTAATGCCATAACCAAGCTAGATGAAAATTTTGGGAGGATTAGGAAAATAACCCAAAGTATGAGAGATTTCTTAGCTTCTATTCAAAACAATAATCTGTGTGAGGTTGAGTTTGAAGAGGAAAACTATACATGCACCAACAACAAGACAGGCCAGAACCTGATAGCAGAAAAAATAGACAAATGCATACTCCCATATCATTGACTAGATGAAGGCACTTATGCTAAAATTAATAACTTGACTATGATTGATTCAAATCACTAGCCAATAAGAGTTAAAATGGTGGTAAATGATATCAAAAAAGATCATATTTTAAATATGAGCAAATGTGGGAAGACCATCCTCAATTCATTGATATGATACCACAGATGTGGAATTCTTCATTAAACGGTGGCCTGTATACACTTCCAAAACAAATTAAATCAATGACATCTACATTAAAATAATGGAACAAGAACACTCTCAGAAACAATTTTGAGAAGAAAGAACTAAAAGAGAAACTTTCAAAATTCCAAAAAGGTGAGCAAACTAATCCAAGCTTGGCAGAAAGGGAGTAGCATAGTGAATATCACAATATTTTAAATAGGGAAGAGAAATTTTGGAGATTAAAATTGAGAGAGACTTGGTTAAAAGGAGATAAAAACACAAAGTTTTTTCATACGATGGCAATAGTACAGAGATCAGCATCCAAAATTAGTAGAATTAAATCAATAGGAGGGGTTTGGATTCTAGAGCAAAATCATAAAGGAGGCAAGGCCTTTTTACCATAATATTCTAGGATCATAGGAGATTGAAGTTCTTAATGATAAACTACTGCAAGAAGTACCTTCAGTTATAACAGATGAAGACAATAGCAAACTAATGGAGCCTATTACTCTGGAAGAAGTTCATTCAGCTCTTTCTCTTTTGATAAGGATAAATCTCCATGGATGGACTCTCAGCAACATTCTGTCAACATAACTGGGAAATAGTAAAGGATTCTTTATTGGTGGCAATGGAACAGTTAAGGATAAAACAATGTATACCTTATAAAATAAATGCAACATATCTTACCCTAATTCCTAAAAAGAAGGATGCAGAATTGTTTGATTCATTTAGGCCCAGATAATCTCCAAAGTGATGGCAAATCGGTTAAGACCACTATTTGACAAAATTATTTAAAATATTAAGGAGGATTTGTGAAAGGGAGAGATTCTAGATGGGATCATAGTAGCTCATGAATTAATGTGTTCAGCAACTTCTAGAAAAGAGAAAGCAATGATCTTAAAACTTAATATAGATAGAGTCTATGATAGGGTTAAATAGAATTTTCATTTTGCAGTATTAGAAAAGTTTGGATTTGAGAAGAAATGGGTCAGATGGATTAAATCTTATGTGTCTATAGTATCATATTCAATGTTGGTCAACAGGCTAGTAACAAAATCATTTAAAGCCAAGATGAGTCTTAGACAAGGAGATCCTCTATCACCATATCTGTTCATTATTATGGCAAAGGTATTGGGAAGGAACTTGAAGAAGGAATACAAATATGGGCTAATAAGCAAACTTAGGCTAGTAATATCATCAACAACATCACCCATCAACAGTGTGTAGATGATAAAGCCCTTTTCGGGGGCAAGGGAAAATGAGGCCAGAGCTTTGAATAACTTACTAGAGGTATAGGAAGGAGAATCAAGGCAGAAAGTTAATAGGACAAAAACCAAAATTTACTTCCTAAACACTCTAGCTAGAATCAAAGTAGGGATATGTAGGTTACTTGTAAATGGAGGAGGCAAATTTGCCAACAACATATCTAGGGATGCCCTTATTTGAGGGGAGAATAAGGATAGAATTGTGGAATCTAGTTATAAGTAAAGTTCAGAATAAACTACCAGCATGGAAAGTTAGATGGTTATCGTTAGCAAGAAGAGTGCAGCTAATTAAATCAGTCTTATAGGCCATTCCAACATATTATATGTCCTTGTATATTATGCCAAAATCAGTACAAAAAAGTTTAATCTATATTATGGAGTCATTTTTGTGGTCAGGATTACATGATAAAAGGAAATTTCCTTTGGTGAAATGGAGCAAGGTGTGTGATGATAAAACGAGGGGAGGTCTTACCCAGGTGTTGTAGGTGAGTTGGAGAGGAGAGGGCAATCCTCCAAGGGAGGTCCCAGGTTCGAATCTCCACCCTACCAAAAAGCTGAATTGGGTACCTAAAATCCAATTGATAATGTTGGTGCGGGCAGGGCTGGGTGCGACTCCCGGGTGACTTTGACGGTATAGAACCCCCTGTTCGTGGTCTGAGAGACCAAGGCGGCCCCGCAAGGGGTTTTTCGCTTTTAAAAATTAAAAAAAATTAAAAAAAAAAAAACGAGGGGAGGTCTTGGTTTAAGAGTTCTTACGGATGCAAACTTAGCTCTAAGAGGAAAAGTAATTTGGTCATTGGACAAAGAGAGTCAAAGACAATAGAATTCTTCTAAGTACGTTGAGCCCAATGACCCTAGCTTAATCTTTACTGCTTTCTCACTACCAAATGGTTCTACACTATGGAACGGTTTAAAAAATCAATTGATCTAGTGATTAAAGGTCTAAGATGGGTGGTGGGAACTAGAGAAAAATTTATATTTGGATGGATACTTGGTGTGATAAAAAACCATTCAATCTTAGATCCAATTTTGAAACCATAGATGATATTACTTCAAGACAAATATGGTGATAGAGTTTAAAACATCATGTATAAGGATTATGAAGAAAAATACAAATGGAAAGAAGATTTTTTTTACAAGTACACCGGAAATTGTTGCTAGGAGGCAGTTAAGCAAAAAGATAACAAGGATTATTCCGAGGAGAGTCAAGGATAAGCTGATTTGGGAGTCGAATAGCTTAGAAGAACACACAGCAAGAAGCGGATATAATGTAAAGCACCAACAAAATAGGAAAACCACAAGAATATGGAGAGATATTTGGCATAGCCCAAGAATTCGAAAAGTTAAAATGTTTGTATGGCTAAGTAGGTCATAGGAAAATTTTATCTTGGGATAACCTAATCAAAAGGGGTTTTTATGGCCCCTCACAATGTGTTCTATGTAAAACGGAAGAGGAGAGGACAGACATCTCTTGGGACATTGTTCAATAGTCTGAGAACTATGGCAACGGATTCTTAATATGTTTGGTAAATGCATGGCAATGAATGGAAAAATTGAAGAATGCTTAAAGCAATGGCAAAGCTTTTAAAGTGAGGTGTTACATACAATCTGGGATACATCAAATGATACAACAATTTGGACTGTATTGCTGGAAAGGAATAGAAGAAAATTTGAAGGAAAGGAAAGCAGTTTAGAGGTAATGAAAAGAAAGATTTGTTTAGCCATAGAGTAGTCTTAACCAACCCTTTCAACTCACCATATCCCTAATATTGAAGCAGAGCCTTGATAGATGGCTTCAAGTCATCAAATGAAATTATGATGTTGGGTACAGGAGAAACAAAAGGAAGGCAAAGAATATAAAGTGGAAACCACCCGAAGTGGAATTGGTCAAATTGAATTTTGATGGAGCATCTAAAGGAAATCAAGGACTAGTAGGAGGAGAAGGAATAATAAGGAATAATAGCAGTGCGATTTTGTCACATTACACTTTCAATAGTGGATTTAAGACAAATAAAGAAGCTAAAGATTGGGTGGCTTTGGAAGGGTTAAAAATATATAGACAACTGAAATGGAAAAGAGTATGGATGGAAGGTGATTTACTAAACGTTTAATATTGGTCATGATTAAGATCAGGAAACGTTTACCAAAATCAATCAATCTTAAGTATGGAGGTAAGTTGTGGACCCAAACCATGGATTATGAAAACATTTCAGATGTAGAAGATGTCATGAGATGGGGCATAATGAGAGATTATGCCTTAAGAAGAGTCTAGCAGAAACATATGTAAAAAAACACAAGAGAAACTTATAAATGGATATGGATGAGGATGGCTTTCAACTTCCAAAAGTTAGGTCCAGATAGATGAAAGCAAATAAACAATGGAGACCAATAAGTAAGAATATTGGAAGAAATACCAATTCTTTTGAGGTTTTAGCCTATGAAGAAAGAGTAGAATAGAGCTTATAAGACATGGTAGAACAGGATCAGAATATTAACAAGGAACCGTCTACTCAATATGATCCTAATTTAGGGATGAACATTCCTACTAAACATAAGGAATGTGCCTCATCAGATTTTGAAGACTCTCTTGAAGTACCATGCACCATTCAGGAGAAGGAAAGTGGTAGAGAACACGTAGCGTTAGATGTTAATACCTCTACCATTAACAAGGAAATACAAGAAAATGAGCATGATAAATCAAAAGCTTCCTTAGCAGAGCCAGGAGAGGATAAATCTAATGAAAAAGAAAGTTGCTAATGATTATTGAGGAATAGAATAATAAGACCTGCTCTCAATAATGGCAAGGCAAAAGAGGAAAACCTTCAAATTATCAAGAGAAAGCCAGAGATGTAAGAGCAAACATTTAGAAAGGAACACAATCTAAGTTGGTTGAACTTCTCTTTAATAATGATATTGGTAATTTGCAGGAGGGACCATCAGCCCCTAATGATACATGATTACCATCTCGTGGAATAAGCCCCCTCAGAGCAGAGGTTTAATAGGCACCTCTATTTAAGTAATAAGCTTGATATTCTTTGTATTTAGGAAACTAAAATTATCAAGGAAGAAGTTTCCAAAACTATGAAAGCAATATATGCAAGAAGTGAATGGGATGCTGTGGATTCAAAAGGAGCAATAGAGGAATTCTAAGAAATCCGATTCATGATCATAGGAGATTTGAATACCATAACCAAGCTGGATAAAAAAATTGGAGGAATTAGGAAAATAACCTAAGAATGAGAGATTTCTATGCTTTTATTCAAAACAATAATCTATTGGAGGTTGAGTTTGAAGAGGACAACTATACATGGACCAACAATAAGACAAGCCAAAACCTAATAGCAAAAAAATTAGATAGATGCATACTCTTAGATCATTGGCTAGATGAAGGCACTTGTTCAAAAATTAATACCTTGACAAGAATTGGTTCAGATTGTTGACCAATAAGAGTTAAAATGGTGGCAAGTGAATTCAAAAAAATACCATATTTTAAATATGAGCAGATGTGGGAAGACCATCCTCAATTTGTGGATATGATAGCGCAAAAGTGGAATTCTTCAGGAAACGGTGGGTTGTATACACTTCCAAAAAATAAATGACATCTAGATTAAAGAATGGAACAAGAACAATTTCAAAAACATTTTCAAGAATAAAAAACTAAAAGAGAAACTTTCAAAATTCCAAAAAATGAGCACAATAATCCAAGCTTGGAGGAAAGGGAGTTGCTTAGTGAATATCATAATATTTTAAGTAAGAAAGAAATTTTGGAGCTTAAAATCGAGACAAACTTTGTTAAAAGGAGATAAAAACACAATTTTTTCATAGGATGACAATAGTACAGAGATCAACATCCAATATTAGTAGAATTAAATCAATGGAAGGGGTTTGGATTGAAGACCAAAGCAAAATCAGAAAGGAGACAAGGATTTTTTACTAGAATATTCTAGGATCAGAGAAGATTGAAGTTCTTAATGATAAACTACTGCAAGAAGTACCTTCAGTTATAACAGATGAAGACAATAGCAAACTGATGGAGCCTATTACTTTGGAAGAAATTCATTCAACTCTTTTCTCTTTTGATAAGGATAAATCCCCAGGTCTGAATGGACTCTGCAACATTCTATCAACATAACTAGGATATAGTGAAGGATTCTTTATTGGTGGCAATGGAACAATCTAGGGTAAAACAATACATACCTTATAAAATAAATTCAACATATCTTATCCTGATTCCAAAAAATAAGGATGCAAAATTGTTTAATTCATTTAGGCCCATAAGACTATGTAATATGACATATAAGATAATCTCCAAAGTTATCACAAAATGCTAAAGACCACTATTAGACAAAATTATTTCAGAAGAGCAAGGAGGATTTGTGAAAGGAAGACAAATTCTAGACAGGATCATAGTAGCTCATGAAGTAATGCATTCAATAACTTCTAGAAAAGAGAGAGTAATGATCTTAAAAATTGATATGAATAAAGCTTATGATAGGGTTAAATGGGATTTTCTTTCCCAGTATAAGAAAAATTTGGAATTGGGAAGAAATGGGTCAGATGGATTAAAGCTTGTGTCACTATAGTATCATATTCAATCTTGATCAATGGGCTAGTAATAGAATCATTTAAAATCAATTTTTTAAATAAAAATTTAATCCTTATAACTCCTAATATAATGAAATCTTGCGCCTAAAATTTAAATTTTTGGAAAAAGTTAATAATTGCACTTACCTCTTATGCTTCCACGTTATAAGGTCCTTTAAGAAAACATTACACTATCAAAATTGTCTCTTGCAGTGAACGTTATTTTGGCTTGCGAATCTCCAAAAATATCTCTACCTTCTCAAGCTCTTCAAATTCTGAATTTCAAACTTCAATGCTTGTTGCTTTGTTCTAGGTGCTCAGATTTTTTATCTGGTGCTCAATATGCTTCAGCTAGGTGTTGTTACCAGGCCCACAAGGCTTTATCCTTTGCTCTTTGGATTCTGAAATCAGGTGCTTACAATTCTGCTTTGCTTTTTGGATTCTACCATAATTTTGCGCTCACAGCTATTGGCTTCGTCACAGTTCTACTTTTCACAATTTGACTTTCCTTAGACTTGTCCCAAGCTAGCTTCTTCCTTAGACTTTTCACAAGCTCCTTGCTTTTGGAGTATAACTCCAATAATTTTCCAGTTTCAATCAAAAAAAATTTTAATATTGACGTTCTCCAAACTTTCAAAACTTTTAGACTACCAACCCGTATTCTAGTGCTCTCCAAGCTACTATTAAAACTTTAAATATCTTTGTTCTGCCTGATTCTATTCAACGTCCAAAAATAATCTTAAGCCAAAATCAACAATTTTCAAATTAATATGAGCCACTAGCTCAATTTAATTTCTCCTTCAAATGGTTTTCTTTTCTCAATTCAAACTTTCTCCAAAAATTCTTCTCACACAAAGTGAGGATATGTGGCTCTGATACCACTGATGGATTTTTAGCCAAATTAAATCATAGGTCCCAATATCCAAGATCTTAATCAATTACAATATTAGAGCATTCAAATCTCTAATCAATATAAATCAATCACATTCATGAAATAACAACAATATTTCAATATAGAAAAACTCACAATATTATTGATCAAATATACAATGCTTCTTGATTTGATACTATACATGGAGCTTTGTCTCCATAATATAATCTTACAAGTAACCTTTCAATACTTTGACTATTGCTCTCCTCACATATCTAGGAGATGCATCATTTACTATTCCTCACATAAGACAATCCTCTCATGTCTCTTGACATTACATCTTGCCACATACAATATGACTCTTCACTTGTATATTTGACACCTAGAAGTGACCTTTCAATACTTTGACTATTGCGCTCATCACATATCGAGAAGATGCATCCTTTCCTATTCCTCACATAAGACAAACATCTCATGTCTCTTGACCTTACATCTTGCCACATACAATATGACTCTTCACTTGTATATTTGACACCTACATTAGACAAAATATAACTTCCACTTCCTAAACTAATATTTACAAATGTACAATGTACCACATGGTACTTCAATGCTACCAAATAATTTAATATCTCTAAAACCCCCCCATATTGTTGAGAAATGTAGCTCGGATAGGAACTTCTTGCACAAGCTTCAGTATGAACGTGCTAGAAGTGGTTCAAGACATTTTGAATTCTATTTTGAAATTCACTTAAGTTATTTTCTATTTTGTGATTCACTTGTGATTTTCTATTTTGAAATTCACTCAAGTGATTTTCTATTTTGTAATTCACTTAAATGATTTTCTATTTTGTAATTCACTTAAGTGATTTTCTATTTTTAACCATACATCTCAAGATGAGATGAGATCTAATCTTAGGGTTAGAAAGATTCGGGTTACCTTTTCAAGGATAAAAGAAGAAGGTCATGAGTGTTCTACACACTCAAAGAAAAGAAGGTGAACAGATTGCTGAAGGAGAACTGCAAGGCTATTGTGCAAAGGTGAAGAGTGATTTGCTGGCCAGAAAGGCAGCAAGAGAGCAGGTTGTCCTGCTGTAACTGTAACCTCCTCCATTATATAAAATATGCAGGTTCTATAGTATATTTTCCACTGTTCATTCTGTTTATTTTTCCAACCATCTGTGTGACTGTTGTATGTTTAAATAAATTCATCTCAGATCTGATTTTATTTAGAAATATAGGGCAGCAGTTATCTAGAATTAGGAAAGTTTACATGGTATCAGAGCTAGATTCTGTGATTGAGATCCTCAAGGGTTTACAGCAGTAGATCACTGCTGGATATTAAAAAAAAACAGCAGTTAGAGGGTTTCATATTTTTTGCTTGAAGGACTAAGCTTATTTGCAAGATAGCTTTTTTGAGTCATTCATATCAGATCTGAAAGTTTGGGTAATGTTCTTATTGGAAGAGAATGACCTCTGGGATCTTGTCAAGGATGTTGTGACTCTACCTACAGCAATTGGCAGCTCACAGAAAGAAGGAAGTGAAGGCCAACGGATGATCTTGGATGAAGTGAAGGATCACCTGATTCCTCACTTATCCGAGAAGACTAAGGCAAAGGAGATGTTCAATGCGCTGGTTAGCATCTACCAGAGCGAGAACATAAATGGAAAGATGATATTGCGGAACAAACAAAGATTTGTGGAGATGACCAGATCTGAAACCGTTACCAGTTACCTGATGAAGATCATGCAAATTCGTGATCAACTGGTAGCAATTGGGGAGAAGGTTGCAGACACAGAGTTGGTGAATGTGGCACTGAATGGTTTCTCAACTTCATGGGAACCATTTGTCAAAGGCATCTGTGATTGTGAGCACCTTCCCACCTTTGTGAAACTGTGGGATGATTTCATCCAGGAGGAGACTAGGTTATGGAAAAACTTGCTTTCAGTTTCGCTTATGGAGGATAAGGGTTATACAGTGGAGTTCAAGAACCAACATGTCCTTATTAGACCAAAAGAATCTAGCCCAGAAACAACACATGTGATAGAGGTTAGGGAAGGCAATCTATACAGGTTGCAAGGTGAACCTATTTGAGCCCTAGTTCATAGTAGTAACATCTTGTGTGAGTTGTGGCACAAGAGGATGGGGCGCTTGCATCATATAGCGTTGCCTATTCTGAGGGAGATAGTCACAGGTCTTCCAGAGTTCAGCATTGAGCAACATAAAGTATGTAAAGGGTGCATGCTTGGCAAGCATGCCAAGGTTGTTTTCCCAAACAACAAGCATAGGTCTAAGAAGATACTAGATCTAGTACATTCGGATGTTTGTGGACCGATGTCAATAGCATCAATTTCAGGTAGCATGTACTATGTTTCCTTTATTGATGATTTCTCTCGCAAGACATGGATCTACTTCTTAAAGACCAAGGATGAAGTCTTTAGCAGGTTTCAGGAGTTCAAAGCTCTAATTGAGAACCAGACAGAGAAGAAAATCAAGGTCTTGAGATCAGGAAATGGGTGTGAATATACCTCCAAGAAGTTCGATGGTTTTTGCAAGCATGCAAGAATCAAGAGGGAGTTGATTGTTCCATACAACCCACAACATAATGGGGTTGCAGAGCGAAAGAATCGATCCATCATAAGGGTTGCTAGGGCCATGATTCATGACCAAGGCTTGTCGATGTTTCTTTGGGCAGAAGCATGCAACACAACAGTCTACATCCAAAACAGGTGTCCTCACAGGATCTTGGAGGACAAGACAACAAAGGAGGCATTCACTATAGTGAAACCAGATGTGAGTCATTTTTGCATCTTTGGATGTCCAGTTTATATCCATGTTCCGGTAGAGAAGAGGACCAAGTTGAAGCCCTCCAATAGTAAAGGTTTATTTGTAGGTTACAGTGAGACTTCAAAAGCTTACAGGGTTTATATTCCAGAGAAGAGGAAGACAGTAGTGAGCAAGGATGTAAAGTTTGAGGAGGACGTTGCATCCAAGAAGTCCCATGAGCCTATTCCAATGATAGAGAATGAGGAGCAGGAAGCTCCGAAGGTTGAGCCAAGGTCACCAAAGACACCAGTGGTTTCCAGTTCAGGACAACAACCTTCAGGTGAGGAGGAGACATTAGCCCCTTCCAGTTCTATCAGGAGACCTCGATGGCTTACACAAACATTAAGGGATGCTCAGGAGTATGTTGAGGCTCCTAGCAGCATGATTAGGGAGAGCAGACCTCCAAGGAAGTTTTCAAACTACATGACATTGATGAGTAACATCATAAATTCAAAGCCTTCCAGTTTTCAAGAGGCAACATACCAGCAGGTTTGGCGGGATGCCATGGTGGAGGAGTACACCTCCATCATGAAGAATGATGTTTGGGACATAGTGCCAAGATCGGAGGGGAAGTCATTTGTGAGTTCCAGGTGGCTCTACAAAATTAAGCATTTTGCAAATGGCAACATTGAGAAGTTCAAGGCAAGGTTTGTGGCGAGAGGGTTCTCCCAAGGGAGTGGACTATGAGACTTTTGCTCCAGTCGCCAAATACACTTCCATTAGAGCAGTTATATCTTTAGCTTCATCTATGGGATGGCGGATTCATCAAATGGATGTGAAGACAGCTTTCCTTAATGGGATCATTGAGGCAGAAGTGTACATAGAGCAGCTCAGGGCTTTGAGGTAAATGGGAAGGAGTCCCATGTTTGTGTGCTGAAGAAAGCCTTATATGGACTCAAACAGGCACCGAGAGCATGGTATTTCAAGATAGATAGATACTTGCAGAGTGTGGGCTTCGCCAAAAGTGATGCAGATCCTAATAAATATTACATATTTGTTGGGACTGATCTACTCATTTTGGTGCTATATGTAGATGACTTGTTTCTTACAGGTGTGCAGAGAAGCTCATTGCAAGGTGCAAGGCAGATATGGCTGTTGAGTTTGAGATGAAGGACATTGGCAAGATGCATTACATCTTAGGTTTGGAGGTTTGGCAGAGACCAAGGGAGATATTTCTTGGGTAGGGTTAGTATGTAGTTGAGATCCTAAAGAGGTTTCGGATGTAGGACTGCAAACCTATGGCCACACCCATGATCACTAATCTAAAGGTGACAGCTTCAAATTCAGAATTGGTGGACCCTACGTTGTACAGGCAGCTAATAGGGTCCTTGATGTATTTGGTCAACACTAGACCAGATATATGTTTTGCAGTGAACACCTTGAGTCAATTCATGGTGGAGCCAAGGCAAGAGCATTGGGTAGCAGCAAAACATGTGCTCAGATACTTGAGGGCCATGGTGGAGTATGGTCTGAGATATCTTGAAGATGGTGAAGTGAGGTTGCAATGGTATACAGACTCAGATTGGGCAGGCAGTGTAGCAGACAGGAAGAGCACCTCAATGTGTTGCTTTAGGATGGGATCAAGTATGATATCCTGGTTCAGCAGGAAGTAGACTTTTGTGGCACTTAGCTCAACAGAGGTCGAATACATGGCAGCCAATATTGCTAGTTGTGAGGCCATCTGGCTTTGCAAGTTACTTACAATATTGATTGATCAGGAGTTGGATCCCACGATGATATACTGTGATAATCAGAGTTGTATCAAACTCTCTGAGAATCCAATATTTCATGACAAGTCCAAACATATAGACATCAAATATCACTTCATACGAGACAAGATTCATAAGGGAGCCGTAAAGCTCCAATAAATTCCCACAGATCAGCCAATAGCTAATATTCTGACCAAGCCCTTAGTGAAAGGGAAGTTTGAAGCATTCAGAGACAAACTTGGATTGGTGCAGAATTCCTTCCTCGCTAAGAGGATGTGTTGAGAAATGTACCTCGGACAGGAACTTCTTGCATAGGATTCAGTATGAACGTGCTAGAAGTGGTTCGAGACATTTCGAATTCTATTTTGTAATTCACTTAAGTGATTCTATTTTGAAATTCACTTAAGTGATTTTCTATTTTGAAATTCACTTAAGTGATTCTATTTTGTAATTCACTTAAGTGATTTTCTATTTTGAAATTCACTTAAGTGATTCTATTTTGTAATTCACTTAAGTGATTTTCTATTTTGAAATTCACTTAAGTGATTCTATTTTGTAATTCACTTAAGTGATTTTCTATTTTTAACCATACATCTCAAGATGAGATGAGATCTAATCTTAGGGTTAGAGAGATTAAGGTTACCTTTTCAAGGATAAAAGGAGAAGGTCAAGAATGTTTTACACACAGAAAGAAAAGAAGAACAGATTGTTGAAGGAGAACTGTGTTGCATAACTTTATTATTATTAACATAAACCATTCACCAATATGCAGAAATATCAAATCATTCATCCACAATACATTATCCACAATAACAATCCACAAATGAGAGAGAGATAGATAATACCCTTAAGGTAGGGAAACACCAATAATAATCCTTAAGGAAGGAATAACTCCACAAGATCTCCCAAGGTGAGAGGCCACTTCGTGGGCATAGACGATTACATAAGATTCTTCTTCAATGATGATTACAATGACAAATATCTCTTCTTTATATATCCATATTCTTATTCTACTTTGGGGAGCCTACTACTAATATAATATTATATTATAATATAATATAATATTATAATACAATCAACCTTGGGTTATGTGTGGCCCATGCCAACCCTTATACAATATAATAATATATCCCCAAATATCTATTCCTAGGTACCCTACCATGCCACCCTCCTTACAAATGTTTCGTCCTCGAAACATATGAAGAAACATGATAATATGATTTGCTAAGCAATGTTAGCAACTGGTACCAATCTCGATCATCCATCCATCCAAGTGAAACACGTTGATGTTGGTATGCCATTTTGTTACTTGAGTATCCAAATCTGCTTCGTTGGCTCCACGCTTTTGCTGCTGTATTTTGATAACTTGAATGATGGGTCCACTTTTTCCTTGATGTTGATGATCCACTCTGAAAACTAGGATCCCTATGCTTTCTCTGCCAAACACTGCCATAGTTGGTGCCCTTTTGATTCCATGTAGAACCATAATATTGTTGCCTTGAACCATACCTCCAAGATTGTTGATGCTCATGGTGGTGTGGATGGTGATATGGTGCAACCTTAACTTGATGTTCTACCTTCTTTGACTTCTCAACATTTGGCTCCATTGTTTTAAATTCTTCTACACATTGTTCTTTCATGTTCTCTTTGTTTGGTGTGTCCTTGTGCTCTTCTATCAAAGCTTCCTTGGACTCTGTTACTGTTATTTCCACGGACTCAATTGTTGCTACTTCTTCCATGGACTCTGTTGTTGCTATCGCCTTCTTGGATTCTATTTCAGGTTCTTCAATTTGTTTCTCTACAACCACTTCTTGATTTTCCTTGCATCCTTGCTCCTTAAGCTGAGAAATATCCTGCAATGTTATCTTCTTTTTCCTGTACCATAACTTCATAAACTTCTTTTGCACATTAATGTTAACAGTACCCAAAGAATCTAACCAAGGATAACCAAGAACAATATCCTCATCATCCATCTCAATAGCATAGAAATCTGAATGTAAAACATATTTATCCATGGTGATCTTCAAATCTTCAAAAATCTGAACATGCTCATCCTCTAGTTGTATGTCCTTAACTTTTGTTGCTTGAACTTGCAACTTCTTAGCCAAAGCAATATTAATAAAATTATATCTGCTACCAGGGTCAATGGAAATAATAACCTGTTCCTTTTGAATGCTTCCATGAACCTGCAAAATAGAACTTTTAGCTGAATTTAAACCTTTTTTATTCTGCTCTTGCTTTTGTAAATCCAAAGATGTGCCTTCTATATTCCTCTCATTATCTTCCTTAACCTTTTCCTCTTTCTCCTTGAGTAATTTTATTTCTTTTTCATAGTCTTCATTATGTTTCTTGAAAACTTCCCATTCTCCTTTTATTTCATTCCGCTCATTTTGAATTCCCTGTAGTTTCTTTTCAAGGTCTTTGATGACATCACACATGCTATCTATCTTTTTATCCCTTCCTTCAAGTTTTCTCTTACAAATATCTAACTTTCTTTGTAATTGAATAGGTACCCATGTGCTCAAGAATGTTGGTTCAATTTGATCCCAAGTGCACAAGAATTTACCACATTTAAACTCTTTTATCCATTGTAAAGCTTTCCCCGTAAACAAAGTATGATAGCCATATTGTAACCTTCTTTCACTAACTTGAGATTTTACTATTTTCAACCACTCTCTCACATCAATATCATTTTCTCCATTAAACTTTTCCAATGACATAGTTGATGCCCTAATGCAACTAGGGTTTTTGACAATATATATCATGCCCTAATGCAAACTAGGGTTTTATGGAAATAAATATCTTCCCACTGATTTGAAGCTAAAAATCCACATAGACAACTAGATCTGCAATTTTTCTTCCAAACAAAATAAAGTGCAACTGATTTGCTTACCCGAACTAAACAAATTTCATCTTTAAAAAATTCATGACTTGAAAATTCGTCACTACCCTTGTTCCAGACGGCTGACTTCAGAAGGTCGTATCTCCCTCAATACTACTCGGATTCCTTCATATGACCACTCATTTTAAAGCTCTTCAAATTCTGCACAAACTGATCCAAGAATCGCCTGAATCGGATAAACTCTCGCAGAGATATGGCTTCTGAAAGATGAGACATTTTTCCAGAAAAAATCTGCGAAATTCGTCACTATCCTTGTTTCGGATGACTAACTTCAAAAGGTCGTATCTCCCTCAATACTGCTCAGATTCCTTCATATGACCACTCATTTTAAAGCTCTTCAAATTCTGCACAATCTGATCCAAGAATCGCCTGAATCGGATAAACTTGCGCAGAGATATGGCTCCTGAAAGATGAGACGTTTTTCCAAAAAAAATTTGCCCTAATTTTGCAATTTCACACAAAAATCCCCACTTTGCCAAAATCGTTGCTCTGATACCACTTGTTGCATAACTTTATTATCATTAACATAAACCATTCACCAATATGCAGAAATATCAAATCATTCATCCACAATACATTATCCACAATAACAATCCACAAATGAGAGAGAGATAGATAATACCCTTAAGGTAGGGAAACACCAATAATAATCCTTAAGGAAGGAATAACTCCACAAGATCTCCCAAGGTGAGAGGCCACTTCGTGGGCATAGACGATTACATAAGATTCTTCTTCAATGAATGATTACAATGACAAATATCTCTTCTTTATATATCCATATTCTTATTCTACTTTGGGGAGCCTACTACTAATATAATAATATAATATAATATAATATTATAATACAATCAACCTTGGGTTATGTGTGGCCCATGCCAACCCTTATACAATATAATAATATATCCCCAAATATCTATTCCTAGGTACCCTACCAAACTGTAAGGTTATTGTGTAGAGGTGAAGAGTGATTTGCTGGCCAGAAAGGCAGCAAGAGAGCAGGTTGTCCTGTTGTAACTGTAACCTCCTCCATTATATAAAATATGCAGGTTCTGTAGTATATTTTCCACTGTTCATTCTGTTTATTTTTCCAGCCATCTGTGTGACTGTTGTATGTTTAAACTTTAAATAAATTCATTTCAAATCTGATTTTATTTAGAATTATAGGGCAGCAATTATCTAGGGTTAGGAAAGTTTACACATATTACATTATTTGGTATGAAGATCTTTTGATGTACATAGATGACTCTAAAATATCTTGTACTTGATTCGTCCAAGTGCTTTTGTAAAAATGTCTACAAGTTGTTCTTCAATGGGAACATGTTTTATTGAATATGTCTTGAACATGATCTCTAATAAAGTGACATTGAGCTTCAATATGTTTTGTTCTTTCATGAATCACTAGATTTTTGATTAACTTGAGAACTCCTTGATTATCACAATTTTGTATTGTTGGAGCCTTTTTAATGCAAATATTTAATAAAATGTACTGTAACCAAAGTGCCTCACATATTGCATCTCTAGTTGCACGATATTCTGCTTTTGTTGATGAAATGGCTACTGCATGTTTTTTGCTATACCAAGAAATAGGTCCTAACCCAAGATGGAATACATATCCTGATGTTGATTTTTTGTCATCTATAGATCCAACATATTTTGAATCTGAATATCCCTGCAAGTAAAAATTATCATTTCTCTTGTATTCTAACCCATATCCTATGGTTTTGTTGATATATTGCAATATCCTCTTTGTGGCTTTCCAATGACTTTCTCTAGGTTCTTGCATAAACCTAGAAGATAATTGCAGCCCTTGCTCTATAGGAGTGTTTTTAGGTTTACATTTTGTCATTCTATATTTTTCGAGTATGGATTTTGCATATTTGGACTGTATTATTGTAATACTATTGTCTCTTTGACAGATTTCTAAACCAAGCCAGTAGTGTAGTAGACCTAAATCTGTCATTTCAAAGTCCTCCTCCAGATCCTTTTTAACTTCATCTATCAAAGTCTTTGAGCTTCCTATGATTACTATATCATCAACATATACTACAAGAATTATTCTTTCTAACCCAACCTTTTTTGTATAAAGATTTGAATTTGATGCACTCCTTTTGAAATTGTGTCGTAGTAGATGATCATTAATCTTAATATACCATGCTCTTGATGCTTGTTTTAATCCATATAATGAATTGTTTAATTTGCAAACCTTTTGTTCCTACCCTTGATAACAAAACCTTTTGGCATTTGTTCTAGCTTTGAGTCTCGTGGTGATAAGATCTGGCATTTCTTCCAAATGGTTATGTTATGGTGTGATGAAGCAAGCTTTGAAGGAACATGTATATACAGGTTTTTTCAAAAGCTGAAATATCTGAAGACACAAATAAATATTTGGAATGTCAAATCGATAACATATTTAAGCAAAGAGGAAATCAAATCCATGCTCAACAAGTTACAAAAGATAGTAGAAATCAATGGATTGGACCAGGGTACTTATGTTTAAGGAAAAAAGGTTACTTTTTTATTACCATAATGTATTAAAAAAGGAAAATTCATATTCGTCCCAAAAATCTAGGGAGCGACGGATTAAGGAAGGGGATAGAAATACAATGCTACAACCAAAACATATTTGTCTTTTTATAGAATAAAAAATATTTCAACTCCAGATGAAAGAAATATTGAGGAAGAAGAAAATATCAAGAAGGAAGCAATTAATTATTTCAAAGATATTTTGTCATATGTTGGGCAAGATAAGGAGGCTCAAGGTAAGCTTTTGCAAAACATTCCATCAATTATCACAAAGGGACAAAATGAAAGCTTGACAAGGAAGATAACTATGGAGGAGTTGTAGAAGGCAGTTTTCTCTTTCCACCCTAACAAAGCACATGGCTTTGATGGATTTTTTGCAATTTTCTTTCAAGAAGTTTGGAATTTGTTGAAGAGTGATATGTAGCCTGTAGTTGAAGAGGCTAGGAAAACAAAAGTTAGAATAAGCAAGCTCAATCCCCCTTTATTGCATTGGTTCACACGAAAGGCGAGATTAAATATTTTCATAATTTTTGTCCAATAAGCCTTTGCAATATAATTTATAAGATAATTTCAAAAATTATGGTAAAAAGATTGAAAAGCATTCTAGATTGTATTATCTCAAAGGAACAAGGTGGTTTTGTTCATGGTAAACAAATTCTTGATGGTGTAATCATTGCACACAATACCATACATTCTCTTCATTCCATGAAAAAACCAAGTATGCTTATAAAATTAGATATGAACAAAGCAAATAATAGGGTTTGTTGGATATCTGCTTGTTGTGGTGCAGTGGTAAATGCCCTGGGTGCTAGTAGAGGCCGACCCAGGTTCCATTCCCCTTGTCTCCATCCTGCAGATATATGGTATAGTTAGGAATGTCCTTGTTGGTTACGAATCTGCCATGAGGAAAGGATTTTGGGTTAATGCGCCCAGATTCGCCCACCAACATGAAAGGCCGGAAGGAAGAGATGCCTTCCGAGCCAATCTCCGGAGAAGGCCGGCTCCTTTTGGGGGGGTTTATGTTCAAGCTAAGAGTGCAGGAAAGAGATAAATGAACAGAAAGAATATACAAATATACTTGGAGTTGGTGGGGGGGAACTAACAGTACGGCAACCAGCAATCACCAATACTTACTGCATCATAAATACAAAGCACGACTGAGAACTGCAAAATCTATGTGTACTTCCGATACCTAAGCAGTGTACGCACAGCTACAATGGTCCCCTAGCAAACATTCTCCCTACAAGGAGAACTAACAGCACGGCAACGCATCAATCACCAGATACGGACACTAACATGGGTAGAAAGCAACCTAGAGATATCAGAGCCAGGTATATGTGTCATGCAGAGATTTTAACCGCACAGCTACAATGGTCCCCTAGCAAACATTCTCCCTACAAGGAGAACTAACAGCACGGCAACGCATCAATCACCAGATACGGACAGCAACGTAACACACAACTGATGGAACTGCTACCACATCTATTATATGAAATTTAAAAGTACACAAACAATGCTAAAGGCCCCTGATCACCAAATGCTGAAATGAATCAACGAGCCATGACACAGGGAAGCGTAAAGCATAAACATAAAGAAATAAAAGCAGCGAGAACGGAACCGGGCATACAAATTATATTTATAAGCGAAGCACGGTTACATTGGTTCCCTAACAGACATTCCCCTTCCACCCTTTACAATGAATTCATGGTGGGTTTTTATAGCCCGAGTCCCTCCCGTTACATTAATGGGCACAAGGTCCCAATCAAACACAAGCCGACAAAAGCGGCGAAAGAGCTGCAAATGCTGACCTTTGTCGGACCGGATCGTACCACGCAGCATGGTCTTCCTGGAAGCTGGACAGCTACGTGGCAGTGTGTTGGGCGGAACTTCATCTCGGCGGTATGCGGGTAGCTGGAGCAGGTAGAACCTCCAATCGGCTTTAAATGAGGTCACTGGCACAGGTAATGCAGCCCATGCTCGTCCTTTTGCTCGGCACGTCTCGGCTCGAATCCCGAAGTTGGACACTTGTCAGATGATGGATGATGTTGTTTGACACGTGTCAGCCTTGAAAGGCAGTCTGTCCAACCTCGCTTGGGATCGGAGCGTCTCGGGTTGCGCGGGCAGAAAACAACAGCGCAGTCGGGAAGGCCTTCATGCCTTAGATGTATTTCTGAGTTTGTTTCCCTACTGCGCACCTGTCAAGGGCGCACTCCGACTTCGCTGCGAAGTCGGACTGCGCACAGGTGAAAACTGGTGTCTGCCGCCGTACGGACTTTGCTCCGGCACTTATCATTCTTCTGTCAGCCTGCCAGTTGCAAGGTGCGCCCAGAAAGAGGGGCGAAGTCAGACTTCGCACCAAAACGGCGACGAGGCGAGTGCGAACTTCGCACCAAAACTGGGCGAAGTGCGAACTTCGCACCAAAACTGGGCGAAGTGCGAACTTCGCACCAACACTTAGCCATTTTTCAGGTAACTTGCTGGAAAGTTAAAAAAATCAACTGGGGAGCTCCGAGAAAGGGGGGAAGAGAGAGAATGTGGGAAAGAAAAGGAAAGGGAGAGAAGGAGGAAGGAAAATAGAGGAAGAGGGAAAAAGAAGAGCAGCACTGTTACAAAATTGAAAACATTGCACCCCGTGCAAAATGTGACAACATTTCTGGCGGCTCGCGGGGTGTCGAGCTCGCCTCGGCGCAAAGAATCCATGCCTTCATCCATTGGGTGCAGAGGAACTTGCCTCCCCTGCCTTTTGCTGCTCTAGCTGTTCTCCTCGCGGCAACTGTTCTTCAGATTCATCTTTGTCAGTTGCCCCCTCAGAATCGCCTTCCGAAGGCTCTCCAGCTCTTGCTTCTGCCTCGCAGATGCGAGTGTATGCGGCCTGGGCTTGGCCCCAGGCTTCTGCCTCGAATGGCCGGCGGTCAGCAACTTCTTCTAATGCTGCGTGGAAAGCAGCGACCGCGTGCAGGTCGATGGTGTGGTATCTTTTTTCTAGCTCCTGGAAGTAGGAGCTGATCTTGCAATATTTGGACACCATCTGAGTGACCTGACTTTCCTGAATTGGCTCAGTCCAGCTATCAATTTCAGCTGTATCCGCTTCAAAGGACTGCCAATTCCTTTTCACCTGATCTAGGGTGAGAAGCTCGCCATTCTCAACAAAACCTGGACACCCTAGTTCTGAAAGAGCGCGAAAGGGAGCCATACAAATGTCTCTTTCATGTCCGAATGCGTCTAACATTCGTCTGGCAACTCTCACCTCTTCTAATTTTTTGAAATATTTATGCAAGGTTACCCTTGCATCTGCCCATTCTGCAGCGAATGAGGACATGGGGGAAAATTGGAGGCCATCGCGCTCGCGCTCCTGAAGATTTATCGCCAGGTCCAGCCATTGCTTCGCCTGACGTTCGGCCTCCTCTACCACAGGCTTTCCCTGGGCAGAAACTTCTTGAATTCTGGATGCGAAATCCAGAACTGCCATCGCCTTATAGGTGTGGGGCTTGCATCCCCGCAGCAAACCAGCTCGCATCTCCTTAACCTTCTTCTTCGAAAAGGCCGCCGCTTGAGATGCTCTCTCTGCAGATTGCGACTGCGCCTGTTTCAAAGACTCTTGGAGCTGAGAAATCTGCTCCAAGGCTGCCTGCTTTTCGGTTGCGGCTTGTTGCTGGGAAGCGGCCAGCTGGGCTTTGAGTTCATCTATTTCTTGCCGCGCCGCTTCCAGCTGCTCAGTGGACCTGGACAGGTCCTCTTCAAGCTGTCTCGTCTTATCCTGCAACCCGAAGAGCTCTTCCTGCTCCTCCAGACTCTTGACAAGGAGATTGTCAGCTCTACGAATGATTCCTTGAATCTCGTATCGCTTGTTGATGTCATCAAAGCTCTTCTCCTTTGTTTGGAGCTCGTAGTCCGCCCTGGTCATTTCCCGGAGAGGCTTCTTCACTTTTGGGATTATCTTCTCTGTAGTAAGCACTCTCCTCTCGAAATTGTACTTGGTGCGCTTCACCGGGGCGGCTATCTCTTCAGGTCTCCTCCGCTTCAGGTTCTGGAGGAAAGTGACAGAGTATTCTACGGCTCTCGTTGCCAGAGGCAAATCGTCTGTATTCTGGAGGTCGTCCATGAAGTCTGGTTCCTCCAGCCTAGGGTTCTGTTGAGACGTCTCTCCTGCGGGAAGGGGATCAGGAGGAACCGGATGGACCTGGGAAGAATCGGCCGCTTCTGGGGGCGACCGGGAAATGGAGATGGGAGCGGCTGATACTGCAAGGGTTTGAAGCGGCTGAGACGGTGGATGTGACGGTGAATGGACGGCTTCAGCACTAACTTCAGGCGAAGGGTTTGGAGTTTGACTCAGAGATAGGGAAACGTTGGGGTTCTGAGCAAACTGATCAAAAGAATGGGGGCCGCTAGAAGGGTGTGGAGACGGGGAGGAGGATGCGGCCATGACTTGCTCAGATTGAGCAGGAGACGGAGTGGGAGTAGGACTGGATGAGACCAAAGAGACAGGGGCAGCAAACGTACCTGCGGGCTCCGCCTGAGCCGATGCTGGATGGATGTCTGCGCTTTTGGTTCCGGCGGGTGGCTTGGGACTGCCCAGAGAAACTGTCTCTGCGGCGGCAGGACGCGGCTGCGGCTCTGCGACTGGCTGCTGCACTATCAGGCTAGGTCGCCTGATCTTCTCCACTCTCTTCCTTTTCTTTTCTTCTGGAACAATGGTCGGATCGGGGGAAGGAGATGAAGCAGGTGCGACAGGCGCTGATGCTCCCACGGTAAACTTGTACCGGGGTTTGACTTGCAGAAGGTCTGCCGCAACCGGTCTGCCCTCTGGCGGCGCTGGCGTCTTTTGTGCCTGGGGGATCACCTCAGGCGTTGCCTTGACCAATTTCTTCGCCTTCTCAGGCGCCGCCTTGGAAACCACGGGCTGCATTGGATCGACCTGGATGTCTGCTGGGCCCACGCTAGCAGTTGCCGAAGTGTACAACTGTTGGGAGGAAGACCCTCCTTTATAGTCCTCAAAGGGACCTCGGGGAACGTAACCTTGATATGCGAACGGCCGCCAGCTGTCATGATGTTGGTCATAGAGAACCGAAAAGTCGTCATCCACGGCCAGATTTCTCCTGGTGGATTTGTCGTGCTGCGTGCGGCATCTCATCTTCCAGCATTCGGTAATCTTCTCTTTTGGCCAGTTAAGGCCTGCTATCTTGGATAGGAACTTTCTGAACCCTGGAGATGAGAACTGGTGGTCCGGGTTTCGCTTGGGGTCATATGTCACCTCCTCGCAGTAAAAATCCTGCCAGGGAGGAGAAGCTTCCATTAATTCGATTTCCCAGTCAAGGTCCACATGGACCACATCGCATCTATCCTCAGTTATATCCGCCCGGGGGCAGAGATGTGCGAACTTTCCCCTTATTCCATACGGGTCATACTTCCAGCGCTGCGGCAACAGAACCAGGCCGATCCGGGAAAACTCTTGCTCTAGGTAGACATGCTGTCCTACCTCAAAAATCTCAACGTTTGCCCAGGAAAGAGGATATTGAAAAATCTGTCCTCTCTTCTTTCCTAGGCCGAACTCCTCTTCAACATAGTCCATCTGCCGGGCAACCTCCATCCCGAACAGATGCTCCGAGCACCAGTAGGGCAGCAAATGAGGTTTGCCCTTGAATCCGTAGATTCTGACCACAATTCCCTGCGTCAGTCTAAAAACGTCCCCGAGCTTCTGATTCAGCAAAGAGCTCGTCATTTCTCGCGGGGGGCGGGGGATTTCGCTTTCGCTGAAGACTGACATGACCAATCCCAGAAAGTTGAAGTTGAACTTGTAGTAGGACCCTTTCCGGTATAGGTCATCCGTCCAGTTATAGACGGGCTGTGGCTCTCCCTTCTCGTTGACCTTCTTCAGGTTCGGGATAGGCATCCGGGAGTGCAAATGGTACAAACAAAGCCAGGCTAGAACAGAACTGAAACGAAAATCGGTGGACTGCTTCTTCTGGATCTTGACTAGGCTGGAGTGGATGGCATATGCCAGCCAGTCTGCCCAGTCGAAAAAGATGGGACGCTTTCCACTTCTCTGCGCCGCTGGTTCGTAGGATTCTCCACACAGGAGACATTCTGCTAGCGCTAGCTGGTACGGCTGTACCAGCTCATCGGAGTCGCAGCCGAGAATCCATGCCAAGATGGTATATAGATATTTGCTCTGAAACCTTGCCAAGGGCATGGGGCCGGTTGGCCACTGTCCAGCTGCAAGCGGGGCGTTCAGCTCTGAATTGAGGAAATCCCTCATCCTTTTCGTTTGCGTGAAACGTCCCGCCTGCTCGCCCAAATTTATCTTTCTGAGAATTGTGCTGGAGTCATACTCCAACCCCGGGGCGAAAGCTGGCTGGACAGTCTCCCTGCGCAGCGTGAACAAGGGTTTACCGCTGGAGCTGCAAATTTGCCGGGTAGCTGGTCTGTAGTGTCTGACAATGATGTCTACCAGCTCCGGGCATTGATGGACAGGAGGGCACAAGAATCTGAAAAGGTTGGATTTGTACGCCGCTCCGAAATGATGAGAGGGCGAAACTTTGTCAGCCTAGCTCTCCACATTTGTCCGCAGCTTAGTCAGGCTCATAGAAAACGAGCCGTCCACGTATCCCGCCAAGTAATTTAACGGAGGTGGTGGGGCTTGCCCACGCTGTACTTTTTTAGACCGGGACTTTGACTTTGGCTCTGGCGGTGTTTTACTTCTGAAAACACCCGGCTGTGGTAAATCCTTGTGCTCGCTCCCTTCGCTGGATTGCGCTGACACTGGCATCTTTCCTCTGTCCATCTCTCCGAATCAGCAATAATTACAAGTTCAGGGCGTCTGCAGCAGATTTCGCTGTCACAGGAATAATTTGCACCGTCCGAGGAATAATCTGTGCAGTCTGGCATGTTTGAATGCATCTGACCCCCTTTTCTAGATAAAGACAGCGCCATTAATGCCGCGCAGGAGGGGGTAGGTCGGCTGAGTTATGTTTCTTGGGTGGCTGCGCAGGAGAATGTTTGAAAAAAGTGTACTCCGGCAGACGTGCCATGTTCCTTTTATTGCACTTTTCCTTGAAGACTGTGCAATCATTAATTTTGCTTTGGACACTGCGCCATGGCTGACGTCACTGCCACCATCCGGGCACACTGCTCAAGACAGAACCATTGGTGCGGAAACCCACTTTGGAACGGTCACAACGCGCCTTGGGCCCAGCTTGGGACCTTCTTGAATACTTTATTCATTTTTTTTTTTAAAACATTGTCCAAACTGGCCCAGAAAACGAGGCGCAGTCGGACTTCGCCCAAAGTTGGGCGCGATCCGACTTCGCCCGAATTTCGAGCGAAGTTCGAACTTCGCGCGAAGTTCGCATTGCAACTGTTCCTTTTTTTTTTCTTTTTCTTGCCGCGCTCAAGGATTGAGCGCAGTCTGGTTCCTTTGCAACCTTCGAAAGGAGGCGAACACTTAGAACTTTACGTCTCTTTAGACCGAACCGTACGAGCTGCGCAGCGCGAACATTGAAGCAGGTTCGGACTTCGCCCGAAGTTCGGGCGAAGTACGAACTTCGCGCGAAGTTCGCACTTCGCGCGGAGGTTATGCGCAGTTCGAACTTCGCACGCAAGCCGGCCGAAGTCGGACTTCGCGTGCGAAGTCGGACTTCGCCCAAAGTTGGGCGCAGTCCGTTCTCCTTTGTGCCTTTGTAGTTTTCCCTTCAAGCTTCGCACTTTGGCTGGCCCGAAGCCCGACTTCGCTGCGAAGTCGGGCTTCGGCCAACACTTAGCCATTTTTTTAGCCTTTTTTCTTTGCTTTGCTTCCTCCTTCCTTTGCACAGCCCGAACTTCGCCCCTCCTGAGGGGCGACGACAGACTTCGCTGCGAAGTCTGTCCTTCTCTCCCATGCCGCAGTTAAGCTCAAAAAATAAAAAATTAAAATTAAAAGCTGAAAGCTGGAAACTGTACATGCCGGGAAATGGAAATGCATAAGGGAAATTTTTACAAAGAAGGGCCACTCGGGCACCTTCAGCAGCGGTAAATTTTCAAGTGGAACCCGTTGACAGGGATAGGCAGGAGCTGACCCTCCATATCCCGAAGTACGTAGGCATTGAACTGGTTCACCCGGGCAATCTGATAAGGGCCCTCCCAGAGGGCATCAAACTTCCCGTGATTACCCGGTTTTGCTTTATATGAGTCCCACTTCAGCACCAGGTCCCCGATTTCGAAAACTCGGGCAGTGGTGCCTTTGGCAAACCAGCCTTGAGTGGCTGCAATATGATCAGTGAAGGCCTGGTATGCACTTTCTCTGTCTTCTTCCAACTGCAGGAGTTGGCACAGTCTGTCGTCCACCGGGTCTCCGCTGCTCCTGTCTTCGTCCAACATCCATAGGGCAGGGATCTCAATGTGTGATGGCATGACAGCCTCTTTGCCATAGACGAGCGCATAGGGGGACGTTCTGATGGATTTCTTGAACGCAACTCTGTCCGCCCACAGCGCCCGGTTCAGGAGTAAGTGCCAAGTCCGCTTGTTTCTTTCAATGGTCCTCCGGATGATCTTCAGGAGGTTCTTGTTAGTAGACTCGGCAAGGCCATTCCCCTGCGGGTAGTAATTAGAAGACATCTTGTGATAGATGCCAAGTCTGCCAGTGTACTCCGTGAGTACAGCGCCTACGAATCCCGGACCGTTGTCTGTCACAATTGACTCTGGAACCCCGAAGCGGGTAATCAGGCTCTCAATGAACCTAATGACCGTTTCTTGGTCTGCGTTCTTGGTCGGGATTGCCTCTGCCCACCGTGTGAAATAATCGGTGGCTGTAAGAATAAACTTGTGTCCGGCAGAGGAGTTAGGAGAAATCACCCCAATGAAGTCTAGACCCCATTGCTGGAACGGAGTCTCGGCCTGAATCGGTTGAAGGGGCAGGGGTGCTTTTCTGTTTCTGCCAGCAAACCTTTGGCATTGATCACACTTAGAGCAGACCGCATGAGCGTCTGCAAATAGAGTGGGCCAATAGTACCCAGCTCTTATTATTTTTAAGGCCGTTGGCCTTGAAGAATGGTGACCCCCAGGCATCCCGGAATGAAAATCTCCGAGGACCCTAGGCTGGTCTGATTTTCTGACGCACCGCAACAGGATGCCGTCGATGTTTTTGAAGTAAAGCCCCTCGGGGCGAAGAGTGTACTTAAGTGCACCTAGCCGAAATCTCCTTCGTTGTGAGGCGTTCAGGTGATCGGGACATCTTCCGGTGCAGAAGAATCTCACCAGTTCATCTGTCCAATCACTCCCCTCCGATAAGGAGTTGGCTAGGTAGATGCGTGTCGCTGTGTCCTCCCACTTACAGGCGGAGATGCCGGCTGCAGCGCTTCGGGCCAATTCCTGACACAAGGCTCGGCCTCTGATAAGCTTGGTGGGCCGCACTTCAATGTCAAACTCCTGGATCTTGGCAATCCATCCCGCTCTCTTGTGGCCCGGTTCTCCTTGTAAGATGAAGCTTCGAACATCCGGGTGAATCACAAAGACAGTGGTCTTGCTCTGGGAGACAAAGTGCCTGAACTTCCGAAGGGACTTCATAACAGCATGAACCTGCCGCTCTATAAAATTGTACTTTTCTTCATGCGGCAGAATCACTTGGCTCAGGAACGCTATGGGGCGCTCCTCACCATCGTTTCCCTTCTGAGTTAGGACTGCAGCGTAACTTTCGGGTTCTCCCACTGCATACAGGATGAAGTCCTTGGAGTAGTCCGGGTTTGTCAACACCGGAGCTTGCGCAATTCGAGCCTTGATTTCCTCGAAGGCTTGCTCTCTCTCATCAGTCCATTCGTAAACCGTATCCTTTTTTAGCAGTTCGGCCATAGGCTTGATCACCTGTGCGAAGTCCGGAATGAACTTCCGCACGAAGTTAATCTGACCGAAGAAGGACTGCAGCCCTTTTTTATCAATGGGGGCTGGCAAGCGAACGAGGGCTTCTGCTCTGTCAGGGTCAATGGCGAGGCCTTCCTCGGAGATGACATGTCCCAGCAGCTTTCCTTCCTTTACCGCGAAGACAGACTTCTTCGGGTTTATAGAAATGCCGAATTCTCGACACCTCTCAAATATTTGCCGTAGGTGCGAAACATGATCTCCTCGTTGGTGAGAGAAAACAGTCATGTCATCAAGGTAGATGACAATAATCTTATTGAGCAACTCTCGGAAGGCCAGGTCCATGGCCCTTTGGAATGTGGCACCAGCATTGGATAAGCCAAACGGCATGCGCTGATAGGCGAACGTCCCCCACTTGGTGGTAAACGCCGTCTTATGCTGGTCCTCGTCTTTGACCCAAATCTGGTTGTAGCCGAAAAATCCATCTAAAAGTGAAAATCTCTGGGCTCCAGCAACGATATGTAGAATCTGGTCGATTTGGGGAAGCGGATAGTGGTCCCTGAGGGAAGCCTGATTCAGGTTTCTGAAGTCGACACAGAGACGAATGTCGCCATTCTTTTTCCTCACGGGCACCAAATTCGCGACCCAGGATGAATGTTTGATGGGGTAGATGATCTTGGCCTCCAGCATCTTCAAGAGCTCGGCCTTCATCATGGCCTCAATCTTCGGATTCACGGCCCTTTGCTTCTGTCGGAATGGCTTGGCGCCATCCTCTAGCTCAATGGTATGCTGGATGACAGTTCTGTCATACCCCTTCAAATCCTCGTAGCACCAGGCCACGATGTCGGGGAACTCCTGGCACAGTGATCTGATCTGCTCAAGTTCCTCCGACGTGCAGTCTGTTCCGACCTTGATAGTTTTACCAGGTTCAAGTTCCAGGTCAGCATACTGCCTCGGGTCTACTTTGATCCTGTGAGATATTGCTCTGTCATTCTGATCAAAGAGACTCTCTAATGTAATCAGTCCTTTTGGGACATGATTATTCCGTAACTGTATCAACCCCTCATATTGCTCGTCATCAGGGTCTCTACCTTCGATTACACACACTTCGTTAACCAGGAATGTGACGATCTCCTCGTCACAACTGAACACCTGCCAGTGGGTGTCCTTATCAGGCACAGAAGGCCTGTAGATAGTACGAACCGGCTTCGGTTTTTGGACAACGTCTTCAGCCGGAACGTACCTGGCTCCAACAGACGCCAGAATATCTGCGTGCTTGTTTTTCTCACGCGATATTGCTTTGACATTCAATGAGTCGAATGACTCCATCAGGTCCCACACCCGGTTGCGGTACGCTCTAAGATAGTGCTGCTTGGATGCGCACTTCTTCGTAACTTGGTGACACACCAGCTCTGAATCTCCGAAAATCTGCAGGTGTTTGATTCCGAGCCTCTCCGCCTTTCGCAAACCCAAGCACAGGGCTTCGTATTCCGCCGAGTTGTTAGTGCAGCTCCAGGCCAACCTGTAGGTATAGTCCTTCTGGATTCCGGTTGGAGAAACCAGAAGCACCCCTGCACCGGCGCCATTCTTGCATCGCGCGCCATCAAAGAAAAGCTTCCACAGCTTCTCGGGTGCAGGTCCTACTTCCTTCGCAGCTGACATGTCAAGCCTCTCGGGCTGTACAATGGAGTAACAGCCCTGCTCTGTCCCGATTACGGCATTGAAGTCCCGCAACGAGAACTCATCTTCAAGCTGTAGCACTTCGAAGGCTTGCTCAGTCAACTCTACTGTCACTAGCTCCTCTGACAACTGGACCATGCAGTCCATCTCTCCTCCGGGTATCTTGTCTACTAGGAAGGTGGAAGGCTTCTCATTGAAAATTTTCAGTCTCCTTCCTTTGAAGGGCACTTCCATGTGTGAGTAGTCTAGAGACAGGTACCCGCCCAACTTCGCAGTGAACTCCCGAGAGAGACACATGCCGAAGTAAGGTTCCAGTCAACAACCACGACCTCTTGGATGACTACGATGTCGAGAGCCTTGTGCAGCCGGATAGGGATGTCCTTTATGACACCAACTGTCTTAACAGGGGTGCCGTCTAATTGCAGCACGCCTTGGCTGCTCCGTGTGTATTCCATCCCGATCTCATCGCAGACGGCCTTCGGCATCACAGTCGAGGAAGCACCAGAATCCACCATGCAGTTGTGAACTATGTGCCCTTGCATCCGTAAAGACAGATAAAAGGGTGGCGGTCTGTTCTTCCCAGTGGCTGAGACTGTCAAAGGTTGAACCAGGACAGCGGGCTGTATCTGCTTGCCGCTCTTCATATTCTTCAGTGATTCTTGCAGCAGATCCACCTGGCCTGGGAGCAGAAGAGCATCGTACATGCTGATTCTAGCAGGTGTTCTTTTCAACTCGTCTACAATGTCGTAGCCCGAGGTACTAGCTCCTTCTGCTTGTTTTGCCGGCTCATACTTCGTCCGGTACTGCCGGGTGGCCTCAACTCGCTGTCTCTTGGTCGAGACGGGTACTTCAGCCTCTCCCCGGGCTTGTTCTTTGGTTTCAGCTGGAGGCTGAGGTACGGGAGCTTTAGCCGGAGTTGGGGCCTTTGCTGGAGGTTTGGCTGGAACAGCGGCAGCCTTTGCCGGAGAAGGCTTGGCTGGAGCTTTATCTTTGGATGCCTTCTCCTGGGCTGTGTAGGGCCACAGCCGCTTGTACGGTGGCAGCCCTCCGGGCTGCGGTTTTTCTCTTCTCGCGTAGACTTGCAAAGGCTTGGCCGCATCCGCAGCCTTCTTTTCTTCCTTGGCGGGCGGCACTAGATTTTCTTCTGGGAGGGCAAAGTTGGCTTCGCCATCCAAGATCATGTACAGTTCATCATCCTCTATGGCGCTGCCGGCCAAGGTCTGGATGTAGTGCTGGTGCAGAGTGCAGTCTTCCTCCGAATGCGGGTCATTGCACGTAGTGCACCAGTTGACCTGGTCGGGAGGACCAGCGGGTCTTCTATAGCAAGCATTTCTCGGAGGCGGACGCCTCTGCGGCTGGTGTTTCGGGGCTTTGTCTTTCGTCAGCGCGGGTGGCGCATATGGCCTTCTAGGAGCAAGGTCCATTTGGGCCTGCTTCTCTTCGGAGCGGTCATGTCATTGGACATGGCATGATATCCCGAGGCCAAAGCCCGCACCTCCTGGAGAATCGTGTTCCCGAATGCTACTGTCAGGAGGCGGCAACTGTGCCGGTGGAGGCAATGCGGCTAATGGAGGAGGGTTAGAATAAGGTGCGCATCGTGGGGGAGCAGGAAGTGCTGGAAAATGCGGAGCAGGAGGAGGCGGGTGAGGGTAATGCAATTGAGGCGGGCCGTAAGGAGTTACGACCGGCGCTGGATTCCACTGCTGCTGGGGTTGCTGCCCTGATGTGGACGGCGCACCACCAGAAGCAGAAGGATACCGGGATCCGGGGAAGTCGGGATGAATGGGTTCCCGCACCCCGGACGGGAGTCTCGCCGATGGAAATAATGTCGCCTTCAGCTTGCCGGGCAGCCTCGTACGACGCAGAAACTCGTCTATTCCGGCGATCTTCGACGACGAGCATATGTCCGAGTTGAAGGATCTCGGATAGTAGTGAGCAGCCATGCCGGCCGAAGGCCGAAGTTCGCGAGGTACCCGTTTCCAGGATCTCGCAAACCTGATGTTAAAATCGGACACCTCCTCTTGAGGATGTCTCTGGATAGCTTGGAACTGATGCGATAGAGAAGTAGGGTCAGCGGACTCGTTGCATCCTTTCACGAGCCTTCTGGCAAGCTGGGGCCACCCTGTGATGGATCCCTCTGGCAGCGATCTCCACCAGTAGAGAAGCTTTCCCCTCAGGGAAAGGGCCAGCAGACGGGTCTTCACACTCTCATCGGTAATAGTATGCAATGCGGCCAGGGCAAGGATGTCCTGGATGTGCTCGTACGCCGTCTTGCCGTAGCCGTCGTATGTGGGAATAGACTTTAAAGCAGCAAGGGGCACAGCTTGCTGTCCGACCAAGGCCAAGGGCCCCGTAGAGTCCACCGCCGGGAAGAGATCATCGTCATTCTGCTGTTGGGCAGCCATTTCTTCTTCTTCTCCTCCGTCGGTTGTGTACTCAGTGTCGGTACTTTCCGAGGATGCAGGATCTTCTTCTTCCTCGGCCTCTTCTATTTCGTACTCAGCTCCGCCGATTTCAGCTTCGGCTTCTTCTTGGATCTCAGCCTCGGCTTCGTCGACACGAGCTCGCGGGTCAGCCAGCCTGGGAATCTCGCCTCGAGCGTTGATGTCCAGTTCGTAGAACTCAGGCGGGCTTCTCGGATCCCTTGCTTGCCACCTTCTTGTGTGCATGAAGGTGCTGGGACCGGTCTTTCGGACTCAGAGGATTTGTTCGTGCAGAGTCGCCAGGTGTTCAGATTTGGAACAGCAATGAAGCGAACACCGGTGCTTCAATTCTGTTGGGGGTGAGAAACTTCCTTGTCTCACCAGGTGCTCAGAAACCACTGTCAGCGCCAGGTGGAGACTGATCAGAAAATCTCTCTTCAAATGTGGGACCCGTGTCCCACCGGGCGTGCCAGAGAAACTGTTGGTTACGAATCTGCCATGAGGAAAGGATTTCGGGTTAATGCGCCCGGATTCGCCCACCAGCATGAAAGGCCGGAAGGAAGAGATGCCTTCCGAGCCAATCTCCGGAGAAGGCCGACTCCTTTTGGGGGGGTTTATGTTCAAGCTAAGAGTGCAAGAAAGAAATAAATAAACAAAAAGAATATACAAATATACTTGGAGTTGGTGGGGGGAACTAACAGTACAGTAACCAGCAATCATCAATACTTACTGCATCATAAATACAAAGCACGACTGAGAACTGCAAAATCTATGTATACTTCCGATACCTAAGCAGTGTACGCACGGCTACAATGGTCCCCTAGCAAACATTCTCCCTACAAGGAGAACTAACAGCACGGCAACGCATCAATCACCGCCTACGGACACTAACATGGGTAGAAAGCAACCTAGAGATATCAGAGCCAGGTATATGTGTCATGCAGAGATTTTAACCGCACAGCTACAATGGTCCCCTAGCAAACATTCTCCCTACAAGGAGAACTAACAGCACGGCAACGCATCAATCACCAGATACGGACAGCAACGTAACACACAACTGATGGAACTGCTACCACATCTATTATATGAAATTTAAAAGTACACAAACAATGCTAAAGGCCCCTGATCACCAAATGCTGAAATGAATCAACGAGCCATGACACAGGGAAGCGTAAAGCATAAACATAAAGAAATAAAAGCAGCAGAACAGAACCAGGCATACAAATTATATTTATAAGCAGAAGCACGGTTACATTGGTTCCCTAACAGACATTCCCCTTCCACCCTTTACAATGAATTCATGGTGGGTTTTTATAGCCCGAGTCCCTCCCGTTACATTAATGGGCACAAGGTCCCAGTCAAACACAAGCTGACAAAAGCGGCGAAAGAGCTGCAAATGCTGACCTTTGTCGGACCGGACTGTACCCGCAGCATGGTCTTCCTGGAAGCTGGACAGCTACGTGGCAGTGTGTTGGGCAGAACTTCATCTCGGCAGGTATGCGGGTAGCTGGAGCAGGTAGAACCTCCAATCGGCTTTAAATGAGGTCACTGGCACAGGTAATGCAGCCCATGCTCGTCCTTTTGCTCGGCACGTCTCGGCTCGAATCCCGAAGTTGGACACTTGTCAGATGATGGATGATGCTGTTTGACACGTGTCAGCCTTGAAAGGCAGTCTGTCCAACCTCGCTTGGGATCGGAGCGTCTCGGGTTGCGCGGGCAGAAAACAGCGCAGTCGGGAAGGCCTTCATGCCTTAGATGTATTTCTGAGTTTGTTTCCCTATTGCGCACCTGTCAAGGGCGCATTCCGACTTCGCTGCGAAGTCGGACTGCGCACAGGTGAAAACTGGTGTCTGCCGCCGTACGGACTTTGCTCCAGCACTTATCATTCTTCTGTCAGCCTGCCAGTTGCAAGGTGCGCCCAGAAAGAGGGGCGAAGTCAGACTTCGCACCAAAACTGGGCGAAGTGCGAACTTCGCACCAAGACTGGGCGAAGTGCGAACTTCGCACCAACACTTAGCCATTTTTCAGGTAACTTGCTGGAAAGTTAAAAAATCAACTGGGGAGCTCCGAGAAAGGGGGGAAGAGAGAGAATGTGGGAAAGAAAAGGAAAGGGAGAGAAGGGGGAAGGAAAATAGAGGAAGAGGGAAAAAGAAGAGCAGCACTGTTACAAAATTGAAAACATTGCACCCCGTGCAAAATGTGACAACAAGATCCTATGTGCTGGTAGAGTCCGACAAGGCTCCATTCCTCCTATTCCCAACCTGTTGAAAGTGGCACCTCGAAATGGGTGTTTTCCACTATAAATTAGTTTTGAACCCAGGTGTTGTAGGTGAGTTGGAGAGGAGAGGGAAATCCTCCAAGAGAGGTTCAAATCTCCACCCTACCAAAAAGCTGAATTGGGTATCCAAAATCCAATTTATAATGTTGGTGCAGGCAGGGTCGGGTGTGACTACCGGGTGACTTTGACGGTGTAGAACCCCCTGTTCGTGGTCTCTCAGACCAAGGCGGCCCCGCAAGGGGTTTTTTGCTATACAAAAAAAAAAAATAGGGTTTGTTGGAGTTTTCTACATGGCATTCTCAAAAAGTTTGGTTTTGATCAAGGTTGGTGTGAATAGATGAGATGTTGTTATAGCGCTTCAATATATTCTATTTGATCAATGGATTCCCCACTGGTTACTTTGAATCATCTCGTGGACTCTGCCAAGGTGACACTAACTCCTTTTCTATTTATTATTCTTGTGGAGGCATTGGGGAGAGCTTTCTCAAAGGCAAATATGGAAGGAAAAATCGAAGGTATTCAGATTGCAACAAATGGTCCTTTTGAATTTCATCCCTTAGTCAACGAGGCCATGGAGTGTAAATCAATTCGATCATGCTATGAGAAGGCTACTAGAAATTTGGTTAATACCATAAAATCTAGGATCTTTTGCATTAACACTGCCCTAGATTTACAATGGATTATTATAGATATTTTAGAGTTTAAAATTGGACATTTACCATCAACTTATCTAGGCATTCCTTTGTGTGACAAAGGAAAGAAGAAGGAGCTTTGCCACTAAATTTTAGATGGAGTGAAATCTTGTTTGGCAGATTCGAAAGGTAAGTTCTTAACCATGGTTGGAAGCTACAACTCATAAAGACTACTTTCCAATCTATCTCTATATATATGATGTCACCTTCAAGATTGGCAGCAAGTATAGCATCAGAATTTGATAAAAATATTTTCTTTGGAAAGGATGTAAGGAAAAATTTAGGTTTCCTCTTTGTAAGTGAGATAGAGTTTGCAAAGAAAAGAATATTGGAGGAGTAAGCTCAGAAAATTGCAAACTCATGAGTTCAATTTTAAGGGCAAAACTTGGTTGGAGATATTATTCAGAGATCAAGGAAAGAGTTAGGCAGACATGTTCATCCAAAAATATATGGGTTCAATTGATGAAATAAAAATTTTCAAGAAATGAACCCTACCTAGAGGTTTGGCAACATGGAACTTCATAAAAAAATGGTTTAAAATTGATGGTTAGTCAATAAGGGGGATTCTGCAAATTTCTGGTCTAATGCTTCGTTGAAGCCTTATCCCCTTATTTTTGATATAGAATAGCAATCGTTCACTCTGCCATGTTTAGCTTATAAAGGTTCAAAGGTAAAAAATTATATTAATCTAAGCAAAAAAATCATGGATTTCTATTAGCAACCTAGTTGAAGGAGAGGACCTCAAACAAATAGCGGATGAGCTTCAAAGGATGCTTCAAGAGTTCTATTTGCCCATTTTTACGCAAAAGGACAAGTTGGTTTGGAATCTATCAAAAGATGGTGGATACTCAATGAAGTTGGGATTTAAGAAATTAGAGCAATCAAAATTTCCCACTCCCAAAGATTTCCCCTAGAAGAATGTTTGGTCACTTGAGGCCCTCCTTAAGACCTCAACATTCCTTTGGTTGGCAATCCAAAGCAAGACTCTTACAAGTGAGAGTTTGCAAAAAGAATAGCATGGACCTTTCAAGTGTGCTTTGTGGAAGGATCTAGACACATCAGATCATTTACTTCATTGTCCCTTTTCTTATAACCACTTGGGGCTGCGTTTTCAAAAATATGAGAATACATTGGCGAGTTTCATCAACATTGAAAAAGTTCATGAAGTGTGAGAATAGTTGATTCAAAGTTAAAACATTGTGCCTCCTATGGAGGATTGGTCCTACCATAGTTGGAAAAATCACGGCTCAACAAATACTCGACGAGACAATTTTTGGACACTGCTTGGTGACTCGACGAAAGCTCGACAAAAACTCAAGAAAAAAACATTAAAGAAAATAAATTAATTCACAAAGTATACATTAAAAACAAAAATTAGAGAGCCAAGAAGTTGATATGCTAATAAATTTTCATAATAAGAGTACAAAACCCAAGCTTGTCCTGATCAACAATAAAAAACAAACAGCTCAGCACAAAAAACAATCACAAAACCGCGCAACCATCAAGACCATATACCTAAAGACTAAGTCTTTCCGACATAAAGCAATTTCATCCTACGCATTACATAGTAAAGCACTTTTAAACTACTCTTTTCTCTCGCTTTTGTGCTCTCGTCTCCTCTTCCACAACCAGCTAGGCCTTGACCTCATTTTTGACTGTATAGCTCACTGCAAGCACAATATTACATTGCAAACAAGAATCCCAGCAAAAAAGGTATTTGAGATGATTGTGCCTCTACTCATGCATTTGTCATAATATTTGCAAATGACCTAAGTCGGCAAAGTCCCTTATATTTTGTGTTTCCAAGTTGGGTGACTTGGTTCGTTCTTGTCCATTCCTTGGCCATTACTCAAAGAATCTATCTATTTTCGAAAAAGAAAATGCAAGTGCTAAAAGTCTAAGTTATGGCCTTAGAAGCCATGACTTAGACTCTTAAAGAAGCTACAAAACAAAGAAAAAAAACTAAAGAACCCTAAAAAATGCTTAAAAATACAGAAACCCTACCTCTAAAATTTTGTCCCAAGATGTGAAATCTTCAAAAACAGGTGATAAATCTATCAAATCCTTGTCCAAATGTGTTAGAGAATGTTTGGTTACCCTCTTCAAACTTGCAGTAAAGAGAAGGAGAAAAAAAATGCAGAAAATGAGTCATTTCCCTAATTTATAGTGTTTTTTTGCATTCTACCTCTACCCCACCAAGTTTTGTGAGAAAATCATGAGAAATCGTCAATTTTTTGCACGATTTCTTGCCCAAAATTACCCAATTCTGGGCTTCGAAAAAATGGGCAATTTAATCTCTACGCCAAAGTAGCATGATAAAAATGGAGATATTGCGATTTCTCAATGATTTTTCCAACTATGGGTCCTACCATTATTTGTGGGAATTCTGGCTTAAGAGGAATAATACAGAATTTTTAAAAACAAATCTCTAAATCATACCCAAGTTAGGAAAATTATAATTGCCTTGCTTGTACAATGTTTTATAGACATGGTGCTCATCATGGGAAATCAGAAGTGCGGAAAGAGGTGCTACCCTCTTGATTATAAAAATTGAATATACATGGAAGGGTCATTTGCGACAATGGAGTTAACACAAAGGATCTGCTTCGATCTATGGTAAAATGGAAATATTCAAAAGTTAGGTTCACAAATTAATTTAGATGGTGTTTGGTATGGTACCTAGGGATAGGTATATTGGGATATGATATTATATTGTATATGGGTGTTATGGATAGTTGGCATGGGTTATACATAACCCAAGGTTTATTGTATTGTAATATTATATTATAATAATGAGTTGGATAATGGTTTAGGAATCGGTTAGGATTATGCCTTCCCCAAAGTAGCATTAAATAATGGGTATATAAAGCAGGGATATTGTCATTGTAAGGAATCATCGATCATATCAAGTATTGCCTTGTAATTGTCTTTGCCCACGGAGTGGCCCTCTCATCTTAGGAGATCTCATGGACTTACTTCTTTAAGGAGTACTATTGATGTTGCCCTACCCTAAGGGTAGTATCTATCTGTGTCTAATTGTGTGGAATATTACTTTGTTGTTGAATTATTTTCTACTTCAAAATAATTGTGGATGATATCTGATTATAAGAATAAAAATTGTAACAAGTGGTATTAGAGCAACGATTCTGACAAAGTGGGGATTGTTTTTTGGTTTTGTAGAATTTGGGAAAATTCTTATTTCCAAAAAACAATTTTCTTTTCCAAGAGCCATAACTTTGCATAGAGGTGTCCGGTTCAGATGATTCTTGTGCCACCTTGTTCAGAATTGGAAAAGCTTCGAAACAAGTGTCATGTCAACGAATCTGAGCAGTATTGAGAGAGATACGGCCCTGTGAAGTCAATGGTTAAAAGCAAGGGCAATGACGTTTATTTAAGTCACATTTGTTTCAAGACAACGAAAATTGAGATATCTTTTGATCCGGGTAAGCAAATCAACTGTTGTTAGTTGTTCTTTGAAGGAAATTGGTGTCTCTACTTGTTCATCATGACTCAACTGTTGTTAGTTGTTCTTTCTGATGGGTAATTAAAGAAGGGATATTGTGACTATAACGAATCATCAATCATATCAAGTATTGCCTTCTAATCATCTTTGCCCACGAAGTGGCCCTCTCATGTCAAGAGATCTTGCGGAGTTATTCCTTTCATTAGTACTATTGGTAATGCCCTTCCCTAAGGGTATTATCTATATCTCATTGTGAGGAATATTACTTTGTGGTTGAATTACTTTGTATTTCATAATAATTGTGAATGATATAGGATTATGAGACTAAAGTTTCATAATAGTGTTGCCAAAGGAAATTTGGGAAAAGTTGATGAAGATGGTGTTTCTCAAAATAATGAAGGGCAAATTCTTCTCACTTAATCATATGGAACTACACTTACAACTATGCAGAGACTAAGGCATAAGGATCAAAATTGCCATTGAAAAAGGATGGAAATAAGTTTCAGTTGAGAAGGGATTCACAAATTATTATTAATGTTATCAAGAAAAATGGATGTGGGGATTGGATACAGACAACATTATTTCTGATGCCCATCAACTGTTGTCGAAGGCAGTATCATAGAAATGTCATCATATCTATAGAGAAGGAAACCAAGTACCAGCTAATTTAGCCACTCACGATGTTGATCTTTGTCTTGGCGAAATTCAAATTTTAAAAGGCAACTAGCCATGTAAGATTTTATCTCTTAATGAAAATGATATAAAGAAGCTGATTACAGAAACATAGTTATTTGAGGAAGATGAAGAATATCTTTGATAGAAAGGCAAATGAAGAATATCTTTGATAAAAAGGCAAGCTGGATATGGTTTAATTGACCTGACAGCAATGTAATGTTTTGTTATTTTGATGGGAGTGGCCCCCAATAAAAGCCACACATAGCTTATTAAACTAAAAAAATTTACATCAAAGTTACTAAAATTTGTATCAATAATATAAAAGGGTTCAAAAGATGTCATTCTTCCATATTGCTATATATAGTAATTTGATGTAGCTCATGCCACTACGTTTAGACAATTCATGATCTTGAACTCATACATGCCATAACTAATGCTTAATAATGATTAACTTCATAAAAACTCAAAACACATCACATAAGAAAAATGAATTTGATGTCAGAGCAATATTCATCTAGATAGCTCTGCTCATATATGGTGCAAAGTTTTCCATTGTCACCGGTGAAAAACAACTAACCTTGTGTTCCAACAGGCATAAATAGAGGAGTTTGGCATTGAAAATGAGGTAGTGTAAGACGTGCTGCACGAGCTCGATTGAACTTTCCTAGCACCTGCATGATAGAAGAGTTGCTTATGTAAGTTTTTTAACACTGTCAACTCCGTCTTTTTTAAACATAAAGAAGACATTCACAAGAAAATCTATCCTTTCACTAACATCAATGAAAAAATATCTAAAATATTGTTCAAAGGGCATGAGGTTGAAACAGCTAGGGAGTTCAATCTCATATATGCAATTTTGAATAAAAGTAAACGTAATTTTGCACAACACATAACAAAGAAGTCATTAGTTTTAAGAAAGAATCACCCACAAAGGAGAATGCACTCATTGATGAAGTTGATAACTTCAAACAAAACTTATTGGAAATAATTTCACACAGACAGAACCTAGTATCTCATTATAACTACATGTAGGAATGCTGCAACATTAAAATGCATGTAATCTAGAGTCTTCCATTAAAAAGGCGTACTCATAGGGGATGGATAAAAAAATTCCAAAGTATATTAAGGCATCTCCATTAAAGGTCATAGTAAAAACAAGAATAAGTGAACAAATTATACAGAATTAATGGTAATACTTTGATCTTTTCAGTTTCAAATAGCTAAGCCCAAGGAGACATCCCAGTGTCCTCATAGCATTGTCCAAAGTGCCCCATTAGTCTAGGCCACTCTCCCACTGGTATTACCCAATCTTGCGTTGGATCCTTCACTATTATTCATGATTATGTTGATCATTCTTCTAGGAGCACTTTTGGTCATCGTCGTGCCTGGTACTCAAAAGTTATTTCTCTTCCTCAGTTAATTGGCATCTCCATAGACTTATTACTTCCATTAAAATACTCTTTAAGTGCTCCTCCATGCCTTTTTCCTGGTAAGAAGGTAATTGATCAAGCAGTCAAACATGATGTTTATCTACGATATATTCAGATTGCTTGTGTCTCTCCATCTCAGCCTCTTCGTCCTATGTTGGCCTTCTACACTGAGAAATTCATAAGGATTGAGGATGGCATTATTACTCATCCTAATTAGATCCAACGACGACACCAAACATTGGCATTACTCTTGGTCAATTCAATGTTTGCTCACATTAGTTATAAGTGAAGACAAACCACCATATTCCTTAAGAGGATGGACAATGCGGTCTTTGCTCTATCCTAGAGATGGAGACTGAAGAACATTTTATCTTCACGTATCTTGTTTATTATGAGATAGGGAGGAGATACTATTGCTTCTATAGAGACTCATGCGGATCACTTGCCACTTTTTTTAGTTATCCTGACCAAAGATGATTGGCATTGTACCTTCAAGAAGTTATCACTCTTCGACATCAACTATTACAAGAGAAATTAAATGGCTTAACTAATCACCTCATTCTCTCACCAGATATTTAAAGTCGAGTAACACGCATTCATCTAAAGCTACAACTCTACAAAATAATAGTGAAAGATTTTTGCATATTTGTTCACATACAAGAGTGGCTAATAGGTCATTCATCCTTTCTTCTTCCATGCAACAAGACAGAACTATAGTTCTCTGGTGCATAGTTGTGGCAACCCCCCACATACATAGGAGTTGTAAACAAACCCCACATATCAACTTCCTATCTTTTATTGGTTCCTCAACCATGGATGCTAGTTGGACAACTAGTGATGCTAATAACTTTGTTTCTACTTTACATCAAACTAAAAAGAAGAGATGTTGCTTGGGTCCACATGAGCTCTTTTCTATTTCTCTTTTACCTTGATTGTTGACTCTCTCTTCTCTTCATCATTTTTTTCTAATTGATTATATGGAATCGAAACAGACCCCACTTGTATTACATCATGACCAAATGGTGATATTACACTAGCTTGGCAATTATACATGTATCACTTGGCACAATTCAAACCTAGGTCTCCTCCTTAAAAGTTGAGGCATTTAATCAATTGAGGTCATGCCATTTGATTCTTCATCGTTACTTTTAGCATGTTAGGATTTGACCCTTTTCTCGGTCCAACACTCAAGGCTATAATATGATGTTGAATAGTTATTGCACTTTAACATAGTTTATCCTAGTTTCTTTAGTTTAGTTTAGCTCATTTTTGTAGTACATTTTTTCGTTACTATGATGCATTGTAACAACTCTTTCAGACAAGATTCATTCGCTAACTTTGCTTATCTATCAACATTAATAAAATTATCTTATTTCATCTTCTCGTTGTAGACTCCATCAGCTTTATCATTCTCTTTGGCTATGAATCTTTCTCATACATGGCTACGTGTACTATATCTATTATTTCTATGACCTTTGTAATATGTTTGTATTGCTTCTTTAATGCATGATGTTACATTCCATGATATGGTTCACATGTTGTTGGACTTTTGGAATTTATGACCATAAGCATAGACTCGTCTTTTGGGGTTCCTCCATGCTTTTAAAACAAGATATTGTTTTGATTCCAACTGATCTACTTTGATCACTTGTGGACATTATTATAATGTATTTCTTTCTAGATCACAATTCATTGCAACACGCATAGCTAAGGTGTCACTAACGACCTCTATTGAGTACTCTTGGATAGAAGTAACCTTTGAATCTAGTTAATATGTACAAAAGGCAATTTCTCCAATTTGGTGAATCTCATTTTCTTCTTATTCATAATGAACACCCCTCACAACGAAGGTACCAGTTTGGTTGATTGTGTCCTTAAAATAGGTCTTTGATCCCTCACATCCAAAACCATCATATCTCTAACCAACACCCGTTGTTGATCATGCCTTATTTAGCTTTCACCTCGTTTGCTTCTTCCTCCTCATTTACTACCTGTAGTACCTCAACACTACCTTCCCAAAATTTTATACACTTTTGAAGCAAGCAATGGCAGAGAATGACCAAATAGCAAGAAATTCTTCAAAAGCCCAAAATTTTGCAAAGTTTTGGAAGAGATGCAATTCACTCAAGGAGCCTACCGATTGGCTTCGAGGAGCGATTCGCTCAACAAAGCAAGTGAATCACTCATAGTGAGCGAATTGCTTACCCTGGGCACCAAAGTTAAATTCCGCAAAAAATCTTCCAGAAAGCAACATTTTTGTCATTTTGTCATGCAATAAGCATTTTTTGAGCCTTCTAAGCCTATTAGAAGCATGTAAAATTTGGAGGTGCAACATTTTGCTAAAGTTACCCCAAAATATTTATTTTTACTAGGAGGAATTGTTTCTCACACCAGGTAACTCAAGGGTAAACTCTTACTATAAATAGGGGCCTAGGGCCTTCATTGTAAACATCTTTTGGCCATGAGAATTCAAAGCTACACTCTGTGAAACCCACATTGTGCTTTATACTCATGAGATTGTAAGAAATTGGCAAGTCCTTACATCCCATTAGAGGCACCACCTTGTGGTTTGTTCAATGCGTGGTGGTTGGGTACTACCCTTCTAGCCCATCTTGTCATTCGCTTATCAATTTCATAATCAAATGAATGGATGAACATTGATGTTATTCAAGCTCTCATGTGTTGATTGATCGCATGCTATCCTCGCTACGGTGTAACAATCATATTTGCTTTCATCTCGCACTCTAAACTTCATGTATTTACCTCCCGCATTTAATTTTGTGTGCATATAATTTCATAGTTAGTTTAGATTAGATCCAAAACAAGGATAGCATGGAGCTAGCCTAAATCCGGAGGTTGGGTGAAGCCTATGGCAAACCCTTCCAACCTTGTTGAGACTTGGATTTTGGAGGCGCAACCACTAAAATATAAGTCAATCTAATTCCCCAAATCAACATAGTTTCTGGCATGCCTGGTGGCACAAACCCCATTTTTATGCATTTTTCTCTATTTTCGCGTCCCAATTGGGCAAAACTTTCGTTAAGTTAGACTCAAGAAGCAATTCACTCAATTTTTGAGCAAAGTTTAGATTCCCGAATAAGCAAGCGATTCACTCAACGAAGCGACCAAATCGCTTGACTTAGAAAGCAAGTCACTCATCTTCATCTACACTTCCAAAAGGCTGAAAACTTAGTGATTTGCCTGATTTTTCAGGTCTAAACCCAGTTTTGTTTAAGATTTCACCTTTTTTTTTATTTTTGTGCTTAAATTTTGTAGGTACTTTGCAGATGGCAACTCCAACTCGAACTTCAAAAAACTGATTTTTCTACAAAGACAACTTCAACAACATCCGAACAAGCTCAAATCTGACCTTGGATGTGCATTTGTCATGGGCAGAAGCGCTTAAGGCTGATTTTTGAGTCAATTCAGCACGAGTGTAATACACCAAGCAATTCGCTCGACAAAGGGTGGAATACAACCAGCTAGCTACCAACAAGCAATTCGCTAAAAACAATCCACCACAAAACTTCTTTCCTTTGCAAAATTATTCTAAGTCCAACTAGAAGAGCAAATCGTTCAATCAAGCAAGCAATTTTCGTCAATCTGAGTGAATCACTCGCTTTCCCTTTGTTTAGCAAAAATACATAGAAGCCTAGCAAATTGCTTAAAATTGTAAGTGAATCACACGAATTGATAGATTACTAAAAAACTACATCTTAGAAGCGAACCACTCGAAATTGAGAGTGAATTGCTCCATTTTTCAAGCGAATTGCTCAAAATAGGCAAATTCTGCAACAAATCTCGTTGCATACCAGCAACCAAACGGCGCCAATTCTACCCAATCCATATAATGCAATATTGGCAAATTTCAGCATTGTCGAGATCGATGAAGAGTCGCTATTCAAAGATAATGCAATTATTACCAATCAACGAGGGGAAACCAAAGGGAAGAAGAAGATGGCTATAGAACAATCAGTTGACAAACAAGTCAGTATTTCAAAGATTGCTAGAAAATTTGTTCAACCCTAACAATAGCACAAGGAAAAGCAATCTCAAAGTAAAATCTTCTGCACACCAACCAGTTCAAATAACCCAAGGGAAAAGCTTACTTCTCAGGAAAGATTGTACCCAGGAAGAACAAGATATTTTTAAAGAATTATGCAGCAAGTACAGAGATATAATTGCGTGGTCATATGAAGACCTAAAAGTCTATGACTGCAATGTAATAGCACACACCATTGAATTAGAGCCGCACGCCAGGCCTTTACGCCAAAAGCAAAGATCGATCAATCCGAAAATAGAGGTTGTGATGAAGAAAGAGTTGTTGAATCTCCTACAAGATCACATCATAACCATTGAATTAGAGCCGAACGTCGGGCCTTTTTGCCAAAAGCAGAGATCGGTCAATCCGAAAATAGAGGTTGTCATGAAGAAAGAGTTGTTGAATCTCCTACAAGATCACATCATATTCCCAGTCAAACATTCCATTGGCTTGCCAACCTCATACCGATGCATAAAAAGAATGGAGATATTAGGTTATGCGTTGATTTCAAGAATTCGATCAAGACATCCCTAAAAGATCATTATCCATTACCAACCATAGACCAGATACTATAGAAAGTGGTTAGTTCACAAATGTTGTCACTTCTAGACGGTTTATCCAAATACAATCAGATTTGGGTTAGAGATGAAGATTTGGGTTGTGTGCTTATCAATGAATGTCTTTTCGTCTATCTAATGCTAGGGCAACATTCCAATGGGCACTGGATATAGCCCTCTCACGGCTAGTAGGCGAGATCATTCTAATTTACCTTGATGATTTTACGGTCTTGTCCAAGGATAGATGCAAACATATAGAACACATGGATTCTGTTTTTCAATGGTGCAAAAAATTCAACATCTCCCTACATCCAAAAAAGTCTATCTTAATGATCCAAGAAGGGAAGTTGTTAGGCCATGTGGTGTCCAAGGAGGGTGTCACCATAGATCCCGACAAAATCAAGGCTATTCAAGATTTAACATTACCGTCATCGGTCAAAGGCATCAAGTCGTTCTCAGAACATCCAATTTGTAGCCAAGTTGATCACCAACTTCGCACAAATGGTAAGACCCATAACCAAGATACTTAAAAAGAATGCCTTATTACAATGGACTGAAGAAGGAAAGAAAACCTTCTGAAAAGTAAAAGAATGGACCAAAGCTCCCGTCTTGATCAATCTCAACTTCTCCAAAAAATTCAGGTTGTATGTGTTTGGGACAAAAGAAAGCATAGCGGTTGTCCTAACTTAGAAGAATGATCAAGATGAAGAACATCCCATCTCTTTCATAAGTTAAGCTCTTCACAACTATGAAGAGAGGTACACCCTAATTGAAAAGCAGGTATTCACCATCATGAAGCCTTTCAAGAAATTCAGATATTACCTCTCACAAATCAAAACCACTATCTTCGTGATACACCCTAATGTTTGACCTGTAATATTACATGATGAACTGGTGAAAAAGAGAGTTGGCTGGATCAACAAAATATAGGAATTCAACATTGAAATCAAGCCTACCAAGTTGATCAGAGGCAGAACTTTGTGTGATACAGGTGAGGGCAATGTCTGAACAACAAATCTCCCTAGTTGATGAGATAGATAACAATTTGGACTCAGGATGGATGAATGATACGTGCATATACATGGCTACAAGACAGGTCCCTAAAGGATTAATTGCCAAAGAAAGGGCCAAGTTCAGACAAAAAGCAACTCACTATCAATGGCTAGATAACGTCTTATTCAAAAACAGCATTTTGCTCCAACGCATGAAGAGAACAAACAAGAAGCCCTTATCATCAAGTAGTATCATGATGAAGGAGAACACTTCTCTACACCCACGACTCATAAAATTGTAAGGGTAGGATATTTCTAGCCCACCTTGTTTAATGATAGCCATCGATGGGTAGATGATTGTAAATCTTGCCTCATGTTTAGAGAAAAAACAAAAAGGGCCCCATTGCTACTAAGACAAGTTGTTGTGACCAAACCATTCCAACAATGGGGCTTTAGATTTCGTAACCATTATCAAGTGTTGGCCATAGGTGGATCCTCACAGCCACTAACAACTTCACCAAATGGCTTGAAGTGGTGCCAACCAAGGCAACCAGCCAATTAAGAAACTTTAGTACAGGTCCTCAAAGATTTCATCACTCGGTTTGGGAAACCTACCACCATAGTGACAAACAACGCCACATATTTCAAATGAGCCAAGGTGATGAAGTTCGCCCTTGAACGTGGGTTCTTGCTCAAAACATCATCTAATTACTATCTTCAAGGGAACAGATTGGCTAAATCAACTAAATAACATCATGAAGATCTTGAAAAGGACCATTTTCGAGTCACAGGGATTGGCACACGAAACTGCGAAAAGCATTATGGGCAAATAGGGTGACACCAAAAGCATCTATGGGATAGTCTCCCTACAAGTTGGTATATGGCAAAGAAGTTGTACTACGGGTAAATCTAGAGCTCTCTTCCCTCCCAATCTCGTAAAAAATCGAGCTATAAGACATTTATGTCGAACCCTTGCAAGCACGATTTAACGCACTACTAGCTCTGGAGAAGGAAAGAGAAAACTTCAAGAGGAGCATTCAACAATAGAAGGTCGTCAAAAAATGGTTCAACAAAGAAGCAACGCGAGTGGAATACAAGGAGGAAGACCTCGTTTTCAAATGGGATGATAACCATGCAAATGTCAGTGCTCAACAAAAGTTTGATTCTTTCTGGAGCGGATCCTACCAAATCATTAAAATTATAGGTCCAAATGCATACAAACTTGCCTCCATGGAAAGAATAATGTTGCCTATCTCTATGAATAGGCAACATCTCCACCCGATGTAATAAATATCCATTGCAAAAAAGTGTAAGTATATACATATGATATCGGCTATTAAATGTGGCTATTACTTCCTTTTTCTACCCCTTCCCTATCTCCTCTCTCATCCTTTTCTTCCTTCCCTTCATGTTCGTCTTTTGGCCCCAAAATGGCATTTTGTCAAGTTAGACAAAGTGATTGATTTTCATATGGGTATATTGATGCTCCCTAAAAAGAAATAAAAAAAAGTTTAGCAATTTGTTCACTTCGACCAGCGAAGCGCCCGCCCCCAACCTATAGGCCGGGCCAACCGCAAACGAGGGGCAAAAAGGATGATAAGAGAGTCTATGAGGAACACATTGCCCTACTCCCTGCAATCCAAACATACCCCGAGTATTCTCAAATGATTGACTACGCCCAATACATTTTGAACCAGATGGATATGTAGCCGAAGAAATTCAAAGAGGATTGAAAATTTGCTTACACCTCCTACTCGATCTGGCTAATTTTGTATCAAAAGAAAAGCTAGTTTTCCACTTTCCAACTAGACCAAGTAGATAAAGATGGCAAACCCCTAAGCATTGTAGATTGCACAGATGTGCCACGTAGAGGGGAGTACAAGTCCTCACACCGCTTCTATAACGAAGTATATGAAGTGGTCATGGAAAAATTCAAGGGCAAGCGCCTAGGCTAAGTGATGGTCTTAAGGGAAATGGCCACAAGGTGACTTTTATTTGGGGAGGAGCAGGTCGTTCATCCGCCTATATGGTTTCTCAACTATGCCCTTTGAGTTTCCTACCAAAGTTCCACATTAATTATTCAACCTTGAATATGTAAGGCAACTCGACTATGTGGATTTAAAATATTTCAAAGGGTAGAAGAAGACCACCTTTTACCCATTGACGCAAAAAATAATGAAGATCACTCCAAAAATGTGTGGGCTTAATACAATGGATGGGCTTCGAACAACTCAGAGACATAGGGTCCTATGACCCACATGAAAAATTCAAGTATACCCTTACAAGCAAAATGTTGCACACATTCTTTACACATGAAAAGAGATATAATGTCCAACAATAGGTGAATCTAGATGAGGAGACGACCCTCGCCATTCTCGGGAGTAATTGGGGTTACGAAGATGAGATCCAAAGCTGCTATGACAAACCCCCAGAATGGTACGCCTTCTACCCTAAGGTAAAAGATGGGTTTGGCCCAAACATTACGCCACAACCATCTTATCTCCCCCTTCCACACATCCATCATCCGCCATTCCATTTTCTTCTACCATTTCTATTTCTTTTGCTCCCTCCCTATCTCCTCTCCCTCCTATTCCTATTCCTATTTCCCATTCTTTTGTTACGCATCTTCCACCCTCCACCACCACAACCCATGTATCTCCCCATCAGAGCCAATCACCCCACACAATACCAAGGGGTATTGCCCCTTTCCATCACTGTCACAGCAAGGACCAGCCCCATCACCACCCAACTTGCACAACTCATCACATCTCATCCTATTGTTGCACAGACCATGACGCCTCTTTTGGCCACCTTGACCAATTTGGCGTCACACTCCACTCTCACTTACACCGTATTTTCCACCATTATCACCTAGTTTATTCCCCCAACTATCGCTACCACCTCCACTCGTCCTCCATCTCATACAAGGCAACTTCTCCTTTAGGCAACAATGCCCATAGCCCCTACCCAAGGAGTTGAGTCTACAAGAGCTTCCCCTGTCACAAAAACTGCACAAAGGTCTAGGCCCATTCATGCCCTCAAGGTTGGAGAGTCTAGAATGACGGAATCAATGGACGTCTCATTCACGAAAAAAAGGCATGGAAGAAAGAATACAAGAGGCTCACAAGAAAAACCTCTAAGGCTTCCATGATCCTTCACTTGCAACAATCAGCCAAAGGAGATGTATTTAGCTAAAGTTGTAGAAGTCGACCCTACCAAGGAGAAACAGACCCCTGCTAACTTGACTATCAGCGTATCGCAACTGGACTAGAATAAATTATACCCTTATCAAATGGTCCAATTAGCGAACCAGCTCACATTGGGTGCAGCCATGAAATATGGCCAACTAGCAATTGACAATGAAGCAAAGCTACTCAAGAATAGGAGATAGAGGCAAAATTGGCTGAGACCAACTCCGACAAGAAAACGAAGGGCTTAAGAAAGAGGTGGCTGAAAAGTATCAATTAAAGAAACAAGTCGACGACCTCAAAGCCCAACTTGTCGAGTCTAAACAACTATTGCAAGAAACAACAGAAGTGCATAGCAAACTACAAGAAGATGTTGAAAAGAAATATCAGCAATTAAAGTAGTTGGAGGCCTCGAAGCCCACAGAAAATGAGGTTGACCCTAAGATCGCACAAGAAATACAGATCGTTAAGGACGCTTGGGATTAGATCAAGGTGGGGGCTTAGAATGCCTATGAGTATTTCAAGATATGGCTTTTGCAGAAGAGAACCTAAAAAAGGCCAAGGACATGGTAAAGCAAATAGAAGAACAGCCCTTTATAAGAGAGGAACATCAAGAGGTCCTAAAACTCCTTGCACCTATGACCCAAGCACAAGCACAACATGGGATCGACAAGAAAGAGATCGTGAAGAAAATCAAAATGATCTCAAATGCCCAGAAGAACCTGCAAACCTGGATAACTTGTTGTCTCTGAAGGTCCAGGTCCAAGAAATGGAAAAGGAAATGCAAGGGCTAATTGCTGCGGGATTGTTGGACATCTTCAATGACAAGAACCATGTCCTAGATGACGATGTCCTCCATGCCATGATTAAAGAAGAGAAAGATTAGATCAATGAAGGGAATGCCTCTGAAAGATGTGAGAAACTTAAACCAATCATAGCCAAATTGAAAGAGCTAGCTACCAAGGGTAATGAACTATCAAAGAATCCATTTGAAGATTTGGTGGGAGAAGCTAAAGACCTAGGGACATTGCAGTTCCTCGACAACGGTGAGTAGCAGAAATTGTTGAACCTGTTGTCACCAAGAACCAGCTAAAGGGACCAAGAGAGATACCAGTTTTGTCAATTTTGTAGAAGGATCCCAATTTTGTAGACTTTGTACCTAAGGATTGAAGGCAAGACCTGGGATTCTACACCAATCGATCTTGGTGTCCCATGAAGTCGCCATAAATGTGATAAATCTGCATTGCCTTCCTAAAATTTTGTACACTTTTCAAGCAATAGGGGCAAAGGAGGACCAAACAACAAGAAATTCTTCAAAATCCCAAAAATTTGTTGAGTTTCAAAGACATGCGATTCGCTCAAGGAACCTATTGATTGGCTTGGAGGAGTGAATCACTCAACAAAGGTGTCAATCCGCTCAAGGAATGATTTGCTCCGCTCACTAATGCAAACGATTCACTCAACAAAGCGAGCGAATCGCTCATCATAACAAGCAAATCACTTACCCGAGGCACCAAAGTAAAAATTCACAGAAAATCTTCCAAAAAGTAACATTTTTGTTATTTTGTGGCACATTAAGCATTTTTGGAGCCTTCTAAGCTTGTTAAGAGGCATATTTAGAGGCATGTACCATTTGGAGGTGCAAAATTTTGCTAAAGTTGCCCCCAAATATTTACTTTTACTAGGAGTAATTGCTTCTCACGCCAAGTAACTTTGGGGTAAACTCTTACTGAAAATAAAAGCCTAGGGCCCTCATTGTAAATATCTTTTGGCCATGAAAATTTAGGGCTATATTGTGAAACCCATATTGTGCTTTGTATTCATGAGGTTGTAAGAAATTAGCAAGTCCTTGCATCCCATTAGAGGCACCGCCTCGTGGTTTGTTGAGTGCGCAGTGGTTGGGTACTGCCCTTCTAGCCCATCTTGTCATTCGCTTATCAATTTCATAATCAAACGAATGGGTGAACATTGATGTTATTTGAGCTCTCGTGTTGATTGATCGCATGCTATCCTCGCTATGGTACAATAGACGTATTTGTTTTCATCTCTCACATTCTAAACTTCATGTATTTACCTTCCGCATTTACTTTTGTGTATGCATTTAATTTCATAGTCAGTTTAGATTAAATCCAAAGCGAAAACAACAGGGAGCCGGCCTAAATCCGAAGGTTGGTTGAAGTTTATGGCAAACCCTTCCAACCTTGTTCATAATTGGATTTTGGAGGCGCAATAACTAAAATAGAAGTCAGTCCAATTCCCCAAATAAACACTACCTAAAGTACTACAACACTCATCAAACAATAATTCACTCACCTTTCTGTTGGCATTTTTGCCACACTGAATTTTATTGAAAACAAATTCCAGAAGAATGATTTCGCCCGTGGAATTAAAGAGCAAGTGTTTTGCCAGCAAGGGAAAAATCAAAGGGTTTGCCAGCGTTTTAAAAGTTGAAATTCGGATGACATTTGTTGGGAAAGTATGTGTCCGAATGCATGCCTTTTGGCGGTCAAAGTCAATTTCGCCCCAAAAAGGGGGCGAAAATCATTTTCGCCCTTCTTCGGGGCGAATTGCTAGCTGAAGACATTTTCGGAGTGAAGGTACTAAACAGGCATCATTTAAGTGGAAGCAATGCATCGGTCAAAGTCAAATTTGCTCCGAAATAAGCATGCATGATGATGAAGGCGTTTCCCAGATTAATTTCACCTTATTTTTAGCAAATTTAATGATTTCGCCCAAGTCGGGGCAAAAACAATGAAAGCACCCAAGTTGAAGCGAAAGTCTGGCGAAAGTCCATTTCGGGCGAAAGTCCAATTCGGGCGAAATTCTGGCAAAAGTCCATTTCGGGCGAAAGTCCAATTCGGGCGAAATTTTGGCGAAAGTATGTCTGGCGAAAGTTCATTTTGGGCGAAAGTCCATTTCGGGCGAATGTCCATTCCAAGCGAAAGCCTGGCAAAAGCCGGGCGAAAGTCCATTTCGAGCGAAAGTCTGGCGAAAGTCCATTTTCGGGCGAAAGCTTGGCGAAAGCCAGGCGAAAGTCTGGCGAAAGTCCATTTCGGGCGAAAGTTTGACAAATGTCTGGCGAATGTCCATTTTTGGGCGAAAGTTGAGCGAAAGCCCGTTTCGGGCTACGAGATAGCGAAATGCAAGTGGGACCCAATCCCATTTCGCCCCAAATCAAGAGCGCAAATCCTCTTTGAATTTCTTCGGCGCAACAGTTGCAATTTTGTTACCTCATAAATATCTTGCAAGCTCCTTATCTTTGCTAGTGTCTTCAAGTTGGAGATCCTTGTTGCAACTGGAGGTGACCGAGATGATGGGGCTGTGCTTGTATGTAGACGATCTGATATATACTGGCAATAGCAGCATGCTATTTGATCAATTCAGAACAGCCATGAAGAAAGTGTTCGAAATGACAGATTTGGGCCTGATGAAGTGCTTTCTTGGCATTGAAGTTGACCAATCTGCTAATGATCTTCATCTCTCAAGGCAAATATGCAATTGATGTCTTGAAGAGATTCAGAATGGAGGACAGCAAACCAGCAATTACGTCGATTGCCACAAGCCTAAAATTAAGTAAGACAGATTGCAGTAGCAATGTTGATCCAACTTTCTACAAGAGGTTAGTTGGAAGTCTCATGTATCTGACAGCAACCAGACCAGGCCTTATGTTTGCAATGAGCTTGATTAGCTGATTCATGGAAGCACCAAAGAACACTCACATGCAGGCAGCGAAGAGAATTTTGCGTTATGTCAATGGGACAAGGAACCATGGAATTTTTTATGCAAGGCAAGACCAGCTTGAGCTTGTTGGCTACACAGATAGTGATTGGGCTGGTAGCATAGATGACAGGAAGAGCACTTCCGATTATGCATTTCATCTTGGTTCAAGTATAATTTCATGGTCATCAAAGAAGCAACCAATTGTTGTTTTATCTACAGCTGAGGCAGAGTATGTTGCCGCCACTTCAGCGCATGCCAGGCAGTATGGCTGCGAAGAATATGGGGTGAGATTAATCATCACCAAAAATAGGCAACAACAATCTTCTGTGACAACAATTCGGCCGTAGCACTGTCGAAGGATCTAGTGTTTCATGGCAAGAGCAAGCACATCGATATCCGCTACCACTTCATCAGGGAGTTGGTAAAATTTAATGAAATTGTGTTATTGTTTTTGCAGGTCCAAAGACCAAGTTGCGGATATCTTCACAAAACCTTAACAGATTAAGGGAAAAGCTAGGTGTCAAAGTCTTTGTGAAATCTCGTTTAAAGGAGGATGTTAGAAATAATTAAACTTGATTTCACATCTAATAGATTTCTAACAGATCTTATCGTCCAAATCCATTCGCCGCATTTTAGGCGCAATTATTTTCGACAGTTGAAACTGTCAGTTTGTTTGGCGATTGGAAGGAAACCCTAATTTTGTATTAAAATTTAAATGCATGTAAGAAGTTGGTGGAGTCTTTCCCGCCTCATCCCTAAATCCCTAGCATATATTTATGTTGTGGCTTCATTCTGCTAGGTTGGAGAAAATTAGAGCAGAAGAATAGAGAATAGACATTAGAAGAAGAACGCAGCAGCGTTGTGGAGCAAAAGGAGCAGCAGAGCCCAGAAGCGCAGCAAAAGTGCAGTGTATTCCTGCAAACTGGTTCAGTTGCAGATGATCGTGGATGTATTTCCAACTTTATATATGTGGATGCATTCCCATTTTGAGCAATAAATAATTTTGCCTGTATTTCTGCCTTCTGCATATATTCTTCTAACTTAGAAAAGTTGGCCGGTGTTTTGTTTTCATTCCGCTTGAGATCTCTTGTAAATCTCGCGGTAGAAGGTCGTGCTTCATTCCGCATTAAAACCCTTGTTGTGCCTTGCGTTTTAGAACAAGCTTGCATTCCGCTCTACTCCTTTGTATTTTCTAGCGGAATAGGAAATATCTTATTTATATTATATGCTTTGCACTTTATTTATTTATTTTGGGATATAACTCAAATCTGCTTCCGCATAGCCTTAGTTTCCATTCCTCTCATTCTTTGCATTGAAAGGCGTGCCATAAATTAAGTCAAGCGGACTTCCAATCCGCTGACATTTGCATGTCAAGTCGAGCGGATTAGATTCCTCTCCAATCCGCTCCCCTTGCCGAGTTAAACCAAGCGGAACATCATCCACTCCCATTTCCTTTGTTTTCTAGCGGATTTCTATTCCACTCAATTTGTGAAGCATAAGTGACGTAAGCAAATAATTTCTCCAGTCCACTGTTTGGCTTTGGAATCCACAAAACGGATTGCTTCCACGACTCCTTTGTCTCAAGTAGAACCCAGTCCGCATGCGTTTCTTTGTCATTAGCTACGGATTGTAAATATAGCAAACTCTACGGATTTGAGAAGAGTTTGATTCCGCTCCCGCGCTCATGTATTAATTTCTTTCACACCACGCAAGACGCACCATTTCATCCTAGCCTATAACCATATGCTTCCATATCTTGCATGTACTCTGCAAGTAATTGTGCTATGCTTCCATTAAAAAATGTAATATTTATGTGTAAATAACATAAATAATTTGATGCCCTTCATAATTCCGCTAAGATCTTTTTGCATACTCTTCTCTTAAGGAAAGCCCCCTTCTTGAAATCACTTCCTATCCTATGTCCAACACTAGATTTTATTACAGTGCTCCTCATTAATCAATTGTTCATGTCTACTCCCCTCCAACTTCCTGATATTTATGTTTTCCCTAGAGATATTATTAGGCATTCTTGAAAATTGTACACTAGCAAAGTACAAATTATGAGTGGCTCCTAGTTTAGAAATATGGTGTAGCACATTATTCACTCCATTTATAAATCAATAAATCTAAGCTTAACTAATTAAAGGAGTATTATGATAGGGAACACATTTGCCGAATTTGTGTCATAATATTGGACATGGTCCTCTGAGTAATTGGACGTTGATAAGTTCGAAGCAAAGGGACAAGCAAATTTCATTGGATACTTCCAAACTTTAGATCAAGTTTTTGCTCTCTAAAATATAATTGAGGCAACTCATCAATGATCTTTTATAGTTCACCCTTTAACAGACTATAGAAAGGTCTTAAACTTCATGTCCATGCACTTGTTTGAAAGGCCATACACTATTGATGTCTAAAAGCTATTTATTATTACCATAAAATGGCTCTACAAGGGAATAATATGACAGCTCCAAACTAAGAGATGCCAACTCTACTACATAGTGGTTAACCCTAGAAGAAATAAGGTAATGATCTTTAATACAAGTACAGATGCTCTCTCCAACTTATAACTTTTATATTGAGGCAAGCTAACAAAGATCACAACAGCGTTCAGTTCACAAGTCCAGCCTTCAAATTGAGGCCTACCTCTCAATCATAACTATGTGATGGATATGCCCCTCTTCTATTTCAAAGCACCAATGTTTTCAAATACATTTCGAGGATATCCCTTGAACAATGCATCTCTTTGATGTAATTAATTAATCGATAGTTCGGTCAAATGTTTGGGGTTACAATTTAAAGTTTCTTTACTTGCCATGGGTTCAGAGAGTACAAACAATCATGCTCCACCATATGTGTTGTTGTAAACAACTGGTCCCTCAAATTCTAGGCAACATTTCATAATAGCCTCTTGATTTGAGAGTGTCTTCAAGCTTGTTTTGTTTCCTTCCAATCAAGTTTTCTAGTGATTCAACTTCGAGTCAAGAGACATATTTGCATTCAGCTTCTTGATTTCCATCAAGCACACTCCCTCATTGGGTTGCACCAAACAATGATAATGTTGTCATTGTAAGGCAGCCTCTTCACTCTGGACATCTTCATAGCCCCACTATGAAAGCCCCTTCGTGATTCAACTCCAAGTCGAGATGCTTATTCATATCTAACTCTTAATTTTCCCAGTAGCAAATCATGCCCTTGTGCCTTTCAAGGTAATGATAATGTTAGTATTCTAAGACTGGTTTCCTTCTTCAATCTCTCAACGTTGCCATAGACAGCCTACACCATTTTAAATACTTCAAATGCCCCATGTCAAATTCTAACAAGGGGAAAGTTCATAGATATGTCAAAGAGGATATATCAAAACTATTCCAAGTTGCATGATCTCTCATTGGCCTCCCAACCCTAAGTTGAATTTCTATGTTAATCATTTCTTCTGAACTGACAATGTCACCATTATTTGTGCCAGCTACCTTTGTCATCAATGGTCAAATGGCCTTGGCATACCCCTTAACAAGTTAAGGTAATGTTCTCACCAAGTATGAGTTTAAAAAGATCAAATAGGATATTTTCTCCACGAGGTGCAAATAGAGGAACACTTATATTTTAGGTACCCTCACTAGTACAATACCTGAGGGAAGTCTTACTTTTCATACAAACTCAAGAGAGTACTCACTACCCTTATCCATTATCCAAATGAAATTTGTTTAGCTCATTACCTTAGAGAAGCATTACTTTCAAAGAGTGGGCACTCATTGGAACTTCAAAGCAAAGCTAACAGTTACATCCTTCTTTCAGCCTATTCTAGCCACTGGAGGTGCTAAGAGCCTATTAGCTATGCCAGGCACTAGCATGGATAGCAATAGATCCATGAAATAGTCCACCACAAACAGACCATGGGTAACTCAAACGTCATATTCCCATTCCCGATGTAGAGGTCAGGAACTCATCAACATTCACAATCAACAGTATAGCGGTAGATGTAAAATACCATTTTTCTCTTGGTTTAAAGAACTACTATCTGTGGACACAAAATCATTGGAGAGTACCCAACTTCTAAGGATTATTTGACTATGCCCTCTCAGCTCGAGTCATTTGCTCACAACATCATAAGACTCTGTACCAACCATTTCATGGTAATATACAAAATTGTTAGCACCTCTTCTATCCAAAATCAAGTGCAATCTAAAGCCTCATTCTACATCAACTAGCTTTTCTTGGCTCTGATAATAATTTTGTTTTATTGTGAAACCTAAAATATTTTATATATCGTAATTTGTCTCGGGTTTAACCCTTTCTTAATAGATTCATTTGCTTCCAAGTTCTAGAGATAGATTTTGATTTACATCGTTTTATATTTGATTCTTTTAAGTCTTTTCGAATCCTGACCAGGTGTTTTATTTCTTGCACTTTTAAGCCCCTTGGACCTGCTTTGGTCAATAATGGAGATTAGTTTAGCTTATTGTCTAGAAACAATACTCTTTAATGATGTCTTTTTATTCAATTTAGTTTTTCTTGTTGTCTAGAAACAATACAAAATCTACAATAGACAAGAGGGACAGATGTCTAGCATGAATTTCAACATCAAGGAGAGAGTCATTGGCAGTTTGAGAGAAATGTCCCAAATTACAAAGTTAAAAATTCACTTAAGATATTACTGTCTTCAAGTAAGAACTCGTGCAACTTGCAATACCATGAAAAATATCGTGGATTTGTTCCTTTAAGCTATTCTTTTTGGTAAATGTAGACCATTGTATTATGAATAAGGTCTCTCCTTTCTATGCATCTGGTGTCAAGTCTCAATCAGTTGAGATATAGAACTTCCTTTATAACACATGTCAATATACATGATGGATCAATTATAGATAGCATTAGAAATTGGTTATCTGAATTCCTTTTTCAAGTTATTATATCGACCTTAGTTAGTCCTCAATGGGATGACAACTTTTATTAACTATTGTCATACTAATGAAGATTTCTTGTTTAGAAACAAAAATAAATAAATACAAAATAAAATAAAAATAATAAAAATAGGATCTAGTACAAGAAATGTACCTCAAACTGTAAAGCCATTGAACTGTCAACACAAGAACTTTTTACCTGTTATACAAAAAAAGAAAAAATATTTAGATTGATAAAGAAGCAATGAACAATACACTTAAAAGGAAGGGAGCACCGTAAACATTCTGCAAAGTTAATTTTCAAAAATAAAAAAATGAGCAAAAGATATAATTTTCTAATCTCCAATATTTTATGGAAGACCAGTGACAATTTCTTCCACGAACTAGCTACAACCTAAGATAAAATGTGATGAAAGGTATCTTCCATGAGTTCGCTATGATACTCAATTTGACCTTTGATATTTCTGTATGCTGAAGAACAATCTGCCGAAACAATCAAACATGAAAAATATCAAATGAGTAGTATATTCACTCTTTACTATTTTGTCCATGTCACAGTAATATCTACATGACTTCAATAACAGTTATGAAGGGGTATGTCCCCCTTGATGTAGCAGATAGGGGCATATATGTATTTTACATCCCCCCACTGCATTCAGAATAATGTTGTATTTTAACCATATATTTATTTCTAGTCAGGAAGAAGAATAAGAAATCTGCAAGGTCTCCACTAATAACAAAGATTATTCAAAACCCCTGTTTTACTGTCAACCAGAATTATCTCAAGGTTTCCACTATGTATGAACATATATTCAATGTATTAATATGCCTTCGTGCCACTCTGCCATAGCAAATTCTTGAGAGAGAGTCACAATCATCAAGCACTATTTCAACTTGATTATTTGCAATGGGATGAACAAATGGAAAATTCAGGAAAGTATACATGCAAAACATATAAGGGACAAAGTGTAATAGACTATGTAATATGCTCACAGAATTACATACCAAAAATAGAGGAGCTAGAAGTGGAAGATTCTCCAGTGGAACTTAAGTCAGATCACAACACAATTGTTATGAAACTTCGAATGCATGGAGACAAACCAAGGGAAAAACACTTGCAAGGCAATCAAAATAAATATCCTCACAAGGGAAACATTCTCTTAACAGATGAAAATCAACAGAATTTTAGAGCAGTATTAAAATACAAGTTATAGGAAAGGGAAGAACTACCTCATAGTAGCAGAGATTACAGTAAGAGTGAATGGTTAATGCACGTTATTCAAGAAGCTCTAAACAAATGCAAGAGAGCTAAACCTAAAAAGAAAGAAAGGAATAGCTTCCCAACCAACCCATGGTTCGATGAAGATTGCAAAAAAATGTGAATATTACTAAAGGAACCAACGGGTAAAACAAGAGCAAACAAAAAAGCATATGAGAAACTGGTAAGGGCAAAAAAAGAAGAATACACTAGAACAAGGAGGAAAGAATTAATTTACTTAGGGAAGCATGAACCAAAGAAATTTTGGAAGGAACTAAGCGTGAAAAGGACGCAAACTGAAAATAACATAACAGTTAATCAGTGGTTGGAGTATTCAAAACAACTGTATCAGCGTAGTAACCAGCAGGAGACACCCCCTACTATCATTGTCAAGAAAGAACTTTTCACAAATGAAGACATTATTCAACGGATAAAAAAGTTAGCAACTAGTAAAGCCCGTGACATAGACAATCTTCAAGAAGAGCATATAAAATGGAGGGTAGATATCCTGGCACTGCAGATCAAAGAAATTTTCAATGAGGTCATACAAAATGGCTTCCCTACCGAGTGGACAACTAGCTTGACCATTCCTTTGTTTAAAAGTGGAGATGTAAATAATCCCTCAAACTATCGAACTATCATGATCAACCCTCTCTTTGCAAAGTTGTTTGGGAGTATGATAGAGCATAGGATCAGCATATGGGCAGAAGAAAAGGGAAAGAGAGCAAAGGGGCAAGCAGGTTTTAGGCCCAAGCACTCAACTATTGATCACTGTATCACGCTCAGACACATAGTGGAAAAAATATGAGGCTTTTTGTTGTTTTGTAGACTTCAAAAAGGCATTTGACACAGTGCCAAGGAAAAAATTATGGAGCAGAATGGAAGAGATAGAGGTTCCAATTCACTACAGGGCAGCAGTTCACATACTATATGAGCATGTAAAGGCTAGAATCAGAACACAAGAAGGGTTATCTGAATGTTTTGGTAGTGACATAGGTGTCAAACAAGGTTGCCCTCTATCTCCGACCTTATTTGGGCTGTACATTGACAAGTTAGAAGAATGGATAAACAAATTTGGGAGAGAGGATGTGCACTTAGCCAAATATGTGGTAAAACTCCTCATGTATGCAGATGATGTAATTCTTGTGGCCAAAACAGCCAAAGATCTAGAAGATCACCTTCAAGATCTAGAACTCTTTTGTAAAGAAGTTGGGATGCAGGTGAACACGAGCAAAACAAAAAATATGGTTTTTTCAGCAAAAAAGAAGAAGCAACACCTTGAATTTCAGTTTGTAAGAGAACCGCTTGAGGTAGTAGTAGAATACAAATACCTGGGCATAGACTTTCATGACAAACTTAATTGGAATACATGTAGGATGAAAAGAACTCAAAGTGGTTGGAGAGCACTATATGCACTTCAAAACAGGTGTAGGAATGCCGAGTTGTGGGACTGGAAGACCACCAAGGTCTTATTTGGCCTACTTGTTACACCAGTTTTGTTGTATGGTTGTGAGGTGTGGGCTAGTGGCACAACAAATGCAAAATGGAGGCAAATAGAAAGGATTCAAAAATATCTAATCACAAATTTTCTCAAAATTAAGGCCACAACCCCTTATGAAATTATTCTAGCTGAAACTGGAATGTTCCCTTTAGAAGCAATTGCTATGACCAAGTTGCTATGTTACTTGAAAAAAACAGACAACATGAAAGATGATAGATGGCCTAGGGCAGCTAGGGACGAAGAGTTGCATAGGCGAAAGAATACATGGATGAAACAAAATCAGAAATGGATGAAACGTTGGGAAATCAACATAAATGAATTCCCAAATGTCAACAAAGACATAAAAAATTATGTGAATGAAAAGTTCAGAAGTGGAATGTGGAAAAATGCAAGCAGGAAAAGACAATATTATATTGCAAATTTTAACCCAACGTATGACCACAAGGAAAAAGCGTATATAGGCGCTGAAATCAAGTGGAAGGAAAAAATCCTCATTGCTCAGATAAGGACTAGCTCTCATAGGCTTAGATGTGAAACAGGGAGATCGACAACGCCCAAAGAACAATGGGAAGAAAGGCAATGTACTCTATGCAGCACAAGGGCAGTAGAGACAGAGGAACACTTCATCTATAAATGCCCGAGTTTTTCAGATATCCGTGACAAATACAAAGAAACACTTGGGAACAGGTTTATGGCAGATTTATTTGAAGACAGTAAAATAAAAAAAGTTGGAGAATTGCTAACCCAAATCAGCAGGAGAAGGAACAACCTTCTCAAAGATATTAAAGATCATATGATATGATTTGAGTAATTGTACTTCCATATTTGAGGTCCCATAGACCATATTTGGGTCTCGTGGACGTAATTAAAATCTTTCATTTCATTCATTTCAAACAAAAACTTGTAAGAGGACCAACGTCAACACAATTTATGTTGGAATAAATTTAGTTAGTTCAGTATGATATGCAAAACTGCATATCATATTTAGGTCTAAGTTAGACTGCGGGTTAAGATTAGCAGTTATCAGGCAGTTAACTTTTCAGGACATGTACAATAGTATATATTCAGCTGCATATGTAATTCAATATACTGCAAGGTAATGAATCTTTTATAGTATCAGAGCCACATAATGATGGCAGAGCAGGATGATCTGTTGAAGGGATGATGAGGACATCCTCCCACCCTCCTCCGTGGTGAAAAACAGTGAGCCCCAGTAATTATGAAGAGGTGGAATCAGGATATCTTCATTGCTTCTCTTGGGCTTATTGGCTGCTTCCTGTCTCAGCTGGAACATCAGGTGCCTTGTCTCCATCTGCTGTTGAAGCCAGTGATGAATGGCAGATCATCATAGCTGCAGTAACGGCCGCCATGGCCGTCTGGCTTCTGTGGGAGGAGTCATGTATTTGTTTTACTTTTTTTATGGAAAAGCTAACACTGAAGGGAGGATGTTTAAAAATAAGAACAGAATATTTACATGAATCCTTATGGAGGAAGGCAAGAAGCAGGCTGTCACTTCAGTGGCGAGAGTATCAAATTTTCTAGAGCATTCAAAGGATTGTTACCCTCCGGTGTAAATAATGAATGCTTTGAAGCTCTGAAGAATGATGTATTGAGTGGTCTGTTTCCACCGGCAACCCTTTCGCTTTTCATTGGCTGAACACCATTGACTGTGTTGAAAATGTTTCCGGAGTTTCATATATAAAGTGGTATCTCCATCTAAAACTTCTTCCAAGTCCAGAAAAAAATGGCGATAGGAAATCTACCTATTTACATTGTCTTTGACAAGAGGAAAACATCCATGGAGGATTTTGTTTTGTTGGAAAACAAGAGAGCCTTATGTTGCCAAGGTGATCTTTTGCCAGGTTCTTCCAAAAGAAATTTTGCCAGGATTGCAACTTTAATATATTTCTGCCGCTTGTTACATTTAAATGACTCGCATATTTCTGTGTTGTTAGCTTACTTTCAACTAATCTGTTAATTCATTAATTTTCTATATTTTGGGGTGCAAGAGGAGTGTGGCACTGTGGAAGAATGGAGGCTTCCAAGTTTTTATTCACGGTGTTTCTCATTGTTGTGGCGTGTGGGGCGACATTTTCATTCTCAGCAGAGAGACCCTTCTTGCTGGTGCACAAGAAGGCCTCTCTCGCCAAAGGCAAATCCGACATAGAGCGAGTTACTGTCACCATTGATATTTACACTTAAGGATCAACTACAGCCTATGATGTAAGTCTCAATGATGATAGTTGGCCTAGTGACATGTTCAATCTTGTAAGCAGTAACACATCATCTACATGGGACAAACTTGATGTAGGTCCTTTTATTTCTCACTCCTTTGTCCTGGAGTCCAAGGCTAAAGGGCTTTTCTATGGCAGTCCTGTAGTTGTGAGGCATAGAATGGCCGCTAAGTCTGCATTGTAGGAAGCTTATTCAACTCACATTCAACCTCTTGATATCCTTGCAGAAAGACCTTCAGAAAGGACGTATGAATGGGCAAATAAATTGGCAGCCAAGTATGGACCCCTTACATTTGTCAATTCCATTGTGGGATTGTTTGAATCTTACAGCCGGCTGATAGTGTGGGTGGCAGAGCCAACCATGCAGATGAGACTGACAGTGGTCTTGGTGGACGATTGCTGGAATTTGACGGGCAACACAATGGTTGGGGCCATCTGCATGCACATGCAGCACGGCAAAGGGATTTCATGAAGCGCCTGCTGCATAGGGCTTGCTTGCCCCTATTTGAGATGCTGTGCAGTTGGTTCATGGAAGGGCTGTTGTAGAGTGTGATCCGATCGTCCAATGCCCAGTACAGATATACTCGACAGGTTGAGGGTGAAGATGATGCCACACAATAGTGGAGACGGGCTGGGGTGTGTTCTTGCTGGGTATAATGTGAGGGATTCTATGAACACTATCTTTACAAAGTGTGTCATGGCCAGGCGGAGGCAGTCATGAATTTTTTGGAAATTTCCAGATGGTCCATGGGTTATGAGATGGTAAATTTAAGTTAAATGAATTCCCCGAATTTCTCTGAATGAAATATATATATATATGGGGAATATAAGAAAAGTGGATATTATCTAGTATATTAAAAAAAAAGAGGGAGAGGATGTTTTGGTGGGACCCACACACAGATAATATTGGAGATTTTTAATGTTGTTTTGACGTTGAGGAAGGAATAATATTTTTTATTTGTAATACTTCTAATCAATGTTATCTAGGTCAACGTAAAACAAAAATAAAATGTCGGTCTCAAATAAATATGGTGTTTAAGGCCATAAACAAAGTGAATGTGTTACAAAATTCGGAGGTCAGTGTCCAAGTATTGCAACATTTGGAGTTCGGTCAGATGCAGCTTGGTGCTTGTGGAATGCAGTGTTTGATCCAGCTAGTGTTTCAGGTTAGCTGTGGCGTATGAAGTTTGGAGTTCGTTTCAGGTTTTGGTGCTATTGAGTTCAGTCTTTGATATTGCCATTGGTGAAAGAATGGCAATAAATCTCATAGTTATTGTTCGACATTTCTAAGTTCAATCACGATTTTGGTTGGGCTTGCCCATTTGGGTGAGTTCGTTGCTTGGAAGGTTTAGAGTTTGAAGTCCAATGATCGGTCCAACTTGTCGTGTACACAGTTCAGAGTTTGGTTGAGACTTAACTCATGATCATTAATCTTAATCATTAATTTTAAAATCTTGATCATTAATCTTAACTTATGAAACAGTAGGCTGTTATGTATGCCATTTTATTTCATTTAAAGACAATTTTAATTTCTTTAATTTTGAAACTATGAATCTTTATGTTCAATATTTATTGTTAATTTTGATCTTTACGAATTATGTGAATGATGAATGGGTAATCTTGTTGTTTTATTTATAAATTTTGGAATTTTTATTTTTTTAATGTTTTATAGTTTTATTATATTTTATTTTTATATACATGTTAATTTGGTGTACCCTAGTATCAAAGGGCATTAGTTCAACAGGTTAAATTTCTCAACTTTCAAGGAGGAGACTCAGGTTCGAATCTTGCCAAACGACCCATGCATAATTGCCAAGCTGTTATAATACCACAATGTGGTCATGACGTAATACGGGTGGGGCCCATTTCAATCCCATATAATTGATTTTTTTTTTATTGTCATACCCCCGTTCCTGCACACCCAACTTTCAAAAGTATCGCACCCAATACTCACACCCACACCGGAAACACACCTGCACCCACTAACCCTGGTAACTTTGTAATATACTGATGAACAGGTTGAGACATAAAGCAAGTCAAAAGACAATATCAGATGACAAAACCAGAATAAGGATGTTTTCCCCATAATTATATATTCTACTGCTGCCACACAGATAGAGGAAGCTTGATGCAGGAGAGTGTTAAGTCTTAGGGAATTTGTTTGATAAATGTTTCTGTAGTTAACAATATACCAAAAGCATTCATAAGTAGAACTGTTTTTAGGAAAGGCAGATCCAGTCGGACACACATGCAGATAAGGTGTTAGTTTGGTAAGTTGCTAATTAAGAAACAAAGTGTAATTATTATGCACGTAATTGATGTCAATGTATTTTCTTATAAAAGGGGTTCAGAAGTATTATTAAGACAAGAAGAAGACGATAAACTGGATGAATATGATATATGGATGTTATTAATGAAGGATTATTTTGTTTTGGACTAAAACCATGTCTAATGTGATTTGGTTGTTATGCTTTGGAATTTTGAGTGGTAGTGGCTAATGACCATGAAAGTTATTTATTCTAGTATTTGTATATAGGATCAGTTTCACAGTAAATTGCTCCAGTGCAGAGAATGATATTCATTCCGAAATGCAATGTATCCACAAGTAGGGCCATCTGCAAGATCTTCTGCAAAAAGCACAGTTTAGAAATAAGAGAACAGTGAGGTCTTTGCAAATTGAAGAGAATTCAGTGGCTAATAACATTGTCAATATTGCTAGTCAGATGCCACCAAATGAAACTTATGAACCTGAGACTAATCCTGCTGGGCCTTGCATTAAGTATCAACAATCACTCACAAGCATAAAAATTTTAAAAAGCACATTTAAAAGACATTAAACACCGCAATGAATAAACTATTGAGATGTTGGAGATTGTGCTTTGTCAAATGAATGAACTGACAAAGTAGAATCCTCATGGCATGAATGTGGTTAATGATTCTCAACGTCTAAGCTGCTGCAGGAATTTTTCTTAGAAAGCTCCATCAATAAGCTCACTGAATTTAGCCATGAAAATAGGACCTCCATAGATGATATATCATAACCGACCATATAAAGTAAACATCCAATAGTTACTGCTACAGGTGTAGTTACCAGGTTTGACCAAAGCCTGGGTCAGGTTCAGTCCAGTTCAGACTTTTCTGACAGGACCTAATCTACCTAATTTAACCTAACGTACACCCAGCAGCATCACCCAGCTGTATTTTTCATCTATTTAGTTCTAAATCCTAACATTATAACTTTATTTAAATGGATAAACCTTAGATGTAGGAAACGAACTAGGGTTTCAGAGGCTAGGGTAGAGGCTTGGAGAACGTTTTCTCGCAAGAAACACCATCAAAGAGGATCAATCCTGTTGGAGGGTCTTTCAGCAGTAAGGGTCACGGCGAAGAATGGGGGTCATAGGTACTTTGGTACCAGATCCTCCAAAACAAGGAATCTCATACCTAGATAAGCTATGTGGAACCCAAGATAGCTTTAGCGATTGTCAAACATAGGCAAGGACAATCATAAACGCCATGGGGAAGCGACAAAAGGAGGATTCACTGCCTGGAAGGATGAACGGATGTTTACCACAGGCAAAAGAAATACCAATATTGGAAATAGCAGAGGATTGGATAGCCCAAAACATAGTTTATAAGACAAAACACAACCTAATAGGTAAATTCATGGGTTTCAGACCATCCTTGCACTTCCTCCACATGTGGATAAGGAAACAATGGCATCTGGAAGGAGAATACGAGATTCTAACTCTCCCAAACGGGTATTTTTCTGTGGAGTTCACATCAATGGCAAACCGACAAAAAGAATTTGAGGGAGGGTCATATCATCACGAGCAAGCGGGACTATTCCTGCAACCATGGAAGATGGGATTCGACCCAAGGGTGGAACCTACCACAGTACCAATCTAGGTAAGATTATTTGCCCTTCCCCTTGAATTTTGGAAAGAGGAGATACTCGAGGCAATAGGCAACTTACTAGGACATTATCAAGGTAGATCAAGAGAAACAGTTTTAGGAGGATCGGTAACTTTTGCTAGGATTTGTGTAGAAATGGACCTCAATAAACCTCTTCCAATGGAGATAGACCTGAAAATAGGGGATTTTGTTTGGCGCCAACAATTGGATTATGAGGTTGTTCCATTCAGATGTAGGGTGTGCCACGCTCATGGACATCTAGCTAGAATGTGCCCAACAGTTAAGGATCATCAACTAGAACAAGAGGGGACAAAAGCAAATATTAACATGGCAGGCCAATCTCTTCAGCAAAAGGTAAATCAGAAGGAAGGGGAAGGCCCAACAGACTCTGAGGGCTTCCAAAAAGTAATCAAAAGACCAAATAGAAGAAATCAGCAAAGTAATAAGAGACAAGGAGGAAAAGCGGGAAGAACAAACAACAGATATGAGATATTCAAACAACTTGGAAGCTTGGAAATAGAAGGGGATTTTCAAATGGAAGGATTAGAGGAGGATATTCACCAAGTCACACCGAATAATCAAGAACAATACTCCAATGTAGCGTCAAGGAACAAGCAAGGAGCAGAACCAAACCCAACCTCTCTCATGGAAGAGGAGATTCAACCCATGAGGGAGACCATGGGAGGGGAAATGGAGCAGGGGATAGTCTTACCTCAAGAAATAGAGATGAAAGAAGGAAATAAGAACAAAGACGGCCCTACTTTAGGGATTCATCAAATGAAGAAGAAACAAAAACCAAACCAATCTGCAAGGAGGAAGTCAAACAAGGGAAAGATGGAGGAACAAGGAAGAAATTTGAGCCAAAACGAAAAGGTAAAATCGATGGCTGATTTCTTCTCTCCCAATTCTCAATGATATTAATTACTTGGAATGTGAGGGGTTTAGGTAGCCGCCCGAGACAAAAGGCAGTCAAAAACATTATCATGGATACGAGTCCAGATATAATTTTGTTACAAGAAACCAAAATGCAAGGAGAAGACTTACAGAAAATAAACAAGAGGATATGGCAAAAAGGAGAGATCCTTACTCAATCAGCACAGGGGAAATCAGGGGATTGGCCACTATGTGGAATCACCAATTGTTCCTAGCGATAGGGGCGGCCTCCACGAGACGGGTGCTAATGGTTCGGCTACAAAATAGTGAAAATGGGAAAAACTGGACTATAGTTCATTTCTATAGAGCACAGACAATCAGATTACAGAGGGATCAATGGGCAACCATTCAGACATTCAAAAACAACTACCTGAAGGACCAATGGATCGTGGGGGGAGATTTCAATGCAAAGCTTAGAATAGAGGAACAACAAGGAGGTAGAGCCATGTTGGAGGAAAAGGATAGGTTCTTCTCAGAAATAACATGTCAAATGAACCTAATAGATATTCCAACTATGGATAGCTCCATGACCTGGACAAATAGAAGAAAGGAAGGTGAGACAGTCAAATCTTACTTGGATCGTTTCTTCATGGGGGAGGAATTATACCTGCATACCAAGCATCAAGGGAGGGTCATGGATAGGCTTTCTTCAGACCATTTTCCAGTAAGCCTTACCATAGAAGAAGATAATCATAAAGTCGCAGGAACTTTTAAATTTGAGCTATGGTAGCTGAAAGATGAGGAGTTGGAGGACCACTTAAAGGAATGGTGGGAAGTAGGGAAACCAAGATTTGGGACAGCCCAATTCAAACTCCACAAACAATTGAAATATGTGAGGACCCAACTAAAGGAGTGGAGTAAACACAAGAAGGAACTCACTAGAATCCAAAAGAACGAAATCAAGGATCAAAAGGAGAAGATTGCTAGGGAGATAAGACAAGGAACTATTACGGAAGATTTGTTGCAACGTGAGGCAGAAATTATTAGGAGAGAGGAAGCTTTGGAGGAACAAGAAGAGATCTACTAGAGGCAAAGAGCCAGAGTTACATGGTTAAAGGAGGGGGATCAAAATACAGCTTTCTTCCATAAGACAACAACAGCTAGAAGACAATATAATAGAATTAAAGGTCTTACAGATTTGATGGTCAGGTTAAAACTAATGGAAGTGAAATGAAAACTATAGCAAATCAGTACTTCCATTCCCTATTCAGTAGTAATGAAAATTTGAATGCAGCATGGCAGGAGAAGATACTAGAGGCAATTCCTCAATCAGTCAAACCTGGACACAATAAATTATTAATGAAGGAAATGTCTTTGGAAGAAACATCGCGGATCATACAAAAAAAGCAAACAAGAAAGACCCCAAGACCAGATGGGTTCCCCATTGAATTTTATCAAAACTTCTGGGAAATTGTGGGCCAAGCAGTGGTTGAGGTGGTAGAGGAAATCAGACAAAGTAAGCAAAATGTTAAAAGCCTTGAATCATATTTTTATTACTTTAATTCCTAAAGGCCCGCCTAGTGAGATAATTATAAATTATAGGCCTATTTCACTATGTAATGTAGTATGCAAGATATTAACAAAGCTTATGGCGGAGAGGTTAAAACCTTTTTTACCAAATCTGATTTCAAGTAAGCAATGTGGTTTTGTTAAAGGCAAACTTATTCTAGATGAAATAGTAGTGGCCCAAGAGGTGATACAACAATGTCCACGCAAAAGGACTCAGATATGTTTATTAAATTAGATCTTTCTAAAGCCTATGACAGAGTAGACTGGAACTTTATGCAAAGGATTTTAGAAAAAATGGGCTTTGCAGAGGGGTGGAGAGACTGGGTAAAAGCATGTACACAAACCACATCATTCTCAATTCTGGTAAATGGCAATCCTTCTTCCATGTTCACAGCAAGACAGTGGCTGAGGCAAGGGGACCCTCTTTCCCCTTACCTTTTTATCCTTTATGCAGAGGGTCTAGGGAGACTGTTAGAAAAAGTGAGATGAGAGGGGAGGCTGAGGGGTCTGAAAATAAGCTCTCAAATTGAGGTAAATCACCTACAGTTTGTGGATGATACTACTCTTACTAGTCAAGCCAATCTCCTAGTAGCAAGGAACATAAAAAAAGTTTTAGATGGATATCCTCAAGCTACTGGGCAAACTTTAAATGAAAAAAAGTCTCAAATAGTTTTTTTCAATACAACGAAGAGGGTGAGAGACAAAATTATACAACTGTTGAACTTCATGGAAACTCCTTTACCCATAGAGTATCTAGGAGTACCTTTATCTGCAAAGAAAATAAAAAGCAAGGAGTGGAAAGGGTTGATTGATAAACTACAAGCTAAGTTGAGCAACTGGACGCACAAATGGCTAAACTTGGGAGGAAGGATTACAATGATTAAAGTTGTGCTACAAGCCCTCACCAATTTCTAAATTTTGCATACTTCAGAAGCAAGTTAGAAATATATAAGGCAAAGGACAGATACAAGGTAGCCTATGGATATGAGATTGCCCCAGCACCACTTCCGTGGACATTTGTTTGGCAAAAGGAAGGATGGCCAGACATTAACATTTTCTCATGGCTGATTAACCATGGAAAGTGCTTGACATTTGATAATTTGAGAAAAAGAGACTTCTACGAGCCTTCCAAATGTCTTTTGTGTGGGAAGGCAGAGGAGAGACCTTGAATCACCTCTTTTTTGGATGTTCTTTTGCCAGAGGCATATGGATCAATTGGTGGGGGCAGATGAGACAGCGCTAAGAAATCTTTGGGAGCCAGGAAAGCTTTTATGAGAAATGGAAACAATGCAGTTTTAAGACTAAAACAATGAAAATGGCATGGAAGATGGGACCTAGCTTCATATGGTGGCAGTTATGGCTAGAACGAAATGCATGCATATTTAGATCAGAGCACAGAACAAGGGAACAAGTATGGGAGAGGATTATTAGTAAGGTAATGGAAACACTATCTACTAGATTATAGTAGGAAACAGACATAGAAATGGAGGAAGTGACTATCCTTAGGAGCTTTGGGATAACTATAAAAGAAAAACAACTAAGGGCTGGATGCGCAGGTGAGAATTCCTCAAATGGCATAGAGTGGAGACCGCCTCCCAGGTGAAGGCTAACACAGATGGGGCTTCTACTAAAAACCTTGGAAAAGCTGTTTTTGGCATTATCATAAGGAATTGGAAAGGAGAACAGGTGTACTGGAGAGCAAAAGGTACGGGGGAGACAACAAATAATGAAGCAAAAGGACAAGCAACCCTGTTGACGTCAATGATAGCTGTGAATCTACACTTACATAAGCTATGGATAGAGACAGACCCTCAAGTATGGGTTGGAATCTTGGATCCGAGAAGACCCTTCCACGTGCTGGGAATTGGAGAGATAAGGAAGGTGGAAGTAGTTCGAAAGTGATGAGGCCAAATATTGCCTCATTTTTTATTATTTTAGACATCCTTAATAGACCTTTTTGATATGTTTTAATGTTAATTCTGCTGATGAAATGCAATATTTACTACTATTTACATGTTTGACTGTTTAGAAGCATAATATTCTGTTTTTACTAATTTTCTGTATTTTCTGCATAAGTTTTGTTGATAAATAATGATTTATTGTGAAATGTGTTAAGTGCAATCACGTGTGGAATATATATCATTCATATCATGCTCTCTGAAGTTGTCAAATGCAGAAAATAGCACTAAAAACAGGTCAAAACTGCAAGCTGTGCAAAACTGTTTTTGACTATTTTGACTTGGACAAATTCCAGCCAAATTTGCATGGCTTGGGATTTGGTCAAATTCAACTTAGGAAAGCGTGTGACCAGGTTGTTGAAAGACTTACAAGTCTGGTCCACCAAATGCTCGGCCAAAGAACCGCAAACTGTGTTGAAAACAGTCATTCTGGCGCTGCTCTGGAACAACAGGGATACTGCTCCGGAATAACAGGACTGCTCCGAAATAACCGAAAAGCACAGTTTTGACCAAAACACTCAGGAAAGACAGCAAATTGCAGGAGAATGATAAGGATAGCTATGTAAATCGTTATGCATCTTTTTCAACGCAGAAGACCTCCAGCAAGTGTGCAATGAATAGATTTCATTCATGTAACCATATTCTGCATTTTAGGAATGCAGTTTTAACAACATTCCTAAAATGCCTGAATTTGAATCATTCCACATCTGATTTAGCATGTTTTTAATATAAATAACCGGCTCCCATCTGGGTTGAGCTATGTAGGAAGAATTAGGATTGCAATTAGTGTAATTCTGAATATTGTGAAATCAGATTTCTGTAGCAATAATATGCAGAATTTTCCTGCATGTTTTTAAATCAATAAAAAGTGCAGTTTTTGTCAGTTTTACTTTATGATTGAAGGAGTGATTAAGTAGAAAACCAGAGCTACTTCTTCACCTTCTTCCGAACCAGGGAGCAAGGGCCACTCCTAGGAGCAGAAGAAGGTTTTTACCAGGTTTTCTTGTTTAAATCTGTCTATAGCAGAATAACAGAAACCCGTCATTTTTTCCCGCACTTCTTTATTTTGCTGAAATTATTTCCAGCTTCGTAGTTTGTAGTTTCATTATCATTTCCGAGTTTATTTTTAGATCTGTTCTTTTATTTTGCAAGATAGTTAAGTTTATTTTCTTGCAATTCTTATTTCAGCAACTTTCATTTCAGCAATTTTAATTCAGTTTTGAGTGCATTTCCAGATTTAGCAAAAGTAAATAGGTTTCTTTGACTGTTATTTCATTTCTGCAGTTTTATTTCAGCAAGCATAATTTAGTTTCCTTTCAGTTCATAGGGTTTAGAGTGACAGAAGAACCCCCAGCAAACACTAACTGTTCTACCAATAAAGCCATTTTCTGAATGGAGTGTCTTACACCTGCCTGAATTGACTATCGTAAACAGCCTTAGGACACCTGCCCGGATTGATAAATAATGATCAAATGATGAATTAAACGACACTCATCATTTTTGGCGCCGTTGCTGGGGATCATGGTGTTGTTAGTCAAATCTAAGTAGGTCAAGAACTGTAGGCTGGATACAGAAAATAGTTCTTGTAAATTCTACAGTCTGCTTAGTAAATGTGCATGAATGCATAGGCTGAGAGACGAAAGAGGGAGGTTTATCCGAAGTGGCTCTGAGCCACCAAAGAGACCTACTCGGTCTGATGAAGAATTGCCTTCATTTGAAATCACTGAGGAAAAGCCAGACATACCTTCTTCATCAGAAGAATTGTTGGAAAAATTAGAAAAGGAGCTTTTTGAAGCACTAGCTGCTAAACACTCCCCTCTGACTAAACTATTTCCAGCATCCTTTAGAAAGAAGACAACTATGGCTGCAGCAGCAGCAGCAGGTGGATATGTTGATCCTGATGATGCCCCTAAAACTTTTGAATATCCTATTCGGTTGGATCCACTTCTAGATGCCCCCATGAAAACAATCTCCCCATCTATATTGCCAATCTTTAGGGGAACTGTTGCAGAAGATCCTGATCAATTTCTGTTTGAATTCAAAGTGTTATGTCAGACTTATGACTACATAAATGATAATCAGAAATTGAAGTTGTTTCCTTCCACACTTAAGGACGCTGCTCTCCGATGGTTCATGAGCAATCTTGAACCTAACTCAATTACTACCTGGGATGAGATGGAGACTGCATTCTTAAATAAATATCAGGATTATTGTAGAGTAAGAAACAGGAAAGATGAGTTGTTTAGGATCAAGCAAGAAGAGGATGAGAGTTTAGAAGATTATCTTGATCGCTTTGCCTTTGTCCAAAAGAGGTGTGGTGCTGTAGAGCCTGATTTCTTAAAGCCTATTCTCTTAAGAGGATTACAGGATGAATCTAGGGAAGTGTTAGATTTAATGGGAAAAGGAGACATAGATCAACTTGACCTTGACGAGATTGTGGAGTTATGCAAAAATTATTCCCGTACTCACCACCGAAGAAAGAAAAAGAATTTTGGCAATAATGGTATGAAAGAGTTGATGGAGGAAATGGCCAATTTAAAAACTGATATCCTTGTTCAACTTAATACTGCATTAGGTGAGAAAAACACAAGAAATAATTCTACACCACCTTTAGCAATTTATTGCCCAAGGTGTAGGAGTAAGCATGCCTTGCAGGATTGCCCCCTAAACAAAACTTCTATTTGTGGAATTTGTTCCAAGGAACATTCAACAGATAAATGCCCTTTGTTGCCTCATCTAAAATCTGTTTTGGGCACCCAAACAGAAGAACTCAATGCTATTGGGCAAAGACCTGGTGGTGGTTATGCACAATATCCCAATGCTCCTAGATTTCCAAACTGGGGACAATCTCCTTGGAATATGAATATGCCATGGGGAGAAGCTTCTGCACAACCTTGGAATCAACCTTGGACAGTTCCTCCAGACTGGTCACAATCTGGATGGATGAACCCACCTTGGTATACCATGCCTCCACAATGGACACAACAAGGACAAAGATGGGGACAACAATATCAAGGACAGCCATTTCCACCACAACAATATCAACCTTATCAAGGCCAGCAATATCAATCCCATCAAGGACAGCAAAGGTATCAAGGGCAAACTCAAAATTTGCTGCCAGCTCCTAATCCAAATTTTCAGGGAAGAACACAACATCAACAAGCACAACCAGTAAGACAACCTCCACTCCCAATCTCAACCTCGTGACTAACCCCAATAATGTCGACAAACAACCCCTGTTTATGAGGCTGAGTCTGAAGATACTGTTGCAGTTCATGTACTTGACTGTGGTAACATCCAATTACGCTCAGGGAAGGTCTTACCTGACCCTGCTCCACCTACAATTGAAGAAATTCCAAAAATTTCAAGTCCAAAAAAAATACAATCAGAGCAAAAGAATGCAGAAAACTTACAAAGAAAATCCGAACGTGTCACATCGTATTTACCATTTCCTGAAAGGTTTGATCATCCCATCACTACCCCTGAATCAGAGTTAATCACGTAATTGAAGAAAATGTCAATCTCACTTCCTCTCATTGTGTGCAATCAAGGATGTACCATTGATTAAGAAAACCATTCAGGATTTATGCATAAGGAAACCTGGCAAGAAGAAGAAAGCCTTTCCACAAACTGTACAAGTGGATGGAAAGTTGGCCGATCTTCTCTTTGGGAAATTAGTACCTCCCAAATATGGTGATCCAGGAAGTCCAATAATCACCATTACTGTAGGATTGGTTCAAATTCCCAATGTACTTATTGATTTAGGAGCTGCAATTAATGTCATGACCAAAGATATTATGCAGAAATTGCAGCTCACTGATTTGAGTCCTACAGCTACAGTTTTGGAAATGGCAGATAGGTCAGTTGCCAAACCAGAAGGACTTTTGGAGGATGTTCCCATTGAAGTATCTTCTTGGGAATACCCTGTAGATTTCCTAGTATTACAACCTAGGAGTACAACTAATGGCTATCCTATCATCCTGGGACGACCCCGGCTTGCTACTGCAACCGCTTTCATAGACTCGTAGATCAGGAGAAATGACTATTTCAAATGGAGTAGATCTTAAGAAAATTTCTTTGTATCCACCTGCTAAACCATCATCTAAATTTTCTGGACAGTTATGGTATCCTGAGTCCGATGAAGAACAGGAGCCTCTTGTTACCCTTGCCACCATTGTAGTACAGAACACATTGAAGAATTGAATTCACCAGAGAGAGAAATTTTTGAACATGAAACAGTCTTGGTGAATACATTGCATGAAGAAGGCCTCAGGGATGATCAAGTTCTGGTCAATCGCCTATTATGGAAAGATGATGAACAAGTTGCTGAACATTTACCATCTATTCCACTTCATGAAAGTTCCTTTACATTGCCACATGGGTGGCATCATCATCTTTTGACTTCTTTCACTTGTCCTATGCCAATGCTTCCATCAGGTATTGCATTTAACTCATAATCAAGAGTATTCCATGATCTCCAACCACATCATTGTCCTTTAAATGCTTTGATCAGCAAATATGAACATGTTAACTCTGTTTATCCCGGAGTCAAGCAAATTGAAATTCAACCAGGAAAACCTGTAAATGTTAACAACTGGTTGACTGACGATCAAGAAGCCAAACTATTTGCTGTTTTGCAGAAATATGTTCAAGCTTTTGCTTGGAATTATACGAATATGGTTGGAATCCACCCCGATGTATGCACACATAGGATATACACCGAGGATGTCAAACCAGCTTAGACAACCGCAGAGACGTCCGAATCCTGCTTTAAAAGACATTGTTAAAGAAGAAATTGAAAAATTGTTGGAAGTAGGATTCATTTATCCAATTTCAGATAGTCAATGGGTTTCTCCATTAGTTATTGTGCCTAAGAAGAATGGAAAGATGAGAGTGTGTGTGGATTACAGGGAATTAAACAAAGTCACACACAAGGACCACTTTCCATTACCCTTTATAGACCAAGTGCTGGACACTCTTGCTGGTAAGAAATATTTCTGTTTTCTGGATGGTTTTAGTGGGTATAACCAGATCCAAGTGGCACCAGAAGACCAGGAAAAACAACTTTCACATGTCCTTGGGGGACATTTGCTTATAGAGTATTACCCTTTGGATTATGTAATGCACCAAAGAACATTTCAACGAGCTGTCTTGGCCATTTTTTCTGATTTAACCAATGAGAGTGTAGAGATTTACATGGATGATTTCACAGTGTTTGGTGACACATTTGAGTATACATTAGAGCAACTTGAAAAGGTTCTAATACGCTGTGAAGCATATCATTTATCTCTTAATCCCGAAAAATGTTTCTTGATGATGGAGGAAGGAATTGTTTTAGGACATCATATCTCTCGCTCACGGTATTAAGGTTGATCCTAAGAAAGTAGAGGTCATCAAGAGTCTTCCTCCTCCGAAATCTCAAACTGATGTCCGTAGTTTCTTAGGACATATTGGCTTTTATCGCAGATTCATTATTGATTTCAGTACCATTGCTAATCCAATGTTTGCATTATTAATGAAAGATTCTGAATTTGTATGGTCTGATGATTGCCACAAGTCCTTTGAAGCTTTGAAAGAAAAGCTAACCATCCGCCAAGACTAAGAGGACCTAACTCGGGGCTGCCCTTTCATATTCAGCCGATGCCTCCAATACTGCTATTGGAGCCGCACTAGGGCAGATTGAAAATGGACAACACTATGCCATTTATTATATTAGCAAAAACTTGACAGAAGCTGAAAAGAATTACACTACAACTGAGAAGGAATTCTTAGCTATAGTATATGCCATTAACAAGTTTCGACACTATATCACAGGTTATCCTGTATTCATCCATACAGATCATGCTGCTATCAAATATTTGATGAATAAGCCTTTGGTTAGTGCACGAATTATTCGCTGGTTGATTTTACTGCAGGAATTTGATATTACTATAGTAAATAGACCAGGAAAGGCTAATGTAGTGGCAGATTTCTTGTCAAGATTGCCAAATGCAAAAACCGAAGAACTAGTTGAAGACGCATTCCTTGATGAAAAATTGTTTGTCGTCTCTCGTTCAAACTCCATGGTTTGCAGATATAGCTAATTATTTAGCTACAGTGAAGATTCCACTTCATTTTACCTCAAAACAGAAAAAACAGTTAATCAAGCAAAGCTCTTCTTTTGAATGGATAAAAGGAATATTGTTTAAATGCAGTCCTGATCATGTTTTACGCAGGTGTTTTCGTAAGGATGAGATATATGACATTTTGAGAGCCTCGTCATGATGAACCTTCGAGAGGGCATTATTCAAGTAAAACATACCATTCGAAAGATTTTGGGTGCTGGTTACTACTGGCCATCATTGCATAAGGATGTAAAAAGGTATATTAGAAATTGTGATGCATGTCAAAGAATGGGTAAGCCTACTTTCATAAATGAAATGCCTTTACAGCCTCAATTAGGTGTAGAACCGTTTGAGAGGTGGGGGTTAGATTTTGTAGGACCTATTGATCCACCCTCCCAAGGGAAGGTGCACATCCTAGTATGTGTTGATTATGTAACCAAATGGGCGGAAGCCCGTGCCTTTAAGCATGCCCGAGAAGACAAAGTGGCTGATTTTCTGTATTCACGGATTTTTCTACGATTTGGAGCCCCACGTCTATTACTTCTGATCAAGGACCTCAGTTTATTTCAAAGGTTGTTGAAGCCTTTGTAAAATTATATGAAATCAAGCACAGGAAGTCCTCTCCTTATCATCCACAAGCCAATGGTCAAGTTGAAGTGACAAATAGGGAATTAGAGAAAATATTGACCAAAAATGTAGCAGTTCATAGAAGGAATTGGGTAGAAAGGTTACCTGAAGCAATTTGGGCTTATAACACTACTTGGAAATCCACTATGGGATTTACCCCTTTTGAATTGGTTTATGGTAAAAACCCCTTTTGCCCATTGAATTTGAATTACTAACTCTTCGAACTGCTTTGGAAGTTGGTATTGATTTGTCACAGCATAAAAGGACCGGATCCTGCAACTCAATGCATTGGATGAAATACGAAGAGACGCTTTGCATCGTAACGAGATGATTCAAGCACAACGTAAAATCTGGCATGATAAGCATATCCAAGAACGAAAATTCCAGCAAGGGGATTGGGCATTACTGTTTGACTCCCGTTATGAAGATTTTCCTCGGGAAGTTGCAGACAAGGTGGCTTGGACCATACCAGATTGAAGAGGTTTTCTCAAATGGAGCAGTTCGCCTCTCACCAATTGATGATTCACGAAGGAAGTTAGTGGTTAATGGACATCGTCTCCGGATTTACCATAAGCCACTAACTAAAAATGAATTCTTAAAACAAATAGAGCACTTGGATGTGCATTTAATGGAAGAATTCCCTTCTTCCACTGAAGCAGCAGTAGTATAGTTTTAAAAAAAAAAAAAAAAAATTTAGTTTACATGAAAACCAGTTATCTGGCATGTTTACTAAGTCCCATTCCATCACCATCCATTCCATCACTATCCATTCCATCATTCCATCATCCATTCCATCGCCATTTATTCCATCACCATTCATTCCTTAGCATTATCGTTTTGTGCCATTATCATTCACCACCATTGTCATTGCCATCACCCATCTTGTTTGTGTTTTTCAGAATTACAATACTGCACTTGTCAGCAGACAAACAACAAAGCTAATCAATTGTATGAAATGTAGAAAGGTAGTCAAGACAGGTATGTGTTTCTTTACATTTTAAATATTGTAAATAGTTAAGGTATGTAGTGTATAGATTCACTTGATTAGCATTCAAAGCATTCATAAGGTTAAAATTGGGGATGTCTAAATTAGTCAATGAAAGGGGGGAATGACATATGCTCCGGAATGACATATGCTTCGGAATGAAGTTTGCTTCCGAATAACCACTGCTTCGAAACATCAAAAGCTCCGTAACAGTTGTGCTCTGGAATGGGTAATGACAGTTGTGCTCCGAATGAGTATTGACAGATATGCTCCGGAACGACAAAATAACGACATGTGCGCAGTGCGTCGAAATAAGTTGACATTTCTTAAAAGATTCATGCAGGGACACGTGGCAAGCGATTATGGAACACGTGATTTTCGAAATTCATGATATTTAGATATCATAATTTCATGATACGCGTAATCATGGCACACGCATCAAAGCACATCGAAAACAGATTTTGTTTGCCTTGAAAAATTCACATCAAATTAATGGATGCCAACTCAGCAAACCGTAATCGTGTAATCTGCATTGGCATTAATTTTTCCTCGTTTTCAGCATATTCCACCGGTTTTAAAAATAACGAATCAACAAGTTGGTTTTACATGCTCTGTTCCGGCGCAAGAACTATTATTCCAATGCATGTACGATAGAACTGTCATTCCAGTGCATGTATGCTAAGACTGTCATTCCAGCGCTTCTGAAACATATTCGCGAACAGAGCAAGGAAAAATGGGCGGCAGGAAGAACAGGAGTGAACCAGAAAATGCCACCTTCATACTGGAAAATCCTACGCTGCTGCAAATTTTCACCGATGCTGGTTTGATGCCGTTTCTGCAGAAATTTGATGGGAACTCCGAAGGGTTGGCTGCAGAATTTGCACGAACCTTCAGAAACAACAGGATCAACATCAATGGCATGACAATCCAGGTAACTCCAGATATTTTGAGCCAAATTACTGAATTTCCTTTGCAAGGAATTAATCTTGGGAAAATAGCTAGAAATACCCTAAGTGAATTGGCCAACCAATTTAGGGCAGAAAACGATAAACCTATTGAATATGTCATGAGTAAAAATGTTTGTAAAGGAGTTAAAAGGGAAAGTCTGGAATCTCCCTGGGATGAAGTAGCCGAATGGATGATTAGATTTATTACTTGTGAAGGTCAGTACGCTGTTTTATCAGGGCACCATATGAGAATTTTAATTTATTTGAGATATGGCCACACAAACCCTGAATTCCAAGTCAATTTTCCCCTGTATTTTTATGAAAATTTAAAATCTATGGCCAAGAAATATCAGAGGGAAAAGGAACCCCTAGGCATCATGGTTTGATTAAAATAATCAGTAAACATCACTTTAGGGGTAATTTGCATAGCTTTGATAGATTCTTTGCTCCATGGGACGAAACTAGAAGCCCTGTATTTGCAGCTGAAGCAGAAGAAGTTGAAAGCCCTAGGTCTGAAGAAGTTGAAAGCCCTAGGTCTGCAGAACAAACTGGAAATCCTGGCATAGACGAGGAAGAAATAGAAACACCTGAGCCAGTGATTGAAACAGAGTCTGTCCAAGAAGAGGGTCCATCCTCTCCACAGGGACCTCCCTCTTCTAGAACTAGAAGGCAAAGAGAAAAGCATGCTGGAATAGACTCTGCTAAAAAACGCAGAAGGGTATCATTTTCAGCAGATGTGACTGTGTTGCAGTCCAATAGCTCTGATGAGGTAGAACCAGGAGAATCTGTTCAGAAAATGCCCAAAACAGGAAAAAGAAAATCTCCTGTTCAAACATTACGAAGGTCTGCAAGACTTCAAAAGGGTAAAACATCATTTGACCAAGGAGGTCAAGAAGGAAAACTAGAATCAGAACTTAGAACTCCACCACAAACATAACAGCCTACATCCAGCCCTGAAGTAGTCTTGGTGGATTATTCAGATTCTGATTCTAAGGAAGAGTCAGAGGCAGAAGAAGAGTCAGAGGAAAAAGAAGAAGAAGAGGAAGAAGAAGATATCCAACTACAGCTATTTGCAGCAAGAAGTGTGGTAAAAACACAAACAGGTTGGATAGAGAAGTGTCAAGCTTCTATTTCAGAAAAAGATCAAATGATTGCAATGTTGCAGAAAGAAGTGGCAAGTTTAAAAGCTAAAATTGCATCTTTAGAGCCACAACTTGATGAAAGTATGCATGACACTCAAATGGCTGACATCTTGTTAGAATTAGCAACAGCTGCACATGTAGTAGAATCACCAATCAGGGAAGAACCTATAATGGATATTGAAGGAGAACAGGGACAGGAACAACTTCTGATCTCCTCAATTCCTGCTGCAGATATTGAACTATATGAACCCCTCATAGTAACACAGGACATGGGAATTCAAACTGAATTACCTATGACAGAAACAGAGGAACAAGGGGTACAGGTCAACCTGCCTTTGGCAAAAATAGAAGAAAAGGAAACACAAACAGATTCTATCAAGGTTGACATGACTGACAAAGAGGTACAGGTTCATATTGTTCCTCAAATGCAACAACCTGTTCGTGATCCCCTTATGGTTCCACTTGAGGAATATAATACAGATTTATCAAAGTGGATGATGAAATGCCAAAGGTTGGAAGAAAAGGTTTTAGCTTTGAAACCTTTGGAGGAAAAATGTGAGGCTAAAGAGGCAGAAATAACAAAATTGAAGAACCAAGTGCAGGATCTCTGTCAGAATGCAGAGTGTTTAGTCCAAGGCGTAAGACCCGCAAGGTTTTACACCTTAATCCTTAGAGAAAGATTTATCCGTTGGCAAATTATGAGAATCCACTCTAATTTGCCATACAAATTGGAAAATCCCGAAGAATTTGTGGATACCTACCCGCACACCCCAACTAACTAAAAATCTACTGTGTGAGTTATTCCTGCATAATTTCTTTATGCCTGATGATGACACATTCCTACCTCACATTTTTACAGGGGATATTCAGTTAAGAGCTTTCCTGTCTACTCTGCAAAATCAAGAATATTGGGAACAAAGTAAGCAGATGATTAAGGATAATGAGGCAAATGCAGCACTATATCTGAGGCCGATGCATGGTGATTACAGGGGTGCAACCAATCAACATTTTACTATGATGAGGGAAGAAAAGGTGAGAAAAATTTATGAAACCAATCTTCAGAGATGCTTAGTCGATTTTCAGAATTTTACTCACCAGCATTTTAATAGTGCTTTAGCAGCTCATAGAAATCGTTGGGGAGAGTTACCTATTTCCTTGCGTAAGAAAGAACCTATCTCCCCCAATAACTTGCAGTGGTCAAAAAGAAGAGTTGAAGGTATCATGCAAGTTATTCAGCAGCTGCAACATCAGTGGATAGGATTAAGATACAGATTGCCCATTGTAATCACCCCTGTTCCATGGTTTTTTGATGAAGACCCCCAACCAGATGATCAGTTTCAAGCATGGCTCAAGCAGATAAAGGAAATCGGAGGTTTTTACAGATTCCTCGGTCCAAAGTTCAGCTACCAAGAGAGAGTCATGGACAAGGATCTCTCGCTCTATTGTAGTCTCACGTAATGCATGAGGACATGCATCGTAATAAGTTGGGGGGGATGATGAGGCCAAATATTGCCTCATTTTTTATTATTTTAGACATCCTTAATAGACCTTTTTGATATGTTTTAATGTTAATTCTGCTGATGAAATGCAATATTTACTACTATTTACATGTTTGACTGTTTAGAAGCATAATATTCTGTTTTTACTAATTTTCTGTATTTTCTGCATAAGTTTTGTTGATAAATAATGATTTATTGTGAAATGTGTTAAGTGCAATCACGTGTGGAATATATATCATTCATATCATGCTCTCTGAAGTTGTCAAATGCAGAAAATAGCACTAAAAACAGGTCAAAACTGCAAGCTGTGCAAAACTGTTTTTGACTGTTTTGACTTGGACAAATTCCAGCCAGATTTGCATGGCTTGGGATTTGGTCAAATTCAACTTAGGAAAGCGTGTGACCAGGTTGTTGAAAGACTTACAAGTCTGGTCCACCAAATGCTCGGCCAAAGAACCGCAAACCGTGTTGAAAACAATCATTCTGGCGCTGCTCTGGAAAAACAGGGATACTGCTCCGAATAACAGGACCGCTCCGGAATAACCGAAAAGCACAGTTTTGACCAGAACAACTCAGAAAGACAAGCAAATTGCAGGAGAATGATAAGGATAGCTATGTAAATCTGTTATGCATCTTTTTCAACGCAGAAGACCTCCAGCAAGTGTGCAATGAATAGATTTCATTCATGTAACCATATTCTGCATTTTAGGAATGCAGTTTTAACAACATTCCTAAAATGCCTGAATTTGAATCATTCCACATCTGATTTAGCATGTTTTTAATATAAATAACCGGCTCCCATTTGGGTTGAGCTATGTAGGAAGAATTAGGATTGCAATTAGTGTAATTCTGAATATTGTGAAATCAGATTTCTGTAGCAGTAATATGCAGAATTTTCCTGCATGTTTTTAAATCAATAAAAAGTGCAGTTTTTGTCAATTTTACTTTATGATTGAAGGAGTGATTAAGTAGAAAACCAGAGCTACTTCTTCACCTTCTTCTGAACCAGGGAGCAAGGGCCACTCCCAGGAGCAGAAGAAGGTTTATACCAGGTTTTCTTGTTTAATTCTGTCTGCAGCAGAATAACAGGAAACCTGTCATTTTTCCTGCACTTCTTTATTTTGCTGAAATTATTTCCAGTTTCAGAATTTGTAGTTTCTTTATCATTTCTGAGTTTATTTTTAGATCTGTTCTTTTATTTTGCAAGATAGTTAAGTTTATTTTCTGCAATTCTTATTTCAGCAACTTTCATTTCAGCAATTTTAATTCAGTTTTGAGTGCATTTCCAGATTTAGCAAAAGTAAATAGGTTTCTTTGACTGTTATTTCATTTCTGCAGTTTTATTTCAGCAAGCATAATTTAGTTTCCTTTCAGTTCATAGGGTTTAGAGTGACAGAAGAACCCCCAGCAAACACTAACTGTTCTACCAATAAAGCCATTTTCTGAATGGAGTGTCTTACACCTGCCTGAATTGACTATCGTAAACAGCCTTAGGACACCTGCCCGGATTGATAAATAATGATCAAATGATGAATTAAACGACACTCATCGGAAAGATTTCGAAGGTTTTTCAAGATGTTTTTATTACGCATATCAAGCGAGAGGGAAATAGGGTGGTAGATTATTTAGCAAAATGGGGAAAGGAGCTAGAGGAAGGGCAATACATGGACTCTTAGATGGAAAATCAAATAAGTTGGTGCCAAAAAATCCAAGGGATACGAGAGGTGGTATAGGAAGATAGCAGAATAGGAAGAGCAGATAGTGATTCTAATGAATCTATCGCAGTTAGGCCAAGGAGCAATGGCCCAGAAGGAAACAAATGACAAGTTATCCTAGTGTCAAGCTGGGTAAGCAAGTTTCTTGGCTTACTGCCATAGGCTCCTGTGTCTTCATCCTCATGCTACTATTGTTCTACTGTATGACATTACTACCAGTAGACTCAAAGTGGCCAAGGTGGATGGCTTTCAAAAACAGAACACACATAGCCATAGACATTTTTTTTTTAGTAATACTTCTTATACACATCCACCATGGGGATTGAACCCATGAGTGTGGCAAGTCATAGGCATTTTACTGAGTATGGCTAGGTTAAAAGAAAATAAGCCTCCACCCCACGGAACAATAGGTATGTCAGATATGATCAAGATGCCAACTCAATAAAATTGGATGGTCTACGGAATTCAGATGAACAAGGAAAATTGGAATTCAACTCAGGTGTTGTTGATGTGCATGGATAACTGCATAATGGTGGCCTCAGGTGATGTTTTCAATGAACCCACCTATATAATGTTTTTATGGGTAATTTTTGAGCTAGGAGGGATTGGAGGAGGCTCCTCTTTCTCCCTTGTTTCCTGTCCGGCTCATTTTACTTTGTAATACAGCTTCTATTAATATAATTTATTTTTCAATTTATCAAAAAAAAAATTATTTAAATGCAATCTAAGTTTAATTCAACTTAAACCTAACCTACTTAATCTGATCTAACTTATAACCAGCAGCGTTACCCAGCTGTTTTTTAATATATGGGTTTTGCATTAATTTCAATTTTTCATAACCGTTTTGTTTAGGTATTACTAAATATCTGTATTTTCCCTAACAGAACCAAACCGGAGCTGGTAAATGAGGCTGTAGTTACTGTTATGCTCTGCAAGGCCATTGCCCTCACAGTTGAGCAACATTGTGGGTCTCCACACTGAAACACAACAACATGAAGAACACATTGGTTTAAATGTCAAGCTGCTTCTATGTAATGGCACACAGCACTACATGATTACCAAAGTATTGTCCATGATGCAGGTGAAACAAGTGTTCAAATTTTCCCATAACAAGATCTCACAAACTTGCAAACATACAGACAAAATTCTTTGTATTGTTCTCTTGTGGATATGGCCAGTGAATTATCCACTTGCATTCATATTACATTCTGTTGGACAATTATGATGTAAAATAATTTGGCATGTAAAATAATATGTCATTGTTTATGACTGGAATTTGATATCTTGCTTGAAGTTCTTTATCTGGTTTTGTATATAATCTGGTTTCTATACTGGGGTGTTTTCAAGACAGTGCCGCTAGCAAGTTTTATATGAAACTAGTGGTTAGCTGAAGACAAATATATGAGTGGCACTGGTATTAACTTCCTTAGGATATCAATAGATCTATTAACTAATGCAACATCAGAAGAACAGCTCTCAATTAGAGAATTACTACTTTGCAAATTAGAGAGCAAGGATTTTTAGCTTACCGTAGCTAGACTACTACAGATGGTTGCCAATGTTGGTGCCAATTTTGGGCAGCCCTTCAAAAACATATCATGCTAGCTCTTGTTCTTGATTCCTCCATCAAATGACAATACCAATATGGATCCTGCAAGATGTATAAATTAAGTCAATGTTCTGGCAAAACACAAGCCAAAAGTCCAACTTTGAGTTTGGTCATATTTATCAAGATAAAAATGCTTTTTTAAACCTCCTAGGTTCAACACATGGACAATGGTGGACCATTTATTATAGTTCCTTGATGTCAATACTCATGGATTTTAGGATTTGATTCCAAAGATTCCATCATAAGTTTATTCCATTTATATCTGGAACATTGCATGGTAGTTAAGTGCAACAAAATTCGTCCCCAAAGCATGCCTTGACAAATTTGCTAAACTAATAAATGGTGTAAATGGATGAGGCAGCAACATAGGCCTTCTAATAACTAGAGATTGTTTCTATAGCAATGTTCATGTCAAACATGCCCAAATTTACTTGTCCAAAGGTATTCTTCAAATGTATGATGCAGCAATAAAGGCCTTCTAGCAAGTAGCGATTGCTTCTATAGCAACGATCATGTCAACAATGCCCAACGTTACTCATCCAAATGACGTCAATAAAAGGGTCTTCTCAGTGCATGGCATTCCCTACAAATCTCTTTTAATTCTTTTGTTCCTCAAGGGGTCAAATGTCACCCCCACCAACTTTCCAGGAACAGGTGAATAAATCCTTAATTTGTATTGGATTTTTATGACATCCTGATCTATAACAGGAGCATGTATATTATAAGATGATATCCAGCATCTGGACAAAGTTGACTGGATTATAGAGTAGAAACAGTTGTATGCCAAGTGATCTGAATGCAAAGCTGAATAAGATTGATAAAGGTAACCCTACATGTAGTTCTTAAGTGGCAACAAGATCTGCTTCAAAAACAATTTCATATAAAACTGATCATCAAAATGTAAAGTACTTCAAAGCAAAGGGCCACAGCAAAAGGAGCAGGAAAAGTGGATGGCTAAGATCCAAGACTTGGATATAGAAATCACCTGCAAGGAAAATATGAAGGCAAACTCCTTATTAACAAAGGATGAGGAGAGCCAATGAGGGCATGGTTTAATGGTTGAGACATATGGGTGACGCAGCCCACACCAAGGTTCAAATCCCAGCAGCACCAAAAGGGCTGTATAGCTCGATGTGACTAGTTGATGTGACCTATTGTACTAAGGGAAAGGACAACCCTTTCAAACCCTACCTTACAATTAATACAAAAGAACAAAGGAGGAGGAGCTAATGTGGTAGGCCATATTGATTTTTACACCTGTTTGAATGGATTAAGAATTGAATGGCACCAAGCTCCAGTCATCCAGCAGCAAATACCAAATACAAAATTTGAAAGATGTGCGATGTCAACGCTTTGCTTGGAGAGCCAGCACACCATTCTATAAGAAATAAATTTATTTGAGCCCTACTTCCCAGTTAAAATAAAGAAACATTCTAGATGCACACTCAAACCTGACAGCCCTTTAATGTGTTTTCCTTATGACATTTTAGCAGGATGCAATACAATGATCCTTTTACTGGGAGGGAATTAGCCACAAACTATGTCATAGAAATGAAAGAGAATGGCTGGAAATCTAGGATGATTACAGCTGCAGCACAATGGCACAAATGAAAGCCCTTTGCAAAATGGTGGTATAATCATTCTTATCACAACACCACCAAGATAACTTCATGAACTGCAAGGATTGGAGATTCTATTCCAGGGAATCTCAAAGTGCAGACAGTTGCTGATTAGATTTGGTGCACTCAAGAATTCCCTGAATCCTCAATCACAGTTCACATAGTTCACTAAATAGAATTAAGCAGCAAACAAACAAAAGGAGAAGTGAAAGTCTATTTTGGGAAGGAAATTGTATGTATTCACACTTGCAGCCATACAAGTATTCATCTCTCAAAAACAAAGCAAAGCCTAAGCCGACACTCACATCTTACAGCATTTATAAATAAATAAGACATAGTCACGTAAACATAAGCTGCATGGCATTGCCATATTTAAAACGTTCTTCCTGTATCCGATTTGAAGATGATTAAAGAGAACACTACCAAATAAACAAAACTATCAGAGCCAGAAGAAGAAGGTTGACCAAACCAGAAGCCTAAAAATGTCCTTTACAACCCCCACCAGACAACACTGTTCCAGGCAAGTCACAGAGTACCTCATCAAAGGGAAGGACATATCATCTGATAATCCCACAAGGGAAAATTGGAGACTAATGCAGAAATTTCCAAGTATTCCGATTATTTAAGGGCGGAGTCATGTTATCTGTGTACATCACATTTGTAATGTGTTATGAGTGAGTTACCCTGCATGGTCCATTGAATCTCAAGTAAGAGACCTAACTATTGGGATAGTGAGATCACTCTGATTTGATGCTATGAATATGGGCTCTCGTCTAGCATATAATCTCGTTTGATTATATTTCTGGTTGTGATACTTGAGAGACCCTCCACCTCAATGAGGTTTTTTCGTCACAATGCTATTCCTGATTTGTTGATTTCCATTCCTATTCTGAATATTTAGTGTTTTTCTGATATTCTGGAGCTCTTACATTATTTTTTCAAGACTTTTGCCAATTGATCTGCAAGCTTATTTTCATTGGGGAGAATTTGAAGACTTTTGTCAAATGATCTGCAAACTTATTTTCGTTAAGGTGAAAATCATAATACAAAATATTTAAATGAATAGACTTCTCATCAAATAGGAATAGATATTATTAAAAGTTGATCAACATCCAGTGACCTTTTTCATATTCTTGCAAATAAAACAAATTCACCCAACAACTTGTAAAGAAAGGTAGAAATACCATATCCAAACTTCTATCATCCAATGTTCTTGAACAGTTATATAGTTCATTAGACATACAATCAAAAGCCATGATTGTTGTATTCATAATTTCCCCTCCAGGCAACTTATTGGGAATTTGGGAGCAATGTCACTTGCAGTACACAAAAGAATTTTTTTTTAACTGGTTATATGGAATTGAAACAGGCCCCACCTGTATTACATAATGACCACATAGTAGTATTACAACAGTTTGGCAATTATTCATGTATAGCTTGGTAAGATTCAAACCTAGGTCTCCTCCTTGAAATTCGAGGAATATAACCGATTGAGCTAATGCCATTTGAATATTAACATAATGATAAAATTAAATTACCATTACTTTTAAAATGCAAATGTATTGGGTCTTTGCTAATGTTGATGACCCAATGCAACGAGTGGATTTTTCTAAATTCTAACTATACCCTAAAGATAGTCATTTCAAGCATATATATCAATTTCTCCAGTGCTGCCATTTAAAAATATTTTAAACTTGTTTATGTGCACTTCATACAAGTGAAACTAACACAAAGTCCTCAGACACTTCTTGAAAAATTCTACAACCCCAATCCTAAAAGGCTTTTTAATGGATGCTCAAGGATCCGTCCTTGTTACTTAATTGCATCAAAATCATGATTTTTCTCGCTTAACGTTTACCAAATGCAAACTTGCATGCCATTAGAAAAGCCCAAATGATGATATACGGTTGCTAGGTATTCACCATTTAAAAGATCGCAGCCTATTATATAGATACGCCCTGTCAAATATTAACAACTGGTCAAAATTTTCAACTCAAAAAAGGCTTAAAATAGTTAAAATGTTTGAATGAACATATGATGCCATCATTCAATCCCTTTGTGAAGCCCTCGTGATTATTATCTCACCATTGATAACTATAAAAAGGAAATAAGCAGCATTTGCATTTCTCTTGATTTTAGCATTATTGAAGCCAGACATGGATATTCTCTATCATCCAGAATCAGTGTACTGACCCACCCACACACGCTATGATTAGATGCTTAACATATCAATCACCCTCATTGCATATGTCTGTTCTTCCTTTCCAAAAGAACTATAGAAAAAACTAAAGTCTTGTGCTGACTATTGTTAATTTGCGTTTTCAACTATCTGAAAGTCAACCCACACAAACATTAAGGTCATGGCTTCCTACACAATAAATAAACATTATCTAGAGATTTCATTTCGTCTATGAAGAACAATATTGCTTTGATACAATTTAATATACCTAGGGAAATCTATAGTTTAACTTTACATGTCAAACTTTCAACATATGACCCAGTTCATTCACATTTTTTAGTGAATATAACATGTTAATTTTGAAGCACATCTTTGTCTTGCAACACTATCTTTAAGATCTGTTGTCTTCAAGATACGTGTATGACTCGCACAACGGTAGGGATGGACAAGTTGTGGTCAAAGAAAGGCCGTCTACACAAGTACTCTTACTAGCTTTATAATCTGAAATTCTATCGAGCATAGACTAGCCCTCAGAAAATGTGGTTGACCTGTCCTGTTTTCTATGTTGTTAGAAGCTACTAGTATTTACTGCTACAAATTGTCACCTTACATAATCTCCCTAAATGCACACAACTCCAACGAATGAAAAATTTAAATAACAGAAAAGCAGCTATTTAAGATGACAATTCACAAGATTACATTCCATCAAATGAATCTAACCACTACCTACCCAAAAAAGTACGCAAACTTCCTTAAATGGTGAAAATAATGAGGAAACAACTTCATGTCCAATCTATTTCTAGATTAAATGGTGGATTTTCTCTCATTAGTGATATGCAAAGAGCACTCAGGCCTTATTCTTGTACTGTGCTTGAGAGTGTGAGAATTTTTCCTATTTTTGCTCATGTCTTTGGGTATGCAAAGGTACCATTGCAACCTTGTTGTGTACTGATCATGACAAAGAACAGAAGACCACGACTATTATATCTTGGAGACACATTTAAAAAGCTTCTCCGTTGCATTTAATAGAATTTTCAAAATCAAGATCCCGTAGCTAGTTTTCGCACTTGCTCCATCCACACTTCTGCCTTATAACAGAGCAAGAGCATCTTCTTCTCCTACCTCAAGCAAATTGGCAAACATAAGACACCACATGGCATACGGCTTATCAGGATGAAATCCGTAAAAACTTCTATGGAATTTGTGAAGCCCTTCTCTAAAATATTGTATGAATATATTTTTTTAAATTTAAAAAATATATATATTATTTACATTTCACACTTCTTCAAATGCTTCTACTGGTCGTAGCTATCTTCTCTGTTGTATTCCGGAATTCTGACACTTAGTACCTTGACAATGTGACCGGACTAGGGTCTACTCAGCTGTGGCTTAGAAGTAAGTGCAATCTCGACAGGTTCACATCACCAACAATCACTAGCCTTAAAGCGTATGTTAAAATGAAAAGAATGTCCGTGTGTGGAAAAGAAAGAAAAGCATCATAATAGCTGACTAACTTCTTGATGTGTATTCTCAGTGTTATATTTGCTAAAAACGCAAGAGATCGTCCATAAACCACGCATTCTCACAAGCCATCTTAGAATCAAAATTTCTGCACTATTATATAAGACAAAGATTCTGCAGTTCGATTCACAACTGCAGAATTATATAAGACAAACATTATGGAATTAACGCCTTTTACTTTCATCATAAGCTAGAATGACACTTTAAGATGGACTAGATTTGTGAAGACTTTGCCTATCTCTGCCAAATGCCATTGAGATCAAATATTAAAGGAACAAAGACTTACGGCCTACAAATGATTTTGTCTCTTCTACAGACTTATAATTAGCGGTTACACTTCTACCTGCCAAGCAATACTCTGTCGCCACTCTTCATGAATAATAATTCGCCATGAAAAACATCCTCTCAAAAAATGAAGCCCTAAAAGACCATCCCGCAAAGAAAATATATCCAAATACCGTGAATGTATAAATAATCAACAGCTTGTTCAGACAATAATAAAGATTTCATAAGCTAGAAAAGAAAACACCAACTCGACTAATTCAATCTTACGTTCCGCGCCTCGCAATTTTATTCTGAGTGTCAAGGCGGCGGCGCGGGTTCGACTCTCTCACAGGGCAGCTATCCGTTTCTCAATACGGCTCACGTATTCGTTCAGGGCTGAACATTACATATGTTCAAATTATGATTTCGGAGGAAAATTAGATAAGTTAACCAAAACCCTAGACCTGACTTTAAATTTTCCTTCGTGAATATATTTTATTTATGGTCTTAATACATACCTACTCTGAAAACATCGTCCCTTTTGTCGCCTGGCACCTTGGTTGACGGCAACTCACGTGTTTGTTTTAATTTTCTTTTTCTTTTTTTTAATGTTGCGTTGCGACTCCGGTTTTGACCGGAAACAAAAGCAAACTATTTGACTGTTAAAGAAATTATTATAATTTATGACGTTCGAAGTTTTATTTGACTCGGAAATCCGACTACCTTATGGAGCATGTTAGACACTCGTTCAATATAGTGGTTTTTTTAAATTAAATGTTGTTGAAGGCTACATTTGACTTGGAAATCCCACTACCTTATGAAGCATATTAGACACTCGTCCAAACTAGTGGCTGTTTTAAATTAAGTAGTCTTTAAGGTTATTTTTATATAAGACGACATTTAGAAAGGTGATGTTTGGTTAACATATAATTATTTATATTTTGATTATAAAAATATGGTGTAAAATTTTGCTTAAATTAAAAAATTATAAATTAAAAGAATTGATATTAATTTATGTTAATTTGGCAACCACTTGTGGGAATTGAAAAATAATAATAATAATATTGTGGGAGGTAATTTATGTTAATTTGGCAACCACTTGTTATACAATAATACAGCATATGGGAATTGAAATGGTATCCGCCAAAATAATAATAATAAATATACATGAGGTAATAAGGTAAAATAAGTTTTATTTAAAATTTAGGGAAAAATAATAATTAATTGGTATTAATTTAAATTATTGAATAATAGGTTTTTAACCCAGGCGTTGTAGGTGAGTTGGAGAGGAGAGGGCAATCCTCCAATGGAGGTTTCAGGTTCGAATCTCCACCCTACCAAAAAGCTGAATTGGGTACCCAAAATCCAATTGATAATGTTGGTACAGGCAGGGCTGGGTGCTATCCTCGATGACTTTGATGGTGTAGAATCCCTTGTTCGTGGTCTCTTAGACCAAGGCGGCTCCGTAAGGGGTTTTTCGCTTAAAAAAAAATAATAGGTTTTTAGATTTTTTAGTGAAATTATTTAATACTTTTTAATTAATTAATTTTTTAATTGATTATATGAGATTAAAAATATTTTCATCTATCACATTTTGATATTATAATTGTTAAGTCCTACCATTATTAGAGCTTGATATTATAATTGTTTGGTAATTACGCCGATAGGCGCCCTACAATGGCAGCCGAAGGTAAACAATATTAATATTTTATTAAAAATCCGACATTAAGAAAATTATCCACGTTATGGTGGATTTAAAATATTTAAAAAATATTTAAACTATTTAAACTAAAATGGTGCCCAAACTTTCTAATACTAGCTTAGATGTATAAAATATATGTATCTATAAACACAAAGTTATCAATCTTGATAACTCTCGGGGTTTATAGATATATATATTTTATATATCTACATTAGTTATATTTGTATTTGTGGTGGTAATAAAACAAAATTGTATGTCTATGAGATAATGTAGGGGTATATTTACGACCCAAGTTTAAACCCAAGTACAAGGGGACTATGACCCCTCATAAAAAGTCATATTTTTAAATTAAATTTTTTACCAATGGGACTATGGTTCATTGGTTGAGATAGTTGGATGGCAGGGCTCATACCAAAGTAAGTTCAAATCTTGATAGCATCAAATTGAAACCCAAGTACAAAGAGATTAAGACCCCTCATAAAAAGTTATATTTTTAAATTAATTTTTTTACCAATGAAACCATGGTTCATTGGCTGAGATAGTTGAGTGACATGGCTCACACCAAAGTTCAAATCTTGATCGCACCAAATTAACTATATAGTTCAATGTGAGTTAATGTAAAAAAAAGAAATGGCAACCCTTTCAAAATATTACTTTTAAAAAATAAATAAAACAACATAAAAAATTATTTAAAACTTTTAGAAAAAAAATCATTAATGATATAATTTTAAATTATTAAATAATGAATTACTTTTTCGATCCTTAATAGGAAATTAAATATTTCTTTTTGATAAGCATAATTAAATAATGTATTACTTTTTCAATCCTTAATAGTAAATTAAATATTTCTTTTTGATAAGCATAGCTCTTGGCTTTGCGAGGTGTCATGGTTGGGAGGAGACTGCTCAGTCCTGTGTGTTGGTTGTACATGTTTCTCACACTAACCAAATAAAAAATATATATATTTTTAATTAGTTATATGTGATTAAAAAAGGTTCCAACCTGATGAAACATGGTATTATAATAGTTTAACTCCACTGACACTACTTGAGCCTCTGCAATGCGAAGGGGGACACAAAAAATCTCTTATGGGGATACAAAAAATCTCTTGTGGCTTCGCTCTAGATAGTGGTATACTCGGATGGGATGGCATTGTCGGCCACCTAAGAGTGGTTCTTGAGGTTTCTTTCTAATCTAAAATATTTGCCCCTAAGGGTTAGGTGGATTGGTAATTGTCTGTTTAGCCAAGCACTTACCCAAAAAAGATCTAGGTTCAAACCTTGGAGGTATGCTTATTTGCAAAGATAGTAGTCTAATCTGAATCCTCTAAGTACACGCTAGATCGACGATGATGGTACAAATCCCAAGAAACCAGTGGTCCTGTTCACATCGGGTTATAAAATAACGAGGTGGTATAGGCTTGTTGGAGGCAGTCCTTGTAGTTTGAACCCCACTTGGCATTACTAAAAATATTATGGATGTACCAACTTCCCTATGTATCAAAAAAATTATAATAGTTTAATAACTATAATTGTTTAATAATATTTAAATTTAGGTTAGCTTTTCTTCAAAGCATCCAAATTTTAAACGACAGTGTGTGGGGTTGTGTTAAATTCCCTATTGATAAGCTTAGATCTATGTCTTATGAGAGGTCATGGTGGGATGGGTATGCCCAACCCTGAGCGTAGATCGTAGGGGTTTCTTACACTAACCAAATCCAATATACATATAAGGTGTGTGCGGGGTTGTGTGTTAAATTCCCTATTGATAAGTTTAGCTTTCCCTCTTATGAGAGGTCATGGTGGGATGGGATGCCCAACCGTGAGCATAGGTCGTAGGGGTTTCTCACACTAACCAAATCCAATATATATAAATTTATGTCTTCTTTTAAAAGTTAAGGAATTTAATTGATTGATCAAATGGTATTTGATAATTGGTAGTGTTCATTGATTTCCCTTTGATAAATGGTAGTGTCTTCTTTTTTGTGCATTTTTGTGCATTTGTTTGTTGTTTTTTGAAATGTTTGTTTATGATGATGTATGCATGTGGGATTATGATTGCGATGTTGCTAATTATATGATGTATGCATATGGAATGAATGAAATGATTTGTTGATAACTTGTCGATGGCACCATAGATTGTACAAGATTTACTGGCTTGCTGTACTTTTGGGATGACTTTGTGGAATGACGTTGCATGTGACAACTGTGTTTTTGTATTTTGTATTTTGCATTTTTTTGCTGATGGTGATGTATGGAATGAAATGGACCAGTTGTTTTTAAAATGTAGTTAAGCTTTTCTGAGATTCGGATATTTTAACTAACTAGCCAAGACTCTACATTTATCTCGCAAGACTTTTGAACAAGGTATAAATCTGACTTGGAGGTTAACCAAGTTATTTCGCATCCCTATGTGTGCAATTGAGTTCGTTTATGTGGTATTTGTCAGGATACCGCCAGTGCCAAATAGGCTATCAACCAAACCTATACTTAGGATCACCTAACTAGCTCCACTAACTCCATTGTTGTATTTAGCAAGATTAATCCACGGGATAATCTAAGGTACCATAAGCTAGCTCATCCACATGCAAACATTGGTCTGCTCACACGCAAAGCTAATGTGACAGACATATCGTCATGCGGGTAGGATATCGACATTGCCAGGTAGGCTATCCACCAAACCTATAATGAGGATCACCTAGATGGTTTTCGAATATTGAGAATTCCAGGGATTCAAGTTCAGGATTTTTATTGGCTCAATGGTTTAGGATATTTGCTCGTATACAAAGTGATGAAAATCACTGTTTATTTTGTTCTTTTTTTTTTCTTTTGGAGCAAGGATGTTAAAGAGTAGTGAGAACCACTGTTATTTGATTTGGCTTTTGAGCTTTGTAAGGTTAAGCTGGTATGTTTGTGATTGGTGAATAACATTGATCCTTTTAGGCCTTGGGGATGACTACCCATCCTTGGCAGGGATGTGTAGTACGAATCCTTACGACTTTGGGAACCAAAGGGTAGTATGGAGATTATGAAGTAAGGGTATTGATCTTTTAGGCCTTGGGGATGACTACCCATCCTTAGCAGGGACGTGTAGTACGAATCCTTACGACTTGAGAGACCAAAGGTGATTATGAGGATAGCTAGTGGAAATGTTGTTTTTGAATGGTCATTGATTCTTTTAGGCTTTGGGGATGACTACCCATCCTTAGCAAGGACATGTAGTACGAATCCTTACAACCTTAGGGACCAATGGTGATTTTTGAATTTTTGTTAGTGGTGAAAACCACTGTTGATTAGAAGGAATGGATGGGAAAGAGCTTGTCCTTTTGTCAATTCTCAGCATTCTTGAACCATTCGCACAAGGGGATGAACAGGCTAATCTTTCACCTATGGTACTCTAGACTGCTTTGTAGTTTTCATCTTACGTTCACACAACTTAGGAATTATTTTATGTGTTTTAATTTGTGTAGGGATATTACATAACGAGGCGTATGTTGCATTCCAAACATAGCAGCATCGGCTATGTTTTTCCAAGAGATTAACATTTAGTATATATATTCACAATAGTTGATTTGAATAGAATCATCTTATATCTTTTTATTCTTCATCTGCGTTTGCGCAAGGGTGTGCCCACCTTAAGTGGCCATTGATTTATTATTATCCTTTTGCTATTAATTTCCATCTTCGATTTATTGAATGCGTTATTCTGTGCCAATTTATCAGTGTGTAAATCTGAATTGTGCCGAAGGATAGTTTGATCCTTCCAAGTGGTATCAGTCTAGCCGATCCTGGGAGCGCTTGCGTATTTGGAGCAAACAAATCTTACTGCCGTCGTTCGTCTCTCTGTCCTTTCGTTTCGTTTCCTCTTCGTATCCGTTCGCCTTCGTCTCCGTTCGTTCGTTTTCGCACACAGCCGGTTAACACAGCAGTGGCCCGAATTATTTCGATATCTTTCATAGCCAAATCCAAAACCAGGTCGCCTGGCCGTTACCACAGCATCGTCCAGGAGCTTAGATCCACCGGCGCAGTCCAAATCCGAACGCACGCAGAGTGAAACGCACGCAGTCCAGCCAAACTATCGCCAGCGTCGTCAACCAATCAAAATTCGCGTTTAATTTTTCTAAACGGGCAAGCTAAGGTTTTTATTTAATATTTCTTCGCTGACGTCAACCGCTGTGGGGGGGTTTCGTTTGTAATATCCCACATTGCATATTCAAAGTGCAAAACAGAGTTTAAAACATATTGGCCACACCTTCTACGGTGTGACTTCGGTCACATAACCGGAGCTCGTTCGCGTCTATCAGTTGTGTTGTCATCGTGTCAATTCTTGCCAAGTATCCGGGTGTCCGTTACTCCTTAAATTGCGTATTCGTTTGGCTGTCCGAGCGTCTGTCAGTGTCCGTCAATCTTTGAGTGCGTATTCGTTTGGCTGTCCGCGCGTCTGTCAGTCGGTCAATTCTTGCCAAGTGTCGGGGTGTCCATCAATCATTACGTTTCATTCGTTGGGCTGTCCTATCTCCGTCGTAGGTGTCTGTCAGTCGTGTCCTATCTTCGTCGTATCTAGCGTCTCGTTCGGGGAGTTTGTATTCATCGGGCTGTCGGGGTGTCTGTCGGTGGTGTCCTATAGTCGTCGGGGTGTCTGTCGGTTGTGTCATCTAGCCATCGTATCAAGCGTCTAGTTGGTTGGTTCCGTATTCATTGGGCCGTGTCATCGAACGGAGCTCACAACTTCCTGTTCCGCGCCACAGTTGGAGTGGCAGTAAGGCGGAGAAAACAACAAATTTTTGCCAATAGATAACTCAATTTTGCGGAATTGGAAGTTCAAGGACTACCAAGCAAGAAATTTGGAAGTTCAAGGACTGCTCAGCAAGAAATTTTGAAGTTCAAGAACTACGAAGCAAACAATTTTGAACAGTGCATGAGTAAAAATTGGATCAAAGGGCCTGACGGTCGATTATCAAGCTCGGAGACGACCAATAACAACACAAGAAGACCTAATCGCAGCCCAGGTACTAAAAATTCTCTTTCTCCTTTTAAAATTGGTAGTTATAATCCACATCATCCACTAGTAGATCCTATGGCTACTAATCCTTCCCCAACTCACGAAAACATCACACAAGGAAACTCAAGTAACTCAGCCATTTTCGATAGGGATTCTCTTCGACTCTTACTAGATGGTATGGACGAAATTAGTATCCTCCTAAAAGACCTTGTGAAAGCACAAAAACAGCCTAATCCCAATCCTAATCCCCAAAATCACTCCCATGCCCAAAGGAATGAAGAAAATGTCGATCCTAATGATGATTGGCAACAACAACGAGGTGATTCGGATAATTACAGGGATCCCTATCAAAGACAGCGGTATAACCAAAATCAAGAAAGGGACACGGGTTATCACCAACCAAGAGGCCCTAATATTAATTTTCCACGAATTGATATGCCCACTTTTGAAGGTCATGATCCTCGTGGTTGGTTAGCCAAAATGGAAGGCATCCTTGACTTATATCAAATTAAGGAAATTGATAGAGTTCCTTTCGCTGCATCAAAATTAGGCATTGAGGCCTACCAATGGTTTGTATGGCTTAAACGAGAGAATGAAGCTATTATTACTTGGAGAAAATTCACTACCTCTTTTTTAGAAAGATTTGACGACGGAGCTACATCATCCTACACAGTAAGATTGTTATCTCTTAAACAAGAAGGGTCAGTTAGTGAATTCGTTTCGGAGTTTACCAGTTTACTACCATACACTTCGGACCTCGGTCCCGACACAGTGGTAGGTGCCTTTCGCAATGGTTTGAAAGAAAGTATTCGAGTGGAGGTAGACATGCACGATCCAACCTTGTTGAATAGTTGTATAAGAATAGCCAAGTTGGCCGAGAAGAGACATCAGTTGTACGCACGGCGGGAAACATATAGTCGTCCCTCATATCGCAACAATTCCTTTCGTAGAAATGATCAACCATCAAGATATTTTTGCTATAAATGTCGCACTCATCACCCCAGGGAACAAGCATGTGCCCAAAAACAAAACTTTCATATTGAAGGTGATCAATGTGAAGGAGAAGAGGATGAACCTTACCAATTAGAAGAACCTATGCCAGATGACCTACCATGTACTATAGTTGAAAAAGAAGAGGATACAATGGCGATTTCGGTACATGCTCTCATGGGTTTAACCGCCCACCATACCATCAAGGTACCAGGCTTTCTCCGCGAGAAAAAGGTGAATGTGCTAATTGATTACGGTAGCACCCACAATTTTATCGACATCAAAACAGCAAAAGCTTTGAATTTATTCATTAACTCTTCCAACAAAGACAAATTCCAGGTTCTAGTGGCCAACGGGGTGAACGCACAATGTGTTGGTCGCACATCTCAAGTTTCCATAAATATGGGAACTTATACCAGGTTAGGATCCCTTTTTGTCATGAATTTAGGGAACTATGATGTCATTTTGGGAGTTGAATGGTTGGAAACATTAGACACGATTAGCTTCAACTTCAAAAAATTATTTGTGGAATGGAAGGAAAATGGACGAGTCATTCGCTTACAAGGCATTACTACTCCTCCATCACAAATGGTGAGCTCTCATAGTATGGAGAAGATGTTAAAAAAGGGTGGATATGGGTTTATAGCTCAAATTAATTGTTTGGAAAAACAATCTTCAACAACTTCGGATATTATTGCACCTGAGTTACAAGATATCATAACACATTACGAAGAGGTTTTCCAAGAACCTCAAGGATTACCACCTAAACGATCTCATGATCATGCCATCCATTTGATGCCGGGGAGTGTCCCACCTAACAGTCGTCCTTATCGCTACCCTCAACCACAAAAGATAGAAATCGAACAGATCGTTCAGGATTTGTTGGATCATGGAGTCATTCGTCACAGCACTAGTCCTTATTCCTCACCTGTAGTCCTGGCTAGACGAAAAGATAACTCTTGGCGTATGTGTCCTGACTTTCGTTCTCTCAATAAACTCACTATCAAGGACAAATTTCCTATCCCTGTCATAGATGACCTATTAGATGAGTTGCATGGTGCAAAATTTTTTACAAAATTAGACCTTCGCTCTGGCTTTCACCAAATCCGTGTTAGAGAAGAAGATATTCCCAAAACAGCCTTTCGTACTCATGAAGGTCATTACGAATTTTTGGTCATGCCTTTTGGTCTCACTAATGCACCATCCACATTCCAAAGCCTCATGAACCAAGTGTTTCGTCCACTCCTCCGTAAGTTTGTGTTAGTTTTTTTTGATGATATTCTCATATACGGCAAAACATGGACTGACCATTTACATCATGTGGATCAAGCCCTTCACATTTTACACAAAGAAAAATTATTTGTTAAACGTTCCAAATGTTCATTTGGTGTTCAAGAAGTCGAGTATCTTGGTCATATAGTTTCACACGAAGGCGTCAAAGTGGATCCCAATAAGATTAAGGCAATTCAAGAGTGGCCTTTACCTAAAACCATCAAGAAACTTCGTGGTTTTTTGGGTCTCACGGGCTACTATCGCAAGTTTGTACAAAATTATGGTAAGATTGCAGCACCTCTCACGGCACTCACAAAAAAGGATGCTTTTCGTTGGTCGGAAGAGGCTACTCTAGCTTTTGAAGCTCTTAAGGAGGCCATGTGTACAACTCCAGTATTAGCAACCCCCAATTTTCACAAACCATTTATTATCGAATGTGATGCATCAGGAACAGGAATTGGGGCTATATTAATGCAAGAAGGTCATCCTTTGGCATTTGAAAGTAAACAGCTCTCCGAGAAAAATTTGGGAAGATCGACATATGAAAAAGAAATGTTGGCTATTCTTCATGCCGTAGAAAAATGGAGACACTACCTAATCAGCAGTCGCTTCATTATCAAAACAGATCATAGTAGTCTCAAACATTTTCTTGAGCAGAGGTTTTCCTATCCGGAACAAAATAAGTGGTTAACCAAACTATTGGGGTATGATTTTGTTATCGAATACAAGAAGGGGAAGGAAAATATAGCTGTCGATGCGTTGTCCAGGAAATATGAAGATGAAGTAGTCATTAACGCTATTTCAGGTCCTTGCTCCCAATGGGTGAATCAATTACAAGATGAATGGTTGTCCAATAGCGAAACTGCTCAGATAATTCAAGAATTATCTATAGGGTCCTCTAAATACCCTTTGTTCTCTTATGAAGATGAAATCCTTCGGAAGAAAAACCGCATTTATGTTCCACACAATTCAGAACTCAAATCAAAGATCCTAGACGAATCACACGCCTCTCCATCAGCAGGACATTCAGGATTTTTGAAGACATATTTAAGGGCCAAACAATCATTTTGTTGGAAAGGATTAAAAGCAGAAGTCAAACAATGGGTAGCAGAATGTGAAGTTTGCCAGCGCAATAAAGGAGAAACAGTCAAATCACCGGGATTGTTACAACCATTACCCATCCCTGAACGACAGTGGGAACATATATCCATGGATTTTATTGAGGGTCTTCCGAAGTCAGAAGGCAGGACAATAATCTTCGTTGTCGTAGACCGGTTATCCAAATACGCTCACTTTCAGGCTTTACAACATCCATTTTCCGCAAGCAAGGTGGCAAAGGTATTTATGGATTCAATTTTCAAATTACATGGTATGCCAAAAAATATTGTAAGTGATAGAGATCCCATCTTCACTAGTAACTTTTGGCGGGAATTATTTCGATTAAGTGGTACCAAATTGAACATGTCTTCAGCCTACCATCCTCAGACAGATGGTCAAACAGAAGTAGTTAACAAATGTTTGGGTACGTACTTAAGATGTTTTGCTCAAGATAAACAATACCAATGGAGCCATTGGTTAGCATTGGCAGAATGGTGGTACAACACTTCTTACCATTACTCAATTAAGATGTCTCCATTTGAAGCATTGTATGGCACCAAACCTCCAAAAGTCGTCGATTACGTACAGGGCTCATCCAAAGTAGCCAAAGTGGATGATTGGTTCCAACAAAGGCAGTCTACACTCACCATCCTCAAAGAGAATTTAGTCCAAGCACAGAATCGTATGAAACAACAACAAGACTTACACCGATCAGAGAGAACTTTTAATATTGGTGATTGGGTGTTCCTAAAGTTGCAACCTTACAAACAAGCCTCGTTGAAGATAAAGTCCAGCCAAAAATTGGCCCCACGATTCTATGGTCCCTACAAAATTGTGCGCCGCATTGGAGAAGTAGCCTATCAATTAGAGCTACCTACATCTTCACGAATACACCCGGTATTTCATGTTTCATGTCTCAAAAAAGTAATTGGTCAGAAAGTACAAAGTCAATCAGAATTACCGGTGCTCGATGAGGAAGGACGCATACATCTCCAACCGGAAGATATACTACAACATAGAGTCCGAAAGCGAGATCACGTCGGATTCACGAATTTCTCATTAAATGGCAAGATTTATCGAGAGGAAGATGCAACATGGGAACCTGAAAGTATCTTCCAGACATTTCCAGCTTTGAGGACAAAGCTTTCCGAGGAGGGGAGTCATGTTGCAGTCCAAACATAGCAGCGTCGGCTATGTTTTTCCAAGAGATTAACATTTAGTATATATATTCACAATAGTTGATTTGAATAGAATCATCTTATATCTTTTTATTCTTCATCTGCGTTTGCGCAAGGGTGTGCCCACCTTAAGTGGCCATTGATTTATTATTATCCTTTTGCTATTAATTTCCATCTTCGGTTTATTGAATGCGTTATTCTGTGCCAATTTATCAGTGTGTAAATCTGAATTGTGCCGAAGGATAGTTTGATCCTTCCAGCGTGACCCAAGTAAAACTTTCCTGTGTAAAATTTGTTTGACTTTGTACAATTTTTGGCTAGAAAGTTAAAGACAGCTGAATGACGAAAACCCTAAATACATTAGGAGACAACTGACTTTGCTAAAAATAGGGATGGTGTGATGCGGGATGTATGCGTTGATAAAATTGATTTTATGTGAAAAATGAGAAAATTGTCGAGCAATTACAATCTATGGTGCTTTTGACTTGTATGACCTAGCGAATATGCAATGTATGGAGGTGATGCCTAGTGCAACCTATTTTTTTTGTATTTTGATATTTAAGAGTATGCATGAATTTTTTTTTTGTTATTTTTGAGTGATTTTATTGTTTTTGTTTATTTTTGAATATTTATGTTGACCAAGCGGTTATGGTAACCCTTGGAGCTTTTGGTTTGACCAAAGGGTTTATGGATACCTTTGGGGCATTTTAGGTTGACCAAGCGATTAAGGGAATCCTTGGAGCTTTTAGTTTGACCAAAGGGTTTATAGACACCTTTGGGGCATTTTGGGATTGACCAAGCGATTGTGGAAATCCTTGAAGCTTTTTGGTTTGACCAAAGGGTTTATGGACACCTTTGGGGCATTTGGGGATTGACCAAGCGATTGTGGAAATCCTTGGAGCTTTTGTGGTTTGACCAAAGGGTTTATAGACACCTTTGGGGCATTTTGGGATTGACTAAGCGATTGTGGAAATCCTTGGAGCTTTTGGTTTGACCAAAGGCTTTATGGATACCTTTGGGGCATTTTAGGATTGACCAAGCGATTGTGGAAATCCTTGGAGCTTTTGTGTGGACCGTGGCTCTCTAAATGTAGAATGGCCTCAAATGACTAATGTTCAAGGGTTCTAGCTCCTTGATTCCTTCAAGAGAGGTGAGCCGGTATGTTCCAGTCCTATCTTACTATCAATCACATAAGGACCTAACCAGTTTGTCGTGAACTTGTCTCGAAGATGGGACGACAAATTAGAATTCTGTTGGTTCTCTTTTAAGACCAAATCTCCAACCTAAAAATCCCTTAGGTGAACCTTCATGTTATATGCTCTCTTAAGTCGCTCTTGATAGATACGCAAATGCTCGAGAGCATTGACGCGTCATTCGTCAAGCAACATGAGTTGATCTAACCGGGCCTACCGCGCAGTGTCATCATCGATGAACTCTTGCATTGAAATACGTAGGGAAGGGATTTCCAACTCAAGAGGCATGACAGCCTCGGAGCCATACACCAACAAAAATGACGTTGCCCTAGTGGACGTCCGAATGCTAGTGCGATAAGCCCATAGGGCAAGCGAGATCTAAATGTGCCAATCCTTATGATTATCTATGACGATATTTTTGAGGATGGCGACTAGCATTTTGTTGGATGCCTCTGCTTACCCATTTTCCTATGAATAAGTGTTGAAAACTATGCTGAATTTTGTACTTTGTGGTCAAAGCATGCACATCTTTATTCTGAAGGGCGTCCCATTATCCGAAAGGATCTTGGATGGAATACCAAAATGACATATGATGTTATGCAAAATAAACTCCGCAATGCGGGTTCTAGTCATAGATGTTAGTAGAATTGCTTCCACCCACTTGGTGAAGTACTATGTGGCCGTTATGATGAACGTGTGATGACCCGACGATGCAGGGGAGATCTTTTCAATGAGATCGAAGCCCCACTATGAAAAAGGCCAAGCCGATTGGATCGGTTGCAAGGCCTGAGAAGGTATGTGTGTCAAATTGGCATGATGTTGACACTTCATGCACTTCTTCACATATGTGCAACAATCTCGCTCTAAAGATGGCCAATAATAACCCATGCAAAGAATGCGCTTTGCGATGGCCATACTGCTGAAGTGGCCACCGCATGTAGCATCGTGGGCTTAGGTGATTGCCCAAGCAGACTCCTGCTGGTCCAAGCAACGGAGGAGGATTCCTTCATAACTTCGAAGATACAAAATGTCTCCTAGCAAGACATGTTTTGCCACTTTCTGTTTGAATGATCTTTTTGTGGCTTGTGTCAATCCAAGTGGGAGAGTACCTAGCTTGAGGTAATCCCTTAGGGTGTGTACCAATCCTGCTGATCAGAAACTTCGATGGTATGAACAACAAATCCCTCTTGAAGTTCATCTCGAGCAAAAGCTGAGCGGGAAAGAACTTGTAAAAATAGCGATGTGTTGCTATTAAGAGGGGTAGGGTAGAACAAGGATCCCTAGTTGGCTTGAGTCAAAAAATCTTGGATTCGAGAGAACCTATCCAGAGATGGTTCAATCTGGATCAAGTGGATTCATGGTGTGAGGTCAGAGCTTGCACGCTCCATCGCAGGTTGCAATAATGTCTTGACTTGAATAGTTGTCATCTCACTAGAAGGGTCTTATGGGATTAGTGACCCCAAGGAGGCCATAGTATTTGTAAAACGATTCGATGATTGAGGGAGTGCCTCAATGTCGTACCATTCAAGTTGTGCCAAAAATTTGTCCACAAGGGCTTTATAGGCCTGCAAAACTGGGCATTTACATTGGAATATCCCCTTAACTTGATTAACAATTAACAACGAATCACCAAAGATGTTCAATTGTTTAATGTTCATGGTGACTACTGTTTGAAAACCTATGAGCAAGGCTTCGTATTCTGCATTTTTGGTGCATGAGAAGTCTAATTTAAATGATAGAGGCATTGGAGCCCCTTGCGGTGTGAAGAATACAATTCTCGTGCCACCTCCTTGCTCACACTTAGAACCATCGAAGAATAGGGTTATGTCAGCCTATGACTCAAGCTCATCAGAATCTGGCGATTCGAAAACATGGAAGACCCCATCATCTGGTAGTTCTACGAAGTACTGCCAATTTACATACCTAGAATAAAATGCAAAATAAAAACTAGAGAAATCTATCACAAATTTCTAATCGTCCTGGGGTGGGGCGAATAGGACTGTGATAGTTTGGGGAGCGTTCGGGGGCAGGACGCCCACCGTTTGGGACACTTTTTTGACACCAATCCACTTAAGATGGGTCCAAAACTCCTTATAGGATGTTGTCGACAAATTTTGTGGAATATTGTGGCCAAAAATCAGGTTTTGGGTCGGGATTCGTGCTTCCAATAGTCACCCAATAACCTCCCTTTCGAATGAGAGATTAAGGATGTGAAGGCACAAATCGCAAGTAGGTATGTAAATTGGCAGCACTTCATTGCTCAAATGCTCCTTCTCCGTATATTTTTGGGTGAGAAAACTCACCAATTTATAGACCTTAGGGTCTCTTTGTTTGAATTGCGCATGTGAGGGCGCTACTTGAGTTGTTTTCCTATTTTCAAAGAAAAGCTAATTCCCTGATTTAGAATCTCCTTGCATGAGGTTTATAAAATAAAAACACTCATAACTGAAGTCTCTCTTATTGAATAAAAGCTATTCCTTGCAATTGCATGACCTAAAGCCTCAGTTAACTGGCAGAGTTACTGAGGTTTGACTTTTTGCCAGTCAAACTTTCTATTCGCCTCCCCTTGGGGTGAATGCTAATATTCGTCCCTGGGTGGGACAAATGACAGTTTGTATTCGTCCCGGGGTGGGACGAGCAAAGAGCAAAGTGCCAAAAAGGTGCCAAATTGACCTCTGACCTCTAAAACTGCTTTTGGAAGTTGTTAGGACCAATGTTTAACCTTTGGGGGCTACCCTAGGGACTGTGTGTGTCAATGCGATCAGTGCTTGTTGTCACATAATCGGATTGGTGTTGTTTTGGTGTCTATAATTTTTATAAAGTTGTCAATGGATAAAAGTCTTGTTCCCTTCAAGGATTTCTTGCTCAGATAGGTGTTGGTTTGTTTGCTACTTTATTCAATCTTTGACCCATTGCCAAGTTGTCTTTAAGAGATCAAAGTCGAGTTTTCCAAGTGTTGAGGCCAAAATCGATGATATGTACCCTAGAATTGCCTATAAGATATGATGTGAGAGATGTGTAGAGCTAAAAGCGCAACACTAAATAACAACAAAAAGTAAACAGATCCGATAAGACAAATATAATTGCACAAGATGTATTATTATTAAATAATGAGGGGAGCTGAAAAACTCCTTTGTATTGTGATACAATAAATATAGATTGCTAGGGTTCTCTAAAACCCTAGCTACAATGAAGAAGTGTCTTCAACGCGTTTCTCCCAATAGGTTGAGTGGGATTCAGGTATCTATGTGTTCAGGCCACTCTAAATGTAGTAGTCGTCCAATGCTCCTTTGATTGGTGTTATCCAATCCTACACACACAACAAACAATAGAGTTGTCAGTAAACAAAATGAGGGTTCCACAGTGTGAACCCTCAAAAATGAAAACTAAAACCCTGGATATATGAAAGCGAGATATGTAAATGCAATAACAACAAATAATAACAACAATTTAGATCTACCTTGCTTATGATGATTTGTTGCTTCATTATTTTAGATCCATTGATGCAGCAGATTTGAATTGGGGTTTGATGATGACAGCAGGCTCAAGCATGCACTTGGTGGGCTTTGGTACAAGGTTCGTAGGCTCTGACATGCACCTAAGAATATGGTAGGCTCTAGTGAGCACCTAGTAGGCTCTACAGTGAGCTTCGCAAGCTCTAGGATGCACCTGAGAATATGGCAGGCTCTAGCGAGCGCTTGGCAGGCTCTACAACAAGCCTGGCAAGCTCGAGAGAGCACCTACAAGTAAGGATAAATCTACAAAAATAGATCGCGAAGGATGTGGAGGATTCGATGGATGGAGGGATGATGGTGGTGACAAAAAATGGTTGGGGGATGGATGCAGGAACAACTGGAATGATTGTGATGAGTGTTGTCAAATTTTCACCATTTAATATTTATATGTCAATCCAGGGCGGTGTCCAAGGCTATATATGAAAGCAGGGTTTAATAAACTAAATTTTAGTTCATTTAGATCATGGCTTTATTCATGGAATAGTTAGATATTGGGGTGTTTGGGGTCTCCTTTCTTACTCCTAAAACTAAAACTGAACTCCTACTTATCCTTGTAGAATTGAAATTCACAATGTTGCAGAAAAATAAAACTAAACTATTGCAAAGTTAAAAATAGCATAATTTAATTGATAGGAAATTACTAAATTGAAATTGCAACATTAACATTCAAACTAGTAAATAATGAAACTTTTTGAAATTGTAGGAAACAATGTCACTTTCTGAAATGGAAATGAGATAAAATGATAATATTCAAAAACTGATAAATAAAGTTGCACAATTTGTAACAAATTAGGCTGATAAGAAATTATGGAAATATTGCAAATTCTGAAACAAATTAGAAGCAGAAAGTATTGTGTTAAATTCTACCCTAGATGAGTTACCTACCATGCATTCAAATGCCACATTATCCTAATCACTAACCATGCAAAAACTATTAGATCTCTACTGACTGCTGTAGCCAAAAATTAGCAGAATTCTGGTAGGTATAAACCCTCTTCCGGAGCCTGGAAGTGGCCCTTGCTTCCTGAACCAGAAGAGGGCAAATAAAATTTCTCTAAACTATTAAGTCCTCACACTCAATGCAGAATTGAATATAAATAAATGACAAATGATGCACCTTTATTTCATTCTCAGCATATTAGCAGTGTAGGGGAAGTTCTACAGACTACTGATCTACTGCAGTACATAGTTACAACACTTAGACTGCTCTATCTCCTAGCACCTATATCCTCTATCCTATATGCTCAACCAAACATGAGAACTTTATTTATACTAGCAAGGTACAATAGTGATAAGGTTTGGTGCTTCAATACAGGACTGTTACAACTATTGCAGGACTGTGTTTCCCAAAAATGTAGGGATCTGATCCATTAAACCTTATCCATTCCAACTGCTGGCTTTATCTGGTGAGGGACAGGTGTTGGAAAGGATAGGGAGGTCCCTAGAATAGTTGCAACCATCGTTTACCTCCCTTTTACTATAATTAAAGATGCATTTGACCAAATTTATGTCTTATGCGCTTATTTCGGAGCTGCTCCAGAATATCAGGCAACAGAACAGAGTTGACATTAATTCATGCAACAAAAGCATGTGTGACCAGTTGTGATGGTAGAAATAACCTCCATAGGTACCTAGATGACTGATTCCACCTTTTGTATAAGTTGGAGTGGACAAATTCTAAGCCATGTTGTATATGTACAGCTGGCTGGAATTTGTATGGAAAATTTCTATTTTCTACTTAGTCAACTGCTGACAAAGTATTTGGCGTCTTTAGATTATTCAAAATGGGTGAATGGTGGGTAAACTTTGTAAAAGAAGCACAAAACTAAATAGAAATTAGTACCTTCATATTAAAATTCTAATTTAATGCAAAATATACTAAAACATACAACTGAAACAGATTATAAAACATAGATAAATTAGTCAAAATAGGTCATATGCACTTTATCATTCCAATATGCAAACATCATCATATAATGCATAATATTACTAAAATTAGTACAAAATCATATCATAAGTGGTTCCAAATAGTTTAAAAATTTATCAAAAGTAGTCTTTGTATGAGGCAATGTTCTGCCTCATCATTTCCCCCCAACTTATTATAATGCATGTCCTCATGCATTATGTTCTGCTACAACAGCACAAAGATCTATGTCAAGATAGCGCTCAACATATTTCCACAGTCTGCTTCAAAATTTGTAATATCCTTTGTGCTCTTTGATTTCCTTGAGCCTGGAGGATGGAGGTCCCTGTGGTGAGGAGGGAATTTCATTTTTAGAGGATTCAGTTTCAATTTCATGTTTAGAACTTTCAATTTCTATTTCTACTTCAGATTCAGGTCCTTCAACCTCTACCTCTTCTTCAGATCCAGGGCTTTCAACCGCCTCTTCCTCAATCAACTCATTCCATGCATGAAAAAACCTATCAAAGCTTCTAGGGTTTCCCCTAAAGTGATGTCTGCATATAATCTTGATTAGGCCATGGTGTTTGGGAGACCCTTTTCTTGCTTGGTACTTTTTGGCCATATTTACCAGCTCCTGGTATAGGTACAGAGGCAGATTTACCTTCAGTTCAAGGTTTGAGCGGCCGTGACAAAGATGGGTTAAAATTTGCATATGATGTCCTGAGAGGACAGGGAATTGCCCATCGTAGGTCAAAAACCTAATGACCCATACTGCAACTTCATCCCAAGGAGGCTGTAAACTTGTTCTTTTGACCCCCTTGTAGATATTATTACTCAATATAAACTCGGTGGGCCTATCCTCATTTCCCCTAAATTGATTTACAAGTTCAACTAAAGTATTTTTCCCTGATTTTCCAATTTGAACCCCATGCAATGACAATTCAATAACCTGGCTGAGAATTTTGGGGCTTACCTGGATGGTCATGCTGCTGATATGAATTTGGTTGTTGTGGAAGGTACGTGCGAACTCAGTAGCCAACCCTTCTGAATACCCATCGAACTTGTGCAAGAAGGACATAAATCCCCCTTCTGTAAATATTCACATGGACTCCTCATATTTCTGCAAAAATTCTATGTTATCCGGTTCAATTTTGTTCTTTTGTCTGCCCATTGTTAATTTCCTATGTGCAGAGTATCTCAGGCTTACAAATTTCGAACAACGAGTTTTTTTAGTTTTTGAAATGCTTAAGTTTGTCAATGGTAATGCTCGAGGGTGAGGAGTAAATAGATGCAGTGCCAGAACAACTTCAAAATGTGCTAGGAACATGAAATTGGAATGTGACGACAAGTTATTGCACATAGAAGCCGTCATTAATTTTTACTGCATGTTATAGCTATCGGGAGTGGCATGGCATCTTTTATGGAAGTTCTTCTTTTAAACATATTTTGAATCATGTGCCAAGTGGTCATGTGTTGTAGTATTCGAAACTCCATGCCCTCCTCAAAATTTTGCCTTGGAACTCGTACTTGAAACCTGCGTCCCAAGTGCTATTTCCAACCCAATTGGCGCAAAACCTTAGGAACTCACAGAAAATTTGATTTATTTGACTTTTTAGCCACGTGGTTCCGGAGTAAAATGAATTAACCTTTTGTTAATTCATTTAATTGGTTTTATCACAAATTTCATTCCTGAGCAAAGACCCTTTTCATTCCAAAGCCAATTCTAAAGTTTAATTCAAGAACAGTGATATGCAGCAGGTTTATTCCAGAGCAGTTTCACTCAAAATCATTTGAAGAGGCTCTTTTTTTTATCTAAAACTTATCTTGATAAATTTTCTGGAACCAGACCTTATGTATGCTTTATACTAACTAGGGATATCATACACTACATAATAAATATTTACAATATTAAAATAGAAAAGGCACATACCTGAAGAAACCATTCTATCTACATTTTGTACAAATGTTGTTTTTTGCTGATTTTAAGTTGACTCCTCAACTAGTGTAATAGGTGCAATCTAAAAAATAGTGAAACAGAGGTGAGAATGAATGGAATGGTAAATAGTGAAACAATGGTGAGAATGGATGGAATGGTGGCGGGTCTGTGAGGCAAACATGTCGAAAAAACCGGTTTTCATGTAAGCCCAATTCAGATGCGCCTCAAAGAGGTTTTCACATTCTGAATTATAAATATATATATATATATATATATATATATTTGGTTCATGTCACTTGATTGAGTCCATCTTGGAAGAAGTGGTTTCTTCCAATACTGATACATCCAAGTTTCCTACTTGCTTGAGAAACTCCTCCTTGGTTAACGGTTTGTGATATATCCAAAGATGATGACCGTTAACCACCATTTTCCTTCTTGAATCATCTATTGGTGAAAGATGTACAAATCCATTTGTAAATACCTCCTCAACCTGATAAGGTCCGAGCCACCGAGTCTGCAACTTGCCAGGATAGTCTTCATATCGTGAGTCAAACAACAAAGCCCAATCGCCTTGTTGAAATTTCCGTTGTTGGATATGACTATCATGCCACAACTTGCGTTGTGACTGGATCATCTCGATCTGGTGCAATGCATCCCTCCGTAGCTCATCCAATGCATTGAGCTATAGAATCCAGTCCGTTTGTGCTTGTGACAAATCAATACCTACATCCAAAGCGGTTCGAAGAGTCAATAATTCAAATTCAATAGGCAAAAGAGGATTTTTACCATAAACCAATTCATAGGGATTTCCAAGTGGTGTTGTAAGCCCAAATTGCTTCAGGTAACTTCTCCACCCAATTCCTCCTATGGGCTGCTACAGTTTTGGTTAAGATCCTCTCTAATTCCCTATTTGTCACTTCAACTTGGCCATTGGCTTGCGGATGGTAAGGTGAGGATTTTCGATGTTTGATTTCATACAACTTTGTAAAGGCTTCAACAAATTTTGAGGTAAACTGAGGTCCCTGATCAGTGGTGATGGATTGTGGGGCCCCAAAATGTAGGAAAATCTATGAATATAGGAAATCAACAACTTTTTCTTCTCGAGCATGCTTAAAAGCACGGGCTTCTACCCATTTGGTTACATAGTCAGTACATACCAAGATATGCACTTTTCCTTGGGAAGGAGGGTCAATGGGTCCTACAAAATCTAACCCCCACCTCTCAAATGGTTATGTTCCTACTTGAGGTTGTAATGGCATTTCACTAGTGAAGGTAGGTTTTCCCATCCTTTGGCATGCATCACAATGTCTAACATAATTTTTCACATCTTTATGCAAAGATGGCCAGTAATAACCAAGTACCCAAGATCTTTCGAATTGTACTCTTGACCGAATAGTGTCCTCCTGAAGGTTCATCATGACATGCCCATAGGATATCATATACCTCATCCTTGCGGATGCACCTATGCAAAACATGGTCAGGACTGCATTTGAAAAGTAAACCTCCTATCCATTTAAAATAAGAACTTTGCTTGATTAACTATTTCCTTTGTTTAGGAGTAAAGTGAAGAGGAATTTTTCTTGTAGCCAAATAATTAGCTATATCTGCAAACCATGGAGACTGCATAGAAATAGCAAATAGTTTCTCATCAGGAAATGCATCTTCAACCAACTCTCTTGTATCTTCATTTGGTAATCTTGACAGAAAATCTGCAACTACATTAGCTTTCCCTGGTTTATTAACTATAGTGATATCAAATTCTTGCAACAATATTAACCAACGAATAATTCTTGCACTAACCAGAGGTTTATTCATCAGGTATTTAATGGCAGCATGATTTGTATGAATGAATACCTGATATCCTGTGATATAGTGTCGAAACTTATTAATAGCATATACTACAACTAAGAATTCCTTCTTAGTAGTAGTGTAGTTCTTTTCAGCTCTTGTCAAGTTTTTATTGATGTAATAAATGGCATAATGCTCCCCATTGTCAATTTTCCCTAATGCATCTCCAATAGCAGTATTGGAAGCATCAGTTTGAATATGGAAGGGCAATTCCCAATTAGGTCCTCTCAATACAGGGGGAGTTGTTAAATTTTCTTTTAATTCATCAAAAGACTTTTGACACTTAGTAGACCAAGAAAATTCAGAATCTTTCATTAGTAATGCAAACATTGGATTGGCTATGGTACTAAAATTGGCAATAAATCTACGGTAGAAACCAATGTGTCCCAAGAAACTCCTCACATCAGTTTGAGTTTTTGGAGGAGGAAGGTTTTTGATGACTTCCACCTTTTTAGGATCAACCTTGATCCCATAAGAGGAGATATGATGACCAAGGACAATCCCTTCCTCCATCATTAAGAAGCATTTCTCAGGATTAAGAGACAAATGGTATGTTTCACAACGTATTAAAACTTTTTCAAGTTGTTCCAAAGTATATTCAAAACTATCCCCAAATACTGTGAAATCGTCCATGTAAATTTCTACACTCTCATTTGTCAAATCAGAGAATATGGCCAAAATAGCTCTTTGAAATGTTGTTGGAGCATTACATAAACCAAAAGGTAGAACCCTATAAGCAAAGGTTCCCCAAGGACATGTGAAAGTAGTTTTCTCTTGGTCTTCAAGTGCAACTTGTATCTGATTATAACCACTGAATCCATCAAGAAAATAGAAAAATTTCTTACCAGCAAGGGTGTCCAACACTTGGTCTATAAATGGTAATGGAAAGTGATCTTTATGTGTGACCTTATTCAATTCCTTGTAGTCCACACATACTCTCATATTCCCATTTTTCTTTGGAACAATGACCAATGGTGAAACCCACCTACTATCTAAAATTGGATAAATGAATCCTACATCCAATAGTTTTTTGATTTCTTCCTTAACAATATCCTTTAGAGCGGGATTCAGACGCCTTTGTGGTTGTCTTACTGGTTTGATATCTTCAGTGTATATCCTATGTGTACACACATCAGGGTGAATGCCAATCATGTCCTTATAACTCCAAGCAAAAGCTTGAACATGTCTCTGTAAAACAACAAATAATTTGGCTTCTTGCTCATTAGTCAACCAACTATTAATGTTCAAAAAATTTCCTGGTTGTATCTCAATCTACTTAATCCCTGGATAAACAGAGTTGACAACCTCATATTTATTGATTAAAGCATTTAAGGGACAATGATGTGGCTACAGAGTATGAAATACTCTTGATTCGGGTGTAAATGTGATACCTGATGGGATCATTTGCATAGGACAGATGAAAGAAGTCGGAAGATGATGATGCCATCCATGTGGCAATGTGAAGGAGCTTTCTTGTAGTGGAATAGATGACAAATGTTCAATAGTTTGTTCTTCATATTTCCATAACAAACGATGGACAAGAATTTGATCATCCCTAAGGCTTCTTCTTGCAATGTTTTCACCAAAATTGTTTCATGTTCAAAGATTTCTCTTTCGGTGAATTAAGTTCTTCAATATGTTCTTTTACTACAATGGTGGCCAAGGTGACAATAGTTTCCTGTTCTTCATCAGACTCAGGATACCATATCTGTCCATAAAATTTGGCTGAAGGTTGGGTTGGTGGATACAAGGAAATATTTTTTAGGTCTACACCATTTGAAATGGTCATCTCACCTGACTTGCAGTCTATAAATGTAGATACAGTGGCAAGCCAAGGTCATCCTAGAATAATAGGATAGCCATTAGCTGAGTTTCTAGGCTGCAACACTAAGAAATCTACAGGGTATTCCCAAGAAGACACTTCAATGGCAACATCCTCCAGAATTCCTTTCATTTTAGCCATCGACCTATCTGCCATTTCCAAAACTGTGGTAGTAGGACTAAGGTTATTGAGCTACAATTTTTGCATGGTTTCCTTAGTCATCACGTTGATTGCAACTCCTAAATCGATAAGTACATTTGGAATTTGAACTAACCCAACAATAATTGTAACTATTGGACTCCCTGGATCACCATATTTAGGGGGTACTAGTTTTCCAGAAAGTAGGTCAGCCAACTTACCTTCTACTTGTACAATCTTAGGAAAGGCTTTCTTCTTCTTGCCAGGTTTCCTAATACACAACTCTTGAATGGTTTTCCTAATCAGAGGTACATCCTTTATTGCCTGCAACAAAGGGAGTGAGATAGACATTTTCCTCAATTCTATGATTAATTCCGATTCAGGAGCAGTGATAGTGTGGTCAAACCTTTCGGGATACGGTAGGTCTACCGAGGCAAGTTCAATTTTTCCTTGTAAACTTTCTATTTTTTCTTCTTTTTGCTCTATTTGTGGTTTTTTTGGACTTGAAAATTCTTGCTTTCCATCAATTTCTTCAATAGTGGGTGGTGCAAGGTCAGGTAAAACCTTCCCTAAACGTAACTGGATGTTACTATAGTCAAGGACATGGACTACAGTAGTCTCTTCAGACTCAGCTCCATAAATAGGGGTTGCTTGTCTATTGTTATTGGGGTTAGCCATAGGCTGAGCTGGAAGTGGAGGTTGCTTAACTGGTTGTGTTTGTTGTGGTTGAACTCTTCCCTAAAAATTTTGATTAGGGGCTGGCAAAAAGTGTTGATTTGGTGATTGATACCTATGCCGCCCTTGATAGGATGGGTATTGTGGCCCCCATCTTTGCCATAACTGATTTGGTACCCAAGATGGATTAACTGGATGCCATGGCTGATTCCAACCAAAATGTGACCAATCTTGAGGGACTGCCCAAGATTGATTCCAAGTTTGGGGAGGAGTTTTGGTATACGCCCATGGCATATTCCAAGGATTATGTCCCCAATTTGAAGAAAAGTGAGGGGCATTTTGGTTTTGTATGAAGTTGCCTCCTGGCCTTTGCCCAATAGCATGAAGTTCTTCAACTTGGTTTTCTAAAACACTCCGAAGATGGGGCAAAAGGTGAAATTTATCAGTTTTATGCTCCTTTGAGCAAATGCCACAAATTGTTGAAATTGAAGTCTTATCCAAAGGACAATCTTGTAGAGCATGCTTATTTTTGCACCTAGGACAATAGATAGACAGGGGTGGTGAAGAATTGGCTCTTGTATTCCTTTCTCCTAAAGCAGTGTTTAGTTGAACAAGTATATCGGTTTTCATATTAGCCATTTCCTCCATCAAATATTTTATATCAATATTACCAGGATTCCTTTTCCTTCTTCTTTGCCTAGTGCGGGAATAATTTCTGCACAACTCTACAATATCATTAATATCAAGTCTGGTTTATATCTCCTTTTCCCATTAAGTCTAATACTTCTCTAGAATCATCCTACAAACCTCTCAGAAATATAGTTTTTAATAAGTCAGTTTCCACAGGACCACATCTCTTTTGGATAAAGGTAAATCTATCAAGATAATCCTCTAAGTTTTCATCCTCTTCTTGTCTTATCTAAAATAACTCATCCTTCCTATTTCTCACTCTACAATACTCCTAATACTTATCCAAAAATGCAGTTTCCATTTGATCCCAAGTGCGGATTGAATCTGGTTCAAGGCTCATAAACCATCGTAAGGTCTGCATCTTTAAGTGTAGAGGGAAATAACTTCAATTTTTGGTTGTCATTGACATAGTCATAAGTCTGACATAGAACTTTGAATTCAAACAAAAATTGATCAGGATCTTTAGAAACAACTCCCCTAAATATTGGCAATACTAAGGGTGAAATTGTTTTCATAGGAGCATTCTAAGTAGGATTCAGACGAATAGGGTATTCAAAAGTTCTAACAGGAGGATTGTCAGCATCATGACCAACAATGTCCCTATCACGTTCTCCTTGTTCTACCATAGGTGCTTCTTTAATTTTAATTTGTTCAACTGGTTTAGATGGATCAGCCCTATGGGTATGTCTAGAAGCAAGTGCCTCTAAGAGCTCTTCTTGCAAAGATCCTGCAATTTTAGTTGATGAAGAAGATGATTCTCTTTTAAGTCTTTCAGGAAGTTCATACACAGGCAGATCTTCACCTGATCATGAAGAACGCCTTGGTGGAAAAGAGCCAGTTTTGATAAACCTTCCTCTTTCGTCTCTTGGCCTATGCATTCATGCCTATTTACTAAATAAACTAAACCTTAGGTTTTCAAAAACCGTTTCTTGAAACAGGACAATTTTTGGACTACTAGACCTCTCCTAACAACACCTAAGTTTCCTCGACAATGGTGCCAAAAATGATGAGTGTCATCAAATTTTCACCATTTAATATTTATATGTCAATCCAGGGCGGTGTCCAAGGCTATATACGAAAGCAAGGTTTAACAGACTGAATTTTAGTTCATTTAGATCATGGCTTTATTCATGGAACAGTTAGAGATTGGGGTGTTTGGGGTCTCCTTTCTTACTCCTAAAAACTAAAACTGAACTCCTACTTATCCTTGCAGAATTGAAATTCACAATGTTGTAGAAAAATAAAACTAAACTATTGCAAAGTTGAAAATAGCAGAATTTAATTGACAGGAAATTACTAAATAGAAATTGCAGCATTAACATTCAAACTGGTAAATAATGAAACTTTCTAAAATTGTAGAAAACAATGTCACTTTCTGAAATGGAAATGAGATAAAATGATAACATTCAAAAACCGATAAATAAAGTTGCACAATTTGTAACAAATTAGGTTGACAAGAAATTATGGAAATATTGCAAATTCTGAAACAAATTAGAAATAGAAAGTACTGTGTTAAATTCTACCCTAGATGAGTTACCTACTATGCATTCAAATGCCACATTATCCTAATCACTAACCATGCAAAAAATGTCAGATCTCTACTAACCTGCTGCAGCCAAAAATTAGCAAAATTTTGGCAGGTATAAACCCTCTTCTAAGCCTGGAAGTGGCCCTTGCTTCCTGAACCAGAAGAGGGCAAATAAACTTGCTTTAAACTATTAAATATTCACACTCAACTCAAAAATGAACAAACATGAATGACAAATATTACACCTTTATTTCATTCTCAGACATATCAACGAGTGTAGGAGAAGTTCTCAGGACTATCGATCTGCTGCATAGTACACGGTTACAACACTTAAAATAGCTCTATCTCCTAGCACCTATATCCTATATATGCTCAACAAAATGGGAGCACTTTATTTATACTAGCAAGGTACAACAATGATAAGGTTTGGTGCTTCAATATAGGACTGTTACAACTATTGCAGGACTATTTTTCCCAAAAATACAGGGATTTGATCCATTAAACCTTATCCATTCCAGCTTCTAGATTTATCCGGTGAGGGACAGGTGTTGGAAAGGATAGGGAGGTCCCTAGAATAGTTGCAACCACTGTTTACCTCCATTTTACTGCAATTAAAGATGCATTTGACCCAATTTATGTCTTCTGCGCTTATTTCGGAGCTGCTCCAGAATATCAGGTAACAGAATAGAGTTGGCATTAATTCATGCAATAGAAGCATGTGTGACCAGTTGTGATGGCAGAAATAACCTCCATAGGTACCCATATGACTGATTCCACATTTTGTATGAGCTGGAGTGGACAAATTCCAAGCCATGTTGTATATGTACAGCTGGCTGGAATTTGTATGGAAAAATTCTTGTTTTCTACACAATCAACTGCTGACAAAGTATTTGGCGCCTTTAGATTATTCAAAATGGGTGAATGGTGGGGAAACTTTGTAAAAGAAGCACAAAACTAAATAGATATCAGTACCTTCATATTACAATTCTAATTTAATGCAAAATATACTAAAACATACAACTGAAACAGATTATAAAATATAGATAAATTAGTCAAAATAGGTCATATGTACTTTATCATTCCAATATGCAAACATCATCATATAATGCATAATATCACTAAAATTAGTACAAAATCATATCATAAGTGGTTCCAAATAGTTTAAAAAGTTATCAAAAGCAGTCTTTGTATGAGGCAATGTTCTGCCTCATCAGGTTGAAGTCCTATGTCAAGCTAGGGTTTCAAATCTTTAGGGCTCTATGACCTTATGCTTCATCAGGGCTTCTCTCACTGATCTCTCTATGTGTAGATATCTTTCGAGGTATTCCAGGGTTCTAGGGTTTGAGCATTTGCAAATGCCCTTATTTATAATCCAACCTAGGGTTTTTCTAGGGTTTTAGCCTTGCACTTTTAATCGTGTGGCTAAGATTAAATTAGATCCTAAGGTTGAGATTATACTTTAGATGTGGCATGGATTAATGAAGATGGACGGTGGAGATTAGATTAGATCGGACGGATGAGGTTAATTGGGTTTATAAATATATATTTTATAATAAATATATTATAATATAATATAAAATATTATATTAAATATAAAATAATATTAAAATAAGCCCAATTGGGTTAGGAAATGGCGAGAAAGGGCTAAAGTGGCTAAATGGATGGCGGGAAAGGTGGAATTGGGCCAAATAATTGGTGGGAAAGGTGTATGGTGGACAAGTGGGTGGTGGGATGGTTAGGATGGTGGATTAGTGGTTGTAATTTGGTGTCTATAGATGCCCCTTTTTGTACCATGTTGCGTGAAATACAATATGGTGCAAAAATACGAGACACCTGCTTGGGCTATGGGCATAGAAGCAACTTCTCTCTATTGTTGGATTTGAGCACTCAATGTTGAAGACAAAAGAATAAAGATTTTTTTTTTGGAATTTTGCGTAGCTTACCCCCTCAATTGGCGAATGAGAAGCATCTCATGAGCCAATTGAAAAAGAATTTTGTGCAAGTGATGAAATGATGAGATGAAATGTGGTGTGATTGTAGACGATATGAATGATGTAAAATGTGATACCATTTTTGCCCCAATGGTGGAAAAGGGGGTTGGTGTGAAATACCATTTGATTGTGGATGATATGAATGATGTAAGATGTGATACCATTTTTTTCCCCAATGGTGGAAAGGGGGTTTTGTCAAGTGTGGATGTCATGATCATGTAAGATGTTATCCCATTGTGGGAAGTCATAATCAAATTGTGGTTGCCCCAAATTTTGGGATGATTCGATGTGTGTGAAAAATATGCCTTCTGGCGTCATTGAGTATGCAGATTATGAAGATGCAAGATGACTGAGTCAACGTAGGGGCCGAATAGTGACTATGGAAAATTCTTCACCAATTCCACAATGGAACCAATCAACCTATCAAGGCTTACCTGTCTCATGGATACAATCAGATGAGTGATTTTGATGTTAATTATCCATGTTTTCTTGCCCCATGTAAGAGGACATCAATGACTACTTTTGGGTAAATTGTTCTTGGCAAGGTTTCCCCTAAGATGTGAGGTACCCAATGCGATTGTGATCTATGATAATGAGATGATTAATGATGATCATGTTTAAGTGTCCTTATTGTAGGCTATTCATCTTACCGAATTGCATGGATTACTATCGTTGCAATCGCCAAGTTGATAGGATAACCCACTAGGTACAAGGTTCACTTATCAGTGACTTAACAAGAAAAAATGTGTTGTATGATGAGTGATTCATGAAGGATAATGATGGAAGAATGTTTGATGGAGTCATGCAGTGATTTTGCTGATTGTGGAGTTGATTGATTTGTGATTTTACATTTTTTTGATATTTGTTGCACTTTGTGGCAGAAATGAATGGTTCAGTGGTCAAATCAACTCCAAATTGTACGAAATTTGATGGGGTGATGAAGCATATGATGAAGAATTGTGGAATGTTGATTTTGTGAAAATTTGACCTTGATTGACATGTTTTGTAATGTGATATGTGTATTTGAAGAATTTGGTTTGTTCTCACAAAATATGCATGCAAAACCATTTATGTTTTCACAAAATCAAATTTTATGATGTATATGATGTGTGCATGAATTTTGGTGCAAATTGGATGAGGGGAGCTACTATTTTGGGGGCTTTTGTCTTCATGCTCTTTTGGCGCCAGGTGAGCGGTTGTGCTTGGCGTATTCTATAGGTGCCCGTGTGCGCCTGGGTGCACTTGCAGGCGCACTCCTGCACTTGCGGTTTGCAAGCACAAGTCTACACCTGAATGTGCTAAGGAAAGCTATAAATAGCTTTCTGAGTGAATCGTGAGGCTCACTTGTGCGCTTTGGACTTTGAGAAGCTGCGTCTGAGGGGTGGAGAGGATTTGTGAGTTTTAGTGAGGCTAGGGGGAATTTGTGTGTGGAGGTTATGGCGGCGGAGGCCCTAGGTGCTGTTGGTGGAGCAGAGGCACCATTTTTCTTGGTAAGACATTTTGTTCTTTGTGCAAAAAAATTATTTTCTTTTTGTTTTTTTTTGGATGGATGTAGTATTAATACTAACAAAATGTTTTTATTGTTGTAGCTGAGGGACATTGAGCCTCGACATCACTTCTCTCCTCTTGTTTCGGGGATGAGGAAGAAGCTCTCGGATGAGGATTGGGAGCTTTTGGGTAGGGTGGGCTTGGAGGGAGTGGCTAGGCTAGATGTAGTGAGGGTGGATGAGGGGTACCTCTCATCATTGATTGAGAGATGGGATTCTGACCGGGGGACCTTCCAGATACCGACTAGGGAGGTTACTATTACTCTTGAGGATGTATACCACATCCTCAAGGTGCCAGTAGAGGGGGAGAAGGTGGTGGTTGGGCGGGATAAGAAGGCAGAGATGGAGAGGATGTTTGGGGATCGATGGCGGGAGGCCCGGATGGGAGATGGGGGTATATGCTATTTGAGCATGTACAAGGTGAAGGAGTTGGATGCGCTCCCAGCCTTGATCATGTTCGTATTAGAGAACATAGTGCTACCTAATAGCACTGGTTGTAGGTTCCCTTGGAACCTATTGGGTTTGGTGAGTGATCTACTCATTGACCCAAAGGAGTATGTATCTGCCTTGTTGGCACAGTTATACCGAGAGCTCTATGAGGTGACGTGAAGGGGGAGGAAGGGGATTGGGTGTAGCTTCCTCCTACAGTGCTGGGCTTGGGAGCATTTTGTGGTTGCTCGGCCAGAGGGGTTGCCATGTTCGACATGGCAGATGAGGGAGCCCTATGCTAGGCGATGGGCGATGGCGGAGGAGGTGCAACCAAGCCGAGAGGTTCATACCGGCTAGTGGTATTGGGATATGTGGTCAGGATTGACTCGGGCAGATGTTATATGGAGGCCATGGCGAGGAGCTCGGTGGGATGGTGATAGGAGGTAGCTACGTCGGGTGAGGCAGGCTCGGTGGTTGGTTGGGCGAAGGGACGAGGAGGTGGAGTACTTCCAGTACTCATGGGTGCTAAGGTAGTTTGACTTGCCTCAGGGTGTTCCAGATGAGTCGAGTGTTGTATCGACATCGGTGAGGTGAGGAGATGCTTCCATGTGCAAAGCCATGGCAGGTGTAGATGGAGGATGATGAGCAACTGGAGGTCCCCGATGTAGATGATGTCAAGGTGACTCCTAAGTATGCGGCGTGGTTTGGTGCCCAACCAGTATGGGTACCAAAGGTGGTTGGGGATGATGTGGTAGCATCAGGGTCGAGGGCGAATCCAAATAGGATGAGGCCTCAACGATTGGTGGGTCAAAGGTAGTCGAGGGGAGTAGCCCATCAAGCTTCGGAGGTGGGGTTGGTAGATGAGGAGAGGGAGGATGATGAGGGGATGGGTGAGATCTCTAAGGTGGTGAGGTTGCGAGTGGAATTGGAGCAACTTCAAGAGGAGTGCGAGACCATGCTTGAGACTCATAGGGAGTCTTTGGCTACCATATCTTGGTTGGAGGTGGAGCGGGTATTGGCTAGGGCTAGTGATCAGGAGACGGTCATGAGGCTTCAGGTAGAGATTTTGGTGAAGGAGCATCGACATCATATGGACTTGCGACATCTATGGGCCAGTGAGGCATATGTACATTCTTTGGAGGATGTGTGTATGCAACACCATATTACATTTTTGGATCCTCCTTCTTCTTCAATGGCCAAGTCATCTAGGCATACAGAGTCTAGGCAGAGTACTAGGCCTAGGGCTCCTACTAGGTCTTAGGAGTCCTCTCATGGACATTAGTCTGAGTGCTTAGATGCACTATTTTGTATATATGAGCCTTGGTGCTCCATTGTAGCCTTTTGGCATTTATTGTATATGCGATATTATATATATAAAAAAAAAAAAAAAAAAAAAAATATATATATATACATGGATTTTTTATATATTTGTGTTATCTTTTGTGTGAATGCCTTTATGTTTTATGCAATTCCTATTTAATGTTTTTGATGATTAATGCAAGCTAACCATGATGTGTATGTGAATGATTGTTTATATGGATGATTAATGCAATCTAAATGGCATGTATGTGAATGCTAACTATATGAGAGGAATGCATGATGTTCGAATGATCCTTTTTATAGTTCAAAAATTTTATTGGCCATTTTTCTTTGTCCATTGTTTGTCAGTTGGGGGTACCCAATTTAGTGGCTTTATGCAACTTATCCTGTGATGAAGACATGGATGTTGACATGAAAGATGGATGTTGACATGGAAGAAGATATGGATGTTGATATGGAAGAAGATATGGATGTTGATATGGAAGAATATATGGATGTTGATATGGAAGAAGATATGGATGTTGATATGGAATACTGTAAGATTTTCAAAGACTCAAACATGCTAGTGTCTTCAACCAAACTCACTAAGGTTGTCTAACTTTCTTTAGGACCAATGTGTGTGCAAGTGAGGTTCATATACCAAATCTTGAGCATGACAATGACCCTATCCAATCAAGAACCAGTGTGTGTGCATGTGAGGTTCATTAACCCATTATGAGCAAATTAGGCATGACCTATTATGGGGATGACCCGAGGCTAGCTTTGCCTTATGTGCGATCAGATGTCTCTCTATTTGCTAGGGAGACATGTCACCTCGCATGAGCTTACTCCACTGCCGGCCAGGCGTCTATAGCCCCGATGGAGATTCACTCCATAGTCCAATTGGGATTGATCTTTTGGGCCTTGGGGATGACTACCCATCCTTCTCAGGGACGTGTAGTACGAATCCTTACGACTTTAGGTATCAAGGGTGTTTGGGATTTTATTTGTTAATTTTGTATAGAGCTTTGGGGAATCGGATTCTCAACCAAAGTATGATGAGAATTTTGACCCTATCCTTACTACTCTATGTTTCTACATTTATGTTTGAAGAGCAATTATGGTAGTGGTGAGAACCACTATTTTTTTCTTTGGACTATGTTGCATGATGGGACAAGCGAGGATTATCCCTTTTTGCCTCAAGGTACTACCCAAGTATGGTACTAACCCTCCTTAACTCAAAATGTTCTTAAGGTGTGAGGAAGTGTGGTTGGTTCAAGATTGAATTCGGAATCAATCGGCAATGCTCAAGACTTTCTTAGTGTGTAAAGTGTGATTTTGGTCCTAAAGAAAATGGGACATCCTTTTTGAGGTTGCTTGCTACACTAGTAATGGTTGAGTGATTGAAAATCTAGGCCTTTATGATTTTTGACACATATAGTGGTTGACATATGACTTTTGTGAAAGTTGCATGATTGCTTCAAACTAGGTACCCCCAATTGTTATAACTTGACTTTTTGTTTATGGCCATATCATCATTACTATGCAAGATCATTTGAACATGGGATGGGATGGATGCAAATGTATATGCTTAATGCAATGGAGTGTTGATATGCAAATGGAAATTGTATAATGCAATGGAATATGTATGATTTAATGTATGCGAATGAAACAATGCATGAATGCAAAAATTAAAATGCATGTCAAATGCCTAAATGTAGATGCAAATGGAATGTATGCAATGTGGGAATGCCTATGTGAAAGTATGCAATTTTTTTTTGGTGTTTTTAATTTTTTTTTAGCCATGTATATATATATATATAGTCATGCATAGAAGAGGACCTTCGGGACGAGAAAGAGTTAAGACCAGTCTCAAAAATCAATGCAAATGTGTATCGCCCCATTAAGCTTGCGAATGGGTACTAGACCTGAGAGCCAGTTGGGATAGTCTAGGGTGTCATCTAATTCTTCCTGCTTATCATTGCCTAACTCTGCCTGAAAGACCTTGGGACCATTAGTGGAAGCTGATGGAGGTGAAGGTGGTGGTGAAGGAGGAATGTAGTTGGCTGAAGCCCTTAACAATTCCTCGGATAGGACAAGCTCCAAAAAGGAGGGTGGGGAAGAAATTTGGTCCAAGTCAACAAGGCTAAAGCCAATTGGGATTGGGTTAGCCAAATCATGTGGATGGCGGAGCGGGGTGAATAAGTCAATAGGATTCATATTGACCTAGCGTAAGGAAGGATGGTCTGGATGAATGGGTAGATGGAATGATTGAGTCAAAACCAATGTCGAGGCATGGTATCCCTGTAATAGTGAACGTGAAAACATCAGAGCAACATATATATATATATATATATATATATATATATATATATATATATATATATATATATATATATATTTTTTTTAAATATGTACATATGTTACAATTCTTGGCTTATGTGGGTGGCTCAAGGTGGATTACCAGGTGGGTCATCTTGTTCTTGTGGAAGAAGCAAGTGGAATATGGGATGATGGATGGGGAACATTCGGAGGTAAAACTCTTCCTGTTGGGTGATGGGGACAATGGGTGGTGACTCCTCTTTAGAATCATCAAAAGCATTTGACATAACTTCAAACTCTTCGTAACTTTCATCATCGAAATCAAATATCGGATAGGAGAAGTTTATGGGATCATCCTCGTCTACTTCGTCAATGCGAAGTTCTTGAAGGGCTTGTTCAAGAGAGGATGTTGAGGGTAATGGATGGGCGGGGTGATCTTCATCATTGAGGCTAAGATTTTTAAAGGCTTGCTCAAGAGAAGAGGTGGATGACAATGGGGTATAGCCTAAACTAGAACAATCATGAGTGCCTCTAAATGGGACATCCAATATATCATGTATCCCTTGTTCATGGGAACCTAGACCTTGACCCTGCCATTTGACCATGTTAAAGTAGCAGGATGGGAACCCCTCCATATTAGGTATGTTGGCACGCCTAGGTTCTTTTGGTTCTTCGGATGGGTTTGCTCTAGTTGAGCAATCCAACCCTCCATAAACAAAGTTAATGTTATTTGGGGTTGCGCTCATGTCATAGACAACACCTATGGTTAAAGGATGATCTTGGGGATGTCCAAAATCCTTAGCTATGGGAATGGCTAGGGGTGTAATGGTGACATCTTGGACCACATACTCACCAATGCCAGGATTAGTGATGTGGACTTTGACTTGGGTTGATGAGGTGGATGGTGAAGGCTCAGGTGGCTCTGGATTGGGTGTGGATGGTGGTGAATTAAATATTTCACAGTTCAAAAGTTTGACTTGTGAAACATTAGCTAATGGAGTGGGGTTGGATGGTGGTGTGGATTTAGAATATGGTGAAGGAGGAATGATTGTGGAAGAAGGGGTTGTTGAGGTGCACGATGGGGTAATAGTTGATTGCTTTTGACCACATGTACAAGGAGAAATGGATGATTTAGAAGATGTTGTGATGGGTAGCTCCTCTAGGATGGGAGCTTTAGAAGAAGAAGTTGATGGATTAGAGGATGATGGATTAGAAGATGTTGTGGATGGGTTTGATGATGGTGCCAAGAATAAATGGGTGGAAGGTAACATGGATTCATAAGGATTTGAAATGAAATTACAATACTTGAAAGGTTCTACATCTATGGGGATGCAATGGACTTGTCCATCATGAACGTATTTCAAGCATTGGTGGAGAATCAAAGGAACACATTTCATTTTCCTCATCCAAGGTCGACCAAGGAGTATATTATACGCCATGGCTCCTTCCAATATGTGAAACATTGTGTGCAATGTTCTGGCCCCTACTTCTATGGGTAAAACAACAGTGCCAACTATGGTACACAAAGCATCGTTAAATGCTTTGAGGGTGAATGATGATTTGGAAATGTGGGATGGAGGTAGTTTAAGGTGGCTAAGGGCAGTGGTAGTGATGATATTGATGGATGAGCCGATATCAATTAAGACTCTTTTGAATGGATTCCTGTCTATTAAGGCCATTATGTGCAATGGAGGGTCTACTGATTCTAAGTTCATTGACTTTATTTCAAAGTCATAGAAGGTGATTGATGGCTCCATGCACGTCCTAACACTCCCTACAAAGTTTTTGAAGGCATTAGAGTCTTGAGATTCTAACTCAATTGACTTGAGTATTTCCATTAGAGCTTCTCTATGCCTAGGGGATTGTTGGATGAGCTCATATACAAAAAGCTTGGCTGATGCCATTTTCAAACTAGTGGTTAACCGACTGGTTAATGTTACCGTTGGCCTTATGGGATGAAGAATGGGTTGATTGGATGGATTGGATAGACTGATTGGCGATTATGGATTTTGCAATGTTTGAATGGGAGGTGGGTTCGAAGGTTGTTGAGCATTTTGTTGATTTTGTCGTTGCCCTCTAGTGACCACATGGACTGCTCCTACAAAGTTTTGGTATTGTTGGACATGATTCACTTGATTAGGAGGTGCTTGTTGATTGTTACCCCCTACATTATGTTGGACCTCCCCATGGTTAGGTAGAGGTGTCTGATATATGCCCAAGTTTTGGTTTTGTGGAGCTAAGGGGTTATCCACGTCAATGGCCCCTAGGTCTATGAGATCTTGCACTATGTTCTTGAAAACATGGCAAGAGTTAATATCATGCCCATTTTGCCTATGGTATGGGCAAAACAAGTGCTCTCTATAATTTTTAGGCCTTTTGGTGGGATCATCGGGCCTGATTTATGGCAAGGCTAATTTATTGGTCTCATACAACTTTTGAAACAAGGATGAATACGACTCCGCTAGGGGAGTGTATTGACATTGGGGTCGATTGTATTGGCGACGGGTAGGTTGTTCCACAGTTGGCACTGTGTTTTGAACCGTAGGTGCTTGGGTTACGGATGGGACCACATGATAGGTAATTTGTTGTTGCACCTATTGTTGAGCCACTACGGGCTGGCTCATCACCACTTGATTGACTTGGTTAGCTATGTTAGCCATTGAGGCTTGTGTGGATTTAGTTTGGCCAGATTGATTATTTTGGTATTGGCCCTTATTTTACCATTCCTTTTTCTTGGGCTTAATGACACCTTCTTGGATTTTTATCTCCTCAATGACACTAGCCTGTGCTAAAGCCTCTTCAAATGTTCGATATGTATTTAGCTGTAGCATCCAAGAGATGGGTTTTAAGCAACTCTTGGTGAAAAGTTTTATAATTTCTTCCATTGGTAGGGAGAATGGCAACTTTGTTATGATTGCCCTCCAATGGTTTCCAAAGTCATAGATAGGTTCATCATCCCATTGTTTCAAATAATATATGTCTTATAATGATACCTTCTTTCTAATATTGAGGGTGAAACATTCCAAGAATAGATCCATCAATTGGTCAAAAGTATAGATACTATGTGTAGGCAATTGATTGTACCATTCAATGGCATCTCCCCCTAATGTTTGAGGAAATATTCAGAGCATAAGAGCATTATCATCATTAATCCAAAAACATGCGTGAACAAATGAACTCACATGCTCCTTGGGGTCCTCAGTTCCCCTAAACTTGTCAAATTTTGGTATCATGAAATCTATCGGATATGGTGGTGATGGTATCGAAGGGTGGATTGGTTGATGGATCAATTGGCTTAAGGTTATATTTTGGCTTGTTATGCCCAATGAATTTTGCATCAACTGATCAATTTGCTTTTGTATTGCTTGGAATCTAAGGTCTTCTACTGGAATGTGAAAACCCTGGATTATTTGGTGATTGGATGATGGGCTGGATGAGAGATGTTGTGGTGTAACCAACATGGTATTGTGAAGTGAGTTGTTTTGGGGATGTGGTGAAGATTGATGATTAAAATATGGGGATGGTTGATGAGGGGGTTGATGGAAGAATTGGTTGTGTGGTTGGCTAGCAGCAATGGTAATTGGTGGGGTTGATGTATGGATTTGTGGTGGATTAGGAATGGAAACTATGGAAGATTGGGGAACCCATGCTAGATTTGGGTTGGTGATTGTAGGTTGATTTGGAACTGTTTGGATCATAGGGTCTATATGGACTGGTTGTTTACCTCTTGTTCATTGTGAGAGCAACTTGTTGATGTGACCTAATGTTTCTGTAAGTTCTTGATCCAACCAGTTGTCCATGGATGTGATTGTGGCTAGATTGGATGATGGAGGAGTGAATGAATGGGGATGTGAAGACATGGGCATGGAGCAAGTTGCATTTGATGTGACAACTTGAGGGTGGGGTACTTGTGAGGCAACATTGACATACTCCTCATACAAGGGGTTGGTATAGGTGGTTGTGGGGTAAGTGTTAAGAACACTCAAATTTTGTGGTGATGGGCTTGTGGAAGAAGGTATACCATATTCATAAATAGAATTATGATGTCCTTGGGTGGGGCATGAGGTATCCAATTTGGGATCTTCAAAATCCTCTTGGTTGAGGGGCTCTAAGACATAGTTGGAAGACTTGTAGATGGCCCTCACTTTATCCATGTCTATGCGGGTGGTGGTTGTCTCCACATTGTGTGGAAGGAAGCCTACTTGAGGTAGGGATGGATATGATGATCCAGATGAAGTAGTTTGAACCATACTGGATGGGTTGGCTATCGAAGTAGCGGGAGAATGGGAAATGTTTTCCATTAAGCAATTTTGGTTTATTACTTTCTTTTGGTGTCTTGTTAAAACCATAAAGTATTTAAACCAAAAATTTAAAGCTTATCAAAATTACACAAACTAAAAAACTCTTATAGAATTTAAAGTAAAAGAAAACAATCAATCCTAGGTTTTACCATGTGTGGCTTACCTTGTTCATTAATTATTTTCTTTTGTTAATGTGAGATTCTTTTTAGAGTTGTAGGCTTGTGTGTTTTGATGTAACTTAATCTTGTTTAAAGAAAACAAAGGTAAAAAGCTATGGTTGGTTGGGGCAACGAGATTCTTATTGGTAATGACCTCCAACAAGTTTTCTCGGGGGTAATCCTATGGTTTCTAGGGTAGATATTTGATGGATGGAGATGAATGCCACCATCACCAAACCTCAAGCAATAGTTGGTGATGAAATCCAACTATTACTATTAAAAAGTGCAACGTGTAGTGTGTGATGTTAATTTTATATTTCTTGTTCTCTATGGTGTTCAAACAATATTAAAGATGACTAATTTTACTAATCTAAACCAGAAGCCAACACAAAGACGTAAATTTCATCTAAAAAGCATAGAGTACACCCTTAAAACCCCCTACCTACAAGTGATACCAAATGATATCACAAGAGCAACCGAAGGGTTCGTCCACCTCTCTGCCAAAGGGGCCAACCTAGGGTAGGATTACTTTATGTGTCAAGATGTTGTTCCTATTTAGATATGCAAAATTTAAGTGATCTTTAACTCCTAAATGCAGAATCTAAAATGCTTTTCCTTTTCATATGCACTCAAAAATGCAAACAATCACCTAGATCTACAATTTTTAGAACAAGAAATGAATAACTGCACACAAACCCTAAATGTGATTTGTAAGGATTCTTTCCAAAATTTACTTAATATTAAGTTATTTTTATGACCCAAAAACAACGAAAAATAGCAAAAAATATAGAATACGTAAATCATGAAATGCCAAAAATTGGGGTTATGGGACTTACTTGGAAGCCTTAGCTTTGATCCAAATCATTGCCAAGCGCAGCAGGGTGCCTGTGTAGGCATAGCAGAGGGCCTGCGTAGGTGCAATAGAGTGCCTATGCGAACTCTAAAAATTGCAGTAGAAACCCTAGCGACAAAATCGACGACTTTTGGGCTTCTAAAAATTCTTGCAACAGACGAAAAATCAAGTTAGCAAGGTAAATAAATTTAAATAATGAAACCCTTGTGGGGTCCCACCATGATCACCATTTGTAGAGCTAAAAGTGCAACACTAAATAACAATAGAAAGTAAACAAATCCAATAAGACAAATATAATTGCACAAGATGTATTATTATTAAATAACGGGGGGGAGCTGAAAAACTTCTTTATACAATTAATTCTGCCTTGACAGAAATGTTGTGATACAATGAATACAGATTTCTAGGGTTCTCCAAAACCCTAGCTACAATGAAGAAGTGTCTTCAAATGGTGTGTCCTTGCTCCCAACAGGTTGAGTGGGCTTTAGGTATCCATGTGTTCGGGCCACTCTAACTGTAGTAGTCATCCAATGCTCCTTTGATTGATGCTATCCAATCCTACACACATCAAACAATAGAGTTGTTAGTAAATAAAATGAGGGTTCCACAGTGTGAACCCTCAAAAATGAAAACTAAAACCCTAGATCTATGAAAGCGAGATATGTAAAATGCAATAACAACAAATAATAACAACAATCTAGATTTACCTTGCTTATGATGATTCATTGCTTTGTTATTTTAGATCCATTGATGCAGCAGCTTCGGATTGGGGTTTGTTGATGATGGTAGACTCGGACGTGCACTTAGTGGGCTATGGTGCGAGATTCATAGGCTCTTGCATGTACTTGAGAATATGGCAGGCTCTACAACGAGCTTCAATGGATCTGGCATGTACCTAAGAATATGGTAGGCTCTAGTGAGCACTTGATAAGCTCTACAGCGAGCCTAGCAAGCTCAAGAGAGCACCTACGATAAGGATAAAGCTACAGAAGCAGATCATGAGGGATGTGGAGGATTCGACGGATGGGGGATGATGGCGGTGACGAAAAATGGTTGGGGGATGGATGCGGGGACAACTGGAACAGTTGAAGTCCTATGGCAAGCTAGGGTTTTGGATCTTCAGGGCTCTATGACCTTATGCTTCACAAGGGCTTCTTTCAATGATCTCTTCTATGTGCAGATATCTTTCGAGGTATTCTAGGGTTCCAGGGTTTGAGCATTTGCAAATGCCCTTATTTATAATCCAACCTAGGGTTTTCCTAGGGTTTTAGCCTTACACTTTTAATCATGTGGCTAAGATTAAATTAGATCCTAAGGTTGAGATTATACTTTAGATGTGGCATGGATTAATGAAGATGGACGGTGGAGATTAGATTAGATCGGACGGTTGTGGTTAATTGGGTTTATAAATATATATTTTATAATAAATATATTATAATATAATATAAAATATTATATTAAATATAAAATAATATTAAAATAAGCCCAATTGGGTTAGGAAATGGCGGGAAAGGGCTAAAGTGGCTAAATGGATGGCGAGAAAGGTGGAATTGGGCCAAATAATTGGCGGGAAAGGTGTATGGTGGACAAGTGGGTGGTGGGATTGTTAGGATGATGGATTAGTGGCTATAATTTGGTGTCTACAAGATGGAAATTATTGGTTGTATATGGCTTCATATGGGATAATCTTGGTTGTTGTGTGATAAGCGGTATTATACCAATATTCATCCAGTGGTATCCATTTGGTCCTTTAAGTTTTTTGGTCTGAAGTAAATAATTACAAGTAATCCTCCAAGAACTTTTTTGAAGAATATTACACTATTTGGTACATGCCAATGTACCACCTTGGTACAAAATTAGATTAGGTGTGTGTCTTAGATTAGAGTGTGATTTTATATTTCATGTAATGTAATAATGTGCAAGAAATGCACAAGTGTCATGTAATTAAGTGTGCAAGTGTTGTGAGTGTGGATGTGCACAAGTATCCATTATGTAAGAGTGTGCATGTGTCCTTAGAATATGAAAGTGAAGAGTTTCAAAGAAGAGTGAAGGTCAAGAGTGCTTCATATGAAGAGTCACATACTATTATATATTTGTGATAAAGCATTGTAATTGGTATAAAAAATGCATAGCACATAGCATGCATTAGTAGACCTTTATTCTATAACAATTTTAGTATTTTTGTGAGCATTTTTCATGTGATTATTCTGAGTATTTCTGAGTTATTCTAGTTTCATTAGCATCTTTATTGAGTTATTTATATTGCAACTTTATTTCGATCCTGTAATTACTTTCTTGTTAGATTTACATTAAGTGTTAGGCTACAAAAGCTATTAGTGGTATCAGAGCCACAACAAGTTTACTTGCACAAGTTTTTTAAAAGTTGCAAATGGTCTAAGGACATTTCCACTGGCTAAGGAAAGACCAATGAAATTGAGGATATTACCATTGGATAAGGAAAATGAGTGAAGACATGTATTTCCACAAGTTGAAGAAAAATCGGTGAAGGTAAGAATTAATACCACTAGGTTGAAGAACAACCAGTGAAGATTTAATATACAATATTGAAAAGTTTCATATAGATTGAGTTTACCTATTCCAATAATAAATTCAAAATATAAACCAAGAAACTAGAGGTCACCTTTGGATAGTAGAATCCAAGATGGGTATTCCAAGAATAATTTCATAATAGACGTCACCTTTGGACAGTAGAAGAGAAAGTAGTAATTCAAGATTCAACAACATTCAAAATAATATGTTTGATGTCAAAATTCCACATTAAAAAGAAATAGCAAGAAAAATACCACAAGGACAATAGAATCAATCAAGAAAGTAGTTACAAAGAATCAGGAAGAAGAGTTTAAGAGTGTCATTATTGAATAAGGTATGTTGGTATAGTTGAAGAGTTTAAGATTGCCATTCATAAGAGCTTGATATGTGCACCTGCAATAAATAAGAAAACATTGCAGCCAAGGAAAGGTTTGTAAGGATTAAGCTAATGTTTTAAGTTTGTAAGAACATTCTATATCAGGGCCAAAGCATCCAAATATATATTTGCACAAAGAGCAAGATCATCAACAATAAACAATAGTATTAAAGTACTCGAGGTAGTAGTGAAGGTTCACCATACAAAATTGAGTAGCCAAAAAGCACCAAGTCAAAATCTGACAACACCATAGCAAGGCAAAAAAGCTCCAAAAAGGAGTGTAATAACACTCAGCCCAAGGAAGACAACAACACTAAGGTGAGCAATGCCATCAAGGAAACCAATACAAATGTTGAGTAAAGCACCATAAAGGTAACCAACATTATCAAGGGGTATAAGCAACATCAAGAACCAAACAAAGAAGATTTTGCCTCAGGTACTAGTCATTGAGCAATAAGAAGAATTGAGAAAGATGCTAAGGACTAGCGTGGGCAAAGTTACGTAGGCACCATCCAAGATACGTTAGACAAGGATTATAAAAAATATAGTGAAAGCATCATCCAAAGATATGTGAGCCAATGTGTGTAGAGGACGTAGTAGATGCCATCCAAGGAATACAAGAATTGATCAATGTGTACAGAAGGTCAAGCGACATAGGAGACGAAAGGTTGAGCACCAAACTTGTTTTGTAGAAATCAAAGTTATGAGTAAGTAAAAAAAAGGGCAAGAGAAGAGCTAGAGCCATGGGAGATCAAAATTCAAGTGTCCAGAAAAATATTCCAATCGCAGAATAAGCTTAGAAATGAGTATTCAAACATCATTTTTTTGCCATTCAAGAGGAGCATTGAAAGGTAACGTGTTAGTGGCCAGAGGGAAGTGCAAGAGATATATTCATTGGAGCCAAGCATTACTTTAATTTGAGCACTCAAGAAAGTGAAATGCTTGAACATTACAAGCATAAGAAAGAACATCTACCATTCTAGCATACATTCTACCATGTGATAAGAAGGAAGCAAACATGCAGAATCTGAAAAGATTTGGAGAAGTCTTTAATATTGTTTCATGCAAAGAATCCTGATGCATTGAAGCCTCACATGATTGTAGTTGAGCAGTCATTCTTTCAAAGTCAAGGGAAGCACATAATGTAGTGCTAGAGATCATTTGCCAAACTATGCGCCTTAAGGAGGTAAATTAGGATTTTTAAAGATTATTAATTTTCCCTAAGGTTAAAAGGAGAAATAAGGAGTATATAGTTCTAGTTATTATTTCTTTGCTAAGGTTAAATAATTCTAATGGAGAGATAAGTAGTTTAATAGAGAATTCAATGCCTTAACTACTTTTTGGAGTGATAAGTAGGCTTTATTATTTTTGAAGTCTTGTTTTTCAAAGGGTTAAATAATAGCTTTATTGATTTATTATTTCTTGAAATTAAAAAACCATAGAATATTTGCAATAATTTAATTATGGAGAGACAAGGAATTCTACTTAAAATTTAGGATTTCATAAGTTTGCAAACATTCTAGTTTCTAACTAATTAGGGAGCCATAAGGTATTTAACTACAAAGGTTCTTGTCAAACTTGGAAACTTGGAATTTATCATTCAAAAATCTAGGGAGACATAAAGTAGACTACATCAAAGGAAAAATGAATAAAATCATTAAGAATGCATTTAATAAGGAAAGAGAAGATATTTTGCATGACCTTAAATCTTATTCTCAAAGACTAAATGAAGAGAATAAAGCACCAATATGGTTTAGAAATACAATTGAGGAAACAATAAGGTTTTATGATAATCAAGTAGACATACCATTGGAGTCCTTTACTACAAAGTCCATCTCAAAAATGGAGTGTACCAAAAATATTGAAGACCTTTATCATCTACAACATATATATAAAGAAAATAAAGATAGAATAGTTTTAGTTGTACACAAATGGTTTTATTGTTTTATCAAGAAAATAGATGAACTTGAAACTTCAAAAGAGATTAACAAGGAATTGAAGATATCTTCAAAATGTATTTATTGCAACAATGTTGGTCATAAGAAAGCATATTGCTAGAATCTCCATCCATGTATATATTGTTCGAAAAAATCTCTCTCATCTTTTTTCTAATACTATAAGGACAAGTACTATAAAAAAATTGAAAAGATATTAATATTCAAATTAGATTATCTTTTTCAAGATCTTATTTTTGAAGTCTCTTTTAACAATGGATTCAAGTTTGAAACTTCTAAAGAATAGGAAGGAGAGTCATCTAAAAAATTAGGAAAAGGAAATGGGATTAATTCTGATCCACTTCTAACTTGTAAGATAATGAGATCTCTTGGTTAGGATCAAGGACAAATATCATATCAAAGATATCAAAATACAGAAAGGTAATAGGATGAAGAAGTAAAGAAAGGACAACACAAGTCCTAGGATCATGATGAATATCCATATTGAAGACAAAAGTATTCAATAACCAAATAATGTGTAACAACAACAACCCATGGTTTCTATCAAACGACATTAGTTGAACTGGTTAGATTCCTCACCTTTCAAGGAGATCAATGTTTGAATCTTGTCAAATGATACATGAATAATTACTAAGTTGTAATATCACTATGTGGTCATGATGTGATATAGGTGGACCCCATTTCAATCCCATATAACTCATTAAAAATAAAAACCTACGGTTCCTCAAAATACCTAAATTCTTCCATAATAACAAACATATATGGGTCTACTATAAATGAAGTGTAGCCAAAAAAAATCACATAGGATACTATTAGTATCAAATGCAAGTAGAAATGAGATCACAAAATCAACCCCACAACTATAATTACCAAGGACTATTAGATTTGATGATGTAATCCCCAATTCAAACTACCACGTTGAAATCACTTTCAACCTTTGATATGAATGGTAGTAATATTGCATTAGATCACCTTAATGAACCATCAATTCTAAATTCAATCCATTATATTCAAGAAGAAGATGTTATGGTATTCTCACTTAGGGATAAATCTATAATATGGTAGAGAAGCTTGTCAAATAATTTAGTCACCAATTGGGCTTCCATAGTTGAACCTTTCATGAAGATATTGGGTAACCCTAAAAATATATATTCAATATTTTTCTAATTAAATGCTCTATAGAGGCATCTGAGTAAAAAAATTATGACTATAGTATTGATTCATGAATGGTACATATTATACCTCTAAATGCCAAGCCATCAAATGATCAAGCATGTGTATACTATATTAGAGGCCTACAATTTGATTTAGCTATGATGGTTTAAAATACAAATCATCTCACCTTATTTGGGAAATTTGAAGAGGTGGCTTGCATTAAAGATGTAGTAATTTAGGTGGGTAAATTATTATGTACTCCACTAATGACATATGAAATGCATATGAATCAATCCCAAATTTAGTAGATACACTATCCTCCACCATCGGTTATTAATTCCAAATGAATAGTACCATTAGATCCAAATGTATTAATCTATTGCATTGGTCACCTCTCATATTAATCAATTATCATCTAATGCATTAGTGTATTCTCAAAGAAATACTCTTTATATAGTAACCTTTATAGGTCAAAATGCTTCAAGTACTTTTGCATTCTAGTTGTAGTTGCTAGCATTGCATATCCCACCACACTCATCTAACATTACCATGATTTCAACATACAAGAATAGAATTGTATAATAATCAGGCAGGATGGATAGTTAAATACTAAAAGAGTGTGAATGAGTTGATTGATGTTATGATAAATATGGCTAACCAATGGATGAAAGAACAAAGGCAAAATAGTGGATGGTAACAAATACAATTTTAACAACAAAGAAGGATCCATACCTCTCGCTAGTAAAAAAATCAAGCAAGTAATCAAGTCCAAACAATATGATGAATGTATCAAATGGTATTAGCTCAATCGATTAGATTCCTCAACTTTGAAGGAAGAGACTAAGGTTCAAATTGTGCCAACCAATATAAGCATAAATACCAAGCTTGTAATAATATGGATGGGCCCTGTTCCAATCCCACATAACTAATTAAAAAATAACATGGTGAATATAAATTCTAAAGTAAACATATTATGGTGTTTCACCTGTAATGTTGAACATAATCTAGTAGAGTGTATAGTAGCCATCCATAATTCCAAATGGTGGGAGGGCATGAATACAACAAAGAATATTATTGACAAGAGAAGATTTGTAGAAGAGGATATTTATGAAAGAGGAGATTACCAAAGGAGAATATTACCAACAAGATTACTAGTAAAGAAAAGTAATTTGAATATTATAGATAAAATAAAGTGATTTGAGTTTCAGTTGCAATATCTTGTTTAACAACAATTTTTTAAAGTATTATTGTCATCACCATCGAGAAGAACCATAATGCCATCAAAGTCGTCCACGCTTCTTTGCAACAACAACAATTTGTGCAATAATGTTGAACCCTTTGGAGGAGAAGTTTGGTAACGGATTAATGCAAAGTCGCAATCGACGATTACATTCCTTTTTTTTTATGTCAATTATATTGCGTTTAATTTATTTTATTAGTGATAGCAAGGATTAGAGGAGTTATTTTTGTGAGAGAGAGAGAGTAGTTTTTTTTCTTTCCAAAACCCTAGTTGCTTTTAGGATTTTTTGGGTTGAGATCATGGAGTTACCAATTTTCATTGAAAATGATGACATTGATGCTCGAGAATGGTGGATGAAGTTTATATCTCTATATTCTAATGAAATTTTTTGAAATTGTGAACTTTTTATCTTTTAAAAGAGGAAGCTCATGATTGGTGGAATATTATTACCAAAGAAAGTCATGCTAAGGAAAGAATTTTGACATGGGATGAAATGGATCATTCATTCTTGAGTTAGTGGAACCCTTATAAAAAAACTAGTTGAAGGTCACCATCAAAGGATATGAAGAAGAAATAAAAATACTTTAGAGGGAACTAAAAGAAATGAATAAAGAGGATATAATAGAAGAAAAAATACAGATGACAATGTGCAAGTTCATGGTCACATTCAAAAGAAAAATATTAAGAAGCAAGGATCCAAGGAGAAGCAAGAAGCAATTATGGTAAGAGAACAAGTTGAAGAACCATTAGAAAACTCAAAAGTTAAATTTACAGTAGCAACAACAATAGAGTAAATTAAATAAGCAACAACGAGGGATGCACCAAAAGAAAGGTATAAGAGAGAAGATTGTGAACAATTAAAAAACATTGTTGAAGAATTAAAGGGAAAAAAATGTCTGGTTAAGGTTGCAACATATCAACACCCACACCACCGTAAGTGGCAATAATTTTGGAGGTGTGACTTAAGGCATCGATATTTTAGATCTACATGAAGTTGAAAAAGCATCAAGTATGGTAGTGTTTGGTAGAAAAAAACATAATGTTTTTAGATTTCAAAGGGGTGTAGCAACATTAGGGAACAATAGGGTCAACTGTTCAAAATATCAAATCAAAGCAATAGAAGCATGGAGCTAATAAAGTAGTTATGAATATTCAAGTGGCACAATGATAACTTGGCATCATCAAAACCCATAACTAATTAGAATTTCACTTAGATGGATGGATGAACAAGATTGGAAAATCTCAAGAAAAAGGATGTTGAAAATTTTTATTTAAAAAAATCGAAGAAGATTAAAAAATGAATATAAAAAATTCATACTTTTTATGAAAAATATGGATCTAGTTATAGCATCTCAATTGAGATGAGAATTGAGTATGTTTGTAAAATCTCAAGCTTTACAGAAAATAATTGTGATTTATCAAGGATGGGGACCCAAGTACAAGCCCTTTTTCTCAAGTAAAAAAAAAATCCATAATGCACAAATAAGGAAATACAATTAGCAATACTAGGTACAACAAGCAACAAGATCAAGTCAACTAGTTGTAGTTTGACCACCAATAGTAAACCAATTAGTGAATAAATAGCTTGTATAGGTAGACCAATCAAGGATGGTGGAATAATATGTTTTGAAAGTATTTAAAATAAACAATATAGTTTTTGCTAACTTTGGGATACCTAAAAATGAATATAACTTTCCTTCTGAAAAACAAGTGGAGCTAACAAACCAATAATGAGTTACCACACGAAGTAAAATAAAAGAGACATAGAAGCAACTCCAACCTTCAACATCCCAAGCATCCTAAAAAAATAACTTGATTTTATTACAAGTACAATTGTATTGAGAAGGGGGTGTCCACTACTATACCTCAAAGACAAATAATCAATGTCATTAACCCAATATAGTGTTCAAATAATGAATAAAGTCTTATAGAGATGCAAAATTAGCAAGTAAACACCTTTAAGTGAGCTTGTAGCAGAGAAAACCACAGTTAAGAGATCAAGAAAACATTATTTGAGATAAACTAAAGAGTTATGGTGAAGTCTCATTACAGTGGGTAAATCATATTTTTGGAGGTAGTTGTGACTAGAACATCTGCCTAAAGACAAGATTAAGGGGCCCAACATCCATACTACTTATGATACAACCAAATATAGAAGACCATTTAAGATGAAGTTGAGGAGGAGCCACCATTGCCAACTGATTTTATGCCTAAATCTCTCCCCATAACACACCTTAGCTAAGCCAATAGACCAACAAATAACTAAGCATCAAGCCTTTTTAGTGATATATAAGGAAAGCCTTAATGAAAGAAGTGCTCCTGAAGCCTTGTTGATGATAGCTAATGGGGCACCACTTTCGCTAATACTCTACCCCATCCAGGGTTCGTGGATCATCCTCCCTTTCAGCCAAGGGGAACCCATGACCTATCTTTCCTCCAAATTTTTAGGTGATGAAATTGGAGGAAAGACCTGGGTCATTTGGGTGGACCTAGTAGGATGAATTCCATAAAATATCTCTCTTACTCAAGGAAAAATTAAGGTCTGAGGATTGCCTAAAGCCTTCCAACTTGGAAATCTCTAGGTTATGAGGCTTTAGTTGTACCTCATAGTTCTTGGGACCAACAAGGCCCAACCTAAAAGATGTGGTGAGAAAGTAGTAGAGGGCATAATAGGAGAAGGTTATCCATGTTTTAGGCACCATATTACACAAGCAAAAGGTAGCATCCTCAACCTTATCAATCACATTGACATATTCACTAGGGAAACTGCCAAGAGCATGGATGAACTAGGCTTCGAACACTAGAACCTCAAACCAACTTGAAGTGACCAATCATGAGGGAAGGGGTGATGATATGGTTCTAGTACTAACACTCCATAATGGGACATAGTTCCCCAAGTGGTAATTGAAGCATTAAAGCATCAACAAGGAGGATAGCCCAAGGGGCAATGCATGCTCGAGATGTTAATGATGGACAATCATGAGATTCTAATCATGAAGATTTGTTATGGATATCCAAAGCCTCAAAATCATTAATTGTTGATATCAACTAGACTGGGTAAAATTTTAAAATATTGCATGTATTTTGGGAGGTATTTTTTCCCATTTCTTATAAATATATCTCTTCTTCTCATTGTAAGGATCAAAAGCCTTACATCCTTCTTAGGTGTACTTTATTTTATTCTCCTCCATGTCCTAGCTTGGATTGAGCCTTGCACGACCTATCAAGTAGTTTTAAAAACCCTTTCCTCTACATGTTTGTAACTAAAAGTTCCTATTAATAAAGAATCTATGACTATTTGCTTATCTTTATCCTGGTTTTGGTGTGGATGTTCTGTTTTTACTACATGCTATCAAAAGGGTCCTGTGTTCCTCATGCATTATCGATCATCATGCATGTGTTCACTCAAACCAATAAATACATTGAGGGAGTCTTATTATTTTCTCTTTGATGCATCGCCACCCCTTAGGCTAGGCTAGATAGGTTTAATTTTCTTGCACTTTAGTGCTTTCCTTTACTTTTTATTACATTTTACTACTTTTTGCAATTAGTTGTATGTCTCATTTTTTTTTCTTTTTCCCACTTTAAGGTAGCCTAGGCTAGGAGTAGAGTAGAATAGTGGGAGTAGAATTATGAGTGCCAAATAAAAATATAGAAGCAAGGAACCAACCTTGGGTAAAAAATTGTATGATTTGTTTGGTGGGATTTGCATCCTATGCTTCCTTGGACTTCCTAGGATTGGTGCCCTTGCATGAGGTGTAAGGCATCTGATGCACCTGCTCCATCAAGGTGCTGATAGACATGGAGGCCATAACCATAGAGGGTTATAACATTTAAGGAGTGCAGGGGGTCATTTTCAGCCCCCCAACAAGGACACAACTAAAAAAAAATTTAAATATCAATTCTTAACTAGTGAATATCTGGCTAGTGCTACAAGGCAATTCAAAAAGTTTGCTTCACATGGGGAAATAATGTCATTGAGTTAAAATATAATATTATATATGAACTAGGGAAAATACCAAGAAATAAAATATGCTAGAGGTGTTATCTTTGTCTAGGTAGAAATATTTACTATAAGAAGCCCTAAAGGAGTAAAAGTAAAGTTATGTGAAAGCAAGAAAAACTACTCAAAAGTAGGTTCAATCAAAGCAAAACAAACAACAAAATACAAAGCCTAAGAACTTGTCTATAGTCAAATGGACTTGGCCAACATTTTAGATGCTCTAAAACTAAAGAGAATGAAACCACCATTATCCTACATTACCTTAAGTATTGAAGAACACTTCCTATGTAGTTGCATAGTGGACTCAAGAGTAGCAATGATTATCATGCCTAAAGTTGTTTATGAAGAAATGTGTCTCCCCTATAGTAAAACCACCAAAGGTCCAATACAAATGAAAAAAATAGAGTGAATGTTATTGGGATTCTAAAATCCTGAGTAATGATAGTAACTAAACTCTTAGAACTAATGATTGGTAGGAAATGATTGTGGTAGACCTCCTACCATATTTTGGGATGCAACTATCATGGAAGTGGATAACAAAACTATTTGGGGATGAATACCTAGTTATTGAATACACTTATATGAAATTTCCTAAGGATAGAAGAAATGTAATTACAAAAATAACACCTTGCAATTATCTTCTTCATAATCTAGACGGAGATAGGAGTGTCAATTGGAATAAGTTGCCTAAATTTATAAATGAATAATTAGATGATGGCAAGCTTATCTTTGAAAGGGATATGATAATTGGAATATTGTAAGAAGATGAAAATATGATCAAAATAAAGCATTTTAGGAAGCAAAGTTAATAAATTATGTAATATCCAAAGAGCCAAGCAACATTCCATCCCTAACTAGAAAACAAGCCCAAGGGTTTAGAGGGTCATTGGAAATATATTTTGATGGGGCTCAAACCACATATGGAGTAGGTGTAAAATTATAAATTATAATTGTTTAGGGTGAAAAAATAGGTTATGCATATAGATTATTTTTCCATTGCACTAATAACATGGTTGAATATGAAGTTTTATGTGTTGTGTTAAGAAAAATAAAAAACTTGACATTAAAAACTTGAAGATTTTTTGGTGATTCTAAGTTAGTTATTAAGTAAATTCAATATGTATTACCAATAATAAATAATTAAACGCATATAAAAATTATGTATAGGAGCTACTTGAAATATTAAATGCGTATGAAATAATGCCAACATTGAAAGAACATAATGTAAGGGTTAATGATTTAGCTTCCATGGTTGTCAAGTTTGATCTAGTTGTAGATATCTAGAGTAGTTCAAAGGAGTTTAAAATTATTTTTAGATTGTTAGTTTGAGATAACTTAGATCACTATTAGGTGTTTAATATTAATGAGCATATAATTGAGTTCATGATTAGAGCAACCTAATATTTTAAGGTAAAACATATATGGAGAAGATATTAAGGATGGTGTAGTAGAGTTAAAAATTAACAAGCTACCCCTAGGCCTAAGCACCCTATAAATAATTTTCAATAGAGATGATAGTGCCATAATGTCATTCATCAAAGTCAATCCTTCTTCCTACCAACTAGTTTACATTATTGTGTTGAAAGTGTAATATGATTTATGACCAAGGTCGACATCATATGATGCAATATTGGATAGGCCTAAGGGCAATCATTTTACAATGAAGTAAATTTATTGTAATATTTTATTTTGTAATCCTTATGGGATATAATTAACCATGTTATGGTCAAACCCATCTTATGAACTTATAATTAATCTCAAATCCTTTCTTGTTATGTCAGCTTAAGGTTAAGGTCATTTATGTATTTAGGGTTTTTGGTATTGATATAAATACTCCCTCCACTCCATCATTTAAATATTAGAGTGTTGTGATTCTTCTCCATAGATAATATAGTGATTGTTTATGGTGTCTACAAGCATCCCACAATCATTCTGTATCTTTTATTTTCTTTCATCCTTTTACACTTTTTGTATAATATTTGAAAGGTTGGATTGCTTTTGTTCATTTTTAGAGAATATTATGAATTCCAACATATTGAAGGGAAAAGTCTAGTATTGGAAAAATAATGCATAGAAGGAGGAAGAAGAGGAGGTATATTCAAAGAATTGTGTTTAAAGTATAAAAATGGCATTGCATGGGGTATTAAGACCTCAAAAAGTATAAGATATAAAAATAATTGAACACCCAATTGGTCTCAAACTTGGGTCTAGATCATTTCCATAGAAACAAAGATCCATCGATCGAAAACTAGATGTAGTTATGAAGAAAGAGCTACTCAAGTTGCTTCAAGGTTAAATTATATCTCCAATTAAGCACTTGACATGTATTGAAAACTTATTTCTTATATGAAAAAGGAATGAGGTCATTCATTTATGTGTTGAATTTTAAAATATAAATAGAGATTCTCTCAAAGATCATTACCCATTGGTATCCATGGGATAAATATTGTAGAAGGTGGATGGGTCATAGATGATGTCAATTCTTTATGGTTTCTTAGGATTTAATAAAATTTAGGTCAAAGATGATGATCAATACAAAACCAACATTTATGACCAAATGGGGTATATTTGCCTATCAAAGAAGGCTTGTTGGTTTATCAAACATAGGGCCACTTTCTAAAGAGCAAAGAGTATTACATTTGCTTGATTGATGAGATCATACTTATCTACTTGGATGTTTTCATTGTATCCTCCAAGATGGAAACAAGCACATAGAATATCTAGAAGTTGTTTTCAAACAATACTAAGAGTATGGAATATATCTAAATCCTAAGAAATCCACCTTCTTTGTTGAGAAAGGGAAATTGTTGGAACAAATGGTATTTAAAAAAAATATTTGCAATTGATCATGATGGAATTAAGGCTATTCAAAAATTACCTTTACCACCTTCTATGAAGGGGATCAAGTATTTCCTAGGTTACATCTGATTCATGGTCAAGTTTATCATATATGTTATTGATTTGTAAGACTAGTCACAAAGATGATAAAGAAAGACACCAACTTTATGTGTACCAAAGAGGTAAAAAAATATTGTTAAGGTATCAAATATGCAATTACCAAATCCCCAATGCTAGTTAATCCAAATTTCTCCAAATACTTTAGATTATGTATCTAGTATTGACATAAGCGTTCTAGTAGTTCTAACATAAAAGAACGACAAGGATGCAAAACATTTCTTTCACATAGCATATACTACATAATTATGAGGAAATATATACATTCATTGAAAAACATATATTTGCTATGATGAACGCTCTAAAGAAAGTTAATATATTACCTTTATCAAAGTAAAACAATAATATTTGTAGTGCATCCTGATGTTATGTCTGATGTATTACATGGAGAGCAAGGAGAAAAGAGAGACAAATGGATCAAAAAGATCCAAGAATTTGATATAAAAATTAAAACCACCAAGATAGTAAGAGGGAGATCTTTGTGTGAAAATCTAACAAAGTCTCATGTCGGTGAACAGGTATTTTTAGAAGAAGTTTAGTAACCTAAGGAGCAAATTGATGACCAAGTTGAATGGATGGGTGATATCAGAAAATACATGGAGACAATATATATTTCAAGAAGTAGGATACTTAAATAAATAAAATGTTTCAATTAGAAGACCATCAATTATACTCTTCTTGAGGTAGTTATATTCTACAAAGGATATGATGGTATGCTTATGAGATGTATTAAATAGATGTAAAATATTTACTATGAGAATACTATGATGAAGGTGGCCACTACTCAATCCATATAATAATGCATAAATATTTGATGGTAGATATTATTGGCCTACCATTTTATTAAAATTTTGATGAGTGAAAGAGTGCAAAACCTATTGTATGTGCATGGGACAAAAAAAAAGGGCACCAATGTTGTTATAGCTTGTAATTGTAACAAAACATTTTCAATAATAAGAGTTAGATTTTATTAAAAAAATAAACCTATCTAAGCCACAAATGGATCTTAACTATAAGTGACGATTTTACTATGCAATTCTAATTAAAGTTTCTAATCAAGAAATGATTAAACAACTTCTAGAAGATATTAGTAAAAGGTATGTCACTCCATCAATGATGATCACTAATAACGCCATGGCATTTAAAGGGCAAAATCAATTCAATTTTTGTATTGGAATAGGGGTTTATTTGAAACCCTCCTTTAATTATTACCCCCAAGAAAATAACTTGACAAAATCTATGAACAAGAATGTTGTTTGAAGTTTGAAGAGAATAATTATTTAATTATAAATAAATTGATATACTAACTTGGAAAACCTTTGTACCCATGTGTTGTAGGTGAATTGGAGAGGGTGGGGATATCCTCCAAGGGAGGTCCCTGGTTCAGATTCCACCCTACCAAATGCACAACGGGTGCCCAAAATCCAGTTGATCATGCTGGTGCGATCAGGGCCAGATGTGATTTTGGTGGTGTAGAACCCCTTGGTCATGGTTTCTCAGACCAAGGTGGCCTTGCAAGGGTTTTTTTGCTAAATTCAAAAACAAAAATGGAAAACCTTTTTTTTGTGGATAGGATGACCCCAAAAGCATCCATTGGCACCTCGCCATACAAAATTGTATTTGGAAAAGAGGTTGTGTTACCAATTAATGTTTAGCTCCCTTTTCTCCTCAATAGATATAATAGGAAGATACAAGTATCATGTCAATGCAAGTTAAGATAAATTTCCTATAATTTTTTCCACCACCAAAAAACCATGAAATGATGGTTCAATAAAAGGGCAATAAATTTGGATTTCAAATAAGGTACCCTTGTCCTCAAATGAGACGAATATTGAGCTAAGACCCAAAAGCATGACAAGTTTGACTCGTTGTGGAGTGGACTTACCAAGTTGGTAATATAAAATAAGCTAATGTGTATAAGTTGGTAAATATCAAAGGAAAACCATTGCCTATTTTAGTAAATAGGCAAAACTTAAGGCACTTACAATCATAGTATGCATATAGTTATATATCTTATTTTATTTTCTTTTTTGATTTTACATGGTGGAATCGATAGCCACCATAATGATCCGAGTGTATTGTACACCTCTATGACCACCATAATATTTCACATTGTCCACCTTGAAAGCCACCATATAGTACTCTGCATAGTCCACCCTTATAACCATCATGCCACATTCATTTAAAACCTTTTACTCCGCTAAAAGCACTAGGAAAGGGACAAGCATTTAGTCCGACAAGGCCCAAGATTTGAACATTGGGTGTTCGTCCCTCTTATGGATTTTGCTGCACCAATTGGTCTACATCTCCAACCTCTATATATCTTCTTTGTATTTTCTAAAATTTCTATTTGTTACCTTCCCTTTCATGAAAATAGTATCTTGTTTCTCATGTGGATAAAAATCTTGAAAAGGACATTTGAACATGCCACTTTTCTTTCATCCTTTTCTTATAAGAAATTTAAAATCTTCAAGAGTTAAAAAATAAAATACTAAGTGAGAAAATAATGATACACATCATCTTGTAAAAATTCTCTCTCTCTCCAATGACAAAAGATAAAAAATTTTGAAAGTGAAGGAAGAACTATTTGCTCTTTTCTAGGAGAATGGATTGCTTACCTTAGACCAAAAGGGTATAGGGAAAAAGAATAATCAATAATTTCCATAAAGAGTGAATCACTAGAATCCATAAGAAAGAATTACTCTATTACATTTCAACAAATACAAATAAAAAGTGAAGTTTTTAAATTAACCAAGAGGGTAGTTTGCTCTCATCCAACTAAGTAAATTTTTCTTGGTGTGCCATAAATGCAAAAGTAGGGTTGGTGGAACTTGGGGGGTTAACCTCTTGTATGGCCACTTTCTCCTTATTTTTATAGTAGTGAAAGAGTAGTAAGTGGCTAGATCAAAATTTAACCCATTTTACATCCACCCATTTCACTATCAAAAGGTTGAATTATCAATAATTTGCCATGGATTTCACCATAAAGAAATAAGCCATGATTTACATTTTAAAAAATGCGTCTAGAGATGGATTTTAATATAAAAATAAAAAGCAAGCCAACCCCATTCAATGGTGGCCTTCCCTACTATCTCCTTAAAAATATTTAATGTTGCCTATCGGTTGAACCTTGTGCCCTATGAATTGTGTATCAAATTGATTAGAAGAATGATATTTTTTTGCTTTTTATCATAGGTACTAGCTTGATCAAGAGGTGTGCATGATAAAATATAATAAAATGGTGAAGTCACTTGGTGAGTGAATCACTCTCTTCACCTAAGGTAAATTATCCCAAGAAAGAAGGCATACAAAATAATAATAAATGTTCTCAAGTTCTAAAGCAAATTGCTTCTTAGAGGATAGAGTGTATTGTCCTACTTCCCTAGAAAAGAAATTAATTACCAAGGCAAGTAGAAGTTGATCACTCATTTAGTATAAAATTTTAAGAGAGTAAATCACTTTCTCCATAACTTAGCAAATTTCTATAAAGTAGAAAGATTTTTTTTACAACTAAAATGGAAACTATTGGAGCATCCAATAGTGGTGTAGTATAAGAAGTGACACCAATAGATCCCCTACCATTATTGCCTTGAATAAATAGAGGGAGGGCCATCATGAAGTAAACAACTAGTAGGACGAGTAGGACATTTTGTAACAAAAGAGTTTAAGAAGAGAAAGAGATCAATAAAATAGATGTTTAAGGATCCATCTAACAAGGTTGTCAAGGAGAAATTAAAAAACACACTTGGTGATGTGAGGAAGAAAGCGATAAGAAGATTTTATGATGGGATTGGGTAGAGAGTCATGCAACATAAGTTGTATTTGGACTTTGGGGTTGGGATCCTAATATCATGAATTTAGGACTACCATGAGATCATTGAAATCATAGTAATGAGAGGAAATTTAAATATTCAACAATGTTGAGAATATAAGTGTCATGACCCTCCTAGATGGACCTTTTGACCTGGAAAGCACGTATTAATTAATGATGCTTTAATACTTGATCTTGTGCAATTAAGCAGTTATGCAATGTTAGTAGATATTGAAGAGTATGATACTGCTAACAAATTGCCAATGTGTAGGATCAGGTACACTCATAAGTGGAAGAAGTTGAGTCATCCACCGAAGGTGAGGGTACTTGAGGTTGGGGAAATGATGAGAAGGCAAATAAGAGGTAACAAGGATGGATACCTTCATATAGGCATGCATTCGTTTTAGGGATAATCATCAATAGATAGCCACCTTGAGCCCCAAACTGATAGCCTAGTAGCTATCGTAAGTTCTAGAGGCTAAGACAAGTGACTAAATTGATGAAAAGACTCCCTCTTTGTCTGTTGCACATGCTTGATTTATCTTTTACTTCAGCACTATTGCCTTAATAATTTGGGAAGTGTGAATGGATAAGTTATCTCCATTAATCCTTGTGTGCTCTGGTAAATAGAATGATAAAGAGATCTAATTTTAAATAAATAGTTGATTTATTTTAGAATGATAAAGAGATTTAATTTTAAATAAATAATTGATTTATTTTAGAATGATAAAGAGATTTAATTTTAAATAAATAGTTGATTTATTTTAAAATGATAAAGAGATTTCATTTTAAATAAATAGTTGATTTATTTCAGAATGATAAAGAGATTTCATTTTAAATAAATAGTTGATTGCTTTAGAATGAAAAGAGACCTCTTTATAAATAAACAATTGATATACTTTAAAACAATAAAGAGATTGTTTTATAATAAAGGAATTTGATTCAAATAAGTTGTTTTATGTTAAGTGATAAAAGAATATTCAGTTTAAACACATAACTATCCTATTTGAAATGATAAATGAAATTCATTTAACTTAATTTAATTATAAAAAACTTCTATTAAAATGATGATGAGCATTCATTTAAACTAAGTATTAAAGTTCTACCTAGTTGATAATTGAAATTTATCTTATCTACTTTTGAAAAGCTCTTTAAGCAATTTAATAAGAGCGGCTGGGTGAGCAATAAGTAAGATCACTTTAAGGATCCATAGAATTGGATTCTTGAGCCTATCTTTCTTGAGATTTCGACCAAGGTGGCAAGGCGAAGCTTCCTATCAAGTATGGGAGGGATGGTTTCATTACATACTAAGCTTTGGGAGTGAGAAAATAAAATAATTCTTTAAGCCAAAGGACGATCGGTAGCTACGTATGGGAGAGGGAAGTAATGGCAGGCGGTTGAGCTTTAATAAGAAGATAAGACTGCCAAGTGGATAAGGGGAGAGACTCCCTAAAGAGGAAAAGAGATGGATATAGATGCATACAAGGAAGAGGTAAAAAAACTAGGAGGATAACCCTAAACATACTGTGGAAAATGAGTGAACAATACAGATGTCTTGGAATTCTCTGGCATGTATTACCAAAGTGGTCGTATTAGAATATGTTGGCAAACAATATCAGGTGGTTTACCTTCCTTTTGATTGTCCTTTAAAGAAAAAGAAACTGGTTACAATCCCCATGGCCATGGATGTGGCTGGTCTGTTGTTGTTCCTTGAAACTATAAATGGACTATCCATGTTTACGTCGTAGCTCCTTGAGTTGGTTTTCCATGTTTTTCTCTTCATATACAACATGGGTGTGTTTGGAAAAAACTTTGTAGGAGGCATGTTGTAAACCCACACTCCTCATAACATTTCTTGGATTCGTATCCCCTAGTCAAACCATAAGAGTTAATATTATGGTAACCTCTGATAGATGCCCTCATCACTTGTTGTTAAGGTATTGTGTACCTCTCAATGTTTATCCCTTTTGAGGTTGATGAGATATCACATACGTATTTATTTTCATCACCTGTTGACCAAATTCCTCTCTATTTTACCAAGCATCACTATGGTGGTCGTGGAGCACACCCATTTTTAAAGGGGCACCTTCTGTGTTCTGGCTGGTGGGGCACTTCGCTGTTAATACCGTCATGACTAGTAATGCAACTCTATATTACCTCCAGTCATCCTAGAGTTTGCAGATATAAGCCTTAGTTTTGAGCGCATATCCTTTTGGTAGCTTCTAGGCTACCCTTTCCTAAACTTTATAACAACCCTCCCTTGTCGAGAGGCCTTGGTTGTTCTTCCATGGACATCGGGTGGAGTTTCTACGTATTGTGTTGAGCAAACAAATAATCCTATGTTGACCAATTATAGTTTAATTAAATAATAAGTTTTTTAAAGCAAAGGTTAAACCAAAGAGTAGATGTTTGATTTGCTAAATGGAAGTCTTGATTATGTTAAATAGAAGTTTATTTAAATAATCGGATTTAGAGTAAATAAATAAATAAAGGGTTTCATAGATTAACGTAAGGGAAGCTTTGATTGTGAAATAAATGGATGTTGGATTCATTTATAAATTGAAGTTATAGGGATTTGATTTAAAAAATAAATAAATAAAGGGTTTCATAGATTAAAGTAAGGGAAGCTTTTATTGTGAAATAAAAGGATGTTGGATTTATTTTTAAATTGAAGTTATGGGGCTTTGATTTAGTAAATAAATAAATAAAGGGTTTCATAGATTAAAGTAAGGGAAGCTTTGATTGTGAAATAAAATAATGTTGGATTTATTTTTAAATTGAAGTTATGGGGCTTTGATTTAGTAAATAAATAAATAAAGGGTTTCATAGATTAAAGTAAGGGAAGCTTTGATTTGTGAAATAAAGGAATGTTGGATTCATTGTTTTAATTAAAGTAGTGAAAGCTTTAATTTGGCAAATGAAAGAAAGGTTTATTTGTAAACTAAGGGTATGGGACTTTGGTTTATGAAATGGTCGAGAAGAGATTTATTGTTTTAATCAAAGTAGTGAAAGCTTTAATTTAGCAAATGAAAGAAAATTTTATTTGTAAACTAAGGGTATGCTTTGGTTTATTTTTTTTTGTGGAAACCATCCCAGAAGGGATGCCACTTTCGGGTAAGACCCAAGGAGGCAGGGGTATCTATTCCACCAAGATCACCTAGGGCTCGCACCTGGCCTACCACCTTTGACATACTCAAGGAGCAAACAAACACACAATAAGATTACAAAAATAATAAATAAATAAAAATAAAAATAATAAAATAAAATAAAAAAACCATAACACAAACCACATAGAAAAAACACAAGAACAACATAACAAAACACAAACATGACAAAACCACAGAATGCTACAAAGACAACCAACAAAAACATGAGAAACAAAAACAACCAAAACCTAAAAAAAAAACCAACAACGGACAATAAACAAAAACAAAAAACATAGAAAACGCTCACACACAAAAACACGAATTAACACAAACATACAAAAACATGAATTAATACAAACATACAAAAACACAAGAACAAGAACAACAAAAACACAAGAACAATAACAAAAAACACAAAACAAAAAAAACACAAGAACAACAAAAACACAAGAACAACAAAAAACAACACAAAAAACACAAAAAAAAAACAAAACAAAAAAACACACCTAAAAAAACTAAACAAAAAAAAAGAAAAAAGAAAAAAGAAAAAAGAAAAAAATTGAACACAACAATGACCTTTCTAGACCAAAAGACTTTTAAGGCAATAATCAACAAAGGAAACAAAAGAAAGAATAGTTTGAGCTAGGGAACTAAAATACCTTGACCAAACCAAAGAGAAGCAAAGATAAAGCAAGAAGAAACTAGGTACCTCCAGAACTAGAGCCATCCAAAGAAATGATAGAAAGAAGAGCTTTCCCTTATTTGCGAAGCCCACCATCTAGGAGGATGGACATGGCAAGTAAGATAACCTTTGTCCAATTCCCAATTAGCTAAAGCATAAGCACTCTTGTTTTGATCTCTGGCCACATGATTGTAAACAAATTTTAAAAATCCCATCTGGATTAATTGAATCTTCTCAATAATTCTTTTTATTCTCCAATCAACCCTATGATTCTTAGAAGGAGTCTTCAAAATATTAATCATGAGGTGAGAGTCAAAATCAACTAGCACCTTTTCCCATCGAACCTTAGTAGCATCTTGAAGGCCTTTGAGGATACCATACCCCTCAACAAGGTTATTGGAAAGAATTCCCAAATTCTCAGCAAAAGTAAAAACCAGGGAGTCATCTAAAAGTCTACCAATTCCTCTTGCACTAGAATTTCCAGGGTTCCCTCTAGAGGCTCCATCAGTATTGACTTTTCCAAAATCCTTATGAGGAGGTTGCCAATTTCTTGTCCTAACCATATTACAATTACTCACATTCCCTTTAAGATGGTTGCATTTAGAAGAGTTAATATTCAATATTTGCATCACTTGATCCCATCTTTGATGGGATTTTTGGGAGTGATTAAGGAGTTGTTGGACTGCTTCAACTAAGTTGGCAATGGTATTCTGCCAAATATAGTGAATATCCTTCCTATCTTGATTAAAAATTTGGCTGTTCCTTTCATTCCAGATATTCCAAAGAAGAATGGTAGAACCCATCTAAACTAACTGCCTGATAAAATGATCAACACGCTCTTGATTAGGCCAATTCCTCAAAAGATGTTCAAAAGTTAAAAAATGGACCATTGTAAGCCAAGTAAAGTGGCCATTCTCCTCCATAGCTCAGAGGCTAAAGTACACTCAATAAAAATATGGTTGGGAGTTTCCTCATTCTCTCCAAACATTTCACATCTAAAAGGTCCATGAAAACCACACTTCATAAGTTTCTCAATAGTAAGCACCCTATGATGCAATAAAAGAAAAGTAAAGAACCTCACCTTAGGCCAGAGCTTTTGAGCCCACAATTGAGATAAAATGTCAACTGATTGGTTGGGACTATTATGGCATAAGGTCAAATAACCTTGAGCAACTGAATACTCACCCTTAGTAGTTTTGTTCCATCCAAAACAATATTTTTCATGGGACCAAGAGAGAGATCTCATATGAAGGATGCCTTGGATATATTGTCTTTGCCTTTCTGGAATTTGAATAGACCAGTCCTCAATAGGGATCCAATATCTACCAACATTTAAATTACCAGTATGGTACTGACAGTAATTAGCCACCTTTATCTAGTTAGCTTGATGAAGCTCCTCCATCCAAAGCCTCCAATCGGGAAACTGAGTTATCAAAGGCTTGTGACCATCCCAAGAATCTATCCAAAATTTTCTTATTTACCATTATGAATAATCCAAAATAAATTTATCTTTATCAAATCCTCACCAGTCTTAAGAACTACTAAAATAGGAGAACCTTTGGTAGGCAATTGATAGCGAACAAAATCTTTAGGACTTTTGTTCTCAACATATTTAGCACAAAGATTATTTGCCCAAAGAGCATTGGGGTTATGCAACATACTCCAATATAATTTAGCAGCTAAAGATTTATTGTTATTAATAGATTACTAGAATCCTAACCCCCTTCATTCTTAGGAAGACATAAAGTGTCCCATTTCACCAAGGCCCATTTTCTTTTCTCCTTAGTACCACTCTAGAGGAACCAATGACTGATTTGATCCAGTTCTCGAAGAAAAACCTTTGGGATATTCAAAATGATAGAAACATAAATAGGAATAGCTTGAAGGACTGATTTTACCAAGGTGATTCTACCCCCAAAAGAAAGCCACCTATTGGTCCACTTTCCAATTTTCTTCTTGACTTTGTCCAACAACCAATTCAATTTTTTTTTTTGCATTTGAATATTGATGGGAATACCTAAATAAGTGATTGGAAGGGAGGTCTTATTATATCTTAATTTATCCAATACCATGGATTCCTGTATGGTAGAGCAGTGAAAGAAAATGACTTTAGATTTATCTTCATTGATCAATTGCCTAGTAGCCTTAAACAAACAGCTAGTGATTTGCTTAATATTAGAAGCTTTATTAATTGTAGCTTTACCTAAAAGAGTAGTCATCAACAAATTGAAGATGAGATATAGGTCTAGTTCCATGAACAATGGTAACTCCCTCAAGGGTTTTGTTTTCTCTCTTTTTGGTTATAGTCCTACCCAAGCATTCAACAAGAATGATGAATATATAGGGGATGGCGGGTCACCTTGTCTAATACCTCTAGAAGCTGGGAACATCTGAGAAGGCTTACCATTGATAAGAACTAAGAAGGAAACTAAAGATATACATCCCATAATCCAATCCATCCAATCCTAAGAGAAATCAAATTGCCTCAAAACTTTGATAAGGAAGTGCCAATCCACTCTATCATAAGCTTTGGATAAGTCTAACCGAATGAACATGGAAGGAGATTTTTTCATATCCATGGAATGGATGTCTTCCTAAGCAAGAACTATCTCATCTACTATTTGATGCCCTTCCACATAAACCCCTTATTTAGGGGAAATAATCTTATGCAAAAGAGGATTCAACCTTTCTACCATGATGTTAGTAATGATTTTGAGAAGAACATTACATAAAACAATAGATCTAAAAGTTAAGATATGATCAACCTCTTGAGATTTTGGAACAAGAGTAATATAAGTTTTATTGATAACCTTCAAATTTTCTTTGGATTTCCTGGCTTCTTCCACCACCTCTAATAAATTAGCATGAAGGAAATTCCAGAACTCTTGGTAGAACTCAATGGAAAAACCATCAAGACCTATGGTTTTCCCTTTTTACATTTTAAAAACTACCTGTTGAAGCTCATTGATAGTAATAGGAGCAATCAAAATAGAGTTCTTCTCAGAAGTGATAAGATAAGGGATTACTTGAAGAACATTTTTTTGAGAAGCTGAGTCAAGAGGAGTAGCAACAAAAATATTGGAAAAGTAATCGACAACAATAGAGTTCATGCCATCCCAAGTGTAGACAACATCTCTAGAATCTAACTTTAGAGAAGAAATACAGTTGTGAGATATTCGAGCTAGAAGAGATTTGTGGAAGAAATTTATGTTTTGATCTCCTTCTTTGAGCCATTGAATTCTATATTTTTGATTCCATAAAAGTTCTTCTCTTTTTTTCCCATTCCTCTAACTGAGTTGTGAGTTTAATTTCATCTGCACTTCTACTCTCTGTGAGGCCATCTAAACGGATTTTCTTATTCAATTTTTCAAGTTGAGCAATAACTCCATGTTTTTTTTAACATCCCCAAACTCCTTCCAGTTCCAAGTCTTGATTTTGGATTTAATGTATTGTAGTATTTTGGCAAAATAGAACATTTTAGTCCCATACCTAGGCTTACATTTCTTCCACTATTGTTGCATACGAGGTATAAAGGAACTGTCTCTGAGCCACATTAATTAAAAACAAAAAGGAGAGAAACTTGTATTGGTTTTCCACATTTCCACCATGAATGGCCAGTGATTTGAACCAATATTGTTAAGAGTCTTCACTTTAGGAGTGTGACCATGGATTAATAATTTTTTTAGAGAGCAAAAACCTATCCAATCTCTCCATTATACAAGCTAAGCCTTACCTTTTGTTAGACCAATTCATAAGGCCATTATATGGTTGGATGTCCACAAGATGGAGGTTTGCAATATATTCGCTCATGAGGTCAATGCTTCTATCTAAATTTGTATTTGCCCCCATTTTATTATCCAGAGAGAGGATGGTATTGAAATATCCTCTGATAAATATCCAAGCTTAAGGAAAATGAGAGATAATATAAGTTATATCCTTCCACTATCTTCTTTTTTTCTCCAAAGTAGTCGGAGCATAAATAGTAATGCAAAGATTAATTTGGTTGGAATGTCTACTTTGAATAGCTATAGCCAAAAGACCCCAACTGCCAACCATATGCTAAATAACTACCTCTTTTGGGTCCCAAAGACAAGCAATGCCACCAGAAGTCCCCTGGGAACTGAGGGAAACCACTTTTCTAGCTGGCCAAATTTTACTAGAAATTGAGTCCATATCCTCTATTGACATCTTCGTTTCTTGAAGGAAAACAAGATGTGGATGATTTATTTGAATCATTATTCTAATTTCATTTTGTTTTGAAAGACTCCCTTTGAGTCCTCTAATATTCCAAGTGATGATCTTCATTAATACCAGGGCTAAAAAAGTTGGGAAGGGAATTAATCTTACCTTCCTCTACAAGATTTTCACCTTCTTTTACCATATATTGATTGGTATTATGACCTGCCTTTTGATTAGAATCCATCTTTAGTTTTTTTCCTTATTTCTTGACTTACTGCAATTGAATATGAGATGGCTTCTAACCTAGAATAATGCTCGTACACAACCAAAATGTTACTATAAGGTTCAACATAGTCTATATTGGGACTTGTATTATTTGAAGTTTTGACATTTAAAAGATTGTTTTTCTTGTGTAAATTTTCTCTTTTTTTTTCTATTGAAAACCTTTGATTTGTTGGTTTGTCTTCGAGTTCTTCTCTTCATATTTAAATTGTGTTTCTAAGATTTTTGTTTCCATTATTTCCTCTTCCTCACTTGGGACATCATTTGTGGAAAGGATTTCAAACATATTAGTAGAAGACTTTGATTGATCCTTCATAACTATTTTTTCTGAGTGTTCTTCTTCTTAGGCATTTGGAAACCTGCTAAGTTTATATCTTCTTTCTTTTGATTAGGAATTTTATTTGGGCAAGCACTAGCCAAATGACCATATTCATGGCAAATTCTACAACAAAAAGTAATGTTCTCATAGTCCACTACTTGCTCCCAAGTGTCTTCCCCAAATTGTAATATGATATTTTTAGGTAGGGGTTTGTCAAAATCCATTAAAACACAAATTCGAGAATAAATAATATGTTCAAAATTTTGAGTACAATCAATAGTAATCATAAAAGTTCCTAAACAGTTTCCAATTGAAGAAAAAATAGTAGGATTCCAAAATTCAATAGGGATGCCAAAGGGTCTAACCCACACGGGAGCTGTAAAAAGCATCTCTTCTTTAGATTTAAATTTAGTATGCTAGGGCTTCATGAAAAGCCCTGCCTTACCAAATAACTAGGGACCCCCTTGAAAATTTTTCTCTCTATCTTCATTATTAGCAAATAAAACAAGAAAATAATCATTTTGATAATAGAGATTTGTAACTCACCTTATGTTTTCCAGCTTTTTGTAACCCAAACTTTGAAAGTAGATAGGCTTGGGAAAAAACCCACGAACCGACAAATTAGTCCTCTTTTTTTATAGATTTTCAATGCCAATCTGAATGTTACCCATATCAAGATTAAAAATAGGAGTTCCATCAGCTGCTTTAAGACAACCTGACTCCATTTTCCTAGGATCAATCTTAGGCATTCTTAGAGGTTTATGGGAAGCCCTAAGATTAATATTAGCATTGGGATGAGGCTGTCCACCATGGAGGGCATCCCTAAAATTCATTTTTGGGACCAAGTCTTCAAAATTCTTATCCTTGACAGGGGTTTTCGTAGTAGATTTATTTTGTGGGTGCACCTTAGCACCAGATTCACTTGAGATCTGAGCCTTTTTTTGATCAGATGCTTGAAACTTGTTTTGTGATCTATTTAATATTTGCCCTAGACATCATGAAAAGGTATGGTTTTCACTTCTATTTTGTGCAACAAATTGGAAGTCGTTGTCACTCAAGTTCACAACATGATATGTTGAAAGACAGATTTCTAACCCATAATTTGGTTTATGAAATGAACGAGAAGAGATTTATTGTTTTAATTAAAGTAGTGAAAGCTTTAATTTGGAAAATAAATGAAAATATTGCTTTATAATATTGAAGGAACCTAGATTATTTGGCAATTAAGGGTATGGGACTTTAATTGTTGAATAAGGGTTGAGTCATTTATTGCAAGTAAAGCCTATGATCTAGATGTATTTTTGAAAGACTCTCATAGGAAGATGAGAGGAAAAATAGAAAGAGTAGTTTCTATGATATCAACTATGCATTAGATAGTTGAATTGCTTGGTTTGATTGTATAGTTACAATTTGGCAATGAAATGAGTAAATGCATTTAGAAGCATGTCTATCCTGAACTATGAGTGTCCTGATCCCCTACTATCCTCACTTGATCGATGGAAGAGTGGGAGGACCAAAGTTACAGATGGACCAATGCACAAGTTTTCTCTCTACTTTACATCTTGTTTATTTATGCTAATAGATTAGATTTGTGGGGATATTTCCCTGATGAAATTGATGTAATGTATTGTTTTAGGGTATGGAGGTTTTACCATACACACTTATGTAATAAATGATCAATGTGGCAAATGCACCTTTGTATTCTATTTGATTTATTGTGAATGTATCTAAATCATTTCTATTGCATGTTTATTCTTTAATTATTGTTCTATGTTTCTAGTTATCTTTTGCATGTTTAATGAATTATGTTTTGTTAGATTTAGTATCTAGATCTATCTTTTATTTTCTTGTTTGAATAACTTTTATAAGAATTGAGTAGTAAGTTCTAGGGTGAACTTAGAGGATAACCTAAGGGCTTGAGACCCCCTTAGGGAGAATGGTAACTAGGTTTATAGAAGATCATACCTGAGTTAAGATAGCTTGTTAGAGGACAATATTGATAGCTTAACTCATAGTACATGTAGCATACCTATGCATAATGGCTTGCATAGAATATGGAGATGTGTGTACACCTTCTAATGATTGAGGGTGATAAGTCTAGCTCATCAAGGATGATGAGATGGATGGACTTATGTGCATAACATGAGATATGCCTATGTAGAAGGGACTTGTGTGAGGGGAATCTTATGTGGTATAGTTCTTGAGAAACTTAGGGGTTTTGTTAAACATTAAGTTGATCTAAGGTTGGTTAGGGGTTTATGAATCCCTCTCCTTAGTAAAAAAAAATTCTTTCTATTTTTGTGTGTTTTCTTATTTCTTGATTTTAGGGTCATTACATTTGGTATCAGAGCTCTAGGTACGAGGGTATAGAGCTTCTTATGTGCTAAAAGAGATTTGGATGTCTCCAATGAAGGCTTGCTTAAGTTTAAGCTAAAGCTGGGATGACCTAGAGTCTCTGCTTATTAGAATCTAATGGAGTTGATCCCAAGGGTAGATGAATGTTACGATACCTCAGTATGGGCTTTGGTATTAATGATACATCATAATCTTGGAATATTATCCTAGTTAGATTACTAATGTTTTGGCAAGGACTCTGTATTGTGGTTTGAATTAGTGATTCAGTTTAAGATGAAGTTGTAACCTAATTCTTTTCTTGGTTGAAACCAGGTCAAGATGCCACCTAAGGCTAGAAGAGAGAGGCCTACACCTAGGCAAACTCGACAAAGTAATGTCGAAGAAGGGATCCAGAATGAGGATCCAAAAAATCCCAATAAGGGAATGGAAGATCTCATTACTACATTTACCACCATGGAAGGAGAAATAAAGCAGCAAGGGGAACTAATAGACTAGTAGAGAGAACAATTGAATCAATGTAAATTGATGAACAAATACTTTTTAGCAAGTCTACTAAAAGATCACCAACAACCCCAAAGAGAGAGGGTAAGTGATGGCTTCCTAAAGTAGAAAAACCAATGTAAGGATCGGGTATCAACCAAAACTAGCTATTGATGTTGGTCCAATAAAATAGAAATCTCCTCAGCATACCCTCAAAAAAATATAGAAACAACCAAAGACACCCCGAGTGGGGCAAATTGGGAGGTAGACTAAAAAATCCTGTAGGTCCCCATTTGAAGGTTGTTATGTATGTGGGGGATCACATTATGCAGTCAACTACCCAAGTAGAGAGGCACTAAGCCTCCGGTCCAAGGAGATAAGTCTTGGGGCACAAGTGATAGGAGGGAGCCAACACAGGAATGGGACACCCCTACCACAAATTTGGGAATGTAAGTTTTCTCCCTCTCTATGAGCAGTTTAAAAGGGAAAACTTTTAGTAAGGATTGTTTCCTTGTATATATATATGTAATAATAAAGTTAGCAAAAGATATGCTAAAAAGGCTAGGATATTTGGCTCATGGATGGAAGGTTGAGTATGGTTCTGGACAGACCTACTCCATAAACCAATGTTTTCCTATGATAGAAATTGCTTTAGCTAGTGGAACCATGGAAGGTTACCTATATGTAGCTCCACTTCATGCCTTTGATGTGATCCTAGGGATGGATTGGTTATAGGCCCATAAAGTCATAATCAATTTCCAAGATAGATGGATCGAATATTCTAAAGGAGGTAAGGAAAGGCTACAAATTCATAGTGAGTAGGGGGTATTCAAACCCTATATGTTGTCAACTATGCAGTTGAAGAAAGCCCTCAGGAAAGGAGGGATAGTCTATGTAATTAAGCTAAATAAAGTTGGAGAAGACTAAAAGAAAGAGGTGTTGGGAACACACCCAATTTTGTAGGATTTCAAGGATGTATTTCCTGAGGATTTACCTGGGCTCCCTCCTATGAGAGAATTTGATTTCACTATTGATCTTATGCCAGGAGCAGAACCAATTCATAGATCTTCATATAGGATGACACCTATCGATATGTAGGAATTAAAGGTACAATTACAAGGGTTATTAGAAAAGGGGTTGATAAAACCAAGCGTGTCACCTTGGGGTGCACCTATTTTATTTGTGAAAAAGAAAGATGGCTCTTTAAGATTGTGTATTGATTACAGGATGTTGAATAAAGCTACAATCAAGAACTGGTATCCCCTACCTAGAATCAAAGATTTATTCGATCAACTGAGAGATGCCATGATGTTTACTAAGATAGATCTAAGGTCAGGGTATCACTAGTTAAGAATACATGAGGAGGATACTCACAAGATGATATTTAAGACTAGGTATGGACACTATGAGTTTACAGTCCTACCCTTTGGATTGACTAATGCCCTAATCGCCTTCATGAATTTAATGAACAATGTGTTCAGAAGGCACCTAGACCAGTTTGTCCTTGTATTTCTAGATGATATCCTAATATACTCTCGAAAAAAGGAAGAACACGATAAACATCTCAAGATCATGTTAGAGTTACTAAGGGAAAATCAACTCTACAAAAATTTGGCCAAGAGTGATTTCTATGTTTTAGAGGTACGATATTTAGGGCATATCATATCAGTAGAAGGAATTGTTGTGGATTCGAAGAAGATTGAAGCCATACTAAATTGGCCACCCCTACTAATATTACTAAAGTAAGAAGCTTCATGGGGTTAACAGGCTATTATAGACGTTATATAAAGGATTTCTCAAAGATTGCTTCGATAATAACTAACCTCCAGAAGAAAGGGAAGGAATTCAAATGGATGAAAAAGTGTGAAACTACCTTTTTTCACTACTACACCAATATTGAAGATTCCAGATCCTCAAGGAGATTTTTTAGTATGCACTGATGCATCACTGGAAGGGTTAGGAGGAGTACTCATGCAAGAAGAGTTAGTAGTAGCTTATACTTCAAGGAATCTTAAAAAGCATGAAGTCAATTATGCTACTCATGATTTAGATCTAGTCATTGTGGTGCATGCTCTAAAGGTCTGGCACCACTATCTAGTGGGGAGACCTTTCGAGTTAAAATATGACCATCAAAGTCTAAGGTACATATTTACCCAACCAATACTCAATGCAAGATAGAGAAGGTGGATCGAGTTTCTCATTGAGTATGACTTTGAAATTGAGTACATAAAGGGAAAAGAGAATAAGGTTGTTGATGCCTTGAGTAGAAGGAGACACATAGCAACCATAACCAAGAGTCACATAAAGCTTATGGACCAAGTGAGGCAGGAGCAATATCAGGATGAATATTACCAGGAAATTCAAGCTAGAATAGACAGAGACCCTGAGGGCAATAAGGAGTTTGGGGTGATAGATAACCTTTTGTGCTACAAAGGTAGAATCATCATACCAAAATCAGGTGATTTAAGAAATCTAATAATGCAAGAAGCCCATAGATCTCCTTATACAGCTCACCCTAGAGGGGCAAATATGAGGGAAAACATGAAAATAACCTTCTTCTAGGTAGGAATGAAGAAGGATATTATCAATTTTGTCACTCGATGCCTTGAATGTCAGAAGGTTAAGGTGGAATGCAAGCATCCCTTAGGATAGTTGTATCCACATAGTATACCTACGCAGAAATGGCAGGTCATATCTATGGATTTTATAGTAGGTTTACCTAAGACCAGGTACCAACATGATGCAATCCTAGTAGTAGTCGACAAATTGACTAAGGTTGCACATTTTATACCTGGGAGCACCAAGGACGATGCTCAGGTGGTGGCTAATAGATTTTCCAAGGAAGTGTTCCAATTGCATGGATTTCTTAAGGTAATCATCTCAGATAGGGATTCCAAGTTCACTTTTGAGTTTTGGAAAGCCCTTCATCAGGCAATAGGTATAAAGTTGAACATGAGTTCGACATACCACCCTGAGACAGACGGTCAAACAGAGTGGGTAAACCAAGTACTAGAAGATATGCTTCGCATGTACTGCATGGATTACAAGTCTCTTTGGGAAGACTACCTACCTTTGGTAGAGTTCGCCTATAATAATGGGTATCACTCATCTCTAGGAATGGCACCTTTCGATGCCTTGTATGGATGGAAGTGTAGAACACCACTATCATGGGATAACCTAGAAGATAGAGTTGTGATTGGACCAAAAATGGTCAGAGAAATGGGAGAGCAATTGAAGGTAATCAGGAAAAGACTCAAGGAAGCTATAGATAGGTAGAAGAGTTATGTTGATTTAAAGAGAACTCCAAGGGAGTACTTGGTAGGAGACAAAGTGTTCCTAAGGGTTAAACCAATGAAAAGTGTGATTAAATCCATAAAATTGGATCCACGGTTTGTAGGACCCTTTGAGATCACTGAAAAGATTAGTCCGGTCGCATACCGACTTGCTTTACCTCCTAATCTATCAAAAATCCATGACACTTTCCACATATATTTTCTTAGAAAATATATTGCTAACTCATGTGTGGGATGTTTCTAATTTGTAGATGGCAAATCCAAAGGCAATTGAAGTAATTCTAGTAAAGATTCTCGATTTTTGCTCTAAGACTATGTGAAATCGGACTCTTGAGCAATTTAAGGTCTAGTGGGACCATTTCTCCAAAAGAAATGCCACTTGGGAGAAAGTGGCAAATATGCAAAAACATTTTCCTTTCTTATTTGATGATCTTTAAAACTATAATAATTTACTTTTGATTGTATTGTGATTATGTAAAACTGAGAAACATCGAGAAGGTGTTTAGTCCTAGTGGGGGAGGATGTCATGACCCTCCTAGATGGACCTTTTGACATGGAAAACAATGTATTAATTAATGGTGCTTTAATACTCGATTTTGTGCAATTAAGCAACTATGCAATGTTAGTAGATATTGAAGAGTATGATACTACTAATAAATTACCAATGTGTAGGATCAGGTACACTCGTAAGTGGAAGAAGTTGAGTCATCATACCGAAGGTGAGGGTACTTGAGGTTGGGGAAAATAAAAAAAAAAAAACAAAAAAAAAAAAAAAAAAATTTTCCTTATAAAAATAATTCGGTTAGGGATAATCATCAATAGATAGCCACCTTGAGCCCCATACTGATAGCCTAGTAGCTATCGTAAGTTCTAGAGGTTGAGACAGGTGACTAAATTGATGGAAAGACTCCCTCTTTATCTGTTGCACATGCTTGATTATCTTTTACTTTAGCACTATTGCCTCAATAATTTGGGAAGTGTGAATGGATAGGTTGTCTTCATAACTCCTTGTGTGCTCTGGTAAATAGAATGATAAAGATATTTCATTTTAAATAAATAGTTGATTTATTTTAGAATGATAAAGAGATTTAATTTTAAATAAATAGTTGATTTATTTTAGAATTATAAAGAGATTTTTTTGGTAAGTTGAAAATTTATATACAAAAAAATAGGTTTTTTAAGAGGATCCCAAAACCTCATTACAAAAATGGCGATAATACCTTGCAGTCAACCAAAATTTTTGGAGGATACCAGAAGAGAAAATTGAAAGAAAAAACAACAAAAAACAAGAAAGATAGTGTGAGGAAGCTATAGCATATGGACACCCAGATCTGTAAAAAAATCAGAGATATCCCAAATGGTAAAACCGTAGCCCTACCCTAGCAGCCGAGACTCAAACCCTCAAAAAATAGAGTCCTCTTCTCCTTTGTTCTTTGTGACTTCCTCTGGATCATCAAAAGTCTCACCACACTTTCGAGCAAATTGCATGAGGACTTTTATAGTGTCATTGGCATAATTTGTATTATTAGCCATCAAATTGATGGTGAGCTTTAGGAGGAGGTGGGTGGAAGAAACCTCGTTACCACTGTCAAAATCTAAAATTACGTGTGTCATAGAGGACACCTTCTCCTTCTTGGACCTCTTTAGGTGCGCAAAGGACCTGGGAGTCGATGGGATATCCTATGCGGGATTTTGATTCCTTTGAGAAATACATCTAGCACTCTTGTGGGGAGAGGGCTTGCACCAGGTCGTTGGGTTAGGTTTTTCATCCTTGGTAGGGATCACATTACGAGTCCCCAAACTGGTGGAGGAAATCGAAGGAGGATTGGATGCCAGAGGGGTTACCTTTTGGTGAGGAGGTTCGTTTGCTATGATATGTTTAAGGATAACCACAATAAGGCCTTGGTGCAGGGGTTTGACATGGGTTTTCTAGCACTTTTAAATGGAGATGGTGAGGGAGTACAAGTAGTCTAAAATACACACCTACTTGGCTTCGTAGAGGTGATTAACAAAGCTAAGATGGAAACTCTACAATGGTTTCTCAGGGTCGTAGCAAGTGACATATTACATAATTGGAACAATGAATTCATTCTAGGGGTTGGAAAGAGAGGATAGATAAAGGGTAGACTTATCCCACCCAAGATTCTTGCCCTTGTCAAGAAACTGATCAGTTTCCTCCTCCCAGTTATGTTTACCCTAGCGAATAAAGCGTCTAGTAGGGGATAACCCTATAATTTCACACATCTCCAAAGTGACTCTAAAGTGGACATCATGGAATTTGACCTCGCCTATGTCTCAGGCATCCATGAAGTTCTTGGTGATATCTTCATTCAACCCTTCAAACTTGTGCAAAAAAGGGGCGAACCCCTTAGCGTCCATGAAATCTTACATAATGCTTTTGAGCTTGAGCTAGGTTAGCTCCACTTAAATAGTTTCCATGGGCACTGAGGGGAAAAATTGGAAGTGAGGAAGACTAAGACATGACAGTGGATGGGGTGCAGGGGACCCAGGGGAGCAGGGGCCAAAGGGTAAAGACTGGACCAAGAAAGTCAGAAGGAATAGGGGTCAAAGAAGGATGAAACATAGAAAGAGAGATGGCATGGGTGGATAAAAAGACTCTTAAGGGAGACTCAGGGGTAGGGGAAGCGTCGTCGAGAAACCACCTCCTGCATGGGGAATCAACATAAAAAATAAAAGTTTGCACGTGTGAAAGGTGGTGAGGAGGGGTGCTAATGTGAAAGGGAGAAAACTGACCACTTTAGAAAGTCCTTCGGCTTTGGATGAGGTGGACAAAAATATGGAGAAGATTTAGGAAGGGTTGATTGGAGCATTGGGACTTGGAGTGGTGACGAGAGTGAATCCCCATGGTTTTTCTTTGGATGAGTTTGCATAGTTGAGGGGTGGCCTAACATGATATGATGCCTACCACTTTATAATGATGGGTTTGTCATTCGAGATTGTGCACCAGATATGGGTTTTGGGCCACCATTGGAGGAGTCCCCTCATGTCTTTGCTGATGTGGGCCCTAACCACCTTGGTTGAGATACTACTAGGTTGGCTTTCCAACTCCCTATGGATAAGTGCCCAACATCAAACAACTCAAAAGCTTGGACAAGGGTCCAATATAGGAGCAACCTTAGCCTCACTCGAACCTAATTTGATCTAGGAGGACACATTACTTTTAGAAATTACACCTTGGCTTCTTATAGTTGGCTGCATCCAAAATATCATGGGAAAAGTTCCTATGCCACACGATCAATAGCCTGGGGGAGGCTCCCATGTTGACCATGCAATTTGCAAGGGTGTTGGCCTCCCTGTACCTATGCTAGACCACCGAGGAGGCTTTGGAGTGCAGGATATTTTTGGCCTCTGTTATTGTGTTGTTGACCCTCTAAGATGAAGTTTTAGAGTTGTTTAAGTAATTGATGATGTTCATGGAGTCTCCTTAAATGAGTAGCCTTCTAAGATATTCTACGAGGAGTCAAAGGCCTATCCATAAAGCCCTAGCCTTAGCTACATGATTGGTCTGGATGCCCAAGAATTTTGAGTAGGTATCAACTCGTCATGATGGTCTGAGATGATGCCCCCAACACCAGCAAAGCTTGGTTACATTTTGAAATCCCATCACAATTGAGTTTGATCCATCCTTCCGGGGGGATCCTAGTGAACGTTGGCTCTAGGGTGGATAGAGATATGAGAACAAGTGCCTTCACCTTCGTAGGGGATGTTGAGGGTTTTGAATATGGAGGATTCTATGGTAGACTGGGGAGCGAACGAGTATGGAGCAAGCTTAGAATTTTTGATGGTGAAAGCAATGGCCTTATAGGTGACTGATAAAGAATTCCTAGAGGAGTCAATGAAGGCTCTGCTATATGCTAATTTGACTGTGAAAATGCCACTATCGTATCCTTTCCAAATAGGCCTGTCAAGACATTCTATGGGAATGGTAGTTGAGTTGAGGATGATGGACAGGGAGTTCACAACCTCATCCAAGTTGTTACCATTGATCATTTTCCATTGAGGGTGTCTGTCAGAGTGGGTGATAAAGTCAGCCACCCTACTCCCAAGAGTTGAATCCGTAAGAGGCTTGAGGCTTGCTATATCTGGATTGTCAATTAGGGTATCATCTTGAACCAAACTGTCGCTCCATAAATTGATGTTGTCACCATTACCCAGAATCCATTGTAAGAATTTTTGGATCAAGTTTCTTGTTTAAGTGATGGATTTCCAGAAGAACAATCCACTCAGAGGGGTCCCCTCATCCAAGATTTGGTGATTAGCAAGATTTTTTTGTTTGAAAATCTGAATCCACTCAACTATGTCTTTGGTGAGGATCCTCCAAGTATGTTTTGCTAGTAGCAGTGCAAAATTCATTTTGGAGGTTTTTTGAAACCCAGTCCCCATTGCTCTTTGCCTTTGCACACTATATCCCAAGCAATGAGGGAGATTCTAGTCTTATCATCTATTCCTGACCACAAGAACCTTTTCTACAATTGCTCGATCTTGCGATACACTGCCAGGGGGATTTTGAAAACATACAAGAAGTAAACAAGAGAGGAACACCATAGTGAGAGTGGCTTTGGCATCCTAGAAAAGGATATTTCATTTCTATGTAGCTAATTTCTTCTATATTCTCTTAATGACATTGTTCCACATGGACTCCTTTGGATTGTTGAAGAACAAGGGGAGGCCAATTTAGGAATATGGGAATGAGTCAATGGTGCATCCAAGGATCCAGACTATATTGGTTTGCTGGGATATGGGAGTATTAATGAAGAACACTTTTCTTTAAATAAAATTGATATTTTTTCCAGTAGCATTTTCGTAGAGGAGGAGGATGTGCTTGATGGATTTGGCCTAAAGGACAAAAGCTCGAGTGTATAAAATAGTGTCATCAACAAATTGTTTATGGGTAACAGGGTTGATGCCTAATGTAACTTGGATGCTAGAAATCCTTTGACTCCAGTAGAAAGCTTTGAGGGTTTTGCCGAAAGATTCAGCTAGGATGATGAAGAGGATAGGAAAAAGTGGATCTCCTTGGTAGAGGCCTCTGGAACTCGAGAAAAAATCAGTAGGGGACCCACTAACAAGGACAAAAAACTAGGAGGATGAAAAACAACTTTTGATGAGGTCGACCCAAGTCAGGTGAAAGCCAAAATTGAGGAGGATGTCAAGGAGGAGCTACCAATTGACCCTGTCAAAATCCTTGTTTATATCGAGCTTGAGGAAAAAATATGGCTTCTTTGGGAGGGAGGCAGAATGCAGGGTTTCATGAACCGTAATGACACCATCCAGGATATTCCTACCTTTGACTGAGCTACCTTGACTAGGGTCGATGATGAGAGGGAGGATCATATTCATTCTGTTGGCCATAACTTTAGTGAGGACCTTATATAGGACATTACACAAACTGATGGGTTGATAATCGGACATGGACCTACAAGAGGAAGACTTGGGAATGAGGGCTATGAAGGTGGTGTTAATCTCACAGGAGATGGATTAAGTGATCTGGAATTCTATGATGGAGGCACACACATCCAAATTGATGATGTTCTAGAAGGCTTTAAAGAATCGATGGGAAAAACCATTCGAGCCAAGGGCCTTGTCAGGTTGCATGGAGAAGAGAGCTTACTTGATCTCATAGTGGGTGAAAGGGCTCAAGAGCATGGAGTTAGACACCGAGGGAATGGAGAGGGGGATATTGACCAAAAGGTCATACTTGGCTTGGTCATCACACTCGAAGGGGTTGCTAAGAAGAGATTGAAAAAAGAGATAGATTCAGATCTGATCTCAAATATGTCCTTGGTGGTGGATCCATCGTTGTGAGTGATTTCCTAGATTTTGTTTAAGTCTCTATGTCTCAAGGTGGAAGTGTGAAAAAACCTAGTATTGGAGTCACCATATTTGATCCAGAGGGCTCTTAACTTTTGTCTTTAAAAAGTTTCCTCCCTTGTTAGAGTATGGTGGTACTTAACAAGGAGGTTTCGCTCTTCATCCCTGATGAAACTGTTTTGATCTCCAGCTTGTATTTCCCCTTTGATAGCTTGGAGCTTCTCTACAATAGCCTTATTGCTTTCAAATATGTTTCCAAAGACCTCCCTATTATAAAAATTGAGTTTTTATTTGACCAATTTGAGCTTTTGGAAAATTTGAAAAGAAGGGGAACTAGTGAAAGGTTGTTGGCATCAAAGGGAAACTTGGTTTCTGAGGTTGGGGTGGTGGAACCACATTGAATCAAAGCAAAAAGTGGAATTGAAAGAGGGGGGCTTTCATGCTTCAAGAAGAAGGGGGCTATGATTAGATCTTATCTTGGAGAGGGCAAGGAGGTATGCATCTCCAAATGAGGGAATCACATTTTTGGAAATGAGGAACCTATCAAGCTTCACCTGAATGAGACCACTTCCTGTTCTTCTGTTACTCCAAGTGAAGTTGGCCCCTTTGAGATAAACATTGAGAAGTTCATTATCATTTAGGAACTCACTAAAGTCATCCATTCTTTTATTTATGGTATTGAGCCACACACTCTTGTATGAATGGTACAAGGGGGTGTTGAAATATTCGAAAATGACCCAAGGGATAGTGCTAAAAGTGCTTCTCATTTGGCTGATCGAGTTACACAAGCCTGCTCTTTCAAGGGGGAGTTCGAGGCATAAACATTGGAAAGGACCCAGGAGAAATTGTTGGTCTTACAATGAAAAATATGTTGATGATTTTGTTAGAAGATGATAAGAGTCTCCATTCAACCTTTGATGGATCCCACAAGCACACGATCCCTCCTGAGGATCCCTGAGTAGGGCTGTAGAGGACTTATCCCCTATTCCATATTGTTTTGGTAGACTTGAGAGAGGAGGTGTCATCATTTTTGGTTTCTTGAAGAATGAAAATGGTGGGCTTATGCTCTTTTCTTAAGTTAGCAGTGAGGCATTGTTTGGCTACTCCATTCAGGCCTCTCACATTCCATGAGAGGATCTTCATTAACATTTTTTTTGGGATTTTTTGCCTCCCTTCACCTGTTGAAGGGGAGGTTTGTTTCCTTTTGGTTCATCTTTCTATAGATCTGGATTCCCAGATAAGAGAGTTGCTTGGGTCTCGTTAGCATGTCTTCCTTAATCTCTTATTCTTTTGCTCGATGATGGACGGTATTCCTCTTTTTTTGTCGCAGCCAAAGTCGATGGAGGATTTTTTGCTTTGAGTGTTTTTCGAGCTAAATCTATCAGGATTCTGGTGGTTATCTAGAGGGCTTCCCATATTTTCAATAGGGAGGTAGTGTACCTCAAGAGGGGTAAGGGATGATATTGATATGGTTGGGGAGGGGATGAGGGAGCAAGAGGTTGGATTCCTATAATCATCAGTGGGAAAATCATCTTGAATATGATTAGCGGTAACAATGGGAGAGAGAGGAGGTACCTAGACCTGATTGGGCTCCTATGGAGGAATGGCCATTCCTTTACCTTTGTCTTCATAGGGAGCTTCCTTTCCTTGCATTGGGATATAGTGGTCATTATTACCTTGAGGTGTCATGGTTGAAGATGCCTAACTAGGATATCTAGGGGCACTCTTTGGGGGAGGATTTTGAGTCTTCTCCCTAGGAGGGCTTGCGCTAGACTTTGCACCCTTGTCAAGCCCTTTGGAGGCTAGATATTGAGATTTTAGCATGGGGCACTAGTTTCTTAGGTGTCCCTAGGAATGATAATGCATGCAGAAAGTAGGTTTTTCTCATATTCTAGAGGTTGGAACCTTATATAGGAGGATCTGTAAATGAGGTTGAAAAAGGTGGTAAGCTTCAAATCTAGGTTGGTGTTGATACAAATGCAAGCATGGACCATCTGTGATCAAAATTTGGTGGATGAATCAATCACTACTAGCTTGTCGATAGTTCTGGATATTCCTCTAAGAATGTCCTCATGCCAAAACTGAAAGGGAAGGTTTCGCAAAATAACCAATAACAAGGTGACATTGATATTTTGGGTGTCAAGATCAAAATATTTAGCCCATCGATGGATGAAGAGGCTCCTTCTACCTAGGAACCAAGGTCCTTCGATTAGGATTCTGCATGCATCCTCTTGATTGTTTAGCCTAATTCCAAATAAACCCCTGGATAGGGAAATGATATCCATGTTCCAATTTGTTCTCCATTTGGATTAGACCCACTTATTGATGGTCTCCATGTCTGGGTGACCTTCGATGAACTTACCTATGAGAGAAAATTTTTCCATTGTGAGGTAGCTTGACATCAAACTTTTTGGTATCACCAGATCCGTGTTGTTGGGTACTAGATTCTCGGTTGGGGGTTCAGGGAGGGACCCTTGGTTGACCATTTGGGCATAAGAGACAACACCAATTTTGTCCAAATTGAAACCCTTCCCACGGGTTTGACTAGCCAGTAGGTCCCCTTTTTTTGGAGGCTCATTTCCATGCAATGGGAAGGAGAAAACCCTATCGGTCAAATCCTTACTTGCATGCTTGCGTCAGATCTGGCCATGGATCCTCCATCCTCTGACTATCATCTCTACCTATACCTACTCCCTTTGCCATTGCTCCAACTCCAGGGTCTGCTTTTCGATCGGGTTGCATAGATTTTTCTCCCTTATGGTATGTTAATCATGCAAGAAGTCACACATTTTCTCTTCAATAGTGTCTTTAGACCGATAAAGAGATTTCATTTTAAATAAATAGTTGATTTATTTTAGAATGTGTAGACACCTAAAATGCATCATGTCGATGACGACTATTCATATGGGACATGCTACAAGACCATATGGAAGAGCTTGGACAAACTCCAAGATAGAGCAGTGGTTTTAACCACTCAATTTAGGCTCCTTGGCCTAATCAACTCAAACCGCTTTTGAGGCCTACGGTCTACAGTATAAACCACTACTAATACCCATAGTTTATAGTCTAGATCACAGCTGTCACCCATGATCTAGAACTGAAGTTCAGTTAGCTTTCATTTGAGCCAAATTGGTTTGAATGACCATTTGTTCTAGAAGAAGGTAGTTGAAGGACGAAAGATTCCAGAGGCTTCCAATACAACTATCCCAACCACATCTTATTGATCTTGGCTTCTCCATGAAGCCACCCCTAGCCCTTGGGTAATCCTATAACTACCCCTTAGAATTATGGCAAAGAAGAGAAGTGTGCATTGGAGATTAAAGCAGCAAAGCCTTATCGGATTGTAGACTCACCTAAGTGTACTGAGAGAGTTTTGTTGCCATTCATTTGCCAATTCATCAAGCATCATGTCAATTTGTGCCATGGATGCCCTAAGGAGCTAGAACACCAAGAAATGTAAATTCGGGCAAACAAAGGCCCAATTATGATATTCAACCGCCAAACCAGTCAGAGAACATCAAGGTGATCCTTGACCATCAATTTGACAAGGAAGATCGAGACCACAACCTTTGATTTGGAGGGAAAAACTACTTTGTTGCCCACCACGACTAACAACCGTGATGTATAGTGCAAATTGCTCCTTTGAGTCGTGGTTTGCAATCGATGAAAGATATCCTTACTGTTATTTTTGTAGTGTAGTTCACTAGGTTAGATTAAGCATCTTAGTGGTTAATTTAGCATTTTAGAGACTCTAACTGATAGAATTAGGGATTTTTCCAAGTTTATTTCATTATGGCAAATAAGACATAACTAGCTCATTGTCATGTTATCCTGCTTCATTTCATGCAATCAATCCATTAGATAGATAGCTGTACTTTCTAGTTATATGTTTCAATTAATATTTTCAAGTATTGCATAGGGTTAACATGCTTTATTTTCTTTTATTAGTGTTATGACATATTTATGTTTATATTCCTTAAAGGACCTCATCATGAGAGGCCACCTATGCTATTAATGCTTTTATGTTGTTATTGACTGTAGGAAGCAGATTCAAAGGAGACTCAACCATCCAATTCCTTCCTCAACGCAAAGAAGAGGGATAAATCCACCCTGGAGCAGTTCATGTCACCCCGAAGGACCTAAAACTCACATTTATCCTTGAGAGGGAACATTGCTTTTTCCTATTGTAATAAGAGTATCAAAATGGTATCCCTAAGAGGGACGTAATTGTAAATGGAATTGCCTTCTTTATAATGGAATAAAAGTGTTTTTATTCTTCCCATTTGTTGTCAATTTCACATGCATCTACTTTGTTTCTCTTATTTCATTTTACGCAATAGGAAGCATAGGTGTGAGGCAATTTTGGTGGTCACAAAAGGTGATCACGGTGGAACTCCACATTTTTAGCCTATGATTTTTGACCTTTCTTGTGTTTTTGGATGTCAGGTGCAAACCGCTGTTGATAACAGTGGTTTCATTGTTGGCTCGCAGTCGCAAGACATGGTCTATAGTAGCAACCACATGACAAAGCTATGGTTTACAGTAGATACAACAGGCAACAGGGATTCAAAGCTTTATCAGATGAGGATCAGAGGTAGGTCCCATATTTAACCTCTATTTCTATTTTTGTTGCCTATGTTTTTCCAGTTGTGTGAAAAGGAGATTTAATTAGGACACATAAAAGAAAAGAAAAATGGATTAGGTCCTAGGGTTTCAATTCTTTTTATGTTTTAGCTAGGTGCTTCTAGGAACAATGGACCTTTGAGTGCAGTTCACCCTAGAATCCAGTGTGCTAGATTAAATTGTGTGGTGGTTGGCATGTCTAAGGCCCAATCAATGGCCACTTACATCGTAAAATACATTATCAAAAAGAGCATGTAGGATGTAGCTTGCATTTTCTGAATTTGAAAAGTTCTTTCGTTGCATAGCACGTAGGAAATGAGCATGAATGTTGTATGATGCATTTTATTTTCATGCAATAATTAAAATGAACCACACACACCACATTTCAATTAAATGCTAGTGAGTTGGAAGTGACATCCAACCACTAGTAGGGTTTCAACGACTGTGGAGGTGATTTCAATCCGTTGGCCCAAATATAATGTACCTTATATTCTAGATCAATACCGAATCCGAGAACCTTTTGTAGCCTAGAAAATTTGCATATACTCCTCTTCGGAGGGTATGATGCCTACTGGGTGAAAATAGGTGAGGATTTGGGAGGACCTGTTGACACTTTTTGTCACAAAAAAAAAGGGGTGGAAGAAAAGCAAAATTTTTGTATGATATTAATTATTACCTTTTAAAATGTATGTAAGTTATAGCAATTTTGGTTTTCCTAGCCATTCCCCTTGTACACCAAGGAAGATAGAAGGAGCTTCGCAGCTAGGATAGCTTCGCTGAGGGGAGGAGGAGTAAAATGAAAAGAACTTTGGGCTCAAGGCATTTCAAAAGGTTACTTCGGGTGGAAAATCAGCAAAGCAGTTTTGCCAAAGAAAAACACGAGGAAGGAGCTAGAAAAAGCTTCGCACCCGAAGCATTCCCAAAAGCGTTTCGGGCAAAAGTTTTGCGAAGTAACTCTCCTATCGAAAAGAGAAAATCCAAGACGCAAGGCAAATTGTCTAAGGCAAGAAAAGGAATTCAGGCCCGAAACATTTCCAGTGATCGCTTCGGCCCCAAATTTTGCAAAACACTTTTTTTGAAGAAAAACACGAGGAAAGCGCCAAGAAAATCTTCGCACCCGAAGCATTTCCAAAGGCTACTTCAGCCCAAAAACTTGCAAAGCAGATCTCAAAGCAAACATTGAAAAATGCTTTGCTAGAAAGTCATCGAAATACCCACCTCAGGCCCCTCCGCCTGCAAACCATTTTTGCTTCGGCTGCAAGCCTCCCAAACCATAGTTTCAAAGAAAGATCGCGATGAAGCATTTCCTTGAGGCATAGGCGAAGTAATTCAACTAGTGAAGTAGTAGAGCATGAAGGGCCCCACCAAAAGAGATCTACTTTGGCACTCAAACCTCCTGAAGTTGTGCTGCGAAGCTCAAATATCCAAAGTGCCAAACTTAGAGGAAGGATTTGCTTCGGCCTAAACCCACCGTGAAGCAGAATTGCAAGAAGAGATCCAATGAAGCGCTTCCAAGGCATGCATTTCAAGCCAAGTATTTTCCTGAGGTGGTCAGTTGCTTCATAAATACATTTTTTTTTGCCCAGCAAGTTCGTTGATCATTTTGGGCAATTGAACCCAAAGTACCAGTCCAAGAAGGAGAACCCGTCAAGCATGGTGGCTACTCAAGTATTGCACCCAGAAACTAAGGACAGTTCAGGAAGCCCATTGAATGCCTATTTCCTTGATGGAATCGGTTGTAGTTGCTATTCTTAGTAGCTGATTTGAGAGATTAGTCACAACCATGAGGAGCCGACTTCTCGAAGCTCGAGGATGCACTTCGTCGATTTTGTGATAATGACTCAGAGGGTCAGGTCCTCTATAAAAACCCAAGTATTGTAATGTAAAAGGGGGGGAACTATCTGCTAGAAAGCTGCTGTAACTTGATGTCCTACGATTAATACTAAGAGACTTTGAGCTCAATTCTTCTCTTTTATGCTGCCTTCTGTGCTTGATTCTTCTATCTCTCCTCGTTTGTATGCTGGATGCTGAACTCTGCGTTTGGTGTGCGATTGGGGACAGTGTCTTGAAACTCATTCGAAAGGATACATAGGAGTAGAAAAGTGTTGTATTAGCTTTCTTTTATGCTTCCTGCCTTGCTTGATTCTTCTATATCTCCCTGTTTGTAGATCGAGATGCTAAACTCTGCATCCGGTGTGCGATTAGGGATAGTGTCCTGAAACTTGTTTGGGAGGATACATAGGAAGGTTGATACTACATTTCCTTTATTTTACTCTTGGTGTTCCTTGCTACTATTCAAGTTGTCTATTAGCGATCGTGCTTCCTGTTCTCTCCCACCTAAAATCACCAATCTCTCTTCCCTTAACCCTTTTTAGTTTATTTCTCTAACCCTTATCCCTTTTATCTCTTTCTTGCACTCTTGTCTTCAAAACACCCAAGTAGTTTAGCATAGGACCCGGCATTTCTCTAAAGATTGGCATGAGGGGCATCTCTTCCCTTCGGCCTTTCAATGTTGGTCCAGGTCTAGGGCACGTACACTTACACAAAATCCTTACCTAGGCGGATTTGATGACCAATAGTTTTTGGCACGCCCGGTGGGACCGACTGTGTATGTCTCAGTAAGATCTATAACCAATCAAGGCCCCATATTTTAAATCTCAAACTCGTCTTCATCGGGGCCAATAGTTATGTTCTAACCAGTTACCGGTGTGACCCGATCAGTCTCACCTGACTAGTGGTAGTGAGATCTGATGCTCTCATTACTGTAAGACTCTTAGCATCTGGCGACTCTGTTTACTCGAAAATCTCTAAGTCGTAAAGACCAGTATACAAATCTGTGCCTTCATGGCAAAAATCCCCATGTTTTAAGGAAGCCCAAGTTGGTGAATCTCTGGCTTACCTCCATCTAAAAAAATCACCTTGTGACTCTGAATGAGCTGAAGATCCAGATTTCTTGATCGTAGGTGCCTTTTTAAATTTGAAAGAAGATATCCCGGAGGAATCAAGGTTCGGTGAGTAGCCTTGACCTCACAAGCAGAGAAAAGTATGTTCACCTGGCGACTCTGACTTAGTGGTGAAGACCATGATCTCTGCAGGCCACTGCTATAATGGAGAGGGTATGCTATCTCAGCTGGGATGATCATGGCCCTCTGAATCTCTCAAGTTATCATGAAATTCCTGAGAGTGCCTTGAAGACAGTGACAAAATACGATGGCACTAAAGGAATGGCCTTAGAGCACCTTGAATATCTTATTGATTTAAGATCCATTTTTGACATAATCCATGAAGATGTCATGTTCAGGCTCCTTTTCCTATCTCTAGAAGGAAAGGCACTGCAGTGGTACAGACTGCTCAAGCGTGGAAGCATCTGCTCGTGGGATGACTTAGAGGGAGCGCTACTCGAAGCATTTAATGGTTACCAAGATCCCTTCCAACTTTTGACGTACCTCTACACCATCAGGAGAGCACCTCTAGAGAGCGTTACAGACTTCAATGTTTGATTTTGTAGAAGTTGGAAGAGAATTCCAGGAGGGGTCCAACCGATGCCCGCCCAAGCCCACCTCTTCTATGTTCGGGCCTTTCACTCGAACATGGGCCTCCTCTTACTACAATCAGGAGAACGAAGGTTTTCTCAAATTTTTGAGGAAGCAGTACGAGCAGAGCAGCTCCTACTTCTATCTAGAAAGTGGCAGTGGGGGGAAACTCCATCAATTCCTCCAATAATTGTTGCTCCTGTCTATCCTGCACAGTATTCATCATGGTAGACCCTTCATACTGAGCAGATGCCTGAGTTGCAGTCGTTTGTAGCTCAAGAGGCGGGTTCCATCCAAGCCCAACAATGGCATTATGCAAGCTTTGCCTCGACAATGGGCAACATGGTTGCTTGTAGTCTCCTTCAGGAGGTGATCCGAGGAGAAGAGCAAACTCAAGTGGCAGAACCTGAGAACAAAGAGGGCACATTTTTGCACCCTTCTTGTATCCTAGTGGATGGCACGCAGACATTCAGCCAAAGTCCATTAAGCATGCCTCATCAAGAAGCTGAACTTGAGAAGACCCTAGAAGATTACTCTTTGCTGAAGGAGCCCTATTACCCCATCAGAAGGATGGAAGAACCTGTACCCGACCCGCAGTTAGTAAATTCTTCAGTATGCTGGTATTGGTTCCATCCCCCTCCACAACTAGTGCCCCAAGAGGCCCCTCATGCTGCGAACTTCTTCGTCACATCATTCATCACCAGTATGGGTACCGACAAGAGTGACAACTTGCCACTTTGCACTCTGTTCATAGCATGGACAACTTTGGGAGGAGGTGATCTGAACCTAAAAAATCAACTAAAGTTCAATCGGATTTGGACATTGCAGGTTTGTCGGATAACCACCCGAAGTTGAATTTATGGTGGCGGCATGCCAATTATGTCGCAATTTTTTTTTGTAAATACTATAAATAGTTCAGCTGGTAAATAAGGTGTTGCCCAAAGACTTAGGTCGAGGTTTACTTCGACAGCTAAAAAAAAAAAAAAAAAAAAAGAAGAAGAAGAGAAGAGAAGCTCGGGGATTGGGCGTACGAATTAGCTGACATAAAACAACTCGCAGCAAATTTTGTTGGTCAAGCAAGACTCAGCTCGAGGTACGAAGGGTGCTTCGCCAAGAAGAGTCCAAGTGAAACAGTTTTCGAAGAAGGACCGGCGAACCACCTTCTGCGAAGAGAATTACTTCGGGCCCGAAGCGTAGAAAACCGGTTCGCACCAAAGGTTCACTGCGAAGCATTTCAACCCTGACCCCGACTTCACCAACCCGAACAGCCAACGGCAAAGGGCCATGACAAAGGGCCAAAGAAAGTTGACTTTAGCCGTCGCCCTGAGAAACAAGTCATGGGAGAAAGAGAGGATTCTGGGGATAAGCAACCTGAAGAACCGCCAGTTGATGTGTGGGATAGGATCAGAGACACCAAGCTATCAAGAAGCATAGCTAAACTCAGAAACATCATTGAGTTCATGAAAATCAAGCTCTCGAAAGACAACAAAAGAGCTACCGCTTACTACTCCCAGATATACTGGTATCTGACGCCTCCCACACATCACTGCCCTGAGCTGATTGATGCCATCGCGTAGAACTATCAGCCCACCTCCAAGCAAGTGGTAGACGCCTCCGATAACAAGCTATTCTCCATTCTAAAGGAAGATGTCCAGGCAGCCTCTGCACCACAGCAGGGCCCTCCTAAGGGGTACACAGTTCACAACATTTTTCTTAGCGAACAAATGGAGAGGTTCGCGTCCTCCAACTACATGATCAATTTCTTGTAGTAGAGCCTCAAAAGCAGGCTCCCTTCAAGAAAATTACCCCAAATTCCCCTACCCTTGGAGGCCTTCAAAAATGTTGACATCTTCACCATCATTGCATGGGTAGCAGGCCTATCCACTAACGCTTCGGTGCACCCGTGGCAGGTGTCTTTGGCTGAGTGTATTTCCAGAGGAGAATTTTATGCCCCTAACACTTTGAGGTCGAGCACCAACCCAATATTTTTAGACTAGGTAGAATGGGTAGCCAGGACCCTACATACGCGGCTCACCAGCATGAAGAATGTTGGGACAAATAAGTACTTCTCACCCTGTTCTCTTCTTGTTTGGTTATTTTTCTTTCATGTACATAAAAGTTTCCCTCATGTGGCTATTACGGCAAGCGACGAGGATGGAAACCCTCTGCCTGTATACCAGTGGACCCTTCTCCTATTGAAGACGGAGTCCTATTATTCTTTTAACCAACAATTTTTGGGACCCGCAATGCACCTGCTAACAGGGTCTTCCCCTCGGGTTCCCCTCCTCCTAAGGGACAAGGTGGTACAAGAGAAGAGGGGAGACATTTTTCAGCTGACACAGGGGCTCGTAATTTGCATATTCGGCTTCATAGGGAATCCTTTCCTACTGCTAGTCTATCCCTCTAAATATCAGTTCGCATTAGAAGTCGCTTGGCAGAGCGATGCAACAAACGCCATTTATGGCCATGGACAAAAATGGGCTCACACCTATGATTTCCCTTTCAAAATGGGAGTTATCGAGGTGTTTGCTCTCAACCAAAATGTTTTCTTGGAGGAGAAGCTTGCAAATTTTGGCCTAATCCAACTTCCTCAGCAATGGCTCTATGACCCCTTGGGGGTAATGAGGGACCATCTTCGATTCAAGAAATTCCATGCCTGCCCCTATCCAAAAATTGTGGAGCAAAGGAACAATCCTAATGGGAAGGATCTGGAGTGGCACTTGGAGAAAATGGAAACGCTACCTCCCTAGCATGAGTTCTACCCGATGGAGGTCGCATATGACCCAGTTTGGCACCCTCTCCCGAGCCCCAACTCCACCTTCTAGAAGAAGGCAAAAGATGATTTGAAGGAGGCAGTGAAAGATTGGGACGTGGCCCAGATAAGAGAGTGGTGGATAATGAGGGTCCATCATCGGAAGATGAATTCTTATGGTTTGTTGTCATCTGACAAGGACTTCGCGATGGCCTATGAGGCCAATGTTCGGGACATGGAAGCCCCTATCCTTTGTCGACCTCATTCCTCCAGCTATCCCAGGTTCGGGCGAAAGCCCAAAAAGAGAAAATAAGACTTCAGACATAAAGAAGGAGAAGAAGGCCAAAGCCACACCATGTAAATCACCTCAGGTACCTATGGGAGGCCAAGACACAAGTTTTGAAGAGTCAAAACAACCGCTAGTGAGAACAAAAAGAAAGAGGCCAGAACAAGGCCCAGTGCCTTCGAACTATCCGAAACGACCTTGTACAGGTTTTTAGAGTGCCTCCACTGGACGACCTACACCAGGCCCGTCCGAAACAAACATTGAAGGCGTAGTGCAACCAAGCACCAAAACCGTCCTAGATATCAATGTCATAAATGTGGAGGAACTCCTCCAATCCGAAGGGGACGCTGAGGCAGAAACCATGGAGGTTGAGAATGCCAAGGTAGAGAAAGAACAAGAGATGGTTGCACTTGAAGTCACTACAGCTGCTTTGCCAGGAGGGCATTCAGGTACGCATTCTCCACCCTTTTCTCAGGACTCACCCATGTCCACTGTAGCCACGGCCGAAGGTTCCCATCAGTCTCCCTTGCAGGGCCACTCATCCCCTCACACATCACATGTGGCTAGTCCAAGTCCATCCCACGATCCCGACTGAGATAAGTCCATTGATATCACTTCACCCACCCATGCTTCCACTCTCTTGGTCTCTAGTAGAGGCAGAGATGCTACTTCGACACCAAGCCCCAGTCTTCAATTCCCCATCTCACATGAAGTGGCCCCCATTATCGAAATGCCCACTACACCCATCGTCGGACCTTCTGGTGAGACATCCCCCATCCACTCCCTATATTTGTTCACTCCTTCGACTGGCGACCCAGCATTATTTGAGTCTAAAATGTCCTTGATCAAGGAGCGCCCCCTTGCCGAGAAGCTGCTCCAAGCCCGACAGAATACTGACAGAATCCTGAAGGAGGCAAGAAAGAAAAGGGGGTGAGCGATGTCTCAGGTTGAAAAATGCGTCGTATTTGATTTGAAAGCTGGAAAAATGCATAAAATCAAGAAAGTCCCTAAGGTTCAAAAGCCTCTATATGAAATGACTCCAGCAGACTATGACTACCAGGAAACACCTAAGGACCTAGTGAATCTAAATGTTGACAATGAATCGGCATCCATGCATGTCCGAATCGAGACCTTTAGGGTGCATGCAATCATCGCCAACCAGCACAGGATTGAAGCCGAGGCCGCCAATGTCAAACTAGAGGAAGATCTGGCAAGGGTTCGCTCCAAGTTGGTAGAAGCTGAGGAGCAGTGCAAAACAATGAAAAAGGAAGCACGTGCTCTAAAGCAAAAAATTCTACAGCTCTAGTGTACAGAGGAGAATCAAGCGCAGAGACAGGCCAAAGATCTTGAAGGCAAGGTCGTGCAAATGCAAGCTCAGCTGTACGAGAAGGAAGACCTATCGATGTTCGATAGGAGTAGGATTAAGGAGATTTGCGTGCATCTACTTAAGAATTTCAAGTCTCGGTGTTCCAGCGCCCTTTCCATATTGACCTATGTCACCAAAGCCCAGCGTGCTATTATCGAGGGAGGGCCAATTATTGATGAAGTCACACGAAAATATAGGAGCCAGCTCAAGTTGGCCTTTGACATCCAGAATGCTAGATATCAGGACCTGCAGGTCACTGCAATGACCCGGACAGCTAGGGACTGGTCCACGGCCCAGGCCACGGTTCGCGCCTTCTTCTCCAAGGTGCGAAAAGCTCAGAAAGCTAGAAGCCTCTAGGACATTTTTGACAATGAGCAGCATGCCTCAATGAATTATTTTTAGGACCTTTCTTCCTTGGGTTTCCCAAGTTTCACAGACAATGACAAAAATCTTTTGACTAAAGACGAGCTCAAACCAGTCTAGCTTCAGTTCAAGAGCGATGTCTCAAAAATAGACGGGTAGGCGGAGCCGATATCAGAGGGGCAAATAACTAACTTCATCTTGAGACACTACAAGATGGTAGCATGCCTAAATGATCTATTCGTCAGGGCCAAACACGCTAACATCGAGCAAATTGATCATTTTCGCGTTCTAGTAAAGGCATTGCAAGATCATGAGCCTTTTCAGAAGGGTGCCTGGGCTCATGTCCGACGAACGATGAAACGTATCCGGGATCACCTTGAACCATCACCGCAATGAGAGGCCGCAGCAGAGGAAGCCGCGCAGGAAGAAGAGGAAGAGGAATCAGAAGGAAGAGCAGAGGCAGAGGAAGGGCAAACCGTAGAAGCGCCCCAAGAGATAGAAAAAGGAGAAGGGTCTGAGGGGGATCAGTGACTTAGCATCCTAATGGATCGGGGCTAAAGGGTTCTTTTACTGAGGCGAGCTCGTCACCTCGCGAGCCGCCAAGAATTTTGACACTTTTTGTCACATTATACAAGGGGTGGAAGAATAGCAAAAATTTTGTATGATATTAATTATTACCTTTTAAAATATATGTAAGTTATAGCAATTTTGGTTTTCCTAGCCATTCCCCTTGTACACCAAGGAAGATAGAAGGAGCTTCGCAGCTAGGATAGCTTTGCTAAAGGGAGGAGAAGTAAAATGAAAAGAAATTCGGGCCTGAGGCATTTCAAAAGGTTACTTCGGGTGGAAAATCAGCGAAGCAGTTTTATCGAAGAAAAACATGAGGAAGGTGCCAGAAAAAGATTCGCACCCGAAGCATTCCCAAAAGCGTTTCGGGCAAAAGTTTTGCGAAGTAACTCTCCTACCAAAAAGAGAAAATCCAAGATGCAAGGTGAATTGGCTAAGGCAAGAAAAGGACTTCGGGCCCGAAACATTTCCAGTGATCGCTTCGGCCCCAAATTTTGGGAAACAGTTTTGTCGAAGAAAAACACGAGGAAAGCACCAAGAAAATATTTGTACCCGAAGCATTTCCAAAGGCTACTTCGACCCAAAAACTTGCGAAGTAGATCTTGAAGCAAAAATTGAAAAATGCTTTGCTAGAAAGTCATCGAAATACCCACCTCGGGCCCCTCCGCTTGTGAACCATTTCTGCTTCGGCCGCAAGCCTCCCGAACCATAGTTTCAAAGAAAGATCGCAACGAAGCATTTCCTTGAGGCATAGGCGAAGTAATTCAACCAACGAAGTAGTAGAGCATGAAGGGCCCCACCAAAAGAGATCTACTTCAGCACTCAAACCTCCCGAAGTTGTGTTGCGAAGCTCAACTATCCGAAGTGCCAAACTCAGAGGAAGGATCTGCTTCGGCCCAAACCCACCGCAAAGCAGAATTGCAAGAAGAGATCTAGCGAAGCGCTTCCAAGGCATATATTTCAAGCTGGGTATTTTCTCAAGGTGGTTAGTTGCTTCATAAATACATTTTTTCTTGCTTGGCAAGTTCATCGATCATTTTGGGCAATTGGACCCGAAGTACCAGTCCAAGAAGGAGAACCCGTCAAGCATGGTGGCTACTCGAGTATTGCATTCAAAAACTAAGGATAGTTTAGGCAGCCCATTGAATGCCTATTTCCCTGATGGACATGGTTGTAGTTGCTATTCTTAGTAGCCGATTTGAGAGATCAGTCACAACAACCACAAGGAGCCTACTTCTCGAAGCTCGAGGACGCACTTTGTCGATTTTGTGATAATGACTCAGAGGGTCGAGTCCTCTATAAAAACCCAAGTATTGTAATGTAAAAGGGGGGAACTATCTGCTAGAAAGCTATTGTAACTTGATGTCCTATGATTAATACTAAGAGACTTTGAGCTCAATTCTTCTCTTTTATGCTGCCTTCTGTGCTTGATTCTTCTATCTCTCCTCGTTTGTATGCTAGATGCTGAAATCTGCGTTCGGTGTTCTATTGGGGACAGTGTCCTAAAACTCATTCGAAAGGATACATACGAGTAGAAAAGTGTTGTATTAGCTTTCTTTTATGTTTCCTGCCTTGCTTGATTCTTCTATCTCTCCTTGTTTGTAGACCGAGATGCTAAACTCTGCGTCCGGTGTGCGATCGGGGACAGTGTCCTGAAACTCATTCGGGAGGATACATAGGAAGGTTGATACTACATTTCCTTCGTTTTACTCTTGGTGTTCCTTGCTGCTATTCAAGTTGTCTGTTAGCGATCGTGCTTCCTATTCTCTCCCACCTGAAATCACCAATCTCTCTTCCCTTAACCCTTTTTAGTTTATTTCTCTAACCCTTATCCCTTTTATCTCTTTCTTGCACTCTTGTCTTCAAAACACCCAAGTAGTTTAGCATAGGATCCGACATTTCTTTGGAGATTGGCATGAGGGGCATCTCTTCCCTTCGGCCTTTCAATGTTGGTCCAGGTCTAGGGCGTGTACACTTACACAAAATCCTTACCTAGGCAGATTTGATGACCAACAGGACCTATGCTCCCTGAACATGTGTGGTCTTCATTACCACACATTATAGGTTGGATTATGCGGCCTGGAGTTCATTGCCAGGTTGTTGAGTTTCGAGTGTACAGGTGAAAGCCAATTAAACTGAGATTATCATCCAACAAACTTTCAAACATGATAAGAGTTTCTAATACTGATGCAATAACTCATGAAACAATAGTAAATAGTTTAGGGTTCACATTTAAAATTTAATTCAAGATAATCATCATTGTATACCTTGTTTTCATAATAAAAGATAAATCTAGACACTAGGTACACCATGGTGGAGACATGGGATGGTCGGCAAAGGCTTAATCCTAATGCCATTGACCAAGCCCCACCTGATTCACAATAAAATGTGTTGAACCCTCACCCACATGAGCTTTCTGAACATTGTTCGACGAGCATCAGAGGAGATAATTCAACACAAGGGGAAACCATTGAGTGTACCTCTGATAGAGGAGTTTTTGTACACTCTTCTAGACATAGGACAGAGCAAGGAGCCTCTCAACATGAGGGTGCTCCACTCAAAGGCCATTATTGATATCGTAGTGCATGTGCATCCATAGGATCAGCCGATCAGTATGTCATACAGGGGGCCAAGTTGGTACCCCTACGTACTAGGCCTATAGGAGGTTACATGTCTCCACCTTTAGAGTATAGAGGAGTTTGAGATCCGCTCATTCAGGGGCATGCAAATAGGCCTACTTTTGAGCATAGGCCTATTCACACTCCCACGTGTAGTGAACCTCGCAAGATCACTATCAACATATCCAAGGTGGGAGCCAATGGTATGCCACCGTATGAGCCATGGTAATCCAGACAGTTGGATAATTTAGGTAGCATCCTCGAGTAGTTAGGCTACAAGTCTTCAGCTCCGCCCACTCATGCTCTGAGTGAGCGTAGCAGGAGCACTATTAGAACTACCAGAGAACATGGGGAGGCTTCCAAGTGCTCTCATGGTTTGCATCCACCATCCATGCATGGTGGCACACAACACAAGACTCAACATGATGCCAATGTTGTCTTCATGGATAAAGGCAAAAGCATAGCAAATCTGTCAGATGGCTACAAAACCCATAAGGTCGCTTACACGAAGCACACATACGAAAGGACTCTTACAGTCGATAACATTGATAGATTACATAGACTAGTATCTGAGAAGATACGACAACTCTTCCAAGATCAATTAGAGGATGCTCACGCAAAGATGCAACACATTGAAGATGAGAATCTTCAAGCATAAAGGCTCATTAGACAAAGATTATATGAGCAAAATATGTGTGAGGAACACATCCTTACCCAAAAGGAATGTGTAGAACAAGAAATCACAAACTACCAAATCCAAAATTTCACTCAAAAACTTGGAAATAAACTTTACAAGAACAGAAAACCCAATGTTTCATTCGATAACTTGTAAATATTTACACAGTAACAGCCCGTAGGCTTTTACAAAAATTGGTGCACAGGCACAGTTCTCTCACTCTCTATTGCAAAGATTCCCTAACTCTGCAACTCTAGAAGGAACACACACCCAAGCCGATTCAGAATGGCTCTCGGCCCTCGATTTTGCAACTCGACTGTGCAACTCTGCCACTGCAGGTTTTCCAACCCCTATACATGCCTCTGCTTCATCCTTTTATAAATTTTTGGGCATGCCTCTTCGTCTTCCATCTGGCAGCCCTTCGATTCATTTTTTCCATGACTGTTAGTCTTTGTCTGCTCCATAACTATAATCCATAACATCCTCTATAACTGGCGTAACGTCTTCCGTTAACTGTTCGTCTGTGCCTATTTTCACTGCACCTTGGTGCCACGTGTTGTTCTATGCTGCCACGTGCCATCCTGTAACGACCTCCAAAAATGTAGCCTGTCATGATTTTGTGACCTCTCCTCCTTCTTCCTCGTCTTCTTCTCTTCCTGTCACAAAAATGTGACATGTTGCGATATCATGACATTTTAGCTCCCTTGCCTTCTCTCTCCTCTTTGGGTCGCGAAAACCTGAAATGTCACGATATCATGACATTTCTGCTCCATCGCCTCTTCTCTCCTCTTCAGGTCATGAAAACCCGACATGTCGCAATATCGCGACATGTTTCCTCTCTTGCCCTTCCTTTTCCTTTTCGGTCGCGATATCACGACATTTTTCTTCCTCGCTGCCTTTTTCCCCTTCGGGTCACAAAAACCCGACATGTCACGATATCGCGACATCTTTCCTTTCTGCTTCCTTCTCTCCTCTTCGGGTCATGAAATTGTGACATGTCACGATACCGTGACATATTTGCTTTCTGCTTTCTCTGTTCTTCGGGTCATGAAATCGTGACATCTTTCTACCTTGCTTCCTCCTTCGGCTTCTGATCACGAAACTGCGACCTGTCACGAAATCATGACATTTCTTTCTCTTGGCTTTCTCTCTCCTTGATGGGTCATGAAACTACGACATGTCATGAAATCATGACATCTTCTCCTCTACGCCTTCTCTCTCTTCTGTGGGTCACGAAACTGTGACATGTCACGAAATCATGACATCTTCCTCTTTCGCTCTTCATCCTACCTTCGGGTCATGAAATCATGACATCTTAGCTTTTGGCTTTCTCTTTCTTCCTCAGGTCATGAAAATGTGACATGTCATGAAATCACGACATATTTCGTCCTCTGGCTCCTTCGCTCACCAGCTGGTCGCAAAAATGTGATATGTCACGAAATTGTGACATCTTCCTCCTCTGGCTCCTTCGCTTGCCCTCTGGTCGCAAAAATGTGACATGTTGCGAAATCGTGACATCTTTCTTCCTTGGCTCCTTCTTCGCCTTCTAGTCGTGAAACTGCGACCTATCACGAAATCACGACAACTTCTCGTTGCTGACTCCTTTGCTTCATTTATGTTGCGATATCGTGACACATTTTCTATCGCGATAGTTTCTCCTCACTAACTCTTCTACTCCACTTGTGTCGCGATATCATGACACATTTACTGTCGCGATATCACGATAGCTTCTCCCCACTGGCTTCGTTCTACGCTTGCGTCGCAATATCACGACACATATTCTGTTGTGATATCATGATAGTTTTCTCTGTTGGCTCCTCTCTCCACTTTGTGTTGTGATATCATGACATATTTTTCTCCTTGCCTTCTTCTTCTTCTTCTGTCGTGATTTCGTGACATGTCACGAAATCATGACATCTTTCCTCCTTAGCCAACTTTTCAGAAGTGGCCTTCCTGCCACTGGATGCTTCTACATCAGGTGCTACTAGATGCTCCTGCATCAGACACCCGAGGTTGATGGAGAAGTGATCTTCACTTCTATGTTGTTCGGTCACCGCCTTCTGCAACATCTCCAAACACACACCTGCCTTTGCAGTCTGCTTCAACTCTGTTTCTTGGCCATCAAAAACATTTCTACTTCTCTGTTTATCCTCATGCTTTCTGCATAGCTCCACTTGTAGGGCTTTCACTTGCCTCTGCAAATCTATTCTGAGTAGCTCCTCTTGTAGGGCTTGCACTTGCCTCTACAAAGATCTGAACATCTGTAATTGTGAATCTTCAGATCTCATATCTCTCCCACCACCATAGTTTCTTCGTGAGACATTCTTCTACACTTTCTTTTCATAATCCTTAAACCTAGATCTTGGTGCAAGCTGCCTCACATTTGGCGCTCTGCTTACACACTTAGAATATTCTGGCTCTGATACCACTTGATGGGGAACAAAAAATCGTAAACTACCAAATCTAAAATTTCACTCAAAAACTTGGAAACAAACTTTACAAGAACAGAAAACCCAATGTTTCATTCGATAACTTGTAAAGATTTACACAGTAACAGTCTGTAGGCTTTTACAAAAACTGTTGCATAGGCACAGTTCTCTCACTCTCTATTGCAAATATTCCCTAACTCTACAACTCTAGAAGGAACACGCACCCAAGCCGGTTCAAAATGGCTCTCGGCCCTCGATTCTGCAACTCGACTATGCAACTCTACCACTGCAGGTTTTCCAACCCCTGTACACGCCTATGCTTCATTCTGTAGACACCAAAACAACACCATTTCGATTAAGTGATTACAAACATTGATCACATTGATATACACAACTTTTAGGGCAGCCCTTAGAGGTCAAATAGTGGTCTTAACCACTCACACAGCAGTTCAAAAGATCGAAAAATGAGCAGAGCAAAGTCGGTCGTTCTAGAGCCTTTAACAAACTTCAAAGCCTTCTTAGCCTTCTTCAAAGCCTTCTTCAAGCCAAGCCTTTATCCGCGCCAAGCCTTTTGTCAAAAACCAAGCCCTGGCCGAAGTGTCGCGATATCGCGACACTTTGGGCCCCGACCCAAAGCGGGCCCAAAGTGTCGCGATATCGCGACACTTTGGGCCCCGACCCAAAGCGGGCCCAAAGCGTCGCGATATCGCGACACTTTGGGCCCCGACCCAAAGCGGGCCCAAAGCGTCGCGATATCGCGACACTTTGGGCCCCGAGCAAAAGCCGGCCCAAAGCGTCGCGATATCGCGACACTTTGGGCCCCGAGCCAAAGCCGGCCCAAAGCGTCGTGATATCGCGACACTTTGGGCCCCGAGCCAAAGCCGGCCCAAAGTGTCGCGATATCGCGACACTTTGGGCCTCAAGCCAACACCTGGCCAAAGTCAAAAGCAGACACGTCACCAATCAAAAGCATACATTCGACCATCCAAGGAACGACCGCCACGTGGCACCTCTACGTGTCCCTTCTCGAAGAGACCCCATGGCTCTGTAAACGGCGAATTTACAGGTGACATTAATGAGACAAGCGGTTTCAAAATATCCGATCCGAGGCCACGCCTCATAACTACGATCTGTCAGTGCGAGCCATGTCCCATAATGGCCCGATAAGGATCAAATTTGAGCGGCGCCTGCGGACTTAGGGTTTGGCATTAATGTTCCAGAGGCAAAATTCCTCTATAAAAACTCCCTCCATGCAACGAAAAAAAGAGACCGCGAAGCATTTTGTTAACACAACGAAGTGCTGCTCATTTGGATATCCGACTGTATCAATCTAAGTTCACCTTCTTTACATCTAGAATCTCTCACAAATAGAGGTTGGTGGGTGATTCTTAGAAGAGTGAACCGGACTTTCACACTCGATAGTGGATCACCGCATCCCACTAATTCGACGACAACACACCGCCTTAGATCTCGAGCCCATTCCTAGTGGATTGGCGTCGAGACTAAGTGTAAACCAGGGGTGGCCCGCTTGGGCAGCCCATGAACGTTTCTAGTTAATGCAATATATGTTGTTCTCTTTTGAAATACATTGCAAAAACTAACAATATCGAAATAGCTTATTCTTTACGTTGTTCAAATAAACTTTACGTTAGAATATATCGTGTCATACGTTATATGCTCGAATGCGTCTTGCAATACGTTTTATCGAATATTGTCATGCAACACAATGAAGTGCTAACTTGCAGGCAATAGCATTAGAATCGGTTGATTATTTTAATGACTATCCATGTCTCATGTATTGTGTTGTCTTCAAGTAGAATAAAAATAACAGCTTTACGTTTTACATCCTCTGATATATGCCATTTCGAATGTATATCGTTCTCTGTTCTCGGCAAAAGTTGCAGCTTCACGAAGAGTTGTTTTATTCATGCATCTCGATCTATCTTCATATGTATGCTAAAGTCAGAAGGTTCTGCCCTCTTATTACAGGTGCTACTAACGTTCTTCTCGTGTTTCTGAATGCAGGGTAAGCGGCTGAACGCAAGATAGGCAACGGCTAACAAGACTCATTAAACATCAAGCGGCGGCAACACTATAGCCCGCCCATTTTACATGTGGGCATGCGGAAGGGGATCACTGTTCATCTGTTGTAACCGAGAATGTGTAACTGAAGAGAGATACTGTAACCGAGCGGAATTAATTAATAAAAAGGGTTGTGCTCTTGTTTTTGATTTAATTCTATCCGTGTTATTTTATGCATCAATCTAGTTCTATTTTATTTGCATCTCAGTGTTTTATTTCCGAAATCTCATGCTTTCAGTGGCGATCACGGTGGGACCGGTTCCCATATTTTTAAAAATCACAGAAGTTAATTAAACTTGTTGTGTCTTGTGCTTAACAGGTACTTCTTTTTAGCCGGAGGTCAGAAACAAGCAATTTCGGGCGAAAAGGAGGTAACGATTCTAGCCGTCCATATCATTTTTTGTTGCGAAGTTTCGGGTTATTTCATTTACCGACATTTAAATTTCTTTTAACTTATTAAAATAAGGGTAGAGAAATTTTTCTTAAAATTTTTCTTGCTTTATTTAATTATGTAGTTATCTCTAATTATTCATCTTATTAAAAAAAAAAAAAAAATTTTTAAAGAAAGGTAGAAAATTTCTTTGCAATTTTTTACTTGCTGTTTTCAGTTAGTATTATCTGTCTGGCATAGGGAAAGATTTCTTTTTCGGTTGCTTGTTTCAAATTTGCAAAGTAAAATGAATCCCACACACCACGTGGTACTTTAAACCAAGGCGTTGGTCGTAAAACCCCAACCCTTGAGCAAGACCAAAGGTGGATTCCATTATCACTTTGGCTTGAGATATTGCATCCATTACCTCGATCGCGACCGCTGCTAGACGTAAATCCCGACGAAAGCCGACCGAGTGTTGCCGGGGTGATTCCCATGCACGCGAGGATAAGTCTTCTATGGTAGGTGTCATAAACAGAGCGATTCCCCTTCCGTACCGCCTATGTTCCACGTACCATCCGCTCTCACGTACCTATAGTCTCCCTCACGTAAGGGCGGGTATATAGAGAGGTTGGTATATCGGTCCGGCAATGGTATATTGAAGGGGCGACCATTTATGGGAGTCATATGAGCCAACATTATGCATTTAAACGTTCTTCCAAAATTGCAAAAACAAAACGAAACACCAAAATGCACTAAACCAGTTTAGGACACACTATTTAATCCTTAAAAGAGATAATCACAGTTTTGTGTATGTGTGTGTTCATTTCTGCTTGGTGTGCACAAAAAGACAAATCATCATAAACGAGATAAAATCTGCTTAGATAGTAGCGAAACATCACAATGGTGTACACTCGTAGCCAAGCCCAATCAAGGGCAGACGCTATGGAAGGTACACAAAGAGAGGGCGCTAGTCGCCTTCGCTTTAGCCCTGAGGACCTAGCCATACCATCTTGGCAGTCTGGCCTACAACAAAGTCCACATCAGGCCACTTCAAGAAGGAACTATTGGGAACCTCCTCATTGGAATACACCCATTCAACACACCCCCTTTCGGGAAGATGGTTCACATGCAGATCTCAATATAAGTAGACAACCGCCTCTTGAGGCTAGGTTTGAATGGCCACAGCACGATGAAGCGCTAGAGAGGCATACTGTCCATTTGGAGGGGCAACGTGGATATGGCGTCCCTTATTTACCTCCCATCAGAACATAAAAACAACATCCAGAGCGCAGGGCTCTTTACACAGGGCTAGCTAACTCCGCCCGCCCCTCTCACACCCATAAAATGGAGTACGAGGAAGATCATCACATTCCTCGAGAACAACAAACAACGCGGGAACCTTGTGTTTCGCACCGCCAGATATCATGATCACACATCGAGGCCAGAACCTCAAACAAATGTCGCTTACCCCGACAAAGGGAAGCAACCCATTGAAATTTTTGACCATCAAGATCGAGGCAAACACATAGGCAAAACATTCAAGCCTCCTCAACAAAAGAGGGCAGACCCGGTTGACCCGGCAGTCGCCAGACATGCCGCTCGCCAAGCGCGAATCACGCAGCTTGAGCAGGGTCATCAGGAGTTAGAATACTTATACCGCCTGAATAAAGAGCGCATGCAGCGCGAGGCAGATGAGTTACGCTATAAACTACCTGAAAGGGTGCCAACCCCTCGCACCCAAAGAGCACAACAGTATGAGAGGCACAACCCGTTGGTGCAGGACAGGTCTCCGCGACCTCGTCAAGCTTTGCCTCCGAGACCTTATAGACCCGAAAGGGAGGCCACTCCCCGGAACAATGATGGGTACCCTCGGCGGGGACTCGATCAAGGTCATAGGGCTCGCCCGCAGACTCCTCAAGAGTTTTATGAGGAGTATGAACCAGAAATAGAATGGGTCGACACGCCCCATCAAGGCGGGAGGGCTGCCAATCGGCCACCTCCCCATAGGCCTCCAATCTCCCTTGACCCACAACGGGAGCAAACCAAAGAAGAAGAAATAAAATCTTTCGATGCATACAAAGCGCTATTAGAGCGTTTGGAGTCTGTGGAGATAAAAGCTTCTGGGCATCAAAAGCCCACACTACGTCAACTCCGTAGTCATCCGGTGCATCCCTCGCACCCATACCTCTTTACCCCGAACATTTCAAGTTGCCACAATTGGCAGTCTTTAAAGGTGAGGAGGACGCACAAGAACATGTCACGAGGTTCCTGAGTCAATGCTTCGGCATCCAAGACAATGATGCATTATTGCTTAGAACTTTCATAACCACATTCGCGGGCCCTGCCTCGGATTGGTTTACACAATTGCCCAAACACAATATCAACAACTTAGATCAACTAGTGGATGCATTTCTTGAACGCTTTGCTTTCAACACAAGGAAGAAGGCATCACTAAGTGATTTGGCCAGCCTCGAGCAAAGTATGAGGAGGAAACAATAGCAGCATACGGGAACCGATGGAGGGCTTTGCTTTCCAGGCTACCCTACCGTCCCCCTATGTCTGATCTCACTCAGATGTTCGCACGGAGTTGCTTAAAATCAATCTCTGGGCTATTGCTGCTACAACAATACGATAGCTTAGAAGAAGCCTTGGCGCAAGCCAGAGTCATAGAAGAGATTAAAATAGGCGAAGGCACAATTGCCAAGCCTAAGAAGAAAGAGTGGAATAAAACCACTAAGACTGGGAATACGCAATCACAACCCGCAGCGGTTAATCAAGTTGCAATCAATGTTCCCAAGCCAGTGTAAGACACGCAGCCTCAAAAGGCCAATTACTGTGCAAGTGCCTCCTAGTTATGAGAAAGATAACAAGAAACAGGAGCAGAATCAGCAGCTTCGCCCTAAGCGACAATTCACTCCCTACACGGAGTCTAGGGACTCCTTATTTGACCGCTTGTCAGCGGCAAATTTAGTAACCCTTCCAGAGATCCCGACTATAGACCCTAACGCTCCTAAACCTAAGGGATATAGAGAGGAACTATACTGTAGATTTCATAGGCGAAGGGGACACGATTTGAATGGATGCTGGAAGTTCAAAGGACTAATCCAAGATTTAATCAAAAATAAAACATTGGTCGTGGACAACCCCATAGCGCCAAACAACCAACAAATGGGGGTATTCAAGGACCCCTTGCCTGCCCACGAGGCACAGGCAAAACCTCTCCAAGTTAATGAGGTGCGCCAGAATCTTCCCATGCAAGGATTTGTGGGAATGATTAGCATAGTGACGCGGAATAAAAAATACTCAGCAGTTGCCCCTGCGACAGCCACAAAGGAAGTTCCGACAACGTCACAACCTCAGCAACACCCTATACAGTCACCTCCGCCTAGACCAGAAATCACGATACGGTCCAAACTCACGCAGAGTTTGCGGACCACATCGGCTAGGCTGTCCATTTACGAGCTTATTCAACAATCAACACCTCATAGAGAAGCTCTTATGGACATTTTAAAAACCATCGAATTACAGCCCCAAGAAGCAAATTCTTTCAACAACTTCGTGGGACACGTAAAACGATGTACTGAGCCGGTCATCACCTTCAAAGAGGATGAAGTCAAAGCAATATCGAATGACGCGGCAGATCCACCCCTGCATGTTGCACGGATCAACGGGATCCCGTACAAGAGAGTGTTGGTAGATACTGGCTCGTCCAAAGAATATTATTACCACCGCAGCCCTGAAACATTTGAAGCTGCCAGCCTCTCATATCACAGCCTCCACGTACACACTGCTAGCTTTCAATGATGCAATATGCTCGACAATCGAGCACGGTTGTTCTACTCCGTCCGGTAGGACAAAAGACAACACCAACATTGTGCCATGTGTTGGAAGGCGAGATGGCCTACAATATACCGCTAGGGCGGCCTTGGATTCGGGACATGAAATGTGTCCCTTCCATCGCTCACCAATGCTTAAAGTATGCTTTTGAAGGTGAAATACACGTAGTCCCAATGGACTTGGAACCCTTCAAGTATTGCAATGCGGTACAACTAATGCCTCAGTCGACCCTCCCTTCAACGCATTTGGATTTCCAATTAAATCCATCTAAACAGGGTCCAATACCGCAAGCACCACTGGTGACCGAATCACCAAAATCCCAGCTAGGTAAGACTTCATCATCTGCTCCTTCATCATCAACGCCACCCGTCATGGCTACACGTAAGGACAAGGGAAAACAAATCATGGAAGAGGCTCAGCCCTTAGAAGAGGGGTTGCCCACAATATCAACGGTATCAACAGAGGAAATATCCAAAGACAACGGAAGTTGAGACCCCAAACCTACCAAACATGGAATGGACTCAGGAAGGACTCCCGTTCCCTCCCTCCGAAGCATCAACAATCACTGTTGAAATGGCTAGTACAGGCCTGGGGGAGTACATAGTGCATAATGTTGTGGCAACGCCCGCATTAGAGTCAGTCCAGGATATGGGAAGACCTCGCCTTCCCATAGGAACAGTTGTTCCCCTAGGTCACCCACCCAACCAGACAAATTTTGTGTATGGGGGCCTTGATCATGGTCTTGAACCATGTAAGCAAAAGGAAGCAGACGAAGAACCTTTTGTTGAAAACATCAATTATATGTCAAACCCACAATTTGCCCTCAAATATCTCGGCCAATGCCATTGGCATGGATACGGGCTAGGCAGATATGAGCAAGGGATGCGTCTCCCTTGCCAACCAAGATATCAGATGCCATATGACAAGTCAGAGTAGGGTTCAACCACCCCCGCCCTTGGACATCTTGGTTGAAAATATGCAAGACCTAGAAATAGGCAACAAGGGGGGATTGGCACTAGATCTCTATGCCAACCCAAAAACAGAATTTACATTGGGAGATTACCTCCCATGGTCACCAAACACCCTTGGTAACAAGTAGTAATCCCTCTCCTTTGCTAGAGAGAGGCGAAAGTTCGGATACCCATCCCCAAAGAGAATATCAATGGTGTCCGGACATCTTTTCGAAGTCGTTCCCCTTAGAGATTCCAGTTGAGTCAACACAATGTCAAGAGAGTCAGGTCCCTCCACCAAAAGTGGAACAACCGCAATGGGACCAGATTAACTTATTGGAGCAAGGAGAGTCCTCAACATCGCAAGCAATAGTCGCTGAAGAGAATGAACATTTTCGGATCTCCGAAAGTGACTCAGAAGATGAGACTGAGATGGACTATCTCAGACATGCGCGACGACATTATCGTGCTTTAACTCATGAAGATCTAATGGGACAGATGGGCATACGATTAGGGCATGAATGGTGGGTCGACCCAGCAGGGTGGGACCTGATCTTGGATCCATGGCTCCACATTCACGATGAGCACCGTCCACCTCGAGACCCTATCATAACAATAGTGCCGAGGGAAGACCCTGTCCTCCATTTGGCACATAGGGCCGATCCGTTCGTGCCCGTTCCCATAGAGCCGCATCCAGAGTATAGGGAATATCTAGAAAAATCAAGTTATCATACCCGCGGTAATGGAGACCAAATTCATTCCATCCACATGATCTCCATTGATTTGACCGCACCCATCCGCAATCCGGCCGATCCAAGACGGTCATTGCATCTAGACATAGATGCCATCGACTGGGATCGCGTCAATTCACCCCTATCACCAGTAGAGTACTGGCCTTTCGGTGAAATGCCTCATTTTACCCCAAGGACAACTCAAGATATTTTTCAAGCTGAAGAGGAACCTGAGGTTCCAAGCATAGATCTAAATTCAGCTAATGATATCCATTTGATCCCGACTCCACATCAGTTGGAGGACGGATCCCACATGTCAGTCGAGGAGACGACTGACGTAGACATCGACATGCATCCAAAGAATCCACGGATTCTCAAGTCGGGGGTAAGTCTTTCCCCCGAAGAGCAAGCCGACTACATTGCCCTTCTCAAAGAGAAGAAGGAGGTTTTTGCATGGTCGTACAAGGATATGCCAGGACTAGACCCGCAGCCTAGTCACGCATAATTTAACGCTTGATCCGACAATCAAGCCTCGTAAAGCAAAAACTACGTAAGATGCACCCAACAAGTGGCCTTGATGGTCAAAGATGAATTACAAAAGTCGTTGGACGCACAATTTGTCATCTCGTGTGGATTATCCGCCATGGTTGTCCAACATGGTTCCCGTCAAGAAGCCCGACGGGAGGATTCGCATATGCACCGATTTTCGAGACTTAAACAAAGCGAGTCCTAAGGATGATTTCCCCTTGCCCAACATCGACGCGTTGGTAGACGCTACAGCAGGTCACGAAATGCTCTCCCTAATGGATGGTTTCTCAGATACAATCAAATTCGTATCAATCCTGAAGATCAACTCAAAACGGCATTCACAACGCCTTGGGGGACATTTTGTTATAAGGTCATGCCTTTTGGCCTTAAAAATGCTGGTGCCACCTACCAACGTGCCATGACGTATATCTTCCATGATTACATGCACAAAACTTTGGAAGATTACATGGATGATTTATTAGCCAAGTCTCTCTTGCGCTCAAATCATATCGCTGACTTAAGCAAGATCCTCGATCGCCTCATGGAGCATAAAGTCGACTAAACCCCAAGAAGTGCGTCTTTGGCGTCACATCCGGAAAACTCTTGGGTTTCATAATCTCAAAACGAGGAATCGAGGTGGACCCAAATAAAGTCAAGGCAATCCTTGAAATGGTTCCCAGTCTGCAAGGAAAGGTCGCGTCGATTAAACGCTTCATAGCACAATTATCTGACAAGTGCCGACCCATGAACAAATTATTACATAAGGGGGTTACATTTCATTGGGATGACGAGTGCCAGTCAGCCTTTGACGAGATCAAACAATACTTGGCTTCGCCGCCAGTATTGGCACCACCTAGGCCAGGAGTGCCGTTCTACTTATACATCTCAGCTACTGAGGTGGCACTGGGCGCCATGCTAGCCCGGAAGAATGAACTTCACAAGGAACAGGCTACATACTATCTTAGCCGCACTCTGGTCAGTTACGAACTTAACTATGCATACGTTGAGAAACTTTGCTTGGCAAGTGGTGTTTGCTACCAAAAAGCTACGCCACTACATGCTGAGCAACACTACGTATGTTGTGTCTAAGGAGAATCCATTGCGATACATGATGAGTCGTACTTATCATAGTAGTCGCACGGCGAAATGGATCATGTTGTTGACGGAATTTGACATAGAGTTTATTGGACAAAAATCTATCAAAGGACAAGTCATAGCCGATCAACTAGCAGAGGCTCCTCTTGAAGACAATCAGCCTCTGGTCATAGAACTACCCGATGATGGGGTCTTTCATGTCTCGTAATCGCCAGATTCCGATGAGCCTGAGTCACAAGCCGACATAACCCTATTCTTCGATGGTTCTAAGTGTGAGCAAGGTGGTGGTGCGGGAATTGTATTCTTCACACCGCAGGGTGCTCCAATGCCCCTGTCATTTAAATTAAACTTCCCGTGCACCAACAACAACGCAGAGTATGAAGCCTTGCTCCTAGGTCTTCAGACAACAATCGCCATGAACATCAAAAGACTGAACATCTTTGGTGATTCGCTGTTAATAGTCAATCAAGTCAAAGGGGTATATCAATGCAAATGCCCAGTTCTGAAGGCTTATAAAGCCCTTGTGGACAAATTCCTGGTAAAACTTGAGTGGTATGACATCGAGGCACTCCCTCGATCATCAAACCATTTTGCGGACACAATGGCCTCCTTGGGGTCACTAATTCCGTAGGACCTTTCTGGTGATATGACAACCATTCAAGTCAAAACCTTATCGCAATCCGCGATGGAGCGTGCAAGCTCAGACTTGACGCCAGGAATCCACATGATACAAATTGAACCATCCTCGGATAGGTTCTCTCAAATCCGAGATCATCTGAAACACGCCAACTGGGGGTCCTTGTTCTCCCCTACTCCCATTAGTAGCAACACAATACTATTCTTGCAGGTTCTATCCCATTCAACATTTGCTAGGGATGAACTTCAGGAGGGATTGGCTGTTCATACTATCGAGGTTTCTGATCAACAGGACTGGTATTTACCCATTCGAGACTACCTCAAGTTAGGTAGTCTCCCACTTGATTTGACTCATGCCGCAAAACGAGCACTCAAGCAGAAAGCGGCTAAGTATGTCTTGATAGGAGACATCTTGTATCGTCGCAGCTATGAAGGAATCCTCCTTCGTTGCTTGGACCAGGCAAGAGTCCACTTGGGCAACGCCCAAGCGCACGATGGTACATGTGGTGGCCACTTCAGTGGAATGGCCATCGCAAAGCGCATTCTTCGCATGGGCTATTATTGGCCATCTTTAGAGCGAGATTGTTGCACCTATGTCAAGAAGTGCGTGAAGTGTCAACATCATGCCAATCTAATGCACGTACCTTCTCATGCCTTGCAGATACCCAATACCGCTTGGCCATTTTCGCAATGGGGCTTTGATCTCATTGGAAAGATCTCCCCGCGTCGTCAAAGCCGTCACACGTTTATCATAACGGCCACATAGTACTTCACCAAGTGGGTGGAAGCAATTCCGCTTACCTCTACGACAGGACCCCGCATTGTGGAGTTCATTTTGCATAACATCATATGTCATTTTGGTATTCCATCCAAAATAGTCTCGGATAATGGGACACCTTTCAAGAACAAAGACGTGCGTGCTTTGACCACAAAGTACAAGATTCAACACAGCTTTTCAACACCTTATTATCCGCAGGCGAATGGACAAGCAGAGGCGTCAAACAAAACGCTAGTTGCCATCCTTAAAAAGACAATCGCAGACAATCATAAGGATTGGCACATTCAAATCCCACTTGCCCTATGGGCCTATCGCACTAGCATTCGGACGCCCACTGGGGCCACTCCGTTTTCGCTCGTGTATGGCTCCGAGGCAGTCATGCCTCTAGAGTTGGAGATTCCTTCCCCGCGCATATCAATGCATGAGTTCATCGATGATGATTCTACGCGGCAAGCCCGGTTAGACCAGCTTACGTTGCTTGACGAACGACGCGTTAATGCTCTCGAGCATTTACGTATTTATCAAGAGCGACTTAAAAAAGCTTACAACATGAAAGTTCACCTCAGGGACTTTCACGTTGGTGATTTGGTTTTGAAGGAAAATCAACAAAATTCCAGTTTGCCATCCCACCTTAGGGACAAGTTTGCGGCAAATTGGTTAGGTCCGTATGTCATTGATAGCAAAATCGGACCCGGGACATACCGGCTAGCTTCCCTTGATGGTATCACGGAAATAGAACCCTTGAATATCAGTCATTTGCGACCATTTCATATCTAAAGAGAGCCATATCCCACAAATGCTCCAAGGATTTCCTTAAAAACGCTTGGTCAAATCCAACAAATGCTCCAAGGATTATCACAATCGCTTGGTCAATCCCAAAGGCTCCAAGGATTCTTGCAATCGCTTGGTCAATCCCAAAACGCTCCAAGGATTTCCACAATCACTTGGTCCAAAAATCATGAAAATTCAAAAACAACAAAAATCATCAAAAACAACAAAAATTTGCATTTCACTTCTAGGCATATTCAAATTCATCAAATAGAGAGTTCTTCTCGCAATTCATCTTCATATTCACCAAAATCAATCCATCAAAAATACAAAAATATGTAGCTGCATTAAGCATTGCATCCATACATTGTATATTCATGGGCATACAGGTCAAAGGCACCATAGGCTGTCATGGTTCTACTAGTCCATCTTGTTCCACACTGTTCCATTTTACAAAAACAGCAAAAACACCATTCACTTTACCACACCAGAGTCAGTGGTCTTTTAATGTATCAAGAGTTTTTCGTGATTCAGTCATCATTTTGCTCTTTAGCAATGAAATGTATCAAGTCAAACAGATTTTACGAAGGTAGAGTTACACTTGCAATACACCTTGTTACGTAACATCCCAACACAAATTAAAACACATCAAAAATTCCCGAGTTGTGTGAACGAAGGATGAAACCCGCACAAGTAATCCAGAGTTACCATAAGCGAAACGGTTATCTTGCTCATCCCCCGTGCGAATGACCCCAAGAATGCCGAGAGTTGGCAAAAGGACAAGCATCCTCCCTACCCAATTCCCTAAGAATCCCAAAGTTGCAAAACGTCAAAAATTTGCAAAATGTCAAAACTTCAAAATTTGACACCCTACAATGCACATCTCAAAAAGCACAAAGAATAGTGATTATCGTCACTCCATATCCAAATCCCTTGCTCAAGAGAAAAGAAAAATAAATCAAAATAAACAATGATTATTATCACTATAACGAGCAAGTATCCCAATACAATTGAAGAAAAGAAGGGAGTTGACCTTGAATCCCCGGAACTCTCAAAGATTCTCGACAGGTCATGAGGCAAGCCTCAATATCGGTTTGGTTGATAGCCTATCGGTCACTGGCGGTAAACTTCTCGCATGACGATATATCTATCACATTAACTTGTGTATAGATCAATGTTTGCATGTGGATGAGCTAGCTTATGGTATCCTCGGAGAACACCGCAGATTAATCTAACTACATACAACAAAGGAGTTAGTGGAGCTAATTAGGTGATCCTCAGTACAGGTTCGGTTGAAAGCCCATCTGGCACTGGCGGTATCCTGACAAATACCACATAAATGAACTCAATTGCACACACAGGGATGTGAAATAGCTTGGTCAAAAACAAGTCCGATTCATACCTTGTTCAAAAGTCTTGTAAGATAAAGTACAATCATGGCTAGTGAGTTAAAACTGTCTGAGTCTCGTAAAACCTTAGCTACATTTCTAAACCAATTGCGCTACTTTTCATCCTTGCAATACCATCAGAAAATACAAGAAGAAGAAACACCACATTTGTACATAGCAAAGTAATGGAGTTCTAAACAGTCTATGGTGCCATAACCAAATATCACCAAGTCCATACATCCATTTCATTTCTGCATATCACATGCATTTGCATTCATCATGCATCCATCAAAATAAATCAACATACAACATTGGTAATTATCATACCATATGCATCCATCCATATCAAGTAGCATGCACCCATCAACATCAATCATTGCGCATAAAATCATGACATATACGTAAAGAAAGAAAATCAAAACAACAAAAACATCACAAAAATGCAACACAAAAAAGAAGCAATAAGCATTGCCGGACACGAGTGCTCTTGCACTCAACCTCTTGGCATAGAAAATCGATGTCGGGGCTCAAATTCTCATTCTCCTACTTCCCCAAGAAGGCTATCATAGCCGGACCGCTCCACGGGAAGACGGGTTTTTGATGATTTCACCCCATTATGGCATCACCAAAAGGGTTAACACCCACCAAAAATAGGTCCAAATGTCGAGAAATTGCACGTGCTCAAATGGAAAAACATCTAAAGGCACCCTAACCTAAGTCATCTTGGGTCAAGCGACTCGTCGCTTTTCTCACGAAGGTCATTCCCTCATCGATTCGTCGCTTGAGGGGGTAGTCACACTTAGTCACCAATCAACAACCACACACCCAATCAAGGCAATGACATGCATTCAAAGAATCATTGACAAAGACAATCACGCTCCCCGCTTGGGGCAAGTAAACAAGCAATCATTAAATTGATCAAATACTTGGCATTCCCGAAGCATGAACACAAGGTTCCCCTGTGGATAAAAGGTTACGCCCTTTGCCTAATCATGACCGATCAATGTCCAAGCTCAAGTCACACCTCACCAAAATAGGTTAACACTTGAAATCAAATTCCTTAGCTCGTCGAAGCAAGGATTCAAGAATGCATGCCCTTTCCATACTTGGGGCATTAAAAGTTGGTTAGGTTACCAAGAAACCCTAATCATTAGTGCTTTGGTCGTATATTTTTGCTCAGCACTGCGTCACCCGCAGCGCTTCCCAAAAAGGGGCATCTCGTAGACACCAAAACAGCACCATTTCGATTAAGTGATTACAAACATTGATCACATTGATATAACAGCTTTTAGGGCAGCCCTTAGAGGTCAAATAGTGGTCTTAACCACTCACACAGCAGTTTAAAAGATCAAAAAATGAGCAGAGCAAAGTCGGTCGTTCTAGAGCCTTTAACAAACTTCAAAGCCTTCTTAGCCTTCTTCAAAGCCTTCTTCAAGCCAAGCCTTTATCCGCGCCAAGCCTTTTGTCAAAAACCAAGCCCTGGCCGAAGTGTCGCGATATCGCGACACTTTGGGCCCCGACTCAAGCGGGCCCAAAGTGTCGCGATATCGCGACACTTTGGGCCCCGACCAAAGCGGGCCCAAAGTGTCGCGATATCGCGACACTTTGGGCCCCGACAAGCGCCCAAAGGTCGCGATACGCGCCTTTCCCTCGATATCGCGACACTTTGGGCCCTGAGCCAAAGCCGGCCCAAAGCGTCGCGATATCGCGACACTTTGGGCCCCGAGCCAAAGCCGGCCCAAAGCGTCGCGATATCGCGACACTTTGGGCCCCGAGCCAAAGCCGGCCCAAAGTGTCGCGATATCGCGACACTTTGGGCCTCGAGCCAACACCTGGCCAAAGTCAAAAGCGACACGTCACCAATCAAAAGCATACATTCGACCATCCAAGGAACGACCGCCACGTGGCACCTCTACGTGTCCCTTCTCGAAGAGACCCCATGGCTCTATAAAACGGCGGATTTTACAGCGAGCATTAATGAGACAAGCGGTGTTAGCAAAATATCCGATCCGAGGCCACGCCTCATAACTACGATCTGTCAGTGCGAGCCATGTCCCATAATGGCCCGATAAGGATCAAATTTGAGCGGCGCCTACGGACTTAGGGTTTGGCATTAATGTCCCAGAGGCAAAATTCCTCTATAAAAACTCCCTCCATGCAACGAAAAAAAGAGACCGCGAAGCATTTTGTTAACACAACGAAGTGCTGCTCATTTGGATATCCGATTGTATCAATCTAAGTTCACCTTCTTTACATCTAGAATCTCTCACAAATAGAGGTTGGTGGGTGATTCTTAGAAGAGTGAACCGGACTTTCACACCCGACGCTGGATCACTGCATCCCACTAATTCGACGACAACACACAACCTTAGATCTCGAGCCCATTCCTAGTGGATTGGCGTCGAGACTAAGTGTAAACCAGGGGTGGCCCGCTTGGGCAGCCCATGAACGTTTCTAGTTAATGCAATATATGTTGTTCTCTTTTGAAATACATTGCAAAAACTAACAGTATCGAAATAGCTTATTCTTTACGTTGTTCAAATAAACTTTACGTTAGAATATATCGTGTCATACGTTATATGCTCGAATGCGTCTTGCAATACGTTTTATCGAATATTGTCATGCAACACAATGAAGTGCTAACTTGCAGGAAACAGCATTAGAATCGGTTGATTATTTTAATGACTCGTCCATGTCTCATGTATTGTGCTGTCTTCAAGTAGAATAAAAATAACAGCTTTACGTTTTACATCCTCTGATATATGCCATTTCGAATGTATACTGTTCTCTGTTCTCGGCAAAAGTTGCAGTTTCACGAAGAGTTGTTTTATTCATGCATCTGATCTATCTTCATATGTATGCTAAAGTCAGAAGGTTCTGCCCTCTTATTACAGGTGCTACTAACGTTCTTCTCGTGTTTCTGAATGCAGGGTAAGCGGCTGAACGCAAGATAGGCAACGGCTAACAAGACTCATTAAACATCAAGCGGCGGCAACACTACAGCCCGCCCATTTTACGTGTGGGCATGCGGAAGGGGATCACTGTTCATCTGTTGTAACCGAGAACGGTAATCGAAGAGAGATATCAGTAATCGAGCGGAATTACATTAATAAAAAGGGCTGTGCTCTTGTTTTTAATTTAATTCTATCTGTGTTATTTTATGCCTCGATTTAGTTCTGTTTTATTTGCATCTCAGTGTTTTATTTCCGAAATCTCATGCTTTCACATTCTTTTATAAATTTTTGGGCATGCCTCTTCGTCTTCCATCTGGCAGCCCTTCAATTCATTTTTGCCATGACTGTTCGTCTTCGTTTGCTCCATAACTGCAATCCGTAACATCCTTTGTAACTGGCATAACGTCTTCCGTTAACTATTTGTCTGTGCCTATTTTCATTGCACCTTGGTGCTACGTGTTGTTCTGTTCTGCCACGTGCCATCTTGTAACGGCCTCCAAAAATGCATCCTGTCACCATTTCACAACCTCTCCTCCTTCTTTGTCTTCTTTTCTTCCTATCGCAAAAATGTGACATGTCGTGATATTGTGACATTTTAGCTCCCTTTCCTTCTCTCTCCTCTTTGGGTCATGAAAACTCGACATGTCGTGATATCATGACATTTTTGCTCCATCGTCTCTTCTCTCCTCTTCGGGTCACGAAAACCAGACCCTTTCCTCTCTTGCCCTTACTTTTCCTTTTCGGTCGTGATATCGTGACATGTCGTGATATCACGACATTTTTCTTCCTCGCTGCCTTTTTCCCCTTCGGGTCATGAAAACCTGATATGTCGCGATATCATGCCATATTTCCTTTCTGCTTCCTTCTCTCCTCTTCGAGTCACGAAATGGTGACATGTCGCGATACCGCGACATCTTTGCTTTTCACTTTCTCTTTCTTCTTCGGGTCACAAAAATACGACATGTCGCAAAATCATGACATCTTTCATCCTCTAGCTCCTTCGCTTGCCAGCTGGTCATGAAACCGTGACATGTAGCGAAATCACGACATATTTCTCCTCTGGCTCCTTCGCTTGCCCTCTGGTCGTGAAAATGTGACATGTCACGAAATCGCGACATCTTTCTTCCTTGGCTCCTTCTTCGCCTTCTGGTCGCAAAACTATGACCTGTCACGAAATCGCAACAACTTTTTGTTGCTGACTCCTTTGCTCCATTTGTGTCGCGATATCGTGACACATTTTTTGTCGTGATATCGCGACAGTTTCTCCTCGTTGACTCTTCTGCTCCACTTGTGTCACGATATCGTGACACATTTGTTGTCGCGATATTGCGACAGCTTCTCCCCGTTGGCTTCGTTCTCCGCTTGCGTCACGATATCGCGACACATCTTCTATCGCGATATCGCGATAGTTTTCTCCGCTGGCTCCTCTCTCCACTTTGTGTCACGATATCGTGACACTTTTTCTATCACAATATTATGACATATTTTTCTCCTTGCCTTCTTCTTCCTCACGTCGTAAAAATATGACATGTCATGAAATCGTGACATCTTTCCTCAGAAAACTTTTCAGATGTGGCCCTCCTACCATTGGATGCTTCTGCATCAGGTGCTACTGGATGCTCCTGCATCACTAGGGCTAGTTTATTCACTCACATTGAACACAAAGAGCGCACTCATAGAAGGGTTTTTTCACAATTCAATGTGCATCAGGAGTGCAGAGACGCTCACACTCATGTTAGTGCCCAACAAAGAGAACAACCACCACCGTTCGAAGAATAGAGGCAAAGATAATATGAGGAAGAAGAGGGATATGGAGCTGATCAAGAATATCTTAAAATCTCCCAAGTTTAAGAGGAGGAAGATCAACGTCCTCCACTTTGACATAGGAATAATGTACCTCTAAGACCGCCCCCACGTCAGCTTAGGGAGGAGGACTTTCTATCCTCGTAGGCCTATAAGGTCTTTGATGAGGAAATACCTCCATCATAGCATGTTTTGAACAACTAAAAATTACCTAAAACTCTATGATTTACTTTAAATACTAGTTCAATTGATCTAATATGCTGTGTATTAATTATTTGCATGATTGATGTGTTTGGAATATTATATGCTGAATTTTACAGTTTTTGTGTAGTTTTATGTCACTTTGCCATGACCTGTTACATAAGGGATATGCTTAGGCTGATAGAAACACTTTACTATTCTTATTTTTATGTTTCTTAAGCATTAATTTATTTGAATTTAGCAAATAGTGCAAAGAATTGTTACTTTGCAGCAGAAACTGGTTTTCCTGTGTAAATTCCAGCCAACTACCAATGAATGGCAAGGCATGAAGTTCACATATGAAGAGGAATGAAGGCTATTGAAATCTGATCTTGAGGACTAATCCACCTAAGAAATGCAGCTGAAATCAATTGAAGAGTACATAGTTGGTCATTTCGAAGATCTTCGGATTGAGTAATACAGTCTCTTCGGATTGAGCGAATATATTTGGATTGAACCACTTGGCTCCAGATTGAGAACATAAAGCACTTTTTGACCTGTTGACTAATTTTTGATGGTGGGAAAAAGGAAAGAAGGTTGAGGAGGTTAAAGGAAAATATCTCCCATCTAACTTTGCCATCCTTGTCATCCAAAGCCATAATTTATGGAAAAGATCATCTTCTAGGATAAACCCAGGGAATACTATAGAATAACAGGAATTGATTTGCAGAGTATATTTTCTATTGTAATTAGGATTTAGGCATCTATAAAAGATAGCTCCCGTATAGGTTGAGCTAAGAAGAGAAAAAAAAAGACTAATAATGACAGTAGAAATAGTAGTAGAGAAAATATAGATAGAGAATAAGTAGAGAAAATATAGAAAGGCCTCTTACAACCGATAACATTGATAGATTACATAGACTGGTATCTGAGAAGATACAACTCTTCCAAGATCAATTAAAGTATGCTCGCGCAAAGATGCAGCACATTGAAGACGAGAATATTCAAGCGTAAAGGCTCATTAGACAAAGATTATATGAGCAACATATGCATGAGGAACACATCCTTACCCAAAAGGAGTGTGTAGAACAAGAGGATAGGCTAGCCAGGGCTAGTTTATTCACTCACACTGAACATAGAGAGCGCACTCATAGAAGGGTTTTTTCACAATTCAATGTGCATCAGGAGTGCAGAGACGCTCACACTCATGTTAGTGCCCAACAAAGAGAACGACCACCATCGTTCGAAGAACAGAGGCAAAGATAATATGAGGAAGAAGAGGGAGATGGAGCCAATCAAGGATATCTTAAAATCTCCCAAGTTTAAGAGGAGGAAGATCAACGTCCTCCACTTTGACATAGGAAGAATGTACCTCTAAGACCGCCCCCACGTCAGCTTAGGGAGGACGACTTTCTATCCTCGTAGGCCTATAAGGTATTTGATGAGGCCTGGAAATACCTCCATCATAGCATATTTTGAACAACTAAAAATTACCTAAAACTCTGTGATTTACTTTAAATACTAGTTAAGTTGATCTAATATGCTGTGTATTAATTATTTGCATGATTGATGTGTTTGGAATATTATATGCTGAATTTTATAGTTTTTGTGTAGTTTTATGTCACTTTGCCATGACCTGTTACATAAGGGATATGCTTAGGCTGATGGCAACACTTTACTATTCTTATTTTTATGTTTTTTAAGCATTAATTTATTTGAATTTAGGAAATAGTGCAAAGAACTGTTACTGTGCAGTAGAAACTGGTTTTCCTGTGTAAATTCCAACCAACTACCAATGAATGGCAAGGCATGAAGTTCACATATGAAGAGGAATGAAGGCTATTGAAATCTGATCTTAAGGACTAATCCACCTGAGAAATGCAGCTGAAATCAATTGAAAAGTACATAGTTGGTCATTTCGAAGATCTTCGGATTGAGAAATACAGTCTCTTCAGATTGAGCGAATATCTTCAGATTGAGCCACTTAGCTCCATATTGAGAACATAAAGCACTTTTTGACTTGTTGACTAATTTATGATGGTGGGAAAAATGAAAGAAGGTTGAGGAGGTTAAAGGAAAATATCTCCCATCTAACTTTGCCGTCCTTGTTGTCCAAAGCCATAATTTATGGAAAAGATCCTCTTCTAGGATAAACCCAAGGAATACTGCAAAATAACAGGAATTGATTTGCAGAGTATATTTTCTATTGTAATTAGATTTTAGGCATATATAAAAGATAGCTCCCGTACAGGTTGAGCTAAGAAGAGAAAAAAGAAGACTAATAATGACAGTAGAAATAGTAGTACAGAAAATATAGATAGAGAATAAGTGAAAACACTGAAACTGTTACAGTTCTGTAACAGGTTTTAACAGTAGATTTCTAATCATGTTATGAATCAATAAAGTACAAGTTTTTCTATTCATTATGTTATGTTTGAGTGTGAGTAAGATTTAGAGAGAGGAACTCATACCTTCTTCTGAAAAAGGAGACTGGCCACTTCCAGACCTAGGAGGAGGACTAACAGAAAGGTTTTGTTCTGATTTTGGTACAGCAGAATAAGCTATGAAACTTGTCAATTTCATTATTTTGTAGTAGTTAACATCCATTTCAGTCCTAATCATTTATTTTTGATCAAGATACTTTTGTGATGTGACTAGTAGTAGATCTGATTAGTCTTTTTGCTTTCCAACAACTTACCAATTTACTGCAATTTCCATTTCCAGCAATTTACAATCTTATGCAATTTTCTTGCATTATTGTTTTTGTTGTCAACCCTTGCACAGAAGATTGGCAACCTTATGTTACAGAATATTGATAGGAATTAATTTTAGTTTTCATTATTGTAAGAGTAAATATACTTTCATTTTGCAATTTAATCGAATTTCATTCTTGCAACTGTAACTAAGGTTTCATTTCTGTAATCAACAATTAGTATTCATTCTTGCAATTAGATTAAAGTTCAACTTATGCAATTTAGAGGTAGAAGAGACCTAAAAACCCCCACATAATTAGTTCCACCAATAAGACTTGTTTCTCTCAATTGACCTTAAATTATAGCCCTGTTCACTCCTTTCACAAATAGTATTGTACACTACCCTGGATTGATAGATTCATTGAGAATAAATGATGTGCTTAACGACAACACATCATTTTGGCACTGTTGTCAGGGAAAGTGTTGTTAGAAGGCGTCAAAAGCTCAATAGCTGTTAATTAGACTGAGTTGTGAAAATTTAGAGTAAAATCTAAATATAACAACTGGTTAAGTAACAATTATTGACTTATAATTTATATCATTAAGGAGTAGGTATGAATGAGTAGGCCTAGGGATGAAGAAGGAAAAATTATCCAAAGAGATCCCTGGATTATTCCATTAAGAAGATCTTCATGTCTAAGGGGTGAATCACCTATGTTTGAACTACCAGAAAAACTAAAACAAAAACCACCAGCTTCGTCATCATCAGAATCTCTTGAGAAAGAAAAATTACCAGATTCATTATCCACAGAAGGTTTTGGACCTCTTGAAAAAAGAATTTGGATAGGTTTAACTATTTTTGAAGAACAAGAAATTATGGCAAAAAGAGGCAATCTAGATGGGGATAACCAACATGGCCGTGTTCATAATGATCAAGATGATCAAGATGTGTTCCAACCTCCTAGAATATTTGAATATCCTATTCTTCTGAATCCCACACAGAACTCTCCCATGAAAACAATCTCACCTTCAATGCTTCCAACCTTCCAGGGTGTTGCATCTGAATATCCTGATCAATTCCTATTTGAGTTCAAAGTAGTGTGTCAAACCTATGACTGTGTTTTTAGACAAGTATCAAGAGTATTGTCGATTAAGGAATAGGAAAGATGAGTTGTTCATAATTAAACAAGAAGATGATGAAACATTAGAAGATTACCTTGATAGATTTATGTTTATTCAAAGAAGGTGTGGACTAGGAGAACTATAATTGTGCAAAACCATTTTTCTAAGAGGATTGTGTATCGCTCCAAATTTTTTGCATCCCTACCTTCAGGCTATAGGATCCATGCCCGGAAGGAGGATGGGAAAAGGATGGCACGATACCTTGGACTGAGAGGCCTTGCGAAGGTCCCGCCTCTCGGGGGAGGTGTATTATGGTGATTTTTTGATGGATGGTGGGTTCACCAGGAAACTTTTGAATGGTAGTTTCCACGCCTAGGTTGGGAATGTGTTTGATGTGTTCAGTTCTAGCTTTAATCATCCAAGTCCTAGGTTTGGCCAAAATGTGTCTAAGCTATTCTATATGAAATGCAGTTTTAAATGAAGACAGAAACATATTTGGACAAAAAAATAGAAAGAACAAGATGGATTAAAGACCCATACCTGATCCGGATGTCTGATGAAGGTTCTAATTTTTGAAGTAGTCAGGATCATCTGGAATTCGACAGGATCATCTCCTATCTGTTAGGATCGTCTGAGATTTGACGAATTCGTCAGAGACCTGCAAATAGAAAAATAGATGCAAAATACAGAGAATGCAACTATGATAATAGAGGGAAACAGTGTAAAATGATAATAACAATATCAAACTAAGAATTATAAATAGAAACATGAATGCATTATACTGATTTAATGACAATTATAACTTAATTATGCATTTGATCTAGATGGGTGAACTCCAAGATGCAGAATAATAAAGAATAACTATAGAATTAACTAAATGCAGAATAATGCAACGAAAAAGAGATGAAGAAATGCAAACTCTGGGCACTGATTGCCCCCAATGATGATTGCAGTCAAAATCGTCTCTGATTCGACAGGATCGCCTCCGATCTGAATAGGATCGTCTGCATGTGAAGGTCGATTTACAGGAAAATTCAGCCAAGGGGATGCTAAGGGGAGGGCCTAGGATTAAATAGGCTCAGGAGGGAGGTTGGAGATCATCCCTATTTGGGAGATCTCCAACGAGGAGGGTCTCTAACGACGTAGACATGCTTCTGCCCGGATTAGAGACGCCGTTGGAACAGAGACTAATTATGAAAAATTAATTTTGGGACAAGATCGTCTGGACATCCTAGCCCAGACAAAATTGTTAGATCTGGGGCGATATCGTCTGATCAACGACGATATCGTCAAACGATCAAAACAAACTCTAAAAATGGCATGGGAAACGAGGAAATGAATTAAGCAACGATTTGGGAGCGGTTTTGGAGGTTAAAATTTGAATTTGAATATTTACTAGAGTAATTGTAATTATTAAGGTTTTACTGCGCCAATTTTAGGGTGCTACATTTTGCCCCCTCTTTAGCTAATTTTTCGAAGAAAATGTGTTAAAGATGAGTTCTTCTCGATCTACGAGAAAGCAAAAATTATTCCTATTTTTAGGCGACAATTCTTGGTCGAATCGTACGACAGCTTACTATGGTGCCCCCTCCGTGTTTTTACCCAAATCGAACGTTTGAGGTAAAAATGTGAAAAAGCAAAATTTTAAAATGTTTTTAATTATTTTTGAATAAAATTAAGAAAAATAGGGTAAAACCCTAATTCATTGTTACTGTTCATTTTTCTGGTTTTTGAAGCTCTGTAAGCAAAAATGGTGGAGACAATGCACAGATCGACAGAGGTCCGATGCAGGCTACGGGTAAGAGTCTAAACTTAGCTTAGAATGGTTTAAGTTGAATTTACATGCTTTTTAAATTGATTTTAAATAAATTTTGAGCATCATGACCATTTTTGGGCCATTGACGTCATTGGGACGAAATCGTCCTGATTTCGACGAAATCGTCTCAAGTTTGCCGATTTCGTCGAAGGGCGAAATCGACGAAAAGGGGACGATTTCGTCAAATAAGAGACGATTTCGGCTTGCAAAATCGGAGACGATTTTGCTCAAATTTGGGACGATATCGTCCAATAGTGGACGATATCATCATTTGTATGAAATTGAACCTGATTTTACTTGCATTATTAATCACTTGAGTTTTTATTAATGATTCTTTTTTTATTGTGTTGTTGTTTATGTTGTAGAGAGGTTTACTAAAGAGCAGAGAATGAAAATACGGTGGGTTGAGAGATGAATTGGCTGCTCTATCATAGGCAAAGCGGGATTAGCTAGCTCAAGCTGGCTTACAACATGTGGTAGAGATGCCATAAGTTTCTACAGACATGGAGCTGCTGATAGCCCTGGCAGAGAGGTGGTATCCGAGTTCTTCATATTTTTGGTTACCCATAGAGGAGATGAATCCCACATTGGAGGATGTATGGAGGATTCTGAGGATCCCCATACAAGGATGGTTGATCACTCCTATGCCCAATCAGGGCCATGCTATGATGCGGTTGTGTGGGGTTCCGAGCTTCACCCTGGAGAAGGGCGGAGTGAACATTGAGGCATTGCATCAGATGCCTGGGGCATCCAGACTCACATAGGTTTTGGCCAGAGTGGTAGGTGGACTTTTACTGTGCCACCAGAGTGGGTGTAGGGTACCATGGGTGCTAGCAGATGTGATCTGTGACATGCGTGACCATGGTTACAGGTTCTCTTGGGGCAGTTTTATTCTATGACGGCTGTATAGGATCCTGCATGGGGTCGTGTACAAGGGTGGCCGATGTCTGGTTATGACATCGCTACTACAGGTTTGGTGCTGGGAGCACATTACAGTGCGAAGGCCGATAGGGCTTCCTTTGACAGGGATTGACGGGGAGAGGCCCCAAGTTTTCTACTGGTGGCTTCGAAGAGGGGCACAACGGTGGATTGATCTGCTGATGTCCTGGAGACTGCTGGATGACCTTATCCCAGACCAGATCACCTGGAGGCCTTGGAGGGATCTTCTAGGGTGGGCCGAAGATGGACAGGAGCTGGCTCACATCAGGAAAATCTATTGGCTGAGGATGGAGAGGGGAGAGGTGGAGCTCCACCGCTACGACCAAGTTTTGTGACAGTTCGGTCTATAGTAGGGGATCCCATCTCTCAGGGATTACGAGTTTTCTCAAACTATCTAGGATAACACTATAGTTAGTGGGGCTCCAGGTATGCAGCACTTTTGGAGTCAGGACGTAGATGATGCCCCCATTCAGCCAGTGGATGGGGATGATGCAGGGGTAGCCGATGGCTATGATGCCTGGTACGTAGGCATCCGCCCTCCTCAAATGACGAGGGCTCAGGGTCTGATTCACATAGTTGTGCATCGGATGGGGAGGTGATTCCAAGTGGCCATTGAGGCGACACAGGGTCACGAAGGGAGAGAGCAGAGGAGACCACAGGCTTAGTAGAGGCCATGACAACGAGAGAGGAGGGAGGAGAGACCCCCTTCTCCATAGAGAGAGAGGCCACCATCGCTCGATAAGGGCAAGGGTGTGGACACTGGGGAGAGCAGCGAGATAGCAACTCTTCGAGTGGAGATAGTTCGTCTCCAGGCACAGGTGCAGACCCTGCAAGAGGAGGCTGCATGACACCGAGCTGAGGTTACACAGCTCAGAGATGAGATTGCATGCCTCAGAGCACAGGGCGGAGGGGCGAGCACTCGAGAGCTAGCATCGGCTATTGCCCAGATCAAATTTTATCAGACATTATACCACCAAATGGTGCCAGAGGAGGAGATATTACCACTGTCAGCTACCATCACGGATCCGATCAGGATTGGGTCGTCAAGGACTTCATCCTGATCCATGACTAGGAATCACAGTACCACACATACTACGATGGGGCCACCTTGTCCACCTCAGGGCGGGGGAGGAGATGAGGCTAAGAGCTCGAGGGGTTCTCGAGGCTAGACTATTGCACTACACTGTATAGATTGAGACATAGTTTTTATTATTTTTGAGAGAGGATTGAGTATGCCGAGGTATATATTGTGGCATACCGATCCGGTTTTGATATGATGTATATATATTTGTGATATATATAGATGAGATATATTTTTTTGATCATATGACTTGTGTCTAATGTATTTTTATGATGCTTTTATGTTTGATTGATTGATTTGATGATTGGATTGAGGATTCATGTAATTATGTCATTTTAAAATATTATAATTTTGATGTCATGCTGTAAGATTTTAAATAAAATAATCTGATGTAACAAATTGGTTGTTTGTGATGTGATGTGATAAAAGATAAAAAGAGACTTCTAACAATAATTTCAAAGGACATTGTCTCTATTATAGACCATTTCATGGAGTCGTCACTCACTCGGTCGTCAAGCTAATCCCAATATAGAAATATTGTTAAAATTAAAAGAGTGCTTAAGAGACTGTCTTAAGACTTTGGTGCAATGGTGCAAATGATGATGATGATGATGGTTTGTTTTCAGAGTTTCATAAAAATAGTATGCATGAAATAATGTTAAAAATGATTTTTGCTAGGCATAAATTCTTAAGTGTGATAAATTTTTTGGATAATTCCCTAGGAATTATACCATCATTGCAAAATTGAAGGTTGACATAATGACATGAAATAGTGATAATGTGCATGCTTTTTTGTCAAAAAACATAATTGTATAACAGAATCATGTAAGTCATATGGTTTTCATGATTTTCAAATAAATGGGGAATAAAAATTGGTACAATGGTTTGCGCTAGGCATAGAATATGTAGGTATAGACTTATACCATCATCGCGAAATCCAAAAAGAGATAGTTTTATTGCATGGTTGATTTTTAATAAACATAAAATATGAAGATGAGGACTTGCGCTAGGCATAAAATTCCAATTTTGGTTTTGGAACTATACCGTCGTCGTGAAAGTCGATAATATATATATATATATATATATATATATATATATATATATATATATATATATATATATGTGTGTGTGTGTGTTTTTTGATTGTATGGTTTTGAAAGAAATTTTGATTTTTTCTATTATGTATGTAGTTGTATTTATACTAAACAATTGTACTTTAAAGAAGAAAATGAATTATTCCAGACAATTTGCAAAAAATATTTTAAAGTATCTTAAAGACAAAAGTTAGATTTATAAGGAATCCCATGTGCATATGTGAGTTCATTTCCAATCTTGAATTATCATAATGATACACAAAATCTCTCAAATACAAAATGTGTGTGCAATTGCTATGTTCATTTACCAGTTTTGAGCAAGATAATTTGATACAAGTGATTTGAATGAACCAAATAAGTGTTCATTAACCATGATGTAGATGCATATAACCATACTAGACTACTATGTAAGTCGGATTATCAAGAGCTAGCTAATCCATAAGCAGACATAGGTCTGTACAAAAGAAGGTCGCTAATGTGACAGACATATCACCACGCTAGGAGTTATCCAAGGCCAAGCAGGTTGGGCACAAACCACCTGTTATGGGGCTTACCTCACAGTTTTCGCATAATTGAGAATTTCGGGGATTCAAGCTCATCAACCCTTCTTTTATTTTCAAAGGGTAGGGAAAGGGATTTTATTGCTTTTGCTTTTGCTTTCATTTCTTTTCTTTTTGTATTTTTGCTTGGTAATGCTTGGAACATTGTTGTAATGATATAAAATAACATTTTTCTTTTTTTCTTTTTCTTGAACTTTGCTTTTTTCTTTTTGTTCTATGCTAGGGATACTTGCTCGGATTAGCTATAGAGCAAGGGATTTTTATTCTGGGTAGGGGTGAGCTTGTCCTTTTGCCAATTCTCAAAGATTCTAGACCATGTGCATGATAGGATAGCAGGGGAAACTTTTCGCTCAAGAAACCACTTCTACTATGTAGCAAAGCATGGACATTACAAATATAATCATTTTATTGTGAAAGGATGTGCTTGGTTTAAGTAAATAACAAGATCAATTCTCTGTGCTCAAACTTTATTTAATTGAATTTTGTGAACTTTGATATAAAAGAGATTAGTAATCATGCCAGATAAAATCAAGATATTTATTTTTGTGAATGTGAAAGTGCGAGATTCCAAATAAATGCTAATTTATCCAAAATAATTTGAAACATATAACTGCAACATTTGTAAGAAGATATATATATATATATATATATATATATATATAAATACTTTTGAGAAGTTTTGAGAATGTTGACTCTCTCTTTCTTCTTTATGTTGTTTTGGTTTCGAAAGAGTCAAGAATATTGCTGTTTTTTTATTTTTTATTATTATTTTTTTGTTTGTTTTTGAAAGAATTAACAAGTGCCATAAATAAATACAACAATTAGTTTTGAATATTTTGATGATTATGAATGTTTTTGGTGTTTTTGAATTTATAAATTGAAAGAAATACAAGATAGTGATTTTGAAATATTATATACAAAGATGAAATGACCAAATTTATACATAGTAACATTTAAGATGCAAAATGTTCATGGGTTCTTTAAGTTCTTTACCATCTAAGGTAGATAATTTGTATGCTCCCGATTCAAATTTAGCAGTGATAATGTATGGTCCAAGCCAGTTAGGCTCAAATTTACCTTGAAGGTCCTTAGTGGCATTAGTATTATTATTATTTTTTTTGATTTTGAGGATTTTGATATATATATATTTTTTGTATTTTGATTTTAATTTATGAATTGAAATTGGTGGTATATACAAGATGATCTATATACACTATACAAGGTTATGTGAGTATAGCATGTCTAAGGTTGCTTCAAAATCAAAGGAGGTTTTGAAGGATAATTTGGTTGAGGTGAAGGTAAGAACAGAAGGTGATGAATAAAAGGTAGCGATAACAAAAGCTTTGTTATAATGTAGAAAAATGAAGAAAAATATTTGACTTTTATATGGGGAAAATTGATCATGTTACACAATAAAATGTAAGAAGGATAAGAAGGTTCTTCATTCTTATAACTATCTTCCAAGTCTTGATAAGATGGAGGGAATATATATGAAATATAGGCATGGGTGTTATTATGTAAACAAGGATGATCATATATGAATGAAGAAAAGTGATGGATAGCAGATAATTGTGACAATAGAGAATGTATAGAACTTGATGTTTCAACCGTTAAATATTCTTCAAATGGTGTTGGGTCACCATGTATGGTAATGATTTTATTTGCAAGTTCAAACTTTAAACATTGGTGAAGAGTGGAAGGGACAACCCTCATCGTATGAATCCAAGGACTTCTAAGAAGTAGGTTGTAAGGTGAAGGGCAATATGCTACATAAAACAAAGTATCTAGAATATTGGGTCCAATATTAAGGGGAAAAATTATAGTACCTTGAGCTTCTTGAATTTCATTGTAAAATATTTTATAATAATGTTTGATTCATTAAGATATTCTTCCTTTAATTTGAGTTTTTGGAATAATTGATAAGTGCATAAATTAAGAGAGGAGCCATTATCTACCATGATAGTTTTAACAGGTTTTTCTTTACTAGATCCTGTAATGTAAAGATAGTAGTCTTCTTGTGGAGTAGAGGAAGGAATCTCCTCATCATAGAATGAAATATGGTTAACCTCAAGAGGGTTTATACCATTAATTATGTTCTTAGAGAAAATATGATGAGGAACAAATTATTGGCTAGGTATCTTGAACAAAGTTTCCTTATGAGAACTTTGTAATACTTCTAAAAGGGATATCTTTGCTTGAGGATTAATCACTTGTTGTTGGCTATCAAAGTGGATTTCAGATTGAGATTTTGATTCTAAATATGAGCTTTCTATGCTTACATTCCATTTTGGATCATTCTCTAGAGCCAAAGATAGTTTTGAAGGTTGGTCAAATGAGGAATCCATATCTTGAATATCGATTGAGTTGATTGAACTTGAGGTTGCTCATTTGTAGTTTTTGTTACAATATTAATAATATCATCATGATGGGACACATTAAAATGCAATATTTGATTGGTTTCTTGTTGTTGATAATTGAATAGGGGTTCTTGGGAGATCCCCATGTCTTGATTGATTATTGGTATTTGTTGTGTAGGAGTTTTATTGTTTGCTGGAGATTTATAATCAGTTGTAGATTGTAATTCCTTTATATTAAAAAGATCTTTATCAATCAAATCTTGAATTGCACATCTTAAATCTTTACAATTTTGTGTCATATGTCTATCTACTCTATGATATTCACAATGTAGCTCAGGTTTAAACCAATCTGCTGTTTTATCAGGTTGTCTTATGGAAGGGAGTTCAATCCTATTTGTGTCAAGTAAATACTTGAGAATTATATCCATTGGTTGATTGAGCTTAGTAAATTTACGTGATGAAGGTTTTCGAGCAGTTTTTGATACATGCCTTAGGAATTTTGTCATAAAAGGACGTAATGGTTTCTCACCTTTACTTTCTTTATTATGGGTTGAATGATGATAGGAAGATTGTGAAGTATGATGTGAGTGCATAGTAGGATTAGAAGAATAAGTATTTTCTTGTTGAAATGGATGTGTTGTATTGAAAGAAGAATATTGAAAGGGTGGTGGAGGATTATATGTGGATTGATAGACATAATATGGATATATGGGAGAATAGATAATATCGTTATGAAGAGGATTGGAAAAGGGATTGTCCTGTTGGGTTATGGATGAAAAATGAGAAGAGTGTGATGGAGGTGATGTTGAATAGAGATGAGGTTGGTCATAATCAACAAATGTATTTGGCTGAATTCTTCTAACATTAATGATGGGCTCATATGGATTTGAGTAAAAACTCATGGTTTATTTAATACTTCTAAATATGATATGTAATTTATTAATTTTAATGATTTGAAATGCATCTATGTTTTGGTTATTTTATTTATTTTTGTTTTGTTTTCAAAAGGTTTTAAATGCATTCACGTCGGGTTCACCAAAATGTATCGCTCCAAATTTTTCGCATCCCTACCTTCAAGCTATAGGATCCATGCCTGGAAGGAGGATGGGAAAAGGATGGCGCGGTACCTCGGACTGAGAGGCCTTACGAAGGTCCCGCCTCTCGGGGGAGGTGTATTATGGTGATTTTTTGATGGATGGTTGGTTCACCAGGAAACGTTTGAATGTCAGTTTCCACACCTAGGTTGGGAATGTGTTTGATGTGTTCAGTTCTAGCTTTAATCATCCAAGTCCTAGGTTTGGCTAAAATGTGTCTAAGCTATTCTATATGAAATGCAGATTTAAATGAAGATAGAAACATATTTGGACAGAAAAATAGGAAGAACAAGATGGATTAAAGACCCATACCTGATCCGGATGTCTGATGAAGGTTCTAATTTTTGAAGTAGTCAGGATCGTCTAGAATTCGACAGGATCGTCTCCTATCTGTCAGGATCATCTGAGATCTAACGAATTCATCAGACGAATTCGTCAGAGACCTGCAAACAGAAAAATAGAAGCAAAATACAGAGAATGCAACTATGATAATAGAGGGAAACAGTGTAAAATGATAATAACAATATCAAACTGAGAATTATAAATAGAAACATGAATGCATTATACTGATTTAATGACAATTATAACTTAATTATGCATTTGATCTAGATGGGTGAACTCCAATATGCAGAATAATAAAGAATAACTATAAAATTAACTAAATGCAGAATAATGCAGCAAAAAAGATATGAAGAAATGCAAACTCTAGGCACTGATTGCCCCCAATGATGATTGCAGTCAAAATCATCTTTGATTTGACAGGATTACCTCTGATCTGAACAGGATCGTCTACGACGATGTAAGCTTGCTCCGGCTGAAAAATGACAAGGTTCTTGTAAGAAAATTGGATGCAACAAATGTAGATGGTAATACAGATTATTCTAATGCGTGTGAAGGTCAATTTACAAGAAAATTCAGCCACGGGGATGCTAAGGAGAGGGCCTAGGATTAAATAGGCTTAGGAGGGAGGTTAGGAGGTTGGAGATCATCTCTATTTGGGAGATCTCCAACAGGGAGGGTCTCTAACGGTGTAGACACGCTTCTGCTCGGATTAGAGACACCGTTGGAATATAGACTAATTATGAAAAATTAGTTTTGGGACAAGATCGTCTAGACGTCCTAGCCCAGATGAAATTGTCAGATCTGGGGCGATATCGTCTGATCGACGACGATATAGTCAAATGGTCAAAACAAACTCTAAAAATGGCATGGGAAATGAAGAAACAGATTAAGCGGTGGTTTGGGAGCGATTTTGGAGGTTGAAATTTGAATTTGAATATTTACTAGAGTAATTGTAATTATTAAGGTTTTACTGCACCAATTTTAGGATGCTACAGATTGCAAGATGAACCCAGAGAGGTATTAGATTTTATGGGAAATGGGGATGTAAGTACTCGTAATATTGATGAGATTGTGTATCTTTACAGATTTTACTCTCGCACTAGGCAGAAAAGAAAGAAAGAAAGTACAAATGACATTGATGTGAAGGACCTAATAGAGGAACTTGTAAATTTTAAGATTGATATCCTGTTACAATTAAACACAACTTTGGGAGAAATGTCTGCTAAAGCCAAAAACACAAAACCTTTAGCAATTTATTGCCCAATATGCAGGAATAAACATGCCTTACAAGAATATCCTCTAAACAAAACATCCATTTTAGCCACTTGTAGTATTTTCTCAAAAGGATATTTGACTGACAAATATCATCTGATACCACAACTAAAAACTATCATAGAAACTCAAACAGAAGAACTCAATTATGTGGGACCAAGACAAGGGGGAAACTTTCAACAGTATCAAAATACCCCTTATTTTCCTATAAATTGAGGAAACAACTATGGAAACATGTCTTGGGGACAGTCAGAACCACCCCAACGTCCTTGGAATTATTCTCAATGGACAAATTCTCAAGAATGGCCACAGATAGGTTGGAATAATCCATCCTGGAATCAAAACCAGAATAACCCATCATGGAATCAAAATAACCCACCATGGACTCAGAATCAAAGTAATCCATCTTGGATGCAAAATCAACAACAGTGGGGTCAACAATACCAGTCCTATCCAAGGTAGCAAATAAATCAAGGTCAAAATCAAAATTTGTTGCCTGCACCAAATTAAAATTTTCAAGGAAAACCAAATCAACAAATGTAACAAGTGAAACAACCTCAATTACCAGCTCAAATTGTAATAAATGCAAATAACATAAGGCAGGCATCTCCTGCCTATATGGCTGATTCTAAAGGAAATTTAGATATGCAAATTCTGGAATGTAGCAACATACAACTACATTCAGGGAAATTTTTACCTGAACCTGTTATAATTGAAGTGAAAGAAGATGAAATTCAAGAACCTATTGAACCAAGCAAAGTCAAACCAACAAAAAAAGAAGAAGAAAAAACATAACCATAGGCAAAACAGTTACCTTCATCAGGGATAATTCCATACCCTAAAAGACTTAACACTATAGCAAAAAATTTTGAATCAGAGTTAGTGGAAGAAATAAAAAAATTAACCATATCACTGCCCTTATTGCAAGACATTAAAGATATAAATGTGATTAAAAGAACTATTTGAGATTTGTGCAATAAAAGAGTAGGAAGAAAAAAGAAAGCATTTCCAAAAACTATTCATGTTGAAGGAAAGATAGCTAATCTCTTGTCAGGAAAACTAGTACCTCCAAAGTATAGTGACCCAGGAAGTCTAGTTATCATAGTGATCACAAGCACAGTACCAATATCAAATGTCTTAGTTGATCTAGGAGCTATAATAAATATCATGACCAAGGATACAATGGAACAATTATAGCTCAAACATGCTCGTGAAGAGAAGGTCGCTGATTTCTTGTTTAACCAAAATTTTTAGAGATTTGGAGCTCCACAGTCTATCACCACAAACCAAGGACTCCAATTTGCATCTAAAGTTATTAAGGCTTTTACAAATTTGTATGAAATCAAACATAAGAAATCATCACCTTACCACCCACAAGCAAATGGTCAAGTTGAGGTAACAAACAGAGAATTGGAACAAATCTTGATGAAAACAGTAGTTGTTCATAGGAGAAACTGGCTAGATAAATTACCTGAAGCAGTTTGGGCTTACAATACTACTTGGAAATCTACTACTGGATTCACACCTTATGAACTTGTTTTTGGTAAAAATCCCCTCCTACCTATTGAATTTGATCTACTAACATTATGCACAACATTGGAAATTGGAATTGAATTGTCACAGACACAAGCGGACAGGATTTTGCAGCTGAATGCATTGGATGAACTTCGGTTGGATGCTCTACACCAAACTGAAGTAATTCAGGAGTAGAGGAAGCTATGGCATGATGGCCACCTGCAACAGAGAAAATTTTAGCAAGGAGATTGGGCTTTGCTATTTGATTCTCGCTATGTGGAATTCCTTGGAAAACTAAGGACTAGATGGCTTGGACCATACCAGATAGAAGAAGTATTTGACAACAGAGCAGCTTGCCTCTCTCCCATTGATGATTCACGAAGAAAGTTGGTAGTGAATGGACATATTCTTCGAGTGTACCATACACCTCTGACTAAGGAGGAGTTCTTGCAACAACTTGATAGCTTAGATGCATAACAGGTAGAAGAGATTCCCTCTTCCACCATAATTTCCATAGATTGAGCATAATAATGGATTTCAAGAAAACAAAAAAATAATAATTAAAAAAAATAAAAAAAAATGAAAAAAATCAGAAAACAAAAAGATGTATAAATTCAGGTTGTGAATTCTTTCATGGGCATAATCAGAATAAAAAAAAAAAAAAAAAGAGAGAAAAATGAATAACTGAGCAGTGAAAACCTTTTTCTAAGGCACTACTGAGTTGGTATGCATGAAAACCAGTTTTATGGTATGCATAACCTTGGAAAATTTTTGAGTCACCATTGTACAAATTCACCAACTACATTTGTTTTTGAAGTATTGCAATAAGCCTCAGTAGAGCATCAAAAAAAGCAATCATCTTTCAAAAACTTGCATTAACTTGTTTTAACCAAGTATATGTTTCTTACACTTTTCTCATTGTAAATATTTGATATATAGTATATGACAATTAACCATTAGTATAAAAGTGTTAATAAGAGTTGACATAAGCAAAACATGTTTTAAAAGAAGAATGTTGGTTTTTGCTGTATCTTCGGAATGACTACTGCATTGTATCTTCAGAATGACTGCTGCAATATATCTACAGAATGACTGCTGCATTGTATCTTCGGAATGAAAATTTGTCTTTGGATTGAAAATTGTCTTCGAAATGACAAGTCCAAATTTGTATTCGGATTAAAAATTATCTTTAGAATAACAAGTCTCGCCTTGTCTTAAGATTGAAAATTGTCTTTAAAATGACAAGTCCAGCCTTGTCTTAAGATTGAAAATTATCTTTAGAATGACAAGTCCAGCCTTATCTTCAGATTGAAAACTATCTTTAGAATGACAAGTTCTGCTTTTTCTTCGGAGTGAACCTTTATCTTCGAAATGAAATTTAATATTTGGAATGAGCACTTAATGTTATGTTTCCACGTGGCATCCAAGGAGGGAGAAAAGACATGATTAGCAAATTTTTTGATTCCATGTGATCATTGACATATGTCAACTAGTTCACGGTGAGATTTGTCTCATCTCGAGGAAGTACGAAATCATGGGGAAAATAACTAATAATGTGCCACCACCATTCGTTGCTGATAACCATGCATGTGGGAAAAATGTGCACAGATCAAATGAGCTAAGGAGATTTGACGACAAGAACATTTGTCCAATGATTTATGGACAAGTGTCCAAGTTAGAAACAGGGAAGCATGCCACTCTTCATTTTGAAGAAGTAATCACTAATACAACATGATTACAAGAATTTATTTTTGAAGAAGAACAAAACATTGCAAATCCAAAGAGAAAACCCTGTAATTCTGCAAAAACCAGAAACCAGTGACCTAGCGAACGATTATAGCAGTAGAGGTGAGCAGTATTTTTAGCACAGTAAGAACATAAAATGGGACGAAAGATAAAAATAGAACTAGCACATACTACCATCCTTCGAGATATTTTAGAAGTGTTGCAAATTTTTGAAGATGGAGGGTTTATGCCATTTTTAGACAAATTCGATGGAAGCTCTGAATATTTGGCTGCCAAATTACATTAAGAAAAAATAGGGTGCACATCAACGACATGATAATTAAGGTAACCCCTGAAGTTCTTAGTCAAATTACTAAAATTCCATTAGAGGGTCTTCAAATTTCAAGAATTGGTAAGAATACACTAGCAAACATAGTTAGTCAATTTCTGGAAGAAGATTATAAAGAACCAGAATACATGATAAATAACAACATGTGTAAGGGTGTAAAGAGGACTAGCTTGCAAAAACCTTGGGATCAAGTAGCCACATGGGTAATCAAGTATTTTAACCTATGAAGGGCAGTATGTAGTTTTATCAGGGCATCATTTTAAAATTTTGAACCACCTTAGACATGGTAGGCAACAACGTGATGTTAGGGTAAATATTACCCTATATCTGCACTAAGAGCTACAAAACATGGCAAAACACTATCAGGAGGGAAAAGGGAGCCCTCGCCACCATGGTCTTATCAAATTGGTCTGCAAGCATCATTTTAGAGGAAACCTAAGAAGCTTTGATAGGTTTTACTCTGCTTTGATTGATGTAGTCTTAGGAAAAGAGGATGAGGAGGAAGAAGACACAGATGCTACTACAGAAAAAGACACAAATGTTGCTACAGAAGAAGAAACATATGCTACTGCAGAAGAAGAAATAGATGCTTCTACAGAGTAGGAAATATATGTTGCTATAGATATTGCTGCAAAAGCAACAGAGTACCTTTCCCCAGAACCTTCAACCTCACAAACTAAGAGAGGGTCTGGAACTAGCAACATAAAAGAAAAACAGAAGAGGGTCCATTTTTTTGAGAATATTGTTGATCTGACAGAACAAGGGAGTGAAGTTCCCAGCAAAACTAGAGAAGAGACAAAAGTGGAAGTAGAGGAAATTCCACCATAACATGATACAATTCCTACAGTCCCTCTTAACACAAGAAAATAGAGTAAGAAGACAAAGTATACACCAGGAACCAGGAGGTCTACAAGAATCCACTTGAAAGAAACAAAAAAATAGACGATTGAAGAGGAAAACAACCAAGACAGTCCTAATGTCACAGAAATACAACTAGCCACTGTAAGTACTGTTGGTCATCAAATCCGCACAGGAAAGGACTTTTGGTGGGTTTGCATGCCCTAGACCTACGACCAACATTGAAAGGTTGAGGGGAAGAGATGCCCCTCGTGCCGATCTCTGGAGAAAGGTTGGCTCCTATACTAATCTACTTTTGGGGTTTAAGACAAGAGTGTAGGAAAGAAATAAACAGAGTAAGGGTTAGGAAAAGAAATAAAAAGGGGTAAGGGTTAGAGATGATGATTTAAGGTGGGAGAGAATAGGAAGCACGATTACTCGCTAACAACTCGAATAGCAGCAAGAAATACCAAGAACAACATGAAAGAAATGAAATGCTGAACTTCCTATGTATCCTCTGGACGGGTTCGCAGGGTTCTCCTTTCTCTCTCGCTGGAATTCAGGGTTCAGAGTAACAACGATTGAGATAAGGGAATAACAAAAACCTCGATCCAATAGGCAGCATAAAGGAAAGCGATAAGATGTTTTTCCTATTCTATGTATCATTTAGGGAAAATTTTAGGGGTTCGGTCCCCGATCACACACCAGATTTAGGATTCAGAGTCTCAGTATGTGAACGAGAAAAGACAAAAGAATTAAGCACAAAAGGTAGCATAAAATATAGAAATAGAGCACAAAAGATCTTTAGTATTAAACGCAGGACATCAAATTACAACTTTCTAGCAGAAAGTTCCCCCCCATTTTACATTGCAAAGCTTGGGTTTTTATAGAGGACCCGACCCTCTTAATAATTATTACAAAAACGACGGAGTACACCCTCAGGCCCTGAGAAATTGGCGCCTCGTTGCTGCTGCGACTGAGCTTTCAAATCGGTTGCCAAAATTGGCAACTACAACTGGGTCAACCATGGAAACGTTCATTTAATGTGCCGCTCGAGTGTCCCTGGCTTCTAGATGCTGTGTTTGAGTGATTGTTACGCCCATCGTGTTTTACTTCGAGGACTGTTATGTCCCTTTTGTTTGCCAAAAATGGTCAGCGGGCTTATCGGGCAAGAAAGGAGGTATCTATAAGGGGCCTTCGATCACCTTGGGAAGCTGCCCGCCTTGTAGCGTGGGCCCAAAAAGTGCTTCGCTACATCTCCACCTTGTCGAAGCCTTGGGCCAAAGTAGATCTTCCTTGATTTGTTCTTCGCAAAATAATGCTTCGCAAAAACTACTTCGATGATGTCGAGTTCCGAGCAAGCTCCATATTTGAAATGGGGTTCTTTGTCATTTGCTGGAAAAACTACTTCGGATGAAAAATGTTTCGGCTCGACTCCTCCTCAAAACAGTGGTTCGAGGAATATCCTCCTGAAGCACTCTTATGTTTTCGACACATTGTCATTTTGCTTTGGGCACCACTGCTTCGGGTGAAAACTGGCCGAAGTAGGTGTTGGAAATACTTCGGGCCCAAAGTAGTTTCCTTACCTTAGCTGATTTTGGATTATGCTCTCCTCCTTCGGCAAAGTCATTTGGATGCTGCTTCGCAAAACTTTCGCCCGAAGCGGCTGCTGAAAATGCTTCGGGTGTGAAGCGTTATCTTTGTATTTTCTTCGACGAAATTACTTTGCAAGGTTTTCACCCGAAGTAGTGATTTGAAGTGTTTCAGGCCCGAAGCTCTTTTCACATTCTCCTTATTTTCTTTTGGCGAAGCCATTTTCCTTGGCTTGTTTGGTAGCGAAGCTCTTTCTTCTTCATTTTATAAAAGGGGCGATAGGGAGGGTCAAAATTGCTGTAAATTAAAATAAAAGAAAAAATTTCAACAAAGAAATATTATACAAAAATTCTACTATTCTTCTACCCCTTGTATAATGTGACAAAAAGTGTCAACATTCTTGGCGGCTCACGGGGTGACGAGCTTGTCTCAACAAAAGAACCCTTTAGCCCTGATCCATTGGGCTACAGAGTTATTGGTCTTCTCTAGAACTTGCTTCTACGGTCTATCCCTCCTCTTGTTCCTCTTCTCCTTCTTCTTCTCCCTCTTCTTATCCCTCTTCCTCTGGCACAGCTTCTGGCTGAGGTGATGGTTCGATGCGATCACGGATGCACTTCATCGTTCTTCAGACATGAGTCCAGACATTCGTTTGGAATGGTTCTTGATCCTGTAATGCCTTAACCAAAACATGAAACCAATCAATCTGCCTAATGTTAGCATGTTTGGCCCTGATTAATAAATTGTTTAGGCATGCTACCATCTTGCAGTATCTCAAGATGAAGTCCGTTATCTGCCCTTCTGAGATCGGCTCCGCCCATCCGTCTATCTCTGAGACATCACCCTCAAATTGGAGCCAAACTGGCTTGAGGTCATCTTTAGTCAGAAGGTTCCCGTCATCATCTATGAAACTCAAGAAACCCAAGGAGGAGAGGTCCTAAAAATAATTCATCGAGGCATGCTGCTCATTTTCAAAAATGTCTTGGAGTGCTCTCGCCTTTTGAGCTTTTCGCACCTTGGAGAAAAAGGCACGAATCGTGGCCTGGGCTGTGGACCAATATCTAGCCGTCTGAGTCATTGTAGTGACCTACAAGTCCTGATATCTCACATTCTGGATGTCGAAGGCTAACTTGAGCCAGCGTCTGGCTTTCTATGTGACTTCATCAATGATTGGCCCTCCTTCAGAAATAGCAAGCTAGGCTTCGATGACGAAGGTCAGTATCATGAGGGCACTGGAACATTGAGACCTAAAATTCTTGAGCAAATGGGCACGAATCTCCTTAATTCTACTCCTGTCAAACATCGTCAGGTATTCCTTCTCGTACAGCTGGGCTTGCATTTGTGCAACTCTACCTTCCAGCTCTTTGGCCTTTAGATCATTTTCAGCCTATCTCTGCACCTGATTTTCTTTAGTATTCTGGAGCTGTAGAACTTGTAGCTTCAGGGCGCGTGTTTCCCTTTTCATGGCCTTGCACTACTCCTCGGCCTATGCCAACTTGGAGCGGACCCTCGTCAAATCTTCTTCTAGCTTGACATTGGTGGCCTCAGCCTCAATCCTGCACTGGTTGGCAATAACTGCATGAGCCCTAAAGGTCTCAATTCGAACATGCATGGATGCCGATTCATTGTATACATTTAGATGCACCAGGTCTTTAGGTGTTTCCTGGTAATCATAGTTTGCTGGAGTCATTTCATCCAGAGGTTTCTGCACCTTAGGGACCTTCTTGATCTTGTGCATCTTCCCAGATTTTAGATCAAACACGACGCATTTTTCAACTTGAGCCGTCGCTTGCCCTCTTTTCTTTCTCGCCTCCTTTAGGATTTTGTCGGTATTTTTCCGATCTTGGAGCAGCTTCTCGGTAAGGGGGCATTCCTTAATCAAGGACATCTTAGACTCAAAAAATGCTGGGTCACCAGCCGAGGGAGTGAACAAATATAGGGAGTGTATGGGGGATGCTTCACAAGGAGGTTCGATGGTGGGGCTCTGCGTTGAAGTGATATCTCCGCTTCTGCTAAGAATTAAGGGAATGGCAGCGTGAGTGGGCGAAGTGAATTCAATGGACTTATCCTAACCAGAATTGTGGGATGGACCTGGACTAGCTGTGGGCAATGTGTGAGGGGATGAGTGGCCTTGCAGGGGAGACTGATGGGATCCTTCGGTCGTGGCCGTAGTGGACGTGGGTGAGTCCTGAGCATAGGGTGGTGAATGCGTACTTGAGTGCCCTCCTGGAAAAGCAGTTGTAGTGACTTCAGGTGTAGCTGTCCCTTGTTCTTCTTCTACTTCGACATATTCAACCTCCATGGTTTCTGCCTTGACGTCCCCTTCAGATTGGAGGAGTTTCTCCACATTGATGACATTGATATCTGGGACGATCGTGGCACTTGGCGACGTGGCACTCTCAATAATTGCTTCAAATGGACCTGATGTAGGTCGCCTAGTGGAAGGGCTCAAAAAACCTATGTGAAGCCACTTTGGATCGCTTGGAGGTACTTGGACTGATTCTAGCCTCTTTCTCTTTGTCCTCACCAGTGGTTGTTCTGACTCCTCAAAACTTGTGCCTTGGCCTCCCACAGGTACTGGAGGTGGCCTCTATGGCGTGGCTTTGGACCTCTTCCCTTTCTTTGGCTCCAAAGTAGTTTCCTTTCTCTTTGGGCTTTTGCCCAAACCTAGGATAGCTGGAGGAATGAGGTCGACGAAGGACAGGGGCTTCCATGTCCCAGCATTGGCCTCGTAGACCGCTATGAAGTCCTTGTCAGTTGCCAAAAGTTCATAAGAGTTCATCTTTTGGTGGTGGACCCTCATTATCCACCATTCTCTTAGGTGGGCCACATCCCAATCTTTCATCGCCTCCTTTAAGTCATCCTTTGCCTTCTTCCAGAAGGTGGAGTTGGGGCTCGGGAGAGGGTGCCGAACTGGGTCATATGTGACCTCCATCGGGTAGAACTAATGCCAGGGAGGTAGTGTTTCCATTTTCTCCAAGTGCCACTCCAGATCCCTCCCATTGGGATTGTTCCTCTGCTCCATAATTTCTGGATAGGGGTAAGCATGGAAGCTCTTAAATCGAAGATGGTCCCTCATTACCCCCAAGGGGTCATAGAGCCATTGCTGAGGAAGCTGGACTAGGCCAAAATTTATGAGTTTCTCCTCTAAGAAAACATTTTGTTTGAGGGCAAACACCTCAATAAATCCCATGTTGAAAGGGAAATCATAAGTGTGAGCCCATTTTCGTCCATGGCCATAAATGGCGTTTGTTGCATCTCTCTGTCGAGCGACCTCCAATGCGAACTGGTACTCGGAGGGGTAGACTGGTAGTAGAAAATGCTTCCCTATGAAGCCGAATATGCGAATTACAAGTCCCTGTGTCAATTGAAAAATGTCTCCCCTCCTCTCTTGTACCACTTTGTCACTTAGGAGGAGGGGAACCCGAGGGGAAGACCCTATTAGCATGTGCATTGCGGGTCCCAAAAATTGTTGGTTAAAAGAATAATAGGACTTCGTCTTCAATAGGAGATGGGTCCATTGGTATACAGGCAAAGGATTTCCATCCTCGCCGCTTGCCGTAATAGCAACATAAGGGAAACTTCTATGTACATGAAAGAAAAATAACCAAACAAGAAGAGAACATGGCAAAAAGTACTTATTTGTCCCAACATTCTTCATGCTGGTGAGCCGCGTATGTAGGGTCCTGGCCACCCATTCTGCCCAGTCAAAAAATACTGGGTTGGTGCTTGGCCTTGAAGCATCAAGGGCATAAAATTACCCTTTGGAAATACACTCAGCCAAAGACACCTGCCATAGGTGCACCGAAGCATCAGTAGATAGGCCTACCACCCAAGCAATGATGGAGAATATGTCAGTGTTTTTGAAGGCCTCCAAGGGTAAGGGCATTTGGGGAAATTTTATCGAAGGGAGCCTGCTTTTGAGGCTCTACTACAAAAAATTGATTATGTAGTTGGAGGATGCGAACCTCTCCATTTGTTCACTAAGAATAATGTTGCGAACCGTATACCCCTTCAGAGGGCCCTACTGTGGCACAAAGGCAGCCTGGACATCTTCCTTCAGAATGGAGAACAACTTGTGGCCGGAGGCATCCACCACTTGCCTGGAGGTGGGCTGATAGTTTCGCACGATGGCATCAATCAGCTCAGGGCAGTGATGTGTGGGGGGCGTCAGATACCAGTATATCTGGGAGTAGTAAACGGTAGCTCTTTTGCTGTCTGTCGAGAGCCTACTTTTCATGAACTCGATGGTGCTCTTGTGTTCAGCTACGCTCCTCGATAGATTGGTGTCTCTGATCCTATCCCACCTGTCGATTGGTGGTTCTTCAGGTTGCACATCCCCAGAATCCTCTCTTTCTCCCATGATTTGTTTCTTAGGGCAGCGGCTAACATCGACCTTCTTCGGCCCTTTGTCATGGCCCTTTGCCTTTGGCTGCTCGGGGGCCACCACTTTTGGTTCCTTCCATTTTTCCTTAGAGTTCTTCTTCTCCATAGTGCTAGGGGTGATGGAGAAAACAATGTGAAGGGCTTCGGGATTGGAGGCTTCGAAGCGCAAGATAGGAGAGTTTGAAGACTAATAGCAAAGTTTGCATGAATTATTGGGCAAATAGCTTCGTTACTGCTGGAGCCTACGTTATATAGCCATAGAAGGCAACCACCAGTATTTATGACACTTACCATAATTAACTTCGTGTCGCTTCTTCCAATTTGCTGCATGGTGGAGTGGTACACAGGGCTGTGTGTTGTGATGATTGTGGCTCGCTTTGGAAGCGTGGCCCTCTGCCACTTTGTACCCAAGCATGAAATTTTCTCCTAATCGAATCCCTAAAGGATGTACCCGTCACCTTTTCATTTAACTCACCCACTTCGAACGCTTTTGAATGTGGCTATCGACACGTTCCCCTAGGCACATTTTAAATGCCCCCTGCCTTCTTCACTGTTGGGTTGGTGAAGATGAAGTTAGAGTTGAAGTGCTTTGGGGAGAACCCTTGGTGCGAGCTGTTTCTCTACGCTTCGGGCCCGAAGTAGTTCTCTTTGTCGAAGGTGGCTCGTCGGCCTTCTTTCAAAAACTGTTTTTCTTGAACTCCCCTTGGTGAAGTACTTCTTGGGCCTTGATCCGAGTCGTTGCTGCGAGCCATTTTTCATTGGTTACTTCGGGAAACCTTTTCCCGAAGGAGTTTTTTTTTTTGGTTTGGAGTGCTGCCGAGTCAAAATTCAACCTGAGTTTCTGAGCAGCACTTTTATTTAATAGCCAAACTATTTACAATATTCACATAGACCTACGACATAATGGGCATGCCGCCACCATGGACTCAACTTCGGGTGATTATCCGGTGAACCTGCAGTGACCCGACTAGATCAGGTTGAACTTTAGCTGACCATCAAAGTTTGGATCATTTCTACTTGAAGTTGTCCATGCTGCAAATAGGAAGCAACGCGACTGATTTTCATTTCTGCCAGTGCCCAGATTGTTAGTGAAGAACTTCGCCACTCGAAAGCCTTCTTGGGGCATCGGTCTTAGGGATAGCCAGAACCAGTACCAGACCCAATGCCAAAATTCTATAGATTCTTCCAAATGAAGGCCGGGTATAGGTTCTTCCATCCTATCGATATGATAACAAGGTTCCTCTGATGAAGAGTAGTCTTCCAGGATCCCTTCGGGCTCTTCCTCTGAATCGGACAGGCTTGATGAGCTTTGGCTAAACTCTTGCATGCCATCTCTTGGGACACAAAAAGGGTGCAAAAATATGCCCTCTTTGTTCTCGGGTTCTACCACTTGAGTCTGCTCCTCTTCTCGGTTCACCTATTGATGGAGATCGCGAGCAGCCATGTTGTTCATTGGGTGGACCATGCTTGTGTACTTCCATTGTTGAGCTAGTACGAAGTTTGCTTCCTGAGCTCCAGATGCTTGCATCTCAGGCCTCGGATCAATGTGAGGAATGCCCCATGATGAGTACTACGTTGGCCGGACAGGAGCAGTAATTATTGAAGGAAGCAACGAAGTTTCTTTCCACTACCACTTTCTCGATAGGAGTAGAAGCTGTTTCGCTCGTATTGCCTCCTCAAATATTTGAGGGAACCTTTGTTCCCCTGATTGCAACAGAATGAGGCTTACGTCTGGGTGGAATTCCCGAACATAGAAGAGATGGGCTTGGGTGGGTGTCGGTTGGATCTCCTACGGGATTCTCTTCCAACTTCTATAGAATTGAACATTGAAGTCCGTGATACCCTTCGAAGGTGACCTCTTGATAGTGGAGAGGTATGCGAAGAGATGGAAGGGGTCTTGAGAGCCATCAAAAATCTTGATCAATGCCCCCACTAAGTCATCCCATGAGAAGATGCTTTTGGTCCTGAGAAATATGTACCATCGCAGCGCCCTTCCTTCCAAAGATAGAACAAGAAGTCTGATCATGACATCTTCATGGATAATGTCATGGAGGGTCGCTAAATCGGCAACATTTTCAAGGTGTTCTCGGGTCATTCCCGCGGTGCCGCTGTATTTTGTCAATGATTTCAAGGCACTTTTGGGAATCTCATGGTAGCTTTGGATATTCAGGGGGCCTGGATCGTTCCAGCTAGGAAAGCTTCTCCCAGCCATTACGACAGCAGTCTGTGGAAATTATGGTTGTCGTCGCTGAGTCGCAGTTGTTAGGTGGACATTCTTTCTCCGCTTATGAGGTCAAGGCTGCTCACTGAACCTTGGTTCATTCAGGATATTTTATTTTAGATTTGAAAGGGACCTGCGGCTAGAAAATATAGATCTTCAGCTCAATCGAGTCGTCGGGTGATTTTATCAAATGAAGACAGGCCAAAGATTCACCAAACTCGAACCTTCTCAAAACATGGGGACCCCTGGTTACGAAAACTAGGTTTAGGTACTGGTCTCCATGACTTCAGAGATTCTCAGTTAAAACAGAGTTGCCAGATGCTAAGAGTCTTTCGGTAATGAGGGCATCGATTCTCACTACTACTCAGAAGATGAGACTGACTAGATCTCACCGAGAACTTGTTAGAACTACTGGCTTCGGTGAAGACGGGCTAGAAATTTTCTCAAATATGGGACCTTGGGTCCCACCAAGCGTGCCAGAAATTGTTGGTCATCAAATCCACATAGGAAAGGACTTTCGATGGTTTTGCATGCCCTGGACCTACGACCAACATTGAAAGGCCGAGGGGAAGAGATTCCCCTCATGCCAATATTCGAAGAAAGGCTGGATCCTATACTAATCTACTTTTGGGATTTAAGACAAGAGTGCAGGAAAGAAATAAACAGAGTAAGGGTTAGGAAAATAAATAAAAAGGGGTAAGGGTTAGAGATGATGATTTAAGGTGGGAGAGAATAGGAAGCACGATTACTCATTAACAACTTGAATAGCAACAAGAAATACCAAGAACAACACAAAAGAAATGAAATGCCAAACTTCCTATGTATCCTATGGATGGGTTCGCAGGGTTCTCCTTTCTCTCTCACTGGAATTAAGGGTTCAGAGTAACAGCGATTGAGATAAGGGAATAACAGAAACCTTGATCCACCAGGCAGCATAAAGGAAAGCGACTAGACATTTTTCCTCTCCTATGTATCCTTCAGGGTGAATTTCAGGGGTTCAGTCCCTGATCACACATTGAATTCAGGATTCAGAGTCTCAGTATGCGAACAAGAAAAGACAAAATAATTAAGCATAGAAGGCAGCATAAAAGAGAGAAATAGAGCACAAAAGATCTTTAGTATTAAATGTAGGACATCAAGTTATAGCAACTTTCTAGCAAAAAGTTCCCCCCCATTTTACATTGCAAAGCCTGGGTTTTTATAGAGGACTCGACCCTCTAAATCATTATTACAAAAATGACAGAGTACACCCTCGGGCCCTAAAAAATTGGTGCCTCGCTGCTGCTGCGACTGAGCTTTCAAATCGGTTGCCAAAATTGGCAACTACGACTAGGTCAACCATGGAAACATTCATTTAATGCATCGCCCGAGTGTCCCTGGCTTCTGGATGTTGTGTTTGAGTGATCGTTACGCCCGCCATGTTTTACTTTGAGGACTGTTACGTCCCTTTCATTTGCCAAAAATGGTCAACGGGCTTATCGGGCAAGAAAGGAGGTATTTATAAGGGGCCTTCGATCACCTTGGGAAGCTGCTCGCCTTGGAACGTGGGCCCAGAAAGTGCTTCACTACATCTCCGCCTCATCGAAGCCTTGGGATGAAGTAGATCTTCCTTGATTTGTTCTTCGCAAAATAATGCTTCGCAGAAACTACTTCGAGGATGTTGAGTGCCGAGCGGGCTCCATATTTGAAATGGGGTTCTTTGTCCTTTGTTGGTGAAACAAAAACCACCAGCTTCGTCATCATTAGAATCTCCTGAGAAAGAAAAAATACGAGACTCATTATCAACAGAAGGTTTTGGACCTCTTGAGAAAGAAATTTGGATAGGTTTAACTATTTTTGAAGAATAGGAAATTATGGAAAAAAGAGGCAATCCAGATGGGGATCACCAACATGGCTATGTTCATAATTATCAAGATGATTAAGATGTGCTCCAACCTCCTAGAACATTTGAATATCCTATTCTTCTGAATCCCACACAAAACTCTCCCATGAAAACAATCTCACCTTCAGTGCTTCCAACCTTCCAGGGTGTTGCATCTGAATATCCTGATCAATTCCTATTTGAGTTCAAAGTAGTGTGTCAAACCTATGACTATATAAATGATAATTAGAAACTCAAGGTTTTTCCTTCAACACTCAAGGATTCAACATTACGCTGGTTCATGAGCTTACAACCAGATTCCATCCAAACCTAGTGTTAAATGGAGACAGTGTTTTTAGACAAGTATCAAGAGTATTATTGAGCAAGGAATAGGAAATATGAGTTGTTCATAATTAAACAAGAAGATGATGAAACATTAGAAGATTACCTTGATAGATTTATGTTTATTCAAAGAAGGTGTGGACTAGGAGAACTATAATTGTGCAAAACCATTTTTCTAATAGGATTGCAAGATGAATCCAGAGAGGTATTAGATTTTATGGGAAATGGGGATGTAAGTACTCGTAATATGGATGAGATTGTGTATCTTTATAGATTTTACTCTCGCACTAGGCAGAAAAGAAAGAAAAAAAGTACAAATGACATCGATGTGAAGGACCTAATAGAGGAACTTGTAAATTTTAAGATTGATATCCTGGTACAATTAAACACAACTCTGGGAGAAATGTTTGCTAAAGCAAAAACCACAAAAACTTTAGCAATTTATTACCCAATATGCAGGAATAAACATGCCTTACAAGAATATTCTCTAAACAAAACATCCATTTCAGCCACTTGTAGTATTTTCTCAAAAGGATATTTGACTGACAAATATCATCTGCTACCACAACTAAAAACTATCATAGAAACTCAAACATAAGAACTCAATTATGTGGGACCAAGACAAGGGGGAAAATTTCAATAGTATCAAAATACCCCTCATTTTCCTATAAATTGAGGAAACAACTATGGAAACATGTCTTGGGGACAGTCAGAACCACCCCAACGTCCTTGGAATTATTCTCAATGGACAAATTCTCAAGAATGGCCACAGACAGAGTTGGAATAATCCATCCCGGAATCAAAACTAGAATAACCCATCATGGAATCAAAATAACCCACCATGGACTCAGAATCAAAGTAATCCATCTTGGATGCAAAATCAACAGTAGTGGGGTCAACAATACCAGTCCTATCCAAGGTAGCAAATAAATCAAGGTCAAACTCAAAATTTGTTACTTGCACCAAATCAAAATTTTCAAGGAAAACCAAATCAACAAATGTAATAGGTGAAACAACCTCAATTACCAGCTCAACCTGTAATAAATCCAAATAACATAAGGCAGGCATCTCCTGCCTATATGGCTGATTCTAAAGGAAATTCAGATATGCAAATTCTGGAATGTAGCAACATACAACTACATTCAGGGAAAGTTTTACCTGAACCTGTTATAATTGAAGTGAAAGAAGATGAAATTCAAGAACCTATTGAACCAAGCAAAGTCAAAACAACAACAAAAAAAGAAGAAGAAAAAACATAACCATAGGCAGAACAATTACCTTCATCAGGGATAATTCCATACCCTAAAAGATTTAACACTACAGCAGAAAATTCTGAATCAAAGTTACTGAAAGAACTCAAAAAATTAACCATATCACTGCCCTTATTGCAAGACATTAAAGATATAAATGTGATTAAAAGAACTATATGAGATTTGTGCAATAAAAGAGCAGGAAGAAAAAAAAAGCATTTCCTAAAACTGTTCATGTTGAAGGAAAGATAGCTGATCTCTTGTTAGGAAAACTAGTACCTCCAAAGTATAGTGACCCAGGAAGTCTAGTTATCACAGTGATCATAAGCTCAGTACCAATATCAAATGTCTTAGTTGATCTAGGAGCTACAATAAATATCATGACCAAGGATACAATGGAACAATTACAGCTCAAACATGCTCATGAAGAGAAGGTCGCTGATTTCTTGTTTAACCAAAATTTTTAGAGATTTGGAGCTCCACGGTCTATCACCACAGACCAAGGACCCCAATTTGCATCTAAAGTTATTAAGGCTTTTACAAATTTGTATGAAATCAAACATAAGAAATCATCACCTTACCACCCACAAGCAAATGGTCAAGTTGAGGTAACAAACAGAGAATTGGAACAAATCTTGATGAAAACAGTAGTTGTTCATAGGAGAAATTGGCTAGATAAATTACCTGAAGCAGTTTGGGCTTATAATACTACTTGGAAATCCACTACTGGATTCACACCTTATGAACTGGTTTTTGGTAAAAATCCCCTCCTACCTATTGAATTTGATCTACTAACATTACGCACAACATTGGAAATTGGAATTGAATTGTCACAGACACAAGCGGACAGGATTTTGTAGCTGAATGCATTGGATGAACTTCGGTTGGATGCTCTGCACCAAACTGAAGTAATTCAGGAGCAAAGGAAACTATGGCATGATGGCCACCTACAACAGAGAAAATTTTAGCAAGGAGATTGGGCTTTGCTATTTGATTCTCGCTATGTGGACTTCCTTGGAAAACTAAGGACTAGATGGCTTGGACCGTACCAAATAGAAGAAGTATTTGACAACAGAGCAGCTCGCTTCTCTCCCATTGATGATTCACGAAGAAATTTGGTACTGAATGGACATCTTCTTTGAGTGTACCATACACATTTGACTAAGGAGGATTTCTTGCAACAACTTGATAGCTTAGATGCACAACAGGTAGAAGAGATTCCCTCTTCCACCATAATTGCCATAGATTGAGCATAATAATGGGTTTCAAGAAAACAAAAAAATAATAATTAAAAAAAAATAAAAAAAATCAGAAAAAAAAAGATGAATAAATTCTGGTTGTGAATTCCTTCATGGGCATAATCAAAATCAAAAAAAAGAAAAAAAGAAAAAAAAAAGAGAAAAATGAATAACTGAGCAGTGAAAACCTTTTTCTAAGGCACTACTGAGTTGGTATGCATGAAAACCAGTTTTATGGTATGCATAACCTTGGAAACTTTTTGAGTCACCATTGTACAAATTCACCAACTACATTTGTTTTTGAAGTATTGCAATAAGCCTCAGTAGAGCATAAAAAAAAACAGTCATCTTTCAAAAACTTGCATTAACTTGTTTTAACCAGGTATATGTTTCTTACATTTTTCTCGTTGTAAATATTTGATATATAGTATATGACAATTAACCATTAGTATAAAAGTGTTAATAAGAGTTGGCATAAGCAAAACATGTTTTAAAAGAAGAATGTTGGTTTCTGATGTATCTTCAGAATGACTACTGCATTGTATCTTTAGAATGACTGCTGCATTATATCTACGGAATGATTGCTGCATTGTATCTTCAGAATGAAACTTTGTCTTTGGATTGAAAATTGTCTTCGAAATGACAAGTCTAGCTTTGTATTCGGATTAAAAATTATCTTTAGAATAACAAGTCCAGCCTTGTCTTCGGATTGAAAATTGTCTTTGAAATGATAAGTCCAGCCTTGTCTTAAGATTGAAAATTGTCTTCGAAATGACAAGTCCAGCCTTATCTTCAGATTGAAAACTATCTTTAGAATGACAAGTCCTGCTTTGTCTTCGGAGTGAACCTTTATCTTCGAAATGAAATTTAATCTTTGGAATGAGCACTTAATGTTATGTTTCCATGTGGCATCCAAGGAGGGAGAAAAGACATGATTAGCAAAATTTTTGATTCCATGTGATCATTGACACATGTCAGCTAGTTCACGATGAGATTTGTCTCATCTTGATGAAGTACGAAATCATGGGGAAAATAACTAATAATGTGCCACCACCATTCGTTGTTGATAACCACGCATGTGGGAAAAATGCGCATAGATCAAATGAGCTAAGGAGATTTGATGGCAAGAACATTTGTCCAATGATTGATGGACAAGTGTCCAAGTCAAAAATAGGGAAGCATGCCACTCTTCATTTTGAATAAGTAATCACTAATACAACATGATTACAAGAATTTATTTTTGAAGAAGAACAAAACATTTCAAATCCAAAGAGAAAACCCTGTAATTCTGCAAAAACCAGAAACCAGTGACCTAGCGAACGAGTGTAGCAGTAGAGGTGAGCAGTATTTTTAGCACAACAAGAACAGAAAATGGGACGAAAGATAAAAATAGAACTAGAACATACTACCATCCTTCGAGAGATTCCAGAAGTGTTGCAAATTTTTGAAGATGGAGGGTTTATGCCATTTTTAGACAAATTCGATGGAAGCTCTGAAGATTTGGCTGCTGAATTTGCTCGCACATTAAGAAACAATAGGGTGCACATCAACGACATGATAATTAAGGTAACCCCTGAAGTTCTTAGTCAAATTACTAAACTTCCATTAGAGGGTCTTCAAATTTCTAGAATTGGTAAGAATACACTAGCAAACATAGTTAGTCAATTTTTGGAAGAAGATAATAAAGAACTAGAATACTTGATAAATAACATGTGTAAGGGTGTAAAGAGGACTAGCTTGCAAAAACCCTGGGATGAAGTAGCCACATGGGTAATCAAGTATTTTAACCTGTGAAGGGCAGTATGTAGTTTTATCAGGGCATCATTTTAAAATTTTGAACCACCTTAGACATGGTAGGCAACAACGTGATGTTAGGGTAAATATTACCCTATATCTGCACTAAGAGCTACAAAACATGGCAAAACACTATCAGGAGGGAAAAGGGAGCCCTCCCAACCATGGTCTTATCAAATTGGTCTGCAAGCATCATTTTAGAGGAAATCTAAGAAGCTTTGATAGGTTTTACTCTGCTCTGATTGATGTAGTCTTAGGAAAAGAGGATGAGGAGGAAGAAGACACAGATGCTACTGTAGAAGAAGACACAAATGCTGCTACATAAGAAGAAACATATGCTACTACAGAAGAAGAAATAGATGCTTCTACAGAGTAGGAAATAGATGTTGCTATAGATATTGCTGCAAAAGCAATAGAGTACCTTTCCCCAGAACCTTCAACCTCACAAACTAAGAGAGGGTATGGAACTGGCAACATAAAAGAAAAATAGAAGAGGGTCCATTTTTTTGAGAATATTGTTGATCTGACAGAACAAGGGAGTGAAGTTCCCCGCAAAACTAGAGAAGAGACAGAAGTGGAAGTAGAGGAAATTCCACCATAACTTGATACAATTCCTACAGTCCCTCTTAACACAAGAAAAAATAGTAAGAAGACAAAGTATACACCAAGAACTAGGAGGTCTACAAGACTCCACCTGAAAGAAACAAAAAAATAGACGATTGAAGAGGAAAAAAACCAAGACAAGCCTGATGTCACAGAAATACAACTAGCCACTGTAAGTACTGTTGGTCATCAAATCCGCACAGGAAAGGAATTTTGGTGGGTTTGCGCGCCCTGGACCTGTGACCAAAATTGAAATGCCGAGGGGAAGAGATGCCCCTCATTTTGATCTTCGAAGAAAGGCCGACTCCTATACTAATCTACTTTTGGGGTTTAATACAAGAGTGCAGGAAAGAAATAAACAGAGTAAGGGTTAGGAAAAGAAATAAAAAGGGGTAAGGGTTAGAGATGATGATTTAAGGTGGGAGAGAACAGGAAGCATGATTACTCGCTAACAACTCGAATAGCAACAAGAAATACCAAGAACAACATGAAAGAAATGAAATGCCAAACTTCCTATGTATCCTCTGGACGAGTTCGCAGGGTTCTTTCTCTCACTAGAATTCAGGGTTCAGAGTAACAGCGATTGAGATAAGGGAATAACAGAAACCTCAATCCACCAGACAGCATAAAGGAAAGTGACAAGATGTTTTTCCTCTCCTATGTATCCTTCAGGTCGAATTTTAGGGGTTCGGTCCCCGATCGCACACCGAATTCAGGATTCAGAGTCTCAGTATGCGAACGAGAAAAGACAAAATAATTAAGCACAGAAGGCAGCATAAAAGAGAGAAATAGAGTACAAAAGATCTTTAGTATTAAATGCAGGACATCAAGTTATAGCAGATTTCTAGCAGAAAGTTCCCCCTTTTTACATTGCAAAGCCTGGGTTTTTATAGAGGACTCGACCCTCTTAATCATTATTACAAAAATGACAGAGTACACCCTCGGGCCCTAAGAAATTGGTGCCTCTCTGTTGCTGCGACTGAGCTTTCAAATCGGTTGCCAAAATTGGCAACTACAACTGGTTCAACCATGGAAATGTTCATTTAATGTGTCGCTCGAGTGTCCCTAGCTTTTGGATGCTATGTTTGAGTGATCGTTATGCCCATCGTGTTTTACTTTGAGGACTGTTATGTACCTTTCGTTTGCCAGAAATGGTCAGCAGGCTTATCGGGCAAGAAAGGAGGTATTTATAAGGGGCCTTCGATCACCTTGGGAAGCTGCCCACCTTGGAACGTGGGCTCAAAAAGTGCTTTGCTACATCTCTGCCTCACCGAAGCATTGGGCCGAAGTAGATCTTCCTTGATTTTTTCTTCGCAAAATAATGCTTCGCAGAAACTACTTCGGGGATGTCGAGTGCCGAGCGGGCTCCATCTTTGAAATGGGGTTCTTTGTCCTTTGCTGGTGAAACTGCTTCGGATGAAAAATGTTTTGGCCCGACTCCTCAAAACTATGGTTCAAGGAATATCATCCCGAAGTACTCTTCTGTTTTTGACACATTGTCATTTTGCTTTAGGCACCACTGCTTCGGGTGAAAATTGGCCAAAGTAGGTGTTGGAAATACTTCGGGCCCGAAGTAGTTTCCTTACCTTAGCTGATTTTGGATTATGCTCTCCTCCTTCGAAGAAGTCATTTGGATGCTGCTTCGCAAAACTTCCGCTCGAAGTGGCTGCTGAAAATGCTTCGGGTGCAAAGCATTATCTTTGTATTTTCTTCAACGAAATTACTTCGCAAGGTTTTCGCCCGAAGTAGTGATTTGAAGTGTTTTGGGCCCGAAGCTCTTTTCACATTCTCCTTCTTTTCTTTTGGCGAAGCCATTTTCCTTGGCTTGTTTGGTAGCGAAGCTCTTTCTTCTTCATTTTATAAAAGGGGCGATAGGGAGGGTCAAAATTGCTGTAACTTAAAATAAAAGAAAAATTTTCAAAAAAGAAATATTATACAAAAATTCTACTATTCTTCTACCCCTTGTATAATGTGACAAAAAGTGTCAACAAGTACCACCTTGGAAGATTTTTCAGAATTTCTTGAATAATTGGTTGAGGAAGAGTCTAGACAATACAATTTTGAAATTTATGCAAAATTGGATGCAATCATAGATAACCTTATGGAACCTTCTGAACAGGACTGAATAATTGAAATAGAAAGTGAAATAATGGTTGAGCAACATACTACAGATAATTTGTCTGCATTAGATTCTGAATCGGAAGAAGAGGAGGTGGACATTGCAGAATAGTTGAGAGCAACCAAGAGTGTGATTAAAACACAAACCAGATGGGTTGAGGAGAAGGAAAATATCATTTAAAAACATGAAAAAATAATTGCAGAGTTGCAGTAGGAAGTGGAGGAACTAAAGAGCAGATTGTTACAATTTGAAAAACAGTTAACTACAACAAATAATGAGGAAGAGTTGGTTCAATTACTGCTTGGATTATCTAGGGAAGATAATTATTTCCCCTTGATGGAGACATATTTGGATGAAAACACAAGAACTCATTCCGAAGTAGTGCCCTTCCATTCCAAAGCAACACCTTCTCAATTCGAAGATGCTCCAGAATCGATCAAGAGCCTAGAAAAGAATATATGTGGAGAGTCACAGCAGTTATGTCTACAAGAAACACCAGCATAGGAGCATTTTGAACAACAAAAAGTAAATAATCAAGTAAGTGCTCCTCTAAATAAGATTTCTGTAGAAGTAGGAATACAAGTAGAATTACTGTCAGATGTCCAACCAGTGGAAGTAGTAGAAAAAGGGATACAAGTAGAATTGCTATCAGATGTCCAATAGTAGAAGTGATAGAAAAATGGGTACAGGTGGAACTATTGCCTAAGTTTCAACCTGTAATTAGACCATCCAATACTATATTCCTAGAGCATTATAATACAGACATTGCTAACTAGATGATCAAATATGAAAAGCTTGCGACACAGGTTGAGAAATTGAAACTGGTAGGAAAATAGCTAGAGACAAAGGACACAAAAATTAGTGCATTGAATGAAAAAGTAACTGACCTGTGTCAAATTGCTAAATTTTTGGTTCAATTCGGAAGACCTGCCAAGTTTTACAGTCTCATTCCCAAGGAGAGATATCTGAGATGGCAGGTTATGAGAATTAGCTCAGGTCTCCCCTATAAATTGGAAAAAGCTGAAGAGTTTTTGGAGGCTTACTTCAACAGTCCTATAGAGCAGAAAAAATTGCTATGTGAGTTATTTTTGCACAACTTTTTCATTCTAGAGGATATAGATTTCCACCCCTAGATTTGTATAGGAGATGTGCAATTGAGATCTTTTATGTCTACCTTATAAAATTAGTTTTACTGGGACCAAGAAAAAAGGTAGAATAAAGAAATTGAATTAAGAGCTAAATTGCTAGTCAGAGCAATTCAACCAAATCATCCGATTATCACCAGACAACATTTTATCATGATGAACAGGGATGATATCAAAAGGATGTATTTGAGAAATTTGAGGGACTGTGTAACTAAATTCTAGAATTTTTGTAATGTCAATTTTTTTCCAGCATTATCACATTGTAAAAATAGATGGGCAAAAGTTTCCATGTATTTACAAAAAAGGGAGCCTGTCTCCCCCATTAATCTAGAATGGTCCAGAAGAAGAGTAGAAGGGATGATATAACTTATTGAAATTATGCAGCATAACTAGGTAGGTCTCAGATTTAGGCCTCCAACCATCATTACTCTAGTTCCCTACTATGTTGAAGAGGATCCTCAACTAGATGAGTAGTTTGAATATTGGCTCAGAAACATTTAGGATAACAGAGGATACTATATAGGCAAAAAGTTATTCTATAGATCATGGAACTTGAATATGGATATTTGTGATTCTATAGCCCAACAAAATGCACGAGGACATGCATTAATATAAGTTGGGGGGAAATGATGAGGCCTGGAAATACCTCCATCATAACATGTTTTGAACAACTAAAACTTGCCTAAAACTCTGTGATTTACTTTATATACTAGTTAAGTTGATCTAATATGGTGTGTATTAATTATTTGCATGATTGATGTGTTTGGAATATTATATGCTGATTTTTACAGTTTTTGTGTAGTTTTATGTCACTTTGCCATGACCTGTTATATAAGGGATATGCTTAGGCTAATAGCAACACTTTACTATTATTATTTTTATGTTTCTCAAGCATTAATTTCTTTGAATTTAGCAAATAGTGCAAAGAACTGTTACAGTGCAAAATTCCAGCCAACTACCAATGAATGACAAGGCATGTAATTCACATATGAAGAGGAATGAAGGCTATTGCAATCTGATCCTGAGGACTAATCCACTTGAGAAATGCAGCTGAAATCAATTGAAGAGTACATAGTTGGTCATTCCGAAGATCTTCGGATTGAGAAATACAATCTCTTCGGATTGAGTGAATATCTTTGGATTGAGCCACTTAGCTCCGGATTGAGAACATAAAGCACTTTTTGACCTGTTGACTGATTTTTGATGGTGGAAAAAGGAAAAGAAGGTTGAGGAGGTTAAAGGAAAATATCTCCCATATAACTTTACCATCCTTGCCATCCAAAGCCACAATTTATGGAAAAGATCCTCTTCTAGGATAAACCCAGGGAATACTATAGAATAACAGGAATTGATTTGCAGAGTATATTTTCTGTTGTAATTAGATTTTAGGAATCTATAAAAGATAGATCCCATCCAGGTTGAGCTAAGAAGAGAAAAAATAAGAATAATAATGACAATAGAAATAGTAGTAGAGAAAATATAGATAGAGAATAAGTGAGAAAACTGAAACTGTTATAGTTCCGTAACAAGTTTTAGCAGTAGATTTGTAATCATGTTCTAAATAAATAAAGTACAAGTTTTTCTATTCATTTTGTTATGTTTGAGTGTAAGATTTAGAGAGAGAGGAACTCATACCTTCTTTTGAAAAAAGAGGCTGGCCACTTCCAGACCTAGGACGAGGACTAACAGACAAGTTTTGTTCTAATTTTACTGTAGTAGAATAAGATGTGAAACTTGCCAATTTCATTCTTTTGTAGTAGTTAACATCCATTTCAGTCCTAATAATTTATTTTCTATTCAAGATAATGTGATTAGTAGTAGATTTTATTAGTCTTTTTGTTTTCCAACAACTTTCCAATTTACTACAATTTCCATTTCCAACAATTTATTGTTTTCTACAATTTTCCTGCATTATTGTTTTTACTGTCAACCCTTGCACAGAAGATTGAAAACATTCTATTACAAAATATTGACAGGACTTAATTTTAGTTTTCATTATTGTAAGAGTAAATAGACTTTCATTTTGCAATTTAATCAGATTTCATTCTTGCAACTGTAACTAAGGTTTCATTTATATAATCAACAATTAGTCTTCATTCTTGCAATTAGATTAAAGTTCAATTTATGCAATTTAGCGGTAGAAGATACCTAAAAACCCCCACACAATCAGTTCCACCAATAAGACTTGCTGATATCAATTGACCTTAAATTATAGCCCTGTTCACTCCTTATTTCATAGATAGCCTTGTACACTGCCCTGGATTGACAGATTCATTGAGAATTAATGATGTGCTTAACGACAACCCATTAGTCTTAGCATAGAAAGTGAAAAAAATTGAGATGCAAGGCACAAATTTCCAAAATTTGACATTGAGAAAGATTCATAACAAGCCTTTGGTCCCCTCGGTACCTATTTGAGCATATCCTAATCATTTTGACATGCCCAGGCTAGATAAGTTCAAAGGCGACGAAGATGCGCAAGAGCATATCACAAGATTTTTGGACAGGTGCTTCCTGATTGCAATCAACGATGCATTACTTTTGCATAAATTCCTCACAAACCTCTCAAGCCCAGCTTGGGAGTGGTTTAATCAGCTGAAGAGGTATAGTATCACCAGTTTTGAGCAACTAGCTGATATATTTCTTGAACTCTTTTCTTTTGGCATCAAGAAGAAAGCTAACCTTTCCAATTTGGCTATGCTAGCTCAGCGTGATAATGAGCCAATCATAGAATATGGAAAGAGGTGGAGGAGATTAATGGCAAAGTTGCCATTCCCTGTTTCTGCTATAGAACTAACTCGGATATTAATGAAGAGTTGTGCCAAGCACATATCATTATTGTTGCGAGGGCAACTTAAAGCTCAAAAATAGGAAGGAGGGGCACAAGAAGAGCTACACAAAACAATAGGGCAAGCATGCCCATGTAAATTAGGTGGTGTTAAACCTCCAAAGAGAGGATAAGAGGTAGTAAAAGTAGAACTATCAGACCCAACCTCCTCCTATGCAATACGAGCAATGCAAGAATAATTACAAGGGCAAAAATAAGGAACAACGTCTGCCTCGCCAATTCACGCCTTTGACAAAATTGTTGACATCGATATTCCATCAATTGTGTGAGGCTAAGGCAATCAGGTTTCCTGAGATTAAGTTGGTCGATCCTAACCAACCCAAGCCAAAGGGGTATCAAGATGATCTATTTTACATCTTCCATCATGCGAAGGGCCACGACATCAAAATGTGTTGGTCCTTTAAACATATAGTGCAAAATATAATCGATAAAGGTGAGCTTATAGTGCTGAATAATCCGTAGGAACCCAAAAACCAAAACATGGAGATTTAAAAAAAATCATTGCTAAACCATGAGGCATCATGCAACAACGTTGGTCAGGTCAACTAATTGTGCATCGAAGAACCTATCGAGGGGTTTGTAGGTATGGTTATTGTTGTTAACAGACATGGGAGGTACAAGCCACATAGTCAACCTTGCACTCCCATCAGGATACAAGCTACGTCGAATCAATGACTAGTTCAGAATATTCTAGGCCCACCAACTAGACCAATGGTGACCATACAAAGCAGGTTGGTTAAAAACCTATAGATAAATCCTACAAAGTTGTCTATTTATGATCTGATACAACAGTCCCCAAGGCACAAGAAAACTCTCATGGATATTCTGAGATCCATCGAGGTGTAGTCCCAAGATGCTCAAGCATTCACCAATTTTTTAAGACACATACAATAGTTCCAGGAACCTATGATCAAATTCTATGATCATGAAATCAGGATGGTTCCTACAGATACGGTTGACTCACTGTTACATATCATCGCATGTGTCAATCACATGCCATTCAAGAGGGTCTTGATCAACATTGGTTTGTCGATCAATATTATAACGACCAAGGTATTAAGTCATTTAAAGCTACCCAAGTCACATGTTGTGCCCACACATTCACATTGAGAGCGTTTAATGATGTGCTATGCTTGATAGTTGGCATAATCATCCTACCTGTTCATGTGGGCCTAAAGACCATCCCCGTGATGTGTCACATGATCGAAGGTGCCATGCAATATAATATCCTTATTGGGAGGCCTTGGATTCAAAAAATAAATTGCATTCCCTCTATACTACATCAATGTGTAAAATACATTCATGAGGTACAGGTTCACGTGGTGCCGTCAGATGAAGAACCCTTCAAATTCATGAACCTAGCTGATTTTCCAAGGGGTTTCGTACTCCCATCAATGCACTTGGATGTCTAGCCAACATCATCGATTAAGAATCTAGGAGGTAAAAAAAAGTGCATGCTCAACCATCGACATCTGTATCACACAGATTCGAGCACACTACATCAACTTTTTTGAAATTGACTGCATCATCAATGCTTGGGGACGATAGGAAGCTAAAGGTTAAAATGGGCAAAAATAAAAAAAAGCATGTGATCAAACCAGTTTCCAAGGAGGCTCCCACTTCCATGGAAGTGGAGAAAGCCCAAGACAAAGCCGAGGAGGTACCTTAGCCTACCTCACCTACATCATTAGTAGGGTCATCTGCACCACGGGTGACTGTTCATTTGGCCAACACAGGGTTAGGTGAGTATATTGTGTAGAATGCCACCTTTGGACCATTCCTAGAGACTGCACAAGAGATGGTCCGACCACATGCTCATTGTTTTCTAGTTGGATCAATAGTGCCATTGGGAGAGCCACCTAATCAAACAAACTTCATCTACGCTGGGCTGGATCAACTTCCTACTCAAATACCCATGGATGAAGATGATGATGAATCATTCATAGTGAATGTTCATTACCTATCCAACCCTAAATATTCCATGCATATTTTTGAATTATATCATTGGCATGGGTATGGCCTTGGTCTTTTTGAGCAAGGACGTAGGACTCCACTTGAACCACATTATCAGTTGGCAACTGATAGGTTTGGGATAGGGTTGCAAATACTAGGATAGGATGATTTTCTTGCAGCATCTTTAGACCACCTGTACCTTAGTTTGGGGGTGAAGCAGATTTCAATCCTTATCACCCTGTTCTTTCCACTTTTTAAAGGGATAACCGAATGGTGTCTTACGTCACCATAGTTTCACCCGAGACATATCATGAGGATATATTGGTGGACATCGGTCTAGATTATCTACCAAGAGAAAACTTGGGTCAAAAAATTCGTGGGGTAGCTGACGATACAGACATGCAGGATCAAAATGCTATCACAATGATAGATTTCGAGTTGGAAGGACATTCTAATGAGTGTATAGCAGAGTCCATCTTCGAGATAAGTGGACCAAGCTGCAATATCAGAGAGGATAATGATTCCTTGCCTGTCAATCAATAGAAGGATGAGATTGAGATAATTTATGAGGTAGTATCGTATTTACAGTATTTATACCCAATTTTTTTAGATAGTGATGATAGTGATCAGGAGATAACCTATATGGGGCCATATTTTCCAGAGCGTTCCACTCCTAGAGGAGCAAATTATGGAATGTGGATTTTTGATAGTGACAAGGAAGATGAGACAGAGAGGGCCTATATTGGTCCCCACTATTTACGTCACCTTCATCAACCCATCGATATGGACAAGGTTTTCGTCAACTATATGTTGGTCCTCGCTTGAGGGTGAGACGACCAACCCTGGATCAAATCTATAGGATGGTTAATCTGCCTCCTTCGACCTACATGGAACTCCTCGAGCCACATGATCCTATTTTGCAATCAATGCATAGGGAAGACCCGATCGTATCGATTACACTTAGAGAGGATCCTTTTATACCCGTACCACTAGATCCAGATCTAGGGTATGGAGGGTGCATATATGTAGAGTCACACACATGTGGTCCTAGAGACATGATCCATTCCATAAATATGATATCCATTGATTTGACCACCCCACTCTGCAATCCAACCGATCCGTCCAAGCCATTGTGTCTTAATGTAGATACTATCGATTGGGATTACGCTGACTCGCCTGCTGAGCCTGAAGATTTATTCCCTAACAAAGAAATGCTACAACCATTTCATTTTGCACCAAGATGTGCTTATGATGTCTATCATGCTAAGGATGCTTCCAATGCAGAACCTATAAACCCAATAGATGACATCCACTTGATCCCTATGCCTCATCATCTTGAGGAGGGATCACACATGTTAGTAGAGGAAAACTTCAATATGGATATTAGTAATGATCCCACAAATCCAAGGAAGGTTAAATTTGGAGAGAGTCTCACTCCCGATGAGCGTGCCACCCTCATCCCTCTACTAAAAGAGAGACCCAATATTTTTGCTTGGACTTACAAAGATATGCCTAGTCTAGACCCAAAATTGGTTACCCATAATATTTCTCTTGACCTATCAAAGAAACCAGTCAAGCAGAAGCTTAGAAAGATTCATCCAACAGTAGCCTTAATTGTGAAAGATGAATTACAAAAGCTGTTGGACATAGAGTTTGTCATTTCCATCGACTATCCAAAATGGGTATCCAATATGGTGCCTGTAGGAAAACCTGATGAAAGGATTCGTATTTGTATGTATTTCAGATACATGAATAAGGTAACATCGAAGGATTCATTTTCATTTCTAAATATTGATGCTCTTGTAGATGCAACCTCAAGTCATGAGAGGCTCTCCCTGATGGATGGCTTTTCTAGATACAATCAAATTCAGATTAAACTCGAAGACCAACATAAAACCATGTTTATAATGCCATGGGGGACATTCTATTACAAAGTTATGCCATTTGGCCTTAAGAATGTTGGTGCAACATATCAACGGGCCATGACATATATCTTTTATGACTACATGTAGAATATCCTAGAGGATTATATCGATGACTTATTAGCTAAGTCATTGCTGCGTGCTGAGCATACTAAGGTCTTGAGAAAGGTCTTCAATCGCCTGATAGAGCATAATGTCAAGTTTAATCCTAAGAAGTGCGTATTTGGCATAACTTGAGGAAAGCTCTTAGGATTCATCATTTCAAAAAAAGGCATCAAATTTGACCCATAAAAGGTCAAGGCTATTCTAGAGATGCATCCCCCCACAAATATCAAGGAATTAAGAAGCCTTCAGGGCAAAGTATCATCCATAAAGTGGTTTATCGCATGATTATTAGATAAGTGTCGACCCATGAATCGACTGCTACACAAAGGGGTCCCATTCAATTGGGATGAAGACTATCAAGCAGCCTTTGTTGAGATTAAGCAATCCTTGGCGACATCGCCAGTGGTAGCTCCACCAAGGCCAGATGTGCCATTTTTGCTATATATATTGGCAATCGACTTTGCATTAGGGACCATGTTAGCCCAAAATAATGTGCAAGGTAAAGAGCAAGCCATATATTATATTAGCCAAACCTTGGTGAGTTATGAGCTAGGATATGCATATGTGGAGAAGTTGTGTTTAGTAGTAGTGTTCACTACAAAGAAATTGTGGCACTATATGCTAAGTCATACAACATATGTAATATCAAAACAAAATCCTTTGTAGTATATGATGAGCAAGACATATCATAATACATGTACTATGAAGTGGATCATGCTACTGATAAAATTCAATTTAGAATTCATAAGCCAAAAGTCCATTAAGGGATAAGTCATAGCTGATCATCTGGCTGAGGCACTGCTGTCAAAAAGTAGGCCTCTTACCATTGAGCTTCCGGATGATGTAGTCTTCATCGTATCCAAAGCTCCTGAACCTGAAGAACTAGAAAATAATGTTGATATGACCTTGTTCTTCGATGGTTCAAAGTGCAAGCAAGGGGGTGATGTAGGAATAGTGTTTGTCATGCTACAAGGAGCTCCAATGCCCTTGTCATTCAAATTAGACTTTCCTTGCACCAAAAACAATGTTGAATACAAAGCCCTACTTTTGGGCCTCCACACAGTCGTCACCATGAACATTAAAATATTAAACATCTTCGATGACTCCTTGCTCATAATCAACCAAGTTAAGGAAATTTTTCAATACCGATGTCTCGTGTTGAAAGCTTATAAATATATTTTTGTTACATATTTGGCTAAGTTGGAATGGTATGACATCGAGGCAATCCATCTTTTTTCAAATAGGTTTACAGACACCATGGTGTCTTTGGGATCCTTAATCCCTCCGAATATGTCTATCAATTTTACTATAATTCATGTTAAAATGCTCTCGCATCCTATGGAAGAGCATGAAGCCTTTGATAATAAAGAATCAATCAACATGATTAGCATGGAACCAAAAGCTGAATGGTTCTACAGAGCTAAAGACTTTCTAAAGAAGGCACCATGGGGGTCATTAACCTCTTAAAGTCCTATGGGGAGTGGCATTACCATTCACCATAAGGTTGTTTCTCAGTTTGCATTTGCGCATATAGATACGCAAGGGGAGCAAGTCGTCTTGGCAGTCGAAGCTGAAGCTTACCAAAACTGGATGTTGAAAATCCAAGATTTCTTAAAACTTGGTTTGATCCTGGAGGGATTATTGCTTGCCACAAAAACACATTCAAGAAAAAAGTGACTATATATGTATTTATAGGAGACATTTTGTATCGACGAGGTTACAATGGAGTCCTCCTTCGTTGTCTATAGCCCCAAGAGTCATCTGGGGTGATTTCAAAATCTCATGATGGTATGCGCAATGGCCATTTTAATGGCATGGACATAGTTAAGCACATCATTTGAATGGGTTACTCTTGGCCCACTATGGAGAAGGATTGCAATGTGTATGTCAAGAAATACGTCAAATGTCAGCATCATGCTAATATTACGCACTTGCCATTGTAGGCATTACAACCCATCCAAGTGGCTTGGCCATTTTCTTAGTGGGGATTGGATCTCATCAGGAAGATCTCTCCCTCATCATTGGAACAGTATACATTTATTATCACAGCTACTAAGTATTTTACAAAATGGGTGGAAGCAAAACCCTTATCAATGATGACTAGAAATCGCATAGCAGAGTTTATACTCGAGCATATCATATGTCATTTTGGGATTCCATCCAAGATAGTTTTAGATAATGAAAATTCTTTTAAGAACAAAAATATAAGAGCTTTGATGTCTAAGTATAGAATCAAACATAGTTTTGTGACTCCATATTATCCGCAAACAAATGAGTAAGCTGAGGCCTCAAAAAATATAGTGGTTTCCATATTAAAAAAAGACGATATAAGAACACCGCAAAGATTGGCATATCCAGTTGCCCCTTGCATTATGGGCTTACATGACTCACATTTGGACACCCACTAGGGCAACTCCATTTTCACTAGTATATGGCACTGAGGCCATTATGCCCTTAGAATTGGAAATTACAATGCTGTGTGTCGCATTGAAAGAGTTCATCAATGACGAGATAGTACGACAAGCTTACCTAGATCAAGTGACACTGCTTGATGAACATTGCATGAATGCCTTGAAGCATCTCCATATTTATCAGGAGCGATTAAAATGAGCTTATAATAACAAAGTCCATCAAAGAGACTTTGAAGTTGGATATATTGTGCTGAAAGAGAACCAACATAACTCTAATTTGTCACCTGATATGCGAGACAAATTCATGGCTAATTAGCTAGGACCCTATATCATATCTAAAAATATTGGTTCAGGTACCTATCACTTAATGTCGCTAGGGGGTGTTGAAGAGCCTGAACCTCTCAACATCATCCATCTTAAGGTATTTTATGCTTGAGAGCATAGCAAAAGGCATCGAGGGTTTGCTTAAAACCACTTGGTCAATCCCAAAAGGCACCAAGGGTTCCTAAAACCTCTTGGTCATGTTAGTTAAAGGCCTCGAGGGTTTTCCAAAAACCACTCGATCATCCTAAAAGGCTCCAAGCTCTCTTGTGAGTAGTTTGGTCAATCAAAAATTTGTAAGCTCTTTGGTCAATCCAAAAAGGCCTCGCAGGTTTTCTTAAAACTGCTTGGTCATCCTAAAAGGCTCCAAGCTCTCTTGTGAGTAGTTTGGTCAATCAAAAAGCTCCAAAGGTATTTATAAGCTCTTTTGTCAATCCAAAAAGGCCCTAAGGATTTGCTTAAAACCACTCAATCATCCCAAAAGGCTCCAAGGGTTTCCTAAGAACCATTTGGTCATCCCTAAAATCTCCAAAGGTGCTCATAATCCCTTTGGTCAACCCAAAAGCCCCAAGGGTTCTTTGAAAAACCATTTGGTCAATTTAAAGGCTCCAAAGATATTTTTGCATCGTTTGGTCACTCCTAAAGGCTCCAAAGGCATGTACTCATCATTTGGTCAAATATAAAGGCTCAAAATCAGTAAAATTAAAAAAAGCATAAAATCCAAAAACATTTGCATTTCATTTGCATCATTGCATTTCATGTTCCACATGCATTTCATCATTGCATTGCATGTAGGCATTCTTCATCCGTTGCATTCCGTAGTAGAATGGATTATGTTTGTCAGTATTACAAATGATAGCATGTTTGTATTTCAATCATGCACCTCTGCATTTATCATAATCCATCATTCATGTGAGTAATTGTGTTTTTTAACACAACCCATTTTGTTGCTATGAAGAATATACTAGGGTTTTTTGGTCATTCAACCATACTTAGAGGTCTTCTCAAGAGTTGATAGAAAGCTTACTTTGCTTTTACATATGAGGTCTAGTTAGTATAACCCTTAGCATATCAGAATCCTATCACTAATCAATAAATTAAAAAATCCTAAGAAGGACTAGGGGAAGATGAAAACCATGAAGCAAAACCAGGTATCCTGAGGTGAAAAGAGTTATTCTCGCTTATCCCCCTATGCGGACGGTATGGGAAATATTGGAAATTGGCAAAAGGACAAGTTCGTTCCCTACCCAGAATCCCTTTATTACATTAAAATGAGTAATATCCTAGAGTGGTATCCCAGATCAATCCTCCATATTGATACCCTAGATCGATATCATAGATTGACATCCCATATTGATATCCCATTTTGATATCATAAGATCGATATCCTCAATCAATATCCTAGAAACAATTTCCCAAAGCAAAATCCCCAAAGGAATTTTTTGAAGCAAATTATCAAATGTAAAACTCCAAAAAATCAAGTCAAATGAAAACAAATTTATACAAATATATTCAAATTAGTATCAAATCCCTTTCTCAAAAGAGAAAAAGAGAAAGTACAAAATAAACAGTGATTATTGTCACTAAAGTACAAAAATAAATAGTGATTTTTATCACTTTATATGAGAAAGTATCCCAAAAAATTGAAGAAAAGAAGGGAGCAAACTTGAATCCCTAGAGTTTTAGCACTACTATACCTTACACATAGTGATATTTTTGATACACTTGCATCTCGCTTGTGTACATACCAATGTTTGAATTAGGAAGAGCTATCTTTAGATGTCCTATATCGCCTAGTGGCCTAGTCCAACTGAAATCTAAACCTAAGATTGGATAAACATTTGTGGACCCCCAATATTAGCAATGGGCTAAAAGAATCCCACCTGACATCAGGCTATGCTTGTGCCTTATCTTAATATATTCATTTGTACACAGGGATAATGAACAGTTAGGGCCTATCCTAGCGAAAGCCTTACATCTCAAAAGTGTAGTTTGGTCAGTATACAACTTTTAATAAGTCAAATAGGGTGTTTGAGTCTCATGGAAAACCTCAAAAATTTCTTTAATAGAAACAAAATACCAAAAATCGCAAACCATAAAAAATAAGTCATTCAATCATCAAATTGAAAAGTATCGAATCCGTGATACATCATTACATTGAGCACAAATTTTTTAAGATATAGGATAGATACCAGATGGATATAAAAAATGATATTTAGATGGCCACTAACTATATTGTGCATCTCTTTCAAATTGCAAAAGGAATATAGAGTGACATATTATATCATTTACATCATACCACTTCATATCATTTCATTTCATATATAGGTGATTAATTGATTAAATTCTTGTAATGAGGATTTTCAATTACATTCATGATTTTTACACATTCTGTGGTGTCATCCATTAGATTGCTAAACATGTATCACAATCATTCCTTTGTATTAAGTGATTAAAGCATACAGGTCCATTTACATTAGATTACCATCATGTAAATAATACATTACATACATTACAACAACATATCATGACATCGTCATAAATTAAATGCATACCATACATCAAAATTAAATATCATTTAAAAGTAAACATCGCATCCATATGCATCCATCAAAAATAGCACATATAAGCATCTAGATCACTACATATCATCATAATCATAAATTAAATAACTATCTAGTGCATGTCATCCATACATCACATCATATAAGCATAGCATCAATATGAACATCTGCATCCATGTGCATAACATAAACATAAAATAAAAAATAAACAAGTACACATAATGAGCCAAAATTATCAATCTCATATGTATATATATATATATATGTGTGTGTGTGTGTGTGTGTGTGTGTGTGTGTGTGTGTGTGTGTGTGTATGTGTGTGTCAAAAAGAGTATGTCAAAGGTATATCAAAATTCCCGTAAGCTACAACTGTGTAGGTCATTGACTTTACACTAAAAAATGGTACAAAGTATCTCAAAGATCTGTACTAAATAGGGCCTATGCCCCTAGTATGTGAGGCACCCCTATTGCCTCCGCCATCCTTGTGCATCATATGCGAGCTAACACCATGAGTACTCGAGGAACTGTGAGTCCTCTCGGTCCTGTGTGTCCTATGGCTTGAGCTAGCAGAAGACTGCCCTGTCTCCCTGGTCCTAGATTTGGTCCTCTATGTACCTATAGAGTGGGTATCCTCTAGAACCTCCCCAACTATCAACCTTATGTAGCCCTCCAGTTGGGATATGCGAGCTACATGAGCTGTATCTCACTCATTACCCTCATCCATGAGGGAATGAAGCCTCCTGATCTCTGCTATGGGGTCATGAACTGCTGGTAGTAAATAAGATGGTACTATCGGAGGTAGTATGATAGCCTATGTAGCTGAGGGGCCCCTCATCACTACCCTCAAAAGGTCTCTCTCAGTAGTCATGGCACTCAAATGTGCCTATGATGCATCCCACTAGCTAGTGAGCTGTGTGATCTGAGTATCTATAGTGGTATCCTGTGTATGGAGAGCTATCCTCTCCTCCTTATATCCCTTCCATTGCCTACCCCCTATGCTAGCTTCACCTCTAGAGTGGTGATAGAAGTATCCATGTGTAGTAGCTACATCTATAGTCTCCCAACCTAGCTCTAGAGGTTAGCAACCTAGGCTCTTAGCTACCCAATCTCACTGTCAGGAGGTGCCTCACCCTTAGTTGTGTCCTCCTCTACCTCAATATGATGAGCCTCATTTATGGTGGTATCTATGCCCCATCTACCCTTGATACATTGGAACACCTTGTGCCCATCTGGATCAGCCTCTGCTCCATCATCTGTCTGGCCGAGGGACCCCTATCCTTGCCATTATAGAAGTGACCACCAAGTATCATACTCCTTGATGGTTCCAGCCCTATTCATGCCTAACTCCTGGAAGTCATCATCCTCATCCCCTAGTAGTGTTGGTTGGACCCATGGTAAATATCACTTCGGTACTAGATGCCTATAGATAATAGGAAGCACCGTAATATCTTGAGCAATCCCAAACTAGTGCAGGACATGTAAGTAGTAATGGTACTCACAAATCATGGTCTTGCAATCGAGTAACCACCGATTCCTCCTCACCTAGCATAGCCGCTCATCAACGTCCTGCCATGCGGGGTAATCCACGTATGGGTGCCACTCTATGTTGTCCACCCGAAGCTATGATAATCTAACAATATAATGGTCTAGGTCCCCAGCATGAGACCTACTATGGAACCCCTTCTCTTTGTAGGGCCATCACGTCGTATAGCACTAGCGTGCGATAAGAACAAAAGTAATCCTAAGTGGTAGGCCTATGGACTGCTCGATCCGAATGTGCTGCCAACCCATATCTGAAGTAGTAGGTTGCAGGCAATTCCAAACCAACTCCTATAGGTAATCTGATACAACTCCTAATAAAGCTACATTAGCAGTGTGCTCCCCCATTCTAGGATCAAAGGTTGCTATGTAGAACTCTAAGTAACTCTCTCGATGATGGCTAGGATGTTCTAGGGGATCCTTGTGCCTAAGGAGTCTGGAAGCACAATATGAATAACTAAGTGCATGAAGACGACCTCTCATATTGAGAAGACTCCCTCCTCATGCCAATACCTGACATGGACACCTCCATGATCAATCCTATTCTGAGCATCCTGGCTATGCCTACTAAATATGACGTCAAAAATAGCTCCTCTGTTGTTAAATGGAGTGGAGGTGATAGGCTCCCCATCGATCAAGATTTTGAAGATTCGGTAAACATACTACAATGTCATAGTCATTTCACCTATGGGCAGGTGAAAGGTGTTGGTATATGCATCCCAACATTGGGCCAACATAGTCATGTATGCCTGGTCTACCCTGATCATGGTAGCTCAAGAAAAAATCCAAATCAAACTAAGCCGAACCACTCTCGCTCCTATCCAGTGAGCTATCTGTGGAGGGTGCGAAGGAGATTAGTCTCCATGGCTCTCAAGATCAAGGTCTGAAAAGAAGCAATACATAAGAAAAAGGGTGACTAAAAATAACTAAAAATAGCTAAAAATCAACTTAAAAAAAAATGTCAAACAAATCTAAAAAATTGCTAAATTTTCATCGTTGATTTGATAGGATTCTTTTCAATCTTGAAGAAGGCCTTTGAGGTTGGACCACTCCATGGGAATGAGGCATTTCATGTCATTTATCCTATGACATCTTTTTAGCAGATCATCGACAAATTGATTCAACATAAATCTAATTGGAATTGTATTATTTTGATTTCCTAAGAAGGCTATTGTAGCCTGACCGCTCCATGGGATAGAAATATGCAATTACTATTAATAGTTACAATCATAAGCTGAACTAGGCCTAGCCAAGTAATTAAATGCTAAATTCTAAGTTTATTCAGATCATTCATAGTGGTCAAGTGACACATTTCTTCATTCATTGTCATCACACTCATCGACTCATCGCTTGAGGGGGTAGTCATATTTTCAAATCATAATCAACATCAACAGAAGATCCCTTGATCTTGTCAAATTGCGTTCATCCTTGTGAATCATTATCAATGACTATCATAAGATTACCCCTTTGCTTGGGGTAAATAGCATATATGATAGTTTGTTTGTAGCTCTCCTCCTTTCGGTTATTGTTGACCCCAAAAAAAGGTTAGCCACATTTTTGGGGCCAAGTCCACAATTTCACTATGCACCCCATTCCCATGGAGTGCACTCCAGGGCACCTAAGCGCACTGGTTGCGCACCCCAAGCCAAACCTACGTGCTCCACTCCAATAGAGTGCATATCCCCCTAGACGAAAACACAAGGCCATACATTCTATCAAATGGTCCATGTGCTTAGCCTCCATGCGAAGTGCATAATAGTCCCTTGGGGCGCATAAGGTTGTGCACCACAAAGTTTGGTGTGCACTCCACTTTAGTAGAGCGCTCAACCTCAACTGGAGCATACAAGGTTATGCACCCTGAAGTATGGTGTGCTCTCCACTTTAGTAGAGTGCTCAACCTCATCCAGAGTGCACAAGGTTGTGTGCTTCACTTCAGTCGAGTGTGCTCCACTCTCAAGTGGAGTGCACCATCTCAACTAGAGTGCACAAGGTTGTGCAATCCACTTTAGCCAAGTGCGCTCCACTCTCAAGTGGAGTGCACCACCTCAGCTAGAGTGCACAATGCTGTGTGCTCCATCCTGAGTCAATGCACCCCCTTCAAGGTGCACTAGTGTCCAAGACGACCGTGCAAAGTCATGCACTCATATCTGAGTTGAGCGCTCCACTATGGTAGAGCACACAAGATCAAGGAGGGTGCACAACATGTGTGCCCCATAGAGGCAAGTGCACTTTGCCTCCTCGAGAGTCACACAGGCACACAACCCTGTGCACCTATCTTAAAATCCATGCACTCTACTCCTTAAGTGGGTGCACATGCAGAATTAAACCTTATGCACCTCAAGCGAGTGCTTACCTACCTGCATCCAACCCCAACTAGTAGAAAACCACCACGTGTTCTATATTTTTTGGATAGCCACAATTTTTTCATTCTAGTAAAGGAAGCAATGGTAGACGTGGCACACCCGACCAATGCCAACAACTCACAAGGAAAAAAGGCACAGGCACCACCTACCTTATTTAATGTGCCAGTTATAAAGGAAAGTGGCAACCACCTTTTTACACCATCCATGCTCATAAATTGCTTATCGATGAAGCTCGAGCGAAGTAAAGATATCGCAGCCAAGGTGGGTGAAGAATTCATGATAGTTGAGAACAATGGCATCTACCAGCTCCCTGACTCCTGAGGCATCACTAGTCCAAAAAAGAATCAGTAAAATTATCAGTGCATGGCTGGTTGAAAAGAGGCCAGGTAGGGCACATAACCCTAAGGCATTTGAAAATCTACCCAAATCTAATAGGGACATCATTGAGGAACAACAAAAGGAGGTAGAAGGAGTCACCATATACTCATTTGATGCCACAGAGGATGACAAATAGTGCCACCCGATGCTTCTAAGAGACCTCTACATGTGGGCCTATCATGACAACAACAAACCTACTCCTGTTTGCAACAAATGGAATACAAAACTCAATCGACTGACCTGTCCAAAGGTGTACCACTCATCTGATATGCTGGTGTGGCTCATAGTTTCTTATGATTCTAGGGTGCGTACCAACAGTGACTTCAAGGGCCAAGCAGTAGCCAACAGGATTCGACAGGTGTTCGGCTTGGAAATCACCTCCAGGATGGTGGACTTCAAGACATTGGCCCTTCAGGCTATTTACATGATAAACACAATATTAACTTAGAATCTGTTAAAGAGGGGAAAAATAAGACCTACGAATTTTCCCATCAAAAAATTCATGCTTCGTACTTGGGTGCAAGATTACGCTGACATGATAAACCTTACCCTGGGGGTGAAAGAATTGGAGCCCATCACTATGGAAGTGATGTTTTTAATCCTCTAGTGTAACTGAAAAGACAAGAACCCTCTCTACCGGTGGGAAGATGTCATCAGTGATAAGATGGATGAAGAATTGTGGCTATTGTAGGAGGCCATGATGACCAATAAGAGGGAGAAGCCTCCCTTCTCATACTACTCTTTCTTCATTCATTTATTCATTGCACAACTAAATAAGACCTTGATAGCCCAAATGGGAGGAGTATGCACACCCACTATACAGGACAAGCTGTTATGTATCCAGGAGGGCTGTTCCAGCTACGCTACCTTCTTCAAGAAGGTTCTCCCTATAGTGCACTTTCGACTGTGTGGGAATTTCCCAAATAAAATTAGGATGGGGTTGAGAGAATTATTGTGCTAGGAGAAAGTAGGAGACTATTTTTACGTAGAGGAATTCTCCTACATAAGGATCTATGGGTCAAAATTACCCCCGAAGGCACTGCATTTTCATTTTTTGACTTTCATCGCCATCCTAGAGATTACTCAACAAATGGCCAAGGAGGTAAATATTAGACACTTGAGGAAGAAGGAACCAGTGAAGTGGTTGCCCATCCCCTATGCAATGGGGCATTACACCTATCTTGGTCACTTTGCTCCACTGTGGGCCATATGGAATATGGACACTTACTATTTTACCGAAGTCACTTGGAGAGCCTACGACCAAGACATCCACCATAGGAGAGAGGTTATCGATAAATTGGCCCTCCTGGCCATCATCCACAACAATTATGATTTTAAAGATGCGATGTAGGAGGATTTCAAAAATAACTACACACTGGATTTAATATGGAGGATGCCCAAGGATCAGTGTCCTTACAACAGACTAAAGATTTTTGGTGATTACAGTTCCCATCTTAGGTTGCATCGAGGGTTGCTGGTGGATAGTATGGTACCACTAGTTCTAGCAACCCCTTCTAAAGAATTCGAGGATCCCACCCTCTAGATAGCTCAGTAAGATTCTAACATTTTTGAGGTCATGAGGAAGATCATCGATGAATAGGCCAAGCTCCCCTCCTCCTCTAGTTCCCCCATTGCCACTTCAAAAGGAAAGGAGTTAGCCATTGGTTCTTCCAAGCAAAATTTGTCCTCATCAACATTAGCTTTAATAAGTCGACATGAGCAAGGACAATTGGAAAAAAGTCAACCCTCATTGTATTCCGCCACCCTGGTGATAAACCAAAAGGAGTGTCAAATTAAACCAAGGGTGATGAAGAAAATAGCTCAAGAAGGAGGCTTGTCAAATATTTTGAGGGGCTATGAAGTGCAAAGCCCCACATGGTCTCCCACTTAGAAAAATGCTAGGATGGAATCCTCGGATCAAGGAGTGGAAAAATTCATGATGGCTAGGGTCACTAGCACTTGCCAATTCACGACTGACGAAGAAGATCAGATCCAGGATATAGAAGAACAAAGATCTTCAAGTAAGGGGATAGTCAAGCATGGGGGAGTAGCTAGATAAGAAACCATCAATACACTTGTTGCCACTTTTGAGATCCCCTTGCCACCTAGCATTAGGGACGCCACCATAGATACCAACAAAGGTGTCATACGAGCATTTGCTGCACTCGTCCAAATGATGAAGTCATAGGTAGCCGCTCAAGCACAGGTGGCTGAGGCAATGGAAAAGGAAATGGAAGGATGGAAATCCAAGGTTACCAAAGTTGAGCCCTTACAGCTCAAATTCAAGCAACTTCAAGCCAAAGTTGACAAACTAAATATGCCTGCTCCTAGCACTACGCAGGCTAACATCCAACTTGGATCAGCAGATGAGTTCAAACAGGAAATGAAGGAGAAAATCTTGGTTAAGATGGGGTATCTGGAGTCCATCCTAATAGACATCTACACTGTAAGATGAGTAGTGGGTCTCATCCAGGATAACTTACAACGTGGAAGGCAAAGGGTAGATGTAATCATGCCAATCTATAAAATATTCCAGGACAACTATGTATCTATTTTTGGGCTGTCAGTTGTTCTAGCAGATGAGTCCCTATGCTTCTTTGCGAAGGAATATATCAATCTCCCTATTTTTACATAATGAGAAAAATTGGTGCCAGTGGGGTCAGGAAGTGGCCCAATCAGAGTATGAGATCAATGATGAGCTAGTCGATTGTAGCCTCTCCATCAAAGATTTTGGGTGAGCACAAGTCATAAAGGATTTTATTTTCTAAAAGATTCAAAATTTTGATTTAGAATCTAGTGACAAGTCATCTAAACGTCTTATGGCTTTGGTAGAAATGGTGGACTACCTATGTGAGTTTGCCAACAATAATATACTATGGGCTAAGGATCGGGTAGTGGAGGCCACCCAAGATTTGAACTTGCTCATCTTCTCTCTGACTTTTAATGATGAGGCTTCAGATTTTATTGACCAAGCCATACGAAACCACTGGGTAGGAGTGGGGCCCACCATCATCTCGACACATGCACCAGAAGAGCCACATCCACCAGCCCAATGTAGTACAAGGGGAGATACGCAACCACCACTTGTGTAGATAGAAGGTATGGGTGACATGCCTATTTTTGATTACATCCTGATTTTGAAAGGAATGAGATCAATCTAGCTGGAGTAAGTAGTTGCAGCCTTGATCACATGCTATATAAAGGAGACTGTTGTAGCAACAATTTTCATCAAACCTTTGAGAGAGAAAAGTTAGGTATAGCTTTGTCCATTGTTTGAGTCGTATTTTTCCTTGTATTTCCTATGTGTGTTTCTCATCACCCTTCTCTTGTCATTAACCAAGGATTGTCAAGGTGCGCTGTTCGCTGTGATCATTTCCTGTGGAACATGCAGGAGTTGAGGACTCTTACGTCACTGCAAACAGGAAAAAGATGAGATATCCCTTATTATAAATATTCAAACTAGGGATTTATTGTTCTTAAATGGCATATGAGGATCAATCACTCTGCTAATTTATTCTATGCACATTTTATATTAATGAAAATCTCAACTCTTCCCTTGGCATCTTTTTGTGTGAATGATCTGTGTTAGCTTGTTTATGTATTACTGCAATCGAAATCCATAAATGATGCCTTATCTCGCTAGTTAACAATTTTATTTACATTACATCATTTGAATGGAGTAAAATGAACTAATTCCTTTTTATGTCATCTTTTCTAAGGTCATTTATCAAACTACTATGACTCTATAATGGATAGGGCATCGGCCTGGGTTTTATAGGTTTAAACATTGATAGGTTTGATCACTAAAAATAACAAAAACAACTAAACACCATTTTGTCTGACATAGTGGCTATGTGCATTATTAAGAACTGATTAGACGAACCCACCGTCTGGGGTTTCCTTATCCAACCTAGTATATCTTGAGCTATATAAAGTAATCTTGTCTTAGGTTAATGAGGCAGATCTTCCAGAATCCACAATGCTGGTTGTGATTTTAAGATTTTTTCATGACGTGACAAATCTGCTGAGGGTAAGAGAAAAGACTCCACAACAGTTTTTGGCATCATTTATGGGGAGGGCCTTTATAATTTATTTTCTCATATTACTCCCCTTGTGACATAGATTTTTTGTCCTCCTATGAGGTTGTGTGTTTTTGGGCTGAGCAATCTTAGCCAGAGAAAGTGCTCCATTTTGTACCTGGTGCTAGCGACTCTAAAAATAAGGAAGCTGATCTGGTAGCTACGCGAAAAAGAAACGAAGAGCTCTACCCTAAACTGTCGGACCCACAGGTACTTTTCCAAATAAACAAAAATTAGAAGCACTCTTTAATTTATGTTCCTTCATATTGTCAGAGTAGTAGCAGTTCATTGTTAAATTAGCTTACAAGCTTTTGCTTGATGACGAGGATTTTGTCCTCCAAAAGGACTTAGTTTGGATAAAAAATTTAATTCCAAAAATTGTAGTCTTTTCATGGTTGGTTATCTAAGGAAAAATTTTAACCATTGATAATATGATGCATAAAGGTATTTGTATCTAATCATAGTTATCTATGTAGGGCTAATTGGGAGACCATTTATCACATTTTCCTTGAGTGCACTTTTTCCTTGACTATCCTAAGTGGGGTTTTTCAGGCCTTCAATATTTCATGGGTTAAACTAGCCATCGTACTTGATTTGTTCATCCAGTGGCCTTGCCATTTTCAAGCCAAAGACTTAGATACATGTGGAAAATTTGTCTCAATCACTATCTTTGGCAGGTGTGGTTAGAAAGGAACCATAGATTCTTTAATGAGTCTATCCATGATCATAAAACTATCATTGCCAGGATACTATCCTTTGCCAACGAGAATGTGAACCTTATCCCTTTTGATAGTTGTAAACCTCATATGCAGGAGACCATGATTGCTCAATATTTAAGCTTAATCTTGTTAGATGAGTTTGTGCCTAGGGTAATCAACCCTAGAGATAATGTTAAGTGGTCTCCACCTCCTACGGGTTGGTTTAATATTAATTTTGATGGAGCAACTAAGGACAATCCTGGAAGAGCAGGTGTTGGTGGCATTGTGCTAGATCATAATGGGAATATGATGCTTGCATTTTTTGAATATTTGGGAACAAGGAAAAATAATGAAGCTAAAGCTAGAGCTATGTGGAGAGGCCTTCAAATGACTCAAGACTTAGAAGGCAATTTGATCGTAGAAGGAGACTCTATGCATGTTATAAATCTCCTCAATAATTGGAAAACACCTCCTTGGAGGATTAAAACCCATCTTAAACATTTTTTGATGATTTCCTTACAATTAAGAATTGCTTTCCAAAAAGTAGAACCTCTGATTGGAACTGAGTCACTTAGAAATTCCATATTTTGAAGATACTTTCGTTTGATGATAGTTGTCCATTCATTTTATTCACCAGAAATGAGACACCACGCTTGCTTAGCTAGTAAAGCTAAATTTATATGAATAATTATCCTCAGACCCAAGCCCCAATTTTTAGAGAGACAAAGTAAAAACCTCTTGGTCCCATTTTCACATTGTCAGATTCCCCTTCATTTCTTGTCAACTTTATCAAGGATAATCCTACTGTGTAATCGGGTGGCATGGAATCTTTCCAAGGTCTCAACTTCCTCGGCTGTGGGTGTCAGTTTACCTCTTTTGATTATTTCAAATTGGTCATTTGAGGGTCTCTTCAGGATTTTCACATCATCATTAGCAAAGGTAGTAGGATGACTATGGGGATGCAATGACTAATTTACAATTTCTGGGATTGGGGGACTGTCTATAGTTTCTTCCCATGTCCAACATGCATTTATTATGATCTCTTCATCAAAGTCCTCTTCCAAGTTAACTTTTGAATGTAGGCTATGGAAAATGCCACAATTAGTGGGGTTATGAGGGGCATCGTAAGCAGGGCAAAAAAATGGGAAGTCGAAAGCTACATTGACAAAGGCCATGGGGTTGGGAACAACATCAAGATCTTTCTGATTTTTTTTCCTTTTCCAGTTGTTACTCGAATTTTTGACCCCTTAATTGCCCCATTTTCTGTTGAAGTTTCTCTTGAAGGGAGGTCTATCACTGTCTTGAGGCCGAGAGGGTTCCCCATTATCATTTTTATCTCTCTTCATTTTGGATAGTCTATTATTTATTGATAAAAACATTTCAGTAACCTGGGAAGACAGTTTCTCAATAGGATCGACTTCCATATTTTTTAATATACCAAACCCCACCTTCTTGCTCTTCTTATCTGGTTGGCTAGGGCTGGGATCCATGGAGGTAAACTTAATTTTACCATTGTCTATCATATCTCTTTCTATTATGTTGGCCCATTCCATACAGGTGTCGATAGTAGGTATGAGATGTTGCCTCAGCTCATAGTTGAAATCTCCCAAAAAAGTGTTCTTGTAAAAGCATATGGATTGATGGTCGTTGTGTCTAAGAGTAGCTGGAATTTAGTTTCTAAGCTTAGTGAAGCGTCTATTGAAATCATCAACAGTTTCATTTTCTTTCTTCTTCATAGTGGCCAGCTCAGTTAACAGGGATTGCTCATTTTTCTTATCTCCAATTTCCTCAAGAAGGCCTCTTCAAGTTCGTGGAAGGTGCCAATGGTGTCGGCTTGAAGGTTATTGAACCATTCCCTGACATATTTTTCTAGGGTTTGTAAAAATAATTAGAGGACGACGTCCTCATGTTCAACCTCTAGGTTGTCCATGGCATATAGAAAATCCTTCATGTGATCTTCCCCTATCACAGTGTTATCGCCTAAGAAATTAGGTAGATATTTATGGGCCTTAGGGGGCAATGGGTTTAGAGCCTGAGGTAAGATAAAATACCTGTACCTATTTAAACATCAATTATTCAAGGGTGGGTTGGCCATTGGTAGAACTAGACTTTTTGAAACAGTAGCAATAATAAGGGGAGTACTGTTTCAAGGATTTTGAGGAACATGTGGAAGACTGCTACTACTCTGAAAATATGAAGGAACAAAAATTAAAGAGTGCTTCTAATATTTTTTTATTTGGAAAAGTACCTATGGGTCTGACAGTTTGGGGTAGAGATCTTTGTTGCTTTTTCACGTAGCTACCAGATTAGCTTCCTTATTTTTAGAGTTTCCAGCACCAGGTGCAAAATGGAGCACTTTCTCTGGCTAAGATTGCTCAACCCAAAAGCACACAACCTCATAGGAGGACAAAAGATATATGTTGCAAGGGGAGTAATATGAGAAAATAAATTATAAAGGCCCTCCCCAGAAATGATGCCAAAAACTGTTGTGGAGTTTTTTCACTTACCCTCAACAAATTTGTCACGTCACAAAAAAATCTTAAAATCACAACCAACATTGTGGATTCTGGCAGATCCACCTCATTAACCTAGGACAAGATTACTTTGGATAGCTCAAGATATACTAGGTTGGGTAAGGAAACCCCAGACGATGGGTTCATCTAATCAGTTCTTAATAATGCACATACCTACTATGCCAGACAAAATGGTGTTTAGTTGTTTTTGTTATTTTTAGTGATCGAACCTATCAATGTTTAACCTATAAAACCTCGACCGGTACCCTATCCATTACAGAGTCATAGTAGTTTGATAAATGACCTTAGAAAATATGATATAAAAAGGAACTAGTTCATTTTACTCCATTTAAATGATGTAATGTAAATAAAATAGGTAACTAGCGAGATAAGGTGTCATTTATGGATTTTTATTACAGTAATACATAAACAAGCTAACACAGATCATTCACACAAAAATATGCCAAGGAAAGAGTTGAGATTTTCATTAATATAAATTGTGCATAGAACAAATTAGTAGAGTGATTGATCCTCATATGCCATTTAAGTACAATAAATCCCCAATTTGAATATTCATAATAAGGGATATCTCATCTTCATCCTGTTTGTAGTGATGTAAGAGTCCTCAAATCCAGCGTGTCTTTTGTGAAGTAGAGGAGCTTATTCAACAAGAATGCCAAGAACGATAGTCGAATTTACCAATAGGGAAGGCACTATAAGTTCGAAGGCTAGGAGTATTCCCATCTCTTTTTTAAATTGGACTCATAATAAAAATTATCTGAGTTATCAGTCTTCATGGATGATGCTTGGAAATACCACAAAGACTAATGGGGATAGTCACATGTTAGATAACATGGCTCCTATCATCTTAGTAATTTGAGGTTGGTTGATAATCATAATAAGGAAAGAAATGACAATATAAGACTTCGAACCAAAGCCACGTGGACCACCAGATAGCCACCGCCATAAATCTAGCCAGCAAGTTCACTTCTCCAAAGGTTGATTTGCCAAGATAGTATGTGGTACCAAAGAATGTCATATACAGAAGAAAGTAATTACCAAATAATTATTAAGAGTAACTGTCAATACAAAGCTTGTGAGTTTTTTTTTTAGTACCCTGCTATGTGTGTCTGTAGCTTTTTGTTTCTCCATTGTCTCAAGGAAGGGATCCGTGTTTGTTTCTTTTTTGTAATTATGATACATGTGTGTTTTCTCGGGGTATACCCAAAATGTTGTATGGGAAGTTTATTTTTTATAACAGGCTATGTGCCTTACCGGATGTAATGGCTTTGGTGGCATGTAGATTTTACATATATAGGATCCTTAGTAAGGATATGTTCATCAACAGCCCTGGGCTAATTTTTGTAAAATTTTTTGGGTCAACCTATAAAACCCGGTATTAATGCTATAGTATCTTATCTACCAAAAAAAAAACTTCATCTCCCCATGATAAAACAAAACCAATCAGTGCCGCTATCGGTACTAGAGGGATAAAATTTGATATAGGAATGGAACTGGAAAAACAAAAAATCAATATCACTTTTAGGGAATTGATGACCGTCCCAAAATATCAGGAGCAAATATGTAAGGCCTTCAGGCTGGCTAATCAAGAAGATAGCCACATTTTGGCTACTTATGGATCAAACCCTTCAAACAGAACTCTCGCTTTCGTTAGGCCTTTTTATATCTCTCTCAGGTATACATCTAGTTTTGGGGACAAATACGTAATACACAACTGCATGTTAGACAGTGGGGCATCTCATAATGTAATGCCAAAGCAAGTGGCTGACTAGTTGGGATTGATGTGCACCAAATATTCCCCCCTATTTATGTCATGGACAATAGGTAAGTACCATGTGTGGGGACAATCATAGGTCTCCTAGTATTCCTAGATCAATATTCGAAGAAGGGGATTGTCATGGACGTGGCAGTTATGGATGTGGACCTATTTTTCTCCCTGTTTTTATCAAGACATTGGGTAGAGTAGTTGGGAGGATCAATCCAGTTAGATTGGTTATTTGCTACTATTCCCCTCTTCCAAGGAACAAGCCATGTTAAGAAGAGAACCCTTCAACAAAATATCAGTTAGAGTTGATGAAGCCTGATAACACCACAGTAAATTTAGTAAGCTTTGTGGAAGAAAAAAATTAGGGGTCTATTCCATTTGGTACACCCCTTTTCTTAAAAAGATACCTGATGCTGAAGGGTTGGATCCCGTACTCAAGGTGCCGGTAGATGCCAAAGCGGACAGGGTTCTCACAACTGAGATATGGACTTTAACATTTGATGGGGCCAAGTCACAAATTGATGCTGGAGCTAGAATCAATTTAACTGACATAAAAGGTAACTACCTGGGAATACCTTATAGACTAGAGTTACCTTGCACCAATAATGTAGCAGAATATGAGGCCCTGATTCTCGGGTTAAGGAAGGCAAAAAAACTTGGAATCAAATTTCTGAATGTGCATGGGGATGCAAAATTAATTATCCAGCAGATAAATGGGAAATATCAAACTAAATATCCTAGGTTGAAATAGTATAAGTAGGTTGTTCTAGATGAAATCAGAAAATTCTTGTCATTTAATATCTCACATATTCATAGGGAAAAAAATCATGTGGCTAATTTTCTGGCAGTGAACGCCTCTAGAGCAGATGATCCTAAAATTGACATTGAATTCATGGACAGATTCCCCACCATTTTAGTTTATCACCCTTCTGTCCCAGACAATGTAGTGTACCTATAGGTTTTTCAAGATGATGCAGACATAAGAGATTTCATGATAGTTCAGAATCAGTTTGCAAGAGTGATATGTGATTAGAAGGATGAGGAAAAGCTACATCATATTATAGGCACTCTCGTCGAGGTTATTCAGTTGAGAACTAATAAAATGCCTAGGGGGTTAGTGGCTCTGGAATCCTTGTTTGATGATTTTGACAAAGCCCATAGAGTAGCAGCTAGGAGGAGGAAGTTAATATTGGGACGGTTAGTGACCCTAAGAGGGTAAGAATTGATACATCTCTGCCAACAAAAGAAAAGAAGCAGTACAAAGAATATCTAAGAAAAAATAGGGATAGTTTTGCTTGGGGGTATGATGATCTAAGGACATTCAACACTGAAGTTATGACCCACATTATTCCCCTAAAAGAAGAGTCTAAGCCATTCATACAAAAGTAGAGGAAGTTCAACCCCACACTTCACCCTGTGATGCAAAAAGAAGTGCAAAAGTTGCTGGATGCCAAGATCATCAAAAAAGTGAGGTTCTCCTTCTAGATTGCAAACTTGGTCGTAGTACGAAAGAAGAATAGAGAGATAAGGTTGTGTGTATATTTTTGAAATCTGAACAAAAGTTCCCTCAAAGATAATTACCCTCTCCTCAATATGGAACAACTATTGCAAGCAGTAGTGGGATCTTCATGGATATCTCTGTTAGATGGTTTCTTAGGATATAACTAGATCCTAGTAAATCCTGAGGATCATTTTAAAACTACCTTCACCACACCTTGGGGTACCTTCGAATACCAAAGGATGTCATTCGGGTTGATGAATGTTGGGGCCACTTTCCAGAGGGCCATGGATTTTGCCTTCAAGGGACTGATGTTCAAAATAGTGGTGGTTTACTTGGATGACATTACCGTATTCTCCAATAATCCTACAGACCACTTTTCTCACCTATCTCAAGTATTTCAAAGATGTAAGGAATATGGTATCTTGTTAAATCCAAATAAATGCTTATTTGGGGCCTCCCATGGTAAGTTAATGGGGCATGTAGTTTCAAAAGGAGTCAATAACAATCCTGAGAGAACCAAGACAATTGCACAAATACCACCCCCCAAAAGTCTCAAGGGAGTCAGATCCTTCTTTGATAGAAATTAATTTTGTTAGGAGATTCGTGCCTAATTTTTTCAAAATTGCTAAACCCATTAATGACATGATAAAGAAGGATGTTAAAATCAAATGGGAAGAATGTAACCTTAAAGCCTTCCAATAGATTAAGGATGCTATTATTTCTGCCCCTGTCTTGACCAGTCCAGATCATTCTAAGAATTTTAATTTGTACTCTTTTGCCTCAGATCACACCATAGCAGCAGTGTTATCTTAAAATGACGGATAGACTAATGAACACCCCATAGCATTCATGAGTTCAGGAATGAAGGGGGTGCAACTAAGATACAAACCAATTGAGAAATAGGCCTATGCTCTCATACAGGCCTTGGAGCATTTCAAGAGCATTTTTGGAGCTTCCAAAGTAATCACTTGTGTCCCCTATATTACCATCAAGGATGTTCTTACCCAAACCAAACCCACAAACAGTTCAACACGATGGATGGTTAAATTTTTGCAATATGATGTTGAGTTTAGAGCCATAAAAATGATTAAAGATCAAGGATTTGCAAAATATATGGCCTACAAAGAAGAACAATGGACAAACAATGCTACCTTAATGCAAGGAGTGCAACAAGAACCACAATTAGAACATGAGAACTCAGATTGGTACAAGGATATCCTACTCTATCTAAAATATTTGTCCTTCTTTCCTAGAAAAATCTGCTAGTAGAATAAGAAGCATCGAATAATAGTCTCAAAAGTATCATCTCCAGGGAAACAGGATATACTGGCGGCATCCAAGTGGGGTACTGCTGCTGTGTGTGACTTAAGAGGAGGCCCCCAAAGTTATCAAAAAATTTCATACAGGATTCTATGATGGTCATTTTTCTCCAAAAGCAATAGCCAACCAAATCATGAGGGTAGGATATTATTGGCCATCCCTTTTCAAAGATGTCTACAAGGTAGTCAGAAGTTGTTATAACTATCAAGTCTTCGCTAGGAAAAAGAACTTGCTTGCCATGCCCCTACAACCCGTCATTATTGAGACTCCATTTTATCAGTGGGGGGTCGATTTAATCAAGAAAATCAATCCCAATTCATTAGGAGGACACAAATGGATTATTACTGCCACTAACTACTTGACAAAGTGGGTAGAGGCAACCCCCCTCAGAAGATCAACAACCACAACCATCATCAACTTCTTGGAAGAAATGATACTAACCAGATTTGGAGTCCCCAAAAAATTGGTAATAGATAATGCCAAGTATTTTACTTCCTACGAGATGGTAGATTTATGCAATCAGTACAACATTGAGCTGGCTCACTCTGCTAATTACTACCCACAGGGTAATGAACTGGCTGAATATTAAAATAAGAATATCCTAAGAATAATTAAGAGGTACTTGGGAAAGAACAAGAGGATGGGATAGTGAACTCAAATATGCTCTATGGGTGGATAGATTGTTAGTTAAAAGAGCCACCGACATGTGACCATACAAGCTGGTATATGGGAAAAAGACACTATTGCCACCACAACTAGAGAAAGCTACCCTCTCCTTGCTACTACCAGATCATGAATAGCCCGATGAATTACAAAGGATAATGGACCAATTGTTGAAATTGGAGGAAGACAGAAAGGAGGTTGTTACACGAATGATCGGCCAAACGAGCAAGATAGTGGAACTGTTCAATAAGAAAGCAAGAGGCTAGACTTTCATCTTAGGTGATGTGGTACTATATTGGGACCCAAGAAATGACAAGCCAGGAGAGAAAGAGAAGTTTGAGCCCAAATGGTTAGGCCCCTATTAGATTGCAAAAATAGTGGGGCAACATACTTACAAGTTGGAAGACATGGAAGGAATGGAACTACCTATACCGGTCAATGGGCAACATCTAAAGGATTTTGGTCCTAGTACATAAAAAAGAAAAGAAAAGAGAAAGTGTGCATGTGTTTGAGAAGGATGTGTGTGTTAGTTCTTCCTCAGTCCACCCAAAGATTTTGGAGTCCTCAAAACTGTCGTCCTTCATCTGCCACCTTGTCCTAGTCAGATCCAATGTTGACCCTAAAAAAATGTTAGCCACCTTTTTAGGTCCAAGTCCATAATTACACTATGCACCCCATTCCCATGGTGTGCACTCCAGGTCACTTGAGCACACTGGTTGTGCACCCTAAGCCAAACCTGTGCGCTCCACTCCAATGAAGCATAGATCCCCCTGGAAGGGCACACAAGACCGTGCACTCCATCAAATGGTCCATGCACTCCATGGGGAGGCTGAGGGCATAATTGTCCCTTAGGGTGCACAAGGTTGTGCACCCCAAAGTCTGGTGTGCGCTCCACTTTAGTAGAGAACTCAATCTCAATCAGAGCGCATAAGGTTGTTCTCTCCACTTTAGCCGAGCACACTCCACTCTCAAGTGGCCACCTCAACCAGAGTGCACAAGGTTGTGTGCTCCACTTCAGCCAAGTGCACTCCACTCTCAAGTGGAGCACGCCACCTCAGCAAAGAGTGTACAATGTTGTGCACTCTATCCCTAGTCAACGTGCCCCCTTCTAGGAACACTAGTGTCCAATATGGGTGCGCAAAGTTGCGTGCCTACCTCCGGGTTGAGCTCTCCACTATGGCAGAACACACAAGGTCAAGGAGGGCGCATAATGTGTGCACCCCATAGAGGCGAGCACACTCTACCTCCTCAAGAGTCACACGGGTGCACAACCCTATGCGCCTACCTTGAAAGCCATGCGCTCCACTCCCCAAGAGGGTGCACGTATGGAATTAAACCTTATGCGTCTAAAGTGAGTGTTTACCTACTGCATACCGCCCCAACTAGTAGAAAACCACCATGTGTTCTACCTTTTTTAGACAATTGCAATTTGTTCATTCCAGTAAAGGAAGCAATGGTCGATGTGGTGCGTCCGAACAATACCAACAACTCACAAGGGAAAAAGGTGTAGGCACCACCTACCTTATTTAATGTGCCCATTATAAAGAAAGGTTGCGACCACATTTTTATACCATCTGTGCTCATAAATTGCCTATCGACAAAGCTCAAGGGAAATAGAGATATCGTAGCCAAGGTAGGCAAAGAATTCATGATAGTTGAGCACAATGGCATCTACCAGCTCCCTAGCTCCTGAGGCATTGCTAGTCCAAAAAAGAATCGATAAAATTACCGGTGCATGGCCGGTTGACAAGAGGCCAGGTAGGGGCCCAGAACCCCAAGGCATTTGAAAATCTACCTGACTCCAGTAGGGACATAACTGAGGAACAACAAAAGGAGGTAGAAGGAGTCACCATATACTTGTTTGATGCCATAAATGAGGACAATTAGTGCCACCCGAAGCTTCTAAGAGACCTCTACGCGTGGGCCTATTATGACAACAACAAACCTTCTATTTTTTGCAATAAATGGAATACAAACCTCAGCCAACTGACCTGTCCAAAGGTGTACCACTCCTCTAATATGCTGGCATGGCTCACAGTTTCTTATGATTCTAGGGTGTGTACCATATGCGACTTCAAGGGCCAAGCAGTAGCTCGAATTTTTGCCAACAAGATTCGGTAGGTGTTCGACTTGAAAATCACCTCCAGGGTGGTGGAATTCAAGATGTTGGCTGTAACAACCCACCCTATTCTGGATTGTTTCCTATCTATTTTGACTAGTAAAAAAAACACAAATTTTTGCTCTTTTTATTCAAATATATGCTCTTTTTTTGGGTATTTTTATGGGATTTAAACATACAATATACTGCTGAAAGAAAGCTTCACAAACTGGAACAACTTAATTGCAAGGGAAATTACAATGTTGAACATCACTGAAAATACCCAATTTTCCTCAAGTCTAAAAACAAATCGCAACAATCCATGTTCTGGAAATAGTTTGTGAATAGTGCCATGAATAGTAATTTGCTACAGCGTCACATGAATAGTAATTTGCTACAGCGTCGCATGAATAGTAAAATGCTACAGTATCAAGTGAATAGTAAACTGCTACAGTACTGCATGAATAGTAAACTGCTATAGTGCCGCATGAATAGTAAACTGTTACAGTGCCGCATGAATAGTAAATTGCTATAGTGCTGCATGAATAGTAAACTGCTACAGCCTCCAAATAAGTACCGTCTATAGGTCTAAATCGTTGCTATCTCCCAACACACACAAGATATCAGTGACGAACTAGAAATTCTCTTTGATCTCCAATTTGCCCTCTGAATGAAGACAATCAAAATCCAATAGAGCTGATCTTTCACAGCCGTAGTGGATGTCCTTGCCGAGATTTTTCGTTCTCAACAAGATTGAATTTGCAAGCAAATTCTCTAGAATGCATCAAGCAATATATTCAATGTTCAAGGATGCTGGAATGAAAGCCCGACCACTTTATTTATTATTGACTCTGGCCTGGCTGTATCATAACATAACCAATGTGGGATAAAAAACCCCCTTTTTAATAAATCCTTATGTCTCCCTAAGTCACTTTATCAAATAATTAATAATTCACTTAAGTGACTTATGTGCACACATAATATAAAGTCTATTTAATTAAATACGACTTTATAATTAAATGATTACGAGTATTAAAATAATTGCACCAGAAGACCCAATCCAACATCTGATAGCATTTTTGGATACCCTTTTGGTCGAACTGTCCAAATATAGAAATTGTTCTGAAAAAAGCATGACCCTAAAAATAGGAAACTGCTCCAACTGACTTCCAAGATCCTTAAATTTCTCCCATAGCCTACAGGATCGCGTGAATAGGCTATGCATTGTGCCAATGCTAACAAGCTCAGAAAGGGGACATGACAGTCCTCCCTCCCAAAAATTGCTTGTCCCCAAGCAATATTAGTGTCGGATGCTGTAGAATGTCTTCATGTTCCCAGGTAGCATCATCAAAATCACCTAATCAGAACCACCTGTGATTCCAGGGTCCCAAACCAATCTCAACACAATTATTACAACTGCCACTTCTATATAAAAATCAAAACAAAAATCTGAGTGTGAGGCCAAGATGCAAATCAACAATGTGTGGACCCAAGGTTGCCTCAAAAATTCATCCAAGACTGTTCCCAAACCTACTTCAAGCTGACTAAAGATTGTCTTCATGCTATTCCAAAACTGTCCAAAGGTTGCAATTGTGCAAAAATTGAGTGGAAATAGGCTCAAACTCTCATAGACCAGATCTGAGGTGATACATAGCAGTTCTGATTTGTCATGTACAACAATGGTAAATAACTGTTTAATCTCTTCAAATATGTGTAAACTCAATTCTCCTTTATTTATAATGGTTGTACTATGCAAGAGTGTAATAAAATTAGCAAAGGTAATGAATGAATCAACACCAAAGAGAGTGAAAAGGAAATTATAATCAACAAACTCTGGCTCTCCATATGCATAAATCAAGTACATCACCTCTTCCTTTCCCCAAGGGAAATCCAATACTCCCCAACCTTGAGAAACATTATCAACATCATATATGTCAAGTTTTATGACCAAAATACTCCTACATACCTCACTCCATGCTTTTATTAACTGCTGTTCCAAAATGGGACTGAAAGTGCATGTCAATGGTTGAAGCTCTACTTTTCCCATGTTTCCAACTCCAAAACAACTTGCCCCCAAATGTATCAAAACTGAAAATGCAACTTTATCTCCATTATGTGCCATCAAATCCAAGTGTAACAACTGCTCCAACTTCCTCAAAAATTGACAATGCTCCCTCTTCATGTCTTGCAAGTGAGCATACTTGTAAACTACTAACTTATGCTCATACTCAGCTCTAAGAACAACCTTTAACATTATGAAAGACACCTTATTATATCTCCCAAAATGGACTAACATAGGCCTCATACAATTCTCACCCAAAATTGAAAACACGTGTGGTGTAGCAATTCCTCTTGTCACCAAAAACTCAGCGAATGTAAGTAAATCAGAACTGATGTGATGTGCAGTCGTTGGTGCCTTACCGATCAGTCTACGTGAAACCCATATTGTCTCCAATTTTGTCTCACAAGGTTTTAAATATGCAACTCTTTTTGTTGCCAAATGAGATCTCAATTTCTCCATCATTCCTTCCTTCATAGCCTTCCCAAATGTCGCTTCTAAAATTAGCAGACAATCAGTCCTATTGGTACCAAAACTCTCCCTCACAACAGTCCCAAAATCAATCTTGAAAATCAGTGAAGTGTTTGTCCAAAATAACATTGTTTGGTCATCAAATTTCCTCCACAAAGCTACACAAAACTCCTTGTATACTGCCTCCTCAGTTGTCTTCACATGTGCAGCCCAAATTGCACCAAGTAATGTAACAAATTCCAACACAACCATCCAATAACTCCTATACAACAACATCTCATCATAGGCATGTAGTGCGCCAAGTTGAGTGGTACAAGGTTCCAATTGACCCAACATCCCTGCTAAGACTGTTCTTGCAAATGCATCCTCTGAAATAAGCAAATATTGTATCTTTTGTGTATCATAAACAATCTTCATATGTGGCACAAACCTTCTAACAACAATGTGACATCTTTCCTCATCATTTCCTATGGTTGTGAAATGTAAAACTCTAATAAAATCAATGATGGTTATGAACAAATATGAAGACTGATCTATGTACATGGTTTCCACTAACACATAATTGAATTTTACACCTGGATTCCATGCATTTAAGGGCTGATGCCTTCCTTCTGACAAAGTGTGCTCATTGTGAATCCCATGAACAAAAATGTGTAAAAGTTGTTCAATGTCCTTAACGTCAACCGAACTTAGTTTACTACTTCTATCAAAGACTATACTATGCAAAAAATGAATAGAACCATCAAACATTGAGGAGAAATGAGTGAGAAAGAGTTTAAATTTTGAGTCAACAATCTCTGTCTCCTCATTCATGTAATCGGTTTTATACACAAGCATCATATCATCACCAACTCTGAGTGCTTCCTTTGTTAATACAGTCCCATCAAGTGCTCCAACTATCCAAAAACATGCAGCCCATATGATTCTTAACAACATGGAAGAATGTGGTGCAAGAGTCCTATCCTTATCATACATCATTAGTCTTATCAAACACATTGTTGCCACTAATTCATGAGTGCCAAAATATCTCAATATGCTGCTATAAAAATTAGAATGAAGCTCATACCTTATGGGAGTAATATCATGGCTGATCCATGATCTCAATGGATGTAGAGATGACTTCAACTGGCAGCCGTTCTCATCCAAACACCCCAAAAATGAAGATGTGCTCTCAAATCTGTCCAATACTGAATCTAAGCTAGGTTGGTTGGAAAAATAGTTGCCACCATTTATTATGAATAAACTTGGCATATTTGGGTGTGTATTGCTCTCTTCTAGGATCTCCAAATCTGAACGCTTTTCTTCAAAGGCTGAAACTGCGAAAGAGAAGCCTCCAATGGCCTCCATGCCTTCATCATACCTTGGTACCAAAACACCTGGATCCCAAGGAACTAGGAGCTAATCAAGGTATGTTCATTGTGATCCTCATGAGGGATTGATTTCTCCCACACATCACTCTCCAAATCCAAGGAGTTGGAACTAGTGTGAACACTTCTATCCAAGGATTTAGTTTGGGAATCTAGACCATATCCATTATCATCACAAAATAATTTGGGAACTTTAATACATTTATCTGCATCATGTTCTTTCACAACAATCTCATGTGGTGATTCAATCTCTTGGTTAACCATTTCTGATTTGAATTCTTCTTCATCCAGGGTAGGTACAACTTTAGAATTTTCCACTAAATTCTTCTTTAGATCCACAAGCTCTTCTTTACTAGCTTCCTCATGTGAAATTTCTTCCATGGACTGCTCTTCTCCCCTAATATCCTCCTTGTCCAAGAAAGGTTTCAGCTTCCTCTCACACTATTTAACAACACTATTAACCAATTCATGTGCAGCAGTGGAAGAAACCAAGTATTTCCTCCAAACGTCCAATAACATTGATAAGAGTGGTTGGTAAATATAATCACTTTCATCTATAATCAAAATCATAATGTCTCTCATAGCTGCAATAACATTATTAGCATGTTCTTTTCTAGCTGAAGCAATGAAATGATGAAAAATTTCATAAACCAACTCATCCATGTCCAAATCTAACAAGATGTTGCCCATTCTAGTTTTTACAAATAATTCAAGTATGGAAACTCTCCTAGAGAAATGAGAACAAGTAACATCCTCCAAACTTTCAAAACTATCAACAAACAACTAAAATATTGTTCTCAATGTGTCATCATTGTAAGGAGCTTTAGGAGCTGAAATTCTCAAAATATCACTCAAGCAAGAAGTGACCATGAGTCTTACCTCCTTATCCGTGTGTTTCAACCATCTAGGCTTGCCCAAAGACTTCACCACTAGAGTCATAGCTGCTTGTAATATCTGAGAAGGTGATGAATCCATCATATACAAACAATCTTCTACCTCCCCTAGGACACAGTAGAGACCATATTTTGGCTGAGATATGAATCCAAGTTTTCTTCCTACATTAGTAAGCCTTTTGACCAACTCGTTTTTGCCCAATAGTGCCATGATCCACAATTAAAAATTTAATGTTCAAGAACCCTAGGTTTCATTTCAGCAAAATTCCACCACAAACCCTTCAAAAGTGCCCAATTTTTTTTTGAATGCTGATCTACTCAGGGATGCTGAATCCTCCTCATGAAACCCTAATTCAGATCTGATCACAGGCTGGTAGGAAACCAACTCTGATACCACTGTAACAACCCACCCTATTCTAGATTGTTTCCTATCTATTTTGACTAGTAAAAAAAAACACAATTTTTTTCTCTTTTTATTCAAATATATGCTCTTTTTTGGGTATTTTTATGGGATATAAACATACAGTATACTGCTGAAAGAAAGCTTCACAAACTAGAACAACTTAATTGCAAGGGAAATTACAATGATGAACAACACTGAAAATACCCGATTTTCCTCAAGTCTGAAAACAAATCGCAACAATCCACGTTCTAGAAATAGTTTGTGAATAGTGCCATGAATAGTAATTTGCTACAGTGCCACGTGAATAGTAATTTGCTACAGCACCGCATGAATAGTAAACTACTACAGTACCACATGAATAGTAAATTGCTATAGTATTGCATGAATAGTAAACTGCTATAGTGCCGCATGAATAGTAAACTGCTACAGTGTCACGTGAATAGTAAACTGCTATAGCCTCCAAATAAGTACCGTCTATAGGTCTAAATCGCTGCTATCTACCAACACACACAAGATATTAGTGACGAACTAGAAATTCTATTTGATCTCCAATGTGCCCTCTGAATGAAGACAATCAAAATCCAATAGAGCTGATATTTCATAGTCGTAGTGGATGTCCTTGCCAAGAGTTTCCGTTCTCAACAAGATCGAATCTGCAAGAAAATTCTCCAGAATGCATCAAGCAATATATTCAATGTTCAAGGATGTTGGAATGAGAGCCCGACCACTTTATTTATTATTGACTCGGGCCTGACTGTATCATAACATAACCAATGTGGGATAAAAAACCCCCTTTTTAATAAATCCTTCTGTCTCCCTAAGTCACTTTATCAAATAATTAATAATTTACTTAAGTGACTTATGTGCACACATAATATAAAGTCTATTTAATTAAATACGACTTTATAATTAAATAATTATGAGTATTAAAATAATTGCACCAGAAGACCCAAGCCAACATCTGATAGCATTTTTGGATACCCTTTTGGTCAAACTGTCCAAATATAGAAACTGTTCTAAAAAAAGCACGACCCTAAAAAATAGGAAACTGCTCCAACTGACTTCCAAGATCCTTAAACTACTCCCATAGCCTACATGATCACGTGAATAGGCTATGCACTGTGCCAATGCTGATGAGATTATAAAGGGGACATGACATTGGCCCTTAAGGAAAATTACATGATGAACACGACATTTTCTCATAACCTGTTAAAGATGGGAAAGATAAGACCTATGGATTTCCCCATCGAGAAATTCATGCTCTGTCCCTAGGTGCAAGATTATGCTGACATGATTAACCTTGCCCTGGGGGTGAAATACTTGGAGCCCATCACTAAGGAAGTGATTTTTTTAATCCTCCAGTGTAACCGAACAAACAAGACCCCTCTACCGGTGGGAGGATAGCATCAGTGATAGGATGGACAAAGAATTGTGGCTATTGCAGGAGGTCGTGATGACCAATAAGAGGGAGATGCCTCCATTTTCATACTACTTTTTCTTCATTCATCTATTCATTGCACATCTAGATAAGACCTTGATAGCCTAAATGGGAGGAGTAGGTGCACCCATTATATAAGATAGGCTGTTATGTATCCAGGAGGGCTGTTCGAGCTACGCTAACTTCTTCGAGAAGGTTATCCCTGTAGTGCACTTTAGGCTATGTGGGAATTTCCTCGATAGAATCAGGGTGGGGGTGAGATAATTCCTACACCAGGAGAAAGTAGGAGACTATTTTTACGTAGATGAATTCTCCTACATAAGAATATATCCTCGAAGGCACTGCCTTTTCACTGTCTAACTTCCATCGCCATCCTGGAGATTACTTGACAAATGGCTGAGAAGGTAAAGATTAGACACTTGAGGAAGAAGGGACTAGTGAAGTGGTTGCCCATCCCCTGTGCAATGGGGCATTACACCTATCTTGGTCACTTTTCTCTACTACGATCCATATGGAATATGGATACTTACTATTTCCCCGAAGTCACTTGGAGAGTCTACGACCTAGACGACCACCACATGAAAGAGGTTACCAGTAAATTGGCCCTCCTGACCATCACCCACAACAATGATGATTTTGAGGATGCAATGCAGGAGGTTTTAAAAAATAACCACACACTAGATTTAATATGGAGGATGCCCAAGGATCAACGTCTTTACAGTATACTGGAGATTGTTGGTGATTACAGTTCCTAGTTTAGGTTGCATCGGGGGTTGCTGGTGGATAAAATGGCCCCACTAGTTCTAGCAGCCCTTCCTAAAGAATTTAATGATCCCATCCTCTAGATAGCTCATCAATATTCTAACATTTTTGAGGTCATGATGAAGATCATTAATGAACAGGCCAAGATACCCTCCTCCTCCAGTTCCCCCGTTGCCACTTCAAAAGGAAAGGAGTTGGCCATTGGCCCTTCCAAGAAAACTTTTGCCTCATCAACATTAGCTTTAATAAGTCCACATGAGCAAGGAAAATTGACAAAAAGTCAACCCTCATTGTATTCTGCCACCCTGGTGATAAACCAAAAGGAGCATCAAATTAAACCAAGGGTGATGAAGAAAATGACGCAAGCAGGAGGCTTGTCGAATATCTTTAGGGGCTACAAAGTGCAAAGCCCCATGTGGTATCCCACAAAAAAAAATGCCATGATGGAATCCTCGGATCAAGGAGTGGAAAAATTCATGATGGTGAGGGTCACTACACTTGCCAATTCACAACTGACGAAGAAGATCAAATCCAGGATATAGAAGAACAAAGATATATGAGTAAGGGGATAGTCAAGCATGAGGGAGTAGTTGGAAAAGAAACCACCAATACACCTATTGCCACTTTTGAGATCCCCTTGCCACCTAGCATGAGGGAGGCCACCATAGATACCAGCAAAGGTGTCATCCGAGCATCTGCTGCACCTGTCCAAATGATGAAGTCACAGGTAGACACTCAAGCATAGGTGGTCGAGGCAGTGGAAAAGGAAATGGAAGTATGGAAAGCCAAGGCTACCGAAGTTGAGCCCTTATAGCTCAAAGTCAGCAACTTCAAGCCGAAGTTGACAAAATAAATATGCCTACTCTTGGCGCTACGTAGGCTAACATCCAACTTATATCAGCAAATGAGTTAAAACAAGAAATGAAGGAGAAAATCTAGGTTAATATGGGGGATCTGGAGTCCATCCTAATAGACATCTATATTGTAAGATGAGTAGTGGGCCTCATCCAAGACAACTTATAGAATGGAAGATAAATGGTAGACACAATCATGCCAATATATAAAATATTCTAGGAGGACTACATACCTATTTCTGGGCTATCGGCTATTATAGCAGATGAGTCCCTTTGCTTATTTGTAGAGGAATATATCAAAGTCTCCATGTTTTTATAGAATGAGCAAAATTGGTGCTAGTGGGGTCAGGAAGTGGCCCAATCAGAGTATGAGATCAATGATGAGTTGGCCGATTGTAGCCTTTCCATCAAAGATTTTGGACAAGCACCAGTCATAAAGGATTTCATTTTCTAAAAGATTCAAAATTTGATTTAGAATCTGGTGACAAGCCATCTAAATGTCTTACGGCTTTGGTAGAAATGGTGGACCACCTATGTGAGTTTGCCAACAACAATATACTATGGGCTAAGGATCGGGTAGTGGAGGCCACCCAAGATTTGAACCAACTCCTCTTCTCTTTGAATTTTAATGATGAGGCTTGGGAGTTTATTGACCAAGCCATCCAAAACCACTAGGTAGGATTGGGGCCCACCATTATCCCGAAACACGCACTAGACGAGCCACAACCACCAGCCCAACGTAGTACAAGGGGAGATATACAACCACCACCTACTTAGATAGAAGGCATGGGCGATGTGCCCATTTTTTATTACATCTTGATTTTGAAAGGAATGAGATCAATCCAGCTGGAGTAAGTAGTTGTAGCTTCGATCGCACGTTATATAAAGGAGACCACTGCAATAATAATTTTCATCGAACCTCTGAGAGAGAAAATCTAGGTATAGCTTTATCCATTGTTTGAGTCATATTTTCCCTTGTATTTCTTGTGTTTGTTTTTCACCACCCTTCTCTTGTTATTAACCAAGGACTGTCAAGGTGCACTATTTGTTGTGATCATTTCCTGTGGAACGCGCTGGAGTTGAGGACTCTTACGTCACTACAAACAGGACAGAGGAGATATACCTTATTCTAAATATTCAAACTAGGGATTTATTGTACTTAAATGGCGTATGAGGATCAAGCACTTTGTTGATCTGTTCTATGCACATTTTATATTAATGAAAATATCAACTCTTTCCTTGGCATATTTTTGTGTGAATGATCTGTGTAAGCCTGTTTATGTATTAGTGCAATCAAAATCCATAAATGACGCCTTATCTTGCTAGTTAACTATTTTATTTACATTACATCATTTGAATGGAGTAAAACGAACTGGTTCCTTTTTTTATCATCTTTTCTAAGGTCATTTATCAAACTACTACGACTCTATAATGGATAAGGCACCAGCTTGGGTTTTATAGGTTTAAATATTGATAGGTTCCGTCACTAAAAATAACAAAAACAACTAAATACCATTTTGTCTGGCATAGTGGGTATGTGCATTATTAAGAATTGATTAGACGAGCCCACCGTATGGGGTTTCCTTACCCAACCTAGTCTGTCTTGAGCTATTTCAAAGTAATCTTGTCCTAGGTTAATGAGGTGGATCTTCTAGAATCCACAGTGCTAGTTGTGATTTTAAGATTTTTCCATGACATGATAAATTTGTTGAGGGTAGGCAGAAAAACTCCACAATAGTTATATAGGCCTAACTCCTATTGTAGCACCAAAGCTAGCCGAATGCCTGATGACGAGTGCAAACCCTTTCAAATTAAGCCTCCAATGAGTTGGAAGCAATGATTCTAGGATGCACATCCTTTTGCAGGACCTGGGGCATCTAATGTTGATCAGATTAATGATCATCATGCAACCTTCAACATCATTTTAGGTGGTGTATTTTTTCTCATGTGCTATCCAATATCATAATGCATCACAAAAAGGGCATCTGTAGACACCTAAAACACATCATGTTGATGGTGACTATTCATATGGGACATGCTACAAGACCATATGGAAGATCTTGGATAGACTCCAAGATAGAGTAGTGGTTTTAACCACTCAATTTGGGATCCTTGGCCTAATCAGATCAAATCACTATTGAGACCTATGGTCTACAGTCTGAACTACTGTTGACACCCATGGTTTATAGTCTAGACCACAGCTGCCACCCGCGGCCTAGAACTGAAGTTCAATTGGAATTCATTCGAGCCAAATCGGTTTGAACAACCATTTGTTCTAGAAGAAGGTAGTTGAAGGATGGAAGATTCTAGAGGCTTCCAATCCAACTGTCCCAACCACCTCTTCTTGATCTTGGCTTCTCCATGAAGCCATCCCTAGCCCTTGGGTAATCCTATAAGTACCCCTCAAAATTAGGGCAAAGAAGAGAAGTGTGCATTGGAGATTAAAGAAGCGAAGCCCTATCGGATTGTAGACTCACCTAAGTTCACTGAGAGAGTTTTGTTACTATTCATTTGCTAATTCATAAATAATCATGTCAATTTGTGCCATGGATGCCCTAAGAAGTTAGAATGCAAAGAAATGAAAATTTTGGCAAACAGAGGCCCAACTGTGCAATTCAACCATCAAACCAATCAGAGGACATCAAGGAGACCCTTGAACATCAATTTGACAAGAAAGATCAAGCACACAACCTTTGATTTGGAGGGCAAAACTACTTTTTTGCCCATCGTGGCTAACACCATGGTGTATAGTGAAGACCTCTCATTTGAGTCACGGTTTGCAATCGGTGAAAGATATCCTTACTGTTATTTTTGTAGTGTAGTTCACTAGGTTAGATTAAGCATCTTAGTGGTTAATTTAGCATTGTAGAGACTCTAACTGATAGAATTAGGGATTTTACCAATTTTATTTCATTATGGCAAACAAGACATAACTAGCTTATTTTCATGTTACTCTGCTTCATTTCATGCAATCAATCCATTAGATAGATAGATGTACTTTCCAGTTATATGTTTCAATTAATATTTTCAAGTATTGCATAGGGTTAACATGCTTTATTCGCTTTCTTGATTTTATTAGTGTTATGGCATCTTTATGTTTATATTCCTTAAAGGGCCTCATCATGAGAGGCTGCCTATGCTATTAATGCTTTTATATTTTTATTGACCATATGAAGCAGATTCAAAGGAGACTCAACCATCCAATTCCTTCCTCAATGCGAAGAAGAGGGATAACTCCATCCTAGAGCAGTTCGTGTCACCTTGAAGGACCTAAAACTCACATTTACCCTTGAGAGGGAACATTGCTTTTCCTATTGTAATAAGAGTATCAAAATGGTATCCCTAAGAGGGATGTAATTGTAAATGGAATTGGCTTCTTTATAATGGAATAAAAGTGTTTTTCTTCTTCCCATTTGTTGTCAATTTTGCATGCATCTACTTTGTTTCTCTTATTTCATTTTACGCAATAGGAAGCATAGGTGTGAGGCCATTTTGGTGGTCACAAAATGATAAAGAGATTTAATTTTAAGTAAATATTTGATTGCTTTAGAAGGAGAAGATACCTCTTTATAAATAAATAAGTGATATAATTTAAAAAAATAAAGAGATTGTTTTATAATAAAGGAATTTCATTCAAATAAGTTTTATATGTTCAGTGATAAAATAATCTTCACTATAAACACATAACTATCCTATTTGAAATGATAAATGAAATTCATTTAACTTAATTATAAAAAACTTTTATTAAAATGATGATGGGCATTCATTTAAACTAAGTATTAAAGTTTTACCTAGTTGATAATTGAAATTTATCTTATCTACTATTGAAAAGCTCTTTAAGAAAAATAATAAGAGCGGCTCAATGAGCAATAAGTAAGACTGCTTTAAGGATCCTTAGGATTGGATTCTTGAGCCTGCCTTTCTTGGGATTTCAACCAAGGTAGCAAAGAAAAGCTTCCTTCCAAGTATGGGAGGGATCGCTTCATTAATAACAAGCTTTGGGAGTGAGAAAATAAAATAATTCTTCAAGCCAAAGGATGATCGATAACCATGAATGGAAGAGGGAAGTAATGGCAAGTGGTTGAGCTTTAAGGAGAAGACAAGACTGCAAAATGGAGAAGGGAGAGAGAGACTCCCTAAAGAGAAAAAGAGATGGATAGAGACACATACAAGGAAGAGGTGAAAGAATCATAAGGAGGAGAACCTGAATATACTATGGAAATGAGTGAATAACGTGTACATCTTGGAATCCTGTGGCATGTTTTAGAGCAATAGTTGTCATCTTGGAATCTGTTGGCGAACAATATCAGGTGGGTTACCTTCCATTTGCTTATCCTTTAAAGATAAAAAAAATTGGTTATAATCCCCATGACCATGGATGTAGCTGGTTTGTTATTGTTCCTGGAAACTATAGATGGACTATCCCTATTTATGTCGTAGCTCCTTGAGCTAGTTTTCCATGCTTTTCTCTTCATAGACAACGTGGGTGTATTTGGGGAAAACTTTATAGGAGGCCTATTGTAAACCCACACTCCTCATAACATTGCTTGGATTCTTATCCAATAGACAAACCATAAGAGTTAATATGGTAACCTCTGATAGATGCCCTACATAACCTGTTGTTAAGGTATTGTGTACCTCTCAATATTTTTCCCTTTCGAGGTTGATGAGATATCGTAGATGGCGTCTTTATTTTCATCACCTGTTGCCTAAATTTCTCTCTAGTTTACCAAGCACCACTATGGTGGTTGTGGAGTGCACCCATTTTTTAAGGGGCACCTTGTGTGTTTTGGCTGGTGGGGTGCTTCACTGTTAATACCACCATGACCAACAATACAACTCTATATTACCTCCAATCATCCTAGAGTTTGCAGGTGCAAGCCTTAGTTTCGAGCACGTATCCTTCGGGCTGCTTCTAGGCTACCCTTTCCTAAACTTTATAACAACCCTTCCTTTTTGAGAGGCCTTGGATGTTCGACAGGTGGAGTTTCTGAGTATTATGTTGTGCAAACACTTAATCCTCTATGTTGATCGGTTATAGTTTAATTAAATAATAAGTTATTCAAAGCAAAGGTTAAACCAAAGAGTAGATGTTTGATTTGCTAAATGGAAGTCCCGATTATGTTAAATATAAGTTTTTTAAAATAATTTGATTTAAAGTAAATAAATAATTAAAGGGTTTCATAGATTAAAGTAAGGGAAGCTTTGATTATGAAATAAAAGAATGTTGAATTTATTGTTAAATTGAAGTTATAGGGCTTTGATTTAAAAAATAAATAAATAAAGGGTTTCATAGATTAAAGTAAGGGAAGCTTTGATTGTGAAATAAAAGAGTGTTGGATTTATTTTTAAATTGAAGTTATGGGGCTTTGATTAAGTAAATAAATAAATAAAGGGTCTTATAGATTAAAGTAAGGGAAGTTTCGATTGTGAAATAAAGAATGTTGGATTTATTTTTAAATTGAAGTTATAGGGCTTTGATTTAGTAAATAAATAAATAAAGGGTTTCATAGATTAAAGTAAGGGAAGCTTTGATTTGTGAAATAAAGGAATGTTGGATTCATTGTTTTAATTAAAGTAGTGAAAGCTTTAATTTGGAAAATGAAAGAAAGGTTTGTTTGTAAACTAAGGGTATGGGACTTTGGTTTATGAAATGAACGAGAAGAGATTTATTGTTTTAATTAAAGTAGTGAAAGCTTTAATTTGGCAAATGAAAGAAAGGTTTATTTGTAAACTAAGGGTATGGGACTTTGGTTTATGAAATGAACAAGAAGAGATTTATTTTTTTAATTAAAGTAGTGAAAGATTTAATTTGACAATTAAATGAAAATATTGCTTTATAATATTGAAGGAACCCAAGTTGTTTGACAATTACGGGTATGGAAATTTAATTGTGAATAAGGGTTGGGTCATTTATTGCAATTAAAACCTGTGATCTAGATGCATTGTTGAAAGACTCTCATAGAAGGATGAGAGGGAAAATAGAAAGAGTAGTTTCTATGATATCAACTATGCATTAGATAGTTAAATTACTTGAATTAATTGTATAGTTGCAATTTGGCAATGAAATGAGTAAATGCATTTAGAAGCATGTCTATCCTAAACTATGAGTGTCCTGATCCCCTACTATCCTCAAATGATCAATGGAAGAGCGAGAGGACCAAAGTTACAGATGGACCAATGCACAAGTTTGCTCTCTACTTTACATCTTTGGTTATTTATGATATTAGATCAGACTTATGGGGAGATTTCCTTGATGCCATTGATGTAATGTATTGTTTTAGGGTATGGAGGTTTTACCATACACACTTATGTAATAAATGATCAATGTGACAAATGCACCTTTATATTCTATTTGATTTATTGTGAATGTATCTATATCCTTTCTAATTCATGCTTATTCTTTAATTATTGCTCTATGTTTCTAGTTACCTTTTACATATTTAATAAATTATGTTTTGTTAAATTTAGTATCTAGATCTATATTTTATTTTATTGTTTCAATAAATTTTTATAAGAATTGAGTAGTAAGTTCTAGGGTGAACTTAGAGGATAACCTAAGGGCTTGATACCCCCTTAGGGAAATGGTAACTAGGTTTATAGAATATCGTACCTAAGTTAAGATAGCTTTTCAGAGGACAAGATTGATAACTTAACCCATAGTACACGTATCATACCTATGCATAATGACTTGTGTAGAATATGGGGATGCGTGTACACCTTCTAATGATTGAGGGTGATAAGTCTAGCTCATCGAGGATGATGAGATGGATGGAATTATATGCATAACATGAGATATGCCTATGCAGAAGGGACTTGCATGAGGGGAATCTTGTGTGGTATAGTTATTGAGAAAATTAGGGGTTTTGTTAAACATTAAGTTAATCTAAGGTTGGTTAGGGGTTTATGAATCCCTCTCCTTAGTAAAAAAAAAGTTGTTCTTTCTACTTCTGTGTGTTTTCTTATTTCTTGATTTTAGGGTCGTTATAATAAGGAAGATGATATGTGCAAAATATGAACTAGCTCAATGAATATATTGCGTCCCTCAATCATAGATGGCCTACTACAATAATTTTAATAAGGTTTTATGGATAAAATTTGTGTCTAGATAACTAGAGAAGTTATATGAGGCATAAGGGTTTGAGTTATCTCTAAAAAATAGGTAGTTTAAAGTAGATATTTAGCAAGCATTATTAGAAATAAAGTAGATATTTAGCAAGCATTATTAGAAATAGTGATGATTTATCTAGATGATACATCCATGTGACTCTTTTTACCTCAAAATCCTCACTCTTTTAATACTTAAAAATTGATTGGTCCTTTTTTTTGATTAAAATGACAACTACTTTTGTAGTTTGTATGAGATGATATAATTTAATGGATTTTATGAAATTGTATATGTTTTCTTATATAAAATTTCCTATAGATTGGTGCTTGATGATACTATTTGTCTCACCTTCAGTTAGCCATCATTCGTTGTATGTCACAAATGTATAAAATTACTCTGGGAAAACAATCAATATGGTGTACTTGGGATTTGAAGTCACTATATCAAACTAGAGGAACACGTAATTGTTGGACTATGAGAAACATAGCTAGCAATATGTAATTACTGAACTATGAGAAACATAGCTAGAAAATGCATTGAGGAAACTACTTGGTGTCTCCCAATAGTACAAATCCACATGCATCAGTTGTTCAGAGAAGAGAAAAATGTTCCAAGAATAATCTATAGATCATGAATGGGAAACATAACACTGTAATAATTTGAACAATAGAATATTTCCATTATATCAAGCAATTGATTTAAAGATAGGAATTAAAGGATGATGCTAGTTGTAATCTATTATGGTGATTTTTTTGTTGCTTTATAAATAGCCTCAACCACATAAAATTCAAGTATTAATTTTACAAACTATAGAAAATCTAAGATAATTTGTAGTTTTATTTTACAATAGAATGCGACCATGGTAGTTCTAACTACATCCTCTAAGAGCTAGTATATAGTTTAAGAAAGTTTCATGGTCCTCTTTAAATTTTATATGCAGTTAAAGATAGAAAGCAATCAACACTTAGTTATTGTAATATGATTAGTGAGTAGAACATAATTCTATAGTTAGAATTTTTAGCAAAATAGTGGACATATGATTCTTACTTTACGTAATTCATATAAGATAAAAATAGTAGATCTAATATTTGATTAAATTTTGAGTACATAATTTCTTCACTTCTTACCATAGGGGAATTGTGTCTATCCTTAGAGTTTGGATCCACTATAAGTGTACAATTTGCAAGAGCCTCCATGAGCATCCTTTATATTCCTATGTGTAGTAGATATGACCCATCCAAAGTTTTGAATAATCCTTTTCAATTTTGTGTTGGAATTTATAATATTTTCCAAAAATGAATAGAGTCAAACAACCCACTCAAATATTATATAGAAAGTGAAAAGAAGGATAAAAAAGAGAGATATGGTGGGCACCATAAATAATCACTATATACATAGATAATATTACACAACACTACAATGATCAAATAAGTGGGAGTGGGGTATTTGTACCAATACCAAAACCCTAATTACGTATTCAAGTTTAACCTAATCTGACATAACAAGAGAAATTTAGGTTGATTAAAAGTTATAAAGAGGGTTTAACCATAATAAGGTTAATCATGGCCCATAGGGATTATAATAAAACATTACAAATAATTAATATATTATATAATGAAATATACTTAATCCTATCTAATACATCACACAATGTTGACCTTGACCATGAATCAAATTACAATTTCAACACACCTTTATAATCTAAACTGAGGGGCCAAGGAGAGGAGGCATTAGGAAAAATAATATCACCTCCCATAATGGATTCTCTAGTGGGCCCCAAATTTTGAGGTAGGCTCATATGGATACCTACATCATCTAAAATATATTATTGCAAAATGTTACCTACATGAGAGTCTCCTTAGGTTGGATCATAGCCACCGCTACCACTATTGGATACTTTCATGCATCCAAAAAACAAATGAATAAGATGATAAATATCACTACCTCCTTTAAAGTTAAGCTCCTTCAATATCCCATTGTTGCATAATATATTTTTTAAAGTCACAAATTTTCCACTCACAATATACATCACCCTATTTGAATACTTTCTCTTGCCCTTGGGCCACTTGATTTCAATCACCAAAAGTGGTTTTGCATGCACTTACTTAAAGAAGATTTGTAACAAAATTTTAAAAGTACCTAGAAAAATAAGAAGAAGAAGAAATAGATCATGAACGATTAGATAATAATGACCAATATGAACTAATAACCTAAAGGGTGAAGGGGGATTGACTAAAGCATATCTTGAATCTTTTTTTTGTAAGCCTCCAAAAGACTCAAAATGTATTGCAAGTATCAAAAATCCATCTATATCTCCCAAAAAATTAGGCTAAATATTTTAATTGCATGGAAAAATATAAATCTACCCTTTCAAAGTAGGGCAATAGAGCTTGAGGACTATTCCACATAATTTGGTCTCTAACATAGGAACAAGTTTATAAACTAATGTCACCAATGCATAGAGCTCAAAAAATCATGTGATTTGAAAAAATGTCTCAATATGTTTTTGTATGCAATATCTATGACCTCCATTTTTTTTTTCCTAATACTCTCAAAAAATGATTTTTTTTTGCCAAACCTTAGGAAAAATGATATCAAATCACTATTTTCCATGTTTCATCTACTCATTCATTTATGGCTACCATTCACTCTTCAAAACATGGTATTCATTGGTGCATTGAAAATTTGACAAATAGCTTCTTCTAATTGGTTTACGAGTAGTTAATGTATACAAATTATTTTATGACACCCCTAGATGCCATGACAATTGCCACATTGGCCTAGTTTCCACTTTGTTCTAAGTTAAATCCATGAGGTTTGAACTCGAGCCTTCTTCCTAATAAGATCCATGGTGTAACCTCCATTTAGGGAGTGGGAATCAATATATCACTAATATGCCTGACTTCTTGATCACTGTAGCAAAAGGGCATATGCATAAAGACTTGATCGAGTGCCCATGGTATCTTGAAACTTGCTATAGAGAAGGGCTTTTCCAATAGACCATGTCCATAAATGATGAGAACTCCACTAATTAAAATGTAGTAACCAGCAAATGCATTATCTTCTAAGATAAAAAAGTCACCATGAAGGCTCAAACTTAGAGCATCTACCTTTCCACTCCATCGTAGTCATCTTATTGGCCACTATGTCATATGATCAACTAGTAACAAAGACTCTTGTAAAAGCATTTGACCTTTGATACACTCTTGAGCATACCCAAAACCATATTACATGAGAAATTAAATCCTCAACACTATAAGACCTTAGCATACCATCGCATAACCAACACACCGCTTCTCTATTATTATCAAGAAAGGTGTAGCTCCCATTGAGAGCCTACCAGAAGCTACCAAAGATAATAGTGCAAGCTATGAGGCATGTGAATATGTGAGTACATGAAATTATAATAGGCACCAACATTTTTTGAATTTAATTTCAAATTCATATTTTATTGGAATATATTACATTATTTGGTACATGCTAATGTGCCACCTTGGGTACATCTTTAGATTAGGAAGAAGAGTCCTAGATTAGAGTGTGAGTATTTACTTTATGCAATGTAATAAATACACAAGTATGAAAAGTATTTTGGTAATGTAAATGTGTATAATAGTCCATGTGCACATGAGTCCATAGAGTAGGAAGATGAAGAGTCTCTAGAAGAGTGAATCCCAAGAGTGCTCCATATGAAGAGTCACACCATTATGTGTGTGAGATACAAATTATACAATGAGAGTGTGGAGAAGTATGGAGTATTTGAGATCTTTATTCACTTGAGATATGATTTTCATGAGCATTTGTTAATGGCATTTCTATGAGTTATTTCTAAAGTTATTTATGAGTTTTATATATTTAGTATTTTGCCATTATCATATATTTCATATTGCAACTTTATTTTAGATCTTGTGGTTATTTTATATTAAGTATTTAGCTTCAAAAACTAACATGTTTGAAATGGGTGGAAAGTGGTATTTGATCTAACAACATAAACACAAAGTATGCTGAACAAGAAAGTTGTATTTCATTTATATTCAAAGATAACATAGGTTACAATAGGGACATGTTTCCCTTTCATAATGTCTTTTTCAATAAACTTCACAACAGTCTTGATACCACCTTCTATCGTCCCTCAATGTAGATGGGCTTGCGTACCACCACCGGGTTGTAGTTGATGATGTTTTCCCTCCTTGATTTTGGGTCAAACCTACAAAAAGGGGTTAGTTCATTAGGGGGCTTGCCTTAGTCAGGCCCCATGTTTAGAAAGACAAAACAGATGGTAAAGATGCATTAAAAACTAAAATTGAAGGTGCAGAAGTTGATAAAATGATAAAACAAAGCTTACCTCCCAAATTTGAGGTGATTTGGGATATGTAGGACCACTTTGGCACCCAAGGGTAACTGAGACTGGATTTACGAGGTAGGGGGCAAATTGGGTCTAGAGGACTGTTCTACAAAAACCATTCTATGGGAAGGTTCGTTGGATTCTATAATGCTACTGTTCAAGCTTTGATTCACTGTATCATGCATCAGTATCCATTTGGTAAGAGTTTCTATGCTTAGATCATTAATGGAGAGAGAGGTAATTAGGGGTTTAAGACCCACTATTTATAGAAAAAGGCAAGGTGTAGGGGGGTGAGTTAAGGAAACTAACCCTAGGCTGAAGTCTAACCAAAGTTAGGTTAGGGTTTGTGAGGTGGAGGTCTCACATTCCTCATAGGAAATATCCTATCCTCACACATGTGTGAGGAAGGATTAAGTCTAATTAGGATTAGGAGGTCCTAAGTCAAATTAGAGCTTGATTAGGGTTCCTAGGAAAATATCTTAGCTAACCCTAATTACACACATGTGGGAGGATGTAATTAGTGTTAATTAAGGATTAAGAGTTCAACTAATCAATTTTGCCCTAAAAAGGTGACTTAAGTGAAGTCAACATTAAATTAGATTTTAAGAATTGACTTGATAATTGCTTTTGTCAATTAATAGCCCGTGGGGGCCTCAATTGAGTGCAAATAGGTTGTTGGAGGATATCCCAATGCACGGGATGTGATTTTGAAGGCTTATTAGGGTTTTGGACCTGAAAGCTGATGAAGTGGTATATGGAAGTCTACACACTGCTATGGTGAACTATGGCAATCTACACATGACTACGCATGACTACACATGACATATGACTACACATGACTACGCATGACTACACATGACTACAATAGCCTACAATAGCCTAGGGATATCTAGAATCGCCTATGGATATGTAGAGACAACAATGTGTGACTTTTGGGTGTCTACATTTTACCCCTTTTTGTACTATACTGTGTGGAACACAGTTTAATACAAAAATGTGAAGGGTTTGTGCAGGAGGAAAAGGGATAGAAGGGGAATGGAATCCAATCAAAGGTATGTAGCCGCTCGAAGCATGACCATACCCATTAATTGAATTTCCGAGGAAAGAAAGAAGAAGAAGAGGAAAGAAATAAAAATAATGTTGGTGAATGGAAATGAATGATTGTGAATGCAATGTTGTGATTTTGCTGAGTCCGTATGACATTTTCAATGCCATACTAGTTGCTTGAGAATGGCAACTTTTGACTGCTTTGCTTTTGTGACCAGATCAGCGTGGTCCAAAAGTATGAATAGGACAAAAGCCTATCTAAATATTTGTTGTTGATTGATTGATGAGAACATGGTGACAAGTGTCAAACCATTTGAGCTAAAGGGACATTTAGATTATTCAAACGTGTCATTCATGATGCTCCATGAATGCCAGATATAAATACTCTAAATGTTGTGCTAGGATTACATCAAACGTATCATTCATTATGTACTCGACGTACAAGAATGCTTAGATTGATTTCTCCATCGAAACACATAGCTCTCATGATATAACCCATGTCTAGTTGAGATTGAGATTATTTCATAAGATAATCTTCAACAAAAAATTTCGTAGACAAATGTGCTACTCGCACTTTTGGATTTTTAGTTGTGTGGTTGCATGCAAAGCTGACTTTGGATATGAATACCCCCTCAAATGAGGAATCAACAATGAGGTGAATGAAATGTGGTGATTTGATGATGCAATGATTGATAAGATACCAATGCATGATGAAAAATGATGAAAAAGTAGGTGAGAGGACAATTTAGGAGGGTTCCTAGGGTTTTAGGGTACATGTGCATGATTTCCTAGGGTTTTGGAATGAATTTGATTGGTTTTTGGGGTCATATGCTCAATTTGCAAGGCACCCCATGAATTAGGCCTAAATCGTGGGGTACCCCACAAATTAGGGTTTAAAGTATTTTTAAGGTAATTTTGAGGTGGAAGGGGTTTATTTGGATGACAAAAAGCTAAGTGGAGCATGCGATAAGAGTATTCAACAAAATTTGGATGAGGCGATTGACGAATTCGGACGTAAATATGATGAGAGGATGACCTGGAGCTGGCAACAGGCTTGGGGATCCATCGGTAAGTGGTCTTACCTATCTTATTTTTTGTGTTTTTAATTTTCTAGAGAAAAGTAAATTAGGGGGGAGGTTTTCATCTCATTTTGAAAAATTTTGTAATTTTAATTGAAATTTGAATACAAAGTGTAAAACAAGCCAAATGGGTACCCAAAAACGTAATTTATTTCTAGGTTTGACTTGTTTTGGTGCCGATTTGACCGGGTGATGGGTAGAGTAGGTGTGAAGTTTGACCGTCCATAGTACTATTTTTGAAATGTTATTGCATTTTGTCCATAAAAGTAGGAATTGGGTATCCAGTTATGCGACTGTTATATTTTTCTACCTTCATTTGGTATGATTTCTGAATGTGTTGTGTTTGGGTGTAAAGTAGTAAATTTTGACCATTAAATTTACCACCTTAGAGATAGTATTTTTGAAAACCGATGATACTTTCACCATAGAAGGGCGAAATGGGTATCCAAAAATAATATTTGTTTTTGTAGATGTTTTCATTTGGCCTATGTTTGAATTGCGTGCCAAGATGTAGGTAGTGTGAAATTGAAAATGAGTTGTAGGGAGCCCGATTTATACTGTTTTCCACATCTATTTGAACTTTCACCATGAAGTGGGAAAATGGGTGTTCAAAAATGTGATTGTTATTTTTGGATTGTGTGTTTTGATGTGTGTTCCATTTTGGTGTATGTATGGTAAAATTGACCTTGAAATCCATGTTGATTTGTATGTTGTTTTTGAATTTTGTCAATATTTTTACTGCAAAGTGGGCAAATGGGTATTCAAAAATGTATTTTGTTTTTGTATGTTGAATGAATTGATCGTGTTTTGAATTTCGTGCCATAGTGGATGTGTGGGTGATTTTATTTTTGGCTGTTGGAAGCCAAATATGTACTGTTTGTCACATCTGTTCGAAATTTTGCCATAAAATGACAAAATGGGTATCCAAATATGTGATTATTTTATTGATATATTTTGCCATGTGACTTGTGCACTATTTTATGTCTTGAAGTGCGTGTCAAATTAAATTGTTTAATTTGTAAATTTTGATTGATGGTTTGTGATTGGATTGATGACTAATGCATGTTTTGTTGTGGATGAATAGGTAAAAATGCTTGAGCCATGTCATCATGTGAGAAAAATGAAGGAGGATTTTGATAAGTTGATGAATACACCTGATGAGCTGAAGTGGTTGGATGACATATGGTTTCGAGGTGTGTGGGAGTGTAAGAGTATACATACCAATAGGGCATATGTGTCTGCATTATGTGAGTGGTGGGATGCAGATAGGAACACATTTCATTTTCCCATTGGGGAAATGACTATTACCTTGGAAGATATATATCGGATTTATAAGTTGTCGATCGAGGGTGTTCCGGTGAGAGTGGCAGCTGATGAGAGTAAGGAGGTTATGTTGGAGTGGTTCTTTGGGGTGGAGTGGAGAGACATAGATGTCTCTAAGATGGATTATGAGTGGTTGTGGTTGAAGAAGAAGATATCTGATCGATAGTGTGCAGCCATGATGATGATCTCCACCTATGCATTACCTGATACTTTCGAGGTTCTATTCACCTAGAATATGTTAGATGTGGTGAGTGATATGGTGGAGCGTAGGGTCATGTTTGCATGGGCACCTGCACTATTGGCCCAAGTATACCGAGAGTTGCATGATGTTGTGCGAGTTAGATGCAAGGGGTTGAGTTCGATTCCCTTGTTACAGGTATGGGCGTGGGAGCACATAGCTATTGAGAGGCCTTCATTATTGCCTCACCCTATGCATGTGAGGGGCAAGGAGTATTTACCCTATGCTTTGAGGTGGAGTATAGAGGTGGAGAAGGGTATTAAGAGGCCTCATGAGGGTGATCCATTATTATGGAGGGGTAAGTTTGGAGAGCTAACACCTGGTGATATTAAATGGAGGCCTTGGTTGGGTGGGGTAAGGTGGGATGAGGATGATGAGTAGCTGCATGCCATTCGATAGGGCAGATGGTTAGTGGGGAGATATACTCGGTAGGCTGAGTATTTTTAGTTTGATCGGGTGAGGTGATAGTTTGGCTTATGATAGGATATTCCAGGGGCTCCTATCATTTACTTCAGGTGATGAGGTGATAGAGGAGAGCATCCTATGGTTTTACCTTGGGTTGGGGAGAGGGATCCACCTATGGCTACCCCAGATGTGGAGGATATCGAGATGACTCCAGAGTTTGAGGCTTGGTGGGTGATGCAGGGTTGGGAGCCTGGTAGAGGTGTGATCGATCGATGGGTGGCACCTAATGTTGGGGCACCTCCACCAGAGAGGAGAGCGGTAGGGGGGCTCGAGCTAGGTTAGAGGATGTAGCTGGTGATGAGAGGGAGGTTCCTCTATGATGATCATGATGATGCTTGGGTGATGTAGTGAGCACCCAGGGAGTGAGAGTAGAGGAGGTAGCTATGGATGTTGACATGGCTATGGGGTAGGATATTGGAGTAGAGGAGGAGAGAGGTGGAGCTACTATTATGGGTGATATAGATGATACCATTGATATTGGTGCATTCATAGATTTGGAGAGGATTCCTTTCGATATCCCAAAGAGGGGGGATGTGGAGGAGGGGGACAAGAGCTACGAGGTAGGGTTCATGAGTTGGAGGTTGAGCTCCATAGATAGGAGGAGGCTATCGAGGCTAGATATGCTAAGGTAGTAGCTGAGATGGAGTATATGAGGGCCATGATGGCTAGGTAGGTGTAGGCTATTGAGAGGTTGACTGGTCAGTTGGTGGTGGAGTCTACTAAGAAGGTATTATGTGAGACTTCTCTGACGATGCATGGGATTCCTCTTCTAGATTATGCTTAGGTGGTGTCACAGTCTGAGTCATGGTCATGAGTGCGGGTACCTTCACATCATAGTCAACATAGTGCTACTTCGGTGGAGTAGGTCGAGGCCAGGGCCAAGGTAGGAGATCCACCTACTGTGGGTTAGGCGCCAAGAGCCAGGGTAGAGTCTAGTAGAGTGATAGAGGTTTGGGCGAGCCATGAGGGACATGGGGAGACTCCTGGTGATAGTTAGGATTACTTATGATTGTAGCCTATGCTAGAATTTTGGATGATGGGCATGGTCCTAGTTTGTAGCCTATGAGTATTTTTGGATGACATATATATAGACATGTTTGATTTTGGTTGTTATATATACATTTTATATATTATTGTTATGCAAATGTGTTCTCTTTATTTTTGTATAGATATCATGACATGATTTATGGGTATGTATAATGAATGGATATGCATGTGTATTGTGATTTAGATTTATTATCATGATGTAGTGTGAATATGTTGTAGAGTAGACTTGCATGATTTTATTTTGAATGCAATGAAATGTAAGATAATATGGAATGATATTTGTAGTAAATGCATGTAATATAAATGTAATGATGTGATCTTTGATGTGATGCATGTAATGGAAATGAAATGATGTGATCTGTAATGTGATGCATGTAATGGAAATGCAATGATGTGTTTTGTGTAATAAATTTGTGTAACATAGATGCATGTATGCATGTATAGGAATGTTAAAATGTGCAAAGGAAGCACTTGTATCATTACATGTACCTATGTGGATGTGATCCCTTCTATTATCTCATGGACGTAGGATAATATGAGGTGTATGTAATGACTTTGACTAATGTAGTTTTGATGATCAAATTTTAGACTCCAAACTATGTGAGTTTATGTGGCAACTCATAACTAGTCGGACTGGTTCAGAATCTGTCATGGACCTGTGTGTGTAAATGAGTGAAGTTCATTTATCCATTTTGAGAAATAGGTAGGATTAGCCCATTGTAGACATGACCGATCTAGCTAGCTCATCCATACATGAATAGTGATCTTGTACAAAAGTTGGTAGCTAAGGTAATAGATATATCACCACTTGTAAGACTATTCCATTGGTAGGCAGGCTCTTGGAGCCTATTGCTAGTGATGGAAATCATCCCATGGTGTTATGTTAAACCTAAGGACCAAAGGTGATGAAGCATAACATGGGTGATATCAGGAGGCTTTTCCTTTTGTTTTCTGCCCCTCATCTATTGTTGACCTATTTATTGTGGTACTCTTTTCATATTTTTCTTTTCTTTTCTTTTTATTTTATTTTTATTTTTATTTTTATTCTCTTTTTCTCTTTCTTTCTATTCTACGGGTGTTGGCTTTTGTTTTCTACCCCATTCTTGTACTTTTGCTTATGCTTATCCCTTTGTTTATCCCTAGGTCGTATGTTGACCATGCAAGTGATAGGATGAGTAGGGGAGACCATTCGCTAGATGGTGACATCTACTCAAGGTGTCATCTTTCCTAGACCCAAAATTTGTTTAATGTGTAACCTGTTGTGAATGGTCCATGAGAGAAGTTGAACCAGCCTAAAGAACCATAAGAAGAATGTAAAACCTGTCAGCTAGGAGTGACATTTGATTGACTTAACTAGTGAGTAGTCAAAGCTAAACACGACACCTATGTATACCCTAATCCTGAAAAGGGGAAGTGGACATCCAGGTGGTGATGCTAACAAGTGCATGTATTACTCCTTTTGAAGGTGCATTTTTTTATTTTGGAGGAAGAATGTACAAACTTAAAATGAAATTAACATGAAAAACATATGGATATGTGCAATGGATGTAATGTAAATGATGCAAGTGGAGAAATGCAATATCTACAAGAGGAAATTTATGATGTGTAGAAGGAGAAGTTTAGAAAACTTATTTACAGGTGAGTATGTTGTATCATGATAATCAAAAAGCATGATGATAGTAACGGTTGCCCCAGCATGTGGGGTGTGTAGTAGGTGTATAAGCTGTAATATGTTAGATGCATGCGGTAATGTCAACCAGAGGAAGGGACTACAGATGGTATGTACAACTAGAAGAAATAGTAGAAGAACTGGTCTTTGGTAACCAACAAGAAAAGGGGATTACCAAAGTCAAAGAGTGATAGAAGAAAAGTGGGATAGATCAGTGTAGGTATGTAGCCACTCGAAGCGTGACCATACAAACATACGAGGAAATAAGAAGAAGAAGAAGTAAGAGAGATATAAGAGAGAACCTACTAATGAGAAAAATACCATGGGTTAGATCGAGAACGATATGGTGAAGTGATAGTATGACTTAGACTACGATGATTGGTGTAATTGGAAATATCATGAATATAGTGAGTTGGTGCTGCTAATGTTTCTCGTGATGGTAAAGTTCTAGAGATGATACAATGTGGAGGACTGACGGGATGTTTAGGTGATGTAGTTTGATTACCATGTAGCATGTTGTGTACCAAGGTTTTGAATGATCTACACTCTTCGATATCATGGCCTAGATGGTGGTGGTAGATGCAATATTCACTCTCATGGTAGTTACATGGTTTAGGGTGCAATGGATCTATAGGTCAGGTCTTTAGGAGATCTAGAAGGCCTTGGTGCATCAGGTGGTAAAACATCTCGGATAGTGGAGGTAGAATGAAATGTCATGTGGTAAAGGTATAGTTCTCACTTGAGGTGAAGGGGTATGAGGTGGAGTGTAGATATGACGATGGAGGTATGGGTCGAGGAGTCTAGGTATGGTTAAAACCTAGGGGTCAAGGAATGGATCTACATGAGGTGGTGATGATTACATGATGTATCTATATATCGATGTGCAGGAATATGGCAATGACAATGACTCATATGGAGCTCTAGAGCTTCCACATGGGTGAGGATATGTTGGATTTCCTGATGTGGAGGTGATAAAAATCGAGTGAAGGTGGTGAACGAGCCTCTAGTGTGAAAGTGGCATTGTGATGTGTAGGGATGGATGGATGGGGTCATGATGAGGATGACATCCGAGGTGAAATTATCTAGGAGGCTATAAAGCTCGATGAAGTGGTAAGCCTCAAAATGGTGAAGATGGCCTATAATATGGGTGGCATGGGAGATGGTTCTTGGATGATGACATGAATGGGATGGGGGCATGTGTGCATGACCATATTGGGCAGCTTGGGCTGCATAGGCTTGCAAGGCTTGGGTGTAAGAAGATTCTCCATTTGGGAGTGGAGGTGGTAGGCATGAAGGAAGGGTTTGTTGAGGCATGTATCCTCTATTTGGTGGGTGATAGGCATCACTAGGATGATGTGGAGAATTGGTTGGGTGAATATGGGTTCCTTGCCTCTCAGATAAATGAGGAGGAGACCCATGTGGATGGGTATTGGAGGTTTCCTCCTCCTCATCAAAGGAAGACATGGAGATCTAGGCTATCTCTAGAGTAGGGTGAATAAGAAGAACCTTGATGGTGAGGTGACCTATGGTATAGAGGTGAAGTGTGATCATATGAATGTGAGGAATGTGACATACTACCTAGGGTGAATGAATAATAGGTGATGGTTGGGCTAGGTCAACCGGTGTAATGGGTATGGATTATGGTGGTGGAGGGTTCTACATGGTGATGCATGGGGATGTTATAGTAGTCTCTTGCTAATGATGTGGATCCTACAAAAGGAAAAACAAATACCCATAGCATAAAAATGACATAAATATGAAAGTACATGTATAATATTAAATTAATAATAAAATAGACATATCTACGTCATGGTGATGTGCTTAGTGACTTATAAATAGTAGTGTGTGGCACTTGTGATGATGGATACCTTTGTGTATTAAGCATTGAATGCATGAAGATGCAAGATGTTGATGGGTTCAAGGTCATTAAGGCCTTCAATATTGGCCAGTCGATATGCTCCTAAACCATATTTGTGTGTAATAATGAATGGACCCAACCAGTTTGGGGTAAACTTGTCACATTGTTGGTGAGGCTGACTCATGATTTGTTAGTTTTCCTTGAGAACCAGGTCATCAATTTTAAACTCACATTGATGTACCTTACTATTGTAGGCATGATGAAGGTGATCTTGATAGACTCATGTGTGCTCGATTGCATGAATACGATATTCATCGAGAAGTGTTAATTGATCTAAACGAGCTTGGCGAGTAGTGTTGTCATCAATGAAATCCTTCATAGAGATCCTTAAGGAAGGTATCTCAAGCTCAAGGGGCATGATAGCTTTAGCCTTGTATACAAGTGAAAAAGGTGTTGCCCTAGTAGGAGTACAGATGCTCGTACGATACGCCCACAAGGCTAGGGGTATTTGATTATGCCAGTCATGATGAGATTCTGCTACGATTTTATGAAGGATGGAACAAATGGTTTTGTTTGTGGCTTCTACTTGGCCATTACCCTGAGGGTAGTATGGGGTAGAAAAACTATGATGTATGTGGAATTTGTCACATAGGGCTCAAAAAGTTTTGTTCTTAAAGGATTTCCCATTATCAAAAATGATTTGGGAGGGGATTCCAAAATGACATATGATGTGGTCTATGATGAATGCTACAATTTTAGCTCCTATGGTTTGGACCAGTGGGATGGCTTCGACCCATTTTGTAAAATATTCTATGGTAGTGATGATAAATTTGTGGTTGCTTGAGGAAGTTGGTGTAATCTATCCAATTAAATCTAGGTCCCATTGGGAGAAAGGCCACATGGATTGGATAGGTTGAAGTGCTTGGGATGGGAGATGTATTAGGTTCGCATGTTGTTGGTATTTAATGCAATGCTTCACATACTTGCAATAGTCATGCTCCATTTTGGGCCAGTAATAACCCATACAGAGGATGCATTTGGTGATTGCCATGCCACTAAAATGGCCACCACAAGTACCATCATGGGTTTCTTGTACAACCCATTGTGATTCTTGTGGTTCTAGGCAATGCAGGAGCATGTCATCATAGCTATGGTGATAAAGGATGTCCCCCAACAAGGTGTAGTGGATTGCTCTCTGTTTGAAGGTTTGGCATTGAGCATGGGGTAAATCACAAGGTAGGAAACCTAATTTGATGTATTATTTAATTTGTGAAAACCATGGGTCATGGGGTTCAATGTTTACCACATACACACCATCATCATCTGTAGGAGGTGTGGGTGATATGGTAGATCGAGTGAGCATATGGATGGATATGGATGTTGTGTCAGATGTTGGGTTTTGTGGAATGAGGGATCCTAAGGAAGCCATAGTATCTACAAAATGGTTTGATGATCATGGAGCGGCTTCGAGGTCATACCACTCAAATTGAGATAAGAGTTGTGTGATTTTCTTATATTGTTGGAGGATTGGGCAATTGCATAGCCAGAGTTCCTACACTTGATTGACTATCAAGAGTGAATCACCTATGATGTGGAGGCATTTGATATGCATGGAATGTGCTTGTTTTAGTCCTAGGATTAGGGCTTCATATTCTGCATTGTTGTTTGTACAGGGGAAGTCGAGTTTGAATGAAAATGGGAGTGGTTCTCCTTTAGGTGTGAAGAAGACAATGCCTGCACCCCCAGCATGGAGACATCTAGAACCATCGAAGAACAAGGTGAGGTCAGCTACGACTTCGGGTTCAACATATTCTTCAGCTTTGATTATGTGGAAGATGGAATCATCTGGAAGTTGAATGAGGAGGGGTTGATTATCAATCAAAGGGGCTTCAGCTAGTTGGTCGATGATGACCTACCCTTTGATGGATTTTTGGGAAATGAATTCTAGGTCGAATTTAGTTAAGAGCATGATCCACTTAGATGTGCGAGAATTGTGATAGCTCTTATTCATCATGTACCATAGGGGATTATCTCGGGCGATGACAAAAGTTGTGTGATTTAACATGTAGTGGCATAATTTTTGAGTGGTGAATACGACCGCTAGGCATAATTTTTCCATGTATCCATATCTTGTTTCATAACTGACTAGCGTACGACTAATATAATAGATAGCTTGTTCTTTGTCGAGTGCATTCTTTTGAGCTAGGAGTGTACCTAGCACAAATTCTATAGCTAAAATGTATAGAATCAATGGTAATTCTGGATGTGGTGGTGACATAACTGGTGGTGATGTGAGGTAGGTTTTGATAGCATCAAATGCTCCTTGATAGTTGTCATCCCATTTGAAGCTTACTCCCTTTTGTAGGAGGTGGTTGAATGGCTGACACTTGTTAGATAATTGTGCTATGAATCTATGAATAGAAGTGATCTTGCCCTGGAGGTTATGCAATTGCTTCAATGTGGTAGGAGGGGGCATCTCGGTGATGGATTTCACCTTACTAGGATCAACTTCAATGCCTCATTGGGAGACAATGAATCCTAGTATTTTGCTTGAGGTAACACCAAACATGCACTTCTTTGGGTTCAAGCGCACATTGTGTTCTAATAATCGATCAAAAATCTGATGGAGATCTTCGAGATGGTCTGCACATTTCTTGGATTTGGTGATGAGATCATCTACATAGTCTTCAATATTTTTGTGCATCAAGTCATGGAAGATATAGGTCATTGCATGTTGGTAGGTTGCCCCAATGTTTTTGAGGCCAAAAGGCATGACTTTATAGCAAAAGGTCCCCTAGGGTGTTGTAAAGGAGGTTTTGTGTTGATCGGCTGGGTTGATCCTGATTTGATTGTATCCAGAGAATCCATCCATGAGGGAGATCATCTCATGACCTGCTATGGAGTCGAAAAGGGAGTCAATGTTAGGTAGGGGAAAATTATCTTTGGGATAAGCTTTGTTTAAATCATGAAAATCCATGCAGACACAAACTTCATCGGATGGCTTAGGTACAGGGACCATGCTGGATACCCATTCGGGATAGTCGATGGGTACAATGAAATCGATATCTAGGAGCTTTTGGAGTTTAGAATTCACTATTAATGTGATAGTTGGATGCATGCATCACAGATTTTGTCTTACCGATTTGGCATTAGGATCGAGTATGAGGTTATGAACCACTATGGTAGGGTCAAGTCCCGGCATGTCCTTGTATGACCATGCAAAAACTTGAATGTACTTGCAAAGGAAGTTTGTGAAGGCAATGCACTCCTCGGGTGAGAGGCTAGCAGCTAGTTTAAGGATGTGGGGATTTTTAGGATCATCACCAATGTCGACATCGATAGTGTCTTCAATGAGCATGCGAGATCCATCATGTAACTATTCAGGGACGGGGATGAGGTTAAGGTCATCGATAGCCTCTCTGAACTCATATTCATCATCTACATAGATGCCCGTGTGAGATACTTGAGGGACTTGGGGTGGCATGGATGAAGAAGGAGAATTTACCACCTGCAAGACATGAGGTGAAAGAAGGAAATCTTGAGGTACTAGTATGGGTGATATATGCATGAGATCTATAAAATTTGGATTTGGGGTATCATCCCGAGTCTGTTGGTGACTATAATGAAGGGGAGAGAGCAAGTCTACCTCAACCATATTGATCGATGTTGTAGGTGAAGTAGGTGGGGAAGAATCTGGTGAGTAGGGCTCGATGGTTTGTGTGCACCCTAAGAGACTCAAGGGAGGTCATAGAACAACTGGGGGTGAATGAGAATGAGCAACTACTCTCTATAGTTGCCTATGTATAGGTGGGAATGTAGCTAAGCGTGTTGGTGATGACTCAGGAGGGACCATATTAGGTTTTGTTGGTGGCACCTCTAAGGATAAGGTGGCGAATTGGTTTGTCAGTCTATCCACATAATAGAATGAGGAAGTGTCAGGCATAGAGGATTCCTAAAAGAAGTCATAGGGGACTACAATGGTAGAATGAGGTGATGAAGTGTCCTCCATGATGTCCATGTCGACATATTCTTCGAGAGTGTGTATTGGAAGAGGAGTAGGATAAAGGGATAGGTCTTGGAATTCATCTTCTAAGGTATGAACTGCTCTTGGATTATAACCTATACTAGATTTATCGGTTGGTGACTGAAATCGAGGATCGATAGGTGTGCGCAATCCTTGTTCATAGTGGCCCAGCTTGAATCCATGCCAATGAAAATATTATAGGTAGTGCAAGGTGAAGTGAGGGTTGGCCATGTGGTCTAGCATACCACAAAAGTTGGATTGTGGTGGAGGAGAAGTTGGTGGGGGGATTGAAGAGTCGACTCCTACATAAACAAAATTGGTATGATTTTTGGGACCTCCTAGTTGTATGATGGTTCCGATGGTAAGGACCGAGGTTGCAGGGTGACCAAAATCATGGGTATATTGGATAGGGGGATCATGTATGCAGGCATCATATACATTATAGTCTCCTGGGCTAGCATTTGTCATGAAAATAGAAATGCATGGTGTGGCATGATCTGGCAACTAGGGTGGGGTGTTAGAATCTGATGATGAAGGTGAAATTTGATATTCCCTAACTGTAGCAGCTGAAGAGTGTGGGAGTTGTTTATCTCAACTGGGTATTGGTTGTTCATGTTCATGACATTTGGTTGTTGTAGCTTGAGTAGGATGTTTGGCCTATGTGGGGGAAGGTATCGGCACAAGAATTGGGCTACGTGGAGAAGTGAATGTCCTAGGCCATGATCGAAAAGGAAGGGGAGGTGTTTGTGGCATAGGAAGGATAGGGGCTTCCATAGGCAAGGATGAGGGAGGTAACGTGACAGGTTGTGTAATGGGTGGCGATGATGGTTGTGGCACCGTAGGTGGGAATTGGAATGGTAGAGGCTGGGATGATTATGGAGGCCATAAGGATGGTGATGATAAAGGTATGGTAGAAGTTTTGGGTCCCATGGAAGATGGTGCTAATGGTGTGGATATCGAGGCTTGTGCTCTTGATGAACACTAGGATATTGAGGTGGAAGTTGGGGAGGATATCGATGCTCCTATCGACTGATGAGAGGACATGGGGAATAGTTGGGAGGATGAAAATGATGGTGCAGGGGGAAGGTCTACAATATTGCAAAACTTGAAGGGATCTCCATCGGTTGGGACACAGTGAACGAGTCCATTGTGGATGTACTTGAGGCAATGGTGTAGTGTGGAAGGGACACACTGCATGTCTCTAATCCATGGGTGACCAAGGAGAATATTGTATTGCATTTCCCCTTGGATGATGTGAAAGAGGATAGAGATGGTACGGATACCTATGTGGATAGGTAAAACTATAGACCCTACGGTAGGTCTCATGGAGCCATCGAATGCATGCATAAGTCAAGGGAAGGCATGGCAAAATGGGCTGGTGGGATATGTAGGTGATGTAGAGCTATTATGGATATAATGCTAATGGATGAGCCTCATGTCAATGAGTACCCACTTGTAGGTGATATCATTGATTATGGCTTGGATGTGGAGAGGGGGATCTGCTCCTTCTCCAATGAGTTCCATTATCTCATGGTCATGGAAGCTAATTGAGGGCTGGAGGCATCATGGGATATTTCCTACAAAATTGACAAAGGCATTCATGTCATGTGTCTCTAGGTCAATGGAGCATAGGATGTCATTCAATGCCTCATGATGGGGTTGAGATTATTGTAGGAGATCAAATATGGATAGCCATGCAGGGGCATTACGTAACTGATGGGTTAGGCTACCATGGATGGTAATCACATTTTGAGGTGGTGGTGGTATGGTAGTAGGCATTTGAGGTACTTGTGATGATGTGAACTGAGGTTGGTGGGGAAACAATAGGTGTTGTCTAGCATGATGGGTACCATTGGTTCCTCGTAGTAAGGTTGATCATACCTACTACACCACATGATGGAGGATCACATTGGACACTATTCACTTGGTGAGGTGGTACTAGGGGATTTTTTGGAGGTCTAGGAGGATTGGGTCCTCTGTGATCCGATAGAGGGTTTTGAAAGATCCCTAAATTTTGATTCTATAGGGCTAAAGGGTTTGCTACCTGGATGATGCCCCTATCGATTAGGTCTTGAACTTGCCCATGGAAGGAGTGACACGAATCGATATCATGGCCATATTGCCTATGGAAAGGGCAAAAGAGTTGCTCATTATATCCATGAGGCTTGGGTGCATTTGGATCCAATGGGTGGATCTCGGGTAGAAGGAGATGGTTGCCCTCATACAATCTATGAAACATAACTGGTAATGGTTTGGATAATGGTGTGAGGTTGCATGGTGGAACCTATGGGTGCATGCCTCGGTATTGTTGTGGTCTAGGTGGAGCAGGAGCATTAGTCTGGAATGCTTGTGGCTATGGTGTATAGGGTGGAGGAGTCAGTGTTGGTGCTAGGGTAGTGGTTGTGACTTGGTTGGCTTGAGGTGGCTGAGGGTAAGGTTGATTTGGTGTGGTCCTATTGAAGTGAAAGTTGGGGTTATAGTTGGATTTGGTTCTCAACTTAATTTTCTTGGATTGGACCTTAATGTCTTCAATAAATTTTGCTTGTGAAATGGCATCTTCAAAAGTGTGGCTTTGATGAAGTTGGAGGGATGTGGAGATGTGTTTGTGGCAACTCTTGGAAAAGAGTGTCATGAGCTCGGTAGTGGGGAGGCTATGGGTAAGGTCATGGATGATCACTCTCCATATGGAAATGAACTCAGTGATGGGTTCGTCATCAGCCTGTTGTAAGGCGTACACATAAAAAAATGTGGTCTTTTTCTTGATGTTGATGGAAAAGTGTTCTAGGAAGGAATTAGCCAACTGCTCAAAAGTATACAGGCTATGGCATGGGAGCATGTTGTACCAGTCCAATGTTGGTCCCATGAGTGAAAGGGAGAAGGTACGCAACATGAGGGGATTACTACTATGAAGTTGATAGCAGGATGAGTGGTAGTTGCTCACATGCTCTCTAGGGTCTTCCTTACCTCTGTACTTGTCAAAATTTGGTATTTCGAAGTGATAGGGGTAGGGAGGAATGGGAACTGATGGGTGAACTGGCTCATTGCATAGTTCATCATAACAAGGCTTTTGTGGCCCATAGCTAGAGGTGTGTAGGTTCAACATTTTGACTTCATCTCGTAAGAGTTGAAGTTTAGGTGTCATAGGGGTGGGAGACTGGGCTATGATAGGCTGAGTCTATGGATGTGGTGGATATTGGTATTGTTGATCTTCCTAGTATTATGAAGAATACTATTGTACCTGATCCTGGTAAGGTGGGTACTGGGCGACATGTGTTGTCATATCTATGGGCACACTAGGTTGTGGGGTAGGTGTCTATTGTGGGTAATAGTACTATGACTGGGAGGCATGTGGTTGTGGTGCAGGTACTTGTTGGGTTGGAGCCTATTGTAATGGTTGGGCCATGGGTGGCGATGACCAAGATGGAGGAGGCATAAAGAAGTTGGGTGCAGCTGGTAATGGTGTAGGTGTCGGGGCTACCGGTACTAGGGGTGGTCGAGATGAGGTATCAAAGGATGGGATCTATCTCTGTCCTAGAGGGTAGGAAGTAGGGAAGCTAAACTACATGGAATAGCTTGGTGGGGTGGGTGGATAAGCTATTAGTCTCGATCCATAGGTGGGAAAGATATTGGTAGTGTGAGCTTGGAAAAGGAGGAGGTGACGGTATCCTAAAAGTTACCATAGACAAAGGTGGTGCTAAAGGTTGGGTATCATACACTCTGGATACCTAGGATATTGGTGGAAAAGCTATCAAAAAGGTAGGGTAAGCTATCGAAGTAGGAGCTTGGGTCGAGGGGAAGGTGTATGTGTACACTCCCACTTGGGTTTGTGCATCTTGCATCTGAAGGGGCTATTGGGAGATGCCTTCAGATATGGTGAAAAATGGCTCTTGGGAAGATGATGGTTGAGACTCCTATGAAGAGTATGGGTGTGAGGTTTGAGGAAATGCTTGTGGTTCCTATTGGGGAGGGAGTTATTGTGTAGTTTGGAAGGATGGCTTCTAGTTTCCTATAGTAGAGGAGGATGGGTCAGACACCATTCCTATGGTAGGGGTGAATGATGTGACCTCTAGATGGGTATGATTTAGGAGGGAAGAATCACTCTCAAAAAGGGATTGAGATAGATTTTGGAAGAAGGGGTGTGTGAAGGTGGGAGAAGTAGGTATGACCTCCTCATCTATGGTAAAGAATGGATGAGGTTGTCCTGGCGTTGTGTAGATCACATGGTCACAGAACATGGTCGATGGATTAGGTGAGGATGGGGATGAAAGGAGTGGATAATCCTCTATGAGTGAAGTAGTGAGGGCTTCACTCAGGGTTGATGTCTCATCATGAGGCATCATGTGTGTGAGTTGTACATCAGATTCTATGCATGAATTAGATGTGTCTATGGTCTTCCCCTTCATGATCGAAGGAGTGAGAGTGGACTGACTAGAGGAAGTGGTAGGCCATTCCTCTATAAAGCATGCTTGCTCACGTGCTCTACTATGGGTGACCACAGGCATAGTAGCATGTGTAGGAAGGGTTTTAGAAATAAACCCTATATGATACAGACTCAACTGTGTCTAATGTAAGTGTAAAGCAAGTGACATGTTATGTATGGCAAAACAATATGTAGTGTAATGTGATGAGACCGGTCCGTGATCATGCAAACAATGGTAGACCGGAATCAAGTCTAAATGCTAAAAAATAAAAGTGTTTTGTTCATTTTTGTGTGTTGCGATGTTGATACTCCCTATGTAGAATCATGGGTAATGGAGTGAACACTCTAGAAAATCAGGAATGTCATCAATATCAAACCTCCTGCAACACCCAAAGATGCACAGAATAGAATGGTATCGCAACGTGCAAATGGTGACCTGTATGGAAGGTGCAGTAAAATGATATCCTAAAGGGGGGAACCCACTATACTGAAGTGAGTTCACAAATTCCTCTCACGAAGAGAGGTGGTACTATCTAAGACCTACTACCGGCATACCCATGCTTTCGCTTCACCCTCGGGTGGGCTTAGTCAAGAACGATAGTTACCAATTCCACTAATTATACTAGCCTTGTGGATGAAGGCGCTAATCCTATCCCACTCCATAGGTAACCGCTGGTGATGAAATCCAAGGCCCAATCACAAAAGTGGGGGATTTTTCGATGATGAAATCTAGAAAACCACTCCTATGGGGCTGCTAGGTGTCTAGGGGGGTGAGTTGATGGAGAGTGCAACACCTACCACACCAATCTCGAGCGATGGATTGGGGATGAAGTCCAATCTCACCACTTTTTTAGATACCATGTGAGTGTGTGTGGGTTTGTGTTTTGCTAACGATGTATGCAAGGTAAGAAACTAACTAGTTGCCTTTTCAAAAGAGAGACTAACCTAATGCCTTTTCGAAAGAAAATTATTAGATAATGCTATTCTTTTGCAAAGAAATAGTCTAACCCTAAATGTCTTTGTGAAGCAAATTAATCTACTTTACAAAGTGTGGAAATATGCAATCCAAGTGTGTGGAGTAAGGGGATTAAGAAACCCTAATTTCATTTTTAGTAACTTTTAATAATTACATTAGAAATGTATACAAGTATGAAAAAATACTTATAAGAGATTTGTACATGTAAATTAGAAAAGGGGAAATGCAAATTTATTTGAAAAGTAAATTAAATGAAGTTGCTAGAAAGTTGTAGGTTCTATAACTTTAGAAAAAATTAATGATCCTACAAGCTCAAAATGAAAGCAATTTTACACCTAGAAATTACCATTTAACTAGTGAATGCATTTTGCTTGGTTCAAAATTAATTAAACAAGAGGGAATAAATGAGGAATACCTACACTCTGATGCTGTGGATAGTCTGATTAGGTCATGTACTACTCACCCCTACAATTTTAGGGGGTTTTGAGGCTATCTAGTTGACTTCACCACCCAAGGGGTGAATTGAGATCTGATTCATGGGGTGGGGGTGAATTGGGTCTAGAGACCCCAAATATCTATTTTGAAGGCCTGAGAGGGTTCCCAAGGCTTTGAAAATCTTTATGAAAGTCAGATTTAGTACCTACAAAACATAAAAATATAGGATAATATCAGATTTATCAGAAAAAGTTAGCCTAACACTATCCATTGTGGGGGTCCCATCAGTGTGCCAGAATGAAATGGGTGGAAAGTGATATTTGATCTAACAACATAAACACAAAGTATGTTAAACAAGAAAGTTGTATTTCATTTATATTCAAATATAACATAGTGTTACAATAGGGATATGTTTCTCTTTTATAATTTCTTTTCCAATAAACTTCACAACAGTCTTGATACCGCCTTCTATCATCCCTCAATGTAGATGGGCTTGCGTACCACCATCGAGTTGTAGTTGATGATGTTTTCCCTCCTTGATTCTGGGTTAAACCTGCAAAAAGGGGTTAGTTCATTGGGGGGCTTGCCTTAGTCAGGACCTATGTTTAGAAAGACAAAAAATATGATAAAGATGCATTAAAAACTGAAATTGAAGGTGCAAAAGCTGATAAAATGATAAAAAAAAGCTTACCTCCCAAAATTGGGGTGATTTGGGATTTGTAGGACCACTTCACCACCCAGGGGGTGAACTGAGACTGGATTCATGGGGCAGGAGGCGAATTGGGTCTAGAGGACTGTTATGCAAAAACCCTTCAGTTGGAAGGTTCCTTGCATGCTATAATGCTGTTGTTCAAGCTCAGATTCACTGTATCATTGTCGGTATGCATTTGGGCAGAGTTTCTGTGCTTATGTCATTAAATGGAGAGAGAGGTAATTAGGGGTTTAAGACCCACTATTTATAGAAAATGGCAAGGTGTAGGGGGGAGAGTTAAGGAAACTAACCCTAGGCTGAAGTCTAACCAAAGTTAGGTTAGGGTTTGTGAGGTGGAGGTCTCACATTCCTCATAGGAAATATCCTATCCTCACACATGTGTGAGGAAGGATTAAGTCTAATTAGGATTAGGAGGTCCTAAGTCAAATTAGAGCTTGATTAGGGTTCCTAGGAAAATATCTTAGCTAACCCTAATTACACACATGTGGGAGGATGTAATTAGTGTTAATTAAGGATTAAGAGTTCAACTAATCAATTTTGCCCTAAAAAGGTGACTTAAGTGAAGTCAACATTAAATTAGATTTTAAGAATTGACTTGATAATTGTTTTTGTCAATTAATAGCCCGTGGGGGCCTCAATTGAGTGCAAATAGGCTATCGGAGGATATCCCAATGCACGGGATGTGATTTTGAAGGCTTATTAGGGTTTTGGACCTGAAAGTCGATGAAGTGGTATATGGAAGTCTACACACTGCTATGGCAAACTATGGCAATCTACGCATGACTACGCATGACTACGCATGACTACGCATGACTACGCATGACTACAATAGCCTAAAATAGCCTAGGGATATCTGGAATCACCTATGGATACGTAGAGATAACAATGTGTGACTTTTGGGTGTCTACAATGTTTTTCCTCAATTTTGCCACTTATTTGAAAGGAGAAAAATAAAATAATATAGAATCTAATCTAAAACCTTGGATGGAGAACCAAAAATAATTCAATAATAACAAAGTAAGAAGAATATCTAGCAAGAAAAATTTGAAGAGAAGAAATTCTCAAATTTTATACATAAAGCAGTAGGCACTACAAATAATCACTATATTTTTAGATAATATTATTCAACACTGCAATAGTCAAATGAGAAGTGGGAGGGGATATTTATACTAATAGCAAAACCATAATTACATAATAAAATTTAACCTAAGCTGACATAACTAGTGGGACTTAGGTTAATTACAAGTTATAAAAGAGGGTTTAACCATAGCAAGGTTAATCATAGCCCATAAGGCTTACATAAAATATTATAAATTTAAAACATTGTACAATGAAACACCTTTAAACCTATCCAAGAAATCATACAATGTTAACCTTGGCCATGAATCATATTATAATTTCAACATTTTGTTATTCCAATTTTCATAGTTAGCTATTGCATAATTATGGTTTTGTGTTTGCTTTATAAGTATTATCTAATTTCTTTCTAGTTTTCTAGTTCTAAAATTTACTATTTTTCCATTTTGTTCATATAGTTTTAGCTTTCACTTTTTATTTATTGTATATATATGAATAATAAATGAATTTCAACTTGTAGTATAACTTGGATTTGAGCCATAGCAACTTATAGATGAGGACCTCTAACAAGTTTTATAATTGCATTTATAGTGCCCAATGCCTTGCAAGTGTACCTATATGGACTGACATACTTAGTGCTCATCACATGTCCATAATTATGGGAGAGATGAGTGATGGACTCATATGAGAAGAGTATATCACTATGTTGCACATGATAAAACATTAACTGGGGAATTCCTAGTTGTTATATTGTGCTCTCTTTATAGCAAAACATATAGATCATTAGTTAGAAAACTTTGGAAAAATTATATAGTTTAACATATTCTTCATACTTCATCTAGATCAATATGTACTAGAAGAAATGTTGATTTCCAAAGTTGTATGTGGATAAATTGGGACTTGAAAGGAAGAAATCACCTATTTGTAATTGTTCACATGTGCTATCTACGAATGAAAGTAAAAGTGATTATGATTTCTATGAAATGGTGTATAATTCAATCATAAAGGAGTTAAAAGGTAATATGCATGGGTTTTCAAGTGAATATAGAGCATTTATTAGATCAAATAATAATTCAAGATGGAGTTTTTATTTGGGAAAAAGTATATCCTTCTTTAGGCTATATGGATTCTCAGGGATACCCTATGAGATACCCATATGTGTGCCTAATTATCTCTTCAATTTAGAGTATGTGTGATAACAAGACTATGTGCATTAAAAACTCTTTAAGGGGCACAAAAAATCTATATTTTATAAGGTAAAAAATATATCTATGATAATTACTACTATGGTGAAAGAATGATATGAAGTAATAAGGAAACAATTGGAGAGTCTTGGGATGATGCTAGAGAAATACTATTGGGTATATGATCCATAAGTTTTCTTCAGTGTGCTACTTTAAAAAGGAATTAAAAACATATACATGCATAAGATCAATCCCAATATAGAAAGGGAAACAAATATTAGTGAAGAACAAGTATGACCAAGTTAAGTGCTCCTCATAGATATGAGCATGCACTTAAATAGTGAAAAAGTAACCCTTCTCCTTAGTTTACAATCTACAAGAAAGTAAGCATTAAAATAGATTATGACCTAAATATTTAAGTAAACCCTCACATCATAGACAATATCCAAAGGTAGAATTGATCACCACAGAAGATGTTGGTATGGAGAAAAAGAGGTGAGATAGACACTATAAAGTATGTAGTATCATAAGGTTCATTCTATGAAGAATTTTCAAGGGTGTGGTACATAAATTATGGAAAGAAGAAGAGAAATAGGTCTCTCATAGATGTCTCTCCTCATTCTCCTATAAAACTCACCAATACAACTTAAACTATATTGGTATTATTGGGTAGTGCGATGTCATAAGCGATGATTAGAGTTGCATTTGATGAACATGGTTCATTTTTGAAGAAAATGGTAACATAAAAGAAAGTTACAGGCCATTGAAATCTTAAGAAAAATGAGGTGTATAAGAAGGAGAAACAATCAAGGGCATTTAAAAGGGACTAAGCTTACGTGCTAAAGATGAAGCAACAAGAATGGAAGTTGATGCTCTAGAAGCATCAATTGCTTCCATGCTCTTCCCTCTTACTACGTTTATTTATCAATCACCCCCTTCTTCTCCTCTTATCATTATCTATCCTCCTAATTATCATCTCACTTCTTATACTCGCCTCGCTTCTTTTGTTACATACACTTTACCTCAAATAAGCATAATCCTAGTCAAAAGTGCTAGAATTTACATCTATTTTCAAAAATGAAGAGAAGTAATCCATCCACTCAAATCTTATATAGAAAGTGTAAAATGAAAAAAGAAGAAATAAAGATATAGAATATTAATGGGAGTCCTTATGCAACATAAATACTCACTATATATTATAAAAAAAGGTTCACAATTCTTTGATTCAATGGATGGAGAGGTTGGGGGCATTTATAGCAATACTAAATATTTCCAATTACATAATTAACCTAAGCTAACATAATAAGAGGGTTTTAGGATAATTACAAAATATAAGATATGTTTAACCATAACAAGGTTGATCATGGATTTATTATCTTACTTCTATTTTCCTTTGGAACATGCAAATAAGCATCATGACTAAAAACTCCAAGATGTTCAATAGAGGCTTTCTTCAGTCCATGTCTCATACAAGGTTTTATCAACAATTATCAATGTAGGTTATCGATTTACCAAGTAAAATGTAGTTTCCATAGCCTTTGGCTAGAATTCCTATGCTAACCTTGCATCGCTAATCATACTCACATTTTCCATCAATATCCTATTCATTCTTTCTATGAATCCATTCTATTGAGGACTATATGGAGTTGTCTTTTACCTTGCTAATTCACACTACTTATAAAAATAAAATTTATTGCTACATAACTCTTCTCCATTATCTATCCACAACATCTTTATCTTATTCTTAGTCTAGTTTTCTATAAGAACCTTAAACTCTTTGAATTTTTTAAATACCTTAGCTTTTTTTAAAAGGAAATTTATCCATGCATACCTTGAGAAATCATATATAAATGAAACATAGTACAATTTTTTTCAAAATGGAATAGGTGCAAGCACAAATAAATCACTGTGTATCAAATCCAAAATCCCTTTTGCTCTTGTATCACTAGATGGAAAATTTATCTGGTTCTATTTACCATATACACAATGTTCATAGAAATGAAAATCTAAGGAAAATTTAGAAATACATTCAACTATACCTTTGGTGTGGAAAGCTCAAAGACCATTTTCTCCAATATATTTCATTATTTGATGCCAAAGCATTTTATTCTCTATAGGAAGAGTAGGGGTTCTATCTATTTCATTTTCAAGAACAAAAAAACTATTACACCCATCAGTCATAATGATTCCCAATAGCTTGTATAATGTTCCAACCCAAAATCCTCTTTCCAAAACCATTGTTTCTCAAATAATTCTATAGGTATTCTTTTTAGATACTCTATAAACCTGCATCACTAATTCTACTCAAAGATATCAAGTTTTTGGCCAATCCTAAAATATGCAAAACACTAGGGAGGGTTTTAACCATCTTATATTTCAATAATGGTTTGATCCTTCCATATCCTATGATTATGGTTGTCGATTCATATCCTAGGAAGACATCACCTCTGTTATATTTTTCATATTCACAAAACCATTCTCTATGAGGAGTCATATGCAAAGAGTCCTTGAGTTGATCAACCACGTATCACGGTCTAAATATGTACTCAAAGATACCAAGTATACATATGTTCCTTCCTCTATGGAGGTATTTTCTAATGTAGAAGAAGCATCATCAAATCCCTTACTTTTATCAATATTCTTGGATCTACAATATTTCTTTAAAGCTTTATGATATTTATAGCATTTTCATATAATTTTTATAAGAGATTTAGATATCCCTCTTGACTTTGACCTATCCCTAGAGTTATGCTTATTTTTATCTTAGGAATGATCCCTTACAAACAAGGCATCCTTGGATGATCCCTCCATGGGTATCCACCTCATTTATTTTTATGAAAAGGATGCAACCACATATTCAAACCTTAAATTACTTATAGTAATACTCCCAATGGCCACAACTAGATTATCCCATGAATCTAGAAAATAACATAACAAAGTAATACACTTATCTTCTTTAGTCATTTTAATATCAATAGAAGCTAACCATTTTACCATAGTGTTAAACACATTGAGATGTTTTACCATATAATCCCCATCATTCCTTCAAATGAGATACAAATTCTTCGAAAGGAACAATTTGTTTACCAAGGACTTTGATTGATATAAAGCCCCTAAATTCTTCCATAACTCTTTAGCATTGTTTTCTCTAGAGATATTGATCAACATTTAATCTAGAAAGCACAACTAGATAGTACCCTTCACCTCCCTATCCAATTTATCCCAATCATATTGCAACATATACACATGTTTTTTTCCTAACACAACAACCCATTTATCTCTATACACAAGTAGATCTTCCATATTTAGCTTCCATAACTCAAAAATATTGTCATTAAAATTTCCAAGGCTATCCATTTTCCTTCACACTGGATTTACTTGCACAAAAATTCCACTCAAAAATAGGTTTATTGCAGATCCAAGATACCCTTGCTCTTCTCAGACCAAGCTAAATCCTAGCAACAAAGGCATCCTCCTAAATCCAATAACCACACTCTAATACGAAATGAAGAGATTTTCTTTATTAGGTAAAAGAAGAAGGGGTTTTGAAAGAATACTCAAACCTTTTACAACCAAGAAGCACAAGCTTCCAAGGAGAGACCAAAGAGAAACATAAAATGATGTCCCTCCAAAGGGGTTAATAAACCAAGCACAAACCAACTATGGGATACAAAATATAGGAAAAATATCTAAGAGATATGGGAGATCTAGGAGATATAGGAGATACAAATATCACCCAAGCATCCTTGAAAAGAATGGATTGAGAAAATTAAAAGGTAGGATCTGAAGCAAGAACTTCAACATACCATCCATGAAGAAAATAAAAAATTAAAATTGGAAAAATGTGCCAAAATAGAGACTTAAAAAAAGTCAAAGTTGCAATACCAAGCTGCCAATAATTTCCCATCTAGATTCAAAATTTGAAAATAGGCCAAAGACACCAAAGTTGGCTCTGCCATTTATTGAAACAACTAGAATAAAAGCCAACCCTAATAACAATAAGAAGAAGGAGAAAATAGACCAACATACAAATACAAATTGATAAAAACTTAAATCTAGAATCTTTCCCCCACCCAAGGCTGTGGGAGATTTTGACCAGTAGGAGGCTAAAATTAATTATTTTTCAAAATTATTCTTTTCTCCTTTCAAATTTGGATTTTTATATTGATTATGAATATTTGCTTTAGAATTATTTTGATAGTAACTTTACATTTTCTTCTAGTTTTGGGTCTGAGGAAGAAGAGCCTTTCCTTATTTTGGCCTTAGGGAACTCTTTTCTAGTTGTGAGAACCTAGGAATTAACTGTTTGTAGGTCTTGGACCTGATTTTCTTCTTTCTCAACAAAGGTAGATACATTATAATCTTGTTTCTTCCCTACCACTTCCAGGGTTGTGTGTGGGGAAATTGTAGCCCTTGAATCTTCTAATATCACACAAACTTCTTCCACAACTTTCAAGAAAATCTGATATTGGGACCCTTTAGTTTCTTGGAGATAATTTAGATCTTGAACAGGCTAAAAAAACATCCGCCTGACCTTCCTCAACTTCCTAAGCATTACCTTGATCCTATAAAAGCTCAAAAATAAAAACATTTTACTGATCTTCCTAAGCTTCTTGGGCATGATTGGGCTAAAAAATAGCTACCTAAGCTTCCTGAGCATTACCTTGATCCTACATAGAATTAGAAATAAAAAAATCAGCTTGACCTTCATGAGCATCTTGAGCATTACCTTGAGGAACCCTATCATGGATCTCCTCTTTATATTTTTCCTAGAGGGATACATAATAGAAGAATGCCCAATTTTATTATAGCTCGAGCATAAATTAGGTCTATTTTCGTAGACTATGGGTTGGCTCCAAGGATCAAGAAAAAAATAATGTAAATAGAACTTGGGAGATATTAAAAATTGGAAAAGACTGTTGGATGTGTCTCATCCTTTACTGAAGAAGTACTGTACAACATGTCACATCTTCGACTGCCCCACTATTTTTGGGCTCCTATTTTTTTGGAGATATTATTGGAGCTATTTTCGGAGGCATTGGTGGGATTCCCATGATTGGTGGGTATGGGTGGTTTTAGCCCATGGTATTATGCCCAAGATATTCTAATACCACATTGTGTTTTAGGGTTTTAAGAGTTTCCTTTATATTGGTTGTAATGTCCCATTACAGACAAGGTGAATAATAATAGAAAAGGAGGTGTGGCTCTTGTTTGCTGGATGTAGCCCATATTGGGTAAACCAGGATAAATATCTTGTGTTCTATGTGCATGATTTATTGTGAGTTGTTATTTTTCTTTTGAGTTATTTATTTCTGCATTATTATTCTGGAATAAGTTTGGGTAAAAATCTTCATATGGTATTAGAGCCGAATTATTAGCCATAGAGGGCCACCTTTATTGCTAGGATTTTAGTTCATTTGAAGAGGATATAGGGTTTCTAAGAGTTATAGAAAACCTATTTCGAAGTGGGAGTTTTACGTAGAAGGAGCTTGAAGAAAAATAATGTCAAATAATTCAAGGATAGAGATTGAGAAATTTTATGGAAAAAGTTTTGAGCTATGGAAGTTAAATATGGAGGATCTGCTCATGGACAAAGATCAGTGGTATGAAGATTGGGAAAAGTTGAATAAAAAAGTGAGAAGTTTAATTTGACTATGCCTTGCAGATTTAGTCTTAATAAATATTTTTGGAGAAGCTACTACAAAGGATCTCTAGGAGAATTTAGGGACTTTGTATCAGTCTAAGTCCCTAGTGAATAAATTATTCCTCCAAAAGAAATTGTATAATATAAGGATGAATGAAGGGGATTCAGTAGCATATCATCTTAATGCATTCAATACGATGGTAAGTCAACTTGCATTTGTTGATATTAAGTTGAGTGAGGAAGATAAATGTCTTAATTTTCTATGCTCTTTATCAGATTTGTGGGATAACTTAGTTGTAGCAATTGGTAGTACAACTTCATCACATTAAAGTTTGAAGATATTGTGGCATCTCTATTATCAAAGGATATGCAAAGAAAATTCATGGAGGGCACATCAAAGGATGCCCTAGCAGTAAGAGGGCATACCAAGGAAAAATATAAAACTAGATTTGGTGATAGATCTAAGTCTAGAGGTAGACCCAAGTCTCAAGGAAAGTTTGAGATAAAATGTTGGAAATGTGGTAAGCTTGGACACATGAAGAAGGACTGTAGATAAAAGAATATTGATTCTAGAAAGAGATCTGATGAATCTACTTCCACAAAGATAAATAAATATACTGATGAAGGAGGGGATGTATATCTAGCATCTTGCTCCACACATTCAGATAGAAATGATTGGTTGATTGATACTAGTGTCTCTTTTCATATGACTCCTCATAGGGGGTGGTTCAGTGAATATAAAAGATATGATGGAGGGGAGGTACTTTTGGGAGATGATTCACAACTTAGAATCATTGGTCGTGGAAGGGTGAAAATATTGTTGTAGGATTGTAGGGTTAAAACCTTCCGAGGTGTAATGCATATTCCTGGCCTTGCTAGAAATTTAATTTTTGTAATAAAAATGGTTGATGCAGTAGTAAACATTAGTTTCATTAAGGATTCATGCAAAATGGTTCATGGATCTATGGTGTTAGCAAGTGGAGTTCAGATTGGAACTTTGTATAAGTTATTGGGAAGCACTATGACAAATGAGTGCAATAACTCAACTATTCTTGAGGCTGAATCAGACAAAAGTTCAATGCTTTAGCATCAAAGAATGGGACATATTGGAGAAAAGGGATTGCGTATCCTATACATGAAAGGTATGGTCCAAGGTATCCCTAATTTCTCAATGGTTTTTTATTTATGTGAACATTGTATTTATGGAAAAAAAAATCATATTAGTTTCCCATCTGGTGCTGCAAGATCAAAAGGGGTATTAGATCTTATTTATAATGATATTTTTGGTCTTGTTCCTATTCCATCTCTTGGAAAATCATGGTACTATGCTTTTTTTGTTGATGATTTTTTAAGATATGCATGGATTTATTTTCTTAAAATTAAATATGAAGTGTTTGATAAGTTTAGAGAATTTAAAGCACTTGTTGAAAATCAAACTGAGAAAAATATTAAGGTGTTGAGGTCTAATAATGGAGGAGAGTATTGTTAAAATAAATTTGAGGATTTTTGTAAGCAATGTGGTATTGCAAGACAATAGAATACTCCATATACACCACAAAAAAATGGAGTTACTGAGAGATTGAATAGATCACTTATGGAAAAGGCAAGAAGTATGCTCAGTGGTGCTAGTCTGGCACATGAATTCTGGGCAAAGGCAGTGAGTGTGGCATGTTACTTGAGAAATCAATCTCCTACATAAACATTGCCAGATCAAACTCCATATGAATCATGGTTTGGTAAGAAACCCTCTCTTTCACATCTTAGAGTTTTTGGCTATGATACATACATGCATATTCCAAAGGAGAAAATAAGTAAGCTTGATAATAAGGTTGTTAAATGTATCTTTATTAGTTATAAATATTGTGTTAAAGGATATAAAATTTGGAATCCAGAAACTAAAATTATAGTTTACAGTAGATATGTGGTGTTTAGAGAAATGAAAAGTGATCATATGAATGAATTAACAGAAGAATGACCTAAAAAAGTGCAATTTTATCTCATGGAAGAAGGATCCTACTCATAAGAAGAAGAAGATGATGAACTAGAGGTTCATACACCTGTGGTAAGGAGACCAACATGAGAAAGAAGGCAACTTGATAGTTATAGTCCATATAATTTTCCTTCTTCCTTTGTTTTATATGTTACTGATGAAGATTCTAGAATAATTAGAGAAGCTGTTAATTCTAAAGAGGCAAATATTTGGGAAGCCATGAATGAGGAAGTGATGGCCTTGAAAAAGAACAAGATATGGGATATAGTAAAATTTCTTGGTGGGAGAAAATCAATAGGTAGCAAATGGATCTTCAAGAAGAAGCAATATATTGAAGGTAAAGTGGAGAAATATAAATATCGTTTTGTTGCTAAAGGCTATTCTCAGGTAGAGGGAATTGATTATGGTGAAGTATTTTATCCTATTGCAAAGCTAACCTCAATAAGATTTCTTTTATCTGTGGTTGCTACATTTGATCTTGAAATAAAGCAAATGGATCTAAAAACTGTATTCCTTCATGGACATTTGGAGGAAGAAATCTATATGAGACATCTTGAAGGATTCATTGCTAAAGGAAAGGAGGATTTTTCATGTAAGTTAAGGAAATATTTGTACGAACTAAAACAATCACCTAGAATGTGGTATCAAAAATTTGATACTTATGTTTTAGGACTTGATTTTTTTTGTAGTAATGCTGATAATTGTGTATACTCAAAGAAAATTGGTAATGAAATTGTCATTATAGTTATGTATGTTGATGATATGTTACTAATTGGAAATGATAAAGAAATGATCAGGGAAGTGAAGTCTCAATTAGCATCATAGTTTGACATGAAAGATCTTGGCCTTGCAAATTTTATTTTGGGATGCAAATAAATAGAGATTGTTCAAACAAAAAGCTATGGCTAAATCAGAAGAAGTATGTTGAGACAATATTGAAGAGATTCAGTATGCAATATTGCAAACCAGTGAAGGTACCTATTCCTTTGGGGGAAAAATTGTCTGTTGAACAATGTCCAAAAATAGAAGAAGAGGTAGAAGAAATATCCCATGTTCCTTATGCAAATACTGTAGGGAGTTTAATGTATGCCATGGTATGTACTAGACCAGATATTACCCATGTAGTGGGAGTTTTGAGCAGATACATGTCTAAACCTAGTAAAGAGCATTGGACTACTGTAAAAATGGTTTTTAGATATTTGTGTGGTACATCTAATTTTTTAATCTGTTATGAAGGTGCAGGTAACAAAAATAGATCCTTGGATATAGAAGGTTTTGTTGATGTAAATTGGGTTGGAGATCTTGACAATAAAAGATCTACTAGTGCTTATGTATTCAACTTGTTTGGAGGGGCTATTAGTTGTATGAGCAAAAAATAAATTGTTGTTGCTCTTTCAACCATTGAAGATGAATACATGGCAACCACTGATGCAAGTAAGGAAGCAATATGGCTACAAAGACATTGTGATGAGATTGGGTTCTTTCAAGGAGCTGTAAAGATAAACTATGATAGTCAAAGTGCTATATTTTTGGCAAAGAACCCAACTTACCATTCAAGAACAAAGAACATTGATACAAAGTACCACTTCAGTAAGGACATGAATGAAAAAAATAAAGTGTTGCTGGAAAAAGTGGATACCAAGGAAAATGTTGCAAATGCTTTAACTAAGGCAGTTAGTACAAAAAAGTTCATGTTTTGTACAATTGAAATGGGTCTGGCTAGACTGAGTGTTGGAACTAACATTGATTACAACCTTTATGTAAAGTATTCAACAAGTGGAAAAATGTTGGACGTGTCTCATCCTTTGCAAAGGAAGTACTATACGGGGGTCTGGGGGCAACGCCCCAGAAAAATTTTTGGGCTCCTATTTTTTTGAAGATATTATCGAAGCTATTTTCAGAGGTGTTGGTGGGATTCCCATGATTGGTGGGTATGGGTGGTTTTATCCCATGGTATTGTACCCATGATATTCTAATACCACATTGTGGTTTAGGGTTGTAAGAGTTTCCTTTATATTGATTGTAATATCCCATTACGGGCAAGGTGAATAATAATAGAAAATGAGGTGTGGCTCTTGTTTTTTTAATGTACCCCATATTGGGTGAACCAAGATAAATATCTTGTGTTCTATGTGTATGATTTATTGTAAGTTTTTATTTTTCTTCTGAGTTATTTATAGTTACATTATTATTCTGGAATAAGTTTGGGTACAACTTTTCAAAGACACACATCCTTGCAAAGATCATCCTCAACTTTGATCTTATAATATAATCTATCATAATGATGCCTACAATAGCTTGGTAATACCTCTTAGGATATCTTCATGCCACACATAAGAGGGGAGACCATGGAGTCTAACCCATAGTGGCACCGAGTTAGTTTCCAGCCTAGCTGAATTAAAATTAGTTCCACATTTCCTAAGGAAAATATTTCTCTTACCATAAAACCATGGCCCTCCACCCAAGATATACCTCATGTCCTCCCTATAGCTAAGCTTAATGAGAAAGAATAAATTTTAGAGAGAAAAAATATCCATGAGATCTTGTGGTCTCTACCTCAAAAATCTCATCTTCTGATGGAGTCCAAGTTTAGACGAACCCCTGAAGGATTCAGAACCACTGAACATAAGAGTGTGCACTTAGATTTTATTGATAAACCAAAGGATACACACCATGGGAACTACCCCTCAAATTACTAGAGTTGCCACACTCTACCTTTTTAGGAACTCCATCCCCAAGGGTAACCAATTTTGAACTTCTAGGTAAGGAATCTAGACTAGATTTGTGGTCAACCAGGGCTTCACTTGAAACCTTAGAGGGCTCCACTACTGTCTAATCAAGGATCCCATTTCTAGGGGGAACTAGATCCTTGAATCCATGAAAATACACCTCAAGGATCTCCAGCAAGATGTACCCAAATACAACTCCTGGTATCTCCAATGAGGTATGCTCTGTAACTTCAACTTTCAATGGGGTCAGATACTCCCCAATGCCATTTGACCCCAGACTCTTCAAAAAATTAGATTAAGGAATAAAATTTCAAACCTTAAATAGGGGAGCACCTCTACCACCTAGGAATCTCACCCTTCCTCTTCCTCCAGATCTTCCTCTCCTTCTCAAAAACCTTGCATCTCCTTGATCCATCTTACTCAAAGGATAAGTAATCATGAATCAAATAGCTTCAACACCTTTAGAGTTAAATAATCCTCTAGACATAAGCTTCTCTAATGAAATGATTCTAACTACATAAGAGATTGATAACTCTATTCTAAAGATACTAATGCAAACATAATCATAAAATAGAAGTAAAAATAGCTTGTATTAACAATAAACATGAATATTTATCCTAGAAATCCTTGACCATGAAAAATAATAAAATCTTAGAGCTGCACCTCTTTATTTATATTATTATATGTAATTTTAACAAAGTAGTTACAATATATATGTATCCCATAGCACAAAAAAATCCTAAACCACCAAGTGACATTATAATACAATGGGTAGAAATCCATAGGCTAAAACCACCCATGCCCAATAATTAAGGAGATCACCCCAAAAATAACCCCACATATTGTGCTGAGGTGTACACTTATTATTATTACTATTATCACTATAAAGGATACAACACATCCAACCCTAAATCCCACCAATCACTTTATACCCATGTACAAAATGTTAAGATTCATCCATGAGATTTGAACCTTGGTTGAGGATAAGAATATTTCATTTTACTATAAACCTCATAACCTTATAGACATTTTATTGGGTTGTATTTTATTATATGGATTAAAAATTAGCTATAATATTAAACTTAACTAATTATTATATTTTAAATATATTTTTTATTATATTTTATTTGTAAATAATAAAATATCTTTGTTTTGTTGTTAGGAGACCTTATAAAATCTATAGAAAATAAAATTGTCAAGAATAGATTCCATAATATTTTTTCATAGATTTTAATTGCAATTCGCTTCAACATTATTGTCACATTATTCCATATGTCTTTTTTAAAAGCAAATTTTACCATAACTATCCATTCTTTTAGATGGTAAACCTAATTATTTGAATAAGATATCATATCATTGTGTTATAACAAGTACTTTTGCAATAAGTGTTGTTAAGTAAGATAGTAAGTATCTTATAATACCCAAGATTTTACTAGTAGAGTAATAAAAAATGATCTTGACCAATAAAAAAAATGACATTCTTGACTAATAATTTTCCATTTCTTTATTTTAATTATAATATGATATGAACTTAGTTTAAATTGAGTATTTTTACATAGAGAAATTGCATTGAAACATCTCCTTGAAGTGATTTTATTTTATTTATATGATAAATGCATTGATCTCACATTTATAAAATCTCACTAACATATTGTCATAACACTTTTTTATAATTCCTAACTTCTTATAAAACTTTAGATAAATTATTGTCATCAATTCTCCATTTTTATCCATAAATTATGTCACCTTGATATCAATTTGTATAATAAGATATAACACATATACATATTGTGTGTGTTTCCAATTGGCATTAAAGTTTTTGCATCTGATGATAACATTATTATTTATACTAATATATAGTATGGGTTCCACTTGTATCACCTCATGACCACAAATTAATCTTACAATAAGTTGACAATCAAGCATGTATCACTATATAAGATTTGAACTTGATTCTCCTTGACATGTGAAGAATATTATTAGTTGAGCTAATGTCATTTGATTTTGAACGTTAACTTATAATGTTCTTAATAAAGTGTTTTTTAGTACTTGAATTATTACTACATAAAACTACTGTTTATATTTTTATTATTAGAGAAACTTAATTTTAAATTTCACAATTGGATTCATGTAAATTTAGCATGCATAACAAGATCAAATATTCCATCACAATATATTTAAGAAGAGATTAACTCTATTTTATTGTCCTTAGATATCAAATTTTTGTTTGTATCTGAAAATTCAATTATTATTTACTTTATTTTATTTTTAAAGAAGATGAAGTACAACTAGGGCACAATTGTTAGAAAATTATCCTTATTCTCACAAGTAAATCAATCTCCAAGATCAAATAATATCTCAATACCATACAATACTCAATCCTCAACAATGAACAATAAACTCACTAAATTTTATTGAAATTGCATCTACTATAAGCAATGTATAAATGCAATGCTCCTTCGATAATATTACAGAGCTTTATATTCAATATATACATACATGAGACTCTTAATATTCACATGACTATTGACCTTTATACTTACATAAAATATTCATCTCCTTATTCTCATGGGAGATCCAACTCTTCACATTTATTTCTTATACAAAAATAAATCTCACATATTATATAAAGACAAAGTCTCTTATGATTGCACATTAATAATCACTTTTAAACATGAAACTTCACTCACATAACTCATATTTACTAACATGACACCTCTCGCACATAACTCCTTATTTATTTACATGACACATACTATAAACTCAAATATTAAACACACCCTAATCTAAATTATTTACAAGGTCTTTGCATTAATATTGCAAGGTCCCAAATAATGTAATACGTCCAAAACCCCCTGTATTATATTATTTGGCATGAAGGCCTTTTGCCTTCAATTTTTTAAATGCATTATTTCTTGTTCTGATATTGGTATTGATTTAGGTCCAGGTTTTGACTTTGACCCTATGAGTTATCACTTGTTCTTTTGAAGAAGTCATCAAAGAATATATTTTCCATTTTTTGATGTCTTATTATGTTCCTTTGCCATAAGATTTTTGTGTTCAATAAAATACCTTTTTTGATAATGTTCTTTTGGCAAAAGTTGATCCAAATATTTTTGTGCAAGTTCTATCACATCCAAGGAAAATATGCCACTTTTGTAGGATCCCATGGCTTCAATTTTATTTAGTATTTTAATAAGACATCTCTTATTGCCATTGATGGTTTCAAATTATATGGATCTTCCTTTTGTAATGCACCTTTTCTACTCATGCCAGTATTTTCCTTTAAATCCTTAACACAAAGCTGAATTGAGATAATAAATTCAATACCAAGTATAATATAATTGTGATCCATAGAATATTACTAAAAACAACATTCATTTTAATAACAAAAACATACATGCATGAAACATAAGAACAATAATTGTAATAATTCATAATGAGAAACGTTACTATCATAGGACGCTTCAAGGGAGGCAACTTCTTTACAAAGTATGAAAATTATTATCTAACCCATGAGAGTCACATCCTTCTCATTTTATAATATTTACAAGAATATTTCTTGACATCTTATGACAATATTCTATGACATCCTGCTATGATAGTATTCTATAACAATATTCCTAACTTACCTAATTTATGATAGTTACATTCATAATACTGATGGTTACATTCATAATTCTATGACAACAAAAATATTCTATGACAACACACTCTCCTAACTTAACACATGGTCCATTTCTAACTAAATACATGGTCCACCTTATTACAATAACATATATCCCAATGTATTATAAGTGTCGGGTATGTAACATGCCACCCCCTTAAAGAAGCTTTGTCCTCAAAGCTAAAATATGGGAAAATATTGTTGAAATTCATATAATGGCTCCCATGTGGCATATTTTGGTGTAATAATTACCACTACACCAACATCTCAATGATATACCATGAGTGAATATGTTGAGTTCGACGATCCAAAATGGTTGTAGGTTGCAAAAGAATGGATCCCTCTTCATCCAATTCAAGAAGGCTAGTTTGTAATTGAGTATGTGTGTCTACCACCTTATTCAAGCAAGAGACATGGAACATCAGGTGAATCTTGGATGTGGTTGGAAATTCCAATTTGTAAGCAACATCCCCTATCTGATGCAGTATCTTGTAGGGCCCATAAAAATTATATGTAAGCTTATGTCAACCCTTTTGTTTGATGGATAATTGTTTATAAGGTTGAAGACAAAGGAAAATCATGTTGCCTTCTGTAAAATCCCTCTCAGTTTTATGTTTGTTTACTTGTTGTTTCATGCAATTTTTGGTGGTGATCAAATTTTTCTTAAGAGTTGCTAAGACTTCCAACTTGTGACTAAAGACTATGTCCATTGTGTCTACCTTTGAATTTCTTGGAAAGTAAGATGTGAGTGTTGGGGATGGTTGAACATACATAACTTCATATGGTGTCATCCTTGTGGTAGTATAAAAAGTGATATTAACCACCATTCAGCTAAGGGAATCCATTGAATGCACTTGGATTGATTAACTAAAAAAAAACAACAGAGATAGGTCTTACGGAATTTATTTACCACCTTTGTATGGTCACATGCCTAGGGGTGATATGATGTGCTTATTTTCAACCGAGTCCCTTGACTATGATGTACCTCCTCCCATAATTTACTAGTGAATATTTTATCATGGTCATGGACAATGGAATGTGGGCTCCCATGGAGTCATAATAATTGATCCAAAAAAAATTATGCTATTATCTTAGAAGTATAAGGATGACTAAGGGACAAAAAATGAATATATTTTATCAATAAGTCCATGATCACCATTATGACTAGTTTACCTTCTGAGAGAGGAAGACCTTCAATGAATTCCATGGAAATATATATCCATAAAGACTTTAGAATATGTAAAGGTTGAAGTAATCCTGATGTACTAACTATTTCCTCCTTTTGGTTCTAACAAGTGTCACAACTATCCACAAACTACTTGATATCTAATTTTAACCCTGGCCAATAGAAACTATGCTTTACCTATTCATAGGTTCATAAGAAACCTATGTGTCCCCCTATCAGAGAGGAATGGAGCTCTTGGAGAATCTAAGATTTAAGTTTGGAGGAAGGTGGAACAAAAATCCAATGCTTATAATATAGCTCCCCTTATTTCTAGGAATAATTGGAATGGTTCCTTGCTAATGTCTATAAATATTGAATAATATTGGCAAGTGTGGTGCCTATATACCATTCTAACTTAAGCATATCTAACCAATCAACCTTAATGATGGATACTGCATATAGGATGTCCTATGTTTTAGTCAACCTAAAAAGAGCATCAACAACAATATTTTCCTTCCTTTTGCGATAAACTATCTTGTAGTCATATCCCAAGAACTTAGTGATCCATTTTTGTTGCTCAAGGGAATAAATTCTCTAATCCAAGAGATACGTAAGGTTGTGATAATTAGTCTTGACGCTGAAATATTTCTCCAATAAGTATGGTCGCTAATGGAGGATGATAAAGATGATGGCAATCATCTCCTTCTCATAAGTTGATTTGGCAAGGTTTTTCCTGAGAGGGCCTTAGTTATGAAAGAAAGTGGCTAACCTTCTTGCATAAGTACTGACTCCAATCCAACTCCTAAGACATCACTTTCAATGACAAATATTTTGGATAAATTTGATATAACCAGGATTGTTGTATGACACATGGCATCCTTCAAAGTCAAAATATATTAATTAATTGCATTATTCCATGTGAAAACATCCTTATTAAGAATATATATTAAAGGAGCTACTATATTTCCATAGTACTTGACAAAATTATAGGAATATCCAATAAGGCCACAAAATCGCTGAAGGCTATTTAATATTTTGGGCTTGGGCCACTCCTTCATTGCCTCAATTTTACTTGGATCTACTTGGAAACCATCTCATCCCATGATATGCACCAAATATTATACTTTAGTTTCCCTAAAGGTGTATTTATATTGCTTGACATACAACTAGTTGTGCTACATGATCTTCAAAACCTTATCGATATGTTGTAGGTGATATTCCCATGTTTTGTTGTATATTAGTATGTCATCAAAAAATACCAATGCAATTTTTTGAAGATAGGGTTTTAAAACACAATTCATAAATCCTTAGAAAGTTTATGGTGCATTGGTGAGGCCAAAAGGCATGACCAGGAACTCATAATGATCCTCATGGGTCCTGAAAGTTATTTTAGGAATGTCATCCTTGTGAAACCAAATTTGGTGATATCCCAATATGAGGTCCAAATTGGTGAAATACCGAGCACCATGCAACTCATTCAACAAGTCATCAATTACTGGAATGGGAAACTTATCCTTGATGGTGATATGATTGAGTTCACAAAAGTATACACACATTTTCCATGATCCATCCTTCTTTAAGAGTAGTAAGAATGGAGCTAAAAATGAGCTTGTTCTTGAATAGATGAATCCCGCATCTGGTAATTCCTTTACTAATTTCTTAATCTCATTATTTTGGTGTTAGGGGCACCTATATGGCCAAATTTTTGGAATTTAATCCAGAAATTAAATTGATCATTTGATCTTTCTACCGATTGGATGGTGTTTTTTTAGGTTCAAGGAAGTCCTATTGGTTATTAATTAGGGCCAATGATAATTTTGAGGACACCTACTCATACTAAATAACACATAATTTCATCTAACAAAATATTCCTCTAACTGGTCGATGGCCCTTTTTAATTAGTTATTGCATCTGGTGGGACGTTACAAGCTTAGGGTTGCTAGTTTTCACACCATAGATGGCATGGGTTCTATTTATAATAATGAACTACATACAAAGTTTTGAAAACTTCTAGGACATCATTATAAATGTTCATAACCAGGGGCACCCCAATACCATATTTACTCCATCCAATGGGATTGCATAGAGATTAATATAACAATTATAGTCACCAATATAGAAGAGCATTATGATAATTCTCAGTACAAATCATGATTCCCCCATTGTAAATTTTCAACTTGCATTCATTCATGACCATAAATGAAGCAAAATACTCAATTTTCCATAGTTGGATCAATAAAATTGTTAGTGCTACTAGATTCCAATAGGATCAAAATATTATACTCTTCGAAAAATCCTTGGGCTATCATACACTATGGGGTGGATATTCTTGTGATGGCATTCATAGAAAAAATAGGAATTTATTCTTCCTAACTGCTTTTTGTAGGTTCTACACCCACTAAATCTAGGTGTTCTTCTAATAAATCCATAAAGTCTTCCCCCGTGTCAATAGAAGAATCTAAAATATTGCTCATATCTAAGAGGTAGAGGCATTGGGTTTTGCATTTGTGTCCCATGGCTCCTTTTTATCACAATTTTAGCAAATTCCCTTGGATATACAATTTGGAATCTCCTCAAGTGTTAACCTCTTAACCACTATAGCTTTTGAAACATTGTTATTAGTGGATGCAAAAGTTTTATTTTGAAATGTAGGGGGTCTAGAAGCCTTTCTTTGAGCATTCCATTTATTCTCTATAAGTTTGGCTAGCCCCATGATCATCATAAGAGTGGTTGGCTTAAGTATTTTCACCTTAGTCCTTATCTCTTCCTTAAGGCCACTAATAAATTAGCTCTTAAAAAATTCATCAGGAAGGGTTTCGGTTCTATTAGCCAACTTATCAAAAGCAATGATATAATCAGGCACCATTCTTGTTTGTCTCAACTTAGTGAATGCTTCAATAAAGTCTTCAAACTTAAATGGCCCAAACCAAGGAGTTCTCTCTTGAATGGTGTTCAACCAATATTGAGTATTTATTTTCTCAACCATTGGTACCAATGCAATGCTTCCAAATAAAAATGAAATGTAGCTATTATATTCCTATGGTCAAAGAGAGTTTCATGTAGCTCATACCTTGGTTAGCCTTAATCAACCAACTCTGTGGCTCTACTCCATCAAACCTTGGAAATATGTTTTAAGGAGTCATGGAGTCATGCCTCTATTGTTTGAATACCATTGAGTGTTCTCTTCATTAAAGACCATCGAATAGTCAAGGCGATCAACAATTTTCCCTCTGAGCATCTAGACTGTTCTTAGTAGATCCATTAAAATTTAGATTTCTAATCTTGAACACCTTAATATCCTGACTCATATGATCATAATTATGTTGTAAGTATGCTATAATTGTTACAAGAGAAGATAATTGATCCTTAAGATCCATGATGACATCCAATTTGGAAATTTGCTCCTCCATCTTGTTCATTCTAGACTCCATTGCTTGATAACAAGTCTCCAAGGTTATTTACTAAAATTAGAAATGTTATTTTTAATAGTTACTATTTTTAGTAAGGGTCCCAAAAAGGTGTATGGGTGCTATATACCAATATGATTAGTTCAATGAGATGATCATAATGGGCTATATCCCAAAATAATAATTTTTTGGCAACTAGACTACAATTTTTAGTAAGGGTCTGAAAAAGTGTTTGGGTGTTATATATCAAAATGATCAGCTCAATGGGAGAATTGAAATGAGCTATATCCCAAAATGAAAATTTTTGGTAAGCTATATGCTTTTTGTGTAGGGGTTTTTAGGTTGCATATATGCTCCCTAACTCTGAATTTCATTTTTTTGTCTTGTAAGATCTACTGATATGGTTAGCAAGGAAGGGATGGATTCTAGGTTAGAGTTTGTTAATATCAATAGCCATAAATTATACCATAGCAATAAACAATAGTGCTCAGACCAATATTTCAGGCCACTACTCAAGGAGGATTCCAAACATACCCTTGAGTCCACTTTTTGCCTCTTTGACAGTACAAGAGGATAATACTATCGAGTGTTGTGCTCGATGCACTATGTATTTTACAAGGCCAAATGGTTTCCTATATATGAAGGTTTGAATAGGGTTTCCTATAGTCTCTTGATATACCTAAAGATACATGGGAGCTTAACTCCATGTACGAGTGTTGTCTGAGGCCTAGGTATTGAAGCTTGATCGCCCCTCACTTCACTAGATGCTTTATGGGAAATATAGCTTAGTCAATAATGATAACTCCTCTGTATTATTTTAAAATAACCAAAACACTATTTCTAACCTACAAAACTAGGATAAATAAATAAAAAATTCAAAGCAAAAGCTTACCAAGCCCTGAAAATGGCTTTGATACCACTTGCAATGCACCTCTTCTACTTGTGCCAATATTTCCCTTCAAATCCTTAACACAGAGCTAAATTGAGATAAGAAATTCAATGCCAAGGATAATATAACCATGATTCACAAAATATTAATGAAAGCAACATTCATTTTGATAACAAAAATATACATGCATGAAACATAAGAACAATAATTGTAGGAATTCAAAATAAGAAATGTTACTATCATAGGACTCTTCAAGGGGGAAACCTCCTTACAAAATATTCAAATTATTCTCTAACCCATGAGAGTTACATCCTTCTCATTTTATAATATTTACAAGAATATTTCTTAACATCTTATGAAAATATTCTATGACATCTTGCTATGAAAATATTTCTAACTTACCTAATTTATGACAATTACATTTAGAATATCAGTGGTTACATTCATAATTGGCAGTTCCATTCATAATTCTATGATAACAAAGAGATTCTATGACAAAACAAGATTCTATGACAAGGCACTGTCCTAACTTAACACATGGCCTATTTTTAACTAAATACATAGTCCACCTTATTACAATAACATATACCCCAAAATATTACAAGTGTTGGGCATGTAACAACTTTATCCATTAATTGTGATACTAAAATTAGATTATTTGTTATACCAAGAACATAAACCATATTTTCTAATGTACATTATGAATACGATAGAATAAGTGTGACATTCCTTGATTCTTGTACTTAATAAATTTTTATCATCCACTATATTCATTGATACTTTATTTTAATTGAATGGATTCAAACTAATATAGATTGATTGTCATGTGATGGCTAGCTCCTGAATCGATATACCAAGAATTATATTCATATTTAATTTTTGGTTCTATTTGAAGGTTTGGTGTTTTATTATATAGTAGAATATGTTTGTGACAATATCTTCTCTTTCTTTGAAAGTCTTTCTTCATGATATTTATCTATTTGAACATATGTGACCCTATAAAATACCTCTTTAAAGAATTCGTTTTTTGTTATTTCAATCAATTCCTTTTGTTCACACAAATTCCTTCAAAGTTCTTCAATTTTAATTTCCTTTGTTGTGTAATTTCTTATTACTCCCAAGTTAAAAAATCTCCCTTCAATTAATTTCTTCAAATTCTCTTCAACTAGTTTTATTCAATTTTCTTCAATATTTAATTTAACATTCTTCAATCTTTTAAATATTTGTAGAAATCCTTATATCTCCAAATTTAATTATTCTTCAATTATCTTCAATAATTAAATTTCTTTCTTCAATTTTTTGCTTCACTTAAATTTTTAATCTTCAATTTTTTTCTTCTCCAAATTTCCTTCAATTTTCTTCAATTTAATATTCTTTATTTCTTCAATCTTTCATTCTTTTTAATTTTCTTCAATTTTTAATCTTCATTTTTCAATATTTAATATTTTTCTTTTCTTCAATTTCAAATTTTAATTTCTTTTCATAAATTCAATCATTCATTTCTTTCTCAATAATATTATTCTTCAATTTTTCATTATTTATCTTCTTATAACTCCCTTAATTTATTATTTTTTAATTTTAATATTCACTTTCAATTATTAATTCTCTTATTTTAAATTCTTAAATTCTTCTTATAACTCCGATATTAATAATCTCACTTCAATATCTTTTTTATTCACATATAATTTTTTCTAATTCTCCAATTTAATCACTTTTGAAATTAAATCCCTCCTTTTAAAAACCTTTATAATCCTTTCAACTTCAATTAATTGCACGTGTAGTCAAATAATTAAGCTAGAAATGTTTGTAATACCTTAGAGGTTTCATGCTAATTCCACTTCTAACACTGTTTTCTCTATATGTAATGCTATTTGGTGTGCACACATTTTAGATATACCTATATCTACAATTCTCAAGCATTAAGTGTCCTCTCCTCTACACTCTCAAATGTTCTCTGAATTAGCCTCCAAACGTTAGTGTTTCTTGAACTTTCCTCTCGAGTGTGGACCAACGATTTCTCTCCAAACTAATGCTATCTCAAATATTTTCTTCTTGGATGTTGACCAACAATTTCTCTTTGTTCTTTAGACATTTTCCCCTTTCAAAAATTTTTACTCTTTGCTTTCGACCTTTGTCTCTTTTAGGCTCATGAATGAAAACTTTCTTTAGTCTCAAGCAAAGTGCCTTCTCTAGTATTACACAAAATTGCCTTCCATACAATATGGTGCTCAATAGACTTACATAAATATGGCTTTCAAAATGTTGCTCTCACCCAAAAACCTCACCTCATAATCCAAAATTCTCTATCCTAGACATCAAAAAAATGTGGGTCTTCCTTCTACAAGGATTGACTTTGGTCTTCTCAATTGTTATCTATCTTAGATAATCTACTATCTCTCTCAACATATACTAAAAGTTGCTCTTACTAAGCATACACATGGTAGATATGATATCATTATTAGCAAATTATTCTTATTCTAATAAATAAATAAATATCCAAGATCAAATAATATCTCAAGATCATACAATAATCAATCCTCAACAATGAACAACAAACTCAACGATTTTTTTTAAAGTACATCTACTATAAGCAATGTATAAATGCAATGTTTCTTTGATACATATTACAAAGCTTTATCTTCAATATATACATACATGAGACTCTTCATATTCACATGAATCTTGACATTTACATTTACATAAAATCTTCATCCAATCATTCTCATGGGAGATTCAACTCTTCACATTTCTCCCTCATATAAAAATAAATCTCATATATTACATAAAGATAAAGTATCTCATGTTTGCACATAAATCCTCACTTCTAAACATGACAATTCACTCACATAACTCACACTTACTATCATGACACCTCTCACACAACTTCTCACTTATTTACATGACACATAACTCACACTTTAATAGCAACACATACTATAGACTCAAATATTAAACATACCTTAATATAAATTATTTACAAGGTCCTTGCATTAATATTTCAAGGTACCAAATAATTTAATATCCCCAACAACAATTAGGGACCACCCTCCCCATGTTTCGAAGGTGGATATTTAGAATGAGATTCCAGCGACATACCCATGTGGTGTCGTGGCAATGACTATTTTACTTTAACTTTCATATCACTATAAAATTTATGTGATGCTACTATATTTGTGAGCTATTTTTAACTTCATCAATAGTATAACCTTATTTGCATCATTAAGGTAATAATAATTATACCCTTTGATGTACATTTTCTTCTCGTTCTTTATAATCTACTTTTCTAATTCATATATAAGTAAACCAAATTAGTTTATTTCATTTTAATTGAAGATTTAGGTTAAACTCTATATATTAAAAAATGATATTTAAAGTATTATACTAATTATTATTTGATAATAAAATAATAATTATATTTGTTTTAATTACATGTAATTATGTAATAATATCTTTAAAAATCATACTATTTATTGTTCTAAACATAAATTAGCTATAGTAAATTTTACATTGATGTGATAGATGTGTATATACAAACATAAAGCAAGAATGGAGAGTTGTATGGTTATAAGTAATTTTTTAGCTACCCATAATTCCTGACTTAACTAAATATTACACCATGATGAAATAATATTCATAAATTTCCCCTTATGACATCAATTCTCAATGAAAGTATATACAAGAAAATCTCTAAAACATTTAAATTTATATGTGTAAAAGACTTCATAAAAATATCTACATATTGATCTATAGTTAGAAACATTGAAGCTATATGTTTCATTATTGAACATGTTCATGAATGTAATATCATTGAAATTTCATATGCTTTTTATACTCAAGAGAAATCAAATTGCAAATAAGTTTTAGAATTCCTTGGTTATCAATATTAGGATCATGTAATGAATTGTTACACCAAAACTTCGAGGCGTTAGTGAAATTTGAATATACTAGGATCATAACATCCCACCATGATATACAACCTAGAATATAGGCTAGCAGACCTATTTGTCACCCTCTCTATGACTCGAACCCATGTGGTTGCTCTGATACCAAAGATAACAAACCATTACACCAAAACCTTGAGGTATTAGTGAAATCTGAATACACTAGGATCATAACAAATCATTGGTTGCTTTTGTGGAATGCCCATTCTTGAAAAAATATGATGTAACAATATCATATTATAGATAAATCCTACTACAATATGATATTATACCTTGATAAATGATTGAGCAACAACATGTTGCTTCTTCCCCAAGATTATGCCAAAATCATGTCATGATCTTGTAACAACATAAAGCTTTCAAGCATCCTAGGTTCTCAAGTACCTCAAAATCTCAAGTATTCAAGATATCAAGACTTCTCAAGCAATAAGAAACTTCCAATCAAGCTTCCTCAACACAAGGGGATCTCAATCTTGGCATATTGGAGCTACAAGTTTGCTTGGATTGTGCTCTTTTCCCATTTTAACTCTTGTTATTATCTCTATTTTGTAGCTCTAATATTTAAATAATTGCACACTAACATTTGGTTTTGACCATTATACTTACATCTATTTTTCATCTTCTATTTTTATGTCATTAGCTTACATATTTCACAACTAATATTTTTGTCACACTACATATATTAGGGACCCTACACTCTTTGGTTAGGAACCCTCATTGTATCATTCATAAGATTATAAATTTGTCATATAAGCATTAACCTACTACATATATAAGTGAAAGTAGTATCAAATTATGTCTTGTGGCACTATTGCTATCTATTTTAGTTATAGTCATAGAACACAAAAGTGTTGTTAGTCAACAAAAGCATCGGTAGTGCTATCGCTCATCCAGTGGTACTTCTACCATTGAGTACAACATCATTATTTCATCACTTTACAACTTTTATCTTATATCTAAATAGGGTTCTAATATTGGTAAAAGAAGCCAGATACACTTCTCCAACATAGGTAGATCCCTTTGTTGCTGATCCATAGCTTTTTATATATTTTCTATTATGAATAAAAGTTCCATGAGGAAGCAATAGCACCAGAAATACTTTTACTAGACCACCAAAACTTCTACCAATAACACCTTCATAGGACTAAAAAATTTTTGCCTTTGTGGAAAACAATAGGTTTTTTATAATATAATCTCTTCACTTTATCATTTAAATATTAGGATTCTCTATTTATTGCTATGTATTTGTTTATTCTTTTGTATTTTTATTTATTCATCAAGAATAAAAGGGAAATGAAAGAAACTAGTTTGCATTAATTGTTAAGGGACCATATTTAATATTATTATCATTTAAAGCAAAATCAATTGTAGTTGCATAGGCTTGTTCACTACATTAACCCTAAAACCTTGCTCTTAAAAATAAGAAATTGTCTTTCTTTTATTATTAAAATCAAAAGGTATTTTAGTTATTAGGTCTTTTTTGTTGCATTGCATGATGCAATTGTGGCTAACTAGAACTAGATTAATGTTAAGCTTTGTCAAGAAAATCTTAGAATAAATGTAGGCATTCTCTAACTAATCCACTAAAACCTAGTCATTAAGGTCACAAAATATCCCTATACTTGAGGTGATGAAGGAGAGGGAAGCATCACAAATAATTCCCTTGTGATTCTCCATTCTTATTCTCACATTAGTAAAGGAAGCCCCTTGGGACCATCATGGGTCCCAAGATTTTCTTGACGAAGTTAAACCTTAATCAAAACTAAAATTTACCAAACTATAATCAAGACCATTAATCTTGTTTGTAGATTTAGATCATATTAAATTTAGATAACAAGAACATAACCAATTTCTAGTCCTCCTAAGGATATTTATGTTCCTTTCAGTAATTATCATATAAGCTACTAGGCTATATTAGGTGTATGGAAAACCTATCTCCAACCCCATATATAAAGTCTTATGCATACTTATGCCTAGAAAGGAGTATACTACAATGGGTTTGAGTGAGTCAAGTGGAGGTATACTATTACCCCTCACATCCCATCTTGGCCATGTATCTAGGAGATAATTTCCATGTATCATTGTCATCCCATGTATTGGATTTCTATTATATACAAATGGGTATGTTGAGAGAAGTTAGATATATCAGGACCTTATGCATATAAGGGGGCCTCTAAGGTATATAAATTAGATTTTTATGAACCTTATTCCACTATCACAAAAATCATTGACTATTTATAGAAATATTAAGAATATTCTTCCACAATTAATATTTATAATAAAATTATACATAAATAAACACAAATTTATTCAAAATAGAAATTATTCAAATTTATTCAAGATATAATTCAACCCCTTCAACATCATACAATGCTCATTATTGGAAGGAAGACACTCCTAAGTATATATCAATATGAGATCCCAACAATACAATATTCTTGTCACCTTATATTTATCTTTTGCCAATGTTATATAACACTCAACTACCTACCATTACCACTTATCCATAAATGTGGGATAATTATATATAATATTTTTAATATTAAGTACAATATTATAATATAAAATTCCTATCTTATGTACCTAACATTCCATCCCCCTTACAAAATATTTCATCCTTGAAACATAAGAAAATACTAAATAATATGAATTTAATCCTTCTTGTGAAATGGTACTGATCACAATCATCAATCCATCCCAACGTAACTCTAATTGGTGGTGGTTTTTGTTGATGTCAATATGCCATTATGCTATTTAAATGTTTGGAAGTATTCCTATGGTTCCATGAGTTGAAGGTATCTTTCTACCAATAATAAATATCACTCTTCTTCATCCATACTTGCTTCCATTTGTGATTAGTAGCATATCCAAAGTTTTGGCTCCTTTGGTTCCATGTATCTCCCTCATTGTTATTTTTTTGCTTGAAACCATGTCTCCATGATTGAATTTTAGGATTATGTGGATGGTTATATATCCCAACCTTAGCCCATTGTTCTAATTTTTTGACTCTTCAACATACTATTCCTACTATTTTTTCATGATCACGTCTTATGGATTGTTCTGATTTTACTTTTATCTTGTATCTCTACTACTATCTCCTCCTTAGACTTTGTTTCTTGTTCTTCTACTTCATTATTTTGTTTCCTTATAATAGCTTCGTAGGTTTCTCCTATTCCTTTCTCCTTGAGCTAAGAAATATCTTGTAGTGTTATCTTCTTTTTTCTATACCATAACTTCATAAATTTCTTTTGCACATTAATATTAATAGTACCCAAGGTTTCCAACCAAGGATATCCAAGAACAATATCCACTTCATCTCAATGACATGAAAATTTGCATGCAAAATGTACTTATCCATAAAAAGCTTCAAGTCTTCAAAAATTTGAAATGTCTCTTCTTGAAACTATCCTTCTTTGATATTCTTTGCTAGAACCTATAAACTATTAGCCACGTACTTCTTGATAAAGTTATGCTTATCGATAATAATTTTTCTTTTGAATGCAACCTTAAACTTGCAAAATAGAATTTTTAAATTCAAAAACATATTTTTGAACATTGTTTAATTTATCTAACATCCAAGTTGTGCTTCCTTCATTCTATACACTATCATCCTCCTCTTTTCTATTTTCTAATTTCTTGCAAATTAACTCTTAATTTCCTTTTGTTCCTTCTAAGTCTTGTTTAATTATTATACATAGCATTCAAATGTATTATTCAAACTAGCTATATTTTCTCAGATTCCCATTTTAAAAAAAAATCTTGATCTATTTCTTCCCAAGTCAGTTGATAATTATAGAAAGTAAGAAAACTATGAAGCCAAGGTTGAGCTTCTTTACAATACTAAATAAGCCAATAGACCAAACTACAATTAGTAGAATACATGGATTTAAATTGCCTCCACCATTATTTAGTATCAATATCATCATATCTACAGAATTTTGGCAACTCTGTGACCTAAAACCCCCAAAATTTTAAAACTTAGATTTTCTAAAAATAAAATCCCTCAATTATCTTCTATTCCTTTCAATTAAACAATTAAATCTGTATATTTTCTTCAAAAGAAGTTAGACTACAACTAATTTTCTTATCCTAACTAATAGATATTTACACTCAACTAGCAATTGGTAAACAACCATTAGACTATTTTTTTGCTAATAACATCCAATAAAGTATGTACTTTCTGCACTCATCCTAGAAACTATTAATAGCCTAGAGAATATGTATTTCTTGCAACTTATAATGACATACTTTGTGGATTTTTTTTAGAACACTTTCAAACTATGAATTGGGTATTTGTGCACTCAAACTAGCAACTGGTAATGGCCTCCTCTATAGACTATTTTTTTTTACTAATAATAGCTTGATTTATGGACTCGATACTTTTTGCACATAGACTAGTACTAATAATGGCTTACTCTGTAGATCATTTTTTGGAAAATTATCACCAACTGTAGACTAGGTAGTTTTTACACTAACTTGCAAATATTTGCACTATTGAAGTTGTGGAACTATTGTAAACCATGGAAAATATGTAAAAATTATTTTTGATGCCTATATTACACTTCTATAGAAATCCTAGCAATGAACTAGGCCCAAAATTTGTCTTCCTAGTGGCTTAACGTAAATCTCACTAGCCGCAAAGTTTGTTTAAGCGACTACTACTCTCTGATTATCAACAATATTTTTAGTATGGCACTAGGAAATAATTGCTAAGAAAAAAACCATGGATTTACCTCTAAATGATAGTTCTTTGTAGACTCCCAAAGGGTAAAAACATTACTAATAGGGTGTGGGATCCTTGGCCCTTTTCATTGGTGACACACTCAAACCAGTTACTCTAGGGTTTTTGGGCAACCCCTTATAATGAGTGCTTCCCTCAATTAAGTGGTTAGGACTTATACCCAATCCTGCAAGAGGTTATTAGCCTAATACAAATGCTTATTAAGCACTAAAAAGTGGATCCAAACAATGAATAGACAACTAAAACTTCTATAGTGGAATATAGCCTGCTTTAGAATAACTGAAGCTTCTTGTAGCAAAACATAGCCTTAGAAAGTGCTTTGATACCACTTGTTATGAACCTTACTCCACTATCATAAAAATCCTTGAAAATTTATAGAAATATTAAGAATATTCTTCCACAATTAATATTTACAATAAAAATCTAGATAAATAAACATAGATCTGGTGAACGACATCTTTGGCAAGCGACTATGCGAGGGTTTCATATGGGTTGAGTGTAAGTATCTCCAGAGGTTGGTTTTTAGGGCCTTCATGCCCTAGCGACCAATATTTTTGTGGTTTATGCTCAATATTTTAGCAAGAAATATTACAGGGGATACAAGATGGGTTAGAAATTTGTCTTTCAACAGATCATGTTGTGAACTTGAGTGACAACAACTTCCAATTTGCTGCACAAAAGAAAAGTGAAAACCATACCTTTCCATGACATCTAGGGCAAGGATTAAAGAGATCATGAAACAAGTGGTTTCCATTAGTTCCTAGGGGACTTCTGGTGGCATTGCTTGTCTTTGGGACCCAAAAGAGGTAGTTATTCACCATATGGTTGGAATTTGGGATTTGTTGGCTATAGCTATTCAAAGTAGACATTCCAACAAAATTATGCTCTACATTACTGTTTATGCTTTGAATTATTTGGAGGAAAAAAGAAGACAGTGGAAGGATATTACTCATATTATCTCTCATTTTCCTAAAGCTTGGATCTTGATCGGAGGAGATTTCAATACCACCCTCTCTCTGGATGAGAAAAGGGGGGGAAATAGAAATTTGGACAAAAGCACTGACCTCATGAGCGAATATATTACAAACCTCCTTCTTGTGGATATCCAACCATAAAATGGCCTTATGACTTGGTCTAACAGAAGGCAAGGCTCAGCTTGTATAATGGAGAGATTGGATAGGTTTTTTCTCTCTAGAAATTTCTTAATCCATGGTCACATTCCTAAAGTGAATACTCTTAATAATGGTGGTTCGGATCATTGGCCAGTCATGGTGGAAATGTGGAAAACCAATGTGAGTTTCTCTCCTTTTCATTTTCAATTAATGTGGCTTAGAGACATTTCCTTCAAACCTAATGTGCAACAATGGTGGAAGGAAGGTAAACTTAGGCATGGGACTAAGATGTTCTGTTTTGCCAAAATACTGCAATACATTAAATCCAAAATCAAGACTTGGAACTGGAAAGAGTTTGGGGATGTTCATAAAAAGAAACATGAAGTTATTGCTCATCTTGAAAATTTGAATAAGAAAATTTGTTTAGATGGCCTCACAGAGAAGAGAAGTGCATATGAAATTAAACTCACAACTCAGTTAGAGGAATGGGAAAAAAGAGAAGAAATATTATGGAAGCAAAAATATAGAATTCAATGGATCAAAGAAGGAGATCAAAACACAAATTTCTTCCACAAATCTCTTCTAGATTGAAGATCTCACAACTTTATTTCTTCCTTAAAATCAAATTCTAGAGATGTTTATACTTGGGATGGCATGAACTCTATTGTTGTTGATTACTTTTCCAATATTTTTGCTGCTACTCCCCTTGAATCAGCTTCACAATATAATGTTATTCAAGCAATCCCTTCTCTTATCACTTTTGAGGAGAACTCTATTTTTACTGCTCCTGTTACTATCAATGAGCTTCAACAAGTAGTTTTTAAAATGCAAAAAGGGAAAACCCTAGGTCCTGATGGTTTTCCTATTGAGTTCTACCAAGAGTTCTGGGATATCCTTCATGTTGATTTATTAGAGGTGGTGGAAGAAGCCAAGAAAGCCAAAGAAATTTTGAAGGTTATCAATAAAAATTATATTACTCTTGTTCCAAAAGCTCAAGAGGTTGATCATATCTCAACTTTTAGACCTATTGCTTTATGTAATGTTCTTTTCAAAATCATTACTAAAATCATGGTAGAAAGGTTGAAGCCTCTTTTGCATAATATTATTTCCCTAGAGCAAGGGGGTTATGTGGAAGGAAATCAAATAGTAGATGAGATAGTTCTTGCTCAGGAAGCCATCTATTCCATGGATATGCAAAATTCTCCTTCCATGTTCATTCGGTTAGACTTATCCAAAGCTTATGACAGAGTGGATTGGCACTTCCTTATAAAAGTTTTGAGGCAATTTGGTTTCTCTAAGGATTGGATGGATTGGACTATGGAATGCATCTTCAGTTTCCTTCTTAGTTCTTATCAATGGCAGGCCTTATTAGTCTTTCCCAGCTTCTAGAGGTATTAGGCAAGGTGTCCCGCTATCCCCTTGTTTATTCATCATTCTTAGAAAAATAGCTATCCCCAGTAGCTATTTTTCTAAGGCTACTGGGCAGTTGATCAATGAAGACAAATCTAAAGTTATTTTCTTTCACTGCTCTGCTAGACAAGAATCCATGGTCTTGGATAAACTAAGATATAAGAATACCTCTCTTCCAATCACTTATTTAGGTATTCCTATAAATATTCAAAGGCAGAAAAATAAATATTCGAATTGGTTGTTGGACAAAGACAAGAAGAAAATTGGAAAGTGGACCAACAAGTGGCTTTATTCTAGGGGTAGAATCACCTTGGTAAAATCAGTCCTTCAAGCTATTCCTATTTATGTTTCTTCCATTTTGAATATCCCAAAGTCTGTTCTTCGAGAATTGGATCAAATCAGTCATCGTTTCCTTTGGAGTGGTACTAAGGAGAAAATAAAATGGGCCTTGGTGAAATGGGATACTTTATGTCTTCCTAAGAGTGAAGGGGAGTTAGGATTATGGTCTTCAATTAATAACACAAAATATTTAGCTGCTAAATTATATTGGAGGATGTTGCATAATCCCAATGCTCTTTGGGCCAATAATCTCCATGCTAAATATGCTGAGAACAAAAGTCCTGAAGACCTTGTTCGCTATCAACTTCCTACCAAAGGTTCTCCCATTTTAGTAGTTCTTAAGACTTGTGAGGATTTGATAAAGAAAAAATTATTTTGGATTATTCATAATGGTCAACATGTAAATTTTTGGATAGATTCTTGGGATGGTCACAAGCCTTTGATAACTTAGTTTCCCGATTGGAGGCCTTGGATGGAGGAGCTTCACCGAGCTAATTGGATAAAGGTGGCTAATTACTATCGGTACCATACTGGTAATTCAAAGGTTGGTAGATATTGGATCCCTATTGAGGACTGACCTATTCAAATCCCAGATAGGCAAAGACAAGATATCCAAGGCATCCTTCATATGAGATCCCTCTCTTGGTCCCATGAAAAAGATTGTTTTGGATGGAACAACACTACTAAGGGTGAGTATTCAGTTGCTCAAGGTTTTTTGACCTTATGCCATAATAATCCCAACCATTCTTCTAACATATTTTCTTGATTGTGGGCTCAAAATCTTTGGCCTAAGGTGAGGTTCTTTAATTGGATTTTATTGCATCGTAGGGTGCTTACTGGTGAGCAACTTATGAAGCATGGTTTTCATGGCCCTTTTAGATGTGAAATGTGTGAAGAGAATGTAGAAAATATCAGACAAATTTTTATTGAGTATACTTTAGCCTCTGAGTCGTGGAGGAGAATGGCCACTTTACTTGGCTTACAGTGGTCCAATTTTTTTACTTTTGAACAACTTTGGAGGGATTGGCCTAATCAAGAGGGTGTTGATAATTTTATTAGGCAGTTAGTTTGGATGGGTTCTACCATTCTTCTTTGGAATATTTGGAATGAAATGAACAACCAAATTTTTAATCAAGATAGGAATGATATTCACTATATTTGGCAAAATACCATAGCCAACTTAGTTGAATCAGTCCATCATCTCCTTAATCACCCCAAAAACTCCCACCAAATATTGGATCAAGTGATGCAAATATTGAAGATTAAACCTTCTAAGGGCAACCAACTTAAAGGGAATGTGAGTATTAGTAAGATGGATAGGAATAGAAATTGGCAACCTCCTCCTAAGGATTTTGGAAAATTCAATACCGATGGAGCCTCTAGAGGGAACCCTAGAAAAGCCAATGTGGGAGGAATTGGTAGACTTTCGGATGGCTCCCTGGTTTTTACTTTTGTTGAGAATTTGGGTATTCTTTCCAATAACCTTGTTGAGGGGTATGGTATCATCGGAGGCCTTCAGGAGGCTACTAAGGTTGGATGGGAAAAGGTGTTAGTTGAGTCTGACTCTCAACTTATGATTAATATCTTGAAGAATCCTTCTAAGAATCATAAGGTGGATTGGAGAATAAAAAGAATTATTGAGAAGATTCAGTTAATCTAGATAGGATTTTTGAAAGTTGATTACAATCATGTGGTCAGATATCAAAACAAGAGTGTTGATGCTTTAGCTAATTGGGCTTTGGACAAAGGTGATCTTACTTGTTATGGCCACCCTCCTATATGGTGGGCTTCTCAAATTAGGGAAGCTCTTCTTTCTATCATTTATTTGGATGGCTCCAGTTCTAAAGGTACCTAGTTTCTTCTTGTTTTTTTTTTTGCTTCTCTTTGGTTCATTCAGTTTTTTAGTTCCCTAGATCGTTCTATTCTTTATTTTGTTTCCTCTGTTGATTCTTACCTTAATAGTCTTTTGGTCTAGATAAGTCATTGTTTTGTTCATTTTTTAGTTCTTTTTTCCTTTTGTTTTTTTTTTGTTTAGTTTTTTAAGGTGGGTGGGTTTTTTTTATTTTGTTTTGTTTTTGTGTTCTTTGTGTTGTTTTTTGTTGTTCTTGTGTTTTTGTTGTTTTGTTTTTTTTTTTATGTTTTTTGTTATTGTTCTTGTGTTTTTTTCGTTCTTGTTCTTGGGTTTCTCTTTGTTTGTGTTATTTCGTGTTTTTATGTGTAAGTGTTTTCTATGTTTTTTGTTTTTGTTTATTGTCTGTTGTTGGTTGTTTTTATTTTTATTTTTATTTTATTTTTTTAATTTTTAGGTTTTGGTTGTGTTTATTTTTCATGTTTTTTTTGGGTTATGTCTTTGTAGTGCTCTGTTGTTTTTGTCTTGTTTGTGTTTTGTTATGTGGTTCTTGTGTTTTTCTATGTGGTTTGTGTTGTGGTTTCTTTTATCTTATTGTGCGTGTTTGGTTGTGCTTTTATTTTTGACACACTCAAGAAGCATGTTTTTTATTTTATTTTATTATTTTTGTTGTTATTTACTTATTTTTAAATTGGTTTTGTGTGTTTGTTTGGTCCTTGAGTATGTCAAAGGTGGTAGGCCAGGTCCGAGTCCTATGAATTTTTGGCGGAATGGATACCCCTGCCTCCTTGGGTCTTACCCGAAAGTGACATCCCTTTTGGGATGTTTTCCACAAATAAAAAAAATAAACATAGATCTATTCGGAAGGTAAATTATTTTAATTTTTTTGATAGGTTAAATTAAAACGGGTTTTTATCAAGGGACCCAAAACATGGTTACAATAAGTCAAAATAATTCAAGCAAGACCAAAGGATGATCGACAGGAAAGCCCCCAAGATGGACCTAAGGACAAGACCCAGGAAAGGAAGCAGGATCTAGGACAAGAAATGAAAGTAAAACATAGGATAGGACTTGAAGTGGGAAATGCGTCCAACTAAAAATTTGAAAAGCCTACCCAACAGGAAAAAGAGAAGGAGGTAAATATTGAAATTTAAAACTTTCATCCAACCAAGCACATTGAAAAAACTCCTGCCTAGCATCTGAACCAAAAGGTAAGAAAAAATAGAAAAGGCACTCCTGCTAATACACAAAATTTTAAAGCCCAAGAAACAGGAAAGGAAATGCCATGGGTGCACAATCCCATGCAGGGAAGAAACCACAAAATGATAGTGAAACATCAAAAAATAAAAAGGATTACAAAAAACAATCCTTCACCACAAGGTAGAGCAGAGAAACTATGAGCACAAAAAATCCTACCCAAGAAAGGATGGGAAACGAGCAAGGATGCCAGAAGAGGTAAATTATTTCAATTTATTCCAATATAATTCAAACCCTTAAGGTAGGGCAACACTATAAAATTATACTTATTGGAAGGAAGCTCCTCAATATATCTCAATAAAAGATTCCAATAATACAACATTATTCTCTCCCATATTTTTTTTTTGCCTACATTATATAATACTCAACTACCTACCATTACCACTTATCCATACATGTGGGATAATTACATATAATATAATATTATAATATTAAGTACAATATTATAATATTAAATTCCTATCTTAGGTACCTAACATAGATTGGGTATATCGAGGGAAGGGGATATAAGGTTGTTAATATTCTCTTTCTTCTATAATCAACTCTATAAGTAATTAAAACTTAGATAATCCAATCTCTTCTCCTAAACCTATGACTGAGAAATGCTACCTAACTTGTAGCACTATTCACTGGTTTTCCATTAACCTAATCCTTCTATAATAAGTCATGATGATCAACCCACTTTTGATAACCCTACCTTCAATCAAGAAGATAATGTTTCTACACCTTTGGACTCTCTAAGCCCAACCCATTATGAAAATGAAAAAATGGTCCTCGCATCCATAGCACATATGGCCTATTTTTTATAGAAGCATTGGGAAACCATAGAGGTCCTTCTTAAGGAAGGATGTGAAACCCTAGGAATATCTATAGGGGATGGTTCACTCATGGACTATCTCTACCAACCTGGATCAAATCCTTTATAATTGAACCAATTAGATCCATCCTTTGGATTTATAAATGCAAACCTTAATGCATCAACATATCAATTCATTGATTCAGATCTTCCTATTATCATCACATCCACAGATTTTGGGAGACAAACCCTCCCATAACCATTAAAAAATCACTCACCTTTGACCACCCTTGAGGAATTATCAAGTATCCTAATATCTAATACTCATATTAATTTATCTCATAATCCTCACTCTAATCTGAAAAGTGTGGGTATGAGATTCATACAAAACTCTAACCCCATAATAGGTCATTATTCATCTTCTAATTATTTCATCTAGGTAACCTAGGTTTAAATTGCATGATACAAGCTTAAACATCATATGCCCAAGTGTACCAACCTCATTCTTACATAAATCATTAACATATACTCTCTATCTCTTAGTACACACCTTGTATTCCATCAAATATTTCTCCTAAACTTTAGAACTTAACTTCTCAATTACAGTATTTGAAATAAAAAATGGACATAATACAAGGGTCTTCATCTAGTCAAAAGTACTCATATGATGACTTGTGCAACCAACCTCTAGATCCTTTTGTAGCTAGTTTCCCCTTTTCTCCAAACTTTAAAACCCATGAGTTTCAAATATATCAACCACCTTAGACTATTTAAAATTCCTTGTAGCCATATTTCTTACAATGAAATATTGCTACTTAAAATATTTCATAAGATCCTTAATGGCCTTGAATTGGAATGGTACTACCAAATACTAAGGAATTCCTTGAAAAGCTTTAGGGATCTTGTTAAAAATTTATTAAGTAATTTTCTATCTACATTGAGAAGAAGATCACCATTAGTGATCTATACCAACTCAAGTAGTCGAAAGATAAGATTTTTTTCCAACTTCTTATCAAGATGGTGAGCATTAGTGGGGACACTACAATATGCCCATCCGCCTAGAGACCTATTAGACATATTCATAGTAAAACTTAATGAGTAATTTGCCTTCTACTTAGAGACGACCAATGTGTCTTCCTTTGAAGATACATTTGACATGGCCAAGAGAATAGATATTGCCCTTATCAAAAAAGTGAAATTAAAGGCTAAGTCTCATAAAGAGAAATATAAGTCTATGTCTAACCCAAGGGGGAAATACAAAACAAACACATTATATATGATAGAGATACAAACTCATGCCAAACCAACAATGTTAATGCTACAACAAATATTTCAAAGCTTATTTTAGGAAAGCCATAATAAAAATAAACCAAAAATGAGGTACCAAAAAGGAGGCACTCATGACTTGATCAACCTTTTTTATCCGTCTAATATTATCTCCTAAAGGCTAATATGATAGAACTTTCATTCATTAAACCTATTGAATTTGAAAGGGAATAGATTCCTTTGTTTTTTCCAAATGAGTAATGTCCCTTCCACCACACCAATAATCATGTAACTGATAGATGCATGATAATTAGGAATAGATACAAGATCTTATTAACAATAGTTAAGTTGTTCACATTGGCTCTAACTCTCAATCTTCTTCCAATAAAGATCTAAATATTTTTTAAAATTTATTGGTTAATCACAATAAAAGTCAAAACATAGCAAATAAAATTCACTATAGGAGTGTTCCACTTCCAAATCAATGTATAGGTTGGGTTCTCCATTATTATATTCATATCTCTTATATTTGTCTTGTAACCAAACAACAATGCAAAAATCGATCATCTAATCAACCTTCAAGACCTCCTTTGGTCCTTTGTATTAAAATAACTTCTTCACTAGAAGAACCTCATTTATTCATTCAATTAATAACTAAGAATAAGTGCACAATTGATTTTATTTAGCACTTGAAATCACCCTTGCCAAAATATGTCTTCTTAAACTTCTTAGGTCTTCTCTAACTCATAGAGACATCTTACTCAAAATTTTGATTGAACAATTGTTTCTATAGACCTTAATATGAATGATATTACTTTTATATTAGGATCACTGGGATTAATCACACAACTATATTATTCTATGAGGATGATATTCCTTAATCATATATAGTCTGAGAGCTATCATTAAACATCATAGGCCATGTTAGTGACATGTTCATCAAACAAATATTAGTCGATAATTATTTTGATCTTAATGTCTATAGACTGATATTCATCAGTCATTTTGGACTAATAAATCAAGATTTGGATGTCTAACATTGTTATCAAGGATTTCAGCAATAGGGAATGTGAGTCTAAAAATATTAGTCGTACTACTTAGAGTCAAACCCTACACTCTCAACACTCTTTTCTATGTTATCCCATGTGATCTAATATACAATATTCTTCTAGAAGGCCATGGGTCCATGATATGCATATCATCCTTTCAACACTTCATAAATACCTTAAATATGAATATAGGGGTAAGAATTATTATATTCTAGCTAAACCTAATCCTTTCACTTATTATCAGGTGATCAAGGTTGAAAATCCTAAAACTCATTTTTCCTTCTTTAAATTCATCACTTGAATCATCCTCTTCTTCTTCTTCTTAGTCTCCTATGACTGGGATCAAAATGTTAACCCACTAAACATTAATAATAACAAATAAAATAATAATCAATTTGTACTAGACCTAGCCAAGATCCCTCTATTTTCTTGAGCCTTAGGCTACCCTCTAACAATAAGGATAAAATAGTGTATATAGGAAGTTTATACTTAATTTGTGCTAGTACTACCAATGAGGATAAAATCCATGGTAATACCCCTTATCCAAACAAATAATAAAACACTTCATGCTCCTTGTCAAAATCATATCACATCCCTAAAAAAATACTTTCCAACATGGGATATTGAGGTAAAGGACTAGGCTCATATGAATACAATATCAAATAACCCTTATAGACTAAAGACTAGATAGAATGCTATGGGATAGGTTATATCCCTAGCCATAGACAACCTTTTCCTTCTTTTGATAACAAAGAGGAAGCCATCCATCCTAGTAGGACATCCCATTATGATACCATATCTTTTAACAAATTATATTGGGATGAGTACAATGGTGATTAGTCATCACTCCTCATAGATCCAAGCATCTCTAATTTTATTCGATATCGAGATATCCTAACCATTGCTTATATTGAGCTAATTACTGATGAAGATAATTGTGAGTCAGACTGTCTATTACAAATGATTTTTATTTTGGTGGATCTTCTTCCTAAATCACCAATATTGTTATCTCATAACTAGTCAACAACAATCATCTAACCTTAGATTCTATATATCTAGAGAGCTTGGGAATGCTACTAAATCTCCCTTAATTGGAAAGTGAATCTTAAATTCTAGTTGAGGAAACCATATATGTTGATATTGGAACTCTAGAATATCCCAAGATCCTTAAGGTAGGAATGGTCTTGATCCTAATTAAGCATGCGAAATACACCAAGATATTGATATAGTTTAAATACATATTTGCTTCATCGTACATTGATATGTTTAATATTATTTATTTCCTAGTCATCCACCACCTAGACATAACTCTTAGTGCTAAACCTAAGAAAAAAAAAATACAAAAATACATCTAAAAGTCCTATTGTTAGTAAACGAGAAGCTAAAAATATCCTTAAATCCATAAAATCCATTGACTATCCTGATTGGATCTCTAGCATTATTTATAATGCTTAGAAAATATGTAGTGTTAGAGTGTGCAACGACTTTTGGGACTTCAATACAACATATTTCAAAGACATATTTCCTTTACCCAACATTGACGTGATCGTAGAAGTATCCATACTATATGGAATATTGTCTTTGAAGGATGAATTCATAGGCTAAAATCAGATCAATATCATCGTTAAGGACCAATCCAAACTATCTTTCATCACCTTGAGGGAGATCTTCTACTATCAAGTCATGCCCTTTGGGATGAAGAATGCAAGAGCTACCTACCAACAAGCCATGAAATACATATTTCATGGCATAATGTATGACATTATGGAAGACTATTTCGATGACCTTCTTGGTAGGTTTCAAAAATTAAAATCATGTTCAAGATCTTAGAGGTATTTTCAAGTAGTTAATGGAGTACAAAGTATGCCTAAAACCTCAAAAGTGCATCTTTAGGAAAATTATTGTGATTCATTATATCCTAGTATGGCATCAAATTCAATCCTAATAAAATATTATATATAGTTGATATACAACCCATTCGAACTCTAACCCAACTTAGGAGCCTCCAAGGAAAAATCCAAACCATTTACAAATTCATATCATAGCGAGATGATAAGTGTATACCCTTCACCAAGCTTTTAAGAAAAAATACAGTCTTCAAGTGATATATTAATTTTCAAGTGGCCTTCAATTCTGTCAAATCCTATATTTTATCTCTACCTATCCTTGTCACACCTAATCTCCATAGGATTTTTCTACTATACATAGTAGCCATTGACCATGACTTAGGAGATATGTTGGTATAGTACAATGACCAACATAGATAAAGGAATATTTTCTAAATTAGGACTTTGGTCAGTTATGAAGTTTAATATATATCTTTAGAAAAGAATTAAGTAGTCATAGTGTTTGCATATCATAAGATTATATACTATATGCTCATCCATACGACCTTTGTGATCATGAGGGTCACAAATACCTTATGATACCTCATGTCTAAACCTCACCTCTTAGGATAAATTGCTAAATGGGTCATTGTTATTAGTGAATTATATCTTGATTTTATCAACTAGAGGTTTATGAAAGGCTAAGTCATTATTGACTAATTAGTAGTTGCACATTTGGAATCTAGTTGTTCCTTAGCAATAGACTCTTATGATGAGTCTATTTTTAGCCTAGAAGTAGAAAAAATTAAGTCTTAGACTCTATGATTTGATGGTATTAGATGTGTTAAAATAGAGGGAGAAAGATTCATCTTGGTCACTCATCAATAGTAGATCATCCATTTGTTCTTCAAGCATTAGTTTTCTTGTACTAATAATATCACTAAGTATGAAGCCATTATCCTAGGGCTACATGTAGAATTAGATCACCAATTAGAATCCTTTATCTATATAAACTCGTAGCTAGTAGTCAACTAGGTCAATGGTGTCTTTCAAACCTAAGTTAATAACCTCAAGCCATACAAAAACATCCTAGATAAGCTAATGATTGATTTTGATAAAATTATTATTGAAATTATTCCTAGGTCTAATAGGTACTATGCCAATGCCATGAAATTGACTACATTCCTTATCCCATTAGAGTTGGATGATGAATGATCTATAATCATCATTCGATAAATTAAATAACCTTCAACCCTAGAATCTAGCTAGCTTGATCTAAAAGACTCTTTCATAGAAGCAGTCTTCTCCCTTGATCCTTGGTACAAGGATATATTTGCTTACTTTAAGGGTGGTACTTTACATAATGGTTTGAATTATAACAAGCATAAGAACCTTATGTAACAAGCCTATAGGTATATCATCATTGGTGATATTTTATATTGCCATACCCTTAAGGGTATTAGTTTTAGGTATTTAGACTCAACTAAAGCCCAAGTAGTCATCAAAGAGGCCTATGATGGATCATGTAGTGGATATTTTAGTGGTGTTTTCATCATCAAAAAAACCTATATAGATGGGTTATTATTGGATCTCTAAGGAAAAGGAATCTTATACATATGCTAAGAGGTGTGATAAATGTCAAAAGAACAACAATCTTATCCATGCTCCATACCAAGCCCTTCAATCCTTAACCTCACTATGGAATTTCTCCATTTAGGGATTAGACATTACTAGGAAGATAAATCCTATGTCATCCAATGGATACAAATTTATAATCATGGCTACTAAATATGTCATCAAGGTGGTCAATGTTGTATCCTTGGTCTCAACCACTGGACTTCAAGTCTTCACATTCATGCTCAACCAAATTCTTAGTTGTTATGGTATCCCTTCAATGATAATATAAGATAATAAAATACCCTTTAATAATAAGGATATCTAGAAAATATGTGCTAAATGCAAGATTCAACATAAATTGTTCACCTTACTATCCTCAAGGTAAATGACCAAATTGAAGCTTCTAACAAAGCTCTTGTTAGAATCCTCAAGAATCTCATTAGCAAAACTAGAAGAGATTAGCATCTCTAATTTTATCCTACCCTATGGGTCTATCACACTAGTATTAGAAATCCCACTTGTATTACATTTTATGCTTTGGTCTATGAAATTGAATTAGTCTTCCCCTTTAAGGTATAGGCTCTATTCTTGTGCATTTTATTTCAATAATCCTCTATTGGAGATGAATATCACCTTAGTTATCTTAGCTAGCTAAACTTGCTTGACAAAATATAGATCCATACCTTAGAAAACCCTAAGGGTGTATCAAGAAAGGCTTCAATGTGCCTATATGAAGGAGGTATAATTTTTATCCTTTGAATTTGATGATCATATAAAAAAAACCGATGCCAAAACTAATTCAAAGGCAAATTTGAGCCCAACTAGCTAGGTCCATGCATCACAATTGCCAAGTATGGTTCAAGTGCTTATCACCTTATCACACTTAATGGAAATGAACTTAAATAACCAATGAAGATAATGCATTTATAACAATAATATGTATAAGTCTAGATTGAATACCTATTTGATTTTAGTTGCTTGTTACTACTAGCTTGCATCTCCCTAAGTTTATATGTACCGTTATGCACATGCTTGTCTATACTTGGACTATCTATTGTATATCGAGGTATCCATAATGGTATACAAATGATGGTCTTAGTTAAGATAGATTATTCTCCTTTTACTAGTTGATTAATGTGAGGGAAGAGCAAGAGACCTCTCACTTTGGGTGGGAGGCCCTCGTTCCAATTTGCTTGCTCTCCCCTACTCTAATCCTATGATTCTCTATCCAAAAAGGTCTTCCTAGGATCTTCCTAGGGCTATATGCATTTCTAAAACCATCATAGGATCTTCCTAGAACCTCCAAAGAAGGGTTTTCCCATCTCCAACATGAATGTTGCAGCTTGTTTGGAACATCCTGAATATTCTTTCCTTGGTTCCCTTGGCTTTCGACTAGCTCAACTTGGGAGGTGTGTTGTGGAGCCTTTCCTTATAGGATTTTTTTGTTCTTTTTTGGGGGACCTCATGCTTCATCATTGTCCATAGTAGTGTTTTCCTTATTCTTCTCCTAAGATTAGCTTTCAATAGAGGGTTTGGCATCCTATTTGCCTAGTATTAGTTGATTGGGGATCCTTGTCTAAGTTTTTCTCAGTATTTAATGGGGGTGACGTGTTTAGTGTTTGCAAATAAGTGACCCTCTTGATTTATTTTGGTTAGGTATTTAGTGGTGTTTCCAAGGCATTTATAAATATCCAATGTTTGTATGCTTTAGGGTTTTATAGAGAAACCTATCTCTACAATATGTCTTTGCAATCTTGGGTTGAGACCTTGCACTCTCTTGTGTAGCTGTGGTAGATGGTTTCTAAGGATTCCTCTTTGAGAAATTTTTTGATAGGGTTGAGCATTGATCTAATGTTGCCGGTTTTCTGATAGACCATCTCTATAGTTTTATTTTAGATATTTGGAGGGGGACCCCATGCGTTCATACTTGCTATAGATATCAAGCCCCTAAAGTCAGTCCCTATTTAGTTTTTGCTTTAGTCATGGGTCACCATGGTAGTAAGCATCTTCTTTGCACTTTCTTGCAGTTAGCTTACACATTTTGTCTTCTTTACAATGAGATTTTGTGGTCTGCTAAGATATCTGGTTGCTGTAGATCCATTTTCTAAGCCTTTTTCTATTATTTGTTGGTTAAGTTTTCCCTAGGTAGGAAACCTATTTTCAAATTTTCAAACTATTAGTGTTGTTTCTTAGATTTAGCCTATTGGTGAAGGTTCCTTGGGTAGGAAAACTATTTTTAAATCCTTTTGAGTTGCAATTCTATTTTATTTAGATTTGTTTAATGGTAGTGGTTTCCTTGGATAATATTTCCTTGGTGGAGTTTCTCATCCTAACGGAGAATCTTGTTTCAATTTTGAGTGGAAAGTGCATTTCAAATTGTGTTCCAATTTTGAGTGAGAAGCTCCCATGTTTCAAATTCAAATGACTGTGTAGTTGGTCCTTCAAATATCTTCTCCCTCTAGAGATCATCTTCCTATTTTAGTTGTTCCTTGGTGGAGTTGCTCCTCTTGATGGGGAATCATGTTTTAATTTTGAGAGAGAAGTGTGTTTCAAATTGTATTCCAATTTTGAGCGGGAAGCTCACATGTCTCAAATTTGAACATTTTTGTCGTTGGTCCTTTGGAGATCATCTCCTTGTGAAGATCACATCCTTGTTTTAATTGTTCCTTATTTATCTCCTGGATTTCATCTTTAGGAGATGGTCTCTTTTGTGTTGTTCTTTTATAAAAGGTTCAGGGATACTTTAAAAATCCCTTTTCAACCAATAAAAAAAATGTGAGTGGATCCTTCCTTGACCCATTTCGTAAATTAATAATATATATCTTGACATGTAAAATTAAACTTATTTTAGTTGACACAAATAAAATATCTTTTTACCACCAAGAAATTCTCTAGTATCATTGGTGCATCCTTATTTGGACCTAGATATTATTTAATCTCATTGTTCTAGTCTCTTTGTACATACATTCCAGAATGATTCCCTATAGTCATTTCCATACTCATGAACACAAAGACAATAACAATGCGTTAATTAGATCACACATCCTATATCATAGACTCTAACTTATCCATACATATTACATCTTGTCCCTTTGGCATATGATGATTTTGGTCATGTTAGATCTTTCAGTATATTATTAGTAAGGACTCTAATTCCAATTAGACCATATCATCATTTTGATCATGTTGTAGGCCACATACTAATTGTAATCTCTATTTCTCTAATCATTTATTGTATGATAAATATTTCAAGGTTCATAGGTGTTGATGGTAGGATTTTTCATATCATCTCTTATCTCTTATGTGTCACCATGCATGGGAAAAAATATCAATAATAGATTTTTATTCCTAATTGGAGGTATAGTCCATTATCACATCAATATCAAATCAAAAGTTCTCTATGAGGCAAATCAATCAAATTCCAACTCCTTTAGAAATTTTTTAAAGGTGAATTAATGCTAAATCAAAAGTCCTCTAGGAAAAGTAAAATCAAAAGCCTCTAGGAAAAGCTAAATTAGAAGTCCTAATGGCAAAGCTAAATCAAAATTCATCCAAGCATAGCTAAATTGGAAATCCTTTCGGAATATCTAAATCAAAAGTCTTTAAGAAAAATCTAAATCAAAAGTCCTCTGGAAAAATATAAATTATAAGTCCTTTGGAAAAAGCTAAATTATAAGTCCTCTAGACAAGGTTGAATTAGAAGCCCTCTTAGAAAAATAGAGTCCTTTAGGCATTTTTTAAAAGGAAAATCTAATTTATAACTTCAAATACAATTTCCATAACAAGAGTAGAGGCAATTCAAACCCCTAACCTTTCCTTTTTGAATGCTAGTGTATCATTCAATTGACTAGGATGTCACATCATCAAACAAAAGGAAAAAATATTTTCAAATGTTGGTGTTTATATCCATTATAAAACTCTTCCATAATGACTAGAAGCACATTCCTACTCCTTGAAGATAGAAATCATGTCTTCTACATTCAAGATGCACCATTTTTTAAGAACACAAAAGTGCCAAAACAAATTTAAATTATATCTTTGTGCTCAATTCAAACTTTATTGCCTTGCTCGATTCAAATTTGTCTAACACATGAAGATTTGAATTTCTCTTGAAATGGATTTTCATTTTTGAACTTTGAAAAATATTTTTTTGTAGAAATTGAGCACATGACCTCTAGGAAAATTAGAAGAGCAGATGATAAATAAAAATGAATAACTTCTTTAATCCTTATGTGGAAATTTCTTATGAAGTATTGAAGAGGAATTCACCCTTCAATTTAGGAGAAATATTGGAGGCTCTCAATAGACTCTCTAGGTGACCAAGAGATGATGCTTCATAAGTGCTTTGATACCATGTTGGAATTCATACCTATTTTCATAAATGAACAAATGTAATCCATGCACTCAAATATTATATAGAAAGCATAAAAAAGGATGAAAGAGAGAAAGATATAGTAGCCACCATAAATAATCACTATATTATCCATAGATAAGAATCACAATAGTATAATATAATGGATGGAGGTATTTGTAACAATACCCAAATCCCAAGTACAATAATGAGTTTAACTTAAACCAACATAATAGGAGGATTTAAGGTTAATTATATGTTATAAGGTGGGATTAATCATAACAAGGTTATCCATGGCCCATAGAGATTGCATAATAAAATAATACAATAAATTAAGTACATTTGTATAATGATTTCCTATAGACATACACAAGATTACACCATACAACATCAACCTTGATCACAAGTTGGATTACACTTTTAAGAAGTCCTCATTATAGAAGCAATACAACATAACCCTTCCAGAACCACCATATTTCTTGATGCCTCCACTATTAGACTATCAAAGCTAGATCTAAGAATAATAGATCAATATGAAATTATCCAACTCAAGAATCAACTATCAATTGGCATGGCCATGCAGTTCATTCAATTAGTAGTAGAGAATGATGCACTAAAAAAGAAGAATATACAACTAGAGGTAGTAGTGGCCTAGTTAAATATTGAGAAAAAATAACTATAACATGATAACAAAACCTTACGAAAGGTGGTATAGAAAAGGGTTAGCTACAAAAATTGGTTGAGGACCTCAAGTACCAACTTGAAGGGACTAAAAAAAGTAATAGCTAGAAGATATCTTGAAATAACTTGTAAAATGGCAAGACCAATTGACAAAACATAATAAACAATAAAAATACCAACTAGAGGATCAAATAAAGCTACAAGAAGCTCAACAAGTGAGAGATTAAAAAATTTATGTTCTCTAGGAAGAGATAGCAAAATTTAAAAAAGTAGTGGCAGATCAAGGGTAATTCTTTGTGGTAACAACAATGAAGTCCATTTGAGATAATATTAAATATGAAGTAACAAGTGTTAATAGGTACTTTGAGTTTACAAACAACATAGAAAGTATCCTAAGTCAAGAGGTTAAAATTATCAAACAAAATAAAGAGCAATTGGTTGTAAAGGATAGGTATTATGATGAGGGCATCAAATAGGCAACTAAGGTTTAGGTTGGATAAAACCTTAGTTAGGCTAAGTCTTAGTTAGGGCTTGGTCTTATTTTTAATTTTAATGTATTTGGTGAGACTTAGTGCTCACGTAATATTTTCTATCCACCTTCTAGATTAGGCTAGCTGGATTGATAATAGTCAATCCTTAAATAATTCCTTCAGATGCGAGCCAAATTTCTTCATTTGGGATTTCATTGCTCCATCATAGGACATTAGTTGTAATTTTTGGGCCTATATTATGCCCTTCATTTTAATTTAATGTTCAGGTTGGTTTATACCACAACAGTGGTATCAGAGCAGAAAACTTTTGGGGGTTTTGGGTTATTTTCGACTTCCATTGTCTTGGGTTGGATTAATTACAACCAATTTTATTTTGAAGAAGCTCTCTTAGTTTTTCTAAAAAATTATTGTATTTGATAGCAATTTTGTTAAAATTACTGCAAAATTTTTATCATAAAAAATTTGTTGCTGTAGAATTTGTCGACAACTAAATTGTTGACTATAATAGTATGCAAATTGATTTTGGTAATCGATTGCATTTAAAAAAAAATTGAAAGGCATTAAAAAAAATTGCAGGTGATCCATTTTCTCACGTCTGTAGTAGGAGACAACTGCAAGACAACAACATCATCACCGAGGATTGTAACTCAACCAACGCACTATACCATGCCTGCATCATAGACACACATAAGCATCTCAACAGATTCTCGGATAGACGATAGTGATAGGAGGTCACCATCCCAGCTATTGACAATGCCAAGCCAAAGGGCTCAACTCTATTTAGGGTCGTAGTTGCTTTCAAGGTAAAAATCAGTCGATAATAGACTATTGCTAGCTCGACCCCAAACCGATTCTGATAGAGGACTAATAGGAAGTTAGTCCCTATTCAACTATGCTGTAGAACTAACAGGCGATCAATCCGCCCATGCAAGATGACTCAACCCTCAAAACTTAGGGCCCAAAAAATTTTGACATCTGCAAATTCCGCATGACAACATCAACGTCGCTTTTAGACTCTAATCCCGTACTTGCATTATCACCAATCCTAGAATGCAAACACCTGACACATAAAACCTATAGTAGTTATGCTCTTACAAGGTGCGTCAAGTAGATAAAGTCAATTGCGCAAATCCATGCATAAAAATTGGATCTGATGCCCTCATAGATCTAACATCTGGCACGTTTCTATTGGTGGCTTAGTTTCCTTGTCGCCCAACCACAAACTGCCATGTGATGCTTTGTGGATAATGGTGCGTTTGTTGGTTTTTGCTTTGTTTTAGCACAGGAAAGGAATTAATCCCACACGGTGTGGGTTGAAGACTACTATAGTCTTCATATAAGGTGAAACCACACTAAGTAGCCAACGCTCGTTGGATACATTATGTGTGCTGGCTACATTCTGTGATCATGAGACTATTACATGAAATACGTGCGCCAATTTAATATTGCAATATAGAAGGCTATGCTATTTGGTTGACCAACACTGTAAGGGAAAAATGATTTTTATTTTTAAGGGGGTAAAATTTTTAAAAATTAAATTTCAAAGGCTAAAATTTAATTTTTAGTGTAAGGGGGGTGATTTTTCAAACTTTTTGCAAAGAAGGGGTATTTATGTTTGTGCTATTTTATTTTTTCCCACCATTGTAAAATTGCATTAAATCATTTTTTATTTTTGCAATTATTTGGGCAAAATTAGCACTACTTTTTGTAACCCCTTTGCATATTTTGTAAATATCTCCTTGTAATATCCCTGGCATACACCAGAGGACAAATGGCTCAAGATTTGGCACAAAAAATGGCTGCAATCACCCTAGTCATTAGTACATTGGCCGATAAGGTCAATGATATTGCTTCTAAAAGTGGTCCCAGTCAAGCCCCTGACTCTCGTGTGAAAGAAAAATATGAAGTCAAAATTTATGATGGCTCCCATGATCCTGAGGTTCTAAACAATTGGATCCTTGACATGGACACATGGTTTACCTATAGCAAAATACCACCAGATGAGCAAGTTTCCTTTGCACTCTTAAAATTTTTTGGCATAGCCAAAGTTTTGATCACAGATCGCTTCAGTAATCAAAATACCATTGACTATTGGGATGATTTGGTGAAGACTTTGATGGAAATTTTTTATCCATTAAATTATGCAAAATATCTTGAATTTTGATGGCTTTGATTGAGGTAGGGCTACAAAATGAGTGTCCAAAAGTACATCGGCCTATTCAACAAGTTATGAATTTTGAATGGTTTTCAAGACTCTACTGCTAAGTTGATCACCAAATTCAAGAGTGGACTACAAGAACCACTTTTTAGGGAGTTGAAATATACTCCTATCATAGATTTGAGCACCATGTATAATCAAGAATAGCTTGCAGAGGATAAGTTGGCTTCCTAATATGGTGGATATCGCTCCTTTGACTCCACCAAAGCTTCTAAACAAAAGCAATATCCACAGCAACAGACGAAGACTTCTCCCTCTTCTTCCTCTTCTTCTTCTTCCCCTTCTTCTAACACTTCTTCTACTCCTTTTGATCCTAAGAAATTCTATGATTATTGTAAGAAGAGAGGCCATAAATAATCTGAGTGTTTTAGGAAGAAGAAGAATCTTATTGTAGAAGCTTTACCAGAGGAAAAACAAGAAGGGCCTATTGAGGCTATGAGAGAACATCACCCTTATCTAGAGCTTCGAGGGCTTAACAATCATACTTTTTTGACACACAACATGATTGAAAGAGGTCGTGACCATTTGTTTGTCACATGTGCCCACTTAAAACATAATTACTTTGTAGATTGCATAATCGACAATGGCTCCCAAACAAACTTGATTTCCAAAGCCGTCGTTGATCAGTTGAAGCTTCTTGTACAACCCCATCCTCATCCATACCCACTTGCATGGAAGGATGTAGGCACCTCCTCCATGATTACAAATACATGCACTGTGTCTTTTGCATTTGGGCCATGCTATGTGGACAAAGTCACTTGTGATGTGACTCCAATTGACTGTTGTGATATCATTCTTGGAAAGCCCTATCAATTTGAAAAATAGGATCAATATGATGCTTATAACAATACCTATACATTGCATCATGAGAATAAGAAGTTTCTCATATCTTCCATGAAGACCACATACAATTATGCAAGTCCATGCCATACAAAATTGGTATTTCAAATGCCAAAGGACATGCCAGCTCCAGTTGCACACAAGGAGGCTCCTCCTTTTTTAGTTCCTCCTCTTATTGCTCCAGTTGCTCCTCCTCCTATTTCTATCATACACCATATTACTGATGTGAAGCAGACCTTACAACCGTCGCCACATGAGATTCGTCCTCAACCTCATCCACAAGCTTTCACTCGAGTTGGACCTCCAGTCGTGACCAGGCGAGGCCCTCCAACATTGGCATCTCTTGGCCTTCTCGACATCATCACTGTGCCTGCTCATTCGATGCCTAATTTTTTGCTTCTGCTTCCTCTAGCTCGGGTTTTTCATCCTCTACCCACTACTATTGTATAAGCATTAGAGTCCAATGCTTACTTTATGGGGAGCTATGATGAGGGTATCAAATAGGCAGCTAAGGTTTAGGTCAGATAAAACCTTAGTTAGGACTTGGTATTATTTTTAATTTTAATGTATTTGGTGAGACTTAGTGCTCACGTAATATTTTCTATCCACCTTCTAGATTAGGGTAATTGGATTGATAATAGTTAATCCTTAAATAATTCCTTCAGATGCGAGCTGACTTTATTTATTTGGGATTTCATTACTCCATTGTAGGACATAAGTTGTAATTTTTGGGTGTATATTATGCCTTCATTTTAATTTAATGTTCAGGTTGGTTTATACCACAACATATTAGGAGGTGCTCAAAATTTGGCCATAATTTCAGCATCACAAGCCCAACATATATGTTGAGCAAGGTGCAGCGACGATATTGTCATTGTTGTCAACACAGTCAGATAGATCGGTTGATGCAGTGGACAGGAGTTCAGAGGTTACTCAGAGTATGTACAGTGATGTTAAATGCTTATGAGGATGTTTACCCACCTTTTTGCATATTTTCCAAGAAGACCGAAGTGGCCCATATGCTAAAGATCAAAGAAAAAGCAAAACACCACAAAGAAAAAAAGTGTCGCGATATCGCGACATGTTGCATTTTCACGGTCCAAAGCAAAGAGAAAATGCAAGGAGAAAAAGTGTCGCGATATCACGACATGTTGCATTTTTATGGGCCAAAGGAAAGAGAAAGAGCAAGGAGAAAAAGTGTCACGATATCGCGACATGTTGCATTTTCACGGGCCAAAGCAAAGAGAAAGAGCAAGGAGAAAAAGTGTCACGATATCGCGACATGTTGTATTTTCATGGGCCAAAGCAAAGAGAAAGAGCAAGGAGAAAAAAGTGTCACGATATCGTGACATGTTGTATTTTTGCGGTCCAAAGCAAAGAGAAAGAGCAAGGAGAAAAAAGTGTCACGATATCGTGACATGTTGTATTTTCACGGTCCAAAGCAAAGAGAAAGAGCAAGAAGGAAAAAGTGTCACGATATCGCGACATGTTGCATTTTCATGACTCAACAAAGAGAAAGAGCAAGAGAAAAAAAGTGTCACGATATCGTGACATGTCGCATTTTCATGACTCAAAAAGAGAAGGCAGGCAGAGAAACAAAAGTGTCACGATATCACGACATGTCACATTTTCATGACTCAAAAAGGCAAGCAAGAGAGAAACAAAAGTGTCACGATATCACGACATGTCCATTTTAAAAAAAAAAAAATCAATACACATCATTTGACTCAAAAAGGAAGAGAAAAAAATCAAACAACAACCAAAAGGAAGAAGAGATAGAAAAAGGAAAAAGTGTCACGATATCGAGACATGTCACATTTTCATGACTCAAAAAGGGCAGGCAGGCAGAGAAACAAAAGTGTCGCGATATCGTGACATGTTGCATTTTTGCCAAAGGAACAGAGTAGTTGACAGTGTCCGATATTAGTGATGAACACCAGGATGGTGAAACTGAAGACTGCATAGTGACGTGGACCCATAAGGAATATTTAATGATTTGAAATCATTTAAGATGGTCGTTACACATGGAAAGAAGCGGATGCATGCCCATGTGGAGAAAAGGAAACGAAGGGCCTCAAAATAGAAATGAAAAGCCTTTTCGAAAACCAAAACACATGCATGCACAAGGGAAAAGAAAATGAACAGTCATGAAGGAGAAAATGAACAGTCATCGAAGGAGAAAATGAACAGTCATGAAGGAGAAAACGAACAGTCATCGAAGGAGAAAATGAACAGTCATGAAGGAGAAAATGAACAGTCATGGTAGGAGAATATGGTGTCAATTATTTGCATGTGACGTGTTTGATGAAATGCCTTCTCAATATATACAAAAGGAGTTACATAAAGAAGGTGTTACAATTGACAAGTGGCATATGAGAATATGAAAGGAGTTACAATTGGAGTTACAAAGAGAAAGGATAGTTATAAAAGGAGTGTTGCTTGGAGAATTTTAATAGGGGATTTTATTTTGTGAAGTGCGATGAGTGTGTGTGTTTTGTGAATTGTGGTAGATGTTGGGTAAGCAATAGACCAGTCAGGGTCTTGTAAAAGTGAAGGCATTTTTATGTCAATCTTCTAGTTTCAAAATTGAAGTCCAAGTTGGTGCTTGGCATCAGGGGTTGGTGCTCCTTCTAGTTGGTGCTGGTAAATCAGGGGTTGATGCTCCTTCCAGTGGGTGTTGGTAAATTGATTGTAAAGTTGGTGCTTTGCAAAGGCTAGATTTGGATGGGAGTCCAAATAGTCATTTTGAGGAGTAGCCAAATTGGTGAACCTCGGTACATCTTGTGTTGTGTGATGTTCTCTTGTTATACTTGCTTTATTTGGTTTTAAGTTTTCATTGTTTTGGCTTTAAGAGTTGAAGATTTAAGTTATAAAGAGCTACACTGATTCACCCCCCTCTCAGTGTCATTGTGAGACTAACAATTGGTATCAGAGCGAGGTTCCTGAACAAGCTTAACCGGCTAGGGTGATCTTGGAAGTGACACAATGGTAGGTGGTGAAGGCTTCTCATCAAACAAAGCACCATTGTTTGACGAAACTAATTACGCATTTTGGAGACTCAGGATGCAGACATATCTTTGTGCTTTGGGATACGACATTTGGGATTCAGTAGATAGTGGATACACAATACCCACCACTTCTCCAACCGATGCTACCGGTAAGAAACTATTTGAGAATAACTCAAAAGCAAAGAATGCTATCATGTGTGGATTAGTGGACAGTGAACTGGTAAAAATTATGAGTTGTAAAATGGCAAAAGAAATATGGGACAAACTGAGGAGCATTCATGAAGGAGACGTTAAGATCAAGGAGGCCAAGTTACAAACACATCGAGCTCAGTTCGAAGTATTAAAGATGAATGACGATGAGAACATAGAGGCATATATGCTGAGAGTTAATGAAGTCATTAATGCGATTAGAGGACTCGATGAGGAAATCGAAGATTCTGTCATCGTGAAAAAGGTATTAAGATCTCTTCCCCAAAGATTTGATTCTAAAGTTTCAGCTATAGAAGAAGCTAAAGATCTAAATTCTTTTAGTATGGATGAGATGCATGGTTCTTTGACTGCATATGAGATGAGAATAGGAAAATCTAAACCCACAGACAGAGAAGCTACTTTTAAAGCCCATAAAAATATGAAAGCAAAACAAGAATCCGAGGAAGAAGAGACATCAGATGAAATGGAAGCAAACTTTGTTCGAAAACTAAAAAGGGGAAAAGGAAAATACAGAGGAAAGTTACCATTTAAATGTTTCAATTGTGGAGGCATTGGGCATTTTGCAGCTAAATGTCCACTTAATGAGAAGAACAAAAGTGATGAAGGATCGCACCAAGAAAGAAGTGACTGGAAGAAAAAAACAAATTTTAGAAAAGGCAACTTCAAGAAGAAAAGTTTCATCTCCAAGAATGTCAGTTCATCAGAAGACAACTGCGGTGAGGATTCTAAAAAGGAAATAGGTGAAGCTCTTTTCATGGCACTCAAAGAAGAAAAAATAGAAAAATAACAGGAATGTGATGAAGAAGAAATTGATGCAGAAGTAAATTTGGAAGAGGAACTAATTGCAGCTCTGGATGAATTGAAGATAGAAAGAAAAAAGAATAAGAAAATTTCAAGAAAGCTTGAGGATGCAAATGAAATCATAACCAGTTTGAAAGTACAGATAGAAGAATCCAAGAAAATATCTGAAGATCTCGAAGTGCAAATAACCATGAAAATAGATTATTGCTGCAAGCTAGAAGAAGAGACTGTTGGTTTAAGGATGCAGATAGAAGAGATGAATCGTAAAATTAGTTGTTATCACAAACGTGAAGAAAGTTCTATGAAGCTGGATAAGATCATAAATAACCAAAGGACTACAGGCATCAAATTTGGTTTGGGCTTTGACGAAGGAGAATCATCAAATGGATCAAAGAATGAAGATAAGAAACAAGTTGATCAAGAAAAATTGACTCATGCAAAAGAAAGCAATAATGCAAGGCACGAAAGGAGAATTGACAATGATGGATTCACCAATGTCACACATCAAAGAAGAAGAAGATTTATGACTCCTACGACAACATGGCAAAGACCATCACCCAGGTTCAATCATCTCTTTTCTGGTTACTATTTTAAATGCAATGGTTATGGACATAAGATTTCAGATTGCAAGTATAACGTAGGACCAAGGAATTTTACCAATAGAAATGTTTTTTCACCTTTGATGGATTATGCAGTAGAATGTTATAATTGTCATAATTTTGGGCACATTGCAAGAAATTGTCGAAGTACATTTGCATCAAATCAATTTCAGGGAAGAAAATTTCAACCAAATGGAATGAGACAAAATAGAAAATTTCTCGAAAAACATGCACAAGCTACTAAAAAAGAAAAGTCAAAACAAGAGCCCAAAACTGTAATCAAACCAGAGTGGAAAGAAAAAGATCGATCTAAGGAAGAAAAGGAATCCCTGATCGTACAAACAACATTTAAAGCACAGAATAAATCTGCACCATGGATACTTGATAGTGGATGCTCCAGTCATATGACAGGTGACAAACAAAAATTTGAGAAGTTACAACAATATGAAGGTGGTTCAGTAAAATTTGGAAATAATGATGGAGCTAAGATAGTTGGCAAAGGTTCAGTTAAGATCAGTGATGGAAAAATCAAGTCAAAAGAAGTCTTGTTTGTGGTTGGTCTGAAGCATAACTTGTTGAGCGTAAGTCAGATTTGTGATAGAGGTCATGAAGTGATTTTTAAGAAGCGGGGTTGTGAAGTCGAAAAGAAAATAGTGGAAAGTTGATAGCAACTGGATCGAGGACATCTGGCAACCTGTACACTCTCTCAGAGACTTCAGAAGGAGCTTGCTTGATTGGACAGAAGAAGAAAATTGGTTGTGGCACAAGAGGCTCGGTCATATCAGCTTTGACAATCTAGTAAAAATCAGCTCAAAAAAGGCAAGTGAGAGATATTCCCACCATTGGAAAACCATCAAATAGCATTTGTGCTTCATGCCAAAAAAGGAAGCAAACTAGAGTATCATTTAAAACAAAAGAGTACTACACAAGCAAACCTTTGGAACTAATACATACTGATTTATGTGGACCCATGAGAACGCAAAGCATAAATGGTGACAAATATTTTATGTTGTGTATAGATGACTATTCCAGGATGACATGGGTACTATTTTTGAAGCATAAATTAGAAGCTTTTGAGATGTTCAAGGTTTTCAAAAACCAAGTTGAGAATCAAACAGGAAAAAGGATTAAATGTTTAAGATCAGATAGAGGAGGAGAGTTCATTTCAGAGGATTTTATAGAGTACTATGAAAAATATGGTATTAGAAGACAGTTTTTAGCAGCCAGGACACCTCAGCAGAATGGTGTGGTAGAAAGAAAGAACAGAGAAAGTGCAGGAAATGGCATGGACTATGTTGACTGAGAGCAAAGTAGCAGATAGATTTTGGAAAGAGGCAGTCCATACTGTGGTATACATCCAAAATAGGTGCATGTTGAGGACGCATGAAAGCAAAACTCCTTATGAGTTGTGGTTCGGTAAAAAGGCAATAGTAAGATACTTTAAAGTTTTTGGCAGCAAGTGTTACATCAAAAGAACTGAAGAAAACCTTGGTAAGTTTGAAGATAGAGCGGATGAAGGTATTTTTCTTGGCTATTCATCAAAAAGCAAAGCTTACAAATGCTACAACAAGAAGCTAAGGAAAATTGTGGATAGTGTCGATGTTAAAGTTGATGAAGGTAGGGAACGAGTAATTAGCTATGAAGAGAACTACCCAATTTATGAAGAGGTTATTGAAGGAGATGAGGAAAAGGAAATGGAAAAGAAACAAAAAATTGACTCAGATGATTCAAACAATGATTCAGAAGTGGAAGAAAATAAGAAATTCAAAATAGGCAGCTGGCAGAAAGATCATCCTAGAGAGCAAATAATTGGAGACCCCACAGTTGGTGTTCAGACAAGAAGAAGAGTAGTAAGTAACTACTCTCTATTATCCAAAATTGAGCCCAAAAATGTTGTTGACGCAAGCAAAGATGAAAGTTGGATGAAGGCAATAAATGAAGAATTAGATCAGATCGAGAAAAACAAAACTTGGGAGTTAGTACCAAGACCTGCAAATAAAAATATAATCGGTACTAAATGGATCTTTCGAAACAAATTGAATGAAGAAGGACAAGTAGTCAGGAATAAAGCAATATTGGTATGTAAAGGCTATGCACAAGTTGAAGGTATTGACTTTGAGGAAACCTTTGCACCTGTGGCTAGACTAGAGGCAATTAGAATGTTTCTCGTTTTAGCAGTTTACAAGAATTTCAAAGTTTATCAAATGGATGTGAAATCAGCATTTTTGAATGGGAAACTTGAAGAAGAGGTTTATATTGAGCAGCCAGATGGTTTCCAACTTGGTGATGATCCCAACTTGGTTTGCAAGTTGAAGAAAGCATTATATGGCTTAAAACAGGCACCCCGAGCATGGTATGCAAGGCTAGACAACTATCTTACTCAACAAGGGTTCAAGAAAGGTATGGTGGATAGTAATTTGTATGTCAAAATAGAAAATGGCCATCTTATTGTTCTTGTTGTATACGTAGATGATATCATATTTGGCAGCAACAAAGATGAGTCATGTAAAGATTTAGCAAATAAGATGCAGAAAGAATTTGAAATGTCAATGATTGGTGAACTTTCGTATTTCCTCGGGTTGCAAGTTAATCAAAATGAGAAGGGCATATTTATTTCTCAAATTAAATATGTGAAAGAGATACTAAAAAAGTTCACAATGGAGGATTGTAAGCCAGTTAGCACTCCCATGACGACAAGGTTGCAAGTTGAGCAAGGATGACAAATCTCCACATGTTGATCAAACCATGTACAGATCTATGATTGGGAGCTTACTATACTTGACAGCTACCAGACCAGATATTTTGTAGGAAGTATGCATGGTAGCACGATTTCAGGCTAGTCCCAAGGAGACTCATGTGACAGTAGTGAAGAGGATTCTTCGGTACCTCAAGGGTACTATGGAGTATGGGTTATGGTATCCGAAAGGTAAGGACTTCACCCTTATTGCGTATTCAGATGCAGATTGGGCAAGATGTGTAGATGATAGAAAGAGTACCAGTGGAGGTGCATTCTATCTTGGAGACAGGTTGGTCGCGTGGCATAGTAAGAAACAAGAGTCAATCTCCTTATCCACAACAGAGGCAGAATATATTGCAGCGACAACGTGTTGTACGCAGGTATTATGGATGAAACAAACCCTGAAAGATCTTGGTATTAACTTCAGTGAGCCAATTTTAGTTAAGTGTGATAACACCAGTGCCATTAACATCTCAAAGAATCCAGTTATGCATTCTCGCACAAAACATATTGCTATCCAGTATCACTTTTTGAAGGAGAAAGTTGCGGAAGGTGAGGTTAAGTTGGATTTTGTTCCAACAATAGAGCAAGTAGCAGATATCTTCACAAAACCATTGCCCAAGGAAGTCTTTGAGTACCTTCGCAATAAATTGGGAGTGGTCACGCTTCCCAAGAATTGACTAGCTATCGGGACCACATTCTCGGGGGAGCATTTGTGTATTTGTTTATCTTTTTGCTCATGTTTGTGATTTTTGCTAAGTGTAATAATTTTTGCCCGAGAATGTTGTGCATGGACTCAGGGGGAGTTTGCAGCAGCCCTTTGATATTGTTGTCAAAGGGGGAGAAGAGTTACAGGAAATTGCACGTGTGTTGCCAACAATTCCAAAGGGGGAGATTGTTGAGCAAGGTGCAACGATAGTATTGTCATTGTTGTCAACACAGTCAGATAGATCGGTTGATGCAGTGGATAGGAGTTCAGAGGTTACTCAGAGTATGTACAGTGATGTTAAATGCTTATGAGGATGTTTACCCACCTTTTTGCATATTTTCCAAGAAGACCGAAGTGGCCCATATGCTAAAGATCAAAGAAAAAGCAAAACACCGCAAAGAAAAAAAAGTGTCGCGATATCGCGACATGTTGCATTTTCATGGGCCAAAGCAAAGAGAAAGAGCAAGGAGAAAAAGTGTCGCGATATCGTGACATGTTGCATTTTCATGGGCCAAAGCAAAGAGAAAGAGCAAGGAGAAAAAGTGTCGCGATATCGCGACATGTTGCATTTTCGCGGCCAAAAGAGAAGAGAAAGAGCAAGGAGAAAAAGTGTCGCGATATCGTGACATGTTGTATTTTCATGGGCCAAAGCAAAGAGAAAGAGCAAGGAGAAAAAGTGTCACGATATCACGACATGTTGCATTTTCACGGGCCAAAGCAAAGAGAAAGAGCAAGGAGAAAAAGTGTCGCGATATCGCGACATGTATTTTCACGGTCCAAAGCAAAGAGAAAGAGCAAGAAGGAAAAAGTGTCACGATATCCTGACATGTCACATTTTCATGCTCAAACTGAGGGAGAAAAAAGTGTCACGATATCGCAACATGTATTTTCATTTTGACTCAAAAAGAAAAGGCAGAAAAGAAAGGGAAGAAAAACAAAAGTGTGATATCGTGACATGTCGCACTTTCTCATGACTCAAAAGGGTAGGAGAGAACAAAAGGGCATGATTTAGAGAAAAAAAAGTTGTCACGATATCGCGACATGTTGCATTTTTGCCAAAGGAACAGAGTAGTTGACAGTGCGTCTGATATTAGTGATGAACACCAGGATGGTGAAACTGAAGACTGCATAGTGACGTGGACCCATAAGGAATATTTAATGATTTGAAATCATTTAAGATGGTCGTTACACATGGAAAGAAGCGGATGCATGCCCATGTGGAGAAAAGGAAACGAAGGGCCTCAAAATAGAAATGAAAAGCCTTTTGAAAACCAAAACACATGCATGCACAAGGGAAAAGAAAACGAACAATCATGAAGGAGAAAATGAACAATCATGAAGGAGAAAACAAGAAGGAGAAAAGCAAAAATGAACAGTCATGAAGGAGAAAACGAACAGTCATCGAAGGAGAAAATGAACAGTCATCGAAGGAGAAAATGAACAGTCATGAAGGAGAAAACGAACAGTCATGGTAGGAGAATATGGTGTCAATTATTTGCATGTGACGTGTTTGACGAAATGCCTTCTCAATATATACAAAAGAAGGTGTTACAATTGACAAGTGGCATATGAGAATATGAAAGAAGGAGTTACAATTGGAGTTACAAAGAGAAAGGATAGTTATAAAAGGAGTGTTGCTTGGAGAATTTTAATAGGGGATTTTATTTTGTGAAGTGCGATGAGTGTGTGTGTTTTGTGAATTGTGGTAGACGTTGGGTAAGCAATAGACCAGTTAGGGTCTTGTAAAAGTGAAGGCATTTTTATGTCAATCTTCTAGTTTCAAAATTGAAGTCCAAGTTGGTGCTTGGCATCAGGGGTTGGTGCTCCTTCCAGTTGGTGTTGGTAAATCAGGGGTTGATGCTCCTTCCAGTGGGTGCTGGTAAATTGATTGTAAAGTTGGTGCTTTGCAAAGGCTGGATTTGGATGGGAGTCCAAACAGTCATTTTGAGGAGTAGCCAAATCGGTGAACCTCGGTACATCTTGTGTTGTGTGATGTTCTCTTGTTATACTTGCTTTATTTGGTTTTAAGTTTTCATTGTTTTGGCTTTAAGAGTTGAAGATTTAAGTTATAAAGAGCTACACCGATTCACCCCCCCTCTCAGTGTCATTGTGAGACTAACAATATAGGGATAGACAAGAAAGAGATGGTCAAAATGTGGAAAAGATACCTAATGCCTAGAGAGACCTATAAATATATAAGGATTTACTAGCCTCTCTAAATGCTCTAGTGTAAGATATGGTAAAAAAAAATCAAGGGCTCATCATTGCTAGATCATATAATATATTTTATCGTCAAAGTAAAATCCTCGATGATGGCAATATTGATTTGATGATAATTTATATGGTCAAAAGCTAGGGTTTATTGATGGCATCAAGAGGAAGAGTGTCATGAGGATCAAGAGGGCAAGGGTTTCAGGCATTTGAATGCACTGGTTAAGGATCACACATCTATTATAATGGATTTTTTGATTCATGTGGAGATTTTAAGATGGAAACTATTGAGGACAAAGGTATCGCAAAAGGTTTTGAAGATTTATTGCAAGGTTTCGAGGGTTTGTAAGTATACAAGGTGCCTCTTTAAACCTTACTTTGAGCATCAAAGGTGTGTGAAAGTATGTTTAGGCAATCACAAGTAATCATTTGCTATTTGGGTTGAAGGATGATTGCGTGTGTAAGGAGCCTCTGCTTGAGTTTGTTGAAGGTGTCGATATAGGGAAGAAGATGCAAATCAATGAATTACTTGAGCCTGATTCAATTAGCAATAAAGTGCATGATGTAGAATCATTGGTGAATGCTCCATGAAAAGGAAAAAATATGATTTCTAAGGTCGTTGGGAGCCCTACACTTTTTTGTGAAGCCTTTGATTTGAAATATCATGTTGCCTTTCCTGAACTGCCAGGTAAGTCTTCGAAGGGTTGTGGGTTTGCAGGCTTACCTAATGGAAATACAACTTGTATATCTAGGATGAGTATTGTTAGTATGGGGTGCATTTGTGAAGGCCTTCAAGGGGTTGAAAAAATATTTTTTGAGGCTACTAATATTAGAGGTTTGAGCAAACGGATGATAGTAGACAAGGAGGTTTTTGGTTACCCTAGTAATAATTTTTTTGAAGATGAAGCTATCCGACTTGATATAATGGACTCGTTACTGGTAGATATGGGTGATGATGAGTTCACATTCATTGTGGAGGAGCATGAGGAATACCTGGAAGCTAGGAATAATTTATTAAAGAATAGGGTTATTCTATTTTTCTTAGGAAAATACCTTTCGAAGTGGATTTCCAAAATTGAACCAGGTTGAACTGGGAAGCCAAAGGAGTGCATGTCCAATCATACTAGGGGTTAGGAGGTAGATATATCTCATTAATTTTTGATATTTTATGTTTCTTGATATGTGCTATAATTTAGAACTTGGTCGATTGCTAGATCTGTGGCTTTTACACAATCATGATGTCCAAAATTTAATTTCAAATATGTGTCCTAGGATAGGTATCCCCTTTGGATCAAGTTTGTGGCTATGAAATTAGAGTTTTGGGTTATGTTGTGATCTATGGCTTAGAGGTTTGGAAGAATTATTATTGAACCTACAACAAGCACGTCTTTCATATTTAGTCCTAGGGTATGTGTTGAAGTAGATTTACAAAGAAAGTTGCCTAAGTATTTGAAGATTGTTATCCAGGAAGGGGTAATTTCTCAAGAGCTACATTACCTGAATCTTCCTAATGTTTCCTTTTTCTATAAATATCAAGGACACCTAATTTGGGATTGTCCTAAAAGAAATAATAGCAAGTGAAGGTAGAGAAGACCAAGAATGTTTCAAGAACCTTTGTTATTAGTGGGAATGATAAAAAAAGTAGGGATAAAAATGAGGAGCCACAAGATATGGAGACTAATTTGGGTAAACAATTAGTGGTTAGTAAGGATAATTCATATTGGAGGATTGTTTAGAAACATAGAGAGAATAAGGAATCACTGGATAGGCCTTCTAAGCTGAAAAACAACTCATTTTCTTCCTAGGGGAAATCTAGTGAAGAAACTATTACTTCCAAGGACAACAACCATATTAAACAATCGATAAAATTTAGTAGAAATATAAGTGAAAATTTAGACACCCTTGAGGGTAGGAGAAAAAGTAGAAGAAACTATAGATAGGAGTAGGTTTCCCAAAGGAAGGTCTACTCAGCTTAGCAATTTGTTTGAGGCTTTAAATAATGTTTTTTTCAATGAAAATTGAATTCAGTTCTTGGAATGTTCAAGGAATGTTAATTCTTCCCAAAATATGTTTGGTGAGTATTTTTTTGCATAGTGTCAGTGCTGATGTTGTGTGTTTATAGGAGGTCAAGGTTGATGGTTTTTCTCTCCATAATTGTTTGAGTAAAAATTGGAATGGGATTTGGTGGTCTTATATGCATGATAGAGGGTCAAGTGGGGTGGTCCTTGCTGTTAAATATTGGTTGGCTACCTTGATGGTGGAATAGAAGGATCCTCAGGGTAGAATATGCTGGGATACATTTGTTGTAGTTGGTTAGGTGATTGAAATTTGTTCTTTATATGCTCCTAAAAACTATGGTGAGTGGATGATATTGTGGGATTGGATGCAATACAATTTACCTGATGCACATTGGATTATTGGAGGCGACTTTAATATGGTTGAATGTTATGGGGATAGAGAAGGTGGTTAGGGAGGTTGTATTTATAGTTATAAAAAGGAATCTTGGAGTATTTTGAAGGCTTCACTTCAAAATTTTGGTGCTAATTTTAGATAGAAAAATTTGGAAAAGGGGGGATGGTTTACCTGGTCTAATAAGAGGAGAGGTGGTGCTAGAATTATGGCCTGATTGGATAGGCTTTATGTGGACAATAATGTCTTTACATGTGTTGGTAGAGGAAGAAGGGTTGTTTTTGTTGACTTATCTTCCACTAGATCTGATCATTATCCAATTAGCTCTTCAATATTTTTGGGAGCTTCTACAGTGATTGATAAGAAGCTTCTATTTAAACTTAATGTTTCTAATTTAGATTCTAAGTCTTATAGAGATCTTATCAATTGTGTTTTGAATTTTGAGCCTTGTCCAGTTGATACTGGGTAGATTGGTTGGTGGGAGGCAGCTATTAAATGTACTATGAAATTTTTATGTGGTTGGGGAAATTTGGTTGCTAGGAGAAGAAAAGGAAGATTAAAGCAACTTAGGAAATATTTGGATAATGCTAGAAGAGCTCTTGAGGTGGATCCTTTTAATGTTCAGCTTCAGGAAAGAGCTACTAGTTGGGAGCATGAGATTCATTGTTATGAGGATTATATTAACAGAGGGACACAAATTAGGAGCAAAATTCATTGGTTGTAGTAAGGCGATGATCCCTCTTAGTTCCTTTTTAGTCAAATTAAGAAGAAAATTGCTTTTGAAAGAATTATTGCTCTTCACACTTTTGATGATAGGTTGGTGGAAGATGATGATGGGATTAGGGCTGTTATTGAGGAGCATTTCTAGAAGATTTTCTTTGCTTATCCTATGTCTCTAGAGGTTCTTACTGCTAGGGAGGAAATTAAGAGGAGTGTTCCAAAATTTGTGTTTAGTTTTGAGAGTGATTGTGTTGCGACTGCATTTTCCAAGGAGGAACTATTTGAAGCACTTTTAAGAATGAAATATGGTAAGTCTCTAGGTCCAGATGGTATCCCAATGGAATTTTACAAATAGTTATGGGATGTTGTTGGTGATAATTATACTCAAATGGTTCAGGAATTTTTTTATAGAGGTTCTCTTTCACCTGTTATTAATTAGGGTCTGATTAAGTTTATTTCAAAGGGAAATATGAAGGATACCATGGGGGTTGGAGGCCCATCACCCTATTGATTATTTTGTACAATATTGTTGCCAAGGATTTGGCTCTTGATTTCAAGGATATTGTCGCTCGGATTGTGAGAAGTGAAAAAACTGGTTTTATGAAGGGGAGATTCATTTTAGACATGTTTCTCATGGCTTGGGAGACTTTGGAGTGGGCTCAAGAAAGCGGGAAAATGACAATTATGCCCAATATTGATTTTGATAAAGCATATTATCGAGTGGGTTTGTCCTTTATATTTAGTATGTTGGAATGGCTTGGTTTTACCAGGAAAGTTATTGATATATTTTAGGTTCTTTTCACTTTTACTTCTGCTTAAGTTGCTATTAATGGTAAGCTCACTAATAATATTAGCCTCTTAAAGTCCATAAAATAGGGTTTCCCCCCTGCTTCGCTTATTTTTGTGATCTATGCAACATTTTGAACCTAGTGACTATTTTGATTTGATGAGGGCAAGGCAAGAGCACAAACTTTGATAAAAGGACACAACCTTTTGAACCTAGTGATTGATTTGGTTTGATGAGGGCAAGGCAAAGGGTGTAACCTTTAATAAAAGGATGCAATATTTTGAACCCAACAATTAATTTTGAAGGCCAAATGCTTTGAGGTTTGTGGCCAAAACCTGTTGTTGTTGAATAAATTGTTGATGTAAGGTGAAGGACGAAAACTTTAACAAAGGGATACCACCTTTGGAGGATCTAGTAGTGTGATGTTGGTTATGGAAATTTATTTATGAGTGCAATGTTGGGTGGCACCATCATGAGTAGATGCGAGGTGGTAGAGTTAGAATGTGGAAGTAATATTGATTCCTTGAAAGATAAATATGGTTGGAAAAAGAAGAAACCTCCTCCCAATAATAGATATGGTTTGAAATGAAGATGGAATTCATTGATTGCAAGATAATTTAGAAATGGCAAGAGGAAACTGTCCCAATAATGAGGAATTAGTTGAAATGAGATGAATTCCCTCAATTGTGAATGATGGATTGGAAGGAGATGAAACTCCCCCAATTGTGAGAAAGGAGTTGGAAGAAGGTGACACTTCCTTCAAATTATGAAATATGTGGTGAAAGGAGGGAAAGCTCTGCTAAATATTGAATATGTGATGGAAGGATATGAAATTCCCCTAGTTTTTGGAAGGTGTGTTGAGAAGGAGATGAAACTCACCCAATTTTGAAAAATGTGTTGGATGAGGTGAACAGCTCCCCGAATCATACGGTTAGTGTAAAGATGTAGAAATAATGATAAGAAGTGATGAGATGGATTGAAGAGAAGAGGCCTTAGAGAATAAGTCATGAATGGATTATGAGTGGATCTATGATGCTTACAGTTGCTTAGATGCAATTCAATATTATCAAGATGTGTTAAGATGAATTGTAAATCAACAAAAGAAGGTAATGGTGGATATGGTGGTGTAAGAGTGGGATGAGCAGGAGTGCCCGTCATGGTGGATGGTAATCAATATGAGAATGAATACTAAGATGAGATCGAGGAAGAAAGTGATGGAGGATGATGGGTATGCGATGGTGTGGATGTTGGCTGGGTGATGTAGAATGGAAATCAAGGTGAAGAAAGAAGATGAGGAGAAGGTGATGGATGAGGAGAGTGATGATTATGTGAGGAAGATGGGTGTGGAGGTGAGAAAATGTTGTTCCCATGAGATATTTAGGAAGAACCATGTGATGAGCCTGATGCCTAAAATATTTATCATATGATAAAATCCTATTTCTTAACCTGAGGTAGGATTAAAGGATGAGAAGGGATGGATGGGTTTCTATTACCAGTGTGAGATGATATAGGTGGATTTTTATTATCGATATAAGAGGAATCAAGTGGATTCATTTGGCTTGAATGAGAATAAATTTATAGAATATCCTCATAAGAATGAGAGAAGGTTGGTGACTCTTGGTTGTGGGGATGAGGAGAGATAGGTAAAGTACCATCATTGGATTGAGAAGACATGGATGAATGATGAGAATGGGTAGAGGTGTTGTCCTTTGGATGAAATAAAAAATGGTTTGGGAAGAGAGTAGCATGGAAAAGCCTCCATATCTAGGAATGTATATGCACAACATTTGTACTTGAGTAAGGGCTTTGATTGAAAGGTAACAAACTAGAAGAAACCTTAGTTTCTACCCAACTTGAGGTGAAAAACTAGTCAAAATGATATCTTGGAAGAAATGAGATCTTCCTATGCAAAAAATGTTTGGAATGCTGGGTAGGGTGCAATTGAACTGGGTCACAAGGTACCTAGCTATTGTGGCTAAAACTAGTGATAGGAATAGAAAAGTGATGGAACCATGTCCAGGGATGTAAGAAACTTGTTTTTATGGGTTTTGAAGCCTGTTTTTGTGTGTTTTGTGAGAGAAATCCAATCAATAAGAAAAAAAAACATAAACAACTAAAATTTTGTAAAGTGTATTTTTGTGTTGGAATATCTCTAAATCTGAAATAAAAGGTGTGATGGATGTATTCTAAAAGAAGGTATGCTTGCAGACAATTTATTTTTATGCCCAAAGTCACGTAAGGGGAACTGTATACAAACGAAAACATAAACAACTAAAATTTTGTAAAGTGTATTTTTGTGTTGGAATATCTCTAAATCTAAAATAAAAGGTGTGATGGATGTATTCTAAAAGAAGGTATGCTTGCAGACAATTTATTTTTATGCCCAAAGTCACGTAAGGGGAACTGTATACAAACGAGCAATAATGGATGTGATGGCTCAAGGTACAACCTAAGGAGATAAAATGCACCAAAATGCAAAATTCTCTATAGAAAGAGGTGGCACTATCTAAGACTTGCTACCAACATACCCATGATTTCGCTCCACCCTCGAGTGGGATTATTCAAGAATGACAGTTGTATACTCACTGATTATAATGAATCCCTGTGAGTAGGGACATCTAATCCTAACCTACCCCAAGGATATCTCAAGAGTAGGGGATTTTTTGGTGATGAAGTCTAGAAAACCACTCATGGGGGCCACTAAGGTGTGTAGGGGGTGAGCTGGTGGAAGGATATGAATGCCAACATCACCAATCTCGAGTGGACATTGGTGATGAAATCCAATATTACTACTATTTAAGCTAAATGTGAAGTGTATGTGTTCTACTATAAGAAAAAAGGAAATGCCTTTTCTAAAGTAAAATGCCCTTTTGAGAAAGAAAAGAAATACAAAAATAATGATGCAACCTTTTTCTTCAAATTATCTTTTGTTTTAGAAAATGAAACGTGCTTTGAAAACCAAAAGTAAATGCAATGAATTATGCACAATGAGCTTTTGTAACACTAGATATATTCACAAAATATAAACAAGATGATCTACAATCCCTAAGAATTTTGTTGTTTTTGAACTAAAAAAGAAGGTTTTTACAGATTTTACCTGTATCTCCAGCTTCTGCAAGTCCTTTAAAATGTATTTTAGAGATTCAAATGTGCTTCTGTTTTGGTCATTGGGTACCTAGCGACTGAGTTGGATCACACCCTCCCTAGAGACTTTGGTAAAAGTGTGATTTTAGACTGTATACAAGCTTTGATATAATATATATTATTGTAGATAAGTACCTACAACCATAGATAATAATATATTACCTTTTGTGGATAGAATAGTGCCTAAGAAAACCAAATATGAAATAAAGATAAATTTGCAAAATTGGCATGGTACCGAGTTTTGTAATAGGCCAAGAGAATCAAGATATCAAAAAGGTGGTACGGTACTAAATATTGCTAAAAAAATCTCACAAGGTGGCACAATGCCGAATTTTGTAAGGGTTCAAGATTCACAAAGTAGGGTTGATTATACCCTTCGAGGATGCCAGTTTCTTTAGGCAGTTTGTAGCCTATAGAGGCTATATTTTGGTAAGAATGATAGCAATCCCATATGGAGGCAAATCAGTCTCCTAGACTTACCTACAACTTTGTAGTTACTGTGGGTTGTATCAAAACTGGTTCTTACACCATTTATTGGAGCTTTTACTTTGGTCACTAGGTACCTAGTGACTAAGTTGGGTCACACCCTACCTAGCGACTATGACTTATAGGTAAAAAAAATAGCTATCTCAACTCTCCATAGCATTTTTAGGGTTTTTGTAGTGTTCTGTTTGGTTTTTGGAGCACCTCTAATACAAAAAATAGTCAAAACTAGCTAGCTACTAGAATGAGATAAATAATAGGAAATAAAGCAAGTGGGGGTCCCATCGGGCATGCCAAAATGAATGCCTTGGAAAATAGGCTTAAAGTATATGAAATATATTAATGTTTAAAAGAAGGTTACAAGTGTTATTTTTACAAATTTACCTTAGAATGATATAAAACAAGGTTCAACAAGGAGAATGTCCCTTTTATTTTAGTGAACTATCGACTACCTCTTGGATTGGTATTCCAATGATCCTAAAGGGGTGTGGGCCTAGTTCATGCATGCCACCAATAATAAAACCATCCTCTAGACCTGTATGACTTGAAAAATGGGTTTAGTGTGTCTGGGGACCTATCATGGATTAGACCTTGTAGTTATGAAGACATAAGACACTAAATAAAGCAATAAAATGCATGAAAGAAGTTGTAGTTGACTATAAGTGACTGAAAATAGTAAAGTATACCTACAAGGAGGGTTTTGTAACTTTATATCAGCTAAAAATGGACTCTGGTTAGAGTTGCACCCTACCTAGAGACCATATTGGGTTGTTGGGTACCTAGCAACTGAGACTGTAACATTGTTTTTCTAGATCTGACAAAAGATGATGCTATCCCATGACTATAGCAGCTCCTGGTCGATGTTGAATGTGCTTCTGTACCTATTGAAACCTATCAAAAGGGGATGTAAGAGGGTAAAAAATGGGTGGTTTTCATGTTGGTTTGATGGTTGATGGATGGTTGATTAATGAATAGAAGTCTGATGTAATTTTGGTATATTTCTATTATGTTGAATGAGATGTATGGATTTAGGAGGAAAAGTACTCCTATTTATAGCTTTTAGAGAGCTTAGTGGGGGGGTGAGGTGTCCCCTGTGAGGTGGATTAGAGTAAGGGTTAGACCTTAACCATAGTAAGGTTAAAGGGTGAGGTGGAAGGTGACTCATCCTCCCACATACCTTGAAAAGGAATCTTCTAAATATCTAGAAATATCCCATGTGCACACATGTGTGAGCAAAGGTTAGGGTTAACCTTGATTAAGTAGATCATGGGTTAGATCATGGTTAAATAAAGCATATTTAAAATATCTCATGCAATTCATGGGTGCACACATGTGTGAATATTAGTTTTAATATTGATTAATCCTAATTAAACATATGTTTAAGTCATAAATTACACTTTCATGGTAAAGTGATTTTTAAACCAAGGTTAGAGCTACCATGGTGAGACTTTTGATGGTGCTCACATGAGGACCATTATTAGATGTAGGAAAGATATTGAATCGCTCAAAGGGACTTATGAACAATCCCTTTGTGAATTCAAGGTGTTTTGGGATTAATGAGTGCAATTTTGTAATGTTTGGGACTCAATTAATCATGAAGGATGAATAAGCAACCATGTGCGACTTTTAGGTGTCTACAAATCCATCCCTAAGGATAAATGTAGGATATGATAACTCTCATCAATTGAGTTGGTAATTCTATTAAGTCACTAGAAACATAGTGACAAGTTACCACCTTGAGAAGTTTACAATTTTGAAAGGTTACAAATAGTGAAACCAATTGATTAATACCTTCCAACAACACCTCAATTTTTGTTGAGTGAAGAACAAGGGCTGATTTTTTCTACAAAGGAAATTTTTTTCTAGGAGAATTCCCTATCAATATAAAGAAATTAGATTATAAAATCAAAGCACTAACAAAATATTGGTGAAACACTAATAGACTAAAGCAATTCATTCAACTTTGGGAGTGAATTTCTCATGGATACAAAGGAGTAAAAAGATAAGTGCAAATCCCAGGAAAGATATTTAGGAAAATAACATTTTGGCATGCCATATTGATATAAGTCATTTTAGAATCCCTCCAAGCCTCTTAGAGGCATGTAACATTTGAAGGTACATAATTTTGTTATAAATAGTACCAAATATTTACTTTTACTAGGAGTAATTGTTTCTCATCCCATGTAACTCAAGGGTAATATTTTCATATAAATAGGAGACATGGGCCTCATTGTAAATATATTTGGCCTTGAGGAATTTTGAGCTACACTTTGTAAATCCCACATTGTGCTCTTATGATTCATGATATTAGCGAGTACTTGATAAGTATTTTAAACTCCATTAGTGGAACTACCCTCCTATATTGTGGAATACATAGTGATTGTGGCATAGTCCTTTTGCCCATATTGTTATTTCTCTCATAATTTAAATTAATTTTAATAAGAATGTAATGTCATTTTTTATATTTATCATGCATTTGTTGATTACGTACCTTCTTTGCTATGGTTCTAGTCATATTTACTTTTAATCTCTCATAATCTTAATTTCACAATTAATTTTCATCCATTTTTAATTTTGTATTTACTTTCCATATTTTATTGTCTCACATTCAATTTCATGTGATTATATTAGAAAAATTTAAACTTTAGCAAGGATAGTAGATATCCAACCTAAATCTAAAGGTTGGAAGAGGCCATAAACCCTTCCATCCAACTTTTTTGAAACTATAATTATAGGCAAAAGATAAACACTTCGACAATTCAATAGTTACTTGATTTATTAATGTACTTAATTATTAAAATGCAATGAATTCCAATGAATATGCATGTATGTATCTAACATGAGTTTTGCTACCTTTATTATTGACATCAATTGATGCCTTGATGTGACATACTACTTGCAATAATTAGGAAAAGACACCCCTAATGACAAACCAAAGGCATCCTTAAAAATTTTCAAAAAGCATATGAATATTAAGAGGCAAATAAAAATTGGTTATGGTATGATCCATTCATGCTAGTCTATTGTCATCCTTTATAGTAGGTGCATTTAAGGTCATCCATCTCTACATGTGTCGACAAATCCAACCACTAAGAAAGGTAAAAAAATAATACCTACTTCATAAGCAATTCAAATATGAAGATGAATTATTTAAAACAAAACCCTTAAAAATATCATAGAGATGATCCTAAAGAATGAGTATTATTAAAATCAACATAAATGACACATGATTTATTGACATAAAAGAATCTATCCAAAATTTATATATAATGATTGGATCAATTTCTATTCTAAATAATTCCAACTAAATATAAAAAAAAAAAGGAACAATATCCCTTGATCTAATTATACTTCTCATAGGTTTAGAAGGCTCCAAAAATTAGTGTGCCATAAAACACCCAAAAAGTCATTTTTTGGAAGATTTTCCTTGTGATCCATGTTGATGTTCACTTTTGTGCCTATTTGAGTGATTCATTTATATTTGTGATCAATTTGGTCGTATTTGCAAGGGTTTTATTGATATTTTACAAGTGAATCATAACCTTTTCTTTATCAAGTCAATACCCTTTGCTAAGCGAATTGCTATATTTTGTAAGAAAATTGCTCCTTTGAGCTAATTAGTCCATTTTATAAGTGAATTCCCGTTTTGATTTAATTAGTATATTTTATGAGAAAATCACTTCATTGAGCTAATTGATCCATTTTGTGAGTGAATCACTCCATTTTATGAGCAAAGTGCTCCTTTGAGACAATTGGTCCATTTTGAAGATAGCCAAATTTTATCCATTTTAAAAAATTTATTGCTTTGCAATGTTGTTCCTAGGTTTGTAAAATCCACTTTATCTAGCTAATTTCTTAGATTTATAAGGTAGTATATGAGATAGTACATTTATGGTGACTTTATACGGTACTAAGCTTGATTAGTGATAGTGCTCAAAGAATGCCTTTATTTCTGGACATGGAGTCTTCAAAACTAGATTTATTATTGTACAATTGCAAAAGTGTGGATCACCATTGTATAGATTTGGGGTAACAACTCAAATATGCTTGCAAAATAGTTCATGAGGGTGTACCTTGATCATCTACATTTTGCCATTCAATACCAACTCATCATACTAATCTCATGAGGGGATCTTCTCTTTATGCTATTCAATTTCTTGACTTCCATATTTGAATTTCTATTTCAATGATCTCTTTCAAAGCGTTATGTAATACTATCTATGGACATATCCACTTTGGTTTTCTCTATAATCTCTTATTTAGGAGTTCTTGCACATCCTCTATCAATTCTTCAATTTTAATTCCAAGGGTCTCCCTTGCATGTAGGACATATCCTTCAACTATGTGATTAACATCTTCTTATTTGACCTACCCATCTACTTTATTTGTTTTATTTTTTAGGGAGTTCTTAAATGTAATTTACCTTAGATATTATCCCAAGTTCCATCTACCAAATTATCTTTAGAGAGGAATATTTTTACACTTATTGGGATATGTGGGATGCACCTAAACACACATGGTACCAAAGGGACTGAGCTTGTCTCACCACTAGGATATTAATTTTTAGATTTCATATTGGAAGTGCCTTGGCGACTAATATATTTATCCTTCCTTTTGTTAGTTAGAATTGGTGGATCATGTGTGTATTATATGCTCATAATATTTTTATAATTATTGTCTTTATCAATCTGCTTTCTTCCCCTCGGCATGGTACCTAATATTTACTTTTTATATTTCCTATTAGGAGCTCCTTTTTACTATGTGAAGGAATTATTGATGCATGTCAATGAAAATATTTTACTTGATAGTATGAATTGACTTGAAAATATTCTATGGAGTATCATTTTAACTATGTGGACCAATGGACTAAAGAAGATAAGGATACTAGTTTGACACAAGATATGTATGATGATGTGGAATGAGTGGTGATGGATGATGAGAGGTATTAAAATGGTGACATGTGGGGTGGAAAAATGACACTTGAAATTCGAGTGACCAAGTCATGAGCACAAGGTGTATGGAATAGTAGATGACTACATGAATGATGATAGGGCAAACTAGAGTGGAGATAACATATTAAATGACCCTATATTTTGAATAGGAAAACATGTTGGTGATGTTAAGGATAAGGCTAAATTTATTTGAGGATGGGATGAGTATAGAAAAAGAAGTTAAAGGGATCAAAGAATAGGGGAAGAGGAAAAGAGAAAACATAGAGGAGAGTAGGAGAAATGAGGGTTTAAGTGAAGTTAGAATGATTGTAGGAAAAATGGTAGAAGAAATATTTATTTCTATATTAGCAGCATTCATTTTTTCCACTCTCGTTCTTTTTTATTTGCAAACCTTTCTTTTTAAAGCCATTATATATAGGTTTATATATCATTTCTATATATCATTTTATACTTTGTCCCTTTGATTCAACAAAAGTATCATGTAATGAGATATTTCTATAAATTATTATGTTGATAATCATTTCTAGGATTATACTATAAACAATGTCTATCCTAGATTCTTCCTTGTCCATTGGGTTGTAGGATTAGAAGGAATAAAATTACCACTAATCCTAAAATAATCTAAATTCAAAATATTTCCTTGCTATCATTATATTTATATGTTGGTATTTCATCTTATCAGCTTTGTGGAAGAAATCACTTGTCCTAGAAATATATTCAACTAAACTTGGAAGAAAGGGATGTAAAGAAATAGGGACCTAAGTGTCTCTTGTGAGATTTTTACCCAAGCAAGGTGGTGTATTTTTTATTTTTATTTTTATTTTGGGGAGGAGAAAATTTATAGAAACAAGCAACTATCTCTCTAATTGAAAGATAGTCCCCTTCACCAACTTAGGAGAATAACCATAAATCCTTTTGATGTTGGTATTCTAGCTTAGGATTTTCCAACATCTATGTAAACATATTAAGTCATATTAACATAAAAAGTGCATATGAAGGGCCTTTTCCAAGAGAACTTCCCAAATTTATAACTTCATGGGGAAATTCTAGGATATGGTATATTTCTTCACACAATAATCAAAACCTTGACTATATTTCATGATCTGGAAGTTAAAACAACCTTTTCTCTTATCATTCTCTCATGATCTACTTTTGATGTTGACTATCTTGGAACTGATACTTCCATTTACTTCTAAAGTTATGGAAATTATGGGTGGGCATTGGCATTTATACAACTATGATAGCCTCTCTACCTTTAACCTCATTCCATGATCAAATTTTATGGTGATATTTAAGTTAAGTAACTGAATTTATGAAAGTAGAAAACACAACATTAGTCAACAATAATGATTTATTTTACTATTTTTCCCAAACCAATCTAATGTCATCATTAATAGCATCCAATTTTTGGGATACATTTTTACCCTAGTTGTACTTCCTAGGATTGTAGTAAAACACCTTATTTTTAGGATTATGACTTCTTTGTTACTCAATGTAGGCTTCTTATATGAAACCACTTGAGTAGTCTCAAAAGTCACATGTGAATCCTTCTTCATTTTTTGTATAGAATCTACTTCTAGGCCTCTATCCTTAAAGAGGGGTAGTTCTTCATAAAAGGGGTCCTATAAGATTTCTTTGGATCCTATAAGCTTAGCCTTCTCTAAGATAAAATTATATGTATCATATTATAGTTTAGATTCTTCTTCTATTTTTTTTTCATCCTCCTATATAAACATCTCATATTCTAGTTATAAGATATCTTCTAATTCTATTATATGATTCTCTCTCCCAAAGAGAAATAAAAAGTCTCATATTCTAGGCGAGAAATATTTTTACTACCCTTTGATTGATGAAGATCACACATGATGATATATTGGATAGAAAAATTATTTTCAACAAACTTAGGTGCCTTAGGTGTCACAGTGAAATGAATATAACATGGAATATATATAACTTGATATACTTATTCTAAAATTTGCTCATCAAAAAAGCAAAATAATTACATGATAGACAATTCATATGCCAATTCTCAGACTTTGGAGTGTCTCCTTCTTCATATTCTCTTTATATTTTCTTGTAAGCTCAAATTCATCACTTGAGGGAGGCATTGATGCTTGATGATTTGATTGTACATTTGCCTTTATTATCTCCATAGGTAGGACATCCTCAAAATGGGACTCAAACCACTTGTATTTTGGCTTGATTTTTCCTTGTATTATAGACTCTTCTTCTTCCAAGAGAAAAGTAAACAATTCACATTCCTATATAAACTCACTTTGTATCTAAGGATTAAATTATTCTTGATCTTATTTATCCTTTACTTCCTTTTCTATGTTTTTCCTCTCTTTTTTTCTCCTATTGTGTTGCAATAGATCCTTTATCCTTTAAATACAAAGGCATACTTACCCCTATAAGTACTATTGTACCCTTTCCAATTTTGGATTACTTATGAAATGACTACTCTTCAACTCTAGTTTCAACCCCTTAATAAATAGTGCATATGGTATCATCTTTGAACATTTAATTTTAATTAGTTTCTATAGTATTGAAATTTGCTACGCTTGTATAATTAATATTGGGTAGGGTTGGAACTAATGGTGGCACCTACAATTGTTGGTACATGGTCATATCAACTATGGGAATAGTTTTACCAATAGTGATGGCTTGTTGAGCTTGATATTATTGATTACATTAAACAATCTAAGAAACCTTGATGGTTCTAATGCATTCTATAGGATCATGTCTATTATCACAAGGAAGATACCATGTTGAATCCTTGATATTTATTCTAACCATATAATTATGAATTTTATACTATCTTTGTTAATGCCTTATTGAGGCACTTCATATTATATTAAGTATGGAGTATTTTGGGGCTTTCAATTCTATGATTGCAGCCATTGTTGCTTTGTAGTATTATTCTAATATACCAAATTCTTGACCACCTTTATCAATTTATTTATTGTTAAATTATTTTTGGAATCGTTGCTTGAGTCAAATAGAGTAGGGAGGGCTAGAAATTATGACTAAAATGCTACAATAGATGATAGATTTTTGCAAGGATAATTAATAATGCTTGGTGATGTACAAGGATATGCAAAAGAATTAAATTATAGATAAAATATAGGTGAAATATTATACGTGGAGCAATGTATAGGTATATTCTAGAAAATTTGGGCTACATAGGCCATTGGTGGTGTAGGGGGGTATATTTCCAACTTAAAAGAGACCCTCATATACCTTATTTAAAGGTTGTAGCTATTGTATTTTTAAGCATTACTACCATAAAATATGAAAGGTTATCTCACAATATCACTTAGGTCCCAATATAAAATATCCACAATAATAAAGGTCAAATAATGATAATATGAGTAGAATAATATGATAAAATTAATATGTATATCAAGGATTATATAATAAATCAAATAACATTCATTTATATGCTAAAATATGAATGTAAATAACTTGAATCGTTCATGTACTATGCATTAAGAAAACTGTGATCAAAACATAAAGGTAAGACAATTGATTAATTAAATATATTCATTAACATTAGCTTAGGAAATACTAAGCAATATATATAGGTTACAAAATAGTATACCAAACTATATTCCCACTATCCATGCTAACCAACGTGCCATAGGAGGTAGAGAGTTTGGTTTAGGTTTGTTAACCTAGGATATTTAGGAATTAACCATAGTTTACCATTAGATATTTGAAACAATAAATATCTACATGGTAAGTAGCAAATAGTAAATATATGTGGTAAAAAGCAAGAAATAACTTTTTACCATGTGGTAATATAAAATCTACCTAACGTAGGAAATAGGTAATTATCCCAAATGATGGAATATTACTCTAACATCCCCCCTTATTACATTATTTTGGTAATACATACATATCCCTCTATACAACAATATTTGGGTAAAGTATATAACTGCCCCAATACAGTGAAGAAGATGTTGATCTGCTGGTTCTTTGCTCTGTCACAGTACTCTGGCTGCTCCTAAGAAAAAAGTGGGTCATTCCTCACTTTGTCTTCATGCCAACGAATGTCCTTATGGTAATCACATCATCCAACCGAATTGCATGGGTAACCAGCCACTGCAATCGCTAGGTGTAGTAGAATAGATCACTTCATACAAGGTTCATTCATTTACAATATGAATTTGCAAAAGATAAGGTAGCTAAGGTGTCGGTCGCTATCGAAAATGCACCCTTATAAGTTCCCCCCTTCTCGTTGCAAAACATAGTGTAATTAATTTTTGAAGGAAGTGTGACTAAGGTGTCGGTCGAAGCCGAAAATGCACCCTTATAAGCCATATTCCCTTTTTACAAAAAATTGTGAAGAAAAGAAATTTATATCCCCCCTCAATTGCAAAAAGTGTGCAACACAAGAGTGTTGTGAAGGATTTTACAAATATTGCCTCCTAGACAATTTTACATCACAAAAAGTCGCTCCTCTTGTTACAAGTACTTCAAACACCTAGAATTTGCTATTTATGAAGCCTAAAAGAGGTACAAGCACCCCTTATTGCAAGGTCTTCAAACAAAATACTTATGCTATTTATGAAGCCAAAAAGAGGAGAGAGAGAAAATGGTGCTTTTGCCCAAGGGACACATGTGTTTTCCCTCTACAAAACTGTTCTAGCAATTAGCACTCTGTGTGCTTTCTCTGAACCAGAATCAAAATCTGTATTAGACATCTCATTTGCAACATTGCCTTGGTTTTTCTTTTGACCTTTCTCTTTGGGAGGCTTGTTCTTAAACCAACATCTCTTGGTTTGATGAGTGTCTTTGTCACAGATTTTACAATATTGCTTCTTCTTCTTAGTGTCTTGGCCTTGACCTTTGTTTTTGTTAGAAGAAGAGCCTTGTTGTTGATTCCACTTTTTCTTTCCTTGTTGTTTATGTGAGAAAAGTGCATTGTTGGATGCCTCATCTCTTTGGAATTGATTAGCTTCTTTAGTTTGAAGCATGTTCACCAACTCTACAAAAGTCACTGTCCTACCAGAGACTTGAAGGGATGTAATCAACATTCGATAGGAGTCAGGAAGAGCTCTCAAAATAATTGAGATTAAGACTTTGTCTTCCACAGTTTCTCCTAAGGCTTGCAGTTTTGTTTTCAAATCGGCCACTCTACAGAGGAAGAGCTCTACTGTTTCTCCAGATTTCATGTGAAGTGTATGAAGCTGTGTTTGAAGGTTAAGAATCGTGGATTGATTCTTTCCCTCAAATATGGTAGTTAAGGCATCCCATGCCTCCTTTCCAATTTTAGCTTCACTTATATGAGGTTGGATATCATCAGTAATAGCTAGCAAGATCATTAAGGATAGTTTTTTATCCTTTTTATCAAAGTCTCTTTGATCTGCTCCAGGTGATTGAGGTCTAGTGACACTTCCATCCACTATTGACCACAAATCCTCTACAGTTAAGATAGCTTTCATCTTAGTCTTCCAAGCTGAATAATTTGAACCTTTGAGCAGTTGGCTCTCAGTGAGATACTTGTGTATCATGGCCATGGTTTAGGTTTCAAATTTGATAGGACTAAGATGGTTCTATCTTGCACTATACCCTCAAAAGAGTATATGGAAGTTGTTTTCAATTTGCCTCTATAAGATATTTAATGGCACCTGCCTTAACACCCTTACCAAGGGATGAAAATTTGGAGGAATTTTAAGCCAAACAAAATAGAGCAAATGAAAAAGGGGTAGGTTTTGTGTAAAACTTTTGATTTTGCCCTCTAGGATATTTAATGGCACCTGCTTTAACACCCTTTAAGAAGGATGAAAAATTTGAGGATATTAAGCCAAACAAAGAGAGTGAATCAAGGTGATTTGGATTTTTGACCTTTTGATGGGGAGTAAAAAAATGACTTGATTTAACCTATGCAAAGTTTAGCATGGTTTTTGAGTGAAGTTTGGGTTTTGTGAAATGCTTCTTCTAATGTTGTATTTGACTGTTTAATTGCACACAAAAACATGAGTGTTAGTGCAATAATCAAAACATGAGAGCAACCCAAATTTTTATCACTCTAGGTGTTGGATGCAACCGAAAATGCACCTAGTACAAGCAATTTTTAAGAGTAGGTGTCGAGTTCAATCGAGAATGCACCTTTCTTACTCTAAAATATCCCCCCTTTTTCGTTACAATTTTGCAAACAATAGAATCAAAAAACTGAATTCTATCCCCCCTTAATGTTTACAAAATGTAGAATTTATAGCACTCCTTTCAAGACAAGTCGACACACGACCCGCGTTTGAAAGGCTTCCAGAACTAGTCGACACACGACTTAGTTTTTATGGGCCCAAGGTTACAAGTTCTTCTCAATTTTGCAAAAATAATGTGCAATGTTATGTCTTATGTCCCCTCTTGGAGAAAACAAATGCACACTTTGTCTTTGAATCTTACAAAAATTTCAGTCTCCTTGTTGTCTAATTTGCAAAAAGAATTCAAGTGTGATCCTTTCTTGTATGCTAAATTAACAAGGTTGAGAAGAATGGAGGGCTCCTAATTTGCAAGAAAATTGCTGCTATTAAATGTCTTATATCCCCCCTTGAGGAGAAAACAAAAGCATAATTTTATGTGTGTTGCAAAAAAAATAGGTCCCTCGTGTTTTTTTTTTATTTTTTTTTAATTTAATTTGCAAAATTTAAATAAAAAGTTTAAGCTTTTAAAAATGAAATTAATAATAAAAATAAAATCATATCTTATTTAAAAAAAAATCAATTTTATAAAAAAATTATTTAAAAAAAAATATAATTTATATTGATATTAGTAAAAACATTTAAAAATAAATAAAACTTTGAAATTTAAATAAGAACAAATTAAAAAAATAAAAAAAATAAAAAATACTTTACCTTGGATACTATCCCGTCGGAGTAAAAAAGTATTACATTGGCCCCGACAGGGCTTGAACTCCCGACCTCTTGGTCGGGAGAATTTCCACCGAGTCCCCTCGTCGGTCGGGCTAGCAAGCCCAATGGGTTATGGAGGGGACCACCTTCTATAAGAAGGCTTTCCCGCCTACGGGCGGGAAAATTTTGAATGTGGGACTTTTAGTCCCACATTCAAGAGGAGGCATTTGCCTCACCTGAATAAAAGGTGAGGCACGCCCCTCATCAGGTGACTGCCTTTGGGCAGTCGCTATGTCGAGTGACTCCTTTTGCTGCGGCCACGTGTCGCAGCAAGGTGTCGGGTGGCACATGGCCTGTATGCCATGTGTCGCCCATGTGTCATGTCCAGTCCAGGTGGTGCATGCCATGTGTCGTGTCATGTCTAAGTCCAGTGGCTATCCGCCACATGTCATGTCTAGTCCAGGTCACAAGTCCAGTGGCTATTCACCACATGTCCGATATTGGTCCAATCTAGTCAGCACCTCGAGGTACGTGCTAGGGTCAGTCCACGTGTCCATCGAGGTGTGTGCAAGTTAGGCATAAAAATGTGCCACATGTCGATCAGGGATTGGAGGGCCGCATACCCTCTCATATCCCGAGGTAGGGTCTGGGTTTTCGATCCAGTCGTCGATGATCGGAGGGTCGCCTACCCTCTCGAATCTCGATCATTGATCGGGATATGTGTCCTTCTACGGAGGGCACACCTACCCTCACATGGTGGTCGACCACCACACAGAGGGCACTCCTACCCTCACATGGTGGTTGAAAACTTAGGAGGGCGCACCTACCCTCCTATCAGTGTCGCTTCAGCTCAGGTCTTAGGCTACGGGCCACCACGTTATCAGGTCCTGCTCCTCAAGATCTATGCACCTGCGGGCCACTTCAACTCGAGTCTCGAGCTATGTGTTACCATGTCAACTATGAACTTCCTCAAGAATCATGCCTCTCCTTCGGCTACCTTGGGAAGCATGCACCTTGTCCGTTGTGGGCCTCTCGCCTAGTGCTCCAAAATCATAGGTGGCTTCACCATGGCTCTGATGCCAATGTGATCAAAACAGAAAGGTAAGACAATTGATTAATTAAATATTCATTAACATTAGCTTAGGAAATACTAAGCAATATATGTAGGTTACAAATAGTATACCAAACTATATTCCCACTATCCACGCTAATCAACGCGCCATAGGAGGTAGAGAGTTTGGTTTAGGTTTGTTAACGTAGGATATTTAGGAATTAACCATAATTTACCATTAGATATTTGAAACAGTAAATATCTACATGGTAAGTAGCAAATAGTAAATATATGTGGTAAAAAGCAAGAAATAAATTTTTACCATGTGGTAATATAAAATCTACCTAACGTAGGAAATAGGTAATTATCCCAAATGATGGAATATTACTCTAACAAAAACTTACAATATTAATTGCTGAAAATTTTGTATACAAGTTTTATTGTTTTTCTTCTTGTTACAACTTTGATTATTAATATTTTATTCTATGGAGCATTGTATCCATAATATAACCATAATAATGTGACTCTTCACATACTTGACTATAACTTTCCATATGCAAAGTCTCATGAATTTTGGCTTATCAACTTACCACTTGCATACTAGATGGACACTTGAATCTACAAGACTTGCACACATTTACATGACTCTTACACTTCTACATGAAATCCTAATCTAGGATACTTGTGCACATCATCACATTATATATTTGTGCTCTCACATACAATACACTTGTGCACATTCACTCATCCTACACTTACACTCTAACTTACATGACACTTATGCATTTCTTGCACACTGTACTCTCACATGACACTTGTGCATTTCTTGCATATTGATGTTAGAGTATATTACATTATTTTATATATGATAAGGCCAAGATTCTCTTATAAAAGTCCCAATATATGAAGATAAAAGGTATTTGTAAAGATATATTATGGACACAAAACTCCATAACTTTGTTGTACAAGTTCTTTACATAATAGAATTCTACAGATTGTTTTCTCTCTTCTTAAGACTATAATTTTTATTCTTATCATTATATTAATCTTACTATTTTGTGGCTATATTATATTTGATCCTATGAAATTTATCCTATGATTTTATATTAATATTAAGGCTTCAAAATCCATTAGTGGTATCATAGCTACTATGAGTAGTTTCTTGCACAGGTTGAATTTATTTAGCTGCATACAAAATCAATTTTTTCCAGTTTGATAAAATTGGTTTAGAGTCTATCTACTTTAATGGTAGATAGACCTAGAATCTATTGTAATATCAAAGTAAGAAAAAATGCTAGAGTCTTTCCACAATTGCAGGAACAACTAGTGAATACTAGGACTCAACTATAGAGTCTTTCCATAGTTGCAAAATAACTAGTGAAGACTAGGACTCATCTATAGGATCTTTCCACAGTTATAACTAGTGAATACAAGGACTCAACTATTTGAGGGTGAATCAACTTTAAGATAGTTGATCAATACAAAAAAATAGCTAACCCTTGACATAAAGGAGATTTTAGGTCTTAAAATGAGATTTGTTTTTGATTGATAATGGGGTTTTAAAAGGATCCCCAAACCATTATAAAATAGCAAAAGGATGATCCCAAAACTGGGATGAACTCACAAAACAATAATAAAGTAAAAAAAAATGGAAATAGGGGAACCCAAAACTGGAAAACCATAACCAATCATTGCAGCAAACTAGACAAACAACAAAATTTGACAAGGACCATACGTCCACAAAGAAAATAATACAACATGCAACAAGGGGATCATATTGAATAGAGAATGTAAACAAAAGAAAAAATCCATCCCACACCAAATCAAAATAGGGATATCCCAGTTACTCAGATCTAGATCTGCTCCTGGCCCTCATCTTGAAATGAGACCTTGACTTAAAGAATTTTTAGAGATTAAAGTTTCAGGTTATAGACATTGATATAGTGGCTTGATAAGATAAACCATAAAAAATAGAAGTTCTATAGAATAAATAAGACCTAAATAGCTATTAATAAAATAAGTTTTATCAAGAAGAGGCTCTAGATTGTAGTAAGTACAACAATAAGTAGCAAGCGACCATTAGAAGAAAGAGTAGAAGCTCAAGGTACTAGCTTGGAAAATATGCTCAAGGTGTAAAGGATAAAGTTTTTGGATGCCCAAGGATAGAGTTTTAGGGTAATATTATTCTGCCTACATCAATGTTAAAGAACGACAAAATGATTTCAATTTATTTAGTAAGAACATATAGCATCCACCACCAAATGAAGAGCTAACATAACCATGAGCATCGTCTAACCTAAAAAAAGGAGTAACACATTAAAAAAAAGTAGAAGTAGCAATGTACAAGTGAGATACAGTGCATCAATTGACCATGAGAAGAAGAAATACAATGACACAATCTCCATGAATCAAGTCATTGCTATAATAGAAAAACCCTCATTTTAAAGAGAAAATGCCATAGTCGATCTCGATGAGCAATTTCTAGAAGAGAAAAAGATGCAGTCAAGCCAACATAGGAAGAAGAAACACCAAGAGCCAAATTAGGAATAAGAAACACCAAGAGCCAAGAAAATGCCTTCTACATGATGCCAAAATAAGAGTGAATGAATAGAGCCAACATTGGTAAGGAAATTCCAATTTGTTAAAAAAATTATTGGTAGAGAAGGAAGTGTAACACTCACAGACTACTCAGAGAGATAGAAGCACCAATAAGAAACACTCCTTGCATAACCACCTAAAGACATAACGTTATCAATGCAATGGAACATTAATAAATCCTAATGTTTCATTTTTTACCTACCTAAAGTGAAATGTCCATCCGTAGGTACATAGCATTTGAGCGAGTTAAATAAATTTTGTTCACACGAGTTTGGAAACGTAGTTCAAAGAATTCAAAGAATTCAAATGTGATAAGATGCGCTATTCAAAATTTAGAAGGTAATTTTTATTTTTAGGGTTTTTCAAAGTTTTTAAAGAAATGATAAGGTAGAAGTAAATAATTTAATATTTTATTAGAAAAAGTTGAAAAGGTAAAAGTTAATTAAGGAGTGATAAGGTTTAATTTAATATTTTTTGATATGGAATGATAAGTACGTTTATAATTTGAGTTATTATAAATTTGGAGTCATAAGGTTATTCAATAGTTGTTTGATTTTCTATATTTGAAGTTTAATTTTATATATATTTGTAAATTAGAAGATTATTGATTTTTTGCAAATTAATTAAATTGGGAGTCAAAAGGAGTTCTACTTCAAACTTAGGAAACATAAAATTTACAAATAAATTCATTTTTTAACTAGGGAGACATAAGGTTTACTACTTTAGAAGTTATTATGGATTATTGGTACATAGATTCTGGAGCCAATAGGCATATGATTGGAAATAAACAATGGTTTAATACTTTTTATGAAAAATATGAGAAACCAATTGTTATAGTAGATAGTATGACTTATGAAGTCAAAGGAGTAGGATATGTTCTAGTAAATATAACAAATAGAAAAGAAGTAATTAATAATGTGTTTATATCCCAATATTAACTACTAACCTTATTTCAGTTTCTCAGCTTATGGATCAAAACTTGGTAGTAGAATTTAAAGTTATCAAAGGAAGAAAACAATGTCATATTATCAAATAGGGTAAATTGATAACTTCAGGTTCTTATAAATATAGTTTGTTTACTCTAGATACAGTAATAAATTTGGCTCTTTCAATAGGAATGTTTGAAACAAAAGAATGTTGGCATAAACTAGGACATAAAAGTGCATCATCAATGAATAAAATAATTAAATATCAAATGGTAGAAGGATTACCAAAACTATCTTGGGAATATGTAGTGTGTCTATAATTTTTAGTAGGAAAACAATATAGAATATATTTTGAAATTTGTTAGCAAAGATCTCAAAAACATTTGGAATTAATTTATAAATTTATGTGGTCCAATGAATGTTACTAGTATTGGAGGACATACATATTTTCAACTATTTGTTGATGACCATTCCATAAAAATATGGGTATACTTTATGAAATAAAAATATTAAGCATTTGGTTGTTTTAAATAATTCAAACTTTTAGTTAAAAATAATCAAGGAAAACTATCAAGAATATTTGTTCAAATAGAGGAGATGAATTTTTGTTAAAAGAATTCAATCTATTTTTAGAAGAGAATGGAATAAAAAGACAACTTACTACAATATATTCACCACAAAAAAATGGTATTGCAAAAAGAAGAAATAAATCTATCATGAAAATGGTTAGATGCATGATAAAAGAAGCTCATCTTAATCATCAATATTGGGTATAGTAATTAAAACAATTGTATATTTGCAGAATATTACCTACAAGAATACTCAATAATGTTACACTAGAAGAAGTATGGTCAAGACAAAATCCAAATGTAGAATAATTAAGAATTTTTGGATGTAAGGCTTATATATATATTCCAAAACAAAAACAAACAAAATTAGATGAAAAGAGTATATGTGGTATATTTCTTGGTTATGATGATAAATTTACAAGATATGAAATAATTGATCCAACAAAAAATAAAATCTATATAAGCAGAGATGTAGTTTTTGATAAAAAATTAAATATGGAATTAAAGAACAAAAAGCTAACTCAGAAGTTTTAAAATTTTTAGAAGAAAATTCATCAAATGAAGATATAAAATCAAAACTTAAAGATGAATAGAGTGAAAGTACAAAAATTTCTTTAAATTCATAGATAAAAGAACTTGTGTCTTAGAAATACACTTAGAAATTCAAATCTTGAGAAAATACCAGATCTTACTACTATAAGACATTAAAATTGTAGTCTAACTAGAATAAATAGAGGATAGTTAAGCACCATGGTAGAGCCTACAACAATATTTCAGACTTTAAATCATTTAAAATGGAAGGTGGCTATGGAATCAAAATATACATCATTGTTGAAAAATAAAACATGGAATCTAGTTGAGATACCTCCAGGAAAGAAAATAGTTGGTTGTAAATGGGTTTATAAGATCAAATATAAATCATATGGTTCACTTGAAAAGTACAAGGCTTGACTAGTAGCAAAAGGATATACACAAATAAAAGGAATTGATAATGAAGAAAATTTTGCACCAAAACAAGAATGACTACTATCAAAACAATTTGTGCTTTAGCAACACATCATGGATGGAAACTTCATTGATGGATGTAAAAATTTCATTTCTTAATGGTGATCTTGAAGAAGTTTATTTGTCACAACCAAGGGTATTTGTAATTAAGGGAAAAGAACACAAAGTTTATAAATTAAACAAATCATTATATGGTCAAAAGAAAGCTCCGAGAGCATGGTATATAAAAATTAATAATTATTTACTACAACATAAATTTAAGAGAAGTTTCTCAGATCCAAATCTCTATACAAAGAGGATTGGAAATAATATAATAATTCTTATAGTATATGTTGATGATATAGTGATAACAGAGAACTCAAAGGGTTTAATAAATGAAGTTAAAAAGGATCTTGAAAAAATATTTAAAATGAATTTTTTGGGACTTATGCATTATTGTCTTGGTTTATAAATTCATCAAAATGAAGACAATATTACTATAACACAAACAAACTATGCAAAAAAATTAATTGAGAAATACAAAATGAACAATTGTAATCCTAAGGATACACCTATGGAACAAGGACTACAATTATTTAGATATGATGCAAAACCTTTTGTTTGAGCAATAACCAATCATAAATTGATTGGAAGTCTCTTATAGTTAACAAATATGTGATCAAGTATGATTTTTGCTATAAATTATCACTTAAGATTTATGTAAGAACCCTGAGAAAGTCATTGGAAAGCTACAAAAAGGATATTACAATATATAACCTTAAGTGACGAAGATGAGAAGGCATCCACTGACACTAGGAATTTAAAAGGTAAAAATGTTATGGGATCCACCCTACCTTCTATTAAAACAAAATCTAGGTATTGCACTTCCATAGTTAAGGGATCAACTAGCAAGCGGATTTTACGAGACCAAGTTTCTTCTAATGATGACACTCCAATCAAGCATAAGAAGACCAAGGTTGAAGGAAGCCTCATTAGGGCTATTTCCATGAAGAAGGATGATACCCAGATGAATGCCAACTCTAACCCATCAACCCTTTTGGTGAATATGTTAGATAATATGTCGATGGTATTCAACATGACCTAGATCATTTTCCAACAAGCGATAAATATGACCAATGCTATCAAGATGAACAATAATGGGAATGCCAATATGGTCAATGATGTCTCTACCACTGTTAGTGATTTATACCATACTGAGATATCTGAGTAAATATGGCCCTCTAGTGCTCTTTAATTATAGCCCTTTTGGGATTTTACTCCCTATTTTATCTATCCTAGTTTCATATTTTTAGTGTTTCCCAAAGATGATATTTGGGGTTGTGGGTTTTCCCCTAGGAAGTCTATCTTGCTTTGGTTTCAGTGGCCTTGTAGTGGCTCCATCATTGTTTCCAACTTTGTAAAATGTTTAGGGTTCCTTTCAAAACCTTTTTTATCTATCAAATAATATTACAATATATCAACAAGACTACAAAATATGGACTAACATATAAAAATAATGATAAGGATTTTTTTCTACAAGGATATTTAAATTCTAAATTTGATGGATCTATTGATGATATAAAATCAACATCAGAATACATTTTTTTATCTTGGTTTAGGACCAATATCATGGTATAGTAAAAAATAGCATGCAGTAGCACTTTCATCTACCAAAGCAAAGTATAATGGAGCAAAGGATGCAATCTGTGAAGCATTATGGTTACAATACATACTGTTAGAAATGGGAATCAAAAGAGATCCTACAATAATAAATTATGATAATCAAGGAGTATAAAATGTGATAAAAAATCCAATCATACATGAATGAAACAAACATATTGAAGCTCAATGTCATTATATCAGAGATCATTTTTAAAGTCATCATATTAAGTTGAAACATATTCCTATGGAAGAATAGACTGTAGACATTTTCAGAAAGGCTCTAGGTCAAAACAATCTTTAGATATTTAGAGATCATCTATACAGATTAAGATAAATTCACATCAAATAATGTAATACAAGGGGGTGTTAGAGTATATTGTATTATTTTATATATGAGAAGGTCAGGGGTCTCTTAGATAGGTGCCAAGATAAGGATATAAAAGGTCATTTTGTAAAGATATATTATGGACACAAAACTCCATAAATTTGTTGTATAGGTTCTTTACATAATAGAATTCTACAAATTGTGTTCTCTCTTGTTAAGACTAAGTTTTATTCTTATCATTATCTTGATCTTATTGTTTTGTGACTATCTTATATTTGATCCTATGCAATTTATCCTACGAGTTTATATGAATATTAAGGCTTCAAAATCCATAAATTGACACTTAAATGAAAGAGGAAATATAAATCACACCCTAAAATATTGACTTAATCCTAATATATTATGTACAAATATATCGTGAAGGTACCATGGGGGTACTTTAGTATGTAAAAAATAATGTAATATTTCTCAAAACCCCCCTATATTACATTATTTGGTTATTGAAGACTTTAGATTGGTCTTCGTATTTGTCTTCAATATTCAAGCTCCATATTTATCCTTTCGCATGTGATCCATCAATCTCTTGATTAGGTACTTGCTTCTGATTTGTATCTTTTTGTGCTTTCTTCTCCCGTGCTTTCATAATATTCTTATACTTCTTTATCTTGTTCTTGGTCTTGCCATATCATCTTCCTAAAGCCTCTCTTTCTGTATCTTAATGTTATATAGCAACTGCAACATAATATCTTCAAAATTATTTAAAGAATGTACATCTTCATTGACAAAATTTTTGCTGAAAGAGCTTAAAATTAATTTTCTTTAGATGTTTCTTCTAGTTATTGAATTTCATTATCTAAATTTCCTTTTTGATTTCCTTATCTATATTGTATATGAGGTTATTGCTGATGACCATATTGATACTGAGGATGATATTGATGTTGTGGATATTGAGGCTAAAATTGTTGTTGTCATTGAGGATTGCATTGATATTGCCTTTGTTGTATTGGTTTGTTTACTTGGCAACTTTTATTAATATTCATATGATTCCCTTGATATTTATTTCTTTGATTATATCTACAAAAATTTGTGCTATGGCTCTTTATATTACATATTTGCCAATATCTTTAATTATATTTAGATTTGTGTCTTGAAGTTGAAGTAATATTACCTTGTGTATCATCTTTAGATTCCAAGGCATTATTAGCTATTTCATCTTTGACTAAGTTTTCTACTTCATATTCTTAAAGAATATTGACTAAGTCATCAAATGTGGTTTCCTTGCGTAAGACTTACAAAGATGTGACTAGATGTTTGTAGCTTTCTAGAAGTACCCTTAAAATTACTTGGACAAGTAAATTATCTTCTAATTTTTCTCCCAGTATCAATAAATTTACTTGTATATCTGCTACGTTATGAAGAAAGAGTTCTATGATTTCTTTGTTATTGATTGTTAAGGAAAACAATTGGGATTTTAGATTTAGATAATGTATTCCATGCTTTTGTAGAAGTTTATGCTCCACTTAAGTATGGTTGAATTTTATCAATTATTCCAAACTTTATCAACATAAGTGCTTTTGCATTACCTTCTTCAAATCTTTGTATTTCTCTTGCATACTCAGTAGGTTTTGTCTATGTTCTAATAACTATATCATAGAGTTTTTCTACAATGAGGATTGATTTCATTTTGTTTTTCCAAGATGCAAAATTTGGTCCTTTCATAATTTGAGATTCAAAAAATAAAATTTTATTGTTTCACATATTGGAATTCATTCAAAATTTTAAAATCCTTTGATATGGTAAACCTTATATCTCCCAAATTAAAAATAACTCAAAATAAGTTTTGCAAATTTTATTTTTCTAATCCTTTAATGTTGAAAACCTTTTAACTCCCTAAGTTGATATGAAAAATTCTAAAAACTTAAAAAATCCAAAAACTTCAAGTTTTCAAATATCTCTAAGTATTTAAAGTTTTCAAAAATTTTAAATAACTTTAAAAACTTAAAAATTCAAAAATAACTTGAAAAAATTAAAAATTCAGAAATTAAATAACACCTTTTTTTCAATGATTTTGCATAGGCTTTTATGAAGAGTCATGGTCCCCTCATACTAAGTGGGGTTTGAAACTTGGACCTCTCAAAGAGATGCCAAAGCCCTTACCACTGCAGTAATATTGCAACTTAAAAACTAAATAACACCTTATATCTCCAATACTTTCTAATTTTCAATCTTTAAAAATTTGTACCAAATAAAAAATCATTATCTCCTTATATATCCATACCTTACAAAATATTAAAAAGTATAACATGATAATAAATCAAGGTGCAATATTAAAAAGTATAACATGATAATAAATCAAGGTGTAATATTAAAAAGTATAACAAAACCTTAAATATCCTAATAAATAAATCAAGGTGCAATTTTCAAATTCCTTATAATTATATAGCACGTGTTCTTATGATATAACCTCGTGGTAATATCATGAGTTGGTAGGAGTAACATATTTCGTGCTCTTCATTGATTTAGGTGTAATACCTCAATGTTATATGTTCATTTTTTGCATGGGCAACTATGCAACCTCATTCTCATTACTCTCACGAATCAGGTCCACCTACTTGCTTTTGCCTGGTATACCTTACCTCTAGTTATTTAACCAAATATCATTTTCATTTATTTTGGTTCTCTTAACCAGATGCTTGATTGCCTTTTCTTAGATGCCTTTCCCAAATTTTATTGACATTTCCACTAGTGCTTTCCTTTATATGTCATATGCCTTTCCTCTAGTGTTTTTAACTAGATCACATTTGACTTCTTTGTCATTAGCCTTCAAAATGTTAACTAGTCCATCTCCTAGCTAAATGACGTTAGTTGGCTCATCACTTCCTAGTTCATTGCTACTCACTAAGTTTTCTTCTTTTATTTTTATGTAGGAGAACCACCTATGATTTTGGATTCAAGTTGATTATGCAATATGGGTTTTTGTTGAGTGTGCAAGCTCTAAATACTTCATTGTTCAATTTCTTTACACTCAATAAAATAACTACAACCTTTTTAATATTGGTCATATGACCTTTTCTGTTGCTCTTTATCCTAATGGTCTCTTCTACACTTTTACTTGAGTTGGCTAAATGGTCTCTTTTATTATTATTTCACTGAATGACCTCTTTTCTATGTTGCCTTCACTTGTGATAGCTAAATGACTTTCTCTTTTACTCTCTTCTATACTCCTAAGTTAGCTGAATGGGCCTACTCTTCTACTATCTTGCCTCTTTTTCTTTATCTTGGTTTCTTGAGCCAAATATATATTGGCTTCTTAGGCATCTTCCTTCTCTATATTGGCATATTGGGCCTTTATATTATTTGTTACAAAAATGTCTACCTTGAAGAACTTGCTTTAAAAAGTGATTTGCGACCAAGACTGAAATGATATATATATATATATATATATATATATATATATATAGTCAGCCTAGTTCTTAAATGTATATTGTAAATATACTTCGCTTTCTTCTAATTTGTAATATTCTAATTCTTCTTCAAATATGTTAAGGTCAATTTGACCTGATTCTTCTTCTCTTTCTCTATTAATTTTTGTTTATTCTAATTTCTATTTTGATCTCTTCTCTTTTAATGAAGATCTCTTAAATCTTCAATATAGGATTCTCTAGCATTTTTTCTTTAATGTAGGTTTCTTAAATCTATCCTCAGTGATTATATTTTTTTCTTATCTATTTTTTTATCTCTACACTTAGAATATAAAATTCTTCTCTATATTTTTTAGGAAGCTTCTCAAAATTATGTTCTACAACTCTATCTCTTTATCTTTATATTTATTCTCTTTATTATGTCACTTCTTCTATATTATATTTTCTTTCTTCTCTGTTTATTTATACTATTAATCTAAAATCTACAATATCTTAGGTCACACCTAAGAACTTAATATGATTATCCTCCTTACTAGAGAATCCAATATCAATGTTAGGGTGGCAATATCCCCAAATGATCAACCATATTCAAAGTTGATTTTGTCTCAATCTTCAATAATGATTCATCTCTTTCTCTAGAGAATAAAATATCAATGTTAGGGTGGCACTGAATATCCTTGAATGATCAACTATCTTTTGAGTTGATTCTACCTCAAACTTCAATCTATAAATCCTTAATTTTTCAAATCTCAAAAACTTCAAAATTTTCAAATTAATGTCATGGTTAGCTTTATCCCTGAATGAAAAACTTCCTTTTGGGTTGGTTTTGCCTATCAATCTATGTACAACTTCTCTTATAAGCTTGTAATTATTATTCAATATAGTTGATTCCTAGTCTTTATTATTTTTCCTCCAACCTAGTGGAAAGATCCTAGCCTACTCTACTCAATAAGACCTTTAAAATAGATTCCAAGTCTTCACTACCTTTAAAGTGCACAAACTAAATCAACTTTATCAAAATTGATCAAAGCTAATTAATAATGGTGGCTAATAAATAACTCTATCAAACTGGATAGAGTTTGGTGGTAGCTCTGTTACCACTGTTGGCTTTTTAAGCCTTACTACTAGAAAATATCATAGGTATTTTCACAATATCACACATGTCCCAATATAAAATAGCCACAACAATAAAGTTCAAATAATGATAATATGAGTAGAATAATATGAGCAAATTAATATGTATATCAAGGCTTATATAATAAATAAAATAACATTCATTTATATGTTGAAATATGAATGTAAATAGCCTAAATCATTTATGTACTATGCATGAAGAAAAATTACAAATTTAATTGCTCAAAATTTTGTATAATACATGCTTTATTTTTTTCTTCCAGTTACAACTTTGATTCTCAATACTTGATTCTATGGAGCATTGTCTCCATAATACTTAAATCTTGATCTTCATACACCAAGTCTCATGATACTTGGTGAAGAACATGTGCTTATACTGAGAGGGGGGTGAAAAATATAAGATAATTTTTTTTTTAATCCAATTATAGCATCAACATTACTAAAGCAATAAACATCACATAAAGCATCACACGCATGAGAGACATAATTTTTATGTGGTTCACCCAAATATGGCTACTTCCATGGAGAAAATATTTCTTATAAATCTTTCTCAAATAAGTTCTCTTGGGAATATTTTCCCTACAATGTTTATGGACCTCTGTCCAAAGGAGATGTTGATCCCCTAAATCAAGTTTGTGGATCTCTATCCACAAGATAACTCCTTCTCCTTTGCTCTGGTTGGTGATCCTCTAGAAAAAACTGCCTCCACTACACTAGATTTTGGTTCTCTCTCCACTTAAGGCTATTGTCCCCACTCAGAAGAGCTATCCTCACTGCCCTGGCTGATGGATATATATCCACTAGAGACTACTGTCCTATCTACTCTATCACCTCCAAAGATCTATCTCAAATATACACTAAACACAGTCCTTCGATCTAGCACAAATTTTCTCAATCTCTATCTTTGTTTTGGAACAAACCTATCCTCAAATCGGCACCAAACTTTGCTCCACAAGTCCACTCAAAACTTGATAAATTTTTCTCAACAAGTCCACTCAGAACTTGCTCAATATACTCAATAAGTCCACTCAAAACTTGCTCAATCATCTCAACAAGTCCACTCAGAACTTGATCAAATTTTCTAAACAAGTCCACTCAAAACTTGCTCAATCTTCTCAACAAGTCCACTCATAACTTGCTCAATCTACTCAACAAGTCCACTCAAAACTTGTCCAATATCATATAAACATAAATAGAATTGTTAGAGACCCAATATGTTCTATACTCAATGCCCAATCACTTTATCGAATCAAACCGGAATATAGAATAGTTTGTTTTATGGAACTTGAACAATCACTTCACACACCCACTTGACTAGGCTCAACCAACTCTACTCAACCAATCACTCAAAGAAACAACCCTTGCTCACAAACCCTAGTCCAAGCATGTAAAAATCAAATCAAAATGTTTCCAACAATGCTCAACAAAAATCCTCACATAAAAATGATACTCATGTTCTTTTCAAACCCTAGTTCAAGTTATTTGCTCAATAACTCACTTCAACAACAATGCTTATAAAACAAGGTTTTAACCACACTTATTTATTCTAGAAAATCTTGTAGCAATCACTCAAAAACACTCAAAAGGAAATCCTAATCAAGTCCTTTTCACTCCAAAATTATTTTTCAAAAAGCAATCAATCAACTTAAACTTTGAATAATATGCCCATACCTTTTTCTTGATAAAGATGACCTTCAAGAATCTGCCACAATAACACAATATTCCTTTGCCAATTCTCAAAAGGATTAGATGACAATATAATGTATATATTAATTCATGATTATACCTTATTAATCCAATCTAAAAATAATATCCAACACCATACTATTTTGAATATTCACCTCTCAAGCATAAGTCACTTTACTACTTTGTTTATCAAAGCCCAAAGCTATTTCTACTTATATATCCCTAAACTTATTATTGCATTAAATATAATTATTTTGATAAAATAATGCAATTTATCTTTCCCTTTTCTAAAAATATTTTACCCGCAAGTAAATATTTTCACCTCAATACTTTATAAAAACTACTCTTTTTAATTTAGGTATTCATCAAATTAATTACAACCTTATTTCTCCTTTATTCAACCTTAGCCTAAATTAAAATTAAAGCTCATAAGAATGTTACCAGTTTTATTAATGCATGAAGCACTTCTTCTTCCAAGTGCCTTCCTCTTGGCTATCACCACCACAGAGCTGCGTTCTCCCTTGGAGTCTCCACACTTTACGCCTTCGTCTACTTCAGGCCACACCTTGGCTATGCTCACTGCCTTGCACCACTCCTTGGCTATATTTGCTATCTCTAGCCAAACCTTGGCTACATTCACTACCTTACGCCACTCTTTGGCTATGTTTGTTGTCTTTGGCCACTCCTTAGCTATGTTTATTACTTTGCACCACTCCTTGGCTATGTTTGCTATCTTTGGCCACTCCTTGGCTGCGTTTGCTACCTTGTGCCACTTCTTAGCTACGTTTGCTAGGCATAAAATTTTTTTTTGCCATACTTTCTTCCTTACACAATTGCACATTTTTATCATCAAGAAAAAGGATGAATGAAATACCTCCAAGGCATTAGCCTTTATACTAAATATCTTCCTCCATGCATGACATCGGTGCTTGATTTATTCTTAATGTCAATGCTCAATTTTCCTTTGAAAATTTATTAATTTATAAAATATTTAAATTGTTTTGAATTTAAATTTTATAAATTAATTATTTAAACCCTATGGTTTTAAAGAAAAACCTTTTATTTTTACCACCATTGGTTTTAAAGAAAAAACTTTTATTTTGGCCACCATTGGTTTTAAAGAAAAACCATTTAACTTTTGCCACCATTGATTTTAAAGAAAACCTTTTATTTTTGCCACCATTGGTTTTAAAGAAAAACCTTTTAACTTATGCTTCCACATAATATTTAAAAATATTATGGAGCCCTTTGCCTTTAACTTTTGCATTGTTCCTCTTGATCTTGATTTTATTAGAAGCTTCTTCCAGAATATCAATGACAACTTTGATAACTTGTTTCTTGACAAATTCCTTGAGATTTAATGATGACTTCATTTCTTGACATCAATGACAACTTTAACTTTAAGGACTCAAAATGTCCAACAATCTCCCCCTTTGTCATAGAAGGTAACCCAATTTTTTTTTACCAAAAACTTGACTTCTTCTTCTGTGCTGCTCCCCCTAGGACATTGCTCTCCCTGGCTCATGCTCTCTTCAAATACCAAGTCCCCCCTTACTCAAATATCCCCCCCTTTGACATCAATGGCAAAGGGTCACATTTGGGGCTTGGGGCTAAGATTGAGCCTCTTAGTTTAGCCCCTCGCCCACCTCCTGTTGGGGTGATTAATTCTAGGGTGGGAGTCTCACTCCCAATTTTCCTCGAAGATACTCAAATTTTTTCTTTGAAAGTGACATAGTGAAAATATCTGCTATCTATTCCTTTGTAGTGACACATTCCTATCTGACTTGTTTGTCTATCACCTGTTCTCTCAAAAAATAGTACTTAATTGGAATGTGCTTTGTCCTGAAGTGCATTACTAGATTTTTTGAGATACTTATGGCACTAATATTATCACATAGTATAGGAATGGGATGATCATGCTTTATCTTGAAATATTCTAGAGTTTTCTTCATCCATAACACCTATGTACAACTGGCTACTGCTACAATGTATTCTAATTATATTGTAGATAAAGATATTGAAACCTGCATCTTCCTAAACCAAGAGACTAAACATTCTCTAAGAAAGAATGCTCCTCCACTTGTGCTTTTTCTGTCATCAATAATGCTGGCCCAATCTGCATCTGTATATGTTATTAGTGTGAAACTGTCACTTTTGGGATACCAAAGTCCAAAGTCCATAGTCCATTTTAGATACCTACAAATCCTTTTTACTGCTGCCACATGTGTTTCCTTAAGTTTTGCCTAAAACCTTACCACTAATCCCATCGACTGTACTATGTCTGATCTTGTAGCTGTAATATATAATAAGCTGCCAATCATAGATTTGTATAATTTATGATCTACCTTTGGAGATTCATTATCCTTACTCAAATTCCATTCTATAACCATGGGAGTACTTACAGGTTTACAATCTTCTAACCTAAATTTCTTTAACATTTATTTTATATACTTGGCTTGTGAGAGAAACATTCCCCTTTCTGATTGTGAAATTTGAAGTCCAAGAAAGAAAGATAATTCACCAAACATAGACATCTCAAATTCATTTTGCATGTTCTTAGCAAATTATTTACACATCTTATCATTGTTTCCCCCAAAGAATATGTCATCAACATAAACAACCACTATTAATAGATTACTCCCTTCATTTTTGATATATAAATTACTGTCTGCTATTCCTTTCTTGAAGCCTTGTTCCTAAATATACTTATCCAATATTAAGTACCATGCTCTCAAATCATTTTTTATATCCTGATCTAGTTTATCTGCTAGTATGAATCTCTTTGGTTGTTCAATATAAACCTCTTCTTCTAGAACCCCATTTAGAAATGCTGACTTGACATCCATATGATATACCTTGAAGTTATTGAAACTTGAGAAGGCCAAGAACATCCTTATAGCTTCAAGCCATGCAAATAGATAAAAAGTATCATCAAATTCAATTCCTTCTACCTGTCCATAACCTTTGCATACTAACCTTGCTTTATTTCTGACCACTTGTCCGTCTTCATTTAATTTGTTTCTAAAAACCCATTTTGTGCCAATCACATTTTTGTTCTTTGGTTGTGGAACAAGTTCTCAGGTTTTGCTTTTCTCTATTTGATCCAATTACTCATTCATTTCCTTAATCCAGATTTCATCCTCACTTGCCTGAGTGAAGTCTTTTGGTTCAATCGTATATAATAAAGAAAAATATGCTTGTTGAGATGGTTTTATTATTCTTATCCTTGTCTATATTTCATCTAGATTCTCTATGGTCTGTTCTTTTGGATTATGTTTTTGTACATATCTATATGGATTTTTGTGAAGAAGTCTTTGAGTTTCTTTTTCTTCTTTATCCGATTCCTCACAAAATTCTTCTTGACAACATACATCTTCTTGATATACAATTTGTTGAACTGGTTCCCTTGAATCTATCTTTTCATCAATTGTTACATTTATACTTTCCACCATAGTGCATGTTATTTTGTTGAAGCATCTGTAGGCTTTAATACTTTTAGAATAACAAAGAAAAATTCCCTCATCACATCTTGAATCAAACTTGCCTAAGTTTTTGTCTTCTCGTCTTATGTAACATTTGCTTCCAAAAATTCTGAAGTATTTTACAGTGGTAGGTCTTCCTTTCCAAAGCTCATATAGAGTCTTGTGTTTATTCACCCTCATTTGAGCCCTAGTTATTATGTATACTACTATGTTTATAGCTTCTATCCAAAAAGCATCTGATATATTAGATTCATTTAACATAGCTCTAGCCATGTTTTCAAATGTCCTATTTTTCATTTCAACTACTCCATTTTGTTGAGGAGTTCTTGCCGCTGAGTACTCTCTATTGATTTCATGTTGTTCACAAAATTATATGAATTCATTTGAAGTAAATTCTCGTCATTTGTCAGATCTTAGAAATTTAATCCTTTTTCCTGTTTCATTTTCAACCAATTACTTGAATGCTTTGAATTTTTTAAAGGCCTCTGACTTCTCTTTTAGGAAGGCTACCCAAACCATTTTGGAATATAATCTATAAACAACATAAAGTAACTCTCACCCTGAATTATGTGTGTTCTAGTAGGACCACACAAATTAGTATGTATTAGGCTCAATGGCTTAGATGATGTATATCCTTTTGACTTAAAATTTATCCTATCTTGCTTTCCATGTTGACAGGAAGCACAAATAGTGTTTTGAGGCCTTCTTATTTTGAGTAAAGCTCTAACTACCTATTTATTTCTTATGTTGACAATGTTGTCAAAATTCAAGTGACCCAATATTCTATGCCATAACCAAATCTCATATTATTGTGATAGAAATCTCTTTTCCCATTTGATCTCATTGAGCATGTATAAGTTGTTTGGGGTTCTTTTTGCATTGGCAATGATTTTTCTAGTTTTTGTTTTCCTTATATCACATCTATCTGGATAGAAAGTAACCTTGTATTCTTGATCATAAAGTTGAATTATACTTAGCATATTATGTTTTAACCCTTTAACATACAATACATTCTCTATTTTTGTTTTCCCATTATCTAAACTTAGAGTTCCTCTACCACCAATCCTTGTTGATCCATTATCACCGAAACTTACTAATCCTCTATTTGTTTATTTTAGAATAATAAATTTGCCTTTGTATCCTATCATGTGACTAGAGCAACCACTATCAAGATACCACTTTTATTTACCCTGAGCATAACGGGTTTTTTGAACGGACATTGATTGAAGAACATGTGCTTATACTGAGAGAGGGCGTAAACAGTAAACAATAAATATTTTTGTTTTTTAATACAAATAATATCATCAGTAATATTAAAGTAGTAAACATCACACAAAAAATCACACACATGAGAGACATGATTTTACATGGTTTACCTACTACGGGCTACTCCACAAATAAAATATTACTTATAAATTTTTCTCAAAACAATTCTCTTGGGAATACTTTCCCTACAATGTTTATGGACCTCTGTCCAAAGGAGATGGTGATCCCCTAAATCAAGTTCATGGATCTCTATCCATAGGATAACTTATTATCCTCTACTTTGATTGATGATCCTCTAGAAGACTACTGCCTCCACTGCACTGGCTTGTATATCTCTCTCCACTGAATACTCTTACCCCCACTTAGAAGACCTATCTTCACTGACCTGGTTGATGGATCTCTATCCACTGGAGACTACTATCCTCTCTACTCTATAACCTCCAAAGCTCTGTCTAAAATTTGCTCAATAGGTCCACTTAGAACCTGCTCAAATCTGCTCAATAGGTCCACTTAGAACCTGCTCAAATATGCTCAACAAGTCCACTCAGAACCTACTCAAATATGCTCAATAGGTCCACTCAAAACTTGCCAAAATATGCTCAATAATCTCACATAGAACTTAACCAATCTCTTAGAAACATAAAGAGAATTGTTAGAGACCAATATGTTTCAACTCAATGCTCAAACACTTTCTCAACTCAAATTAGAATATAGGATAGTTTGTTTTATGGAACTTGAACAATCACTTCACATGCCCACTTGACTAGGCTCAACCAACTCTACTCAACCAATCACTCAAGAAACAAAACTTACTCACAAACCTTAGTCCAAGCATGTAAAATTCAAATCAAAATATTTCCAACAATGCTTAATAAAAAATATCACATAACAATGATACTCATGTTATTTTCAAACCCTAGTTCAAGTTGTTTGCACAAAAACTCACTTCAATATCAATTCTTATAAAATAATCTTCACATAAAAATGATACTCATGTTCTTTTACACAACCCTAACTCAAGTTCTTCACACAACTAATGACTTCAACAACAATGCTTATAAAATAAGGTTTTAACAACTCTTTATTCTAGAAAACCTTGAAGCATTAATTCAATACTCACTAAACAATGTAGCATCAACTCTCTTTCAGAAAACCATACTCATCAATCAACCTTCAATAAGACTCTCAAAGGAAACCTAAACAAGTCCTTTTCACTCCAAAGTTTTTTTCTAGAAATTAACCAATCAACTCAACCAAGGAAGAATTTGCCCATACCTTTTGCTTGACAAGGAGTAGACCACAAAAATCTACCACACTCACAATCACTTCTTTTCCAATCTCAAGAATGGTTAGAAGATAATAATTTTCTCAATGAATCGCAATACAAAATGAAATCAAACAAAATACACCTTATCACTCCAACTTTAAAATAATATCCAACACCTTCATAATAATCTCTTTGGCAAAAGTCTCTTTAAAATAAAATCAACACTCTTAAAGTATTACTCCTCCAATATGCAAATATAATAATTAAGACTTTATTTAAAAATAAAATCAAACTTCCTTATAACTTCAAATTTTATTAAAAACAATTTCCAACAAACATCAATTTTTAACTAGCAACCCTTTCAACTATTTCCAACTAGCAACCCCTTTTAACTACCAAATTTAAGCAATATTAAAAGTAATTAAAATTTAATTACCTTACCTTTGGATGGATTCAAACCCTCAATGCAACTCTCGACCAACATCTTAGCCATAGCTCCAACTGTCGCGTAAGCTAAGCGCTCACTTGGGGAGTGGAGAGCACCACGTGCTCAATGAACCTCCCTCTCTCTACCAAATAAAAATGTGTACCATTCCCTTGGTGCTTCCAACACAATGTAAACACTACAATTGTGTTTCAAACATAGGCCACTCATTGCCTCAACACTTTATCCAATGCCTCATCCCCACTAGGCCATGTTGCCCAACTGGCTCTCAAAATTTTGGTGCTTTCAATTTGTTCTCAATTGCTATCACAAAAAATATGAATTCACTGTATTTTCTCACAAGCTTCTCTTCATTCAATTAGCATGCAATCACGTTCAAATCAAGGATAATTAAAATACCTTTAAGGCATGGTATATATAGCCTTTCCTCCTTTATGCAAACACATCGGTGCTCCTCCAACCTTATTTGACGTCGATGCTTCAAATTTCTTCCAACTATAGAACGTAGGCACTTTAGACTTTATTAATGTATAATTTATTTAAATTATTTTGAATTTAAATAGTATAAATTAATTCTTTTAGAAACCTTTGGGCTTATTAAGTCCTTCTCATTGCATAACTTGGCATTAATGATATTTATTTATAAAATTTAAACTCCTTTTGAATTTAAATGTTTTATAAAATAAATATTAGGCCTCCTTTTAAGTTTGCAATAAGCCTTCTCGGGTTTTTATGAAACAACCTTTTAACTTATGCTTCCATATAAAATTAAAATATTATGGAGCCCTTTTTCCTTTAACCTCTACACTTATTCTCTTGACCTTTATTATTAGAAGCTTCTTATTGGATATCAAATGACAACCTTGCCAAGTTTATTTCTTGACAAAGTCGTTGACATTAATGATGACTTCATCCAGTGACATCAATGACAAATTTGAATTAGGGACTCAAAATGTCCAACAATATCCCCCTTTTTCATTGATGGCAACCCAAATTCTTTTTATCGAAAACTTGACTTGCTTTTTGTCCTGCTCCCCCTGGGACATTGATCCCCTTGGCTCAATGCTCTCTCAAATATCAAATCTCTCATACTTACTCAAATCTCTCCCCCTTTGACATCAATGGCAAAGGGTCAGCATTGGGGCTTGGGGCTAAGAATGAGCCTCTTAGCTTAGCCCCTCCCCTGCATCCTTTTGAGGTGGTTAATTCTGGGGTGGGAGTCTCATTCCCAATTTTCCTTGAAGATAATTTTCCTTTGAAAGTGGCTTAGTGAAAATATCTACTATCTATTCCTTTGTAGTGACATATTCCAATCTGACCTATTTATTTGTTACCTTCTATCTCAGAAAATGGTACTTAATCAAAATGAGCTTTGTCCTGGAGTGCATCACTGGATTTTTTTAAATACTTATGGCACTAGTATTATCACATAGTATAGGAATGGGATGATCATGCTTTATCTTGAAGTATTCTAGAGTTCTCTTCATCCATAACACCTGTGTACAACTGGCTACTACTACAATGTATTCTGCTTCTATTGTAGATAAATATATTGAAACCTGCTTCTTACTTAACCAAGAGACTAGACATTCTCCAAGAAATAATTCTCCTCCACTTGTGCTTTTTCTATCATCAATGCTATCGGCCCAATCTGCATCTGTATATGTTGTTAGTGTGAAACTATCACTTTTGGGATACCAAAGATCAAAATTCATAGTCCCTTTTAGACATCTAAAAATTATTTTTACTGTTGTGACATGTATTTCCTTAGGTGCTGCCTGAAACCTTGCCACTAATCCCACTGACTATACTATGTATGGTCTCGTAGCTATAACATATAGTAAGCTACCAATAATATATCTGTATAATATTTGATCTACCTTTGGAGATTCATCATCCTTACTCAAATTTCATCCTGTGACCATGGGAGTACTTATCGATTTACAATCTTCTAACCTAAATTTATTTGACATTTCCTTTATGTCCTTGGCTTATGAGAGAAACACTCCTCTTTTTTATTGTGAAATATGAATTCCAAGAAAGAAGGACAATTCATGAAGCATAGATATGTCAGATTAATTTTGCATGTTCTTAGAAAATTCCTTACACATATTATCATTTTTTCTCCCAAAAATTATGTCATCAACATAAACAACTACTATTAAAAGATCACTCCATTCAATTTTGATATATAAATTATTGTCTTCTATTTATTTTTTGAATCCTTGTTCCTGAAGATACTTATCCAATCTTGAGTACCATGCTCTAGAAGCCTACTTTAAACCATACAATGTCTTTTTCAACCTGCATACTTGATCTGGTTTATCTGCAAGTATGAATCCCTCTACCTGTTCAATATAAACCTCTTCTTCTAGAACCCAATTTAGAAATGTTGAATTGACATCCATCTGATATACCTTGAAGTTCTTGAAACTTGAGAAGGCTAAAAATATCCTTATAGCTTCAATTCGTGCAACTCGGGTAAAATTTTCATCAAAGTCAATTCCTTCTACCTGTGCATAACCTTTGCATACTAACCTTGCTTTATTTTTGACCACTTGTTCATCTTCATTTAATTTATTTCTAAATATCCATTTTGTGCCAATCATATTTTTGTCCTTTGGTTGTGGAACAATTTTACAAATTTTTCTCTCTTCTATCTGATCCAATTACTCATTCATTGCCTTAACCCAAAATTCATCCTCACTTGCTAAGTTAAGTCTTTTGGCTCAATCTTAGTTAGCAAAGAGAAATTTGCTTGTTGATATGGTTTTGTTATTCTTCTCCTTGTTTGCCTTTCATTTGGAATCCTAATGATTTGTTCTTTTGGATGATGTTTTTGTACATACCTGGATGGAGTTTTGGGAATAAGTCTTTGTGTTTCTTCTTATTCTTTATATGATTCCTCAAAAAATTCCTCTTGATAACATCCATCTTCTTGATACACAATTTGATGAACTGGTTCTCTGGAATATATATTCTCATAAATTGTTACATTTATACTTTCCACCATAGTGCATGTTATTTTTTTGAAGCATCTATAGGCTTTAATCTTTGTGGAATAACCAAGAAAAATTCCCTCATCACATCTTGGATCAAACTTGCCCAAGTTTTGATCTTCCCGTCTTATGTAACATTTGCTTCCAAAAATTCTGAAGTGTTTTACAGTGGCGAGTCTTCCTTTCCAGATCAAATGGAGTCTTGTGATGATTTACCCTCATTTGAGACCTAGTGATTATGTATACTGCTATGTTTATAGCTTATTTCCAAAAATCATCTGATAACTTAGATTCATTTAACATAGCTCTAGCCATATTTTCAATAGTCCTATTTTTCCTTTCAACTACCCCATTTTGTTGAGGAGTTCTTGCTACTAAGTACTCTCTCTTGATTCCATGTTGTTCACAAAATTCTACGAATTTATTTGAAGTAAATTCTCCTCCTCTATCATACCTTAGAAACTTAATCCTTTTACCTATTTCATTTTCAACCAATTCCTTGAATGCTTTGAATTTTTCAAATGCCTCTGACTTATCTTTTAGGAAGGTTACCCAAACCATTATGGAATAATCATCTATAAACAACATAAAGTAACTCTCACCCTGAACGCTTTGTGTTTTGATAGGACCACACAAATCAGTATGTATTAGGCTCAATGGCTCAGATGACATTTAACCTTTTGGCTTATAAGGTTGTCCTAGTTTGCTTTCCATGTTGACAAGATGCACAAATTGTGTTTTGAGGTCTTCTTATTTTGGGTAAATATCTAACTGTTTGTTTATTGCTTACATTGGTTATGTTGTCAAAATTCAAGTGATCCAATATTCTATGCCACAAAAAACTCTCATTTTCTTGTGATAGAAATCACTTTTCCCCTTTGATCTCATTGAGCATGTATAAGTTGTTTGGGGTTCTTGCATTGGCAATGATTTTTCTAGTTTATTATTTACTTATCTCACATCTATTTGGATGGAAGGTGATCATGTATCCTTGATCACAAAGTTTACTTATACTCAATAGATTATGTTTTAACCCTTTAACATACAAAACATTATCTATTTTTTTTTTCCATTGTCTAAACTTAGAGTTCCTCTTCCACCAATCCTTATTGATCCATTATCACCAAAACTTACTGATCCTCTATTTTTTTCTTTTAGTACAATGAATTTCTCTTTGTCTTATGTCATGTGACAAGAGCAACCACTATCAAGATACCATTGTTCTTATTTACCCTAAGCATGAAGAGTTGTTTGCACTAACATTGATCTAGCCTTAACATTTTTCTTTTCATTTTTCCTAGTTGAAATTGTTTTTCTAAACTCAGGAAGTATCATTTTACACCATCTAGGATTGTGACAAAAATTATTGCATTTGTAACATATAACATCATCATCCATGAGAGGTGCAAAGGAATTGCTATTGTATCTTGCATAATGAATACAGTGTGCAACTCTATGACCATATTTATTGCAAGAAAAGCAATGACCATGGAAGAAATTATGTAACTTGTTTGGATGTCTTGGAATTTGTGGAGAAGTCATATTTCTCTTGTGATTAACTCTTATCTAGGGTTCTCCTTTGTTTTCTTCCTTTATGATAGCCTTTGCTTGCTTATCCTTGTTTGAAGTTTATGCTTTCTGAAGACTTGATTCCTCTTTCTGTTTCTCATATTCTGGATCTTGTAGTACCTTGGTCATTTCAACTTTATTCCTTAGGAGAAAAATTTATGCTTCCAATTTTTCACATTCTGTTTCCCTCGATCTCAATAGATATGTCATATCTTTCTCAACATTTTTTCCTTCTTCCATTCTAATCTTGAGTTCTGTGAGATTTTGTATAAGTTCCATCCTTGATTCTTCATATTCTTGAACTTGTTCCTTCAAGCTTGAATTTTTCTCTCTAAGTATTTCTAATTTTTCGAGAGCAACAAAGAATTATTATTTTATTTTAAAAATAGTATCTTCTTCACTTTCTAAAGTCATGTTTGCTACCGATGGATCCTCTTCCAAGATATTAGTCTTTTCACAGAGAGACCCGCTCTGATACCAATTGAAGAACATGTGCTTATACTGAGAGGGGGGTGAATAGTATACAATAATTTTTTTTGCTTTTTAATACAAATAATATCATAAAAAATATTAAAGTAGTAAACATTACATAAAGCATCACACATATGAGAGACATAATTTTACATGGTTCACCCAATGCAAGCTACTCCACGAAAAAAATATTCCTTATTATTTTTTCTCAAATAAATTCTCTTCGAAATTCTTTTCCTACAATGCTTATGGACCTCAAACCAAAGGAGATGTTGATCCCCTAAATCAAGTTTGTGGATCTCTATCCATAGGATAACTTCTTATCCTATTCTCTGGTTGGTGATCCTCTAGAATACTATTGCCTCCACTGCATTGGCTTATGGATCTCTCTCCACTGAAGACTCTTGTCCCCACTTAGAAGACCTATTTTCACTACCCTGGCTAATGGATCTCTATCCATTGGAGACTATTTTTCACTCTAATTTATCACCTCCAAAGATCTATCTCAAATATTATCAATATTTCCACTTAGAACCTGCTCAAATATGCTTAGTAGGTCCACTCAGAACCTACTCAAATATGCTCAACAGGTCCACTCAGAACTTACTCAAATATGATTAATAGGTCTGTATCGCTCCAAATTTTTTGCATCCTTACCTTCAGGCTATAGGATCCGTGCCCAAAAGGGGGATGGGAAAAGGATGGGACGGTACCTCGGACTGAGAGGCCTTACGAAGGTCCCACCTCTTGGGGGAGGTGTATTAAGGTAATTTTTTGACGGATGGTGGGGTTCACTAGGAAATGTTTAGTGGCAGTTTCCATGCCTAGGTGGGGAATGTGTTTAATGTGTTTAGTTTTATCCTTAAACATTCGAGTCCTAGGTTTGGACAAATGAATCTAAGTTGCTCTATATGAAGATGCAGATTAAATGAATACATAAAAACAAATTAGAACAAAAAATAGAGAAAGTAAGCAAGATTAAAAAGCCATACCTGATCTGGATGTCTGATGAAGATTCTGATTCTTGAAGCAGTTAGGATCACCTATGATTTGACAGGATCATCTGCTATCAGAAAATATTGTCTGAGATTTGACGAATTCGTCAGACGAATTCGTCGAAGACCTGCAATCAGAGAAGTAGACACAAAATACAAAAAATGCAACTACTCTAACAGAGGGCAATGATGTAGAATAATAGTAATAACATTAAAATGATGGTAATAAACAAAATACGAGTGCACTACAATGATTTGATGACAATTGGTGACTTAATTATGCATTTAAAGCTACATGGATGAACTCCAAAATGCAAAGTAATAAGAAATAAACTTAGATTTAACTAAATTTAGAACAATGTATAAAATAAAAGGATGAAGAAATGCAAACTCTGGACACTGATTGCCTCAATATTGATTGTAGTCAAAATCATCTCGCATTGATACGAAATCATCTCGAATTGAACAGGATCATCCAAGACGAACTAAGCTTGCTCCAGCTAAAAAATACTAAGGTTCCTGCAACAAAATTTGGATACGACTAGTGCAAATAGTAATTTAGGATGTCTTAGTGCGTATAAAGTCAAGTTACAGGAAATATCATCCAGGGGGATGACAAGGGGAGGGCCTAGGATTAAATAGGCTTAGGAGGGAGGTTAGGAGGTTGGAGATCATCCCAATTTGGGAGATATCCAATGGGGAGGGTCTCTAACAACGCAGAAACGCTTCTGTTCGAATTAAAGACGTCATTGGAACAGAGTCCAACTATGCACAAGTCAGTTTAGGACGAGATTTTCTGGATGTTCTGCTCCATACGAAATCGTCCGATCTGAGGTGATATTGTCTGATCGACGACGATATCGTCAAACAGACAAAACAAACTCTAAAAATGGCACGAAAAAGGAGGAAATGAGTTAAACGACGGTTTGGGAGCGGTTTTGGGGTTAAAAATTTGAATTTGATTTATTACTAAGGTAATTTGTAATTATTAAGGTTTACTGCACCAATTTTAGGGTGCTACATTTTGCCCCCTCTTTAGCGAATTTTTTGAAGAAAATGTGTTAAAGACGAGTTCTTATCGATCTACGAGAAAGCAAAAATTTATTCCCATTTTTAGGTGACGATTCTTGGTCGAATCGTACGAAAGCTTACTATGGTTCCCCCTCCGTGTTTTTATCCAAATCGAACGTTTGAGGTAAAAATGTGAAAAAGAAAAAAATTTGAAATGTTTTTAATTGTTTTTTGAATAAAATTAAGAAAAATAGGGAAAAACCCTAATTCATTTTTACTATTCATTTTTTTAGTTTTCTGGTTTCTAGAGCTCTGCAGACAAAATGGTCGAGACAGCGCACAGATCGATAGAGGTCCGATGCGGGCTACGGGTAAGGGTCTAAACTTAGTTTAGAATGCTTTACTTTAGAATTTCATGCTTTTTAGATTAATTTTTGATTGATTTTTGAGCATTGCGGCCATTTTTGGGCTGTCGACGTCATCGAGATGAATTTGCTCAAATTTGGACGATATCATCCAATAGTGGATGATATCATCATTTATGAAATTGAACTTGTTTTACTTGTATTTGTAATGATTTATTAATGATTTCTATTATTTTGTTGTTTATGTTGCAGAGAGGATTACTAAAGAGCAGAGAGTGGAAATATGGCGGGCTGAGGGATGACTTAGCCACTCTATCATAGGTAGAGCGGGATTAGCTGGCTCATGCCGACTTACAGTATGTGGCAGAGATGCCATAGGTTACTACAGATATGGGGCTATTGACAACCCTAGCAGAGAGGTGGTATCCGGGTTCTTCATGTTTTCGATTACCGACAGGGGAGATGACTCCCACACTAGAGGATGTATGGAGGATATTGAGGATCCCCATACAAGGACGGTTGATCACTCCTGCAACCAACCATGGTCATGCTATGATGTGGTTGTGTGGCGATCCGAGCTTCGCCCTATAGAAGGGCAGAGTGAATATCAAGTCGCTATGTCAGATGCCTGGGGCATCGAGACTCACACGAGTTTTGGCTGGAGTGGTAGGTGGACTTTTGCTGTGCCACCCGAGCGGATGCAGGGTACCATGGGTACTAGAAAATGTGTTCTGTGACATGAGAGACCATAGATATAGGTTTGCTTGGGGGAGCTTCGTTCTATGTCGATTGTATAGGATCCTATATGGGGTCGTATACAAGGGAAGCTGATGTCTGGTTATGACATCTCTACTACAGGTTTGGTGCTAGGAGCACATCACGATGCAGAGGCCGGTAGGGCTTCCACTAATAGGGATTGATGGGGAGAGGCCTCGAGTTTTCTATTGGTGGCTCCAGAGAGGGTCACGATGGTGGATAGATCTGCCAACTTCTTGGAGACTACTAGATGACCTTGTCTTCGACCAGATCACCTGGAGGCCTTAGAGAGATCATCCAGGGTGGGCCGAGGATAGACATGAGCTGGCTCGCATCAGGTGAGTCTTCTGGCTAAGGATGGAAAGGGGAGAGGTGGAGCTCCACCGGTATGACCGAGTTTTGAGGTAGTTCGGTCTACAATAGGGGATCCCATCTCTCAGATACTACGAGTTTTCCCAGACTATCCGGGATAACACTATAGTTAGTGGGGCTCCAGATATGCAGCGCTTCTAGAGCAAAGATGCAGACGATGCCCCCATTTAGCCAGTGGATGGGGATGATATAGGGGTAGCTGATGGCTACGATGCTTGGTACATAGGCATTCGCCCTCCTCGAATGATGAGGGTTTAGGGTCTAATTCATGCAGTTGTACGTCAGATGGGGAGGCGACACCAGGCAACCATTGAGGCAGCACAGGGTCACGATAAGAGAGAGCAAAGGAGACCATAGGCTCAGCATAGGATGCGACAACGGGAGAGGAGGGAGGAGAGACCCCCTTCTCCATAGAGAGAGACCACCATCGCCCGATAAAGGCAAGGGTGTTGACACTAAGGAGAGCAGTGAGACAGCGACTCTCCGAGCTGAGGTTGCCCGCCTGCGGGCTCAGGTGCAGACATTGCAGGATGAGGCTACATGACTTAGAGCTTGGGGTGGAGGAGCGAGCACTCAAGATTTAGCACGTGCTATTTCCCAGGTTAAATTCTATCAAGATTTATATTACCAAGCAGTTCTAGTAGAGCAAAGGGTGCCATTACCAGCTCATATTGCAGAGCCTGTCGTGATGGGGTCATCTAGGACATCATCATGATCGACATCTAGGACTCATGGCACCACATGAACTGCGATGGGGCCACCTCCTCCACCTCAGGGCAAGGGAGGAGATGAGGATGAGAGCTCAAGGGGTTCTCGAGGCGAGGCTACTGCACTACACAAAGATTGTATATTTGATTGAGAGGATTGAGTATGCCAAGATGTAGATTGTGGCATACCAATCTATTTTTGATATGTACATATATTTGATATATATATATATATAGATGAGATATATATTTTTGATCATATGACTTGTCTTATGCATTTGTATGATGCTTTTAATGTTTTGGTGTGATTGATTTGATGATTCATGTAATTATGTCGTTGGAAAATATTATGGTTTAAATGTCATGTTTTAAAAATTTAAATGAAATAATCTGATGTAACAAATTGTTTGTTGTGATGATAATTTTGATAAAAAATAAAAGGGACCTTTAACAATAATTTCAAAGGACATTGTCGCTGTTATAGACCATTTCATGGAGTCACCGCTCACTCGGTCGTCAAGCTAATCCCAGTATAGAAATATTGTTAAAAAGTAAAAGAAGTGCTTAAGAGACTGTCTTAAGACTTTGGTGTGATGATGCAAATGATGATGATGATGATGATTTGTTTTTCAGATTTCCATGAAAATATTATGCATGAAATATTTTAAAATGACTTTTTCTAGGCATAAATTACTAAGTGTGATAAATTTTTTGGATAATTCCCTAGGAATTATACCATCATTGCAAAATTGAAGTTTTGACATAATGACATGAAATAGAATAGGTGTTTGTTTTTAAAGCATAATTGTATAACATAATGATTTAAGTCATATGTTTTTATGATTTTAAATAAATGGAAAATAAAAGTGGTACAATGATTTGCGCTAGGCATAGAATATTTAGGTATAAACTTATACCATCATCGCGAAATCCAAAGAAAAAAGTGATATAATAGTTTTATTGTATGGTTGATTTTTAATTTTTGAAAATAAACAAAAAATATGAAGAGGAGGACTTGCGCTAGGCATAAAATTTCCACTTTTAGTTCTAGAACTATACCATCGTCGTGAAAGTTGACAATATATATGATTTGAGATAAATTTTGATTTGTTTGATAATGCATGTAGTTGTCTTTATACTAAACAACTGTACTTTAAAGAAGAAAATGAATTTATTCCAAAAAATTTTGCAGAAATATTTCAAAGTATCTTAAAGACAAAAGTTAGATTTATAAGGAATCCCATGTGCATATGTGAGTTTATTGCCAATCTTGATTTATCATAATGATACACAAAATATCTCAAATACAAATGTGTGTGCAATTGCATTGTTCATTTACCAGTTTTGAGCAAGATAATTTGATACAAGTGATTTGAATGAACCAAATAAGTGTTCATTAACCATGATTTAGATGCATATAACCATACCATACTACTATGTAAGTCGGATTATCAAGAGCTATCTAATCCATAAGTAGACATAGGTCTATACAAAATAAGGTCGCTAATGTGACAGACATATCGCCATGCTAGGGATTACCCAAGGCCAAGCGGGTTGGGCACAAACCACCTGTTATGGGGCTTACCTCATAGTTTTCGAATAATTGAGAATTCCAGGGATTCAAGCTCATCAACCCTCCTTTTCTTTTCAATGGGTAGGGAAAGGGATTTTATTGCTTTTGCTTTTGCTTATTTTTTTTTTTCTTATTTTGTTTTTCTCTTTGCTTTTTGTATTTTTGCTTTTGTATTTGAGATAATGCTGAAATAACTTCTTTCTCTTTTCTCTTTTTCTTGAAATTTTTCATTTCTTTCTATGCTAGGGATACTTGCTCGGATTAGCTGTAGAGCAAGGGATTTTTATTCCGGGTAGGGGTGAGCTTGTCCTTTTGCCAATTCTCAAAGATTCTAGACCATGTGCATGATAGGATAGCAAGGGAAAATTTTCACTCAAGAAACCACTTCTACTATGTAACATAGCATGGAAATTACAAATGTAATCATTTTATTGTGAAAGGATATGCTTGGTTTAAGTAAATAACAAGATCAATTCTCTATGCTCAAACTTTATTTAATTGAATTGTGTGGACTTTGATATAAGAGAGATTAGTAATCATGCCAGATAAAATCAAGATATTTATTTTTGTGTTTGTGATAGTGCGGGATTCCAAATAAATGCTAATTTATCCAAAATAATTTGAAATATATAACTGCAACATTTGTAAGAAAAAATATATACAAACATTTTTTTGAGAAGTTTGAGAATGTTGACTCTCTATTTCTTCTTTATTTTGTTTTGGTTTCGAAAGAGTCAATAATATTGCTGTGTTGACTTTTTATTATTTTTATTTGTTTTTGTTTAAAGAGTTTTATATATATTTTGTTTTTTTTTTTTTTGAAAATGAGACAACATACAAAATATGTACAAATGATGAAATGAACAAATTTTATGCGTAATATCGCTTAAGATGCAAAATATTCATAGGTTCTTTTAAATCTTTACCATCTAAAGTAGCTAATTTGTATGCTCCTGATTCAAATTTAGTAGTAATAATATATGGTCCAAGCCAGTTGGGCTCAAATTTACCTTTTAGGTCTTTAGTTGCATTAGTATTTTTTTTATGTTCTTTTAAAACAGGCTCATCTATCTCAAAGGATCGATGATGAACTTTCTTAGCATATGATATTTTAAGCTTGTTTTGGTAGGCATGAAGGTGCTCCAAAGCATTGATGCACTTTTCATCTAGGAGTTCCAGCTGACTGAGTCTACCAGCTCGATATTCATCTCCTAATTCGGTATCTTGAAGTAGTAGAGCCAAAGAAGGAACTTCTAATTCAAAAGGAAAAATAGCTTCAGCGCCATAAACCAAGACAAAAGGTGAAGTTCCAGTGGGAGTGCGAACACTAGTTCGATAGGCCCACAAGGCTGGATATAATTGAATATGCCAGTCGTGGCCAGATTTATTGACCAATATTTTGAGAATTTTGATTAAGGTTTTGTTAGATGCTTCTGCTTGACCATTACCCTAAGGATAATAGGGAGTGGACCAGCGATGTTGAATCTTATATTTTTGGCATAATTTTTTAACATCTTTATTTTTGAAACAAGTGCCATTATCAGAGATGATATTTGCAGGAATTCCGAACCTACAAATGATTTGATTAAAAATAAATTTAGAAACTTGTGTGCTAGTGCAGGAAGCTAAAGGCATAACTTCAACCCACTTCGTGAAATACTCAGTGGCGGTTATGATGAATTTGTGTCCATCAGATGACACAGGATTGATTTTGCCAATAATGTCTAAGCCCCATTTTGAAAAGGGCCAAGGAGATGAAATAGCTCTGCAACTCTTGTGCAGGCGCATGGACAAGGTCAGCATGTTTTTGGCACTTGTCGCAATGGCGCACATACTCATGTGCATCCTTTTCCATGGTAGGCCAAAAGTAGCCTATCCTAAGGAGCTTTTTAGCAATGACACTACCACTGAAGTGTCCTCCACAAGATCCATCATGGGCTTCACTCAAGGCTGATTTGGATTCTTCTAAATTCAAAAATATTAATAAGATACCTTCAAAAGATCTCCTATATAAAGTATTGCCAATTATTACAAATCGACTTGCTCGTCTACGTAATAACTAATGCTGGTTTCTATTAGAATTGGCAGGGAAAGTTCCATTTTGAAGAAAATCAAATATATCTGTATACCAAGGCTCAGGAGTAGTTTCATTGATTAGAAACACATCCAAAGGTTCTAAGCATGACTTATTTGAAGCAGGTTCTTGGAGTCGACAAATAATTATGGTGGCGTATTCGTCATCTAACTCCAAGGGCAGAAGAGATGCAGCTACGGCCATAGCATCAGCTACACGGTTGCTAGTTCACGGAATAGCTTCCAAAGTAACTTTATCAAACAAGGATAACAATTGCAAAACATATGCTTTATATGGGTGCAATTTATCATCTCTGGTCTGATAAACTTCATTAGTTTGGTTTATAACAAGTTGAGAATCACCAAAAACTAGAAGATGTTTTATTTTTAGTGCCAAAGCATCTCGTAATCCAAGGATTAGAGCTTCATATTCGACAGTATTATTAGTGCAAGAAAACGTTAATTTGAAGGACAGAGGAATAAGATGTTTTTGCGGGGATATTAAAATAATGCCCACACTAGCCCCACTCATGCATCGGGCTCCATCAAAGTATAAGGACCATTGTGCGACATGATCTACCTCTAATTGAAGGCATTCATCAGGAAACTCGATGATGAGGGGATGGGTAGACTCTAAGGGTGTAGTAGCTAATTGATCTGCTATGATTTGAACCTTAATAGACTTCTGTCCTATGAACGTGAGGTAAAACTCTCTTAGAGCAAGAACCCACTTGGCTGTGCGACCCGATAAATAAGGTCAACTCAAGAGATACCTCAAGGGATCATATTTAGCAATGACATACATTTTTTGACTGAGCATATAATGTCATAATTTTTGCATAGAAAATACGACTGCTAGACATAATTTTTCTAATGTTGTATAACGGGTTTCATAACTGACTAAAGTTTGGCTAATATAATAGTTAGCACATTCTCTTTTATCATCATCAAGCTGAGCTAACATAGCTCCTAAAGCAAAATCGGAAGCTAAAATATACAAGATAAATGGGCGATCAGGTCTAGGCGATGAAAGCACAGGTGGGTTAAGGAGGTATTGTTTGAGAAGTTCAAAAGTTGCCTTACATTCGTCATCCCAATCAAAAGGGACATCCTTCTTCAAGAGCTTAAGAAAGGGAGTGGTTTTGTCCGCCAATTTATTGATGAAGCGACAGATAGCTTGAAGCTTACCTTGTAAACTTCATAACTCAGATATATTAGTAGGTGCGGACATATCAGTGATAGCCGCAATCTTGAGAGGGTTGATTTCAATACCACGTAAAGAAACTAAAACCCCTAATAGTTTATCGGACTTTACTTCGAATATTCATTTGGCTGGATTTAATCGAATAAGATATTCTCTTAACCGATTAAATACTTTTCTCAAATCATCTAAATGATCATCTTCTTTAATAGAGCGAGCTATAATATCTACATAATCATGTAGGATATCATGCATCATATCATGAAAGATATAAGTCATAGCTCATTGATATGTTGCACCTACATTTTTTAAGCCAAATGGCATCACTTTCCAACAAAAGGTACCCCAAGGGGTAATAAAGGCTATTTTAGCCTGATCTTCAGGAGCTATCCTGATCTGATTATAGCCAAAAAATTTGTCCATTAGGGACATCATTCCACTTTCGGTAGTAAAGTCAATGATTTGATCCATGTTTGGAAGAGGAAAATCATCCTTAGGGCATGCAGCGTTAATATCTCTAAAGTCTGTGCAAACCCTAACTTTGGTAGCTTCTTTCTTGGTGACTGGAACTACATTTGAGATCCATTCAACATAATCAATAGCTTGTATAAAAACAAAATTTAGGAGTTTTTCTAACTGCCCTTTGACTAGCAGGGCCACTTTGGGATGCATTTTTCTAAGTTTTTGTTTAACAGGTTTAGCATCCGGATGGACTACTAGATGATGCATGACTACAAAAGGGTCTAAACCTGGCATATCTTCATATGTCCAAGCGAAGACATCTCCATACTCTTTAAGGAGTGCAATGTATTGCTCTTGTTTTTCTTGACTTAATTATGATCCAATATTGATTATGTGAGGATTATCCTCAGTTCCAATGTTAACTTTAATGACGTTTTCTACTTCCATGTGTAGATCTCATTCAAAATTAGGCGGGGCGGGTGAGACGCCCAATTCTTGTAATTCTTTTAAGGTTAAGTTGGATAATTCATCTTGAGGAGTGGTGGCCTCAAGTTGGGCTATAGTTGGTATAGAACCATCAAAATAAAAACCATTGTGTAACAACTCTTCAACGGAGACATCGTGGAAGATATATCCTTCCAACTCATCGTCGGAGTCGGCAATCATTTCAGGGTAAGCAATGGATAGCATATTACATGTAAATGGATGATTCGTTGGACATAAAGAATCTTGTTTATCTAGATAATCTTGATAACATATGAGTTGATCATTATCTTCAAAAGGGAAGGGTTGACCCTTACTAGAAAATAGGCCCACACCACATCGGGCGGACCATGGTTCTACCTCAATAGGTTCTTTCATACCATTTTGGAAAGGTCCCAAGCCTTTCCCTTTATAGCCCATTTTAAGCATTATGGGTTTAGCTTTAATATATTCATTAGCAAAATAACATCGGGCATATCCCTCATGATGAGTTTTGATATTTCGGGGTATTCTTCCCCAATCATATCCTTTATAAATAAAAGCACAACTCCCGACTTGGTAAGTACTTCCCATAGGTTGTGGGAGGCCCAAAGTATGAGGAGATGGCAGCAAGTTATTGAAAATAATTGAATCTTGTATAAAAGCATTTGTTTTTTCTGATATTAATATTGTGGATAAATCCGGTAAAAGTTCATCAGAAAGAGCATACGATGTAGAAGGATCATTCCCTATATCTTTAGATGTGGAGGTGTTAATGAATGGGTCTATAGGTTTTGAGATTATAGGGATGGAACATGAAGAATTGGTTGTAGATTTAAGATATTTTTGAGGTTCTAGTGTGATTTGTTTAGAAGATGGTTGAGTTAAATGTATAGGTGTAGTTGATGGGGTGGATGATGTTATGTGTGTGTGTTTCACATGTTTAGATGAAAAATAAGAACTAGGATGTTTTGATGACAGAGCGGGGCAAAATTGCACTCCAAAAGGTTCTGCCAAAGCACACATATCAAAGGGTCTAGGGTCACCATGGATAGTGACCAACTGGTTTTTAAATTCAAATTTGACACACTGATGTAAAGTTGATGGAACCGCTCACATTGCATTGATCCAAGGGCGACCCAAAAGTATATTGTACGATTCTGGGCAATGTACAATAAACACGATTGTATCGAGGGTTCTAGGACCAACTTGCAAGGGTATAGTAATGAATCCACACGTTTCTTGTGTCTCGTCATTGAAATATTTGATAATCATGTCAGTTTTCTTCATTTCATCACTTCTAAAGCCAAATATTTGGTAGAAGTCAAAAGTGTAAATGTTTAGAGATGAGCCATTATCAATCAAGACTCATTTAATGGCTACATCTCCAATTAAAGCAATAATATATAAGGGATTATCCTTATGTAAACTATGTTGTGGGATATCTTTATCTTGGAAATCAATACAATCGACTTCTCGAGTGATGATAGTATTGGACATGGCTTCAGGTTGAATATTTTTTGGCACCATCATTTGGCTTAGTGTAAGCATTAACTCGTCCCTATGGGTGGGAGAAGATCTTAACAAATATAAAAGAGAAATTTTGGCTGTAGTATTGGATAATTGTTCATTAATATTGTAAGGAGGTTTTGGTTGAACATTAGACATATGATTTCCTTTATTAGGATTTTTAAAAATAAATGGAGCTGATCTATCATTCTGAGTTTGATCCTGTTGAGAATTTTGAGCTTGTTGTCTGGTAACAACTTCGATGGTACCTACAATGTTATATTGAAGACGTTGAATTGGTCTTGGTTGAGCGTTTATGGCTTGTTCATTAGGGAGGAATTGATTAGAAGAGGTTCAAGTAGTAACTCATCTAGGAAATGGTTCTTTTGGAACCATAGCATCTATGATAGGTTGAATAGGATCTGATTCATTTTTAGAGCTATTCAATTGGTTTGAGGTGATGTCTAGTTCACTTTCAGTATCTGATTCTACATCACTAGGATTTGGAGTTTGAATACTATGTAGGGGCCTGGTTGTGACCAGGGATAAGGTTGTGTCAAATGTTTGAGGATCTTGAACAAGTAATTGTCCGCTAATAGTTCCTACATATCGGGTAGGAGGGGGAACATTATGATGCTCAATTTTATTGGCCACCTCTTTACCATGTCATGGTAAAGGATGTTGAAATATGTCTAATGATTGATTAGCATTTTGATTTTGATTTTGAGGAATGGTCTTTTGAGCATTATTAGGAGTATTTTGTTTAGGTTGGAAAGCTTGCACCTCCATTTCATTGTTATCAATCAAATCTTGTATTTTATGTTTCAATATTTTGCAAGAGTTTGTAGCATGTCCAGGTCCTCTATGAAAATCACAGTGTAGATCGGCTCTGTATCCAGGTATAGTTAGATCAGGTTCCCGGATAGCTGGTAATTGAATCAAGCCTCGTGCTAGTAATTGAGGAAGAATGGTTGATAAAGGTTGATTCAATCTAGTAAATTCTCGAGGAGGTTTATCAGGAGGTTTTAATATAAATTTTTTTGTTGTCTTCGTTGCATTGATATTAGCAACATTTCGGCTGTCAGTGACTCCGTCACCTACAACTTATTTGTTTTTATACTGATTTCTAGATGTTTTCTCATCCTCTTTCTTTTTGAGGCGACCTCTCCTAATGAGAGCATCTTCTACCCTTCGAGCTAAGTCTATAGCTTGATCGAAGGTGGTTAAGGTAGCAGTTGATAACTCATAGGATATTTGTTCTTGTAAATTATTGATAAAAATGTCCAAAATTTCCCTATAAGGTAGCACAAAGTGCAGTTTTCCTGTCAACTGCCTCCATCTAGCTAAGAAATCAGAAAAACATTCATCTTTGTCTTGTTTTAAGTTGTATAAATATTTAATGGTAACATGCCTCTCGATGTAGGCACTAAATTGATGGATAAATGATTCAGCTGTTTCTTCAAAGTTTCTCAAAGAATGAGTGGGCAATTGATAGTACCACTCTAATGCCATTCCTCCTAAACTTTTCGGGAAAATTTTTAGTAATAGCAAGTCATCATGTGATATGTCATGAAATGCTATCCTAAAGATGCGAAGATGCTCTATGGGATCTTTGGTTCATTTATATATAGGCAGGACGGGCATGGGAAAGTTTTTAGGGTATGGTTGTGCTACAACTATGGGATCCAAAGGTTGACTACATATCTCTTGATAATTATACGAGGGACGATAGGGATCTATCTGGTCCATGCGCGAAGCTAACTATTTCACCATGGCTTCTAGATTACTGGTTTGCCCACCATATTGGTTCGGTAAGGCATTAATATGGGATTTGTGAACATATGATGGAGGGACATGAAGATTAGATGCTATGTTGCTATTGTGTAAATTTTTGGTAGGAAGGGTGTTATGAAGAAGTTTTGAAGTTATATTATGTTGTATCCCAGATTGTTGAAAATTGGTGTTTGGCTTCATTTTAGGTTTTTGTCGATTTGAAGCATATCGATCAATGGTTTGGCGAAGTAAAGTAGTGAAGGAAGTTTTATTTTGTGTGGGAATGATTTTAGGCTCAATAACAGGTTCCTTAGGAGGTTGGGTAACCTATTGGTTTGGCTTGTTCTAAATTATAGTGACCATACCTCTATTGGATGGTCTAGCCTTATCACTTTCTTGATCAAAAAAGGACAAGGGATTAGTGTGTATGTCAAACATATGTTCCATAGCTGCTTGAGTGTCACTAATTTGCCCTTTATCAATACAAACTACCATATTAAGAGCACCAATGTTATTATTGAAAAATTTCTAGAAATGATCTAAGTTATCAAAAGCAATAGTTCCATCTGGAGCTATTCTAGGGGATGAGGATCCATCCTCTTTAACATTTTCTTCTTGTTCATCTTCAGAAAGCTCATCTTCTTGTTGGCCTAGAGTTTCTCCTTCCGAAATTGACTCCTCAAGAAGGACATTTGGGTTTGTTGTTTTATCTCCCATCCAATCTTCTACTTCTTCTGCAGTTTCTTTACCATTCCTAAGTTTAGGCATTGTGCTTAAATTTAGATTTCAGCAAATATATATATACTTGTATATATATATATATATATATGCAACAAGCTTAAGAGGTATATATTTTAATTATATACCTACTATAGTATTTAAAATGAAATGTTTTGGTTTTTTGTTATGTTTTTAGTTTTTCTTGTTTTTTTTTGTTTTATAACAATATTATAAAGATAACCAACAACACACTGCATGCAAGAAATAAAAATACTGAAAGCAATGATCTAGTTTTCTATAAACAATTTATAAATATCATTAACGGGCTCAAGTTCTTCGGGAGTCATGAAGTGTTCTTCTTCAAATTGGAAATTTTCTTTCAAAAATTTTATGAAGAGTGCTATGGTGATATTATCTGTCTCAGATTCTGGTTGATAGAAGTAAAGCTCATGGCAATACTCTCGATATAACACAGCTTGAGGAACTCTATTCCATCTTTCCCTATCTGTAAGAACGACCTCTTGGTCTTCTACATGACCAAGGAACTGGTATATAGTGGCTGCGTTCTCGAGGTATTCCTTGAAGGTGAACAATTATGAAGACACAAGAGCTCTCCTATAAGCTAACCATCTATGGCAGGCTCTATGAAGTTCATGATAAAATATGAGTTGATGAGGATCCAGGATTCTATCTAGGACAAGCCTCTTGATTTGTTTAAGCTCTGTTGACCTAGATGAAATGATACCTAGTCTTCTATCAAGTTCTTTCCACAAAAGTTGGTTTCTATCTATTTCAGGTACACTAAGCACATAATTAACTTCTATGGCAGCCAATTGGTTTTCAACATTTATAATAACTGCTAATATTTTCTTAGGAGCTACCATATAAACATGATATGCAACTTAGTAGTTTTCTAATGATTTTTAAATGCACCTATGTTTTTTTGTTTTTATTGTTTTCAAAAGGTTTTAGTTTCACGTTGGGTTCACCAAAATGTATCGCTCCAAATTTTTCACATCCTTACCTTCAGGCTATAGGATTCGCGCTCGAAAGGGGGATGGGAAAAGGATGGGACGGTACCTCAGATTGAGAGGCCTTGCGAAGGTCCTGCCTCTCGGGGGAGGTGTATTAAGGTGATTTTTCGATGGATGGTGGGGTTCACCAAGAAATGTTTAGTGTCAGTTTCCATGCCTAGGTTGGGAATGTGTTTAATGTGTTCAGTTTTATCCTTAAACATTCGAGTCCTAGGTTTGGCCAAATGAATCTAAGTTGCTCTATATGAAGATGCAGATTAAATGAATACAAAAAAACAAATTAGAACAGAAAATAGATAAAGTAAGCAAGATTAAAAAGCCATACCTGATCTGGATGTTTGATGAAGATTATGATTCTTGAAGCAGTCAGGATCGCCTATGATTTTATAGGATCATCTACTATCAGACAAGATCATCTGAGATTTGACGAATTCATCAGATGAATTCATTGGAGACCTGCAATCAGAGAAGTAGACACAAAATGCAAAAAATGCAACTATTCTAACAGAGGGCAATGATGTAGAATAACAGTAATAACATTAAAATGATGATAATAAACAAAATACGAGTGCACTACAATGATTTGATGACAATTGGTGACTTAATTATGCATTTAAAGCTACATGGGTGAACTCCAAAATGCAAAGTAATAAGAAATAAACTTAGATTTAACTAAATACAGAACAATGCATAAAATAAAAGGATGAAGAAATGCAAACTCTGGGCATTGATTGCCCCAATGTTTACTGCAGTCGAAATCATCTCGCATTGGTACGAAATCGTCTCGAATCAAACAGGATCATCCAAGACGAACTGAGCTTGCTACGGCTAAAAAATACTAAGGTTCCTGCAGCAAAATTTGGATAGGACTAGTGCAAATAGTAATTTAGGATGTCTTAGTGCGTATAAAGTCAAGTTACAGGAAATATCAGCCAGGGGGATGCCAAGGGGAGGGCCTAGGATTAAATAGGCTTAGGAGGGAGGTTAGGAGGTTGGAGATCATCCCAATTTGGGAGATCTCCAATGGGGAGGGTCTCTAACGATGCAGACACGCTTCTACCCAGATTAAAGACATCGTTGGAACAGAGTCCAACTATGCACAAGTCAGTTTGGGACGAGATCGTTTGGATGTTCTGCTCCAAACAAAATCGTCTGATCTAAGGCGATATCGTCTGATCGACGATGATATTGTCAAATGGACAAAACAAACTCTAAAAATGGCACAAAAAAGGAGGAAAAGGGTTAAACGACGATTTGGGAGCAGTTTTGGGGTTAAAAATTTGAATTTGATTTATTACTAAGGTAATTTGTAATTATTTAAGGTTTACTACGCCAATTTTAGGGTGCTACAGGTCCACTCAGATCTTGCTTAAATATGCTCAATAAGCTCACATAGAACTTATCCAATCTCTTGGAAACATAAAGAGAATTGTTAGAGACCTAATATATTTCAACTCAATGCTCAAAAACTTTCTCAACTCAAATTGGAATATAGGATAGTTTGCTTTATGGAACTTGAACAATCACTTCACACACCCACTTGACTAGGCTCAATCAACTCTACTCAACCAATCACTCAAAAAACAACCCTTGCTCACAAACCCTAGTCCAAGCATGTAAAATTCAACTCAAAATATTTCCAATAATGCTCAACAACAAATCTCACATAACAATGATACTCATGTTCTTTTCAAACCCTAGTTCAAGTTCTTTGCATAACAACTCACTTCAAAAATAATGCTTATAAAATAATCTTCACATAAAAATGATACTCATGTTCTTTTACACAACCCTAACTCAAGTTCTTCACACAACCAATGGCTTCAACAACAATGCTTATAAAACAAGGTTTTAACAATTATTTATTCTAGAAAACCTTGAAGCATTAACTCAAACTCACTAAATAATGTAGCATCAACTCTCTTTCAAAAAAATGATACTCATCAATCAACCTTCAATAAGACTCTCAAAGGAAACCTAAACAAGTCCTTTTCACTCCAAAGTTGTTTTCCAAAAATTAACCAATCAACTCAACCAAGGAAGAATTTGCCCATATCTTTTTCTTGACAAGGAGTAGACCACACAAATATACCACACTCACAATCACTTCTTTGCCAATATCAAGAAAGGTTAGAATATAATAATTTTCTCAATGAATCACAATACAAAATGAAATCAAACAAAATACACCTTATCACTCCAACTTTAAAATAATATCCAACACCTTCATAATAATCTCTTTGGCAAAAGTACCTTTAAAATAAAATAAACACTCTTAAAGTCTTACCCCTTCAATATGCAAATATAATAATTAAGACTTTATTTAAAAATAAAATTAAACTTCCTTATAACTCCAAATTTTATTAAAAACAATTTCCAACAAACACCAATTTTCAACTAGCAACCCTTTCAACTATTTCCAACTAGCAACCTCTTTTAACTCCCAACTTTAGGCAATATTAAAAATAATCAAATTTAATTACCTTACCTTTGGAGGGATTCAAATCATCAACGTAGCCCTCGACCAATGCCTTAGCCATGAATCCAACCATCGCACGAGCTAAGCGCTCACTTGGGGAGTGGAGAGCACCACGTGCTCAATGAACCTCCCTCTCTGCCAAATAAAATTGTGCATCATTCCCTTGGCACTTTTAACACAATGCAAACATTGTCATTGCATTTCAAACACTGGCCACTCGGTGCCTCAATGCTTTATCCAATATCTCCTTGCCACTAGGCCATGCTGCCTAGTTGGCTCTCAAAATTTTGGTGCTTTCGATTTGTTCTCAGTCGTTGTCACACAAAATACAAATTCACTATCTTTTCTCACGAGCTTCTCTTCATTCAATTCGCATGAAATCTTGTTCGAAGCAAGGATAATTAAAATACCTTTAAGGCATGGTATATATATAGTCTTTCCTCCTTTATGCAAACACGTCGGTGCTCCTCCAACCTTATTTGACGTTGGTGCTTTGAATTTCTTCCAACTATAGAACGTGGGCACTTTAGACTTTATTAATTTATAATTTATTTAAATTATTTTGAATTTAAATATTATAAATTAATTATTTTAGTAACCTTTGGGCTTATTAAGTCCTTCTCATTGCATAACTTGGTATTAATGATATTTATTTATAAAATATAAATTCCTTTTGAATTTAAATATTTTATAAAATAAATATTAGGCATCCTTTTAACTTTGCAATAAGCCTCCTTGGGTTTTTATGAAACAACCTTTTAACTTCTGCTTCCATATGAAATTAAAATATTATGGAGCCCTTTTGCCTTTAACCTCTGCACTTATTCTCTTGACATTTATTATTAGAAACTTCTTCCTAGATATCAAATGACAACCTTGAAAACTTTGTTTCTTGACGAAGTCCTTCAAATTAATGATGACTTCATCCAGTGACATTAATGACAACTTTGAATTAGGAACTCAAAATTTCCAACAATATCCCCCTTTGTCATTGATGGCAACTTAAATTATTTTTACTGAAAACTTGTCTTGCTTTTTGTGCTACTCCCCCTAGGACATTGCTCCCTTGGCTCAACGCTCTCTCAAATATCATATCTCTCCCCCTTACTCAAATCTCTCCCCCTTTGATATCAATGGAAAAGGGTCATATTTGGGGCTCAAGGCTAAGAATAAGCCTCTTAGCTTACTCCCTCCCCCACCTCCTTTTGAGGTGGTTAATTATGGGGTGGGAGTATCACTCCCAATTTTCCTCAAAGATACTCAAAAGTTTCCTTTGAAAGTGGCTTAGTGAAAATATCTGCTATCTATTCCTTTGTAGTGACATATTCCAATCTGACCTATTTATTTATCACCTGCTCTCTCAAAAAATGGTACTTAATTGGAATGCGCTTTGTCTTGGAGTGCATCACTAGATTTTTCAAATACTTATGACATCGATATTATCACATAGTATAGGATTGGGATGATCATGCCTTATCTTGAAGTCTTCTAGAGTTCTCTTCATCCATAACACATGTGTACAACTAGCTATTGATACAATGTATTATGCTTTTACTGTAGATAAAGATATTGAAACCTGCTTCTTACTTAACCAAGAGACTAGACATTATCCAAGAAAGAATGTTTCTCCACTTGTTCTTTTTCTATCATCAATGCTATCGGCCCAATCTGCATTTGTATATGTTGTTAGTGTGAAATTATCACTTTTGGGATACCAAAGCCCAAAATCCATAGTCCCTTTTAGATATCTAAAAATTATTTTTACTGCTACCATATGTTTCCTTAGGTGCTACATGAAACCTTGCCACTAATACCACTAACTGTACTATGTGTGGTCTCGTAGTTGTAACATATAGTATGCTGCCAATCATAGATTTGTATAATCTCTGATCTACCTCTGGAGATTCATCATCCTTATTCAACTTACATCTTGTGACCATGGAAGTACGTACCAGTTTACAATCTTCTAACCTGAATTTATTTAACATTTCCTTTATGTACTTGGCTTGTGAGAGAAACACTCCCATTTTTTATTATGAAATATGAAGTCCAAGAAAGAAGGACAATTCACCAAGCATAGACATATCAAATTTATTTTTCATGTTATTAGCAAATTCCTTACACATATTATCATTGTTTCCCCCAAAAATTATGTCATCAACATAAAAAACTACTATTAGAATATCACTCCTTTCATTTTTGATATATAAATTACTATCTACTATTCCTTTTCTGAATCCTTATTCCTAAAGATACTTATCTAATCTTGAGTACCATGCTCTGGGAGCCTTCTTTAAACCACATAATGTATTTTTCAACCTGCATACCTGATCTAGTTTATCTGCTAGTATGAATCTCTTTGGATGTTCAATATAAACCTCTTCTTATAGAACCCCATTTAGAAATATTGACTTGACTCCATATGATATACCTTGAAGTTATTGAAACTTGAAAAGGCTAAAAACATCCTTATAGCTTCAAGTCATGCAACTGGAGAAAAGGTTTCATCAAAGTCAATTCCTTCTACTTGTGCATAACCTTTGCATACTAACCTTGCTTTATTTTTGACCACTTGTCCATCTTCATTTAATTTATTTCTGAATACCCATTTTGTGCCAATCACATTTTTGTGCTTGGTCATGGAACAAGTTCCCAAGTTTTGCTCTTTTATATCTGATCCAATTCCTCATTCATTGCCTTAATCCAAAATTCATCCTCACTTGCCTGAGTGAAGTCTTTTGGATCAATATTAGATAACAAAGAAAAATTTGCTTATTGATATGGTTTTATTATTCTTCTCCTTGTCTATATTTCATATGGATTCTTAATGATCTATTCTTTTGGATGATGTTTTTGTACATACCTGGATGGAGTTTTGGGAAGAAGTATTTGTGTTTCTTCTTCTTATTTATCTAATTCCTCAAAAAACTCCTCTTGATAACATCCATATTCTTGATACACAATTTGCTAAACTGATTCTCTGGAATCTATCTTCTCATAAATTATTTTTCTTGGTTATTCCACAATTTACTCTTTGTGGAATAACAAAGAAAAATTCCCTCATCACATCTTGGATCAAACTTGCCCAAGTTTTGATCTTCTCATCTTATGTAACATTTGCTTCCAAAAATTCTGAAGTGTTTTACAGTGGCAAGTCTTCCTTTCCAAATCTCATATGGAGTCTTGTGATGATTTACCCTCAATTGAGCCCTAGTGATTATGTATACTGTTGTTGTTATAGCTTCTTTCCAAAAACCATCTGATAACTTAGATTCATTTAACATAGCTCTAGCCATGTTTTCAACAGTCCTGTTTTTCCTTTCAACTACTCCATTTTGTTGAGGAGTTCTTACTGCTAAGTACTCTCTCTTGATTCCATGTTGTTCACAAAATTCTATGAATTAATTTGAAGTAAATTTTCATCCTCTATCAGATCTTAGAAATTTAATCCCTCTTCCTATTTCATTTTCAACCAATTCCTTGAATGCTTTGAATTTTTCAAAGGCCATTGACTTCTCTTTTAGGAAGGTTACCCAAACCATTATGGAATAATCATATATAAAAAACATAAAGTAACTCTCACCCTGAATGCTTTGTGTTCTGGTAGGACCACACAAATCAGTATGTATTAGGATTAATGGCTCAAATGATATATAACCTTTTGGATTAAAGGTTTTCCTAGTTTGTTGTCCATGTTGACAAGGTGCACAAATTGTGTTTTGAGGTCTTCTTATTTTGGGTAAATCTCCAACTGCCTATTTATTGCTTATATTGACTATGTTGTCAAAATTAAAGTGAACCAATCTTCTATGCCACAACAAAATATTATCTTCTTGTGATAGAAATCACTTTTCCCCTTTGATCTCATTGAGCATGTATAAGTTGTTTGGGGTTCTTCTTGCATTGGCAATGATTTTTTCAGTTTTTGATTTCCTTATCTCACATCTATCTGGATGGAAGGTGACCATATATCCTTGATCACAAAGTTAAATTATACTCAGTATATTATGTTTTAACCCTTTAACATACAAAACATTCTTTGTTTTTGTTTTTCCATTGTCTAAACTTAGATTTCCTCTTCCACCAATCCTTGCTGATCCATTATCACCAAAACTTATCGATCCTCTATTTGTTTTTTTTAGTACAATGAATTTGTCTTTGTCTCCTATAATGTGACTAGATCAACCACTATCAAGATACCATTGTTCTTATTTATCCTAAGCATGAAGGGTTGTTTGCACTAACATTGATCTAGCCTTAACATTTTTCTTTTCATCTTTCCTAGTTGTTGAAATTGTTTTTCTAGACTCAAGAAGTATCATTTTACACCATCTAGCCTTGTGCCCAATGATGAGGCCCAAAAATGCCTCATTATTGCACAATGTTTGACTACCATATGATAAGTTAATTTCCAAATAGTTGACTAAAATATACTATTGTTAAGTGTTTACATGATTTTATGTTAGGAATACTATATCTCTGTTTTTGACTATTTTCAGCATTTTGTGACTGATTTTGCTTGATTAAGTAGCAAGTAAGAACATGCATTTCAATTAACCAAATGTGGTATGCTGATATCCATTAACTTCTCAATGGTTTTTGAATGTTTTTCCTGCCCTTCAACTTGTTTCAAATCCACATTGAAGCCAAAAGTTTAGGACTGTCATAAATCTGAAAAAAATAGCCATATAAAAATCAGCAAGCTGTTACTTTATAGGAACACCTTGAAGTTGTCAAGAAAAGCATGAGGATATGGATGGAATGAGTTCAGAAGGACTACATAAGACATCTAACCTATTTAGAAGCATTCCCACATGGTCTAAATAGGCAGACAACAGGGTATAACAGAGCAGGGACAATTGTGCAGCACTTGTTGCACTATTTCAGCATTGTTACTTGGTGAATGAAGTGTATAAATTCAGTAGCAACTTGATGTAATCCTTCATGTTGATATTTGAATAATTTTTCCATGTTCTAATTTGTTTGAATTTGCAAGAAATGCCAATATTTTACAATTGTGCAGCAGAATTGGAAAATGCAGTAATTTACCATGTAAATTCCAGCAAGCTACAAATGAATGGCAAGGCATGGAATTCACACATGGAGAGGAATGAAGGCTATTGCAATCTGATCCTGAGGGCTAATACACCTGAGAAAAGCAGCTAAAATCACTTGAAGAGCACACAGTTGGTCATTTCGAAGATCTTCGAAATGAGCGGACATCTTCGGAATGAGAAATACAGTCTCTTCGGAATGAGCCACTTATCTTCGAAATGAGAACAGAAAAGTGCTTTTTGACTTTTTGACTATTTTTGATGGTGGAAAAAGGGAAAGAAGGTTGAAAAGGTTAAAGGAAAATATCTCCCATATGACTTTGTCGTCCTTGCCGTCCAAAGCCACCATTCATGGAAAAGATCAATTTTGATCCTCTTCTAGGATAAACACAGAAATAACTACAGCATAATAGGAAATTGTTTGCAAGATAGAAAGGGCATATTCTGAAGTGAAGAAAGATATGTGAGATATTTCTAGACTTCTCCCATGTACTCCCACCACTGAAGATGCTTTCTAAGGGCCAATGACTACTACTGCAACACAAACTTGTCCAGATTTGCATTTATTTCAGATCCAAAATTATTGGCAAATCACTGTAAAGCAGCACATAGGCTGATTTGAGCATGGGATATGTTGTAAATATTTATATAAATAACACAACTCCCTCCTTGGTTGAGCCAGTTAGGAATTAGAATAGAGGAGAGTTTTTCAATAGCAGTAATTAGGATTGTACAACAATTTTTTGTAACAGTTTTCAGCATGTTTTGTCATCAATAAAAGTGCAGCTATTTTATCATTTTCTATTCTGAGTGTTAATTAGTTAAGGAGTGCTTTTCACCTCCTTCTAGATCAGGAAGTATGGGCCCACTTTCAGATCTAGAAGGAGGGATTTTATGGCAAGTTTTAATCTGTAATTTTGCTATAGTAGAATTAATAGATTGCTTGCCAGATTTCATTTTCTTGTTTTTATTTTGTATTATGTGATTTATGTTTTCTATTATGTTTGTGTACAACATTTGTGTGTATGTCAACTGACAAATTATATTAAGCATTTTTCCTTTGCTTTCTATATTTTCCCTGCTTTTCTGTTTTAACAACTTTTCATTTTTAGCATATTTCATTTTGTTGTCAATTCCTGTAGCAGAAGCTTGACGACCTTTTGTGGTAGGGCATTGACAGGTGTTTTATTTCCAAGCATCACTTCCATTCTGCAAGAGTAAAATAGGTTTCAATTTTGCAAGTGTAATTTAGGATTTCATTTTAGCAACATTTCAATTTAGCAATTTCAATTCTGTTATTTCAATTTTGCAAAAGTAGATTAGATTTCAATTCAGCAATTTCAATTCATGCAATTGTAGTTAACTTTAATTTTTTGAAATTAGAATTAGTTTTTATTTCTTGCAAGTTTCCATTCTGCAGATTAGGTTTAGTGTGACACCAAAAGGCTAAACCAAATCTGTCTCACCCAATAAATGCTTGAAATCTGAATGCCTAAATTGTACTTTGCCCTAGCCTTCTATCGTAGACAACCTTGGACACCACCCTGGATTGATAAATCATTGAGATTAAATGATGAGACTCAATGACACTCATCATTTTGGCACCGTTTCTGGGGAACATGGTGTTGTTAGAGGGTAAAAGCAGTCAAATAATTATTATTGTGCTAAGTTATGAAGTTTAGAGTTAAATCTGAATGTAATAGCTGGTATAAATAATAATTATTGATAGTTGCATTTCAGTCCATTTAGAAAACAAGCAACCATAGGGAGGTGATCTTCACACTTGGGGGTTAAATTGCTTATGTTTGAAATTCTTGATAAAAATTGAAAGAATTCATCATCCTCATTATCAAGAAACATAAGATCTCTTAGAGGAGCCATCTGCTAGTACTACCATTTTTATATCCATATCATCGGGGTAGTATAAACAAATTTGTACTAGGTGTTGGAAAGATATCATGGTAGATATACAAGACTATCCCTTGAACAAAATAGCCATATCAACTACCTGTAGCATTTGTTCATAGGGACATATCATTGATGAATGCCATTTACTTCCATAACTTAGAGATGCAAAATATGTTGCCTAGTCTGAATTCTTCTCAAAGAGAGATCCCAACAACAACAAACAGGGCAAGTAAATCAACCACCACCTTCAGCCCAACCTGTGGCCAATATGAATAATACAGGACAGGCAACCCCTGTCTATGTAAGTTGAATCTATTAAAAAAAAAATCACAAAAACTTTTGCACAATCAAAATAGGAGTTTACAACTTAATGATGATCCTAGAGTTTTCCATTATTACTTAAATATTGTTAGGATTTTACCGTGCTAAACCGCAACCTAGCAATTCTTAGCCTACATAGACAATAGTTGATCTCATTAGAGGTGATCCTACCTGACAAGTAGTTGATCTGCTAAAGTTGTACACTTCTTGTCTTATTGTGCAAACCAAAAATATTTTTTTTTTTAGCCCAACCTGTGATCAGTCTGAATAATACAGGATAGGCATCCCCTATCTATGTAGCTGAATCTAGTAAAAAAAAAAAAAATGCAGGAAATGTTATTGACTGTAGCAACATCCAACTGTGCTCAAACAAGAACTTACCTGAGCTTGAAGAGATAAAAATCAATGGAGATACACAAAAAACCTTTAGTCTAAACACACAGAAATTAGCCTTGGATAAAGGAGAAAAACTAGAAAAACTGCACATAGAAAATTTACTTCCATTGAACTCCTTAGTAAGAAATTACAAAGGGGTAAATTATGTCCTCCTAGGAATGAAACAAATTGAAGTGCAACCAAGAAAATTCTTGAACATTATTAGCTAGCTGACTTATAAACAAAAAGTAAAATTGTTGCTATTTTGAAACAATATTTCAATCCCTTTACATGGAATTACAAGGGTATATCAAGATTTTATCTTGATGTAAGAACTTAACATCTTTTGGGAATTGGTATTTAATTGTTTCAAGTACAGATTGACAAGATTTTGCAGACTAGGAGGCATTGACAACACTTGATTGAAGAAGTTTTCAGATATGGAGCAAGTGCTTCTTTCTCCCATTGGTAATTCATGGAGGATGTTAGTGGTGAATGGATATTGCCTTCGGGTATACCATGCACCATTAACTAAGGAGGAGTTCTTGAAGGAGATTCCATTGGATGTACACATAATGGAAGAGAATTTCTCTTCAATATCAGATTCAGAGTGATGATAAAAATTTTGACAAAAAGAAAAAAATACAAGAAAAGCAAAAAGAAGAATAGTCTTGTTTGTGAACTTCCTTCTTGGGTACAAGCAAGACAAGAAAAATTGAAAAAAAAAAAAAAAGAGAAAAAAATTGCAGCAAAGGCATGTCCCACAAAATGGGGATACATGAGGACAAGCATCAATTTCAGCAAGGAAGAGGAACAATGGAGCCAATACTTCATTTCCAGCAATAAGGAGGCAATTATGATAATAAGGATTGGTCTTATCCAAATAAGAGTGAGAGATGTTCTCTCTCATTGAAGCACTTGAAAAAAAAAAAGGATAGAAGTTGGTTGAAAACCGGAAATGGCAGCCTCTTCTGATGAAAAAAAATGAAAAAAAAAGAGATGAAAAAAAAATGATGAAAAAAAAAATGAATAATTCAGTAGTGAAAACCTTCTTGGAGGCGCTACTGAGTTGGCTTGCATGAAAACCAATTTTTCGGCATGCATTGCCTTGTTGATCTACCCATCATTGTTCCACCATTGTACAAATCTCACATTGCACATGTGTTATGTTTGTTTATGTTTTCAGATAGCCTGCTAACAATCATCAAAAGTAGCTTGTAAGGTGCATGACCAATTTTTAGGACAATAAGGTATGTGTTTCTTGCATTTAATTCATAGTAAACATTTAGCATTTAGTGTATGATAGTCGGTATTTGGCATAAACTATTCATACAATATTGACAAGTTGAAAAAGGAACATGTTCAAGATGTCAAGAAACACCCCCTTATGCCCTTAATTGCATGGAAATTCCAAAACTATGCAAAAACCTGATTTTGGGACAGACATGGCAGCAATTCTATTTCAATTTGTAGGGCAAATTTTAGAAGGAGAACTGCAAGTTTATATCTCACAATTGTCTGATAAATTGAAGGAGGATAATCAAAAAAATGCACCTGAAGGTTCTATTTTAGTACTACTGGAATAAAAAAACAACATACAAAACAAAGAATAGCATCTAAACAAAAGGATGAAGAAGGGATTTTTGATGTTATGGAAGGCTTATACACTCTAGAGATGGGCCCACAATAGAATATGTAGCTAAATTTTGCATAGGAGGTCATTTTTGCATTTTTTTTTAAGATCTTCGAAATGAACAGACATCTTCGAAATGAGAAATACAGTCTCTTCAAAATGAGCAGACATCTTCAGAATGAGAAATACAGTCTCTTCGAAATGAGCAGACATCTTCGGAATGAGAAATACAGTCTCTTCAGAATGAGCAGACATCTTCGAAATGAGAAATACAGTCTCTTCGAAATGAGTAGACATCTTCGAAATGAGAAATACAGTCTCTTCGAAATGAGCAGGATATCTTCGGAATGAGCAAAAATTGTACCAGAATTGCTGAAAATGCTACAGAATAGCAAAAAGAGTAGGGTACATCAAATATTGAGGTTTATAAGGCTCTACCACAAGTAAGTACATCCCTCAAGCATTTCAAATCCAAAAATTTTATCAATTTTGTTCAAAAGGTGCAAATAATAGAAATAAGCATTCAGGATGAAATATTGTTAAGAACAGAAAATTCCATTAGTAGTAGTGCATCTGCCAAATATGGTTCCACAATAAGACTATTGCAAGATGAATCACATGATATCAAGCCTTTAAGAGGTACCTTGCAACACTAAAACTTGTAGAAAGACAGAAAAAGAGTCATACATGTGCTTAATTGCAAAATACTTGATATAGTGCAGCAAGGAGGAATTTCTCAGTTAGCATTGTGCAAAGGATGTTGTTCACAAGAATAAAACCTACATATTACTATGGCCTACTAAGATGCATGAGGGCATGCATCAGTTCAAGTTGGGGGGGGATGATGAGGCCCAAAAATGCCTCATTATTGCACAATGTTTGACTACCATATGATAAGTTAATTGCCAAATAGTTGACTAAAATATACTATTGTTAAGTGTTTACATGATTTTATGTTAGGAATACTATATCTCTGTTTTTGACTATTTTCAGCATTTTGTGACTGATTTTGCTTGATTAAGTAGCAAGTAAGAACATGCATTTCAATTAACCAAATGTGGTATGCTGATATCCATTAACTTCTCAATGGTTTTTGAATGTTTTCTTGCCCTTCAACTTGTTTCAAATCCACATTGAAGCCAAAAGTTTAGGACTGTCATAAATCTGAAAATCTGAAAAAATAGCCATATAAAAATCAGCAAGCTGTTACTTTATAGGAACACCTTGAAGTTGTCAAGAAAAGCATGAGGATATGGATGGAATGAGTTCAGAAGGACTATAGAAGACATCTGACCTATTTAGAAGCATTCCCACATGGTCTAAATAGGCAGCAACAGGGTATAACAGAGCAGGGACAATTGTGCAGCATTGTTGCACTATTTCAGCATTGTTACTTGGTGAATGAAGTGTATAAATTCAGTAGCAACTTGATGTAATCCTTCATGTTGATATTTGAATAATTTTTCCATGTTCTAATTTGTTTGAATTTGCAAGAAATGCCAATATTTTACAACTGTGCAGAAGAATTGGAAAATGCAGTAATTTACCATGTAAATTCTCGGCAAGCTACAAATGAATGGCAAGGCATGGAATTCACACATGGAGAGGAATGAAGGCTATTGCAATCTGATCCTGAGGGCTAATCCACCTGAGAAAAGCAGCTAAAATCACTTGAAGAGCACACAGTTGGTCATTCCGAAGATCTTCGGAATGAGCGGACATCTTCAGAATGAGAAATACAGTCTCTTCGGAATGAGCCACTTATCTTCGAAATGAGAACAAAAAAGTGCTTTTTGAATTTTTGACTATTTTTGATGGTGGAAAAAGGGAAAGAAGGTTGAAAAGGTTAAAGAAAAATATCTCCCATCTGACTTTGCCGTCCTTGCCGTCCAAAGCCACCATTCATGGAAAAGATCAATTTTGATCCTCTTCTAGGATAAACATAGAAATAACTGCAGCATAATAGGAAATTGTTTGCAAGATAGAAAGGGCATATTCTAAAGTGAAGAAAGATATGTGAGATATTTCTAGACTTCTCCCATGTACCCCCACCACTGAAGATGCTTTCTAAGGGCCAATGACTACTACTGCAACACAAACTGTCCAGATTTGCATTTATTTCAGATCCAGAATTATTGGCAAATCACTGTAAAGCAGCACATAGGCTGATTTGAGCATGGGATATGTTGTAAATATTTATATAAATAACACAGCTCCCTCCTTGGTTGAGCCAGTTAGGAATTAGAATAGAGGAGAGTTTTCAATAGCAGCAATTAGGATTGTACAACAATTTTCTGTAACAGTTTTCAGCATGTTTTGTCATCAATAAAAGTGCAGCTATTTTATCATTTTCTGTTCTGAGTGTTAATTAGTTAAGGAGTGCTTTTCACCTCCTTCTAGATCAGGAAGTATGGGCCCACTTTCAGATCTAGAAGGAGGGATTTTATGGCAGGTTTTAATCTATAATTTTGCTGCAATAGAATTAATAGATTGCTTGCCAGATTTCATTTTTTTATTTTTTATTTTGTATTATGTGATTTATGTTTTCTATTATGTTTGTGTACAACATTTGTGTGTATGTCAGCTGACAAATTATATTAAGCATTTTTCCTTTGCTTTCTATATTTGCCCTGCTTTTCTGTTTTAACAACTTTTCATTTTCAGCATATTTCATTTTGCTGTCAATTCCTGTAGCAGAAGCTTGATGACCTTTTGTGGTAGGGCATTGATAGGTGTTTTATTTCCAAGCATCACTTCCATTCTGCAAGAGTAAAATAGGTTTCAATTTTGCAAGTGTAATTTAGGATTTCATTTTAGCAACATTTCAATTTAGCAATTTCAATTCTGTTATTTCAATTCTGCAAAAGTAGATTAGATTTCAATTCAGCAATTTCAATTCATGCAATTGTAGTTAACTTTAATTTTCTGAAATTAGAATTAGTTTTTATTTCTTGCAAGTTTCCATTCTATAGATTAGGTTTAGTGTGACACCAAAAGGCTAAACCAAATCTGTCTCACCCAATAAATGCTTGAAATCTGAATGCCTGAATTGTACTCTGCCCTAGCCTTCTATCGTAGACAGCCTTGGACACCACCCTGGATTGATAAATCATTGAGATTAAATGATGAGACTCAATGAGATGTTCAAAGGAATTGAAATTTATATTGTATCTTGCATAATGAATACAGTGTGCAACTCCATGACCATATTTATTATAAGAAAAACAATGACCATGGAAGAAATTATGTAACCTATTTGGATGTCTTGGAATTTGTGGAGAAGTCATATTTATCTTGTGATTAACTCTTATCCAGGGTTCTCCTTTGCTTTCTTCCTTTTTTATATCCTTTGCTTGCTTATCATTGTTTGAAGTTTCTACTTTCTGAAGACTTGATTCCTCCTTTTTTTTCTCATATTCTAGATCTTTTAGTACCTTGGTCCTTTCAAATTTATTCCTTAGGAGAACAATTTATGCTTCCAATTTTTCACATTCTATTTCCCTAGCTTTCAATAGATCTATCATATATTTCTCAATATTCTTTTCTTCTTCCAATCTAATCTTGAGTTCTATGAGATTTTGTATAAGTTCCATCCTTGCTTCTTCATCTTCTTGAACTTGTTCCTTCAAGCTTAAATTTTTATCTCTTAAGTCTTTCTAATTTTTTAAGAGCAATAAAGAATTCTTCTTTTATGTTAAACGTAGTCTCTTCTTCACTTTTTGAATTCATGTGTGCTACCAATGGATCCTCTTCCAAGCTGTTAGTCTTTTCACAGAGAGACCCATTCTGATACCAATTGAAGAACATGTGCTTATACTGAGAGGGGGGTGAACAGTATACAATAATTTTTTTTGCTTTTTAATCCAAATAATATCATCAAAAATATTAAAGCAGTAAACATCACACAAAGCATCACACACATGATTTTACATGGTTCACCCAATGAAGGCTACTTCATAGAAAAATGTTCCTTATAATTTTTTCTCAAATAAATTTTCTTGGGAATCCTTTCCCTATAATGTTTATGGACCTCTTTCCAAAGGAGATGTTGATCCCCTAAATCAAGTTCATGGATCTCTATCCTTAGGGCAACTTCTTCTCCTCTACTCTAGATGGTGATCCTCTAGAAGACTACTACCTCCACTGCACTAGCTTGTAGATCTCTCTCCATTGAAGACTCTTGTCCCCACTCAGAAAACCTATCCTCATTGACCTAACTGATGGATCTCTATCCATTGGAGACTATTGTTCTCTATGCTCTGTCACCTCTAAAGCTATGTCTCAAATATGATCAACAAATCCACTTAGAACCTACTCAAATTTGTTCAATAGGTCCACTCAAAACTTGCTCAAATATGCTCAACAATTCCACTCAAAACTTGCTCAAAAAAGCTCAATAGGTCCACTCAGAACATGCCTAAATATTCTCAATAAGCTCACATAGAACTTAACCAATATCTTGGAACATAAAGAGAATTGTTAGAGACCTAATATATTTCAAATCAATGCTCAAACACTTTATCAACTCAAATTAGAATATAGGATAGTTTTTTATGGAACTTGAACAATCACTTCACACACCCACTTGACTAGGCTCAACCAAATCTACTCAACCAATCACTCAAGAAACAACCCTTGCTCACAAACCCTAGTCCAAGCATGTAAAATTCAACTCAAAATGTTTCCAACAATGCTCAACAACAAATCTCACATAACAATGATACTCATGTTCTTTTCAAACCCTAGTTCAAGTTATTTGCACAACAAATCACTTCAAAAACAATGCTTAAAAAACAATATTCACATAACAATGATACTCATGTTATTTTGCACAACCCTAACTCAAGTTCTTCACACAACCAATGGCTTCAACAACAATGCTTATAAAACAAGGTTTTAAAAATAACTCTTTATTCCAGAAAACCTTGAAGCATTAACTCAAACTCACTAAAAAATGTAACATCAACTCTCTTTTAGAAAACCATACTCATCAATCAACCTTAAATAAGACTCTCAAAGGAAACCTAAACAAGTCCTTTTCACTTCAAAGTTGTTTTCTAGAAATTAACCAATCAACTCAACCAAGGAAGAATTTGCCCATACCTTTTGCTTGACAAGGAGTAGACCACACAAATCTACCACACTCACAATCACTTCTTTGTCAATCTCAAGAAAGGTTAGAAGATAATAATTTTCTCAATGAATCACAATACAAAATGAAATCAAACAAAATACACCTTATCACTCCAACTTTAACATAATATCCAAAACCTTCATAATAATCTTTGGCAAAAGTTCCTTTAAAATAAAATCAACACTCTTAAAGTATTACTCCTTCAATATGCAAATATAATAATTAAGACTTTATTTAAAAATAAAATCAAACTTCCTTATAACTCCAATTTTTATTAAAAACAATTTCTAAAAAACACCAATTTTCATCTAGCAACCCTTTCAACTATTTCCAACTAGCAACCCCTTTTAACTCCCAGCTTTAGGCAATATTAAAAATAATCAAAATTTAATTACCTTGCCTTTGGAGGGATTCGAACCCTTAACGCAGCCCTTGACCAACACCTTAGCCATGGCTCCAACCACTGCACGAGCTAAGTGCTCACTTGGGGAGTGGAGAGTACCACGTGCTCAATGAACCTCCCTCTCTCTAGAAAATAAAAATGTGCTTCGTTCCATTTGTGCTTCCAACATAATGCAAACACTGTCACCGCATTTCAAACATAGGCCACTCGATGCCTCAATGCTTTATCCAATGCCTCCTCGCCACTAGGTCATTGTACCTAGCTGGCTCTCAAAATTTTGATGCTTTCGATTTGTTCTCAATCGTTGTCACACAAAATATGAATTCACTGTATTTTCTCATGAGCTTCTCTTCATTTAATTCGTATACAATCATGTTCAAATAAAGGATAATTAAAATGCCTTTAAGGCATGGTATATATAGCCTTTCCTCCTTTATGCAAATACATCAGTGTTCTTCCAACCTTATTCAATGTCGACGCTTTAAATTTCTTCCAACTATAGAACGTGGGTGCTTTAGAATTTATTAATTTATAATTTATTTAAATTCTTTTGATTTTAAATATTATAAATTAATTCTTTTGGAAACCTTTGGGCTTATTAAGTCCTTCTCATTGCATAACTTGGTATTAATGATATTTATTTATAAAATTTAAATTCCTTTTGAATTTAAATATTTTATAAAATAAATATTAGGCCTTTTTTTAACTTTGCAATAAGCCTCCTTGGGTTTTTATGAAACAACCTTTTAACTTATGCTTCCATATAAAATTAAAATATTATGGAGCCCTTTTGCTTTTAACCTCTGCACTTATTCTCTTGACCTTTATTATTAGAAGTTTCTTCCTGGATATAAAATGACAATCTTGACAACTTTATTTCTTTATGAAGTCCTTGACATTAATGATGACTTCATCCGATGACATCAATGACAACTTTGACTTAGGGACTCAAAATGTACAACATTGATATAGTCTTAACATTTTTCCTTTCATCTTGCTTAGTTGTTGAAATTGTTTTTCTAGACTTAGGAAGTATCATTTTACACAATCTAGCCTTGTGTCCAAAATTATTTTATTTGTAATGTATAATATCATCATCCATGAGAGGTGTAAAGGAATTGAAATTTCTATTGACATTGTTTCTTGAATGATGAATACAGTATACAACTCTATGACCATATTTATTACAAGAAAAGCAATGACCATGGAAGAAATTATGTAACCTGTTTTAATGCCTTGGAGTTTGTGGTTAACTAATCTTCTTGTTGTGATTAAATATTATCCAGGGTCCTCATTGGCTTTCTTCCTTTCTTATATCCTTTGCTTGCCTATCCTTGTTTGAAGTTTCTGCCTCTTGAATACTTGATTCCTTTTTTTGTTTTTCATGTTTTACATCTTGTAGTGCCTTGGTCCTTTTGACTTCATTCCTTAGGTGAACAATTTATTCTTCCAATATTTCACATTCTATTCTCTGGCTCTCAATAGATTTGTCATGTCCTTCTAAATTTTCTTTCCTTATTCCACTCTAATCTTGAGTTCTACAAGATTTTGTGTAAGTTCCATCCTTGCTTCTTCCTCTTCTTGAACTTGTACCTTCAATATCGAATTCTTTTCTCTAAGTTTTTCCAAATTTCTAAGAGCAATAAAGAATTCATTTTTTATGTTAAACATAGTCTCTTCTTCACTCTCTAAATTCATGTGTGATACTGATGGATCCTCCTCCAAGCTGTTAGTCTTTTCACGGAGGGATCTTCTCTGATACCAATTGAAGAACATGTGCTTATATTGAGATGGGGGTGAACAGTATAAGATAAAATTGTTTGCTTTTTAATCCAATTAATAGCATCAGCATTACTAAAGCAATAAACATCACATAAAACATCACACACATGAGCGAAATCATTTTTACGTGGTTCACCTAAAGATGGCTACTTCCACAAAGAAAATATTTCTTATAAATTTTTCTCAAATAAGTTCTCTTGGGAATATTTTCCCTACAATGTTTATGGACCTCTGTCCAAAGGATATGTTGATACCCTAAATCAAGTTCATGGATCTCTATCTATAGGAGAACTCCTTATCCTCTACTCTGGATGGTGATCCTCTAGAATACTACTGCCTCCACTGCACTGGCTTGTGGATATCTCTCCACTAAAGACTCTTGTCCCCACTCAGAAGACCTATCCTCACTGCCCTGGCTGATGGATCTCTATCCACTAGAGACTAATATCCTCTTTGCTCTATCACATCCAAATATCTATCTCAAATCTACACTAAGCACAGTCCTTCGGTCTAGCACAAATCTGCTCAATCTCTATCTTTGGTCTGGCACAAACATGTCCTCAAATATGCACAAAACTCTGCTCAGTCCACTCAAGAACTTGCTCAATTCTACTCAAGAATTCCACTCAAAACTTTCTCAATATGCTCAACAAGTCCACTTAGAACTTGCTAAATCAACTCAACAAGTCCATTCAGAACTTGCCCAAATCTGCTGAACAAGTCCACTTAGAACTTGCTCAATATGCTCAACAAGTCCACTCAGAACTTGCTCAATATTCTCAACAAGTCCATTCAGAACTTGCTTAATATGCTCAACAAGTCCACTCAAGCTCAATATTCTCAACAAGTCCATTTAGAACTTTTCCAATCTCATAGAAACATAAAGAGAATTGTTATAGACCCAATATGTTCTATACACAATTCCCAATCACTTCACACACCCACTTGAATAGGCTCAACCAAATCTACTCAACCAATCACTCAAAGAAACAACCCTTGATCACAAACCCTAGTCCAAGCATGTAAAAATCAACTCAAAATATTTCCAACAATGCTCAACAACAATCCTCACATAACAATGATACTCATGTTATTTTAAAACCCTAGTTCAAGTTCTTTGCTCAATAACTCACTTCAACAACAATGCTTATAAAATAAGGTTTTAACCACATTTCTTTATTTCGGAAAATCTTGTAGCAATCACTCAAACACACTCAAAAGGAAACCCTAATAAAGTCCTTTTCACTCTAAACTTATTTTCTAGAAAACAATAAATTAAATTAAAATTTGAATAATATGCCCATACCTTTTTCTTGATAAATATGACCTTCAAGAATCTGCCACAATAACACAATATTCCTTTGCCAATTCTCAAAAGGATTTTTTTTTTTAAGTGAAAAATCCCTTGCGGAGCCGCCTTGGTCTGAGAGACCATGAACAGGGGGTTCTACACCGTAAAAGTTACCCTGGGGTCACACTCGACCCTGCCTGCACCAACATTATCAATTAGATTTTAGATACCCAATTCAACTTTTTGGTAGGGTGGAGATTTGAACCTAGGACCTCCCTTAGAGGATTGCCCTCTCCTCTCCAACTCACCTACAACACTTGGGTAATTCTCAAAAGGATTAGATGACAATACAATGCATATATTAATTCATGAGTATACGTTATTACTCCAATCTCAAAATAATATCCAACACCATACTATTTTGAATATTCACCTCTCAAGCATAAGTCACATTACTACTTTGTTTATCAAATCCCAAAGCTATTTCTACTTATATCTCCATAAACTTATTATTGCATTAAAGATAATTATTTTGATAAAATAATGCAATTTATATTTCCCTTTTCTAAGGCAAAAAATATTTTACCCATGAGTAAATCTTTTCACCTCAATACTTTATAAAAACTAATATTTTTAATTTAGGCATTCATCAACTTAATTACAACCTTATTTCTCCTTTATTCAACCTTAGCCTAAATTAAAATTAAAGCTCACAAGAATGTTACTAGTTTTATTAATGCATGAAACGCTTCTTCTTCCAAGTGCCTTCCTCTTGGCTGTCACCACTGTAGAGCTATGTTCTCCCTTGGAGTCTTCACACTTTATGCCTTCACTTGCTTCAGGCCACACCATGCTACATTTTCTACCTCAAGCCACATCTTGGCTACACTCACTGCCTTGCACCACTTCTTGGCTATATTTGCTATCTCTAGCCAAACCTTGGCTACATTCGCTACCTTGCACCACTCTTTGGCTATGTTTTTTGTCTTTGGCCACTCCTTGGCTACGTTCGTTGTCTTGCACCACTCCTTGGCTATGTTTGTTGTCTCTGGACACTCCTTGGTTGCGTTTGCTGCCTTGCACCACTTCTTGGCTACGTTTGCTAGGCATAAACAAAATTTTTATTATACTTTATTCCTTACACAATTGCACATTTTGATCATTGAGCAAAAAGATGAATGAAATACCTCTAAGGCATTAGCCTTTACACTAAATCTCTTCCTCCATGCACGACGTCGACACTTGACTTATTCTCAACATCGGCACTCGATTTTTCTTTGAAATATTATTAATTTATTAAATATTTAAATTGTTTTGAATTTAAATTTTATAAATTAATTTTTTAAACCCTATGGTTTTAAATAAAAACCTTTTATTTTTGCCACCATTGGTTTTAAAGAAAAACCTTTTATTTTTGCTACCATTGGTTTTAAAGAAAAATCTTCTAGCTTTTTCCACCATTGGTTTTAAAGAAAAACATTTTTTTTTTGCCACCATTGGTTTTAAAGAAAAAACTTTTAACTTATGCTTCCACATAATATTTAAAAATAATATGGAACCCTTTGCCTATAACTTTTGCATTGTTCCTCTTGATCTTAATTTTATAAGAAGCTTCTTCTAGAATATCAATGACAACTTTGATAACTTGTTTCTTAAAAAATTCCTTGACATTTAATGATGACTTCATTTATTGACATTAATGACAACTTTAACTTTAAGGACTCAAATTGTCCAACACTTGGCTTATCAATTTGCCACTTTCTTACTAGATGAACACTTGACTGTACAAGACTTACACACATTTACATAACTCTTACACTTCTACATGCACTTCTAATCTAGGAAACTTGTGCACATCCTCATATTACATATTTGTACTCTTACATATAATATACTTGTGCACATTCACTCAACCTACACTTGCACTTTAACTTACATGACACTTGTGTAATTCCTATATATTGCACTCTTACATGACACTTGTGCATTTCCTCCACATTGACACTTACATAAAAGGGGAAATATAAATCACACCCTAAACTATTAACTCAATTCTAATATATTATTTACAAATGTACAATGAAGGTACCATGGGGGTACATTAACATGTACCAAATAATGTAATATTCCTCAACAACAACTAGTGTATGATGATTGGAATTACGAACCCTTAAATCTATGTTAGATTGTAAACCTTTTATGTATTATGACAATGCTTGTTCCCCACTTGGCCTAACATTTTATGGGATTATGTTTATGGTCCTAAAGAATCTAATAATAAAATCATGTATATATTCCTAAGGATATCTTTAGATTGCATTTAATTAAAATAAAACTAATTTCCCATGTTACCAAATCTAAGCATGAATAGTTCCACTATTGACACCTAACTAGTATCTAAATTATCTGGTATTCCCCTGCACCACAAGATAACTTTATCAAAAAGAGATTAGATCAACACATTTATCATTATGTAGTTTCTTGGATGTATTGTATCAACTTGAACATAGAAAATTCACTAAGATGGTCTAGTGTCATCTTGTCCGCATTTCTATTGAAGGTGGGTAATGCTTTGATAGCTATTGAGGTAATAGAAGAATAGGCCACTAAATTTAGTAGTCCTTGGTAGGTCTGGTTAGGGAATTCACTTTATGGCCTAGGAGACACTCCTAAATTATTCTACTGAGGAGAAGGTTGGCCATACTATTTTTAAGGATGTGGTACATTGAATAGCCATGAAATAAACATGGAGGATGTGGAGGATATGGATATGGAGGATAAAAAGGAAAAATATCTTGGTAAATCCACTATTGGTTTAAATGTGGTTGAATATTCTGTTGCAACTTCTATAAAAAAATATTGCTAACTTCAGGAAATCTATAGGCATTGAGGTGTTTGAGGACTTTGAGGCCATAACATATTTTGTACTAAGGATTACCCCATGGTTGAACTACCATAACATTACCCAAATTCATAACATATTTTTTGGAGTAAATTACTCACTTGATTTTATTGAAGTTCGTAATGCAAAGCATCATTCTATATTCTCAACTATATATAACTATGCAGATAAACAATTAGGATTAAATTCTATGAAAAATTTCTTTAAATAATTTTTAAAAAAAATTACCTATTTTAACAATTCTCTTACAAATTATAATAATTTGCTTCACGATTTTAGGTGATTCACTTCTAGAACATAGTTTTTAGTAAACTATCAATTCAAGTAAATTGCTTGTAAACTAAAGTGTCTCACTCACAATTTTGGGTGATTCAATCACTATGTGTAGTTTTTTAGCAAATTAAAAAATTGAATGGTTCACTTGCTTTGTTTAGAGATTCACTCATTTGGTTAGACTAAAAAAATATTGTAAGAGAAGAAAGTTGTCCTAGGAAGTTGCTTCAAGCAAAACACTTTTTAGATTCGTATTGGTAAAATTCCACCTTTCATCGAGAGAATCGGTTGCTTTATCAAGTGAATCATTTATAGTCTCATACTTGTGCATAACTAGCTAAATTTATCTTAAGTGATTTTTCCCAAGGCATATGCACATACAAGGTCAAATTCATGTTTGTTTGCATTGCTTAGATACTGTCAGAGTTAGCTTTATTAAAACTTATCCTTTTGGAGTTCAAGTTAGAGTCACCATCTACAAGGTACCTACAAAATCTAAGATTAAAAATGAAAAATATGTGAAATTTAAGTAAAACTATATTTAAATTTAAACAAATCAATCAAATCACTCTAGTTTTAACCTATTGAAGATGCAAAAAATGATCAATTTGCTTGCTAAGTCAAATGATTCACTTTGCTTGCTAAGTCAAGTGATTTACTTTGCTTTCTAAGTCAAGTGATTCACTTGCTAAGTTGAGAAAATCACTTACCTTTTTGTAGAATCTTGAACTTGCCCAAAACCAAGTAATTTGCTTGATTTCATGAGAAAATTGCTTATAGACTTAGTGAAATTTTTTCTATTTTGATCCAATCACTCCGTCTATGATAGATTCATTGTTAGGCATGAAAACCAAGAAAAATACATAAAAATGGATTTTTTCCCATCAGGAATACCATAAACTATTTTGATTCAAGAAAGTGGTCATCCTTTCCATTTAAGTGTTTTACCCTAAATTTGAGATTCAACAAGGTTGAAAGGGTTTGCCATAGGCTTCCCTTGACCTCTGTATTATATTGGCTTACTAATTTTCTTGTTTATATCTCTTATCTAAACTAACTAATTTGTATATAAAAAAATGCACACGAGCAAATGTGGAAATTAAAATTCATAAAATAAAGAAAAAAAATTAAATTCATGAAGTTTAGAGTGAGATGAAAACAAATATTTCTATTACACCATAGGGAGGATAGAATATGATCAGTTAGCACATGATAAATTGAATAACATCAATGTCCATACATTCATTTGATTATAAAATTGATAAGTGAATAACAAGATGGGCTAGAAGGGTCACCAATCACCACACACTTAAAAAACCATAAGGATGGTGTCTCTAACAAGATGCACAAGGACATGCCAAATTATTACAATATTATTAGTACAAAGCATAATGTGTGTTTCATAAATTATAGCTCTAAATTATCATGGTCAAAAAATAAAAACAATGAGGTTCCTAGGCCTCTATTTATAGAAAAAGTTTACACCTGAGTTACCTAATATAAAAAAATAATTACTCCTAGTAAAGGTAAATATTTGGGGGTAACTTTAGAAAATGTTTCACCTCCAAATGTTAGTTACCTCTAATTATGTCTCTAAAAGGCTTCAAAAATTCTTAGTGTGCCATAAAATGCCAAGAAGTCACTTTCTAATAAATTTTCCTTGTGATCCATGCTAATTTTCACTTTTGTGCTTGTTTGAGTGATTTACTTATATTTGCAAGTGATTTATATGCATTTTACAAGCAAATTTTCATATTTTCCTAATCAAATTGACACCCTCCATTTTGCAAGTTAATTGATCCTTTGAGTCAATTGGCCCATTTTGAAAGTGAACCCATATTTTGAGCCAATCAATCTATTTTATGAGAAAATCACTCTATTGAGTCAATCGATCCACTTTAAGAGTGAATCACTATATTTTGAGAGCGATAACCTCTTTGAGCCAATTAGTCCATTTTAGAGACTACCATTTTTTTTGCAATTTTGTTTTTGGGTTTGCAAAACCCATTTTCTCTAACTAATTTCTTGGAATTAGAAGATAATAGTTGATATACTTTAGTGCCTTATCAAGAATTTAAAAGAGACATATCATATCAATTCAAGTCACACATGTCATGTCTACTTGAATAGTTAGAATAATTTAATTTTATGGATCATGATGCCCTTCTTCATGTAGAGGGCACACCTTTAGACCTAAGCAATGATAGTAACAATTGGGTTAGATAGGTATGGAAAAAGGATGTTCTCCATTTTAGTATAAGGAGAAAAATAAGGGATTTACTTATTGTTATTATTCCTTGTACATAAATTAGAAAGAATTTAAAAAATTGATGTTTAAAAAAATATCACTCTAGGGTTATTTTAGAGGGCAAAATTATAAAGGCTATAACTTTTGCATACAAAAGCATTATGAACTTATTTTTCAAATCACATAGTTTTTTGAACTATTTTCATTGGTGGTATTTGTTCAAGGACTTACTGCAAGTGGAGGGATTGTTAGAATTTATTACCTCATTTATTGTCATGTAATTATTACATTTTGGGGGATATTAATGATTTCATATCATATGTGGGTGAATAGAAATCTCTTGTGAGAAGAATGAGAACGTAAATAGAAAAATATAAAGGTTAAACATCAAATAATATCTTGAAACAAAGAGACACATTGATGTATAAAAATACGTGTAGTATACAAGATTAGTGTTGGTAATACATTATGTGAATTTTGAATAAAATATTTTGTTGTCCGCTTGTGCTCATTTCCAATATTTGGTATTAGCGTGAGGTTGATTTCTACATGGAGGGTCTATGTGAGGTTTCCAAGAAGGTATAATCTTCAACATATAATAGCATTTCCTATGTGTGATGGTTTATATTTAAGAAACTACCTAAGAAGAAAATGTTTGAAGGCATTTATAGTGGTGTTTGAGAAGCCAATAGTCTACTAAAATACCACAAGTTGTAGCTGTTATTAGGATGTGAGAGCCTATGGAAACCTGTATACATTTGATAGTGTTTAAATAGAAAAATAAATCAATTCTAGTCATTCATAGTTTATTTTTTTTGTAAACCATTTTTTACCTTATTTTTTTAATCTAGTTTTCCATCTTGTGACAATTCTTTGTTACCTAATTCTAAAAAATATTCTATTGTAGCATTTTGTTTTAGTTACCTATTTTTGATAAATATTCTATTACCAAGAAGCCATGTGGATATGGAATTTGTTGAGAGTATTTGATTTGTTTGTCTCTAGTGAATTCAAACCTACTAGTACGTGAGATTTTTCTTAATACAACCCACTTTTAAGAGCACCAAGGGCTATGAAGTATATATTGCCCTAGAATAATTTATCACTCTTGGTGACAAGTGGTTTATAGAGAAAAGTGCCTAAAGGAGGTACATGCACATCTCTAGAATTGAAGGAGACATACTTTCATACTTGCAATAGCATTGTCATGATGCCATGTTGGTTAGCATTGGAGGTATAGATGCTTTGCTTCAAAGAGGTTACAAGTTTTTTCTTTGCTCTTAAATTTTAACATAGTGTTATATTGAAAAAAGAGTCTACAAAGAATTACTGTAATGTCTTTATTTTATTTTTCAAGTCATGTATGGAGTAAGATAGAGTTGGCATTTAGAAGAAAGAATAATTATTTTGAAAGAGAAGACATGAGTTAAGATTTCATGGAGTGTATTTAAAAAAATGATTTTATTATTTTATTTAAAAAATATTAAAAAAAAGAAAGAAAGAAAAAGTAAAAAATAAGATGAAGAAAATTAAAATATTAAAAAAGAAAGAGTCAAGTGAAGTTGTAAGAGTAGTGGTAAAATCATGGAGTCATACTAAGACTCAAAATATTCTATTAGTTTTAATGTTGGTCATAAATTTAATTCTTGTAAAGTATTTTTAATGTAGGTCATCAATTTGTGGAATGACAAATCATGTTTTATTTTTAATTGTTGTAAATGTCAAGTTATTATATAGTGTCTAAGTGTGAAAAGAGTCATAGTTATAATTAGTCAAAGGTCAAGGGATTATATTGAAGAGGTGTTATGGTCAATATAAAAAAGAGTCAAAAAGTGATGTGAGAGTTATAGTATGGTGAGGAGTCATTGTATTTTAGATGTCAAAATAGTGTTATTTTTCAAAATATCTTAGCATCATCGCATTGTATTTGAGGTGCTTACTGCACAATTTTGCACAATTTGTACACAAACTAAACACATGCAATACATAATTATAGTTTTTGATATAAATTATGCCTCATACTTATGCTTATAGGTAATGTTATTGCATTAAATTATTGTGTCTAAAGCCTAATATAGCTACCATAATGATGTTTGGGCATCGACCTTATAAATACTTGGAGAGGAACAAGAAGATATTTTTGTGATATTTTGATTCACTCCATCATTTACCCCATTTGTTACTATTGTTAGACATAAATCCTAAAATTGATAAAATCCAAGTATATAGGGAAGTTATGCCCATGTATGAGGATTTCTCTTTAAGTAGGTGTCATTGATAGAATGAATCCTTTTCAGTACTACCTTAGTATAATGTATCAATTTATTTCATTTACTTTATATTCTCTCTCACATATGGCCATGTATACCAAGAGTACTAGCTTCTTCTATATACCAAATAGTATATTATAAGGACAAGTATATCAAAAGTATCGATATATAGGACTAGTGATATATAGAAAAAAGGACCATTTTGGGAGATATAAGGAACCTTTTCCATGGCTACATAAGAAATATTTCTCATAGAATATTAGTTGGTAAAGGATACAAAATTTTCACCATAGAAAAAAATGAGGATAATAATAGTGATCAAAAATCTCTCGGATATTATTACTGGTAATGAAACTTGACCTGAAGATAAAGTAGCTAAGCAAAGTATGATGAAGGAAAGGCAAGGGACTTATTATCATCACATTTACAGTGGTATATGAGATACAACCATATATTAGTGAAGCAAAAATATAAAAAGATGCATAGGGCATACTTTGTATCATATTTTAAGGGAGAAATAAAACCACGATCTTTCATCTTCAATCACAACTATATACATTAAGCATCTAGGATGGAAAAAGTACTGAGCAATGTCTTTGAGGAATTGTGAAATTAAATGAAAAATTGAATACCATGGGGGAAAATATATAAGGTAAGCTCTTAGTCTTAGTTGTACTTAGAGATATCCTTGAATCATTCAGAACATTTGTGACATCTCTCCAAGTATCAAATAGAAGGGTGCCATTTGGAAAATTAGTAAACGTACTTCACCAATATGAAGTAGAAAATCTACTAAGAGTTGAGTTGTCTAATAATGCTCTTATATCTACAAATAAACCACAAAATGGTTCAAAGGGTCCTTCTATCCCATCTTCATCATAAAATCAACCTCAGTGGAGAAGGAGGTATTGTCATATCTATGGAAAAAGAGGACATGACACCAAGTTTTGTAAATATAATCCATTGAGTCAAAGAAATTAGTTTCAAATACCTCCCAAAAATATCAATAGTATCAATATCAATATCAAAAAGGGAAATAAGGACAAGGACAATATCAAATAGGACAATCTCAACAAAGGCCATATTAGTAAGGGTATATTACACAAAGTGAATTAGAAACAAATTGTGAAGACGAATGTAAAACAAAACATAAGGTCCTCATGGCCAAGGAAGTATTGAAACCAAGAAAAAAAGGTGATAGTAAACAATCCAATAAATAAGAGGAAACTCAAAAGTGTATGTCATAAAAAAATAGTGAAGATGGAAATTTTTTAAAACTAAGGTCCTGTTTATAGGAAATACTCAGAAAGGTTGGTGAAGGGTACTTTAAGCATGGTGTAACAATATCTATTGGTGCAGTGAGAAGAATGTGCATGATATTATTCACCCTTGACATCCTTTAGGTGCAATGTAGAGGGCAAATTGAAATAATTGAGAGGTTGAATGATAAGTCCATGATGAAATATATTTGTTGTGATACAAGTGATCTTCTTCAAAGGGTAGATTTAAGTTGTGATATAGGTGATTTAAAGCCCATAGTGGTAGATGTGTGTTGTGATACAGGAGATCTTGTTCAAAGAGAAGAAATAACTTTTGATACTTATGATTTGAAGATTTTTGATAAGAGAAACATTGTGTAGAATATGTTTTTACTAACCATGAAAGAGTCCGTATTATCAGATTTGATAGTGACAATGACACTTTAGACTATGATGAAGTACATTTTTATGATGTATGGTATTTGAATAATGGTGGAGGCCATAGTGGAAATAATAAAATTAGGTGTTTGAACATTTTTGATGATGTTGATAGCAATCAAAGTGGTGATGCAAAAAATGGATTTTTTAAATAGCATACCAAAGGAATTGGTTTAAAATAATGAATAAAATATTATGAACCTCCTTGCTCATACAAAAAAAACATTAACAAATTGTAAAAATATTAAATAAATAATCACAATGTATAATATACATAAATCAATACAAGATAATATATGTAAATTATTCAAATGCTTTTAATTTATATTTCAAACCCTTAAGGTAGGAAAAGACCGTACAATGCTCCTTATTGGAAGGAAACCGCTCCTTAAAATATCTCAACTTAAGATAAATACAATGTTCTTCTCTTCATATACTCTTTATGATTATTTACCTCTATTTATAATGCCCAACTACCTAACACTTCCACTTATCAATGGATATGAGATAATTACATCTAATATAATATTATAATATTTATACAATATTATAATATTAAATACTTATCTTGGGTACCTAACATTCCATCCCCCTTACAAAATATTTCATCCTTGAAACATAATAAGAGACTAAACAATATGATCTTCTGAGCCTTGTAAATTGGTATCTATCTTGATTATCCATCCATCCCAGTGAAACTTTGATTGGTGGTGGTCTTTGTTGATGCTAATATGCCCTTCTTCCATTTGAATTTTTGTAAGTAATTTATTAGTTCCACATGTTGGAGGCATATTTCTTCTAGCAATAAATATCACTCTTTTTCATCCATGCTTATTTTTTCCATGTAAGTATCCCAAACTAGTTTGTTGGCTCCATGATTTTGTTGCTCTAATATTGTAACTCAAATGATGGGTCCATTTGTTCCTTGATGTTGCTACACCACTTTGAAAACCAAAGGTACTATGCTTTCTTAGCCAAACATCACCATAGTTTTCACCCTTTTGATTCCATGTAGAACCATGATATTGTTTCCTTAAACAATGCCTCCAAGATTACTTTTTTTCCTGGTGGTGTGGATGGTGATATGTTATAATAACCTGAAGTTATATTAGATTTAATTGTTTAGTATTTTTTTCTTTTATTTTATGTTCCTCTATCATGCTCTCATATTTTGGTTTATCCTTGGACTTTGCTTTTGCTTCTTCTTTGATTTCTACTACTTCCTCCTCCTTCACCTCTATTTTAGGTTCTTTTTCAATTTGTTTTAGAGTTTCCTTGATCTTTGACATAGTTTATTGGATTTTTGTTGTTTTTTAATTCCATACTATTGTTATTTTTGTAGGTTCAAATTTTGATTCTTCTATTGGTTTCTCCACTTGTTCCCCTACTATAACTACTTGTTTTTCCTTCGATTCTTATATTTTACATTGGAAAATATCTTGTATTGTTATTTTATTTTTTTTTGTACCAAAACTTCATGAACTTATTTTGTATATTATTGTTAAAAGTACCCAAATAATTTAACCAAGGATAAACAATAATAATATCTACATCATCCATATCAATAGCATAAAAATTTGAATGTAAAATATATTTGTCCATGGTGATATTTAGATCTTCAAAAATTTGAACATTCTTACCCTCAAGTTGTATTTCTTTGATTTTATTTGCCTAAATCTACAACCTCTTAGCCAAAGACCTATTAATGATATATAAAACGTGGATAATTATTTCACAGTAGTAATCAAGATAGGGGAATAGATCCCTAGATTCAATGGTCCTTGATAGGTTCAATAGGGAAAGTAATTTTTGGACGTAGATGGTTGAGGCACTAGATTATTTTATGGAGGTTGACCATATTAAATTGGATAGAGGTATATCATGTAACCTTGAGGTGGATATGGATTCATTTGAGGGTATTGGTACATGGTGTAATAAGGTGGTAAAAAATGAGGGTTTGGAATTTGAAAATGAGATCATGGACTAGGATAAATCCATAGTTAATTAGAGAAGCTTGCATGTTTTGGAATGGAGGAGAATACTCCAAAATTTATGGAGGGACTAGTTGGTTTTAAAAAGGTACATATTATCTATATGTTTTGTAGTATCTAGATGGTTGGAGGTGATGTTTGACCTAGGTTTACCTACATACTTTGTTCCCACATTTGACTAGTTGATACTTGTAGATTCTATGCAAAACCTAGGATTTGGTTAGTAATAAATATTCATCCATAGACTATCTAGGTAAAAAATTTGCTATGTTGGATATGGTAGATATAGGTGGAATTTGATATGAAATTGCACTAGTAGGATGGATTAGCTGAGAATTATATATTAGAGGTCAAATCACATTATTTAGATAATAAAAGAATGAAAATGATGAATTATTCATAAGAATGTTTACATCAAGCATCATTATATAGATGGGATTAGTATGTGACAAAGTACACCCCATGCTTGCCCAAGTTTAATTTGCGTTAGGGAAATCGATTTCTTAGGACATAGGATTTTAATTTACATGATCACCCTTCATACTTTTACCTTTTGATAGAAAAAGATTACATATATGAATATCTTTAATCTTATCAACTTGAGGCACCTATATTGTTATTTATTATTTCCTTTCTTCTTTATGTCCCTCCATTTATATGCATTTAAATCTATCGATTGAATTTCTTTACTCAATTATTGTATTGGTAACTTGTATTCATGAGCTTGATATCTCATATTTATTTATCTAATAGGTAGATTTTTGGGATCAAAACATAAAATTTATAAAATGTTGAGAGAGAGAGAGAGAGAGAGAGAGAGAGAGATTCTTTGGTTGCTTTAAAGGATGGAATGCATTTTTTATTTTAAGTAATGCAACTTCATCCTTTTCTCTGATACTATGTTTAAATTCATAATAATTTCTATATATATTTTGAAACATACATTCATGATGATCAAATTCAAAAAATACATAAGAACAATTTGAAGATATCAATGATAACCGAAATAGAGATATACAGGAAGGTAGAGAGAGAGAGATAAACAACATAAAATAAATAAGAGGTAGGTACCTATAGCCACCCCACAATCCAATATACTAGTAATTTGGGGTATTATAGTGAAACCAAAAACCCTAATTATAGTTAACTTCAAATTATCATTAATTTGACTTTAATATTAAATTACAATTAAATAATAATAAATTACACCCTTTAAGTAAGGTTATCCATAAAGGTGGATTAACCATTATCACTAAGAATGAGATACGAAGGGTTCTCTTTATGCTTACATAAACATTGTGGAAGTGTCTAATTTTTTATACATCCAAAAATTTAGTTTCAATAAAGTTGGATGAAAGGAATTAGTACTTCATTCAACCTTTTAGATCCAGGTTGGATCCCTACTATCCCTGCTAAAATTTTAAACTAACATAATCTAATTTCATGAAATTAAATGCAATAAAATACAATATATAAAGTAAATGCAAAAATAAACATATATGAAAGTAAATTGTGAAGTTTAAGGTGTGAAAGATCAAAAGTAAATATTATCGAAACCATAGCAAGGAGAGTGTGTTATCAATTAATGCATTAGAATCCAAATAACAACAATCCATTCTAATGAGTTGAAATTATGAGAGGAAGAACAATATGGGAAAAAGGGTCATGCCACAATCACTATAAATTCCACAATCTAGGAGGGTAGTGCCACTAATGGAGTGTAAAAGACTTATCAATTGCACCAATTTCATAAATTATAAGAGCACAATATGGGCTTTACAAGGTGTAGATTTGAAATCCTCAAGTCTAAAATATTTTTACAATGGATCCCATTGCTCCTATTTATAGGAAATATTTATCCTTGAGTTATGTGGGATGAGAATTTTTTATCCTAGTAATAGTAAATATTTGGAGGCATTTCTAACAAATTATACACCTCCAAATGTTACATGCCTCTAATTATACCTTTAAAAATATTATAAGGTTCACAAAATGAGTTGTGGTGCCACTATATTTTAAAATATTGCTTTCCAAAAATCTCCTTTAGGTTTTGTGCTTGTCTTTTTATTCCTTTATTGGTCCATGAGTGATTCACTCTAGGAGGTGAATGAACCAATCTAGTCTGCTTGTGCTTTGCCAGTGTTTTGCTTTCCTACAAGCCTATCACTTCATATTGCTAGTGGATCGCTCTTGGAACAAATTGGTCTTTGTAGAGAAAATTGGCCCTTATCCTTCACTTAGCAAAATTTGAGATATTTTTGAAAGGTATTAATCAATTGATTCCACTATTTTGTAACCCTTCAAAATTGTGAATTTTCCATGGTACTAACTTGTCACCATAGTAACTTTCAATGAATTGAATTTGTACATAAAACATTTAATATTATGATATTTGTACATAGAACATATAATATTATGCTATCTCTATGTATTTTATGTTTTTTTAAGTTTTTCCAACATAATTTGTATTGAGTGAAATATTAGGAGTGGTTTTGTTATTCTTAAATTTTGAAACTTGATGGAGTATCTTTGGAGAGCAACGACGAACGAAACATCAAATTTTAAAATTTTTTTGAGCGGGAACCAGAGAATCTATAATACGGAGGCATGAAATGGAACGAGTATTCATGGAAGTGGGGCCAAGAATGGTACATGTGACCAAGGAGATGGGAATTAGGTCTCAAGTAAGTCTGACTTTGCGATTTCGAAAGATGGGACCAATGCTTTTGGAGAAAAAAAACCTCAAACAAATATTTTACAAAAAATAGGAAAACCCTAGCAGTCTCTTTTGCTAAAATGATCAGGGAAGTTCCTAAACCCTCCTCATATTCATATCACACCTTTATTCCTAATGGATGTGATTTTATCTTACCTAATGAGGTCATGGCCAAGTACATTTCTAATTCATTTTCCCTAGTTGGAAAATTTATGGGGGATAAACCTAATATGGAATCTATCAGATGATGGGTAGCTATGAAATGGAAAACTAAAGGTTATCTAGAGCTTTTGGCTATGTCAAGGGGTTTTTTCATGATTCATATCAATACTCAAGAGGATGTAGATTGCATTGTATCTGGTGGCCCTTGGTTCTTTGGGAGAAGAAGCATTTTCCTCCGCAAATGGGGCATGGATTTTGACCCAAAAACCCAGAGCATCAACTTTTCTCCTATTTTGATCCACCTCCCAAATTTACCCTCTCATTTTTGGCATGAGAATATTCTCCAAGGGATTACCTGCATGATTGTGGTGCTTGTCACTTTTGATCTTGCTACACATGCTCGATCAAGGATGATGTAGGCCTGCATCTGTGTCAATGCCAACCTAGAGTTCCAACTTCCAACCCATGTAAACCTAATTTATGGGTCATATCATAGATGCCAAGTGGTGGAGTATGAGAACAAAACCTTCTTCTACACTTAATGCCACTCCTAGGGGCACCTTCGAACCAGTGCTCCAAACTAAGACTCACTCAACATGCCTAGTAGGAGACGCAATACCCACCTAAAGGAGATATGTAGAGAATAAGATCAAAATCTAGTCCTTGTTATGACCCCAAAGAAAATCAACCTATTCCTCCATCCCAAAATTATGACAAAAATCATGCAAGTTCCCTATTTGCTTTCTCTAATTGGTTCAGTTTATTCAATAAATTTAATTTCAATTCAAATTATGATAGTGAGGAAATTCCTAGAGAGGAAGTCCCTGTCTCAAATCCTCTTGTTAAATCACCTGTGAAGGCAAACCCTTCCATGCAACCCCCTCATCCATCCTCTTATATGCTTCAAAAATCTCCATTAGCCATGCCATATTTTTCCCAACCCCCACTGTCCAACCCCCCACCACCACCCTCTAATCCCTCACCTAACTCCCCATCCCCCAATAGATTAGGATCTTCCCACCCACACATGATCCCCATGGAGATGAGGTTGCTAGCCTAGGGATGTCTCATGGTTCTCCTAAAGCTTGGAGCCCTAAGAAAACTAGGAGTTTAAAAGGGTCTTTAATTGATATTGGAAGTGATAAAAAGAAAGGTAGACCCTTTATTGTTGAGCAAAGAAACAGAGATAGAGCAGAAGACATAGCCAATGGCACCCAAATAACTCTCTTTCAATAACTAGTAACTTCTAATAGAGAAGAATCAAAGAGACCCAAACCTCCTATGCAACAAGGCAAAGGAGGAAGAAAACCCTCTAAGAATTCCAAATGAGAATCCTCTCCTAGAATACGAGAGGGTTAAATAGAGTAGAAAAATAGAGACTTGTTGCTTCAATATGAAAGGAATCAAATCCTACAAATTTTATCGTGCAAGAGACCAAATTAGGCATGCAGACCTCCCCTATAGTTGCAAAAATCATCTGGAAAAATATGAATTTTATTATAGCCCTTCCTCTGGATCTTCTGGTGGACTCCTTTGCCTTTGGGACCCAACCAAAGTGGAAGAAAGAGTGATTTTAAGTGAAGGATGAATTTCCAAATTTTATTTTCATGATTTAAGTTCAAGGTAATATTGGGTGCTGACGAATGTCTATGCCCCAAATATCCCTCAAGATAGACTAAACCTTTGGAATACCCTCACTCATATGTAATATGATTTTATTAATATTCCCTAGATTCTTGCTGGATAATTTAATGCTCTGCTTTTTCCTTCTGAGAAAAAATGAGGGAAAGAAATAATTCCTAGGACCATGAAGGACTTCAACAATTTTGTGGATACAAATGAGCTAATGGATGTCCAGTTAAGGGGATCCCCAATTACTTGGATTAACAGAAGGGTAGGGGTTGATCTTATTTAGGAAAGGCTTGATCATTTTTTCCTTTCTTAGGATGCTTTACTTATGTTTGGAGTTGCCAATTTGCAAGCTATGCTAATTATTGGGTCTGATCATAGTCCCCTAATATTTGAATCTGCCAATATACTACCTTTCAAAACTCCTTTTCATTTTGAGGCAATGTGGATCCTGCACCCTGACTTGAGAGTACGCATTGCTGAATGGTGGGGAAAGAGTTTTCTAGGTTCTTTCACAGGCCAAATTACTCAGAAGTTACACTCCATTAAAAAAATTGAAGGTATGAAATAAAGAGATCATTGGCAATATTTTTGAAAGCAAGCAAAACATCAGGGATAGACTCCAAATAATTGGAAATCAATTTCAGCAGGGTCAAGGGGATGCTAGATTGATAACTAAAGAAAAATTTCTTCTATAATAATACCATAAAATATTGAATAAGGAAGAGATTTTTTGGCATAAAAAATCAATGCACTTGTGGTTGAAAGAAGGATATTCAAAATAAAAGTTTTTCCATATTTCAATGCTCAAATACAGAGGAGCAAATAGGATCAAGGGTCTGATAAAAAATAATGGCACTTTCACTTCCAATATTCATGATGTAGACACCAAATCCTAGCCACTTATCCTCCATCCTAGTCAATCTATCATCCACTTATCCAAAACCCCATTTCCCACCATTCAATTGGCCACTCCATGCCTTTCCCACCATCCAATGGCCCACTTTAGCCCTTTCTCGCCATTTTGACCCCATATTGACTTATTTTATATTATTTATTTTTAAATATAATATTTTATATTATTATTATAAAATATATATTTATAAGCCCAAATAACCTCAACCATTAGATCTAATCTAATCTCAACCATCCATCTTCCTTAATCTGTATCACACTTAATGTATAATCTTAGTCTTTGGATTCAATTTAATATTATCCACACGATCAAAAGTGTTAATCTAAAACCCTAAGAACACCCTAGGCTAGATTATAAATAGGAGCATTATCAATGCTCAACCCTTGGAAAAATTATTGGACAATCTACTTGCTGAATTACTAAAGGAATTTTGAAGAAGTCTAAGGCCATTGCACCCTAAATAGCCATCAACCATCAAATCCATAGCCTTACTTATCCCAATTCCAGTAGTTTCCCTAGCTATTTTATGTCATCACCACCATATCCCATCCACTGCATCCTTTGCATCACCATGATATGCTTTTGTAGATCAAACCCTAACCTACAGGCACCTTCTAGAGCTTGCTAGGCTCATTGTAGAGCCTACCAAGAACCCTCCAGAGCCTTCCAAGCATACGCTAGATCCTGTTGTATTCTGTAGGCTCAATACAGAGCCTTCCAAATGCCCACTAGAGCCTGTCATCATCATCAATGTTAACAAAAAATTGTTGTGCAAGATCATCAGGTGTTTTCAGGGAACCCTGCCATAAAATATGCAATGAAGCAACAGATCAACATCACCAAAGAAAGGTAAATCTATATTTTGTTATTATTTGGTGCTATTTCATTTTACACATTCAGTTCACATAGATCTAGGGTTTTAATCTACATTTTGAAGGGTTCACATTATGGAACCCTTATTTTTTTTACTATCAACCTTATTGTTTGCTATGTGTATAGGGTTAGATAACATCAATCATGAGATTTTGGATAACTTCTGAAGCTAGAGTGGCCCAAAATCAGATATCACAAAGCCCACTCACTTTGTTGGGAGTGAAGCACATTGAAGACACTCATTTTTGGTAGCTAGGGTTTTGGAGAACCCTAGCAATTGTAATTACTGTATCAAAATAATTCTATTGGATAGAATAATTATAACAAGGAGTTTCTCAGCTCCCCCTGTTATTGAATAAAATATTGTTTTGTGCAATTATTATCTTTCTGGAATTATTTACTTTATGTCTGTGTTAGTGTCATGTTTTTTGTCTCTTCAAATGGCAATCACGGTGGGACCCCGTTAGTATCATGTTTTACCTTCCTAATGTTATTCTGTTGTTTCATTTTATAGGGTTTTTTGGAGAAAAAAATTAGTTGAATTCATTGATTATGGTTTCTAGAATATTCTATAACAGTTGCAGAAGGTGCGTAGGTGCTCTGCAACACCTGGTGATCATCACAGGCACTCTTTCGCACCTAGAAAAACACCCTACTTCATCGATAGAGGCTCCCAGTTGTTCTTAGCAGTAAGTTGAAGTAGAGCATAGGCTTCTACGGTAAACAATATTCGATATCAGTTCCCATCCATTTTTCTAATCCATCCTCTCATACTATGTTTTTTTTGAAATTTTGAAAAAAAAACTTGTATTAAGACATAGATCAATTACAATGTGGGAAGAGCCTCTTCCCAGCCGAGGTCCGAGAGGACACAGTCATACAATAGTAAAGGAAGAACAACACCGGAGCCAATTTTTGTGAACCAAAAACTAGCTGCCATGGGGTCCCCCATCGTACTCTATTTTTTCGAAGGTCATTAGCTCAAGGACCTTTCAAGACCCTGTCTAATCACCTCATCCTTAATATACATGTCACTGTGCAACTGAACTCCAACCTCCTTTTTCGCACCCATCTTAGCCAGAAAGTCAGCCGCTTTGTTCAAATCTCTACTCGCATAAACTGGGATCACATCCTCCAATTCCTTCCATAATTCTTTAATTTTGGTAACAAGAGCCCTCAACCTCCAAGCTTTCAGATCAAAGTTCCTCATGCAGTCAAGAGCTCCAACCATTATTTGTGAATCTGATTCAAGAATAATCCTGCGGTGGCCATGTTTCACTGCCCAAATAGAAGCAGACTTGATGGCAATGGCTTCGGCTTCATTGTTAGTGGTTCTTCCTAGGCCTTGCAATTCCCAATAGAGCACAGTCCCAGCATGGTTCCAGCACACCACTCCAATTTTGGCTCTACCCGGATTGCCTTTTGGAGCTCCATTAGTATTGATTTTAATCCAACCTTCAGGGGGAGGTTTCCAACTATTTATGTCCTATCCCTCTTATAGTTCAACATGTTATTCCATAGCTCCAATGTCAATTTGAGCTTCCTCCTCAGCATGAACAACCATAGTTTCGGTAACCTTGCTCCAAATGGTCTGCCAAACCCCATCTAGAGCAGTAAAAGTTTCTCTAAAAATTTTGGCATTTCTTTCCAGCCAAACTTGCCACTAGATAAAGCTTAAGCCAAGCTCCCAGCCAATACAAAGAGCTTTAGATTTGAATCTACCTTTCTACCATTTTTCCTAGATTTTCATCCGGTTCAGGTCACCACTTACTTGAATTTTAAAGTATGCAAACCAACGCAACCAAATATGTTGGGTGAAAGGGCAACCAAACAACAAATGGTCAATAGTTTCCTCGCTATTGTAGCATAGTACACATTGAGAAGGGCCGATGATACATTTTTATCTGAGATTATCAAAAGTGAGGATTCCATTGTGCATGCACTACCAGGCAAAAAAGTCAACTTTCGACCAGCCTTTAGAGTGCCAGATTTTCTTCCAGTCATCAACTTGAAAAGTATGAGGGGGGGCTCTGGGAGAATGTTGTCATATTCGTCCTTTACTGTATAGATGCCAAGACTCCCAAAGCCCCAAGCTAATTCATCCTCCATGTCTCCCCTTGTAAGAAATATTTTTGTCAAAATTTTAGTCATGATGGGAGTCAAATCCGGAGGGATTGAAATGGGCCACTCATCCAACTTCTTGAACTGCTTAAACTTACACTCCCCTAGCTGAGTAGTTGTGAAATAACTTTCAATACGGATCCATCCCTTGGCTTCAATGGCTGCTTTTATTGGCTATAATTTTAAAAATTCAGCAATGATGGGTGGGAACTGATCCTAAGAATCTGTCTAGAAATGAGCCTTCTCTCCTCTTCCCACTTTCCAAAATAAGTAGTCTTTAACAACCTGAGACCTTAACTTGAGATCCTACCAAACTAGGGACCCAGTACCATCCAATGGGATGCGAGCTACATCGTCTGGGTCGGCCTATCCTAGGTATTTTCTAGTTAGGATTCTACTAAAAAGGGAAGTGGTTTGGGAGATCCATCTCCAGTACAACTTTCCAGCCAAAGCTTTATTATTCGGCTTAGATTTTCTCAAACCAAAACCTCCTTTAACCTTGAGTTTGGTAACTTTGTCCCAACCCACTAAAGCCCACTTTCTCTCTCCCTTTGCTCCTTCCCATAAAAACTTTCTAGCCATCCTGTCCAACTCTTTCCATATTGTAATTGGGGCAGCCAGGATAGAGAATTTGTAAATTGGCATGGCTTGAATGACTGACTGTAAGAACGTTAATCTGCCACCATAACTTAACCACTTGTGAGACCAGTGATTAATTCTATCCTTGATACACTCCAGCAGATTCCTCCATGTGTCTAATTTTAGCTTCTTAAAGTGCAAGGGGACCCCCAAGTAAACCATTGGGAGAGAAGTCCTTGTGAATCCCAAGATTTCTAAAATTCTGTTATGAAGCCTTTGCTCTAGATTAAAAAAAACCACTTTGGATTTCTTGTCATTAATGACCTATTGAGTAGCCCTGAGATAGACATTAAGAGTATCCCTAATCATTCTTGCTTCCCTAAAGCTGGCCACTCCCACCAAACCAGTGTCATCCACAAACTACAGGTGCGTTAAAACTTCGTCACCCACCCTGATACCCAATAATCTACCTTGCTATCTTCTCCTCAAGAAAATTCTGCCAAGACCTTCAGCCAAAATGAGAAAATGATAAGGAGAACATGGATCCCCCTGGCACAGTCCCCGAGTAGCTCCAAATGGTTGCAAAGGAATGCCCTTGATTAGCATAGAGTAAGTCGGGGTAGAGACACAGCTCATGACCCACTCTATCCAGTCCTGAGAGAAACCAAAGGCTGCCATCATTTTAGCTAGGAAACTCCATTCAACCCTATCATAAGCCTTTGACATGTCCAGTTTTATGAACATCCCTTTATTACCAGAAGTGTGCATTGAATGGATTACTTCCTGGGCCACAAACACCCCATCTAGAATCTACCGTCCCTCAACAAAACCCCCTTTCTCAGAGGAGACAATGTTGTGAAGAAGAGGTTTTAGGTGCTCAACCATTACCTTTGTGATTATTTTGTATAGCACATTACATAAGGCAATAGGCCTATAATCTAAAATATGAACCCCCTCCTCCCCTTTTGGAATTAAGGTAATGAAAGTGTGGTTTATAGCTTTAAGCATTCTCTTATTTTCTCTGGACTTTTTTACAACAACCATTACATTTTCCTCTAAGTAGTCCTAGAAAGCCTAAAAAAACTCAATTAGGAAGCCGTCTGGACTTGGAGTTTTACCAGTGCTCATTCCAAAGACCACAGTTTTCAATTCATCTCTATCAATGGGTTTGAGGAGGGCCTAATTTTCATCCTCATAAATAACAGTAGGTATGACAGAAATAACTTCATTTTGGGCCTCTACATCTTGTACCACACTTTCTTTAAAAAGCTTAGAAAAATAATCCATAGCATGGGAATGCATACCTGGAAGTGTATCAAAGGAATGACCGTTATCATATTGAAGGGCCTCCATCTTGTTCATATGTCTTCGAGCACAAGCAATCCGATGAAAGAATTTTGTATTTCTATCCCCTTCTAATAACCAGGTGGTTCTTGCTCTCTACTTCCAATAGGTCTCCTCTTGGTTGTTAATGTCCTCAACCACTGTATGTAGGGCATCATCCTTAGCTTTGAGCTGGTCTGTAATTACTCCTTCTCTGAACTATATTTGGACCTCATCCCATCTGGCCACCAATGGAGCTCTTTGGGCCTGGAAGTCTATTTTATTAGCACGCTTCCAATACTTCAACTGAGTTTTGACATATTGTAGTTGTTTTTGGATTCTAAACATTGCTATCCCATAAGCTGGGCGGCCTTCTTCCCACCACTGTGGAATTTTCTCCCGAAGGTCTTCTTTCTGAAGCCAAAAATTCTCAAATCTGAAAGGTTTGTGATGCTACCCTATCCTAGTCTCCAACATAATGGGATAGTGATATGAAACTGGGCCTTCTAAAATCTAAAAATTTATATTCCATTTACAAATGCCTCCTCTGAAACCAAAAAATGATCTACCTTAACCTTCCTGCTATGTGGCTCCCACCTTTTATTAGTCCAAGTGTAGTTAATGTCAGGACATTTAATGTCCACTAAATGCAAAGCTTGGACTTGGGCAATCATGAAATGTTCCTTTGGGTCCAAAAATGGTGTTCCCACTTCTTGATCTCTAGAAGATAATTTAGCATTAAAGTCCCCCGCTATAATCTAGTCTAGATTTTCTCTTGAGGTTTGCATGTTATGCACAGCATTCCACTGTTGCCTCTAACAATCGAGGTTTTGAGACCCATAAAAGTTTGTGATTAGAACATGTTTCACAGTGACATTATTCCTAAAAAGAGAAGTGAGAACACCCCTCCAGGAAATATGTTCTATTGCAGACCATTCAAGAGAGTTCCACAGAGTAACAATCCCCCCTGAGGCACCTTGGGCAGCCACATCCATATGACCAGCACCCCTCCAAATTCTATTGATTGTTTTGGACATAAGATCTAATGACATCTTAGTCTCCTGTAAAAGCAAAAAATTAGTATTACGATTCTCTAAAAGTCTTCGAATAGTAGATTGATGGGTTCTACTATTTAAACCCCTCACATTCCATGATTGTATAATCATTGGTTACCCTGGGAGCAATAAGAGTCTATTGGCCTCACCGATCCTCCCGTGATTAGTTTGTCTCCTTGGACTGCTAGCAACTCCTTATTGGATCTTCTACCTACTCCCTAAGAATTGTTGTTTTTTGATCTTTTTTCTACCTGGGTTATCCCCAAAGTTGGCCTTTCCCTGTTCTTCTCTACTATTCCCATGCTGACATCCTGAGATACTGTCTGCTCCTAGTTATGAACTACTAAAGCCCCCGAACACACCGGGTCGTGATACCTCACGGAGTTCAACTACCTGTTGTATGACGGGAGGAGATGAGAGGGGGAGTTGCATGGGAATATTAGAATTTTCCTTATTACCCTCCATGCCCTCCATAAATTGTTCCTCTTCGTCAACCAATGACTTAAATATCTCATACCTATTGGTAGGTCTGAGATGGGATTGCTCCTTTCCCTATTTTTTCTTTGTCCGTATTTTTCTTCTGGGCTGTTCAAAACCCTCTCTCTGAGCTTCCTGGCCCTGAACGGTGCTATTAGAATCTTTATTAAGTGTTGCCTTATCCTCTCTAGGCAGGTTTGGTATTCCTAAAGGGGCCTCCATTTTAGCATTCATATTATTAGGGCAAAAATGAGCCAAATGTCCATGTTTATGACAAACCCTACATCTAAAGGGTAGGGCCTCATAGTCCAATTGTTGAATCCAAGAGAGTCCTGCCAATTCAATTTCCATCTCTGTCGACAAAGGCTGGCTGAGATCCATCTCCACACATATTCTTGCATACACCACCATGCTCCCTTCAATTGTGTCTCTGGCAACACCCAGATGTCTTCCAATAGAATTGCCAATCCTTGCCAACACCTGCTCACTCCAAAATTCCATTGGAAGAGCATATATTCGGGTCCATATTGGGATAGCAGTAGGTTCAACTCAGGGATTGAATCCCACTCTCCATGGTTGAACAAATAGCCCTGCTGGGCCATAATTTTTCTTCTCTGACTCGAAATCCCTATTTCTATCGGCCAAAGACAAAAATTTAACAATAAAATATCCATTGCTAATAAACCACAATGAATACTCATCGTGAGGCTCCCAATTTTTGTGGATTCAAGAGTGCAAAAAAATTAGGGAAGGATGTATACCCATGAACTTGCAGATTAAATCATGATTAGCTCTATAAATGACTGATTCTTCAACCATACTTGGCTCAATGAAAATTTTTGGCCTGGTTTTGGCCTGCAGCAAACATCCATTCACACGATGTGCTATCGACCTATTCCCAGCAGCTGTGAAGAGCATTTTATATGCCATTTTTTGAGCTTCATCATTCTTTGGAGGAGATTTTTCTTTAAACAAATCTGCATATGAGCTGCTACTCCCTGGAAAAGGAGCCAGAGAAGTTCCCATTGGACCCTCCTGGGGCACCAATCTAGCCTTCAGATCCACCATACCCCAAAAGCACTTCTACAATCCAGCTGATGCCCTATATTTTTTGAAGTTCCAGAAACCCCTCTTGAATTTCAAATATTGTTAAATTAAATAAATTTTTTCGTCTCCTACTATGTTAGTATGAATCCTATTGACTTATTCACCCCACTCCGCAATCCATATAATTTGGCTAAGCCAATTCCAATTGATGAAAGCCTTGTAGACATTGATCGTATTTCTTCCCCACCCTCATTTTTGGAGTTTGTCCTATTAAAGTAATTATTAAGGGATTTCACCAATTACATTCCTCCTTCCCCTCTACCTTCACCTCCAATTTCCACCAAGAGTCCCGAGGCCTTTCAGGCAGAGTTAGATGACATTAAGTAGAAAGAGTTGGATGACATCTTATATGACATTCATATTATATCCACACTACATAAACTTGAGGAAGGTTCACATATGTCTATTGAAGATACCATTGAAGTGAACCTTAGTTCAGATCCTAATAATCCCTAAATTTTCAAGCTTGGAAAAAGCCTATCACTTGATGAACAAGAGCAATTCGTTTCTCCTCAAGAAGAAAAGAGGTGTTTACATGGTCCTATAAGGATATGCTTGGTCTTGGCCCTAATATTGTGGTCCATAATATCACCTTACATCATGATGCCAAATTGGTCAAACAAAAGCTTAGAAGGATGCATCCTACCATGGTCCTCTTAGTCAAGGAAGAGCTTCAAAAACAACTAGATGTCAATTTCATTGTTCCTATTGACTATCTTAAGTGGATTTCAAATAGGGTACCTGTTCACAAGCCTAATGGGTCGATACTCTTGTCCTAAGGATGATTTTCCTCTTCAAAACATTGATACTCTTGTTGATACCTATGCTGGCCACGAAATACTTTCCCTCATGGATGGTTTTTCACATAAATACTGATGATCAACATAAAACAATATTCACAACACCTTGGGGGAGTTTTTGTTACAAGGTTATGCCCTTTGGCCTTAAAAATTTAGGAGCCATTTATCAATGATCCATGACTTACATCTTCCATGATTAGATGCATAAGATTATCAAATACTATGTGGATGATCTCTTGGCTAAATATAAAGCTCGACAAGAGCACATTAGTGTATTGGAAAATATTTTTTACCGACTTCTAGAGCATAACGTTAGGTTAAATACCAAAAAGTGTATCTTTGGTGTTACCTCAGGTAAACTTTTAGGATTCATTGTCTCCAAAAGAGGCATTGAAGTAGACCCAAACAAGTTCAATGCCATCATGGAAATGCCTCCCCTAACTAACATTAAGGAATTGCATAGTTTACAAGGAAATATTAAATCAATCTGATGTTTTATTGTGCAACTTTTTGATAAATGTAGGCCATTCAGCCACCTGCTAAAAAAGGGGGTGCCATTTGCATGGACAGATGAATGTAAAAAATCCTTCAATACCATTAAACAATACCTAGCTTCTCTGCTAGTCTTAACTCCTCACCCGAGGCTCCATTTCTATCTTTATGTTTCAACAACGGACTCTACTTTAGGAACAATGCTTGCACAAAAAAATGAACAAAATCGAGAGCAAGCTATTTATTACATTAGTTGAACATTGGTGAGTTATGAAACTTGATACGCTTATGTAGAAAAATTGTGCTTATCAGTGGTTTTTACCACTAACAAACTTTAACATTATATGCTTAGGCATACAACTTATGTCATAGCTAAAGAAAATCCTCTACGTTATATGATATCTCGCACTTACAATAACACTTGTACCGCTAAATAGATAATGCTCCTTACAAAATTTGATCTCGAATTTATCAGCCAAAAATTCATTAAAGGTCAAGTTATAGCCGATCAACTTGCGAAAGCTCCACTACCTAGTGATCATACTTTTATTATAGAGCTCCCATATGATTCGGTATTTTGTGTCACTGAATTAGGAGATGTCATTCTAGAGGAAGACATCGATATCACCTTATTATTTGATGGATCTAAGTGCGAGAAAGGTCAAGGTGTTGTAGTTGGCTTTCATACACCCCAAGGGATACCCATCCCTTTATCATTCAAGTTATACTTTCCATGCACAAATAACATCGTAGATTATGAAGTCTTAATATTAGGTCTTCAATTTGCTATAGTTATGGGAATTAAGCATATTAGGATATTTTTGGATTCTCAACTTGTTGTAAAATAGGTAACCGAAGAATACCAATGCAAAGAACCTACCATTAATATTTATCATGATGTAGCAATGAAATTGCTTATAAATTTTGAATGGTATGAAATAGACAACTTGCCTCATTTGACTAATATATTTGTAGATGCAATGGCATCCCTTGGATCATTAATTCCAAAATATGACTTGGGAGAGGTACAACCCTTAATGATATCAACAATCTCTAAAGCAGCCATTGTTCGTACTGATCCTAAGGATGAAAAATACATTTACTTTATCCATTCGAAACCATATGAGTCTTGGTCAAGCCAAATAGTGGCATTTCTAAAATTTGGAACACTCCCATTTGATATGTCTCGGTATGTAAAATGCTCTTTCAAGAAAAAAGTAGCCCATTTCATTCTCTTAGGGGATGTGTTGTATAAACATGGTTATGATGGAATCCTTCTTCATTGTATCCAAAATAGTGAGGCCCAAAAATCCATAGCTGAAGCCCATGATGGTACTTGTGGTGGTCATTTTAGTGGGATGGCCATTGCAAAGCGTATTTTACGTATGGATTATTATTGGCCCAAAATGGAACATGACTATTGCAACTATGTCAAAAATTGTAAGCAATATCAAGAACATGTCAATTTAGTTCATGTACCATCACAAGCTTTACAACCTATACAAAGCCTTTGGCTCTTTTCACTATGGGGCCTAGACCTAATTGGAAAAATTTCATGTCCTTCCTTAGGATAACATACATTCATCATCACGACCATTGGATACTTCACAAAGTGGGTCGAGGTCATTCATCTAACTAGTATGACAGGACCTCGAATTATGGATTTCATACTCCACCATATCATCTATCATTTTGGTATTCCCTCTAAAATCATTTTTGATAATGGTAAGTCTTTCAAAAACAAGGATGTTTGAGCACTTTGCGAGAAATATAATATCCAACACAGTTTCTTGACTCCTTATTACCCACAAGCAAATGGACAAGCTGAAGCTACCAATAAGACCTTGATTGCTATTCTTAAGAAACTTGTTAATGATAATCATAGAGACTGGCATACACAAATCCCTTTGGAACTATGGGCTTATCGAACAAGCATTTGAATGCTAACAAAAGCAACACCATTTTCCTTGGTCTATGGAGCTAAAGCTATCATGCATCTTGAGTTTGAGATCCCCTCATTTCAAATTTCTTTGTAGGAATTCATATATGATGACACCGCTAGATAAGCACGTCTTGACCAACTCACTCTTATTGATGAGAGGTGATTCAATGCACTAGAACACCTACGAGTTTATCAAGACCACCTCAAGCGTACTTACAACACCAAAGTTCATCTATGTGAATTTCAAGTAGGAGATATTGTACTTAAATAGAACCAATAAAACACCAATGCTTTACCACACCTTCTATGTGGTTATGTCCTTACATAATTTCCCAAAAGGTAGGTAATGGTACATATAAACTTATCGATTTAGAGGATGTAGAGCAACCTGAACCATTTAATGTTATCCATATGAAGGCATTCTATTGTTAATATGATGTTTATATGTATATATATAAATGGCTAAAAAAAAACAAACAAACAAAAATAAATCATTCATAGGGGCATGTTATCATTGTATACATCGAGCATTTACATATAGGCATGCATTTCTCACATTGTATTTATACATATTGCACACATATTCCATTTGCATTTATTCTGCATGCATTCCACTACATTCATTATACATGCATTCCTTCATTTTTCATATTGCATTCATCCCATCCAATGTTCAATGGTCTTTTATAGTAGTGATGATATGGCCAAAAATAAAAAAGTCAAGTTTCCACGATTGAGGGTACCTATTTTTGGCATTTACGCAATTTTATCCAATATCATAAGCCAAAAAATCCATTTTTCCAATGTCACAAAACCCCAAATTTTCACTCACTCAACCACTACTAGTGTGTCTAGCAACCTCTAGAAAGATGTCCAATTTTGTTTGGACCAACAATGCTTTTTCACATTAAGAAAATATTGAGTCTTGTCAATTGATTCCAAAAGTAATATTGCACAAAATACACTTCTTCACATATTAATAAAATTTTGAGTTAAATTAGCATAACACCATACTTGGGTAACACATTGAAGTGAAAAGGGTATTCGTCGCTTGTCCTATAATGCAACATAGTCCAAAACCAAAAATAGTGCTTCTCACCACTATCACAATTACTCGCCAAATACAAAATATAGAGTAGTAAGGATAGGGTCACATTCTCATAACACTTCGGTTGAGAATCTGATTCCCCAAAGCTCTATCCCAAATTCACAAATCCCATATATCCCTAATGTTGTAAGGATCATACTACATTTCCCTTAGAAAGTTATGTAGTCATCCCCAAGGTCTAAAAGTCAAATCATTGGACTATGGAGTGAGTCTCCATCGGGGCTATAGACACTTGACTAGCAGTGGAGTAAGCTCATGCGAGGTGACATGTCTCTCTTCCAAAAAGGGAGACCTCTAACCATACATATGGACAAGCTAGCTTCTTGGTCCTCTCCATAACATGTCATGCTCAATTTACTCAAAATGGGTTAATGAACTTCACATGCACACACATTGGTTCTTTATTGCCTAGGATCATTTTCATGCTCAATATTTGGTACATGAACTCCACTTGCACACACATTGGTCCTAAATAAAGTTAGACAACCTTTAGCGAGTTTGGTTGATAGAACTAGTCTGTTTGAGTCTCTGAAAATCTTGCAACATTCCATATCAACATCCATATCTTCTTCCATATCAACATCCATATCTTCTTCCATATCAACATCCATATCTTCTTCCATTTCAGCATCCATGTCTTCATTATGGATCAACCTATATAAAGCCACCAAGTTTGGTACCCCCGATTGCAAAAACAATGAACAAAAATGGTCAGTAAAGTTTTGAACTAAAAATGATCATTCGAACATCATGCATTCCTATCATATAGTATGCATTCATATACATGCCATTACGCTTGCATTAATCATCCATATAAGCACTATGCATACATGTCATGATTAGCTTGCATTAATCATCCATAACATTATACATACACATCAAGATTAGCTTACATTAATCATCCATAACACTATGCATACACATCATGGTTAGCTTGCATTAATCATCCATAAAACATCCATAAGACATGCATAAAACCATTTTTATAAAACATGCATTGCATACACATAAAAGCATTAACACAAGAGATAACACAAATATAAAAGCCATGTATATATATATATATATATATATATATATATATCAAAAATATCATATGTACAATGAATACCATAAAGGTTACAATGGAGCACAAAGGCTCATATACAAAAGTGCATCTAAGCACTAAGCTAATGTCTATGAGAGGACCCTTGAGACCTAACAGGAGCTCTAGACCTAAAGCTATATGTTGTATGCCTCAATGCCTTGGTACTAGAGGATGAATGAGGATCAGGTAAATGGATGTGATTAGCCATACATAAATCCTCCAAGGACTATGCATAGGCCTCGCTAGCATGTAGTCATCATATGTCAATATGATGACAACAATCTCTCACCAAAATCTATTCTCAAAGCCTCACAATTATCTCCTGATAACCAGCCCCACCTATTGACTGCTCATCCTCCATCCAAGCTATAGTAGCCAGAGCCTCCTTATGAGACTCAAGTGTAGTCTCTCACTCCTCATAAAGCTACTCCACCTCAGCCTACAGCCTAACCACCTCAGAGATATCCCCCATATCTTCATCATCCTATCCTTCCTCATTCACCACCTTCACCTCAAGAGTCTATTGGGTTTCTCCCCTCAACTAATGCTAACTCATCGACTGCTGAGGCCTCATCCTCTTTGGAGTTATCCTCTACCCCGTAGCTACTGCATTACCACTCACCACCTTTGGTATCAATACTGGTTGGGCATCAAACCACTCTACATACTTCATGGTCACCCTAAAATCACCTACATCTAGAACCTATAGCTACTCATAATCCTCTATCACTATCATTTATGGCTCTGCACATGGAAGCCCTACCTCATTTTGATGATGTTGATACAACACTAGCTCATCGGGCACATCTTGAGGTAAACTAAATTGTATCAACACTCACGAATATTGAAAGTACTCCACCTCCATGTCCCTTCTACCAACTAACCATTGAGCCTACCTCATCTGATGCAATTGCTCCTCATCACAATCCCATCAAACTTCATGCTATGGCCTCCATATCATGTTAGCATGAGTCAACCCCGATCACATATCCTGATGCCACTGGCTGGTGTGCACCTCTCGACTCGACTGCACCTCATCTACCATGGTCTATCACCTAGCATAGGGCTCCCCCATTTGCCATGCCTAGCATGACAATACCTCTGGTTGAACCACACTAAAGTGCTCGCAATACCAACACTACAATAGGAAGCTGCAACCAATCCACTTCCTCCCTCTCTGTGTCACCTCATATAGATCCTGGTATAGCTACACCAATAATGTAGGATCCCATGCATATCCCATTGGGTTGATGAGTGTATCACTCACCATCCCCAATAGGTTTGAAGAGAACCTAAAACTAGTGATATTAGGTAGCACTATATTTTCTAACACAAACATGATAAAAGTTGGGAGTGCATCCAACTCCTTCGCCTTGTACATGCTTAGATAGTATATACCTCCATCCCCTATTCATGCCTCTTGCCATTGCTCCCTAAACATATTCTCCATCTCCACCTTCTTTTTGCATCCAATAATCACCTTATCCCCTTCTAATGGAACCTTAAGGATGCAATATACATCCTCAAGGGTGACAGTAGCCTCTCGAGTTGGTATCTGGAACGTCCCCCCTATCATAATCCCATCTCTCTATCAATGCTAAGATATACCCCTCATCCACCATCACAACATCCAACCTCACCAACCCCTCCAAACCCACATTTCCCAAAATATCCCAATCCCCATTAGTAATATTCTTCCTCATCCCTAAAACAAGAGGAGAGAAGCGATGTCGAGGTTCTATCTCCCTCAACTCCAACAACAAACATATATTTTTATTAATATTATTTCAAAAAAAAAGTTTTGCATAAAAGACAAAGTAATTTTAAACATTATCGAGGAAATTGGGCCTCAGCTCCACCAAAAACATTTAATCCTTCCACTGCCATAGCTTCCACGCAGAATTCCACTAGCCTCACTTAGCTCACAAATCCACTCCACTCCTCAGGTGTAGCTTCAAAAACTCTCAAACACACAAATGAGCTTCAAAATATGGTCTAAAAGCTATTTATAGTCGAACCTAGTACATTTAGGTGTAGGCCTATGCCTGTAGTCCATAGGATCATGCAGGCACCTATGATTATTCTTAGGCACATTGGGTGCCTACAACATGTGCCAGGCATAGACAGGCACTTGGTGCCAAAAATGGCATGAAGACAAAATCAACCAAAATAGTATCTTACCTCCTCAAAATTTTACCATAATTCATCCACACATCACTCACCTCATCAAGTCAAGTTTTGTGAAACAGAAACCATTTTGAATGCATATTTTTTGAAAATGAACAAAATATTTAAAATGCACAAATTGAGTTACAAAACACATCAAACAAATCCAAATTTTTACAAAACTAACACTCAACTTTTCTACATCATATTCTTCATTATTCCACAAAATTTTGCAAAAATTGGAGTTGATTTGACCATTGAATCACTTGTTACCATCTACAAAAAGGCAAAATGAACCACTAAACAAGTACAAAAATTCAAAATCAACATCCATATCTTCTTCCATATCAACATCCATATCTTATTCCATATAAAAATCCATATCTTCTTCCATATCAACATCCATATATTCTTCCATATCAAAATCCATGTCTTCATCATGGATTAAAACTTTGCATTTCATGAAATCACCACATTTCTTCATCCAACATTCTTCCATCACCATCTTTCAATCAATCATCACATTTACCAAGTTCAAGTAGCATGAAAGTGAATCTTGTATCTAGTGGGTTATTCTACAAACTTGGTGATTGCAGCGAGCTGAATCCATGCAATTCGGTAAGATGAATAGCTTACCATAAGGACACCTGACCATGATCATCATCACTTATCTCCTTGACCAAGATCACAATCACATTGGTACTTCACATTTTGAGTGAAACCCTACCAAGAACAATTTGCACAAAAGTAGTCATTGATGGCCTAGTTTGTGAGGCTTAAAACATGGATACAAATCAAAATTCACAATTCACAAACTCCTTAACACCTTCAATATGTGCACTAGCTAGGATGATTGGTTCCAATCATGGGAATTATTCAAACAGTCACTAGCAGAACATCCAAGGTTAATTTTTTTTCTTTCTTTGCATCATTATTTTTTGCATATCAATGACATTGAATAGACAAAATATTTCAACAACATCGAATCACCCCAAATTTTGAGCAACCACATTTGATTTTGATCTTCCTACAATGGGGTACACCTTACATGACCATGACATCTACACTTGACAAAAACCCCCTTCCCACCATTGGGGTAAAAATGGTGTCACATTTTACATCATTCATATCGTCTACAATCGCATAGTATTTTAAACCAACCCCCTTTTCCACCATTGGGGTAAAAATGGTATCTCATCTTACATCATCCACATCACATTTTACATATCTCACAAACCCCTTCCCACCGTTGGGGCAAAATTAGTGTACATCATTCATAATTTGCTCAAATTTTTCAATTGGCTCATGAGATGCATTCACAACTCATTTTCCAATTGAGGGGCTAAGCTACACAAATTCTAAAATTCTTTATTCTTTTGTCTTCAACATTGATTTCTCAAAATCCAACAAGAGAGATAAGTTGTTTCTATGACCAAAGCCCAACCAGGTGTCTCGTATTTTTGCACCATATTGTGTTTCACACAACATGGTACAAAAAGGGACATCTATGGACACCAAATCCTAGCCACTTATCCTCCATCCTAGTTAATATATCATCCACTTGTCCACCACCCCATTTACCACCATTCAATTGACCACTCCATGCCTTTATCGCCATCCAGTGGCCCACTTTAGCCCTTTCCCACCATTTTTGACCCCATATTGACTTATTTTATATTTATTTTATATTATTTATGTTTAAATATAATATTTTAGATTATATTTTAATTTATTTATTAAAAAATATATATTTATAAGCCCAATTAACCTCAGTAATTAGATCTAATCTAATCTCAACCATCCATCTCCCTTAATCTATGTCACACTTAAAGTATAATCTTAGCCTTTTTGGATTCAATTTAATATTAGCCACACGATCAAAAGTGTTAAGCTAAAACCCTAAGAAAACTCTAGGCTAGATTATAAATAGAAGCATTATCAATGCTCAACCCTTGGAAAAATTATTGGATGATCTAATTATCGAATTACTAAAGGAATTCTAAAGAAGTCTGAGGCCATTGCACGCTAAAGAGCCATAAACCATCAAAGCCATAGCCTTCCTTAGGATTTTCCCATTCCAGCAATTTCCCTAGCCATTTTCTATCACCACCACCATATCCCATCCATCACATCCTTCACATCACCATGATATACTTCTGGAGATCAAATCCTAATCTACAGGCACCTTATAGAGCTTGCTAGGCTCGCTGTAGAGCTTGCCAAGAACCTACCAAAGCCTACCAAGCATACACTAGAGCCTACCATATTCTACAGGCTTGATACAGAGCCTGCCATGCACCCACCAGAGCCTACAGTCATCATCAACACGAACCAAAACCTATTGCACAAGATCATCAGGTGTCATTATGGCACCCTACCATAAAATATGTCATTAAGCAATGGATCAACATCAAAAAAAGTAAGGTAAATCTATATTTTGTTATTATCTGGTGCTATTTCATTTTACACATTTAGTTTACATAGATCTAGGGTTTTTAATCTATATTTTTGAGGGTTCACACTATGGAACCCTCATTTTTTTTACTAACAACCTTATTGTTTGCTATGTGTAGGGTTAGATAGCATCAATAAAGATATCTTAGATAGCTTCTGAAGCTAGAGTGGCCCGAAATCAGATATCACAAAGCCCACTCACTCTATTGGGAGTGAAGCATATTGAAGACACTCATTGTTGGTAGCTAGGGTTTTAGAGAACCCTAGCAATTGTAATTACTGTATCAAAATAATTTTGTTGGATAGAATAATTATAACAAGGAGTTTCTCAGCCCCCCCCTTCGTTATTGAATAAAATATCATTTTTTGCAATTATTGTCTTTATAGAATTATTTACTTTATATTTGTATTAGTATCATGTTTTTTTGTCTCCTCACATGAAATCCATGATGAAGTTGTCCTTCCCTTTGAGTCCCTCTTAGGTTCCTATACTCCTCAATCTGTCCAAGCTATGGAGTCTCTCCTCGTGCACATTTCCAAAATCATCACTAATAACATGAATGCCAATTTGTTAAAACATTTAAGCAATGAGGAGATCCATCAAGCCCTCCTTTCTATGCAACTAGACAAAGCTCTGAGCCTCGATGGATTCTCCCCAAGGTTCTTCCAAACATTTTGGGAAATCATCAGCCTTTACCTTTGTCGAGCTATCAAGGAAATATAGATATCTAGAGTCATACCCAAGGATGTTAATTCTAATTTTTTTGGCTTTCATACTTAAAGGCCCTAACTCCAAAGCCCTGTCTGATTATCATCCCATAAGCCTTTGTAATATCATCTATAAAATCTTAACTAAAGCCATGGCCAATAGATTAAAGGGCATTATCCCATCTCTGATTGACCCTTGTCAAGGAAGTTTTGTTAAAGGTAGAAATATTGTGGATGGAGTCATAACCATTCATGAACTCATTCATTCTATCTACAAGTCCAAAAATTTTGCTTTATTCCTGAAACTTGATATGAAAAAGGCTTTTGATAGAGTGAATAGGGAGTTTCTATCCAAAGTTCTTCAAAAGTTTGGTTTCCATTATGACAGGGTCAATCTGATAATGCAATGCATCTCCACATCTTGGTTCTCTATGCTAGTAAATGGATATGCTATAGGGTACCCCTTATATCCCATCATCTTTATAATCCTAGCTGAGAGCCTTGGAAGAGCCATTAAATTTACCTCCTCCATGGGTATGATCTCTAGAATCAAAGTTACATCCAACCTCCATCCTTCAACTCACCAATAATTTGTGGGTGATACTTTGTTGATGACTACAAAATCAGTTTTTGAGGCAAGAGTAATTAAATCTATTCTCAACCTCTTTGAAGAAGCTGCAGGTCAAAGTATCAATTTCACTAAGAGCAAAATTTACTCCATAAACACCCCAGTTCCCTACCAGGTCAAAATTACATATATCATGGGATGCTACATCATAGTCCTTCCAACTACATATTTAGGCCTTCCTATATTTATGGGTAATCCTGTCAAGATAATATGGAATAATATTATTGAGAGGTTTCATAAAAAAATTATAGGATGGAAAGGAGTCCTCTCTTAGGTGGGTAAGGCTACTCTTGTCATTTCAGTTTTACAAAGCATACCTATTTATTTTTATAAGTGTTTAAAATCCCTGTAGTAGTTGGGACCTTGATTGAAATTTTTTTAGAAACATTTCTTGTGGGCTAGAAATGAAAATCAGAATAAATTCCACTTGGTGGCTTGGGACAAAGTTTTCTCTTTGAAAGATAAGGGTGGCCTTAGGTTTCAAAGGATTAACAAAATGAACCATGATCTCTTAGCTAATTAGGCTTGAAATGTTTTTACAAATGAAAATATGAAATGGATATCAATTATTAAAAGGAAATATTTGCAGCACCATCCTTTTATGGATTATGAAGTTCCTCAAATGGGGTCTCATTTTTGGTGCCCAATCATTCAAACCAGACCCCTGCTTTAGAAAGGAGTCAGATGGAAAATTGAAGATGGGAAACCATTAATTTTTGGTATGAAACTTGGGCTAGGGATGAGCCCCTTATTAATGGACAAGAAATTGTTGCTCTCAAGCCCCTTATTGATCATAGTTTTGGATCAAAAATTGCAGATTTTATCATACAAAATTAGGGTCACCCCAAATGGAATAAAATAAATTTCAACACAAATGATGCAAATATTTATAGGGCTATCATCTCACTATAAGAAATTTTTAGATTAGGCTTTATCCCTATTTCCCAGGATAAAGACAAGCCCTTCTAGAAATGTTGTGATGATGGTACATTTTTGATCAAGTCTGCCTTCCTTTTGCTTGACTCTCCTCAAGACCTGCATCATAGTCAGCTTGCCCCTTATGTTGTCAATAGAATTTGGCTCAAGAATCTCATCCTAAAAGTGCCTTACTTCTCATGGTTAGCCACTCATAATAGAATCCTCACTACAAAAAATCTTATCAAGAGGGGCATCATGGTGCCTAATAGATGCTATATGTGCTTAAAAGCCTGGGAATCCACTCAACACCTATTAATTGAGTGCCCATTTTCCTACAATGTTTTTTCAATTCTATTGAATATGTTTCAGGTCAATTAGGTCTGGCCCCAATAAATTATTGACCTTTTTATCCAATGGCTCCAAGTTTTTTGTAATCCTAGACTTAAATTCTAGTGGAAAGCTTGTATGCATCATACCCTTTTGTAAATGTGGCTTGAGTATAAAAGCAAAATCTTCAGTGATCGATCCAGATATCCAGAAATGGTGGTTAACAAAGATATATGCTTTGCTATTGAGAATGTAAATTTTGTTCCCTATCCAAAAATATCTATTTTTGGGTTGGAAGATCACTTGTTCAAATCCCTTAGCATTTCTTCTAAGTGTTCCAGACCCCCTATTCATGCAAACTGTAGATATAACACCAAATGGATTACCACTCCTCTAGGGTGGCCCAAAGCAAATTTTGATGGGTTGTCTAAAGGTAATCCTAGAGATGCTAGGGCTGGAGGAGTCATCCAAGACCACGAGGGTAAGATCATCAAAGAATTCATTGAAAACTTGGAATTTCAGTCTAACAACTATGCTGAAGCTCGTGCTCTCTAGAGGAGTCTAGAACTTAGCAAAGACCTACCTAACCCAATGATGTTCGAGGGGGATTATCTTAATGTGATTAATCATGTTAATAATAACACCAAGTCAGGATGGAATATTATAAACATTATACAAGAGAGCCAATATATTATCATCCATATTTCACTAAGAACTATCCAACATGTGTTTAGGGAGGTCAATGTGGTTGCAGATTTACTGGCTAACTTGGTAGCCAATCATAATGATTTCATTATTTGGAAAGACTCTTTTCCTTAAGATATTATCACTACTACTAAAAATGAATTTGAGCAAAATCTTCAATGATGACAAGTATCTAACTAAAGGTATTTTCCTCAATGGGTGTCTCCATCAACACCACGGTCAATTTTTTACCTTCCCAATTAATCATCATATTTCAAAATTTTAACTGCATTTCTCTCCAAGAGGTTCGTTTAGATCACAAAGTAGCTTCTAATTCTTTGTGGTATATTCCCAAAGCCTTGTATTTCCACATTAGTTATCCCTTTCTCCATCATCATGCTAAGTCAGTCTTCTAGATTTTTCAACCTTATCACCTGTTTGCCTTTTACACTGTGCATACTGCTTCGTCAACTGGTCCCTTTAGCCCTAGCATCCCTCATATTCCTATAATTTTTAAAACCAGTTCCCACATCCTTTACCTAGCTGATGTGGTCCTTTGTATTTGTCCTATGGTTGGAGTTCCAAACTGCATCGAAAATCCCATTTTGTCCTTTTCTTTCCTTTTCTGTGGCTTTTTGTATACCTTCAAAATCCACCACCTTCTTGGTCGAGTTCATTTGCTATTTGGCATCCTTTCCATTTTTTCCCTATGTTGGTCCTCTGTCTTCTCCTATCTGTTCGTAAGTATGCCCATTATCAAACCTTTAGTGTTACAGCTTGACCCTGTTGTTGATGCTTTTCTTGGAGCTAAGGGATTCACTCTTTTTTCAAGCTCTACAGTGGTGTTAATGATGGATTCACTAGAAAGTTTGTTAGCTCATGGAAATATGGTGTGGTCAAGATTCATGGGATCTAAATTGAGGTAAATATCCATCTTCTGTCTAAAAGTTTTGGGTTTTTTCTAATGGAAGGATAGTGATACGGGATCACCATAACTTCAAAGAAGAAATAGACAAATTTCTTTAAAAAGGCAAAGACTTGAATTGGGTCAAGGGTGGAGTTGATCACTCCTCTCTCCCTCACCCCTGGGACTCAGTCATTATCCCCATTCTATAATATATCACTATGGATAGTATAAAAAAATCCCTCCAGTCCTTCCACCTTTTTTAATAATCTACGAGACATCAAGCCTATTAGCATCCCTGACTTCCTTTTTAGATCCATGAGTCTCACCATTGAAAAATACAAAGATAAGAAATCATGAAAGTATCCTTTGCACTAGGGTTTATTCCTAGTTATCTATAAACATGCTCTCTTGTCTTAGTTGGAAATCAGGCCCCCAATGTCTCCTCAAATTCTTGTGTCCACCCCTGAGTCAAAATTTGTTCTTGTGTCCCTTTATCCCAAGTATCTAGCTGATACCTCTAGTGTTGTTCCTTTTTTGGGTGATCCTTCTGTTGGAGTGTCTAATCCCCTCCAATATACTACTTCTGGTCTCTCTATATTTTTCCTAGTCAACCCTAACCAAGCCAGCAACAAATATGAGGAATTTACCCCATCAAAGACCAATGATTTTGTCCAAGTGGAGCCTCATGCACCCGATGGTGAAGTCAAAAGCAGACCCTTGAGGAGCAAAAGAGAAGTTGTTCATCCTTCTCCTCATAGAATTTCATGGCACCTGAAAAGGAAAGGTACTAACAAAACTTTATCCATGCTAGAGATCATTGTGGATGATGAGGAAAATGATAAGTTTGACTCTGGTACTGCACTTAGAACCAAGACCATTGATCACATTTCCAATACTGTGGAGTAACTCATGGCAGTAATAAATATGGTCAAAGAGGCATGCGTTATTTTATCTCACACCACCAAGGAGCTTCATGAAATCTTGGCTACCCTCAATGCCCTCCTTTATGAGAGTTAGAAAAATGATGTTAAACGTGAGGATGAAGATGCTTCCCAGTAATTATGGGAGTAGGTTTTTTGTTGGATGTTTTTTCATGAAGTTTTGGAATTTGTGGTGTTGCTCATCCCACATTGCCATGGTTTTAAATCTGTATGCATGTTTTAATTCTCTTGTCCAGTTCCTACTTTTAGTTCGTCTGATGTTTTCTCAGGCTGTTGGTGGTTTTCATGTTCATCCCTTTGGGTTTGGAATGTTTCAATTTTTGTATTATCAACATTCTGATTGCCTTATGTACTAGGGTTTGGGTCCCTTCAACCCGAAAATTAATTAAATCCATATCTTTACCTACCAAAACAAAATTGAAACTTATTTATTTTTACAAAAATAAACATAATAAATTAACTATTTATGAATTTAGCACTTAATATTTTAATGGTTTAATATTTCTTAAATGAAATTAAAAATCATTAGTTTATATACAAATTATAAATGCATACTAAATCAAATATAAATGGTTATTTAAAGTTTATTTTTTGCAATTAGTTAATAAACTTTTAGAAAGTAAAAACCATGTTCAAATTTTTAAATGGTAGAAAATCATCTCTTTACAATAATAATAATAATATAGAGGTTGTTCTTTGTACTTTAGAGTTGATTGGTTAATATAATAAAAAACTAGTATAAAGGATATTCTTATTATGAATATTACACTTTGTACTTTAGAGTTTCTAGGATAATATAAAAAAGAAAGTATCTTCAAGGCTATCCATTGCACTTCAAGTTCTTCAAGGTAGTATGAACTATATGTGTAGTACATCAATACTACCTTGTAAATATGGAAGAGAAATTGGCTAGTAGAGGCCTCCAAAAAAATTAAAAAATTTGACTAAGCATGAACATTGATAAATCGACTAGTAAAAGTTGACCAATTGGATTCAAGTAATTATTCACTAGCTAATAAGGAAATGATTGGCTCGGATTGATTCACTCAATAAACATTGTTGATCTTCTTATAATTGCAAATGATTCACATGCAAAAGAAAATCAATTCACTCACCAAACTAGAGTGAATCACTCAAACATTCACAAAGGTAAATTGAAGGAGCATATCCTATGGTGAATTTTTTGGACAACAATATTTGGCATGTAGTGATGCACTAAATCATTTTGGAATCCTTCTAAGAATTTTGGAGTCCTCTGCTTTGATACCGTGTTCAAATTTATAATAATTTCTAGAAATGTTTTGAAACATACATTCATGATGATCAATTTAAAAAATAATATAACAATTTGAAGATACCAATGATAACCAAAATAGTGAGGGAGAGAGATAGAGGAAGGTAGAGAGAGAGATAAAAAAAATGAAAGGAATAAGAGGTAGGTGCCTATATCCACCCCACACTATTTCACATACATTATATACTAATCCAATAGATTAGTCATTATGGGTATTTATAGTGATACCAAAAACCCTAATTAGAGTTAACATCAATTTGACATTAATTTGACTTTAAGATTAAATTATAATTAAATAATAAAAATATACCATTTAATCAAGGTTATCCATAAAGGTGGATTAACCATAATAACTAAGAATTAAATATGAAGGATACCCTTTAGGCTTACATAAACATGCCTATAGGCTTATAAAAAATAATGCCAAAAGGATTTACATGAAGAATTCCCATAGGCTATATTAATAGTGTCCATAAGAACTTATTCACACTTTTAACCTTGAACTAGCAAGATCATATTACACATATTTCAACATAATGGACTATGGTCCTACCATGAATTTCTAAAACCTATGTTGAATTGTGTAAGTGTCCAATTTTTTATATGTTTGGTTTCAATAAAGTTGGATGGAAGGAATTAGTGCCTCATCTAACCTCTAGATTTAGGTTGGATCCCTACTATCCTTGCTAATTTTTTTAAACTAAATTTTTTAAATTTAGTTTCATAATCTAATTGCTTGAAATTAAATGCAAGAAAATACAATATATAAAGTAAATACAAAAAAAAAACATATATGAAAGCAAATTGTGAAGTTCAAGGTATGAGAGATTAAAATTAAATATGATTGAAACCATAGCAAGGAGAGTGTGTTATCAATTAATGCATTAAAATCCAAATAACAACAGTCCATTCCAATAAGTTGAAAGTATGAGAGGAAGAACAAGATGGAAAAAATGTTGTGCCAAAATCTAGGAGCGTAGTGCCACTTATGGAGTGTAAAATACTTATCAGTTGTTCACCAATTCAATAAATATTAAAATCAAAATATGGGCTTCACAATGTGTAGATTTGAAATCCTCTATAGAGGGGAAAAATTGCCCTATCGCATACGATTCTCGATTGGATCCACTGGGAGTCGAGGTGAACCATGGGGGTATGTTATAACTCTACACTCGATGGGAAAAAGGGGGAAGGGTTCACCAAGAATGGTTTTAGGACTCACTCCAAGTCTAGGGTGGAATGTGTTTGGATGTGTCAATTAAGAATGCAATTATGTTTGGCCTTTCTAAAACTACACTATGGAAAGGAAAAGAACAATGCAAGATACAAGATGCAAGAAGACAAGAGCTAACCCTAGAATTATTCTTTGCTTGAATGATCACTAACCCTAGGATTGCAAAACAAAGCCTTTGAGAAAGGGTCCAAGAGAAATGCACAAACAAGGTTAAAACCCTAAATGCACACTATATACCTTTATTCTTTTAAATTCCTAGAATTTTAATCAAATGCTTTTATTTACTTATGATCTATATTTTGAATAGAAATGAATAGAAAGCAATAAAAAAATAACCTAGAGATCTACTAGGGCACTTATCTGATTTGGTGGTTGTTCCAAGCTTTATCTTGCATCCAGCAATGTCCCACAACTTCAATCCTGCAAAATAACTTCACAAAACCCTCAAAAATATGATCAACGTTAGGGGGCCTACTTAGGTCATTGTATGACTATACTTGGAGGTGCAAAAGTCAAGCCCCCTAGGTCCTTTTAACTGACCTTTAGAACACAAAAGTGAAATTTGAACTTTTTGGAAGATGAACAAATAAAATACAATGCAACAGAACAATATGATAAACAAAGTGCAAATTGTGCAATTATGGTCTAAATGTAACATGAAATGTAGATCTAGGGTTTTGGGGGTGAACTTCTACCCCCAAGCCTAATGCAAGTGAAATCGCACCCTGTACAAGGTGATCTCGATTTCGCTATTGATGAAATTATGCCCTATAATTACAAGGCATAATTTTACAATAGAAGGAAAATGTAGCAAAATAATGCAAATAAACTAACAACACATGTAAAATCGGTGATGTATAAATGCAAATGAGAAAAAAACACCTCATGGTAGTAAAAAGTAGACAAAAGGATGAAGACCTCCAAGATAGTAGACTCCTCCTTAGGGCTCCAACACTTATCCACCAAGGGCAACAACACACAATCAATGCAACAGAAGAGATCTCCACAAAACTAAACAACTTCAACAAATCACTTGGCACTTGCAATAAGATCTTGTTAGCACTTGTCTCAAAAACTTGTTCTTAGACTCTTAGTTGCTTGCTTAGGACTTATCTTAGGTTTTTTAGGCTTCTTATTTTTTTAGGGGAAAAAGAAAGCTTCAAAACCTCTATTTATAAGATATTTGAAACAATAATGGGTGGGAAAACCAAGGGAAGACCGACATCAAAGAAGGTCAAATTGAAAAATTAGGGTTTTCTAAGAGAAAACCCTAGCTAGGAAAAATCGCGCCCTATAAGGATTGACTGCGATTTCTTCAAAACTAGGAAAAATAGAGGAAAAGGAGGGGGGGAGAGGCCCAAACTTGCTTTGGGCAAGTTGGAGGGTCTCTCTAAGGGTCTAGGAAAAATGACTCACTCAAGTGGATCAATTTTTTGCATCTACATTTTTCCCTTTTGATGATTTATTAAAATGATCAAGAGGTAAATATGGGTGGAGGGAAAAAAAAAGAGTTGAACAGGAAAAGGGGAAAAAAGGGAGAAGCCCAAATTGTTTGGCAACTTGGAGGGTTTCTTTAGGGGTCTAGGGAAAATGACTCACTCAAGTGGGTCAATTTTCCATGTCTACATTTTACTCCCTCTTTGATGCATTTATGGCCTAATAAATGCGTCAAAGAAATATGTAGATACCTATGGGTGGAGGATGACAAACAAAAATAAAAAATGAGTGGTTGGTTTAGAAGAAAGGAGTGGTGCAAAAATGGTGTCATTCTGGACACTTTCTTGTTTTGCATGTAAATTGAGGCATTAGGGACATTAATGCCTCTCAGGCTAGGGTGCCCCCTCGAGTTTTGGGAGGAATGTAAAATTCCTAATGAAACTCAAAATGGTAGACACAGAAGAAAGAAGAGAAAAAGCAAAAAGAAAAGAGGAGAGAGAAAAAGTAGAAAAACAAGCATAAAAGGGGTAAAAGGTGAAAACCCTAATTCATTTTCACCATGCAAAAGAGAAGAAAGGAGCTCTAGAGAAAAATAGAAATGATGCTTCCTACACACTATTTGGCCATTGCAAGGGGAGAAGCTAGTGCAACAATGAAGTGAGCACAGGTAAGGACTAAAATCCTCCCTCTAGATTAGGTTAGGTTAGATTTTAATCCATTTTTCAAGCATTTTCATTTATTTTTAAATTTTCTTCAAAAATTTCTATGCATGACCTAGGTGCGATTTCACAACATGATTGTGATTTTGCCCTAGTTTGTGGTGGGTGAGTGAAATCACACCCTAGACACATGGAGTTTGATTTCATGAAATCACACCTCAGAACCTAAGGTTTTTATTTTGCAAAAAGGAAAAGAAATATGAAATCGTGCCCAAAGCTAGATGGGTGCAATTTCATCAAAATGAAGAAAAATAAATCAAGCCAACAAGAAAAATAAGAGAACATTCAATTTTTTTAATTTATGATTTATTAATGTGCATAAGAGACTGATAATTTTTTTATTATGTTTGTGGATGCAACATGATATACTAGAGATTCATGAGTGGCGACTGAGCTCCTTGGAGGTGGAGCTAGATGGCCTCTCATAGGTAGAGAGAGATACCCTAGAGGTAGTGGGGCTAGACCACTTGGTGGAGATACCTCGGGTAGAGGCGGATAGGGTGCTACTAATAGTGCTAGTAGAGAGGTGGTACCCAAAATCATCGACCTTTTGATTACCTAAAGGGGAGATGGCAATCACACTGGAGGATGTGTGGTGCATCTTATGCATCCCCATAAAGGGGAGAGTAGTTTATAGGGCACGAGGGTAGTGGACCACACTAGAGATATTATCAAGTAGGCTAGGCCCACTAGGTCTAAGAGAGTACGATCTTAATCGATGAGATGGTGGGATGTTATGGGACCGATGCTCTGACAATCATGCTCTATGGTGGCAGGACTATTGATGTGCCATACTAGTAGTCGATATCTACCATGGGTGATGGTGGGTGTAGTGGTAGACATGCGATATCAGTGGGCTAGATTCGCATGGGGTCCATATGTGTTGGCCTGGTTGTATAGGATATTGTACAATATTGTGTACAAATGACATACATGATTAGTGTGTACGATGCTACTCCAGGTGTGGAGCTAGGAGCACATAGTAGTATAGAGACCATATGCACTTCTAGGGCCATTGCCTAACCTAGAGTATCCAATAGCATATAGATGGTCTAGGTCCTATGAGCGAGTCTAGAGGATGTATGCCAAGAACCTACCACTAGTGAGGCAAGTAATAGATGAGCTACGGAGGTCGAAGATCATATGGTGATCATGGAATCTACACCCTAGATGGGTTGAGGATGTGGAGGAGCTAGCTAGGGTGAGGAGGATCAGGTGGCTCTCTATAGAGAAGGGGGAGCTAGAGCTCTTCAGATTCGATCGAGTCCAATGGTAGTTCAGGATCTTCCAAGAGATCCCAATCTTGGGTGACTACTGGTATAGGCAAGTGTACCGGGATCCATCGAGATTCAAAGGGGACCTCGATGTGGTGAGGTGGGTAGAGGAGGACCTAGATGATCCACTCTATGTGGATCCAAGGGTGGATGACATCGAGGTGGCTCTCGACTACTAGATATGGTATAGGGGTGTCATGCCCCTAAGGATCTCCCCTCTAGTGTCGGTGTAGAGGTGCCAGGTCATGAGTCGATGCATGTAGTTAGCACTATGAGAGGCCACTCAATGCACCATAGAGTGTAAAAAATAGGTCTAGGAGGTCCCAAGGTAGAGATAAACATGGTTTTGAGTGGAGCTAGTGGTGGCTACCACCACTACAACTAGGACCAAGGAGGTGGGAGTGACCAAAGTTACCCTCATGATGGCTAGGGTCATACTGAGTAGAGGGACTAGAGAGACCTCCACATTAGTAGCTTCTAGTATGAGTGAGATCATGGGTTAGAGAGACCCGAGGAGGGAGATAGAGGTGCTACAAGTATAGGTAGTGACTCTATAGAGGGAGATGGACCTGCTCCAAGAGGATAGGGCCAAAGGCTACATAGTGCACTAGGCACTACAGAGGTGGAGAGGGACATGGCATGAGTAGAGGTAGACCACCTCTAGGGAGAGGTGAGTTAGCTAGATGAGGAGCGATAACAAGCTTGGGTAGAGGGGATGGTTGTGGTCAATAGCATCTAGCTTGGTGATGATATATGCCTACTATAGATGGAGCTATAGAGGGTGAGAGAGAGGCTAGAGATAGTCATGCAGAGGGTGACCTTCTTCTAGATAGTGTACTACCAAGAAGTTCTAGTGGATCAATGAGTGCCACCATCGTCATCCTTGTAGACACCAGTCAGACTCGGTCTAAATCATGAATAGTTTCATGATCCATGAACATGCCCCTGCTAGGACCACCTTTGACTTGCAAAGTAGAGGAGACAGGCTCCTAGAGCTAGGGAGGAGATTGGGGTGACATGTCAATTTTTTAGTGTGGCATGCATCCCTAGGGATGGTCGAGTGTACTAGGCTTGGACTGTGGTACACCGACCAAGAAAACCTATGTATATTTCTACTTCTCAAGTAATATCATGTTGCATTTTGTGCTATGTGTGCATATGTGTTTCTTTTTATGGTGTTTTTAATGTTATTTTAATGTTTTTAATTTTTATTTTTATGTATGATATGATTTAACTATGGAATGCACTTAATCTAAAATGCAAATGTATGGATGCAATGGAGTGAATGCAATGCATGAAAATTCATGGATGGAAGAAGGGGAACAAAAGAAAATAAGGAGAGGAAAGGAGGAAGAAGAAAGGATTAAAACACTACTCTGGGTGAAATCGTGCCCCATAAAAATGGAGTGCAATAACGTCATAGAGCGAAATCATGACCCATAAATATGGGGTACAATTTAAAAAAATAAGGAAAAGAAAAAGAAGAAAAGGAGGAGGAAGAAGAAGAAGAATAAGAAAAGAAGAATAAGAAGAAAAAGAAAAAAGAAGCATAAAAGAAGAAAAATGCCAACAATAAAGAAAAGAGGGGCTTGAGGCATGATGCTTGGGTTAGCGTAGATCGTATCAGATCAATGTGATCAACCATACATACATCAAGCAAAAAGAAGATGGACAAGTGGAGTGATACCCGCTATGGGCGTAGTACTCACTAAGATGGTCAAAATGAGGAGTGAAACCTGCTATGGGTGTAGTGCTCACAAAGATGGATAAATGGTCAAGAGATATTTCCATTGGGATGTATTCTCACAAAGGGCATCCACTATGGGGTGTGTTGTGTGTGTGAAGATGAGTCAAAATGAGTACTCCCCCCATAGGGGTGTGGTGTGTGCAAAATATGTGAATGGATAAAGCAAAACAAGATGTGAGTGTGTGCATGTGCTAGAAGAAAAGAGAGGAAGAAAGCAAAAAGCAAAGAAGGGTTGTGTTCCTTGACTTGAAGAGAAATTGATGGTCATCAGTAAAAATTTCAAGGTCAAGGAACACAAAAGTGAAGACAAAGGAAAAAGGAGACAACAAACAAGAGGAGGAAGGAAGAAGCAAAATCCCTAGGTTGGGGACTTTACTAGGCATCAGAGTCCTAGTGAGAGTGCAATGCATGTGAGCTACGATCTAACTAGGTATCATCATGTGCCATTATCGCAAGGTCCCTAAAAGCTATATGATCAAGCAATCATGAGCAAGAAACAATGCAATTATGACAAGAAAAGATGCAAATGTGATGAAATGTTAGGTAAATCATGCAAAATATGATAGGCAAGCATGCAATATGAACAGACAAACAAATGTAGTGAATGAAAATGCAAGGTATGCCTAATTAGTGGTTTATTATTTTATTTTATTTTTAGTTTGTTAATGCAAGTGAGCAGAATGATAGTTGACACATAGTCTAATTGTACCTCCTATCTTGAAAAAAAGAATAAGTGTACAAGGGACTGATCCATCAAATAAAAATCTAGAATAGGGATCATCTTGATGATCAAAATCACAAGGAGTCACCTTCATAGCTTTTTCTCTGGTAGCCTTTGCATGAAAATCTTCATAATCCCTAACTGAACCATATTTCTTAACAAAAGGAGGGGCGATCCCTAATTTTGCAAGATCTTTATAAGATAGTGAAGTAGGGTCTCCTTGAGAAGCAATATATTTACCATCAGAATGCATAAAATTTACCATATTATAAAAAAAAATATTAGAGGGATAAGGGGGTCCCTCATCCTCATCACTCCACTCCAATATTTGATGATCTAAATATTTAGCATAATTTTTAAGGTGATCATCATTATCGAATGGTAAAGGTTGGTTTTTGTTGGGAATGTAGCCTACACCACACCTCCTAGGCCAGAATTCGATACCCAAAGGCTCTTGAATGCCTTTCTATTGGGGTCCCAAACCTTTACCAACATATCCCATGCTAGATAGGATCTATTTTGGGAGTGGGTAATCATTGGATAAGTAACAATGAGCAAAATAATGCTCCACAAGAGAAGGGTTGCTACCACTAATATTTTCTTCAAAGGTTGTTCCTATGAAGATAAAGGTACACGTGCCAATGTGTACAACTTCACCCTTCTTACAAGGTAAACCCATAGTCCTTGGTGAATGTGGTAGCTTGGCTAGATCTAGAAGAGGCTCTTGAAGAAAATGATTGACTTGATCCCGTGATGAAACTTGGATGAGAGGTTCCTCACTCACTTTTAGACTTTTGAGTTGTTCAGATGTTTGAGATGAGGAACTTAGAGAAACAGATGATGAAACTAAAGGATAAATGTTGAGATTGTACTGAGCTTTCTCAACCATCGAATAATATTCGAATGGATGAGGGTCACCTAGAATGGTGACAACTTGATCCTTAAATTCAAACTTCAAACACTAATGAAAAGTAGAAGGGACAACCTTCATCGCATGGATCCAAGGACATCCAAGAAGAAGATTAAAATATGTAGGGCAAGACACCACATAGAACAATGTATCTAAGATCTTGGGTCCAACCCTAAGGGGGAGGGATATAATGCCACATGCCTCTTGGGACTCATTATTGAAAGCTTTGATGATAATATCGGATTTAGTTAGGTCTTCCTCTTTTAATCCAAAATTTTGGAAGAATTGATAAGTGCATAAATTAAGGGAAGAACCATTTTCAATCAAGATTCTTTTGATAAAAATTCTCCCAATAAATGTTGTGATGTAAAGGGAAGAATCCCCTTGCAATTTTGAGGAAGGCATATCGTCATCCAAAAATGTGATGTGATGTATCCCAAGAGAACCTATGACATTAGCTACAACACTAGGGGAAATGTCTACAGGGACATATTGTTGTCTTAGAAGTTCCAACAAAGCTTCCCTATGAGTAGGAGAAGTTTGTAAGAGTTCTAAGATAGAGATCTTGGTTGGAGTACTAGCTAACTATTGTTGAAGGTCAAAGGAGACTTTAGGTTGAGGTTTCAACACCAAATATAGGGTTTTTACTCCCGTACTCCTTTGAGAATTCTTCAAGACTAGGATGGGCTTCGAGGGTGGGTTAGATGAAGATTTCATCTCTTGTTGAGAATGTTGAGCTGATTGATTTTGTGCTTGTTGCCTTGTAGTTACTACTATCATACCAACCACATTATCATAAGGAGAGGGTACATTCTGGTATAATACTTGATTAGCTGCCTACTACCCATGCTTAGGTAGGGGATATTGGAATATTTCCATATCTTGATTAGTTATGGGTGCTTTTTGAGTAGGAGGTTGGTTTTTTGGTGGATGAGAACCTTCTATGACAAGGTGACCTTCGTCAATCAGGTCCTAAACCACATGTTTCAACCTCTTACAAGAATTTTTCCAGTGTCCCTTCCACTCTATGATACTCATAGTGTTGACCAACCTTATACCAATTAGTTGTGGTATTAGGTTGCCTTATGGGAGGCAACTCAATCATATTAGCTTCCAAAAATTGCTTTAGGACCACATTCATAGGCATGTTGAGCCTTATAAAATTCCTTTTTGGGGGTTTTTGAAGCACCATATTTTATAGGTTGTTAATAATACTATTAATAGGTCTACTATATGTTACCCCATCACCAACCACATGCTTGTTCTTATACTAATTTTTAGTGGTCCTATCTTATTTCACTTTAAGCTATCCTCTTCTAATAAGAGCTTGTTCTACTTTTCTTGCTAGCTCAATTTCTTGATCAAAATATGTGATAGTTGTAGTTTCCAATGCATAAGATAGATGCTCTTGCAAATTTCCAATAAATATCTCAAGCATGTCTCGAGGAGGTAAGGTATATCTTAAGCATCCAACTATACTCCAACTAGACAAGAATTTTTAAAAAATTTCCTCTTTACCTTGTTTTAACATGTAAACATATTTTATGGTCACATTCTTTTCAACATAAGCACCAAACTGTTGCACAAATAATTTAGCTATCTCTTCAAAATTTCTCAAAGAATGGTTGGGCAACCGATAGTACCATTCTAATACCATGCCACCAAGGCTCTTAGGGAATATCTTTAGCAACAACATTTCATCATATATGATATCATGGCAAGTTGTTCTAAATATTCTTAAATGCTCAATTGGATATTCCATTCCCTTATATATAGGCAAAACCAGCATGGGAAAATGCTTAGGATAAGGCTTAGCAACTACGATAGGGTCTAAGGGTTGATTGCACATTTCTCTATAGTTATAGGTGAAACTAGGGGGTTGAATCATATCCACTCTTGAAACCAATTGTTTCACCATATTAGTTAAACTTTGCACCTTAGGATTGTTGTTGTGCAATACCCCTAGATTCCCTAAGGGAGGGGTATAGGTAGGTTGTTGAATGGGTACTTGGCCTATGTTGAAGGTATTGATATTGTTGTGATATGTGGTATCTTTTTGTGGAGGATAATTAATAATTGGTGGAATAGAAGCATGAATATTGATATTAGCTGAATGAGGAGGAAATTGAACATGATCTTGATATGCACTACTAGTTGGAGGAATTTGTGAAACCCTTCCAACATTGGTGGTCATGGTAGTAGCATATGTTGGGTTATGAACAAGATTACCATGATGCAAATATTCAAACAAGGGGTTGTTATGAATATTCCTAGGAGATATGGTAGGAGGAGGAGTCTCACCTCTTTCAAGTTGAGCTTCTCACTCCATAACTTTGATCAAAGTCTCCTTGTGGAGTTTCATAAAACCCCATAGATGATCAATTATTGTGAATGTGAAGCCTCCATTGGGCCCCTCAAAGGGATCATAGTTGGTATCAGTTTCAACATGTTCTTGCTCTTCTATCTCAAGGTTATGGTTTTCCCTATCAATATGATCATCTTCTTGAGGAATTTGATCATATTCTAGACACCTTCACTAACTCCTAAGGAAAGGAGCCATTGGGAGAAGCGAAAGGATAGAGGAGAAAACCAAGGAGAGACACACACAAGAATATTCTTAAGATTTTTATTAATATTTTTTGATCTAAAAAACATAATTAGTGGTCTTTTTTAAGGTTTTCAAGAAGATAAAAGAAAGAGTCTTCCTAATTTGTCCACTAAGACACATGATTCACATCGGGTTCACCAAAGATGTAGAGGGGGAAAACTGCCCTATCACGTATGATTCTCGGCTGGATCCACTGGGAGCCGAGGTGAACCATGGGGGTATGTTATAACTCTAAACTCGATGGGAAAAGGGGGAAGGGTTCACCAAGAATGGTTTTAGGACTCGCTCCAAGTTTGGGGTGGAATGTGTTTTGATGTATCAATTAAGCATGCACCTATGTTTGGCCTTTCTAAAACTACACTATGGAAAGGAAAAGAACAATGCAAGAAGACAAGATGCAAGAAGACAAGAGCTAACCCTAGAATGATTCTTTGCTTGAATGATCACTAACCCTAGGATTGAAAAATAAATCCTTTGAGCAAGGGTCCAAGAGAAATGCACAAACAAGGTTAAAACCCTAAATGCACACTAAATGCCTTTATTCTTTTAAATGCCTAGAATTTTAATCAAATGATTTTCTTTACTTGTGATCTATATTTTGAACAAAAATGAATAGAAAGCAATCAAAAAACAACCTAGAGATCTACTAGGGTACTTATCTAATTTGGTGGTTGTTCCAAGCTTTATCTTGCATCCAACAATGTTCCATAACTTCAATCCTACAAAATAACTTCACAAAACCCTCAAAAAATATGATCAACGTTAGGAGGGCCTACTTAGGATGTTGTATGACTATACTTTGAGGCACATCAGTCAAGCCCCCTAGGTCCTTTTAGCTAACCTTTAGAATACAAAAGTGAAAGTTGACCTTTTTGGAAGATGAACAAATAAAATACAATGCAATAAAATAATATGATAAACAAAGTGCAAATTGTGCAATTATGGTCTAAATGTAACATGAAATGTAGATCTAGGGTTTTGGGGGTGAAATTCTACCCCCAAGCCTAACACAAGCAAAATCATACCCTATACGAGGTGACCACAATTTTTCTATTGATGAAATCATGCCCTATAATTACAAGGCATGATTTTGCAACAAAAGGAAAATGCAGTAGAACAATGCAAATAAACTAATAACAGATGTGAAATCAGTGATGCATAAATGCAAATGAGAAAAAACACCTTGTGGTAGTGAAAAATAAAATAAAAGGATGAAGACCTCCAAGATAGTAGACTCCTCCTTAGGGCTTCCAACACTTATCCACCAAGGGCAACAACACACAATCAATGCAATAGAAGAGATCTCCACAAAATTAAACAGCTTCAACAAATCACTTGGCACTTGCAATAAGATCTTGTTAGCACTTGTCTCAAAAACTTGTTCTTAGACTCTTAGTTACTTACTTAGGACTTTGCTTAGGATTTTTAGGCTCTTAGGATAAAAAGAAAGCTTCAAACCCTCTATTTATAAGAGATTTGAAACAAGAATGGGTAGGAAAACTAAGGGAAGACCGATGTCAAAGAAGGTCAAATTGGAAAATTAGGGTTTTCTAAGAGAAAATCCTAGCTAGGCGAAATCGTGCCCCGTAAGGGCCGATCACGATTTCATCAAAACTAGGAAAAAAGGGGGGGAAAAGGAGGGGGAGAGAGGCCCAAAATTGCTTTGGGAAAGTTGGAGGGTCTCTCTAAGGGTCTAGGGAAATGACTTACTCAAGTGGGTCAATTTTTTGCATCTACATCCTCAAGTCTAAAATAATTTTACAATGGATCCCATGGCTTCTATTTATAGGAAATATTTATCCTTGAGTTATGTGGGGTGATAATTTATTTCTCCTAGTAACAGTAAATATTTGGAGGTATTTCTAACAAAATGATACACCTCCAAATGTTACATGCCTCTAACTATGCCTTTAAAAATATTATAAGGCTTCCAAAATGAGTTATGGTGCCACTATATGCCAAAATATTACTTTCCAAAAATCTTCTTTAGGATTCATGCTTGCATTTTTACCCTTTTATTGGTCCATAAGTGATTCACTCTAGGAGGTGAATGAATCAATCTAGTTTTCTAGTGCTTTACCAATGTTTTTCTTGTACTTTGTTCCTACAAGTCGATCACTTCATATTGCTAGTGTATCACGCTTGGAAAAAATTGGTCTTTGTAGAGCAAATTGGTCCTTGTTCTTCACTTAGCAAAATTTGAGAATTTTGTGGAAGGTATTAATCAATTGATTCCATTATTTTGTAACCTTTCAAAATTGTGAATTTTCCAAGGTACTAACTTGTCACTATAGTAACTTTCATTGAATTGGATTTGTAAATAAAACATTTAATATTATGATATTTGTATATAGAACATATAATATTGTTCTTTCTCTATGTTTTTTAATGTTTTTTTTAAGTTTACTCAACACACTTTATATTGAGTAAAATATTAGGAGTGGTTTTTTTATTCATAAAATTTGAAACATTTATTTTTACTAAAAAAAATATAATAAATTGATTATTTATGAAATTAGCACTTAATATTTTATTGGTTTAATATTTCTTAATGAAACTAAAAAATCATTAGTTTATATGTAAATTATAAATGCATAGTGAATCAAATATAAATGATTATTTAAAGTTTATTTTTTACAACTAGTTAATAAACTTCTAGAAAGGTAAAACCATCTTCAAATTTTCAAATTATAGAAAATCATCTCTTTACAATAAAAATAATAGTATAGAGGTTTTTCTTTGTACTTTAGAGTTGCTTTGGTAAAATAATAAAAAACTAGTATAAAGGATATTTTTCGCACTTTTGGGGTTATAACAAACCATAAAAAAGTACTACGAAATGTTACACTTTGTACTTTAGAGTTTCTAGGATAATATAAAAAAGGAAATTATCTTCAAGGCTATCCATTGCACTTCAAGTTCTTAAAGGTAGTATGAATCTATATGTGTAGTACCTTAGTACTACCTTGTAAATTTTACAAATTTTGAAAGAGAATATGAAAGAGAAATTGGCTAGTAGAGACCCCCAAAAAAATCTAAAAATTTGACTAAGTATAAACACAGACAAATCCACTAGAAAAATTTAACCAATTGGCTTCTAGTACTTATTTACGAGCTAAAAATGATTTATTGGCTTGGAGTGATTCACTCATCGAAGATTTCTAATCCACTTGTAAATGCAAATGATTCGCATGCAAAATGCAATCAATTCACTTACCAAATTAGAGTGAATCACTCTGACATTCACAAAGGTAAATTGAAGGTGCATATCTTAAGGAGAATTATTTGGACAATAATATTTTTGCATGTAGTGATGCACTAATTTATTTTGGATTCCTTCTAAGCATCTTGTGGGCATAATTGGAGGAATATAACATTTTATGTTGCAAAATTTTTCTAAAGTTTCCCCTAAATATTTACTTTTACTAGGAGTAACTATTCCTCACCCCATGTAACTTAGAGGTAAAATTTTACTATAAATAGGGGTCTATGGGTCTCATTGTATTTATATTTTTCCCATAAGATTTTGGAAAGTCCTTAGGCATTCCATCAATGACACAACCCTTCTAGTTTGCTAAGCACATGTGGTTGCTGAATGACTCTTCTAGCTCATATTCTCATTTGCTTATCAATTTTATAATCTAATGAATAGGTAGACATTTATTTTATTCGATTTATCATGCATTGATTGATCACACACTTTCCTCACCATGGTTTAAAATTTGCATTTGCTTAAATTTCTTACGCCCTTAAAACTTCAATTATTTTATTTTCACACTTTACTTTTTAGCATTTCTTTTCTACACTTTATATTAAATGCAAGTTAGTTTAGTTTTGCATAGACGCATTCTATGAGGATAGTGTGGAGTGGACATAAATTTAAAGGTTGGGATAAGCCATTGGAAATCCTTTCATTTTTTGTTAAAATTGAAGTGGGGGCATAAAATATTTATTAGAAGACAAGATAATTCCTTGGTTCATAATGTTTGGCACACCTAGTGGGACTAATCCTTTTTTTTTAATTTGCACTTAATGCCTCAATTTTTATGTCAAAATTGCATCCATCACTCATGGAGCAATTAGCCCAAAATTGAGAAAATTTTCATGAAGTCAAAACTAGAAGTGATTCACTTTGAAGTTCAAAGTGATTTGCTCCATATTGAGCAAAACAACAAAATTTTTAGTGTGTATTTAGCAAGTGAGTTGCTTAAAATTTTCAAGTAGTTTACTTTGTTTGAATAAGTGATTTGCTTAGAAACATATGCACTTTTATTTTTTTGCATATAGAGTGTTTATTTAAAACTAACTTTATTTTGTAGTTCTAGTCTCAAATTGACTTTAAAATTATATGTTTTTGTTATTTGTGTCTAATTTTTATTGGCACTTGTGAACGGTGACTCTGATACAAAATCTAAAATTTAATTTTTTTTGCAAAGATGATAACTTTAACATTAAAGCATCAATAGAACTAGATTTTGACATCATATGTGCATATATCACTAATATAAAGCAAATAAAGTATATTATGAGTCATTCTACCAAATATCAAATTAGTAAGTGATTCACTTGAAATAAGTAAGTGATTCATTCCAAGATGAAAAACCTCTCTAGAACAGATGAGTGATTTCCTCCAAATTTTAATGATTCACTAGAAAAGATAAGTTTCTTCCTCCCTTCCTCATAGGAATGAAATTCACTTTAATTTTAATATGATTCATTTCAAATGATCTGCTAGAAACCCATCTTGCTAAAAGTTTTTTGATCTAGAATTATTGAGTGAATCACTTAGAAATAACAAGAAAATCATCTAAATTTTTGAAGCAGAGCACTCTGCATGTAAAAATATTCAAAATTGCTATTGCTAGTAAATATCTTTGAAATTGCAAGTGAATCTATTGGAAATTTGAGCATGTTTAGTTGTCATTGATGTCAAAGGAAAGATTTAATCTTCAAAAGGGAACATGAGACAATGAGGCAGCAAGAAAACGATAAGGATTTCTCCGTGGGAGTATTTGCAAAAGAAAATAAAAGTTTTAGTTGATTTACCATGGTGGTATTTGAAAAATAAAAATAAAAGGGTTTCGTTGATTTACCATGGTGGTACTTGTAAAAGAAAAATGATTTATGGTGGAAAAGTCTTTCTCTTAAGTAAAGGCCCAAAGAAAAATTATAAAATTTAAATCCTTGGAGATTTAAATTACTATAATAATTAAAAATAAATTATGAGCGCCAAAAGTTTGGTTAGAAATCGAATGCGTCAACGTCAAGGACCATGTCAACTATTATATATATATATATATATATATATATATATATATATATATATATATATATATATATATATATATATATATATATATATATATATATATATATATATATATATATATAATGCAAAGCCAAGGTTGAAAAATTATTATGTGTGTAATCGGGCATCCAATTTTTTGTTTGTTCGTGATAGAGGAGACAAAAAAGATAAAGTCTTTTTAGCATATTGAGGCAAAGTAGGGAATAAGGAGAAGGGGCTTTGAACATTATTTCCATCCCGGTAGCTAGTCCAGATGGCATAACCCATGGTGCTAAGGAGTGGCAAAAGATAAGTCTCGAGTTTGAGACATGGCAGAAGCAAGGAGATAAGGATTTTTTGTTTTGACTCGTGACGAAGTTCGAGTATAAAGGACAATGAGAATATTTTGGTATTGTGTGGGTGGCTAACCCATGCGGTGGCCTAGCCAGTGGCTAATGTGCGGGGCCAAAAAGTGGTGCAGGTTCAAATCATAGTGGCAACAACAAGGGAAAATATTTTTTATTGAAAATTAATGCTAAGGTATGCATGCAGGAGTCATAAGGTAAAATTTTATTTTTTAATTAAAAAGGGATTGTAAAGTGATAATTTGTTTTTGAATTAAAAGAATGAAGTGGAGGTGTAATAAGGTGTAAAAGTGGCTTGATAATTTTATTGTATTTCTTGCATTATGAAAAGGAATTTTGAGAGGTTTTGTTGAGTTTTAATGCATCTTCTTTGAAAATAAAAGAAGAGTGATTGAATATCAAATTCAAATTTAATTGAGAATTTTTGAAGGTGAAAATTCATGTGGATGTTTTGTGGAAGTATCTTGCAATCTAACCCTTGAATTCGCATTAGAAAAATTAGTTATTTGTGAGATAGGTTTTGAAGATATATCTCCATAAGATAAAATTAAAGAGTTATGGGCACATCACTCATTGTTTAGAATATTTTTTGAAGTGAATGTCTTGGAACACAAGGTGGAGTGAAAAGGATTTTTTGATAAGCATTGTTGGAAATATTTGAGTTAGGATTTTGTGCTTCATTGTTGAATATTTTAAAAATATTTGGGATAGAATTTGAAAACAATCTATGCTTCTATTATTGATAGATTGTTGTGCTAGATATTGTGAACTACTTGTGCTAGGGTTGAAGACAAGTTAAAGCATCCTTGTGAAATATTTTAAACATTGGTTTGAGAGATATTGATTGCAATTGTGGAAGTGGTTGAGATAAATTTTGTGAATGGAAATTGTGTGATTGATATTTGAGAGAAAATTTGCAAGAAATATAGATTAGTTTTGTGAAATAAGTTATACATTGTTTGATTTTATTTGAAAGGGATTTTGCAAGAGAAAGAGATTGGTTAATTGAGTACAAGATTTATGAGTGTGAAACATATTGAGTTTTTTATAGAGCATATCATTCTCTATATGTTCCAGAGGTTAAAAAAATTCTAAGTAGAATTTATCTGTGTGAAGAAAGTTTTTCTAAAAGAGATTTAAGTTGTGTTTGTATGCAAGTTTTGGAAATATTTGAGTAGGTTTTATGAGTGGTTTAAGGACAGGGTTGAGCAAGTATTTGAGAAAGCTTGAGGTTATATTTGAGCAAGTATTTTGAGAAGACATAAAGGTAAATTTGATCAAGTCTTGTGAAGACTTGAAATAGAATTGAGAGTAGGTTTAATTGTTGATTTGTTCAAGCTTTGTGTTAAGGCTTGGGGCAGATTTGAGATAGATTTTGGTGTAAATTTGAGATATAATTAAGAGAAAATTTGTGAGAAAAGTTAGAGAATATTTGTGCTAGACTTGGGATATATTTTAGTGCAAATTTGAGATAGATTTTGGCATAGATTTGTGAGCAAAGTTGGATTATATTTGTGCTAGACTTGGGATAGATTTTGGTGCAATTTGAGAGCAAGCTTTGGATGTGATAAAGAAGAGAGGATAGAGGTCTCCAATGGATAGAGGTCCATCAACTAGTGTAGTGTGAATAGATTTCTCCTATGGAGAGAGATCCACAAGCCAAATTAGTGGGGGTAAAAGTCTTCTAGAAGTTCACCAGCCATAGTAGAGAGGATAGAGTTCTCTTGTGGATAGAGATACACAAACTAGATCAAGGGAAAAGTGTTATCTTATGGAGTGAGATCTATGAACCAGCTAAGAAGATAGAGTTATTCTATGAAGAGAGATCCATGAACCAATTGAGGAGATAGATTTCTTCTAGATCAAGTTCCATGAACTAGAGTAAGAGGATAGAGTTATCTTGTGGAGAGAGATCCACAAACCAGAGCAAGAGGATAGAGTTCTCATATGGAGAGAGATCCATGAACCAAATAAATAGAATAAAGTTCTCCTATGGAGAGAGATACACAACTCAGTGCATAGGGGATTGGTGTCTCCTTTGGACAGAGATCCATAAATATTGTAATAGGAAATTAATTCCCAAGAGATTTTTTATGAAAATTTAGAAGAAATATTTTCTTCATGGAGTAGCCCACATTGGGTGAACTACGTTAAATTTGTGTCTCTCTTGTGTGTTATTATTTGTGTAATGCTTTGATTAATTCTATGGATATTGCCATTGATAATATTGAATAATATTATTTGGGAAAGAAAAGTAAAAGTTGATCTTATACTATTCACCCCCCTCTCAGTATAAGCATGTGTTATTCAATTGGTATCAAAGCGGGTTCCTTTGAAAAATTCTAACAGATTGAAGGAAGAAATTACAAGAACACATATGGCATCTCAAAATGGATCTTCATCAAATAAGGCACCATTGTTTGATGGGAACAAATGATTTCTGGAGCATAAGAATGAAGAATTACTTTATGGCACAAGGATATGAGACATGACAAGACATTGAGTATGGGTTCACACCTACAGCTACTCCTCCCACAGATAAAGATGGTAAGATGTTACATGTGAATAATTCCAAGGATATGAATGGAATATTAAGTGGATTACATGAAAGTTATGCATTACAAATCAACAAAAGATATGGAAAAATTTGAAGCAAACATATGAGGGAGATAAAAAGGTCAATATGGAAAAACTACAAAAACCACAAGAAAAGGTTTGAAGATTTAAATATGGAAGATGAGGAAGACATTGCCACATACTTACTTTGTGTGGATGAGGTTGTTAATACCATGCATGGACTTGGATTTAAAATTGAATATTCCAGTGTTGCTCAAAAAGTATTAAGGTCACTTCCTATGAGGTATGATGGAAATGTTTCTACTATAGAAGAGATAAGAGATATTGAAAATTTGACTATGGATGAGTTACATTGAATTCTCATGATTTATGAGATGAAAATAGTAAAGGATCCCAAATCCAAGAAAGAGGTAACTTTCAAAGCATAAAAGAAGACAAAATATAAGAAACCATAATCAAGTGGTGAGTCAAGCAATGATGAAGAAGATAACTATGGTAGAAGAAACAAGGACTCAAGAAATCACAAAGGTATGAAAACAGTGAAATGTTTTAATTGTGGTAATTTTGGTCACTATGCATCTAAATGTCCAAAATCTAGAAGCAGTAGCAGTGAAGAGAAATAGGATCATAAGAAAAAGGAATGAGTAAAATCCTAGTATGAAAATAAAAATAGGTATGGTCAAGGTAAGAATGAAAAGAAGTTATTTCAAATGCATAAGAAGAGTTTCTATGTTAATAAGGGAAGCAAGGCTTCAAGTGATAGTGATGAGAGACTCTCAGATAGTGAAGAAGAAGAGATTCTATTTTTGGCAATAGAAGAGGAAGAAAATGCTCCTATTGAAGATAAAGTTGAAAAGTATGAAGATGCTCTTGAAGACCAAGAAGTAGAAAAAGACTCAGAAAATGAAGAGGAATACATAGTAGATATAGAAGAAGAGATTATTATTGCTCTCACAGAATTTTAAAAATTTAGAAAGTAGAATTCAAGACTAAAGACTCAATTTCAAGAATGTGAGGAAGAAACAAAAAGCTTATACAAGACCTGACAAACTCAAAAGCTAAGGAAAGAATAATTAAAGAGGTCATGAGTGAAAAGTTAGAGGTAAAAGAGTCAGAATGTGAAATACTAGAAAAAGAGGTAGTTTCACTAAGGATGGAAGTGAAATATTCTATGTACAAGCTACACATGTTTGGAAAAAATTCAAAAGATTTGGATAAGATTATCAATGCACAAATATCTTAATCTATCAAAACAAGACTTGGTTTTGAAGAGGGACAAGGGAAACAAGTAGAAGGGTCAAGCTCAAGCTCAAAATAAGAGGAAGTTTTATAGGAATAGAGTCAAGAATAAATTGAGACTTATGAGGATAAGTTGAATAATAGAAGCTTCAATAAGAAAGGAAACAATGCACAAACAAGAAACAAGGATCATCATAGAGAATAAAGGACTAAGATACTAGTAGGCTCAAGATAATATTTCTTCAAAGGACATTATTTTTCATGTAATCGGTTTGGTCACAAGGCTATGCATTGTAGGTTTCATGGAAAGGAGTATGGTTTTACTAAAAATAAATTCAAATATGTACATCTCTTTCAAGGGTATTGCTACTCTTGTAATCAATTTGGTCATAAAGCAATCCACTATAGGGTTCATGATAGAAATGAGTATGGCTTCACCAGGAGGAACTTCAAGATATTTGCACCTTCTAAGAACTACAACATTAAGTGTTACAAGTTCAATAATCTAGGGCATAAGGCCAAGTGGCATAGAATAGAGTTTCCAAAGCTTCTAGAGACAAGCAAGAATAGGGACACTCAAAAGGATCAAAAGGGTATGTTGAGAAAGAAGGTTGACAAAGAAAAAGAGCATTGTATGCTGGAAGTAGAGATACTCCCACCCCAAAATTAATCACCTCAAGGGGAGCAGGTGGGGAGGGGGTTGAGCCAAGAGTCTTCTATTTAGCCCCAAAGGTTTCATTTGCCATTGATGTCAAAGGGGGAGATATTTGAGTAAAGGGGAGAGCATTCAATCAGGGGTAGTAGTTTCTCAAGGGGTGCATATTTGGAATCAAATGTTTTGGAAAAATAAATTTTTAGAAAAGGGTTGCCATCAATGAAAAAGGGGGAGATTGTTGTAAATTTGAGCATGTTGAGTTGTCATTGATGTCAAAGGAAAGATGTAATCTTTAAAAGGGAACATGAGACAATGAGGCATCAAGAAAAAGATAAGGTTTTATCCATAGGAGTATTTACAAAAGAAAAAGAAAAGGTTTAGTTGATTTACCATGGTGGTATTTGAAAAAGAAAAATAAAAGGGTTTAGTTGATTTACCATGGTGGTACTTGCAAAAGAAAAAATGATTTATGGTGGCAAAGTATTTATCTTAAGTAAAGGCCCAAAGAAAAATTATAATATTTAAATCCTTGGAGATTTAAATTATTATAATAATTAAAAATAAATTATGAGTGCCAAAATTTTGGTGGAAATTGAATGCACCGACATCAAGGACCATGTTAACTATTATATATATAATGCAAAGCCAAGTTTGAAAAATGATTGTGTGTGTAATCGAGCATCCAAGTTTTTGTTCATTTGCGACAGAGGAGAAGAAAAATATAAAGTTTTTTTTGCATATCGAGGCAGAGTATGAAATAAGGAGAAGGGACTCTAAACCTTGTTTCCATCTGATAGCTAGCCCAGATAGTAGAACTCGTGATGCTAAGGAGTGGTAGAAGATAGGTCTCGAGTTTGAGACACGATAAAAGCAAGGAGATAAGATTTTTTTTTGTTTTGACTCATGGTGAAGTTTAGGTATAAAGGATAGTGAGAACCTTTTGGTGCTACGTGGGTGGATATCCCATGTGGTGGCCTAGACGGTGGTTGAGGCATGGGGCCAAAAACTGGTGCAGGTATGAATTGTGGTGTCAGTAGTAAGGTGAAATATTTTTTGTTGAAATTAATTCTAAGGTATGTGTGTGAGAGTCATAAGGTTGAATATTATTTTTAAATTAAAAAGGGATAGTAAAGAGGTGATTTGTTTTTGAATTAAAAGGATGAAGTGGAGTTTTTTCTAAGTGATAGGAGTAGTGTATGAGATAAAGTTATGTTTTAATGGTATTTTTGGAAATCTGAAGTGCCTTAATTCATTTGTGTCAAGAAGGAGGTATAAGGTGTAAATAAAAAATTTATGTGTAATTGGTGGCTTTGTTGGACTGAACATTATTTTGCAATATTAGGAGTAATAACGTGTAAAAGTGGCTTGATAATTTTATTGTATTTCTTGCATTATGAAAAGTAATTTTGAGAAGTTTTGTTGAGTTTTAATGCATCATATTTGAAAATAAAAGAAGAGGGATTGAATATCAAATTCAAATTTCATTGAGCTTTTTTAAAGGTGAAAATTCATGTGGATGTTTTGTGAAAGTATCTTGCAATCTAACCCTTGAAGTGGCATTAGAAAAATTAGTTATTTGTGGGATAGGTTTTGAAGACATATCTCCATAAGAGAAAATTAAAGAGGTATGGGCACATCACTCCTTGTTTAAAATATTTGTTGAATAGGATGTTTTGGAAACATTTGGGATAGAATCTGAGAACAATCTATGCTTATTTTATTGATAAATTTTTGTTCTAGAGATTGTGAACTACTTGTGCTAGGGTTGAAGAAAAGTTAAAGCATCCTTATGAAATATTTTAAACGAGATATTGATTGCAATTATGGAAGTGGTTGAGATAAATTTTGTGAAGGGAAATTGTGTATTAGTGTGATTGATCTTTGAGAGAAAATTTGCAAGAAAGATATATCAGTTTTGTGAAATAAGTTATACATTGTTTGAGTTGATTTGAAAGGGATTAAGAGATTGGTTAATTGAGTACAAGATTTGTGAGTGTAAAAAATATTGATTTTTTGATAGATCATATCATTCTCTATATGTTCCAAAGGTTAAACAAATTCTAAGTAGAATTTGTCTGTGTGAAGAAATTTTTTCTAAAAGAGATTTAAGTTGTGTTTGTATGCAAGTTTTGGAAATATTTGAGCAGGTTTTGTGAGTGGCTTAAGGATAGGGTTGAGCAAGTCTTTGAGAAAGCTTGAGGACATATTTGAGCAAGTATTTTGAGAAGAATTGAAGGTATATTTGAGCAAGTATTTTGAAAAGACTTGAAGGTAGATTTAAGCAAGTCTTGTGAAGACTTAAAATAGAATTTAGAGCAGGTTTAATTGTTGATTTGTTCAATATTTATGTTAAGGCTTGGGGTAGATTTGAGATAGATTTTATTGTATATTTGAGATAAAATTAAGAGCAGATTTGTCAGCATATTTAGAGCATATTTGTGCTAGATTTGGAACAAAGTCTTGTGCAAATTTGATATAGAGTTTGGTGTAAATTTGTGAGCAGATTTAGTGCAGATTTGTGCTAGACTTGGGACAGAGTTTGGTATAGATTTGAGATAGATTTGAGAGTAATATTTGGAGGTGACAAAGTAGATAGGATAGATGTCTCCAGTAGATATAGGTCCATAAGCTAGTGTAATGGGTACAGAGGTCTCCTATGGAGAGATATCCACAAGCCAGAGCAATGGGGGTAGAAGTCTTCTAGAAGTTCACAAGCTAGAGCAGAGGGGATATAATTCTCCTCTAGATAGAGACCCACAAACCAAAGAAAGAGGAAAGAGTTATCCTATGGAGTGAGATCCATGAACCAGCTAGGAATATAGAGTTATTCTATGGAGAGAGATCCACAAACCAGTTGAGGAGATAGAGTTATCCTGGATCAAGTTCCACAAACTAGAGCAAGGGGATAGAGTTCTCCTATGGAGAGAGATCTACAAACCAGAACAAGGGGATAGTGTTCTTATATGGAGAGAGATCCATGAACCAGAGCAAGGGGATAGATTTCTATGGAGAGAGATCCACAAATCATAGCATAGGGTATTGGTGTCTCCTTTATACAGAGGTCCATAAACACTGTAATAGGGAATTTATTCCCAAGAGATTTATTGAGAAAATTTAGAAGAAATATTTTATCTATGGAGTAGACCACATTGGGTGAACCAAATTAAATTTTTGTCTCTCTTGTGTGTGATGATTTGTACATTGTTTTGATTATTGCTATTGATATTGCCATTGATAATATTGGATAATATTATTTTGGAAAGAAAAGTAAAAGTTGATATTATATTGTTCACCTCCCTCTCAGTATAATCCTGTGTTCTTTAGAATCACTATGAGTTTGTGAGCAAATAGCTCCATAGGAGGATTTTCAAAATATTTATATTTTTTATCCTAAATCTTTGTCTATGTAGGTACATACACACAAGCTTATGAATATGCAATTAAAGGCTCAAAAATAGTGAAATATAATCAAATAATGGACATTGTTACATACCACCAAATAAATATGAAAGGAAAATAAAAGAATAAACCATTGCATGGGTGCATCAAGAAGGTATGTTTGAAGAGATTCAAGTGTCTAATATTGCTCTATCAAAAGGTAAAAACACCATGGCTAATCTAATTAGTCAAGACCTCATGCCATCATAAATTTTTTAGTTGAGCCAATAAATAAGTTATTCATAAAAATTAGAAAATTAGACTTTGTCTAATTTGGATCCAATCCTAAAGTATACTAATCATCTCTATGGGATACCAGTCAGTGTGAATAACCTTACAAATAGCCCACTCTTTGTAAGCCAATTATCTCCTAATAATACACCATCAACCTTTGGTATGTAGAACATTCCTTCTATAAATGTTTCTCTAACTTAAATTCCACATGGGTCTAGACTATCAAATACATCTAACATCCCTCCAAGTCAATTTTCATCTCCTAATATAAGGTAATTAGAATTAAATTTAAATGTTTCTCAAAATACACAAGCAATGACTATGCAAATAGGGCCAAATGTATCCCAAGAAACACCTAGGTATTAAAACCACCTTTAGCTAGTCAATTTTAGGAGTTATTACCTCATGTTTAATATGAATATAAGTTGAGTAACCAATCAACACATGGTTTATAAGATTAACTAAGGAAAAATGGTAGTTTTAAGTTATGTTATAATTGGGCAACCATTGTATTTAAATACCTTTTCACTTTAATAATACAATCATCAAAGCATTGAATTTTAACATGTGGTTCAAAGTAGGTAGAAGGAAGAAAAATTCTCCTTCTGATACTCCTATAGCTTCGACACAGAGAAGCAAAAAGAATATTATTTTTGAAAAAATGAGTTTCAACTTTTAGAAAAGAAGTTTTTTTTGGAGTATACTACATTATTTGGTACATGCCAATGTACCACGGGGTACATCTTTATATTGGGAGTGTGTCTTCAATTAGAGTGTAAGTAAATATTTTATGCAATGTAATAATATGCAACAAATGCACAAACATCTTGTAGTTAAGAGTGTAAGTATGATGAGTGTAGATGTGCACAAGTGTCCATTATATAAGAGTGCACATGTGTTCTTAGAGTAGGAAAGTGAAGAGTCTCAAGAAGAGTGAAGGCCAAGAGTACTCCATATGAAGAGTCACATCCCATTATATATGTGTCTATGTGTGTGTGTGTGTGTAAGACACAATGTAGAGTGAGAGTGTGTGGAAGTATGGTGTATTTGAGATATTTATCAAGATATTATTTTTATGATCATTTGTTAATGGCATTATTATGAGTCATTATAGAAGTTATTTATGAGTTTTATATGATTAGAATAATGTCATTATATTATATTTCATATAACAACTTGTTAGGATCATAATCCTAACTTAGATTATTATTCATTGTATTCATTTAATTAATGGAACATCATGTTCTTTCACCATAATGACTAATAGATAGCTTTATATATGCATTCGTAGAAAGTGTCTTTGGGCATCGAAGAACAATTATATTTATAATTCCTTATGAGAAATTGGAAGGATAACCTCCATTTTGAAACAATGATCAATAAAAAGCGATTTAATTTCTTTCAGTTGCATTCCATTTCTATTATTATTCATTGATTTCCAATAATTAGTAACTAGGTTCCTAACAACTGGTATCAGAGCAGAGATCCATAATTCCATTCACACTCATTTTTACAAATATTTTCTTAGATTCATCATTGTTCATTTTTACCCATTCCACACCCATTTTTCACTTAAAGTACACCACCATACCACTACATTAACTAAAATTCAACCTCCACATTACATATCAGGGATCCAACTTATACCTCCCTCACAAGCATATTCGAATCCACCCAAGAAAGTAGAAGCAACTCTCTTGAGAAGATGAAATTGGTGTAGGGAGTAACAATGATTTCAAGAGACAATAACAAGGGAGAACGTGCCAAAATTCCATTGCAAATACCTTCAAGAGGGATGTCCTCAATATTTGTTTCTTTCAGATTTATGAAGAGCTTGAATACGCATGTCAAATAATCCAAAAAATATTTTTGTTGTGTGTACCTACATTTTTCTACAATGCTAAAGAAATCCGGTGAATAATTATAGCAAATATTAAAGTTAACCTAAAGTTTAAATAATTTTCGATGATCAGAATTGTTTTTTAGGCATAAAAAATTTGAATTCGTGTCCGATGTCAAATTTTTCATCAAGTATAAATCCCACATCCTTTGTGTTAAGGTGAACTTAGGGTTTATAACGATCAACACTCTTACATTGGAGTGCCTAGCATGCTAGACCTACATGCTCACACATGAAGAGCACAAATTGTGGGCACATTGTGTGATGGAATTTTTGGGAATAGTGTTTGAATCATTGACCTTAGATGCTCCACCTACGATGCTTTACCTACCCCTCGCTTAGTTGCTCTACTCCACCACTTCAATTTTTGCTTCGCCTACCCCCCACCGCTTAGCTGCTCCACTCCAATTTCTGCTCGCTGCCCTCGCTAGCTATGTGCGCTAAAATTTTTAAATTTAAAATAATTTCACCCACAAAATAGACCATTCAAAAATTCAAATTGATTGACCATTCTATCACAGATAGAGAAGGAGTTATTTCAAAGAAAAAAACATAATTTTTATACCATAACATGCAAAATTGATAAATTTTTCAATTTTTGACAAAATATCCCGATATATTTTTTAAAAAATTTGTTAAAATTTGATTTAAAATTTTACTAATTTTTAAATAAGAATTAAAATTAAGAAGGCTAAAACTCACAAAACTATATCAAAATGGTCGATGCCAAGAGATCACAAGACCATATGAAGCACTTCATGGACAGATTAAATAAATGGAAAGATGATATCGAACAAAAAATCTCAACAAAAGTAACATAAATAGATTTAAAAATTATTGCTACTGATCACTCCGTGGACATGTTACAAAAAAATATAGTAGTCATCCAAGTTGGCCAACCTATCACAACACCGAAACAACAAGCATTACTCAGAGGGCCACAAATTGGATCTATCGAGCGAACCAATATTTCTCTCTATCAAATTCCCAAAAATCAAAAGGTTTGCATCGCATCCTTCCACCTAGAAAGTACCGCTATGCAATGGTACCAGTGGTACGAAAAGACAAATGACACCCCCACATGGAAAAAATTTACAAAAAATATAATGATATGATTTGACCCAAGAAAATTTGAGGATTTCACAAGAGCCCTTACCAAACTCTGCCAAACCACTATAGTATGAGAGTCCCAAGCTCAATTTGAGAAATTGACAAACTTTACATCAGGACTATATGCATCATTCTTCCAAAGTTGCTTTATTAGTGGTTTAAAATAAGATATTCAACTATAAGTGCAAATGCTCAATCCTCGTGACATGTTGCACACTATTGCATTAGCTCAAATGGTAGAAGAAAAAACTAATAATCAACATCAACTTGGGATTCAACCAATGAGCAAATCTCAACATTCCTCCACCACTCCAAAACTAAATAGAGTTTTACCAATAAAAAAATTAGCCCTAAAGAGATGAAGGAAAGATAAGAAAAGGGATTTTGTTTCCATTGTTATGAGAAATTCATTCCCAACCATAAATGCGCTACCCCCAAACTCTATTTTAAATACGCTTGACCAAGGTAATTAAAAAAAAACTATTGAAGTGGAATAAGTGAAAAAAACCCTAGAAAATAACACAAAGAATGCACCTGAAATATCCTTTAATTACTTTGCTGGTTTCTCATCCCAAAAACTATGAATTTTAAGGGATAATTTAAGAAAAAAGACCTCATTGTGCTTCTAAAATTTGGTAGCACACACCATTTTATCGATCCAAAAGTGGTAAAACAAGCTAATTGCCTCATACATCCTTGTAATAATTTTGAAGTTATGATCAACAACAGAGGATGAATTGCATGAAAAGAAAAATGCCAAAATATTAAACTCACTATGGGTGATTGTAATATGAAAACTGATATGTATGCATTACTGTTGAGCAAGATGCAGCAACAGTATTGCCATTGTTGTCAACACAATCAGATAGATCTGTTGATGTAGTGGACAGGAAGTTCAAAAGCTATTCAGATGCAGAAGACAGGAGTTCAAAGGTTACTCAGAGTATGTACAGTGATTTTCCAAGAAGACCGAAGTGGCCCATATGCAAAAGATCAAAGAAAAAGACAAGTAAGAAAAGTGTCGCGATATCGCGACATATACAACAGGCAAGAAAAACTGTCACGATTTCGTGACATGTTGGAAGAGAGAGAAAAATAGGAAAAACTGTCACGATTTCGTGACATGTTGGAAGAGAGAAAAGGCAAGTGGAAAAACTGTCATGATTTCGTGACATGTTGGAAGAGAAAAAGGCAAGTGGAAAAACTATCACGATTTCGTGACATGTTGGAAGAGAAAAAGGCAAGTGGAAAAACTGTCGCGATTTCGTGACATGTTGGAAGAAAAAGGCAAGTGGAAAAACTGTCATGATTTTGCGACATGTTGGAAGAGAAAAAGGCAAGTGGAAAAACTGTCACGATTTCACGACATGTTGGAGAGAAAAAGGCAAGTGGAAAAACTGTCATGATTTCGTGACATGTTGGAAGAGAAAAAGGCAAGTGGAAAAACTGTCATGATTTCATGACATGTTGGAAGAAAAAGAGAAAGTAGGAAGAAGTGTCACGATTTCATGACAAGTTCGAAGAAAGAGAACAAGTAAGAAAAGTGTCACGATTTCGTGACATGTCGCATTTTCGCGACTAAAATAGGAGAGAGAAAGTAAGTTGGAAAAGTGTCACGATTTCGTGACATGTCGCATTTTCACGACTAAAATAGGAGAGAGAAAGTAAGTTTGAAAAATGTCACGATTTCATGACATGTCACATTTTCACGACTAAAAGAGAGAGAAAGTAAGTTGAAAAGTGTCACGATTTAGACATGTCACATTTTATGACAAAAGAAAGAGAGGAAGCGTACAGAAGTAGAACTGTCATGATTTCATGACAAAAATAGAAAGCAAGACTTCGAAGGCAGAAGTGTCATGATTTCATGACAAAAGCAAAGAAGCTAAGTACGAAAGCAGAAGTGTCATGATTTCATGACAAAAGCTAAGTTGAAGACTATGGAGGCAGAAGTGTCACGATATCATGACAAAAGCAAAGTCGAAGTCTTTGGAAGTAGAAGTGTCGTGATATCATGACAAAAGCAAAGTCAAAGTCTTTGGAAGCAGAAGTGTCACGATATCACGACAAAAGAATAGAGAAAGCGTACGGAGGTGAAAGTGTCACGATATCGTGACATGTATTTTCATGGGCCAAAGCTAAGAGAAAGAGCAAGGAGAAAAAGTGTCACGATATCGTGACATGTAGCTTTTTACGGTCCGATGCAAAGAGAAAGAGAGAGAAAAAAAGTGTCACGATATCGTGACATGTTGTATTTTTGGGGGCCAAAGCAAGGAGAAAGAGAGAGAAAGTGAAAGTGTCATGATATCATGACATGTTGTATTTTCATGGTTGAGTTGAAGCCGATGAAGTCCGATGACAACCGACTAAAATTAGGGTTTACAGTTGTCATGAAAGCCGACTAAGATTAGGGTTTACAACCGACTAAGATTAGGGTTTTCATCACAAAAATTTTATTATAAAAGGAGGGTTGTTTGGAGATTTGATATGATGTTGAAGTGTGCGAAGTTCGGTCATAGTGCATAGAGAGCAAGTCGTATCGAAAGATGCTAAGTGCAAAATTTGCAAAGAGAGCAGAGTGCACAAAAGGGAGAAGATGATCATGAAGTTTGACTGTAATGAAGTAGAGTGTGCGAAGTGATGGTGCAGAGAGAGCAGAGTGCATAGAGAATGCAAAGGTGAAGAAGACCAGTCAAGGTCTTGCAAAAGCAAAGGTATCTTACTATTAAACCTATAGATTCAAATTGAAGTCCAGGTTGGTGCTTGGCATTAGGGGTTGGTGCTCCTTCTAGTTGGTGCTAGTAAATCAAGGGTTGGTGCTCCTTCCAGTTGGTGTTAGTAAATCAAGGGTTGGTGCTCCTTTCTATTGGTATAGATAAATTAGGGGTTGGTGCTCCTTCTAGTGTGTGCTGGTAAATTGATTGTAAAGTTGGTGCTTTGCAAAGGCTGGATTTGGATGGTAGTCCAAGCAGTCAATTTTTGAGGAGTAGCCACATTGGTGAACCTCGTTAAATCTTGTGTTGTGTGATGCTCTTTTGTTATACTTGTTGTATCTAGTAATAAGTGTTAATTGTTGTAGTATTAAGAACTATAAAGTTAAGTTTAAAGAGCTACACTGATTCACCCCCCCTCTTAGTGTCATTGTGAGACTAACAATTGGTATCAGAGCTAAGTTCCTGTACAAGCTTAACCAGCTAGGGTGATCTTGGAAGTAACACAATGGCAGGTGGTGAAGGCTTCTCATCAAACAAAGCACCATTGTTTGATGGATCTAATTACGCATTCTAGAGAATCAGGATGCAAACATATCTCTATGCTTTGGGATACGACATCTGGGATTCAGTAGTTAGTGGATACACAATACCCATCACTCCTCCAAAAGAGGTTGACGAAAAGAAACTGTTTGAAAATAACTCAAAAGCAAAGAATGCTCTCATGTGCGGATTAGCAGACAGTGAACTAGTAAAGATCATGAGTTGTACAATGGCAAAAGAGATATGGGACAAACTGAGGAGTATTCATGAAGGAGATGATAAGATCAAGGAGGCCAAGTTACAGACACATCGAGCTCAGTTCGAAGCATTAAAGATGAATGACGATGAAAACATTGAGGCATATATGCTGAGAGTTAATGGAATCATTAATGCGATCAGAGGACTCGACGAGGATATCGAAGACTCTGTCATCGTGAAAAAGGTATTAAGATCTCTTCCTCAAAGGTTTGATTCTAAAGTCTCAACGATAGAAGAAGCTAAAAATCTAAATTATTTTAGTATAGATGAGATGTATGGTTCTTTGACTGCATATGAGATGAGGATAGGAAGATCTAAACCCATAGACAGAGAAGCGGCTTTTAAAGCCCTTAAAGATAAAAATGCAAAACAAGAGTCCGAGGAAGAAGAGACATCAGATGAAATGGAAGCAAACTTTGTTAGAAAACTAAAAAGGGGAAAAGGAAAATACAGAGGAAAGCTACCGCTTAAATGTTTCAACTATGGAGGTGTTGGGCATTTTGTGACTAAATGTCCACTTAAAGAGAAGAACAAAAATGATGAAGGATCGCACCAAGAAAGAAGTGACTGGAAGAAGAAAATGAATTTCAGAAAAGGCAACTTCAAGAAGAAAAGTTTCATCTCCAGGAATGCCAGTTCATCAGAAGACAACTCCGGTGAGGATTCTGAAGAGGAAACAGGTGAAGCTCTTTTCATGGCATTTGAAGAAGTAAAATCAGAAAAGGAAGAAGGAGTGAACTCTGAAGTATGTGGTGAAAACCCTGAGGCTGAAGTAGATCTAGAAGGTGAGTTGATCTCTGCACTTGAAGAGTGGAAGATAGAAAAGAAAAAGAATAAGAAAATTTCAAGAAAGCTTGAGGATGCAAATGAAATCATAACCAGTTTGAAAGTACAGATAGAAGAATCCAAGAAAATCTTCGAAGATCTCGAAGTGCAAATAACCATGAAAATAGATTATTGCAACAAGCTAGAAGAAGAGATTGTTGGTTTAAGAATGCAGCTAGAAGAGATGAATAAGAAAATTAGTTGTTATCACAAACGTGAAGAAAGTTCTATGAAGTCGGATAAGATCATAAATGACCAAAGGCTTGCAGGCATCAAATTTGGTCTGGGTTTCATCGAAGGAGAATCATCAAATGGATCAAAGGCCAGAAATGTAGAATCCATAAAGAATGAAGATAAGAAACAAGTTGATCAAGGAAAAATGTCTCATGCAAAAGAAAGCAATAATGCCAGGCATGAAAGGAGAATTGACAATGATGGATTCACCAATGTCACACATCAAAGAAGAAGAAGACCTATGGCTCCTACGACAACATGGCAAAGACCATCACCCAGGTTCAATTATCCCTTTTCTGGTTTCTGTTTTAAATGCAATGGCTATGGACATAAAATCTCAGACTACAAATATAATGTAAGACCAAGGAATTTCACCAAGTAGAAATGCTTTTTCTCCTCTCATGAATTATACAGTAGAATGTTATAACTGTCATAATTTTGGGCACATTGCAAGAAACCGTAGAAGTACATTTGCATCAAATCAGTTTCAGGGAAGAAAATTTCAACCAAATAGGATGAGACAAAATAGAAAACTTCCCGAAAAACATGCACAAGCTATTGATAAGGGAAAGGCAAAACAAGAACCCAAAACTACTATCAAAATGGAGTGGAAAGGAAAAGAGTGACTTAAGGAAGAAAAGGAATCCTTAATCGTACAAACAACATTTAAAGCATAGAATAAATATGTACCATGGATACTTGATAGTGGATGCTCCAGTCATATGACAGGTGACAAACAAAAATTTGAGAAGTTACAGAAATATGAAGGTGGTTCAGTAAAGTTTGGAAATAATGATGGAGCTAAGATAGTTGGCAAAGGTTCAGTTAAAATTAGTGAAGGAAAAATTAAGTCAGAAGAAGTCTTGTTTGTGGATGGTTTGAAACATAACTTGTTGAGCGTAAGTCAGATTTGTGATAAAGGTCATGAAGTAGTTTTTATGAAGCAGGGTTGTGAAGTCAGAAAAACAAATAGTGGAAAATTGATAGCAACTGGATCAAGGACATCTGGCAACCTGTACACGCTCTCAGAGACTTCAAAAGGAGCTTGTTTTATTGGACAGGAAGAAGAAAATTGGTTGTGGCACAAGAGACTCGGTCATATCAGTTTTGATAATCTAGTAAAAATCACCTCAAAAAGGGCAGTGAGAGATATTCCCACCATCAACAAACCTGCAAACAACATTTGTGCTTCATGCCAAAAGGGGAAGCAAACTAGAGTCACATTCAAAACAAAAGAGTACTACACAAGCAAACCTTTGGAACTAATACACACTGATTTATGTGGACCCATGAGAACACAAAGCATAAATGGTGACAAATATTTTATGTTGTGCATTGATGACTATTCCAGAATGACATGGATATTTTTCTTGAAGCATAAATCGAAAGCTCTTGATATGTTCAAGATTTTCAAAAACCATGTTGAGAATGAAACAGGAAAGAGGATCAAATGTTTAAGATCAGATAGAGGAGGAGAATTCATTTCAGAGGAGTTTATAGAGTACTCATGAAAAATACGGTATTAGGAGATAGTTTTCAGCAACCAGGACACCTCAGTAGAATGGAGTGGTAGAAAGAAAGAACAAGACAAGTGCAGGAAATGGCACGGACTATGTTGGCTGAAAGCAGAGTAGCGAGCATGATTTTGGAAAGAAGTAGTCCATACTACGGTGTATATCCAAAATAGGTACATGCTGAGAACACATGAAAGCAAAACTCCTTATGAGTTGTGGTTCGGTAAAAGGGCAACAACAAAATACCTCAAAGTTTTTGGCAGCAAGTGCTACATCAAAAGAACTGAAGATAATCTTGGTAAGTTTGAAGATAGAGCGGATGAAGGTATTTTTGTTGGTTATTCATCAAAAAGCAAAGCTTACAAATGCTACAACAAGAGGCTAAAGAAAATTGTGGACAAGTGTCGATGTTAAATTTGATGAAGGTAGAGAACGAGTAATTAGCTATGAAATGAACTACCCAATTTATGAAGAGGTTATTGAAGGAGATGAGGAAAACGAAATGGACAAGATACAGAAAATTGACTCAGATGATTTAAGTTGTGATTCAGAAGTGGAAGAAAATAAGAAATTCAAAATAGGCAGCTAGCAGAAAAATCATCCTAGAGAGCAAATAATTGGAGACCCCAAAGTTGGTGTTCAGACAAGAAGAAGAGTAGTAAGTAACTACTCTCTATTATCCAAAATTGAGCCCAAAAATGTTGATGACGCAAGCAAAGATGAAAGTTGGATGAAGGCAATAAATGAAGAATTAGATCAGATCGAGAAAAACGAAACTTGGGAGTTAGTACCTAGACCTGCAAATAAAAATATAATCGGGACTAAATGGATTTTTTGAAACAAATTGAATGAAGACGGACAGGTAGTCAGAAATAAAGCAAGATTGGTATGTAAGGGTTATGCACAAGTTGAAGGCATTGAATTTGAGGAAAATTTTGCACCAATAGCTAGACTAGAGGCAATTAGAATGTTTCTAGCTTTAGCAGTCTACAAGAATTTCAAAGTTTATCAAATGGATGTGAAATCAACGTTTTTGAATGGGAAACTTGAAGAAGAGGTTTATATTGAGCAACCAGATGGTTTCCAACTTGGTGATGATCCCAACTTTGTTTGCAAGTTGAAGAAAGCATTATATGGCTTAAAACAGGCACCCCGAGCATGGTATGCAAGGCTAGACAACTATCTCACCCAACAAAGGTTTAAGAAAGGTATGGTGGATAGTAATTTGTATGTCAAAATAGAAAATGGGCATCTTATTGTTCTTGTTGTATATGTAGATGATATCATATTTGGCAGCAACAAAGATGAGTCATGTAAAGATTTAGCAAATAAGATGCAGAAAGAATTTGAAATGTCAATGATTGGTGAACTTTCGTATTTCCTCGGGTTGCAAGTTAATCAAAATAAGAAGGGCATATTTATTTCTCAAGTTAAATATGTGAAAGAGATGTTAAAAAGTTCACAATGGAGGATTGTAAGCCAGTTAGCACTCCCATGATGACAGGTTGCAAGTTGAGCAAGGATGACAAATCTCCACCTGTTGATCAAACCATGTACAGATCTATGATTGGAAGCTTACTATATCTAACAGCTACCAGACCAGATATTTTGTAGGCAGTATGCATGGTAGCACGATTTCAGGCTAATCCCAAGGAGACTCATGTGACAACAGTGAAAAGGATTCTTCGGTACCTCAAGGGTACTATGGAATATGGGTTATGGTATCCGAAAGGTAAAGACTTCACCCTTATTTCGTATTCAGATGCAGATTGGGCAGGATGTGTAGATGACAGAAAGAGTACCAGTGGAGGTGCATTCTATCTTGGAGACAGATTGGTCACGTGGCACAATAAGAAACAAGAGTCAGTTTCTTTATCGACAGTAGAGGCAGAATATATTGCAATGACAACATGTTGTACATAGGTATTGTGGATGAAACAAACCCTGAAAGATCTTGGTATTAGCTTCAGTGAGCCAATATCAGTTAAGTGTGATAACACCAATGCCATTAACATCTCCAAGAATCCGGTTATGCATTCACGCACAAAACACATTGCTATCAGGTATCATTTTTTGAAGGAGAAAGTTGCAGAAGGTGAGGTTAAGTTGGATTTTGTTCCAACTACAGAGCAAGTAGCAGATATCTTCACAAAACCATTGCCCAAGGAAGTTTTTGAGTACCTTCGCAATAAATTGGGAGTGGTCACACTTCCCAAGAATTGACTAGCTACAGGGATCACATTCTCAGGGGGAGCATTTAAGTATTTGATTATCTTTTTGCTCATGTTCATGATTTTTGCTAAGTGTAATAAATTGTGCCTGAGAATGTTGTGCATGGACTCAGGGGGAGTCTGCAGTAGCCCTTTGGTATTATTGTCAAAGGGGGAGAAGAGTTACAGGAAATTGCACATGTGTTGCCAACAATTCCAAAGGGGGAGATTGTTGAGCAAGGTGCAACAACAATATTGTCATTGTTGTCAACACAGTCAGATAGATCTGTTGATGCAATGGACAAGAAGTTCAAAAGCTATTCAGATGCAGAAGACAGGAGTTCAAAGGTTACTCAGAGTATGTACAATGATTTTCCAAGAAGACCGAAGTGGCCCATATGCAAAAGATCAAAGAAAAAGACAAGTAAGAAAAGTGTCGCGATATCGCGACATATACAGCAAGCAAGAAAAACTGTCATGATTTCATGACATGTTGGAAGAGAGAGAAAAAGTAGGAAAAACTATCATGATTTCGTGACATGTTGGAAGAGAAAAAGGCAAGTGGAAAAACTATCACGATTTCGTGACATGTTGGAAGAGAAAAAGGCAAGTGGAAAAACTGTCACGATTTCATGACATGTTGGAAGAGAAAAAGGCAAGTGGAAAAACTGTCACGATTTCATGACATGTTGGAAGAGAAAAAGGCAAGTGGAAAAACTGTCGCGATTTCGTGACATGTTGGAAGAGAAAAAGGCAAGTGGAAAAATTGATTTCACACATGTTAGAGAAAAAAGTGGAAAAACTATCGCGATTTCGTGACATGTTGGAAGAGAAAAAGGCAAGTGGAAAAACTGTCATGATTTCATGACATGTTGGAAGAAAAAGAGAAAGCAGGAAGAAGTGTCACGATTTCGCGACAAGTTCGAAGAAAGAGAACAAGTAAGAAAAGTGTCACGATTTCGTGACATGTCGCATTTTCGTGACTAAAATAGGAGAGAGAAAGTAAGTTGGAAAAGTGTCACGATTTCGTGACATGTCGCATTTTCACGACTAAAATAGGAGAGAGAAAGTAAGTTGGAAAAATGTCGCGATTTCACGACATGTCACATTTTCGCGACTAAAATAGGAGAGAGAAAGTAAGTTGGAAAAGTGTCACAATTTCACGACATGTCGCATTTTCATGACAAAAGAAAGAGAGGAAGCGTACGAAAGCAGAACTGTCATGATTTCATGACAAAAGCAGAAAGCAAGACTTCGAAAGTAGAAGTGTCACGATTTCATGACAAAAGCAAAGAAGCTAAGTACGAAAGCAGAAGTGTCACGATTTCATGACAAAAGCTAAGTTGAAGACTACGGAGGTAGAAGTGTCACGATTTCATGACAAAAGCAAAGTCAAAGTCTTTGGAAGCAAAAGTGTCACGATATCGTGACAAAAGCAAAGTCAAAGTCTTTGGAAGCAGAAGTGTCATGATATCGTGACAAAAGAATAGAGAAAGCGTACGGAGGTGAAAGTGTCACGATATCGCGACATGTTGTATTTTCATGGGCCAAAGCTAAGAGAAAGAGCAAGGAGAAAAAGTGTCACGATATCGTGACATGTAGCTTTTTCACGGTCCGATGCAAAGAGAAAGAGAGAGAAAGAAAAAGTGTCACGATATCGTGACATGTTGTATTTTTGGGGGCCAAAGCAAGGAGAAAGAGAGAGAAAGTGAAAGTGTCATGATATCGCGACATGTTGTATTTTTATGGTTGAGTTGAAGCCGACGAAGTCCGATGACAATCGACTAAAATTAGGGTTTATAGTTGTCATGAAAGCCGACTAAGATTAGGGTTTACAATCGACTAAGATTAGGGTTTTCATCACAAAAATTTTGTTATAAAAGGAGGGTTGTTTGGAGATTTGATGTGATGTTGAAGTGTGCGAAGTTCGGTCGTAGTGCATAGAGAGCAAGTCATATCGAAAGATGCTAAGTGCAAAATTTGCAAAGAGAGCAGAGTGCACAAAAGGGAGAAGATGATCATGAAGTTTGACTGTAATGAAGCAGAGTGTGCGAAGTGATGGTGCAGAGAGAGCAGAGTGCGCAGAGAATGCAAAGGTGAAGAAGACCAGTCAGGGTCTTGCAAAAGCAAAGGTATCTTACTGTTAAACCTATAGATTCAAATTGAAGTCCAGGTTGGTGCTTGGCATTAGGGGTTGGTGCTCCTTCCAGTTGGTGCTGGTAAATCAGGGGTTGGTGCTCCTTCCAGTTGGTGCTGGTAAATCAGGGGTTGGTGCTCCTTTCTGTTGGTACAGATAAATTAGGGGTTGGTGCTCCTTCTAGTGTGTGCTGGTAAATTGATTGTAAAGTTGGTGCTTTGCAAAGGCTGGATTTGGATGGTAGTCCAAGCAGTCAATTTTTGAGGAGTAGCCACATTGGTGAACCTCGTTAAATCTTGTGTTGTGTGATGCTCTTTTGTTATACTTGTTGTATCTAGTAATAAGTGTTAATTGCTGCAGTATTAAGAACTGTAAAGTTAAGTTTAAAGAGCTACACTGATTCACCCCCCCTCTCAGTGTCATTGTGAGACTAACAATTACCACTAGGGGGATGTGATATCATTTTAGGAGTACAATGGTTGAGAACACTAGGCACCATCCAATGGGATTTTGAAGAACTATGGATGAAATTCACTCAAAATGGTCAAACCTATACTATCAAGGGGTTAAATTTAGGACCCTCCAAAGTAGTAAGTTCCCTTAGAATGGAGAAGATTATGCGAAAATGAGGTAAAGTTATGATGTTACAATTATTCTCCATCCAACAAAAAAATGAGGAACAAGTAATAGCACCTAAATTACAACAACTCCTAGCACACCATGACAAGGTATTTAATGAACCAAAAGGATTACCTCCTCAAATAAGCCACGATAATACCATTCCACTTCTTCTGGGGCACCAAACTCCTAATATTTGATCTTACTGATATTTATATCTATAAAAGATAGAAATAGAAAAACTAGTACAAGAACTAATAAAAGTAGGAATTATTAGACCTAGCATGAGTCCTTATTCTTATCCTATCATATTAGTCTAAAAAAAGGATGGATCATGGTGCTTATGGTGCTTATGGTCCATTAATAAACTAACTATCAAAGATAAATTCCATATCCCCGTCATTGACGAGTTATTAAATGAACTTCATGGAGCAACATATTTCTCCAAATTAGATTTACAATCAGACTACCACCAAATTCGAGTTAAGGAAAGTGATATTCTAAAAACTACCTTTCGTACTCATGAAAGGTATTATGAATTCATGGTTATGCCATTTGGCCTTACTAACGCACCCTCTACATTTCAAAGTTTAATGTACAAGGTATTCCATCCTTTCCTTCGCAAGTTTATTTTAGTTTTCTTTGATGAAATTCTAATTTATAGTAGAACATGGGAATATCACGTACACCACATAGACCAAGCACTAAAGACATTGGAGAACAACCAATTATACGTCAAAAAATCCAAATGTTCCTTTGAAAAACAAGAAATTGAATATCTAGGCCATATTGTCTCTAAAGGAGTTAAAGTGGATCCCCATAAGATTGAAGATGTGAAAAATTGACCTATACCAATAAATTTAAAGGGATTGCATATATTTTTAGGATTGATAGGGTATTATCACAAATTTATCAAAAATTATGGTAAAATTACAGCCCCTTTAACAACACTACTCAAGAAACATGCTTTTCTTTGGTCTTCAAAGGTTGAAGATGCCTTTAGCACTTTAAAAAATGCAATGTGTACCACCCCTGTCTTAGCCATGCCAAAATTTTCCAAACCATTTATTATTGAGAGCGATGCTTCAGGAGTGGGCATAGGAGTTGTGCTAATGCAAAATGAAAGACCATTGGCCTTTACTAGCAAGGCTTTTTCTCCAAAGAATTTGGCTTGTTCCACTTATGAAAAAGAGATGTTAGCTATTATTCACGCTATTCAACATTGGTGACCTTACCTTATAGGTCAACATTTCACTATTTGCACTGACCACCATAGTCTAAAATACTTTATCGAGCAACGCATAACCACTCCCGAGCAACAAAAATGGGTTACAAAATTACTAGGATATGACTACGAGATCATATATAAAAAAGGTAAGATAACATGGCTACCAACGCACTTTCTAGACATTCCCTAATTTTTGCTTTGAGGACAAAGCTCTTTTTAAGAGGGGTGGTTTGTTAGGATCCTAATCCTAACTTAGATTATTATTCATTTTATTCATTTAATTAATGGACCATCATGTCCTTTCACCATCATGACTAATAGATAGGTTTATATATGCATTCGTAGAAGGTGTCTTTGGGCATCAAAGAACAATTATATTTATAACTTCTTGTGAGAAATTGGAAGGGTAACCTCCATTTTGAAATAGTAATAAATAAAATATGATTTAATTTCATTCATTTATGTTCCATTTCTATTCTTCTTCACTAATTTCCAATAATTAGGAACTAGGTTCCTAAAAACTGATATCAGAGCAGAGATCCATAAGGCCATTCACACTCATTTTTACATTTTTTTTCAGATTCATCACTATTCATTGTTACCCATTCCACACCCATTTTTCACTTAAAGTACACCACCATACCATTGCATTCACAAATATTTGACCTTCATATTACACCTTAGGGCTCCACCTTATACCTCCCTCACAAGCACATTCAAATCTACCCAAGAAAGCAAAAGCAACGCTCTTGAGAAGACGAAACTGGAACAGGGAGTAACAATGATTTAAGAGACAATGACAAGGGAGAACATGCCAAAATTCCATTGTGACATATATTAAAGTTAACCTAAAATATAAATAATTTTTGGTGACTGAAATTGTTTTTCAAGCATCGAGAAATTTGAATCCGAGTACGACATCAATTTTTCTTCGAGGATAAATCCCACATCCTCTATGTTAAAGAAAAATTAGGATTTATAATGATTGGTGCTCTTACATTGGAGTTCCTAGCGTGCTAGGCCTACGTGCTCATGCGTAAAGCATTGAGCACCAGTTGTGGGTACATCATGTGTTCGACTTGTTGGGAATAGTGTTTGACTCGTTGACCTTAGACACTCCATCTACGATGCTTTGCCTACCCCTCACTTAGCCACTCTGCTCCGCCATTTCAATTTTTTGCTTTGCCTACCCCTTTTCTCTTAGCCACTCCACTCTGATTTTTGCTTGTCACCCTCGCTAGCCATGCATGTTAAAATTTTAAAATTTAAAAGAATTTTACCTGCTAAATAAACCATTAAAAAATTCAAATTGCTTGACTATTCTATCAAGGACAGAGAAGGAGTTATTTCAAAGGAAAATAACATAATTGTTACACCATACCATGCAAAATTGATAATTTTTTCAATTTTTGATAAAATATCCCTATATATTTTTTAAAATTTTATTAAAATTTGATTTAAAATTTTACTAATTTTTCAAGAATAATTGAAATTAAGAAGGCTAAAATTCGCAAAACTATATCAAAATGGTCGACGACAGGAGATCACAAGACCATATGAAGGAATTCATGGATGGATTAAATAAATGGGAATATGATCTCGAACAAAAACTCTCAACAAAAGTAGCAAAAATAGATTTAAAAATCATTGCAACTAATCACTCCGTGGACATGTTACAACAAAATATGGTAGTCATCCAAGCTGGCCAACCTCTCACAGCACCCAAAAAACAAGCATTACTCAGAGGACCAAAAACATCAATCCTACTCCAAACCACTAAATTGGACTTTCCAAAGTTTGAAGGAGGTGTGTTGGCAATTTGAGGTATTTTATGTTGTCATTGATGTCACATTGATCACATTTGGTTTTGGTGGCCAAAGTATTTCATAAATAAGCATTTATGATATTTTGGAAAGCATGGAAATATATAGGGTTTTTGTGAAAACCAAGGGAGGTAAAATAAAAGGTTTTATTTAAAACCATGGATGGTAGATTTGAAATGGGTTTTTCTTAAAACCCAAATTGGGCTTTCATTTCATCAAAAAAGGTGCCCCAATGATGATATTTAATTTTAAATATTTTAGTTTAAATTTTAATTATTTAAAAATTAAATTTAGAAATTAAAATTAAAATTAAATCTTAAGCACCAACATCAAAGAAAGGAAATCAAATAAGTCATAAGCGCTGATGACAAAGAAAAATGTGAGGACACATATATAAATGCCCATAAAGTTTCAATGTTAATTCAAGTCCTCGATCGAACAAATATTGCATTCGAATGGAAACAACACTTGCTTCATGGTAAAAGAAGTGTGAAAAAGTTTTTTTATTGAGGCCCACGATCGTGGTGTATGGTAAAGTGAGCAATGTGGAGGAATGAAATCGCGTAGGCCACCTTGGCCTAGTGGTTCGTGTGCTCGGTGTGTTTCAGGAAGTCCTACGTTCGATTCTTGCTGGAGGTGTTTTTTGTTGGAATGCATGTAACACATTTTGCTTATGAAAGGTGCAAAAATTCGAGGCATTAAGTTTTTTGGGTGCTCCTTTTGAGTACGTGTGGGCATGTGGCCCAAAGGCAGGCTTGCGGTGGTTAATGCGTTGAGTAGGAGGTCACGAGATTGAATCCCGTCAAGGACAGAGGCAAGTTAATATATTTTTTAATATTTTTATTTTTCTAAAGTGCCCTAGGAGGTATAAGGATTATGATGCATGTTTAGAAAAGCGAAATTTTTGGTGATTCATTTTTCTAAAGTATATCATATTATATATTGTTGGAAAGCTTATTTTGAGGGCTATTTTATTAACTTGCTTAGAGGGAGAAATAAGGTGTATGTAAAGAGTTATTTATATTTTTTTAAAGGGTTTCAAAAGTGAGGGTTGTCTTGTTCTTTTTCAAAAGTAATTATTTTTCATGAGGGGACATGATGCATTTTATTGAGTAGGAGTGATAAGGTGTTATTTGGATATTATTGTTGTGATATTAATCATGATATCTAACCCTTGTTGAAAGTTGAAAAAGAGAGTTTTTTGAGTGTGGAAGATTTCCAAAAGGGTTTCTTCATCTTCATAAAAGGTATGGGCACATTCTCCTATTGATTGATTATGGTAGTTGATTTCTGAAATATCATTGGAGTGAAAAGGATCGATTGTGGTTCCTTTTCGAAAGTGGTTGGTTGAATACTTCAAGGTTTTTTGGTGTGAGAGTTCTATTTAAACCTTGTTTTATAAGCATAGTTGTTGAAGCCCATTGGTTATGCAAAGACTTAGAAAAGAACATGAGTATCATTGTTATGTGATATTTGTGGTTGACCATTAAAAATTTGAGTTGGTTGATATATGCTTGGACTAGGGTTTTGTGAGAAAGAGTTGTCTCTTGTGGTGATTGGTTGAGTTGATTTGATTGAGCCTAGTCAAGTGATTGTGTGAGGTGATTGTTCAAGTCCCATGAAACAAACTATTCTATAATTTTTATTTGAGTTGAGATTGAGTTTAGAACATATTGAGTCTCTAAAAATTCTCTTTATGGTTCTATAAGACTTGAGTTGAGTTGAGATTGATTTGAGTTGAGTAGAGATTGAGTTTAGAACATATTGAGTCTCTAACGATTCTCTTTATGGTTCTATAAGACTTGATTTGCATTGAGTAATATTTGAGTTGAGTAGAGATTGATTTGAGTTGAGACTGGGTTTAGAACATATTGAGTCTCTAATAATTCTCTTTATGCTTCTATGAGTTGAGTTGAGTTGAGATCATTGTGGATAATTGTTGTCATCCATTGAATAGTACATTGCAATTCATTTTTGAGTTCATATTTGAGCTTTTCTTTGATAGATGTGTGGATGATTTTTGAGTACTACTTGAGCATGATTGGTTGAGCCTTTGAGAAGGCCCTTGGAATAAATTTATAGATATTTTTGGGATAGATTTTGTGGACAATTTTGGGATAAATTTTGTGGATAGTTTTGATTAGGTTTTGAGTGAGCCTATTGAGAAAATTTGAGCAAGTTCTTGGTGAGATTGCTAGATCAGATTTGAGCAAGTTCTTGGTGATCTTGGTAGAGCAGATTTGGGCAAGTTCTTGGTGAGCTTGCTAAAGAAGATTTGGACAAGTTCTTGGTGAGCTTGTTGGAGCATATTTGACCAAGTTCTTGGTGAGCTTGCTAGATCAGTTTTTGACAAGTTCTTAGTGAGCTTGTCGAAGCAGATTTGGATAAGTTCTATGTGAGATTGTTATTACAGTTTTGAAAAAGTTCTGTGTGATATTGTTAGTACAGTTTTGGATAGGTTCTATGTGAGTTTGTTATTCATATTTGGACAAGTTCTGTGTGAGCTTGTTATTGCCTAGCTTTGAGAAGATTAAAGAAATCATTGTATTGGATAAGGATCCTTATTTTTGTGTGAAATATTATAAGGATATTATCTTTTGGAGTACCCCACATTGGGGGAGCCATGTTAAATCTTATGTCTCAATTGTGTGTGGTGACTTGTGCTCTTGCTTACTATTGCTATCTGAGTTATTATTTCACACTGTTATATTTGGTTGTTGCAATTAAGGACATTAATTGATATTGGTTTGGAAAGAAAGTAAAAAGTGGTCTTATATTGTTCACCCCCTCTTAGTATAAGCTTGTGTTCTTCAATTGGTATCAAAGTGGGTTCCTTCAAAAAGGCTAATAGCTTAAGGGCATATTCTACAAGAACATAGATGGCTTCACAAATAGATCATCTATAAATAAGGCTCTATTGTTTTATGGTAAGAATTATGCTTTCTGGAGCATGAGGATGAAGAACTACTTGATATCACAAGGATATGGGGTATGGCATATGGTTGAAAAAGAGTATAGGGTTGAAGGTGATCCCGAGGAAGATAATACTATTAGGAAATTGGTTGAGATTAATGCAAGAGCAATTAATTGTATTTTGAATGGGCTACGTGAGATAGATTTTGCAAAGGTCATGGTATGTAATTCAACTAATGATATGTGGATCAATTTGCAGAATACTTATGAAGGAGATTCCAAGGTAAAGTTGGAAAAACTACAACTCATAGAAAAATATTTGAGGAGTTGAAAATGGAAGATTATGAAGATATTGCAAAGTTTTTACTTCGAGTTGATGAGATTACTAACACCATAAGAGGCCTAGGTTTTGAGATGAAAGAATAATAAGTTACTCAAAAGGTTTTGAGATCACTTCCCATGAAATATGATGCAAAGGTTTCAACAATAGAAAAAACAATGGATATAAATAAGCTAACAATGGAAGAATTGCAAGGTACTCTCACAACTTATGAGATGAGGGTAAGTAAGGATCAGGTTCCAATAAAAGAGATTGCATTCAAGGATTTACAAAAAGAGAAAGGTAAAGTTCTAGAAATAGATAGAGTTGCAGATAATTATGAGGAATCTAACTTCATCTAAAGCAATAAGGACTCAAGGAATTTTAGGTATATAATGAAAGTCATATGCTACAAGTGTGGTGATCTTGGTCAATATGCATATAAGTGTCCACATGAAGAATATAGTGATGATGAAAAATAGGGTCATAGAAGAAAAGAATATGGAAAGCATAAGCATGACAAAGATGATAGATACAAGCAAAACAGGTATGAGAAGAAGAAATTTTTTTGTAAGGCAAAGAAATCTTACTACATTATAGAAGAAATTGATAGCTCAGATCATAGTGATAGAGACAAATCAAATGATGAAAAGTAAGAACATCTATTCCTAGGAATAGAAGGTGAAATAGAATAGTGCTTTGTGTGTGGTCAAAGAGATCACAGATCAGGATATTGCAATGATCTTAGTGATAGTGAAGATGAGGAAGGTTTTTTCTATGGAATAAAAGTAGAAGAAGAACATTCACTCCAAACAGAAGAAGTTAAACAAGAGGATAATGTCTCATTTTATCTAAAGGAAGATTTCAATGTTATCCGTGAGTAACTACAAGAGGTTAAGGAAAATCTAAAAGAATTTAGATGTTCCATATGTGAGAAGTTTGATCCATCACATGACTCAAAAGGTCAAGATATTTTTACTAAGAAGGAAACATGTATTTCAGAGGCTATAGAGATGGATGCCAATTTTCTACTTGACACAAATGAAGAGAAAGAAGAGGAAGATTCCAAAGCACCAAAAGTTTCATATTTTAGGTTTGGGGAATCACATCCAAAAGGAAATGAAGTTCTTAAAAATGAAAGCAAGGCTGTGAGGAAAGTTCCAAAGTTCCTATGGCTCCAAATATTTAGTTTGGTTATTATTTTGAGATAGGTGAATCAAGTTCAAAAGGAAAAGAAACTCTTGAAGAGAAAAGCAAGGAAGAAACTAAGGAAGAGGATTTAGATACTACAAATAAGATTCAAGAATGCAATGCACAAGTTGAAGATGATCGTAGGGATAATGGTCAAGAAAGGTATGAAGAACCAAGGCATGAAAAAAGGGCTTTTCAAAGATATTGTTTTTCTTGTAATGGATTTGGACACAGGGCTATACACTGCAGGGTCTATGGATCAAAGAAATTTGATTTTACTAGAAGGAACATCAAAGGAAGAAGGTATGATTTTCAGGGACATTGATTCTTATGCAATAGGATTGGTCATAGAGCTTTTCAGTGCAAAGTAAATGAGCAACATGGTTTTGGTTTTAGAGCTACACAATTCAGAAGTCATGGTAATAATGGTCATGAAAACAAAGCTTCACAATACAGGGTTCAGGAAAGGAATGGATATGGAAATTACTTCAAGAAAGAATTCAAGACATGGGCACCATCCAAAGGCTACAATATCAAGTGTTTTAATTGCAATAACTTTGGACATATTACAAAATGGTGTAGGACTCGATTCCAAATAGGTTCGAGGCAAGAAGATCAAACAATTTCAAGGAAAGAAGGTCAAACAGGTTCTAGACAAGAAGATCAAGATAAGGATATTAGAAAAACATGGAAGAAAGTTGATACAGGAAAGAAAAAATGTAATATGGGAGTAAAAGTACTCCCACCCCAAAATTAATCACCTAAAAAGAGAAGGTGGTGAGGGAGCTAAGCTTAAGAGTCATATATTTTAGCCCCATAGGTTTATCTTTTGCCATTGATGTTAAAGGGGGAGAGATTTGAGTAAGGAGGAGAGCATTGAGTTAGGGATATCAGCCTCCAAAGAGAGTATTGAGTTAGGAGGAGCAGCCTCCATAGAGAGTATTGAGTCAGGGGGAGTAACTTTGATTCTAAGAGATGGTTTTTGTAGTGATTATGGTTTTTGCATTAGAGGTGTTGCCATCAATGACAAATGGGGAGATTGTTGGAAATTTGAGGTATTTTATGTTGTCATTGATGTCACATGGATCATTGATGTCACATGGATCACATTTGGTTTTTGTGGCCAAAGTATTTTATAAATAAGCATTTATGATATTTTGGAAAGCATGGAAATATATAGGGTTTTTGTGAAAACCAAGGCAGGTAAAATAAAAAGTTTTATTTAAAACCATGGATGGAATATTTGAAATGGGGTTTTCTTAAAACCCAAATTGAGCTTTTGTTTCATCGAAAAATGTGCCTTGATGATGGAGATATTTAATTTTAAATATTTAAAATTTAAATTTAAAATTTAAATAAAATTAAAATTAAAATTAAATATTAAGCGCTGACGTCAAAGGAAGGAAATCAAATATAAATGAGCATAAAGTTTCAATGTTAATTCAAGTTCTCGATTGAACAAATATTGCATTCAAATGGAAACAACGCTTTTTTTGTGGTAAACGAAGTGTGAAAAGGTTTTTTTGAGGCCCATGATCTTGGTGTATGGTAAAGTGAGCATCATGGAGGAAGGAAATCATGTAGGCCACCTTGGCCTAGTGGTTTGTGTGCTCTGTGTGTTGCAATAAGTCCTACGTTCGATTCCCGCCAGAGGTGTTTTGTGTTGGAATGCATGAAACACGTTTTGCTTATGAAAGGTGCAGAAATTCAAGGCATAAAGTTTATTGGGTGCTCCTTTTGAGCACGTGTGGGCATGTGGCCCAATGGCATCCTTGCAGTGGTTAAGGCGCTAAGCAAGAGGTCACAAGATCGAATCCTGTCAGGGACAGAGGCAAGTTAAAATATTTTTTAATATTTTTATTTTTCTAAAGTTCCCTAGGAGGTATAAGGATTATGATGCATGTTTAGTAAAGCAAAATTTTTGGTGATTCATTTTTCTAAAGTATATCATATTATATATCATTGGAAAGCTTATTTCGAGGGCTATTTTATTAACTTATTAGAGGGAGAAATAAATTGTGTGTAAAGAGTTATTTATATTTTTGTAAAGAGTTTCAAAAGTGAGGGTTGTCTTGTTATTTTTCAAAAGTAATTATTTTTCATGAGGGGACATGATGCATTTTATTGAGTAGAAGTGATAAGGTGTTATTTGGATATTATTGTTGTGATATTAATCATGATATCTAACCCTTGTTGAAAGTTGAAAAAGAGAGTTTGTTGAGTGTGGAATATTTCCAAAAGGGTTTCTTCATCTTCACAAAAGGTATGGGTGATGAGCCTAAAAAATGCTCATATTTTGTAAGAGTTTCATTGATTATTATGCAGAAATATAATAGGAACTATGTACTTTTATGAATTATTATATAATTATTTAATAGAATTGTGTGTGTTATCTAATTTGTGTGTTTTAATGTGTTTTTCTGGAAATGTAGTTTTTTTTGACATATTTGGATCAGTCAAGGTCTTTCATGGACCTGGTACTCTATTTCTTTCATGATCAAGGCATGAAGGCTAGGTGCCTTCCTCTTCAAGGAAGGTTCCAACAGAAGGTATGTGCCTTACTCTTTAAGGAAGGTGCCAATAGAAGGTCAACACCTTCCTCTTCATGGAAGGCACCAACAGAAGGTAGGTACCTTCCTCTTCAGGGAAGGCACCCAACATACTTAGGTGCCTTCTGCATAAGGAAGGTGCCCCATACAAGGTAACACACCTTCCGCATGAATAAGCCACCCAATATTAGTAGGTGTCTTCCACATGAATAAGGCACCCAACCCAAGTATGCACCTTTTGCATAAGGAAGGTGCCTGCCAAAACATAGGAGGAAGGTGTCTTCCTCATAGAGAAGGCACCTCCATTTTTACTAGTTGACCAGATAAAGAGACATGGGTAGTGTTGACCGATGTCGTTCTAGTTAAATTTCACACAATAAAATTCTAGGAATTGCACCAACGGACAAGAATATCTTACCTATGTCAGGCGAAGCATGAACCAATTAGCAAATTCACCATTGTTAGGAACAATGCTTGTTTTTAGCAGATATCGATTAAGGTTACCAGACTGTCCTAGTTTAGTTTAGATTGAATTGTTGTTGTAACCTCTTTGTAATAGAAGATATGTGTGTGTGCTATATAAACACACACAAAGCTCTTTGATAGATATCCAGAATAGAGAATACATTTATCATTTTGAGGAGATAGCAGTATTGTAATAATTATTTTGTAATTGCAATAAAGTTCGAGAGTTCCTAACTACGTGTTCAGTCGGAAGGGAGCTGCTAGAGCCTAGGCCCACTTAAAGCCAGTATTCCTTCCCTTTTTCTTATGCTTTCCTAGATTAATTTTTTGCTTTCATATGTTTACTTTCTGTACTATTATTTTCATTGTCATAGTGAATTTACTTTCATGTCTAGTTAATTATGTATGTATGAATATTTACTTTCTAAGGATTTAATTATTCATACATAAATTATTGTGGTGTGGATGAATGATTGTCAATATTTTAAACCCTCCAATGATAGAATTAGACGAACTCATATCAAAGTGGGTATTGTAAGTGATCTTGTATGAGACACTTCTAAATTTTACGAAGCTCCCTGGGCTAACAATTTAAATGCATGGGCAGTGACAAAATAGGAATAAAATTAACCTATGTTTGGACCGCAACATTTTGGTGTTGTTTTCGGGAAAGCACCTCTACTAGATTAATTACAATACTTGAAAACCTTTCATCTGACTTTGTATGAGTTTTTTGAGAAGAAGAGGACCTGATGGTCATTTTATAAAACAAAGTCCACCAAAATTTGAGTCATTTGAACATTATGAGTTTGAACTAGATTCACCCGACTCACCACCAGTAGTCCACTGGAGTGAGGATCCTCACTTTGTGCAAAGTGCTTCCTCATCCCACCAACTTGGGGAAGAACAAACTATTATAAACCCATTGTTTAATAGGACACCCTTAGAGGAAGCCCTGTTGTGGAAAGCTATAGAGGATCAAACTATTACACTAGCCGACCTCATAGCCTTGACTCAAAAAGTTTTGAATGACCGTGAGTCCATAAGAACTGCATTAGAGACCACATTTCCTAAAAAAATGGTCGATGAAGAAACTTCATCTAGATTTAGTTTCTTGATTGAGGAAGTAGGAGAAACCAAAATGAAAAACATATCCCCTGCTCACATTCCTACCTTTAAAGGATATCCAAATGAGGATCTTGACCTATTTTTATTTAAGTTTGATGTTCCATGCATGTCTGTGGACTACAAATTTGATACATAGAAGATGAAGCTCTTTCCTTCCACATTAGACGATGCAGCTCTGCTGTGGTTCATTAGTCTGGGATACAAACACATTGCTACATGGGATCAAATGAAGAGGCTCTTTTTAGAGAAATATCAAAACTTCGAGAGAGCAAGAGACTCCAGAGAAGAGGTCCTGAGCATGACATAGAAATAATATGAGTCTCTTGAGGAGTACTAGGAGAGATTCAATTTCAATGTTCAACGATCTCCTCACGCAAAGCTAGTTGATAAGTCTCTTAAAAGCATATTTTTGAGAGGACTTAATAACGAATCTTTAGAAGCTCTCAACATGATTTCTGGAGGTGACATATACCAACATGCTATGAAAGATATCTAATAATTATTCTCGAACTAATCAAGAAGGAGAGGCAATACCACTTCTAGAACCATGAAAGCAATTGCTTTGGTCGTAAAAATAGAGATAGGCAACATGCTGGAAGATTTGAAAAGTGAGATGCTTTCATATCTGGCATTGCAAATGGACACACTGTTGTTGGAGAAAAATAAGTAATAAAACGAAGCAGCATTGGCTTATTTCTGCCCAAAATATAGAGGAAAGAATGCAAAGAATGCATGCCCAGAGAACAAAGTCAGAGTATGCATAGTCTACAAAATAAATCATAAGACTTTATTATGCCCATAATTGCCCAATATCAAGGAAGATGTTGATGTCATGGAAGCTTATTTTATAGGCAATCAGAGGAGTTGGCCACAACCCCCTATGGGAAATATTCCACCAGGAATGCCATCATATGGGGGATGACCATACATGCCACAAATCCAATCTCAACCACCTAACATGGGGTGGTGGGGGCCATCACCTTGGTCCAACGTACCCCCAAGAGCAACATTTCCAAACCAGTAGCCATGGATGCCATATCAATACCCTAGGAAATAGTGGAAAGGCCATGCGCCATGGAATCCAGCTCCATAGAATGTAGCACTAGCTCATCACTAGCAAAACCTTTTGGCTTTGCCTATGGTGAGACCTACACAACTACCCATAAAACCAATGGTGAATCCAAATAATAGATTAAATAAGTTGGCATACAATGTATAATGTGAGATGTATCTGATGTATCATATTAATTGCAATCCTATTTAACTTAGATCAGGTAGATAGCTAGGAATAAAGACACCTCCACTGATAGAAGAGGAGGCATATGTAGGAGAAACACCTCTTATAGAAGAGGTGGAAGAAGAAGTGGCTGAGAGAACAAAGGATCCATTTCCTAGTCGATTGTAAGAATAGAAGAAACTAACGCATCCAAAGTTTGATATTCTTTCTAGCTTGAATAACCTCATCATGACAATTCCACTTTTTCAAGCTATCCGAGACATCCCAATATATACCAAGGCGATAAAAAATATTTGCCTAAGAAATTCTTGATGGAAAGTAACCCAAAATATGAATGTCATGGGAAAGTTGGAAGATTTAATGATGGGGAAGATGTATCATCCTAAGTATGAAGACCCAGGCAGCCCAGTGTTGACTGTAAAATTGGGGGACATTCCTTGACCAATACGTTGGTCGATATCGGTGCAACCATCAATGTAATGCCTCAAGAGACCATGTAGAGGCTACAACTCATAGACCTGAGATGTACCTCAATGGTGCTACAGCTAGTCGATCTATCAATCGTAGCATTGGAAGGAATGCTTGAATATATAATAGTGATGGTTGATGCGTGGGAATATCTGGTCGACTTCCTAGTTTTACAGTCTAAAACCAGGCTAGGTGGCTACCTGCTTATCTTGGGAAGACCATGGTTGTTGATGGTCGATACTTACATCAACTTTTGTGATGGGCTAATGACCATCTCCAATGGACAAAATATCAAAATTTTGACCATTTCACCCTTGTGCAGTCTATTGATTCATTGGGAGAACCTACATTGACCAGGCACGAAGATAATGAGTTGTTCATAATCTATCCAGTGATGGTGTTAGATGAATTTGTGGAGCAATAAGATGAGGATGGCACTATCATAGAATTCCTCTAGGGAGAATCTTCCCTCACCATGCCTAAGTCACCATTGGTTGGTGCCCACAACCACCACATTTAGTAGACAAACTTTGGGTCAAGAAAGATGTTAAACATAAATAGTGGGTTGACCCCCACACAGTTAACAAAATTATAAGAGCTCTTGGTAAAAAACCAATAGGATTTTGCATGGGATTACTCGGATATGAAAGGTATCAGCCCAAAAATCTATACCCATCGAATATACCTCGAAGAGCAAGTGACTCCAAGCAGGCAACCATAAAGAAGAATAAATATAGAAATGAAATACATTATCACTGTGGAGCTATAAAAAATCTTGTCTTTCGGATTCATCTATCCAATTTATGATAGTGAGTGGGTGTCACTGCTTGTGGTAGTTCGAAAGAAGAACAAGAAGTGGTAGATTTGTGTGGACTATAGGGCATTGAACAAAGTGACCAAAAAGGACCACTTCCCACTCCTATTCATCGATCAAGTCTTGGATACACTTTTAGGATGAAAGTACTTCTCCTTCCTGGACAGATTTGGTGGATACAACCAGATCCATATGGGAGAATAATATCAGGATAAAATGACATTCACCTACCCTTGGGGAATGTTTGATTATCGGGTATTACCTTTTGGGTTATGCAACGCACCCACCACATTTTAGAGGGCGGTGCTTAGCATATTTTAGATATGATAGGAGATGTGGTTGAAGTGTACATGGACACCTTCATCATTTATGGAGAAACATTTGAAGAAGCAATGATGAACTTGGGAAAAGTGCTCGAAAGAAGCGATGAAATTAATTTATCCCTTAGTAATGAAAAATAATTTATAATGATGCAAGATGGCATCATATTGGGACACCATCTCTTTGTGGAAGGAATAAATATTGAAAAAAATAATATTGAGGTCATCAAGGACCTACCCAGCCCCAGAACACAATGAGAGGTGAGAAGTTTCCTTGGATATATCGGGTATTACCAGTGATTTATTTCCAATTTTAGTAAAATTATAAAACCACTGCACACTCTATTGTCTAAATATGTGTAGTTTAACTGGACGAAATACTACGAAAGAGCATTTCAGTAACTCAAAGAAAAACTGATATCTACATCAGTTTTAAGGGGACCAAATTGGCTCATACCCTTCCATATCTACTGTGATGCCTCCAAAAATGTGATTGGAGAAGTCCTCAGGCAAAAGGATGGCGAGGAATTTTATGCCATCTACTACGTCAATAAAAACATGGCAGGGATTTATCTCAACTACACAGTGATAGAGAAAGAGTTCCTTGTGGTTGTGCATGCCATAAATAAATTCTACCATTATATCATCGGATACTAGGTGTTCGTCCATACGAACCATGTGGCCATCAGGTATATAATGAGTAAACTGGCTATTGGTGGAAGATTTATTAGATGGCTTCTACTATTATAGGAGTTTGACATAATAATAGTTGACAAACCAGGCAATGACAACCTAGTAGCAAATTTTCTATCCAGATTGATACCAACAGATCATGCAGCAGTGGAAGACCAATTTTTGGATGAACATTTGTTCACTATCAGTGAACAAATGTCGTGGTACACAGACAACAAATTACTTGGCCACTGGAAGAACCTCACCGACTCTCTCCTCCCAAGAAAATTAGGTGGTAATAGAGAAGAGCACCTCCTTTTTATGGGTTGACGACCTCCTATTTAAAATAGGGCATGATCATATTATAAGGAGATGCATAGCAGAACATGAGTTCTTAAAAATACTCAAGGCTTGTCACGATGAACCATGCAGGGGACACTTTGTGAAAAATGGACTGCTTATAAAATCCTATAGTTTGGGTACTTTTGGCCCACTCTATTTAAAGACGCGGCCACCTACGCCAGCAAGTGTGATGAATGCCAAAGAATGGGCAGACCAACCCATTGGGACAAAATGCCCCTTCAACCTCAAGTGCACCTAGAGCCCTTCGATAAGTGGGGTATGGATTTTGTGGGGTCAATTAATCCACCTTCAATAGGAAGGAGATTCATTTTATTCTATATAGAATACATCACCAAGTGGGTAGAGGCCCAAGCATTAAGGGATTCAAAGGAAAGAATAGTAGTTGATTTCTTATTTGCTCATATTTTTACACGATTCAAGGTCCCCAAAGAGATAACAATAGACCAAGGGCCTCAGTTTACCTCCAAGTTGATCAAAGAGTTGATGAAGCAATATAAAATTAGGTACAACAAGACTACACCCTACCACCCACAGGAAAACAGCCAAGTGGAAGTGACAAATAGGGAGATTGAGAACATCCTAACAAAAACTATGGAACAACATAGAAAATATTGGGCTACACGGCTATCGAAGGTAGTATGGGCGTATAAAATCATGTGGAAATCCACCACAAGCTTCACACCCTTACAACTGGTCTATGGTAAAAGTGCAATGATGCCCATCGAGTTTGAGATTAAGATATTAAGAACTGCTTTAGAATTAAATTTGAGCTTGGAAGAAGCTCAAAAAGAAAGAGTTCAACAGTTGAATCAACTGGATGAAATCTGAATGGATTCTTTACAAAAAATGGAGATCATACAAAAGCAAAGAAAATAGTGGCATGATCACCACATTAAGCTAAAGTAGTTCCAGTATGGAGAATGGGTGTTGTTGTATGATTCTAGGTTCTAGGATCGGAAGGGAAAATTAATGTAGATATGGATGGGACCGTATGAGGTGGTAGAGCTCATCAAGAATGGTTTTGTGCGCATTAGGACCATCAATGACAACAATGTTATATTTATAGTTAATGGCCACCGACTGCGGCCCTACAACATGTCTAAGAATTTACTGGTGGAGTCTAGAGTAGGCATGGGGAAGGTCCCATCCTTGTAAATATGGACAAAACTCTTAGCAATTAGAAGGGTGGACATGGATGTGTCCACAAAAATAAATTAGTTTAGGTTTTTTTATTTCTTATGGTGTGTTTTTTAGGGATGACGCCCACATGCAAGCTACAAGCATCCAGAGTTTAGGGCCTAATAGGCACGAAATGCATCTAACTGCCTATATTTTTCTTTCTTTTTGTTTAATTTTTGTAGATGAAGGGCTTGACAGCATGAAAAATAGGTATCTGGGAAACCAGACCTGAACCGACTCAGCATCTTGACACTTGCACATGTAGTTGAGAAGCAACATATATCCAAGCTTAGGGATGGCAATAAACTCTTCCTCTGAAGGAAAACCATATGCCAGGCCTGGCAGGAAGATGCTGGGGTAGCATGAAGTAAGTCTGAGGAGGCTTGATCACCCTTTCTTGGACGATCAAGATGTGGCTACTAAGAAAAACACCTTATCGAAAGCCTTCATCTTCAAATAAGACTCTCCACTTAAGGAACGGTGCCTTCCTCCTCGAAGAATGTGCCTAACTAAGGTGGACGTTTCCCACCATGAAGAAGGTATCAAGCTGAAGGCAAAGCACCTTCCTTATCAATAAGGTGCCCAATAGAAATAAGGCACCTTCCTTATAAAGAATGTGCCCAACTGAAATAAGAAACCTTCCTTATAAATAAGGCACCCAACTAAAATAAGGTGCCTTCCTTATGAAGAAGACACCCGTCTAGAGTTATTAAAAACAAAAAAAAAAATCGAAGAGAAAGTGCCTTCCGCAACATGAAGGTTCCTTGAAAAAATATATATATAGATGAAGGTACCTTCCGCTCCAGAAAGGTGCATCCATTCAAAGTGCCTTCTATAGCAGGAAGGCATCGTTCTTCAAAACACCTTCCGTAGTAGGAAGGCACCATTCTTCAAAAAGTGCCTTCCACAACAAGAAGGCATCATTATTCAAAGGCGTCTTCCACAATAAGAAGGTGCAATTATTTCAAAAGTGCCTTCCACATTAGGAAAGTATCATCAGTAAAAGTGCCTTCCACCTAGGGAAGGTGCCACTCATTTAAAGCGCCTTCCACCTAGGGAAGGTGCCACTCATTTAAAGTGTCTTCCCCATCGAGAAGGCACCAAAAGTGCCTGTCGAGTATAGCCAACACTTTGATTTCACATGCACCTCAATTCGAATGAGATCAACACATGATTGGGTAGCACTAGATTACCACCATTACCCCACATGATGGAAATCCACCCCAACCAAAAATCTTGCAAAGTTACGAGACGGGATCCTCGCACATTCCTCAAAGATGATGGACAAATGGTTTTCAAGCCAATAAGGAGTCTATCTTTGGCATCGAACCTCAAACAACACAAAAATGAAGTCCAACATAATTTGTACATGTGAAATACCCATCCTCCATGTCACAGACTGGCGAATCACTATTTATTGTGATGCACGAAACATCCAATTAGGTACGCGCATAATTATAATTAAATTTTTATATGATTTTTCATGAACTATGTAGTACCAAAAAATAGCACCGTCATAAAAATCATGCACCCCCATGGCCAAAACATCGTGCCAATGTTATGGCTCAAGAGGCGTACCTTGCCAACCCCAAAATTGAATGCTAGGGTTAGGTGCCTTCCTTATAAGAAGGTGCCTTCTTGAGAAGGTAGGGTAGGAAAATAGAGGAGTGGTTAGGGAAGGGGCCATGGGAGGATGATCAAAGAACCACGACGTTAAGAATAATGAGCCAAGTGACACGAAAGGGATCAGGGGGGTAGTCAAGACTCAGTTTGAAGTTGAGGGATGGCTCTATTACTGTACCCTAGTCTATTAGAACTAGGATATGGAGGTAGCCAAGGAATTTGCTACCTCCTTGAGAGGTGATGCAGCTCAAGTGCATGATAGGGAGATTACAGTCACCCCAGAATACATCTCCCAGGTGACTGGCTTGCCTCTCATAGGTGAGAGCACATACAAAGGTGGCATGTTGAAATAGTGTGCTAAATCATTGCTGGTAGGAGAAAATTTGTAGATAGAGAAGGAGGGGCTACCAAAAAGTAGAATTCCAATGAACCTGCTAAAGATGTTTGAGAAGATTGCTTGATTCTTCACATGCACAGGGAAATACTCCTACCTACACGTTAATCATGTGAAGTTTTTAAATCACCTGGTGCATGGAAGAAAAATCAACGTGCCCTTCTACCTTGAAAATGCCCTAAAGGAGGAAGCAAATCGATACCAAAGGGGTGTGCCTTCTGCCTTGGCCCACCACGGGCTGATAATAGTGCTAGTTTGCCTTGTGGAAGCACAAAGGGAAGATTCCAATGTAGAGGAAGATGGCAACCAGGAAGGATGAGAGGATTTTGCCGCCATGGCAGGGAAAGATGAAGGAAGCCCCATAGAGGAGGTAGAAGATAGAGGGCAACCACCATTACCCAATTTTGTAGAGGAAAGAGGGCAATCGCCATTACTCAAATTCATCGAGGAAGAGGCATGAATTGCCAGTAGCAGAGCTAAATTACGACAACTAGAACTAGTTCCCAGGAGAAAGCACCTGTGACATATGCTCCTATCATCAAAGGAGGAAGAAGATGACCTGAAGGTTGGTATCGTAGTCCATACCCTCTAGGAATTAACAAGTCAGAGTATTCAAGATGCAGGGAATTTTGAGGGCATTAATCAAAAAAAATTGGCAGCCCTAAAGGAGTCCCTAGAATGGTAAATCAATTATTGGATGGCCCAAAAAATTTTGGAGGATTGCCAAACAACGCATAGGGAGGAATTGGACAAGCAAGCACAAAGAGTAGCTCAGATTGAGTAGTTGGTATAGAAGCTATAGGAGGAGAATCAATAATTCTGAGCCAAGGAGATAGAGAAAAAGGGTGCGTCCACTCAAACCGATTGGGCGATTGAGGTCCCAACGAATTCCCCTACCTCATTAGAACGAGTATTCTCTTCAGGGGAATTATGGTCAGATGCTTGGCAAAGTAGCCCAAAAGTAGGGGAGAATTCCTCTATTTTTGATATTTATGGGAGAGGAAGCCCAATGAAGCCCCCTATTATAGACTTGAGTGATACAGAGCCTGGTGTGGACCAGTAGCTGCAGATAGAACCAGGGGTTAAGGAAGAATTCCTCGGACTTGAAGGAGGAACCAAGGGACCTGCGAGGTCAGCACTAGAACAACCAGATAAAGGAGGGACAACTCCAAGGACATTATAGCAAGTCCCTCACAATGAAGAGACACCCACAAGGAAGGAGGAGAAACCACCTGCTCGAGCCATCGCACTTTCTACAAGGGCCAAAGGAAAATGGCCCATGATGACTCAAAAGAAAGTGAAGGTGACCTTCATTGAACTAGTCAAGGATGAATGGGACATGCAGCCATTTGTAGAGAGGTAGAAGTGATTCAAAAAACTTCTTAAATAAATGGAAGCAGCAAAGGAGGCCAAGAAATTAGCTTCAAAGGTCTAGGGAGACCCTAGTATTTGCATTAATATGACTGATGATGATTAGTTTGGGATATTTATGGGTCATCCCAAGGATGCCCCTCTAAAATATAGAGATATTTTGAGATATGGGGGTATATGGGCTTGAATTGGAAGTAACTGCCATCGCAAAATAAAATGCAGGGGTTACCCCTGAAGCAACCCAATTATACAAGTCCTAGGTAGTTCATCTCAACAGAGATAGTTTTGGCATCACTCTTGTAGTTTTTAGGCCTCCAGATACTGACCTATGGTAGGCTACAAAAGCTACATTCTAGGTAATAGGGAATATGTTAGCTATACCACCTCCAGTAGCAGCCAAGTTGGAAAACCTGAATAGGCAGAGTCAACGGATTGAGCAGAGGCAGATAATAGAATTGGTTGTCCCAACACCACAGTTCCACGCAAAAAAAGAAAGACCACACCTCCCAATGTCGGTCCACAGAAGAAGCAATCATAGGCTATAGGTACAACCATATCTACTATAAAATGATGATGATGAGAAGTACGAAGGGCTACCTACAATTTGATGCCACGAGGGCATAGCATATGTTAGGCATGGGAGGATGATGAGCCTAAAAAATGCTCATATTTTGTATGAGTTTCATTGATTATTATGCGACAATATAATAGGAACTATGTAATTTTATGAATTATTATGTAATTATTTAATAGAATTGTGTGTTATCTAATTTTTGTGTTTTAGTGTATTTTTGTGTAAATGTAGTTGGTTTTGACAGATTTGGATCAGTCGAGGTCTTTCACAGTCCTGGTACTCTATTTATTTTGGTATCAAGGCATGAAGGCTAGGTGCCTTCCTCTTCAAGGAAGGTTCCAACAAAAGATAGGCACCTTCCTCTTCAAGGAAGGCACCAACAGAAGGTAGGTGCCTTCCTCTTCAGGGAAGGCATCAAAAGAAGGTATGCGCCTTCCTCTTCAGGGAAGGCACCTGACATACTTAGGCACCTTCCACATAAGGAAGGTGCCCCATACAAGGCAAGGCACCTTCCTCATGAAGAAGGCACCCAACATTAGTAGGCGCCTTCTGCATGAAGAATGTGCCCAACCCAAGTATGCGCCTTCTGCATAAGGAAGGTTCCTACAAAAATACAGGAGGAAGGTGCCTTTCTCATAGAGAAGGCACCTTCATTTTTGCAAGTTGACCAGATAAAGAGATGTGGGTAGTGTTGACTGGTGTCGTTGTAGTTCCATGTCACGTAAGACAATTTTGGGAATTGCACCAATGGACAAGAATGTCTTACCTACGCCAGGTGAAGCATGAACCAATCAGTGAACACACCACCATTAGGAACAATGCCTATTTTTAGTAGATACCGATTAAGATTACTAGACTATCCCAGTTTAGTCTAGACTGAACTATTATTGTAACCTCCTTGTAATAGAATATCTGTGTGTGTGCTATATAAACATACACAGACCTCTCTGATAGATATCCAGAATAGAGAATACATTTATCATTATGAGGATATAGTAGTATTGTAATGATTCTTTTGCAATTGTAATAAATTTTGAGAGTTCCTAACTATGTGTTCAACTGGAAGGGAGCTACTGGATCCTGGGCCCACTCCAAGCTAGTATTCCTTCTCTTTTTCTTGTGCTTTCCTAGATTAATTTCTTGGTTTCATAGGTTTACTTTCTGTACTATTATTTTCATTGTCGTAGTGAATTTACTTTCATGTCTAGTTAATTATGTATGTATGAATATTTACTTTCTAAGGATTTAATTATTCATACGTAAATTATTATGGTGTGGATGAATTATTGTCAATATTTTAATCCCCTCAATGATAGAATTAGATGGACTCATCTCAAAGTGGGAATTGTAAGTGATCTTGTATGAGACACTTCTAAAGTTTACGAAGCTCCCTGGGTTGACAATTTAAATGCATGGGCAGTGACAAAATAGGAATAAAATTAACCTATGTTTGGCCCACAACAATGGGCACATTCTCCTATTTATTGATTATGATGGTTGATTTCTGAAATATCATTGGAGTGAAAAGGATTGATTGTGGTTCCTTTTTGAAAGTGGTTGGTTGAATGCTTCAAGTTTTTTTGGTTTGAGAGTTGTGTTTAAACCTTGTTTTATAAGCATAGTTGTTGAAGCCCATTGGTTATGCAAAGACTTAGAAAAGAACATGAGTATCATTGTTATGTGAGATTTTTGGTTGAGCATTGTTGGAAACATTTGAGTTGGTTGATACATGCTTGGACTAAGGTTTTGTGAGAAAGAGTTGTCTCTTGTGGTGATTGGTTGAGTTGAGTTGATTGAGCCTAGTCAAGTGATTGTGTGAGGTGATTGTTCAAGTCCCATGAAACAAACTATTCTATAATTCTGATTTGATTTGAGATTGAGTTTAGAACATAGAGTCTCTAACAATTCTCTTTATGGTTCTATAATACATGAGTTGAGTTGAGATTGATTTGAGTTGAGTAGAGCTTGATTTGAGTTGATATTGAGTTTAGAATATATCGAGTCTCTAACAATTCTCTTTGTGGTTCTATAAGACTTGAGTTGAGTTGAGATTGATTTGAGTTGAGTAGATATTTATTTAAGTTGAGATTGAGTTTAGAACATATTGAGTCTCTAAGGATTCTCTTTATGGTTCTATAAGACTTGAGTTGAGTTGATATTGATTTGAGTTGAGTAGAGATTTATTTGAGTTGAGATTGAGTTTAGAACATATTGAGCCTCTAACAATTCTCTTTATGCTTCTATGAGTTGACTTGAGTTGAGTTGAGTTGAGATCATTGTAGATCATTGTTGTCATCCATTGAAGAATACATTACCATTTATTGTTGAGTTCATCTTTGAGCTTTACCTTGATAGATGTGTGGATGAGTTTTGAGTACTACTTGAGCATGATTGGTTGAACCTTTGATAAGGACCTTGGGATAAATTTTTGGACAGTTTTGGACATATTTTGTGGATAGTTTTGGGACATATTTTATGGACAGTTTTGGGAAATATTTGTGGATAGTTTGGGACAGATTTGTGGATAGATTTGTGGATAGTTTTGATTAGGTTATGAGTGAGCTTATTGAGAATATTTGAGAAAGTTCTTGGTGAGCTTGCTAGAGCATATTTGAGCAAGTTCTGGGTGAGCTTGCTAGAGTATATTTGGGCAAGTTCTTGGCGAGATTGCTAGAGAATATTTGGACAAGTTCTTGGTGAGATTGCTAGAGCAAATTTGGACAAGTTATTGGTGAGCTTGTTGGAGCAGATTTGAGCAAGTTCTTGGTGAGCTTTCTAGAGTAGTTTTGGACAAGTTCTTAGTGAGCTTGTTGGAGTAAATTTGGACAAGTTCTGTTTGAGCTTGTTGTTATAGTTTTGGACAAGTTTTGTGTGAGCTTGATATTCAAATTTGGACAAGTTCTGTGTGAGCTTGTTATTGCCTAGCTTTGAGCAGATCAAATAAATAATTGTATTGGATAAGGATCCTTATTTCTATGTGAAATATTATAAGGATATTATCTTGTGGAACACCCCACATTGGGGGAACCACGTTAAATCTTGTTTCTCAATTTTGTGTGGTGACTTGTGCTATTGCTTACTATTGCTATCTGAATTATTATTGCACACTACTATATTTGGTTATTGCAATTAAGGACATTAATTGATATTGGTTTGGAAATAAAGTAAAAAGTGGTATTATACTGTTCACCCCCCTCTCAGTATAAGCTTGTGTTCTTCAAGGCGACCCCACAAATTAGATCTATTGAGTGGACCAATATTTCTTCCTCTATCAAATTACTAAAACGCAAAATGTTTGCATCACATCCTTCCACCTAGAAAGCACTACTATGCAATGGTACTAGTGGTACAAAAAGACAAATGGAACCCCCACATGGATAGAATTTACAAAAAATATAATGGTACGATTCAACCCAAGAAAATTTGAGGATGTCATAGAGCCCTCACCAAAATCTGCCAAACCACTAGAATACAAGAGTACCAAGCTCAATTTAAGAAATTAACAAACTTTACATCAAGACTAGATGCATCATTATTCCAAAGTTGCTTTATTAGTGGTATAAAATAAGACATATGACTAGAAGTGCAAATTCTCAATCCTTCTAACATTTTGCACACTATTGCATTAGCTCAAATGGTGGAAGAAAAATTAATAATAAAAATCAACTTGGGATTCAACCAATGAGCAAATCTCAACATTCCTCCACCACCCCAAAACTAAATAGAATTTTATAAATCAAAAGAATTAGCCCTGAAGAGATGAAGGAAATATGAGAAAATGGCCTTTGTTTCCATTGTAATGAGAAATTTATTCCCAACCATAAATGCACTACCCCCAAACTTTATATTTTAAATACGCTTGACCAAGTTAATTCAAAAGAAACTATTGAAGTGGAAGAAGTGACAAAATCCTAGAAAATAACACAAAGAATGCACTTGAAATCTCCTTTATACCTTTTTTGGTTTCTCCTCCCCAAAAATTAAGAAGGTCAAAGGGTACTTTAAGAAACAAGACCTCATTGTGCTTCTAGAATCTGGCAGCACACACCATTTTATCAATCCAAAAGTGGTAAAACAAGCTAATTGCTTCATACATCCTTGTAATAATTTTGAAGTTACGATCGACAATAGAGGATGAATTGCATGCAAAGAAAAATGCCAAAATATTAAACTCACTATGGGTGATTATAATATGTATGCATTACCACTAGGGGGATGTTATATCATTTTAGGAGTACAATGGTTGAGAACACTAGGCACCATCCAATGGGATTTTGAAGAACTATGGATGAAATTAACTCAAAATGGTCAAACCTATACTATCAAGGGGTTAAATTTAGGAACATCCCAAGTAGTAAGTTCCCTTAGAATGGATAATCTTATGTGAAAAGGAGGTAAAGTTATGATGGCACAATTATTCTCCATCCAACCAAAAAATGAGGAACAAGTAATAACACCTAAATTACAACTCCTAGCATGCCATGACAAGGTATTTAATGAACCAAAAGGATTACCTCATCAAATAAGCCATGATAATACCATTCCACTTCTTCCTGGGCACCAACCTCCTAATATTTGACCTTACCGATATCCATATCTACAAAATATAGAAATAGAAAAACTAGTACAAGAACTACTAAAAGTAGGAATTATTAGATCTAGCATGAGTCCTTATTCTTCTCCTGTCATATTAGTCTAAAAAAATTATGGGTCATGGTGCTTATGTGTTGATTTATGTGCCCTTATTAAACTAACTATCAAATATAAATATCATATCCTCATCATTGACGAGTTATTATATGAACTTCATGGAGCAACATATTTCTACAAATTATTTTTAAAATGAGGCTACCACCAAATTTGAGTTAAGGAAAGTGATATTCCAAAAACTACCTTTTGTACTCATGAAGGGCATTATGAATTCATGGTTATGCCATTTGGCCTTACTAACGCGCCCTCTACATTTCAAAGTTTAATGAACAAGGTATTCCATCCTTTTCTTCGCAAGTTTATTTTAGTTTTCTTTGATGACATTCTAATTTATAGTAGAATATGGGAAGATCACTTACGCCACATAGACCAAGCACTAAATACCTTGGAGGACAACCAATTATACGCCAAAAAATCTAAATGTTCCTTCAAAAAATAATAAATTGAATATCTAGGCCATATTGTCTCTAAAGGAGTTAAAGTGGATCTCTGTAAGATTAAAAATGTGAAAAATTGGCCTATACAAAAAAATTTAAAAATATTGCATGGATTTTTAGGATTGAAAGGGTACTATTACAAATTTGTCAAAAATTATGGTAAAATTGTAGCCCCTTTAACAACACTACTAAAAAAAATGCTTTTCTTTGGTCTTCAAAGGTTGAAGATGCCTTTAGCACTTTAAAAAATGCAATGTGTACCATCCCTGTATTAGCCATGCTAGATTTTTCCAAACCATTTTATTAAGAGCGATTATTTAGGAGTGGGAATAGGAGTTGTGCTAAAGCAAAATGAAAGACCATTGGCCTTTACTAGCAGGGATTTTTCTCCAAAGAAGTTGGCTTATTCCACTTATGAAAAATAAATGTTAGCTATTGTTCATGCTATTCAACATTGGTAACCTTACCTTATAGGTCAACATTTCACTATTTACACTGACCACCATAGTCTAAAATACTTTATCAAGCAACGCATAACCAATCCGAGCAACAAAAATGGATTACAAAATTAATAGGATATGACTATGAGATCATATATAAAAAAGGTAAAGATAACATGGTTGTCAACACACTTTCTAGACATTCCCTAATTTTTGCTTTGAGGACAAAGCTATTTTTAAGAGGTATTGCTTGCTAGGATCCTAATCCTAACTTAGATTATTATTCATTTTATTCATTTAATTAATGGACCATCGTGTCCTTTCACCATCATGACTAATAGATAGGTTTATATATGCATTCATAGAAGGTGTATTTGGGCATCAAAGAACAATGATATTTATAACTCTGTGTGAGAAATTGAAAGGGTAACCTACATTTTGAAACAATGATCAATAAAAAGTGATTTAATTTCATTCATTTGCATTCCACTTCTATTCTTCCTCACTGATTTCCAATCATTAGGAACTAGGTTCCTAACACAACTTTATTTTAGATCTTGTGGTTATTTTTCTTTAAGTATTAAGCATCAAAAGCTAACAATGGTATCAGAGCCACAAGGGATATTGATAGGATATAGGGAGATTTATTTTATAGAATTTAAAAGTTGTCATTTGGCTAGAGTCTTTCCACAGGGTTGCAGAAAAACTCATGAAGAATAGGACTCAACATAGATTCTTTTCCATTAGATTAAAGAATAACTAATAAATTTTATTGATTTTAGAATTTTGGATATTTGGATGTATTTTATTGCTATTGTCTAAGATTTTGTTGCAAAAAATTAATTCTCAGAATTTGAGAAGCTTCCTACAATACATAAAGAAGTATTTCAACTTTGATTGTCTAAAATTCTATGTGCTTTTCTCACGCAAGGATTAGTTTTGGAGTTGTAGCAAAAGAGTAGACATTGATTATTAAGGAGGTCTAAGAAAGAGGTCCCATAGAATATTGAATATTGAATATTGAGGAAGATCCAAGGAATATATCCCAATAGAAGATATAATATTTAAGATTGAAGACCCAAGAAATAGGTCCCCATAGAATATTAAAGACTACAAATTGAAGGAAGAAGAGAGAAAGCGGCTAGAGAAGCCCTATTGAATATTGAGGAAAAGGCAACCCAATAAAAGATGTCCCCATTGCAGATTTGAGAAAGAATATTGAGATCTAAGAAAAAGGTCCATTGAAATTGTGAAGGAGAAAAAAGAAGAATAGAGAATCCCTATTGAGAAATTGAAGAAGTGGCCATTGGAGAATATTTGAATAAATTTTGAGGAAGAAGATTGCAAGAAGAAGAAACTCCTGAAAAGAGGTAATCACATAAAAATTGGGAAAATTGTTGTCATCTAACAACAAGCCCAAAAGGATTTTTGAAACTGATTCAAGGAGAAGACTTTTGACAAGAAGTTTGCCAAATTTGAGAAAGTATTTTTGAATACTTCAAGACATTCAGATTCTTGAAGAAGAGGCTAGCAAAAAGGATAAATTTGAATACAGAATTTAGTGGAATCTAAGGATGAGAAAGAATATTTAAAGAGACCACAAATTGATATTTTTGGAGACAACCATTAAAGTTTTGAAGGCTGATTTTTGAAGAAGATTGCAGATTTTTAGGGTAAAATTTGAAGAGTTTCAAGACAACAAGATAAATGAGAAGAAACCAGAATTTTGGAGCAGTATTTGAAGAGGAAAATTTAAAATGAGATAGAAGAGCTATGAATTGGAGAATTTTTGGGCAGATTTGGAAATGATTTTGGATAGTTGTTTGAAGGAGGAATTGATAAAAATTTAAGGTAGATAATTGAAGGAGACATGTAGTTTTTGGACAGAAAAAAGGCAGCACATTGGCAACATTTGGAGCTGTAAAAATACAAATTTGTGAACATCAAAAAGGCAAAAATTTGAAGAAGATAGAGTTGTATTTTAGACAACATTTGAAGGAGAATTTGAGCTGCAAATTTTAGATTTTCTTGGAAGCTTTTTGGAAGGAGAAAGGAGAAGGTTTGAGGCAAAAAATTAAAACTAAGAAAGTAGTTTTTTGGTATTGAAAGCTACAAATTTCATAAATATTGGACAACATTTGGAGAAGAAAATTAGCTATGAATTTCAGAGTTATTGGGCAACATTTGATAAAAGTAAGAGCATTTTTTTAACAACATTATTGAAGGAAGAAGAAGATAGTTTTTGGCAGCATTTTGTAAAGGAGAGAAGCTGCAAATTTCTACAAGCTTGGACAACAATAAAGCAAGCAAGAAAGCAAGTAAGTAAGCTAGAAGGAGATTGAAAGAATACTGCAAATTTATATGTCTAAAGTGCATTTCATTTAAGCATAAAAAAGTTGTTTATAGTAAATTTGCAAGTGCTATATCCAAGGTTGAAAAACAACGAAAGGAGGCATTGTATTTTTTAAGTTGAGAAGGAAGCATCTTCACCACCATTAAACCTGCATCATATTAAAGTAGGAATATAAGTTAGAATTTGGCATAAAGAGAAGGTATAAAGAAGATGTAAATAATGGATAATATATAGATCAAAATTAAAGAGTGAATGCTTTTTTATTAAGCACCAAAGAGAGCCAATGTCAAGGTGATAAGTGCATAAGAAAGTACAATTTTTTACAAAATCCATAGAAGTCAATAAGAAAAGGTTTGAGAGTAAAAATTTAAGAAGAAATATCATTTAAAATCTAGGTTTAAATCAAGTGTTAAAAGCTACCCAAAGTGACATCAAATTTAGAGCACTTCAGACATCAAACCAGGTAGAATCTTGGATGTCAAACCAACAACATGTAAGAGTGTTCAATCACTAAGAGAAGATAATCCAAAGTGCCATATAGTACAACAATTTATTCAAGGGCAAGGTAAATCATTTTTAGGTGAAGCCAAGCATTGAGAAGGTGAATCATTAAGGAATCCAAACATTAAGAAGTTGAATAGCTCAAGATACAACAAAGCAAAGAATTTTGCATGATGAAGAGTTGTTGAAAGAAATGTTACCACACTATGTGATAGGAGAATCATTGTAAGGATGAGGAGCACCAAATGAATACTTAACATCTTCTTAAGCATACCAAGAGTTTAAGTGACACTTTTCACATCACAAGAAGCAACACAAACCATCACCAAGGGTATTAGAGAACTAAAGCACCCTATGTAATATCCAGAATCTAAAGAGAAAAAGTGCCATTTGTTGAAGTGGAAGGAGAAGTTCCAACCATCTTTGGAGGAGTTTGAAACATCCTAGATCTTCATAAATGCATGGTAGTTTAAGTCCATTTGATACACTATCATCTAACATCAAGGCAATGTGTGACAAAGTGAAGACAAACACCATATGTGTGGTAGAGAGGAGATATTTCGAGGAGCAGTGCCTTTTTAGGGTAGGTCAAACATATTTGACTAAATATTTTGTGCCTCAAGTTGGGAGGTAAAGCAAGTTATTTAAAATTTGATTATTTACCCAAGTTAGGAGTTATAAGGTTGGGTAATATTATTATTTTTCTAAGGTTGAAGGAAAATTAATCTAGTTGCTTATAAGATTAATTTATTTATTGGAGAGATAAGGTATAAAAGTGCAATCTTAAACCTTAGAAACATTATTAATTATTTTTAGAACGTTTTTGAGAAGCCTTGAAATATTTTTGAATCCATTTCAAGTTTTGGAATTGAATTATTAAATTTTGTGAAGCATTTTTAATATTTGTAAATATTTTGAATTTTGGAGAAATAAGGTTTCCTACATCAAATTAGGAATACAAAATTTGCAAATATCCTTTTACTAAATTTCTAAATTTGGAGTTATAAGGAATTCAACACCAACATAGGATTGTGAAATTTAGAATTTAGAAACCATATTATTGAAATTTGGGAGATATAAGGAATATAACATAGAGTTTTTGGAAAGTTGGAAATTACATTGACATTAGTCTCTCATTCAAAATTAACGAGACATAAGGAATCCAACTTAATTTTTTTGAAAATAGAGAATTTTATCAAAATTAAAATTGCATCAAAATTGTCTTTAGCATTTCACTCATAATTAGGGATAAAAAATGGATTCAACTCAAAGGAGAACTTAGAAAGCTAAGTATTTTATCAAAGCTATCTTACATTCAAAATCCTAGGGAGCTATAAGGAATTCTACTTCAAAGGTTTAAAATATTACTTTAGAAGAACTATGGATGAAATTGTCAAGAATGCATTTAACAAAAATGATGAAGAACTATTTCATGAACTAAAGTTTTATTCACAAAACTTAATAGATACTTTTTATGGATACAAATATTTGCCTACTAGTTTAAAGGAAAGTTTTTCTTTGTTTCTCAAGGAAGCAAAAGAAGAGAATTTTATGACATTTATTGGTTATCTTCATGAAGTAATTTTCAAGACTTGGTGGAATGCTCAAAACATAGTTATGCTTTCTTCAGAAGAATGTTTGATGATATATCTATCATTGATTACTTTTGAATTATTTCAAGGAATGAAACAAAATAAATATAAACATACTAGAAATGAAGTAGTGAATTTTGGCCAATACTATTGTGATGATATACTAACTCACTACATTGAAGATATATCACTAGTAAAGGTGCAAGAACGAAGAAGGAAAAGAAACAAGAAAATAAGTCAGATCAAGAAAGGCAAAATGAAGACTAAACCTAAAGAAGATACTTATTTGAAGAGTCCAAGACAAAAATCAAAGTTGTATTATTGTGATGATTTGCTAACACAATGCTTAGAAGGTGGATCATCAAGTATATCCCAAATGAAGATACAAAAGTGAAGAAAGAAAAAGAAGAATAGGAGTCATATCAAAAAGGTGAAACAAGAACCATATAGTGCAAGTCCAAATATTGATCTTAAAGAGATAGAACTGAAGACAGAAGATGAAGACCATATTGAAGACTAAAGTCTTCAATAACTAAATAATGTAATATAGGGGTGTGTTGGAGTATATTACATTATTTGGTATATGCCAATGTACCACCTTGGGTACATATTTATATTAGGAGTGTGTCTTAGATTAGAGTGTGAGTAAATATTTTATGTAATGTAATAATGTGTAAGAAATGTAAAAGTGTCTTGTAATTAAGAGTGAAAGTACAATGAGTGTATATGTGCACATATGCCCATTATGTAATAATGCACATGTGTCCTTAGAGTAGGAAAGTGAAGAGTCTCAAGAAGAGTGAATTCCAAGAGTACTACATATGAAGAGTCACATCCCATTATATATGTGTCTATGTATGTGTAAGACACAATGTAGAGTGAGAGTGTGTAGAAGTATGGTGTATTTGAGATCTATTTATCAAGATACTATTTTCATAAGAATTTGTTAATGGAAAGTTGATGAGTTGTTGCAGAATTTATTTATGAATTTTATATGATTAGAATATTGATATTATCTTATAATTCATACAACAACTTTATTTTAGATCTTGTGATTATGTTGATTTAAGTATTAAGCATCAAAAGCTAACAATTTAAAGGGAAAAATTATCCTATATAATATTATTTAAATAAAAACTTAAGAGGAGAGGTAATCATCATCGTGAAAGAAAAATTCCATTGTAGATTCAAGGGTATTAGGGTGAAAAATACACTTCAAAACCTAGAAAGTAAATTGCTTCAAGAAATAAAAAGGGTGTCAATCCCTCCTAAGATCAATAAGGTCATAAGACTACAATAAAAACAAGGCCAATTGCAATAAGAAATAAAAGGGGTCATAAATTACCCCTAAAGAATTACCACTTTAAAAATCATTAAAGAAGCCATAGAAGCTCCTTAAAAGTTACAACAAGATTGAGGAAACCATTGAACCTTCACAATTAATTGTAATAAATTCTTCAAGTAATATTAAGAGCTCACCAAAGGTGAAGGATACAATTCCTTCCAAGCAACTACAAACACATTAGTTCAAGCATTAAAGGGTTATTGAAACCTTTACAAATTACAAGGAGTTTAGTAAAGGAAAATATAAGTCGCATAATATAAACAATTATCTCTTAAAGAGATAAAAAATTCCAAGAGAACATGATAAATTACAATAAAACCATAATTCAAGAGAATCTTAGCTTCATAAAATATAACCAAAAATTTAGTATAGTAGACATAAAGCATTTTTACAATAATTCACAAGGCAAAGAAATTTTTAGTGAAATAGGAGAGCAATAAGCTTGGAGATAAAAAAGTTTAAAAGTTACCCTTTTTTCAAATGAATTAAGAATAGAGAACATAAACAAAAGTCTAAAATAGGATAGGAGAATCCTGAATAAAATGATTACAAAATATGAAAAGAGTAGACTAAATATAGATTGTTTCAAGGCATTAATGTGAATGTTTCAATAAAAATGACTATTGATTGAATGAGAAGAGTGGATGATGTATCTACAAAGCATCCAAAGATAAATAATAAAAATTAGAAAATCATGAGATGCATGAAGAAACTAAATTCCAAGCTAGCGTAACATTCATATTTGAATGGAAAAGTGTGAATACTTTATGAGAATAAAATTGTCAAGTATTCAAGTGAAGCTCCCATGTTCCAATGGATCAAACCATTTTTAGAGCCTAAATAAATATATATAGAGAAAGTAGAGAATGATAAACATTGCAAAGAGCAAAAGGAAGGACATCAATTAATATTCTTTAAAGGATCTAACCAAACAACAAAAAATAAAAGTAAGATTGTTATGAGGACTATGAGTCCTATGTCAAAGGCTTAATATGTCACAACAAAAGTAAAGAATTATAGATAAGAATAGTAGAAAGCATATAAAAACCTAGGAATAAAATATCTTGAATGCATATAAAGATGCTCAATATCAGGTTTAAAAAATAAAGCAAATTAATTGGTGCCCAAAAATATTTGAAAAAAAAGTTGAATGAATTGGCACTTAATACCTAATAAAGAGTGGTCTAACAACATACTCTAGGTCACCATGTCACTCCTATTGTAGCTCACAATAAGTTAAAAAGAGAAGCAATTTTTCAAAACATTGTTTGGAATCAATTCTCATGAGTTGATTCAATGTTTGCATAAAATAAGCTAAAACCATTCGAACGTCACAAATTGAAAATCAATAACTTTTCTTGAGATTACCTAGAAGCATAAACCTCACAATTTTTTCTCAGCATGAATGTGAATAAGATACATGGATAATTGGAATAGGCTCCAAGGTTTCACATATATAATGGCCAATTTGAGAAATCAAAAGGGAGAAAAAGAATTGTCCCACATTGGTGGTGAAAAAGACAATTAGAAGGTATTAAATATTATCTCTCCCATTACATAATTGTAAGTAAAAAGAATGACTTATTTTGAAGAAATTACGAATATTCTAAAAATATTCTTTAAAATATTATAAGAAAGAAACTTCATCATAATTATGTTGCTCAGAGAGACATCAAATGTTTTGCGATTTGAAGCAACTCTCAAGACACTAGTATAAGCATGTATACACTTTTCAAAAATAATTTTTTGAGGCTGATTTAGTGAAAGAAGAATATTCAAATTGTAAAATTTTACAATGGCTAGTGGAGCATCAAAGTTCTTGTTGCAAAATTCTCAATTATTGAGGGGAAATAACTATTACCTAGAAAACCAAACTTAGAATATAACTTGAGTTTGAGGAAGTATGTCAAGTAGTAGATGGGTCAATTACCCATCCTAAAGAAGTAAATTAAGACCAAATAAATTTTGAAAAATAATACAAAAAGGCAAGAGTATTCATCATTTTTGGAGTAGTAGATGAAGTCCAAGCATACATTAGGTATTAAACCATGGCCAAATATGAATGGGAGAAGCTATAAAGGGTTTTTGAAGAAAATAATTATAATAAATTTCTATTCCTCTAGAGCCAACTCCATTTTTTAAATATGAAGAGTAGAGAAAAACTAGAATCATTCATGAGGAGAATTGCATAGTTATGAGCATTATTACAAGCAATAGAAAATAAAGTGTTTAATGAAACATTAGTTTCAATTTTTGAGATCTATCCCATAAAAGTATAATTTTTTTGTGATAAAATTAAATATTACTAAGCAAAACCCAAGCTTTGAAAAGTTGTTGAATCTACTTCAAAATGATGAGATATCATGTTCAAGATAAAAAGAAGAACAAGTAATTTTTAAAAGGAAGTAGTCATTCAAAAGAGGCATAAGGAAAAACAATTCTCATCACTAGTAGAAAAACCATAAATGAATTTAGATTTGAAGCATCAACAAAATAGAAAATAACGAGCATTAGCCACACATGCTCAACTCAATGATATCTAGTATATTTATTCTAGACAAACTAGACACATGACAGGATGAAAATATTGGTTTCAAATTCAAAAGTGTTCTAGAGATGCAAGAAATATTTCTCTTGGATATGAAATATCCTATGAAATAAAAGGAATATGTGATATAAAATTATGACTTGGATTATACAAATGCATAATAATATAAATCCTATATGTTACATAACTAACCAAAAATATACTCTCCAGCAATAAACTACTTGATCACAACTTAAAGGTCAAGTTTTATAAGCAACAAGGATCCAATGTACACATAATTTGTGATAAAAATAAGAAATCTAAGATTTTTGCATATGGAAAAGAAATAAAATATGTTTGAACTTCACACAATTCATCATGAAAACTTAGAATTAGTCATAAAATCCAATATATTTGCATCACTTTGGCACTGATGATATTGCCATCTAATTTATGGCCAACTTATTGCATAACTAAAATATATGGTCAAAGGTATTTCTTCTTTACAAAAGTCCACATAGATTTTTTATTGTTGCTTAGCTTGGAATAAACATTGAACCTTTTAAGACTACAAAATATAAGTCCAAGGCATCTCTTGATTTAATCCATAAAACTCTATATGGACCTATATCTCCAAGTTACAATGGGTCCAAATACTTTTAACTCTTTGTTGATGATCATACCCAAAAAATGTATATATTTTTTGAAGAACAAATATGAAACTATATTCTATTTTTAACAATTTAAGGCCTAGGTAAAAACCTCCACAAGAATAAAGAACTACATCTTTTGTTCATATTTATGGGGTGTATTTACCAACAATGAATTTTTAGCATTTTTGAAGCAATGTGGCATTCAACAATAGTTGATAGTTGCCTACTCACCACAACAAAACAAAATTACATAACACAAAAATAAAATAATAATGAAATTAGTATGAAGTATGTTGAAGGATTTACAACTTGGACATACTTTTGGTAAAAAGTAATACATATAGTAGTTTACTTAATCAATCGTGCCCTCATTACCTCACTTGAACATATCACTCCAAAAGAAGCATGGAGTGGACACAAAACATTAATATCTTATCTTTGAGTATTTTGTTGTATAAAAAATATGCACATTCCAAAAAATAAAATACATAAATTAAATGAATAAAATTAGAAATGCATCCTACTGGGCTATAATGATGAATCAAAATCCTACATATTATTTGGTCTAGCTTCAAAGAAATTATATCTTAGTGATGGTGTTATATTTGGTGAAGAAGAAAAATTACCATCATCAAAAGAATCTTCATCTAACTTGGCTCTAGTAATGATTGAAAGTGATGAAGAAGATACTATTGAAGAAATGTTTAGTGATATCAACGATGAAGTATATATATCTACTTCACCATAACACAAAGGAGAATACCTAAGTGGTACACTAGTAAATTGAAAGCATTTGGGATAGATGTAATACAAAACACTTCTTCTACAAGAACAAGGACATGAAGTATGATTCACAATGCACAAAATATGTCTCTAATGAGTATAGTTAACCTATATAGTATCGTAAGCCCTTTATATTCTACTTGGAAAAATGCCATGGATATTGAATATCAAGCACTATCAAAATTAAGACTTAAGATATTGTTGATCTTCCACTAAAGAAAAAAACTATTGGATGGAAATGGATTTTCAAATTCAAATACAAATTAGATAGTAGTATTGAAAAACATAAAGCATATCTTGTAGTAAAGGGTTAAATACAAAAGGAAAGCATAGATAATGTATAAAAATATCCCCTATAGCAAAACTAAAATTTATTAGAATTATTTTTGCGCTAGCTACACAATTTGGATAGAGAATTCATCAAAGAGACATGAAAAAAACCTTTCTCAATAGGAAATTAAAATAATTTTATATGATTGAATTATAAGGATTCATAATACTTGAATAAGAAACAAGGTATATAAATTGGTCAAATATCTATATGGCCTCAAACACGCTCCTTGAACATGGTAAATAAAGACAAATGAACATTTTGAAAAGCATTTTTTTTTAAATAAATATATATGATTCAAGTTTGTATCACAAAGAATAATGGGGTAATTATATTCATCAACGTCTATATAGATAATTTTGTCATCACAAGAAAGTTTGAAATAATGATTCTAGCTACAAAGAAATATTTGAATAAATATTTTGACATGAAAAATCTCAAGTTATTACACCACTACCTAAGACTAGAGGTAAAGTAGTACCATCATCACATATTTATTTCATAAAGCAAATGTTCCAATATTATCCTTGATAAGTATCACATGGAAGATTGCAAGGCTATAACATTTTTTTATTTCTCTCCTCCAGTGAATACAATGCTCTATCAATAATTAGTTGGGATTCTCATCTACCTAACTTACACAAGACTATATATATCAGTTTTACAGTGAGTTATCTCTCATGTTTCATGTAGGAACCAAAGATGATATATTGGAAAGTAGTAAAAAGAGTTATAATATATATACAAGGCACTACTAAGTATGGTTTGGAATTCAAGAGGAGTTATTGATTCCTCATAATATGTTATATAGTTGTAGATTACGTCGGTTGCATTGATGACCGAAACTCTTCCTTTGGCTATGTATTTTTTCTAGGGTCTACACCTATATCATGGGGAAGTAAAAAACAATAAATAGTTGCTCGATATTCTACTAAATTAGAATATCATGCAATAGGAGGATCTATATTTGAAGCAAATATGATCAATACATATGTTGACAAATATGTGAGTGCCACAAGATAAACCTACAATCATGCACTGTGACAACCAACAAGTACTAAAACATATTTGTAATCTAGTATTCCATAAAAGTACCAAGAACATTGACATGGAGTGCCACTTCATCCATGAACATGTTAAATAGTAAAACATCTAGTTTAAATTCTAACCTACCCAATTGAAACATGCAGACACCTTCACCAAACTACTTAGATGTGTTAAATTTAAATAATTTAAAAATTTCCTCTCCAATATAATGATGTAATAAGGGGGAAAATGTCAAGAGTTATTAAATCATGTATAATTTGAATATAATTTGAGTAACAACTCAATACATGGTTTTTAAGACTCACTAAGGGACAAGGGTAGTTGTAGGTTGTTATATCATATTTGGAAAACCATTGTATCTAAATAACATTTCACTTTATTAATACAATCATAAAAGTATTGAGTTCTTATAGTCATGCATAGCAAGATATGTAAGTTCCACCTCCCCAAAACTAGAAAAACCCACAAATAGGTATAAATTATCCTCCACCATAATGGAATATTTGATTTCCTCCAAACTAGTAACTGGTCTACTACCTCAATACCCTCCACCTTATTATCCTTCATAATTTTACTCTCCATACTCTCCTTACCTACCTCATGGCTATGTAGTATAACCCCTCTTCAATATTAATATGTTAAATCTCCTTCTCAACAACATAATCTAAGAGAATCTCCTAGGCCATAAAATCATCTTCTCAATTAGACCTATCAAGAACCATTAAATTTGATGACCTATTCACCCATTCTCCTAGAAACTATGAAAATATTACGTACCTTAGATGTTAACGGTAATAATATAGCACTAGAACATATCAATAAATTATCAATGTTAAAATCAATTCATTGCGTCCATAAGGAGGACATAATACTACACTTGGTAATATAATGTCTTCATAATAAGGCTTCTTTATGGTATAGGGGATTACCATATAATTCAGTTACAAGTTGGGCATCAATAATGGAACCATGCATGTATATATTTGGTAGCATTGGAAATGGTTATTTAGTTTTATTCAATTATATGTAATGCAAAGAAATATTCAAGAAAATATACTTGATTTTAATACCAGATTCTTGAGGACCTTGAATTTTATTCCACAAAATGTTAGGCCAAATTAAGAATAGGTATTACCCTACTACATCAAATATTTATAATTTCACTTCAATTTAATGATTTGTAATGCTAACCATTATACACTATCTATAAATTTCAAAGAAATAACTAGAGGAGAGGATGTTCTCATTCAAGTAGGGAAAATACCCCCTACTCCACCAACAACCTATCCATCCCAAATTATAAACAAATATGCCAAAACTCATTTCTAAACCCAATATGTCACCTCTTCCTAATTCCCAACCAAATAATTTTATTCATCCTTATACATCACCATACATAATTACTCATACTATCCAAAACACATCATCCATTGTAGTATTTCAATCATAACTTCTATCCCTTCCTACTCTATCCAACTCAAGAAATAAGTCCAACATCAATTTTTTGATGAGCAAACTATTAGAGGTGATCAAAATATTGGTATATTATAATAATTCTACAAAGCAATATTGACAATAATCATAAAATTTGCAACCCCAAAAAGTATATATATCACAAAACATTAGGTGCCTTAATAAGATGTTAATCAAGGAGCTACTAAAACTCATAATCACATGGTTAACACCAACACAAAGGTATATCAATCATGGTTTCTTACTTATGATAAAAGGCATGGTCCCATATAATGCATTAGATCTATCATACATTCCCACACTATTCGGTGTAATTAGCAATGTTAGGATCGATAGGACACCATCATAGGCCAAATGGGTACTACAATAAATCTAACCATGTACATATAACCCCAAGTTATTAATTAGCGTTTGTCTTACCTAATCCCATTAATATGATCCTAGAAAAATTTAGAACTATGTAAAAATATGAGGAATTTATATTTGAATATGATGCTATATGCACTAATCGACAAGGGATTGAGACTAGGGGTAAGAGAAAGGATTTTGAAGAACAACCAATTAAGAAAGAAGCTACAACTAGGAAAGGTACAATAATCCTTAGAAGAGGGAGGCCACCTTTACACTTAAAAGATAAAGAATCTATCATGATACAACAAGAGAAATAAAAGGAGAAAGATAACACAAAAAAAGAAGCCATGGGTACACCTTTGAAGGGAAAGGGAGAGACACAAAGTGATAAATATAGGAGGACTGATAAAGGGAAAGAACCTATAATAGATAAATAAAATAAATAACTAATAAATCCATAAAATATGATGGCAATAAATAAAGGGATTAGTTTTAGGAGGAAATTCAAGTAAAATACCCCTTTAACAAGTGAAGGACAAGCTACGACCATAAAAAAATGTAAAAAAAATCATGACATGAAGGGATCCTCTATAATGTTTAAATTTAACATCATAGAGGTAATGAAAAGAACACCACCTAGGGTTATCATGCTAGAAGCATTAGTCCTACTAGGAGAATGGGAATTACTCTAGAAAACCTTGAAAGAATAAGAATAAAGTTATGCTAGGGGTAAGAAGCCAGAATCCACTTATATTAATATAGTAGCTAAGTTGAATTTGATGGTAAAACATCTAGCAGATATTCAAATTGGATGCATTCTATATTTGGAATTCACCTAAACCAAAAAATTAAAGATATCCCAAGCTACAAGCTTACTACAATGGTAAGGGCTTTAGCCTCTCTTTGAGAGGTCCAATTTTCAAACCCCACTCAGTATGAGGGGACCATGATCCCTCATAAAAACATGTGTAAACTCATTGAAAAAAATTAAAGCTATCCCTATTATATGTGACATTGAATATTGAAAATTATGCTCAAAATTTGTATAGTTGATTCAAGTGTAGTAATCATAGTTATTACCAAAGATATTTGCAAGGAAATAAGTCTTACTTACACTAATATGGTAAGACACCCAATCCAAGTTATGGATTTTTAAGCCTTATACTAGCATAAAATATCACAGGTTATATCACACACGTCCCAAATATGAAATAGCCATAATATAATAACAACAAGGTCAAAATGATAATAAACTAAGTAGAATAATATGAACAAATTAATATGTATATCAAGGCTTATAATAAATCAAAGAACAATCAATAATATGTTGAAATATGAATGTAAATATCATGAATCATTCATGTATTATGCATGAAGAACAACTAACAATATTAATTAATCAAAATGTGTACAAGCTTTATTACTCCTTTTTCTCTTATAAATGTATAGGATAATAATGATCTTGATGCTTGTGATACTTTTTATGGAAAATTATCTCCATAATATAGCCATAGTGATATGACTCTTCAAATACTACACTCTTGCTCTCCATATGCCAAGTCTCATGACTCTTTGCTTATCTACTTGTCACTTGCATACTTAATGAACACTTGACATTATAACATATGCACACCTATGCATGCCTCTTACACTTCTATTTGCACTCTCTAATCTAGGACACTTATGCACATATTTATATTATATAGATTCACTCTTACATATAAGACACTTGTGCACATAGACTCAAATTACACTTACATTCTAACTCACATGACACTTGTGCATTTCCTGCACATTCACACTTACATAAAAGGGAAATATAAATCACGGAATGTTTATGTCCAATTTAAAATAGAACACCATTGATGGTAGAAGGGGAGATGGTGAGGGAAGAAAGTAGAGAGGGGAGGGCTCTGGTCCCTCCCCTACTCCCCCTCCCATGGCTCCTGGTTCCTGCCCAGTCCCTGGCTCAACCCAGGTCATCCCTCCCGAGGAGTGGTTGTTTGCGATGATCTCCTGGGGGGAGATCCTTCTCCACTATCTCGTGCCCCTCCCGGCCGGCTAGGGTTTCCTTGGTTGTTTTTTGGACTGGTGCTTCCCAGGGATCCCTGTTTGGTTGGGGATCCCTTCCCTTTTTCCCTCAGGCTTCCCCTTGGGGTTTTTTTGCAGGTTATTCGCATGGATCTGGTCCCCTACGTTTCTCGGTGCGGTGGAGGTGACGATTTAGGGTTTGGACAGCTTCCCCCTTTTTCTTGTGAATCCTCGGCGGGCTCTGTGCTTGGACGGGATTCTTGGTCCCTCGACGGGCTCTGTGCTTGGACGGGATTCTTGGTCCCTGCTGCTGGGATCCTCTTTTGTTTTCCCGAGGTGGGTTCCTTGTGGTGCAACTCTCTGGTCACTTCTTGATGGGCTGGATCCTCTTTGTGCTGGCTGTCGGCTTCCTGCAGGATGGCTCTCGCTGAACTGAATGTTTTACCGGTGGGCGGGATGGTTTCTCCACAAGGCGGGATCCGCCAAATCCGTCGGTTTTCCTACGAGGCGGGATCCTTTATTTTCTGTTGGTTTCCTGGATGGCGAGATTTCCCTGTTGCTTCCCGCTAGGTGGTACTGTTTGTGGTGGTTTTGACTGCTTCCCGCGAGGCGGGATTTTATTGTAACGGTTTTTCTGTGCTTCCTGCTGGGTGGGATATTCTCGATGGTGGTTTTTGGCTACTCCTCGCTGGGCGGGATCTCCAAAACTACTTTCTTTCTTATTTGTTTGTTTCCCGCTAAGAGGGATTGTTTCATGCTTACTATTACCGCTGGGCAGGATTTCTGTTTTAGTGTTCAGTTTCAAGGGATTGATGCCCTATGCCCATTGCTTATGTAATCAGGTTTTGGGATCCTTGTTAAAACCCGCTATAAATACAAACACTTATAACTATAAAAAAAAAGGGAAATATAAATCACACTCTAAATTATGACTCAAACCTAATATTATATTTACAAATGTACCATGAAGGTACCATAGGGGTATTTTTTTTTAATTTACATGGTGGAATTGGTAGCCGCAACAAATTTGGGTAGGCTATCTAGATTTTATGGTCACTATAGTATTTTGTGTTGTTCGTCCTAGAATTTGCCACATAGATCTTCTTGCAGTCCACCTCTATAACCACCATGCCACAATAATTTAAAACCTTTTACGCTATTGAAAGCACCAGGAAAGGGACAAGTATTTAGTTTGACAAGGCTCGATATTTGAACCTTGGACCTTCGTCCCCATTACGAGGTTTGGTCGAAATAATTTGTCTACACCTCGGACCTACCATGGGGTATATTAGCATGTAGAAAATAATGTAATATACTCCAACATCCCCCTGTGTTACATTATTTGGTTATTTAAGACTTTATTCTTCAATCATGATCTTCATATTTATCTTTAGTCTTCAAGTGATCTTACATTGTTGACAAACCTTTGCTTCTCTTGAATTTGCCTCATCATCATGAACCTTGGGTTCATAGAAAAAAATTGGACTATGTTGGATCTAATTCCCTGTATGTCATCTTTCTGTACACTCAAGTAATTTATCATTATCTTCATCTTGAGATAGACATTCAATAATTTCTTAAGAAATACCAATTGAATTTAAGGCATATATTCCATTTTTTTGAACTTGTAGTTCCTATTATGTTTTGATTCTTGATGATGGATTTATTATGTCCCTTTATATATTTGAATTCAGTTGATTTTAATTTTTCAACCAATTGAGTAGCTAAAATAATATTGATCGATAATATTGGAACATATAACACATTCTCTAGCACAAAATCCAAAAATGACATGCTACGTATTGCTTAGTCGGTTCCATGAACTAAATATCTCTTATCATCTACAATATTTAGAGTGAAATTATTCTTGAATTTTAAATATTCAAACCAATGTAAGTCACTAGTCATATGATGACTAGCTCTTGAGTCTATATACCAAATATCATTTTCTGTTTGACCCCTTTTATTAGACTCACATGATATTATCTTACATATTTGATAAGAGTTTTGTAAAATTCTTCTATGATCTTACCCATTAATTCAATATATTGCCTTTGATATAGATTTTTTTTGAATTTTTCCTTTCATAAAGTAAGGTTTTGTATTTTGAAAATGTCTCTTATGTTGAAAAGTTCCTCTTGGCCACTTGTCCATTTTTATCTTCAAGTTAAAGAAACTTATATCTCCTAGATTCAATCAAATAAATTTGATTCCTTTGAATTTGACAACCTTATAACTCCTAGGTTTAAATAATTCAAATTCACTAATTAATTCCTATGGAGTAGTAAACCTTATAACTCCCTAGTCTAGAAAAAATAATATGAAATTTGTAATTTTCTTTTTCCTAATATTTTGATGTTGAAAACCTTTTACCTCCCAAAAATTCAAAACTTTTCCATTTTTTTAAATTTTCTCAAAAATAAAACTTCAAATTAAATAATTCTTCAAAATTTAAAAAAACTTATACAAAAATTTCAATAAAATAAACTAGTTGAATTCCTTATCACTTCAAACTTACAAAACTTTATATAACTTATCACTCCAAACTTATAAAATTCAAAAAACTTAAATACTTTAAAAATAACTTTATCTAACCCTTATAACTCCTAAGTCAAAATTAAATTTCAAACCTTAGCTAAACCTTATAACTCCAAAAACCCTAAATATTAAACTAACCTTATAAATTCTCTATTTGAATTTGCTTTGACTCATCCAATGCTTGTCTCTTTCGCTATTCAACTGCTCCTCTACTCTATTGCTCATGTGAACCCTATTCATAAACACCAATTGCTTACAACAGGGGTGTTTGCATGTAGTAATGCTAAAAAATGTTTCACTTCCCTTTAAAATGTAACACTCAAGGTGTTACATTTGGTGAATCACATTTCCTCTAAAATGTAACACTCAGAGCATTATGTATGGTGAATCACATTTCTATTGTTATTTGGCTCTAATCACCTCCTTGCTATTGTTAACTATCATAATAAGTAAATGCTTCTCCTTCCTTGCTTGTTTGTTGACTTTGTCTTTCTTGATAGCTCACAATTTTGACTTCCAAGATCTTCAAATTCTATGTTACAGGTTTGCTTTGACTTATCCTCTTCATTAGCACATTATAATGGCTTCTTAACATATATGGGTTTTGCTATATCCATTTCCAATGCAAGCTTGTACTAACTTTGATCTTATATTTGTAGGTTCATCCTTTAAAGACTGTGACTACACTCTTGAAGCTATAATTTTTTGTAATACTTATGCTATTCTTCCGATTCACTATTATAGATGAATACTTCACTGTATGTTAATCTCTATGAAGCTTTTGTGATATCTTTGCTATTCTTCTATGGTACCTTTGCCTTTACTATTCTTCTATGGTGCCTTTGCCTTTACTATTCTTTATAATACCTTAGCTATTATTCATGATGTATTTTCTATTCACTATGACATATTTGTGATTTTATGACATATTTGAACCATAAGCTTGATCAGACCACCTCTTTATACTTTGAATACTTTAATATTTTATTTTTCTCTTATTCTATATATCTGAATTTCACTTTCAATTTTTTTTTAGATTGCATTTTCCTCTATAATGTATTCATACGCTTTGTTCAAAATAACTCTTTCTTTAGTCTTGATACAAAATAGCTTTATGATTCTTATATTTAATAGTTTCTATAAAATATATCCTTCTGTAAATAATATCTTTTCTTCAATGTTGGCTTCTTGGGCCAATGTCAAGGTCAATATAACCTGAAACTTCTTGTGTTAAAGTCAATATCATTATGATCTAAATGTTATTAATATGTCAAGGTCAATATATTTGTGACCTTATATCTTATTAATATGTCAAAGTCAATATATTTGTGACCTGAATCTTCTTAATATGTCAAGATCAATATCTCTATGACCTAAAATTTTCTTAATACCTTGCAACTCTTCAACCAATGTAAATTCTAATCCAATGCTTGAAGCTATATAAAGTAAGCTATGTGCTTATTTATCTTTCTTCAAGACTAATATATTAGAGATTGATATATCTATATTCTTTTCTTTTTTTTGCTTTCTTCTATCTATCTTTGTAATCTTTGAACACTTCTCAATCCGCTACAACTTTTAATTTTGATCCTCTTTCTTTGTTATTTCTATGTTGATTTCTGATGCTATCTTATCTTATCTACTTTCTTATCTCTACAGAAGCTAAAACTCTTCTCTATATGATATAGGAAGCTTATCAAATTTTTTTGCTTTATCTTCTATCCCTAAAATTCTAAAAACTTAAATCTTGAAACTTTAGTATACTTTTATTCCAATATATTGTCAAGGTGACTTTGAATATCCCTGAATCTTTAATTTTTTTCTATGTTGGCTATAATCAATGTCAAGGGATATCTATGTCCCCGAATCTTAAACTTTATTTTGAGTTGGCTATAATCAATATCAAGGGATATCTATGTCCTTAAATCTTTAAATTTCTATAATATAGCTAAATCATGGTCTTCATTGGTTATTCTTCATTCATGGAAAGACTAGCTTTTCTACTCAATATGACCTTTAAAAATGAAATTCGAGTCTCACTACATTCAAAGTGGATAGAATCTTAATAAAATTTATCAAAATAGATAAAATCAATTAATAATGGTGACTAAAATGAATTCTATCAATATAGATAGAGTATGGTGGTAGCTTTGATACAACTTATGACTTTTTAAGACTTATACTACCATAAAATATCATAAATTATATCACACAGGTCCCAAATATGAAATAGCTATAATATAATAATAACAAGGTCAAGATCATCAACAATAATATTATTATTTTTTCCATCCTTGTAAATCCCCAGAGTGATGGAAGGAGGAAGCAACAGGAGGATGAACAGAATCGACAGCCTCGACCAGGTAGTCGTGATAGGTAAGGACCCCAAGCCAGGTAAGGATGCGGAGGATAAGCAGGCCTCGGTCCCTGTTGACAATCCTAGGGGATCGGATCCCCCTATCAAATATCCCGACAAAGGGACCCAACCAGGACTTGAGGGCCCCAAGAAAGGTTGGTCCTTTGCTCAAACCCTTAAAGGTTCAAAGAAGGGGTTTTTTGATTCTCTCCCTCCCCTCATCCCAGATAACAACAAAATTAGGGTTCTTAGGACCACCATGGAAGAGTTGCTTTCTCTGGAAACATTTTCTTTGGTTGAAAAGTTCCTGGGTGGAAGGCTTGACATAGAAACCATAAGGGCGTGGGCTTTTTCCAAATGGTGGCTAGTAGGTAGCTTAGAGATTGTTGCCCTAACCAGGGGGTTTTTCCAGATCTAGCTTTGCAACAAGGAGGATGCCAATCACATCCTGATAGGAGGTCCCTGGTTCCTCGACAGAAGGATCCTCTTCCTCCATCCTTTGGGGGAGGATTTTAATCTGGAGATCTAGAGCATCAAAACAACCCCCATTTGGGTGAGGCTTCCTAATATTCCTTCTCAGTTTTTCCATGAATACTTCTTAAAAGACATAGCCAAGACCATTGGTGACCTGGTTATCATCGACCACCCTACTCTAGCAAGATCTCGAATGACTTATGCATGGTTGTGTGTGACTGCGAACCTGGAGACTGAGCTCCCAACCTTCATTGATATAGAATATGAGGGTTATTCCAGAAGGTAGCCCATTGAATATGATAACAGACCTGCCTTACGTGTTGAATGCAATATGCAAGGTCATCTGAGGAACCAGTGCCCAGATTTCACTGCTACAAAGGATGCACCAAAAAGACCTGACCCTAGAGGTCCCAATAGAAGAAGGCCAAGCATTCAGGCTCAGCCTTGGATGCCTCTGAAAGTGCCTGTTAAGGCCAATCACCAATAGAGTCTGCATGAATATCCTACCCCTTGGTTAGGAAAAGGAAAGCAAAATATGGGATCCAATAAAGCTACGCAGGTAAGTCCCTCCCTTGTCGATCCTAATTTTTTTGAGTTACTTGTGGAAGCTGAGGTTGAGCCCGCCAACCCTATGAACGAAGGCCTTCTTGAAGAACTTCCTCTAACCATTGAATCCCCCTCAAAACCCTAAGCCCTAAGTAGGCCTGTTTCATGCCCCCCTAACTTCCCTTACGACATGCCTCAAGACTCAGATGATTCCAGTAATAACTCAGATGAGGAAGCCTCTGAGGCAGTACCTGTTGATGTAGGCAAAGGAAATTTTGGCCCTGTCCAAATGCAACACATTCCCCTAAGTTTAGTTTGAAGCAAACCCATAACTCAGCTAACACCATCGACTTTGGAACTGGGAAGAAAAGGGGAAGAATCCTAGATGCAGAACACTACATAATGAGAATTGAGAATGAAATTATGAGTGGAAAGCAGAGCACACTAGTGCCTCAAAGCATGTCCCTCTTCAAGGACAACAAGACTAGCAAACCCCCTCCGCCTCAAGGAAGAGGGAGAGGTAGGAACCAAAAACAATCCAAATGAAGGTCCTCTCCTAGAATGTGAGAGGCCTCAATGGCATTCCAAAACAAAGAGTGGTCAAGGCCCTAAGGAAAGAAACTTGACCCACAATTTTGTTACTCCAAGAAACTAAAATAGATGAAGTTTGGTCTAGAATATTAGCTAATAAAATGGCTTTTAAGGAAGCTCGAGGGGTGTCTAGAGGCCTTATGACTCTTTGGGACCCAAAAGAAGTTGAAGGCAATGTCATCCAGGTTGATGCCCATGTTCTCAGCATCCTCTTCCACGATAGTCACAATAGTAAGCCTTGGATATTGTCCAACGTCTATGTGCCTATCACTTTGCAAGGACGTGCCAGCCTTTGGGAGCACTTGGGTCACCTCAACAAGGCTTTCTAGGATGTTTTGTGGGTGGTGGCTAGTGACTTCAACACCCCCATTTTCCCTTCTAATAAGCATGGTGGTGTAGGGTTGCCGACCAGAAGCATGGCAAACTTCATTGAATTTGTGAAAATGAGTGATTTGATGGATGTAAAGCTAAAAGATGCCAAATTCATGTGGAGAAATAGGAGGCTAGGGTCCCAGCTCATCCAAAAGATGTTGGATAGGTTCCTTCTATCCAAGGAAGCAATCACAAGCTTTGGAGAGGCATCCCTACACTCCCTCACCATGATTGGGTCTGACCATAACCCCATCCTGCTAGAAGTCCCTATGGAATCCAGATGTAAGCACCCTTTTTGCTTCGAAGCAATGTGGACCAAGCATCCAAGTTTGAAAGAAAGCATCAACCTTTAGTTGCAGCAACCAATTCAAGGCAACTCTTCCTACAAACTTTCCCAAAAACTAAAAATCGTTAAAGAAAAGCTTAAAATATGGAACAAAGAAGTATTTGGGAATATCTTTGCTAGGAAGAAGGTAGTGTGCGAACACTTAAAATACATTGAGAATAGAATCCAAAATGGAGCTCTGGATGATGAAATCAGGACCGAGGAAATAAGGCTCCTATCAGAATATTACAACATTTTGGCTTCTGAGGAAACCTATTGGAGGCAGAATTCTCAAGCCCTCTAGCTCAGATACGGGGACACCAACTCTAAGTTCTTCCATGTTACCATGCTCAGGAACAGGAGCAAAAACTAAATCAAAGATTTGATTAAAGCTGATGGCTCTATCATCCAAGATGACCAAGACATCAAGGATGAAGTTGTATCCCATTTCAGCTCCCTTCTTGGTGACAAAGGCATCTACCAGGAAGCTTCCCATGACACTTTACTTCAATTCATCCCCCCAAGCATTGATAACACCACCAACCTTAAGATCACGGCCACTTTATCTTATTAGGAAATCAAGGATGCCCTCTTCTCCATGAATCCTGATAAGGGACCAGGTCCTGATGGGTTCCCCCCTATGTTTTTCCAGACCTATTGGGACACAGTAGGAAAGGAAGTCTGTTCTACCATTCGAGAGTTACAAGCCTTAAAACACATTCTATGAAGCTACAACTTGACCTTCCTAGCTCTGATACTGAAAGGACTAGCCCCAAAGTCCATGAGCAACTTTAGACCCATTAGCCTTTGCAATGTGTTATACAAAGTCCTCACAAAAACCATTGGCAATCGCATGAATAACATGCTGCCTCAAATCATAGACCCCTATCAAGGGAGCACTATCCAGGGAAGATCAATTTTATATGGCTTAATCACAGTCCATGAAGCCCTCCACACTCCATACCAAATAAAAAAGGCTACGTTTGCCCTCAAACTCAATATGAACAAAGCTTATGACCGCATCAACTGGGACTTCATGAATGCCATCTTGCTCAAGTTTTGCTTTCATCTGAACTAGATCAGACTAATCAATAGTTGCATTCACTCACCTTAGTTCTCTGTTCTAGTCAATGGATCGTCTGCAAGATACTTCCAAAGCCACAGAGGACTCATACAAGGGGATCCCATCAGTCCTATGCTTTTTATCCTAGTTTTTGAAGCCTTAGGTAGAATGGTATCTACTGCTCATGAGGCAAGGCTAATTTTTGGCATCAAGCAATGTCCCTCACAAATTCCATCATGCATCAGCAATTTGTGGATGATACACTGATGATGTCCATCACCTGGGTGACAGAAGCCAAAAATATCAAATGAATCCTGAAGATTTATGAGGATGTGGTAGGTCAGAAGGTCAATTTCAACAAGAGCAAATATTACTTCCTTAACACCTCGCTCCTACGACAGACCCGAATCGCCAAAATTTTTGGTTGCTCCATCGCCTCTCTCCCCACTTCTTACCTGGGCCTACCTTTGTTAACCGGTGCCCCTTCAAAGCTTATGTGGAACTAGAAAGGATCCAAAGGAAGATCGCTGGGTGGAAAGGCCATCTGCTCTCCTAGGTAGGTAAGGCTACTTTAACCATGGCTTCCCTCCAAAGCATCCCAGTTTACTTTTTATCAGTTTTCAAAGCCCCAGCCAAATTTTATCACTTGATCGAGCAACACCAAAAGAACTTTCTTTGGTCTAGTTTCGAAAGCAAGTAGAGATTTCACCTGGTGGGCTGGGACAAGGTTTTCTTAGCTAAGGAGAATGGAGGTCTTGGGCTGAGGAAAGTCTCCCACCTTAAATCAGCCCTTCTAGCTAAGCAAGCCTGGCGGTTGATCTCCGACAAAGGTCATGAGTGGCCAATGATTGTTAAGTGTAAGTACCTTCAAGGCACCAAATTCCTAAGCACCACCATCCCTTCACATGGATCTACCTTTTGGAAAGCCATTCTAACCACTAGAGATGTCCTCCGTAAAGGAATGAGATGGATTCTAGGTAATGGTCGCAAGATCAATTTCTGGGAAGATAGATGGGCAAGAGATGAACCTCTTTCTTGTGACCCTACCCTGGCCCAGTTAAAAGGCTATACCAACTTGACTTTTGGTCCCAAGATCGCTGAATTTCTCTAGATTGACAGGGGAAGACCCAGTTGGAAGACCATGGTTTTCCAAGGATTTGAAGCAAAAATTAACAAACTCAACCACATTTTTTCCTTGCAGTTTATCCGGTCCCTGGCTAGAGATGATCAGCTTCGATGGTCAGCAATGGACAGTGGCAAGTTTTTAGTCAAATCAGCCTATACCATAGCTCTCCACCCTGACACTCCCAGATTCCAAACTCACTTAGTCTAGATTAAGAGACTCATTCCTAAAGTATCCTTGTTTTATTGGTTAGTTTTCCAAGGGAAAATTCTAACCATCGATAATATGATAAAAAAGGGCTAACCATTCCCAACAGATGTTTTTTGTACAGGGCAGGCTGGGAGTCCATTCATCACCTTTTCATTGAGTGTCCCTTTGCCACCTCAATTCTCAGCGATCTCTTTCAAGCATTCAACATTGCTTGGGTGAGTCCCACCTCTATCACTGAATTCTCCCAGCAATGGCCTATGCCCTTGGCTATCTCCAAGTTGAGTTTCATGTGGAAGATCATTCTGCATCATTTTATTTAGTAAGTTTGTCTTGAGAGGAATTCCAAGATCTTCAATGAGTCTTCCCATGAGCCAAGATCCATCACCAGCAAGATCCTAGCTTTCTCTAGAGAAAACACCTTGATTAGTCCAGAGGAGGCCCGACCTAATTCCAATTTTGAGAGGTTTCTAGCTCAATCCTTGAGTCTTCCCCTTTAGAATGGCTTCCACAAAAGGAATACCAGGCATGAGGTTAGGTGGTTACCCCCCATGATGAGCACCTCAATCTAAACTTTTATGGTGTCGCTAAAAACAATCTAGGCATATCTGGAGTAGGAGGGATCATCCGGGATCATAGAGGCCACCTAATTATAGCCTTTGCAAAGCCCCTAGGATCCACAACCAACAATGTCATGGAGGCTAGGTCTGTGTGTCGTGGTTTGGATCTTTTCAAAGACATCCACAAGCATTTCATCATGGAAGGAGATTCCTAGATCATCATCGACCTCCTAAATAATGAAAATGATCCTCCATGGAATATTGAACCCTACATCAGGGAATCGAGGGTCCTCTTGAGTGATAAAATTGACAGTGTGGTCCACCACATTTATCGAGAAGCCAACAAGGCGGTAGATAGGCTTGCTAATATTGGTGTTAATGTTGTTAACTTAATCATGTGGACACACGATGTCTCAGCTGACATGGAGAAAATCATCCAAAATGACCATTGATGTGGTGTCTGAGGTGGATCATGTGCAGAGGTAGGTGGCAGACAGCCAATGACTTGTCTTGCTCCATGTGGGGGCAGAGGCATCGTTTCCAAAACAACCTTTCCAATAGGGTAGTTAGTCCAGGGATTTCCAAAGCATGGAATGAGTGCCAGTATCTCGAGAATATGGTGGTTAGGGTATTTAAGGATTTCTTGTCCCATGAGGGCATATTTCATGGCTCCAAGAGCACCTCGTACAGGGGGAAGTCATGGGAGGGCCTTCTGACACTCGATAGGCATGCATGTCTTCATGGGTATCCAACAAGCTCAAAAAACATCCCATGCTTCACCCATATCAAGGGCGATGATATTTTCAACCACCAAGGGGCAGTTGGCACGCAACATGACCTCCAGGTGGCAGTGAGGAGGTGGCCCTATCTTCTTTTAGGAACCCTTCCTATTTATGTGCCAATCCTCAAGCAGTTCTTTCATGCACCCAGCCACCACCTGTTTCCTATCTGCAAAAGCGAGATTACATCATTTGGGTTTTCTCCTAAGTGTTGTAACTGTGATAGAAACATGATGTATATCGAGCCTAGCAGTGTAGTCATGGAGCCAACCACTCAGGCCATCCTCATGGAAAGGAGATTCACCCAATTCTTTGACATGTTCTCTAGGGCTGATGATGGTGTCACTACTGCTGTGATGGAAACATGGGACAAGGGCAGAGTGGTGATCAACAGAAGGGAATTCACCATAAAAATCAACCTGCTAGCCACAATCACTGGCCAGACCACTCATGGCTGCTCGATCCATAGACAGAAGCACAACTGGGAGGTGGAATTGCGAGAATTCAAAGATAATTTGAATATCTTTAAGGAAGCAAAAAATGGGTTGACAAGGGTCGACCTCCCGACCCCTTGGAATTCGGTTATGAAGAATATCATGGAATTTGTCATTACCGAGGACCCTGGAAAGGTCCTCTTGAGCTTCCACTATGATTTTATCAACTTCTTCTATGATATCAACCCCATCATTATCCTCCAGTTTCTCCTGAATTCAATGAACTACACCATTAATGCATGCCAAAAAAATAAAGGTACGACCATGCCCCTCCACCAAGGCCTTTTCAAGGTTATCTTTAAATTTTTCCTGGCCACTTCACCTCAGCCTAAGATTCCTGTCGAACCTCCGACTGAAACCCCCATTGCTAAGAGTTCTCGACCCAAGGACTTACCCAAGCCCTATTCTAGATCCCCAAAAAAGAAACACAAGCTAGAGGTGTCCATCAGAGCCGACACTGCAAGGAAGAAGCTCAAAATTGAGGAGTTGGGATGCTTGAAGAGGTTCTCAGTCAGGCTGAAGAATAAACAGGGACAGACAACAGTGACTCCAGTATTTTTCAACTTCGAGGAGGAAAGCACTAACCCCAACATCATGGTCCTCAAGCATTTCATCTTGACCACTCTGGCAACTTCCCTCTGCTAGACGCAGGAAATTCTAGATGCTCTTACCAGATTTTTCTTCAGTGAGGGCTATCAGAGTAACAAGCATCCTAAGGCCACCCCTGAGACTGAGGACCAAGAGGACGACAAGTACGATGAACAGAATGAGGAGGAAGACTAGGAATATTAAGTCGAGGACCCTACTACTCCTTTTTGGCTTCGGCTTGGCTTGAATGTTTTCTAGTTTTGTCCTAGCTTTACTGGTTGCTATAACTTCCTTTCCATGGGTCTTTACATTTTTGTGTCGTTGGTCTATTTACATGATCGTTGTGTAGTCATTCTAAGGTTTATGGTGGTCTTCCTAACACTGTTTCAGGCTCACCTTTGTAGAGGACCGATTTTCCTCAGTTTTTTTTTGTTCTGCCTGCACAACATTTTGCTGCTATTGTTCCAAGGTTTTGGGTCAACCTGAAAAACCTGTTTGATGAATATAATTTACTTATCAAAAAAAAAATAACAAGGTCAAGATGATAATAAATGAGTAGAATAATATGAGCAGATTAATATGTATATCAAGTCTTATAATAAATCAAATAACATTCAATAATATGCTAAAATATGAATGCAAATAGTGTGAATCATTCATGTGCTATGCATGAAGAACAACTAATAATATTAATTGCTCAACATGTATACAAGATTTATCACTCATATTTCTATTATAAATGTATATAATAATAATGATATTGATGCTTATGATACTTGTTATGGAGCATTATCTCCATAATATAGCCATAGTGATATGACTCTTCAAGTACTAGACTATTGCTCTCCATATGCCAAGTCTCATGACTCTTGGATTATCTACTTACCACTTGCATACTTGATGAACACTTGACACTATAACATATGCACACCTATACATGACTCTTACACTTCTATTTGCACTCTCTAATCTAGGACACTTGTGCACATATTTACATTACATATTTTCACTCTTACATATAAGACACTTGTGCACATAGACTCAACTTACACTTGCACTCTAACTCACATGACACTTGTGCATTTCCTACACATTCACACTTACATAAAATGGAAAATATAAATCACACTCTAAACTATGAATCAACCCTAATCTATTATTTACAAATGTACCATGAAGGTACCATGGGGGTACATTAGCATGTACCAAATAATATCATATACTCTAAAACCAAGTGGATGGAATAAGGGTCAATGTAGTTAGGGTACTTAAAGACCTTGTTAAACACTATAGCTAGATATACAAAGTTTATAGTAGTATAGAAAGTGATAATTATGGGTATATATTCATACTTTGGTATGTTATTGTCTAAAGAATGTACATGTAAGTTGTTAGGGAATTTATATCTAATAATGTATTGTACTCATATGAATATTTCAAGGGATGGTACAATAGTAAAAATTTATAATGAATCGCCTTACACCTACCTTATATATAAGGTCGATGAACAAAGTATAATGAACTAGAATGAGCTACCAAAATTTGTGGAAGATGAATGTAGATGAATTTTCTCACCTGCATCCACTATGTGGTATAGTTAGACTATGTAGTTCTTTTTATAAGCATGCAACTATTCAAGAGGCAACTAGAAAAGCACCAGAAGAGGCCACAGTAGTAGATAAAGTAGGCCAAAGATTATAGGAAGATGCAAGATGCATATAAGTGTGTCCAGATGCAAAATATGCTAAAGAGAAATATAGAGCAATAGGTAGATAACTATTGAATAATATTTTTATACCAAAGGCATTAAATTCAACATCTAGCAAAAGCATAGCATAATGGAATGAATTTTGACTATGGAAATCCTTATGGATATACAAGAAGTTGATATCAAAAATATGAAAACAAAAGTCTAGCATCCAATATTCCCTAGAACATCAAAGGTATAAGATCCAATGTCCATCATCCAATGTATGATAGTAAAGCAATGAAGATAAATATAGTCAAATAGACTAAAATGTGATGTCAGTAAGGTGGCATAATAAGTCCAAAACAATGTAAAGTAATGACAAGAAGCAATATCCTAAGGCATTGGTCCCGATACTAGACATATGACACTATAAATTGCAAAGCTTCAAAAGGTGTCAAACTTTAGAAGGTGATGACATCAACATCAAAAGCTTAAAATACCAACATGCCAAATGCACTTTCAAATGCAAAATAATTCTAAGTATGGCAAACCAACAATAAATTAATCAAGGATCAAATGTCTCCCAATGTTTGACATCATACATGAGTAAAGATAGCTGCCTAAATCTTTAGATAAAGACATTGAATAGTGGATTCATCATCTAGAATATGAAAATGAGAATTTAAATCTAGAATAAGGATAAAGAAGAAGCTATACTTAGTTATGATAGATGCCCAATGATAAGTAGTATGCCTTCATGCTCCTAACTTCTATATAAGTAATCTAAAGTCATCCATGTCAACAGGCTTGCGCCTGTTAATCAGTCACTATGAATCATCACTATTAGAGGATCTCAATGGATGAAGCTCTCTACATCACACACCTACCTCCATTTAGCTAGTTATGCATAATATAAATAAGTGGATCATCATATAATGGTTAAAATCCAATGATGCAACATGCAAGCTAGTCTCAAGATGAAATTTGCATCATCTACATCAATAGAGAATGTTTTAAGAGGTTAAGCATAGTTGAGCTAAATGCAATGACCACTCTTTGTTCCTAATATAAAGCCTATAATATGCTCTAACAATAGTCATTTAAATAACTAAATGTATTGTAAAAATCTATATATACTAGAATAAAAGTCATTCTAATGGTCAGGTCTTTGGAATTTACAATTGGCATGATTATCTTGATTGAGAACTATATGCCTTCATGAATGAGAATCTAATTTTTGTCTAGAATCCTACTAACTTCTTATGAAAAACATGTATGTATGTATCACTGGGTTCTAATTATTTTCCGTTAAAGCTAGGAATAGGTAATTTTTCTATAGTTATTCAGCATTCTAGATTACCTAGATTTGTCATTATAGTTCTCAAATTATTTAACATTGCTCAAATTTCTTAATGTTAAATGTTTTGAATGCATAAGGAAAGTAGGTTGTTATGTTAGGTGGTTTAATTTAATTTAGTTTATGAGAATATTTGCACCATATCTCTCGATGTTTCCAAATATATATCACTTTTAGCTCATATTTCTAACCCTTTGCATTTATTACTTTAGTCTGCAATCCCCATTTAGTTAGATTATCTAGGCATAGGAACCAACCTTCTTCAAAAATTGATTTAGAAACCCATATTTTTAAGTCATCCAATCTCTTGGCTTAAGTCTTGAGGGTACATCTCATTCACTTAGGCAAAATTTGAAACCAAAAGTACTTGTAGCACGTTTTGTGGGGCCTAAGGGTCCCATTCTATAAAACCATCTATCCACCATGCTACCATGCTACCAAGAGTATTATTGGCATGCTTAGTGTGATAAAAATTTCATCAATCCTATTTTGTCACCCAGAGAATTGAAGATTTTGATGAATAGTCTTTACCTAACTTGCAAAGATTGTATGTTCAGCTAATGACTCCATTGAAAACAAAATCCAAAAGAAATGACTTTGCTGAAAAGAACACTCAAAATAAAATGGTAGAAGTGTTGAAAATCCTAGATACTACACCAAGAATAAATCATATGGTTGTACAAATATAAAATCCTCAAAGCTATGGTATGACCATTTTTTTATCCTAGAATAGTGTTGGACAACTCAACCTCCCAATCCTCCATGAAATCCCACAAATTGCACTAAAGTTATGCAGTGAGAAAAATGTCTATGAGCATTGTTGAGATATCTCATCCCTTGCCATTTTTTGCAATATTATCTCTTAAGATATCATGATAAGACTACTTGCCCAATCCTTTCAGGGTAAGGCATTGTAATCGTATAGATCTTTAGAAGATAAAAGCATTATGACCTGGACTAACTTGGATGAACCATTAATCTTAGTATTTGATGATCCAGGGGAACTCTTTGAATTATTCATGTAGTTTTATTATATTAAAAGAGATCCTAATGAAGCTCTCCTAGATTTTAATATCAGATTCAAAATATTATGGGATAAAATCCCTTGGGAGATTAAGCCATCATAAGCATAGGATTATATTTATTATGTCCAAGATCTAAATTTAGAATTGACCCTCCAAAATACAATGATACCATGAGAAAATATTTCCACAAGTGTTTCATATGGTGTTGAAGGTTGAAAATGTGTATATTTAAGTAGGAAAAATCCCTCCCAAGCTAGATGAATTCAATGCTCCATTATATTATCACACAAATTTATAACCCACTAGCTCATCATTGTCCTAGTTGGTTTCTCAAATAGATATGATACCATTAGTTTAGTACTCAAATGACAAAATGAATATTGTATTGAACCCTTAGGCAACTCAAGAGATAAAGATATCATCCAACATCTTACCAATGAGCTTGCAAAAATTATAAAATGTAGGGGATAACTATTATCCAGATTTGCACAAGGGTTCAACACTTGATGGATATAATAGTTGTCAACTACATACTTTGTCAGTGATGAATCATAAATCACAAGATGTTGTGGATTTCAACATGGACCAAGGCCATCTTGACAGTAGAAAAATACTCTATGATTGACCTTGAAATTTTATAAAAGGAAGAATAATATGAGGATGGATCAGATGAAAATAGAGTAGGAAGCAACTCAAATCTGTAAGGGGATTGTGAGAAGAAGTTAGAGCCAAAGACATGTCATATGATATCTTTATATCAACAGTAAAAAAAAATACAAGCTTGCAAAACATTGTATAACCCATCCATATTAAGAGAACAAATGGCAAGCACAATCAAGAGGTGCCTAAATTCTAGAAAGGAAGTTAGAGAAGAGGTAAATTTGAAAGATCTTCTAGTTGTTGCACAGGTGGATTTCGTCAAGGTAACCTTATAAAGTTCAATGGTAGGCATCCAAACTTTATCAAAATCCAAATCAATATATGGTAATTACCCTTAGACATGAGAAAGGTTAGTCCTCCTCTATGTTATCTTTTAGTATGCTTGGAGGGATGGATATTACACAACTGTCTGATAGATTAAGAAGCTGAATTTGCCATCATGCCTAAGGCAATTTGTGATGTAATAAACTTGAAATATACTAACATGGAGCATCAAGTTATCCAATTTAATAAAAGGTAATTCAAAGCAATAGGGATATCTAAGAAAGGATTAAATTTGTTACAAAGAATACTATATTTAGCAGCAATATAGGCTCTCATGGTGGTGGAGGTGCCTCCAATATTTAGCATGGTATTACCAAGAAAATTATTGATGCAAATAGGTGATTATATGTGTCATTATAGAATGCATATATTTTTACTGTGTGTCAATAAATTGGTCCAAATTCACACTAAAGATATTAGGAGATTCACACATTAGCTAAAATGGAGATCATCAATTTGGAAAAATATACATAAAGTTCAACTTGTGATACCTCAAATTTAGTAGAGTATTATTACATGCCATGAATAAGCTCAAATAATAAATATGGCTTGGTGGTAAGTCACAGGGCTGAGAGAAAAGTTCAACAAAAATTCTAAATTCTTACAAGAAATAAAGCAGAAGATTGGATGGTGACAAATAAAGACTTTGTATTATATGGCCAATCAAGGATCCTTGAGTGTGACAACAGTCTTTAGTTTGCAAAAAACTAGCTAGTGCATAGGAAATTTTTCATGGAACTCAATACTTCATGTGATCCACAAGAGTTTTTGCCACTAATTTTACATGCCATTCTTTGAGAATGTTTGAAAATAAAGCCAAGCATAAAGTTAAAATTATTGTAAATTCTTGATCAGATTGGTTGTGCTTCCCAAGATGAATTTCATAGAGAGAAACATAAGTTTTGCATCATATGGTTTAATCACTATAGATTCAAGTGCAAAGGATGAAGAAGCAAACACAACTAACATATGTAGTACACTACAATTTTGTATATATAGATCAACTATTAAATAATTTTTTTGCAGTAGTAGGAAATGGTAATAAAGGGATATTGAGAAAGCCTTGGAATGAGAAGTTGAATAGAGCATATCGCATGACCATGAGACATCTCAAAAAACAATATTTTTGAAAAATAGAGGGTGGTAATATGAATAAAGGATGACTTTTCTACAAGTAAAAGGCCTATATGAAGGTCCAAATCCTTTGCTTTCATGTCCCATTGTTATCCAACCTTATCAAAAGTTGGGAAGAGTAAGGGAAAATCATAGGTTGAAGATCAAAATAGCTCAAGCATACATTGCATCAATTTATTGTTGCTATTTTTTTCATCCTGATCTTCACGAAATTTCAAAGTTGAAGTAAGGATAAAAAAATAATAAGGTAAGAAGGCAAATCCCTGAAAAGATTAAAAAAAAACATTTTTTGGGGGTCTAGATCATAGTGGCCTAAGAAACATAGTATTTTTCTCTCCTTGCTTTTTTTTTTTAGACCTTGCCCTAGGGAAAAATTCCAAACCCTAGGAAATCGACCAAAAATGAAAGAAAGACAAGAAAGAAAAATTACAAAGAGATTTTAAAACAAATTATAAAAAAATCATCCTCACTCAGGTATAAAAATATTATCTCTCCTTCTCCTTTTCACTCCCTTCCATATTTATATTTTTCTCATCTACTTTCCACTTTCTCTTATTGCATCTCTTCCTCCAAACATTCCACTTTTTTTCTTTCTTCTACTTTTTCAACTTTGTAGCCCAATGGAAATGCTAAAAATCATCCTTCACAAACAACTATAGTCATTTCTCATGACTATGATGATGTGTAAAGAGTATGCTCTAGTATCCTCATAATGAATACAAGTGCTACTAGGATGATGTCTTGGTATGTATGAGTTGAATGCTATGAGGCTTGATAGTAAGACCTAAAAACATGAACATCATGTTGACTTGATATCCATATGCCAAGGTACAAAAGTAATAAAATCAAGTATATCTTGTATTAATGAGAGTACTTTGATACAAAGTTGTAATTAGAAAAATAAAAGATAAAATAAGGTAGATGGATAATCACTTGGGCAACTAGATCTGAGAAGATCATGCCAACACTGATAAAAGCCCGGTCCAAATGAAAATACAACTATTATCAACTTCGAAAAACATCTATAAAAGAATACATGAGGGTCCAAATGCATGTAGTTCCATGATTATCTTGGGAAGCCATGCATTCTATCAAGCCAACGAAGAGTCAAAGGGAAGAGGAAACCTACTTATGCAATTTTTCAAAGAAGAAAGGAGTAAGAGAAAGAAAGCTTTTGAGCACTCCAAATATTCAACTAAGGTAGTTCGCACAAGTGAACATTCACCTAAACCTATATACCTAGACTTGAGATAATTTTTAGTTGTACAAAAATATGCTCATGGAAGTTTAAGTTTTGTAGGAGGTGCCTAATTTTTGATATCTCTATTTTATTTGCTCTCTCTTCCCTTACTAGTGCCCCCATCCTCTTTGTATCTCTCTTCTCCACACCTCCACATCATACAAATCCATAGTTATATTCTTACCCTCTCTACCTAAGTATCTTACCACCAAATCCCAACACTCACATTCTTCACTCCACTTACCTTTCTTGCCTCTTGCAACACTCATCACCCCCTTCCCATATATTAAGTCCCACCACGACTCTAAAATTATTTTATTTTTGACTACTATAACCATCAACCTTTCCCATAATTATCTCCCTCATTTATTTTATCTTCAATATCCATTCCCCATAGAGCTTTGTATCCCATATATAAGGTATTCTAGGTTCTCAATTTTATAAGTAAAAATACTTGGAAGTTGCTAATAATGTAGGTGAATTTTCTCACCTACATACACTATGTGGTATAGTTAGACTATGTAGTTCTTTTGCTAAGCATGCAACAATCTAGGAGGCGACTAGAAAAGCACCAAAAGAGGTCATTATAGCAGAAAAAGTAGACCAAATATTGTAGGAAGAGGCATGATGCATATAAGTGTGGTTGGATGTAAAATAAACTGAGGAAGATAGGGCAACATGCAAAAAAAATTTGGCTAATATTTTTATGCTAAAGGTATAAAATTCGACATCCAACAAAAGTAGAGAAAAATAAAATGAAAACTAGTTAAGTATGAAAAGGTTATCAAATATACAAGAAGCTAACAACAACAATATGACAACAAAATTATGGCATCTGGTATTCTCTAAAATATCAAAGGCATAAAATTCGATGTCCATCATGTGGCATATAGTAGTCAAGCAATGAAGATAAAGACAATAAAATGGACTACAAGCTGATGTTAGCAAGGTGGCATAAAATGTCTAACATAATGTAAAGAACTAACAAGAAGAAATATCCTAAGGCATTCGGCTTGGTACTTGAAATCTAGCACTATAAATTGCAAATCTTCTAGATGTGTTAGAATTTAGAAAGTGATGAAATCAACATCAAAATATTAAAATATTTGCAAACCAAATGCACTCCCAGATGTAAAATAGTTCTAAGTATGGCAACCTGACAACAAAGTAAGCAAGGATCAAATGACTCTTGGTGTTTGTACCATACATGGGTAAATATAACTACTTGAATCTTTAGATAAAAACCATGAATAGTGGAGTTATCATCTAGCACTAGGCAATAAGAAGTTCAATCTAGCATAAGAAGAAAGAAGAAGCTATATTCAGTTATGATAGATGCCCAACAATAATTAGTATACCTTTATGCTACTAACTTTTGCATAAGTAATCCAAATTCATTCATGTTATTAGGTTTGTGCTTGTTTATTAGCCACCAAGAATCATCATTGTTAGAGGATCTCATTGGCCAAATCCCTCTACATTGCACACCTACCCATGTTCAATTGGCTATACATAACAAAATAAGTAGACCATAATTTGATGGTTATAATCCAATGATGCAACATGCAAGTCAGTCTCAAGACGAAATCTGCATCATCTACATTAGTAGAGCATGCTTGAAGTGGTTAAGCATAGATTAGTTGAATGCAAAAACCACTATTTGCACTTGCTCTAAAGCTTGAAATATGACCTGATAATAATCATTCTTAGATAATTGAATACATTATAAAAATCTATATACTAGAATGCAAGTCATTCTAATAGTCGGTTCTTTAGTGTTTATAATTAGTGTGATTCTATCGATTGAGGACTATATACCTTTTTGAATGAGAATTGGATTGCTCTATGGATTCTTGCTGACATATTGTGCAAAATATATATGTATGTCTCACTCAGTGCTAATGATTTTTTTTAAAGCTAGGAATGGGTAATTCTACTATAGTTATTCTGCATTTTAGATTTCTACCTAGATTTTTCATTGTAGTTCTAGAATGACATAGCATTTCTCAGAGTTCTTAATGTTAAATATTTTGAATGCATAATTAGGTTGTTCTATCATTTGCAAGACTCTTTGCACCATGTCTCTTGATGTTACCAAATCTAGACCACTTTTACCTCATCTCTCTAACCCTTTGCATTTATTACTTTAGTCTAAAACTCCCATTTAGTTAGATTAGCTAGGCATAGAAACTGGCCTTCTCTTAAGGTTATCTCAGATACCCCTATTTCTAAGCCATCCAATCTCTTAGATGAAGTCCTAAGGGTGCATATCATTCACTTAGGCAAATTTTGAAACCAAAAATGAAGAGTACCTTGCATATGACTAGGATTTAGAGGTTGACATGATAATTTACATATTACAAGATGATGGATATCCCAAGGTTGAATATGAAGAAACTACAATAGGAAACTATCTCATCATTAAAATGCCTTCTAAGCTTCCATACCTAAAAATTTAAGGGGTAGATACGATGTGGATAATGTTCTTCAATGTTACCAAAACTAGGAATAGGGAAGGCATAAGTATTCAATTCATTGACCCATAAGGTGCACATATTCATTTTATTTGTAGGTTATTGTTTGGTTATACCAATAATATGGTGGAATATGAGGTAATCTATATTGGTTTAAAATTTTTGAAAATATGGCAATCAAGAACCTATTGAGGTGTGATTTTGTCAGGTTACGAAACCACTCGACAAATTAGAATTTAAATTCTCTCTTGCAAAGAACGTAATATTTCTCCAAGGTTTTCACTTAATATTTTATGTGTCATGCATAGGTGTTTATATAAGTGCCTGAATAAACTCTTGGTTTTGCAATTTTTTGTTTACAAGGGGCCTAGGAATTAAGCACATGATTTCAAGTTTATCATGTATAATATTCTTTTCACCAAATTCTATTATCCAAATGATAAAGTAAATATGCCTTATGATTAAGATCTATTGATGCAAACTTAACAATACCATTGATTAAAATACTTTCAAAACTAATTTGAAATAACTTGTTTACCTTAGCATTTTAATAATGCTATGCCTCCCCCTAAAATTGTTAAAGATATCAAATCTTTAATGGGGAATATTAGAGAAAAATATCTCATATTTTAAGAGCCATATTTTTGTGAAGGTTTGTCTAATTCAATTGATTCTTGGAACACTTTATGTGAACTTTGAAGAGATTTAATGAATGGTCATGTGAAGGAATTTGAGCAATGTTGAGGGATATACGATATTGTAAAGTCAGCCATTCGAAACAAGGGAATGAGTGAACTGAGGTTTAGCGGGTGCGGTGGGAGTGAGGGTTTGAATTTTTTGGGTAGGAATCTCAGCCAATGTGGCAGAGGTAGAGAAATTATGAAAGGGGTGGGTGGGAACCTCGAGCATGGATCAATCAAGGATCTAGAGGAATGTAGTCAGGCTATGATAGATTTAGAGGCAGGCATCATGCAGGGGCCCGACCCTCCTCAGAAAGACCCGATAAAAAAGATACGAAGGACAATACGGGGCCCAAGAAGTGGTTGTCTTTTGCTGAGACTCTTAGAGGAAAAATAAAGGAGGTTCTCTCTCTTCTACCCATAGTTCCAGTAAATAATAAAATTTTTGCCCCGACAAGTTCCATGAGCCCTTTTCTTTCAATGGAAGAATTCTCCCTGGTAGGCAAGTTTTTGGAAGGTATGTCAGACATGGAGACTATCAGGGCTTTGGTGATGGGTAAATGGTGACCGGTAGGTAGCTTGGAGTTGGTAGCTCTAACTCGAGGGTTCTTCATTATTCGTTTTAACAATATGGAGGATGCTAACTACATTTTAATAGGATATCCTTGGTTTTTGGGCAAAAGGAACCTTTATCTCAGATGATGGGGTGAATATTTTGACCCTGAAAAGAAAAATATTAACATTGCCCCTATTTGGGTTCATCCGAGTCTACCTGCCTAGTTATTCAATGAATATTGGTTGTAGGGCATAGCTAGAACTATAGGGAACCTGATATCCATATGACCTTGGCCAGGATAAGGATGACTCATGCACGAATTTGCATAAATTCTAATTTGGATAATGAATTGCCAAGGTTTGTGGAGCTAGAGTATGGAGAATACTATCAAAAATAACCTATAGAATATGAGAACATACCAGTATTCTATGCAGAATACACAAATCAAGGAAATTTATGTAATCAGTGCCCTAACCTAGCAATGAATAGAGAAAAGTTGAAGTAGGGAATCCTAGACAGAGGAAATTTGAGGATTTTCCCTGGTAGAGGCGATTTCAATTAGGCAAACTATATCTACCAAAAAATGAAAAGAGAGGGTCTAGGGTCCCAACAAGACAAAGGAAAACAACAGGTTGTTGGCAACCAAAATACTTAGGTAAGTTCCAATCCTCTAGTTTCAAATAAATTTTCAATTCTATCCAATATGGAAGTAGGAGGATTATCGAAATACATGGAAGCCCAGAACCTTCAGGCTAACCTTTTTGACTCTCTAGAATCCCCATCCAAGTTAGGATCCTTAAAACCTAATGCTAAAATTATTGTAAACCTCAGGGGCATCACAAAGCCAAATACTAATGCTCGATAGCTAGAATCCCCATCCAAGTCAGTATCCTTAAACCCCAATGCTGAAAATACTTCAATCCTAGTGGGAATCCCAAAGCCAAACCCTAATGTTGAAGAACTTAGGAATAAAGTTGAGGCATTGGAAAATAAAAAATATCATCTCCCTAACATCATCACTAGGATCCAGGTGAATCCTACTGAGGGGTCATCCCATAGACTAGGGGAATACAGGAAAAAGGAGAATATTTGGATGTAGGGGTGGAGATATGTGAAACTCTTCAGACTGAGGAATATGGAAGTTCGGTTTTGCAACAAATTGCCTCCCCCTAGTTTAGTCCTAAACAAACCAGGAGCACTGTGAAGTCTCCTATATATTTTTGCAGTGAAAAAATAAGAGGGAGAATATCAAATGTTGAGCATCAAAAAATTAAAACTGATAATGACATTGCCAATTGAAAATAGAGAACTTTGTTTCAACAGGTTATTTTGGGTTCTGAAGACAACAAATTAGGAAAACCCCCTCAAGGGAGGTGGAGAGGAAGAAATCCCAAAAAATATAAATGAAGTTCCTATCATGCAATGTGAGAGGCCTCAATGGCCTGCCCAAACACAGGGAAGTCAGTGCAATAAGAAATCAAGTGAATCCAACTATTATCATGTTGCAAGAAACAAAAAATGATGAGATTCAATCAACAAAAGTAGCAAAAAAAATTAGGAATCAAGGGGAGATGGTTTGTAAATCATCCAGAGGAGCATCTAGAGGCCTTATGACTTTGTGGGATCCCCGGATAGTAGAAGGCACCTTTATTCAAAAATATGATAGGGGTATTAGTGTTTTATGTAAGGAAATAAACAAAAATAGGTTGCGGATCCTTTCAAATATTTATGCCCTAACTTCAATTCAAGGGAAAGCTCTACTGTGGGAGTACTTAGGCAATCTGAGTGTGTGTCGCTCCAAATTTTTCACACCCTTACCTTCAGGCTATAGGATCCGTGCCCGAAAGGGGGATGTGAAAAGGATGTCGTGGTACCTCGGACTGAGAGGACTTGCGAAGGTCCCGCCTCTCAAGGGAGGTGTATTTTGATGATTTTTCGATGGATGGTGGGTTCACCAGGAAACATTTAATGGCAGTTTCCATGCCTAGGTTGGGAATGTGTTTTATGTGTTCGTTTTAGCCTTAAGCATTCAAATCCTAGGTTTGGCCAAAATGTGTCTAAGCTATTCTATATGAAGATGCAAATTCAATGAGTACAGAAAATAGATTTAAAGACAAAAAATAGAGAAATTATAGAATATAAAAGAAGAATACCTGATCCGGATGTCTGATGATGATTTTGATTCTTGAAGCAGTCAGGATCACCTCTGATTTGACAGGATCATCTGAGATCAGACAAGATCGTCTGAGATCTGACGAATTCGTCAGAGACCTACAATCAGAGAAATAGGTGCAAAATACAGAAAATACAACAATGATAACAGAGGGAAATAGTGTAAAATGACAACAACAATATTAAACTAAAACTTAACAATAGAAATAGGAATGAATTATGCTAATTAGATAATAATTATGATTTAATCATGCATTTGATCTAGATGGGTGAACTCCAAAATGCAAAATAGTATAAAATACTGAATAAAATAAGCTAATTGCAGAATAAAATAACAGAGAAAAGATAGAGAAATGCAAACTTCAGGCACTGATTGCCTCAATATTGACTGTAGTCGAAATCATCTCGCATTGGTATGAAATCATCTCTGATTCGACAGGTTCACCTCCGATCTGAACAGGTTCGTCGACGACGATGTAAGCTTGCTCCGGCTAAAAAATAGTAATGTACCTGCAACAAAATTGATATAGAACTAATGCAAATGGAAACTTTAGGATGTTTTAACATGTATGCAGTCAAGTTACAGGGAATTTCAGCCAAGGGGGTGCTAAGGGGAGGGCTTAGGATTAAATAGGCTTAGGAGGGAGGTTAGGAGGTTGGAGATCATCCCTATTTGGGAGATCTCCAATGGGGGAGGGTCCCTAATGGCGCAGACACGCTTCTGCCCGGATTAGAGGCCCGTTGGAACAGAAGCTAATTGTGCAAAATCAGTTTTGTGACAAGATCGTCTGGACGTCCTAGCCTAGACGAAATCGTCAAATCTGGGGCGATATCGTCTGATCGGCGATGATATCATCAAACGGTCAAAATAACCTCTAAAAATGGCACGAAAAAGGGGGAAATGGATTACCCGATGGTTAACGGGCGGTTTGGGAGGTTAAAATTTGAATTTAAATTATTTACTAGGATGAATGTAATTACTACAATTTCACTGCACCAATTTTAGGGTGCTACATTTTGCCCCCTCTTTAGCGAATTTTTCAAAGAAAATGCGTTAAAGATGAGTTCTTCTCGATCTATGAGAAAGCAAAAATTATTCCCATTTTTAGGCGACGATTCTTGGTCGAATCGTACGACAGCTTACTATGGTGCCCCCTCCGTGTTTTTACCCAAATCGAACGTTTGAGGTAAAAACGCAAAAAAGCAAAATTACTTTGGAATTATTTTTGAATAAAATAAAAAAAAATAGGGTAAAACCCTAATTCATTTTTATTGTTCATTTTACTGGTTTTAGAGTTCTGGAAGCAAAGGAGACGACACACAGATCCATAGAGGTCCGGCGCGGGCTACGGGTAAGGGTCTAAACTTAGTTTAGAATGTTTTAATTTGAATTTACATGCTTTTTAGATGAAATTTGATTAATTTTTGAGCATCACGGTCGTTTTTGGGCCATCGACGTCGTCGAGATGAAATCGTCTCAATTTTGCCAATTTTGTCCAAGGGTGAAATCGGCGAAAGGGGGACGATTTCATCAAATTAGGGACGATTTCGACCTGTGAAATTGGAAATTATTATGCTCAAATTTGGGACGATATCGTCCAATAGTGGACGATATCATCATTTGATTAAATTGAACTTGTTTTTAACTTGCATTTTTAATTAATGATTTTTTTATTGATGATTGTTTGTTGTTTTGTTGTTTATGTTGCAGAGAGGTTTGCTAAAGAGCAGAGAATGGAAATATGGAGGTTTGAGAGATGACTTTGCCGCTCTTACATAGGCAGAGCGAGATCAGCTGGCACAGGCCGGCTTATAGCATGTGGCAAAAATGCCACAAGTGTCTACAGACATGGGGCTACTGACAGCCCTAGCAGAGAGATGGTATCCGGGTTCTTCCTATTTTTGGCTACCTACAGGGGAGATGACTCCCACTTTGGAGGATGTATGGAGGATTCTGAGAATCCCCATACAAGGACGATTGATCACTCCTATGGCCAATCAGGGCCATGCTATGGGACGATTGTGTGGTGACCCGAGCTTCACCCTGGAGAAGGGTAGAGTGAACATCGAGGCACTGCATCAGATGCCTGGGGCATCTAGACTCACACAGGTTCTAGCTGGAGTGGTTGGTGGACTTCTGCTGTGCCACCAGAGCGGGTGCAGGGTGCCATGGATGCTCGCAGATGTGATCTACGATATGCGAGACCATGGCTATAGGTTCTCTTGGGGTAGTTTTGTACTATGCCAACTGTACAGGATCCTGCATGGGGTCGTGTACAAGGGCGACCGATGTTTGGTGATGACATCACTCCTACAGGTTTGGTGCTGGGAGCACATTGTAGTGCGGAGGCCGATAGGGCTTCCTTTGATAGGGATTGACGGGGAGAGGCCCCGAGTCTTCTACTGGTGGCTTCAAAGAGGGTCACAGCGGCGGATCGACCTTTCGATGTCCCGAAGACTGCTAGATGACCTAGTCCCAGACCAGATCACCTGGAGGCCATGGCAAGGACACCCAGGGTGGGCCAAGGATGGACAGGAGTTAGCTCGCGTCAGGCAAGTTTGCTGGCTTCGGATGGAGAGGGGAGAGGTGGAGATCCATCGCTATGACCAAGTTTTGAGGCAGTTCGATCTACAACAGGGGATCCCATCTCTTAGGGATTATGAGTTTTCTCGGACTGTCCGGGATAACACCATAGTTAGCGGGGCTCCAGACATGCGGCACTTTTGGAGTCAAGACTCGGACGATGCCCCCATTCAGCCAATGGATGGGGACGACGTAGGGGTAGCCGATGGCTATGATGCCTGGTACGTAGGCATCTACCCTCCTCGGATGACAAGGGCTCAGGGTCCGATACAAGCAGTTGTGCATCGGATAGGGAGGCAACGCCAAGCAGCTATGGAGGTGGCCCAGGTTCGTAACAAGAGAGAGCTGAGGAGGCCACAGGCATAGGAGAGGTCGCGCTAGCGAAAGAGGAGGGCAGAGAGACCCCCTTCTCCACAGAGAGAGGCCACCATCGCTCGACAAGGGCAAGGGTGTCGACACAGGAGAGAGTAGCGAGATGGCTACTCTCCGGGCGAAGAATATCCGTCTCCAGGCACAGGTGTAGACTCTACAGGATGAGGCTGCATGCCACCGAGCTGAGTCTACACAGCTCAAAGATGAGATTGCATGCCTCAGGGCACGGGGCGGAGGGGCGAGCACTCGGGAGCTGATGCATTCGGTTGCTCAGATCGCATTCTACCAGGGTATCTATTTCTAGATGGTGCCAGAGGGCCAGAGGGTACAGCTGTCGGCTGCCATTGCAGATCCGATCAGGACTGGGTCATCGAGGAGCTCATCTCGATCGACGACTAGGACTCATAGTACCACACATACTATGATGGGGCCACCTCGTCCTCCGTAGGGCAAGGGAGGAGATGAGGCTGAGAGCTCGAGGGGCTCTCGAGACACTGCTTAGAGGACATTTGATTGAGGGGATTTGAGTATGCCAAGATATATATTGTGGCATACCAATCCAGGTTTTGATATGATGTACATATATTTGTGATATATATATGAGATGAGATATTTTTGATCATATGACTTGTGTTATGTGTATGTTTATGATGCTTTTATGTTTGATTGATTAATTTGATGATTGGATTGAGGATTCATGAAATTATGTCATGTTGAAAATTTATAATTTTGATGTCATGCTGTAATATTTTAAATGAAATAATTTGATGTAACAAATTGGTTGTTTGTGATGTAATGTGATAATAAAATAAAAGGAGACTTCTAACAATAATTTCAAAGGACATTGTCGCTATTATAGACCATTTCATGGAGTCGCCGCTCACTCGGTCGTCAAGCTAATCCCAATATAGAAATATTGTTAAAAAGTAAAAGAGTGCTTAAGAGACTGTCTTAAGACTTTGGTGCAATGGTGCAAATGATGATGATGATGATGGCTTGTTTTCAGATTTTCATAAAAATAGTATGCATGAAATAATGTTAAAATGATTTTTGCTAGGCATAAATTCCTAAGTGTGATAATTTTTTTGGATAATTCCTTAGGAATTATACCATCATTGCAAAATTGAAGGTTGACATAATGACATGAAATAATGATAATGTGCATGCTTAAAAGCATAATTTGTGTAACATAATGAATTAAGTCATATGGTTTTCATGATTTTTAAATAAATGGGGAATAAAAATTGTTACAATGATTTGCGCTAGGCATAGAATATGTAGGTATAGACTTATACCATCATCGCGAAAATCCAAAAAAAGAGATAGTTTTATTGCATGATTGATTTTTAATAAACAGAAAATATGAAGATGAGGACTTGCGCTAGGCATAAAATTCCACTTTTGGTTTTGGAACTATACCATCATCGCGAAAGTCAACCAGATATATATGTTTTGATTGTATAGTTTTGAAAGAAATTTTGATTTTTCTATTATATAGTTGTCTTTATGCTAAACAACTATACTTGAATTATTCCAAACAAGTTGCAAAAAGAATATTTCAAAGTATTTTGAAGACAAAAGTTAGATTTATAAGGAATCCCATGTGCATATGTGAATTCATTTCCAATCTTGATTTATCATAATGATACACAAAAATCTCTCAAATACAAATGTGTGTGCAATTGCTATGTTCATTTACCAACTTTGAGCAAGATACTATGATACAAGTGATTTGAAGAAACCAAATGAATGTTCATTAACCATGATGTAGATGCATATAACCATACTAGACTACTATGTAGGTCGGATTATCAAGAGCTAGCTAATCCATAAGCAGACATAGGTCTATACAAAAGAAGGTCGCTAATGTGACAGACATATCGCCACGCTAGGAGTTACCCAAGGCCAAGCAAGGTTGGGCACAAACCACCTGTTATGGGGCTTACCTCACAGTTTTTGAATAATTGAGAATTCCAGGGATTCAAGCTCATCAACCCTTCTTTTCTTTTCAAAGGGTAGGGAAAGGGATTTTTATTGCTTTTGCTTTTGCTTTCTTTTGCTTTTCTTTTCTTTTTCTTTTCTTTTTCTTTTTGTATTTTTGCTTGATTTTTGAGATAGTGCTTGAAATATTGCTGTAATGATATAAAATAACATTTTTCTTTTCTCTTTTTTCTTGAACTTTTCTTTTCTTTTTTCTTTGCTAGGGATACTTGCTCGGATTAGCTGTAGAGCAAGGGATTTTTATTCTGGGTAGGGGTGAGCTTGTCCTTTTGCCAATTCTCAAAGATTCTAGACCATGTGCATGATAGGATAGCAGGGGAAACTTTTTGCTCAAGAAATCACTTCTACTATGTAGCAAAACATGGAAATTACAAATATAATCATTTTATTGTGAAAAGATGTGCTTGGTTTAAGTAAATAACAAGATCAATTCTCTCGTGCTCAAACTTTATTTAATTGAATTTTGTGGACTTTGATATAAGAGAGATTAGTAATCATGCCGTATAAAATCAAGATATTTATTTTTGTTTATTTTTTTGAGTGTGCAAGTGAGGGATTCCAAATAAATGCTAATTTATCAAAAATAATTTGAAACATATAACTCCAACATTTGTAAGAAAATATATATAAATACTTTTTGAGAAGTTTTGAGAATATTGACTCTCTCTTTCTTCTTTATATTGTTTTGGTTTCGAAAGAGTCAAGCATATTGCTGTTTTTATATTTTTATCATTATTTTGTTTTTTGGTTTTATTTTTGTTTTTGAACAAAAAATTTAACAAGTGCCATAAATAAATAACAAATAGTTTTGAAGATTTTGATGATTATGAATGTTTTTGGTGTTTTTGAATTTATAAATTGAAAGAAATACAAGATAGTGATTTTGAACAAATATATACATGGATGAAATGACCAAATTTATACATAGTAACGTTTAAGATGCAAAATATTCATGGGTTCTTTAAGTTCTTTACCATCTAAGGTAGACAATTTGTATGCTCCTGATTCAAATTTAGCAGTAATAATGTATGGTCCAAGCCAGTTGGGCTCAAATTTGCCTTTAAGGTCCTTAGTTGCATTAGTATTTTTTTTATTTTCTTTTAAAACAAGGTCGCCGATCTCAAAGGATCGATGACGAACTTTTTTAGCATATGATCTTTTAAGCTTGTTTTGGTAGGCACGGAGATGTTCCAAAGCATTGATGCATTTTTCATCTAGGAGTTCCAACTGACTGAGTCTGCCAGCTCGATATTCATCTCCTACTTCGGTATCTTGAAGTAGCAGAGCCAAAGAAGGAACTTCTAATTCAAAGGGAAAAATTGCTTCAGCACCATAAACCAAAACAAATGGTGAAGTTCCCGTGGGGGTTCGAACACTAGTTCGATAGGCCCACAAGGCTGGATATAATTGAATGTGCCAGTCACGACCAGCTTTATTGACCAATATTTTGAGGATTTTGATTAAGGTTTTGTTAGATGCTTTGCTTGACCATTACCCTGAGGATAATAGGGAGTGGACCAACGATGTTGAATCTTATATTTTTGGCATAATTTTTTAACATCTTTATTTTTGAAACAAGTTCCATTGTTAGAGATGAGATTTGCAAGAATTTTGAACCTACAAATGATTTGATTAAAAATGAATTTAGAGACTTGTGTGCCAGTGCAGGAAGCTAAAGGCATAGTTTCAACCCACTTCGTGAAATACTCAGTGGCGGTTATGATGAATTTGTGTCCATCAGATGACACAGGATTGATTTTGCCAATAATATCTAAGCCCCATTTAGAAAAGGGCCAAGGAGATGAAATAGCCTGTAGCTCTTGTGCAGGCACATGGACAAGGTCAGCATGTTTCTGGCACTTGTCGCAATGGCACACATAATCATGTGCATCCTTTTCCATGGTAGGCCAAAAGTATCCTATCCGAAGGAGCTTTTTAGCAATGACACTACCACTGAAGTGTCCTCCACAAGATCCATCGTGGGCTTCACTCAAGGCTAATTTGGACTCTTCTAAGTTCAAACATCTTAATAGGATACCTTCAAAAGATCTCCTATACAAGGTATTGCCAATTATTACAAATCGACTTGCTCGTCTACGTAATAACCGACGCTGGTTTCTATTAGAATTGGCAGGGAAAGTCCCATTTTGGAGAAAATCAAATATGTCCGTATACCAAGGTTTCGGAGTAGTTTCATTGATTAGAAACACATCCAAAGGTTCTAAGCATGACTTATTTGAAGCGGGTTCCTGGAGTCGACGAATAATGATAGTGGCATATTCGTCATCTAACTCCAAGGGTAGGAGAGATGCAGCTACGACCATAGCATCAGCTGCACGGTTGCAAGTTCGAGGAATAGCTTCCAAGGTAACTTGATCAAATAGGGACATTAGTTGTAAAACATAGGCCTTATATGGGCGTAGTTTATCATCTCTGGTCTAATAAACTTCATTAATTTGGTTTATAACTAGTTGAGAATCACCAAAAACTAAAAGATGTTTAATTTTGAGTGCTAAGGCAGCTCGTAATCCAAGGATTAGAGCTTCATACTTAGTAGTATTGTTGGTGCAAGCAAATGTCAATTTGAAGGACAGAGGAATAAGATGTTTTTGCGGGGATATTAAAATAATACCCGCACCAGCCCCACTCATGCATCGGGCTCCATCAAAGTATAAGGACCATTGTTTAGTATGGTCTGCCTCTAATTGAAGGCATTCATCCAAAAACTCGATGATGAGGGGATGGGTAGACGCTAAGGGTGCAGCAGCTAATTGATCTGCTATGATTTGACCCTTAACAGACTTCTATCCTATGAATGTGAGATCAAACTCACTTAGAGCAAGAACCCACTTGGATGTGCGACCCGATAAATAAGGTCGACTCATGAGATACCTTAAGGGATCGTATTTGGCAATGACATAAGTTTTTTGACTAAGCATATAGTGTCATAATTTTTGCGTAGCAAAAATGACTGCTAGACATAGTTTTTCTAATGCTGTGTAGCGGGTTTCATAACTGATGAAGGTTCGGCTAATATAATAATTAGCACGTTCTCTCTTTTCATCATCAAGCTGAGCTAACATAGCCCCTAAGGCATAATCTAAAGCTGAAATATATAGGAGAAATGGGCGATCAGGTTTAGGTGGTGAAAGCACAGGTGGATTAAGGAGGTATTGTTTGAGAAGTTCAAAAGCTTCTCTACATTCGACGTCCCAATTAAAAGGGACATCCTTCTTAAGGAGTTTAAGAAAGGGACCAGTTTTGTCCGCCAACTTATCGATGAAGCGACGGATGGCTTGAAGCTTACCTTGTAAACTTCGTAACTCAGATATATTAGTAGGTGCGGGCATATCAGTGATAGCCGCAATTTTGAGAGGGTCGATTTCGATACCACGTAAAGAAACTAAAACCCCTAATAGTTTGCCAGACTTGACTTCGAATATGCATTTTGTTGGATTTAATCGAATAAGATATTCTCGTAATCGATTAAAAACTTTTCTCAAATCATCTAAATGATTATCTTCAATAATAGAGCGAGCTATAATATCATCTACATAATCATGTAGGATATCATGCATCATATCATGAAAAATATAGGTCATAGCTCGTTGATAGGTTGCACCCGCGTTCTTTAAGCCAAATGGCATCACTTTCCAACAAAAAGTACCCCAGGGGGTAATAAAGGTTGTTTTAGCCTGATCTTCAAGAGCTATCCTGATCTGATTATAACCAAAGAATCCATCCATTAAGGACATCATCCCACTCCCGATAGTAAAGTCAATGATTTGATCCATGTTTGGAAGAGGAAAATCATCTTTAGGGCATGCAATGTTAATATCTCTAAAATCTGTGCAAACCCTAACTTTGGTAGCTTCTTTCTTGGTGATTGGAACTACGTTTGAGATCCATTCAGCATAATCAATAGCTTGTATAAAGACAACATTCAAGAGTTTTTCTAACTCCCCTTTGACTAGCAGAGCCACTTTGGGATGCATTTTTCTAAGTTTTTGTTTAACAGGTTTAGCATCCGGATGGACCACTAGATGATGCATGACTACAGAAGGGTCTAGACCCGGCATATCTTCGTATGTCCAAGCGAAGACATCTTCATACTCTTTAAGGAATGCAATGTATTGTTCTTGTTTTTCTTGACTTAATTCTGATCCAATATTGATTATGTGAGGATTATCCTCAGTTCCAATATTAATTTTAATGATGTTTTCTACCTCCATGTGTAGATCTCTTTCAAAGTTAGGTGGGGCGGGTGAAATGCCCAATTCTTGTAATTCTTGTAAGGTTAATTTGGATAATTCATCTTGAGGATTAGTGGCCTCAAGTTGGGCTATAGTTGGTATAGAACCATCAAAATAAAATCCATTGTGTAACATCTCTTCAACAGAGACGTCATGGAAGATATCTCCTTCCAACTCTTCATCGGGGTCAGCAATCATTTCAGGGTAAGCTATGGATAGCATGTTACATGTAAATGACTAATTTTTAAGAGGCAAATCATCACACCTATCCAAATAATCTTGATAACATATGAGATGATCATCATCTTCAAAAGGAAAGGGTTGACCCTTACTAGGAAATAGGCCCACACCACAGCCAAGGGTGCCACGGTTCTACCTCGAAAGGTTCTTTCATGCCATTTTGGAAAGGTCCCAAGCCTTTCCCTTTATATCCCATTTTAAGCATCATGGGTTTAGCTTTAATATATTCATTGGTAAAATAACACCGAGCGTATCCCTCATGATGAGTTTTGATATTCCAAGGGATTCTTCCCCAGTCATATCCTTTATAAATGAAGGCGCAACTCCCGACTTGGTAAGTGCTTCCCATAGGTTGTGGGAGGCCCAAAGTACGAGGAGATGGCGGTAAGTTATTTAAAAGAATTGAATCTTGCATGAAAGCATTTGTTTTTTTTTATATTAGGATTGTGGATAAATCTAGTAAAAGTTCATCAGAAAGAGCATAAGATGTAGAAGGATTATTCCCTATATCTTTAGATGTGGAAGGGATGATAGATGTGTTTATAGGTTTTGAATTTATAGGGATTGAACATGAAGGATTGGTTGTAGATTTAAGATATTTTTGAGGTTCTAAAGTGATTTGTTTAGAATATTGTTGATCTATATAGGAGGATGAAATTAATGGAGGGGAAGTAGGTGAAGTTATGGGTGTGTGTTTCACACGTTTAGATGAAAAATAAGAACTAGGATGTGTGGATGACAGAGTGGGGCAAAATTGCACTCCAACAGGTTCTGCCAAAGCACACATATCAAAGGGTCTAGGGTCACCATGGATAGTGACCAACTGATTTTTAAATTCAAACTTAACACATTGGTGTAAAGTCGATGGGACCGCTCGCATCGCATTGATCCAAGGGCGACCCAAAAGTATATTGTACGATGCTAGGCAATGTACAATAAACACGATTGTTTCTAGGGTTCTAGGACCAACTTGCAAGGGGATGGTAATAACTCCACATGTTTCTTGTGTTTCGTCATTGAAAGCTTTGATAATCATATCAGTTTTCTTCATTTCATCACTTCTAAAGCCAAATCGTTGGTAGAAGTCAAAAGTGCAAATGTTTAGAGATGAGCCATTGTCAATCAAAACTCGTTTGACAGTGACATCTCCAATTAGAGCAGTAATATATAAGGGATTGTCCTTATGTAAACTATGTTGTGGGATATCTTTATCCCGGAAGTCAATACAATCAACCTCTCGAGTGATGATAGTATTGGCCATAGCTTCAGGTTGGATGTTTTGAGGTACCATCATTTGGCTTAATGTAAGCATCAACTCATCCCTATGGGTGGGAGAAGATCTTAACAAATCCAAAAGGGAAATTTTGGCTGTAGTATTGGATAATTGCTCATTAATATTGTAAGGGGGTTTAGGTTGAACATTAGGAGCATGATTCCCTTTATTGGGATTTTTCAAAACAAATGGAACTGATCCATCATTCTGATTTGATTCTTGTTGAGAATTTTGAGCCTGTTGTCGGGTAACGACTCCAATGGTACCTACAATGTTATATTGAGGACGTTGAACTGGCCTCGGTCTAGCATTTATGGCTTGTTCATTAGGAAGGAATTGATTAGAAGAGGGTCGAGTAGTAACTCTTCTAGGAAATGGTTCTTCTGGAACCATGGCATCTATGATGGGTTGAATAGGATCTGATTCATTTTTAGAACTATTTGATTGGTTTGAAGTGATGTCTAGTTCACTTTCACTATCTGATTCTATATCACTAGAATCAGAAGTTGGAATATTATGTAAGGGCCTGGTCGTAACCAGGGATAAGGTTGTATCAAATATTTGAGGATCTGGATTCAGTAAATGTCCACTAATAGTTCCTACATATCGGGTAGGAGGAGGGACATTATGATGTTCGATTTGATTGGCCACTTCTTTACCATGTCTTGGTAAAGGGTGTTGAAATATGTCTAATGTTTGATTAGCATTTTGATTTTGATTTTGGGGAATGGTCTTTTGAGTATTATTAGGAGAATTTTGTTTAGGTTGGAAGGCTTGCACCTCCATTTCATTATTATCAATCAAATCTTGTATTTTATGTTTCAACCTTTTACAAGCATTGGTAGAGTGTCCAGGTCCTCTATGGAAATCACAATGTAAGTCATCTCGTATCCGGTATAGTTGGATCAGGTTCCCAGATAGCTGGTAATTGGATCAAACCTCTTTCGAGTAATTGAGGTAAAATAGTTGATAAGGGTTGATTTAATCTAGTAAATTCTCGAGGAGGTTTGTCAGGAGGTTTCAATATAAATTTCTTTGTTGTCTTCATTGCATTGACATTAGCAACATTTCTGCTGTCAGTGACTCCATCACCGACAACTTGTTTGTTTTTGTATTGGTTTTTGGATGTTTTCTCATCATCCTTCTTCCTAAGTTGGCCTCTCCTAATGAGGGCATCTTCTACTCTTCGAGCTAAATCTATAGCTTGATCGAAGGTAGTTAAAGTAGCAGTTGATAGCTCATAAGATATTTTTTCTTGTAAATTATTGATGAAAATGTCCAACATTTCCCTATAAGGTAGCACAAAGTGTAGTTTTCCTGTTAATTGCCTCCATCTAGCTAATAAATCGACAAAACATTCATCCTTGTCTTGTTTTAAGTTGTATAAATATTTAATGGTTACATGCCTCTCGATGTAGGCACTAAATTGATGGACAAATGATTCAATTGTTTCTTCAAAGTTTCTCAAAGAATGAGTGGGCAATTGATAGTACCACTCTAATGCCATTCCACCTAAAATTTTTGGGAACATTTTTAGTAATAGCAAGTCATCATGCGATATATCATGACATGCTATCCTAAACATGCGAAGATGCTCTATGGGATCTTCGGTTCCTTTATATATAGGCAAGATAGGCATGGGAAAATGCTTAGGGTATGGTTGAGCTACAACTATGGGATCCAAAGGTTGACTACAGATCTCTCGATAATTGTACGAGGGACGGTAGGGATCTATCTGGTCCATACGCAAAGCTAACTATTTCACCATGGCTTCCAGATTACTATTTTGCCCACCATATTGGTTTGGTAGGGCATTGATAGGAGTTTTGTGAGTATATGATGGAGGAACATGAAGATTAGATGCCATGTTGCTATTGTGTAAATTGTTGGTAGGAAAGGTGTTATGAAGGAATTTTGAAGTTGTATTATGTTGTATTCCAGATTGTTGAAAATTGGTGTTTGGCTTCGTTTTAGGTTTTTGTTTACTTGAAGCATATTGCTCAATAGTTTGGTGAAATAAAGTATTGAAGGAAGGCTTCTTTTGTGTGGGAATGATTTTAGGTTGAATAACAGGTTCCTTAGAGGTTGGGTAACTTGTTGTTTTGACATGTTTTGCATCATAGTGACCATGTCTGTATTGGATGGCCTAGCCTTATCACTTTCTTGATCAATGAAAGACAAGGGATTAGTGCGCACATCATACATATATTCCATGGCTGCTTGAGTGTTACTAATTTGCCCTTTATCAATATGAACTGCCACATTAAGGGCGTCAATGTTATCATTGAGAAATTTCCAAAAATGATCTACGTTGTCAAAGGCAATAGTTCCATCTGGAGCTACTCTAGGGGATGAGGGTCCATCCTCTTTAACACTTCCTTCTTGTTCATTGTCTTCACCTAGGTCATGTTCTGGTTGATCTAGAGTTTTTCCTTCCAAAATTGGATCTTCAGGAAGGACATTTGGGTCTCTAGTTGTATCTTGTAACCAATCTTCTTCTTCTCCTACAGTTTCTTTACCATTCCTAAGTTTAGGCATGGTGCTTTAATTTTGATTTCAGCAAATATATATATATATATATATATATATATATATATATATATATATATATATATATATATATATATATATATATATATATGCAACAAGTTTAAGAGGTATATATTAATTATATACCTACTACAATATTTAAAATGAAATGTTTTTGGTTTTTGCTATGTTTTTTTTTAGTTTTTGTTTGTTTTTGTTTGTTTTTTGAAATAATATTGTAAAGACAGCAAATAACACAATAAATGCAAGAAATAATAAGACTGAAAGTAACAATCTAGTTTTCTATAAACAATTTATAAATATCATTAATGGGCTCAAGTTGTTCAGGAGTCATGAAGTGTTCTTCTTCAAATTGAAAGTTTTCTTTTAAAAATTTAATGAAAAGAGCTATAGTGATATTATCTGTCTCAGATGCTAGTTGATAGAAGTAAAGTTTGTGGCAATACTCTCGATATAACACAGCTCGAGGAACTCTATTCCATCTTTCCCTATCTGTAAGAACAACCTCTTGGTCTTCTACAAGACCTAGGAACTGGTGTACAATGGCTACGTTCTCGAGGTATTCCTCGAAGGTGAATAATTCTGAAGATACAAGAGCTCTCCTATAGGCTAACCATCTATGGCAGGCTCTCTGAAGTTCATGATAAAAGACTAGTTGATGAGGATCCAGGATTCTATCTAGGACTAGCCTCTTGATGTGCTTAAGTTCTGTTGACCTAGATGAGATGACACTAAGTCTTCTATCAAGTTCATCCCATAAGAGTTGATTTCTATCTGTTTCAGGCACACTAAGTTCATCCCACAAGAGTTGATTTCTATCTATTTCAGGCACACTAAGTACAAAATTGACTTCTATGGCTGCCAATTGGTTTTCTACATTTATAGTAACTGCTAATATTTTCTTAGGAGCTACCATCTAATATGCAACTTATCAGTTTGAAAGGATTTGAAATGCATCTATGTTTTAGTTGTTTTATTTTTATTTTTTATTTTTGTTTTCAAAAGGTTTATAATGCATTCATGTCGGGTTCACCAAAATGTATCGCTCCAAATTTTTCACACCCTTACCTTTAGGCTATAGGATCCGTGCCCAAAAGGGGGATGTGAAAAGGATGTCGCGGTACCTCGAACTAAGAGGACTTGTGAAGGTCCCGCCTCTCAAGGGAGGTGTATTTTGTTGATTTTTCGATAGATGGTGGGTTCACCAGGAAACATTTAATGGCAGTTTCCATGCCTAGGTTGGGAATGTGTTTTATGTGTTCATTTTAGAATTAAGCATTCAAATCCTAGGTTTGGCCAAAATGCGTCTAAGCTATTCTATATGAAGATGCAAATTCAATGAGTACATAAAACATATGTAAAGACAAAAAACAGAGAAATTACATAATATAAAAGAAGAATACCTAATTCGGATGTCTAATGATGATTCTAATTCTTGAAGCAATCAGGATCGCCTCTAATTTGATAGGATCATCTGAGATCAGACAAGATCATCTGAGATCTGACGAATTCGTCAGACGAATTCATCAGAGACCTGCAATCAGGGAAATAGGTGCAAAATACAGAAAATACAACAATGATAACAGAGGGAAATAGTGTAAAAAGACAACAACACTATTAAAATGAAACTTATCAACAGAAACAGGAATGAATTATGCTAATTAGATAATAATTACGATTTAATCATGCATTTTATCTAGATGGGTGAACTCCAAAATGCAAAGTAGTATAAAATACTGAATAAAATAAGCTAATTGCAGAATAAAATAATAGAGAAAAGATAGAGAAATGCAAACTTCAGGCACTGATTGCCTCAATATTGACTACAGTCGAAATCATCTCGCATTGGTACAAAATCGTGTCTGATTCGACAGGTTCACCTTTGATCTGAACAGGTTCGTCGACGATGATGTAAGCTTGCTCCGACTGAAAAACAGTAATGTACCTACAACAAAATTGATATAGAACTAATGCAAATGGAAACTTTAGGATGTTTTAACATGTATGTAGTCGAGTTACAGGGAATTTCAGCTAGGGGGGTGCTAAGGGGAGGGCTTAGGATTAAATAGGATTAGGAGGGAGGTTAGGAGGTTGGAGATCATCCCTATTTGGGAGATCTCCAACAGGGGAGGGTCCCTAATGGCACAGACACACTTTTGCCCGGATTAGAGGCCTGTTGGAACAGAAGCTAATTGTGCAAAATTAGTTTTGTGACAAGATCGTCTGGACGTCCTAGCCCAGATGAAATCATCAGATCTGGGGTGATATCGTCTGATCGACGATGATATCGTCAAACGATCAAAACAACCTCTAAAAATGGCACAGAAAAGGGGGAAACAGATTACCCGACGGTTAACGGGCGGTTTGGGAGGTTGAAATTTGAATTTAAATTATTTACTAGGATGAATGTAATTACTACAATTTCACTGTGCCAATTTTAGGGTGCTACAGAGTGAAATCTTCCATAGTGTCCCTTGGATTCTAGCTAGGGATTTTAACACTCCTATTTACCCTTTAGACGAAATAGGTGGAAATGGACCACCTATCAGGAGCATGGATGAGTTTAATTACTTTGTGAACTCTAACATGTTGATGGATGTAAAACTTAGAGGATCGAATTATACCTGGAGCAATCGGCGGATAGGGTGTCATCTCATTCAAGAAAGGCTTGACAATTTTTTTCAATCAAAGGAGGCTACAACTCTATTCGATGATTCTACCCTGTAAGCCCTTCCTAAAATTACCTCTGATCATAATCCCATTTTTTTGGAGATCCCTAACTCTCTGTCATTCAAGAAAACTTTTATATTTCAATCTATGTGGATCAAACATTCCAGTTTCATAGATAACTTAATTTAGTGGTGGCAACAGTCTATCAGGGGTAGTGTCACTTTTAAACTTGTTGGCAAATTAAATTTTGTTAAGGAAAAGCTTTGAACTTGGAACAAAGAGGTATTTGGGAATCTCTTTGAAAGTTTGAAGATAATTGATTAGAGGATTCAACATGGTGATGCTGATGAAACTACTATGCAAGAGGAACGAACAAAACTAGTAGAGTTTCATAACATTTTGGCCTATGAGGAAATCTATTGGAGGCAAAAATCAAGGGCTTTTTGGTTGAAATATGGAGATTCAAATTCCAATTTTTTTCACGTCACCACACTTAGAAATAGAAGCAATAACAAGATAAAAATTAAAAAAAAAGCATATGGTTCTATTACTTAGGACTTAACAAAAATCAGAAAGGAGGCAGTAACTTATTTCAATTCTATCCTTGGTTAGGAATCATAGTGCAATAAGCAGGTCGAAGATATTCTCTTACAATCCATTCCTAGCACAATAAATGAAGATATAAACCTTAAGCTTCTAGATCCATTTTCTGATGAGGAAATTAAGGAAGCCTTTTTTAGCATGGAGCCAGACAAAGCCCCGGGACCCGATGGATTTACCCCTCATTTCTATCAAGCTTTTTGGGACATCATAAGTGAGGATGTAATTTTTGCTATCAAATAATTCCAAGCAAGCAATCATATCCCAAAAGGTCTCAACTCTACTTTTATTTATCTAATTCCTAAGAAGCGAACCCCTGAATCTATGGCTGACTTCAAGCCAATTACTTTGTGCAATGTTTCTTACAAGATCCTAACTAAAGCCATTGCAAATAGAATGAGAGATGTTCTTCTCCGCATAATAGATCCATGTTAGGGAAGCTCTGTCTAGGGTAGGTCAATCTTGGATGGAGTTATCATAGTTCATGAAGCTCCGCACTTTGCTCATAAGACTAACATGTATGTTTTTGCCCTCAAACTTGATATGAACAAAGCATTTGATAGGCTAAATTGGGACTTTCTGAATGTTGTCCTCCTTAAGTTTGGTTTTCACCATCAATGGGTTAATTTGATGAAAGAATGCATTTCTAAAGCATAGTTCTCGATTCTGGTTAATGGAACAACTGCTGGTTACTTTTAAAGTCATAGAGGAATTTGGCAGGGGGACCCTATCAGCCCCATGTTATTCATCATTGTGGTAGAAGCTTTAGGTAGAACCATAAAAAATGCTTATAGTTCAAGTCTAATATCAAGAATCAAGGCAACATCTCTCACTAGAGCTATTTCTCACCAATAATTCATCTATGATACCCTTCTATTGACTAAGGCGTTGGTGGTTGAGGCCAAAAGAATTAAATACATCCTGCAACTCTATGAGGATGCTACTGGTCAGAACTTTAATTTCATTAAAAACAAGTTATATTTCTTGAACACCCCCATTTAGAGGCAAGGAAGGATTGCAAAAAATTTAGGGTGTGATATAGCAAACTTCCCCACTTTATATCTTGGTCTCCCTCTTTTCATTGGTTCTTCAAGAGAGTCAATGTGGGACAGGGTTATTGAAAGAATTTAAAAAAAACTTGTTGGATGGAAAGGTCATATTCTATCTCAAGCAGGAAAGCTTAACCTCACCAAGGCCTCTCTTCAGAGCATTCCATTCTATTTACTCTCCATTTTCAAAGCCCTTATGAAGGTTTTCCATAAAATTGAGAAAATCTAAAAAGAATTTTTATGGACTGGATCAGAGGAGAAAAATTGGATACACCTTGTAGGATGGACCAAAGTGTGCAGACCCAAGGAAAATGGGGGCTTAGGTCTGAGGAGAATTGCTCATATGAATTTAGATTTACTAGCTAAGCAGGCATGGCACCTCATTTCTGGTGAAGAAAATTAATGGACAACTATCATCAAACAAAAGTATCTTCAAAATATGGAATTTCTAAGTGACTCAGTTCCAATCAGAGGTTATGCTTTTTGGAAAGCAAATCTCAATTGTAAGGAAATCATCAAAAAATGTTTAATATGGGTTTTAGGCAATAGTGGGAGGATAAATTACTAGAATGATAGGTGGGCTAAGGACAAACCACTGATGCAATATCCTAACTTAGCCCGAATCAGAGATATCATAGAAGAACTCATTGGCAGAAAATTCTCTAATTATATGGTTGAGGACAGAGGCATAATGAAGTGGAAACAAATAAGGATTCATGGATTTCAAGTGGAATCAAATGATCTTTGTAACATTCTAGGGCAATAGTTTATCCCCATGAGACCCAAGGAAGATCAAGTGACCTGGGCTCCTACGGAAAATGGGTAGTTCATTGTTAAATCAGCTTACAAGCTTCTACTTGATGACGAGGATTTTGTCCTCCAAAAGGATTTAGTTTGGATAAAAAAATTAATTCCAAAATTTGCAGTCTTTTCATGGCTGGTTATCCAAGGAAGAATTATAACCATTGATAATATGATGTGTAAAGGTATTTGTATCACTAATCACTATTATTTGTGCAAGACTAATTGGGAGACCATTTATCATATTTTTCTTGAGTGCCCTTTTTCCTTGATTGTCCTAAGTGGGGTTTTTCAGGCCTTCAATATTTCTTGGGTTAAACCAGCCACTGTACTTGATTTTTTTGTCTAGTGGCCTTACCCCTTTTCAAGCCAAAGACTTAGATACATATGGAAAATTTGTCTCAATCACTATATTTGGCAAGTGTGGTTAGAAAGGAACCATAGAGTCTTTAATGAGTCTATCCATGATCATCAAACTATCATTGCCAAGATCATATCCTTTACCAATGAGAATGTGAACCTTATCCATTTTGATAGCCATAAACCTCATCTGCAGGAGACCATGATTGCTCAATATTTAAGCTTAACCTTGTTAGATGAGTCTGTGCCTAGGGTAGTCAACCCCAGAGCCAATGTTAAGTGGTCCCCACCTCTATGGGTTGGTTTAAGCTCAATTTTGATGGAGTGACTAAGTACAATCCTGTTAGAGCAGGCATTGGTGGTATTGTACAAGATCATAATGGAAATATGATGCTTGCATTTTTTGAATATTTGGGAACAAGGACGAACAATGAAGCTAAAGCTAGAGCTATGTGGAGAGGCCTTCAAATGAATCAAGACTTAGAAGGCAATTTGATCATAGAATGAGACTCTATGCATGTTATAAATCTCCTCAATAATTGGAAAACACCTCCTTGGAGGATTAAAATAATTGTTGAAGAGGCTAGGATCCTTTTCCAGGGAAGACAAGACAAAAAATCCCAACATGTCTTTCGAGAAGCTAACAAAGTTGTTGATAAGCTGGCCAATTTGGGTGTCGATGGTGACAAAATTTTCAAATGGGAACACGGTGTCCCAAGCAAAGTAGAGGAGCTTATTCAACAAGAATTCCAAGAATTATAGTCAAATTTACCAATAGGGAAGGCACTATAAGTTCAAAGGCTATGAGTATTCCCATCTCTTTTTTGAAATGGACTCATAATAAAAATTATCTGAGCTGTCAGTCTTGGTGGATGCTACTTGGAAATACCACAAAGACTAATGGGGATAGTCACATTTCAGATAACATGGCTCCTAGTCATCTTAGTAATTTGAGGTTGGTTGATAATCATAGGGCAGAAAAGAAACGACAATATAAGACTTCAAAATAGAGCCACGTGGACCACAAGATAGCCACCACCATAGATCTAGCCAGCAGGTTCAATTCTCCAAGGTTGATTGGCCAATATGGGATGTGGTCCCAAAGCATGTCATATACGGAAGAAAACAATTACCAAAGAATTATTAAGAGTAACTGTCAATACAAAGCTTGTGGGAGTTTTTTTTAGTACTCTGCTATGTGTATCTGCAACTTTTTGTTTCTCCATTGTTTAAAGGAAGGGATCTTTGTCTATTTATTTTTTTTTAATTATGATGCAGGCATGTTTTCTTGGGGTATACCCAAAATGTTGTATGGGAAATTTCTTTTTTATAACAAGCTATGTGCCTTACCGGATGTAATGGCTTTAGCGACATGTAGATTTTACATATATAGGATCCTTAGTAAGGACATGTTCATCAACAACCCTGGGCTAATTTTTGTAAAAGGTTTTGGGTCAACTTGTAAAACCCGGTATTAATGCTATAGTACCTTATCTACCAAAAAAATAATGTGAAATTTCAATTACCTTAATAAAAATTAAAGTATGTGAAATTTTAAAATGATGATATAAAGCCTGATTATAAATATTCACCTTTAAAACCTACATTTCAATTCATAGGGTTTGATATAAAGACTATTTATGAAATGTGAGTTCTATGATTTAAAACAAAGTTCATAAATGTACGTCCTTATTATATTTGTTTATTAAATATTTATGAAATCAAATATTTTTTTTTTGTATGTTAAAATTATATTGAAAGTGGGTTTTGAAAGGGCCCCAAAACATTTTTACAGTAGGTCAACCGACCAAGCCAAAGGTAAAAAACAATCAATTTGAAAAATCCCACCCAGTAGGAAACAAATAGTTTGGAAAAACCCACCCAGCGAAAACAGGTAAATTTGAAAAATCTCGCCCAGTGGTAAACCACCAATTTTGAAAAATACCGCCTAGTGGGAAAACATGGAGGAAGACAAATTTGAAAATCCCACCTAGCAGGAAGCAGCCAAAAACCACCACATTGTAAATCCCACCTAGCGAGAAGCAGTTGAAAACCATCACATTGTAAATCCTACCCAGTGGGAAGCAAACGAAAACCACCACATTATAAATCCCTCCCAATGGGAAGTAGTTGAAAACCACCACATTATAAATCCTGCCCAATGGGAAGCAGTCGAAAACCACCACATTGTAAATCTCGCCCAATGAGAAGCAGTTGAAAACCACCACATTGTAAATCCCGCCCAGCGTAAAAACCAGTAGGTTTGGAAAATTTCACCCATTGAGAAAACCAATAGGTTTGGAGAAACCCACCCAGCAAGAAAACCAGCAGAAAATGAATTTGAAAAATCCCACCCAACGGGAAAACTAGCAGGTTTAGAAAATCTTGCCCAATGGGAAAACCAACAAAAAAGGATTTGACCTAAAACCAGATATCCTGCCCGAAAACCAAAAGCAGGAAATTTGACTTTAGAAATTTGGAGAGGATCCCCACCCAAGGATGGCTCGGGATGCACCTGAGGGTGTAGCAGAGCAGTAAGAAACTGTGCGAGCTAAGCAACCAGCAACAATGAGATATAGTCCAAGGTGCAGCAGTGGGACAGCCTAGGAAATGGCATCAAGATCCTCAAATAAAAACAACGGGAAGCCTCTACTTGAGCCTGTAAAGTGGAACAACACTACTGGGGATATCTACAAGCCAAGATATCCCCATGCACAACAAGGTAAAATACGATAAAGCCAAAAGGATCCAGGGACAATAGCAACAGATAAATAAATGATCCTTGAAATTCAAAAATGAAGGAGGAATGAGGGACCACAATTGCAAACGTACTAATCTTCAACCCCAGACCAAATAATACAAAATAAAGCCCCCACCACTCCAACAAAAATGTCGAGGAACCACCATCCTCACTCACAAACAGATCCAGGGAATTGAAACTGGGACTGGGAACCATTCAAGAATAGGAGGCCCACCCCCAAGGTCAAGAACATGCTCTAAGAGTCCACCAAGAAGTACGACCAAAAGGTATAAGCCCCTACATAGGAACTAAAATGAAAAACCTGAGGATCCTAGGTGAGAAGTGGTAACAGGTACAAATATGGGATCCTCGGGAGCCTAACCTAGGGGAGCCAGGGTCTACATGAACTAATCATGATTACCCCAAGATCGAGACATGCAATAAAAACCCTAAGAACCCTAGAAGGACTAAAAATCCCCCATCCTTGCTTGTGAACAACTTTAGGGAACTAGGAGTGGGACTGGGAACAACCCAGGAAGAGGAAGAGGCCCACCCCCAAGGCCAACAAATGTATTGGGTGTCCACCAAACCATAGATCCATTAATAATAAGCCTTATAAAAGGAAACCAAAAAGGGCCCTACCCTCAAGGACGGGATCAAAAACAACCATAGGCATCCCAAAGAGGAGTCACTAGAAAAAGAGGAAATTGGCCCCCCCAAACCAACCCCGAAGCAGTGAGGACCTCACAAGATGCACCAAGAAGTAGTCGAAAACCCAACCTGCCACCACCACCGATCGAGGAGGCCCTGGGAACCGGATCCAAGCAAAAAACCTAGGGGAAATCTTGAGGGAGATCGGGGAAGGGATACCAAAAACATGTAGGAAACCCTGGAAGAACCTTGGGATGCACCAGGTCAAAGGCTGAAGCAGGGAAACCCTGAAACTACTGGGAAAGATGCAAAAAGTGGAAAAGGATCTCCCCCCAAGGAGATCATTTGCTACAAACTATTCCTAGAGTGGGATGACCCAAGATGAGCCAGGGACTGGGAAAGAACCAGGGGAGGGAGAGCAGGACCCTCCCCTCTCCTCCCCCTCTGTTCTATCGATCAATTGCTTTAATCTATAAAATCAAATAGTTAATAACCAGCATAATCTTCCAATGTAATGTTTGGATTTGTGCATAAATAAATTATACGTAAAACATGAAATACAAACAAAATTTAATAAAATAAATCACTTCTAATTCTCAACCCTATTAAATCAAATTTAGAACTAGAATACTTATTTATAAAACATTTTATTCATCCCAAATATAAAATCAACATTAAAATATCTGGAAAATGAAATAAAGTAATAATGTTTAACCCTAAATTTGTTAGATTTTTTTAACCAGGTGTTGTAGGTGAGTTGGAGAGGAGAGGGCAATCCTCCAAGGGAGTTCCTAGGTTCAAATCTCCACCCTACCAAAAAGTTGAATTGGGTATCCAAAATCCAATTGATAATTTTGGTGTGGGTAGGGTTGGTGCGACTCTCGATTGACTTTGATGGTGTAGAACCCCCTGTTCGCGGTCTCTCAGACCAAGGCGGCCCCGCAAGGGGTTTTTTGCTTAAAAAGAAAAAGAAATTGTAATATTTTCAAATCTTATAATTATAATCCATAGGGTTTTAATATAAAATTGATCTATGAATTATGAATTTTATACTTTGAAAATCAAGTTCATAAATATGTTTTTCTCATATTATTTGCTTATTAAATATTTATGGAATAAAATATTTAATAACAAATATAATCCTCCAATGTAGGGTTTGGATCGGTAAATAAATAAAATGGTATTTGAAGCATGAAATCCAAACAAATTTCAATAAAATATATCAACTCTAATTCTCAACTTTATTAAATAAAAATTGAAACCAGAGTACTCATTTATCTTTTATATATTTATTTATTTAAATATTAAAATAATTTAATATTTAAATAAATTATTGATAACCTAGTGTAAAGTTTAATTCTTATGAAATTGAACTAGGCTATGTAAAAATGATTTAGTATAAAATAAATAATCAAAAAAATTATGATAAGAAAATGATTCTCTGTCTCGAATAAATGCTATAGACAAATTCCAATTACATAAATTTAAACCAAATCATTGCTCACCAGTATTCACATAGCAAAACAATGACATGATGCAATCTTCAAGGGAATATTAATTATTGAAAAATTATATTAAACATTTTTTTAATTTCAAATACAGACTGTGCACATATTTGAATCCAAAATATTTAATATAAAATATTGATCTTACAATAAGCTTGATTTTCCTGCAATATGGACTTCTCTGTATCTTCTTCAAAACATGGCTTTGGCTCCTTCCAATTCCTTTCTCCTCCTCTGCACAAAATTTTTGGCCCTCTCTTTGGTTTCTAATTCTCCATTTATAACTTGAGAAATTCGTTCCTCTTGATTAGTTTGCTCTGTTCCGTCAGTTTTTAAAAACGAATTCTTGAAACCCTAATATCAATAAACCCTTTTCAAAGGATTTAATATTTCTCCTCATTGGCATTCAAAAGTTATAATCCTACCAATAAGACAAATATTAATTAGAATATAAAACATTTATAAAATAACATTCTTAAATATAATTAAATTATAAAGTTATAAAAACTTTATAATTTAGTTAAATTAAAACACATTTATAACATAACCATTCTAACTACATTAAATTATAAAGTTATAAAAATTTATAATTTAATTAATTTAAAACATGACATAACTAAACATAACATATGAACAAACATATACATAACACCACACATTAACAAAATAATCTAAAAATAATTAAACCTACAAAAAACATTATATTATGACACAACATAATATAAACCACATAAAACATGATGAATTTAATCAACACAACACAACAACACAAGGACATTAGGAAACTTTTAGGTAATGAGACAAAAATTTGATGACAAAACATTTATAAAATATTATGTAAAATGCTTATGCATGCTCATCATCAGATGCATGAATAACCTTGATTCCCCATCAGGATAACACTCAAACAATTTCTCAAATTTCAAGTGGATCCCTAATTTTTTTTTGGGATCGTTGTGAAGGACATCACAACAAGACCTAATAATATATGACAACCCTAAACTAATCATAAATCAGATGAATTCCTAGCGTACCATAAAGAACAAGAATCTAAATTATTACAAAGATCAAGTCTAGGATTTTTTGTAAAGTTTTCACACACAAAATCAAAGAAAACACCAAAAATTGAATGTAAAATCAAATGAGTTGGCAAGAATGATATTCCAATTTATCTCACCAATGATATGTGGGATAAACCTAAAGAATTAGAGGTAGTCTTTGGACTAGTAGTCCCTAATAATTCTAATCATTGGTAGGTCTTTAACAATGATAAAAAAATCATAGGATACCTAATAATGGAGGCTCAATGTGCTAAAGAAAAAATGATTATGAGGATTGCATCAAATATGAAGTCATAAATTTGAAGTCAAATAAGCTACCCAACGGTCTGATCATTTTAGAGAGTCTATTTAACCTTGATTATAGTACATAAAATAAAAATATTAATATGTAATCCTCTTCACATCATCTAGTCAAAGTAGCTAAAGGGAAGAACCTATTACTTTGAAAAGATTACAGTTAGAAAGAAAAAAACCTTTGCAAAGAACTTTATGGCAAGTACAATGACATTATCACCTAGTCATATGAATATCTTAAGATCTGCGATAAAAAAAAACCATAAATCATACTATTGAATTGGAGCTTGATTCTAAAACTTTTAGATAGACCAATGAAACAAAAAATAGAGGCACTTATGAAGGAGTAATTATTGAATATTTTAGAGCCTTGAATTATATTTAAGATGAAAAAATCCACTTGAGTTTTCAATTTTGTTATAGTATGCAATAAAAATAGTGATATAAGTCTCTATGTTGACTTTAGAAACTTGAACAATGCCTCTTTAAAAGATCATTATTTGTTGCCCAACATTGAGCATATTTTGTAGAAGGTAGTTGGATCACTAATGTTGTCTCTTCTTTATGGATTCTTAGGATATAACCAAATTTGGGTTAAATACAATGATCAATATAAAATAACCTACCACCAAGAGGAACCTTTGCATACCAATTAATGTAATTCATTCTATCAAACATAGGGGTAAACTTCCAAATTGGATATGGACATAGCTTTTGATGGGATTGTAGATGAAACCATTCTCATATACATTGATGATTTAATAGTATTTCCCAAGGTCAAGAGTAAGCATATAAACCATCCCTAGTCAGTATTCCAAAGGTGTAGACTTTTATTTAGATAAAAAGAGCTTGTAGACTTTTATTGGTGACCAAGGAAAGAGCTTTATTTAGACAAAAAGTGATATAATATTATTATATAATTGATGTCTTATTTAGAAATGGAAATGAAGGTACCCTACTCCATTGCATAGAAGAAGAAAACAAGTCCTTGATTAGAAAAGCATGAAAAAGAAGAGTATATTGTTGTACCTACAATACTTCACAAGATCCTAAAAGTGGGGTACTATTGTCCCACCATTTTTGTTGATTGCTACAAATGAGTAAAAGATTAGAAATCATTTTATATGTTTAGGGGAAGAAAAATAAAGGCTCCAACATCCTTAAATGCTATCATTGTGACTAAACCTTTTTGATAATGAGACTTAGATTTTATTGATAAAATTAACCCACTATCAAGTATAGGATATAGATGGATCCTCACCATTGAGAAAATGCCTCATTGAATATATAATTGCTTACAAAAAGTTTACAATATATAGTTATTAGAGGAACTATATTATAGCACAATATGGTTGGAGAAAGATTATACTCATTAAAATCTTCCTAACTTAACTATATGACTTACCCACTAACATAGCAAACTCTAACTTAACTCCTAGATGCTCTCAAACCAATCTTAGAATAACAATCACCTAACCTTTATAACTTTTACAAGGTTTAAACTAATACTAAATGGTAAAACCTAGATACTTAGAAAAGATGTTTTTAAAGTCCAATATTCTCCCCCTTAAAGTTGAGAGGGCTGACTAGACAATCTCTCAGCTTTAAATATTGAGCTTTAGCAACTCCTTTGGTGAAGATGTCTGCTATGTTGTCCAAAGTGCTACAATATTTTAGCTCAACCACATTTTTATCCACCATGTCTCTAATGAAGTGATACTTCATGTCAAAATTCTTTGACCTGCTATGGTGGATAGGATTATGTGCTAATTGTATGGCACTCATATTATCACAATACAATAAGGCAGGACCACTTTGTCTCTCACCTATTTCTTCTAGTACTTTTCTTAACCATAAGGCTTGGGCACTAGCATTTGTGATTGATATGTACTCAACCTCAGTAGATGATAGTGCTACAATAGTTTGCTTTTTAAATTTCCAAATAATTAGCCCTGACCCAAGACTAAAATAATTCCCTTAAGTGGATTTCCTATCATCTATGTTGCTTCCCCAATCACTATCACTAAAGCCAACTAATTTTACATCATCACTTTTGTGGTAATGGATACCATAATCTACTGTACCTCTTACATACCTCAAAATTATTTTACTTTCTTGTAGACGAAGTTTAGGCAGATCAGCCATATATCTTGATACTAGAGAGACAACATATTTAATATTCGGCCATGTGTTGTTGAGGAACATTATACTCCCAACCATGCTCCTGTAGGTGGTCTTGTCAACTTTTGATGCTCCCTATTCTTTGCTTAATTGTATCGTATGACCTATTGGAGTTGCAATTGACTTGCACTTCTCCATAGAAAATTTCTTTATCATGTTATGTGCATATTTATATTGACATATGAAGATCTTATTTTCTTTTTGATGTACCTCCATTCCTAGGAAGTAATGCATCAAACCTAGATACTTCATTTCAAACTCTTACATCATGGAGTTTTTGAACTCCTCATTCATTTTAGCACTACTACCCATTAATATTAGATCATCCACATATAAGCACACAATAAGGATGTATTTACCTTTTTTAATGTAGTAGAGAGTGGGTTCACTTTTTCTCCTAGTGAATCCATAGTCATGGAAGTAGCCATAAACGTGTGAGTAACATGACCTTGGTGCTTGCTTCAGTCCATACAATGCTTTATTCAATTTGTATATAATGTTATCCTTACCCTTTTCTTCAAAGCCTTGAGGTTGATGCACAAAAACATCTTTATTCAAGTACCCATTAATAAAGGCACTTTTAACATTCATGTGGTGAATATTCCATCCTGTGTGGGCAGCCAAGAAAAGTAATAGTCTAATGGTCTCTTGTCTAGCCACCGGAGCAAAGATTTCCTCATAGTCAATCCCATACTTTTGAGTAAACCCTTTTGCTACTAGTCTTGCCTTGTGTCTTTCAATGCTCCCATAAACATTGAACTTGGTCTTATAGACCCATTTACATCCAATACATTTCTTTTCTTTAGGAAGCTCCACTAGCTCCCATGTGTCATTCTTTTTTATAGAGTTAATTTCCTCTTTCATGGCTTGTTGTCATACATCATAATTACATGATTTTTCATAACTAGATGGCTCTAGCTCTACACTAGTCATTAAAGAATATTTTACAACATCCCCCTTAAGCTCTTGGGAGTCTTCATCACCATACATGTGCAAATTTCAAGTCTTTTCAATACTTCATGCATCTCACTAGCTTGACTCCTTGTGTACCTTCTTTGAAAATTCTTGTCCATAATTTGGAAAGAAGGATGGTACTACAGTGTTCTCTTACCTCTTCATGGTGGATCTTATTCCATTGGAATTAGAGAAGAAATTTATGCTATTGGTGATATTTGTGGAGGACTGGGAGTAGCACTTGTTGTACTTGAAGTAGAACTCTTTCTTGGACTAGGACGAGGACTTTCATTGTTGTTATTGTCAATGGGCTGCACTTGGGAGGGGCTTTCATCTTGAGTTCCATCATCAAAAAAATATTTTTGATGACCCCCGAAAGCACGAGATTCCGGGCAAAGGAAACACTAGCTATGCAACATAAAACGAAAATGTAACGCTTTGATCCTATGCACTAAAACAGAGAAAGGAGACAACTTGGAAACGAAAGACAAGATGCAAAGAAATCACAGCCCTCTTTATTAAAATATCTTATCCTCGGTTACATAGACGTCTCCTCCCCTTTTGGGGGCTAGGAGCGTTAAATTTGTCTTCATTACAAATGTGTGACCTAGTCTTCCTCTTCCCGCGTGCCCACGATTGCAATGGGCGGGCCAAGATGCTCCCGCCGCTGATGTGGATAAGTTCTTCACCTCTCGATTGCTTTTCCCGCAACCAAAGAAACAATGAAAATGTCAGTAGCACCCGCCGCAAATGAAAGGGGTTCGTTCTCTTAAAATCAACGAAATACGCATGTAAACATCTGCCTGAAACAATAAATACAGTAAGTCCAAATGGCTTGAAAACTTGACAGAAGACGGGAAATGTTACCAAAAGGCCATTGCCCCTGAGACAGCCGGCCAATCTACGTTTACCTGGTAATCGTCCCTCGGAAGGACGATTGCTGCTGTTAATCGTCCCCTGGAAGGACGATTGCTGTTGTTAATCGTCCCCGCAGGGACGATTGATACTGTGTTGAAGAAGCCGACCTGCCGCTGCTCCAATGTCGATTCCCGAGACCCGCAAAACGCCTGCAAACAAGGGGGTTATGTAATTGGGGCCATTTTGGGACGACCCAGATGGTCGGATTCTCCCAATTTGGCCTCCATCACCGAGAAATTGGACGTTGTTACCCGCAAGTCAGTGGGACAACCAAAATAACAAAAGCATGATAATATTCGATGAAAACCTTTTGAAATCAAGATTCAAGATTCTGAACTATTGAACAACAGAGAATAACATGGAATATGAACAAATGATAGAAAATGAACTACAACTAAATCCAAAAGGTGCGGGGTGCCCAAGTGGGCAGCCCACCGATGGAACTTGATTTTGGCACCAATCCACTTGGGATGGGCCCAAAATCTCTTAGGAGTGGGGGGTCGGCGAATTGGTTGGTTCAGTTGTCCATGTGTTGGATTTGGGTCAAGTTCGAGCTTCCAAAGGCCACCCAACAACCTCCCTTGCAAAAGAGATTGGTGGATGTGGGAAGATGACTAAAAGGGGATGCAAGTGGGTCTCCAATTCGGCAGCACTTCGTTGCTTGAAAACTCCTTCAACCTCTCTTTTTTTGGGTGAGAAAAGTCCCACCTTTTATAGACCCCATGGGGTCTCTTTTGGGAGGGAAGCACAAATGCCATGTGTTGGTCATAGGCGCCATGTGGCAGTCTTGTCTTCCCATGAGGGAGGGGAGTCCTCCATTGACTTGTGTTTTCATAATTGCTTCTTGTGACAGTCCTCTAACGGCCCTTCGGTCCACCTACACACGCGTGCAAGGCAGGAGTCATCAATCGACTGTTCTGGGCTGCCACTTGGCATCGTTTGTCGTTTTGCCCGTTAAACTTGGTAATCGTCCCCGGGTGGGACGATTAAAACAATCGTCCCCTGGGTGGGACGATTGCAAGTTAGTAATCGTCCCCGGGTGAGACGAGTACCGGGCAAAGTGTCTAATTGTACCAAATTGCTTCCCGACCTTACAAAATTGCTATGGAAGTGGTTAGGACCACCGTTTGACCTCTCGAGGGCTGCCCTGGGGGCTGTGTTTGTCAAAGCGATCAGTGTTTGCAGTCACATAATCGGATGGGTGCTGTTTTGGTGTCTACAGATGCCCCTTTTTGGGAAGCGCTCGCAGGCGACGCAAAGGTCGAGCAAAAATAGATAACCAAAGCACTAATGATTAGGGTTTCTTGGTAACCTAACCAAATTTTGATGCCCCAAGTATGGAAAGGGCATGCATTCTTGAATCCTTGCTTCTGACGAGCTAAGGAATTTGATTTCAAGTGTTAACCTGTTTTGGTGAGGTGTGACTTGAACTTAGACATTGATCAGCATGAATAGGCGAAGGGCGTTTTTACCTCAGGGGAACCTTGTATTCATGATTCACGAAATGCCAAGTGTTTGATTGATTTGATTGTTGCTTGTTTACTGCCCCAAGCAGGAGCGTGATTGTCTTTGTCAATGATTCTTTGAATGCATGTCGTTTTCCTTAATTGGGTGTGTGATTGTTGGTTGGTGACTAAGTGTGACTACCCCCTCAAGCGACGAATCGATGAGGGAATGACCTTTGTGAGAGAAGCGACGAGTCGCTTGACTCGAGATGACTTGTGCAAGGGTGCCTTTAAAGGGTTTACCGTTAAGCGTGTGCAATTTTTCCAACATATGGACCTATTTTTGGTGGGTGTTAACCCTTTTGGTGATGCCGTAATGAGGTGAAATCATCGAAAATCTAACTTCCCGTGGAGCGGTCCGGCTATTGTAGCCTTCTTGGGGAAGTAGGAGAGCGATAATTTGGACCTCGACATCGATTTTGTTTGCCTAGAGGTTAAGTGCAAGAGCACTTATGTCCGGCAATTCTTATTGCTTTATTTTTATTTTGCATGTTTTGTTGTTTTTGTTGTTTTTGTGATATCATTTGGGGATTAAATTGTCGACAATCCGTCTTCCCGGGGGGCGCCCCGCTGGAGTCCCCCCTCATCCTCTCCCCCGGGGAGTAGGATAGTGACAATGTAAACCCTGACATCCTTTCTATGCTTCTAAGAGTTTAAGTGCAAGAGCACTTATGTCTGGCAATGTTTATTGCTTTTTTTTTGTGTTGCTTTTTTTTGTGATGTTTTTGTTGTTTTGATTTTCTTTGATCTTGTGCATGATGGTTGATGAATATGGATGTATTATGTTGATTTATTTTGATGGATGCATATGCTATGATGAATGCAAATTTTGATTTATATGTGATATGCAGAGATGAAACGGATGAATGGATTTGTGATGTTTGGCTATGGTACCATAGACTGTTTAGAGCTCCGTTATTTTGTTTTTAGGTGATTTATGTGCATGGTTTTTCTGTTTTTGTATTTTTTGATGGTATTTGCGAGGATGAAAAGTAGCGCAGTTGGTTTAGAAATGTAGCTAAGGTTTTCTGAGACTCAGGCGGTTTTAGCTCACTAGCCACGACTGTACTTTATCTTACATGATTTTTGAACAAGGTATGAATCAGACCTGTTTTTGACCAAGCTATTTCACATCCCTGTGTGTGCAATTGAGTTCATTATTGTGGTATTTATCAGGATACCGCCAGTGCCAGATGGGCTTTCAACCGAACCTGTACTGAGGATCACCTAATTAGCTCCACGAATTCCTTTGTTGTATGTACTAAGATTATTCTGTGATGTAATCCAGGATGCCATAAGCTAGCTCATCCACATGCAAACATTGATCTCGTACGCAAGTTAATGTGACAGATATATCGTCATGCGGGAGGTTTACTTCTTACCGATAGGCTATCAACCAAATTGGTATCGAAGCTTGCCTTATGACCTATAGAATGCTGAGAGTTCCAGGGATTCAAGGTCAACTCCCTTCTTTTCTTCAATTGTATTGGGATACTTGCTCATTGTAGTGATGAGATCACTGTTTATTTTGATTTGTTTTTTTTTTTTTTTTTTTGAGCAAGGGATTGGGGATATGGAGTGACGAAAATCACTGTTGTTTGTGCCTTTTGATGTGTGCACTATAGTTTGTCAAATTTGGAGTTTTGACATTTTGCATTTTGTGTTTTGCAACTTTTGAGAACTTTAGGGATTCTTAGGGAATTGGGTAGGGAGGATGCTTGTCCTTTTGCCAACTCTCAGCATTCTAGGGGTCATTCGCACAGGGGGATGAGCAAGATAACCGTTTCGCTTTTGGTGACCTAGATTATTTTGCAGGTTTCGTCTTTCGTTCACACAATTTGGGAATTTTAGTGTTTTGATTTGTGTTGGGATGTTACGTAACAAGGTGTATTTCAAGTATGACTCTACCTTCGTAAAATCTGTTCGACTTGATACACTACATGGCTAAAGATGAACATGATGACTGAATCACTGAAACTCTTGGTACATTCCCAGACCACTGACTGTAGTGTGGTAAAAGTTATGCTTGGTGTTTTTGTTGTTTTTTGATGAATTTGAGTATGCCTAGAACTGAGATGCAAATCTTTGTTGTTTTTGATGATATTTGTTGTTTTTTTTTTTTTTTTTGACCAAGAGACTGCAATAATCTCTGGAGGTTTTTGTATTGACCAAGAGATTGCGATAATCCTTGGAGCTTTTTGGGTTGACCAAGAATTTGTGATAATCCTTGGAGCTTTTTAGGTGACCAAGAGATTGCGATAATCCTTGGAGCTTTTTGGGTTGACCAAGAGATTGCGATAATCCTTGGAGCTTTTTGGGTGACCAAGAGATTGCGATAATCCTTGGAGCTTTTTTTTTTTTTTTTTTTTTTGGTATATGGCTTTCTTAGATATGAAATGGTCGCAAATGACTGATATTCAAGGGTTCTCGTTTCCTTGATACCGTCAAGAGAAGCTAGCCTGTACGTTCCCGGTCCTATTTTGCTATCAATGACATAAGGACCTAACCAATTTGCCGCGAATTTGTCTCTCATATGGGACGGCAAATTAGAGTTTTGTTGGTTTTCCTTCAGAACCAAATCACCAACCCGAAAGTCTCTTAGGTGAACTTTCATGTTGTAAGCTCTCTTAAGCCGCTCTTGATAGATACGTAAGTGCTCGAGAGCATTAACGCGTCGTTCGTCAAGCAACGTAAGTTGGTCTAATCGGGCCTGCCGCGCAGTGTTATCATCGATGAACTCTTGCATTGATATGCGCAGGGAAGGAATTTCCAACTCGAGAGGCATTACTGCCTCTGAGCCATACACTAGTGAAAACGGAGTTGCCCTAGTGGGCGTCCGAATGCTAGTGCGATAAGCCCAAAGGGCAAGTGGGATTTGTATGTGCCAATCCTTATGACTCGTCTCGTGACGGTCTTTTTAAGGATGGCGACTAGCGTTTTGTTTGACGCCTCGCTTGCCCATTTGCTTGCGGATAATAGGGTGTTGAAAAGTCTGTGCTGAATTTTGTACTTTGTGGTTAAAGCACGCACGTCTTTGTTCTTGAATGATGGCCCATTATCCGAGATTATTTTGGATGGAATACCAAAACGACATATGATGTAATGCAAAATGAACTCCGCAATGCGGGGTCCTGTCGTAGAGGTTAACGGAATTGCTTCCACCCATTTGGTAAAGTATTCTGTGGCCGTTATGATAAACGTGTGACGGCCTGACGATGCAGGGGAGATCTTTCCGATTAGATCGAGGCCCCACTACGAAAATGGCCAAGCAGACTGGACTGTCTCGTAGGGCCTGGGAAGGTACGTGCATCAAATTGGCATGATGTTGACACTTTACGCACCTCTTGACATACGCGCAAAAATCTCGCTCTAAAGATGGCCAATAATAGCCCATGCGAAGAATGCGCTTTGCAATGGCCATACCGCTGAAGTGGCCGCCACATGTACCGTCATGCGCTTGGGTGACCGCCCAAGTGGACTCTTGTCTGGTCCAAGCAACGAAGAAGAATTCCGTCGTAGCTGCGACGATACAAAATGTCTCCTATCAAGACATATTTTGCCGCTTTCTGTTTGAATGTTCGTTTTGCGGCGTGCGTCAATCCAAAGGGTAGATTACCTAACTTGAGGTAGTCTCTTATGGGTAAATACCAGTCCCGTTGATCGGATACCTCGACAGTTTGAACAATCAATCCCTTTTGGAGTTCTTCCCTAACAAATGCCGATTGGGATAGAACTTGTAAGAATAGCGTTGTGTTGCTATTAATGGGAGTGGGGGAGAACAAAGACCCCAGCTTGGCATGTTTCAAATAGTCTCGGATTCGAAAGAACTTATCCGAAGATGGTTCGATCTCGGATCATGTGGACTCCCGGCGCCAAATCTGAGCTTGCGCGCTCCATCGCGGGTTGCGATAAGGTTTTGACCTGAATGGTTGTTATATCACCGAAAAGGTCTTGCGGGATTAGTGACCCCAAGGAGGCCATTGTGTCCGCAAAATGATTCGATGATCGAGGGAGTGCCTCGATGTCATACCACTCAAGTTTTGCCAAGAATTTATCCACGAGGGCTTTATAGGCCTTTAGAACTGGGCATTTGCATTGATATACCCCTTTGACTTGATTGACGATTAACAACGAATCGCCAAAGATGTTCAATCTTTTGATATTCATGGTGATTGCCGTCTGAAGACCTAGGAGCAAGGCTTCATATTCTCGCATTGTTGTTGGTGCACTGGAAATTTAATTTAAATGACAGGGGCATTGGAGCGCCCTCGCGGTGTGAAGAATACAATTCCCGCGCCACCACCTTGCTCGCATTTAGAACCATCAAAAAATAAGGTTATGTCGGCTCGAGACTCAGGCTCTTCGGAATCTGCGATTCTGAGACATGGAAGACCTCATCATCGGGTAGTTCTATGACTAGAGGCTGATCGTCTTCAAGAGGAGCCTCTGCTAGTTGATCGGCTATGACTTGTCCTTTTATAGATTTTTGCCCAATAAACTCAATGTCAAATTCCGTCAACAACATGATCCATTTCGCCGTGCGACTACTATGATAAGTACGACTCATCATGTATCGCAATGGATTCTCCTTAGACACAACATACGTCGTGTTGCTCAGCATGTAATGGCGTAGCCTCTTGGTAGCAAACACCACTGCCAAGCGTAGTTTCTCAACGTATGCATAGTTAAGTTCGTAATCGACTGTGGTGCGGCTAAGATAGTAAGTAGCCTGTTCTTTGTGAAGTTCATTCTTCCGGGCTAGCATTGCGCCCATGCCACCTCGCAGCCGAGATGTATAAGTAGAACGGCACACCTGGTCTAGGTGGTGCCAATACTGGCGACGAAGCCAAGTATTGTTTGATTTCGTCAAAGGTCGATCGGCACTCGTCATCCCAATGAAATGTGACCCCCTTGTGCAATAATTTGTTCATTGGTCGGCATTTGTCAGATAATTGCGCTATGAAGCGTTTAATCGACGCGACCTTTCCTTGCATACTTCTGAGCTGCTTGATAGTGGTTGGGGGAGCCATTTCAAGGATTGCCTTGACTTTGTTTGGGTCCACTTCGATGCCTCTCTTTGAGACTATAAAACCCAAGAGTTTTCCAGATGTGACGCCGAACACGCACTTCTTGGGATTCAGCCTGACCTTATGCTCTATGAGGCGATCGAGAATCTTGCTTAAGTCACCGAGATGATCTGAGCGCAAGAGAGACTTGGCTAACAAATCATCCATGTAATCTTCCAAAGTTTTGTGCATGTAATCATGGAAGATATACGTCATAGCACGTTGGTATGTAGCGCCAGCATTTTTAAGGCCAAAAGGCATGACCTTATAGCAAAATGTCCCCCAAGGCGTTGTGAATGCCGTTTTGAGTTGGTCTTCAGGATTGATACGAATTTGATTGTATCCCGAGAAACCGTCCATTAGGGAGAGCATTTCGTGACCTCGTCGTAGCGTCTACCAATGCGTCGATGCTTGGCAAGGGGAAATCATCCTTAGGACTCGCTTTGTTTAGGTCTCGAAAGTCGGTGCATATGCGAATCCTCCCGTCGGGCTTCTTGACGGGAACCATGTTGGACAACCATGGCGGATAATCCACGCAGATGACAAATTGTGCATCCAACAACTTTTGCAATTCGTCTTTGACCATCAAGGCCACCGTTGGGTGCATCTTTCTTAGTTTTTGCTTTACAGTGCTTGATTTTCGGATCAAGCGTTAAATTGTGCATGACTAGCCGCGGGTCTAGTCCCGGCATATCTTTGTACGACCATGCAAAAACCTCCTTCTTTTCTTTAAGAAGGGCAATGTAATCGGCTTGCTCCTCGGGGGAAAGGCTTACCCCGAGCTTGAGAATCCATGGATTCATTGGATCCGTGCCGATGTCCACGTCGCTCGTCTCCTCGACCGACATGTGAGATCCGTCCTCCAACCGATGTGGAGTTGGGATTAAATGGATATCATCACCTGAGTTAAGATCTACGTTTGGAACCTCGGGTCCCTCTTCACCTTGAAAAATATCCCGAGTTGTCCTTGGGGTAAAATGAAGCATTTCACCGAAATGCCAATACTCTTATGGTGACAATGGCGAATTGACGCGATCCCGCCGATGGCATCCATGTCTAGATGCAATGACCATGATGGATCGGTCGGATTGCGGATGGGTGTGGTCAAATCAATGGAGATCATGTGGATGGAATGAATTTGGTCTCCATAACCACGGGTGTGATGACTTGATTCTTTTAGATGTTCCCTATACTCTGGATCTGGCTCTACGGGAACAGGCACGAATGGATCCTCTCTAGGTGCAAACTCATCTCTATGTGTGAAAAGGAAGGCGGGGTCTTCCCTCGGCACTGCTGTCATGATGGGATCTCGAGGTGGACGATGCTCATCTTGAATTTGGAGCCATAGGTCTAACACTTGGTCCCACCTCGCCGGGTCTACGTGCCATTCATGTCCTAACCGTATACCCATTTGTCCCATTAGATCTTCATGAGTTAGAGCGCGGTGATGTCGTCGTGCATGTCTGAGATAGTCCATCTTCGTCTCGTCTTCTGAATCACTTTCATAGATCCAAAATTGTTCATCCTCTTCAAAGATCTCGTTGCTTGCGATGTTGAGGACTCTTCCCGTTCCAGTGAATTAATCTGGTCCCATTGCGGTTGTTCCACTCTTAGTGGAGGGACCCGATTCTTTTGAGACCGTGTTATTTCATCCGGAACCTCTAAGGGGAACAGCTTCAGAAAAATGTCCCGGAAGCCGTTGTTGTTCTCTTTGAGGATTGCTCTCTCGAACTTTCACCTCTCTCTAGCAAAGGAGAGGGATTATTGCTATTTCCGTGGGTGTTTGTTGACCATGGGATGTAGTCTCCCAATGTGTATTCTATGTTTGGATTGGCGTACGGGTCTTGTGCCAATCCCCCCTTGTTGCCTATTTCTAGGCCTTGCATATTTTCAACCAAGATGTCTAATGGCAGGGGATGGTTGAACCCTACCCCCGACTTGTCATATGGCATCTCGATATCTTGGTTGGCAAAGGATCCGCATCCCTTGCTCATATCTCGCCGAGCCCATACCCATGCCAATTGCATTGGTCGAGATATTTTAGGGCAAATTCCGGGTTCGACAGATAATTGATGTTTTCGACAAAAGGCTCTTCATCTGTTTCCTTTTGTTCGCATGGTTCGGAACCATGATCAAGGCCCCCATACACAAAATTCGTCTGGTTGGGAGGGTAGCCTAGTGGAACAATTGTCCCTATGGGAAGGCGAGGTCTTCCCATGTCCTGCACTGACTCCAATGTGGGGGTTGCCACAACATTTTGCACTAAGTATTCCCCAGGCCCGTACTGGCCATTTCAACAGTGATTGTTGATGATTGGGTAGGAGGAAACGGTAGTCCTTCCTGAGTCCATTCCATGTTTGGTTGTTCAGGAGTCTTGGTTTGTGTTGTGTTGGGTGTTTCCTCTGTTGATATCGTTGAAATCGTGGGCAACCCCTCTTCTAGAGGCTTAACCTCTTCCATGATTTGCTTTCCCTTGTCCTTCTGTTGGGCCATGATAGGTGGCGTTGATGATGAAGGAGTAGGTGATGAAGTCTCACCCGGCCGGGATTTTGCCTTGTTGGCCACCAGTGGTGCCTGCGGTATCGGACCCTGTTTAGATGGATTTAATTGAAAATCCAAATGCGTTGATGGGAGGGTCGATTGAGGTATGAATTGTACCGCATTGCAATACTTGAAGGGCTCTAAGTCCATTGGGACTACATGTATTTGCCCTTCATAGGCATACTTCAAGCACCGGTGTGCGATCGAGGGGACACACTTCATGTCCCCGATCCAAGGCCGCCCTAGCAAGATATTATAAGCCATTTCGCCTTCCAAAGACATGGCACAAGTGTGGGTATTGACTTTTGTCCTACCTGGATAGGCAGAACAACCGTGCCGACCGTCGAGCAAATTGCATCGTTAAAAGCTCGCAGTGTGTACGTGGAAGCGGTGATGTGAGAGGCTGGCAGTTTTAAATGTTTTAACGCTGCAGATGGTTATAATGTTACTGGACGAGCCAGTATCTATCAGCACTCTCTTGTACGGGATCCCGTTGACCCGCGCGATAACGTGCGGGGGTGGATCCGGCATGTCATTTGATATCGTTTTGACCTCGTCTTCTCTGAATGTGATGACAGGCTCCGTACATTGTTTCACATGTCCCACGAAGGCGTTGAAAGAATTTGCTTCGTGGGGTTGTACTTCAATGGCTTTTAAAATGTCCATAAGAGCTTCTCTATGGGGAGCCGATTGTTGAATAAGCTCGTAGATGGACAGACCTAGCCGACGTGGTCCGCAAACTCGCGTGAGTTTGGTTCGTATCGTGACCTCGGGTCTAGGCGGAGGTAACCGCGTTGGGCGTTGTTGAGGCCGCGATGTCGACGGAACTTCCCTCGCAGCCTACCTCGGGGGCAACCGCTGGGTATCTTCTCGTTCCTTGTTACAATGCTAATCATTCCCACAAATCCTTGCGCGGGAAGATCTTGTCGCACCTCGTTAATCTGGAGCGGTTTTGTCTGTGCCTCGTGGGCAGGCAAGGGGTCCTTGAATACCCCCATTTGTTGGTTGTTTGGTGCGATGGGGTTGTCCACGACCAATGTTCTGTTATCGATCAAATCCTGGACTAGTTCTTTGAATTTCTAGCACCCATTTAGGTCATGTCCTCTGCGCCTATGGAATCTGCAATACAATTCCTCCCTATACCCCCTAGGCTTGGGAATGTTAGGGTCAAAAATTTGGATTTCTGGCAGAGTAACTAAATTTGCCGCTGACAAGCGGTCAAATAAGGAGTCCCTAGACTCCGCATATGGGGTGAATTGTCGCCTAGGGCGACGCTGCTGATACTGCTCCTGTCTTCTCGTTATCTCTTTCGTAAGCAGGAGGCACTGCCTGGTAGTTAGCCTTTTGAGGCTGCGTTTCTTGCACTGCGCAGGAACATTTATCGCAACTTGATTGACTGCAGCGTGTTGTGGTTGCGTTGTCCCAGTTTTAGTGGTTTTATTCCACTCTTTCTTCTTAGGCTTGGCAATTGCGCCTTCGCCTATCTTAATCTCTTCTATAAGTCTGGCTTGGGCCAAAGCTTCTTCTAGGCTGTCGTATTGTCGCAGCAACAATAGACCGGAGATTGATTTTAAGCAACTTTTTGCGAACATCTGCGTGAGATCAGACATGGGAGGACGGTAGGGTAACTTAGAAAGCAAAGCTCTCCATCGGTTCCCGTACGCTGCCATTGTTTCCTCCTCAAATTGTTTAAGGCTAGCAAGATCACTAAGTGATGCCTTCTTCCTTGTGTTGAAGGCGAAGCGTTCAAGAAACGCATCTACTAGCCGATCTAAGCCGCTTATGCTCGTGTTTGGGCAGTTGTGTGAACCAATCCGAGGCAGGGCCTGCGAATGTGGTTATGAATGTTCTAAGCAAGGAACGCGTCATTATCTTGGATTGCGAAGCACTGGCTTAGAAATCTTGTAACGTGCTCTTGTGCGTCTTCCTCACCTTTAAAAACTGCCAATTGAGGCAACTTGAAGTGTTCAGGGTAAAGAGGCGCAGGCACTGAAGGATGCACCGGATTACTGCGGAGTAGACGTAATGTGGGTTTTTGATGCCCAACAGCTTTTGTTTCCACAGACTCCAAACGCTCCAATAGCGCTTGGTATGCATCGGAAGATTTTATTTCTTCCTCTCTTGTTCGCTCTTGTTGCAAGTTACGGTAAACCGGAGGCCTATGGAGGGGTGGCCGAATGGCATCCCTCCTGCCTTGATGGGGAGTTTCAACATATTCTATTTCTGGTTCGTACTCCTCATAAAATTCTTGAGGAGTTTCTGGGCGAAACCTCTGACCCTGATCAAGCTCTTGCTGAAGGTACCTATCATTGTTTCGAGGAGTTGCTTCCCTCTCGAATCTATGAGGTCTTGGAGGCAGAGCTTGACGAGGTCGTGGAGACCTGTCCTGCGTTAAAGGGTTATGCCTCTCATTTTGTTCGGCTCTTTGGACGCGAGGGGTTGGCCCTCTCTCAAGTATTTCATATTGTAACTCATCCGCTTCACGTTGCATGCGTTCTTTATCCAAGCGGTATTGATACTCTATCTCTTGTCGACTTTGTTTAAGCCGCATGATTTGGGCTTGACGGGTGGTATATCTCGGCGACAGCTGGATCAATTTGATCTACCCTATTTTGTTCAGAAGGTTCAAATGTTCCTCCTATGGGTTTACCTCGGTTTTGATGCTCTAAAATCTCAAGGGGTCGCTTCCCTCTGTCGAGGTAGGCCGTATGTGCTCGAGGTTCTGGCCTCAAGGGGTGATCATGATATCCGGCTGGTGCAGAAGCATAAGGTTCCCGCGTTGTATGTTGTTGTCCTTGAGGAATGCGATGATCTTCCTCATGTTCTCTCTCATAGGTGCGTAAGGGGCAGGCGGAGTTAGGTCGCCCCGTGTAAGGAGCCCTACGCTCTGGATTTGGTCTCTCTATTTTGATGAGAGGTAAAGAAGGGACGCCATATCCACGTTGTCCCTCCAAATGGACAAGCGTGCCCCGTTAGCGCTTTATCGCGCCGTGGCCACTCATGTCTAGCTTGAGAGGGCGATTCTCTCGTTTACATTAAGGTCTCGCATGTAGGGCGTCTTTTCGAGAGGGGCTGCTTTGAATGGGCATACCCCACCGAGGATTTTGAATTGGATACTTTTGTAGGTTAGACCGATAAGGCGGTATGACCAAATCCTCGGGATCGAAGCGAAGGCGACTTGTGCCTCGCTTCTTGTGTACCTTCCGGAGCCGCTGCCCTTGATTGGGCTTGGCTGTGGGTGTACACCATTGCGGTGCGTCCACACTATCTAAGTAGATTTTTATCTTGTTTTTAATGATTTTTTTTTTTTTTTGTCTACACTAAATGGAATTAAACACACACATTCACAAAACCGTGATTATCTCTTTTAAGGATTCTTGGTGTGCCCTAGACCGGTTTAGTGTATTTTGGTGTTTTGTTTTGTTTTTGTAGGTTTTGTAGAACGTTTAAATGCATCATGTAGGCTCTTATAACTCCCAAAAGGTCGCCCCTTCAATATACCAGCCAAGCCGATATACCAACCTCTCTATATACCCGCCCTTACGAGAGGGAGACTATAGGTACGTGAGAGCAGAAGGTACGTGGTACGTAGGCGGTACGAAAGGGGGATTGTCCTGTTAATGGCACCTACCATAGAAAACTTATCCTCGCGCGCATGGGAATCACCCCAGCTACGCTCGGTCTGTCTTCGTCAGGATTTACGCCTAACAACAGTTGACAATCGAGAAATGTATGCAAATCAAGCCAAGGTGGTGATTAAATCCACCAATGGTCTTGATCAAGGGCCGGGTCTTACGACCAGCTCCTTGGTTTAAAATTGTTTCGTGGAGTGTGTGAGGTTCATTTTATCCAACGAAAATGAAACATGCATGAATGACTTTTCCTAAGCAATGCAAGCTAAAATGAAAACAATCAAAGAAACAGAAACAGAAACAGAAAATTTCAACAGAGATGATGAAAATCCCTACCTCTTCTCTCGCCTGCTCCAGTTGCCTCTGAAATTTTGCTCTGAAAAGTTGCAGACAGAAAATCGTCCCTTGGTGAGACGATTAACGTAACCGAAATCGTCCCTTGCAGAGACGATTTTACAATCGTCCCAGGGTGAGACGATTTCCAGAATAGAAATCGTCCCCCGCAGAGACGATTTTACAATCGTCCCAGTGGTGAGACGATTTCCAGAACAGAAATCGTCCCTTGCAGAGACGATTAACAGTCTGCAAGAAGAAAAATGTACCTGTCAAGCACAAACACAAAAAAAATTCAATCAGTTTCTGTGATTTTAAAAATAGGGGACAGGGTCCCACCGTGATCGCCACTGAAAGCACGAGATTCCGGGCAAAGGAAACACTAGCTATGCAACATAAAACGAAAATGTAACGCTTTGATCCTATGCACTAAAACAGAGAAAGGAGACAACTTGGAAACGAAAGACAAGATGCAAAGAAATCACAGCCCTCTTTATTAAAATATCTTATCCTCGGTTACATAGACGTCTCCTCCCCTTTTGGGGGCTAGGAGCGTTAAATTTGTCTTCATTACAAATGTGTGACCTAGTCTTCCTCTTCCCGCGTGCCCACGATTGCAATGGGCGGGCCAAGATGCTGCCGCCGCTGATGTGGATAAGTTCTTCACCTCTCGATTGCTTTTCCTGTAGTCAAAGAAACAATGAAAATGTCAGTAGCACCTCGCTGCAAATGAAAGGGGTTCGTTCTCTTAAAATCAACGAAATACGCATGTAAACATCTGCCTGAAACAGTAAATACAGTAAGTCCAAATGGCTTGAAAACTTGACAGAAGACGGGAAATGTTACCAAAAGGCCATTGCCCCTGAGACAGCCGGCCAATCTGCGTTTACCTGGTAATCGTCCCTCGGAAGGACGATTGCTGCTGTTAATCGTCCCCTGGAAGGACGATTGCTGCTGTTAATCGTCCCCTGCAGGGACGATTGATACTGTGTTGAAGAAGCCGACCTGTCGCTGCTCCAATGTCGATTCCCGAGACCTACAAAATGCCTGCAAACAAGGGGGTTATGTAATTGGGGCCATTTTGGGACGACCCAGATGGTCGGATTCTCCCAATTTGGCCTCCATCACCGAGAAATTGGACGTTGTTACCTGCAAGTCAGTGGGACAACCAAAATAACAAAAGCATGATAATATTCGATGAAAACCTTTTGAAATCAAGATTCAAGATTCTGAACTATTGAACAGTAGAGAATAACATGGAATATGAACAAATGACATAAAATGAACTACAACTAAATCCAAAAGGTGCGGGGTGCCCAAGTGGGCAGCCCACCGATGGAACTTGATTTTGGCACCAATCCACTTGGGATGGGCCCAAAATCTCTTAGGAGTGGGGGGTCGGCGAATTGGTTGGTTCATGTGTCCATGTGTTGGATTTGGGTCAAGTTCGAGCTTCCAAAGGCCACCCAACAACCTCCCTTGCAAAAGAGATTGGTGGATGTGGGAAGATGACTAAAAGGGGATGCAAGTGGGTCTCCAATTCGGCAAAGACTTCGTTGCTTGAAAACTCCTTCAACCTCTCTTTCTTTGGGTGAGAAAAGTCCCACCTTTTATAGACCCAAGGGGTCTCTTTTGGGAGGGAAGCACAAATGCCATGTGTTGGTCATAGGCGCCATGTGGCAGTCTTGTCTTCCCATGAGGGAGGGGAGTCCTCCATTGACTTGTGTTTTCATAATTGCTTCTTGTGACAGTCCTCTAACGGCCCTTCTATCCACCTACACACGCGTGCAAGGCAGGAGTCATCAATTGACTATTTTGGGCTGCCACTTGGCGTCGTTTGTCGTTTTGCCCGTTAAACTTGGTAATCGCCTCCCCGGGTGGGACGATTAAAACAATCGTCCCCGGGTGGGACGATTGCAAGTTAGTAATCGTCCCCGGGTGAGACGAGTACCGGGCAAAGTGTCTAATTGTACCAAATTGCTTCCTAACCTTACAAAATTGCTATGGAAGTGGTTAGGACCACTGTTTGACCTCTGAGGGCTGCCCTGGGGGCTGTGTTTGTCAAAGCGATCAGTGTTTGCAGTCACATAATCGGATGGGTGCTGTTTTGGTGTCTACAACCCCATACTCCCTCTTCATCAAAAATTACATCTCTTGAGATTACAACTTTGTGTGTTTTTGGATTGTAGAGTCTATATGCCTTTGAAAACTCACTATACCTAATGAAAATACATGCTTGACTCTTGGGGTCAAGTTTCTTTCTTGTCTCATCAAGAATGTGTGCATATGCAAGACAACCACAAACTTTGAAGTGCTTTAAATTTGTCTTTTTACCATACCATCCCTCATAGGGAGTTATCCCATCTAAACTAGAAGTAGAATTCCTATTCAAAATGTAAACACTTGTCCTAACAACATCAACCTAATACATGTTACTAAGTTTCTTTGTTTGAAGCATTGATCTAGCCATTTCTACAATAGTGCAATTCTTTCTCTCAGCCACATCATTGTTTTGTGGGGTTTAGGCAGTAGTGAATTGCCTTTTGATCCCACAATATTTACAATATTTGAGAAATGCATTTGAGCAAAACTCCCCTCCTCTATCAGTTATTAAACTTTTTACAACATACTCATTTTGATTCTCTACATTATTTTTGAAAACCTTGAAGCATTCAAAAGCTTCATCCTTAGTTTTCAAAAAATAAATCCAACACATTCTAGAGAAATCATCTATGAAAGTAAGGAAATAAGAATTGTTACCCAAGATTTTGGTATGCATTGGACCATAAATGTCTGAATGTACCAATTTTAGTGGATGGCTTGCTCTCCATGCTTCACCTTTTGGAAAAAAATTGCTTGAGTGATTTCCCAAAGCAAATCCTTCACACACCTCCTTGTTCTCTTTAACTCTTGGTAGTCCACACACCATAGCTTGAGAAGTCAACAACTTCAAGCTTGCAAAATTAAGATGACCATATCTCAAGTGCCAAAGCATACTTGTATTTTCTATGGCCACACTAGCAAGTTGAGCACCTCCTTGTTCCCCAAACTTAAGAGGAAATAATCTATTATTTGTCATAGGTACATTTGTGAAAACTCTTACAATTATTTTTGTAAAAAATTCACATTTTCCATCTTCAAAAATAAATTTATAGTTCTTTTACATGATTTTTCCAACACTAAGCAAATTTTGTTGAATTTTAGGAGTGTAATATATATTGTTTACCTTCTTTGTGCCTTCATTTGTTGGAACCTCCATTGATCCCATGCATTCAACTTATAGTACCTTGTCATATCCCAATTTGATCTTGGACTTGTATGTGGAATCCATTGTAGCAGATAACTCTTATTTTCCACTCATATGATTTGAGCAACCAATATCCAAAATCTAAGTTTCATTGAGATTTTGATCTGATTTTCCATAGGTGAGGAAAAAATTTATGTTCCTTCCTCTTATCCATAGTTTCCATAATTATTACTTCTCCCTTATTGAGAAGCCTTGAGTCTACAATCTCTAGTAAAGTGATCAAGCTTGCCATAATAGTAACAAGATTTATTTGATTTATCATCTCCTAATCCTCTTCCTTGGTAGCCACCTGTTGATCTACCTATTGCTAATGCTCTTCCTCTTCCTCTTGAATATTATCCTTTTCTTTGTCCTCTTCCTTGTATATTGCCATGAGTATCACCTTCCTTGGATAAGAATGCTTTTTCATCACCTCCAAAGCTTTATGATAGAGAATCTTGGATTCTCTCTTTATGGGGCATCAAGGAACCAATTAGTGCATCAAATGTGAGGTTAGAAATACCTTTTGACTCCTCAATAATAATTATAATATGATTCCACTTATGAAGAAGTGTTCTCAACACTTTCTTCATAACAACTTCATTTTTTACATCCTCACCAAGTTTTTCTATTTTTTTTACAATTGTTTTGACTCTTACACAGTAATCTCCTACTCTTTCATCTTCATGCATTTTGAGATTCTCAAAATATCTCTTCAAAGTTTGAAGCCTCACTTGCTTCACTTGATTGCTCCCTTGATAGCTATATTTCAAGGTATTCCATGCTTCTAGGGCTGTTGAACAAGAAGCAATCCTAGGAAAGATACTTTTCTCCAATGATGCTTGGAGATGGTAGAGAGTAAAATAATTATTCTTTTGGGTATCCTTATTATTATTCCTATCAGTGACATTTAAGGTGTTCCAATCAGTTGGTTCATTGTAGCCTTCTACTACAATGTCCCACAAACCTTTGCCTATGAGTAATATCTTCATCTTGATAGACCAATACTCACAGTCCAATACATTAAACTCAAGAATGGGCAAATTATTATTTGTAGCCATTGCTTACTCAAATAATCAACAAGACTTTGGAAATTTAAAAAAATACCTCTTTGTTTCACTTTGCAATGTCTCACTTTGCAACAAAATAGCAATAGTAGAATAACCACATTAATTCACCTCTCAAATTTACCAAACAATAGATATTCTAACAAAAACAGAAAATCTATTTCATAAAATACTTCAATAGTGCTTACAAATAGCAGGAGTAGTAGAAATATTTTAATAGCAGTAGAATGTTCAAACGAACAACAACAATCCACTCCAACCAGGCCAATACGAATAGCAACAATAATTGATGCACCAAATGCTATGAACATCAATAGTCATTCAACCAACACGCATTACCATATATCACTATCTTTTACATACAACCAAATCTCCTACTCCATGAAGCTTACCTTTTGCCTTGATGCCTTCAACCTCCTTGCGATCAATGTTGTGCTATTTTCTCAGCGATGACTCCAGGAAATGAATCCACTTAATCACACATATTCTCTCAACGAATACACAATCAATGGCACCAAGTATCCTCCAAGTTAGCTAATGAATAATTCAGCGAGTGTCCACCAGACACCAAGCAGAAACTTCCATGCAACAACTTGATCAAATCCACTTTATATCAATTCACCTTTTGTTGACATCTTTGTCCTCCACATAAAGTATTTCACAACAAATCTTGCATTCATTTACATCATGCTTCCTTATCCAGTCTCAACATGCCATGAAATATGTCATTTGTAGATCTTGGGATAGACAGCTCATGAGATAAAACATTGAGTAGATCGATACTTTATGGGAAGTAGTAATACAATGCCCTATTCACGAAGAATATACTAATAAAAATGTGTATGTCTACACAATGGTGGAAATTGTGGATCTTATTTCCATGCACACTAGCCTCTCTACAGACTTCCACATACACACTCCTAGTAGTATTTTACACCACACTAATTTGGGCTTCCACCAGACACTTTCACAAACTATGTGGGCCTCCTCCTCCCATCTATTCTCTCGTACAACTAGTGATGTCTCTGGATTGGTAATATTGAGCCCCTCCTTAGGCGTGATCAATCCTCCATATTTATGTATCTTAAATTCCACAGGTTTTCTTTAACAAATCAAATAAAACATGCTCTAATACCAAATGAGAAAATGTCTCATTGAATATATAATTGCTTGCAAAAAGTTTACAATATATAGTTCTTAGAAGAACTAGATTATAGCACAATATGGTTGGAGAAAGATTATTCTCATGAAAATCTTCCTAAATTAGCTAGATGACTTACCCACTAACATAGAAAACTCTAACTTAACTCCTAGATTCTCTCAAATCAATCTTAGAATAACAATCACCTAACCTTTATAACTTGTATAAGGTTTAAACTAATACAAAATGGTAAAACCTAGATACTTAGTAAAGATGCTTTTAAAGTCCAACAACCATTGTATATCATTTCATATAATGGGTTGAAGTAGTCCTAGTCAAATCAACTAATTAAAAAATAGTGATTTAGTTGTTTGAAGATATCATCATCAAGTTCAAGGTAGCTATCACCATAGTCACAGATAATACCACCTGCTTCAAGGGGGTTAAAGTGATGAAGTTTGTGGTAGAGTATAGAATCATTCTCAAGACATCATCCAATTACCACCCTTAGGGCAATGACTTAGGTGAATCAACTAATAAGAATATCATGAGGTTCTTAAAAATAATCATCTTGGAGTCACAAAAGGACTAACATACTATACTACATAAGGAATTATGGGGTAGATAGAGTGATGCCAAAAGTATAGACTGGATCATCCTATTGTAATATGGTCTATAGGAAGAAATTTATGTCACCAATTGTGTAAGTTTGGGCAACAGAACAATAACTTTTCATTACTTCAATTTGCATATTTCATAGAAGACCAATTATCAATATCATTACAATCAAGATAATGAATGTAATTTTTGTGATGTAACCTTTATGAGTGTAAAACCAAAATAATGTAATACGTACCCAACATTCTTGATTAGTTATCAAGATCGTTATGATCTAGATAATGAATGTAAAATTTGTAAGCTATAAAACCAAAATAATGTAATATTTACCTAATATCCTCCCTTATTACATTATTTGGTATACAAAGATAATTGTAAAATAATTCAAACTTGACTTGTCCAAATGCCTTCATGAAAATATCTGCAAGTTGATATCCAATGGAAATGTATTTGATCTATATTTGGTAATTTTGAACTTGCTCCCAAATGAGATGACATTGTGCTTCAATGTATTTTATCCTTTCATAAAATATTAGTTATATTTTGAAGCACTATGGTTACATTGTTGATTATATTTTGCACACATCCATCAAATGAATTGTAACCAGAGTGCTTCACACACAACTTTTATTTTAAACATAACCATATTTTTCATGAATAATCATCAACAAAGAGTTGAAAATATCTACATAGATTGATGTGTACTAAATCCAATTGTCCTTTAGTTCTATAAGTTGTCAAATCAAAATAAAATCGATGTTGTTTCCTGACAAAACAACCCAAGCAAACTAGAAATGTGTGTGAGAGGTTGAGTAGACCTTTCACCGTGTGATGTTTAGTTATCTAGATTAAATATCCTGAACTTAGATGATCATATCTCCTATGCAAAATTAGGTAGCATCAATTGTGGTTGTAGAAAAGGTGACATTAGGAGATGATATAATGTCAAGTGCATATAGACCATTTTGTATGAATCAGTTGACACAAAATTTTCATATTTTGCAATGAAATATTTTCCTCCCATCAAAAACCTTGAATTCAACTATCATTTCACGATATAGTATTTGTGACATTGAGAGTAGGTTGTTTGCTAATCCTAGAACACATAGCAATTTTTAATTGTGTATTTATCATCAAATAAATTGACAGGAACATTACCCATTCCTTTAACCTACTAGGTGTTATTGTCAACAATGGTGTCTGGTTTCCTATTTTTGGCTTTTAAGGAATCAAACATATCTTTGTTTATAATCATATGTTTACTAGCGCTTGAATCAATATACCAAACTTATCCCTCTATTGTGTCACTACATTAGAAATCAATATCTTGTGTCTGAGTTTAGATTCCTCATCTTAATCAAATTCTAGCTTCTTATGTGCAACATGCCCTTGTTGTTATTATTGTTGTTGTTGTTTGTATTGTGGTTGTTTATAAGGAGATTTGTGGATTTGAATCCTTCTAGTCAATGAATTGTATCTATAAAATTTGGTATGATGACTTTCCTTTTCACAAATATGAAAATGTATCCTTTATTTTTTAGGTTGTTTGTGTGATGAAGAAGAATGAGAAGGACATTTTGGACTCTTTTGGGATTTATTTATGGAGATGTGTGTATTATTAGACAATTGATCCCTTAATTTATTTATTTTTTCTCCTATTGAAGTTTATTGATCAATTATTTAAATGATACCCTTATATGTGATACTTGGAAACAAGTGATCAACATGTAAAATTAATCAGAAAGAATTCTAAGTACAATGGAGACTAAGATCTTGTCTTCTACTTTTTCCCTATGGTATTCAATTTTACCTTTAATTTCACAATTTGATAAATAATTTTTTCAATGCTTACTCCATCTTGAACCCACAATGTATGAAGTTGGGATTGAAGATGAAGAATTATGGCTTCATTCTTCCTTTCAAATATTATGGAAAAAATATCCCATGCTTCTTTTGATATCATTGATTCATTGATGTGTGGTTGAATTCCATATACTACAACAAAAGTGATGAGAAATAACACCTTAACATCTCTCTCATCAACATTTTATTGATTTGCAATCCACTTAGGTTGAGTTTCTTCTCTAGTGATAATGTTCTAGAGTTTTACAACCACTAGGATGGTTCTCATATTGGTCTTCCAAGGTGCAAAAATTGGATCTTTGTGTAATTAGTACTATTTGAGAAATATTTTTGGTGTCACTATTATGAGGGTGCCTTATTTATTCTAAGAAAAATTTCCCCTTTCTATATGCCACCAGTCCTATATATTGATCTTTTCTATACAACCACCCTTTCTATATACATGCAAATATGTGGAAGAAGCTAGTTCTCTCGATATATGCAATTGTACATGAGAGAGACCTTCAAGTATGTGAAAGAGAGTGATGCATGGTACCAAGGTAGTACTAAAATTAATTTTCCCTATCAATGACACCTACTTAAAGAGAAATATTTATACATGGGCATAACTTCCCTATATACTTGGAATTTTCTAATTTTAGAATTTACGTCTAATGATAGTAATTAATAGGATAAAAAATGGAGTGGAAAAAGTCACAAAAATATAGTGTCCTTATTTCTTCCTAATAATTTATAGGATTGATTCCCAAAAATCATTATGACAACTATATTCAGTTTTATACACAATAGCTTAATGTTCCTGCTTTACCTATAAACACAACTCAGAGATGTTTTTTATACCAAATGTTGTAATTAAGCTAAGCACATGTTTGGATTTGTGTACAAAATTGATTTTGATGCATTTTTTTTAAAAGTGTTAGTCTCTTCCAAAAATGCATCTTATTATAATGAAAAATTTACTTTCCTTTTGTTATTTTGTAAATTTTCACTATAGTCTAATTTGTGAAAATATTTTTTAAGAACAAGTGGAAATTATAGAATATATATTTTTTCTTGGGTAGTAAAAATATTTTGAAATGAAATTTTCTTGCACATTACCTCTTTTTTAAAAAAATCAACTTTTCCCACTTAGTACTTTTATCTAAAGGAATTGTTTTTACTCATTTAAAAATATAGCCCCAATAAAAAATATAGAGTTATGAACCTATGACCTCAGGGTTCATGAATCTTCATTTGGGACTTGAAACTAAATTAGTTGAAGGTGTCTTTGAGTTTTAATTTGTTTCCCAAATGCATACCCTCATGAAAGAGTAAATAAAAAGAAGATATTCTTATAATACTACATGCCATGTTAAATTCCTCGTTAAAGGTGATGACAATATTTATGATCAATTGCAGGTGCTCGATGACAAAAAATAAATCACTCTTGGTTTATGAGGATCTTCTTGGAATGGTCCAATCGTATTGCTTCCACTACAATTGAGACTTTGTCAATGTTGTTGCGAGGGATGATCAAATTAAAAGCAAAAACCACAAGAAATGAGTACAAAAAATACAAGGACCTCCATTATGCCCTGTATAACTAGTACCATCATCTTAGGGGCCTCTCATTTATGCAAGACATATTCATTTTACCTGATGACTAGTGCACCCTCTTGGGATCTAAGGATGTTGAGCTCCATAGTTAGGATCTCAACACCAATGCCACCACCCATTGCTTCATTGTCCATGTCAAATATGGCTTCTACAATATTTTTAGAGTGGCTTGTATTTTAGACAACCACTACCTTTATGTATGCATAGTCAATGTGTCTCATGTTAGAAAATATGAAAAATACATAGAATAAGTCATGCATTATGCATCCGAATTTTTTAGGTTATTTTTTAACTCCAATAAGTAGTCTATGTAGTCTTCTCTCTAACAAGCATTTTTCAATGCTAGGAATTTGAATTTCTCATTCATACCCTTGAATGGTTAAAAATATATCTATTCACTTTGATACCACTATAAATTTGGATATTAGAATTTTAACTTTTCATTACGTCAAGTTGCATATTTAATCATAGCAAACCAGTTATCAAGATCATTACGATTAAGATAAAGAATATAACCTTCATGATATAACCTTTATGAGGTGTAAAACCAAAATAATGTAGTATTTACCTAAAAAATGAACTTAGAGATCCATTCCCTCCAAATGTCACAAAAAATTGAATTGGAGGACATTGATATCAAACCCATGTAAGTAAAGTGTGTTACTCGCCTTGGAAGAAAAAAGGAAAAATTATTTTTTGAAAATTGTATGAAACAAAGAAGTTGTCAAAAATTGGTTTAGTAAAGGAGCCATAGAAGCTAAATATAAAGAAGGGGACTTCATATTCAAATGGGATGAGGATTAAGAAAATCTAAGGATATACCATAAGTTTGATTCTGTATGGAGTGGTCCCTAGTAGATTGTGAATATTGTGGGTCCAAATGCCTCAATTCACCTACATGGAAGGAGTAATACTACCTACGTTTGTGAATAGGAAACATATTTTTTTAATATAGTGATAAAAATTTTGGCCAAAAGAATATGTACATAGAGTAACAAGTATTATTTTTGAAAATACTCTTCATTCTAAAAAACTTGTTTCTTCCTTCCTTTTTCTCTAATGAATTTTTTAATTGTTATTCAATGGACCATAGTGACACCACCATTGATTCAAATTTTTGAATGATTAAAAGAGAGATAGAGAGATAAAGAGAGGGAGATAAGAATAAGAAGACGCATATTACTTTATTTAAGTGAGTAGGACACTCCCCTTAGGGCCCATCATATTCCAATTGATGGTAGATAAAATTTACCCTTAATGGATGCATCATACTACAAGGTCTATAAAAACACTAGGGGGATAATGGGGCCTCAATTTGAATTCATAATTTAGAATTACATTGCAGACATGTTCCACATCTAAAACACATGACCTATGACAATTGGCTACTAGATTCAAACTCCATTGGAACTCCTCCTTAATTAGCCTCCATTCTCAAGTGAAACACTTGGCAAATCCATAGGGACAACTCCCTAAAAAACCTTTCCATGGAATAACACAAAAAAACTAAGTCTTTTGCTACAAGTAAATCACTCAATCCTTATGAGTTAATCATATAACAATAGTGAGTAAATTTTTTAAATCATCCAACTCACCAAAACTATTATAACAAGTGAATATCTCCATTTTATCAATAAAAAATCTCCTCATACCCAAATACTCCAAGTGCCCATAAGTGAGAAAATGGATCTACTTTTTTGAGAAAATCACTCCAAATTTGAGGCATATTTCTCCTCTCCAAAAATAGCAAAAATTGATCCTTCTTCCAAATTCTCACTATTTTCTCCAATTTTTTATCATTTTCTCACCATGGACACCACTTCTATGTCTATCAACTTCTTATTTTATAAATTAAATTTTGTTTTGTTGTCATCCAGTGTTGGTGTCCCACATATTATCATTTTATTTTCACCTATTCCCATCACATCAAGGGAAGTTACACCATTAGAGGAGAAATTATAAAATAGAAAGAGGGGAAAGAGAAAGACACATGGCTCCCACATCCAAAGAGATTAATGATGAACCATACTAGAGGGTGGAGGAAGAAAATTATAGTCAACCAAGAAAGCAAGGAAGGAGGCATTTTATAGATTTAACTTAGGGTCTCCAACTAACTCTTGGAACATCAATAAAATATGGAAATCAAGATTGGTAATTAATATAATTTCCCAAGTTTTGAGTTACCTAGAATTAGTGGAGACAGTGGCACAATTGTATGACCCTATAATGAGGAATTCTAGGCTCTCACAAAGTGTAGAGGATGCCTTCTACATAAATTAGAGTAATAATGGGTATATTAAGAGTTTTCAATGACTTGATTGTGTGTAGCTCAAGGGAAAAAAAGGGATTTTATTATAAGCACCCAAACACTTTTTGATAACATTTTCTAATCCCTTACCTAAATAAGCTACAATTTCCATCAAATTTCACTATCCTACTAAATTTGCGCTAGTTCAAAGAAGATATTGGTGATGTCAAAGATAGTCATAGTCTTAGGGAAGTAGTAATAAAAAGCTCTATAAAGATCACATGGTTTTTTTGCGTATTGTATAGACCTATCCAAGACACTCCCAATTGATTAAATACACCAAATACATATTTGATTAGATGGATAATCAACTAAAGTATTTTAAGGAGAGGAAATTAATCTACACCTCCTACATGGTTTGGATAATATTATACTAGAAGAAATTTTGATTTTCCAACCTTTAGCTAGACTAGATAGGAGTTGAAGGACAACCTCTATTAGTTATGGAGAGTACAAACACACCCTATTGAGAAGAAGGAAATATCTCCTACTACTTCTATTATGAGAGGTACAAGGTTATTTTAGAGAATTTTAGTGGAAAAGAACCAATATTTCTTGATTAGGCATCTACTAAGTGATAGGAAAAGGTTGAGTAGGAATTTTTATTTTGGAATGACCAATTTATTCATCTATCTCTATGGATTTTCATTTTATACCCTTTGAGTTTCTTTCATGCATGCCAAACTATATATTCAACCCAAAATATGTGCAACAACTCAATTATGTGGAGTTTATGTACTTAAAGGGGTAAAAGAAGACCACCTTCTACCTACTCAAGCAAACCAATAATAAATATTTTTCCAAATTTTATGTGGGTTTTACTCAACGGTAGAGTTGTAACTAAAAGAAATGGATCTAGAATAGCTATGAGACCATTGGTCCTATGATATAAGGGATCCTTCAAGTAGACATTAATATATAAGAAGTTAGATACTTTATTTATCCATGATAAGAGGTACAATATGCACCAAGAAGCCAACTTAGATGAAGAAATAGTCCCTACCACACTAGGAAATGACTATGGATAAGATAAAATTTGAAGTTGGTAAACCAACCCACCAAAGTGGAATTCCTTATACACAAAGGTGAAAAATTGCTTTGATCTTGACATCAAGCTAAATCATCAAAGGTTGGGGCAACTCAAAAAATGGGATACACAAACTAGGAAATCCTCGTATGGTAGAGGATGAGTTATGATATGGGTGCAACAACCAAGTCTATAAGTGATAACCTATTTGATGTTTAATTCTTTACCATCTAGGATAGAAGGAATCCAAAGATCACACAAAGAGCCAAAACAATTATTGAAGTGATAATAAACACCTTGACCCCTCAAATATTTAATATCAAGAAAAGAATAACACCAAATATCACCATTTGTGCTGCACCAATGACCCTAATAGAAATTAGTTTAGTAGTTAGAAAAATTACCATCAAGGGACAAAAGAGTTTGAAAGATACAATTCAATGTTTTGAGAGGAAAAAATAGCTAAATATTTGAAAGAGCAATAACATACACTTCAACTCAAGGAGGAAAAAATTCTCGAAGGAGGATCCCCTCCATTTTTGGAAGGATAAATTAAGCAACTACTATAGTATATATTTCCACCTTCATCACACCATATACCATTCCTCCTTCTCTTTCTATTGTTTCTTCTTCTATGTTTACTTATCTTCATTTCCATTCTTCTATTGCACTTCTCTCACCCTTTATTAGTGTAGCATATGGTTCTCTAAGGCGTACACCTCCCCCAATAATCATTTTCATGGTAGGAACCACCCTCATTAAATCCTTATAATATCTAACCAACCAAATCACCACCTTGAAACCACCACTATTTCTCTACATTACATTATCTCAATCAACTTTACCATCACCAACCATGTCATCTCTCACTAACATCCTAGTAAAGTTGGTATTGCAACCCACTCCTATTATTTCCACTACATTTGCTACCATCACCACACAATTTGATCTAGTAATTCCACCATCCACTTCCACATGCCCAACACATCCACCATTATAGGTAAGGCAACTTATCCTATAGGTATCAATTCCCATAACCCTAACCTAAGGATTTAAGTTTACAATAGCTCCCATATAAACAACAATGACTGGTAGGCCAAGCTTGAACTTTTCATGTAAAGCTAAAAATTATCAAGGCATTTGATGTCCTTGATACTAAGGAGAAAATATAGAAATGAGAATACAAAATACTTAGCAAAAGGACCTCTAATGCTTCAGTGCTTACATAGTTACAATTATCAAGGAAATGGGATAATATGTACAAGGCTAAGGCCATAGAAACTAACCCTTCCAAGATAATTATGGCTCTTGCTAACTTGACTACTAGATTTTTGAGATAGATATATACAATAATCACCTATCTAAATGGTCCAACTGGTGAATCAACTCACACTTGGAATAACTATAAAATTTGGTTGTCTTGTAGTTGAAGATGAGCAAACACAAATAAAAATTAGAGAGCTTGAGGTAGAAGTGGCTTAGCTATAGGCACAAAGAGATCAAATCCAACAAAAAATGAGTTTCTTAAGAAATATGATTCAAAGAAATATCATTGAAAGAATTAAGTTGGAGATCTTAAATTCTATCTTGCTAAAGCTAAAAATCCAACAAGGGCTTGAAGGAATCATGTAATAGTTGAAAAAATTAAAGTCGACTTGAAAAGAGACTAAATGCAAAGGATTAACAAATTATAGACCCAAAGTCAAACCAAGACATATGAAAGGTCAAGTTCCTTTTAGACTATATTAAAGAACTAAATAACACCTATGAGTAATTTCAGTTGACCTCCTTCATAGAAAATATCATCAAAGAAGATAAAATAATCAAATATATTGAAAGGAAAATATCTACAAGAGGTGAATATCAGGAGGTCCTCAAACTCCTCATACCAATATCAACAACACAAGCACAAAAATATAATATAAACTAAAGGTATGTAGTCATGAAAATAAGAAATATCCTAATGTCTAGAGGAACCTTTAGACTTACAAAGATAACCTAATATCATTGAGAACCTAAGTTAAAGAAAAGGACAATGATATCCAAGGGTAGGTTGTTGTAAGAACACTTGATATTTTTTATGAACATAAGAACATATTATAGATATCACAAATGCTATATTAAAGGAGGAGAAGAGCCAAGCTAATCATGGACATGCAGTTGAGAATTATGAGAGGCTAGAACCATTATATGCCAAACTACAAGAGGTAGTTGCTAAAAAAATAAATTATTATAAAATCCTTTCAAAGATCTCATGATGGAGGTAGGAGACCTCGTATTAGTATAGTTTCCACTAACACTAAGTGATAGAAGTTGTTGATATTGCTACCTTAGAATACAGAGTAAGGAGAACCAATAATTTTGATAGTTTTGCTACAAAGGTCCCAATTGTATAGACTCCATACCCAAATATTGTAACACCCCTCTTTCACAGAATTTTTATGGATAATGAACTATGTATTGATATGTTTATGTAATGGAATTGTTATTTCAAGATGATTTAATAATAGAATGATTATTTTTCTTTAAGTAAAAAACATGGTACTGCTAATGTATCTGTGGATGCAGAATCAAGTACCTTCTCCTTGGTGGGGCTATGGATAAAAATCCTACCCATGAAGGATACCTAGGAAAATGATGATGATCATTTGTTCATCGACAACTTAGGGTAACAAGAAAAATTACTCTTCATATAGATGCATTACATTTTGTTCGTTCTCATGATTCACACTATTGGGCTAGGAAGTTACTTGCAATGAGCCTTCTTAAAATGGGTTGACGATAGCATTAGTCTATCTTAAAGGATATTGTCCATTTGAGGAAAAAAAATGGTAGAAAGCATTGATGAGTGCATTCCTATTTTTGTTCGTGTTTTACTTCAGCTTTGTTAAGCTTTGTAAAGTCTTCCAATAATTTGGTTTAATTAATTTGCTTTATTTATGGATTTAATACTTTAGGTAATAAAAGTATTATATAGCCTACTAATATTAAGGTTGTAAGGAGCAATTAATACTTCAAGTTAAATTCAAGAGGTAAATGGTTTTATAATAATTTTGGTGGCTCATTAAGGAGTGTACCACCCTAAGGGTGATAAGGGTGGTGAAGATATTTTACGTATTGCCTTATTGGACATTACAATTGGCAATCCTACATGCACATTGGGGAGGCTTCACCCTTATTTCTAAGATGGTGAGGAACTAGAGGTTTGGGGTTGGCAAAAGAGGAAGCTTGGAGGTGAAGAGAGAAAAGGTGTTGCAAAGAAGAAAGGCATTTATTAACTAGTTGCTTCTCTAGTTTTATATTTGGATGAAGGCTTTCTTGGTTTATTCTCTTTGGCTTGTTATTATCCTTTGTTGTTTGATATGGGACTACATTGAAAATGGATCATCACAGAGAAGAAAGGACTAAGATACCAGTAGTATCAAGATAATATTTCTTCAAAGGACATTGTTTTTCATGTAATTGGTTTGGTCACAAGGTATGCATTGTAGGGTTCATGGAAAGGAGTATGGTTTTACTAAGAAGAAATTAAAATATGGACATCTCTTTCAAGGGTATTACTACTCTTGTAATTTATTTGGTCATAAAGCAATCCTCTATAGGGTTCATGATAGAAATGAGTATGGCTTCACCAAGAGGAACTTCAAGATAATATACAAACTAAATAGGCATTCGAAATGTCCAAATTAAAATATTCACTAAATATTAACAATTAACAAGAAGTTATTTAAGATAATGTGTAACTAAATTTTCATCGACATTCTTGGATGTAAAAAAATTAATAACTAAAAATTAAACAATGCCTACGTTGATCCGCATCACTCCTCCCCACTCAAGAAGCATTGGACTCCAATGCTTTTACAATAAAGTGGGAGACACTACACAAAAACTATGACTCTTGAAATAGGAGTACCCATAAGAAACAAGGCTAAAATGCCATGGTAGTAATTCTGCAAGCATCTGCACCAAATGTTGTCTACTAAAACAAAAAGGACAAAGGCAATAATGATGGAGATCCAAGAAGGCATGTCGGGTACCATCGAACTACACTCATTCTTAAAAGATATAATATTGAGAAGAAGAAGCTTCTGAAGTGTCAAGGCTCTATAGTCTTCAAAAGTAGTTGTGGTCCAAAGTGTCAAAATCTCTGTAGTCTTCGGAGATGCGGAAGCGATGCTTGATGTGGTGTTGGTAGCTGAAAAATCCATGAAGAGACAAGCCTACTAGGGGCAAAGACTACTCCAATGTGTGGAGTACCCATGTGATATCCTTGATCACATAGCAAGGACCAAAGGTCTTATGAAGGAGAGTGAACTCCAAAATATCTCAAAATATAATGGTAGATTTAAGGAATTTCGGGTTCAACTGAGAATGCACTCCATATTACAACAAGTTTGGGTATGAATTAAGGTTTTATTATCCCAAAATTTGGAGCACAATAAGGTCAAAAATACCTTTACAAAATAGCAAAATGATAGTCCTATTGGAACCGGCTCGAAAAGAACTTTCCAACGACTATATGCAAGCTTATACTTGTAAAAATATCAAGCCTCAAAAACTGAGAAAAATATCAAGGGTCTCCAATAGCAAAATAAATAAGGACAAAACCCTATGCAATGTTGAAAGGAAATATTTAGAGGAATATTCTCCAAAGTAGGGTGCTCGTTGAAATTCAACGGTCACACAAATTCCACCAGGTCGATGGAAGGACGACCACACGATGAAATAACTCAGTAGACCTATAAACAAAAAGTTTGCCACCCTCATCAGCTAGCCAGTTTCATGTTTGTGTTCTGAACCTTTAAAATGGTAATAGATTCTCCACACAAACGATGACCTGCAAGTGAGAAAATAATAAAAATTGCCTTAAATCCAAGGCAACATGGCCAAAATGCAAATCGACCACCACATGAAAGTGTCTAGTTCCATCCATCAATAAAATATCTATAACATAACACGTAGACAAGTCAAGCAATATTTATGCATCATCAAACATGTCAAACACCAGCCAAAGCGACTAGGTACTAAATATTTGTTCCTACAAACTATTGAAAGGAGTGCGACCACATGTTGACTAATTTTTGGTATTGCGATAACAATTAAAGGGTTGTGAATGAGTATCGTGATAGCTATTCTTCCACTACCAACGATCTGAATCCTCATCATTAGAGGGCAACGATAATAACTAGAGCTACACATTGTGAATTGTTTTCATCCTTGAGTTGTTGTGCTTAAGCTATGTGCCATGTGGAGAATATGCAACCTAAAGAGGGTATGTTGGACACATGATGCTACACATCATTCATTGATCGCAAGAACAAGCTAAAGAATTGCAGATATATGGCCCTATTTCAAGCTGGGCATCATAATAGAATGGTATAATCCAAGTGATACCATGGTTTGATCACCTCACATGTGAGAGTCGAGCAACTTCAAGTGAAGGGTATTGTAAGGATATCACATGCATGCTACTGTAGCACTCGCACGAATCCTTTTATCGAATGGAAAAGTCATGATCATATTGAGCACATACATGCTTTGAATTCCAAATCTCTCGTGGTCATCATCACCACCCAATGTTCCAGTTCTAGGCTTCCCATGCTTACCATAGAAATCCGAAGACATGCCTCAAATGATTTGCAGCAAATCGGCACCCCAAAAAACATCTACATCTCTTAAATCATGAACTAGTTAATCGAGTGCTTCACAATGGATCATAGATGGTGGTATTTTTCTTAGATGCATATAATCAATCATAAAATGCATTGTTTTAATTTCAATACAAGGCCATAGTAACCATAGTATAAACCATGGATTTAGCTTTGATTTGAACAAGACTCCAAATGGAATATTCAAACCATAGAATCCCAAAAACAAAACATTTAAACCACAAACCAAAGGAAAATAGGTATAAATGTGAAAGGAGAAGAGGTAAGTGCAATTCTGCGAAATGAAATGTTAGCATTTAAATTAGGATTGTTGGTAAAAAAAAATTTGTGACAATTTTAGGATGACAGGTTAGAAGAGAAGTGTGTTCTAAACTCTCTTTACCCCCCTATTTTCTAGTTTCACAGTTAGTAGCTTTTCTAAGCTATATAAGGTTTGTAATATTTCATTTCAATGTTGAATAGTGAACTCCTGATTTATATTTGGTATCAGAGCTTAGCATAGGGGTAAGGGAATTAGCATCCCCCTAGGCATGCATCCTAAGGAATGGCTCATAGAGGAGCCTACGTATGCAAAGGAACCTACACACAGTGATCGGGATACAAATCTCGACGTTGATAGTAGGTGAGCTGATGTTGACTCAAACGGGACATAGATCCCAAGGATCAAAGTTGGACAGTGATACATGGATCAATGTGGGACCAAGACTAACATTGATAGCACCAAGTGGCATGATGATACTAGGCATACTAGACAGTGTAGACTGGACCACTAGACCAGAGGCAAACACGTGGTGAAAGGTAAGAGAGGGCACATGGATCGAGGCTAAGCTGGTAAGGGTACACGAATCGAATGTGGATCGAGGCAAGGAAACAAGGTGATGTGGCAATTTATTATTGACTGTTTTCATGGCAAAAGGAGATGTGTTGATTTCCCAAAGGCAATCGATAGACAATCCATGCATTTTTGTTTTTATACACCAAAAAGGTCATCCGCCTAGCGGATGTGGGATAAATCATCCCAATTTTCTTTTTCTTTTGTCGTGAGGGAAGCGACGAAGTAAATAGAAGGCATTCACCTTGCAATCACATTGGGCAAGGTAGCCTGACTGGCTCGAGGATCCAACCAAGTGCTGACTGCCATTGGATCACGGGTTCGACTCCTCGCGAAGTGGAGTCAAGTTTTTAAAAAAAAAAATTTGCTACTCAAAGGGTTTAAGGTGAAAGGCCTCACCTTAGCTCATGGCAGGTGAGCTACCGCAGTGGTTGAAGGCCGAGCGGTAAGGCCCAAGGCCATAAGGTCGAGGGTTCGAAACCCTCCGACCCACCAAAGGTAACAATTTTTTATTATTTTTTTTGCAAATTAAAAAAATTAAATTTATCAATTTAGTTAATAATTTAATATTAATTTAATTAAAAATTTCATTTTTAAAATTTTTTAAATGATTTTTTAATTGAAATTAAATTTTATTATTAATTAAAATTTTGATAAAATTTTATTTTTTATTTTGCAATCTTAAATTTTTTTAAAAGAGGCAGTTTTATTCCATCCAAACACTAAGGGAGAATTTTTTTTTGTGTGGTAAAATTTCACCATTGCCTAAGAGGCAATTTTTGTAAGTGGTTCGCATTATTGCCTAAGAGGCAATCTTTGTAACAAGAAAAAGGGAGCATAAAAGTGTTGATTTTCTGCTTTAAGGGGGGAATATTTTTTGCATCAAAGGGGAATATTTTTGCAGTCATTAATGTTAAGGTCAACCGGATGCTATTTTGCCCTTCATTCTCTTTTAGCAAGAGAAACCCCTAAATCTTTTGATGAAAAAGTTTGAATGTATGGATTGAATATTGTATTCAATCAACTTCAAAATGTTGTAATAGCAAATCAAAGAGCACCAGATGTAGGATATGATGGTGATTCCGAAGACAATTCTTTTGGTAGCAGATATGAGGAGTCAGAATCTATAGAAGTTGCACCACAGGAACCTGAGATTATTTATCTGAGTGACAGTAACTCAGTTGAAATAGTGGAGCCAGAACCGCATTCACCTGAAGTCATTATTGTTAGTGATGATGGTGATTCAGTTGTTGACAACTTTGTCAATCAAGTGATAGGAGAACCTATGCAAGTAGAACAAGATATCTACGAGAGAGTAGATCAAGTTAGATTTGATTTAAATCTGTAATTTTTCCTTTGAAAAGCATAGTGCATTGATTGTATTGAGAAATAAAAGAAGTGTGTTTCTAGTTTATTTTCAAAAGTTATGGCATCAAATAATAATCTACCCATACCTGAGTTCAGTGGGTTAGATTATGAGTATTGGTCCATCAAAATGAGGACCTTACTCATTGGCAAAGGACTATGGGATGTAGTCGAAGAAGGTTATGCAGAACCTTCAGATTGGACCACTTTGAGTGCAGCAGATAAGAAGACCAAAAAGGATGCCCAAAAGAGCAACTCTTCTGCCCTCTACCATCTCCAAGCAGCTTTGGAGAAGAGCATATTTCCAAGGATTGCTTCATGTTTATCAGCCCAAGAAGCATGGAAATCCTTGAAGGATAGTTATCAAGGTAGTGATCAAGTGAAGCAAGTGAGGCTTCAAACCTTGAAGAGGGATTTTGAAAACCTAAAAATGCAAAATGATGAACAAGTTGGTGATTATTGCATTAGAGTAAAATCCATTGTAAACAAAATGCAAACCCTTGGAGATGACATCAAAACTGAAGTAGTGGTGAAGAAAGTGTTGAGGACACTTCTTCCCAAATGGAATCATATAGCTGTCATTATTGAGGAGTCAAAAGATCTTTCTAGCCTATATTTTGATGCTCTAATTGGTTCCTTGATGTCTCATGAAGAAATAATATAGGGTTCTACTTCAACAAGCTATGGAGGAGATGACAAAGCTTTCTCATCCAATGAGGGTGCAGGAAGAGGCCAAGGCAGAGGACAAAGAAGAGGCAGAGGAAGAAGTAGCTCTTGAGAGGTGGAAATCAAGCAAGAGGTGGAAATCAAGGAAGAGGTGGCAATCAAGGAAGGAGTGGCAATCAAGGAAGAGGAGGTGACAAAACAAAGAAAGCTTGTTTCAATTGTGGCAAGCCTAGTCATTTTGCTCGAGATTGTTGGTCCAAGACTTCTCAAGGAGGAAGAGGTCAATATGGCAACTATGGTGAAGAAGAAGGAACTTCAAATCTATTTCTTACTTATGGAAAATCAGATCAAAGTCTAAATGACACTTGGATTTTGGATACTGGTTGTTCCAATCACATGAGTGGTAAAGAAGAGCTCTTTGCTACAATGGATTCCACCTACAAATCAAGAATCAAGTTGGGAGATGACAAAGCTCTACAAGTTGAAGGTATTGGAGCCATGGAGGTTCCAACAAAAGAAGGCACCAAAAAGGTAAATGACATCTATTACACCCCCAAACTCCAACATAACTTGCTTAGTGTTGGACAAATGATGGAGAAAAATTATAGACTTGTTTTTGATGAAGGCAAATGTGTAATTTTTGATAAGAACAATTGTAATAGAGTTGTTACCCAAGTACCTATGACTCAGAATAGGTTGTTTCCTCTTAAGTTTGGGGAAAATGGGGGTGCTCAACTTGCTAGTATTGCTATAGCAAATCCAAGTGTACTTTGGCACTTGAGATATGGTCACCTAAATTTTGCAAGCTTGAAAATGTTAACTTCTCAAGCTATGGTGTGTGGCCTTCCAAAATTTGATGAACACAAGGAGGTCTGTGAAGGGTGCGCTTTGGGAAAGCACTCTAGATCCAAGTTTCCAAAAGGACAAGCGTGGAGAGCTCGACATCCACTCCAATTGGTGCATTCGGACATTTGTGGTCCAATGCAAACCAAAAGCATTGGTAATAATTCTTACTTTCTCACTTTCATAGATGATTTCTCTAGGATGTGTTGGATCTATTTTTTGAAAACCAAAGATGAAGCTTTTGATTGTTTCATAGATTTCAAAAATAATGTAGAGAAACAAAGTGAGTTTGTTGTAAAAAGTCTAAGGACTGATAGAGGAGGAGAGTATTCTTCAAATGCATTTCTAAAATATTGTAAATATTGTGGAATAAAAAGGCAATTCACAACTGCCTACACTCCACAACAAAATGGTGTGGCTGAAAGAAAGAACCGCACCATAGTAGAAATGGCTAGATCAATGCTGCAAACTAAGCATCTCAGCAACATGTATTGGGCTGATGCTGTAAGAACTAGTGTTTACATTTTAAATAGGAGTCCTACGTCTAGTCTAGATGGGATCACTCCTTATGAAGGATGGAATGGCAAAAAGCCAAATGTAAAACACTTTAAGGTTTTTGGTTGTCTTGCATATGCCCACATTCCTGATGAAAAAAGAAAGAAACTTGACCCCAAAAGTCAAGCATGTATTTTTGTTGGATATTGTGAGTCTACCAAAGCATATAGACTCTACAATCCCAAAACACATAAAATTGTACTTTCCAGGGATGTAATTTTTGATGAAGGGGGAGAATGGGGTCATCAAAAAAATTTTGTTGATGATGGATCTCATGATGCAAGTTCCTCTCAAGTGCAGCAAGTGTAGCAAGTGCAGCCCAAAAATAGCAAAGGAAGTCCTCCAAGCCCAAGTATGAGTACTACTTCAAGTACATCAGATGCTACTCCAAGTCCTTCTCCACAAATATCAGTAAGTTCTTCACCGATGGACATTGATTCTCCATCAAGAGGTAAAATAACTCTTCAGCACCATCCATCTTTTCAAATGTTGGATAAGAATTTCCAGAAAAGATACACTAGAAGTCAAGCTAGTGAAATGAATGCAGTTTTAAAAAGACTTGAAAATCTGCATATGTATGGTGATGATGACTCCCAAGAACCTAAGGGAGATGTAGTCAATTATGCTTTAATGACTAGTGCAGAGCTAGAGCCATCTAGCTATGAGAAAGCATGCACTCATGATGTATGGCAACAAGCCATGGAAGAGGAAATAACCTCTATAAAAAAGAATGATACTTGGGAGCTAGTGAAGCTTCCTAAGGGTAAAAAATATGTTGGATGCAAATGGGTCTACAAGACCAAATTCAATGTTGATGGAAGCATTGAAAGACACAAGGCAAGACTTGTAGCGAAAGGCTTCACTCAGAAGTATGGCATTGACTATGAGGAGACCTTTGCTCCTATTGCTAGATAGGAGACTATCAGATCAGTACTTTCCTTGGCTGCCCACAAAGGGTGGAAAATTCAGCACATGGATGTAAAGAGTGCCTTTCTCAATGGGTACTTGGATGAAGAGGTTTTTGTGCAACAACCTCAAGGTTTTAAAGAACAAGGTAAGGAGAACCTTGTATACAAACTGAAAAAAGCACTATATGGCCTCAAGAAAGCACCAAGGGCATGGTACTCTCGCATTGATGGCTACTTTAAGGAGTATGGATTCACTCGGAGCAAAAGTGAACCTACTCTCTACTACCTAAAGCAAGGTAAAGATATTCTCATAGTTTGTTTATATGTGGATGATCTCATATTTATGGGTAGTAATGATAAGATGAATAAGGAGTTCAAACACTCCATGATGAAACAATTTGAAATGAAAGATCTAGGCTTAATGCATTACTTCCTAGGCATGGAAGTTCATCAAATAGATAAAGGGATCTTCATATGTCAACACAAATATGCTCAAGATATGATTAAGAAATTTGCCATGGAGCAATGCAAACTTGTTGCAACTCCAACGGGTCATGGGATCCAATTGAGAAAATATGATGGAGCACCCAAAGTTGACATGACCACTTATAGGAGCATGGTTGGGAGTCTGATGTTTCTCACCAACACAAGACCTGATATTCAGTATGTTGTTTCTCTTGTTTCAAGGTTTATGGCTGATCCATCTGAACTTCATTTTCAAGCAACTAAGAGAATTCTGATATATGTAAAGGGTACATTGGATTTTGGGATCCATTACCACAAATGTAATTCTATAAAATTAGTTGGCTTTAGTGATAGTGATTGGGGCAGCAATATAGATGATAGAAAATCTACTTCAGGAAATTGTTTTAGTCTTGGGTCAGGACTAATTACATGGAGTTCCAAAAAGCAGACTATTGTAGCATTGTCATCTACTGAGGCTGAGTATATAGCAATCACACATGCTAGTACTCAAGCTCTATGGTTGAGAAAAATCCTTGAAGATATTGGAGAGCAACAAAGTGGTCCTACAAGATTGTACTATGACAATATGAGTGCCATCCAATTGGCACATAATCCCATCCACCATAGCAGGTCAAAACACTTTGATATGAAGTATCACTTCATTCGAGACATGGTGGAGAAACAGGTGGTTGAGCTTCAACATTGCAACACTTTGGACAACATAGCAGACATCTTCACCAAAGGCATTGCTAAAGCTCAATATATAAAGCTGAGAGACTGTCTTGTCAACCCTCTCAACTTTAAGGGGGAGAATGTTAGCATTTAAGTTAGGATTGTCGACAATTTTGTTTGACGACAAGTTTAGGATGGCAGGTTAGAAGAGAAGTGTGTTCTAAACTCTCTTTACCCCCCTATTTTCTAGTTCTGTAGTTAGTAGCTTTTCTAAGCTATATAAGGTTTGTAATATTTCATTTCAATGTTGAATAGTGAACTCTTGATTTATAAATCAACATTGCGAACCACTTAGGCAATAATGCGAAACACTTACACAAATTGCCTCTTAGGCAATGGTGAACTTTTACCACACAAAAAAAAAATTCTCCCTTAGTGTTTGGATGGAATAAAATTGCCTCTTTTAAAAAAAAATTGCATAGAAAAGGGGATATTTCCATGAGGGAAATTCCCCTTCATAGGGTAGGTTCTTCTGGTCTGATACCAATGAAAAGGACTAAAATTCTAGATCCATTTTTATTAAAATTTGCAAACTAAATAGGCATTCGAAATGCCCAAATTACAATATTCACTAAATCTTAACAACTAACAAGAAGTTGTTTAAGATAATGCATAACTAAAGTTTTGTCGACATTCTTGGATGCCAACAAATTAATAACTAAAAATTAAACAATGCCTACGTTGATCTGCATCATACGTGGCATGTTGGCTTGATGTTATGAACCTATCTTGTTGATATCATTGTTGTGGTTCTAGTGGTGTGGATATGCATTTCTTCTGTATCTATGTTTGGCCTGGTTTAACTTACATTTCTCTTTACAAGTTATGGAATTGTGGGTCTTCCTTCCCATATGTTGGCAATGTTTCCTTGTGAGCATCATCCTTTCTTAGGCTTCATCTTTTGTTGTGCACCTCTAGTTTGTTTGGTTGACCTGTGTCAACTTGATGTCAGTAAATCTACCCTAATCCTACATGTTGGTTGAGCTACATCTACCTTGTTTCATGTGCATCAATTTTAGGATTGTGTAAGCCATAGATTGGGTGTTCCTATGCATTTATTTGCTTGGATATGGTTTTTAAGAGCTTTTCTATTTACACCATTGGTAGTTTAAGTTTGGTTGAGATTTTTTTGAAGTCTTGTTCTTCCTTGCGCTCATTTGCTAAGCTTATTAATGTGCTTTATAATTTTTTATTGATGTACTTTGGATTAATTTTATTAATGCTTGGATTATTATTGTGGTAATAATGCATAGGGTTGGAGTAATATTATTAATGATTTGAATATTAATGTTGTAATAAAGCATTAGGTTTGGGTTAATATTAATAATGCTTTATCTTCTTATTGTGGTAATTAAGACATTAGGCTTGGATTAACATTAATAGTGTTTTGATTTTTATGTTTGATTGAAGCATTTGATTTGAATTAAAAGTAAATATGCCTTGAGGTTTTATTAAATTACTTTGATTCAAGTGAATGTTAAAAGTATACGTGTTTACTAGGCTTTTAACTGGGTGCTTGTGCTTTAAATAATTGTAGTAGTGTGCTTCAGTTATTTTTTTAAATGTTGTTTTGGTTGGAAAGAAAATGATCATAATGATTCTTGAGATCTATGTGGATTAATAAATCATTGTAAATAAGAAGTATGGGCTTCTATTAGATTGTTTAAATATTTTTTTGGTTGGAAACAAAATATCTATAATTATTCTTGATATCTATGTGGATTAAGGGATCATTATAAAAGAGAAGTATGGGCTTTTCTTGGATTGTTTAAATGTTGTTTTGGTTGGAAATAAATGATTTATAATGATTCATGGGATCTATGTGGATTTAGGGATCATTGTAAATGAGAAGTATGGGCTTCTATTGAACTATTTTAATGTTGTTTTGGTTAGAAATAAATTTCTTATAATGATTCCTGAGATCTATGTGGATTAAGAAATCATTGTCTATGAGAATTATGAGCTTCTTTTGGATTGTTTAAGTGTTTTTTTGGTTGGAAATAAAATGTTTATAATGATTCCTAAAATCTATGTGTATTAAGGGATCATTGTAAATGAGAAGTATGGGCTTCTCCTGGATTGCTATGGAATGATTTAACTTTTGATGGATTAAAAAGGGATGCTTGTTTCTTATAGCTTGATTTATGTGCATGGTTGTTTGCATAATAGAGTAAGGTATAAGCTAAGTTGCATTGCATATAAAGTTGTTCTAATCCCTAAGTAAACTTCATAATTGGTGGGTGGTTTCCCATCAAAGAAGCTTGTGGACTTAGTTGGTAGAAGACCTTGGAAGATGATCATAAGCTCTACCAATTGATATTGTTGTAAAATAGCAAAAAATTATTTTACTTGAAGAATTGTAATCTTGACTCTTGTATCCAAAGATGGTTTATGATGCTTCCTTTATGCAATGAAGATTTTCTTCTATCTTGTTGAATATTATTGCTTTAAATGTGGAACTTTGATATCTTGTATTATTAAAGTTAAGCATTTGAATTTTGTACAAATGATATTTTAATGATAACTATGAGTTACACTCATGAGTAATATTTGGATATGGTTATTAATGTGTTCCATTTACTATTTGAAATGCATGCTTATGTTAGATATATTGGTTATTTTATAATGCATATATGTTTATGGAAAGATTTTAAGATTCAAGTTTTGTTAAGAGCATAATTTAGTTTATGGTTAAGAGGAATCTCATTTTTATAATATTTTATTTTTATATGAATATTACAATGTGCTTAATTCTTTGGTTTAGCTTTATGGTAATTAGTGGTTGTTATCTATCCTTGGGGTGGGTATACTTTCCTCTTGTAAAACCATAAAACCCAATCCTATAAAGAGTTGTGTGAATGCAATAGCCAGGTAGTCGAGAATCCTACAAGTTGGAAGAATGCAATAGCTAGGATTTCATGAACCTGGAAGGAGTTGCATGTACACAATAGCCAAGTTAATTTAGAGTAGTTGCACCTTGATCAAGTATAATTAAGTGTGTGGGGAACCTGTTCACAATATAGTAGCGATGACTTCTTGATCATGTAGGATCCAAAGATCATGCTAGTTGTTTTTGAAGTGACAATAGCCTTAGTTAGCCTACGAAGGTATGGTAACTAAGCACCAAGGATCTATGTTGAATAACCTATCTAGGAGGATCTAGGATTAGGTTAGGAAATTGGCATCCCTATTTAAATATTATGAGCCTTAAAGGGTAATCCCTACATCATGGTCATATGGTCCTATACTGAGAAGGGTATAGGAAAGGTGGAGGGGATACTTAAGACATCCTTCTAAACATGTAGGTTTATAAAGGTGAACCCCAAAATTTACAAGATTTGCCTCTCATGTGCATTGAATTTCATATACAGTGCTTGGAAATCAAATATGGTAAAGCCTTGTATGCTAAATTAATTATTATAATGGTGTATCCCTTGAGAGCTTGTGTTTTGTAAGTGCTATTTAAAATTTTTGGGTTGGTATTTTTGGGTTGTTACAAAAATAAAGAGAAGCTATAGGATATTATGCTATTTGAGCTTGGTACCCCATCAAGTTGCCATAAATATAGTACCTCAAACTTTTGTAAATTTTGAAGGAGAGTGTAATGGAGAAAATAGGTAATAGAGGCCTCCTACATATTCTCTAACTTTGACTAAGTATGAATAGGGACCAATCTACTAGAAAAAACTAATCGATGGGATTCAAGTATTGATTTGCTATCTAAAAATTATTGGTTGGATTGAGGGAGTTATTTATGACACTTGAAATAGTTCGATTAAATTAATAAAATAAATTTACATGCTTAAATAGTTTAGAAAAGCTAACTTCTAATGATAAAGGAGGAGAGAGAATAAAGGGGAGAAAATGAAAAATTAAAATTTGACTCCTCTCACTCTCACCACTTGTTGACTACCCCTTATCGACCACACCTCGTCGACCACACCTTACCGACCACACCTTGTTGACCACCCAGGTTAAAGGTTAAATTCTAGCATTCTTCCCCTTAAAGTTGAGAGGGCTAACAAGATAATCTCTCAAATTTATATATTGAGCTTTAGCCATGCCTTTGGTAAATATGTCCACCATGTTGTCCAAAGTGCTACAATATTTAAGCTCAACTACCTGGTTCTCCACCATGTCTCGGATGAAGTGATACTTCATATCAAATTTTTTTGATTTGGTATGGTGGATAGGATTATATACCAATTGAATGGCACTCATGTTGTCACAATACAATCTGGTTGGACCACTTTGTCATTCTCCAATCTCTTCAAGGACTTTTCTCAACCATAGAGCTTGAGTACTAGCATATGCGATTGCTATATACTCAGCCTCAATAGATGGCATTGCTACAATAGTCTTATTTTTGTAACTCCATGTAATTAGTCCTAATCCTAGAATAAAAAAGTTCCTTGATGTAGATTTTCTATCATCTATATTGTTGCCCTAATCACTATCACTGAAGCCAACTAATTTTATAGAATTACATTTGTGGTAATGGATCCCAAAATACAATGTACCCTTTACATATCTCATAATTCTTTTAGTTGCTTGAAAATATAGCTCGGATGGATTAGCCATAAACCTTAAAACATGAGAAACAACATACTGAATATCAGGTCTTGTGTTGGTGAGAAAAATCAAACTCCCAACCATGCTTCTGTAAGTGGTCATGTCAACCTTCGATTCTCCATCATCTTTGCTCAATTGGACCCCATGACCTGTTGGAGTTGCAACTGATTTGCATTGCTCCATGGAAAATTTCTTGATCATATTTGTGTTGACATATAAATATCCCTCTATCTATAAGATGAACTTCCATGCCTAGGAAGTAATGCATTAAGCCTATATCTTTCATCTCAAATTATTTCATCATGGAGTGTTTGAACTCCATATTCATCTTATCATTACTACCCATAAATATGAGATCATCCACATATAAACAAACTATGAGAATGTCTTTACCTTGCTTTAGGTAGTAAAGAGTGGTTCACTTTTGCTCTGAGTGAATCCATATTCCTTGAAATAGCCATCAATGCGAGAGTACCATGCTCTTGGTGCTTGATTGAGGCCATATAGGGCTTTTTTTAGTTTGTAAACAAGGTTCTCCTTACCTTGTACTTGAAAGCCTTGAGGTTGTTGAACATAAACCTCCTCATCTAAGTACCCATTGAGAAAGGCACTTTTTACATCCATGTGCTGAATTTTACACCCTTTGTGGACAACCAAGGAAAGTACTGATATAATAGTTTCATGTCTAAAAATAGGAGCAAAGGTCTCCTCATAGTCAATGCCATATTTCTGAGTAAAACCTTTTGCTACTAGTCTTTCCTTGTGTCTTTCAATGCTTCCATAAACATTGAATTTGGTCTTGTAGACCCATTTGCATCCAACACATTTTTTACCCTTAGGAAGCTTCACTAGATCCCAAGTATCATTCTTTTTTATAGAGATGATTTCCTCTTCCATGGATTATTTCCATACATCATGAGTGCATGCTTTCTCATAGCTATATGGTTCTAGTTGTGCACTAGTCATTAAATCATAATTAACTACTTCTCCTTTAGGACCATTGGAGTCATCATCTCCATACACATGCAAATTTTCAAGTTTTTGTAAAACTGCATTCATTTCACTACCCTGACTTCTAGTGTATCTTTTCTAAAAATTCTTATCCAACATTTGAAAATATGGATGATGTTGTAATTTTATTTTACCTCTTTATGGAGAATCAATATCCATAGGTGAATAACTTAATGATCTTTGTGGATAAGAACTTGGAGTAGCTGCTGATGTACTCGAAGTAGTACTCATACTTGGGCTTGGAGGAGATGTGCCTTTGCTCTTCTTAGTCTGCACCTACTGTACTTGAGAAGAACTTGCATCATGGGATTAATCATCAACAAAAACTTTTTTTTGACCCCATTCTCCCCCTTCATCAAAAATCACATCCCTTGAAAGTATAATTTTATGCGTTTTTGGATCGTAAAGCCTATATGCTTTGGTAGACTCACAATATCCTACAAAAATACATGCTTGACTCTTGGGATCAAGTTTATTTCTTTTTCATAATGAATGTGGGCATATGCTAGAGAAAAAAAACCTTGAAATGTTTTACATTCAGATTTTTTCCATACCACCCTTTGTAAGGAGTGATCCCATCCAAACTAGAAGTAGGACTCCTATTTAGAATGTAAACATTGGTTCTAACTGCATCGGCCCAATACATGTTACTAATATGCTTATATTGAAGCATCGATCTAGCCATTTCTACTATGGTGTGGTTCTTTATTTCTTCCATGCCATTCTATTATGGAGTATAGGTGTAACCACCAGAAAGGGTCACACCTGATGGCGTATCCTATTGCAATGAATGATAAAAATATAACATGCATACAAGAAAACAAAATTGACAACAAATGAAACAAGAAGAAAAACACTTTATTCCATTGTATTCAAAGTCAAAATCCAATTACAAGTACGTCCCTCTTAGGGATATTCATTTTGATACAATATTACAATAGGAGTGCACAATTGTTTCCCTCTTAAGGGTAGGTGTGATTTCCAAATGCCTTTTAGGATGACACGAACTACTCTAGGGTGGAGGTGCCCTCTTCTTCGTGATGGGGAAGGAACTTGATAGTTTGCTCTCCTTTGAAATTGTTCCCTATGGTCAAGAAACAACACAAGAATGTCAAAAATATAGGCAACCTCTCATAATGAGGCCCTTTTAGGTAAATTGCATAATGACATCATTGAACATGTATAATCAAGAAAACATGAAAAGTGCTTCTACGCTATGCAAATTGAATCAAGATTCATATAATAGCATAAAGAAATGTAACAACTACACTATGTATGGATCAAATGTATAAAAATAAGGAATGAATGTGCATAAAGAACCATTAATATCCTAATTGTAGCATAAACATGAAGATGTAAATATAACATAATTCTACGGTCATAAATTTGTTAAACTACATTAAAACATGAAAAAAACTAATCTAACATAATTAGTCGAATAGAAATGAAAATAGGAATGTGGCTATACCTCTGCTGCAAAACATAGCTCTAGTGAGCGGTCTACACTGTAAACCATGGTTGACAACTATGGTTAGCACTCTAATAGGCTTACCCTCAATTCCAAGGGTAGTGGACTTGACTTCCTTGTCCAATTGATGTTCAAGGGTCACCTTCGATGTCCTTATGATAGGTTTGGTGGTTGAATCACTGTTTTTGGCCTTCATTTTCTTGGATTTGTGTTTCTTGATCCTCCTAGGCTCCTATAAATTCCATGGCAAACTAATCATTGAATGAATAGTAAAGTATCTTTTGAATGCACAAATTCAATATGCAATCTGATAGGGCTTCACCACTTGCTTGATCAATTCACACTCACTCGATAACTCATCAGTGCTTCACTATACAAATAATCTATATCTTCTCCCCATTTGGAGGGGGTATTTATAGGATGTCCTAGGACTAGGGGTGGCTTCCTGGAGAAGCCAAGATCAAGAAGAGGTGGTTAGGACAGTTGGAATGGAAGCCTCTAGAATATTTTGTCCATTAACCACCTTCTTCTAGATCCAATAGTTATTCCAAATTATTTGGATTGGATTTAAGGCCAACTAAACTTTAGTTAAGACCGCAGGTCACAGCTACGGTCTAGACTACAAACTACAGGTCTCAACCATGATTTAGTTGTAAACCGTAGGTCTAGGCTGTAGTTCAGACTGACTAGGCCAAGGAGCCTAAATTGAGTGATTAAAACCACTGCTCTATCTTGGAGTCTATCTAATATCTTCCATATGGTCTTGTAGCATATCCATATGAGTATTTGCCCTCGACATGACACATTTTAGGTGTCTACAGATGCCCCTTTTGAGATGCGTTGTGAGATCAAACAACGTTGAGCAAAAATAGATCTCCTAAAATGATGTCAAAGGTTATATGATGATCATTACTCAGATCAACATTAGATGCCCCGAGTCCAACAAAAGGATGCTCATCCCGGAATCATTGCTTCCAACTCTTTGGAGGCTTAAACTTGAAAAGCTTGCACTCACCATCGATCATTCGGGTAGCATTTGATTCTACAATAGGAGTGGCATATATAACCAAAAGGAGATGAGATACAAGCAAATTATCATATTTGCTATTTTTCCCAAGAAAAGGGGTAAGCTTATGATAGTCGTTGACAATGATTTGCAAGGATGAATGTAATTTGACAAGATCAAGGGATCTACGATCTCTAAGATCTTCTGTTGATTTTGATTATGATTTGATATTATGGCTACCCCCTCAAGCGATGAGTTGATGAGGGTAATGATAATGAATAAATCAACGATGTCGCTTGACCACCATGGATGATTTGAACAAATTTAGATTTGAGCAAATTAATGCATTGGCTAGTCCTAGTTCAACTTTTGATTCCAACTATTAATAGTATTTGCACGCTTCTATCCCATGGATCATTCGGGATACAATAGACATTTTAGAGGATCGAATTGATACAAATCCAATAATATTTGTGTTGAATCAAATTATCGATGATTTGTTGAAAAAAAGGTCGTAGAAGAAATGACATGCAATGCCTCGTTCTCATGGAGTAGTTTGGTTGCGAAGGCCTTCGTAGGGATTTAAAATAAGCATCTCAGATCAATGATGAATTTTTTTGCCCCAAATGTCCTTATGGTAATTTACTCATCTTGTCATATTGCATGGAGCGCAAGTCACTACAACCACCAAGTGTATAGGGTATGTTACTGAATACGAGGCACATTTGGTGTTTTAATTTATTTGATTTTTTTGAATATTTTGAATTATGCATTGACCTTATTTATTTTTTTGGGAGGTGTGTCGCTCCATGAAAGTATTGTCATAGCAATGACCTCAGTTGAATGTACTTTATAATCTCATCCAGATTTGTAATTTTTAATTGGATCCCGGTGCTTGATTATCACCAAATTTCCAAATTAGTTTGCTTTTATTGAGTTCTAACCCAATGGGAAGCATTAATTTATATTTTTGGACCTTCCCATGGTGGTAATTTTTCTAAATTGCCTACCAGTTGTAAACCGTGGCTAGGTTCTATGGTTCCCATTTGTAAATTTGGGAACTGTGACTAGGGCCTACGATCTGCGCGGATATGAGAAGCCTATAAAATGCTCAATTTTCAAATGTCTCTCATTATTTCCTGATAGAAACTTGTAAAATTGGAGCTCTGATAGTGACAGCTGACAAAACTGACCTGAAACCTACCATACTTTACCCGCACATTGACTCACAACATGATGGCAGAGCACGGGGAAGCTTCTTCTAGCCACGATGGATGAGGCAAGGGCAAGGTATCTCAAAAACCAAGACCTCACATCCATTACTAGTTAAAAATGAACCCAATTAAGTAATTGGTAAATCAATTTCACTAAATTTCTAGCAATGAACCTCATCTTAGGCTAGGATAGAGTAGATTTCAATTTTTTTGCATTTTTGGCCATGGTATCACGCCCGGTCGGATATCAATTGGAGACCGCAGGTACCATCTGTGGTTCTCAATTGATCAATTTGGGACCATACCTACCAGCTATGGTCAGTATTCAAAATCCCAACGATCAATTTTTTGACCGCATGCGGACCGTAGGGTTGACCCGCAGTTCGCCAACTTTAGGGAAAATTTGCAAATTTTTTAATTTTTCTAAGTTTTTAGAGGCAATTAATATCATTTAATGCATTACTAACCTGTATGATTTACAATTTTAATTTGTAGGCTTGCATGATGACATGTTTTTGCAATTTTATTAGTTTTTTACTATTTTTGATGATTTTTTAGATCATTTTAATTTTTTTTTGCTTGTTTTAGTTAGCTTTTTCCTTATATCATGCTATTTATTCTATATATTGACCTCTAGAGCATGAGATCCTAACATTTTGAAGACTCTCCATGGAGAGCTCACTGAGAGTGGTTCGGAGCTATAAGCTTAGACTACGTACTAGATCTACGCATTATCAGGGTAGATCAATCATATCTGACTACGTTGGCATGGTGTTGGAATGTGTTGAAGAACACAAGCTTATACTGAGAGGGGGGGTGAATAGTATAAGATCTCTTTTTACTTTTTCCTTTATAATTAAAAATAGTAAAGCAATATACCCAAAGAAATATCAAAGCAATGCACAATATCATCCACAAAGTGACACCAATTTTAACGTGGTTCACCCAAAATGGTTGGGCTACGTCCACAAAACTTTTCTCTAAAAGTTATCTCAAAGTTATTTGGGAATCCTTCCCAATTACAATTTTTATGAGCCTCGACCCAAAGGAGATACCTTCCCCCAATCAGAATTTATGAGCCTCTGCTCAAAGGAGATACCTTCCCCTCTACTCTAGAAATGATCCCTTAGAAGATCAACTACCTCTACCTCTTTCTAGCACGTGGAACTCCTTTCCACCGAAGACCTCCTATCCTCAATGCTTAGCCTAAGAGACCTCTACCTTCTATGATCATGTCCACAGTAGCTCAGTAACCTGTACCAAACACAGTCAGTCCATCTAGTACAAGTCTTCCTCTGTCTGTCAGATCTATCCAACGGTTAAGCTTGAATAAATCAATCCTCTACACACAAGCCTTATCAAAGACTTGCCAAATTTGTCCTCAGGTTCTTCTCAAAGAACCAGTGCACCTCTATCCTCAAGTTCTTTGATAGAACTATCAAACTTAGCTCACAAGTCCTCTGCTAGGACCTATCCAAATCTTCTCACAAGTCCCCACAGAACCTATCCAAAACTGCTCACAAGTCCCCACCAAAACTTGTTTAAGACTACTCACAAGTCCCCATCGAAACCTGTCCAAAACTCAGCAAGCTCACCAAGAAAAAAAACTTTCTTAGTATGAAATCACAAGGTGAATTGTTAGATACCCAATGTGATTTGTCAAACTCATAGAAGAAAAAAGAGAATTGTTAGAGACTCAATATGTTCTATACTCAACTCCCAATCTCAAAACTCAACTCAAATCAAATTAGCTCAAACTCAATCTCAAATCTGAAAACTCAACTCAATATCTAAAATGGATAGGATAGACTTTCTTTCAAGAACATGAAACCCCAAAAATTACCAACTATGCAAAGAATCACATAACAATGATACTCATGTTATTTTCACCATCAATTAGGGCTTCAACAACAATGCTCATCAAACAAGGTTCAATCAACACCATTCAGCTCAAAACACAACCTTGAAGCATTTCACAATCAACATTAGAAAAGGAAACAAGTAGAACTCCTTTTCTCTCCAATATTGTTTGAACAAAAAGCATCCACCAACTCAAATCAACAAGAGCACACACAACTTTTCAAATCATCAACAAAGGAGTAAGCCCAACACTTTAACCAAGTAAAGAATAGCTTGATTATTACCAATTTAATGAAAGCAAATTTCAATCTCAAAGCTGTCCACTTAAGGTTTCACAACTTCACACAAGAAGCAATTTTAACCTTAAAACATCATGCTTTCATTTCCATAATCAACCAAAAGCACTCTCAACATTACAAGAAAAATTTATCCCTTATACACCTTATTTCTCCCTTATAGTCTTATCAAAAATAAAATTTATCTCTCATAAGAATGAAATAAGATATTTCAAACAACACCTTCAAAAGAATATTTTATCAAAATAAAACAAGCTTTAAACTCCTTATAACTCCTAAGCTATTTTTCCCTCTAATAAACTTCCTCCATCCGCAAAAATACACTTAGCAAAAAATTAATTTTGAAAATACCTTGGCCAACATCAAAAATCATGCTATGGAGAAATTGCGCACGAATTCTAACACCACCCACTGTGTCCACTTCACGATGAAAAACCCTTTCGTGTTATTCGAACACGGAACCTCCCATTCGCGTAGCATGCCAACAGCCTAGCCGCTATCGATGCGCCAAAGGCGCCTGGTGAGGTTTAAGCCTCACGCTGTTATTCTTGTTCCTTTTTTGCCAGGGATTAAATAAAACAACAGTGCCTCCCTTTCTTCTGACGCAAACACGAAGACAAAAACCTTACGACAGATTTACAACAAACGGCAAGGACACAATTGAACGATGGGTTTACAAAAATGGTGAAGACACAATTAGATAATAAATCTGAACAATGGATCACAAAATCATAGCGAGGAAGAAATCGAATAGCAGATCACGAATTCACAGTGAGAAACTCTTTTCAAAATGTGGATGGGATGATTCTTGATTTTCATCGAGGGAGATTTATAAGCATTTTTACCATAAGATCTTGATTTCGGTGAGGAGTTTAACACATCGACGGAGGTCTTGGCTAGCACCCACAATCTTAAAACATAGCGCCCACATAGTTAAGACATTTGTGCCATGGGTTAGGAGAACCCATTGCAAAAAATAATTTAATATTTATTTAAAAATAATTAAAGGGAACCTTAACAAGGTTTTTAATTATTTAAATAAATACTTCCTCCTAGACCCAAATGCATTAAACTAATGCATCCACCTGTAATATTTAAACCTGCCAACTTGGGGTTTACAAAAGACCTTTGAAACTGTCATGTCGGAACCTCCAAGAAACCTTTTATTAAAGCAAAACTTTTGACATCAAAAAAATTCCTTCAAGAGCTTCTTGACATCAATGACAACTTATACACATGATCAAGGGCAATGTACCCAATGTACCCAAAATTGCCAACAATCTCCCCCTTTGTCATTGATGGCAAACCTTTACTGAAAACACTTCTCAAGAGCCAAAACTGAAACCAACTGTGCTAACAACTGAGAATCTTCCTTTGAAGTTTTGCTCCCCTTGACTTGAAGCTCTCCCCTTCACTTTGAAGCTCTCCCCCTTACTCATATCTCTCCCCCTTTTTCATCAATGGTAAAGGGTCACCTTTGGGGCTCGAGACTAAGAATGAACCTCTTAGGTTAGTCCCTCCCCCACCTCCTGATGAGGTGATTAATTTTGGGGTGGGAGTAAAACTCCCATTAGGCATTGATCATCATTAGTGTCTATAACTTCCTTTTCAGGCCTTCTATTGAACTCTTTGTCCATATTCCTATTCTTGTCACTGTTCTTGTTATTTTTCTCATCGCTGTTCTTCTCCATGCCTTGATCCTTGGACCTGATCATGCCACTGTTCCTATTCTTGTATTCTAGAATTTTAGCTCTACACTGTCTGATTATGTGACCTTCATTGTTGCACTTGAAACACTTGACGATGTTGTTTCTCTAAGGTAAACATGATCTTTGAATCCACCAGTTCTGACCAAACCTATTCTGACCAAACCTATTCTGACCAAACCTATTCTGACCAAACCTGTTCTGATCAAACCTATTCCTGTTATTTGCCTTGCAATAAACTGCCTTGTGCCCAAACTATTGACAAGAGTAGCAATACCCTTGAAAGAAACTAGAACTTTTGAAATTGTCATTTACCTTCTTCACTTGAGCCATGCAATGTGAAGCCATGTGACCAAACCTGTGACAAGAAAAACATCTACCTTAAAATTTTCCTTTATTTGACCTCTTAGATTCTGAAAACTTCTTCTTCTCATTCTGAATTCTGTTTTCTGTTTCTGTGCATCTATCATTCAAGGACTCCTTTTCTAAAATACTTTCCTCATTAGAACTCTCTTCCTTTTGGAGTCTCTTACTAGACTCTCCAAATTGTTCCTTGTGTGGCTTAACAAAACCAAGGCTTGTTTTATTTGTTGTCTTTCTTTGACCTTTGATGAGTGACTTAACCTTTTTGGAGCTATCTTGAAACCTGTAAAGCTTATCCTTGTACTCTTTAATTTCCTCTTTCAAAGAAGCCATTTTATGTTCTAACTCACTATACTCAAGAACCTTAGACTCTAACTCATCCTTGAGTTCTTGTATCTTAGTTATAGAGAAGTCAAGACTTTCTATAAGATCATCTCTCTCCATACAACATTCATCTAATTTATCCTTGAGTCTAGCATTCTTCTTTCTTTCCTTTTTCAAAGCACTAAGAGCACTAATAAGTTCACCTTCAAGATCTACTTCACCTTCCTCTATATATTCCTCTATTTGTTTGCTTTTTGAATCATCAAAGCCTTTTTCAGATTTCTTATCACTCGAGGTGCTACCCTTTTCAAAAACCATACATGCATCTTCCTCATAGTTTTTTGAAGCATCCTCATACATACTAGAAACCAAATCATTATTTGTGCAATCATCCTCAAGGTGACCAAAGTTTCCACATCTAAGACATTTCATGATAATGAATCTATGTTTCAGTTCTTCCTCTTTTTCGGATATGAACATCTCATTTTCATCATCACTTGAAGAACTTTCACTATCACTACTAGAACACTTACTTGATTTGTCTAGGTAGAAACTCTTCTTGTGCTTGTGAGAATACCTATTTCCTTGATTGTTGTGCTCATATTTGTTCTTCCTATGATGCTTGTGCTTTTCAGAATCCTTGCTCTTAGAATCATGTTTATCTTCATCACTTTCATTCTTGGGAACAGTACAGTCAGTAGCATAATGACCAAAATTTCCACAATTGAAACATCTTATATTTTTCAATTAGGGCTTCAACAACAATGCTCATCAAACAAGGTTCAATCAACACCATTCAGCTCAAAACACAACCTTGAAGCATTTCACAATCAACATTAGAAAAGGAAACAAGTAGAACTCCTTTTCTCTCCAATATTGTTTGAACAAAAAGCATCCACCAACTCAAATCAACAAGAGCACACACAACTTTTCAAATCATCAACAAAGGAGTAAGCCCAACACTTTAACCAAGTAAAGAATAGCTTGATTATTACCAATTTAATGAAAGCAAATGTCAATCTCAAAGCTTCCCACTTAAGGTTTCACAACTTCACACAAGAAGCAATTTTAACCTTAAAACATCATGCTTTCATTTCCATAATCAACCAAAAGCACTTTCAACATTACAAGAAAAATTTATCCCTTATACACCTTATTTCTCCCTTATTGTCTTATCAAAAATAAAATTTATCTCTTATAAGAATGCAATAAGATATTTCAAACAACACCTTCAAAAGAATATTTTATCAAAATAAAACAAGCTTTAAACTCCTTATAACTCCTAAGCTGTTTTTCCCTCTAATAAAATTCCTCCATCCGCAAAATACACTTAGCAAAAAATTAATTTCGAAAATACCTTGGCCAACATAAAAATCATGTTATGGAGAAATTGCTCATGAATTCTAACACCACCCGTTGCATCCACTTCACGATGAAAAACCCTTTCACGTTATTCGAACGCGGAACATCCCGTTCAGGTAGTGCGCCAACAGCCTAGCCACTACCGATGCACCAAATGCGCCCGATGAGGTTTAAACCTCATGCTATTAGCCTTGTTCCTTCTACGCCAAGGATTAAATAAAACAGCAGTGCCTCCCTTTCTTCTGATGAGAACACGAAGACAAAAACATTATGGTGGATTTACGACAAACGACGAGGACGCAATCGAACGATGGGTTTACAAAAACGGTGAAGACACAATCAAAGAAGAAATTTGAACAGTGGATCACGAAATAACAGCAAGGAAGAAATAGAACAGCAGATCATGAATTCATAGTGAGAAACTCTTTTCAAAATGTGGATGGGATGATTCTTTATTTTCATCGAGGGAGATTTATATGCATTTTTACCATAAGCTCTTGACGTCGGCAAGGAGTTTAACACATCGACGAAGGTCTTGGCTAGCACCCACAATCTTAAAACATAGCGCCCACATAGTTAAGACATTTGTGCCATGGGTTAGGAGAATCCATTGCAAACAATAATTTAATATTTATTTATAAATAATTAAAGGAAACCTTAACAAGGTTTTTAATTATTTAAATAAATACTTCCTCCTGGACTCAAATGCATTAAACTAATGCATCCACCTGTAATATTTAAAGCCAACTTGGGGTTTACAAAAGACCTTTGAAACTATCATGCCAGAACCTCCAAGAAACCTTTTATTAAAGCAAAATTTTTGACATCAAACAAATTCCTTCAAGAGCTTCTTGACATCAATGACAACTTATACACATGATCAAGGGCAATGTACCCAATGTACCCAAAATTGCCAACATGTGTGGACCAACACGTTTCACCTGCCTAAAGGTGAAATGATAGTGACATTAGAGGATGTATATAGGATCTTTAGGATTCCCATTGATGGTGAGGCCATCGTCTCCTCGAATTCTGGTGCTAAGGATTCCATCTTCGATGCCATATTCGGCATTCGAAGTGAGGAGGCTTAGTGATCCATTGACCACAGAGGGATCCACATTGGATATTGGTAGGGTAAGAATGTCTTCTCCATGTGTGAGACCATTTTCATGCACCTGGTGGTGCAATATGTGCTTCCAGACTCCTCGGGTGCAAGGATTCCCTGGAACCTCTTAGCTACTATACGTAGAGTTGTACAAAGCTCTATCTGATAACCACTACTCCTATCCTAGGGGAGCACTCTATTGTCTCATCTGTATTGAGAGCTATATCAGATCACTGACCAGAGCCATCGAGGTATCAACTGTAGTTTAATTTTACAAATTTGGGGTTGGTAGCATATCCGGATAAAGCATCTTGAGGAGCTGCCCATACACATCACAAATATCGATGATGATCGTTAGTGCTATGTTTCCTATTGGCCTCAGGAGGAGGGATTCCATAGATAGGACTCAGGTTAGATGATATTGATTGGTGGCCCTACATGGAGTGTCCTGACTAGCCTGAGGTCGGTGAGCAGCTTCAATAGTCTCATCAAGACAGATTATTACTCAATCAAAAGGCCAAGATCAGAGAGTATCAGTTTTTATCTCATGTCCTATGGTAGTTTGACATTGTGCAGGACATCCCAGAGATCCCGTTCGCTTATAGGCACTTGGCTTTGGAGAGGGATATGTCATGGATTCAGCCTTCAGCTCTAGGGGATGCTCTCGATGAATTCTAGGAGACTAGGGTTGACCGAGCTACGACCACTCCAGAGTATGACGGATGGTGGTTTATGTTCTTTTGGTATAGTACAAGGCCTTTATGTTGAGCTATAGATCAGGCTGTAGTAGAGGTGGATCTTGATGGGTGCAACATGCACTAGTGGACAGAGGGTGGCTAGGGCATAGAGGCTGCCACTACAGAGGCTCCTGAGGTTGACCCTAACAAGGATGCTCCCAAGGAGGGTGAGGTCCCTCTTGACAGTGCAAAGGGACTACTCTTAGAACAGGTGGCTGACTTGCAGAGTCAGCTTGGGTGATTCCAGACATAGAAGAGGGAGAAAAACACTACTATCACTACTTTGTAGGCACAGTTGATTGATAGATATCATCGATTGATATAGGCAGAGTAGCAGATTGCTATCCTAATAGCATGGGCTACCACAGTAGAGACCCAGGTTGGCAAGCTCACCCATGCTTGTGACTTCGTACTAACACAAAGGGATGCAACAATGGTAGATTGGGATCTACTCAAGGCATAGAAGGGTGATTCCTCATCCTCTCAGGTGATTATGGGGCCTTCGATGGCACTAGTAGCAGTAATACTAGGTGGTCAAGATCCTATGGTAGAGATTCAGTGCCTATAGATTTTTCTTATGAGTGCCAATGACAGGCACGCATCCAAGGTTTCATGGGTAGACTAGCTATTTGGGTACATTTAGATGCTAGGTGTAGAGGTTCTCAAGGATCCATATGCTCTAGAGTCCCAGTGGACTAGATCTCGAACTATAGGATAGTATACTGCTAGCTCAAACCATCACACCCATCAGAGTGAGAGGACACATAGGTACTCTAGTACACATGGCTGCAATAGTCATACCAGGACTAGGGAGGCAGGGCAGTCTACTACAATATCTATCCATAGATCTTGATGCATAGATGTGCACATTGCACAGGTGGTGGTTAGGCGAGTGCTAGGCCTCTTCAGGCTAGGCAGTACTCAGGGTGCTCAGCAGGATCCACAGCAGACAACATGGCAGCAGGTAGAGTAGGCTCTTGAGCACAGTACTAAGGGAGGCAATGAGAGTTATGGTGCAAAGGGAGAAAATTAGAGCTAGAGCTCTACTATTGCATGATATATTTTTTATGCATATCATTTTTTATGTAAGGTCAAGGTCCTACACATTTGTAGCCTGCAAGAATTTTTGTACTCCTGATGTACTCTGAGACACACATTTATATATGATATGATCATTATTATGGATTATTATTGTGTACTCATTTATTTTTGATTTTATATTTATGTGATGCACATGGATGCAATGCTTATGTTATGTTGATGCTATATGATGTGATGTATGGATAACATGCACTAGATAGCTATTTAATTTATGATGATGATATGCAGTGATCTAGATGCTTAGATATGATTTTTTTTTATGATAGATGCATGTGGATGTGATGTTCTTTTCTGAATGCATATTTGATATTGCTTTATTTTTATGCATTAATGTATGTGATGGATTATTTACACGATGCTGATCTAATGTAAATGAATTTGTATGCTTTAATCACTTAAAACATAAGGAATGAATGCAAATATGTTTATCAATCTAATGGATGACACCACAGAATGTATAAAAATCATGAATGTAATTGAAAATCCTTAAGATAAGAATTTAATAAATTAATCACCCATATATGAAATGCAATGGTATGCGATGTTTAGATGTGAATGATATGATGTGTCATTCGATTTTATTTTGCAAATTTTAAAAAATGTGCATGATATAGTTAGTGGTCGTCTAAATATTATTGCTAATATCCATTCGGTATCTATCCTATATGTTGATTGTGCTTTATATAATAATGTATCATGGATTTGATACTTTGCAATTTGATGATTTATATGGTTGTAATTTTTGACATTTTTTTGCTGTGGAAGAAAATTTTGAGGTTTTCCATGAGACTCAAACACCCTAATAGACTTATCAATAGTTGCATACTAACCACACTAGGCTTCTAGGATAAAAGGCTTCTTCTAAGATAGACCCTAATTGTTCATTATCCCTATGTGTGCAAATGATTATTTTAAGAGAAGACACGAGCATTCCCTGATGTCAGGCAGGATTCTTTCAGCCCATTCCTAAGATAGGGGTTCCACAAATATCTTATCCAATCTCAAGTTCATATTTTAGTTGGACTAAGCCACTAGGAAATGCAATACACCTGAAGCTAGCTCTTCCACATTCAAATATTGGTCTTGTTCATAAGCGAGATGCTAATGCGTCAGACATATTGTCATGTGTAAGGTATAGTGGTGCTGACAATTCTAGGGATTCAAGCTCATTCCTTTCTATCCTTCAAATTTTGGGATACTTTCTCATATGTAGTGAAGTAAGGGAGTCGATTCCATATTCTTTCTGAACTATCTTTGAATCTTCATTTGATCTCCCTTCGAACTGGATTTTGGATCTTCATTTGATCTCTGCTCGAACTTTTGATTTATGATATTCATTTGATCTTCACTTTTTGAACTTCACTCTGAACTTTGATTTAAGCACGTTTTCTAATTTTCACTCAATATTCACTTTTCAAAATTTACATTTGATAATTTTCTTCAGAAAATTTCCCTTGGGGGATTTATTTGAAAAAAAAATTTCTAGTATATCGATTGAGAATATCATTTTTATGATATCAATATGGGATATCACTCTGGGAAGTCGATCTATGATATCGATCTAGGGTATCAATCATGAGGATTGATGTGGGATATATCTTTGGGATATGCTCATTTTATCATAAGCAAGGGATTCTAAATAGGGAACTAACTTGTCCTTTTGCCAACTACCAACATTTCTTGTACCGTCCACACAAAGGGATAAGCAAGAATAACTCTTTTTGCTTTAGGATACCCGGTCATGCTTCACGACTTTCATCTTCCCCTAGTCTTTGTTAGGATTTTTTAATTTTTTGATTAGTGATAGGCTTATGATATGCTAAGGGATATACTAACTGAACCTTAGCTACAAAATCAAAGCAATATTTCTACCAACTCTTGATAAGACCACTAGGTATGGCTGAGTGACCAGAAAACACTAGTATATCTCCATAGCAACATTATAGGTTGTGTTGAAAAACACAATTACTTCACATGAATGATGGATCATGATAAATGCAGGGATGCATGATTTAAACACAAACATGGCATTGTTTGTAATACTGACAAACACAATGCCTTCTATTACAAAATGCAACAGATGATGAATGCCTATATGTAATGCAATAATGCAATGAATGCATTTGTAAATACAAAATGAAAATGCAAATGCAATTTTTTTTGGATTTTATGCTTTATCAATTTTGTTTTTTGTATTTTATTGATTTTATAATTTTTATGGGTTTTGAGCCTCATAATTGACCAAACAACGAGTACATACCTCTGAAGCCTTTAGATTGACCAAGTGATTTCTAGGAATCATTGGAGCTTTTGGGATTGACCAAAGGGATTATGTGTACCTTTGGGGTGTTTTGGTATGACCAAGCGATTTTGAGATTCCTTGGAGCATTTGGGGTTGACCAAGCAGTTTTTCAAAAACTCTTGGTGCCTTTTGCATTTGACCAAAGGTATGACGAATGCCTTTGGAGCTTTTTAGGATGACTGAGCAACTATAAGCAAATCCTCGATGCTTTTAACTAATACAACCAAGCAGTTTTAGGGACCCTTGGAGCCTTTTGGGATGATCGATCGGTTTTGACCAAACCCTCAAAGATTTTGAGGTTGACCAAAGGGCTTACAGATGCCTTTGGAGCTTTTTACTTGACCAAACTATTGATGAGAGTGTTTGGAGCTTTTTAGGATGTCCAAGAAATTACAAGCAACTCTCAGAGCCTTTTAATATGCTCTTCAAGCATAAAATGCCTTAAGATTGATGATGTTGAGAGGTTCAGGCTGTTCAACACCCCCTAGCGATGTTAGGCGATAGGTACCCAAACCAATATTTTTAGATATGATGTAGGGTCCTAGCCAATTAGCCACGAATTTGTCTTGCATATCTAGTGGCAAATAAAAGTTCTGTTGGTTTTATTTCAATATAATATCCCCAACTTCAAAGTCTCTCTAGTGTACTTTGACATTGTAAGCTCATTTTAGTCACTCCTGATAAACATGGAGATGCTCCAGGGCATTTACACGATGTTTATTGAGTAGCATCAGTTGATCCAGTCAAGCTTGCCACGTAGTGTCATCATCAATGAACTCTTTCAATGCGATGTGCAGCATTGAAATTTCTAATTCCAAGGGCATAATGGTCTTAGTGCCATATACTAGTGAGAATGGTGTTGCCCTGGTGGACATTTGAATCCTAGTCCCGTAAGCCCATAATGCAAGGGGCAGTTGGATGTGCCACTCTTTGTGGTTTTCTTGTACCATATTTTTCAAGATGGCTACCACTGTCTTATTTGAAGCTTCAGCCTACCCGTTTGCTTGTCGATAGTATGGAGTCACAAAATTGTGTTTGATTCTATATTTAGATGTCAAAGCTCTCACAGTTTTTTTCTTGAAAGATGTTCCATTATCCAATATTATTTTGGATAGAATCCCAAAATGACTTATGATATGCTCCAGTATAAACTCTATTATACGAGCTCTAGTTGTCATTGTTAAGCGTATTGCTTCCACCCACTTTGTAAAATACTTAGTAGCCATGATTATGAATGTATGCCAGCTCGATGATGGAGGAGAGATCTTCCCTATAAGATCTAGTCCCCATTGAGAAAATGGTCAAGCCACTTGAATGGGCTATAAGGACTATGATGGCAAGTGCATAATATTAGCATGATGCTGGCATTTAATGCATTTCTTGACATGCATTGCAATATTTCTCCATAGTGGGCCAATATTAGCCCATTCAAAGCATGCACTTAACAATGGCCATGTCATTGAAATTGCCACCACACGTACCATCATGGGCTTGCAAAATTGCCCATGATGCCTCTTGGGGATCTAAGCAATGAAGGAGAACTCCATCGTAGCTTCTTCAATACAAGATGTCTCCTATTAAGACATATTTGACCACTTTTTGTTTAAACATATGCTTTGTGACATGCAACAATCCCTCTAGGATTATACTAAGCTTTAGAAAGTCTTTAATTTATGACATCCAATTTTGATAAATCTCAACTTCGACTACTAAGACGACTTGCTCCCCCTACGTATTTACTTTTATAAATGTAGACTCGAAAACAACCCTATGGTGAATGGTAGTACCACTCCCCATGGGAATATGAGAGGTCAATGACCCCTAGGGTGCCTTCTTAAGAAAGTCTTCAGCTCTACAGAACCATTTAGCTTGTGATTATACACTGATCATGTTGATTGATTCTCTGTTATCATAGGCTGCATGCTCTGCTGTTGGATGTGAGAGCATCTTGACATGGATGGTAGTGAAATCAGTAGATGGATTTTGAGGTATTAAATATCCCAAAAAAGCCATGGTATCTGCAAACCTATTTTATGATCGAGGAATTTCATCAATGTCATACCATTCTAGTATGGCCAAATATGTATCAACTAGATATTTATAGGCTTTCAGTACGGGACATCAACACTGAAAAATATCCCTGACTTGATTTACTGTGAGTACGGAATTGCCAAAGATTTTCAATCTCTTAATATTCATGGTGATAGCTATGTGGAGGCCCAGTAGTAGGGCTTCATACTCAATGTTGTTGTTGGTGCATGAAAAATCCAACTTGAATGACAAGGGCATTGGAGCTACTTGTGGTATAAAGAACACTATTCCGAAACCACCCTGTTGTTTGCACTTCTATCCATTGAATAATAGAGTCATATCAAACATTTTCTTTGGTTCTTCAGATTTGGGAGCTTCAGATACGATGAATATTGCATCATCCAAAATCTCAATTGTTAGAGGCCTACTATTTGATAGTGGCACCTCAGCTAATTGATTTGTTATGACCTGTCCCTTAATGGACTTCTAGATTATGAATTCCAGATTGAATTCCATCAAAAGCATGATCCACTTCATAGTACACGTATTGTGATAAGTCTTACTCATCATGTACTACAAAGGATTTTGTTTGGATATAACATATGTCGTATGACTTAACATATAATGTCGCAATTTCTTTATAGCGAACAATACTGCTAAACACAATTTTTCCATATATGCATACTCGAGCTCATAGCTCACAAAAGTTTGACTAATGTAACATATGGCCTGCTCTTTGCCTTGCACGTTCTTTTGGGTCAACATGGTTCCCAATGCAAAGTCAGTTGCCAATATATATAGTAGAAAAGGCACCTCTAGCCTTGGTGGAGCTAGTACTGGCGATGTCGCCAGGTATTGCTTTATCTTAGTGAAGGCTGCCTTGCAGTCCTCGTCTGAGTTGAATGGGACATCCTTATGTAGCAGTCGATTCATGGGTCGACATTTATCAGATAGTTGGGCAATAAATCACTTTATCGAGGCTACCTTGCCCTGAAGTCACCTTAATTCCTTAATAGTGGTAGGAGGATGCATTTCCAAAAATGGCCTTGACCTTTGCTGGGTCTACTTCGATGCCTCTCTTAGAGACAATGAACCCTAGTAATTTTTTATAAGTTACACCAAATATGCACTTCTTAGGATTCAGCCTGACTTTGTGCTCTATTAGGTGATCGAAGACTTTCCTTAAGACCTCTGCATGCTCTTCTCGTAGCAATTACTTGGCTAACAATTCATCGATATAATCTTCAAGAATTTTGTGCATACAATCATGAAAAATGTATGTCATGGCCTCATTGATATGTGGCACCAACATTTTTGAGGCTGAATGGCATAAATTTATAGCAAAATGTTTCCCATGGTGTTATAAACACATTTTTATGCTGGTCTTCAGGTTTTATATGAATTTGATTGTAACAAAAAAAAATGTCCATTAAGGATAGCATTTCATGACCTGCAGTTGCATCTACGAGAGCATCAATATTGGGCAATGAAAATGAATCTTTGGGTGTTGCCTTATTTAGGTCTCTGAAATCCATGCAAATATGGATTCTTCCATTGGGTTTTCCCATGGGTACCATATTGGACACCCATTCTGGATAATCAATGGAAATCACAAATTCCACATCCAACAACTTTTGTAGCTCATATTTCACCATTAAGGCTACTATTGGGTGCATTTTCCTAAGCTTTTGCTTGACCGACTTCTTCATAAAATCTAGAAAAAGGTTATGCGTAACCTATTTCGGGTCTAGACCTAGCATATCCTTAGACGATCAAGCAAACAAATATGATCTCTCTTTCAGTAGAGGGATGAGGGTGGACCACTCATCTAGAGACTCTCTCCAAATTTAACCTTCTTTGCACTGGTGGGATCATCACTGATATCCACATAAAAAGTTTCCTCTATCGACATATGTGATCCCTCCTCAAGTTGGTGATGCATAGGAATCAGAAGGATGTCATCAACCGGGTTGATTGGTTCTGCGTTGAAGCATTTTTGGTATGATAAACATCATATGCATAGCCTAGTGCAAAATGGAAAGGTTACAACATTTCTTTGTTGGGGAAGAAATCCTCAGGCTTAATGGGTGAATCAGCGCAATCCTAATCGATAGCATCTTTGTTAATATACAATGGTTTAGATGGATCTACTAGATTGCAGAGTGGAGTGGTCAAATAAATGGAGACCATGTTTATGGAATGGAATTGATCTCTAGGACCACACAGATCGACCTCTACAAAATCTCCATAGTCCTCATACCCATGATCTGGCTCTAATGGCACAAGCACAAATGGGTCTTCCCTATGAGGACTATAAATAACAGGATCCTACCTATGCACTGAATGCAAAATAAGATCATTTGGCTCACAGATCTACATTGTAAGTCTGAGAGCACACTTTGACGCAGTACAAAATAAAACAAAACAATGCAGCAGAATAATAATATTTTAATTGTGCACCCCAACCTTATTCATTATATTAATTTGACAATGCACATTATATAGTGCATAACTTAGAAGGGGTTGGAGAGAATAGAGGAAAGGGAGCGTGGAATGATAAGGAGGTTGGAGGAATAAAGGGAAAGGAGTTGGAGAGATAAGGGAAATGGAAGGCATGGAGGAATAAGGAGAAGGTAGAGGAGGGAATATAGGAGGAGGGTAGGGAGAATAGGAAATAGAAAAAATTAAAAATTGATGCCGACATATCTTGCCGACAAAACCTAGGAGTGTTTACACTTAGGACTAGAAAAAACTAGATTTTTCTAAGTCCTATTCACATTTGCAACATTCTCCCCCTTAAAGTTGAGAGAACTGACTACACAATCTCTCAGCTTTATAAATTGATCTTTAGCCGGTGCCTTGGTGAAGATGTCCACAACATTCTCCAAAGTGGGGCAATAGTGAAGCTCAAAAGTTTCAATTTCCACCATATCTTTGATGAAGTGGTACTTCATATCAAAATGCTTGGATCTACTATGGTGGACAGGATTGTATGCCAACTGAATGGCACTAATGTTGTCACAGAATAACTTTGTTGGGCCACTTTTCTGCTCTCCAAGTTCTTCTAATACCTTTCGTAGCCATAGATCTTGAGTACTAGCATGAGTGATCACTATATACTCAGCTTCTATTGAAGATAGTGCTACTACTGTCTGCTTCTTGTAACTCCAAGTTATTAGTCCTGATCCCAGACTAAAACAGTTCCCTGAAGTTGATTTTCTGTCATCAATGTTACTACCCCAATCACTATCACTGAAGCCTACAAGCTTGATAGTGTTACATTTCTGGTAATGGATTCCAAAATCCCAAGTACCCTTTACATATCTAAGAATTCTCTTAGCTGCCTGCAAATGCAACTCAGAAGGGTTAGACATAAATCGAGAAACAAGAGAAACAACATACTGTATATCAGGTCTGGTGTTGGTGAGAAACATCAAACTCCCAACCATGCTTTTGAAAGTGGTCATGTCAACTTTTGATGCTCCATCATCTTTGCTTAATTGGATCCCATGTCCAACTGGAGTTGCAATTGGTTTGCAATGCTCCATAGCAAACTTCTTAAGCATGTCCCAAACATACTTATGTTGACAGATGAAGATCCTTGTATCTGACTGATGAACCTCCATTCCAAGGAAGTAGTGCATTAATCCAAGATCTTTCATCTCAAACTGCTCCATCATGGAGTGTTTGAACTTCATATTCAGTTTTTCATTACTACCCATAAATATGAGATCATCCACATACAAGCAAACTATGAGGATGTCATTTCCTTGTTGTAGGTAGTAAAGAGTGGGTTCATTTCTACTTCTGGTGAACCCAAATTCTTTGAAGTACCCATCAATGCATGAGTACAAAGCTCTTGGTGCCTGCTTGAGACCATAGAGTGCCTTTTTCAATCTATAAACAAGGTGTTCCTTGTCTTTCTCTTCAAATCCTTATGGTTGCTCAACATACACTTCTTCTGTCAAGTAACCATTTAGAAATGCACTTTTCACATCCATGTGTTGAACTTTCCATCCCTTATTTGCAGCTAAGGCAAGAACAGTTCTAATAGTCTCCTGTATGGCTACAGGAGCAAAAGTCTCTTCATAATCAATTCCATATTTCTGAGTGAATCCCTTTACAACTAGTCTTGCCTTGTGCCTTTCAATGCTACCATCAGCATTAAACTTGGTCTTGTAGACCCACTTACATCCAACATATTTCTTGCCTTTAGGAAGCTTTACCAGCTCCCAAGTGTCGTTGTTTTTTATAGAGGTTATCTCCTCTTTCATGGCATCTTGCCAAATTTTCTGAGTACATGCCTTCTCATAACTAGAAGGTTCAAGTTGTGCACTAGTTAACAAAGCATAGTTAACTTGATCTCCCCTAGGTTCTGTTGAGAAGCAACACACCCCACTAAAAAAATGAATTTCCATCCTTTGAGAATTTTGAGCTTTCATTTTTGCAGTAGGGACCCTCTTGAGTTTTTTGGGTTTCAATTTCCAAATTTTTGCTTGCCTCCTGTTTCAAGTTGTGCTTTTATCAAAATATCTAAGTAGGCTTGCATGAGGCATTGTCTTCAATTTAAAACTTTTGAAAGATTGCATCTAAATGTATTAATTCATGTTAATGCATTTTTTCCCTTGGTCCCTGATGAATTTTAAAGTTCTGTTTGCAGATTCGGATACCCTTTGGCCTTGTTTAGACCCTTGCAAATTTTCATCAAATTCTGGCCACTTTGAGTTTTTGTCATTTTTGAGCACCAAAAGGCAAGGCATAAAAGTGTCACGAAATCGCGACACGTTCGGAAGCAAAGGGAGAGCAAGGCTGGGTGTCACGAAATCGTGACGTCGCAATTTTGCGACGTCGCAAAATCGCGACATGCCAGAGCCACCAAGGGGAAGCCAAAGGACCACAAGGAAAGCGCAAGGCAAAGAAAAACCAAAGGCAAGTTTGTGTCGTGAAATCACGATGTCGTGATTTCATGACGTCGCAAAATCATGACGCGTTTGGCGCCTGGACCCAATGTCCCGAAAGTGTCACGATTTCGTGACGCCTTCGGGACGTCGCGAAATCGCGACAAGAAATGCGCAAAATGCAGAAGTCTCGAAAGTGTCATGATTTCGTGACGCCTTTGGGACATCGTGAAATCGTGACGAGAAAGCACAAAGGGAGCCCAAGATTCACAGAGAACAAATTTGCTAAGGCTTAAGCCTTGGGTGTCACGAAATCACGACGTCGCGATTTCACATCACAAAATTGTGACACGCTAAGGGCAGAGGGGGCCTAAGGTACGAACCGTTGTGATTTCACGACATGTCATGAAATCATGACATGTCGCGGTTTCGCGATGGGTTCAAGCAAAGGTAGCAAGGGGAAGCCAGGGGCGGCTAAGACATAGAAGGTCGACGCAAAATGAAAACAAGCCAAGACACAAACGCATCACGAAATCGTGACGCATTTCAGGGAAAGCGCCCAAGGCAACAAAGGGGCACGATTTTGCGACATGTCGCGAAATCGCGACATGTTGCGTTTTCGCGACATGGAAGAAAAAAGTGAACCGAAGACAAAAATGGGTGCGATTTCATGACATGTCGTGAAATCGCGACATGTCACGTTTTTGCTGCATGGAAGAAGAAAATTGCCAAGAGCCAGAAATAGGTTGGGAAGCAGGAAGTTGCCAGTTGGGAGAAAAGGGTCACGATTTCGTGACATGTCGCATTTTTGCGGTGGGGAAGAAGGAAGTTTCCATTTTGGAGAAAAGGGTCACAATTTCGTGACATGTCACGAAATCGCGACATGTCATGTTTTCATGGCAGAACAAACAAAGCAACATAGAATGGAAAACAGATGGAAACAAGGACACGTGTCGTGATTTTTTTTGCGACACGTCAAAAAGAAGCAAGCCATGTATAATGAACTTTAGGGTTTCAATTTAATAATTAAAGTTTTTATTTAATAATATTAAAAGGCTAATCCTTCTTTTGTCTTTTTTGCAAAAATCCATCTGGCACTTGCATGATAACGGGAGAAATGGCCAGAAAGACAAAGTTAAGCGCAGATTAATCGAGGACCGTCATATTGAAATGAGAGATGCCAAGAATTGTTGTTTCATCCATATTTTATAGATTTGGCCGCAAAGAGACTTTACGATGACTAAGCAGCTGCCCATTTAATGGAGTATGTCAAGAATTGGCCGAAAAATGAAAATATCTACACTCGGTTACCGAAATTTGCCGATGGATGCATTTAATGAAAATTTATGGCAGAATTAATGGCGTGCAGAGATTTTCAACTCAGGGATGGCTCTGCGGAGATGAAATGTCAGAGAAGTGGTGACTCATCCAAATTTCTCAGGGGAATTAATGAGGACATTTACACACAGTTGCAGGTGGATGCAAGTAGCATTAAAATTCTGCCTACTCCATTTATGGCAAGTAACTGCACTGATTTGCAGAATGGTTAAGTTTTATCGAAAGCTCTATTTTTAAAGGCTTTATTTTGTAAAACCCGGGTAGTAGGGTTTAAGGTGATAAGATTTAGGGTTTGAGAAGAAGATATTTCTAAAAATATCAGGGTCTGTCCTGAGTCTATAAATACTTCTTCTAAATGTAATCGTAGGAGGTGGAAATTTAGAAAAAAGGCTATTGAAGCAATTTCTTGCAAATCTTGTTAAATGCTTTATTTTGGACTCGGAGTTGATGTGCTTTTTGCTTTCTGTGATAGCGTGGCCAGGAGCCTAATCTCTTTTAGATTGTGCTAAGTTCATTTTATTTTGTTTTCATCTCATTAAAGTTTGTTAAATATATGCTGTAAATTCGTGATATCAAGATTAAATATGTTGTTGGGCTTCAGTTGTTTTATTGTATGCTAGGGAAAACCATAGATTTAAGGTTCAAGTCTGTTCTAATTGCTCTGTCCTCACTGTGTGAGCTATGCTACTGGTGAATGATACCAATTTTAACCGACTTCCCTTCTGTTTATGATTTTCTTTCAGATTTGTTCCATCTCTGTCTTATGCTCTTAGTAGAAGGTGATCTTAGAAAGTTGGACACCTTCTTCTTTGATTTGTTCTATTGTGAAGCTGATAGTATAAATAAAATTGGTAGTTTTGTTTTTACAGCTAAGTTTGATAAACTTCTCTTTTTGCCTTACCCTACCCTCTCTGTTTTATCGTGAAATGATCCATTTTTATTTTCTTTTAAATTTGTCTTTTATTTAAATCTGCTGACCCATAAGAGCTAGATCAAAGAACTGATTTTAAATCCGATTGTCCACAAGTAACAATTCCAAAAACATTATTGAACAAGTTCAGAACCCATTGTAAGGTAACAGACAGTCCATATTGAAAACTATTCCAGAAGCAGAAAAGAGTGAATAGACATTCGACCCAACTCTGTAACTCACACCTTGGATAACCAGCCAGATCCTAAAGTGAGTGGGATTTATCCCTTATAAGTGTTATCAGAGTTTCATGCTCATTCTTCACAGGGTGTGTATAAAAGTCGGACCAACATTTAAAATGGCGCTAGAAGGAGGGCCCACTGAACTCCGGTCAGTATTGTAAATTGTCTGTACAATATTTAAAATTGCCAGAAAAGAGGCCAAGTTCAGTAGTCTGTTAAGGATTGTGAGATTATAAGTTGCTTGTGAAAAGCTGGATTCTACATATAGAGTAACAAGGTCCCACCCCAGAGCTGGAGAGCTCCTTGTGCCTGAATTAGAAACTCCGAGAAGAAGTAGCCTCAGAAGGGCCAAGTCTCTGTCTGAAACAGTTTTATCACCACTGGTAGTTACTCCAACTACAACTCAGAATATCACCGTCAATCAAGTAGTAATGGAAAACTGGTTGGGTTCCACTGCTTTAAATATCTCGGGTATAGCCCATGACCTGCCTAGAAATCCCGAGAGATATCTTCCCAGATATAAGCATGATGGAACAAGGACAACAGAAGAACATCTGGTAGCTTTCAAGAATGCTCTAAAATTGTTAAATGTACAACATGAAGATGTTGCTTGCAGATTGTTCCCGTTCACTCTCCAGGAGGGAGCTTATGACTGGTTTCTAAATCTCACTAATGATTCTATTACCAGTTGGAATGACTTGGAAAAGGTTTTTGTGTCGCAGTTTGGTGAGGTAATAGATCCTAGTGTATTATATCAGTAGTTTTCTGGTATCAAAAGAGAATTAAATGAATCTGTCAGATCTTACAATGTCAGATTTCAGAAAGCTTATGGTAGACTGACTAGTTATTATGTGCCAAATGCAGACCTGGCATTAGAAATTTTTAGAAATTCTTTGGATCCAATGACCTCTATCTTCTTAAAAAGAGATCCCTCTATTACCAATTTAACAGAGGCTTACAAAGAAGCTTTGATTCTGGAAAGACAGTTGGGACCCCAACCTTTAAATGCTCAGCAAATTCCTTTGGTTACCCAAGCTGCCCTTGTTTTCAATCCCATACCACATCAGATGATGTTGCCAGTATGTCAGACTCTACCATCAGGAAATCCATTGGCTGTAACACCTACTGAAAATGTATAGAACCAAGGAAAAGAAGCTGATAATGCAAGAGTTGAAGAAGTCTCGAAAATAGTCCAAAAGTTGGCCAATGATTTTTTGAGTTTTAAAAGGCAGGTTTCTACTGGAGAGAACTCAAACAGGTATTCATATCAACAGAACAGATTCAATCGGCCCCCATACGAACCTAATAAAGATTACAAAGGTAAAGGTCATGATGTGAATATTTGTGATTTGGCTTTGCCTAACTGGTGCAGAATACATGCTACTTCTCAGCATGGGGAGTTGGATTGTTTGGAATTTTGTAACGCCTTTGAAGCTTTGTCTGGGGAGTTGATTTCTCCTGAACATCAGAGAAATACGGATGGCCCAAGTTCATCCAGCCACAGTGCAGCTATGGTCTTGGATTCTTTCACTTTCCCGGAGGAATCTGATAATGTAGTTGAAATGCCTATGGATGAGGTGCAGGCTTTTCAACAATACAGGAGGGACAACTACAACCTAAGAAACAGAAATCCGGAGCCCAACACTACATCTACCCCTCCGGACAACTCTCATAATGTTCCTCCAGATCCATCTTCAAGCAATAATCCATCTCCACCCAAGGGAGGAAATCCGAGAGGACCAGATGCTTTTGTCCCTCCACTCAATAAGGGATATAACATAGTGGAGGACATGAAGAAGATCAAAGCCAACATCACTCTTCATGAGTTGGCCCAAATTTCAGAACAGAGGGATAACTTGATCAAAACATACTCTGGGCCTACTACAAAATCTTTGGACAAGGGAAAGAAGATGGCAAATGCGAATGTAGCCATGTATAAGGAGAAAACTGAGGTTCCGCCTTTTCTACTGACTGTACGTATTTTTGGGAAAAACTTACACAACTGTCTGGTAGATTCGGGTGCTTCAGCTAATGTTATGCCTTTGGCCATTTGTCAGCAGTTGGGTTTGACCCCAATGAAGTCTGAGAGAAGAGTTGTCCAATTGGACAAATCAGAGGTTAAAGTAGTAGGAGAACTCCAGAATATTCATATCCAATTAGCATCTGAGCCCAGGGCGCAGCACATAATTGAAATTCAGGTTGTGGATATCCCCATGGGGTACGGGATGCTTTTGAGCAGGGATTGGTCGAGATCTTTGAACGGATACTTGGCAACAGACTTTTCACACATGTGGTTGTCGTGGAAGGGAGTGGCAAATCAATTACGGGTTGAAAGAGAACCCAGATACAAACATACGATTACTGAATACAATGCAGAAAATGAGACTGTAAATATTGTTGAGGTAGATATTGGAGTTTACAATTTAACAACGGGACAAAATGAGAAGTTTAGTAAAGCTCATCCTGTTCATAGTAATGAAGTCTGGATGCTTCATGTGGATGGGGCTAAATCTAAACAGGGTTCTGGTACGGGGGCAGTCCTTAAAGGGCCTGAAAGTCAGACATATTTTATGTCTTATCGCCTACAGTTCCCTTGTACAAATAATTTAGCGGAATACGAAGCTCTGGTATTAGGATTGAAATTTGCTTTGGACAAAGGTGTAAGAAATATCCGAGTTTTTATAGATTCAGAATTGGTGGCTAATCAAGTTAAAGGTAAATTCCAGTGTAAAGCATCTTATTTAAAAGGATACAAACATCGGGCTTGGGATCTTGTAGAAGATTTTGATGCTTTTAATCTGACACACATACCTAGAGAGCAGAATTCATGTGCAGATGTCTTGGCTTCTTCAGCCGCAAGCCTGAAACCACTAGAAGAATTCAAATGGAACAAATTTTCGATTGAGTTAGTCCCTTGCCCTTCAGTCCCAAATAATGTGGATAATTTTCAGGTTTTCTCTGATGACCAGTAGATTATAAATTTTTTACGTAGTACTAACACATTTGAAAATGCTATAATCGATGATGGACAAAGGGATACTCTGTTGGAGCAATTAGATGATGACAGGGGAATAATAAGGTTGAAAGATAACAGAATTCCAAAAGGGATGGTGGAACTGGAGCGGCTCTTTGATGTTGACCAAATCAGGCAAAAGGTGAGTTCTGAGGATTCTATGGGTGTAACAAACAGTGAGACTGAGAACCTGAACGTGGGGACTGAAGAAGATCCCAGGCACATCAAGTTGGCTAAAAACTGTGATCCAAAAATAAAAAGAAATATGATTGATTTTCTTCACAGGTCCAAGGATGTTATGGCCTGGTCTTACAAAGACTTAAAGGTCTTTGATCCAAAAGTTTACACTCATATTATACCTTTAAAAGAATTTTGTAAACCTTTCCGGAAAAAATAGAGGCATGTCAATGCTCTGCTAGAGCCCCTCATCCAGAAGGAGGTAGAAAAATTATTGAGTGCCGCCATAATTTTTCCCATTAGGCATTCTACTTGGGTGGCCAATTTGGTGCCAGTCGAAAGAAAAATGGAGAGATCCGTCTGTGTGTGGATTTTAGAAATTTGAACAAGGCATCTGAGAAAGATAATTATCCTCTGCCTTCCATGGATGAGGTGCTTCAGATTGTCAATGGTTCGAAAATGATGTCTTTTCTGGACGGTTTCTCAGGGTATAATCAGATATTGGTTGACAGAGAAGACAGGATGAAAACTGCTTTCACAACTAAGTGGGGAACTTTTGCTTACAAGAGGATGCCATTTGGATTAATAAATGTCGAAGCTACATTTCAACGGGCAATGGATCATGCCTTTAAAGGCCTTATGGGTAAATGCATTGTTGTTTACATGGATGATTTAACAGTCTTCTCTAAATCTCGGTTTGACCATGTAAAACACTTGGAGTCTGTGTTCAACAAATGCAGGGAGTTCGGCATTTCTTTGAATCCGAAGAAGTGCATTTTTGGTGTAACGAAGGAAAGCTCCTTGGGCACTTGATCACAAAAGATGGCATTTCCATGGATCCGGATAGAGTTGAAGCCATATCCGGCATACCATTTCCCAACTCCAAGAAAGAGTTGAGGTCCTTCTTTGGAAAAATTAATTTTGTCAGGAAGTTCATCTCCGGTTTTGCAGAGATAGTCAAGCCACTGAATGACATGCTAAAAGAAACTGCTCAGATTTTCTGGACAACAGAAGCTAAAACAGCGTTCCAAGAAATCAAGACCGCCATCAAGCAAGCTCCAGTTCTGGTGAGCCCAGATTTTAGTGCAGATTTTTATCTGTACACCTTTTCTTCTGAACACACACTTGCTAAAGTTCTGACCCAACGAAGAGAAACGAGGGAGCATCCAATTGCTTTCAAGAGTACCAATTTAAAGGGGGCTGAGCTGAAATATTCTTGTTTAGACAAACAAGCTTATGCCTTGGTGAGAGCAGTTAAGCAGTTCAGGCACTACATACTAAGAAGCAGGGTTCATGCTATAGTTCCCGACCCAGCTGTTAAATACCTTTTAAGTCAGGACGAATTGGGTGAACTGAGAGGTAATTGGGTTACAAGACTGCAAGAATATGACTTAGAAATTTGGCCTGCAAAACTAATCAGAGGACTTGGTTTGTCCCGACACATTGCCGAAATACCTGTACGGGAAGAAGTTAATCAGTTAAATTCTGAATCTGATGACTGGTATGGAGATATTGTTCATCTGCTGCAATTTGGAATTTGTCCATCTCACTTGAACAGAACCCAAAGGAGAGCACTAAAGCTGAAAGCTGCTCATTATCTCCTCAAAGGAGGTAATTTGTACAGAGAAAATTATGTTGGCATTTTCTTAAGATGCATTTCTCAGAGTGAAGTCAATGAAGTGATGTCCAATTTTCATGAAAATTTAGGGGTAGGGCATTCCTCAGGATCTACTACTATGCATAAAATATTGAGAGTAGGCTATTAATGGCCTACGTTATTTAAAGATGCCCATCAGCATGTGAGAACTTGCCATCAGTGCCAAACTTTTGTAGCCAAAGAGGCCAATCGGGCTCTACCATTGCAGCTTGTTGTAATAAATAAACCTTTTATGCAATGGGGACTTGATTTTGTGGGAGTGATTAATCCAAATTCTTCAGCAGGGCATAAGTATGTTCTAACAGCTACTGATTACTGCACAAGATGGGTCAAAGCAGCAGCCACCATAAGAAGTATAGCTCATGAAGTGATCGAATTTCTAGAGTCAAATGTCATAACCAGGTTTGGGGTTCCTCTAAATTTGGTGTGTGATAATGGACCAACCTTCCAATCATTGGAGTTTGTAGAATGGGCATACCAGATGGGGATAGTTATCAGATTTTCATCCAACTATTATCCCCAAGGCAATGGACTAGCTGAGTCCACGAATAAGAATTTAATGAATGCCATTAAGAAATCTGCAGCAGACAAACCCAGGCAATGGCATACATTATTGAAATATGCACTTTGGGCTGACCGGATAAAATATAAAGTGGCTCTTAAGACTTCCCCATTTGCTTTGATGTATGGTACTCAGCCCATTGTTCCCATCTCTCTGAAATTACCTACTTATCAATTTTTCTTAGACTATTTTGAGGATCAAGCAGATGCAGAGGCTCGTGTTTTGGATCTAACTAATTTGTAGGATGAAAGACTCCAAGCCCTGGAACATTTTATCCAGCACCAAGAAACCGTCAAGCACTGGTTTGATAAAAGAGCCAAGGTCAAAGCTTTCAGACTTGTAGACCTGGTGCTTCTATGGGACAAGGCCCATGAAAAGAAGGGTAAGCATACAAAGTTGCAACCGCTATGGATAGGGCCATACCATATTGCTGAGATTCTGGGTAATAACACATTTCGTTTACAGGACCTTGATGGTAATTTTTTGGACCTCCCTGTTAATGGTCAATACTTAAAGCATTATTTCTCGGCTTTTCCATCCAATATATCATTTGAATGAGTCACAAAGAAGTTGTAACATGTGTATACATTGTAAATGAGCTTTAAAGTTTTATTTTAGTTTTCCTTTAAAGGTTTGTACAGTTCTGTGTTTTATTTTCTTTTAGGTCTATACAGTTTTGTGTTTTATTTCCTTTTAGTTCTGTACAGTTCTGTGTTTTATTTCCTTTCAGGTCTATACAGTTCTGTGTTTTATTTCCTTTGATGTCTGTACAGTTTTGTTTTATTTTAGTTTATTTTCTAGGTCTGTGCAGTGTTATTTTATCTTAGTTTTATTTTAAAGGTCTGTGCAGTTTTATTTTATTTTTTTAAATTCTTTTTTTTTTTTTTAAGCTTTGCCTGAGCATCAATGAAAAAGTCAGCCTTCTAAAAATTGTTTTATTCTGAGTCCAGAATCCAGTGTTCATTATCCTAATTGTGAGATAGTCTGTTTAAACTGAATAGTGGAACTATTTTGTTATTTAGAACAACAGTGGAAAGATGATTGGATTTTGTGTCTTGCTTGCCACAATTTATTTTAATTATAAAGAAACTGCTATACTGTTTGGCTGGAGAAACTCCTAGGGAATCCAAGAAAAGTTGGTCATAAGAGGGGACTATGATTCATGAAATTATTTGAGTATCCATAGAGGCTATCAGTACCCAGGCTGAAGCAGTTCCAGATTGATGAAATATTAAAAGAAAAATTGTTGTTCTTTCTAAGGCTTTTCAGATGTTGGTATATTTCAAAGAGAGAGAGAGAAGGTGAAAGTTGAGCAAGACAACATAAAATTGGCACTCTGTTATTTCCTATATATATATAAAAAAAAAAAGAGAGAGAGAAAAAAGTTATGTAATCAAAGAGATAGCCAAGACTTCAAAAGATGTTTTTCTTTTACCAAGTTGTAGATTCTACCTTACAGTTGTGAATTTGGGTCGTGTAAATCTAAAGGGTAACTCTGTCGAGGCTATAAAAGGCTAAACTAGTAAATAGAGCTCTACTCGGTTTCCCATTTTTACAATCTAGAAAAGCTGATCAATCCAGAGTTCAACATTCGAAGGCCCAGTCATTCTTGAAGAAAGTTTTATACGCTTGTAATTGCACATCAAAAATCTTCCTTAAATGATTCGGCCTAGTATGTCCTTGGGAAATTTTGACAACTATCAGCTAGTAGTTAAATTATTTTGAAGAATATATGTGGCAAGGCATGGTACATGGTCTATGTTGTTTTGAAACTAGAGTCCTGGGTTCTAAAATAATGCTACTATTTTACCCGCAGATATCGCCATTTGTTGAGAAGCAACACACCCCACTAAAAAAATGAATTTCCATCCTTTGAGAATTTTGAGCTTTCATTTTTGCAGTAGGGACCCTCTTGAGTTTTTCGGGTTTCAATTTCCAAATTTTTGCTTGCCTCCTGTTTCAAGTTGTGCTTTTATCAAAATATCTAAGTAGGCTTGCATGAGGCATTGTCTTCAATTTAAAACTTTTGAAAGATTGCATCTAAATGTATTAATTCATGTTAATGCATTTTTTCCCTTGGTCCTTGATGAATTTTAAAGTTCTGTTTGCAGATTCGGATACCCTTTGGCCTTGTTTAGACCCTTGCAAATTTTCATCAAATTCTGGCCACTTTGAGTTTTTGTCATTTTTGAGCACCAAAAGGCAAGGCATAAAAGTGTCACGAAATCGTGAATTCGAGGGAAAGGGAGGGTGTCGTAATTTCGTGACGTTGCAAAATCGTGACACGTTCAGAAGCAAAGGGAGAGCAAGGCTGGGTGTCATGAAATTGCGATGTCACGATTTCACGATGTTGCAAAATTGTGACATGCCAGAGCCACCAAGGGGAAGCCAAAGGACCGCAAGGAAAGTGCAAGGCAAAGAAAAACCAAAGGCAAGTTTGTGTCGTGAAATCGCGACGTTGCGATTTTGTGAAGTCGTAAAATCGCGACGTCGTGATTTCGTAACATCATGAAATCGCAACGTGTTTTGCGCCAGGACCCAACGTCCTAAAAGTGTTGCAATTTCATGACGCCTTCGGGACGTCACGAAATCGCGACAAGAAAGGTGCCAAATGCAGAAGTCCCGAAAGTGTCACGATTTCGCGATGCCTTCGGGACGTCGTGAAATCGTGACGAGAAAGCACAAAGAGAGCCCAAGATTCGTAGAGAACAAAGTTTCTAAGGCTTAAACCTTGGGTGTGGCGAAATCGTGACACACCAAGGGCAGAGGGGGCCTAAGGTATGGACCGTCGTGATTTCGTGACATGTCACAAAATCATGACATGTCACGATTTCGCGATAGGTTCAAGTAAAGGCAGCAAGGGGAAGCCAGGGGCGGCTAAGATATAGAAGGTTGACGCAAAACGGAAACAAGCCAAGACACAAATGTGTCACGAAATTGCAACGCATTTCAGGGAAAGCGCCCAAGGCAACAAAGGGGCACGATTTCGTGACATGTCGTGAAATCGTGACATGTCACGTTTTCGCGATGTGGAAGCAGAAAGTGAACCGAAGACAAAAAATGGGCACGATTTCGTGACATGTCATGAAATCGCGACATGTTGCGTTTTCGCTACATGGAAGAAGAAAATTGCCAAGAGCCAAAAATAGGTCGTGATTTCGTGACATGTCGCAAATCCGACAGCATTTTGCGACGGGAAGTAGGAAGGCCTTGGGAGAAAGGCGCATTCGCGACATGTCCCAAATCGCGACATGTCGCATTTCCACGCGAAGACAAAGCACGAAGGAAAACAGTTGGAAGCAAGGACACGTGTCGTGATTTTTTTGCGACACGTGTCAAAAGGAAGCAAGCCACGTATAATGAACTTTAGGGTTTTGATTTAATAATTAAAGTTTTGATTAATAATATTAAAATGCTAATCCTTCTTTTGTCTTTTTTGCAGAAAGCCATCTGGCACTTGCATGATAACGGGAGAAATGGCCAGAAAGACAAAGTTAAGCACAGATTAATCGAGGACCGTCATATTGAAATGAGAGATGCCGAGAATTGCTGTTTCATCCAAATTTTATGGATCTGGCCGCAAAGAGACTTTACGGTGACTAAGCAGCTGCCCATTTAATGGAGTATGTCAAGAATTGGCCAAAAAATGAAAATATCTACACTCGGTTACCGGAATTTGCCGATGGATGCATTTAATGAAAATTTATGGTGTGCAGAGATTTTCAACTCAGGGATGGCTCTGCGGAGATGAAATTTCAGAGAAGTGGTGACACATCCAAATTTCCTAGGGGAATTAATGTGGACATTTACACGCAGTTGCAGGTGGATGCAAGTAGCATTAAAATTCTATCTACTCCATTTATGGCAAGTAACTGCACTGATTTGCAAAATGGTTAAGTTTTATCGAAAGCTCTATTTTTAAAGGCTTTATTTTGTAAAACCCGGGTAGTAGGGTTTAAGGTGATAAGATTTAGGGTTTGAGAAGAAGATATTTCTAAAAATATTAGGGTCTGTCCTAGGTCTATAAATACTTCTTCTAAATGTAATCGGAGGAGGTGGAAATTTAGAAAAAAGGCTATTGAAGCAATTTCTTACAAATCTTGTTAAATGCTTTATTCTGGACTCGGAGTTGAGGTGCTTTTTGCTTTACGTGATAGCATGGCCAGGAGCCTAATCTCTTTTAGATTGTGCTAAGTTCATTTTCTTTTTTTTTCATCTCATTGAAGTTTGTTAAATATATGCTGTAAATCCATGATATCAAGATTAAATATGCTTTTGGGCTTTAGTTATTTTATTGTATGCTAGGGAAAACCATAGATTTAAGGTTCAAGTCTATTCTAATTACTCTGTCCTCACTGTGTGAGCTATGCTGCTGGTGAATGATACCAATTTTAACCGACTTCCCTTATGTTTATGATTTTCTTTCAGATCTGTTCCATCTCTGTCTCATGCTCTTAGTAGAAGGTGATCTTAGAAAGTTGGACACCTTCTTCTTTGATTTGTTCTATTGTGAAGCTGATAGTATAAATAAAATTGGTAGTTTTGTTTTTATAGCTAAGTTTGATAAACTTCTCTTTCTGCCTTACCCTACCCTCTCTTTTTTACCGTGAAATGATCCATTTTTATTTTTTTTAATTTGTCTTTTATTTAAATCTGCTGACCCATAAGAGCTAGATCAAAGAACTGATTTTAAATCTGATTATCCACAAAAATAAACAATTCCAAAAACATTATTGAACAAGTTCAGAGCCCATTGTAAGGTAACAGACAGTCCATTTTGAAAACTATTTCAAAGTGGAAAAGAGTGAATAGACATTCGACCCAACTACGTAACTCACACCTTGGATAACAAGCAAGATCCTAAAGTGAGTGGGATTTATCCCTTATAAGTGTTATCAGAGTTTCATGCTCATTCTTCATAGGGTGTGTATAAAATTCGGACCAACAGGTTCCTACTGGGAGTCATCATCACCATACAAGTGCATACTTTCTAATCTGTGTAAAACAGATTCCATTTCACTAGCTTGACTCCTAGTGTATCTTCTTGAAAAAAAATTTATCCAACATCCGATATGATGGATGATACTGTAGAGTTCTCTTACCTTTGGATGGAGAATCAATGTCCATTGGTGAGGAACTTACTGATCGCTATGGAGAAGGACTTGGTGAAGAAGTTGAATCATAAGATGGACTTGGAGGATTTGTGGGAGGAGACTACTTTCCTTTCTGTGGTATCTGTGGTTGCACCTGCTGAGCAACTATATCAGTGGCCTCAACATCACTAAATATTTGGGGCTTACCCCATTCTCCCCCTTCATCAAAAATCACATCCCTGGAAATGACAAGCTTTCTAGTCCGAGGATTATAGAGTCTGTAAGCTTTTGTATTCTCACAGTATCCTACAAAGATACATGCCTGACTCTTTGGATCGAGCTTCTTTCTAAGCTCATCAGGAATGTGAGAATAGGCCAGCGAGCCAAACACTCTGAAATGCTTAACATTTGGCTTTTTATCGTACCATGCTTGGTAAGGTGTTTGTCCTTCCAAACTTGAAGTAGGACTTATGTTCAAAATATGCACGCTGGTCCTGACTGCATCTGTTGTGGAGTGTAGGCAGCAGTGAACTGCCTCTTAATGCCATGTTGCTTACAAAAATTCACAAACTCATTAGAGGAATATTCTCCCCCCTATCTGATCGAAGACATTTTACAAAATGTCCACTTTCACTTTCAACTCTTGGTTTGAAATCAAGAAAACATTTATATGCTTCATCCTTATGTTTCAAAAAATATATCCAGCACATTCTAGTATAATCATCAATAAATAATAGAAAGTAAGAGTTGTTACCCAGACTCTATGTCTGCATTGGACCATAGATGTCGGTATGCACTAGCTGGAGTGGATAGCTGGCCTGCCATGCTTTTCCATGAGGAAACTTTGATCTGGCATGCTTTCCAAGAGCACACCCTTCACAAACTTCTTTACCATCCTGAACTTTAGGAATTCTAGTGACCATGGCTTGGGAAGTTAGCATTTTCAAACTAGCAAAATTCAAATGGCCATATCTCAAGTGCCATAGGACACTTGGATTGGTAATAGCAACATTTTCTAACTTATATCCCCCTGGCTGACCAAACTTTAAAGGAAACAATCTATTCTTTGACATTGGCACTTGAGTAATGATTCTATTATTGTTATTTTTATCAAAAATAGTGCATTTACCCTCATCAAAAAGCAACTTGTAGTTCTTTTCTAACATTTGTCCAACACTTAAAATATTATGTTGGAGATGGGGTGTATAATAGATATCACTTACTTGTTTGACTCCTTTAGTTGGAACTACCATAGCTCCAATGCCTTCTACTGCCAATGATTTATCATCTCCCAATTTGATGTTGGATTTGTAGGAGGAATTTAGAGTAGCAAAGAGCTCTTCTTTGCCACTCATATGGTTTGAACACCCAGTGTCCAAGATCCATGTATCATTCATGTTCTGATCTGCTTGACCATATGAGAGAAAGAGATTTGTGGCCTCTTCCTCTTCTCCAAAGTTTCCAAATTGACTGCTCTGGCTACTACTAGCTCCTTGTGAAGTTTTAGTCCAATAGTCATGAGCATAATGGCCAAGTTTGCCACAATTATAGCAAGATTGTTTTGACTTATCTCCTCCTTTACATCTTCCTGATTGTTTCCCTCTATTTTGCTGTTGTCCTCATCTATTCTGATTTCCTCCTCTGTTGGATGATCCTCCTCTGTTAGGATTTCCTCCTCTTTGATTATTCCTGCCTCTACCTCTATGTTGTCCTCTGCCATGGCCTATACCTCTTCCTTCATGTGAGGCAAAAGCTTTATCATCTCCTCCATAACTGGTGGTAGGATTTTCTTGTAACCTCTCTTCATGTGAGAGAAGTGAACCAGTTAGGGCATCAAAAGACAACAAGGTTAAGTCTTTGGATTCTTCAATAATTATTGCAACTGAATTCCACTTAGGAAGAAGTGTTCTCAAAAATTTCTTCACCATAACCTCTGGCTTAATATCTTCCCCTAGTGTGACCATTTTATCAACTACGGCTTTCACTCGCACGCAGTAATCTCCCACTTTTTCATTTTCTTGCATCTTGAGATTTTCAAAATCTCATTTCAATGTTTGCAGCTTTACTCGCTTTACTTGGTCACTACCTTGATAACTTTCTTTCAGGGCATTCCAGGCATCTTGTGCAATTACATAAGAGGCAATCCTAGGGAAGATACTTTTATCTAGGGTAGCATGTATGTGATAAAGGGCGAAATAATTGTTTTTCTGAGCTTCCTTTTTAGCCTTTTTATCGGCAGTAGTGAAAGCTGCCCATTCAGCAACAGTAGGTTCAGTATAGCCTTCTTCGACACATCCCATAAACCTTTTCCTATTAAAAGGGTTTTCATTTTAATTGACCAATACTCATAATATCCTCCATTGAACTCAAGAATCGGTAGACTAGTATTGGATGCCATTGAAGAAAAAAACAAACTTTATTTGGAGCACACAAGAAATACAAAGTAGTACAAAGAGATTAATGATTTAAATCAAATCTCGCCTTTTTAGAACACTCACTGAGTTGGTGTTCTTATTCTTGAGGATTGCTCTGTATGGTAAGAGCAAAGTTGTCTGCTTCATCATCACTTATCACTATGATCTCAGGTTCTTCAGGATCCACTTCCTTTGGATCTTCTTCTTCTTCTTCTACTTCTGGTTCAGGAGAGCGTGGTGTATAGCTCTCACTTGATTCTACTACCAGTACACCAGGTGTATAACTGGCACTTGCTTGTACCTCCGGTACAACTTCCACGGTCTCGGACTCTTCAATCCTTTTTCCGAAGATATTGTCTTCAGAATCTCCCTCGTACCCTGAATCCGATTTCCTCAGATGAGCAATCACTTGATTTTCCAGCTGACAAAAAACTGTATGGAGACCTGATCGTTGAACCCTTTCATCAAAGGATTCTTGTGTCTCTCTTCTCAAGAGTGAGAGAAGTGCATTATAGCACCCCACTGATCGGATCATCTATCATTGCACGGGCAAATTATTTATCCTTTTTCACAAATGCTCTTCAAACAAGGTTTTTAAAATTTTTATAAAGTCTTTAAAACAAATTTAATAAAAAAAATTATATTTTTTTAAATTACCTTTTAAATAAATTATTAAAAAAGATAATTTTAAAAAAATATAATTTAAAATTATTAAATAATTTAAAAACTTTAAAAAATTTTAAAACCTTTAAAATAAAATAAAAAAATTTACCTTTCACGCGGGCAAATTCAAACCTGTGACCTCCCAAACACCGACGAGCGGTCTTGGCCACTGCACCACGCGGATCCGTTGGAAACAAAGGGAATGTCCTCCCTTTTATTCTCCTCTGCCAGCAAAATTAATTAAAAAAAAACTTTTCTTTATAGCCTCTGGCGGGATTCGACCCCGGGACCTCCTCTTCGCTAGCAACTGCCCTAGCCAACTCCGCTAGGCATCCGGATGAGAATACAAGGGAAGGTGGGTTTCTTTATAACCGACTGGCGACGATTTGTTTTTTAAAAAATAACCCTCTTTTATCCCACATGCGTCGGATGGAGGATGCAAAGAGGGTTTTTAAACCCGAAGACTCAAAGAGTCTTTCGATTGCCTTCGGGCAATCATAGTCGCCTCTTTTTGCTGCAAACTCAGCCAATTAAAGCCTGCCACATGGCAAAATTTTAACCAACCACTCTGCCACCTCAGCTACCTCGATCCATGTGCTGCCATGTCAGTTGCCACTTCATCGGATGCCACGTGTCACCTCGGATTCATGTCGAGCCGTCTGCTGCCATGTGTCACCTCAAGATGCGTGTCGAGCCTGATGTCCGCCTGACACCTATGCATGATCCATCTTAGGATCCATGCCTGAACCTGCTCGCAATTTTCCTTGAGATCCGAGCCTTGCTAGCGACGCCTCGACCTTCGCACCTGACACCTACCTCGAAATTCCTGCCCGACTGGCCTCACCTCAGTAACCGTGCCTGACTGGCTTTGATACCAGTGTAAGTCGGAGAGCACACTTTGACGCAGTACAAAATAAAAAAAAACAATGCAGCAGAATAATAATATTTTAATTGTGCACCCCAACCTTATTCATTATATTAATTTGACAATGCACATTATATAGTGCATAACTTAGAAGAGGTTGGAGAGAATAGAGGAAAGGGAGCATGGAAGGATAAGGAGGTTGGAGGAATAAAGGGAAAGGATTTGGAGAGATAATGGAAATGGAAGGCGTGGAGGAATAAGGAGAAGGTAGAGGAGGGAATATAGGAGGAGGGTAGGGAGAATAGGAAATAGGAAAAATTAAAAATTGATGCCGACATATCTTGCCAACAAAACCTAGGAGTGTTTACACTTAGGACTAGAAAAAACTAGATTTTTCTAAGTCCTATTCACATTTGCAACATACATGTAGGTCGGTGGAAGGGGATTAACCAACCGATGGATTTGATCCAAGTTTAACCGTCTTGCTCTCATACACGGACCAATATGTAGCTACCTATAGACCTCATCGATGTCGATGGGTTGATGATGGTAACACAAATAAGAAGGGCCAAGGTAGGCCCTCTCTAACTCATCTTCTTCATCACTGTTATAATAGAATCCTTCATTCACCCCCACTCTTGGAAGGCACTCCTCTAAATGAGGCTCCATGAATCTTACTTCTTGCATGATGTCGTCGCTATCCATAAAAACTAGATAATTATACCTCATGTACGATGTTATCGAGAAAACTGGCTCAGTCTCTTCCCCTGAATGATCAACACTGGGAAGGATATCTTCAGTATCTTGTATCGATTCCATAGGCAATAGATGATGCACATACAAAGGCCTTACATAAGCACCTTCGACTTCATCCTCAGATTCATCGTCGTTGGAGGAATCATCATCTACATCATAACCTGGTCCACTCATATCAGAGGTGGACTCTGCTCCATCTTCATTACAAATATATCCTATGTTGAGATCGCTTGTAGTAATGGGGTTGAACCCCTATATGTCTGTGTCATCGACTGCATCACGGGTTTGGTGTCCCAGTTGATCTTTGGGGTTCATTTCTACCTCAATATGCTCAAGGAGCCCTTCACGATGATCTTCGAGTGGCTCAATGGTGATGACAGATATCATAGGGTGATTCCTCAAAAATTTGGAAGGATTTCAATGATATGGATTAAAATCCATATCGTCTACCATACTAAGGTACATACGATCTAGGGATACCATGAGCAATTTGTCCTACCCATGTATCTGTAACCCTAGACCGAATCTATCAGTGACTAACTGATAATGAGGTTTAAGCAGAGTCCTTTATCCTTGTTTAAAGAGACCAAGTCCATATCCATGCCAATGATATAGCTTGAAAATACGCATGGCATACTCCAAATTAGACAAATATCAAATTTTTATCATGAAGGGTTCCTCGTCATCTTCATCCATGGGCTCTCGCATTGGAAGTTGATCTATCCCCGCATAGATAAATTTAGTTTGGTTAGGTAGATTTCCCAATGGAACCAATGATCCAACTGAATAATGATGAGTAGAGGATCTGCCCATCTCTTGCATAGTCTTCAAAATTGGTTCGAAGGTCACATTTTGCACAAGGTACTTGCCTAATCCATTATTAGCAAGATGTACTATCACCCACAGTGCGGATGACCCTACTAAAGATGTAGGTAAGGCAGGTCGAGGTGCCTCCTCGGCTTTGTCTTGGGGTTCCTCAACTTCCATGGGAATGGGAACATCTTCGATGATTAGCTCAAGCTCATGCTCTTTCTATTTCTCACCCATATTTGCCTTCAATTTCCTATCATCCCGATGCATATTGATGTCGACGACTTCAAGGAAATGGCAGTGGTATGCTCTGATATGTGTGCCATAGATGGCATTGGTTGAGCATGCACTACCGATTTACCTCCTGGTTTCTTTATTGGCAATGATGGCCGAACATCTAGGTGTGTTGACAGGAGTATGAAACCCCTAGGAAAATTTGCTAGGTTCATAAACTTAAATGGCTCCTCATCTGAAGCTACTACGTGAACTAGTCCCTCGTGAATATATTTCATGCACTGATGCAGTATCGAGGGGATGCAACGTATTTGACAAATCCAAGGCCTATCGAGTAAAATGGCGTATTGCATGGCCCCTTCTATCATGTGACACATAACTAAAATGGTCTTTAGAACTACCTGTACGGGTAGGATACTTGTGCCAATAGTTGAACATAGTGCATCGTTAAATGCTCTCAATGTAAATATAGTTGGCATAATGTGTGATTTAGGTAGCTTCAAATGACTTAGCTCCTTGGTCATTATTATGTTGATCAATGAGCCAGCATTGATCAAGACCCTTTTAAATGGCAATTGTGATTCACACACGCAATTATGTGCAATGACGGGTCATCCATAGTTATAGAAACCATCCTTATCTCATGATCACAAAATTGGATCATCAGTTCCTGACACTGTTGTACATGTCCCACAAAATTTGTAAATGCATGTGCATCCTGGGCCTATACTTCAATGTACCTCAAAATATATATAAGAGTCTCCCTGTGCCTCAGGGATTGCTAAATTAGTTCATATATTAATAACTTCATAGGATTTATCTGCAGGTTTTGAACCAACCTGCTCCTTATGGTCACCATCGATCTTTTTGGTGGGCCTAGAATATTCTGTGTCGATCGTTGATTTAGCATGGCCTATATTTGAATGGGAGCATGAGGTTGATATTATTTTTCGTATATCCTATGCCTGGTGAAAACATTGACCATGCCTATGAACCCCTGGGTAGGTGGTTCAACTCGCACTTGGTTAACTTGACCAACGTTGTTTTGAGGTGCCTCATGATTTGGTAAGGGGTTCTTGTAAATCCCCATATTTTGATTATTGGGCACCTGTGGGTTGTGAGGCACTACAAGCTCACCCTTGTCGATCATATTTTGCACTAGGTGTTTGAAATACCAACACACCTTGATGTCATGACCTTTCATTCTATAAAATATGTAAAATAGATCATCTTGGAACCCCTTTGATTTGGGTTGATTTGGGTCTATCATTTTGACTTTGAGCAATCTAACTGCCTTGGCCTCGCATAACTAATGGAAAATCGATGTTAGCAATTCCATAAATGGTGTGAACTAGCAAGGTGGGCATTGATCTTTGTTATTTCCCTTGTAATTGTTGTTGCACTTGTCATTGCGTAGGGGGAGGTTGACCCTAGTAATTCTATTTTTGTTGCCCCTTGTCCTCCTGTTAGAGATTCAATACCACTTTATTTACATGGGCATTCTTGCCCTGCTATTTTGTGGTACTCTTCTTTTGTTCCTTTTTCATGTTTTTAAGCTTCAAGTTGCCTTCCTGCAAGTTGATTTCCTCAATCACCTTGGCTTGTGCTAAAGCCTCTTCGAATGTAGGATACTGTTGCAGCTATAGTAGTAATGAGATGTGCTTGGCACAACTCTTTGTAAACATTTGAGTTAACTCTATGGTAGAAATATGTAATGGCAACTTCACCATTAATCTCCTCCACATCCTTCCATATTGCTCTTATGGCTCATCGTCGCGCTGAGCTAGCACAGCTAGATTATAAATATTAGCCTATTTTTTGACACCAAAGGAATAGCGTTCAAGAAAGGCATCAGCTAATTGCTCAAAAATTGTTATGTTGTATTTCTTTAGCTGATTAAACCACTCTTGGGTTGGCCCTGAAAGTGTCATGATGAACATGCACAACAATAATGCATCATTGCTTGCTATCTGAAAACAAGCATCCAGAAAGCTCATTACATATTCCTGTGTATATTCATCACCCTTAAACTTATCTAACCTAGGCATATAAAAATGCTGAGTAAACCAAAGTAGGCACAGAAGTATCCAAAGGCTCGTTATGGATTTTTCTCAATATCATCTTTTGAATAGCTGCGCCTTGTCTCTCAATGGCTTTAATTTTCTCGGCTAAGGCCTTATAGGCCTCTTAAGATAGAAATTCCTCCTCCCTAAGTTGACATGTAGGTGGCTTAGGAGGTATTGTCTTCCTTGTGTGAGATGGAGGGATTTGCTCTTCCTCCTCTTCATCTCGGGAGCTCTTGGGATATTATTGCTCGTATCCAACTCCCGCAGCTACTTCATGTTGCCTCTGCCTTTGATTATTGAGTGGTGGTGGTAGCTCCCTCTATTTGGCACTAGCATGATTATGAGCATATCTATGCTCTTGATGCATATTGGTTGTGAGAAAGCCTTCCTATGCGTATGCTCTAGATTCTCATCTTAAGGATATAGGCCAACCCTAGCTAACCGATCCTCCTGCTCCATGCATTCCTTTTGGAAAAGGATATGCTATTCGTGCATGCGCTACTCATATAACCTCTGTATTATGAGCCTTTGTGCTTGAAGATTTTCATCTTCAATGCACTACCTCTCTAGGTGAGCGTCTTCCAATTGATCTTGGAGGAGTTGGTATTTTTTCTTTGATTCCAATCGATGTGATATATCGATCTAGTCAACTATGGGAGGCCTTTGGTATCCCTACTCTATAGGAGCAACCTTGTGGGTTCTATATCCATTAGACTGATGTGCTATGCCTTTACCTCTATCTATGAATATGGCATTGGCCTCCTATTGTGTCCTATATTGTGAACCACCATGCACCGATAGTGGGTGTGTTACATGAGCATGCTTATAAGCCTACCCATGTTCTCTAGTAGTGCAGATGACACTCACGCTATGCTCACTCGAGGCTCGAGTGTGTGGAGTGGAAGGCTTGTAGCCTAGCTACTCTAGAATACTACCTAGACCCTCTAGCTGCCTAGACCGCCATTGCTCATGCAACAGTGTGCCATTATCTCTCACCTTTGATATATCAATGGTGATCTTGCATGGTGGACCATACATGGGAGTATGGTTAGTTCTATGATCAATAGCGAGCATGTCTGCCCACCCTTTAATGGGTGGGTCTCTAGTCCTTCTATACTCAAAATGTGGAGCCATAGATCCTCTAGTACACTTAGTATTTAGGGGCACCAACCTGGTCCCCTGAATAATAAAATCTTTGACCGATCCCATGGATGCGCGTGCATTATGATCTCGATAATGGATCTCAAGTGGAACACCCTCATGTTGGAAGGTTTCTTGTTCTACTCTATGCCTAGAGGAGTGTATTGAAGCTCCTCTATTTTGGGTTTGCTCTGTTGGCTCCCCTCGTGTCGATTTATCTCCTCGAATGCTATTCGAACGACATTCAGTTTGCTCATGTGGTTGAGGATTTGACACGTATTGTTGTGAATTAGTTTGGGGTTGGTCATCGACATTGGCTTTGTACCTTTTCCAACCACCCCATGTATCCACCATTGTGTACCTAGAGTCTAAATGTATTACTATTAAGAAAGTAAGGTATACAATAATGATTATCTCGTTTTAAGTTTTAAAAGTGAGTCCTAAACTATTTTATGTGTTTTCTATATTTGTTGTATTAGTGTAGAAATTCTTATTGTGTTTTGCAAAACTTGTTGGATTTTATTCTCGGTTTAATGGATTTCACCTATACGCTCGCAACTCGACAATTTGGCTATGAACTCCAAGTCACATAAATCTCCCATGTGTGGTAATGAAGCCCACACCCAGACAAGGATCACAGGTCCTCCTATATCCTCACCCATTTTACTCCAATCAAAGTCATACCCTCCGAAGAGAATACATGTAAATTTTCTCTGGTACAAAATGTTCTTGGATCTGGTATTGGTCTATATATTAAGGGTTCATAGTATTTGGGCCAACGGATGGTTGCAAGAATAGTAAAGTAGCCTTCGAATGCATAAATTCAATATGCAATTCGATAGGTCTTTGCTGCTCGCTTGATCAATTCACACTAACTCGATAATTCATCAGCACTTCGCTATACAAATCATCTATATCTTCTCCCCATTTAGAGGGCGTATTTATAGGATACCCTAGGATTGGGGGTGGCTTTCTAGAGAAGCCAATATCAAGAAGAGGTGGTTAGGATAGTTGGAATGGAAGCCTCTGGAATCTTCTGTCCATTAACCGCCTTATTCTAGATCCAATAGTTGTTCCAACCGATTTGGCTCGGATTGAAGGCTAATTGAACTTTAGTTAAGACTGTAGGTCACAACTACAGTCTAGACTGGAAATCATAGGTCTTAGCTATAGTTAAACTATAAACCATAGGTCTGGGCTATAGTTCAGACTGATTAGGATAAGGAGCCCAAATTGAGTGGTTAAAACCACTTCTTTATCTTGGAGTCTGTCCAAGATCTTCTATATGGTCTTGTAGCATATCCATATGAGTAGTCACCCTCGACATGACGTGTTTTAGGTGTCTACAATAGGCAGTGGTGAATTGCATTTTTATCCCATGTTCTTTACAATATTTTAGAAATACCTTTGAAGAGTACTCTCCTCCTCGATCTGTCCTTAGACATTTTACAATGAACTCATTTTTTTTCTCTACATTATTCTTGAAATCTATGAAGCAATCAAAATCTTCATCTTTGGTTTTCAAGAAATAGATCCAACACATCCTAGAGAAATCATTTATAACAGTGAGAAAATAGGAATTATTACCTATGTTTTTTGTCTGCATTGGACCACAAATGTCCGAATGCACCAGTTGAAGTGGATGGTTGGCCCTCCATGCTTGTCCTTTTGGGAACTTGGATATTGAGTGCTTTACCAAAGCACATCCTTCACAAAACTTCTTGTGTTCAGCAATTTTAGGAATTCCATATACCATAGCTTAAGAAGTTAACAATTTCAAGCTTGCAGGATTTAGGTGACCACATCTCAAGTGCCAAAGCATACTTGGATTTTCTATAACAATACTAGCAAGTTGAGCTCCCCTTGGTTCCCAAAAATTAAGGGGAAACAACCTATTCTTGGTCATAGGTACTTGTGTAATGACTCTATTACAATTGTTTTTATAAAAAATTACACATTTTCCTTCATCAAAAACAAGTTTGTAATTTTTCTCCATCATTTATTCAATACTAAGTAGATTATGTTGGATTTTTAGGGTCTAGTAGATGTCCTGTACCTTTTTTATGCCTTCTTTTGTTGGAATCACCATGGCTCCAATGCTTTCAACTTGCAAAGCTTTATCATATCCCAACTTGATTCGAGATTTATAGGTGGAATCCATTGTAGCAAAGAGTTCTTCTTTGCCACTCATGTGATTGGAACAACCAGTATCTAAAATCCAAGTGTCAGTTAGATTTTGATCTAATTTTCCATAAGAAAGAAACAGATTTGATGTTCCTTCTTCTTCACCATAGTTACCATATTGACCACTGCCTCCTTGAGAAATCTTGGACTAACAGTCTCAAGAAAATTGATCGGGTTTGCCATAATTGAAACGAAATTTCTTTTTGTCAACCTCCTCTTCCTTGATTTCCATTTTGACCTTGATTTCCACCTTTGCCTTAATTGCTATCTCTGTTTTGATTGCCACCTTTGTTTGTATTTCCTCCTCTTGGGTTGCTTCTACCTCTTCGTCTTCTTTGTCCTTTGCCTTGGCCTCTTCCTTATCCTCTTCCTGGACCATCATTGGATGAGAAAGCTTTATCATCGCCTCCATAGCTTGTTGAAGGAGATCCATGTAATCTCTCTTCATGAGACATTAATGAACCGAATAATGCATCAAAAGTTAGAGTGGAAAAGTATTTTGATTCTTCAATTATGATAGCAATGTGATTCCATTTTTGAAGAAGTGTTCTCAAAACTTTCTTCACAACCACTTCAGGTTTGACTTCTTCATCAAGAGTTTGCATCTTGTTGACAACTGCTTTGACTCTTACGCAGTACTCTCCAACTTTATCATCTTCATTCATTTTGAGATTCTCAAAATCTTGTTTCAGGGTCTGAATCCTTACTTGCTTCACCTGATCTCTTTCTTGGAAACCTTCTTTCAAGGCTTTCCATGCATCTGGGGCAGTTAAACAAGAGGAAATTATGGTGAAGATACTTTTCTCTAATGCTACTTGGAGATGATAGAGAGTAGAGAAATTGTTTTTTTGTGCTTCTTTCTTTGTCTTCTTATTGGTTGCACTCAACGTAGTCCAATATGTAGGTTCTATGTAACCTTCTTCTACTATGTCCCATAGTGCCTTGCCTATGAGTAAGGTCCTCATCTTGATGGACCAATACTCATAATCGAACCCATTAAATTATGGAATGGGTAGATTATTATTGGATTCCATAGCTATTAGAAATAAACTAAAAACACTTTTGTATTTCTCAATTACAATCAAAGCACTCTGCTTTTCAAAAAAAAGTTACAGATTTAAATCAAATCTAACTTGATATACTCTCTCGTTTATATCTTGTTCTACCTGTTGAGGTTCTCCTATCACTATATTTACAAAGTTGTCATCAACAGAATCATCATCATCACTGATAAGAATGATTTTGGGTAAATATGGTTCTGGCTTGAGTATTTCAACTGAGTCACTGTCACTGAGATGATTATTCTATGACTCCTATGGTGCAACTCCTACAGATTCTAACTCTTCAAATTTGCTACCAAAGGAATTGTCTTCTAAATAAATGTCATATCCTACATTTGGTGCTCTTTTATGGGCTACTACTACATTTTGTAATTGGTTGAATACAATATTCAATCCATACGTTCAAATTTTTTCTTCAAAGGATTCGGGGTTTTCTCTTACTAAAAGAGAAAAAAAGGTATGATAGGATCCAGTAGACCTTATCATGGATGATTACAAAAAATATTTCCTGTAGATGCAAAAATATCCCCCCTTTAAATCCTCTTAGGCTATTAAAAAAAAAAATCACCCTTTAAAGCCTCTCAGGCTATAACAAAGAATTTCCTCTTAGGAAATGTCCTTCTCTTTTTTTAAATGGTGCAAAAATAAAAAAATAATTTAATAATATTTAATTAATAATAAAACTAAATATTAATTAAAAAATATTAACAAATGAACCCAGGTGTTGTAGGTGAGTTGGAGAGGAGAGGGCAATCCTCCAAGGGAGGTCCCAAGTTCGAATCTCCACCCTACCAAAAAGCTGAATTAGGTACCCAAAATCCAATTGATAATGTTGATGCGGGCAGGGTTGGGTGCGACCCCCGGGTGACATTGACGGTGTAGAAAACCCTGTTCGTGGTCTATTAGACCAAGGCGGACCGGCAAGGGGTTTTTCACTTAAAAAAAATATATATATTAACAAAAAAAAAAAATTAATTAATATTCTAATTAAATTAATAAAAAAATTTATACTTTGCAAAAAAAAAATTATCAACTTTCAGAGGATTTCGAACCTGTGATGTTCCTTTGCATAGAAATTATCTCATGGCCACTGACCAGCCATGATAGCTCATGACCTTATGAGCTAAGGGAAGGTGCTCCCCCTTATATCTTAAGCCTCAACTCTTAATAAAAAAAAATTAAGAAATTTTTTTCCTTTTACCTTATTGTGGCTCAAACTCATGATCGGGTGGAGGTAATGTCCTTCATGCTGGCTCCTCGAGCCAGTCGAGATACAGCACCTGATGTGAAGGATTTTGAAATCTCCTTCATTTTGAAGACTCGGTGGCTCACAAAAGAACAACAAAAAAAAATGGGATTATTATCCCACATTCATCCTGTAATGCACGGAGGATGGTTTATAAACTTGAATGCACACTATTGAGTTCGATTGCCTTCAAGAAATCAAGCGGCTCTTTTTTCCAATGACCCATCCAATAAGACCTTGCCATGTTGCCTCCCTCGACACCCGTCGCCATGTCAGATATCCCATGTTAGCTTTGTCTTGGTATGCATGCATCTAGTCAGCCTGCACCTAGTCAGCTTGCTTGATCTGTGTCTCCTATTATTGTCTGCCATGTGTCCTCCTCTAGGTATACGACTTGTCACCACATGTCAATTAGGGCAGTTTTGCTATCTGCCATGTTAGCTACCTCAGGATTCGTGTCTTTGTTAGTTACCTCCTTGATCTATGTTCATCTGCCATGTCAGGTCCTCAATCTGCATGCGGGCCTTGGGTTCTACTCTATGGGCTTCGGCTCCTTAGTGCCATGTGTCCACCTTGAGATGCATGCTTGGGGTTCTGCTCTACGGGTTATGAGTCCTCAACACCATGTGTACAACTCAGGATGTATGCCTAGGGTTCTACTCTACGGGTAGCTCCTCATCCTTAGGATGCATGCCTGTGGGTCCTCCTGGCCAATTGGATGCCACTCCGCCCTCACCCTAACTGCGCTCTGATACCAAATTGGCACTTGAAATAGTTTTATTAAATTAATAAAATAAATTTACATGCTTAAATAGTTTAGAAAAGCTAACTGCTAACGAGAATGGAGGAAAGAGAATAAAAGGGAGAAGAGGAAAAATTAAAATTTGACTCCTCTCACTCTCACCGCTTGTCGACTACCCCTTTTTGACCATACCTCTCTGACCACACCTTGCCAACCACCCAGGTTAAATATTAAATTCTAACAATTTACTTAGTAAAGGTTTTTGGTATACTCTTAAATGTGATCTATTCACTCACTTAACTAGATAAAATCGTTCAAACAATCACAACGGTAAATTGAAGGCATAAATCCCAATGTTAATCTTCTAGAAAGTGATATTTTGGAATCTAGTAGTGTACTAAATCATTTTGAAAGCCTTATAATCCTATTAGATGAATAATTTGAGGCATGTAACATTTAGTGGTGCAACATTTTGCTAAAGTTGCCACTCAATATTCACTTTTACAAGGAGTAATTGTTTCCCACCCTAGGCAATTAGGGGTAATATTTTACTATAAATAGGGGCCTCAAACCCTCATTGTATTCATACTTTGGCCATGAGAATTTAAATTTTCTACTTTTTAAAACCCACATTATAATTTATTTTCATGGGGTTATTAGAAATTGGTACTTACTTAGGAATTCTATTGGTGACATTGCCCTTTTAGTTTGCTAAGTGCACAATGGTTGTGGCATGGACCTTCTAGCCCATATTACCATTTCCTTATCAATTTTATAATCTAATGGATAGATGGAAATTTTTCTATTTGAATTATCACCTATTGATTGATCACACACTTTTATCTTAACATTTAAAACCCATGTTTGCTAAAATCTCTCAAACCCTTAATATTTCAATCATTTTATTTCTACACTTTACCTTTTGTTTTTTTACATTTTAAGTTTAATGCAAGTTAGATTAGATTAGCATGGAAATATTTTTGCAATGATAATGGGGAGCTAGCTTAAATTCAAATGTTGGGAGAAGCCACTAGAAATTCCTTCTAAAATTATTGAAACTCAAATTGGGGACACAAAATCTCCATTAGAAGGCAGAAGGATTTCCTGGTTCAACAGTATGATAAGTCATATTATAGTCAATATAAAAAATAATGGAAGGGATTAATGAGGATGAAAAAATTTGTAGGAATTGAAAAAGAGATAAAAGCACTCAAACCATGAATAAATAAATAAAATCTAAAGAGAGGGATTTTAGAAGCTAGAAATAAATATCACAAGTAAAAAAAAGAAGTGGGGCTAATCCCATGAATAAGAATTTAAAAATTATAAGGACAATGATATCTAGAAACCCTTTAGAATTATACCTAAGTGGTGGGAGATAAGGAGTTTCACACCATAAACCAAGGTTTCAATCCCATGGGTGAACCTTAAAATTTCAAACAAATGGCATGAGTTCAACCAATTAAATTTTTGGATTTTCAAGAAAGAGACCAAGGTTTGAATCTTGCCAAGTGATGCATGCATAATTTCCAAGATATTGTAATACCACTATATAACCACAATATAATATAAATGGGGCTTGCTTCAATCCAATATAACCAATTAAAAAATGACATCTCGAAATATTTGAGGAATGAACATAAACTCAAAAATAAATTTATCAATGAATTAATAATTTATTATTGTTGGAATATCTATAATCTAACCTTATTAGGCCAAGACTAGTAGTGGTGAAGTTCCTATAGGTGCTCTTGATATAAGCCTATAGGTCTCATTTATGTAATCCTATGAATGTCTTATATGTAAGCTTATGAGCATCTCCTATATAATATTATGGGAATGCTTATGTAAATATTAAGGGTAATTTCGATGTATTCACCCTTGTCATAATTCACAATATTTTAAAAATTGAACAGAAGCAATCCATCCACTCAAATCTTATGCAAAAAGTACAAGAAAATATAAAAGAGAAAATATATAATGGTAACCCACATGCACCATAGATAATCACTATATTATCCATAGATAAGAATCACAAAACTTTTATTATTGAAATACCAAAATACCAAATACATAAATGATATTAACCTTAATTTAACATAACAATAAAGACTTCAAGGTTAATTACAAGTTTATAATATGGGTTTGACCATAACAAGGTTAACCATACCACATAGGGATTACATAATAAAATATTATAATAAATTCAATACATTGTACAATGAATGTCCTTAGGCCTATCTAAGATTATATCATATAATGTTGGCCTTGGCCATGAATCAGATTACACTTTCAACACCCCCTCATAACCTAAATTGAGGGGCCAAAGAGAGAATACATTAGTGATAATAATAGATTTCCCCTATAATGGTTGCTTTAGTAGGCCTCCACATTTAAGGTAGATCATGTTGGAAATATGTTAAATATTTTCCATGTTTTTTTGGCAGGGTTAACTCTAAAAGGTACTAGATGCTATCCATGTATCCTCGTCGAGGTTCGGAGGTAGAAGCCCTCGAAAAGTAGGGTTCCGAGGGAGGTATCCTCCAATAGAATTTTTAGGGTTTCTTAAGCTATTTTTAGACCCATATGGGTTGTTTAGGGTTAAATATTTGAACCAATGGTTTTTCCCCATGGTATTGTAAAATTTATTCTTGTGTTGTTATTCAATTGCACTTGCATTAGGCTTTGAAGTGAGATAAGATATGAACATTATTGTATTGGATATGATTAATTTTATACATTAAGGAGATATTACTGTGCTAGTTTTTTTCTTGTAAGGGTTTCCTAGGTGAAATCCTATGCTATGTGTGTATTTGTTATCTTCTTTTATTTTTTCCTTTGATTATGTATTTACTGCTTTTCTAGATTTAGTTTAACTAAGGTCTTTTGCTCTTCATTTGGTATCAAAGCTAGATTTTTTTATCTTTGTTCGAGGAGTAAGGATTTCAATCCTATGATAAATTAATTCTTGAGTAGGAGCCATATGTAGAAGAATCTAGGTGAAGGAAAATGATAGGATGCACACAGGTATAGATTGAAAAATTTAATGGATAAAATTTTGAGTTATGGAAACTCAAGATGGAGTAATTTTTGGTTGATAGAGATTAGTGGATTGTGGTATCGATCATAAAACCAGCATGAATGATATATGAGTATTGGTTGAAGATCGATAGGAAAGTAAGGATTTCTATCAAATTATGCTTATCTAATTTGGTATTGTTGAATGTATCGATAGAGAACTTGACAAAGTCGTTATGGGATAAGTTAAAAACTTTGTATCAGATAAAGTTGCTCGTAAATATACTTTCTCTAAAAAAAATTGTATTCACTTTGGATGAATGATGGTGACTTTATGGTTGAACATTTGAATTTTTTTAACACTATAGTAAGCCAATTAAACTATATTGAAGTAAAAATATATGAATAGGAAAAATGTATTACTTTATTTTGTTCATTACGTAATTCATGAGATAACCTAGTTATGGCTATCACCAATACTACTATATTGAAAGTAGAGGATATAATAGAAACATTATTATCTGAGGAAATGAGATGAATTTTTTTTAGTATTATCATCAGAAGGATACCTTGGTTGTGAGAGGTCATTATTAAGAAAGAAGAAAAAATAAATTAGGATAAAGGAAATTGAGATCTAGGAGTAAATATGTTGCTCTAGAAAAGAGGAAATGCTAAAAGTGTGGTAAAATAAGGCATTATAAAAGAGACTATAGATCTAAAAGGTTGATAATAGTCTATCATTTAATGAAAAAAATTCTACAAAAATGAAGACCATAAATTAATATTTAGGGAACTTATTATTAGCTACATCGTACTCAAGTGAATGCTATGACTCATGGTTGATTTAATCAGGTGCTTCCTTTCATATGAATCCTCATAGGAAGGGGTTCTATGAATATGAAAATATAAATGGAGGTAAAGTCTTCTTGGAAGACAATTCAACATATAAAATAATAGGTCGAGGAAGAGTCAAGTTGAGGTTAAAATATGGAAGAATTAAAACCCTTCCCGGTGTGTTGCATATTCTAGTTTTAGCAAGGAATCTGATATACATGAGTAATATGAATGGCATGGGTGTGACTATGGTATTTAATAAGGATAGATGCAATATGGTTCATGTAGTCTTGTTGTTGGAAAGGAGAGTTCATACAGGAACTCTATTCAAACTTGAGGTTAGCATTGTAAGTATTGATTGCAATAACTCTTTAGTTGTAGAGGAGAATAATATGGTAGAAGTAACTTTGAGTATTCTTGTAGTGAATACAATGTTGTGGCATCAACGCATGGGGCATATTGGTAAGAAAGGCCTTTGAACATTAAAAATGAAAGGCATGGCTAAAGGAATTTTTTATTGTCCATTGAATTTTGATTTTTGTAAGCACTGTATTTTTGGAAAGTAACCCTGAGTCAAGTTTCCTATTAGTGCTACCAGATCTAAAGGAATTTTGCATCTAGTTCATAGTGATGTGTTTGGACCTACAAAAGTACCATTGCTAGGTAAATCCATCTATTTTTTTTTATATTTATATATTAATTTTCAAGAAATATCTAGGCATAATTTTTACGAAATAAATATGATGTTTTCAATAAATTTAAAGAGTTTGAGGCTCTTGTCGAAAATTAGATAGAGAAAAGTATAAATGTTTTAAGAAGTGACAGTGGTAGTGAGTATTAATCTAATGAATTTAAGTATGTTTGCAAGTACTATGGAATAAAAAGGTAGAAAACAACTTTGTACACTCCATAATAGAATGGAGTTGTAGAATAGATGAACAAAATATTTATGGATAAGGCCATAAGCATGCTAAGTGGTGTGGGTTAGAAAAGAAATTCTAGGTAGAGGTTGTGTTAACTACTTGTTACCTCATCAATAGATCTCCTACCTTAGCTTTTGTGGACAAGACTCCATAGGAAGTGTGGACTGGTAAGAAACCCTCTCACATTCATATAAGAGTTTTTGGTTGCAATGCTTATATGTATTTCCCAAAAAAGAAAAGGACTAATCTATACTATAAATCTAAAAAAATGCATATTTGTGGGTTATAGTATTGGTATTAAAGGATATAAGTTGTGGAACCCATAAACAAATAAATTGTTTACAATCATTATATGATCTTTAGATAAACAAAAGGGGTTTCAAAATAGGAAATGCAACCAATCAAAGAACTTGAAATAGTTCAAGTAAAATTGGAACAGGAGGAGGAACTTGTGGTATAACCTAGTGCTATAGAATAATATGAACTATAGAGAGAGTCTAAAGAGGAAAATTCAAAGGAAGAAGGTGAGGAGAAAGCTGAATATGCAGAACCTAGAAATCCAAGTTTTAGATCAGATTGAGTGAGAATACTCTTAGAAAGGTACAACCCTTCAAATATTTATTTTGAATTTAATATATCAGGTGCTAGTGAAGAACCCAAGACTATAAAGGAGACACATTAGTCAAGTGAGAATAAGTCTTGGAAAAGGGATATGGAGGAAGAAATTGTGTCCCTAGATAAAAATAATATGTGGAACTTGGTGAAATTACCCCTTAGAAGAAAACCTGTTGGTTGTAAGTGGGTATTCAAGAAGAAGTATCATGTAGAAGGAAATTTGGAGAAGTACAAGGCTAGCCTGGTAGTAAAAGAATTTTATCAAGTTGAGGGAATTGACTTTGGTGAGATTTTTTCTCCTATGGCTAAACTAACTTCCATTAGATTTTTGTTGGCAATTTTTGCTACTTTTAATCTTGAAATAGAATAGATGGGTGTAAAGACAATATTTCTACATGGTGAGGGAGGTGGGAGGCCACCGATTAAAACTTCCTCCTCCCTCTCCTACTCCTCTAGTGGTGATCCTAGGAAGATATTGGTTTCCTTGTAGGTTTCCTCAGGTGGATTGCCTCCTTTTCCATATTTTTGGTGTTAGATGGGTTGGGCTGGTGTGTGAGGTTATATTTGATGCAAATTAGTAATACCTCTTTGGTGTTTGGTTTATCTATTGCTTGTTCGAATATGAGGTGTTTCAATAAGTTTATTCTCTGTGTTTTTGGGTGGTATTTGGTGTAATACCAAGTGCTTTCTTATCATGGAGGGATTTCTTGAACGGTCTCCTGATTTGTCAGTGGTGGAAAAGGGTTGCATGGCCTAGGCAGTCTTCTTGAAAGGTATTTTTATGGACCTATTTCTCCATGGTTCTTTGTGGTATTGGATGGGGACCAAGGGCTTTCTTGTTACCCATGAAGGAGATGTTTCAGAGAACACATTTCATATTTACATCCTTGGTCCTTTGCTTATTTGGTGTGAAAGTCTCAATGAACCTCTCTCTATGGTTTTTTTGTCTTGTTCAGAGAGAGACCTCATGCTTTAACGATGGACATAGTTGATAGGTTTTAGTGTTGAATTCCCAGGATTTCCCTTGGGTGGTTGGAGTTCTTTACATATTCTAAAGAGAAGCTTGTTCCTCTAAAATTTGTTCTCTACAACTTTTTGAGGTCTAGGGAGGGGGACATGGTGCTTTCATGCTGGCTATAAAATTTGGGTTTTGGGTTTGGCTTCTTGGTTAGTTGGTTGGAGAGGTCTAGTGGGTGGTGGTGTTGATGGCTTGCATCTTCTCAAGATAGTCTCTACATATATATCTATTGCCAACTTCTTTGGTTATTTTGGTTGGTTAAGGTTTCCTTAGGTAGGAAACCTCTTTTCAAAATTTTGTGTTGCTGGTAAAGGTTTCCCTGGGTGGGAAACTTCTTTTCATTTTTTCTATTTTTTTGGCTCAGTTCCCCTGGTTTAGCTAACTGGTAAAGATTTTTCAAGGTGGAAAATCTATTTTCAAGTTTTGATATGTAGGTGTTGGTTTCCCTGGGTATGAAATCTTTTTCAATTTTTTTTACTATTGTATTTCATTTCGAGTGAGAAGCTCTCATTTTCAAAATTGTATGAATTTTTATTTGGTTCTACGAAGATCATCTCCCTAAAAATATCATCTCCATGTTTTATATATTCCTTGCTTATCTCCTGGAGATTGTCTCTGGGAGATTATCTCTTTCATAAAAGTTTTGGCAGTCCTTTCAAAACCCCTTTTTTTGAGCAATAAAAAAAACTTGATGAAGACATATAAATGTCACAACTAGAATGCTTTAGGGTAAAAGGTAAGAATGACTTGTTATGCAAGTTGAAAATATCTCTTTACAACTTAAAGCAATCTCCAAGAATGTGGAATCAAACATTTGATAGATTTGTTTTGACACTTGGGCTTGGAAAAAGCAAAGTAAATCCATGTGTGTATTTTAAATAAGGTGGAAATTTTGTTATCATTGTTTTGTATGTGGATGTGTTAGAGTTACTATGCTATAGTAACTATAATATTTACCTCATTTGGTAATTAGTAAATTATCCTAGGTAGATTACTAGAGTAAATTCATTTTTACCTTAGTAGGTTATTTTATTTACTTTTACTATTAACCTAGAAGATATTCATTGTGGAATATCTTATGGTTAGTCAAAGTAGTCCATTTGACTATGTTAGTAGGTTAGTATTATTTCATGACCATTAACATAATTTACTATATTGGTAGTAGCTGAAGCACTTATTCAAAGCATGTTTGTTAGCATTAACATAGGAAGATATTATTTCTAATATCTATCCTATGTTCCTATGTATTATTTAAGCACTACATTGAATATTATTAAAACTATTGTTCGATCCATTTTCTTTCATGGGATCAAAGCAGGCATCTTGACCTTGCTCTGATTTGAACGATCTCATTCATATTCCTCCATAGGAGGACAAGACCTAGATGGAAGGACCCTCTAACTCGGTAGTGACCAATGTAGAATTTTTATTTCATTCACTACTACGATTAGTGACCAAGGAAAATTTTTCATCCATTCACTATTTTGATTAGAGGGTGGAGAACTACGGTGGACTAGTTATTATAAGGTGGATCTTGATGCAGGTATGGACACTGGCATCAGATACAATGAGGATCTAAATCTGATCCTAAGGAAGGCTTGATGTTGAACAAGATGACTCCTATATGGATGTATTGACTAACGCGCTAGAAACACCTATGACCAACTTGGGACTAGTGCAGACCAATGGACCAACCAACTCATCAGAGTTATGTGGACGTAACATGTTCAACCTATGGACTATGGAGAACTCCTACATGACCAGTGTAGCCATGATGTGGCATATCGAAGGATAAACCACCTAGATGCATTATTGGATAGACCTCACTGATGCACTACTAGATGAACCTCATTGATGCAAATTGTGATAGCAAACTGGCTTTGAGCAAATCTCACAAAATGATGTGCTAGACTTGACACTCATGGAGCCTAACAAGGTGGATGACAACTTGGACTCGACACTCATGGAGCATGCGAACACCTAAGAAACTTAACAAGGACTTCTACATGGACACCTAACAACTCAATGGAAACTGAAGTGGACCTACTGATAGACAATGTGGACACGGATATCAAGAAATAAAAGCATTTTGATGTGGCTTAGATCTTAGCTAGTGGGCATGAATATCCAAGTGTGTGACATGTGGTGATAGCATAACTGTGACATGTGGCGTGGTGTTGGTCGTCGAGCACGTACACATAGCGGTCTTCATCTCCTCCCTGCACGACAAAAAAAGTGATCCACATGTTGGATTGCCTAAAGGCAATCAAAATTCTTATGAAGGCTTTATGATTTTAAAGCGTAAAATTTCATTTGTAGGGTGGATGTGGAACAAAATTCCCTGAATATTTTTTTTCCTTTTGAAATCAGAGGAAGAAAATAAAAAGAACCTTGCTCACTTTGTGTTGGCATTTTTGCCACATTGTTTTTGTTGTTACTGTTCATGCAAGAGAATGCATAAATTGTAGAGATACTCACTCCTCTATTTGTCCCTCTAAGCACTTTGAAATAGAAAATACAAAAATCTCTACAAGTTTTGTGTTAGAGCAAAGTAAGTGTAAGATGTTGTGATATCGTGACCTGTTGTAGTTTCATGGCATCCGATGAAGAAAAGAGCTAAGTATAGAAAATATCACGATATCGCAACATGTCGCATTTTCGTGACCTGTCGCGTTTTCGCGGCTAAAAGCAGCCAAAGGAAGCAAGGGAGTAAAACTGTCGCGGTTGGATTTTCGCGACTTGTTGCGGTGAGGGAGAACTCAAGTGAAAATTGTCATGATATCATGACATGTCACATTTTTGTGACTTGCAATGGCAACAAAGCAAAGTGACAGGAAAATGTCACGATATCGCGACATACAGCAGCCAAGGGGAGCACCAAGGAAAAATGTCGCGATATCGCGACATGTCACATTTTCGCGAAAGGGCTGAAGATAAACACAAGGCGGGAGAAAGATGTCACGATATCACGATATTTTTGGAAACAAAGCCAAGCAAGAGAAACTTGTCACAATATCACAACAGGAAGCAACAATGAAGGAGAAGATAGAAAATTGTCATGATTTCACGACATATTGGGGTGGAAGGGCAAAGCACGGAGAAATGTCACGATTTTGCGACATGTCATGTTTTCACGAGGAGAAAGTGCAAAAGCAGCCAGATATTATGGAATGTCACGAACTCACGACATGAATTTCACGACCGAAAAGCAGCAAAGTACAAGAAGGTAGAAAAATGTCACGATTTCATGACTTGTTGAAGATGAAAGGACAAAAAAAAGAAAATGTCACGATATCATGACATGTCACATTTTTTACGACCTGTCGCATTTTCGTGGAACGAAGGCTAAAAAATACAAGGCAGAGAGAAATTGTCGCAATTTCATGACATGTCACGTTTTTGCGATGAACAAGCGGGAAGGATAGTGCCAAGTATGAAATGTCACGATTTTGCAACATGTCCCATTTTTGCCACTTGCAATAATATGAAGGCCAAGCGAGTAGAAGATGTCGCGATTTCGTGACATGGTACATTTTCACGACAAGGAGCAGCGAACAAAGCCAGACATAGGAGAATGTCACGATTTCATGACATGTCATGGAGAGAAATCTGAACGAACAGAAGATGTCGTGATTTCATGACATGTCACATTTTCACAATTGGTGGCGAGAAAAGAAAGCAGTAAGGTAAAAGTGTCACGATTTTGTGACATGTCGCATTTTTGCGACCTATCTCATTTTCGCGACAGAAGCAACAACAAAGGCCCGATACAGTTCAGTCCACATTTTTCCTTCAAAATTGCATAGGAGAACGTGAGGAGAAGATAAGGATCAAGTAAAATCTCTCCAATTGATTTTGAGATCGTGGTCAAAGAGGCTCCAAGATTAAATGTTGTTGTTTACCTATGTGCACAAGATGGAAGAACATGAGGCAGTTTTCGACGCCACCAAAATTAAAGATGCCTCTAGTATTAAAAGTTCTTGTTCATGATCTCCTAACAACTTCCAGCTTGCCCTGATAATGGTCATTTAATGAAGAAATATGGTCCCTTGTTTTTGTTTAATTTTCAGTTTTGATCCATAAAAACAGGGAATGTCATTTCTCCGAGGCAGATTAAGGGGGATTATTTCTCTTTTCAAGTGCATATTTTGCGGATCGCCTCTTAAAATATGTTTTATGTTTTAAATGTTGTAATGCGAAAGAGAGAGGAAAGACCTCTATAAATACCAATGTAAAATCTCAAGCAAAGGGAGGAGGACCTTTTTGTAGAAATTGAAGCAGAAATCCTAGATGCATTTTGCTCTATTCTTAGTGTCTTTTGGAGTTGGTGATCCAAACTGTTGTTCATGTGATGCTTTCTGTGTGATTTACTTCTATTAGTCCAGTGTTATAATATCAGTTGAATTCTGTTGTTTTGAATTTGGCTGTATTTTCATTTGAACGTTTGAAGTATAATTGGAGGCAAACTTACGGCTAATGCTTGATCCAATTTTTGTATATGCATTCTAAGAATCAGTTGCTGCTTGTCTTCAAGATTTAGTCTGAGGTTATTTGTTGTTTGAGGTTGTTCTCCCCATCAACTATCGGCTTCGGCCATATTTACATCTCTTTTTGTTATTTCCTTTTCTTTCTACATTTTCCCATTTCTTTCCTGCATCCTTATCTTGAAACCAGTTTAGATTAGTTTGGGAGCCAGCCCTCTCTAGAGATTGGCCCGGGAGACTTCTCTTTCTCTCGGCCTTTCAATGTTGGCTGAGTCTAGGGCACACAAGTGATGAAATCTTGTACTTAGGCAGATTTGTGACCAACACTTTGGTTCTCGTCTAGCCCATGAGCTAGGATGGTTTGTAGGCCCTTGCCAAGGCACTGCTACCCGCTACATCTTAGGTTCAATACCTGAGCACTATATTTTGTAATGAAAATGTTTTAAAAAAAGGTAAAATTAATTTTTTGCATTTTCTTAAAAGTTTTTTCAATTTTTTTTTTGTTAATAATTTCATATTTTATTTTAAAAAAATGATTTGTTTTATTTTAATAAATGATTTTTTACTCAACTTATTTTATTATTGATTAATTTTTTTTTTTTTTTTGCAAATTAAAATTTAAAAACAAAAAGGGGAACCTATTTTTTTTGTAAATTACAAAAGCGTGTTTTTATTTTCTCCAAAAAGGGGGATATAAGACAAAGAATAACACTATTTTTCTTATCAAATTAGGGAACCCTAAAATCTTCTCAAAACCTTATTAATTTTGTAAAAACAAAGGGTGACGAAATCAATAAAATTGACTCTTTCTTGCAAAATTGTAACACAAGGAGGCACCAAACTTGCAAAATTCAAAGTTAAAATTTGTGCATTTATTTTCTCCAAGGAGGGATATAACGCAAAAAAAATTACACATATTATTTTTTGCAACACCATTGAGAAGAGATTGAAGAACTTGGGTCCACTAAAACCAAGTCGTGTGTCGACTAAATCTGGAAAGCCTTTCAAACGTGATTTGTGTGTCAACTTGACTTAAAAGGATTGCTAATTTGTTAATTTTGTAAATTAAAGGGGTAAAGACAAGAAATTTTATTTCTTTGCAAAATTGTAACACAAAGGGGGGCACTTAAAAATCAAAACTTTTTTATTTTGCAACTCAAAAATAAGGGCAATTGTTTTTGTCCAAAATTCTTTGCAAAATTGTAAGACAAGGGGAGACATTGAATATCAAATTTTTGCACAACACAAATCAAAATTTTGTTGCAAAAATTAGTAATAAGGTGCATTTTTTATATTACTCGACACATTTATTTCAAAATTGGCAAATTAGGTGCATTTTTAGTTGCATCTGACACCTAAGTGGTAAAACTTTGTGGACACTCTTTGATTGATTATTGCATTTAATTTTTTGTTTTCTGCAATTATAAGTCATCAAAATCAAAAGCACTCAAAACCCCAAATTTCACAGTCACTTGTGTAATTCATTGCATAAGTAAAAGCTATTTTTAATATTGATAATCTCTCCATACAACCCTAAAATTCACTCTTTTTGTTTGGCTCAAATTCCTCAAACTGATTATCCTTCTTCAGGAGGGTTTTCAGGAAGGTGCCATTAAATATTAATTAGAGTGAATTCTCTTTCATTCCTAATTTTTTTGGCTTAAACTTCCTCAAATTGGTTATCTTTCTTCAAGAGGTTTTTTAGGCAAGTGCCATTAAATATCAATTAGAGTGAAAGAAAGACCATATTTGGTGCAATTCTAGAACCTTCATCATGGAAACTATCAACAAATACCTAAATGATACATAATTGCTTAAAAGGTTCTAACAAAATAATACCATTTTGCTTCATTTCGAGCTCCCCTATGTGGGATGTTGGTTTTCTACAAAGCTTTGTTTCCCAAGGGTGGTTTCTGGTTTTCCCGCCCTTGGGATGTTTCAAATTTTAAATCCTTGGCTCTGTTTTCTTTTCCCACCCATGGGAAAGTTTCAAAAGGATTTTCGTGGTTAGGACAGTTTGGCACTTTCTCCCGGCCTTTTTCAATGCCTTGTGTTTCAAATTTGGGTTTCTGACAGGCTTTCCCTTTCTGCTTGTTTTTCCTTTGGCTCAAAGGAATACGTCTTCCTCTAGCACAAAGGATTGTGTGTTCCTTATTTTGTTCCTTTGGGCTAACCTTGCCTTAATTTTTTTCCATCCTTGGACAAATTCATTTTGTTTCATTCTGATGTTTCATGTTGTATTATGATCCTTTGTAATTAGGTTTTGGGATCCTTGACAAAAACCCACTTTTAATCTAACAAAAAAAAAAAAGTTCTAACTATTCAGCATGGAAAACCAAGATGAATGCCATTCTTACTATCGAGGAATTATGGGATATAGTAACAACGACTATCAAAAGACCCACAACAATAGGAGCAGATCAGAATGTATGGAATAAAAAGTACTACTTTCTTCTCATGTTGATTCTCCTAGCTACTACTGATGAAATCCAGCCTCACATAAGTGAAGCTAAAACTGGTAAATATGCATGGGATGCATTAAGTACCATTTTTGAAGGTAAGAATCAATCAACTATTCTAAACCTTAAAACTCAACTTCATACACTCCATATGAAGTTATGATAAATAGTAGAGTTGTTTCTTTGCAAAGTGGTAAAACTGAAGTCAAAGCTGAATGCTTTAGGAGAAAAAGTAGAAGATACTATCCTAACTTCAATAATATTTAGGGCTCTTCCAAAATCCTACAAGATTTTAATAACATCCCTTCATGTATCTCAAATAATAGTAACCTTTATGAAGTTAGTTAATTTGCTTCAAATCGAAGAAGCAAATCAACTCCAAAGAAATGAAGTGTCAAACAATGCACTTTACTTAAACAAAAAGGGTGGAAAGAAGAAAGGTAACTCTCAAAAGGGAGGATCAACTTCAAAATATAAGGGTAAGCAACCTCAATCAGAATTTGTTTTTGCACAAATTGTAAAAAGGACAACCATGACAACAATCGGTGTTGGTTTAAATATTAGCAAAACAAAAATGGCAAAGGCACATCACATAGGCAAAATAGACAAAAAAGAGGCCATGATGCTAGTGAAGTTTCTGATTCTAATTTTTATTCTAATTCAGAAAGAGCACACAAGGTGCTCATGGCCCATACAACTTTGTAAGGGAAACAAATTAGTCACCCTAGGCAAGCACCATTTCAACCTTCCTTTTAGGCTTCATAAATAGCAAATGTTTTTATTTGAAGTACTTGCAATAAAGGGGTGATTGTACCTATTTTTAGGCTTCATAAATAGTAAACTCTTTTTTGTTTAAATTACTTGTAATAAAAGGGGGGGATTTTCTGGTGTAAATTTTGAAAATTTCCTAGGATGCAATCTTTGTAAAAATCCTTAAAAAAGCTTCATGAGTTGCATATATCTTGCACTTAAGGGGGATCAACATTTATTTTCTACCTCACAGAATATTTTTGCTAAAAAGGGAGGATGACTTATAAGGGTGCATTTTCAACAGCGACTGACACCTTAGTTACACTTCTTGCAAAAATTCCATTACAACATGTTTTGAAGCAAGGGGGGAAACTTATAAGGGTGCATTTTTAGTAGCGACTGACACCTTAGCTACCTTATCAAAACCTCTTTGCAAAGTCATATTGTAATAGAATGAACCTCATACTTAGTGATTTACTCTAGTACACCTAGCAATTGTAGCGGCTGGTTACCCATGCAATTCGATTGGATGACAAGATTACAATAAGGAAATTCATTGATGTGAAAACAAAGTGAGGAATGACCCACTTTTTGCTTAGAGAAGCCAGAGCACTATAATAGATCTTGAGCTAGAGCAAGAGCCCACATATCAACATTTTTTCACTGTATTGGGGTAGTTATATACATTATCCAAATAATGTAATAAGGGGGGATGTTAGAGTTACTATGCTACAGTAACTATGATTATTACCTCATTTGGTAATTAGTAAATTATCCTAGGTATATTATTAGGGTAAATTCATTTTTACCTTAGTAGGTTATTTTATTTACTTTTACTATTTAACCTAGAAGATATTCATTGTGGAATATCTTATGGTTAGTCAGAGTAGTCCATGTGACTATGTTAGTAGGTTAGCGTCATTTCATGATTTTTAGCGTAATTTACTATATTGTTAGTAGGTTAAGCACTTATTATTCAAAGTGCGTTTGTTAGCATTAACATAGGAAGATATTATTTCTAATATCTATCCTATGTTCCTATGCATTATTTAAGCACTACATTGAATATTATTGAAACTATTGTTCGATCTATTTTCTTTCATATGACATGTTGTTAATTGGTAACAATAAGGAGATGACAAAGTTACTAAAATCTCAACTATATTTTGAATTTGACATGAAAATTTTGGGTGTAACAAAATTTATTTTGGTAATGGAAATAATAAGGGATCATGCAAATAGAAAGTTGTGGTTAAATCAAAGGAAATGTGTTGATTTCATACTATAGATGTTTAGGATGCATGATTGTAAACTAGTATGTACTCCATATACTATTGGTCAAAAGTTATCTGCTAAACATTGTCCTAAAATAGATGATGAAATTGAAGAAATGCATCATTTTCCTTATGATATTCTTATTGGTAGTTTAATTTATGCAATGGTTTGTACTAGACCTGATATTGCACATGTAGTGGGAGTAGTTAGTAGATATATATCCAATCCAAGAAAGGAACATTGGACTTCTATGAAGAGGATCTTTAGATACTTGCATGGAACTTCAAACTATGCTATTTGTTACCAAGGAAAATCTAGAGATAGTAATATTGTAAATCTACAAGTTTTTGTGGATGTTGACTGGGTTGGAGATTTGGACAAGAGAAGATCCACGAGTGCTTATATGTTTAGACTATTTGGAGGGGTAGTAAGTTGGACGAGTTAAAAACAATTAGTGTTTTTTTATCCACAATAGAGACTAAGTACATTGCAGCAACTCATGCCTATAAATAAGTAGTGTAGCTACAAAGGTTGTGTTTAACATTTGGTCTTAATTAGAAGGCTATGAGAGTTGACAGTGATAGTTAGAGTACAATATTTTTGGCCAATAATCTTGTTTTTCATGATTGGTCAAAAAATATTGATATCAAATACCATTTTGTGAGAGAGATGGTTGAAGGGAATCAAGTGATGTTGGATAAAGTTGATATAGAGAATAATTTTTTTGATAATTAACAAAGGTTGTACCTACTTAGAAATTTTCTTGGTGTATAAGATCTATGGGTATGGTTGCCCTTGATAGTTGACAATGGCAATTTTTGACCCCTATGGAAAGTATTCAACAAGTGGGAGAATGTTGGAAATATATTGAATATTTTCCATGTTATTTTGGTGGGGTTAACTCTAAAAGGTATTGGACACTCTTTGTGTATCCTCATTGGGGTTCAAGGGTGGTAGCCTCCAAAATATGGGGGTTCGAGGGTGACAAACCCAAATGGAATCTTTAGAGTTTATTAAGCTATTTTTAGATCCATATGGGTTGTTTAGGGTTAAATATTTAAACCCATGGTTTTTCACCTATGGTATTGTAAAATCCATTCTTGTGTTGTTATTTAATTGCACTTGCATTAGGGTTTGAAGTGAGATGAGAGATGAACATTATTATATTAGAGATGTTTAAGTTTATACAATAAGGAGATATTACTATGGTAGATATTTTTCTATAAGGATTTTCTAGGTGAAATACTATGTTATGTGTGTATCTAAAAACTTATTTTTTCCTTTGATTATGTATTTACTATTTTTATATATTTAATTTATCAGGGTCTTTTGCTCTTTAGTCGATCTATCTAAATTCCCTTCATAATTTGTAATTATTCCACCCATATTTATAATCTCACCTTAAATCCTTTGCAATGTTAGTAAGAAAATATTTATGTGATGTCCTTCTCTCTTAAAATATCTATAAATGGTTTTCAATTTCTTTGAAGATTTAGCATTGTCCATGGACCTCTAGATCTTATCCTCCTTAGGTTTGAATTGATTTTCATTAGCCTATGTTTATTTGCATGATCTTGTGTTTGTGTATTGCCATCATATTTCCTCATTGCCACCTAAAAATAAACTAAGAGAGAAAAATTTTGATCAAGAGTAAGAGTTTTTTGACATTCCAAGAACATAGTAATCATATGAATCATTAGGTGCAACATCTAAAAATAATGGAAGATATTAGTAAGGAAAATATTTATGTATTCTACATCATATTTATTTTTTCCTCCAAAAGATGCAATACCTACGCTTAATATCTTAAATATCATAATATAGTCCTCAACGTAATCAAACTCAACCAATTTAAGAGAAGCAAGCTTTAATTCCAATAGTATTAACTTTTTCAAATAACTCATGCAATATTGACCATACCTTAATAGGTTCACTTTCTATTTGATGTTGAAATACCATTCTAATCAAGTAAAATAGGCTAAGAGTCATTTCTTCCCTTTGGTAGTGAGTTTTTTCACAAAGGTATGTTGCTTTATCTTTTTAAAAGATGCACCATAGGTTCTTATTGTATAATAGGCTAATCATTTGGGTTGACTAAATACTATAATTTCATCCATTAATATGAGTAATTAGGGATTGATAGTACATATTATATAATCCAACCCCTAACACTATAGTAAGTCTATGAATTGAATCCACCAATGCATAGAGATAAAAAAAAAATGTTATTTAAAAAAATAGGATTAAAACTCTTCTACCTGTAAATGTTATGGCATCTAGAATTTTTACCCTAATGGATTTCAAAAAAAAATTAAGGCCTCAAAAATTTGAAAAGATGAATCCAATTTCCTACTACCACTTGGCATTCTATGATATACTGGTATTCTCCACTTATATCTTGCCACATCAATGCCTCTAAACCTAGGTGATTGTTATAATTTCTCCCTTTTGTTGTTCAATGGTTTTATGTGGCAAATAATAGTGTCATATCAGCCAAAAATTAGTTGTTCTTTTAAAAAGCTTTGATCAACCATGGAGGTACTTGAACCCAATTCTATTTCATGCTAAGAACATTGATCTGTTCAACCTTGTGGCATTATTATTTGTAAGCAAAAGGGATTTATTTCTACATAGTATACCTCCAAATAATATCAAACAAAATATTATTCATAGGATTCGAACATGCAACTCTTCTCACGTAAAACATATTTTCTAGCCAACCTTCCCTACTTTTTTTATTATGATGGGGTTATTGGTGCTTCCTTAGAAGCAACTTAACCTAGAAAGGTGAGGCAAAAATACTCAACATAATTAAACCCTATGTCATTATATATTCAATCAAAAATATATACTATCACATTGAATAAAAAATTAGGGATTAAGTGGAGCCTTCAATTTTGAAGCATCTCCTAGTAGTTTTAAATTCATGAGAAAGATGTATTTTCTTAAAAATTATTGTAGGGAATCAAAATTGCATCTTTAACTACATAATACTTTAGCTACCTTTTCTATTCATGATGCCACCCATATTGGTTGGTAATGTGTGTATTCCTTCTCCTTGAATAAGGACTTATGCACTTCAAACTAGGAGGGTGCCAAGCCAAGGTAGAAAAAGCACACCCAATTTTAAAAATTCAAATTTAAATTTCATGCATGCTGATTTTTGAGAGAGAAATTGGTCTTGGTCACTAATTCTACATTCTACAAGGATTTGCATGGATGTTCTAAATTTTTTGAGCAAAGTAGAAGATATTTTCTCTATTCCAATTGAAGGGATGAATAAGAAAAAGCAAAACAAAATATATATTTGTCTCGTATGTAGAAATGACTTATGATACTTTGAGAGAAAGGTCATAATGCTTCAAAATAAGAATCAAAGGCTCTAGAAACACTTTTGTATGACCAAGGCAACTTTGTACCCACTATGATACCATTTCAGAATTCACAATATTTTCTAGAAACAAATAAAAGTAATCCATCCACTCAAATATTATATAGAAAACATAAGAAATGATGAAAGAGAAAAATATATAGTGGGCATCCATAGGCACCATAAATTATAACTATATTATCAACATATAAGAATCATAACACTCTAATGATTAAAAAAATGGAGAGGAGGGGGTATTTATACCAATACCAAAATCCCAAATACATATATGAACTTAACCTTAAGTTGACATAACAAGAAAGGCTTTAAGGTTGAAATTTTGAGGGTAGATGCCTGAAAAACCCTAGAACGTCTCCACCAATTTTCATATCATTTGGAGCAACACATATCCTAGCGCAGCCCTATGTGTGAACGATATATTTGGCAAGCGGCTATGCGAGGGTTTCATCTGGGTTGAGTGCAAGCAGCTCCAGAGGTTGGTTTTTAGGGCCTTCGGGCCCTAGCGGCCAATATTTTTGTGGTTTATGCTCAATATTTTAGCAGGAAATGTTGCAGGGGATACAAGATGGGTTAGAAATTTGTCTTTCAACAGATCATACTATGAACTTGAGTGACAACGGCTTCCAATTTGCTGCTCAAAAGAAAAGTGAAAACCATACCTTTCCACGGCGTCTAGGGCAAGGATTAAAGAGATCTCGAAACAAGTTTCAAGCAGTTGATCAAAAAATGGCTCATATCTCAAATGAATCTGGTGCTAAGGTGCACCCACAAAATAATTCTACTGTGAAAACCCCTGTCAAGGGTAAGAATTTTGAAGACTCGGTCCCAAAAATGAATTTTAGGGATGCCCTTCATGGTGGACAGACCTCAGCCCAATGCTAATATCAATATTAGGGCTTCCCATAAACCTCTAATAATGCCTAAGATTGATCCCAGGAAAATAGAGTCAGGATGTCTTAAAGCAGCTGATGGAACTCCTATTGTTAAGCTTGATATGGGGAACATTCAGACTGGCATTGAAGATTTGGAAAAAAGAGGACTAATTTGTCGGTTCGTGGGTTTTCGTCCGAGTCTATCTGCTTTCAAAGTCTGGGCTGCAAAAAGCTGGAAAACTAAAGGTGAGTTACAAATCTCTATTTATCCAAATGGTTATTTTCTTGTTTTATTTGCTAATAATGAAGATAGAGAGAAAAATTTTCAAGGGGGTCCTTGGTTTTTTGGAAGGGCGGGGCTTTTCATGAAGCCCTGGCATACTAAATTTAAAGCCGAAGAAGAGATGCCTTCTATAGCTCCCGTGTGGGTTAGACTCTTTGGCCTCCCTATTGAATTTTGGAATCCTACTATTTTTTCTTCAATTGGAAACTCTTTAGGAACTTTTATGATGATTGCTGATTGTACTCAAAATTTTGAACATATTATTTATGCTCGAATTTGTGTTTTAATGGATTTTGACAAACCCCTTCCTAAAAATATCACATTACAATTTGGGGAAGACACTTGGGAGCAAGTAGTGGACTATGAGAACATTCCTTTTCGTTGTAGAATTTGCCATGAATATGGTCATTTGGCCAGTGCTTGCCCAAATAAAATTCTGATCAAAAGAAAGAAGATATAAACTCAGCAGGTTTCCAAATACCTAAGAAGAAGAACACTCAAAAAAAAATAGTTATGAAGGATCAATCAAAGTCATTTGCTAATATGTTTGAAATACTTTCCACAAATGATGTCCCAAGTGAGGAAGAGGAAATAATGGAAACTGAAATCTTAGAAACACAATTTAAATATGAAGGGAAGAACTCGAGAGACAAACCAACAAATCAAAGGTTTTCAACGAAAAAGAAAAGGAGAAAATTTACACAAGAAAAACAATATTTCAAATGTCAAAACTTCAAATAATGCAGGTCCCAATATAGACTCCATTGAACCATCTAGTAAAATTTTGGCAGTGTATGAGCATTCTTCAAGGTTAGAAGCCATCTCGAGATTCAATTGGAATAAGTCAAGAAACAGGGAAAAAAAATTGAAGATGGATTCCAATCAAAAAATAGGTCGCAAGACCAATCAATATCATATGGTAAAAGAAGGTGAAAAGCTTGTAGAGGAAGGTAAGATTAATGCCCTTCCCAACTTTTTTAGCCCTGGTATTAATGAAGATCATCACTTGGAATATTAGAGGACTCAAAGGGAGTCTTTCAAAACAAAATGAAATTAGAAGAATGATTCAAATAAATCATCCACATCTTGTTTTCCTTCAAGAAACAAAGATGTCAATGGAGGATATGGACTTAATTGCCGATAAAATTTGGCCAGCTGGAAAAGTGGTTTCCCTCGGTTCCCAAGGGACTTCGGGTGGCATTGCTTGTCTTTGGGACCCAAAAGAGGTAGTTATTCACCATATGGTTGGCAGTTGGGGTTTGTTGGCTATAGCTATTCAAAGTAGACATTCCAACCAGATTATGCTCTGCATTACTTGTTTATGCCCCGACTTCTTTAGAGGAAAAAAGAAGACAGTGGAAGGATATTACTCATATTATCTCTCATTTTCCTAAAGCTTGGATCTTGATCGGAGGAGATTTCAATACCATCCTCTCTCTGGATGAGAAAAGGGGGGAAATAGAAATTTGGACAAAAGCAACGACCTCATGAGCGAATATATTGCAAACCTCCATCTTGTGGATATCCAACCGAGATAATGGCCTTATGACTTGGTCTAATAGAAGGCAAGGCTTAGCTTGTATAATGGAGAGATTGGATAGGTTTTTGCTCTCTGAAAATTTCTTAATCCATGGTCACATTCCTAAAGTGAAGACTCTTAATAATGCTTGGTTCGGATCATTGGCCAGTCATGGTGGAAATGTGGAAAACCAATGTGAGTTTCTCTCCTTTTCGTTTTCAATTAATGTGGCTCAGAGACATTTCCTTCAGACCTCGTGTGCAACAATGGTGGAAGGAAGGTAAACCTAGGCATGGGACTAAGATGTTCTGTTTTGCCAAAAGACTGCAATACATTAAATCCAAAATCAAGACTTGGAGCTGGAAAGAGTTTGGGGATGTTCATAAAAAAAAACATGAAGTTATTGCTCATCTTGAAAATTTGAATAAGAAAATCCGTTTAGATGGCCTCACGAGAGAAGAGAAGTGCGAGATGAAATTAAACTCACAACTCGGTTAGAGGAATGGGAAAAAAGAGAAGAAATCTTATGGAAGCAAAAATCTAGAATTCAATGGCTCAAAGAAGGAGATCGAAACACAAATTTCTTTCACAAATCTCTTCTAGCTCGAAGATCTCACAACTTTATTTCTTCCTTAACTTGAGATACTGGAGATGTTGTTTATACTTGGGATGGCATGAACTCTATTGTTGTTGATTACTTTTCCAATATTTTTGTTGCTACTCCTCTTGACTCGGCTTCTCAACAAAATGTTCTTCAAGCAATCCCTTCTCTTATCACTTCGAGGAGAACTCTATTTTGATTGCTCCTGTTACTATCAATGAGCTTCAACAAGTAGTTTTTAAAATGCAAAAAGGGAAAACCCCAGGTCCTGATGGTTTTCCTATTGAGTTCTACCAAGAGTTATGGGATATCCTTCATGTTGATTTATTAGAGGTGGTGGAAGAAGCCAGGAAAGCCAAAGAAATTTTGAAGGTTATCAATAAAACTTATATTACTCTTGTTCCAAAAGCTCAAGAGGTTGATCATATCTCAGCTTTTAGACCTATTGCTTTATGTAATGTTCTTCTCAAAATCATTACTAAAATCATGGGAGAAAGGTTGAAGCCTCTTTTGCATAAGATTATTTCCCCAGAGCAAGGGGGATATGTGGAAGGACGTCAAATAGTAGATGAGATAGTTCTTGCTCGGGAAGCCATCCATTCCATGGATATGCAAAATTCTCCTTCTATGTTCATTCGGTTAGACTTATCCAAAGCTTATGACGAGTGGATTGGCACTTCCTTATCAAAGTTTTGAGGCAATTTGGTTTCTCTAAGGATTGGATGGATTGGATTATGGGATGTATCTCTTCAGTTTCCTACTTAGTTCTTATCAATGGCAGGCCTTCTCGGTCTTTCCCGGCTTCCAGAGGTATTAGGCAAGGTGACCCGCTATCCCCTTATTTATTCATCATTCTTGTTGAATGCTTGGGTAGGACTATAACCAAAAAGAGGGAAAACAAAACCCTTGAGGGAGTTACCATTGCTCATGGAGCTAGACCTATCTCTCATCTTCAATTTGTGGATGACTCTACTCTTTTAGGTAAAGCTACAGTTAAGGAAGCTTCTAATATTAAGCAAATAATTAGCTTTTTTTCTAAGGCTACTGGGCAGTTGATCAATGAAGACAAATCTAAAGTTATTTTCTTTCATTGCTCTGCTAGACAGGAATCCATGGTCTTGGATAAATTAAGATATAAGAAGACCTCTCTTCCAATCACTTATTTAGGTATTCCCATAAATATTCAAAGGCAGAAAAATAAATATTGGAATTGGTTGTTGGACAAAGTCAAGAAGAAAATTGGAAAGTGGACCAACAAGTGGCTTTCTTTTGGGGGTAGAATCACCTTGGTAAAATCAGTCCTTCAAGCTATTCCTATTTATGTTTCTTCCGTTTTGAATATCCCAAAGGTTGTTCTTCGAGAATTGGATCAAATCAGTCATCGTTTCCTTTGGAGTGGTACTAAGGAGAAAAGAAAATGGGCCTTGGTGAAATGGGATACTTTATGTCTTCCTAAGAGTGAAGGGGGGTTAGGATTCCGGTCTTCAATTAATAACAACAAAGCTTTAGTTGCTAAATTATATTGGAGGATGTTGCATAACCCCAATGCTCTTTGGGCCAATAATCTCCGTGCTAAATATGTTGAGAACAAAAGTCCTGAAGACCTTGTTCGCTATCAACTTCCTACCAAAGGTTCTCCCATTTTAGCGAGTTCTTAAGGCTGGTGAGGATTTGATAAAGAAAAAATTATTTTGGATCATTCATAATGGTCAACATGCAAATTTTTGGACAGATTCTTGGGATGGTCACAAGCCTTTGATAACTCAGTTTCCCGATTGGAGGCCTTTGATGGAGGAGCTTCACCGAGCTAATTGGATAAAGGTGGCTAATTACTGTCGGTACCATACTGGTAATTCAAAGGTTGGTAGATATTGGATCCCTATTGAGGACTGGCCTATTCAAATCCGAGAAAGGCAAAGACAAGATATCCAAGGCATCCTTCATATGAGATCCCTCTCTTGGTCCCATGAAAAAGATTGTTTTGGATGGAACAACACTACTAAGGGTGAGTATTCCGTTGCTCAAGGTTATTTGACCTTATGCCATAATAATCCCAACCATTCTTCGACATATTTTCTCAATTGTGGGCTCAAAAGCTTTGGCCTAAGGTGAGGTTCTTTAATTGGCTTTTATTGCATCGTAGGGTGCTTACTGGTGAGCAACTTATGAAGCGTGGTTTTCATGGCCCTTTTAGATGTGAAATGTGTGAAGAGAATGTAGAAAATATCAACCATATTTTTATTGAGTGTACTTTAGCCTATGAGCTATGGAGGAGAATGGCCACTTTACTTGGCTTACGGTGGTCCAATTTTTTTACTTTTGAACAACTTTGGAGGGATTGGCCTAATCAAGAGGGTGTTGATCATTTTATTAGGCGAGTAGTTTGGATGGGTTCTACCATTCTTCTTTGGAATATTTGGAATGAAAGGAACAACCAAATTTTTAATCAAGATAGGAAGGATATTCACTATATTTGGCAAAAGACCATAGCCAACTTAGTTGAATCAGTCCATCAACTCCTTAATCACCCTCAAAACTCCCACCAAAGATGGGATCAAGTGATGCAAAGATTGAAGATTAAACCTTCTAAGGGCAACCAACTTAAAGGGAATGTGAGTATTAGTAAGATGGATAGGACTAGAAATTGGCAACCTCCTCCTAAGGATTTTGGAAAAGTCAATACTGATGGAGCCTCTAGAGGGAACCCTGGAAAAGCCGGTGTGGGAGGAATTGGTAGACTTTCGAGATGGCTCCCTGGTTTTTACTTTTGCTTGAGAATTTGGGTATTCTTTCCAATAACCTTGTTGAGGGGTATGGTATCCTCGAGAGGCCTTCAGGAGGCTACTAAGGTTGGATGGGAAAAGGTGTTAGTTGAGTCGAACTCTCAACTTATGATTAATCTCTTGAAGACTCCTTCTAAGAATCATAAGGTGGATTGGAGAATAAAAAGAATTATTGAGAAGATTCGAGTAATCCAGATGGGATTTTTGAAAGTTGATTACAGTCATGTGGTCGAGAGATCAAAACAAGAGTGTTGATGCTTTAGCTAATTGGGCTTTGGACAAAGGTGATCTTACTTGTTATGGCCACCCTCCTATATGGTGGGCTTCTCAAATTAGGGAAGCTCTTCTTTCTATCATTTCTTTGGATGGCTCCGGTTACGAAGGTACCTAGTTTCTTCTTGTTTTTTTTTTTGCTTCTCTTTGGTTCATTCAGTTTTTTTAGTTCCCTAGCTCATTCTATTCTTTATTTTGTTTCCTCTGTTGATTCTTGCCTTAATAGTCTTCTGGTCTAGATAGGTCATTGTTTTGTTCATTGTTTTTTTTTTCTTTTTTCTTCTTTGTTTTTTTTTTTTTTGTTTAGTTTTTTAAGGTGGGTGGGTTCTTTTGTTTTGTTTTTCGTTGTTCTTGTGTTTTTGTTGTTTTGTTTTTTTTTATGTTTTTTGTTATTGTTCTTGTGTTTTTTTCGTTCTTGTTCTTGGGTTTCTCTTTGTTTGTGTTATTTCGTGTTTTTATGTGTGAGTGTCTTCTATGTTTTTTGTTTTTGTTTATTGTCTGTTGTTGGTTGTTTTTTATTTTTATTTTTATTTTATTTATTTTATTTTTTAGGTTTTGGTTGTGTTTATTTTTCATGTTTTTTTTTGGGTTATGTCTTTGTAGTGTTATGTTGTTTTTGTCTTGTTTGTGTTTTGTTATGTGGTTCTTGTGTTTTTCTATGTGGTTTGTGTTGTGGTTTCTTTTTTCTTATTGTGCGTGTTTGGTTGTGCTTTTGTTTTTGACACACTCAAGGAGCATGTTTTTTATTTTATTTTATTATTTTTGTTGTTATTTACTTATTTTTAAATTGGTTTTGTGTGTTTGTTTGCTCCTTGAGTATGTCAAAGGTGGTAGGCCAGGTCCGAGTCCTGGGCATTTTTGGCGGAATGGATACCCCTGCCTCCTTGGGTCTTACCCGAAAGTGGCATCCCTTTTGGGATGTTTTCCACAAATAAAAAAAAAGGTTGATTACAATTTTATAATGTGGATTTAATCATAACAAGGTTTATCATAGGCCATAGAAATTTTATAATAAAATATTACAATAAATTCAATAATTGTAGTGAATGTATGCTTTAGATAATTTTTAGAAAATATTGCAAATATCAACATGGTATCAAAGTCTATTTAGAGTTATTGGAAATAATGTATATTCCATCATTTGGGTTATGTAAATGTATCCTCCAATATACATACCTAGATTACTTCCTATGCAAGTTATCTAGTGACTATGTGCATTGTAATAAATGGACAAGTGTCCATGTGCAAGTTGTACATGTGCAATATATCCTATGCACAACTAGATAGAGTGTTGGGCAAGCATCCTATTTTACATATATAAGGATGGCCTCTTAGATAGATAGATATGACAATTGGGAGACATTGTTCGATAGCATAGGTTAGTGGATTGTGTTCCACACTATTTATTGGTTATGGATATGATGTAGATCTATAGTTTTGTTAATGGAGTGCTCACTTCCTCCATATCTACATTGTAATATTTTATATGTTTTATATTTCAACGTACTTCAGTCATCTAGCAGATTTACTTTCTTGCATGTTATTTTGCATCTTGTGATTTTTATATCTCATGGCTCATTCATCAAAAGCTAACAGTGGTATCAGAGCCACAATAGATCTAGTTTGTGCAAGTCAATAGGGAAACCACCATTGTTGGTTTACCTAAGAGTTTTATCAAACTGACTCACCATTGGATGAACCATTGGTAAAATATCTCAAGAGTTTCTAGGTGGTATATTTTGGGAGAGTCACAAAGATAGGACTGAAAGGAATATTAGTTTTAAAAAATACTAAGATCATTTTTGTCTAGAGTCTTTTCCATAGAGTTGTGAAAAATCATGAAGACTAGGACTCAACATTTCAATCCACTAGATTGATAGATCATCTAGTGAAGATCATCTAGGTTATTTGGAATTTGCTAACTGGTTCCTAAAGTTTCTTTTGTTACAAGAAATTAATCCTCAAAGGATTGTGACTCCTCCTACAATAGAAAGCTAGGATACTCCAACTTTGTTGCTCAATGATCAGTGTACCCTCATAGTGCAGAGGTTAGTTCATTATGTGAGAGAAGAATACTATGGAAGAAGACTTTTAGTGAAGGATCATGGCGAAGATAGGAAACTGAAGATATCCATTGCTAGATTATGAAAATCCACACTTAAATAATAGGCCACAAGATCCTTGATGCAAAATGACCATAGAAGCCTTGCAGAAGAAGCCACAAAATTCTTATACTAAAAAGGCCATAGAAGCCTTGATATTGAAAAAGGCCATAGGAGCCTTGGTACTGAAAAAGGCCACATAAGCCTTAACATCAAAATAGGCCATAGAAGCCTTGATCCTGAAGAAGAATTTGAGAAGAATATCTTATTCAGAAGTAGACTAAATATTTTAGTACTAATATTTTTGTTGTATAAATAGAAGATTCAATGATTTGGGAGACTTCCTACAAGAAAGTTAGGAAGAGCATATTCTTTAGAATCAACTTAATTGTTAGGATTCTCCATCCTAACACAATATTATTATTTAATTAATTATTTATTTAATTATAATTCACATATGAAAGGTTACATCCTTTCACAAATAACCTTAGAATATATATAAATGATAGGGTATATATCTTTAGAAAGGAAATCCATGAAATAAAGAATATATATTTAATTATATCCATTGGAGGGACCCCCTTACCAGTGAAACCGTGATTCTTTTTAAACAGTGACTCAGTGTTTCTTCTGCAAATTCAATTATAAATTTCAATTATTTATTGCAAATCATAAGTTAGGATCAAAGATCCTAACATCTGGTATCAGAGCCAAACTACATGATTTTTAGATGTCACTCATATTTTTGGAAACTCCATAGAAAACGTGCATAATCTGGACCCCAACTAGCCACTAAAACTCCATTAACCGATGTGTATTTGTTTCCCATTATTATTTACAAGGAGCAAAAAAATGCATACGTCGATTAAACATTGTCGCACCTTTGATATGGAAATTGAGTAACGACATTCCAATTCTATGCATTTTTAGGAAGTAACGTCATGACTTCCTAACTGTGGCTGATCTTGCATGAAGTATAAATTCCCAACAAGGTGTGTTGGGTAGCTCTAGTGAGGAGGGAATTTTCTTTCTATAATTTTTATGGCTATGATTGCATGTGGCATATTTAGTGCTTGAACATGAAAAATTTCTCTTCCTCACCTATGTGAGGCTCGATTTTCAAAAGATAAAACTTTATTTTGAAACAATGATGTCACTTGACTGCTCAACTCAGGGGTTGAACACCCAAGATATAAAATTTTACCAGGGTTTGAGCACCCAAGATCTGAAATTCTACCTATTGGTTAATTACTATTAAAAAGTGGTTACATATTATTGGCTTGGCATAGTTCGATCTATGTTTGACCTGTGCAACACCAAGACCTTAGTTCTTCATCGAGGATCTGCAATCACCACTACCAGGTGATAGGATGTCACCCCTATTATGGTTGCTATTTTTTAGTATTTGGGCTATTTTTTCTAGCACACAGGCCATGTTGCTATTTGGATAGATGACATTAGTCTTCTATCGAACCACAATAGTAAACTTTAGATGAACCTGATCTAACTCTCGACCCACAACAAACCAAATTTTGGAGGGCTTGGTTGCAATGTCCATACCAAATGAAGATAAAATAAAGGTTGATTCTCTGATAGAGATTTTATTATCTCGATGAATTTAGGTGGCTAGAGCATTGATTCCATAATTACAGGAATCATCCAACACGCGATCTCCTAGCAAGCAAATTCAACCAGCTCATAATCAATTTTAGGAATCATTTGTATCAATTATCCTTAGAAGCACATCGTTGGTGTTGATTGTAATAATTCACACCAAAAAATACATCTAGATAGACTATCTTTCACAAAAATTGTAATAAATTTTACCAAAATATGCAAAGCCTATTCTCTCTTGTCCAACGGATCTACATCACATACTTTTAGTAGCTGAAATAATTTTTCATCAAATAACGTTCGCATTTTGAGTTCAGATAAAATTTGTGATATTCATAATCACTACCACCTTGGAAAATCATGACAATTGCTAGAAGCAAAACTCCACAAATTGTTCATGGTAGATTATTTGGGAATTAGTAGAAAAATTAAACTGCCCCTCTAAATTTTAAAAATAAGCAAATTACATAAAAATTTACCCTTAAACCCACACAATCCATTGAAGATACATGGCATGGTTTCATTACTGTTTTCATGGATTAAACGAAGCTGCACAAAAAAATCCTCTTAAATTTTTCTCAGACAACAATTACTCCTTCCCAACAAAAGTGAACAGCTCATTACTCTAAATCTTTTGTTTTTTCCAGCAACGTGACTATCCATTATTGACAAATCTTGATAATTTTAGACAACATTTTTGGCAACTAATTGGCAAAAAATTGTGACAAATTTCTAACGATAAAATTTTATCAATTTTTTGTTGCATAATTTTGACAACGATTTTTAGCAACTTTTGTCAATGACTTTTCACAACAGTTTTTGTGATGATTTTCTACAAATTTAGTGACAAATTCTAATTACAACTATGAAAATGTTCGACAGTGGAATATATCATGATCTCAACCTACTTTTTCTGCTTAATCTTGCCCACCTACATCAAATCACATCAGTGCATGCATATAAAATTTAGTTCATGGATATAACCAATCGCATCACAGGGTTGGACAAATCATTGCTCATAAGTGGCTTCATAAGTGGATTGAAAGAATAAATTAGAGTGGATATCATGATGTACATTCCTTGAAACTTGGAGGAAGCCATTGGATTAGCTTTATTAGCCAAAAATATACTCAATGTTCAATTTTGACACATGGAGTAGCCTATTGACAATTCACCATTCATGCACACTATCCCAAAACCTAAACCCTTACTAGTTAAGTACCCCAACCTACAAGAAGTAGAGGAGCGATAATTGAAGGGCCTCTACTATCATTATGATGAGCAATTTGGACCCCACTATAAATGCGCTACACAAACATATTTATTGAAGGTAGTTGATCCTTATCAATCCATAAAGGGAGAAGATGAGGTAGATATGTACGAAGTGACTAAAACACGTGATCACAACCATGAAGATAATAAGGTTGATGCACAAAAAGTGATAGATGTACTAATAAAATATGAGGTAGACATACAAGAAGTGACCACTGAAGGCCATACATACACTCTAAAAAGACTACACACAAGTTCCTCATAAATAGTGAGTTCTCACCACATGGTAAAACCTATTCGAAAACAAGGCAAAAAGGTGACTGCACACTCATTTTCCGTTGACTCTCCTAGGGAACAATAGAAATATGTGGAAGTATTACCACCACTTTTGATGCATCATTCCAAATTGTTTAAGGAACCCCAAGGGTTTCCCCCCCCACCATCCTCGTGATCCTCCTATTTTTCCTAGAAACCCACCACTAAATATTTAGCCTTCAAGATATTCTTACCTATGAAAAAGTGGCATCAAAATTGTGCAAGAACTTATGCAAATGCTACTTGGAATGTGCTTCATCAATTTCAACAATAATCTCCTTAGTCCCAGCTTTGAGGACAAAGCTTCTTTTTGAGAGGGATGACATGTTAGGATTCTCCATCCTAACACAATCCTATTATTTAATTAATTATAATTCACATATGAAATGTTACGTCCTTTCATAAATAACCTTAGAATAGATATAAATTATATGGTAGATATCTTTAGAAAGGACATCCATGAAATAAAAATATATATTTAATTATATTCATTGGAGAGACCCCCTTACCAGTGAAACCGTGATTCTTTTTTAACAGTGATTCAATGTTTCTTTTGCAAATTCAATTATAAATTTCAATTATTTATTGCAAATTATAAGTTAGGATCAAATATACTAGCATTAATCTTGAAGCAAAAAAGAAGAGATTAGGAGAATATCTCATTGAAGAATTTCTAATTTTGTAAGAAGAAGAAGGACTAGGAGAGTCCTGCTCGAAGCTAGAAGCAGTAGAATCAAAATATCCAAGAAAATATCTCAACACCAACACTTCCAAAATAAGAAGGTTGAAGAAAATGTCTAAAGGAAGACCATCATAAGCTACTAGATCAAAGACCTTGAGAAGGTCTCATCAAGCATCTAAGAAAGGCTAGGATAGTTCTTTGAGAATTTATTGGAGAAATTCACTATCTTGGTGAAGTACTTGATAGTGAAGAACTTGGAACAATTGTTGCCATCCGACAATAAGCCCAAGAGGAGAATTTGGCAAGGAGTGCCAAATACAAGAAGAAGAACTCGATAAGAGGACTTGAAGTTAGAATAAGATCACCAAATATTGGAGATTTGAATATTACCTCTCATAGCAAGGAGGCACCACCCTAGAGACATAGACTTCTCCAAATCTATAGCAAAAGGAGGAGAACACAAGAGGAGAAAAAGACACCAAATCCTAGGCTCATAAAAGAAAGTTTGAGATCATCATTTGGTGAAGAAGGAGCTATGCAGGACATCCTATTAGAATAAAAAACTTGGTGTTTCTAGATACCAAGGTCTACATCCTCTACAAAGGTAGGAGAAGAGCTACAGAAAAAGGTATGCAACTTATGGTGCAAAAATATTCATTAAATTGAACTACTTATTAGATTTATTAGAGCACCTGAAATTGGATTAAAGTTGCAAAAAGGAAATTATATTTTAGTATTCTAAAAGTGCAAAGAAAAACATATTCCTTTTAAGGATTCAACTGCATATTTATTAGGATTTTATTAGATTCCATATTAGTTTATATCAACTACCTATTATCTATTATTAAAAAAGAAGACTTATTCCTACAACATTGATTGTAGTGAAATTGCAGAATAACTTCTAAATATTCATTTTAGCTTATTCTTGATTAGTTGTAGTGGATTATTAGTGCATTTATTTGATAGTTGATTGGAGTGATAAGGTGTAATATTAGTGCATTAAAATTAAATATCTTGTACTATTATACCACTCTCAAAAATAAAATTAGTTTTGTGTTTCCTGAAAGGCACAAAGTCTGATTTGTATCAAGTGTCTAAAGACACTATTGAAGCACAAAAATATGCAACTTGATGTGGCCAATAGAAGCCACCAAAAAGGGTTAGAATCCTCTAGATTTGGAGAATAAAATAACTAACCAAAAATAGAGATAGAAGCTTATGAAAGTGGGACTTGGTGAGTTTCAAAGTCAAAAGCATTACAAGTTAATGCAAAAGAAAAAAATGCAAAAAAATTGCATCAATTAAAAGAAATTATATCTACTGTTATTGAAACTTGGACTTGTTATCAAAATTTTCCAAGTAAAAATGGAAAGGTGTGTCTATTGTTAAAGACAACCTCAAACCCTTGTATTGCAATAAATCTGCCACAAAACCAGAATTTAACAATCTGGAAATAGAGTGCAAAAGAAGGTATATTAAAAGCCTTATTATATAAAATATAATACATTATCTTGCACTACTCTAATATGGTTTTTGATAGCATAAGTGCAGATTTGAAAGTGCCATATTAGGGCATGTTTTCCAATAGGAAAAAGAACAGCCAACAAAGGTCGGACGTCAAAACTCTTCCTCCCAATCTAGAAGGAACCATTCAAGGGCTCATATTTGACGTACGTACCTATAAAATCAAAGCTCATTTTAGATTATACATAAGCCACATTTACGTAGAAAAGCGAGTGCAAATAAATCTCAAAAGGACATAAAATCAACAACAAGAAAAACAAGCATTTGGAGGCATAAAAGAAAGGGAGAAAGGTGTTACATTCATGGTCTCAATCTTGGAGAAGACCACTCACCAAAGGAAGCATGGAACTATCATCCAAATATTCATAGTGCTTCACCCATCCACCTACAAAAAAAAAGCTTGTTTTCTACCCAAGCAACATTGCAAAGCAAGAAATTTATGGAGTTATAATCTCCATCTTCGAAGGTGTTACAAGAATGGTCTCCATGCAAAAATGATTTTTGGCATTCTAGTCATCATTCCTCTCAATGTTCTAGAGCCTTCTATGAAGGATTTACAAGCAAATATGTTCCACTTGGCATTCTTCACTAGCTTCACACAAGGGTTTATACATTTTTAAGAAGTGTTGGATAAATATTTTGGAGCGTTACATAAATAAGGGAGCGCTCACTTGCAACGGACGTGACACTTGTCACAATGTCTATGAATAATATTGTGTAAAAGGCATATTTTAGTCCAATATCAACATGCAAGAGTGAAGCACAGTCAATATGTCTGAAGGTGGAATGTAGCATAGTCAAAGGCATGATAGAAGAAGCAGAAATGTTCAAACTATAGCATGGAAGAAAAAGGAAAATAAGCATTAAAATCTCACCATTTTTTAAAGGTCAACAATTCAGTGCCTATGTACATAATTTATGTCTAGCATTCCATCGAATCTCCATTAATTGAGTGCTCGAGGTGCATTTCAGATGATGTTATATTCAGCCATGGAAAGCATCGAGCATCAAGGAGATATTGTGTATAAGGTAAGGTATAAATCCCATTAATTATTGCTTTCATAAGTTGGAATTATAAGGATTATAAACTAAGGTTAAAACTTAGGGTTTTGAAAGCTAAAAGAGGTAACTTATCTTATTATCTTAATATTTGCAATCTTACTTAGGAGGAATAAGTAATTTAACTTGGATTAAACTATATTGCAAATATTATTATCATTTCTCTAATTTTCCAAACTTGCGAGTCATATGGGTTACTCCATAAAATTTATTTTATTTGGAAAGTAGAAATAATCCAAGGGATATAAAAGTAGTTATTAAGATATTTTATTAAGGTTGGATAAATTTATTTTTACTTGTCTCAAATATCCAAAAGGGGATAAAATATTTCCAACATCAAAACCTCTTCAAAACTGAAATAGTGCTTAGTTCAATTATGAGTAATAAGGTGATAAAAGTTGATTTTTTATTCTTGTAAAACTTGTACAAAATCAACCAAATTTGAACTATATATTTATAAAAGCACTACATCATACCCTTATCACTAGGGAGCCATAAGATAAAATTATTAAGGTCTTATCAAATTTTGATTCCAAAGAAGCATTGTGGATGAGATTTTGAGAAAAGCATTCAATAATGAAGAACTATTCCATGAAGTGGAATTATACTCCCAAAATCTAATAGATACTTTAGAAGGATACAAGTATCTATCTTCTAATGATAAGATGTAATTCTCTTTATTTCTTAAGGAATCCAAATAAGGTAGCTTTACGACCTTAATTAACTATCTTCATGAAATTATCTTCATAGCATGGTGGAACTCACAAAGATTAGCTATTTTTTCTCTAGAAGAATGTTTGATGATTTATCTATCATTAATTGTGTTTGTACTTACTCAACACAATAAAAAAATCTAATGTTAAAATATAATACTTTTGTGATGATAGAATATTTTGTTTAAAGTTGAGGTTTCACCTACATCAAAGTAGAATCATACGAAAATAAGAAATAAAAATAAGAAGAGACATGCAAAAAGGAATCAAGACATGAAAATTTATTCAACTGAGGAAAAACTAGCACATAAAAAAGGTAAGTATAGAAGGATCAAAAATATGAGAGAAAAATTGCATTATGCCCTACTTATTCATAAACAATCAAAATCAAATGAAGATACTTGCAAGGAAGACTTCAAAGGTGGCTGGATAGAAGATGAATCTGAAAATATCAAAGATCATCCAATAAGAATAGAAGACCTATCTACATCCTACTCTACATCATACAAAGACACAAAGTACCTGTTGAACCTGAATACAAAGAATGTAGAAGAAGAACAAGACTCTTAAGACCAAGCAAAAGCAGATGAAGAAAATCCATATTGAAGAATAAAGTCTTCAATACCCAAATAATGTAATACAGATGGGTGTTGGAAATAATGTATATTCCATCATTTAGGTTATGTAAATATATCCTCCAAGATACATACCTATATTACTTCATGTGCAAGTTATCTAGTGACTACATGCATTGTAATAAATGGACAAGTGTCCATGTGCAAGTTGTACATGTGCAAGATGTCCTATGCATAGCTAGATAGAGTGTTGGACAAGCATCCTATTTTACATATGTAAGGATGGCCTCTTAGATAGATAGATAAGACAACCGAGAGACATTGTTCGATAGCGTAGGTTAGTGGATTGTATTTCACACCATTTACTAGTGATGGATATGATGTATATATATAGCTTTTTTAATGGAGTGCTCACTTCCTCCATAGCTACATTGTAATTTTTTATATGTTTTATATTTCAGCATACTTTAGTCATCTAGCAGATTTACTTTCTTGTATTTTATTCTGCATCTTGTGATTGTTATCTCTCATGGCTCAGTCATCAAAAGCTAAGAAGAGTTGCATCATTCATTTATGCAAGAAAAATCCACTCAATCAACAACAAAAGGAGTAAAATATAAATTTCTCTATTCTCTCTTCTTTGGAGGGAACTTTTAATATTTTAAAATTTCAAGTTCAAATTTAAGCACCAAATATTCATGTGCCATTTCTAAATTCAAATTATGGTATCAAAAACAAATCATGTGTCACTTTTGCACTCTTTTGGGGACTTGAGAAATAAGTGGAGGATATGTATAGGGTCGTATGAGACATTAAAAATGGTGATGTATCTAACAATTCCATTATGATCCACCTAAAAGGTACCTCCACTCCACTTAGTTTATAAAATATAGCTAGCAAGCCTTCCCATTGGAGGACCACAATATTCATTCCACTATCATGTGTAGCACTCATTACATCTAACCCAAGAAAAATTGGAGGTACATTTTCTCTTGGAAATATTTAGATCCATCCAAATATTTTGTCAAAACAAATTCAAATAGAGGCAATGCACAAATAAATATAGAGAAAATATTTAATGACCTCTATTCTATATCATAATATTGGCTGGAACTTACAAGGAACAACATATTAATATTTTAGTTTTGGAATTTTGGAGAGCACATATTTTATTTCTTTGGACTCTTCTTGAAGCAAAAGGTTACAAACTTTAATAGATATGATAATAAATAATATAAATGTAACAAAAAAATAAATTCGCTTGAATATTTACAATGGAATTTAGATTCCAAAATAGTAAATCACAATGAATGAAACATATCTAGATTCCAAGTCTTAAAAAAATCCAAACCACTTGGAGAGGGTAGAATCTCTTAGCCACTTAGAGAGGGCAAAGTATGTTATATGCACTATAGGTGATAGAAAATTAGGAATATGACTTATGATCTAACTACATCACAACTCATCTATTTATAGTCAAACCAAGTAATAAAACCTAACCCTAATGCTTAAGGGTTGACTATCCTAACCTAAGGCTATAAGCCAATGATAAAGATAGCCGACATTGTTATATTAGGAGTTCTAGAACAAGAAAAACAACTACTTTATAATTATCATAGCATACCATAAAAGGATGAATCATATTAGACCCAAAAATATAGGGGGTGATTAAATAAAGGTGATAGAAATACTAATATTTTGTATTAGTGCCAAAATAGATTTTTCATTTGTCATATCAAAATATCTCATCCCAATATTAAATTATTGAGGAAGATGAAGAGATCAAGAAGGAAGCAATTAGTTATTTCAAGTATATTTTTATCAAAATTTAGAAAATTTAAAGAGAATTGGGGTGAGTATTTACAAAATATTTCATCAATTATCAAACAAAAGCAAAATGAAAGGTTGATAAGGAATATGTTTGAGAAAATACAAGAGAGTTTTTTCTTTTCATTATAACAAGGTGCATGGCTCAATGTATTTCCTACCATTTTCATTCAACAATTTTGAGATATGTTGAAGAGTAATATGTTGTCTATAATAGAAGAAGCTACGAAAGACAAGGTTGTTGTAGTGAATTTTCATTGCACTCAAATATTTTTTGTATTAGGAAATTTTTTGAAAGAAGGATGAGATAAAGGCTAAGTTGGTAAAAGAGAAAGAAAGAGGTATTAGACCAATGCAAACAAAAAGGTTCTAATCAAGGGTTAGCACCATTTTATTAAAGTTATAACCAAGAGAGAAAGGAAAAAAAATTTATGGCCCACACTATCTAAGTTTCCAAAAATCAAAGGAATGCAAAAATGTTTTGAAGGGCACAAGAAGAGAAAAACCTCCAAATATCAAAAGTCAAAAACATTCTAAAGGATAAAGAGAGAAGAAATGTTCTGAGAGTTGAACCACAAGTTGTAAGAGAGGTAAGGTGAATAAAATAAAAGTTCCAAGAGATGGAACATCCAAAAGGTCCAACAAGAATACAATAGAAAATACTTTTGTAAACCTTTCAATGAAAGTCTAGCTTGACCATAGAAGTTTATAAAAGTTTGATGCAAGTAGATGAGGAAAATTTTTTATGACCATTTGATTAAACATTAACAGTTCCAAACGCCTTGGAAGATAAAAGGAAGCCAAAGAGAGAATAAAAAAACTCCAATAAGTAGGGCATAATACAAAAGCAACCAAAAAGAAATAGTGGTTGGCTATGACAAACTGATAGGTAAGAGGAATATCAAGTTATAAGACATCAATGTTGATGCACAAGATCCCAAAATGATAGATGAGATAAACTAATGAGCCATTACCTATTGGCATCACCTAGGTCTCAACAATCTAGGAAAGCCTATTGAAGGTAAGAATGTGGTAGCCACAATAAAATAACCCCCAAATATGAAAACATTAATTGTAGAAGGTGGTTGTGCATAGTTTTCAAGATCTCTAGGATGGCAGTTGAGATTGTCAATAATAGTTGAGCTCAAAATTGATAATTCCAGATCTAAATACCTTGAAGGACTAAAATGACATAATATAGATTATATCAATGGAGCAACAATGAGGATATGATCTGAATTCCTACACATGTTTTGGTGGGAAATTCTCCCTATTTTTATCTATAAATAGTAGTATTTTAGGTATTGTAAATGATTAGTTACTTGCTATCTGTAACTCTCCCTCTATTTTATTTTGTATAATAGTGTAGATCAAAATCCTGAGTAGTTTTTTAGGTAAGCTTTTGAGCCCTCACTTCTAGCATCATTTGTAGCATTCATACTCATATATAGATATATGTATGTATGTATGTATACTGGAAGTCATAACTACTAGGTTGTTTCTATCTTATTTCTTGTGTATATGTATGTTTATGTGTATGTATAAGAGATCATGACTACAATTCTATCTTGTTTCTTGTATGTACAATTTATGCTTAACCATGCTTGCTAAGAAGAGCAAGTGTTCACTTTGAACTATCAATGCATGATACTTATACTTTCATTTATCTCACTATTATGTAAAAGAATCTTATGATCTTGGCACATCACCTCGATTAGCTTAGGATTTTTATTTTTCTCTATCCCCTATGGTTTTTATTTTTCTTTAACTCTATACACTATTATATAGGTAGCTTAGGTTAGAATAGATATCACCAAAGATCACATCTGATAAGGAGTTGATATTGTAAACAACCTTTAAGGCAGTTTGATCAAACCACTTCTCATGCTATTAAAGTTTCCCTATTATGTTGTTATACTCGAGACATGATCATTGGATCATCTGGTTCCCTACATCTAGTGACCATGATAATCAAAGAGGGAAATAATTTAATGGTATACCCAATGGGACACAATTGATTTAATTTAATTGGTCCCATTATCAAGTAGAACTATATAAGGTTGAGACCCCAGTGAAGGTCATGACATATCTACTTTATTTAAGCATCTAAAAATATCACTTGGTGACTCTGCTTACAGAAAATATCCAAAATAATCTAATTAGAAATATATCATATTGATATTCTAGTGAAGATCTCAATATACCTACCTAAAGAGATAATACAGTATTCACCAAGTAAAAGAAGTCCCTTTAAAAGATATTAGATTGGGATTCTAGTGAAGAGCTCATTCTACCTGCTTGAAGAGAAAATGCAATATTCACATAGCAACTCCTCGTAGAAAAAAAATTGGAATTTTATGAATGAAATATTTGCTACCAGATCCTTCGTAGTTATAAATCAAGCAAGCATTGGATAAGCTTCCAGCTCTATAGTTTTTTGTATTTTTTCTTTACATTATATAGTATATTATTTCTAATTCCTCTCAATTTTTTGACTTCGCACCCAAGGATGAAGGTAGTAATTATGAAAGTTTCTTTATCAAGTAAGAAGTCCCCTGAGAGTCATCAAAACTATAGTGAATTTTCACTACACTCAAATTTTTCCCTTAGAAATATTATTGAAAGAAGGATAAGACTGTCAAAGTTCGCAGAAGGTGAAGAAAAAGGTATCATACCAATGCAAGCAAAAAGGTTCTGATTAAGTGTCCATGCCATTTTATAAAAAATTTGAAGGGATAAAAAATATCAACACTTTCAAATATCAATTGCTATAAAAGTTCCAAAGGAGAAAAGAGAAGAAAAGTTTAGAGAGTTGGACCATGAGTTGCAAAACAATTTTGAGGGTGGATAAAATAACTATTTTTAGAGATAGAACATCCAAAATGTCTAACAAGAAGGCAAGATAAAATATTTCCATAAACCTTCCAATGAAATTCTATCCTACCATGGAAGTTTATAAAATTCTAATGTAGGGAGATGAGGAAATGTTTTGAGGATATTCTAACTAAAAATTAACTTGCATCTCATCAAAATATGAAAGGAAGCTAAAGAGAGAATAGTTCCCGAAGAAGTAAGGAATAATGTAGAAGAAACCAATAAGGAAGAGTGTTTAAATATGGTGAAGTTACTGGTAGGAGGAATATCAAGTTGTAATACATCAGTGCTAGTGAAAAATCTTCAAAAAGGGTAGATGAGTTGAACTAATGAGCCATTACTGAAATAAGTTAAGGATCACCTAATAGCATCACATGGGGCTTAGTAATATAAGAAAAGTGGTTGGACTATTGAATACAAGAACATGTCAACTGTAATAAAAGCACCCCCTAATTTAACATTGATTACAAAAGGTGGTTGTGCTTAGTTTATAGGATACCTAGGGTGGTAATTGAGATTATCAATAATATTTGAGCTCAAAATTGATTATTCTAGATCCAGATACCTCAAAGGATTAAAATAATGTAGACTAGATCAAGGCAAAAATAAGGAAGATTGATCTAAATTTCTACACAAGTTTTGGAGGGAAAATATCCCCATTTTTGTCTATAAATAGTAGTAGTTTAGGCATTTTAAAGGATCAATTAGTTGTTATTTGTAACTCTCCCTTAATTTTATTTTGTATAATAGTTTAGACTCAAACCCTAAGTGGTTTTACAAACAAGCTTTTGAGCCCTCACTTTTGGCATAATTTGTAATTTTCATATATATATATATATATATATATATATATATATATATATATATATATATATATATATATATATATATATATATATATATATATATATATATATGTTTGTGTGTGTGTACATATGTATATACATACATACATACATACATACATATAATAGAATTCATGACTATTGGGATATTTTTGTCTTATTTCTTATGTGTATGTGTAAGAGGCCATGACTACATTTTTGTTTATTTCTTGTATGTGCAATTTGTGCTTAGCCTCTTGTGGTTTCTTTTCCATTTCATGTTGCCCCTGTGAGGGATTTTTTTATTGTCTATTGAGGCTTCATATTTTACCCCTGCGAGGGCTTCTCTATTTTTTTTTGTCTCTTCTTGTTTTAGAAGAAGGTGCCTCCTTTTTGTTTCTAATGGTTGGGAGAACTATCCCTAACTAAAATTTTTTTATAAAAGGTTACGAAAACCTTTTAAAACCCATCTTATTAATAATATAAAAAAATATTTTATATCCTATTCAAAATGATGTCAAGGAGTTGATTGTGGAAATATAGCACTTCGAGGAAGTTGAAGAATATATTTAAGAGAAAAAGAAAATGAAAATTTGTGATAAAAAACTATGCTTAAGCAAATATAATATTTTGGTATTTTTATGGGAGTGGGTCCCAATAGATGACACATATAACCTATTAATATAATATATATATATATATATATATATACATAACATAGACCTAAAAAAAACAACTCTATACTAAATATCAAGATTGGAGGCAAACGCTCTAACCCTAATTATCATAACAAGACTTAGCATAAGTGGAATTACTAACACATTATGGTATTTGAAATCTTCCTCTCCTCCTAAATGATTCTAAATGTTGTTCTAAAAGCTAACATCACCATTGTCTTTATGGTAACACCAAAAAAGTTATTCTACATGGATTTAGACATAGTCATTTATATATCAATCATAAGAAACAAATGGAAACTACCATGCACCTTCATCACTAACCAAGGCATGCAAGATCTCATATGATTTCTCCAAATTTACCTATTCTTTTCTATTAAAACAAGTTGAAGATATGTAAGTGTGGTCTTTACTTTCTTCAACTTGGTGCATTTCACACTTATTCTATGCACATCTCTAAAACTCAAGATTTTCTTCTCCAATCCTTTTCCTATAATACATAATCAAATTTGCATTGAGAATGCTAGCAAAAATATAATCTCTTGTGGAAATACATACCTATAAGCATATGAAAATAACATTCTCTATGGAATATTTTAAATGCATGTTTTCCTCCATGTTTGCAATGGCATCAGGGTTAGTATTCATCACCTCTTCTATAGAAAATAATACACCATATATTGACTTCAACATTCCAAGGTACAAGACACCATTCTTAATACACAAGCCTTTTTAACTACCAAACCACTTCTCATGCCATATTTCGTATTTCCATTATGCAAAAAATGATGAAGTTGGGTATGATTATCATTCAAATAATTTCCAAGAGCCTTAATATAAATGTTATGCATAATGTATTGGACCCAAAATATATTTATAAAAATGAGGTGAATCAGTTTTGAAATCGAGGCAAATCCTAGCCAAATTCATGCAAGAGACATCATGAATTGCCTTTACTTTTCATGATTTTTTTTTTAAATATGGTGAATTTTAAATTTTCCATGATCTATATTGGATAACATAAAATATACTATCTATCACTTGCAAATGACCACTCAACTAACATTTGGTTGAATAACTATTTGACTATCAATCGACTACATTCAATAGCTCAATTGTTGATCGATGGCAAACAACAACTTGACTAACAATCGAATGTAATTGATAACTTAACAATAATTTTATTGTAAAACAATAGCCGACTATAGCTTGGTGGTAAATCGGCATCTGACTATGATATGATTGTAAAATAATTTTTGGCATCGGCTTGATGGAAAAATATAAATAACTGTAGATCGGTAGCAACTAGGTATAGGACTTTAGAGTGGTTGCAATTTGGGGATTTACTCTGTATCAGTTTCAATTAGAGATCTAACTCTAGATCGGTTGCAACAAGGGACCCGAATCTAGACCAGTTGCAACTAGGTATTTGACTATGGATCAAATGCAACTAGTGGTTTGACTTTGAATTGGTTGTAATTAGGGGTCCAACTATGGATCGGTTGTAATTATGGGTTTTACTCCAAATCAATTGCAATTAGGGATCCAGCTCTAATTCAATTGTAATTATAGGTTCAATTCTAGATCGATTGTAATTAGGTGTCTGAATTTGAATCACTTAAAATTAATATTCTGACTCTAGATTGGTTGTAATTATGGATCTAATTTTAGATCAATTGCAATTAGGGATTCAAATCTAAATTAGTTACAATTATAGGTCTGACTTTGGATTAAATGCAAATATAGGTCCAACTCTAGATCAATTGCAATTAGGAGTCTGACTCCAATCGATTATAATTAAGTTCCCAAATCTAGATCAATTACAGCTAGGTATTTGACTCTAAATCAGTTGCAACAAGGAGTTCAACTCCAGATCTACAGCAATTGAGGATCTAACTATGAATTGATAGCAATTGCAGATCCAAATATAGATCAATTATAATGAGGGGTCTAACCATTAATCACTTACAACAAGGTATTCAACTCCAAATCAGTTGCACCAAGTTTTACAATTCCACATATCAAACAATCACTCACTCACATATGCATGTCGAATAACATGTTTCAATGTTTCCAACCAAAGTATACAATTATATATAAAGAGACATCAACAGTTATTTTTGATGTTGTTTCTTCCACACATCCTTAGAATGAACCCTAGGCACCCAACACTCTGCACCCTAATCTCTCAAAAATTTACCCTACTTTCAAAAACCACTTCCTCCCTTGCTTGGTTTCTTTCAAAAACCACTTCTTCTCAAGCAATGGTCACCACTTCCTCCCTTGCTTCCAAAATTGCCTTCAAAAATCTTATCTACCCAACCATTTATGATATGTTAACCACACTCAAAACTAATATTTTTTGGGTCAGTGGCATGGGCTTGCAATATTTAGTTTCAATAACACAATTTAAAATAAATAACCATGTTTTATCGAGCATTATAGATGCCTACAACAACGATACAACCACAATAAATATGACAATCTAGAATAAGAATATCTATTTTATGATAGAACCCTCAAACATGGAGATATAGATAGGTCTCCCTCATAGGGATTTTGATCTCATAAATTTGAAGTTCCAGCTATCTACGAATGAAAAAGTGTACTTGGAGATTCAATTCAATCTCTCTATAGAATTATTTTCAAGTATATTTGTTGATGTTATTTAAAATTCAAAATTTAAAATATATGATTTCTAAACTAATGATTTTTTTGCAGTTTTTGCCACTAAGTCTAGAAGGGGCTTAACAAATTCATCTGTTGAAAATAAAATTTTGAAATATATCATTGAATTCTTCTAAGCAAGACTCATTTTTCAAGGAAGACCAAAAAACGTTCCATTATGGGGATTGTCCTATCTGATTCGGTGTCTTCACCACTAGAAATTTGATTGGTGTACATATATTTCATAGTGCATCCAATCTGAACTACATAGCATTCAAATGAACACAACGACAACTGTGATGACGTGCAATTTTCTTCTTGGATTTTATTATGAATCTTTTCACAATTTATGAAATGTAAATGTACCTACTATGTTGCATCCAATGACAGTGAGCATTGCCATGTTAGTCAATTTATGAAATTCCATATTTTATCAAGAAATAAAATTTTATAGTATAAAAAATTTTCCTTTTTAAATTTTAAATTTGCACCTAAATGCATATAAAGGTAGCCTCAATTACGACCAAACAAGATGCTACCGTATGGGGTATTATACCAGAACTGGTGATTCTTTTTACAACCAATTCAAAGCAACACCCTTGTAGAGGACACTAAAATATTTGAAGCATGTTTCTTCTCCTTTAGTTTCACATCCATATGTGCTTGCACATATTTTGTAATATGAATCTAGCGAGACCTACACATATAATGTCTGATATACAAATTTTAAGAAAATGGAAGATATTTTTTTAGGTCTAAAATGAACCAGAACAACTTGGTGGTTTGTTACATAAAGCTAAACCAGGCTCAATGACCACTATGCTTTCGTATAATGATGAAATTTTGAATTTTATGTTGAAAATATTGGATAATATTAATATTGAAGCCTAAACATATTATTATTGATGGGTATATGATAAGAAGGAAGTTGTAATTGTTGAGGCTTCAAGGGATAAGTCTGAGGTGAGACTTTAGTTGCAATAAATTTTATGATTATCTTTTGTCATATAACTCTCAAATAAATTGTATTTTATTTTATTTGAGGTCAAATTTTGATAATTTACAAAAACAAGTTATAAGCATGGATGTTAATATTCGCATGGCAAAGAAAACACTCAAAGGTGCAATGAGAATGAAGGAAACCTTGCAAGCCAAGGTTAGAGATAATAATTATTTAAGAAATATTATAAAGGAGCACAATATGGATCCACATATCTTGCTTAAGAAGAAGCATCAATAAAACCTTGGTACAATGCAAGAAGATCCAGCCCTAGAAGAAATAGTATTGTTGGGGAGCATACTGAAGACATAAGAAGGCCTCATCAAAACTGGAGCACTGCCAGCATAGTCTATTGACACAAGAGATAAGGTAAAAGAACCTAAAAATTTAGGAGAATCTCCAACTCAAGGTGATCTAGATACACAAGGAGCGACAACGACCAAATATTTTTTTTGGTAGATAATATACTATAGCATTAATACCAGGTTTTACAGGTTGACCCAAAACCTTTTACAAAAATCAGCCCAGGGCTGTTGATGAACATATCCTTACTAAGGATCCTATATATGTAAAATCTACATGCCGCCAAAGCCATTACATCCGGTAAGGCACATATCCTGTTATCAAAAAGAAACTTCCCATACAACATTTTGGGTATACCCCAAGAAAACATGCATGAATCATAATTACAAAAAAGAAACAGACACGAATTCCTTCCTTGAGACAATGGAGAAACAAAAATTTGCAGACACACATAGCAGAGTACTGAAAAAAACTCCCACAAGCTATGTATTGACAGTTACTCTTAATAATTATTTGGTAATTTTTTTCTTTTGTATATGACATGCTTTGATACCACATACTATCTTGGCCAATCAGCCTTGGAGAAGTGAACCTGCTGGCTAGATTTATGGTAGTGGCTATCTGGTGGTCCACGTGGCTTTGGTTTGAAGTCTTATATTGTCATTTCTTTCCTTCCCTATGATTATAAACCAACCTCAAATTACTAAGATGACTAGGAGCCATGTTATTTGACATGTGAATATCCCCATTAGTCTTTGTGGTATTTCCAAGAAGCATCCATGAATACTGACAACTCGGATAATTTTTATTGTGATTCCAATTCAAAAAAGAGAAGGGAATACTCCTAGCCTTCGAACTTACAGTGCCTTCCCTGTTGGTAAATTCGACTATCATTCTTGGCATTCTTGTTGAATAAGCTCCTCTACTTCACTCGGGACACTATGTTCCCATTTGAAAAGTCTGTCACCATCAACACCTAAATTGGCCAGCTTATCAGCAATTTTGTTAGCATCTTGAAAGACATGTTGGGATTTTATGTCCTATCTTCCCTATAAAATGATCCTAGCCTCTTCAACAATTGTTTTAATCCTCCAAGGAGGTGTTTTCCAATTATTGAGGATATTTATAACATGCATAGAGTCTCCTTATACGATCAAATTTCCTTCTAAGTCTTGATTCATTTGAAGGCCTCTCCACATAGCTCTAGCTTTAGCTTCATTTTTTGTCCTTGTTTCCAAATATTCAAAAAATGCAAGCATCATATTCCCATTATGATCTTGCACAATGCCACCAGCGCCTACTCTACCAGGATTGTCCTTAGCTACTCCATCAAAATTAAGCTTAAACCAACCCGTAGGAGGTGGAGACCACTTAACATTAGCTCTGGGGTTTACTACCCTAGGCACAGACTCGTCTAACAAGATGAAGCTTAAATATTGAGCAATCGTGGTCTCCTATAGATGAGGTTTACAGATATCAAAAGGGATAAGGTTCACATTCTTGTTGGAAAAGGATAGGATCCTGGAAATGATAGTTTTATGATCATGGATAGACTCATTAAAGACTCTATGGTTCCTTTCTAACCATACCTACCAAAGATAGTGATTGAGACAAATTTTCCACATGTATCTAAGTATTTGGCTTGAAAAGGGGCAAGGCCATTGGATGAAAAATCAAGTACGGTGGCTGGTTTAACCCATGAAATATTGAAGGCTTGAAAAACCCCACTTATGACAGTCAAGGAAAAAGGGCACTCAAGGAAAATGTGATAAATGGTCTCCTAATTAGCCCTGCATAGATAAAAATGATTAGTGATACAAATACCTTTACGCATCATATTATCAATGGTTAGAATTCTTCCTTGGATAACTAGCCATGAAAAGACTGTAATTTTTGAAATTAAATTTTTTATCCAAACTAAGTCCTTTTGGAGGATAAAATCCTCATCATCAAGCAAAAGCTTGTAAGCTGATTTAACAGTGAACTTCCCATTTTCCGTAGGAGCCCAGGTCACTTGATCTTCCTTGGGTCTCATGGAGATAAATTGTTGCTCGAGAATGTTACAAAGATCATTTGATTCAGCTTGAAATCCTTGAATTCTTATTTTTTTCCACTTCATTCTACCTCTGTCCTCAACCATATAATCAAAGACTTTTCTACCAATGAGTTCTTCTATGATATCTCTGATTCGGGCTAAGTTAGGATATTTCATCAATGGTTCGTCCTTAGCCCACCTGTCATTCCAACAATTTATCCTCTCACCATTGCCTAAAACCCATCTTAAACCTTTTTTTATGATTTCCTTACAATTAAGAATTGCTTTCCAAAAATCAGAACCTCTGATTGGAACTGAGTCACTTAGAAATTCCATATTTTGAAGATACTTTCGTTTGATGATAGTTGTCCATTCATTTTCTTGACCAAAAATGAGATTCCACGCTTGCTTAGCTAGTAAAGCTAAATTTATATGAGCAATTCTCCTCAGACCTAAGCCCCCATTTTCCCTGGGTCTGCACACTTTGGTCCATCCTACAAGGTGTATCCTTTTTTTCTCCTTTGATCCAGTCCATAAAAATTCTTTTTGGAGTTTCTCAATTTTCTGGAAAACCTTCATAGGGGCTTTGAAAATGGAGAGGAAATAGACTGGAATGATCTGAAGAGAGGCCTTAGTGAGGGTCAGCTTTCTTGCTTAAGATAGAATATGACCTTTCCATCCAACAAGTTTTTTTTGAATTCTTTCAATAACCCTGTCCCACATTGACTCTTTCGAAGAACCAATGAAAAGAGGGAGACCAAGATACGAAGTGGGGAGGTTTGCTATATCACACCCTAAAATTTTTGCAATCCTTTCTTACCTCTGAATGGGGGTGTTCAATAAATATAACTTGCTTTTACTGAAATTAACTTTCTGACCAGCGAGCATCCTCATACGATTCTGAGGATGTATTTAATTATTTTGGCCTCAACCACCGATGCCTTAGTCAATATAAGGGTATCATCGATGAATTGTTGGTAAGAAACAACCCTAGTGAGAGATTTTGCCTTGATTCCCAATATTAGCCTTGAGCTGCAAGCATTTTTTATGGTTCTGCCTAAAGCTTCTGCCATAATGATGAATAACATGGGGTTGATAGGGTCCCCCTGTCGAATTCCTCTGCAACTTTTAAAGTAACTAGCAATTGTTCCATTAACTAGAATCAAGAACCATGCTTTAGAAATACATTCTTTGATCAAATTAACCCATTGGTGGTGAAAACCAAACTTAAGGAGGACAATAATCAAAAAGTCCCAATTTAGCCTGTCAAATGCTTTGTTCATATCAAGCTTGAGGGAAAAAACATACCTGTTAGTCTTATGAGCAGAGTGCAGAGCTTCATGAACTGTGATAACTCCATCCAAGATTGACCTACCCTAGATAGAGCTTCCTTGGCATGGATCTATGATGCGGGGTAGAATATCTCTCATTCTATTTGTAATGGCTTTAGTTAGGATCTTGTAAGAAACATTGCATAGACTGATTGGCCTGAAGTCAGCCATAGATTTAGGGGTTTGCTTCTTAGTAATTAGAGAAATAAAAGTAGAGTTGATACCTTTTGGTATATGATTGCTTGCTTGGAATTCTTTGAAAACAAAAATTACATCCTCACTTACGATGTCCCGAAACGCTTGATAGAAATGAGGGAGATAGTCGTCGGGTCCCGGGGCTTTGTCTGGGTCCATGTTAAACAAGGCTTCCTTAATTTCCTCATCAAAAAATGGAGCTAGAAGCTTAAGTTTTATATCCTCAATTATTATGCTAGGAATGGATTGCAAGAGAATATCTTTGGACTCCTCATTGCACTGCGATTCCTGACCAAGGATAGAATTGAAATAAGTTACTGCCTCCTTTCTGATTTCTGTTAAGTCTTGAGTAATAGAACCATCTACTCTTTTTTTTTAATTTTATCTTGTTATTGCTTCTGTTTCTAAGCATGGTGACGTGAAAAAACTTATAATTTGAATCTCCATATTTCAACCAAATAGCCCTTGATTTTTGCCTCCAATAGATTTTCTCATAGGCCAAAATGTTATGAAACTCTACTAGTTTTGTTCGTTCCTCTTTCCTAGTAATTTCATTAGCATCACCATGTTGGATCCTCTGATCAATTATCTTAAAACTTTCAACAACCTATTTTTTATTTTCAAAGAGGTTCCCAAAGACCTCTTTGTTCCAAGTTCGAAGCTTTTCCTTAACAAACTTTAATTTTCCAGCAAGTTTAAAACTTGCACTACACCTGATAGGCTGCTGCCACCACTGACTTAAGTTATCTCTGAAACTGGAATGTTTGATCCACATAGATTGAAATTTGAAAGGTTTCTTAAAGGACAAAGAGTTAGGGATATCCAAAAAAATGGGATTATGATCAAAGGTAATTTTAGGAAGGGCTTGCAGGGTAGAATCACCAAACAAAGTTGTAGCCTCCTTTGATAGAAAAAATCTATCAAGCCTTTCTTGAATGAGATGACACCCTATCCACCGATTGCTCTAGGTATAATTCACTCCTCTAAGTTTTACATCCATCAACATGTTGGAGTTCACAAAGTCATTGAACTCATCCATGCTCCTAATAGGTGGTCCATTTCCACCCATTTTTTTTGAAGGGTAAAGAGGAGTGTTAAAATCCCTAGCCAAAATCTAGGGGACATTATGGAAGATTTCACTCAAATTGCCTAAGTAATCCCATAGTAGAGCTCTCCCTTGAATTGAAGTCGGGGTATAAATATTTGAAAGGATCCACGACCTGTTGTTGTTTATTTCCTTAAATAAAACACTAAGAACCCTGACATCTTTCTGAATAATGGTGCCTTCTACTATCCGGGGATCCCACAAAGTCATAAGGCCTCCAGATGCTCCTCTGGCTGATTTGCAAACCATCTCCTCTTGATTCTAGATTTTTTTTGCTATTTTTTGACTGAATCTCATCAGTTTTTGTTTCTTGCAACATGATAATAGTTGGATTCACTTGATTTATTATTGCACTGACTTCCCTATGTTTGGGCAGGCCATTGAGGCCTCTCACATTCCATGAGAGGAACTTCATTTAGATTTTTTGGGATTTCTTCCTCTCCCCCTCCCCTGAGGGGGTTTTCCTAATTTATTGTCTTCAGAACCTGAAATAACCTGTTGAAACAAGGTTCTTTGTTTTCCATTGGCAATGTCATTATCAATTTTAATTTTTTTATGCTCAACATTTGATATTCTCCCTCTTCTTTTTTCACTGCCAAAATCTATAGGAGACTTCACAATGCTCCTGGTCTTTTTAGGACTAAACTGAGGGGAGGTAATTTGTTGCAAAACCAGACTACCATATTCCTTAGTCTGAAGAGTTTCACATATCTCCACCCCTACATCCAAATCTTCTCCTTTTTTCCTATATTCTCTTGGTCTACGGGACGGCCCCTCAGTAGGATTCACTTGGCTCCTAGTGATGATGTTAGGGAGATGAGATTTTTTATTTTCCAATGCCTTAACTTTATTCCTAAGTTCTTCAACATTAGGGCTTGGCTTTGGGATTCCCATTGGGCTTGAAGTATTTCTAGCATTGGGGTTTAAGGATCCTGACTTGGATGTGGATTCTAGAGATCATGCATTAGGGTTTGGATTTGTGATGCCCATGGGGCTTATAATAATTTCAGCATTAGGGTTTAAGGATACTAACTTGGATGGGGATTCGAGAGAGTTCGAAATGTTAGCCTGAAGGTTTTGGGCTTCCATGTCCTCTGATAATTCTCCTACTCCCATATTGGATAGAATTGAAAATTTATTTGAAACTAGAGGATTGGAACTTACCTAAGTATTTTGGTTGCCAACAACCTATTGTTTTCCTTTGTCTTAATGGGACCCTTCACCCTCTCTTTTCTTTTTTTGGTAGACATAGTTTTCCTGATTGAAATCACCTCTGCCAAGGAAACTCCTCAAGTTTCCTCTGTCTAGCATTCCCTGCTTCTGCTTTTCTCTATTCATTGTCAGGTTAGGGCACTGATTGCATAGATGTCCTTGATTTTTACATTCTGCATAGAATTTCAGTCTGTTCTCGTATTCTACCGACTATTTTTTATAGTATTCTCCATACTATAGCTCCACAAACCTTGGTAATTCATTATTCAAATTAGCATTTATGCAAATTCGTGCATGATTCATCCTTGTCCTGGCCAAGGTCGCATGGTCAATGGAGATCAGGTCCCCTATAGTTTTGGCTATGCCTTGTAGCCAATATTCATTGAATAACTGGGTAGGTAGACTCGGGAGACAAACCCAAATAGGGGCAATGTTAATATTTTGCTTTTTAGGGTCGAAATCTTCACCCCATCGTCTGAGAAAAAGGCTCATTTTGCCTAGAAACCAAGGACCTCTTGTTAAAATGTGGTTAGCATCCTCCATATTGTTAAAATGGATAATGAAGAACCCTCGATTTAGAGCTACCAACTCCAAGCTACCTACCAATCGCCATTTACCCTTCACCCAAGCCCTAATAGTCTCCATGTCCGGCCTACCTCCCAAAAACTTGCCTACTAGGGAGAATTATTCCATTAAAATAAAAGGGCTCATGGAACTTATCGGGGCTGAAATTTTATTATTTATTGGAACTAGGGGCGAAATAGAGAGAACCTCCTTTCTTTTTCCTCTAAGAGTCTCAACAAAATACAACCACTTCTTGGGCCTTGCATTGTCCTTCGTATCTTTTTTGTCGGGGTCTTTCTGAGGAGGGTCGGGCCCTCGTGTGATGCCCACCTCCAATTTGTCATAGCCTAACCACCTTCCTCTAGATCCTTGCTTGATCCATGCTCGAGGTTCCCACCCGCCCCTTTCATACCTGCTCTACCTCTATCGCCTTGGTTGAGATTCCTGCCCAAAAAATTCAAACCCTCACTCCCGTCGCACCCGCTAAACCTCAGTTCACTCATTCCTCTTACTGAAGGAGATTAAGATGACTCATATTTACAACGACAAAATATATCTCAAAGTCCCCAACTCAAATTTAAAAAATAAAAAATAAAAATGTTTACTAGTCGACAGCAAATTTTGTTGTATTGTAGTCAACAATTTTGTACAATGTATATTTTCAATACAAATAATGAAAAAGACATTTATTAATTTTTATCTTCTATCATTCAATGGTTGTTTACATTTATATTCTTGTGTTGCTTTTATATTTACTATTGTAATTTCAAATAACAAATGAAATATTACTATGATATAACTCAGTTGTGCCAATACATTAACAATACTATAATATAAAACATAAGGTTTTATCAATGAACACAGTTAAGACAATACAATATAAAACATACAATTTGACAAACAATAATGTGATATAAAACATAAAATTTTATAAACAATAATTTTTTCAATTTTGATATCTGAGTAGGATGAAAATGATAACAAATAAAGTCAAAATTTTCAATGTTAAATCTTAAAAAATTTACAATTGAGGTAGCTGAAACAAACACTTCTCAACTTGTCCAGAATCACTTATAAGCATATCGGATATTTGTGTCTCCACTATCTAATCATTACAAGCATCATCATTATCTTGTGATACCCCTTATGTCTACTATGAAAATCTATTATGTCAATACTCTGTCATAGGGAAATTTGTCCAGTTCATATTTTGACACAAATTCTCAAACAATTTTTCAAATTTGTATTTAGCCTATTACGAAGTTTAGATTTTACAAAATATAATGCACTAAAAACCCTCTCATATTCCACAAATCCCAAAATCATTGTTTGACATAATTCATATAAACAAAAATATTCATTGATTGTATCTTGTAAGACACTACTTGGATACAATTTTTTCCACAAACGTGTAATGGAACCAGGCTCATGGAAGTTACTCAAACATGATGTTTGATCAACCATTGTCATTCCAAAATGCGATAACTATTGTGTAAATTTTTTTTGTTGAGAATACCTTTGATTTTAATACCATTGGCTTCCAAAATTTTACTAAAATGTTTAAGTGTGCACATATATTTAATAAAAAAATATTTGTAGATTTGTAGTCAATATAATGACTCCAAAACATGGGGTTAACCACACCCATGGCCTCAAGAAACTCATCTCTTTGAAACCGATCTCTTATTTCGCTTGTTAATGATTCTACTATTTTTAACAATTTAATCTTAGTATTGTGTAAAACTACTTCAAATCCATTGTGTGTTATGGAAATTTGTTCAACATCATCCGTAGCTATGTTTGACTATCTTTAAAAATAATATAGAGGTATCATATTTCCATATACATTAATACAAATCTGATCATTGATGTTGAACTTCAAAAATATTTTTGGATTATTCACGTTAGTTAATGTTTTCCAACTATCAAATAAAGGATCTCCAAAATTTTCTTCGGACACATATAACCTATCAATATGCATACATATTTATTTTCTTATCCTCATGAAATCAACAATATAGATGGATCTTTCTTGTGCAAGTTTAATCAATCTATTCATTTCTTGCAACATTGGTAGAATACCACATAAGGTTAGAAGTGTTTCCAAGTCAGTCAAACGGTATAACAAATATTTTACCTTATCAACTACCCTATGATTTTCATACATAAACCCCGTTAAGGATTGATATTCTATAAAAACTTTGTATGTAGGTTGATACAATGAAATCCACCTTGTATCTACATATTTAATAATTTTCTTCCTTATATAACTCCTAGTGCAAACTGTTGAAACTCTACAAACCTTTTTGGACTGCATGAAAAATAAGCATGTATTTTATGGATACGTTCCTCCACTCTCGCGACATTATTAAAAGTGCTCACAATTTTGTATGCAAGATTCATTCTATGAGCCATGCAATGAATGGGTATCAAATATGGGTCAATTGATATCTAAAGTTAAACACAAATATCACTCATGTGTTCTTGCATTGTAGCAGCATTGTCAGCCCCAATTCATATTAAATTTATGGTTATTTGTATATCTTTCATTCCCGCAATATCTTTTAAATTAGTTACAACAACATTATAAAGGTTTTTCACATTATAATTTTCCACCATTTTGTGTAATGGTAGCAAACTAGGATGCCTTACGTGATTTTGGAATGTGTATACATGCATGCAAATCCATGACGTGTTGTCAGCAGTCATCATCTCATCAATTGAAAGTAAAATGAATTTGGTGTTTTTTAATCTCTCTTAGGTCGTCCTTATCAACCAACGGTAGATATTTTCCCTTTTTCCAACCACTTCAATCTAACCAATGGGAACATGGAAGGTTTTGCACATCAGCTAGTTGAAATAGGTTCTTATAAGCAATAAAATTGGATATGAGTATACCCTTTTTAAGAATACTATACACAACAACAAACTGTACAAAATTTTTGAAGCCAAAGTAATCTTATGAATTTTTTGAAATTGGGCTTGAATTGTTCCACCTTTCTCAACAAGAGAGTTTTGTACCTTCATTTATTTTTCATATTCTTGTACATATCTAACATGCATACATTTTGATGCATCCTTCCACCTAATTTATTTCTTAATTGTTCCATCACTTTCTTTAACTATTGAATAAAATTTACCACAATGTTTTTCTATTGTATCTAACTTCAATTGCATCTTATGATCCTTACCTAGTTTCCAACTATAAATTATGCATCTACATTATGTTGGAATGTCATTGTTGTTCTCTGGTTGGACTAGCTCTATAAAGGGATATATTGATGACCATTCAAGCTTAAATTTCCTTCCAATAGTCCACCTTGTTAACTTTTTACGTTTAGTTTTTTAACTTGAAGATTCCCCATAAGTCTATATTGTATTTGAATTACCATTTTCTTTCTCTAGTGGTATGTCATTTTGAGGAATATCTTCAAGTGTTTGTTGGATGTCATTGCTAAGAGAATTTTCATGTTGAGGTATCTCTTGGTGAAGAATATCTTCAAGTGGAGGCATATTAGGGTCAATAGTGTATTGTGCATACAATGATATTCTTTATCATTTTATGATGTAAGAGAACACATTTATACAAACCAAAAAATATTAAGAGAAACAGTCAGTTTGTTTATGATACATTCAATTTTTGCATATTTTTTTGGCTCATTAGATTTTGATATATGGCTAAAATATTTGAGGATGCTCTTTTTACCAAAATATTGGCCTCCCTTCTTTCCATCGCCAGTAGGTGCCATTTTTCTTGTGAAGAAAAATGTTTTTCATTTTAGAAAATTAATAAAATGTTGAACATATCTTAATATAATGTTGACATATTATATTGTAAATAGAATAAATAGAGGATTGGTTGGTAGAAAATACATACCAATTTCTAGTCAGACAATATCATGATTTTTTTAGTGTATGCTACTCCTCTCTTTTATGGAGATAGACAATTTTTTGCACTTGTATTTATTCAGTGGACAAATAAAATATATACTTAGAATCAAATCTGGAGCAAAGTAAAGGAATTTCTACAATTTTAAAAAATGAACGTATATGGATACAAAATATAATTAGAGTTCAAATGTGGAACAATACCAAATTTTACTACTAAATGGACTCAAACTCATAGTCTTAGTGGAATAGACAAAGGATTGATAAGCACCATGTGCCATGGAAGAATTTGTAAAATATACCAATTTATAGTCAGGTAATATTTTATATCGAATCTCTATCTTTGCTCACTCCCCTATTTTCATAAAATAGAATTTTTTCTCTTTTGTTTCTTTAGTATACAGACAAAATGAGGATACAGATTTAGATGATGAACGGAACAAAAGAAGAGAATATTATATTGCTTAAAAATACACGTAGTGATTGAAATTTAGAGAAAATATCAGATCTTACTACTACAAGGCCTCAAACTCAAAGTCTAAGTAGAACATATAATGTGCAACATACCAATTTATAGTCAGTCATGGTTATTTTTGGAGCTCGAATATTTCTATCTTTTGTCTCTTGCTCTTTTCTGGAGATACACAGTTTTTTGCATTTGTATTTATTTAGGTGATAATGTAAATGAATATAAAGAATCAACAAATGAGCAGAATGAAAGTAGAGAAATTTGATTAATTTTAGGTCAAAAAATAATATATATGGGTGATGAATACAATTATAGACTCAAATTTGTAAATAGAATAAATAGAGGATTGATTTTTATGCATTTGCATTTATTTAGCTAACAAACAAAATTAACAGAATTAGATGATGAACAGAACGCAAGTACAAAAACTTATAGAATTTTGCAAAAAAGGTACCTATATCACTTAGAAATAGACTTAGAGATTCAAATTTGCAAAAAATGTCAAATCTTACAACTACAACTCATTGAGCTCATATTCTAAAAAAGAGGGTTCATTAGTACCATGGCATAAATTGCAACATACCAATATTTTCTGCAAATGATCACTTCCAACAATATTTTGGTGAGTTTCTTGTTCCTATCAGAGTGTGTCTGGTTTTACACTTGGTAGAATATTGGTTGGTTTTTGCACCCAATCAATCTTTTTACTCCCTAGTTGGAGTTTGACTTTTCAGCACCCGATCAGAGTTTGACTTGTTTTAGCACCTAGTCAAAGTCTAGATTTTTTTTGCATCCAGTTGGATATCAACTATTTTTTAGCACCCAATCGAAGTTCAACTTTTATTTGCACCCAATCGAGAATCGACTAGTTTTTGATCTTGATCAAGGTCCATCTTGTTTCTACACCCAGTCAGAGTTCTACTTGTTTCAACACTCGGTTGGAGTTAGTATTGTTTTAGCACCTAACCGAAGTTCTACTTTTCTACACCTAGTTGGATATTTTCTTATTTATACACCTAGTCAGAGTTTGTCTTGTTTTAGCATCTGATCGGCGTTCAAATTATTTCAACACCTGATCAGAGTTCAGCTTGTTTTAGCACTTGATCAACGTTTGGCTTGTTTCACCACCCAATATTTTTGTTGGAAGGTTTTCACTGCTGCACCTCATTTTTCAAAAAGTTTGAATGTTTCACATGAATAAGTATCTGTCTCATTAAATATGTATACTAGTGGTATAAAAGGTGAATTTGGTAGGAGATAATTATTTTCTAATTTCAAGGAAAAAAAAGTCCATATTTAGGCAAGAGTGTTGGCAATTTAAAATAAAAAAATTTAAATTATTATCGTGTGGCGAGTCAGTCCAAAAACATAATTGAACCCAAAAATTTTGGGTGAATAGGCCAATGTCTAGGGTCCTCAAATTTACCAATTTTGAATTTTAAAAATGCTAATATTCATAAATTAATGATGATTCGCTGCTATGCATAACCCTACTTAATATCATACCCCTCAACAACAAGTACTGTAGCTATGATATTTTTAATTCCACATAAAGAGATGTTTCCACTTACACATTGATGACCTAATCCCCATATTCCCTTTATCTATTTTCCAATACCATGTCATTTCCTAAATATTAAATTTTCTACTAAATGTTCACCTCAAAATTAACAACTTTAAACATTAATCAAGATTATCTTTATCCTTGTCTTCCATCTCCTCAAGGGAGAAGATGTCTTCTATAAAATAATTAATAATAATTCATTCTAAGTGATCCAACACTTTAAGAACAAAAGAAAAACATATACATAGTATATAATGGCACAAGCTTGAAATAATGCATAAGTTCTATGTTGTGCAAGGAATATAACAAAACTTTGACACTAACCAATATACTGACCTCTACATAATCTAGTGTTAGGTACCCAAGACAGGAATTTAATATTATAATACTATAATAACCATTTATTCCACATTTGTGTAAGCGATAATGGTAGGTAGTTGAGGATTATATAGTGTGGACAAAATACTCATATGGGATATGAAGAGAAGAATATTAAATGTGTTTGGATCTCATATTAAGATATATTTAAGAGTATATTCCTTCCAATAATAAGCATTGTATGGTATTACCCTACCTCAAGGGTTTGATCTATATTCTGATTAAATTGGAGTAATTTATAAAAAAATTATTTATGAATTATTTGTGAATTAAATTATTTGTTTTCTTCCATATCAGTGAATGTTTTTGTATTCATTAAGAGTAAAAGTTTTAATTATTTTTACAATTGGTTATTTATTTTGGTGGATGAGAAGGGATGTTTTTTACAATTGGTATCATAGCACTTTCCAAGGTCATGTTTCATTAAAAAAAAATTAGTTATTTTAGAGCACTTCTCAAGGTCATGTTTTGCTATAGGAGCTTTAGTATTCCATAGCACATTGTAGGATCATGTTTCATTTCAAAAGTTTTAGTTATTTGAGAGCACTTTTTAGGATTATGTTTTTCTACATAAGCTTTGGTATTTTAGAGCACTTTCCAAGGTCATGTTTCGTTGTTCACTATTTGGATCCTAATTTTGGTGCTTCATAAGCATTTGCATTGGGCTAATAACTTCTTGTAGGATAGGATGCAAGTCTCAACTTCTTAACTAGGGGAAGTACATAGGCTAACATCTTCCATAAAGCTCATTTTGAAGAGTACCCTAGGAACCCTAGAGTAACTGGTTTGAGGGTGTTTTCAGTGAAAAATTTCAATGGTCCCACCTTATTTAGTAGTATTTTACCATAAGATAGTATACAAAGAGTTGTTATTTGAAAGTAAACCCATGGTTAGTTTCTCAATAATTATTCATTGGTGGGAATATTGTTGGTAATAAGAGAGTAGTACTCGCTTAGACAACCTTTGTGGATGGTAATAATTACTTTAAGCCATTAGGAAGTCATAGTTTGAGGCCTAATATGTTTTCAAAGTTTTTATAGAAAGTTCCATATGGTCATCAACAACAATTTCAACAATAGTTTTCATAGCTTTAGCAGAACAAATAATTGCATGTAGAAAATACCTTGTATGTAGTTTGATAGAAATCCATAGAGAAAGTCATTATCAGTTGGTAATATGAGTGCAAAAAATACCCAATCTGTAGTTTTCTAGCAATCTATCCATAAAAAAATTGTAAAGCAAGTCATTAGCAGTTGCTACTCTAAGTGAAGAGATACCTAATTTGCAGTTTGATAGTAGATTGTAAAAAATAAGTCTACAATTTGGTAGCAGCCCAGGAAAATAGCCCACAGAGTAGGCCTTAATCAGTTTCAAAAAGTACATAATTTGCAAGTCATTAATAGTTGTTAGGTTGAGAGCAAAAAATATGCAGTCCATAGGCAATTATTAGTTAAAAAGAATTAGAAGGAGAAAATGCCCATAAGTGTTTTTAGGAAACCCAAAAATAAGGGCCAAAGCTACTAGATATATCTTAGAAGGGTATTTGGGATTTAGGGTCATGTAATTATCAAAATTCATTGGAAAGAATGATGATGCTAGGGAATAGTGAATTTTTGTAAAATATTTACATAATTTTGAATGTAATAGTAAGATCTATAATTCTTTTAGAGGGGAATTTGGATCATGGTTTATAGAATTTAAGTGGACCCATTAATATACATTCAAATGAGAGGAATTTTAAGATGCATTCTTAAGCACATGGGTATTTGAGAAAAAGGTAGTTATGACCCAAGATGAACAAATGAAACTAAAGAGAGTTGAAAATTTTCAAAAAATTAGCAGAAGGAAAAAATAAGGTTGATAGTATGCAGGTTGAGGAAAACACGGTTTTGGTATCAGATAAGACAAAGAGTGATCAGAGGGATTTTTTTGAATATAAAAATTCTAACAAATGGGAATTTGAGAAAAAAGAGAAAAAGATATCTAGTTGAAATAATATACTCAGATACTATGCAAAAGAAATAAACAGGCCTTAAGAAGAACAAAAGGAATTTAAGAGAGTTAATTTGTATAGAATTAGCAAAATGAAAAGAGAAGAACAATAGTGTGTAGACAGAAGGAAGTACATATTTTTTATAGATAAGCCAAGTAGTGATCAAGAAAATTTGTTCATATAAAAAAATCTATTTTGCAAGTTTATGGTTACATCTAGAGTTCTATAAACCTTAGCAGAAGATATAATTCCATTAATATTGCTCTGGCTAAAGGTAGCATATTCAAGAAAAAATTAAAGACACAAAGCTTGAGGGTAAGAATGTTCAAATATTTCAATATTTAAATATTAACATGGATAAATGTGTCTTACACTCAATTTTTATGCCATTGAGATGGATAATATGGATGTTGTTCTTGGTTATCCTTAGTTAAATATTTTAGGTGTTTTTAATATTAATGTATAAAAGTTCATAAAGTTTTGGTATAAGAAAAAAATAATTGTACAATATATTTCTCAATGTAAGAGGCAAGGATCTGAGAAAAAATAGGAGTTTCTTGCAGAAAAACAAATTGAGGAAGAAGCATTAGCACCTAAAATAAAATCCAAGAAAGAAGTAGTAGTAGCAAAGTCCATGGAAGAAACAAGAATAATAAATTTTATGGGAAAAACAATAGCAAAGTCCAAGAAAGACAGAAGAGCACATAAACACATCAAACAAAGGATACATAAGAGAACATCATTCAAAATAATTTAAAATAAAGGAGAAAACTGTGGAGGAGTCAAAGAAGGTAGAACATCAGGTTAAGGTTGAATCTTATCATCACCCACACCACTAGGAGTGGCAATAATATTGGAGGTATGGTTTAAAGCAATAAAAGGACTATGAGGGACATACATGGAACCAGAAGAGCCAAAACTTTGGATATGCTACTAATCACAAATGGAAGCAAGTATGGATGAAGAAGAGGGAGATTTATGACTAGCAAAAAGATGAACCAAAGGAATATTCTAGATACTCAAGTGGAAAAATGGTATATCAACGTCAACAAAGACCACCACAAATCAGAGTTTCACTAGGATGGATTGATGATTGAGTTCAATACTAGTGCACAAAATGGATCAAAAAACATACTATTTAGTATCTTCTTATTTTCGAGGACAAAAAATTTTGTAAGGGGGATAGAATGTTAGGTACCCAAGATAAGAATTTAATATTATGATATTGTACTTAATATTCAAGTAAATGTATTTATCTCACATGTGGGTAAAAAATAGTGGTATGCAATTGAGTATTATATAATGTGAGCAAAAGACTTATATGGGATATGAAGAGAAGAATATTGTATGTGTTTAGATCTCATATTGAGATATATTGAAGAGTGACTTCCTTAGTATTGCCCTACCTCAAGGGTTTGATTTATATTTCAAATAAATTTGAGTGATTTATAGATTTTGTCTTTACAAATTATTCATTAATTAATTTATTTGTTTTCCAACATTTTTGTGTATCTTTTATATTCATTGATAGTAAAATTAATTACGTCGAGAGGCGTTCCTACAATGGTAGACAGGGGGTGGGAGGCAAAGATGTCATACATGTCATGTCGTAAACAATTTTTTTATTAAAAAAGCGACATTAACAAAAACATTTAAACTAGCTTAGATATAAAGGATATATATCTAAAAACATTGAGATTTATCAATCCCGAGGCACTATCTTGGAGATCACACCCCCAAGAAATGAGATAGGCACCTCGAGATTGATAACTCTCAACGTTTTTAGATATATATCCTTTATATCTAAGCTAGTTTATTTGTTTTCTAGCATATCTATGAATGCTTTTGTACTCAATGAGAGTAAAAATTTTTAAAAAAATTACAATTGGTTACTTAATTTTTGGATGAGAAAGAAGGTTCTTAGGCACTTTATATCTCACGCATAAATAATCTCCTTTATGAATTTTTTATTATTTATATTAATGACCATCTCCCAATATTCAAAGGTGGTGATACATATAGTAATTTGAGGATAACAAAATTCTGAAATTTATATTCAAGAAAGATACCTTGAGATAGATATATAGAAAATAATCATCATCTTGAAAAAGAAACCATGGGATATATATATATCATAAAAATTAAAGCTATATTCCTTAATTAATACTCGACAAATTTTTCCTAAGATAAATATATAGAAAATAATCAACTTAAAAAAGAAGCCATGGAACACATATATTATAGATATTAAAACTATTTCTCAGTGAAAAGAAGCCAATAATTGCATATATCATAGATATTAAAGCTACTTCTTTATTAAATAACAATTTGTTATTTTCTTCAAAATAAGCCCCAATAAACAAGAGGTTCTCATGTCAAACCTCTTTGCAAGTGGCAATTTCAAAGCCTCTTATTTGCCATACAATAACCCTCAACTCTTCTAGAAGATAAAAAATATTTTTAAATTTTAAAACCCTCAACTCTTCTAGAAAGATAAACATTATTTTTACATTTAAAAAAATTATTAACTAATTTTAAACAAATAAACTTTAAAAATTATTTATATTTAATTTATTATAATTTTTTTATGCAAAAAAAATTATTGCAGGGCTGCCTTGGTCTGAGGGACCATGACCAGGGGGTTCTACACCATCAAAGCCACCAGGGAGTCACGTCTGACCCTGCCCGCACCAACATTATCAATTGGATTTTGGGTACCCAAATTTAACTTTTTGATAGGGTGGAGATTCGAACCTTGGACATCCCTTAGAGGATTGCCCTCTCCTCTCCAACTCACCTACAATAATAATATTAACTTCGTTAGATAAAGTTCACATTAATATATTTAACCAATTAATATAATCAATGAAATGCACTAATTTCATACCATTAAAATAACTTTTAGAATTCTATTTATTTTTATTTTTTGTTGAAAGTGACTTGATCTTATTAAAAAAATAAGAATACATCATTCACAAAAATAATGGGTGGTATAGAAGCACACCCCAAAAGCCTATACACAGAACATCAACCTAGGGCCCAAAAAAACCTGGGATAACTATAAAACAGTTAACATATCAACAAAGAAGAAAGGGTAAAAGGCTCGCTAGTACTCAAATTGTCATAAGAGTAGCACTACCAAAGGGAGGGGGTCCTTATTTGAAGTATTTCCCTAGCCAATGGGAGGATCAGGGTGTGTGGGAACTGTTGAATCCCACCCAGAACCATCGCCATGCAACTACTTGTAGTCTAAGGCAAAATGGTAGCCCAATCGTATGATGAGACCCCATTGCAATACTATGGTATGGAGCGAAATCCTTCCTTGGCATACTAGTCCTAAGGACTATCAATAGTTGGAATCCTACGGCCTAACCCTCATGACTCTCGTGGAAGACAATAGTAATCCAATGCAACTTTGTGGAAACCCTGTTTGTTTGGAGAAGAGACCCATAGAAAATCTTGGAGAAGTATCTCCAATTTGTGATAGGAAGTTGTTGAGGGCACTCTACAAGAAGAATAATAGACATGTGTGGTAGCAAGTATCTTAGAGCAAACTTGAAATTTTCTTGCTAAAGAAAGTGGCTTGGGAAGCCACTTATGAATTTTTTTCTACCCTATCTAGAACATATTGCTAGAGATCAATGGATGAAACTTGAAAGACAAAAGAGATTCCTTGAAATTGAAACATCTTGCCATGTTGGATCCACTTTCACCCATATCTATTGAGCCATAGGGATGTGGGTAGAAAATATTATCCGTAGCACAATGCTTTTTACCATTGAATGCTTGAATCATAGGATAAACAAATATATCTAAGCAATGAAAGGCTTCTACCATATTGTCCTCTTACTCAATCAAAGTGAGAAAAGAGTTAACAAAATGCACATTGAGCAATTATTAGTAAATTTTAATAAATGTAAATCCCTTTCACATGACCTTTCATAACAACATCAGGAAGAAGGTAACCAAAGTCCTCAATAGCTAATACATATAGAGCTTGGGCAAGAGGACATCCTTATTGAATATATTTGTATAAACCAAAAGCCTAGCTAATACATATAGAGCTGGAACAAGAAAACACCCTTGAATAGATTTGTATAAGCCACAAACCTATGACAAGATTGAGTGACCTCTCATTCTGACCATGCTACAAGCCCTTAGTTTGTTAAATTCAATTTATTTTTAAATATGTTAATTCAAAAGCACAAACGAATATTTTGTAAATAAAAAATAATAATTGTTCCAGTGGGGACAACGCATCGGTTTGGGCTTTGGTTCTTCTTTGAAAGGTCCAAAGTTTAAACCGCTACATGGGTGAGTGTGAGGGGGTGGGTGTGTGGTAGTTGTGTGTTAAATTTTCTATAAACATAGATTTCAACTTTACAAGGATTATGGTTGGGAGGAAACTACCCAACCCTAAATTTAGTTGTAAGAATTTTTTATATTAACCAAATAATAATAATAATAATGTGGTATAATATTCTTCCATAAAATGACTCACACGAGATGATACTATTTTATTTTTCTATAGACATTGAGACTTTTTAAGTCCCGATATAAAACTATTTTATTTTTCTATAGATATTTACATATGTTAAGTGCCTCTATAAAAAGTTCACATAGCCAGGTTTGGGAGTAAATCCTTTAATCCTCTTGAATTTAAAAATCTTAGAAACTGTAAGATTTAAATGCATGTTGACTACTTTCTTTCAAAAGTAGCGCTTCTAGCCACATTAATTTAAAATTATTAATAATAATAATTAAATAAATACATAATCACAACAAGGCGTGTGCCTCCATATTTACTTTGGACCCACTCATTAAAAAGCGTAGCTTTTGAGCCATCTCACTAATAATTCTATGTATAAAAATATTTTTCGTTCATAGCAACCCATTAATAGGCATAAATTTTTGGGAATAAATCAAGTTGTTCCTTGAAAAACATACATCACAAGCAGTGGCGGGTGGTGTCTGTGTCAAGCTTCTGTCACTGACTCTCATTTTATTCATGTACCAACCAAGGTATATATATAATGTTTATACACCTTAAATGTGATTTTATGTCATGATATAATGTATGACACCTTTTTTAATTTATTATTGAGATTGTAGACTTCATTTCAATTGGATCTCTTCATATTATATTATTTTGAATCGCTTAACAATTCGATTGGTTGAGATGCATCTTAGTATGTTAAAATTTAGTTTGATATTTGCATTATTTCTTTTGACTATGGTTTGGTATATATATCTATAGATGTATGAACATTTTATATACATGGTTGGCATGGTTGATCCGAGATGATGTTGTTTGATAAACTATTTTTTTTGTTTTTAATTGATTTACTATTGAGGGCAAATTTTGAGTTGTGATACTTTGGAATACCTTTTGTTTCATTTGTTTTTATTTATAAAGGATATGGTTTCATGCAACCTAATCATTTAAGTTGGTGGTTAAATTCTATGGTTTACTAAGTTGCTCGTTCTAAGTTCATGTTTAAATTTAAATTATGTGCTGAAATTTTAATGTTTCTTTTGGACTGTTAGTTTTTTTTGGTGCAGAGTGCAACAATACTTTTGTCTTAAAAGCTTTGTCTATGACTATATGACTGTCAATATCTTGCATGCCAACTGATAAGTATATGCTCATGAATGTTCATATTTAATTTTCTTATTTCCCTTTTTTTATTACTTCTCTTAGTTCATGAAACAATACTTTGTATAGCTCTATTATTGTTGTATTTTTTTTAATTATTTATATAAGTTTATGAAACAATATTTTATATAGTTCCATTATTGTTGTATTTATATTTTTATAAAATATTGAAACAAGTTTAACCCTTGTTACATTTTTTTGATACATAGGGGATTTGGTTACGTCCACAGTCCTTTTCTACTACCAAGAAACGTTTAAATATTAAATATTAGGGCTGCCCCCAACAACACCTATTCCACCTTGTTGTTTTATAACTTGGCATGAATAGGACCATTGAATTGGTACTGTCATCGTTGGACTGATGCAAATTCAATGGATTCAAATCAAACTACTACCCTTGCAAACAACTATACCCCTAGGGTTTAAACCTAGGTCTCTTCTTGGTAAGCGTTAGAACTTACCAATCCACCTAACCTCTAGGGACCTCACCCTTGTTACATAATGAAAGTGTTACTACAATATTTAAATCAACACTATGGAAGTTTTACTACAATATTTCAATCAAACATAGTGGTATTAAAACAATAATACTTCCTTGTTACATAATGAAAGTTGATGAGCACCAAAAATGCTCATATTTTTGTATGGATTTATAATATATAGTGTGACATTATTTTGATAAGATGTACTTTTTAATTAAATTTATATATATATATATATAATAGAAATTGGGTATATTATCTAATATGTGTTTTTAGTGTGATTTATGTGTAGATTTAGTGATTTTGCTACATTTTTTTGTATATTTACGTCAAGGTCCCATGTGGACCTGGCACTTCATGTTTTATGGTAGAAACATAAGGACAATAGGGACCACAACAAAGGATACACACATTGAGTAAAGGTTCCTGACTCTCAACTTAAGTATCAAGGGCGTCTAACTCCTAACTTTGGGATCAAAGGCACCTGACTCCCAGCTTCAGGGTCAAAAACGCATGAATTTCAACTTTAAGACCAAAGGTGTCTGACTTCCAGCTTCAGGGTCGATGGTGCTTGGCTCTCGACTTCAGAGTCAACAACGCCTGATTCCCAGTGATAGGTTGGATGGTGCCTAACTCCCGTCGAGTAGAAGTATAACAAGAACCATGTTTTCAGAAGAAACATAATGGTGGTTTCCAGTGATATATGCGGATGAAAGACAACAGTATGAACCAAAATAAATTATTCATTTCTCATTAATGGCTAAACAAACATGTAAATAGAGCAAACACACAAATTGATTATACTGATATCGATTTACGATATAATTATAGGTATATTTTTTCAATAAATAGAGCATGCTTAATTTATCTTGCAAAAGATAAATTAGCACGTGTTCGTTGTCTATGAATATTTTACGCGTGTTTGTAACCACAAGTCTGAAATAGACTTGTCTGAGCTTGTAATCGAGGATGGTCGTGCACTATATAAATGCACAGACCACCCCTAAAATAGAATCTCGGATTATCTATGTAATTTTTTTGAAGCTACAATACAATACAATTCATTTGAGTGTTTTATCAGTCTCAAACTAGCATCCGATGAATGAATTGATTTGGGTAGAATCTATTGGAAGCCTAGACCCACTCTCAAAAATATTCCTCTCATCTTTTTCCTTGCTTTTTGTTATTATATTTATTTCCCGTTTTCTATGTTTTCTGTAAATTAGTTTAGTTATGTAGCTTTCCCCTATTTTTTGTACTTTTCCAACAAGTGTGTATTTTTACTTTTATAGTTTATTTTAGTCATGTCTTTGATAATATAAAATAGATTAATGGTTTGGATAAAGAACAATAACTCCACTGCAACAATGCACCCTTCCCCAAACATAGAATCTGGAGGACTCATATCATTAGGAAATACAAGCAAACATTGTGCATGACCTTTCACAAGTTTACAAGCTATCTTGGGTTGACAATTAAATGGAGGCAATGAATTAAATCATATGAATTAACCAATGTTTTGTTCAAAATTTTGGCATCGTTTCCAGGGAAAAGCCAACTATAATACCCAATTCTGAAGAAAGCGCATCTAAATTAGTTTAGGTTACTTTCTACAGAACTGTTCCATTTTAATTTTGTATGAGTCCACCTAAAAACAAAGGACCGGATGGTTGTTTTATCAAGAGAAAAAATATTGTTTCTCAAGAAGCCTCTATTTTAGTTGTGCCAAATATTGACATTGATATCTCTCCACCACTATCTCCACCTATGCATTGGAGTCAACATCCACTTTTTACACAAGATCCTTCTAAACTAGACTAGAAAAATCCTAAGGAAGGATCAGTGGTAGGAAGAATTCAATCTGAGAAAGATTTGTTGAACATTCAACATTGGTAAGTAGTTAAAGATGAAACTATTTCAAACATTGATTTAGGAATCCTTCTAGAGGATAAAATAAATAATTTAGAAGCCTTTAAAGTTGCCCTGAAAGTATCATGTTTTGAAACCCTGTATTCATAAAATATGGTTGAATTAGAAGAGACATCCACTAGTTTTGACTTTCCAATCGAGGAGGCAAAAGGAGATACAAATATGAAACATATCTCTCTTTCACACCTTCCAATATTTAGAAGATTTCAAATAGAATATTTTGACCTATTTTTTTCAAGTTTGATGTACTATGTAGGTCAGTAGATTATAACTGTTGGTTTGACTTTTATACACACCCTACGAAGAATGAGCATGAAACTCTGATAACACTTATACGAGATAAATCCCACTCACTTTAGGATCTAGCTGGTTATCCAAGGTGCGAGTTACAGAGTTGGGTCGAATGTCTATTCACTCTTTTTCGCTTCTGGAATAGTTTTCAATATGGACTGTCTGTTACCTTACAACGGGCTCTGAACTTTTTCAGTAGTGTTTAGAAGTTGTCACTTGTTGACAATCAGATTTAAAATTAGTTCTTTGATTTAGCTCTTATGGGTCGCAGATTTAAATAAAAGACAAATTTAAAAGAAAATAAAAATGGATCATTTCACGAGTAAAACAAAGAGGGTAGGGTAAGGCGAAAGAGAAGTTTATAAAACTTAGTCGTAAAACAAAACTACCAATTTTATTTATACTATCGACTTCACAACAGAACAAATCAAAGAAGAAAGTGTCCGGCTTTCTAAGATCACTTTCTACTAAGAGCATAAGGCGAGAGATGGAACAGATCCGAAAGAAAATCATAAAAAAAGGGAAGTCCGTTAAAATTGGTATTTCTCACCAGCAGCATAGCTCACACAGTGAGGACAGAGCAATTAGAACAAACTTGAACCTTAAATCCGTGATTTTCCCTAGCATACAATAGAACAAATGAAGCCCAACAGCATATTTAATCTTGATAACACAGATTTACAACATATATTTAATAAAATTTAAAGAAACAGATAACAAAAGAAGATGAACTTATCACAATCTGCAAAAGATTAGGCTCTTGGCCATGATATCACAGAAAACAAAAGCACATCAACTCCAAGTCCAGAAATAAAGTATTTAACAAGATTTGCAAGAAATTGCTTCAATAGCCTTTTATTTCTAAGTCTCCGCCTCTCGCGATTACATTGAGAAGAAGTATTTATAGACTCAGGATAGACCCTGATCTTTTCAGAAATATCTTCTTCTCCAATCGTAAATCTTATCATCTTAAACCCCAGTACTCGGGTTTTACAATATAAGCTCTTTTAAAACAAATTTCGGATAAAACTTAACCATTCTGCAAATCAGTGCAGTAACTTGCCATAAATGGAGAAAACAGAATTCGAATGCCACTTGCATTCACCCGCAACTGTGAGTAAATGCCCTCATTAATTCCCTCGGGTAATCTGGATGAGTCACCACTTCTCTGACATTTCATCTCCGCAGAGCCATCCTTGAGTTGAAATTGCCTGCAAGCTATTAATTTTGCCAGAAATTATCATTAAATGCATTCATCGGCAAATTCTGGTAACTGTGTGTAGATATTTTCATTTTTCAACCAATTCTCGACATACTCCATTAAATGGGCAGCTGCTTAGTCACCGTAAAGTCTCTTTGCGGCCAGATCTGTAAAATTTGGATGAAACAGCAATTTCTGGCATCTCTTATTTCAATACGACTGTCTTCGATTAATTTGCACTTAACTTTGTCTTTATGGCCATTTCTCCGCTATCATGTAAGTGCCAGATGGCTTCCTGCATGAAAGACAAACAAGGATTAGCATTTTAAAATTATTAAATCAAAACCTTAAATATTAAAGTGAAACCCTACATTTCAGTATACACGGCATGCTTTGTTCTATTGTTTTGACACGTGTCGCAAAAATCATGACATGTGTCCATTTCCAGCTATTTTCTTTTATTTCGGCCTTTTTCTGCCCAAGTCACGAAAATGCGACATGTCACGAAATCGCGCCCTGTCTTATGCCTTGGGCGTCTTGCCGACTTCCAGCCACGAAACCGCGACATGTCACGATTTCACGACATGTCACGAAATCGTTACTCTCCCCATCCTTGGTTGCCTTTGCGCTCACCATGTCGCGAAATCCCATCCTTGGTTGCCTTTGCGCTCACCATGTCACGATTTCGTGACATGGTGGCATCCTTTGTTGCTTGCACTTCACTTTCGTTTGTTCCTGCCGTGTCGCGATTTCATGACATGGCCTCCACGATAGCCACATGTGTGAAAAATCTGTTGCCAAGTATCCGTTCAGAGATCTCAACCAATCCCTGCTCAAAAGCATCCCGTACCCCACGGGGATATCCACAACCTGGATTTCAATTTTATGTTGAGCCCTTGGCTCAGATGCTAATTGGATATGAATATTTTGAAGTTCTCCCACTACTTTAACCTCTGATTTTTCCAATTGGACAACTCTCCTTTCAGACTTCATTAGGGTCAGACCCAACTACTGACAAATGGCCAAAGGCATAACATTAGCAGATGCACCCGAATCTACCAAACAATTGTGTAAGTTCTTCCCAAAAATACGAACAGTCAGTAAAAAGGGGGGAACTTCAGTTTTCTCTTTGTACATGGCTACATTGGCGTTTGCCATCTTCTTTCCTTTGTCCACAGGTTTAGTAGTAGGGCCAGAGTATGTTTTTATCAGGTTGTCCCTCTGCTCTGAAATTTGGGCCAACTCATGAAGAGTAATGTTGGCCTTGATCTTTTTCATGTCCTCCACTATGTTATATCCTTTATTAAGTGGAGGGACAAAAGCATCTGGTCCTCTCAGATTTCCTCCCTTGGGTGGAGATGGATTATTACTTGGAGAGGGGTCTGGAGGAACATTGTGAGAGTTGTCCGAAGGGGTTGATGTAGTATTAGACTCCGGATTCCTGTTTCTCAGGTTTTAGTTATCCCTTCTGTACTGTTGGAAAGCCTGTACCTCATCCATAGGCATTTCAACTACATTCTCAGATTCATCCGAGAAAGTGAAAGAATCCAAGACCATAGCTGCACTGTGGTTGGATGAACTTGGGCCATCAGCAGTTCTTTGATTTTTAGGAGAGATCAAATCCCCAGACAAAGCTTCAAATGCATTACAAAATTCTAGACAATCCAACTCCCCATGCTGAGAAGTAGCATGTATTCTGCACCAGTTAGGCAGGGCTAAATCGCAAATATTCACATCATGAGCTTTACCCTTGTAATATTTATTATGTTCATATGGGGGCCGGTTGAATCTGTTCGGTTGATATGAATACCTGTTTGAGTTGTCCCCAGTAGAAACTTGTCTTTTAAAACTCAAAAAATCATTGGCCAGCTTCTAAACTATTTTTGAGACTTCTTCAACTCTTGCATTGTCGACCTCTTTGCCCGGGTTCGTACATTCTCAACAGGTGCTACAGCCAATGGATTTGCTGATGGTAGAGTCTGACAAACTGGCAACATCATTTGATGGGGTATGAGATTGAACACAAGGGCAGCTTGTGTAACCAGAGGAATTTGCTGAGCATTTAAAGGTTGGGGTCCCAACTGTCTTTCTAGAATCAAAGCTTCTTTATAAGCCTCCGTTAAATTAGTAACAGTGGGATCTCTTTTCAAGAAGACAGAGGTCATGGGATCTAGGGAATTTCTAAAGATCTCTAATGCCAGGTCTGCATTCGGTACATAATACCTAGTAAGTCTACCATAAGCTTTCTGGAATCTAACATTATAAGATCTGATAGATTCACTTAATTCTCTTTTGATACCAAAAAATTGCTGGTATAATATACTAGGATCTATCACTTCACCGAACTGTGACACAAAAACCTTTTCTAAGTCATTCCAGCTGGTGACAGAATCATTAGTAAGGTTTAGAAACCAGTCATAAGCTCCCTCCTGGAGAGTGAACGGGAACAATCTACAAGCAACATCCTCATGCTATACATTTAATAATTTCAAAGCATTCTTGAATGCAACCAGATGTTCTTCTGCAGTTCTTGTCCCATCATGTTTATATCTGGGGAGATATCTTTCCGGATTTCTGGGCAAGTCATGGGCTATACCCGGAATATTCAAAGCAGTGGAACCCAACCAATTTGCCATTACTACTTGGTTGACGATGATATTCTGAGTTGTGGTTGGAGTAACTATCAGCGGTGATAAAACTGTTTCTGACAGAGACTTTGCCCTTCTGAGGCTACTTCTTCTTGGAGTTTCTAATTCAGGTACAAGGAGCTCTCCAGCTCTAGGGTGGGACCTTGTTACCTTGTATGTAGAATCCAGCTTTTCACAAGTACTTACAAACTTACAATCCTTAACAGAGTACTAAACTTGAGGTCTTCTTTTCTGGCAATCTTAAAATATTGTACTAACAATTTACAACACTGACCGGATTTCAGTAGGCCCTCCTTCTAGCACCATCTTTAAATGTTGGTGTTAAGTTCCACTGTTCAGGCAAAAATTCAAACAACAAAATTTTAAAGATAGAGGAGGAAGGAAAATTGGCTACCAGACTTTGGATAAAATACAGCATTTATCAAGTACCACATACAGTTAGATTTCTCAACTCAAGCGCACTAAGAACGTAAGTTCAGCCCTCCTTCTAGCACCATTTTTAAGTGTTGGTCCAAATTTTATACACACCCTGCGAAGAATGAGCATGAAACTTTGATAACACTTATACGGGATAAATCCCACTCACTTTAGGATCTAGCTGGTTATCCAAGGTGCGAGTTACAGAGTTGGGTCGAATGTCTATTCACTCTTTTCTGCTTCTGGAATAGTTTTCAATATGGACTGTCTGTTACCTTACAACGGGCTTTGAACTTGTTCAGTAGTGTTTAGAAGTTGTCACTTGTTGACAATCAGATTTAAAATTAGTTCTTTGATTTAGCTCTTATGGGTCAGCAAATTTAAATAAAAGACAAATTTAAAAGAAAATAAAAATGGATCATTTCACGGTAAAACAAAGAGGGTAGGGTAAGGCAGAAAGAGAAGTTTATCAAACTTAGCTGTAAAACAAAACTACCAATTTTATTTATACTATCGACTTCACAATAGAACAAATCAAAGAAGAAAGTGTCCGGCTTTCTAAGATCACTTTCTACTAAGAGCATAAGGCAGAGATGGAACAGATCTGAAAGAAAATCATAAACAAAAGGGAAGTCCGTTAAAATTGGTATTTCTCACCAGCAGCATAGCTCACACAATGAGGACAAAGCAATTAGAACAAACTTGAACCTTAAATCTGTGATTTTCCCTAGCATACAATAGAACAAATGAAGCCCAAAAGCATATTTAATCTTGATAACACAGATTTACAGCATATATTTAATAAACTTTAAAGAAACGGATAACAAAAGAAGATGAACTTATCACAATCTGCAAAAGATTAGGCTCCTGGCCATGCTATCACAGAAAACAAAAGCACATCAACTCCAAGTCCAGAAATAAAGTATTTAACAAGATTTGCAAGAAATTGCTTCAATAGCCTTTTATTTCTAAGTCTCCGCCTCCCGCGATTACATTGAGAAGAAGTATTTATAGACTCAGGACAGACCCTGATCTTTTCAGAAATATCTTCTTCTCCAATCGTAAATCTTATCATCTTAAACCCCAGTACCCGGGTTTTACAATATAAGCTCTTTTAAAACAAAGTTTGGATAAAACTTAACCATTCTGCAAATCAGTGCAGTCACTTGCCATAAATGGAGAAAACAGAATTCGAATGCCACTTGCATTCACCCGCAACTATGAGTAAATGCCCTCATTAATTCCCTCGGGTAATCTGGATGAGTCACCACTTCTCTGACATTTCATCTCCGCAGAGCCATCCCTGAGTTGAAATTGCCTGCAAGCTATTAATTTTGCCAAAAATTATCATTAAATGCATTCACCGGCAAATTTCGATAACTGTGTGTAGATATTTTCATTTTTCGGCCAATTCTCGACATACTCCATTAAATGGGCAGCTGCTTAGTCACCGTAAAGTATCCTTGTGGCCAGATCTGTAAAATTTGGATGAAATAGCAATTTTCGGCATCTCTTATTTCAATACGGTTGTCTTCGATTAATTTGCACTTAACTTTGTCTTTATGGCCATTTCTCCGCTATCATGTAAGTTCCAGATGGCTTCCTGCATGAAAGACAAACAAGGATTAGCATTTTAAAATTATTAAATCAAAACCTTAAATATTAAAGTGAAACCTTACAGTTCAGTATACGCGGCATGCTTTGTTCTATTGTTTTGACATGTGTCACAAAAATCGTGACACGTGTCCATTTCCAGCTGTTTTCCTTAATTCGACCTTTTTCTGCCCAAGTCACGAAAATGCGACATGTCGCGATTTCATGACATGTCATGAAATCGCGCCCTGTCTTATGCCTTGGGCGTCTTGCCGACTTCCAGCCGCGAAACCGTGACATGTCACGATTTCGCGACATGTCGTGAAATCGTGACTCTCCCCGTCCTTGGTTGCCTTTGCGCTCACCATGTCACGATTTCGCGACATGGTGGCACCCTTTGTTGCTTGCACTTCACTTTCGTTTGTTCCTGCCGTGTCACGATTTCATGACACGGCCTCCCTCGGCAGCCCTTTTGCGTTGGCGTGTCACGATTTCGCGACGTCGCGAAATCACGACGTCGCGATTTTGTGACACCCAAGCCTTATGTTCCTTGCGATTCTTGGCGTGTCGCGATTTTGCGACGTCACGAAATCGTGACACCCAAGGCCTTAAGCCTTAGCTTCTGTTTAACTTTGCCTTTTTTCTTCATTTGGACACTTCTTTCTTTCCATGTGTCACGATTTCGCGACAATTTTATGCCTTAGACTTTTCTTCTCTTCTGCAGCCGTGAAAATGTGACATGTCACGATTTCGTGACATGTCATGAAATCGCGCCTGCTTCTTTGTCTTGGCAACCTTTTGGCTCCTCCTGTCGCGAAACTGCGACATGTCGCGATTTCGCGACATGTCACGATTTCGCGACGCTTTTCATGCCTTGGGCGTTTCTCTGAAAAACATCACGATTTCGCGACGTCACGATTTCGCGACGTCACGATTTCGCGACGTCACGATTTCGCGACGTCACGATTTCGCGACGTCACGATTTCGCGACATGTTCTTGCCTTAACCACTTTCTCCTTCATCTGCAGCGAAACCGCGACATGTCATGATTTCACGACATGTCGCGAAATCGCGCCCTGTTTCATGCCTTAGTCGATTTTTCACTTTGATTTCTCTTTGTTTCTTCTTTGCCTTGGACCCGTCGCGATTGTCGTGAAATCGCGATGGTCCGTACGCCTCGAACCCCCTCGTCGAAAAACATCGTGATTTCGCGACGTTGTGATTTCGCGACGTCGCGATTTCATGACATGTCATGAAATCATGACCTGCTTCCGACTTGCTTCCTTTTTGCCTCCACCTGTCGCGAAAATGTGACATGTCGTGATTTCGTGACATGTCGCGAAATCATGACCTCTTTCATGCCTTAGCTTCTTCTTCACTCCTGCTACCGCAAAAATGTGACATGTCGTGATTTCGCGACATGTCGCGAAATCACGACGTTCCGTACGATCTTGCTTTCTCTCTCCAGACTGGTAGCGATTTCGCGACATTTCCAAAAATGGAAAGTGTCGCGATATCGCGACATTTCCAAAAATGGAAAGTGTCGCGATATCGCGACATTTCCAAAAATGGAAGTGTCGCGATTTCGCTACGTTTTTGCGACTTGGCGGATTTTCCAAAACCCGTCGCGATATCGCGACATTTCCAAAAATGGAAGTGTCGCGATATCGTGACACTTCCAAAAAAGGAAAGTTTTGGTTTCTAATGAATTTATCTGTCTGTTTTCTGCATTTTTTTCATACCGGTGAAAGATTTTCTTTAATCAGCAATGATTCTAACATGTGAAAAATGAATTCTGGAATAAATCAAAACCAGATGCAAATAAAAGCACAACTTAAAAAGGAGGCAAGAAAATTTAGAATTTGAAACCTGGAAAACATCAAGAGGGTCCTTACTGCAAAATGAAAGCTCAAAATTTTCAAAAGGTGGAAATTCATTTTTCAGTGGGGGTGTGTTGCTTCTCAACAATAACCAATGCTCAAAAATTAAAACTATTTCCCTCAACTCTAGATGATTCAATCCTATGCTGGTTCATCAAACATATCACTTATTGGGAAGACATAAAAACGTTGTTGAGCAAGGTGCAGCGACAGTATTTTCATTGTTGTCAACACACTTAGATGGACAGGTTGATGTAGTGGACAGTTGTTCAGAGGTTTTTTAGAGTATGTACAGTGATTTTCAATGCATATGAGGATGTTTTTGATGTTCGAGTGAAGTTGTTACAGGTTGTTCGTGCAAATTTGCAAAAGTTGAAAAAATCGTCAGGAAGTTGTCAAAAAATTGCAAAATTCATCACGAGCACATTTGGACATGATGGATCAGTTTGGAACATGCCAACATGTCAAGAAATATTCCAAAACAACGTTGGAGGTGTCAGCACAGTGTTTGGATTGATCGGTGACGTTTTCGGTATCTTGGCAGATGATTTGGCAAGTGGTTGTATAGGCCCAAAAATGGTAGTTTTGTCAGAAGCACTGCGAGCAAACCGAGAAGAATTTGATAGTGAAATTTTAATTGGAGGTGGTTGTTATCTTCAAGAATATTTTTCTAAATTTTCACCAAAACAGAGAAACGAGGCGAATGTTACAAGCGTTGCAATACTGTCACAAAAATGCTCTTTTTGAAAAAAGTGTGTTAGTAGAAATTTTCATGGAGGTGGTACAGGCGAACTGTAATGATTTATGTAGAAATATTCGTACTAGATGTATTCAGCATTGCAGAGATTCTACGTTTCAAATTTCAGAGAAAACAAAGTTATGAGGTGAGAGTTATGATTGTTGCAAAAATGGTATAGGTTACTTTTATGTCAATTTGTTCCACTTATGCAAAATCCTTTAGTTGGTCGTTTTGACCTTGCAGAGTTGCCAGAGTTTTAGTTTCAGTGTTGTTACACCTTTAAGGCATCAAATAGAGCATCTTTAATTTTTGGTTTGAGGTGTCACATGGCTCCGAAGTAAGAGAACGAGTAAGGTGTCAATTCTTTGCATGTAACGTGTTTGACGAAATGCCTTCTCAAAATAAAATAAAGGAAGTTATATTGTTTTAAGAAGCTTCATTAAAGAAAATATTTTTAAAATTGAAAAGTGAAAGAGAATACAAGTGTGTGATTTTTAAGTGACAAGAGATTTTATTGAAAAGTGGAGACTTTATTTTGTGAAGAGAGAAGTGTGTGTGGAGAAAAATAAAGAGTGAAAATCCGTGATTTTTGGAGAGTGGTGAAAAATGTCACTTTAGTATTTTGGGCATAAATTTCTCATATGATATCCATTTTGGTTGAAATTTTGAGAGGAATTTGCAGACAAAGTTCTGCACAATACCCAGAAAGCGTTTAGCAATTGGCAAAATGAGCTAAGAGAAGAATCAATTTTTTTTGTGAGAAGAGAAGATTCAAATTCTAAGTAATGCAGAGAAAGGGATGTTATACTGGGTGAAATAGAAATTTTTATATTTTGTGCTTATAGATCATAGAGGATTCTGGTTTTAGTGAAGACATTCATATATGTCATTTTATTATCAATATCAAAATCAAGTGGGTGCTTGGTAGAGGGGTTGGTGCTCCTTTCTATTGGTGCAGATAAATCGAGGGTTGGTGCTCCTTTCTATTGGTGCAGATAAATCAGGGGTTGGTGCTCCTTCCAGTGGGTCTTTGGTAAATTGATTATAAAGTTGATGCTTTGGAAAGGCTAAATTTGTATGGGAGTCCAAACAATTATTTTTGGGGATGTAGCCAAATTGGTGAACCTTGGTACATCTTGTGTTGTGTGATGTTCTCTTGTTATACTTGATTTATTTGGTTTTATGTTTTCATTGTTTTGGCTTTGAGTGTTGAAGATTTAAGTTTTAAAGAGCTACACTGATTCACCCCCCTCTTAGTGTCATTATGAGACTAACAAACTCTTCCTAAATCAGTACCAAGACTTTGGTATAGCATGGTATTCTAGAGAAGAAGTCCTAGATATGACTTAGAAGGAAGGTGATTCATTAGAAGAATATTAGGATAGATTTAGCTTTAACCTTCAAAGATCTCCTCATGCAAAACTAGGTGATAGGTCCTTAAGAAGTATTTTTTGAAGGGACTTATGAATATCTTGAAGCACTAAACATGATTTATGGAGGAGACATTTATCAACATCAAATGTCTGATATCCGACTGTTATGCCAAAATTATTCAAGAAATAAGGGTAAATTAACCTCCAAAAATATCAAACAATCAGCCATAGTCACCAAAATAGAGATATAAAATATGCTAGAAGACCTCAAGAGTGAGATGTTATCATTTATTACACTTCAAATGGACACTCTTTTGCTTCAAAGAAAGAAGAAGGAGAATGAGGCAGCATTAGCCTAATGTTATCCTAAATGTAGAGGAAAGCACCCTAGAAACGAATATCTAGAAAACAAAGTTAGAGTATACATTGTGTGTCAAAAGATCATAAAATAAAATTATTCCTGTAATTACCAAAATATAGAGAAGATCCTTAAGTAACGGAAGCATACTTCATGGGAAATAGGAGAAACTATAAATAGTCTCCTATGGGAAACAACATGCCATAAGGAATGCCATCCTATGGGAGAAACAATTATTAGAATCAAGGTCAATTTTAGCCACCCAATATGGGTTGGTGGGGATAATAACCTTGGGCATATACCCCCCAAGGAGCAAATTCTTATAATCCTTACCCATGGATGCCACATCAACAACATGTACCACAATGGAGAAATCATAATGCTTGGAGCCCAACTCCACAACATGCAACACAAGTCCCACTGCAATAGAGTTTGCCAGCTCCCCCTACTTTGAGACCTACTCAAATTTTGGCACAACCCACATCTAATCCAAAAAATAAAACACAACCAGCATACCAAATGGAAAATGAGATGTACCCCTTGTATAATATCAATGTAGATTGTAGTCTTGTACAATTGAGGTTAGTTAAACAAGGAAGTGTAGAAATAACTCCTTTGTTAGAAGAGAAGAAAAAAATAGATTTAGAAAAAGAGGAATCACCTCTTATAGAGGAAGTAGAAGATGAACCAGTAGCTATAAATACCATAGAAGAGGTTCCACCTTTTCCAAAAAGGTTGCAAGAACCCAGAAAGCCAGTATAACTAGAATCTAACATTCTTTCTAGTATGAAAAATTTGACAGTCACAATCCCTTTTTTTTAGGCCATAAGAGACATTCCAATCTATACAAAGGCCATAAGGGAATTGTGTTTGAGAAAACCAGGAAAAAAATTAGCAAAGGCAATCAATTTGGTAGGTCAGCTGATATTATGTTGGGAAACATCTACAACTAGATATATTCAGACCTAGGAAGCCCTATTTTAATTGTAAAAATTGAAGGCTATGTCTTACCCAGCATATTAGTAGATCTGGGGGCTACCATTAATGTCATACCCAAGGATACCATGCAGAAAAGTAGACTAACCAATCTGAATCCAACCAAAATTATCCTTCAGTTGGCTGATAGGTCTACAGTGCTCCCTGAGGGAATGCTGGAAGATATAATAGTCATAGTGGATGCATGGGAATACCCAACATATTTTCTAGTGTTATAATCTAATTCTGGGTTGAGTTTTATCCACTCATCTTAGTTAGACTTTGGCTAGCAACAACTAATGCTTACATAAGTTGTAGGAATGGACAAATGACCATTTTTGATGGTCAGAATGTGAAAATTTTGATTATCCATCCACCTGCACAATTTGTAGACTTGTTGGAGAACTTGATTGTGAAAACCAGAATATTGGTGATTTATCAATGATTCAATCCATCATGGAATTTTATGAGTTGAACGATGATAGTGTTGAGGAAAGAGTTATATCAAACTCTTTCCAAGGGGAATCCTCCTGTCCTCCTCCAGAGCTGCCACTTGTTGGAGGTAAAAATTACCATATCAAACAAATTGAGGTTGCACCTGGGAGGATATTGAATATAGATGATGAGTTGACATTTTATTAGCAGATCAAACTGAAAGAAATATTAGTCAAATATCAACATACTTTTTCTTGGGAGCATTCATACATGAGAGTAATTGCTCCAAAAACCTGTACTCATCACATATATCTAGAAGAACAAATGAAATCGGTAAAACAACCACAATGAAGGATGAATCCAACTATGAAGGAGATTGTTAAAGTTAAATTGAAAAAACTTCTAATAGTTAGGTTTATCTACCCTATCTCTTATAGTGAGTGGATATCACCTTTGGTGGTGGTGCCCAAGAAAAATGAAAAGTGGTGTATTTGTGTTGACTACATATTGCTCAACAAGGCAACAAAGAAAGACCATTTTCCCTTACCTTTCATAGATCAGGTCCTTGATACCTTAGCAACAAAGAAATAATTTTCTTTTCTGGATGGGTTCAGTGGATACAATCAAATTCAAATTGGGGAAGAGTATCAATATAAGACCACGTTCACATGTCCATGGGGAACCTTTTCTTACCGAGTTTTACCCTTTGGTTTGTGCAATGCACCTGCCACATTTCAAAGGGTAATATTGAGCATCTTCTCTGATATGATTGGAGAAACTATGGAGGTATATATGGATGATTTCATCGTTTATGGTGAGACTTTTGATGAAGCCACAACAAATTTAGAAAGAACACTTCAGCGATATGAGGAAACTAATATGTCCCTAAGTAATGAAAAATATTTTATGTTAATGCAAGAGGGAATAGTATTGGGACATCATATTTCTGTAGATGGGATAAAAGTAGATAAAAATAAGATAGAGGTAATAAATCTACCCACTCTTAAAACTCACAAAGATATCCAAATTTTCCTTGGTGTTAAGGTGTGATTTTGTCAGGTTACAAAACCACTCAACAACTTAGAATTTAAAATTTTCTCTTACAAAGAACGTAATGCTTCTCTAAGGTTCTCACTTAATATTTTATGTGTCATACATAGATGTTTATATAAGTGCCTGAATAAACTCTTGGGTTTACAAATTTCTATTTACAAGGGGCCTAGGAATTAAGCAATTGATCTCAAATTCATCATGCGAAAAATAACTGACTTCATCCTTTGAAAATTGATATTTTGAGCAATACAAATTGGTTTGAAAACATGAGCTTTAATGCTTTCAATTTATACCAAATAATTTTAGCACATTCTAAAGCATTTATCCCTTTAGCATTAATCTCATTAATAAAACTTCTCAAAGCAAATTACCAGTAAAATGATAAAACAAAACCCCTATTGTAAAATTTGAATATCTTAAATTAGGGCCTTGTAAATATTTGAAACTTAAATGATGCTTTGCTTCTTTTCACAAGATAAAGGACACTTAATGTATTCGAACTCTAATTATAAAGCTTACACCTTATAACATAGATTTTAGAGTAAAAAATAATCTTTAGATCAAATATGTATTTGTTTCAAATATTTATTTAAATTAAATATTTGAATACACAAATAGAATAAATAATGTAGAAAAACTTTGATTATAAAGTTTTTCTGAACTTTATAATACATAAATTAGAATTCTCTTTCTTTTTTTTTTTTTTTGAAATTTATTGATTGAATACTTATTGATTTAAATATTCAACCCCAATAAATTTGGAAAGCCTCTGTTACTCTTCCAGATTTTCCATCTCAAATAAAAACAGGGCTTTATAACATAATGAACCTTAAAAAATTTAGCAAATTTAAACTTAACGTTCACTATGATTTTTAATTTACTTAAAATATTTATAAGATTAAATATTTGAGTAAATTATTTTTAATTTTGACCTAGCTATGAAATTTTTGCTCGTTCAGAAAACAACTAAGCTTTATAAAAAAAATATTTCAAATAAATTTAAAATAGATTCACGTAAAGTAAAGTATTCAGATGGAACCCTCGGACAACATTTGCTACAGCACAGAAAAGAAATAAACTTTAAAGACTAGACTTGTGCAGATCAGATTTCACACAATCTTACACAAATCTGATGCCAACTTCTATGGAATTCAAAATTAAAATTTATATCAATCAACTTATACACTAAAAAAACCACCGTTGTGCTTCCTTTTAACAAAAATTGGATTTGATATAACATAACATATCGTACAATAAATTCAAAACAAAATTGTATTCCTCTCGCAATTGTAGTCGTCTACAACTTTTATTTCCTTTGATGCTTTCCAATCCTTCGTAGTGTCTTCAACCTATCATTATCCGACCTTCTTCTCAACTTTCCATCACATATTTATAATTTTAACAAAATTCATTGCTTCAGTTTTCATTCCGTTTACATAGTTCCAAGCGGTTCAATATCATAACTTCACTTTATTTCTCCTCATTGTATTTGCTTTATTAAAGTAATGTATTGCATCATATTTTGTAATGTTCCTTACATTACTTTAAAACAAAATATTTTCATCTTTTATAATAAGCTTTCATCTTCTATAACATGTTATTATATAATGTTTTACAACATGTTTATTGACCATCAAAATAGCAGCGCTCTATATCCTCGAATTTTAACCAATGCCAACATTATTTTATGACATTGTCCTCACTTTCATGATGTTGTCTTCACACAGAACATCTGTATTGTATTATCCCAATGAGCCCCATTATGCAAGACAATACTACCATATGAGGAACTATTGATGCTCGTCCCAAATACATAAGCTCATGTGCTTTTTCTGGTAATCCATTGAAAATATTGGCTACCATTTACTGACATTTTAACGCAGGTTTTGTTGTGACAATGTAACAGTGGCATATTCCATGATTGGTATTTCGTTCACGTTAATACCTATCTATCTATCTTGAGTAAGTTTCATTCTATTTTATGTTAGTGACCACTCATATAACATGCATATCAGGATAACATTTTCACCATGTGATTTATTTTCAATAAATGCATTGAAAACCTCCACTGCATCATTCAACAAGCTCTTTTAAACTACCAACCCAATCTGTCGTTGCCTGTGTGAGAACAGCTACATGACAACGCATCACCATCATAATCCTAATCGCTTATCCCATGAATGTAATATCTCATTCATTGACTCCGTTCACAATCAAGTGTTCATATTATGAAACCTGCATCTGTAGCCACATTGTCGAATCTGTTATATTAATTATTAATCAATATTTAGTGATGTGGTCCAAGATCTTCCATTTAATCTAAGGTAAATTAGACCTCCAAAAACTACCCAAATTTTTTTCATCTCGAAATCAGATAACATCACCATTTATCGATGTTATTTAAAAGAATCACATGAATCACTCACATAAATTCCACTATCACCAACACCAACCAAACAATCATATATTCATTACATGCCAACTGTGATATTTATCTATATACCACCACTACCACTGTACACAAATGCCATGCTGGTATTCAATCATGGCTCTTACATAACCTTCAATTTCATATCATTGTTATTACATGATGTTGCCCATTTGTTTTCTGCTTTAGGCTCTACACTGTCCCATGCAAATACTGTGTATATGATGTTTTATCAATTCATTGACAAAAACCTCCATACACATCAACACTGTTGATAACATTGTAGTGCCTTATCTTCTTCTTCTACCGCTAGCCATATTCATGCCATGAAAAGAGTGTATCCTTATAATTAAAACACAGCCTTTACATTCTCTGGCAAACTGATTATTGTCAACATCATTAAACACTTCTCCTGCAACCATCTCGGTGTGAAATCAATTTTTTTAACTTCCCATCATTGTCGTAGTAACCATAATAGCCTTCCTAAAACCATCATCGCTATTCTCGACCAAATCAGACGCAATCTTGTTGGTAAATACACTTGGTCTTCATCAGTGCAATATAACAAAACCTCCACTCGTATATCCCACATGACTTAAAATTTTGGTGATATGTGTCTTACAGTTTCCAAAACCCCACGAAGGTCTTCGATAAATCGCTCCTTTGTCATTATTTGGGCCGCATGTCTGCTTTAAATTACTTCAAGGCACGTCGAAGCACATCTCCTAAACATTATCTCATTTGCCTATATTGAAAATTTTCTCGCCTGCTTTCAAAACCTACAACAAAACACTTTTATTAAAATATAATAAAACACACATAAACATAACATAATGAACAAGTAAAAACACTATTATAATAAAATGAAGACATATTAAGAAAACAACAAAATATATTAAATAAACTACAATCTAATGACCAAGTAAAACTAACAATATAACATAAAATAATTACATAAACAACACATAACCTATCTATAATATAAACAAACGAACAAAATGAACACACATGACATGAACACAAAACCAACAAAACATTATATAAATAAGATAAAACTTAACTTTATAACAACAATAACACATTTACATAAAAAAATAACAAATTCAGATAACATAAAATAAAAGAACAATAACAAAACCATTTTAACATCTAAAAGACACTTAGGTATACATAATACCAAAACAAATCTAACATACAACAGTAATACAACTCAAAACAAAAAAAATACCAACATATACATGAAACCAAACACCACCTATTTATACTAACAAACAAAGGCCCTTTTTAACATAACCACAGACATAATAACAAGAACATAACTCAATAACAAAAACCAACTTAACTATAAACTGACCATACAATCCCAAATGAAGAATCCTTGGACTGTGAAATAAAATTTAGCATTTGAATTCTACTATAAGATAAATCACATGAAAATGGATATTTTAATATTCCAATGGTGACACGGTGAATCCTATAAATGCAAGCAATAATTTTGAAAACATTCTCAAATTTCAAGTGGGTCCCCAAATTTTGGGGTCATTGTGAAGGACGTCACAACAATGGTGACTCTACTGGTAAATGTCCCTGGACATTTTGGACTCAAAAACCAAACTATGAAAACAACCAAAACCCAAATATTAGAATCATAAGCATTAGTGATATCCAAAGAATGAGAATAGACCAATTTGACATGAACTACCAGAATCATCAACATCAACTCAGTGTGTGCAAAGTGATTCATTCCTTATATTCTGAAACCGTTCAACATTCCATTGTCAGTTTCACATTTCGGGCTATGAATAATTTCTCTTTGAAGGAAAACCTCCACCTGATTCTCTTTAGATCTTGCTCTACTATGCCAACCGAGCGTCTATAGCTCCAGTAGATATTATCTGAAACTCCCAGATATTAAGTGGATGTTGCATTTCCTTTATTCTAAATATTGCTTCACTGCCATCCGAGCGTCTATAGCTCCGATGAAGGTTATTTAGTTCTTGGTAATAGATTTGACTTTATTTCCAACTCTTTCATTATTTTTTATTTCTCACTTTTATCTCTCATTTCATTTTTTATTTTCTCTTTTTTTTATATCTCTCATTTTTATCTTGTAGAATGGTACTTTGCAACAAATCCACCTGCCACCTGGGTTAGAGATCAGGTAAGGCTGAAAGAGTATATAAAATATTTCACCCTAATTTGCAAAATCGACAACTTCATGCATCCAAAATTTCAAACGATATTCTTTAATGTGTTTGTGATACTCGTGGAGCTTTTGTAATACAATTCCAATGTTTCACATTTCCTTATCTTAGTTCACATTCATGAAGACATAAACTAACATCTCATTTTTCTTTTTCTCCAGGTTTCATAGGTTTTCAAAATAGGTGATCTCATCCTATACGACCCAGGATCAAACACCAAACAAAACCAACAAGTGACCAGTGTCTCAATCACAATTACCTTACTTTTGAAAAACCCACTTCGAAATTATATCAACTTGAATCACAAACCAAAATCATGAAGCTCCAAAAATCTGGCAAAGTCAATTTATCATTATAATCAACGAGACACAACATAAACATGATAAAAATTAACCACAACAAAATATCAACAACATAACATGACGAACCAATATATACAATAATGTATAGATAAGACTGATTCTCTTGCATTTAGGGTTGAAAATAATGCTTAAGATATCGCCCATTCACAGGAAGTGACAAGCTTTCACCACTCAAAGTTTTTAATCTAAAAGCATTCTCACCTAGGATTTTTGAAATTTGATATGGACCTAACCACAGATTATCAAATTTTTTGTGATCCCCTTTTTTTCATGTGCCTTGTCCCACAACAAAACAAGATCAAAAATTCTAAAAGCTTTCACAGTTGCCCATTTTTCAAACCATCGTTTTACAACATCCTGATGTTTGCTAAAATGAAGTAAAGCATCTTCACATTTTTCATCAAGTTTAATAAGGTTTACTAGACGAGCTTCAACTTTGTCATTTGTCTCTAAATAGTCTTTCATAAATTGTAATGTCTGCAATTTAAGGTTTGTAGGAAAAAGAGGATCTTGCCCATATACCAAATGATAAGGCGATGTTCCAATAGATTCTTTAATTCTAATCCTATCTGCCCACAATGCAAACTTCAATTTTGAATGCCATTCACGCGGATTTAGCTCAAGCAATTTTTTAACAACTGACAACAAATTCTTATTAGTAGATTCAGCTAGACCATTACCTTGTGGGTAGTAGTTAGACAAGAATTTCAAGCTTACCTTGTTGTCATAAGCCCATTCTGCCAAATGAAGAGATGAGAAAGCATAACCATTATCACTAACTATGGAGTTAGGCATACCAAACCGTGTGACAATGTTCTCTTCCAAAAATTTGACAACTTTTGCAGTGCAATTCTTTGTAGGTATCGCTTCAGACCATCTTGTGCAATAATCTGTAGCTGTCAAAATATATTTGTGTCCTGCAGAAGAATTCAGACTAATCTCTCCTACAAAGTCTAGTCACCATTGTGCAAATGGCCTTGACTCGATTACTGGTTGCAACGACATTGAAGCGTGTTTCTCTCGATTAGTTGCAACCTGACAAACATGACAATGTCGAACATGAGCATGTGCATTCTTAAAAATGTGAGGCCAATAATAGCTTGCTCTTAAAATTTGATATGCAGTAGAGTTAGCAGACCCATGCCCAGTTCCAAACTTTTCGTGAAACTCATTTAAAACTTGTGATGCCTCATTTTGATTAAGGCATCGAAGATAAATACCTTCATGATTTTTCCTATAGAGGATCCCTATTTTAATCATGAAATTTGCACATTTTAATCTTAAAGCTCTTCTTTGTGTAGCATTCAGGTTAGAAGGGCTTTTACCATTGAGAAGAAAATACACAATGTCTTTATACCATTCATCGTTCGTGATCTCCTCTATTGTGTATTGCTGACAACTGATCTGTGGATCAATTTGAGCAAGAGCTTTGGAAAATCCTTGACCACAAACAATATTCATGGGTTGAATCTCCAGATCAAACTCTTGCAATGTAGAGATCCACTTTCCTCACATTTCTCTCATTTCATTATGCAAATACATAGTTTTGACTGCAGGATCAGGTACAATTGCAAACACTTGACTATGTAATAGATAATGTCTAAATTTCTTGACCATTTTGAATAAAGCATACATTTGTTTGTCAAGAATATAAAATATCACTTTTGCATTTTTAAAAGGTGTACTTACAAATGCAATTGGATTTTCAACATTACCTTCGCTTCTTTGGGTGAACACACTAGCGAACGAGTGTTTTGAAGCAAATAAATAAATGTAAAAAGGCTTTGTGTAATTTGGGCTTACCAAAATAGGCACCTTTGAAATAATATATTTTACATTTTGGAAGGCAATTTTAGCTTCGTTACTCCAAGACATGTTAGCATATTTCTTCATCATATTATTCAATGGGTTAACAATTTCAGCAAAACCAGAAATAAATTTATGCACAAAGTTAATCTTCCCAAAGAAAGATCTTAGTTATTTTTTGCTTCTTGGTAGCTGAATATTTTGTATGGCACTTATTTGTTTAGAATATATGGAGATACCATCTTTAGAAATCACATGACCTAATAGTTTACCTTCAGTTAGGCCAAAAATGCATTTCTTAGGATTCAAGGAAATTCCATGCTCTCTACATTTTTGTAAAACTTTCCTCAAATCTCTAACATGGTCATTTCTATTCTTTGAAAACACAGGAATATCATCAACATACACAACAATGCACTTGCCTATCAAATCTCTAAATGCAAAATCCATAGCTCGCTGAAATGTGGCTCCTGCATTTAATAGTCCAAATGGCATTCTCCTGTAGGCGAATGTTCCCCATTTGGTCGTGAATGTTGTTTTCATGCGATCTCTAGGATCAATGAGTATTTGATTGTAGCCAGAGTATCCATCTAGAAATGACATCATTTCGGATCCATTTACCATTTGTAAGATGTTATCTATGGATGGTAATGGATAGTTATCCTTCTATGAGGCTTTGTTCAAATTCCTAAAGTCAATGCATAGCCTAATCTCACCAGTTTTATTTCTAACAGGCACAATGTTAGCAACCCATGTGGAATGCCTAATCGGGAAAATGATTTTGGCATCTAACAACTTTTTAACTTCTTTTTCAATTAAAGGCTCTAAAAGTGGGTTAACTGGTCTCTGCTTTTGCCTAAATGGTTTAGCATCAAGATTTAGGGGAATTGTGTGAGTTATAATATTTTGATTATATGTTTTAAGGTCTTTATAACTCCACGCTATCACATATTTGTAATATTTCAATGCATGCATGATATTTTCCTTTTCCTTAGATGTACTAGATTTACCTATGAGAATGTTTTGTGACTCATCTGAATCACCAATGTTATAAGCATCATAAGCATCTTTAGGTAAGGAAATCTTGTCACATTGTTTCATTTTGTAACCTATATCAAAAAATTTTTCCAAAGAAAGCATACCTTGAGGAATGTTGTTGACCTTAGTCATTTCTTCGCTTTCATTGATATCCTCTTGCAATATTTCATCCTCATCGATAACCTAATTTTCAAAAATACCCGAGTTAGTTACAAAACTGTAAATATGCCTATCACTCTCAAAAACTTGTAAGTTATTAACAATATCAGGAACTCAAGGACAGGGCATCAATTCAATCATAAATCTCTTTAGTTTTCTCTAATCAATCAGATTGAGCGTACCTACGACAACTGCTAATGCATCTACAATACGGTTGCCCTTTCTAGAAATTAATGAAATATTAAAGGCCATAAACTCATCGATTAAGCTTCTGAATCTATTCCTATAATGTATTAATTGTTTATCATTGCAGGAATATTGACCTTTAACTTGTTTAACAACTAGCTGCGAGTCTCCTAAAAATTTCAAATATTTAATCCCTTTACTCAAAGCTAGTTGTAAACCACAAACAAGTGCCTCATATTCTACCAAATTACAAGTGCAAGAAAATTGTAAACGATAAGCAAAAAATGAGGTCTTACCTTTGGGGCTTATGAGTTCTACCCCAACACCACTACCTTGTCTAGATCTTGATCCATCAAATTTTAGTGTCCAGACAATATTCTCTTTTGCAAGTGATTCACAAGATGTATCTTGTATTTCTAGTTCACTTGTACCTACCATCGTGTCTAAAGCGTAGACACCTAGTTCTGTATCATTATACAAAACTTCATTCATTACTTTGTTATAATCCGTTATTAGCTCTTTGAGATGAGTCTCTATTTCAACTCTTATTTGGTTAGAAACTCCCTTCCAAGGTAGCCACATGTGTGAAAAGTCCATCGAGAAGTATCCATTCAAATTTTTGCTCCAATCCCTGCTCAGCAACAATCCATATTTAGCATAAATATCAACTACGTGAATATCAATATATTGCTGAATTCTAGGTTCTGATGAGATCTGAATGAAAATATTTTTTAACATGCCAACCACATTTACTTATGTCTTGTCTAATTGAACAACTATTTTATTTGTCTTTGAAGGCGTAAGTCCTAACCTTTGACAAACAGAATATGGCATGACATTACCTGATGCTCCCGAATTGACCATACAATTGTGCAAATTCTTTCCTGCAATTCGAACTGTTAGAAGAAAAGGAAGAGCTTCTTCTTTTTCTTTCTTAGCCACAAATTTGACTTCAGTAACATTTTTAATTTCTTTTGCTTCTTGAAAACCAAAATTTTCCATCAATAGTTTTCCTTTAGATCTTCAATGATATTATAATTCACACTTTCATCATTTTGAATTTTTGATATGATATTTGAAGTAACTTTTGATTTTTTAGGTACAGATGGAGGAACAAGATTGTTACTAGAACTAACATCAGGTGGAACATCAATATTCTTAGGAGGAGTGGAAGTAGTGTTATAATATTTACTCCTACTTCTTAAGTGATAACCATGACTCCCCTTCTTATATTGCTTCAAAGTATGAACTTCTTCCACAATTTCATTTTCTTGTTCATCCTCATTTTCATCCTCACTTGATCCACTTATGTCAACTACAAAAGCTGAACTCTTACCTTTGCTTGTACTTGCCTCATCCACATCATCATTTGAAACCAACTCCAACTTATCTAAACCCTATTGAATACAATTTGTAACACAACTGAATTCATTGCAATCTAATTCATTATGCTCATTCATACCATGTAACCTACACCAATTATCTAACATGATTTCAGTAAGAATAACAATGGTGGCCTTTGGATTTGAGCTTGTAGAAGCTCCATTATTGTTAGCCATAGGGGTTGGTACACCCCCATTATTTGGTCTTGTGTTGAAATGTTTCGGTCTTTGCATAGTAAATTTTTGATTTGGTTGTGAATTTTGAGTGTTCTGTTTCTACATTTGCACAAAATCATTACTAAGTTTTTGATACATTATTTTCAAATATGCTACTTCATTCGTATCAGTAGCATCATTAGGAGGTTTATTCTGATTTTGATTTGGAATATTTTGGTTCGGTAGAACATTTTGAACACTCGAATTCATCCAACTTGGAGTATTTTTATTAGGCATGACATTCGAAATGTTTTGATGAGGTACAACATTTGCAACATTTTGGTGAGGCATAACATTTGGCAAATTCTGATTAGGTAAAACATTTTTATTAGACCATGAATTTGCATACATTGGATTACCTTGGTTTTGTAAGTTTTGCATAAGCATAGGATTACCTTGTTGCACTTGCAAATTTTGTGTGTTTTGGGTAAACATAGGATTATTCTGTTGTGTTTGTAAATTTTGAAAAGGATTCATATTTTGTGTTGAGGCAACATTTCCAAAAGCATTAAACTGAGATGCATCATTATTTCTTGTTTTGTGCGCAGCATAATGGCTTTCTAAAAACATTGGGTTGTTTTGTGGTACATATGCCATTGGGTTTGGAACTTGAGGAATCACGTTTAACATTGGAGTTTGATTTATCAAAGCATGATTAATCATAGGGATTTGATTCTGCATACCTGGATATCCAATAGAAGGTAATTGACCAAGTCCACAACTTGATGGCATCATTTGTTGCTCCACCGTGAGCGCTTCCATGTAAGCTCCTGTAAGTGTTGTTATCTACCCCATTCTCCTGACGAACATTGTCGTTAATGGATCCAAAGCTCCAAAGTAGATTTGGATTGTGGTTGGTTCTGCAACATTATAAGGAGCAGTTAGTCTTGAGTACATCTTATGGAACCTAGTATTGAACATACGCAAAGGCTCATTAGGTTCTCTACGAGTAGAAGCAAATTGCAAATAAACACTAGCTGGATCAATTGCAAACTTGAATTGAGTAATGAAAGCATTTTTTAGCATATCCCATGAAGTAATAGATCCAGAAGGTAAGCAAACATACCAGTCATAAGTTATCTCATCCAGAGTTAGAGGAAACAACCTACATGCAACGTCCTCATGTTCAATTTGTAATCTGGACATGGCATCTGTGTATGCTTGTATATGCTCTTCTACCAAATGAGTACCATCATGCTTATATTTTGGTAAATATTTCTCCACATTCTTTGGCATATCATGTGTACCACCAACTATGTTTAGTGGACTTCGCTGATTTCCCATCCATGCCAGATTTGGTGCACCAGGTGCAACCATATTGACAAGTGGGGGATTAACAGATAAATTTGGATTTACGTTAGAAGTATTGGGAAGGATCACAGTTTGAGTCTTACTTCGTCTATGTTTCTTTGTTGGTGACAAGCTTTGAAAAATTGTAGAACCAGTAGACTTTGACCTAGTGATGATTTCTTTAGACTCCAGTTTAATGAAATCTAACTAATACTTCAAAAAATACAATACTTGAAATATGATTTTTAATGAGATGATGCAATCATGATATTCAAGTATGTAATTTTAAACAAGGAACTTCAAGAATGAATGTATGAATGATTGAAAAATTGCATGAAAACTAAAATCAAGTTACCAGTTTTTCATCTTCGGGCCCTCCTTCTAGCGCCAATTTGTTGAGGTGTGATTTTGTCCGGTCACAAAAACCACTCGACAACTTAGAATTTAAAATTCTCTCTTGCAAAGAATGTAATGTTTCTCCAAGGTTCTCACTTAATGTTTTATGTGTCATGCATAGATGTTTATATAAGTGCCTGAATAAACTCTTGGGTTTGCAAGTTTCTATTTACAAGGGGCCTGGGAATTAAGTAATTGATTTCAAGTTCATCATGCAAAAAATAACTGACTTCATCCTTTGAAATTTGATATTTTGAGCAATACAAATTTGTTTGAAAACATGAGCTTTAATGATTTTAATTTATATCAAATAATTTTAGCACATTCTAAAGCATTTATCCCTTTAGCATTAATCTCGTGAATAAAACTTTTCAAAGCAAATTACCAATAAAATGATAAAACAAAACCCCTATTATAAAATGTGAATATCTTAAATTAGGGCCTTGTAAATATTTGAAACTCAAATGATACTTTGCATATTTTCACAAGATAAAGAACACTTAATGTATTCAAACTCTAATTATAAAGCCTACACCTTATAATATAGAAATTAGAGTTCAAAATAATTTTTAGATCAAATATTTATTTAAATTAAATATTTGAATACACAAATAGAATAAATAATGTACAAAAATTCTGATTATAAAGTTTTTTCTGAACTTTATAATATATAAATTAGTCTCTCTTTTTTTGTTTTGAAATTTATTGATTGAATACTTATTGATTTAAATATTCAACCCCAATAAATTTGGCAAGCCTCTATTGCTCCAACTTTTCCATCTCAAATAAAAATAGGGCTTTATAACATAATGAACCTTAAAAATTTTAGCAAATTTAAACTTAACATTCACTATGATTTTGAATAATAATTAGGGCAACCAAATATGGAAGTGTGTTGAATCCATGGTCTCAAATAAAATGCTTATCTTTCAAGACTTTGAGCTAGGGAAAAACTAGGGCATCAGTTGGGTAGCCAAAGAGATTTATGGTTACTGTGGATTTGAAGACAAGATTGCTGCCCCATGAGGGTCCAATGGGGGAACCTCTGGATCCTCTTCTAGAGAGACATAGTTCTTTTGCAAATTTGTTAAAGGATAAATCTCCATCAAATACTGAAGAAGCACAAAAAATTGCATTAAAAATGCTCTTTACGGCTGCTGGAAATATATCAACATCTCAACGAGTTAATGGATGCTTGCCACAGTTAGAATCAAGGCCAAAGATTTTCATTGAGCAAAGGATGGTTGAGGAAACAGTTTTATATAGATCCAATCATGATTTGATCTGAAATTCATGGGTATTCACCCTACCCTGAATTTTTTGCATTCTTGGGTCCGACAAAACTGGGAGCCTCTTGGTGAGTATTATTTATGGTTTATTAGCAATGGATATTTTATTGTTAGTTTTTCTTCACTTGCCGATAGAAATAGGGCTTTCGAATTAGAAAAGAGGAATCATGGTCTAGAAGGATTATTTGTTCAACCTTGGAGAGTGGGATTTGATCCTCGAATTGAACCCACTGTTGTCCTAGTTTGGATCCATTTGTATGCACTTCCAATGGATTTTTGGAGTGAGCAGGTATTGGAAATTATCGGTAATTCCCTTGGAAGACATTTGGGTGTTTCCAAAGACACAATAGAAGGAAACATAACTGTTTATGCAATATTATGTGTGGAAATGGATCTTAGCCAGCCTCTATCGACAGAGGTGGAACTTGGACTTGCAGGACTATCTTGGATTCAACAACTGGATTATGAGGCATTGCCCTTCAGATGCAGAGTTTGCCACAAATATGGGCATTTGGCCCGATCTTGCCCAAATAATATGAACATAAAAATGAAGGCTCCTCTAGGAATGTCAAATATTCCTAAGGAGGGTAATTCAACAATCAACAAATAACCAACGAATATTTCTTAGGGTAAAGAATCATAGGGAGATGGTTTTGAACAGCCCAAAATAAGGAGAATGCAAAAAAAAAATATGGTAAAGAGCAAACCCAACTCAAGCCCTCCAATAGGTATGAGATATTTAAGACACTAATGGACCAAGAAGAAAAATTCATGGAAGGAGTTGATGGGAATAATGAAAATAATAACATCCATCTTCAGGCTCCTTTTTCATCTCCCCCCATCATAGAGCAGGTGATTGAGTACAGTGAGTTACCGCAATCAGAGAGTGCAGGGGCATTGATAGTGCATAACCAATAGTAGCCAATAATTAAGGATGTCAGTATGGGCATAGTAGAAAAGAACGAAGAAAGGCCAACTTTAGGGATAACTCAGGAGGAAAAGAGATCAAAAAATAGCAACTCTCAAGGAGTGGGTAGAAAATCAAATAAAGAATTGATAGCAGTTCAAGGAGACAAACTGATCACTAGAGGATCGGTGAGGCCAATAGATTTTTACTGCTCTCAAGGTAACCAATGATTATAAAATCATGGAATTTTAGGGTTTTAAACAGTAGAACCCATCAATCTGTTGTTCGAAGACTCTTAGAAAAATGTAAAACAGATTTTTTGCTTATCCAGGAGACAAAAATATCGTTAGATCTTGTGTAAAACAATTAATAAAATTTGGAGGGGTGTTGGTCATATGGAAGTGGCTGCCCAAGGTGCCTCAGGGGGGATAGTTACTCTTTGGAACTCTCTTGAATGGATTGCAATAGAACATATAGCTTGGAGGGGTGTTCTCACATCACATTTTAGAAATAATATCATAGCTAAACATGTTTTAATCACAAATTTTTATGGGGCTCAAAACCTAGATGGTCAGATGCATCAATGGAAAGTTGTGCATAACATGAGAGTCTCAAGGGAAGATTTAGACTGGATTATTGTTGGGGATTTTAATACTAAATTATCCTCTAGATATCAGGAAGGGGGAACCCCAATTTTGGACCCAGGGGATCGACTTATGATTGCCCAAGTCCAAGCATTACACTTGGTGGATATTAAATGCCCTGGAACCAACTATACTTGGACTTATAAGAGGAGGGAACCACATAGCAGGAAGGTGAAGTTAGACTATTTTTTGGTTTCAGAGGAGGCATTTGTAAAATGGAATATAAAATTTTAGATTTTGGAGGGTCCAGTTTCAGATCACTTTCCCATTTTGTTGGAAGGAGGGATCAAGACAGTGCAACATCACAAACCATTTAAATTTGAAAAATTTTGGTTATAAAAAGAGGAACTTCGAAATAAAATTCCACAGTGGTGGGAAGAAGGTCACCCAGCATATGGGACAACAATGTTTATATTCCACAAACAACTTCATTATGTCAAAGATCAACTGAAACAATGGAGGTGAGCTAACAAGACAGACTTCTAGGTCCAAAGAGCTCCATTGGTGGCCAAATGGTATGAGGTTCAAAAACACTTTAGGGAAGGAACAATTACAGAGCAACTCAAAGAAGAGGATGATGCATTGTGTAAAGCGGTTGAGGACATTGACAACCAAGAGGAGACCTACTGGAAACAGAGAGCAAGAACCACTTGGTTATTAGAAGGTGATAAAAATACCAAATTTTTCCATCGGACTGCTTGTGCTAGGAGACATATGAACAACATGGAAGCTCTTCAAGATGAGAACGGACACTCCTTTGATACAATTCCAGGTATGCATTTCCATTCAATGGATTATTTTTCTAAACTATTTAAGGAAAGTATGGTGCAAGATGAAGAGGCTCAAAAAGAAGTTATTGTTGTCATACCCTCTATTATCTCTGAAGAAGAAAATCGGACCCTACTTAAACCCCTGTATAGGGAGGAACTGAAGAATATAGTCTTTGGAATGAGCACCAGAAAAACACCAGGTCCAGATGGCTTTCCAATTGACTTTTTTCAGGCCTTTTGGGATAAATTGGAGGAGGATATAATGGTTGTTGTAGAGGAGTCCAAAGGTAGTAAAAGAATGCTTAAAGCATTAAATCATACTTTCATTACCTTAATTCCAAAATGGGAGGAGGGGGTACATATTTTAGATTATAGACCTATTGCCTTATGGAATGTCATATATAAAATAATCACAAAGGTAATGGTTGAGCGGCTAAAACCTCTTCTACATAACATTATCTTCACAGAGCAAGGGGGTTTTGTAGAGGGTAGGCAGATCTTGGATGGTGTGGTTCTAGCTCAGGAGGCAATCCATTCAATGCAAACATCTGGTAATAGAGGAATTTTCATAAAATTAGATATGTCAAAGGCTTATGATAGGGTGGAGTGGAGTTTCTTGTTAAATATGATGGCAGCCTTTGGTTTCCCTCAGGATTGGATAGAATGGGCCATGAGTTGTGTTTCTACTCCGACATACTCAGTGTTAATCAAGGATCTTCCCTCGCAACCGTTTAGAGATACTTGAGGCCTTCGTCAAGGAGATCCTTGCTCTCCCTATATTTTTCTCATATTGGCTGAAGGATTGGATAGACTCATCTTGAGGAGAAGACAACAAGGTTTGCTAATAGGTATCAAGGTGGGTGAGGAATTTTTGACTCACCTACAGTTTGTGGATGACACGAGATTGGTGGGAGTGGCCAGCTTTAGGGAAGCAAGAATGATTAGAGATACACTTAATGTCTACCTTAGGGCTACAAACCAAGTCATCAATGATAAAAAATCCAAAGTGGTCTTTTTCAATCTTGATCAAAGGCTTCGGGATAGAATTTTAGAGATCTTGGGATTCACAAGGACTTATCTCCTAGTGGTATACTTGGGGGTCCCTTTGCATTTTAAAAAACTAAAAATAGATATCTAGAGGAATCTTTTGGATTGTATCAAGGACAAAATTAATCATTGGTCTCACAAATGGTTAAGCTATGGGGGTAGATTAACTTTTTTACGATCGATAATTCAAGCCATGCCAATTTATAAATTTTCTATCCTTACTGCCCCACATACCATATGGAAAGAGTTTGACAAGATGGCTAGAAAAATTTTATGGGAAGGAGTAAAAGGAGAGAGGAAATGGGCCTTCGTATGTTGGGATAAATTAAGCCAGCCCATGAGGGCTCTGGTCCCTCCCCTGCTCCCCCTCCCATGGCTCCTGGTTCCTGCCCAGTCCTTGGCTCAACCCAGGTCATCCCTCCCGGGGAGTGGTTGTTTGCAGATGATCTCCTGGAGGGAGATCCTTCTCCACTATCTGCGCCCCTCCTGGCCGGCTAGGGTTTCTTTGGTTGTTTTTTCGGACTGGTGCTTCCCAGGGATCCCTGTTTGGTTGGGGATCCCTTCCCTTTTTCCCTCAGGCTTCCCCCTGGGGTTTTTTGTAGGTTATTCACGTGGATCTGGTCCCCTGTGTTTCTCGGTGCGATGGAGGTGATGGTTTAGGGTTTGGACAACTTCCCACTATTTTGGTTCCTAAGGATCCCATCCCTGTGACTGGTTCCTCTTCCCGCTCGAGATTCCTAGTCCCTAGATCCCTGGTCCCTTAACCTGCTGTTTCTTTTTGTTTTGCCGGGACGGGATCCTCTTCTTTTTTCTCGGGGCGGGTTCATCGTGGTGCAGCTCTCTGGTCGCTTCCCGATGGGCTGGATTCTCTCTGTGCTGGCTGTCGACTTCCTGCAGGATGGCTCTCGCTGAACGATATGTTTTCCCGATGGGCGGGATGGTTTCTCCATAGGGCGGGATCCGCCAAATCCGTCGGTTTTCCCGCGAGGCGGGATCCTTTCTTTTCTGCTGGTTTCCCGGATGGCGGGATTTCCCTGCTGCTTCCCGCTAGGCGGGACTGTTTGTGGTGGTTTTTATCGCTTCCCGCGAGGCGGGATTTTATTGTAACGGTTTTTCTTTGCTTCCTGTTGGGCGGGATCTTCTCGATGGTGGTTTTTGGCTACTCCCCGCTGAGCGGGATCTCCAAAACTACTTTCTTTCTTATTTGTTTGTTTCCCAGTGAGAGGGATTGTTTCATGCTTACTGTTACCGCTGGGCGGGATTTGCATTTTGGTGTTCGGTTCATATCGCCGGGCGGGATTTGCTTTTGGTGTTCAGTTTCAAGGGATTGATGCCCTAGGCCCATTGCTTATGTAATCAGGTTTTGGGATCCTTGTTAAAACCCACTGTAAATGCAAACACTACTTACCAAAAAAAAAGTAAGCCATCCCAAGGTAAAATGAGGTTTGGGACTAAGAAGATCAAAGTTAAATAATAAAGCTTTGGCTGGAAAGCTTTACTGGAGGTGGATTTCCCAACCAACTTCTTTATTTAGTAGAATCTTAACTAGTAAATATTTGGGACATGTAAACCCAAATGAGGTGGTCGTTTCCCTTTGGATGGTAATGGATCCTTAGTGTGGCAGGCTCTCAAGTTAGGATCTTAGGTAGTAAAATATAGATTATTTTGGAAAGTGGGGAGAGGGGAGAAGGCACGATTTTGGATAGATTCATGGGATCAATACCCACCTATCATTGTTGAATTTCTTGAATTGCAACCAATAAAAATAGCCATAGAAACCAAGGGATGGGTCCAAATTGAAAGTTATTTCAACACTAGTCAACTAGGGAATTATAAGTTTAAGCAGTTTAAGAAGTTGGATGAGTGGCCAATTTCAATCCCTCCGAATTTGACACCCATCATGACTAAAATCTTGGTAGAAATATTTCTCACAGGTAGATACAAGGAGGATGAATTAGCTTGGGGCTATGGGAGCCTTGGTGTCTACATAGTGAAGGACGAATATGATAAGATCCTTCCAGAGCCTCATCCTCATACATATCAGGTTGAGGATTGGAGAAAGATTTGGCAGTCCAAGGGTTGGCCGAAAGTAAACTTTTTTGCCTGGAATTTCATGCATAATGGAATTCTTACTTTTTATAATCTCATATGTAGGGGAATCATTGGTCCATCTCAATGTGTTTTATGCTACAAGAGCGAGGAAACAACTGATCACTTGATGTTTGAGTGCCCATTCACACACCAGATTTGGGAGAGATGGTTTTTATATTATAAAATTCAAGTTAATGGTGATTTGAATCGGATTAATATTTGGAAAATATGGAAGAGGGGTAGATTTAAATCTAAAGCTCTTTGTATTGGTTGGGAGCTTGGATTAAACTTTATTTTGTGGCAAGTGTGGTTGGAGAGAAATGCTAGAATTTTTAGAGAAACTTTTTCTTCTTTAGATGGAGTTTGGCAAGTCATTTGAAGCAAAGTCACAGAAACCATGGCAATCTATGCTAAAGAGGAAACTTAGGTTGTTATTGGGTAAATGGAGAAGGAATTTGAAGTGCAAGAGGGACAGGACAGAGTTAGTTGGAAGCCACCCCTAGAATGTTGGATTAAAATTAATACCGATGGAGCTGCAAAAGGCAATCCGGGTAGAGTTGGCATTGGAGTGGTTTGCCAGAATCATGTTGGAACAGTGCTCTATTGGGAACTGCAAGGCTTGGGAAGAGCCACAAACAATGAAGCAGGAGCCTTAGCTATCAAATCTGCTTCTATTTGGGCGATAAAACAAGGTCATAGGAGGATAATCCTAGAATCGATTCTCAAATAATGGTTGGAGCTCTAGATTGCATGAGGAACTTTGCTTTGAAAACATGGAGGTTGAGGATTCTTGTCACTCAAATTAAGGAATTATGGAGGGAATTAGATGATGTGATTCCAGTTTATGTGAGTAGAGATCTAAATAAAGTGGCAGACTTCCTGGCTAAGATGGGTACTGAGAAGGAAGTAGGGGTTCAGTGGCACAGTGACATGGCTATTGAGGATGAGATGATTAGGTAGGTTGGTGAGCAAATCCAGTGCTTAGCTAATTTGGATAACCATTCCAAAAATACTATTTAGGAGATTTATGTTTCAATGTAGATCTTCTTTTATAGTTGTAAACAGGTGAACAGTCATTGTACAAATAAGGTTTAAGAGATTTGGCTCCGATGCAAATCTTCTTTTACTGTTATAAACATGTGTTCTCTCTGACTAAGGCTAGGAAAAGTCTCATCCCAACTTGTAAATGATCTTTGTTTTAATACAAGTTTTTTCAAATTATTTTTCAAAAAAACATTCACTATGATTTTTAATTTACTCAAAATATTTATAAGATTAAATATCTGAGTAAATTATTTTCAATCTTGACCTATCTATGAAATTTTTGCTCTTTCAAAAAACAACTAGGCTTTATAAAAAAAATGGTATTTCAAATAAATTTAAAATAGATTCAAGAAAATTAAAGTATTCAGATGGAACCCTCGGACAACATTTGCTACAACACAGAAAAGAAACAAACTTCATAAACCAAACTTGTGCGGATCATATTTCACACAATCTTACATAAATCTGATGCCAACTTCTATGGAATTCAAAATTAAAATTTATAACAATCAACTTATAAACTAAAAACACCATTGTTGTGCTTGCTTTAAATAAAAATTAAATTTGATATAACATAATAGATCTTACAATAAATTCAGAAATTTTATGTATTCCTCCCGCAATTGTAGCCTTCTGCAACTTTTATTTCTTTTGATGCTTTCCAATCCTTTGTAGTCTCTTCAACCTATCATTTTTCAACCTTCTTCTCAACTTTCCATCACATATTTATAATTTTAACAAAATTTGTTGCTTTAGTTTTTATTTTGTTTGCACAGTTCCAAGTGGTTCAATATCATAACAACTTCACTTTATTTCTCCTCGTTGTATTTTCTTTATTAAAGTAATGTATTGCATCATATTTTGTAATGTTCCTTACATTACTTAAAATAAAATATTTTTATATTTTATAATAAGCTTTCATCTTCTATAACATGTTATTATATAATGTTTTACAACATGTTTATTGACCATCGAAATAGCAACACTTTATATCCTCGAATTTTAACCAATGCCAACATTATTTCATGACACTGTTCTCACTTTCATGATGTTGTCTTCACACAGAACATCTATATTGTATTGTCCCAATGAGCCCCATTATACAAGAAAACACTACCATATGAGGAACTATTTATGCTCTTACCAAATACGTAATCTCATGTGCTTTTGCTGGTAATCCATTGAAAATATTGGTTACCATTTGCTGATATTTTAATGTAGGTTTTGTTGTGACAGTGTAACAGTGCAATATTCCATGATTGGCATTTCATTCACGTTAATACCTATCTATCTATCTTGAGTAATTTTCATTCTATTTTATGTTAATGACCACTCATATAACATGCATCATCAGGATAATATTTTCACCATGCGATTTATTTTCAATAAATGCATTAAAAACCTACACTACATCATTCAACAATATCTTTTAAACTACCAACCCAATATGTTGCTGCATGTGCGAGAATAGCTACATGACAATGCATCACCTTCATAATCCTAATCCTTGATCCCATGGATGTAATATATCATTCATTGACTCTCTTCACAATCGAGTGTTCACATTATGAAACCTACATCTGTAGCCACATTGCAAATTTGTTATATTATTATTAATCAATCTTCAGTGACGTTGTCCAAGATCTTTCGTCTAGTCTGAGGTAAATTAGACCCCCAAAAATTACCAGGCTTTATTTCATCTCAAACTCAAATAACATCACTATTTACTGGTGCCATTTAAAAGAATCGCGTGAATCATTCACATAAATTCCACTATCACCAACACCGACCAAACAATCATATATTCATTACATACCTATCGTGATATTTATCTATATACCACCACTGCCACTATACACAAATGCCATACTGGTATTAAATCGTGGCTATTACATAACCTTCAATTCCATATCATTGTTATTACATGATGTTGCCCATCTGTTTTCTACTTCAGGCTCTACACTGTCCCATGCGAATACTGTGTATACTGAGTTTTATCAATTCATCAGTGAAAACCTCCATACACATCAACACTGTTGATAACATTGCAGTACCTTATCTTCTTCTTCTACCGCTAGCCATCGTCATCCCATGAAAATAATGTACCCTTATCATTAAAACACAACCTTTACATTCTCTAGCAAATCTATTATTGTCAACATCATTACAACACTTCTCCTACAACCATATCGACATGAAATTGATTTTTTTTCAACTTCCCATAATTTTCGTAATAACCATAATCGTCTTCCTAAAACCATCATCGCTATTCTTAACCAAATCTAATGCAATCTCATTGATGAATACACTTGGTCTTAATCGGTGCCATATAACAAAGCCTCCACTCGTACATCCCACATGACTTAAAATATCGATGATATGTGCCTTACAGTTTCCAAAATCCCACAAAGGTGTTTAGTAAATTGCTCCTTTCTCGTTATTTGGGCTGTGTCTGCTTTAAATTACTTCGAGGCACGTCAAAGCACATCTCCTAAACATCATTTTGTTTGCCTATATTAAAAATTTGCCCACATACTTTCAAAACCTACAACAAAACACTTTTATTAAAATATAATAAAACACACATAAACATAACATAATGAACAAGTAAAACACTATTATAATAAAATGAAGACATATTAAGAAAACAACAAAATGTATTAAATTAACCACAATCTAATGACCAAGTAAAACTAACAATATAACATAAAATAATTACATAAACAACACATAACCTATCTATAATATATAAAAATTAACACACATGACATGAACACAAAACCAAAAAAACATTATATAAATAAGACAAAACTTAACTTTATAAAAACAATAACACATTTACATAAAACAAATAACAAATTCACAGAACATAAAATAAAATAACAATAACAAAACCATATTAACAACTAAAAGACACGTAGGTATACATAATATTAAAACAAACCTAACATACAATAGTAATACAACTCAAAACAAACAAAATACCAACATAAACATGAAACCAAACACCAACTATTTATACTAACAAACAAAGGTCCTTTTTGACATAACCACAAACATAATAACAATAACATAACTCAATAACAAAAACCAACTTAACTATAAACTGACCATACAATCCCAAATGAAGAATCCTTGGACTGTGAAATAACATTTAGCATTTGAATTCTGCTATGAGATAAATCGTATGAAAATGGATATTTCTTAACACTCAAATGATGACGACAGTCAACAATATGCAAGCAACAATCTGAAATAAGTTTTCAAATTTCAAGTGGGCCCCAAAATTTTGGGGTCGTTGTGAAGGAGTCACAACACTTGGCTCAACTGATTACTATAGAAGGTTTATAGCAGACTTTAGCAAAACTGCTAAACCCCTAAGAACATTGTTATCAAACGATGTAGATTTTGTCTAGAAATATGAATGTGAACAGGCATTTAACACTTTGAAAGAAAACCTGACCACTACTCTAGTACTAAGAGGTCCAAATTGGACCATTCCCTTTCACATATATACGGATACATCCAATAATGTGATAGGGTCAATACTAAGATAGAAGAATGGTGATGAATTCTATGCAATTTATTATGTAAGTAAACATCTTACAGATGTTGAGTTCAATTATACTATCACATAAAAGGAATTTCCTACAGTCATACATGCTCTTAACAAAATTTTCCACTATATTACAGGTTATCATATTTTTGTGCATACTGATCATTCAGCCATCAGGTACCTGACAAACAAACCTGGAGTTAGTGGTAGAATTATCATTTGGTTGTTACTTCAATAATAATTTGGTGTGATAATTGTAGACAAACTAGGTAGGAGCAATGTGGTTGTATATTTTCTTTCCATATTGACACCACCATATCATACAACCATAAAATATCAGTTTCTAGATGAGCATTTATTTGCTCTAAATGAATAGATAGCATGGTACATAGATATAGCTAATTATTTAGCCACTAGTAAATTATCAATTACATTTTTACCATGCAAGAAACAAACATTACTAGATAAAAATGTAGATTTATCATGGATTGAGGGATGCCTGTTTAAAATAGGGCCTGATCAAATCATAAGAAAATATGTTGTTGATAATGAGATTATAAAAAATATTGAAAGCTTGCCATAATGAACCATGTGGTGGCCATTTTGCAATAAAAATAACTACATTCAAAGTATTGCAGGCTAGATACTTCTAACCTTCACTATTTAAAGATACAACCAAACACGTGAGCCAATATGATCAGTGTCAGACGATGGGCGGACCAGATATTAAATATGAAATGCCACTACAACCACATGTGCACATTGAACCATTTGATAAATGGGGGATGTATTTTGTAGGACTCATTAATCTACAGTCAACAGGTAAGAGATATATCTTAGTTTACACTATGTGACCAAGTGGGTTGAAGTGTAGGCATTGCGTGATTCTAAATAGAATATTGTAGTAGATTTTCTATTTTCATCTATCTTTACAAGATATAGGGTTCCAAGGGAGAGATCACTATTGATCAAGGACCTCAATTTACTTCAAATTTGATTCAAGAAATAATGTAGCAGTAAAATCACAACAAAACCACTCCTTACCATCCATAGGAAAATGGGCAAGTAGAGGTCACCAACCATGAATTGGAGAACATTATCACAAAGACGATATAACAACATAGGAAATACTAGGCCATAAGATTACCAGAAGTAGTGTGGGCTTATAGAACCACCTAGAAAACTACCACTAATTTTACACAATTCTAGTTAGTATATGAGAAGAATGATATGATGCCCATAGAGTTTGAAATTAAGACTCTCATAACTGTAGTAGATTTAGATTTTAATTTGTATGAGACACAAAAGGAATGGATTCAAAAGCTTAACCATCTGGATGAATACCGATGTGATGCTCTACATCGAACAGAGGTCATCCAAAAATAAAGGACCAGGTGGCATGATCATCACACTAGGCCAAAGTAGTTCAAAGTGGGAGAATGGACATTATTGTATGACTCTCGATTCCAATAAAGGAAAGAAAAACTTATGCAGCACTAGATAGGTCCATAGGAAGTGATTGAAATCATCAACAATGGAGTTGTGCGAGTCAAAAAAATTGATGGTAGAAACATCACATTAATAGTCAATGGTCACCGACTACGGCCATATCATGTATCTAGGACTTATATGATGAATTCCATAATAGGCATGAGGGAGACCCCATTTGATTCCATTTTTAATATTTTTTAGTAATATGTGGACACATGTTTTTCCACATGACCAAAAAACACTTTATTCTTTTATAAGTATTGCATTTTTCTTTCTTTAGTTGTATTTTTATTTTATAGGAACGATGCCCTGAATGCAATTTGTAGGTATCCTGGGAAACCTAGGCCTACAGGATCCATGAACCTCCACATTTCCAGCTTTCTAGGAGGTTAATTCTAGTAGAAGTACACTCACCCCCATCCGAAAGAGGATAACCATGCTTGTACGGGTATGCAGGTGTTTGTCTTCATAGAAAAAAATACCCAAATTCTAGTTCACATAGCAAATGATGATGTTGTCCTTGAACGATGAACACTGGTATTCTGATCAACCGAAAGTGCTCAACTATGGACACACAAGCAAACATTGATTGTTCAAATGACAAAAAGGTGTTTGACTCCCACATATCATAAAGGTGCCTAACTCCTGTTATTTAAGCGATAAAAAAAGGGTGCCTAATTTCTAGCAAGAATACACCTATATTCTATTTCGTAAGGCACTTGATTTCTGATGACAAGGCACCTATATTTTGTTCGATAAGGCACCTTTTTTCTACTTTGCTAACTAGCTGATATCCAGTGAAAGGGTGCCTAACTTCAGTTCTAATTGGCACCTATATCCTGTATGGAAGTAAGGCATCTAATTTTTAGTAAAAAGGTACTTGAATCTCATTCTAACGGGTACCTATGTTCTGTATATTAAATTAAGGCACCTGATTTCCATCAAAAAGGTGCTTGACTTCCGTTCTAATAAGCACCTAATTTCTAGTATGCAAAATAAACCTTCCGTATCAGGAAGCGATCGAAGCCAAGTTAGCATTTTATCCACGTGATCAAAAGTCAAATTTCTCAAAAATAAAAACACTTTTTTTATTGGAGATTTGTGCATGTTCCAAGACAACTAGCAAAATTACTTCCAAGGAGAGATGTGTGTCATTCCAAGGGAAAATATTAATTTAATATTTTTCTTGTATTGTTTTGTAGTAGGGAACCTCGAATGAAATAAATTGTAGCATCCAAGAATGAATGGTTTAGAAAAAACATTTTCTCACATGGGAAATACGCACGCCATTTTTTTTAGTAATCACAATCATCATGCGACAACCAATACATCTGCACCGTGAGTGTCTACATATCATGCAAGTGCGAAATACTAATTAGATATGTACTTAATTTTATGTTTTATATGTATATAATTTTTATTATAAAAGCATTATTGTCAATAGTGCCATCACATTGTTTGAAAAAATAAATATCCATCTAATTTTCATACCCAACTTTGCACTTGTCCACGTGCCACCAAGTAGTTGGGTAAAAAGTTATAACAATCACCCATTGGAAATCTGGCACACAATTTTATGATTTTCACACCAATCACCGTAATTCTTTCTAATTATGGTGTAAGGGAACTTTATTGCACGGATATGGTTGCATTGAAACGGTATGTTTAAGAACCTATAAAACCAGGGTAAGTTGCAGAGAAAAAATCAGACAAAAACAAAGAGTAATTTGCCATGGGAGGAAAATTTATAAACCATTTGCTCAAAAACAATGAGCCTCAAGATCTCTCAGGGATTAATAAAAATATTTAGAGGTAATTTTAAGCAACTGAATGGATGGATTACTATAGACTGGTTATTTAGAACCAATATGCTAAGGCCACCAAGGAATTCATAGTCTTTGAAGTATGGGGTTGCCCAAATGTGTGGACTAGAAATTCTGGTCACAGAGACCTATATTGTGGTAGTTATCAGTCTCCCTTAGACAGGGAACCATGTATACAAATATGAAAACCATGTGAATAATGAAAAATATTTTTTGAGTGACCAATGATATATCTGACACATTCTTGATTATCTAGGCAGCACCTCCCGAATCTTTGGAATCAATTTTTTGAGCACATAACCAGATTTTTCACATGCACTGGTAGGTACTCATCTCTCAACACAAACCATTTCCATTTTTTAAATCATCTATTATATGGGGACCAAATCAATGTTCCCTATTACCTAGCATGTTCTCTAAGTTATGAGGCTAGGTGGTACCAAGTAGGGACAACTAGTATCCTGGCACACCATGTGTTGATTTCAACCCTAATAAGGCATGCAGAGGCACATAAGGAGGCATCAATTGAAGAAGGCACCACTGTTTTAGAATAACAGGAGACAACAGAGATGCCTGACTCCCATGGTCAATCAGTTGCAAAAGCATCAGGGCTAAAAAATTCGATGCCTACCTCCCATCAAGATAAACCAATAGGGGAGATAGGGAAAACTTCATCCCATGTGTTTTTGGAAGTAGAATAGAGCATGCCAATCCCTTTTCGTGTGTTGAAATACCAAAGGACCAAGATCAGAACAAGGAAAGCATTCTTAGTCATGCCTAGTTCATCCAATGATGAAGATGACATTGGCATAATTGAAGATGAATTTTTTTCCCAGGTGCTGCAGAACATGGCTGGCAGTGAGCCTTCTAGACCAGCAGTCTAAGAAGAAGACCTACAGAAACAGGTGCAAAAATTGAAGTAGCATGTTTTCATTTGGGAAAGCAAATACAAGGTGGAGTATACCCTCTTTGAGGTGTCCAAAAATATAGTTGTAGAGAAACAATTGGAGATGTATAACACCATCCGTAAATTATAGAACATTGTGCAACAATTGAAATCACAAGTTCAATGAATGAAGGTTGGTCAACCAGCCAAGGTTTGTGTTGCAGTTCAAACAAATTGGGTAATGGAGTTGCCTAGAACTTCTCCATATTTAGAGGAAAATATTTCTTCTTCTGGTTAGTTTTTATCTTATGCCAGAATAGAAACTAGCCTAACAGTTGAAGTAGAGGATATTTCTAAAACCTCTACTAAAATAAACTATGAATAACAGGAGGGCCCAATTCCACAAATAGAGCCCCCCTAAAGTAGATATTGAAGATAGTAAGTGAAAAGAGTCAACCAAAATATCTGATGCTACCTAGTCAGATGGTTAGCTACCAGATGATCAACCAAGAATGACACGATCAATTGGGGAAGATGAAGCATCATTGGGTGCCACTCAGTTAATTAATGACATACAAATAGTTGATCTTGCTATCCATACAAAAGCAAGACAAGGGTAAGGCTCTATAAAGGATCACTCTCAAGAGTTAGTTGGTCACAAAGAGAATGCATAGTCAACTGGTCAGCCATTTATTGATCAAACCAAGGATGAACTGTTGGATGACCAAACTGTAGCTGAAACAACTGGAGATACACTAGGGGACTAAGAAAAGTAAGAAGCAAAGTCCTTTGAGGACCAGGAAGAATCACCCCTATAAAAGAAAGAAGATTTTGGTCCTTCAGCACTAATAGCTGAAGAAACAGCACCTAGATCATCAAAGAAGTTGAGACCTAAGAGGAAAGCAGAAAAGGCACCATAGAAGAGATGGAAGACAAAGGCTAGAGCAACAAAATAGCCAAATCAGAAGACCACAACAAAAATTGAAGGTGCAACCAGGCCCAAACTCAAATTAAGAATGGGTTACATCCTTGAAAGCCTTTTCTATCCAAAAGGGGCAATTCCAAGAGCTCCAAAAGAACTTGAAGAAGGCCAAAAAGGAGCAAAAGGCTTATAAGAAAACAACTCAAGAGCTAGGTATCTCTGTTACCCTTGCACAACCAAAACATTTCTTGAGTATATATGGTTCACAAGATGGAAATCCCTCAAGTATGAGGGAATATCTCGACAATATGGGTATATTAGGCAAAAATCCAATGATGCTACCACTGGAGAGAGCATCTAAATATTTACCTCTTGAAGATGTAGAAGATAATGTTGCAAAGAAAAATTATGAAGAGAAGAATGCTATAGAGGATGTGATGCTCGATCTTGAAAAGGTAAAATTTCTAAAATCCCAAGTGCATGATACATCCTATTATCCACAATGGGATAAATCTAATTTTCTAGTGGTAGTCCAGTTACCTCTAAATCATTAATACTGGAAGTAGGTTGAGCCTGCATTCCAAAAGGATGCCACTACATTTAAATTTTTTTACATAGATGAAGCAATAAGTAGAAAGAAGTGGAGTAGGACAAGGCCACACATTAAAGTAGGAACTAGTCGACCCCTACAGCACAATCCATGATAGAAGGCACCCAAAATAAAATTAGGTCCCAATCAACCAAAAAATAGGTAAACAAAAATGTGACAAGGAACGAGATAAAGCCACCACCCAAGAAAGAAAACAAAGAAATAGGGCATACTGGAAGGTTGTTGATAAAATAGGATATTACCAGTAGAAGGTGCCATGAGGGTGTGGCAACATCTAAGCATGGGGGGATGATGAGCAACAAAAATGCTCGTATTTTTGTATGGAATAATAATATATAGTGTGACATTATTTTTATAAGATGTACTTTTTAATGAAATATTTATATATATTTAATAGAAATTTGGGTATATTCTCTTATATGTGTTTTTAATGTGATTTGTGTGTAGATTCAATGATTTTGCTACATTTTTTGCATATTTATGTCAAGGTCCCATGTGGACCTGACACTTCATGTTTTATGGTGAAAATATAAGGACAATGGTGACTACAACAAAGGATACGTACATTGAGTGAAGGCACCTGACTCTCAACTTTAGGATCAAAGGCTCACTCCCGACTTCAGGATCAAAGGTGCCTGACTCCCAACTTCAGGATCAAAGGTGCTTGATTCCTGACTTCAGGACCAAAGGCACTTGACTTCCAGCTTTAGGGTCGATGGTGCCTGACTCCCAACTTCGAAGTCAATAGAACCTAATTTCCAATGATAGGTTGGACAGTGTCTGACTCTCATTGAGCAGAAGTATAACAAGAACCATGTTTTTAGAATAAATAGAATGGCACTTTTCAGAAATATATGCAGATGAAAGACAATAGCATGAACCAAAATAAATTATCCATTTCTCATTAATGGCTAAACAAACATGTAAATAGATAAAAAATACAAATTGATTATATTGATATCGATTTGCGGTATAATTATAGACATATTTCGTCCATAAAAATAACACGCCTAATGTATCTTGCGAAGGATAAAATTAGCGCGTGTCCGTTGTCTATGATTATTTTGCACGTGTTTGTTGTAACCACAAGTCTGAAATAGACTTGCCTGAGCTTGTAATCGGGGATGGTCGTGCACTATATAAATGCATAGACCACCCCTAAAATGGAATCCTAAATTATCTATGTAATTTTTTTGAAGCTGCAATACAATACAATTCATTTGAGTGTTTTATCAGTCTCAAACTAGCATCCGATGAATGAATTGATTTGGGAAAAATCTACTAGAAGCTTGGGCCCACTCTCAATAGTATTCCTCCCACCTTTTTCCTTGATTTATGTTATTTTATTTATTTCTTGTTTTCTATGTTTTTTGCAAATTAGTTTAGTTCTGTAGCTTTTCCCTATTTTTTGTACTTTCTAGTAAGTGTTAATTTTTTGGATAGTTTATTTCAGTCATGTTTTTGATAATATAAAATATACTAATAGTTTGGATAAAGAACAAGAACTCCACTACAACAATGCACCACCCCCAAACCATAGAATCTGGAGTACTCATCTCATTAGGAATTATAGGCATACATTGTGCATGACCTTTCACAAGTTTACAAGCTATCCCGGGTTGACAATTAAATGGAGGCAATAAATTAAACCGTAGGAATTACCCAGTGTTTTACCCAACAAAATTTTTACCACAATATTTTAATCAACACTATGGAAGTGTTACTACAATATTTCAATAAAACATAGGTGCATTAATACAATAATACTTCAACACTTATACATATATCAATACAATTTTTTAATCACATGAACTTATCATTCGATTATCATTATTTAGATAATTTATTTTGTTGTGTTCTCATGGATTAACTTTGTTGAATATATCTAATGAATGTCAAATTTTCCTCTCTTTGTCTCATATGCTAATAAATTCCACATACTTATTAGTTCTTATATTGTTTTAGACAACACTATTGCCTTCTTTTGAAATTAACATGGTTCAGTATATTCTACTTGGTGATTACATAGAAATGTCAGAAAAATTATTTCTTTGAATTTGAATTGTTGAATTAATAGAACTATTACTTGTATTGTCAATGAAGCTTAAATTATAGGCTTTCCTATACTCTCATATTTGATTTGTATCTAAATGGTATTTGAGTGACTTGTATTTTATGCCACATGAGTGAAGTTTTAAGCAAAACATGCTTGCTCAATCTAAGTAGTGTTATCAGCAAAACATGCTTGCTCAATCTAAGTGTATTTGATCAAGATTTAGATTTGACAAAATATTAAGAGATTTTCTTAGGAAATGATGTGAGGATAATTTTATATTTTCTCTATGCAAATGGGATGAGATTTGTAGAGGGGAAAACTTTGTATGACAAGCTTGTGAAATTAAATATTTATGATCTCGACATTAGTGGAAAAATTTGTTAGAGGTTATTCAAATTTCAAAAAATGATTTGGACAAAAATATTACCTCAAGAGTATATAGGTTATTTAGATGGGGTAAAATTTTTAAATAAACAAACATTACCTAGGGATTCAAGAACATGGAATTTCATATTAGATATTTTATAATTAATTAAAAATGTATTAGGTAGTTGATCAATGAGGTGGATTCTACAAATTTTTGATCAGATGATTGGTTGATCTTATTATTTTTTATTCACTATTACGACCATTAGTTCAAGACTCTTTGGCTTTAAAAGGTTGGAAATTCAAGAACCATATTCATGTGATTAAAATGTTTAGATCTTGGATTTATATTAATAAATTGGTTGAGTAAGAGGACCTTTTCCAAGTAAAGAAAGAAATCCAAAATATACTTTAATATTTCTTACATTTATTATGAAAGAATGAATATGTTTAAAATCTATCAAAACATGGTAAATACGTATTTAAGTTGGGATATGAAACTTTTAAGCAATTAGAATTCCCTATTTTCTATGATTTACCTTGGATGAATTTTTGGTAGCTTGAGGCTCTCTAAGGCCTCAACATTCCTTGGTTAGTAGTCTAAAGAAAAATTCTTACACTTGAAAATTTTTGAACAAGAGGATATCATTGTGTTTTTCAATGGGCTTTATATAAGGAACCATAAACATCTAATGATCTACTTCATTTCTATTTGCTTCCACCATTTGAGCAACCATTTTTTAAAAATAAGAATATGTTGGGTTGTTCCATTGATATTGATGAAATGTTGCATTGATTGTTTCAAAGCTAAAGCATTGAGCATTGAGCATTGTAGAGAGGATTGGTCTTATAATCTATGGCTTTAAAAGAATAATAAATTTCTCAAAAATACATACTAGAATCATTTACAAGTCTTGTTTTATATTGTTCTCTCTTACAAAATGTTTACATACATGGTAGTCATTCTAGAAAGTGTCAATTTTAGACAAAAAGTGGTATGCTCTTAGTTATAATAAATTTCATATTTGTATTATTTTGTCTCTGTTACAAAATATTTACATACATGGTAGTCATCCTAGAAAGTGTAAAAAAATTATATTATCTTATTATTAATACAAGAATTAATTATTCATATTAGTAATGATATGAACATGTTTTTTGATTGATGGAATAATAGTGGTAAATTATTAAGTGGAATCCAACCTGCATTCGAGTAGGAGTTACTTTAATTACGTGATATTTTTAGAGCAAGATCGAAAATCCCTGAGAAAAATGAAAAGTGTTGGTTTTATGAAATGGTAACAAGAGAAGAGAAAGAAAAGCACAATTAATCCTAAGTTTGAGAGAAATAACGATAAAAAAAAAAGAAATTCCAAGAAGAAATTCCAAAAGAGGAACAATAACAATGCTCCTCAACCTTAGAGGTAGCTATAGCCATCACCGGTAGAGAGAGCATGTGAACAAAAACAAGAAAGACATCCCAGTCCCAAGTGTGGTTGCTACGATTGTTGGGGTCCACATTATGCAAACCAATGTCCAAATCATCTAGGACAAGTAAGAGAGTGGAAGAACCAAACCACAAAATCTATGTAGCAACTAGAAACCATAATTTAGATGTGAAAGCCACTCCAATGCTCTTGAATGGTAAATTATTTGATAAGAAAGTTAAAATTTTGATAGATAGTGGAGCTACTGATAGTTTCATTTCTAGGAGTATAATCAAGGATATGTTAGAAAGATCGAGATTTTTTGCACAAGGATGTAAAGTCGAGTATGGGTATAGATAGACCTACTTAGTGGATCAATGTTTTCCCACAACCAAGATCACCCTACCCAATGGCTCTACCATTTGGCACATATATAGTGTTGCTACATGCCTTCAATATTATCTTGGGAATGAACTGGTTAAAGGCTCATGGATCCCTAATTAATTTCCAAGATAGGTGGATAGACTATACAGATAAAGATAAGCAGAGATTGAGAATCAATAGTGAACAAGGGTCATTTCAATCTTAGTTGATCTCAATAATACAGCTAAAGAAATCTATTAGAAAATATGGAATGGTCTATGTCATTAAGTTGAACCATAAGACTAGGGATGATAGAAAGGAGGAATTGTTTAGGAATCATCCAATTTTGCATGAGTTTAGGGATGTATTTCTTGAAGACCTCCCAGGACGACCACCTAAGCATGAAATTTTTTTCACCATTGAATTGATGTTGAGAACCAAACCCATTCATAGAAATCCTTATAGGATGAATCCTATTCAGATATAGGAGTTGAAAGTGTGACTTCAAGGTTTGTTGGAAAAAGGGTTGATTAAACCCAGTGTGACACCATGGGGTGCACCTGTACTTTCTATCAAAAATAAAAATGGGTGGCTAAGGTTATGCAGAGACTACAAAATGTTGAATAAAGTGGCCAATAAGAATAGGTACGCATTACCCAAGATTGAATATCTTTTTGATTAGCTTAACGGTGCCACCATATTTTTAAAATTTTATTTAAAATTAGGATACCATCAGTTGAGAATATAAGAATAGGATACTCACAAGACTGCTTTTAAGACCAGGTATGGACATTATGAGTTCATAATATTACCTTTTGGACTTACCAATGCATCAACATCATATATGAATCTGATGAACAATATGTTTAGGAAACATCTGGATCAGTTTGTCTTGATATTTTTGGATGATATCTTGATATATTCTTGAAATAAGGAAGAGCATGATAGGCATTTGAGAATCATGCTCAAGTTGTTAAGAAAGAACCAACTCTATGGAAATTTTTCAAAGTGTGACTTTTATGTTCCATAGGTATAATATCTAGGATATATCATATCTATAGAAGGGATAGTTATATATCCGAAGAAAATAGACATTTTTTTTATTTTCTTGTCACCTACTAATGTGCCTGAAGTGTGGAGCTTCATGGGCATGATAGGGTATTATAGGCATTTTGCAATGGATTATTACAAAATAGCCTATGCCATAACTAACCTCTAGAGAAAAGGAAAGGAATAAAAATAGACAAACAAGTGTGAAGCCACTTTTTATTTGCTTAAGCAAAAGCTTACTACTGCACCTGTTCTTAAAATTCTAGATCCTTAGAAAAAAAATTAGTATGTACTAATGCTTCTTTGGAATTTTTGGTAGGATTTATATCCCAAGATGAATCATTCATAGCATATGAGTCAAGGAAGCTTAATAAGCATGAGGTAGACTATGCTATGCATAATTTAGACTTAGCAGTAGTTGTGCAAGCTCTTAATATTTGGAGGTATTACCTACTAGAGAAACATTTTGAGTTAAGGATCGATCATTAGAGTCTGAGGTATATTTTTACTCAACCTATGCTTAATGCTAGACAAAGAATATGGATTGAGTTCCTACCAAAGTATGAATTTGGTATAGAGTATATCAAAGGTAAGGAAAATAAGGTCATTGATGCCTTAAGTAGAAGGTAAATAGCTTCTCTGATGTGTAGTCATGTAGAATTAATAGACCAAGTCAAGAAAATGCAATCTCAAGATCAGTATTGCAATGAAATTTGGGCTAAAATGAAGAGGAATCCTAGAAAGAACAAGGATTTTGACATAAAATAAAGTCTTTTATATTTTAAGAACAAGGTAGTTGTAATTAAAATCAGTGATTTGAGGATACTGATCATGTAAGAGGTACATAGATTTCTTTACTTCACTCACCCTAGAGGGGCAAATATGAGGAAGAACATGAAAAATACCTTCTACTGGTCAATTATAAAGGAAGACATCACTAATTTTATAGCTTGATGCCTAGAATTTCAAAAAGTGAAAACTAAACATAGACATACAACAGGGTAATTGTACCCACATGATATACTAATATAAAAATGGTAGGTTATTGAAATAAATGATGAAAAATACAAAACACTAAACCAAGACACAAGGATCAACGGGTTGAAGCAATACCACATTAACCAAAGTAGAGAGACTAAAAATAGAAACAAGTTAATGAAAGCTAACATAAAAACTACAATATCACATTATATATCAGAAGTGATCATGAACACAATGGAGAAGCCTTGCTTAAGTAGGTAAGGAAGATCCACCACAACCATAGGATCAACAAAGAGATAAGGATCAATATCCACTGTACAAATAAGGAGGTACAATATGATCCATGGAGAAAATATTTCAACCCTTCAAATGTAATTAATGAGTGTAACTCCCTAGGAATACCAAATATCCCCATAATATTTAAATAAGATAAAAGAAAATATCCACACATAAAGTGGTGGGGAAAAATAAAGTACCTAGGTGAGCATGAGCTAGAGTCTAAACACTTACTCTAACACACCCCTCAAGTGAATCTACGGGTAAAAAATGAGTGGCATATCCACAATATGAGTCCTGAAAACAAGGCCTAATCAATTACTCATTTACAATGTTTATCCAGAAACTCTCAAACCATAATGAGGGAAAACCACATGGGAAAAACCATCCAACTAGAAAGAGATAAGAAGAAAGGAATATGGCCTCATGCACACCCTCAAAGGACTTCCTTCACCCCAAGCATCTCTCATAAAAAATTAAAACAAGAATATGGGAAGGGTTTAGTGAAGATGTTGACAATCTGCTATTGAGTGGGAATGTAGTCCAAGATTATCACTCCATCCTAGATAAGCTACCGAATGAAGTGCATATGAATATCAATGTGCTTGGTCCTCTGATGCTCAACAAGACTATGAGAAATATGTATGGTACTTTTGTTGTCACACCAAAGTGAAGTATTGCACTGATCCTATGACAAGCCAAGCTCTATAAAAAAAAATTTGAATCCAAACAATATTTTGACTAGCCAATATTATTGCCCAATATTCTACCTTTATCAATGAAAGTACAATATATGTCTACTTTTGACACACCCAATCAATAAGTGAAGAACCAAGGTGGAAGACATAACTAGAAGTAGACCATCGAGTATCAACACAACTTGCCCAACCAGAATTTGTATATCTAGCCAACTATAAAGTCTCCCTAGAAAAGTGAAGCTCAAAATGTGAAGTCCCTTGAAGATACCACAAAATTTTCTTGGAAATATGCCAATGATTGTCATGTGGATAATGTGAAAATTGGGAGACCAAACCAACTGCAAATGATATTCCAATATGGGTGTGAGTTAAGTATATAGAATTCTCAACTAACTATCTATAAATGGTGGCATCAACTTTGGGAGTAGAACATGTGGCACTCAAAACAACACCTGACTACAAATAAGTAGGAGATGACTTGCAGTCAGCCATTCCAAATTATTGAAGCAAATCTAATGTGTACTTTTATTGATAAATAGAGATCCCTGAATCTGACTCTGAAATATAAAACCCAAGAAAAAAGAGCAGAAGTCCAAGATATATCATCTCAAAATTCTCAAAAAGAGAGCACTGCACAGCCTGGATGCATGAAGTAGAATTATCTATGATAATAAATTATAAACATATAAGACAATGAAAGTGTGAATTGTAGGATCATAATGGTATCTCAAAAATCTAGAATATAGAAGAAAATAATCCATATTATCATACCAATCCCTTAGGGCCTGTTTGATGCCATAAAGTGATATTTGTAATTAGCACACCAATGAATAATCCTAGACAAATCCTCGAGGTTGCTCCATATAAATATCTTCTTGCAAATATCTATGCAAGAAGGCACTCTTCACATCCATCTGGTAAACTGACCAACTCTGTGATGCATCAATAGAGAGTACAAGATGAACAAAATTCAACTTAGCAACACGGACAAATATCTTAGAGTAATCAACCCCCTCAACCTACAAAAAATCCTTTGCCACAAGTTGAGCCTTGTACCTATGAATGGACCCATCTACTACATATTTGGTGTGATACACTCATTTGCATCTCACCATTTTTATTTCTTTTGGAAGAGGAACCAAATCCCAAGTATGATTCTTCATTAAGAAATAATACTCATCATCTATGACATCATACTACTCTCGAATTCCATGTGCCTCATCAAATCTTTGTGGATCAATAAAAACTACCTGACAAAGAAGACTCGTGTTATAATTAGAAGTATGCCTTGAAGGTGGGAGACCAATGAAAGGTGTTGCCTCCTCAATTGTAGTCCAATACCATCTAGGCATGGGGGTATCATGTGTAGGAACCTCTACAACTATTTCAACAATGTTCTCATCCTCACTCTGATCATCATCAAAACAACCATATTCAAAGTGAAAAGTAGATGAGGATGGAGGAGTAGAAATTTTAGTCTCAGTTAGAGAATAATTCTCATCAAACTAGATATGAGTTCAAAAATAAACTTCATGTGTATCTAGATCCAGTAATCTATAAGTCCTCATATCCTCATAATAGCCAACAAAAATGAGTGGATTGCTCTTTCTATCCAAATTTGTCCTTTTCTTCTTCAAAATATGAGTCCATGCTTGACTCCCAAAAATAAAAAATGAGAAATATCAGGCTTGGTCCCTGTCCAAACCTCGTCTAGATTCATCTACTCAATAACTTGATGAGGTGTGCAATTTTAAATGTAATTCGTACAATTGACTACCTCATCCCAAAACTTGAAAGGTAAATCTCGTGAGTGCATCATACAATTTTCCATTTTCTTGAGTGTTCTATTTTTCCTCTCAACTACACCATTTTGTTGTGGTGTATGTGGAATAGAGTTTTGATGTAGAATACCATGAAGGATCAAAAAATCTGAAAACTCCCTATAGAAATACTCCCTCCATTATATGTGTGAAGCTTCTTCATGCAAATCGAAGATTGATTCTCAACAAATCCTTAATGACATTGAATGTGTCAAAAAATTTACTCTTGAACTTGAGAAAATATATACAAGTTCTCCTTGGTGAGTGCATACTTAGCAATACAGGTGAGTGCATACTTAGCTCCCAAAAAATGAGTAGGAAAAACCATCAAGTAACTATGCACCAACTCCATATGGGAAGAAGCTCTCTTGGACTTACCTTTGGAAAAAGGAAATTTATGTTTTTTGCAAAGTGCACAACCTAGAAAAACTCCATCAATACAGGATACCTTAGGTAATCCAATGACAATATCATGAGTGCTTAAATCCTTCAAATATCTATAATAGAGATGGCCAAATATATCATGTAAAATCTTGCTTTCTGAATTTGCATGAACCACCAAATAAGTACCTCCAAGTGAAGAATAAAAACCCTCAAAGTGATAAAGATGTTATCTATTGTCAGCAATACCTTGTGCAAAAATATACTATGGGTCACTCAAATCTCTAATCTTAGCTCCTTGAGGGGTAAACAACACAATTCTCCCCTCCATAGAATAAAAAAAATTGTACATGGAGAGAAAATTTGTGGGAATTTTTGGAACATAAAGAATATTCTTAATGCATCTACCATCAACCTATATGTCACCTTTTCCTTTAACTAAAATGGAAGAATAATATCTAACCTCAATGCAAGTTGTAGAAGTAGAACACAAGGTGGCAAATGACTCCCTAGATGAAGTCATATGATGAGTCGCTCCAGAATCCAAAATCCAATCCTTAGAAATAGCCTTAGATGATTTCCCAAAAGTATTCAAAACCTTACCCTCATATTTTGAAGGAGTGAAGGATAATTTTTTATTCTTAAAGGTTTCCTCTAAGTCTTGTAACATTTTCCATGACTTTGCGTTGGAATGACCATTGACTCCACAATATGAACAAGTAACATCTAATATATTTTTTATTTTGGGCTGCTTAGGTTTATGATTAGACTCTTTGGAGGATGACTCTTTTTTATGTGACTCTAGAATTTTGATGAAATAAAGGAGAAGGGGAAGGATTAGGTTAGGAATTAGACTTGGAATTTTCCTTACCTTTGGAAGTGGAAGTGGAGGATGTAAAAAATACCTTATGTGAGGATATGTAGTGCTCAAAGTTAAGAAATTCAAATTTTTCCCTCAAAATATTGGCACAAAAATTCTCAAAAGTAGGCATTTTGTGATAAAAACCCATGGAATCCATATTAGCATATAATGCAGAGGTAAACATATGGAATGAATCTCTACATTTTTACAAGCTCATGAAAATACAGTCTTCATCTATTTTAGGTTTTCCACTACCCTTTAAAAGTGTGAACAAGGATTGAAACCTAGTGAGAAAATCACCCATAGATGGGTAATCATCTGGATTGAGAGAACTAAGTTCAACATCAAGATGTAAAACTATCAAAGTGTCCACTTACCCAAATAGCTTCTCAATATTCTCCTAAATTTTAAAGAGTGTCACAATAATTAAGCTAAAACAATAGATTTTCACTCACATGCATCCCAATTAATCCCTTACATTCATCTATTTTGCAATCACGAATAAACTTATGATACTTTTTTTGTAACTTCAAGTAGCTCTTCTTACATTAATCTTAATAGCCCTTTAGATTGAATAAGTTTCATAATGTGTGGCTTCCATATGTGATAATTATGTATGTTAAGTTGCTCAAAATCCTCTAAAACCATTTTCAATCACAAGAAATAAAATACATGATCCATAAAGATGGTGTTCAAATTGACACCAACACCCCACCCAAAATATTTTTATTCAATGCTTCCAAAAATAAGAGCCCCCCAAAAAATAAAATGCCTTTATAATTTAGGCATTACAAAGAGTATATGATCAGATCTAATTTTTACAATCATTGAAATTTTGTAAATCTAAAAAGAAAAAATAAATTGAGTAACAACTTCACAAAACAAATATTTTACAAAGTTGTTTTCAAATACATAGAACTACCAATAAAATATGTGTTTTTTAAATGTATTTTTAGAAAACCTTATTAGTAACTTAAATGCAAATATGAGTTTAAAATTTGAAAATAACTTTGGAGTGAAGAAGATAGGTTTTAGATCTCAGAAAACCATATATGCGACAAGCAGCTTTAGATATTACAAAAAACTAGATATTTCATGGACTATGTGCAAGAAAAATCCGCATATAGAAAAAAAAAGTGTATACGACAGTGTCCACTAGCAGTTGGAATTAATTGATGGTGGTTCTAGATCGATGATAGTTAGGTGAATAGGGTCGTCGATAGTTTTGTAATTATTAAAATAACACACAGAAAAAATCTAAAAAACTTCCAAAAAATATAACCTTTTTTATCAATCCTTGTGGTTAGAGGGATCAACCAATATGTAATAAGGGCTAAAATGATATAGAATCTCTTTGCAAAATAATATAAGATAAAAAAATTAATTTTCACCTTCTAGTGCCTAGAAACATTTAATCTCTAACTGTAGAACTTTCAACATGATCTAGTTGCACGAACCTCAACAATGGATGTTTCCAATAGTCCTCAAAGCTTTGATACCATGAAAGGAATGATGAAAAACTATAAATTATAAAACCAATACACAAGTATCAAGGGGTTGAAGTAACACTATATTAGCCAAAATAGAGATACTAAAAAACAAAAATAAGATAATGGAAGCTAGCACAAAAACTACAATATCATATCATATATCAGAATTGATTGTGAATACAATGGATAAGCCTTGCTTAAATAGGCAAGGAAGATCCACCATAGCTATAGGATCAATAAAGAGACAAGGATCAATATCCACCATACAAATAGGGAGGTGTGATATGATCCATGGAAAAAATATCAATCCTCCAAATGTAATCAATGAGTATAAATTCCTAGGAAAGCCAAATATCCTCAATTTCTAAATAAGATAAAAATAAATATCCACACATAAATTAGGTGGGGAAAAATAAACTAATCTAATATAAAATAATAAATTACCTAGGTGAGCATGAGATAGAGTTTAAACACCTACTCTAATAGTTATATCCATGGACTTTATTATGGGATTGCCTAAGACAAGGTACCAACATGATGCAATCCTTGTGGTAGTTGATAAGTTGACAAAGGTTGTGTACTTTTTATCAGAGAATACAAAGGATGAAGAGTGGCCCAAACTGTTTGGATTAGTGAGGAGTAGTTCTTCATGGAGAAGTAGGTCTCCAACTCATTTATCCAAGTCTTGGTTGAATCACCTGTATATTTTATAGTGAATTCGAAGATTTTCACATTCTTCAAATCCTTAGCCAATTCTTCTTCTATAAGGACCTTGAATTATTGCTCTCCTGTAGTAGTATTTCCTTCATTTCTAACCTTAGGATTTCTATTTTATGAATTATGACTCACTATATTTTCCAACATCTTCTTCTATTGGTTCATTTATTTCCTCTGCTACTCTATTTGCTCCTACAATATAGAGATAATAGTAGTGAGGTTCTCCACCTTTCTATTTGAATTCCTCAAACTTTCTCCTTGAGTTCTAGCCTTGGCACTATCTTTTCTAGTTTGCCTTGGCATTTTGGAAGATCCTCTTCTTCCTCTTCTCAAGTTTGGTGTCATATCCCTTGGCCACACAAAATAAATATCAAGTTAGATTACAATTTTTCTTCAAATTTTACTTCTAACCCCTAGTTAGTTACATCATCCATGTGAACCAACAATAGAGTATTATCATCCACTGATAATACTAATGGTCGCACTTATTCCACATAAGGTATCATATCCAATGGAAGATCTTTTCTTCCAAAATTCACTCATCAAGTCCGACCAATCCTAATTTTTACTCCAAGGAAGCTTTTAGTCCTACAACCTAGAGCTTTTATACCAACTGTAACAACCCACTTTATCCAACCTAAGAGAGTATTTTTTTATAAACACCAAGTACAAATCATATTCAATGTTCACTAAATATACTACTAGATAGATTATAGTTTGTTATAGATAGAGTATATACATCATTTAGATCATGTAAATGTACCTTCCTAGGTACATACTTAGGACATTATATTACTTTAGGGGAAAGTTATCTAGTTGCTTCATGCAATGTAATAAATGCATAAGTGTCAATGTGTAAGCTTTATATGTGCAAGGTGCCCCTTGTACAACTAGGTAGAGTGTTGGCCAAGGAACCTATCTTCCTATATAAAATGGCCTCATTGAAACAAGCATATAACAAACTCGAAGCATATTCATAGGTAGTAGCATAGTCCTATGTAGATCACCATATATTGGTGATGGGTGCAATGTAGTCCAGTAACTTTATTCATGAAGTGTCCATTTCCTCCATAGCTACATTGTATTCATTTCCATCATTTCTATTTATAGTATATTTTAGTCATCTCGCATATTTACTTTCTTTCATATTATTCTGCATCTTGTTATTGATATCTCCCATTGCATATTGCATTAAAATCTAAAAATGGTATTAGAGCCACAGTAGATCTAGTCATGGTAGATCGATAGGAAAACCACCATTATCATTGAGCCTAAGTTTTTTGTCAACCTAATGTGCCTTTGGACCAACCATTGTCAAAAACTCTTAGAAGAGTCTAGGTGGTAGAATTAGGGAGAGCCACAAGTGAGGACTGAAAGAAATCTTAGTTCTAAAAATATTAATATTACATTTGGCTAGAGTATGTCCACAGAGTTGTAGGATAAACTCATGAAGACTAGGACTCAACATTCAATCCACTAGATTGACAAATCAGCTAGTGAAGATCATTCAAGATATTTGGAATTTGTTAACTATTGCCCAAAGTTTATTTTGTTGTAGAAAATTAATTCTAAGATTATTGGGACACCTCCTACAATAGAAAGCTAGGATATTTCAACTTTATTTCCCGAAGGTCGGCATGCCTTCATAGTGTAGATATTAGTTCCTTGTGCAAGAAGAGAATACTGTGAAAGAAGACTCTTGGAGAAGATTTGTGGTGAAGTTAGGAGACTAAATATCTCCATTTCTATATTGAGAACTTCACAGAAGAAGAAAATGCCATAGAAGCCTTGATCCATAATGCAAGGCCACAGAAGTCTTATTTCAAAAGAAAATGCCACAAAAGCCTTGATCCTTAAGAAAATGCCATGGAAGCCTTGATGAAGAAAAGGCCATAGAAGTCTTAATACTTAAGAAAAGGCCATAAAAACCTTAATACTAAATAAAATGTCATAAAAGCCTTGATATTGAAGAATAATACACAAGAGAGTATTTGATTCAGAAGCAGATTCATATTTTAGTACTAATACTTTTTTGTAGGGAAAGGAGATCCAATGAGTTGGGAAACTTCCTACAAGAAAGTTAGGAAGAGTATATTCTTTAGAATCAATCCAGCACCTGAAGCAAAATTGAAGGTAAAGATATCAAGAGAAGATCTCATTGAAGAAACTTCCATTCTTGGAAGAAAGAAGGACTATGACAGTCTCGCTCAAATCCAGAAGCAACAAAATTAGAGATCCAGAAGAAGATCTCACCACCAACACTTCTAGAAGTAGAAGGTTGAAGAAAAGATCTCAAGGAAGACCAGAAGAAGCTACAAGATCAAAGACCTTGGAGAGGTCTCAACGAACATCCAATAAAAGGCTTGGAGAGCCTTACTGAAGAAATCATCAAAGGAGTTTTGAGGAGAACTCATTGGAGAAATTCACTATAGAAGATAGTGAAAGACTTGGGACAATTGTCACCATCCAAAAACAAGCCCAAAATAAGAATAAGAATTTGAAAAGGAGTGTGAAATCTCAAAAGAATATTTGAAAGACCTCAAGAAATTTAAAATCTTGAGAAGAAGATCCTACTTGAAGTCAAAATTTGATAAGAAGACTTGAAAATAGGAGAAGATTTCCAAATTTGAGAGATTTCAAGATTACCTGTCACAACAAAAAGGTATCGATTCAGAGACAAATACTTCTACAAATCTACAACAAAAGGAAAAAATTGCTTCAAGGATCAAATCACCAAAACCTAGGCTCATAAAAGAAAGTTCGAGATCACTTTTTGGTGAAGAATAAAATGAGTAGTGAGATCCTACTCAAAGCAGCAACTTGTTGATCTTAGACACCAAGATCTACATCCTCTACAAGATATGAAAAAGAGCTGCAAAATCTTTCTAAAAGGCAAGCAACTATTGATGCAAGTATATTCATTAATTGGATTACTTATCAAATTTGTTAAAGCACCTTATATTGGATGAGTTGCAAAAGAGGAAAAATTTAATTATAGGCTTCAAAAGTGCAAAAAGGTAAAAGTTATTTTTAAGGTTCATTTGTACATTATTTTTGGAGTTATTTAGATTGCAAAATTACAACTATCTATCAATTACCAAATATCTACTTTGGAAATAAAAAGAATACTAGTTCCTACAACTTTGTTTGTAGTGAAATTGCAAAATAACTCTTGAAGATTTATTTCATATTATTCTTGATTAGTTGCAGTAAATTGATTAAGTGCACTTATAAGTTATTTTGAGAGTTTATTGGAGTGATAAGGTGATATTTTTAGTGCATTAAAAGTGAAATATTAGTGGGTTCATTTGCACTACTATATTACTCTAAAAAATCTTAGTGTTTGTGTTCTTGAGAAGGGCATAAAATCAAATTAGCATCAAGTGTCTAAAGACACCATTAGTGCACCAAAATTTGTAACTTTTAGTGGCCAAAGGAAGCCACTAAAATCAGCTCAATCCTCCAATTTTTGGAGAAGAAAATAGCCACAAAAAATTAGCAAGGATTGCCTCAAATTGAGACTTGGTGAGTCTCAAATTCAAAGCACTATGTGTTATATTTCATATATAAAAGTGGTTATAATTTGGGTTCATAAAACCAAAAAAAAGTAGAGTTGCATATTCAGAAGAACATCTCCAAAATTCTACCATAAAATCAGAAAATCAGAAGTAGCAAAAGGAGTGCAAAAAGGTGCAAAAGGGGTGTTTTTTATATCCCAAAATTATTACATATTGTTGCACCATTCTAAGATGTTTTATGCAGGTGATAAGGTAGAGTTTAAGGTGCCACAAAGGCACATTATACAAGGTTAAAATAGCTAGATACTAGCACACTCCGAGTGTAGCAAAGGTCCCTCTCAAAAGGCTCACATCTTCTCCATTTTGGATAGTTGAACTTGTAAGCCTTCAAGGGACAACACAAGGAGATAACATCATATTTGAGAGTAATATTAAATACAAAAAAATAAAATACATAACATGTTAAAAAAGTAAGAAAAAGAATAAAATTAAAATAAGTGGTACATAGGGGGAGGGCTCTGGTCCCTCCCCTGTTCCCCCTCCCATGGCTCCTGGTTTCTGCCCAGTCCCTGGCTCAACCCAGGTCATCCCTCCCGGGGAGTGGTTGTTTGCAGATGATCTCCTGGGGGAGATCCTTCTCCACTATCTGCGCCCCTCCCGGCTGGCTAGGGTTTCCTTGGTTGTTTTTTCGGACTGGTGCTTCCCAGGGATCCTTGTTTGGTTGGGGATCCCTTCCCTTTTTCCCTCAGGCTTCCCCCTGGGGTTTTTTGTAGGTGATTCGCGTGGATCTGGTCCCCTACGTTTCTCAGTGCGGTGGAGGTGACGGTTTAGGGTTTGGACAGCTTCCCCCTTTTTCTTGTGAATCCTCGACGGGCTCTGTGCTTGGACGGGATTCTTGGTCCCTGCTGCTGGGATCCTCTTTTGTTTTCCCGGGGCGGGTTCCTTGTGGTGCAACTCTCTGGTCACTTCCTGATGGACTGGATCCTCTCTGTGCTGGTTGTCGGCTTCCTACAGAATGGCTCTCGCTGAACTGAATGTTTTCCCGGTGGGCGGGATGGTTTCTCCATAGGGCGGGATCCGCCAAATCCGTCGATTTTCCCGCGAGGCGGGATCCTTTCTTTTCTGCTGGTTTCCCGGATGGCGGGATTTCCCTGTTGCTTCCCGCTAGGCGGGACTGTTTGTGGTGGTTTTGACTGCTTCTCGCGAGGCGGGATTTTATTGTAACGGTTTTTCTTTGCTTCCTACTGGGCGGGATCTTCTCGATGGTGGTTTTTGGCTACTCCTCGCTGGGCGGGATCTCCAAAACTACTTTTTTTCTTATTTGTTTGTTTCCCACCGAGAGGGATTGTTTCATGCTTACTGTTACCGCTGGGCGGGATTTCTGTTTTGGTGTTCAGTTTCAAGGGATTGATGCCCTAGGCCCATTGCTTATGTAATCAGGTTTTGGGATCCTTGTTAAAACCCGCTATAAATACAAACACATAATTATCAAAAAAAAAAAGTAAGAAAAGAAAGCATCAAAACTAACATGGAAAGGAGGAAAAAATCAGCATGTTGAAGGTATAAAGAATAGGTGCAAAATCCAAGGTTTCAAGCTTGGATAAAAATGTCCATCAATAGAAGCACCAAGATCAGCTACAAAAAATCCATTGAAAGCTCCATAAAATCAAGGGACATCACAGCTAGCGTTATCCAGCGTACTCATTGAAGCACCTGTAAAAGAAAGAAGTTTTGCTCTCCAAAAAATGTAGCAAGCAAAAGAATAAGCATACAAAATAGAATAGGAGGTATATCATTCATCTTGGAGTCTTATACCAAAGAGTTGCATGTAAATTTCCTCTTGGCACAAACCTCCTAAGGCACCATATTCATTCATAATGTCCAAGAAATAAAGGATTACTTCAAGCGCTCAGCCAAGGGAAGTTACAAAGAATAAAGAAGATGTTACATTCATATGAGCACCACTTGTCCAAAGTTGGAAGATTCTAGGAGTGCCCATATTGGAGAGGAATTCAAGCACTCACCAAGAATATTGTAACGTCCCATACGCTACATACATGAGTAATAAAAGTGCTTAGTAACTCCCATATACTCCTCAAATGCCTATGAAGTGTAACTACCATGCCACTTGTCATATTTGCAAAGATTTTTGCCCCATTTAAAGGGTTCAATGACCAAGGGAATTTGAAGCGTGCATATCCATTCAAAGCACTTCACATAGGGCTGAATTGTAGCATGGAGTAAAGTGAAAGAGCATTTAAAGCTCTAGTCAAAAGGAACCAAAAAGTCATAGAATTTGGGTGACATTCTTCAAGCTCCAAAACCAAGAGCATCATAAATTGTAGATATCAATTTTGCAAGGTAAGGAATAATCCCCATTATCGTTTAATTTCTTTCTTGGGAGATATAAGGATTATATACTAAGGTTGAAACTTAAATAAATCAAATTTATTGAAAGAAAAAATTAAAAGGTAATTAAGATATCAAATTAATTAAATATTTACAAATTTAAATATTGGAGTAATAAGGGTTACTACTGGAAAAATCAAATTTATAATATTTGCAAATATTATTGTGTTCTAATTTTCTATATTTGGGAGCTATAAGGGTTACAACACCAAATTAGGTTATTGAAAATTAGAAACACTAAAATCAAATCCTAAGGGATTTAAAAGAGGTTATATTCTTGTCTCAAAATTTTACAAAAGGTACAAAATAAATCCAACATTAAAACCTCTTCAAAATTAGAAAAGTGCTTAGTTCAATAGGAGTAATAAGGTGTTACAAAAGTTGATTTTGATATTTACAAAACTTCACAAAAGCAACCCAAAATTGAACTAAATTTTACAAAATCACTATATCATATTCTAAAATCACTAGGAAATCATAAGGCATTCCACAAAGCTTTTTAAGAATAGCATTTACCAAATATTATCAAGTTCTAAATATATTGGGAAGATATAAGCTTTCTACAAAACCTAAAATTCCATTAGTTATAAAATTTCATTATTAGGGAGACATAAGGAAGTCCACAAAATATAAGGATTGATATTAGGGAATTTAAATGGCATCAAATAAATTCTTCCTAGAAGAATCTCAATTACTCAAGGGTCCTAATTATTTCTCCTGGAAGAATAAAGTGAAAGTAATCTTGGTATATAAAAAAATTTGGGATATTGTCAAAGATAAAACACAGAGACCTGCCATAGGTGATACTGAAATCCTAAAGTTTGATAAAAATGATTCAAATGCTCTAATTATAATAACCTTTGCTATCACTAATGAGATACAACCCTATATCAGTTTATCAAAAACATATTTAGATGCATGGAAAAACCTAGAGAAAATATTTGAAGGAAAGAATAAGGTAACTATTCTTCATGTTTAAACTCAACTTCACTCATTGAAGATGAATAATGGAGAAAGCATAGAATTGTTCCTAAGGAAGGTAGTAGATATTAAAGGGAAATTATTGACCTTATAATAAATAGTTAAGGATGAACTTCTTAATCAAGTAACCATGAGATCACTTCTAGACAACTATAAGCATTTGGTAACATCTTTACAAGTCCTAATTAAAGATACTTTTTTTGATGACCTAGTCAATATTCTACAAGAATATGAGGTGAAAAATAAAACTAAAGATAAAAATGACTAACACTGTAATGGCATCTAAAAATAATCCACAAGGAAATATTGCTTCTTCATCAAAAGGATGAAAACCATGGTACAATAGGTATTGTCATATATATAAGAGAAAATGCCATAGTACCAACTATTTCAAGTTCAATCCCAAAAATTAGAATCAAGGAAATCAGATGAACAATGGAAACCAATTTTAGCCATGACAATATCAAAATCCTCGTCAGCAAAAAATTTAGTGTCCAACAAGTTATCCCCAATTGGAGTATCAAAAAGAAAATCAAAAAGGACATATAGATCAGAGGGTAAAAGAAATCGAAGAACTAGAAGAATCTACAGATAATTATGAATTCAAATCTCTTTTAGCAAGAATGGCAGGTTATGAAGACACTAACTACTTGCTTGATAGGTTACAAAAAATAGGGAAGAATAATCTAAATCTCGATATCAATAAGGATATCCACATTGAAGACTAAATTATTCAATACCCAAATAATGTAATACAAGGGGGTGTTAGAGATAGAGTATATTACATCATGTAAATGTACCTTCCTAGGTACATACTTAGGACATTAGATTACTTTAGGGGGAATTTATATAGTTACTTCATGCAATGTAATAAATGCACAAGTGTCAATGTGCAAGTTGTATATGTGCAAGGTGTCCCTTGTATAGCTAGATAGAGTGTTGACCAAGGAACCTCTCTTCCTATATAAAAAGGGCCTCATTGTAACAAGCATATAACAAGCTTGTAGCATATTCATAGGTAGTGGCATATTTTTGTGTAGATCACCATATATTTGTGATGGGTGTAATGTAGTTCAATAGCTTTATTCATGGAGTGTCCATTTCCTCCATAACTACATTGTATTTATTTCCTTCATTTCTATTTATAGCATATTTCAATCATATCATAGATTTACTTTCTTTCATATTATTCTACATCTTGTGATTGCTATATCCCATTTCATATTGGATCAAAATCTAACATAGTTGACAAGGCATTACCTTATTTCAATACCATGATGTTATAAATGTCTCTCAAGTAGATAGGAGAGGTCAATCTCCCATAGTTTTTGGGGTTTACCTTGTATCCCTCTATAGCATGAAGTATGTTCCAAATGGTCATCCCACATTTCTTAAACTCTCCATAAATGTAAGATAACTTGACCACAACATTGGGATTGTTCCTTCTCAATATTTCAAGAAGGGGGACATCATTTTTCTTACCAAACATATGTCAATATATGTTTGTTATTTTGGGTGTAATGCCTTTAAGCTTAGTTGATTGCACCTCCATGGTGGATCTAATAAATATTCAGTGTATAACTACCCCATATCTATGACGGATTTAGTTAAGGCAACTATCACTTCACGTAATAGTATTGCATGGACATTTGAACCTACCCACTCAATATGCCATCACTTAATCCCTTGCACATGGGTTTCTAACCTCTGTGTTTGGAAATAAGATCCTAGCTACACCACTTGGAACCATAACCAAAGATCCCTCGTCTTTGGATCACTGTAGCACCCTAAAATTGGCACAGTAAAACCTTAATAATTACACTTTAGTAAATAATTCAAATTCAAATTTTAACCTCCGCTCCCAAACTGCCACTTAATCCGTTTCCTCGTTTCTCATGCCATTTTTAGAGTTTGTTTTGACCGTTTGACGATATCGTCGTCGATCAGATGATATCGTCTCAGATCAAACAATTTCGTCTGGGCTAGGACGTCCAGACGATCTTGTCCCAAAACTGATTTTTCACAATTAGTCTCTGTTCCAACGGCATCTCTAATTCGGGCAGAAGTGTGTCTGCGTCGTTAGAGACCCTCCCCATTGGAGATCTCCCAAATAGGGATGATCTCCAACCTCCTCACCTCCCTCCTAAGCCTATTTAATCCTAGGCCCCCCCCTTAGCATCCCCTTGGCTGAATTTTCTTATAAATCAACCTTCACACGCATTAGAATAATCTGTATTACCATCTACATTTGTTGCATCCAATTTTCTTGCAGGAACCTTGTCATTTTTTAGTCGGAGCAAGCTTACATCATCACAGATGATCCTATTCAGATCGGAGGCAATCCTGTTGAATCAGAGATGATTTTGACTGCAATCATCATTGGGGGCAATCAATGCCCAGAGTTTGCATTTCTTCATCTCTTTTTCGCTGCATTATTCTGCATTTAGTTAATTCTATAATTATTCTTTATTATTCTGCATCTTGGAGTTCACCCATCTAGATCAAATGCATAATTAAGTTATAATTGTCATTAAATCAGTATAATGCATTCATGTTTCTATTTATAATTCTCATTTTGATATTGTTATTGTCATTTTACACTGTTTCCCTCTGTTATCATAGTTGCATTCTCTGTATTTTGCATCTGTTTTTCTGTTTGTAGGTCTCTGACAAATTCATCAGATCTCAGATGATCCTGACAGATAGGAGACAATCCTGTCGAATTCCAGACGATCCTGACTACTTCAAAAATTAGAACCTTCATCAGACATCCAGATCAGGTATGGGTCTTTAATCCATCTTGTTCTTTCTATTTTTCTGTCCAAATCTGTTTCTGTCTTCATTTAAATCTGCATTTCATATAGAATATCTTAGACGCATTTTGGCCAAACCTAGGACTTGGATGATTAAAGCTAAAACTGAATACATCAAACACATTCCCAACCTAGGCGTGGAAACTGCCACTAAACGTTTCCTGGTGAACCCACCATCCATCTAAAAATCACCATAATACACCTCCCCCGAGAGGCGGGACCTTCGCAAGGCCTCTCAGTCCGAGGTACCACGCCATCCTTTTCCCATCCTCCTTCCGGGCACGGATCCTATAGCCTGAAGGTAGGGATGCGAAAAATTTGGAGCGATACATTTTGGTGAACCCGACATGAATGCATTTAAAACCTTTTGAAAACAAAACAAAAAAAATAAAACAACCAAAACATAGATGCATTTTTAAATCATCTAAAACTAATAAGTTGCATATCATGTTTAGATGGTAGCTCCTAAGAAAATATTAGCAGTTACTATAAATGTTGAAAACCAATTGGCAGCCATAGAAATCAATTATGTGCTTAGTGTGCCTGAAACAGATAGAAATCAACTTTTGTGGGATGAACTTGATAGAAGACTAAGTGTCATTTCATCTAGGTCAACAAAACTTAAACAAATCAAGAGGCTTGTCCTAGATAGAATTCTGGATCCTCATCAACTCATCTTTTATCATGAACTTCAGAGAGCCTACCATAGATGGTTAGCTTATAGGAGAGCTCTTGTGTCTTCAGAATTGTTCACCTTCGAGGAATACCTCGAGAACGCAGCCATTATACACCAGTTCCTAGGTCGTGTAGAAGACCAAGAGGTTGTTCTTACGGATAGGGAAATATGGAATAGAGTTCCTCGAGCTATGTTATATCGAGAGTATTGCCACGAGCTTTACTTCTATCAACCATAATTTGAGACAGATAATATCACTATAGCTCTTTTCATTAAATTTTTGAAAGAAAATTTTCAATTTGAAGAACACTTCATGACTCCTGAAGAACTCGAGCCCATTAATGATATTTATAAATTTTTTATAGAAAACTAGATCATTACTTTCAGTATTAGTTCTTGCATTTATTGTGTTGTTTGTTATCTTTACAATATTATTACAAAAACAAGAAAAACTAAAAAAAAACATAACAAAAACCAAATAATTTCATTTTAAATATTGTAGTAGGTATATAATTAATATATACCTCTTAAGCTTGTTGCATATATATATATATATATATATATATATATATATATATATATATATATATATATATATATATATATATTTGCTGAAATCTAAATTAAGCACAATGCCTAAACTTAGGAATGGTAAACAAACTGAAGGAGAAGAAGAAGATTGGTTAGAAGATAAAACTAGAAACCCAAATCTCCTTCCTGAGGATCCAATTCCGGAAGGAGAAACTCTAGATCAACCAGAATATGACCTAGGTGAAGACAATGAACAAGAAGAAAATGTTAAAGAGGATGGATCCTCATCCCCTAGAGTAGCTCCAGATGGAACTATTGCTTTTGACAACTTAGATCATTTCTAGAAATTTTTCAATAATAACATTGGCACTCTTAATATGGCAGTTCATATTGATAAAGGGCAAATTAGTGACACTCAAGCAGCCATGGAACATATGTTTGATGTGCACACTAATCCCTTGTCTTTCATTGATCAAGAAAGTGATAAGGCTGGACCATCCAATAGAGATATGGTCACTATGATTCAGAACATGCCAAAACAACAGGTTACCCAACCTCCTAAGGAACCTGTTATTGAGCCTAAAATCATTCCCACACAAAAGAAAACTTCCTTCACTGCTTTACTTTGCCAAACTATTGATCAATATGCTTCAAGTAAACAAAAACCTAAAATGAAGCCAAACACCAATTTTCAACAATCCGGAATACAACATAATACAACTTCAAAATTCCTTCATAACACCTTTCCTACCAACAATTTACACAATAGCAACATAGCATCTAATCTTCATGTCCCTCCATCATATGCTCACAAATCCCATATCAATACCCTACCGAACCAATATGGTGGGCAAACTAGTAATCTGGAAGCCATGGTGAAACAATTAGCTTCGTGTATGGACCAGATAGATCCTTACCGTCCCTCGTACAATTATCGAGAGATATGTAGTCAACCTTTGGATCCCATAGTTGTAGCACAACCTTACCCTAAGCATTTTCCCATGCCCATCCTGCCTATATATAAAGGAACCGAAGATCCCATAGAGCATCTTCGCATGTTTAGGATAGCATGTCATGATATATCACATGATGACTTGCTATTACTAAAAATGTTCCCAAAAAGTTTAGGTGGAATGGCATTAGAGTGGTACTATCAATTGCCCACTCATTCTTTGAGAAACTTTGAAGAAACAGATGAATATTTTGTCCATCAATTTAGTGCCTACATCGAGAGGCATGTAACCATTAAAGATTTATACAACTTAAAACAAGACAAGGATGAATGTTTTGCCGATTTCTTAGCTAGATGGAGGCAGTTGACAGGAAAACTGCACTTTGTGCTACCTTATAGGGAAATGTTGGACATTTTTATTAATAATTTACAAGAACAAATATCTTATGAGTTATCAACTGCTACTTTAACTACCTTCGATCAGGCTATAGATTTAGCTCAAAGAGTAGAAGATGCCCTCATTAGGAGAGGCCAACTTAGGAAGAAGGATGATGAGAAAACATCCAAAAATCAGTATAAAAACAAACAAGTTGTAGGTGACGGAGTCACTGACAGTAGAAATGTTGCTAATATCAATGCAACGAAAACAACAAAAAAATTTATATTGAAACCGCTTGATAAGCCTCCTCGAGAATTTACTAGATTGAATCAACCGTTATCAACTATTTTACCTCAATTACTCAAAAGAGGTTTGATCCAATTACCAGCTATCCGAGAACCTGATCCAACTATACCCGGATACAGAGTTGACTTACACTTGTGATTTCCATAGAGGACCTGGACACTCTACCAACGCTTGTAAAAGGTTGAAACATAAAATACGAGGATCTGATTGATAATAATGAAATGGAGGTGCAAGCCTTCCAACCTAAACAAAATGCTCCTAATAATCCTCAAAAGAACATTCCCCAAAATCAAAATCAAAATGCTAATCAATCATTAGACATATTTCAACACCCTTTACCAAGACATGGTAAAGAGGTGGCCAATCAAATCGAACATCATAATGTTCCCCCTCCTACCCGATATGTAGGAACTATTAGTGGACATTTACTTAATCATGATCCTCAAATATTTGACACAACCTTATCCCTAGTCACGACCAGGCCCCTACATAATATTCAAACTCTAGATCCTAGTGATATAGAATCAGATACTGAAAGTGAAATAGACATCACTTCAAACCAATCGAATAGTTCTGAAAATGAATCAGATCCTATTCAACCCATCACAGATGCTATGGTTTCAGAAGAACCATTTCCTAGAAGAGTTACTACTCGACCCTCTTCTAATCAATTCCTCCCAAATGAACAAGCCATAAATGCTCGATCGAGACCAGTTCAGCGTCTTCAATATAACATTGTAGGTACCATTGGAGTCGTTACCCGACAACAAGCTCAAAATTCTCAACAAGAACCAAACCAGAATGATGGATCAACTCCATTTGTTTTGAAAAATCCCAATAAAGGGAATCATGCTTCCAATGTTCAAATTAAACCCCCTTACAATATTAATGAGCAATTATCCAATACTACAGCCAGAATTTCCCTTTTGGATTTATTAAGATCTTCTCCTACCCATAGGGATGAGTTGATGCTTACATTAAGCCAAATGATGGTACCTCAAAATATTCAACCTGAAGCCATGGCCAATACTATCATCACTCGAGAAGTTGATTGTATTGACTTTCGGGATAAAGATATCCCACAACACAGTTTACATAAGGATAATCCCTTATATATTACTGCTCTAATTGGAGATGTAGTTGTTAAACGAGTCCTGATTGATAATGGTTCATCTCTAAACATTTGCACTTTTGACTTCTACCAATGATTTGGCTTTAGAAGTGATGAAATGAAGAAAATTGACATGATTATCAAAGCTTTCAATGACGAAACACAAGAAACATGTGGAGTTATTACCATCCCATTGCAAGTTGGTCCTCGAACCCTAGATACCACCATGTTTATTGTACATTTCCCCACATCGTACAATATACTCTTGGGTCATCCTTGGATCAATGCAATGTGGGCTGTCCCATCAACTTTACACCAATGTGTTAAATTCAAATTTAAAAATCAGTTGGTCACTATCCACGGTGATCCTAGACCCTTTGATATGTGTGCTTTGGCAGAACCTGTTGGAGTGCAATTTTGCCCTGCTCTATCATCCACACATCCTAATTCTTATTTTTCATCTAAAACTGTGAAACACACACCCATAGCTTCACCTATTTCCCCTCCATTAATTTCATCCTCATATATAGATCAACAATCTTCTAAACAAACCACTCTAGAACCTCAAAAAGATCTTCAATCTACAACCAATCCTTCATGTTCTATCCCTATAATTTCAAAACCTATAGACCCATCTCTTAACACTTCCACATTATCAACATCTATCATACCTTCCACATCTAAAGATATAGGGAATGATCCTTCTACATCTTATGCTCTTTTTGATGAACTTTTACCAGATTTATCCACAATCTTAATATCAGAAAAAACAAATGCTTTCATGCAAGATTCAATTCTTTTAAATAACTTGCCACCATCTCCTCGTACTTTGGGCCTCCCACAACCTATGGGAAGTACTTACCAAGTCGGGAGTTGTGCCTTCATTTATAAAGGATATGACTGGGGAAGAATCCCTCGGAATATCAAAACTCATCATGAAGGATATGCTCGATGTTATTTGACCAATGAGTATATTAAAGCTAAACCCATAATGCTTAAAATGGGATATAAAGGGAAAGGCTTGGGACCTTTCCAAAATGGCATGAAAGAACCTTTCGAGGTAGAACCGTGGCCCGCCCGCTGTGGTGTGGGCCTATTTCCTAGTAAGGGTCAACCCTTTCCTTTTGAAGATGATGATCAACTCATATGTTATCAAGATTATTTGGATAGGCGTGATGATTTGCCTCTAAAAAATCAGCCATTTACATGTAACATTCTATCCATAGCTTACCCTGAAATGATTGTTGACTCCAATGAGGAGTTGGAAGGAGATATCTTCCACGATGTCTCCGTTGAAGAGATGTTACACAATGGATTTTATTTTGATGGTTCTATACCAACTATAGCCCAACTTGAGACCGCTAATCCTCAAGATGAATTATCCAACTTAACCTTACAAGAATTACAAGAATTGGGCATTTCACCCGCCCCACCTAACTTTGAAAGAGATCTACACATGGAGGTAGAAAATGTCATTAAAATTAATATTGGAACTGAGGATAGTCCTCACATAATCAATATTGGATCAGAATTAAGTCAAGAAAAACAAGAGCAATACATTGCATTCCTTAAAGAATATGAAGATGTCTTCGCTTGGACATATGAAGATATGCCGGGTCTAGACCCTTCGTAGTCATGCATCACCTAGTAGTCCATCCGGATTCTAAACCCGTTAAACAAAAACTTAGAAAAATGCATCCCAAAGTGGCTTTGCTAGTCAAAGGGGAGTTAGAAAAACTCCTGAATGTTGTTTTTATACAAGCTATTGATTATGGTTGAATGGATCTCAAATGTAGTTCCAGTTACCAAGAAAGAAGCCACCAAAGTTAGGGTTTGCACAGATTTTAGAGATATTAACGTTGCATGCCCTAAAGATGATTTTCCTCTTCCAAACATGGATCAAATCATTGACTTTACTGCCGGGAGTGGGATGATGTCCTTAATGGATGGATTCTTCGGTTATAATCAGATCAGGATAGCTCCTAAAGATCAGGCTAAAATAGCCTTTATTACCCCCTGGGGTACCTTTTGTTGGAAAGTGATGCCATTTGGCTTAAAGAACGTAGGTGCAACCTATCAACGAGCTATGACTTATATTTTTCATGATATGATGCATGATATCCTACATGATTATGTAGATGATATTATAGCTCGCTCTATTAATGAAGATAATCATTTAGATGATTTGAGAAAAGTTTTTAATCGATTACGAGAATATCTTATTCGATTAAATCCAGCCAAATGCATATTCGGAGTTAAGTCTAGTAAACTATTAGGGGTTTTAGTTTCTTTACGTGGTATCAAAATCGACCCTCTCAAGATTGCGGCTATCATTGATATGCCCGCACCTACTAATATATTTGAGTTACGAAGTTTACAAGGTAAGCTTCAAGCCATCCGTCGCTTCATCGATAAGCTGGCAGACAAAACCGGTCCCTTTCTTAAACTTCTTAAGAAGGATGTCCCTTTTAATTGGGATGATGAATGTAAAGAAGCTTTTGAACTTCTCAAACAATACCTCCTTAACCCACCTGTGCTTTCACCGCCTAGACCTGATCGCCCATTTCTCCTATATATTTTAGCTTTAGATTCTGCCTTAGGAGCTATGTTAGCTCAGCTTGATGATGCGAAGAGAGAACATGCTAATTATTATATTAGCCGAACCTTCATCAGTTATGAAACTTGCTATACAGCATTAGAGAAACTATGTCTAGCAGTCATGTTTGCTACGCAAAAATTATGCCATTATATGCTTAGTCAGAAAACTTATGTCATTGCTAAATATGATCCCTTAAGGTATCTCATGAGTTGACCTTATTTATCGGGTCGCACATCCAAGTGGGTTCTTGCTCTAAGCGAGTTTGACCTCACGTTCATAGGACAAAAGTCTGTTAAGGGTCAAATCATAGCAGATCAATTAGCTTCTGCACCCTTAGAGTCTACCCATCCCCTCATCATTGAGTTTCCTAATGAATGCCTTCAATTAGAGGTAGACCATATTGAACAATGGTCCTTATACTTTGATGGAGCCCGATGCATGAGTGGGGCTGGTGCGGGTATTATTTTAATATCCCCACAAAAACATCTTATTCCTATGTCCTTCAAATTAACATTTGCTTGCACCAACAATACTACTGAATATGAAGCTCTAATCCTTGGATTACGAGCTGCCTTGGCGCTAAAAATTAAACATCTATTAGTTTTTTGTGATTCTCAACTTGTTATAAACCAAATTAATGAAGTTTATCAGACCAGAGATGATAAACTACGCCCATATAAAGCCTATGTTTTACAATTAATGTCTCTATTTGATCAAGTTACCTTGGAAGGTATTCCTCGAACTTGCAACCGTGCAAGCGATGCTATGGCCACAGTTTGCATCTCTCCTACCCTTGGAGTTAGATGATGAATATGCCACTATCATTATTCAGTCGACTCCAGGAACTCTCTTCAAATAAGTCATGCTTAGAACCTTTGGATGTGTTTCTAATCAATGAAACTACTCTTGAACCTTGGTATACGGATATATTTGATTTTCTCCAAAATGGGACTTTCCCTCCCAATTCTAATAGAAACCAGCATCGGTTATTACATAGACGAGCAAGTCGATTTGTAATAATTGGCAATACTTTATATAGGAGATCTTTTGAAGGTATCCTATTAAGATGTTTGAATTTAGAAGAATCCAAATCAGCCTTGAGTGAAGCCCACAATGGATCTTGTGGAGGACACTTCAGTGGTAGTGTCATTGCTAAACAGCTCCTTAGGATAGGATACTTTTGGCCTACCATGGAGAATGATGCACATGATTATGTGCGCCATTGCGACAAGTGCCAGAAACATGCTGACCTTGTCCATGCGCCTGCATAAGAACTGCAAGCTATTTCATCTCCTTGGCCCTTTTCAAAATGGGGTTTAGATATTATTGGCAAAATCAATCCTGTGTCATCTGATGGACACAAATTCATCATAACCGCCACTGAGTATTTCACAAAGTGGGTTGAAGCTATGCCTTTAGCTTCCTGCACTGGCACACAAGTCTCTAAATTTATTTTTAATCAAATCATTTGTAGGTTCGAAATTCCTGCAAATCTCATCTCTGATAATGGAACTTGTTTCAAAAATAAAGATGTTAAAAAATTATGCCAAAAATATAAGATTCAACATCGCTGGTCCACTCCCTATTATCCTCAGGGTAATGGTCAAGCAGAAGCATCTAACAAAACCTTAATCAAAATTCTCAAAAAATTGGTCAATAAAACTGGCCACGATTGGCACATTCAGTTATATCCAACCTTGTGGGCCTATCGAACTAGTGTTCGAACCCCCACTGGAACTTCACCTTTTGTTTTGGTTTATGGTGTTGAAGCCATTTTTCCCTTTGAATTGGAAGTTCCTTCTTTGGCTCTACTACTTCAAGATACCGAAGTAGGAGATGAATATCGAGCTGGAAGACTCAGTCAGCTGGAACTCCTAGATGAAAAATGCATCAATGCTTTGGAGCATCTCTGTGCCTACCAAAACAAGCTTAAAAGATCATATGCTAAAAAAGTTCGTCATCGATCCTTTGAGATCGGCGACCTTGTTTTAAAAGAAAATCAAAAAAATACTAATGCAACTAAGGACCTTAAAGGTAAATTTGAGCCCAACTGGCTTGGACCATACATTATCACTGCTAAATTTGAATCGGGAGCATACAAATTATCTACCTTAGATGGTAAAGAACTTAAAGAACCCATGAACATTTTGCATCTTAAACGTTACTATGTATAAATTTGGTCATTTCATCCTTGTATATATTTGTTTAAAATATTTCAAAATCACTATCTTGTATTTCTTTCAATTTGGAAATTCAAAAACACCAAAAACATTCATAATCATCAAAATATTCAAAACTACTTGTCTTTATTTATGGCACTTGTCAATCCTTTCAAAAACAAAAAAAATAATAATTAAAATAATAATAAAAAAACAGCAATATTCTTGACTCTTTCGAAACCAAAACAACATAAAGAAGAAAGAGAGAGTCAACATTCTCAAAACTTCTCAAAAGTATTTATATATATATCTTCTTACAAATGTTGCAGTTATATGTTTCAAATTATTTTGGATAAATTAGCATTTATTTGGAATCCCGCACTTTCACATTCACAAAAATAAATATCTTGATTTTATCTGGCATGATTACTAATCTCTCTTATATCAAAGTTCACAAAATTCAATTAAATAAAGTTTGAGCACAGAGAATTGATCTTGTTATTTACTTAAACCAAGCACATCCTTTCACAATAAAATGATTATATTTGTAATGTCCATGCTTTGCTACATAGTAGAAGTGGTTTCTTGAGCGAAAGGTTTCCCCTGCTATCCTATCATGCACATGGTCTAGAATCTTTGAGAATTGGCAAAAGGACAAGCTCACCCCTACCCAGAATAAAAATCCCTTGCTCTACATCTAATCCGAGCAAGTATCCCTAGCATAGAAAGAAAAAAAAGCAAAGTTCAAGAAAGAGAGAAAAAGAAAAATGTTATTTTATATCATTACAGCAATGTTCCAAGCATTATCAAGCAAAAATACAAAAAGAAAAGAAATGAAAGCAAAAGCAAAAGCAATAAAATCCCTTTCTCTACCCTTTGGAAAAGAAAAGAAGGGTTGATGAGCTTGAATCCCTGGAATTCTCAATTATTCAAAAACTGTGAGGTAAGCCCCATAACAGGTGGTTTGTGCCCAACCTGGTTGGCCTTGGGTAACTCCTAGCATGGCGATATGTCTATCACATTAGCGACCTTCTTTTGTACATACCTATGTCTGCTTATGGATTAGCTAGCTCTTGATAATCCGACTTACATAGTAGTCTAGTATGGTTATATGCATCTAAATCATGGTTAATGAACACTTATTTGGTTTATTCAAATCACTTGTATCATATTATCTTGCTCAAAACTGGTAAACGAACATAGCAATTGCACACACATTTGTATTTGAGAGATTTTGTGTATCATTATGATAAATCAAGATTGGAAATGAACTCACATATGCACATGGGATTCCTTATAAATCTAACTTTTGTCTTTAAGATACTTTGAAATATTTTTTTGCAAATTGTCTAGAATAATTCATTTTCTTCTTTAAAGTACAGTTGTTTAGTCTAAAGACAACTACATGCATAATAGAAAAATCAAAATTTCTTTCAAAACCATACAATCAAAACACACACACACACACACACACACACACACACACACACATATATATATATATATATATTGTCGACTTTCGCGACGATGGTATAGTTCCAAAACCAAAATTGGAATTTTATGCCTAGCGCAAGTCCTCATCTTCATATTTTCAAAAATTAAAAATCAACCATGCAATAAAACAATCTATTTTCTTCCTTGATTTTCGTGATGATGGTATAAGTCTATACCTACATATTCTATGCCTAGCGCAAACCATTATACCAATTTTATTCCCCATTCATTTAAAAATCAATTCATAAAAACCATATGACTTAAATCATTATGTTATACAATTATTCTTTAAAACAAACAAACATTATCACTATTTCATGTCATTACGTCAACCTTCAATTTTGCAATGATGGTATAATTCCTAGGGAATTATCCAAAAAATTTATCACACTTAGGAATTTATGCCTAGCAAAAATCATTTTAACATTATTTCATGCATACTATTTTTATGAAACTCTGAAAACAAACCATCATCATCATCATTTGCACCATTGCACCAAAGTCTTAAGACAGTCTCTTAAGCACTCTTTTACTTTTTAACAATACTTCTATACTGGGATTAGCTTGACGACCGAGTGAGCGGCGACTCCATGAAATGGTCTATAATAGCGACAATGTCCTTTGAAATTATTGTTAAAAGTCCCTTTTTATTTTTTTTATCAAATCATCACATCACAAACAACCAATTTGTTCTATCAGATTCTTTCATTTAAATTTTTTAAGCATGACATTTCAACCATAATATTTCCAACGACGTAATTACATGAATCATCAAATCAATCAATCAAAACATTAAAAGCATCATAAAAACACATAAGACAAGTCATATGATCAAAAAAATATCTCATCTATATATATCACAAATATATATACATCATATCAAAACTGGATCGGTATGCCATAATCTATACCTCGGCATACTCAATCCTCTCTCAAAAATAATAAAAACTATGTCTCAATCTATACAGTGCAATCTGTAGTAGTCTAGCCTCGAGAACCCCTCGAGCTCTCAGCCTCATCTCCTCCCCCACCCTGAGGTGGACGAGGTGGCCCCATCGTAGTATGAGTGGTACTGCGAGTCCTAGTCGTGGATCGGGACGAAGTCCTTGACGACCCAATCCTGATCGGATCTGCGATGGTAGCCGACAGTGGTAATCTCTCCTCCTCTGGCACCATCTGGTGGTATAGTGTCTGATAAAATGTGATCTGGGCAATAGCCCGTGCTAGCTCCCGAGTGCTCATCCCTTCACCCCGTGCTCTGAGGCGTGCAATCTCATCTCTGAGCTATGTTACCTTAGCTCGATGGCATGCAGCCTCCTCCTATAGGGTCTGCACCTGTGCCTAGAGACAAACTGTCTCTGCTCAAAGAGTCGTTGTCTCACTGCTCTCCCTAATGTCAACACCCTTGCCCTTATCGGGCGATGGTGGCCTCTCTCTCTGTGGAGAAGGGGGTCTCTCCTCCCTCCTCTCTCATTGATGCGACCTTTGTTGAGCCTGTGGTCTCCTTTGCTCTCCCTCATTGTGACCCTATGTCACCTTAATGGTCGCCTAGCACCGCCTCCCCATCTGACGCACAACGGCATGAATCGGACCCTGAGCCCTCGTCATTCGAGGAGGGCGGATGCCTGCGTACCAGGAATCGTAGTCGTTGGCTACCCTTGCGTCGTCCCCATCCACTGGCTGAATGGGGGCATCATCTGCATCTTGACTCTAGAAGCGCTGCATATCTGGAGCCCCGCTAACTGTAGTGTTATCCCGAATAGTCCAAGAAAACTCGTAATCCTTGAGAGATGGGATCCCTTGCTGTAGACCGAACTATCGCAAAACTCGGTCGTATCGATGGAGCTCCACCTCTCCCCTCTCCATCCTCAACCAGTAGACTCGCCTGATGTGAGCCAGCTCTTATCCATCCTCGACCCACCCTGGATGATCTCTCCAAGGCCTCCAGGTGATCTAGTTTGGGACAAGGTCATCCAGCAGTCTCCGGGACATCGACAGATCAATCCGTCATTGTGCCCCTCTCCGGAGCCACCAGTAGAAAACTCGGGGCCTCTCCTCGTCAATCCCTATCAAAGGAAGCCCTATCGGCCTTCGCACTGCAATGTTCTCCTAGCACCAAACCTATAGTAGCGATGTCATAACCAGACATCGGTTGCCCTTGTACACGACCCCATGCAGGATCCTGTATAGCCGGCATAGAACAAAACTGCCCCAAGAAAATCTGTAACCATGGTCACGCATGTCGTAGATCACATCTGCTAGCACCCATGGTACCTTGCACCCGCTTCGGTGGCACAACGAAGTCCACCCACCACTTCGGCCAAAACCCGTGTGAGTCCGGATGCCCCGGGCATCTGACGCGACGCCTCGATGTTCACTCCACCCTTCTCCAAGGTGAAGCTCGGATCACCACACAACCGCATCATAGCATGGCCCTGATTGGCCGCAGGAGTGATCAACCGTCCTTGTATGGGGATCCTCAAAATCCTCCATACATCCTCCAATGTGGGAGTCATCTCCCCTGTGGGTAACCAAAAATAGGAAGAACCCGGATACCACCTCTCTGCCAGGGCTGTCAGTAGCCCCATGTCTGTAGAAACCTGTGGCATATCTGCCACATGCTGTAAGCTGGCCTGAGCCAGCTGATCCCGCTCTACCTGTGATAGAGCGGCCAAGTCATCTCTCAACCTGCCATATTTCCATTCTCTGCTCTTTAGTAAACCTCTTTGCAACATAAACAACAACACAATAAAAAAATCATTAATAAAAACTCAAGTGATTAATAATGCAAGTAAAATCAGGTTCAATTTCATACAAATGATGATATCATCCACTATTGGACGATATCGTCCCAAATTTGAGCAAAATCATCTCCGATTTTGCAAGCCGAAATCGTCCCTAATTTGATGAAATCGTCCCCCTTTTGCTGATTTCGCCCTTAGACGAAATCGGCGAACTTGAGACGATTTCGTCCCGAAGACGTCGACGGCCCAAAAACGGCCGCGATGCTCAAAAATTGCTCAAAATTCACCTAAAAAGCATGTAAATTCAACTTAAACCATTCTAAGCTAAGTTTAGACTCTTACCCGTAGCCCGCGTCGGACCTCTGTCGATCTGTGCACTGTCTCGACCATTTTTGCTTGCAGAGCTCTAAAAACCAAAAAAATGAATAGTAATAATGAATTAGGGTTTTACCCTATTTTTCTTAATTTTATTCAAAACACAATTAAAAACATTTTAAAATTTTGCTTTTCCACGTTTTTACCTCAAACGTTCGATTTGGGTAAAAACACGGAGGGGGCACCATAGTAAGTTGTCGTACGATTCGACCAAGAATCGTCGCCTAAAAATGGGAATAATTTTTGCTTTCTCATAGATCGAGAAGAACTCATCTTTAACGCATTTTCTTCAAAAAATTCGCTAAAGAGGGGGCAAAATGTAGCACCCTAAAATTGGCGCAATAAAACCTTAATAATTACACTTACTCTAGTAAATAATTCAAATTCAAATTTTAACCTCCAAAACCGCTCCCAAACCGCCACTTAATCCGTTTCCTCGTTTTTTATGCCATTTTTAGAGTTTGTTTTGACCGTTTGATGATATCGTCGTCGATCAGACGATATCGCCTCAGATCGGACGATTTCGTCTAGGCTAGGACGTCCAGACGATCTTGTCCCAAAACTGATTTTTCATAATTAGTCTATGTTCCAACGGCGTCTCTAATCTAGGCAGAAGCGTGTCTACACCGTTAGAGACCCTCCCCATTGGAGATCTCCCAAATAGGGATGATCTCCAACCTCCTAACCTCCCTCCTAAGCCTATTTAATCCTAGGCCCTCCCCTTAGCATCCCCCTGGCTGAATTTTCTTGTAAATCGACCTTCACACGCATTAGAATAACCTGTATTACCATCTACATTTGTTGCATCCAATTTTCTTGCAGGAACCTTGTCATTTTTCAGTCGGAGCAAGCTTACATCGTCGCAGATGATCCTGTTTAGATCGGAGGCGATCCTGTCGAATTAGAGATGATTTCGACTGCAATCATCATTGGGGGCAATCAGTGCCCAGAGTTTGCATTTCTTCATCTCTTTTTCGCTACATTATTCTGCATTTAGTTAATTCTATAGTTATTATTTATTATTCTGCATCTTGGAGTTCACCCATCTAGATCAAATGCATAATTAAGTTATAATTGTCATTAAATCAGTATAATGCATTCATGTTTCTATTTATAATTCTCAGTTTGATATTGTTATTGTCATTTTACACTGTTTCTCTCTGTTATCATAGTTGCATTCTCTGTATTTTGCATCTGTTTTTCTGTTTGCAGGTCTCTGACGAATTCGTCAGATCTCAGACGATCCTGTCAGATAGGAGACGATCCTGTCGAATTCCAGACGATCCTGACTACTTCAAAAATCAAAACCTTCATCAGACATCCGGATCAGGTATGGGTCTTTAATCCATATTGTTCTTTCTATTTTTCTATCCAAATCTATTTTTGTCTTCATTTAAATATGCATTCCATATAGAATAGCTTAGACGCATTTTGGCCAAACCTAGGACTTGGATGATTAAAGCTAAAACTGAATACATCAAACACATTCCCAACCTAGGCGTGGAAACTGCCACTAAACGTTTCCTGGTGAACCCACCATCCGTCAAAAAATCACCATAATACACCTCCCCCGAGAGGCGGGACCTTTGCAAGGCCTCTCAGTCCGAGGTACCGCGCCATCCTTTTCCCATCCTCCTTTCGGGCACGGATCCTATAGCCTAAAGGTAGGGATGCGAAAAATTTGGAGCGATACAATCACATTCAAGTTTCCCACTCAGAATGTGCCCATTGCATTAAATCTTGAGAGTTGCCTCCACACAACTCCCTTAGGTTTAGTTTCATCTTAGGGTTTCTAAAAAAGGTTACTCATAGTGTGTGGCCTACTCAAAAAACACCTCAAACCAAATAAGAACCTCATCAAATTACCTTAACTAACTCTCTCTCTCTCTCTCTCTCACTCATCCATAATAAAACATATTCATTTTATTGATTAAGATATGCCTTACCGCTTTCATAACGCATATAAACAAAAGCAATATGCATTGAAGCATAAAAAAATATGAACATGCTTAACAAGATAATCCATAATCAATTTCTTTTTCCAATATCATTTAAGCATGCAATTACCTTTTCTTGATCTACATTAAGAATAACTCTATGTTAACCTTATTTTCAATGAATTGAAAGTAACCTCAATAAAAAACTTGAAGCACTAATTAAATATGTTCTACATAAAAGGCTACTTACAAAAGTTTGCATCACCACATAATACATAATATCTCACATCTCTTTATGAGAGATTTCCAAAAGCATAATAAACATATACACTTGAAACTCTAGTAACAACATTGGTAAGTCACTTTCTCCAAAACATAGTTTGTTATCTTCCTCGATATCCTTTTAAAATGTGATTGTGGTAGGGATCAAGACAACTCCTTTCATGCTTGTGCATTTCTAAATGCCTCTTTGTAATCAATGCATCTAAAGCAGCATATATAAATACCATTTTTTCATTTTTTTTCTTAAATAAATAATACAAAGGAGGAAAACCCACTATTTTCCTCAACCAAATTAGAACTCTATTCTCTATTTGAGTAATTCCACTATTTTCCTCAACCAAATTAGGAATCCATACCCCATATAGCAACTGGCAGAAGGTGAGTGGCATAATGCGGCTGACAAAAGGCAAATCCCAGCGGGCAACTGGCAGAGGGCGACTAACAATAATTTTATAGTTTTTGGCATCAATATATATCCAAACATAGGCATGTTTGTACTCATTGAAAAACTCTTTTAAATCTTGATCTAATGGTGGTGTTTTTATGAAGTTTTGAGATGATTTAATAGATCAAAATATACCCCAAAGATGACATTACTTCCTCACCACCATCTTTGGGGCCAATTTTGACCTATTAAATCATCTCAAAACTTCATAAAAACACCACCATTAGATCAGGATAAAAAAGAGCTTTCCAATGAGTACAAATATACCTATGTTTAGATATATTGATGCCTAAAACTATAAAATTATTGTTAGTCGCCCTTTGTGAGTCACCTTCTGCCACTCACCTTCTGCCACTTGCCAGATGGTGACTGGTAGAAGATGACTAGTAGAGGGCAACTAGCAGAGGACGACTGATAATAATTTGTTAATTATCAAGGAGAATTAATTTTTTAAATGTATGAGTATTGCTCTCATTTTAGCTATATATAATGGGGGTATAAGAGGCAAATTTGACAAGATAAATGAATTTTTTTATAATTTGAAGGCAAAATTTAGGTGGGAAATTTTTTATGCTTCATGAAATAATTATCATAGTAGGGCGAATTGACCCTAAAAAAAAATTGGTCCCAAAATTTTTGGGTGAATGGGCCGATGTCTAGGGTCCCTATTTTTGCCAATTCTCAATCTCAAAAATTCAAATATTCACCCTAATTTGCAAAATTCACCACTATGCATAACCCTGATTCAAAGGATGGGTTGACATGGCAAAAATAGGCCTTATACCAATCACTCATGGCTGTAGTATAGAAATCATGTGGCATAGCACAAAAATTGGGATATGCTTCATGGAAATTAATAATAATTATGGATTGTGCTCAAATGAACATAAAAAATGGTTCAATTTTGGTAACATGTGGTCTAGACACTGTAGGTTCATAGGATGATCTGCTCAGAATTACCTTCCTAGGTGTGTTAAGCATGCCGTAATTTTGTGTAGATATTTGGCAAGTAAATAAGCAAGTGCAGCTGACACATGGATGCTCGATTAAGCAACATTATCTTGTACAAATATTGCAAGGAAATTTTTTTTGGTTATTTATTGTAAGCTGATCAAAATGCCAAAAATTGTGGAGTAAGAAACACAAAAGGGTTCCAGGTGTCATATTATTTGTTCATAAAAGCACTTTCTTCCCATTCTTTCACTGTCTTTCCTTTTGTGTTTGTTCTTATTTTTTTCTTAGTTTTTTGTTTTTTGTTTTTGTTTTTATTGTTGTGACTCCACTACTTAATGGATAAGAGCAGAATGGTACAAATATTGTAGAGTTGTAGATTTATGATCACATAATATAGAACTATCAAGTCCCATGTAAGAAGGACACCACATCATTTCAAATGAGGATATGAGCTCACAAAATCATAAGGTACCCAAAAAGCAGAATCTAGACTTGCCTAATAAGGGCATTGGCTGATGATTCACATCAAGCCAAATATTTCAAAGTAAGTCCTTACATCATTATCAACTAAAAAAAATTATCCTATATATCGAACACCTCAACATAGTAAGTCAGTAATTGTTCAAAGAAGAGGATGAATGGAGGGGTGTAGTTGAAGGTTCTCATGGCATGTTTTAACATACAAAACAAGCATCTGCTAAACCATGCATGAAATAAAAAATGGTGCAACATAGATAAATATATTTGGCAATTTGTCTACCTTGGAAACAACAGTTGGCATCAATGGAGTATGTTAAAGGAAGTATATTTTTTGAGTGTCTCATGGATCAGGCAATTCAGCTTAGCTTTTTTATGGGGCAATCCCTGAGCTATCTTCCCTTTTGTTTCTTTTTTTTGTCTTGTTTTTCCTATTATTTTTGCTTTCCTTTGTGCTTTTTGTCACTAAATCATTTGATCAGTGGCACTATGTGTTGCTTCTTATTTTTATTTTTTTTCCTTTTCCCTCCTGTTAGTGTTTTCTTCAGTTTTCTCCCTTTTTTTCTCCTTTTGTCATTTTTTCTCTCTTTGTGTTCTTCTTACCTTCCTTTTATTTGTAGTGTTTCACCTTGTTGTGTGAGTATCTTCCACCCTATCACTCGTCGCCCTCCTTTATCTTGTGATAGGTTATAGTTTCACTTTCATCACCTTATCTTCTAGCTCCTTCTTCCCTCCCCTTTATGTTAGAAAGTGATGTTTGCAAAAGATGACCACATGGGTTCCATTTTCCACAAAGTAAAAATCCCCTATGAGTCACCAAGAATGTGGGTGAAATTTTGATTGCATCTACCTACTTCTTCCTTTTTTAAGCAAGATGATGGATAATAGAGAAATATAGTTTTGGAGCCAAGAACAACAAGCGACAGATGATCATGTCGCTTCCAATCAAAGTATATGGTGTAGCACTGCAAAGAAGAAGCTAGGTATCAAATTTGGTATAAAATCAAGCTGCTAGGGGACTCTACATGAGTCCCAAAATTCTGCCATGCAGGATAGCAAATATTGGCTAAGTTTTGTGCCTAGTGGAGAAATGGGTTGCCATGAACCTCGGATGAAACCCAAAAGCTCACTCGGATGTTGCTTGGCAGAGAAATGGGATGCGAACAGACTCTAGGAGAATCCCAAAGAAATTTTGGATGGACCCCAAAGCCCCGCCATGAAAGTATTGTGTGGACAAATAGGTATTTGTTGAACTTCATAGGAGTCCCACATGTCTGCCAATGTGAAGACCTCACATGAGTCCCAAAATCTTGTTGATACCTAAATATTGGCATATATCCTAGAAGCCCATCAAGAAGTATTTGATAGAACTTTAGGTCACCATAAAATGATAGGCGACTCCTAAAAGTCCACTGTAATCCAAAAACCTTACCCTTCATAAGCAATATCATAATTTGAATGGGAGGCAAAGACTTATGGTAGTTGACCAACAGGAAGGAGCTTGACACTTGTATGATAGGTAATGAATGGAATGTAGCCCCATGGGAGTAGTCATCCTTAGAAGTCAGCTCATAGAGACTAGTTATCCTCTACCAACAGGCACATGTGGATGAAGATTTTGAACTAACAGAATTGTTATATGAGATAAATAAATCGAAGGTTTAGATGCACCAAGCAGGCCCTATCTTACCTGACAGTTACCTTTTATCGTAAAGTTCAAAAATGTAAAAGATATTTATAACTGGTCCACCTCTTTGATGCGACCACCTTCTCTGATAGAACATAATTTTCCTTTGTAAAAAAATTCATTATAAATACTTTATATACTAGAATGCAAGGTATTTGAAAGTGGGGGATCTTAGGCTTTTACAATTTATATGTAAGCTAGGATTCTATACATTAATACAAAGGAGTTGTTGTTTAACCTATGTTTCAATTCGATTGTGGAATGTGAAAATATACGAGATTGCTTATTTTGAATTTTAGATTTTTGAATGTTAATGATGTTAATTTTGCTTTTTGGATTATTGATCATGATGCATTTGCTTGTTCTAGAATTTGTAGTCTGATTAGATGCACCTAGTATAAGTTAAAAATTTTATAGTTGATGAGAAACAATTTGGTCTATTAGACACCTTGCTTTGTATTAGGGCACGATCTCTTGCGTGTGTTTTAATGCGACCCAATCCACAATGACATAAGTTCTAGCTTCAGCTATATTTAATTCCTTTCAACACCCTTTTCCCATGCATTTAGGAAGCATCCATCTAGGACTTTCAAAGGAATTGGTCTTCTTTAGAGATTGACCTAAAAGCCTCACGATGATCAAGTCATTCAAATTTGATCGAGGTCTATGGATGTGAACCTTTCCATCAGGAAAATTTCGAGACCAACAATTGTTATTTTTTGAAAAAATGAAAAATATATTATATTTATAGAAATTGTATTACAAAGTAAAATGAGCTTGATAGGAAATACGAGAGAAAAAAAATCCTCCACTAATCCCTTTTGACTCAAAAATCACCCTTCCCTCTATCTTCATGTTGTTTCACTCCATGGCCTAACTATGATAGATTCATTAGAATCACTAGTTGCTCTTCCTATTCTGTTATCTATTTGTACCACCTCTCGCATCCCTTGGATTCTTTGGTACTAGCTTATCTAATCCTCCATATGAGAGTCCATATATTGCCCTTCCTCCAGTTATTTTCCCTAATTTGCTAAATAATCTACCACTCTATTTCTCTCTTGTTTGATATGTGTAACAAAAACATCTTGAAAAACCTTCCAAATATTTTGAACTGCTTCCACCTTCCTTCTCTCACCAATTCCCAGCACTTGAAAGGGTCTTATAGGATCCAAGATTCCATACTATATCTGAGAGTCTGTATCTATCCATAGCTTATATTAATATAGATTTGCAGCTATCATTGATGCTGACAAGATCGCATGTCCTTCTGCTTCATTATTTGTTCTCCCTCATACCTTCTGCTCTCAAGTACATATATTCTCCTTTCCAATTTTATATGATATTGCCAAAACCAACTTTTCTAGGGTTTTAGTATAAGCTCCATCTGTGTTTGCCTTCACCCACTCTCTTGGAGGAGGTATCCACTCTATTTTATTTAAGGATATCTCACCTGGGCATCCAACCCTTAATTTTTTTCTTTTACAGTTATTCCAAAGCTCTGTAAAATAGTCACTTCCTCCATTTCTATGTTTGTTTCCTCCTATAATCTAATAGATAATATTTCCATTACCTTACTCATGATCCTCTCCCATACTTGCTCCCTTGTTTTGTGTTTTGATCTAAATATGTGTGCATTTTTTTCTAGACATAATTGCCACCATATGAAGTTAGGTCCCATATTCCATGCCATTTTCATTGTTTTAGTCTTAAATTTGCATTGTTTCCTTTTCTCATAAAATATTTCTTGGCTCTCAAAAATGTTCCAATACTGTCTCATCAGCCTCCACCAACTAATCCATATATCTTTAGCAAAATAACACCCAAAAAAGAGGTGATTCAAGGCCTCCTTTTCTTTTCCACACAACACATTTGGAAGGCTCGTAGAAACCTCTTTTTCTCATATTATCAAATTTCAAGCACTTTCTATGGTCAATCAACCCTGAGAAAATGTTAATTTCTATCCATCCTTCCTTTTGTTAGACAAATGTCCATGGAAGTGGTGCTAGGGTAATCTCATATCCACAAACTACCTTGTATCCCTCCTTTGCCTTATAGATTCCCAACTTGCTTCCTTCCCATCCAAGCATATCCCTCATAGAACCATCTTAAATTGGGTGTCTTTGGAGATGTATCCATAGTTTTTCATTTAGTTCCTTTGTTCTCCTCACTGGCCATTCTTGAGAATGTTTCCATTGTAGTAATTCTAGAACATTTTGATTCCATGATTTCATATAGGAAGAGGCTTTCCACCACCCTACCTTTTGGAGCTCTGCTTTCCAACTCTCAATCTCTGGAAATGTCTAAATAATTGGTTGAGATTGATTCCATGAATCCTCTCAAAATAGGGCTTCCTTTCCATCCCCTAATTTTCAATATAGATATGGCTTTATTAACTTCTGGCCTGCTTCCATTTTTATCCATACTATAAATCCCTATCCTTTCACTCTGTGTCTTGGGATGTCTTTCTCAGCCACTCCTGGCTAATATTTAGCTTGTAATAGTCTCCTCCATAAGCCCCTAGTATTTATAATCCATATCCAATATAACTTCCTTGCTAGTGCCTTGCTGCTTTGGAATGTTGATCATATCCCCAATCCTCCTTGTTCTTTTGGCTGACATATCTTCTCCCACCCAACTAGTGCTAATTTTTGTTCTTCCCTTTCACTTGACCACAAAAATTTTCTTGTGTGTTTATCAATATCTTTCAAAATTTTATTTGGAACCTGAAGTATGGAAAATTTATAAACTAGGAGAGCTTGTAGCATAGTTTTAATCATTGTAATCCTTCCTCCTAACCTTAGCCATTTGTGTGTCTAGTTGCTCAACTTAGCTTGAAGTTTGTCAATCAGCCCTTTCCACTCCTTGCTTTTTTTTTTCTTTGCAGATAGAGGTACTCCTAAATACTGTATCGGTAAAGAAGTTTCCATGAAGTTCAACAATTGTATAATTTTGTCTCTCACCCTCTTCGTTGTATTGAAAAAAACTATTTGAGATTTTTTTCCATTAAAAGTTTTCCCTGTAGCTTGAGTATACCCATCTAAAATTTATTTTATGTTTCTTGCTACTAGGATATTGGCTTGACTAATAAGAGTTGTATCATACACAAAATAGAGGTGATTTATCTCAATTTGAAAGCTAATTTTCATACCCCTTAGCCTCCCCTCTTGTGTGCCTTTTTTTAATAGTCTCCCTAGAACCTCTACATAAAGGATAAAAAGGTAAGGGGAAAGAGGGTCCCCTTGTCTCAACCCCCTTCCTACTATGAACATGGGATAGGAACTTACATTTACCATAACTAAGAATGACGTGGTTTGTGTACAATATTTTACCCAATCTCTCCACTCCTCTACAAAGCCCATTTTTCTAAAATCCTTTGTAAAAAAAATGGTCTACTCTATCATAGGTTTTAGAAATATCTAATTTAATAAATATACCTAGGTCCTTTTGCTTGGACATTGTGTGTATCACTTCTTATGCCTCTACTATTCCATATAGAATTTGTCTGCCTTCAACAAAACCACCTTGCTCACTTGAAATCAGATTTGGTAAAAAAAAAATTAACCTCGCTACCATAATCTTTGTTAATATCTTGTATAGTACATTACAGAGTGAAATAGACCTATAATTATCAATTATATCACTAGTCAGGCCCTTAGGAATTAAAGTGATAAAATTATGATTCAAGGCTTTTAACATTTTCTTACTCTATTTGATTTCCTCCAGTGCCTCCACCATTGCTTGGCCCACAATTTCCCAAAAAAATTGATAAAATTCAATGGGAAATCCATTTGAGCCTGGGGTCTTTCATATTTGCATTAATTTGTATGAACTGTGATGTTTCTTCCAGAGAAATTTCCTCCATTAATAATTTATTATGTTTTGGCTTGACTAATTGTGGAATTACCTCTAGTATCTTCTCCTACCATATTGCATTCAAATTTTAATTGCTACTAAAAAGAGTATGGAAGTACCGATTTTCTATAGTTTCATTTCACTTCTAGTGATTTTTACCTGACCCATCATATCTGTAAGACCTGTAATTCTATTTTGTTGTCTTCTAGTTGTTGTTGTCTTATGAAAGAAAGATGTGTTTTGATCTCTCTCCTTTAACCATGTAACTTTGGCTCTTTACCTCCAATAGATATCTTATTGTTCCTCCAAAGCTTCCTCTCTCCTAATAAATTCTGCCTCACATTGCAATAGATCTTTTGTAATAGTTCCTTGTCTTATCTCTCGAGCAGTCTTCTCCTTTTGATCCTTGATTTCATTATTTTGGATTCTAGTGAGTTTATTCTTGTGTTTACTCCACTCATTTAGTTGGGTCTTAACATATTTTAGTTCTTTGTGAAGTTTGAATTTGGCTATCCCAAATCTTGGTTTCCCTAATTTCCACCACTCCTTTATGTGGTCCTCCAACTCCTCATATTTCAGCCACCATAGCTCAAATTTAAAAGTTCCTGCAACTTTATGATTATCTTCTTCTATGGTAAGGCTTACTGAAAAATTATCTAAAGAAATCCTATCCATGACCCTTGATTGATGCTTGGTATGCAGGTATAGTTCCTCTCCCATAAAGAAATAATCCAATAAATATTTGATTGTCTCCCCTTCCTTTCTTCTATTTGTCCAGGTCATGGAGCTATCCACATTTGGGATATCTATTAGATTCATTTGACATGTTATTGATGAAAAAAACCTATCCTTTTCCTCTAACATGGATTTGCCTCCTTGTTGTTCCTCTATTCTAAGATTTACATTGAAGTCTCCTCCCATAATCCATTGGTCCTCTAGGTAGTTATCTTTGAAATTCTGGATGGCTACCCATTAATCCCTCTGTGCTCTGACTATCTGTGCTCCATAAAATTAACTATAGTTCAATTTTCTCTACTTTTTTATTTTGTAACCAGACCATAAACACCCCTCTCGTAGAGGCCCCCTCCTATCGCTAGGAATAGTTGGTGATTCCACATAATGGACAATCCACCTATCTCCCTTATGCAGATTAAGTAAGGATCTCTCCTTTTTGCCATATCCTCCTATTTATTTTTTGGAAGTCTTCTCCTTGCATTTTGTTTTCTTGTAACAAAACTATATTTGGAGTCATATCGATGATAATATTTTTGACTACCTTTTATCTGGGACAATTGCCTAAACCCCTCATATTCCAAGTAATTAATATCATTGATAATTAGGAGAGATAAAATCAGCTATCGATTTTACCTTTCCATTCTGACTCAAATCTCTTCCCTGTTCCTCTATCTTTTCCTTGTTTGACTTCCTTTCTATAGATTGGTTCTGTTTTTTTTTCTTCTCCACTTTATGAATCCCTAAAGTAAGGTTGTCTTTGTTCTTATTTCCTTCTTTCATCTCTATTTCCTAAGTTAAAACTATCCCCTACTCTATTTTCCCTCCTCTGGTATCTCTCGTGGGTTGAATCTCCTCTTCCATGAGAGAGGTTGTATTTGGTTATGCTCCTTGCTTGTTCCGTGATACTAGACTAGAGTATTGTTCCTGATCTACCGATGTGACTTGTTGGGTATCCTCCTCTAATCCTTCCATTTGAAAATCCCCTACTGTTTCCAAGCTTCCCGATTATTTGAATATCTCATATCTATTGTTTGTTCTTTCCATTTTTCTCCTTGTCTCTGGTTCTTGTGTTGATTTCTTTTTTTTGACCTTTTGATTACTTTTTGAAAGCCCTCAGAGTTTGTTGGGCCTTTCCCTTCCTTCTAATTTACCTTCTGCTAAGGATATTGGCCTACCATGTTAATATTTGCTCTTGTCCCCTCTTGTTCAAATTGATGATCCTTAACTGTTGGGCACATTCTAGCCAAATGTACACCCGACATCGAAATGGAATAGCCTCATAATACAGTTGTTTATGCCAGATAAAATCTCCTATTTTTAGTTCTATCTTTGTTGGAAGAGGTTTACTGATATCCATTTCTACACAAATCCTAGCAAACATTACCGATCCTCTTAAAACTATTTCTCTTGATCTGCCTTGATAATGATCTAGTAAGTTGCCTATTGCCTCGAGTATCTCCTCTTTCCAAAATTCAAGAGGAAGGGAAAATAATCTTACCCATATTGGTACTGTAGTTGGTTCCACCCTTGGGTCGAATCCCATATTCCATGGTTGTAGGAATAGTCCCGTTGGCCTGTGATGATAAGACCCTCAAATACTTTTTGTCGGTCTACCACTAATGTGAACTCTATTTGGAGAGTTAGAATTTCATATTCTCCTTCAAAATGTCATTGTTTCCTTATTTATGTCGGAAGGAAGTGCACAGACGGTTTGAAACCCATGAATTTTCCTACCAGGTTGTGTTTTATCTTATAAACTATATCCTCAACTATCCAGTCCTCAGCTATTTCCAATACTGGTATTTCCTTTGCTTGTGGTAAATATCCATTCACCCTTCTCGGTAGAGAATCCTCCTTTTGTCGCTTTCCCATGGTGTTTATAATTGTCCTTTTCGATGTTTGACAGTCATTGAAGTTGTCTTGGGTACCACATAGCTTCTCTCGATATGAGATTCCTTGTTTTGGAGGATTTGGTACCGAAGTACCTATGTCCCCCATTCTTAGTCGTGATCCCTACTATTGAAAGACCCTCCAAAAATATTGATCCTCTCTGATGGTGTTTTTTTGCATGAAAATGTTCTTCAAACCTTTGCCCTAGCCTCTGAAACCCTAGTTTGATCCTTAGACCTCCAAGTTTTGATGTCTCTCAAACCAACAATTGTTATGTTCTTCAAAATAAACCCAATAAATAGGAGGTTCTCACAAATATAAAATATATATATATATATATATATATATATATATATATATATATATATATATATATATATATAACCCTAGTTTGATCCTCAAACCTCCAAGTTTCGATGTCTTTCAAACCAACAATTGTTATGTTCTTCAAAATAAACCCAATAAATAAAAGGTTCTCACAAATATAAAAAAAAATTCTGAAAATATATATATATATATATATATATATATATATATATATATATATATATATTCAATATCTCCACTTAACTTACAAAATCACAATGTCAAACTTCTTTGTAGGTAACAAGTTCAAAGCCTCTTATTCATCATATAATAACTTCAACTTTTCTAAAAAAAATAAATATTAAAAAAACTAATTTTAAAAAAAATAGACTTTAAAAACTATTTATATTTAATTTGTTATTAATCAAAAGTTGATACATAAAGTTCATAAACAATCAAGTTCCTATATTTAATAAATGCACCGATTCCTTAACTGTAAAATGATTTCTAAATTTTTATTTAATTTTAAATGTGATAGGTATTAAAACAGATTAAAAATCTTACTCTAATTCAAAAATACAGACAAACGAACAATTTTTTTATTGAAGAAAATTTTTTATATACATATACAATACTTCTTATACATATCCGCTATAAGGATTAAACTCAAATCATATTATCATAATGCAAATGATGTTCTTACCCGTAAACCACACATAATTTTTTTCATCAAATGACTCAGCCAGTGTTTTAAGTCCCGATATAGAAAGTTCAAATAGTCAAGGTTTGAGTAAATTCTTTTAATCCTCCTGAATTTAATTAGCTTGGAACTTGTAAGATTTAAATGCATGTTGATCACTTTCTTTCAAAGTAGCGCTTCTATCTACATTAATTAAAAATTATTAATAATAACTCTTAAACAACATAATCACAACATGGTATTCGGGACCGACTAATTAAAAAATTGTCGCTATATAGCCATCCCACGCATGGAACTATTGCAGGGACTTTTCGAAACATTAAGTTATTCCTTGGAAAATCATGTACCTCACGCGGTGGCGGGTGTGCCTTCTCTTCTGCATGTGCTTTTGACACTGCCTCTCATTTTATTGGCGTATCAGGCAAAGTATATATATAACCTTTATAGACCTTTTAATGTGATTTTATGTCATGATTTAATGTGTGTCACCTTTTTCTTATTATAATTTAGATTGGAGTGTGGATAAGATTTTTTCAAGTTTATTTTTAACTTAAATGTTTTGTCTTTAAAGGTTAGATGGATTGGTAAGTGTTTATCTGGTCAGACACTTATTAAGAAGACACCCAAGTTCAAACCTTGGGAGCAGTCTATTTGCAAAGGTAGTAGTTTGAGCTGAATTCTCTAAGCGCGTTTTAGACCAACAACGATGGTACTAATCTTGAGTAATTCGTGGTCCCCTTCACACTAGGTCAACAATAACGAGGTGGAATAGGTTTGGTGGGATGGTGGGAGCAACCCTTGTGGTTTGAACTCTACGCTTGTGAGTTACTAAAAACAGTGTGATTGTGACCAACTCTCTTATATAACCAAAAAAATAATAATAGTTTAGATTGCAGACTTCATTTCAATTGGATATTTTCATATCACATTATTTCGAATCGTTTAACAATTCTATTGGTTGAGATGCACCTTCGTACATGTATTTGTACATGACTATGTTTAAGTTTGGTTTGATATATGCATCCTTTTTCTTTGGTCTATGATTTGGTGTATATATTTATAGATAGATGAAATATTATATATCATCCATGGATAACATTCTCTAATATATTTTAAATAAGTTGTGTCAAAAATATGATCACAAAGATTTGAGATGGTGTTTTATTAGTTTTATATATTATCTCTTAAATGCATTAATATTAGTATTATTATTTCCTTATAATTTTTTTATTGGTAAAATAAAAGTTAAGTACATTAGAAGCCTCCAATGCATAACAAATACAAATAAAAATCTTACAAACCTATAATACTTACAAAACCCCTTGAAATCTTTACAAAGGGAATTTACATACAATCCATAAAGACTCAAACTACAATGCTTACAAGAACTTTCTAAAAACCTTCTCAAAGGGTATCCACTTACAATCCAATCAATGCACAAAGCATGAACAAAATTTAGATACACTTGGCTTGTCATCTTGAAGGATTCAATACACCAAAAGAAACATAGATTCATAGTTCAAAATATTAACTCTATACTAAATATCAAGATTTGAGACAAACACTCTAATCCTAATTGTCATTCCAAGACTTAGTGGAATTATGAACTCACGCCATTATTTTAAATGTTGTTCTAAAAACCATCATTGTCATTGTTTTTATGACACCACCACAAAATTTATTCTACATAGATTTAGATATAGCCATTCAAAGCCCCACTCATACCTTGACCATAAGAAACATGTGGAAACTACCATGCATCTTCGCCACTAACCAAGGCATGTAAGATCTCATGTAATTTCTCTAAGTTTACCTATTTGTATCTACTAAAACAAGTTAAAGGCATGCAAATGTGGTCTTTACTTTCTCCAACTTGTTGCACTTCACACTTACTCTATCCACATCACTAAAACTCAAGATTTCCTCCTCCAATCCTTTTCCCATAATACATAATCACATTTGCATTGGAAATGCTAGCAAAAAGATAACCTCTTGTAGGAATACATACCTATAAGCATATGGAAACAACATTCTTGATGGAATCTTGTAAATGCATGTTTTATTCATATATGAGACGATATCAAGGTCACTATTCATCACCTCTTCTATAGAAAACAATATACTATATATTGAATCCAATGTTGCAAGGTACAAGACATCATTCTTAATACACAAGTATTTTTAACTACCAAACCACCTCTCAAGCAATGCTCCACATTTCCATAACACAAAAAAGGATGGAGTTGGAAATAATTATCGTTCAAATAATTCCCAAGAGCCTCAATATTGTACCCCTCAACAAGTAGTGTAGCCATGAGATTTTCAATTCCACATAGAGAGATGTTTGAAGGCATGCAACTGCAGTTACTAAAATATAAATATTTAAACTTCATCCACCATTCTGGAACATCCCTTCTAGTAAAAATTGGTAATTTCATAACCTTTTTTTTTTCTTGAAAAAATACTTCATATTATCAAAGAATCAAGGAATACAAGAGATAGTCAAAGGCATTACAACAACTTGCGAATCAGCAGCAAGCAATCAGACCTCAATTATTTGTCCATTTTGTTGACAATTTGAGTTATTTTATGTTGTCATTGATGTCACATGAATCATTGATGGCATATGGATCACTTTGAGTTTTGGTGGGCAAATGATATTTTGGAAAGCATGGATAAAATCAGGGTTTTTGTGAAAACCAAGGTAGGCAAAATAAAAGGTTTTATTTAAAACCATGGATGACATATTTGAAATGGGTTTTTCTTAAAACCCAGTTTGGCCTTTCGTTTCATCGAAAAATATGCCTCGGTGGTGGAGATATTTAATTTTAAATATTTAGTTTAAATTTTAATTATTTAAAATTTAAATTTTAATTTTAAAATTAAAATTAAAGTTAGCACCGACATCTAAAGAAAGAGGGAAAATCAATAATGCGTCGACGTCATCGAAAATGAGGAGAAGACTATATAAATGGGGATCCTAAGGTTCATTTAAAATTCATCCTTGCTCGTGTTAATCGTTGGCTAAGCATCCAAAGAGAGCTCGTACGAAAATCATTTTGAAAAGGGAGACAACGAATAAATCCAAGGTTGATCGAAATCCCAAGACATTATGGGCAGAGTGGCGCATCGGCGATTGGATTTTTTTTAAGGTGTGTGGCAACGCTTTACGTCAAGGTTCGAATCTCCTTGACTGCATTCGAAGACATTGGAAGGGAAGCGCTCGAAGCGCTTTTGGTTTGCGTGGAAGGGAGGAAGGACTTAAGGCACATTGTGCCTTTTCATTTCGAACAAGCGACTAGCTCGTGTGGTAACCTTAGCCATGGCTAAGGCGCTCACGGTGTGTGCAAGTTGGGGGTTCGAATCCCCTTGAGGAGGTAATTACGTTTTGCTCTAATTAATTTTGTTGATGCCCTAGGATAGGAGTTATAAGGTGGTTAAGGAATAATTAAAGTTTTTAATTACACTTTATTTTTAAAATGGTTGTGATTATTATTTCAGAGGTGGATGAGTTGTTGATTTATTTTGATATTCATGAAATTGAAAACTAAGATTTAGGAGAAATAAGGAGTTGTTATAAAATATTTTTGAGAGCCATATTGATTATTATTTTTGATAAGGGTTTTTATTAAAAAGGACTTTGGTGGATGTGTTTATTAAGTTGGAGTAAAAAGGTGTAAATTGAGTTATGTTTTATCTTGTGATTATTATTTGAAGTCCACTAACCCTTGTTGAGATTGGAAAGGAAAGTTGTGTTTAGTGTGGCAGATTTTGTGGACAACTTCTTGCAATCAAAAGGTATGGGCACATTCTCCTATTGATTGGTTATGGTGGTTGATTTCTGAAATATTATTGGAGTGAAAAGGATTGATTATGGTTTCCTTTTCGAAAGTGGTTGGTTGAATGCTTCAAGGTTCTGATTTGAGAGTTGTGTTTAAACCTTGTTTTATAAGCATATTTGTTGAAGCCCATTGGTTGTGAAAGAACTTAAAAAGAACATGAGTATCATTGTAATGTGAGATTTGTGGTTGAACATTATTGGAAACATTTGAGTTGGTTGATACATGCTTGGACTAGGGTTTTGTGAAAAAGAGTAGTCCCTTGTGGTGATTGGTTGAGTTGAGATTGATATTAGAACATATTGAGTCTCTAAAAATTCTCTTTATGGTTCTATGAGTTGACTTGAGTTGAGTTGAGATTGATTTGAGTTGAGTTGAATTGAGATTGAGCTTAGAACATATTGAGTCTCTAACAATTCTCTTTATGCTTCTATGAGTTGATTTGAGTTGAGTTGAGTTGAGTTGAGTTGAGATCATTGTGGATCATTGTTGTCATCCATTGAAGAGTACATTGCCATTAATTGTTGAGTTCATCTTTGAGCTTTGCCTTGATAGATTTGTGGATGAGATTTGAGTGCTACTTGAGTATGATTGATTGAGTTTGAGAAGGCCTTTGTGGACAATTTTAGGACAACTTTGTGGACAGTTTTGGGACAGCTTTGTGGATAGTTTTAGGATAACTTTATGGACAGTGTTAGAGCAGATTTGGACAAGTTCTTGGTGAGCTTGTTGGAGAAGAAAGAAAACTATCGCGATATCGCGACATGTTGAGAGAAACAAAAACTGTCGCGATATCGCGACATGTTGAGAAGAAACAAAACTATCGCGATATCGCGACATGTTTGGAGAGAAAGAGCAAGAAAGCAAAACTATCGCGATATCGTGACATGTTTGAAGAGAAAGAGGAGAGAGAAAAAGGTGTCACGATTTCGCGACATGTTTCATTTTCGCGGTCCAAAGCGAAGAGAAAGAGGAGAGAGAAAAAGGTGTCGCGATTTCGCGACATGTTTCATTTTTGCCATCCAAAGCGAAGAGAAAGAGGAGAGAGAAAAAGGTGTCACGATTTCGTGACATATTGCGAAGAGAAAGAGGAGAGAGAAAAAGGTGTCACGATTTCGTGACATGTTTCATTTTCGCGGTCCAAAGCGAAGAGAAAGAGGAGAGAGAAAAAGGTGTCACGATTTCGTGACATGTTTCATTTTCGCGGTCCAAAGCGAAGAGAAAGAGGAGAGAGAAAAAGGTGTCACGATTTCGCGACATGTTTCATTTTCGCGGTCCAAAGCGAAGAGAAAGAGGAGAGAGAAAAAGGTGTCACGATTTCGCGACATGTTTCATTTTCGCGGTCCAAAGCGAAGAGAGATTGTACGGAAGAAAAAGTGTCACGATTTCGTGACATGTCACATTTTCGTGACTTGAAGAGAGCAGGAAGGCAGAGAAGGAAAAGTGTCACGATTTCGTGACATGTCGCATTTTCGCGACTTGAAGAGAGCAGGAAGGCAGAGAAGGAAAAGTGTCACGATTTCGTGACATGTCGCATTTTCGCGACTAGGAAAGGGCAGCCAGGCAGAGAAAGGAAAAGTGTCACGATATCGCGACATGTCGCATTTTCGTGACTCGAGAAGGGCAGCAAGGCAGAGCAAAGAAAAGTGTCGTGATATCGCGACATGTCGCATTTTCGCGACTCTAGGAGGAGAGAGAATGTAAGAAGGCAGAAGTGTCACGATATCGCGACAAAAGTAAAAAGGAAGAGTACGGAGGCGAAAGTGTCACGATATCGTGACATGTTGTGTTTTGTGGGTACAAGCAAACAAAAGCAACAAGGAGGTGAAAGTGTCGCGATATCGTGACATGTGTTTTCGTGGGTATGAACCAAGTAAAGCAGCAAGGAGGCGAAAGTGTCACGATATCATGACATGTTGTGTTTTTGCGGGTACAAGCCGAGAAGAGGACAAAGAGGCAGAAGTGTCACGATTTCACGATAGGTCACTTTGGCGCAAGCTAAAAATAGAACCCAGTCGAAATAAGGTATGTGACCGTTAACTGAAGTTATGCAGCAAGTTACAGGGGTCGTTACAAAAGAAAATCATGCAGCTAATAAAAGAACAGTCGAAGAAGGAGAAATCTAACAGTCGTATAAATAGAATCGAATATGCATGCATGCACAGAAAAGAATACGAATAGTCATGACCGAGAAGACGAACAGTCATGGTAGGGGTATATGTGTAAATTCGTAACATGCATCGTGTTTGACGAAAAGCCTACCCTATATATATACAAAAGCAGTTACAGTTAGAAGGCGTTACAACTATCAAGTGGCGCATGAGAAATGAAAGAAGGAGTTACAACTGGAGTTACAAAAATACAATATGGGTATAAAAGGTGGTCTACGCGGAGGATTACGTGCTGCTGAAATTGAGTGAAAGTGCTGCAAGAAGGGGGTTGAAAGAGGGCTGCAAGAGTGTATTCAGCAGAGCAGTGAGAACCATAAAAGAGCAGTAAGCAGAGCTTTAAGTGTGTGTGTGTTTTGGTGAATAGTGAGAGAGGTTGGGTTAGCAACAGACCAGTCAGGGTCTTGTATAAGCGAAGGCATTTTTATGTCAATCTGATAGTTTCAAAAGTGCAGTTCAAGTTGGTGCTTGAATTAGGGGTTGGTGCTCCTTTCTATAGGTGCAGATAAACCAGGGGTTGGTGCTCCTTCCAGTGGGTGTTGGTAAAGTGATTGTAAAATTGTATTTTGCAAAGGCTGGATTTGGATGGGAATCCAAGCAGTCATTTTTTGAGGAGTAGCCAAATTGGTGAACCTCGTTACATCGTGTGTTGTGGAATGCTCTCTTGTTATATTTGCTTTATTGGGTTTTAAGTTTTCATTGTTTCGACATTAAGAGTTGAAGATTTAAGTTTTTAATAGCTACACTGATTCACCCCCCCTCTCAGTGTCATTGTGAGACTAACAATTGGTATCAGAGCCAAGTTCTTGAACAAGCTTAATCGGCTAAGGTGATCTTGGAAGTGAGACAATGGCAGGTGGTGAAGGATTCTCATCAAACAAAGCACCATTGTTTGATGAAACTAACTACGCATTCTGGAGACTCAGGATGCGGACATATTTGTGTTCTCTGGGATACGACATTTGGGAATCAGTAGACAGTGGATACACCATACCCACCACTCCTCCAACCGATGTTGCTGGTAAGAAACTGTTTGAGAATAACTCTAAAGCAAAGAATGCTATCATGTGCGGTTTGGTGGACAGCGAACTGATAAAGATTATGAGTTGTAAAATGGCAAAAGATATGTGGGACAAACTAAGGAGCATTCATGAAGGAGACGACAAGATCAAGGAGGCCAAGTTACAAACGCATCGAGCTCAGTTTGAAGCATTAAAGATGAATGAGGATGAGAACATAGAGGCATACATGCTGAGAGTTAATGGAATCATTAATGCGATTAGAGGACTCGACGAGGAAATGGAAGATGTTGTCATCGTGAAAAAGGTACTAAGATCTCTTACCCAAAGATTTGATTCCAAAGTCTCTGCAATAGAAGAAGCTAAAGATCTTAATACGTTTAGTATGGATGAGATGCATGGTTCCTTGACTGCATATGAGATGAGAATAGGAAAAACTAAACCCACAGATAGAGAAGCTACTTTTAAAGCACATAAAAATATAAAAGCAAAACAAGAATCCGAGGAAGAAGAGACATCAGATGAAACAGAAGCAAACTTTGTTCAAAAACTAATCAGGGGAAAAGGAAAATACAGAGGAAAGCTACCATTTAAGTGTTTCAACTGTGGAGGCGTTGGGCACTTTGCAGCTAAATGTCCTCTTAATGAGAAAAGCAAAAGTGATGAAGGTTCACACCAAGAAAGAGGTGACTGGAAGAAGAAACCAAATTTTAGAAAAGGAAACTTCAAGAAGAAAAGTTTCATATCCAAGAATGTCAGTCCTTCAGAAGACAACTCTGGTGAGGATTCTGAAGAAGAAAAAGGTGAAGCTCTTTTCATGGCATTTGAAGAAGAAAAAATAGAGGAAAAATAGGAATGCAATAAAAACCTTGAGGCTGAGGCTGAAGTAGATCTGGAAGGTGAGTTGGTCGCTGCACTTAAAGAGCTGAGTTTAGAAAGGAAAAAGAATAAGAAAACTTCAAGAAAGCTTGAAGATGCCAATGAAATCATATCCAACTTGAAAGTACAGATAGATGAATTTAAGAAAATATCTAAAGATATCGAAGTACAATTAACCATGAAAATAGATGAGTGCAGCAAGTTAGAAGAAGAGATTGTTGGTTTAAGGATACGACTAGAAGAGATGAATCAAAAATTGAGTTGTTATCACAAACTTGAAGGAAGTTCTGTGAAGCTGGACAAGATTATAAATAACCAAAGGACTACAGGCATCAAATTTGGTTTAGGTTTCGTCGAAGGAGAATCATCAAATGGATCAAAGGCCATAACTATAGAACCCATAAAGAATGAAGATAAGATCAGGGTTGATCAAGAAAAAATGAATCATGCTAAAGAAAGCAATAAAGCCAGGCAAGAGAGGAGTATTGACAATGATGGATTCACCAATGTCACTCATCAAAAGAGAAGAAGATTTATGGCTTCCACTACAAAATGGCAAAGACCATCACCCAGGTTCACTCATTCCTTTTCTGGTTATTGTTTTAAATGCAATGGTTATGGTCATAAGATTTCAGATTGCAAGTATAATGTAGGACAAAGGAACTTTACCAGTAGAAATGTTTTTTCACCGCTGATGGATTATGCAGTAGAATGTTATAACTATCATAATTTTGGGCACATTGCAAGAAATTGTCGAAGTACATTTGCAGCAAATAAACATCAGGGAAGAAAGTTTCAACCAAACGGTTTGAGACAAAATAGAAAATTTCCAGAAAAACATACACAGGCTACTGACAAAGAAAAGTCAAAACAAGTGACCAAAACCGTAATCAAACCAGAGTGGAAAGAAAAGGAGCAACCCAAGGAAGAAAAGGAATCCTTGATCGTACAGACAACATTTAAAGCACAGAACAAATCTGCACCATGGATACTTGATAGTGGATGCTCAAGTCATATGACAGGTGACAAACAAAAATTTGAGAAGTTACAGAAATATGAAGGTGGTTCAGTAAAATTTGGAAATAATGATGGAGCTAAGATAGTTGGCAAAGGATCAGTTAAGATCGGTGATGGAAAAATCAAGTCAAAAGAAGTCTTGTTTGTGATTGGTCTGAAGCATAACTTGTTAAGTGTAAGTCAGATTTGTGACAGAGGTCATGAAGTTATTTTCAAGAAGCAGGGTTGTGAGGTCAGAACAGCAAACCGTAGAAAGTTGATAGCAACTGGATCAAGGACATCTAGCAACATGTATACCCTCTCATAGACTTCAGAAGGAGCATGCTTGATTGGACAGGAAGAAGAAAATTGGCTGTGGCACAAGAGGCTCGGTCATATCAGTTTCGACAATCTAGTAAGAATCAGCTCAAAAAGGGTAGTAAGAGATATTCCCACCATTGGTAAACCTTTAAATAGCATTTGTGCTTCATGCCAAAAGGGGAAGCAAACTAGAGCCACATTTAAAACAAAAGAGTACTTCACAAGAAAACCATTAGAACTAATACATACTGATTTATGTGGACCCATGAGAACACAAAGCATAAATGGTGACAAATACTTTATGTTGTGCATAGATGACTATTCCAGGATGACATGGATACTATTTTTGAAGCTTAAATCAGATGCCTTTGAGATGTTCAAGATTTTCAAAAACCAAGTTGAGAATCAAACAGGAAAAAGGATTAAATGTGTGAGATCAGATAGAGGAGGAGAGTTCATTTCAGAAGAGTTTGCAGAGTACTATCAAAAATATGGGATTAGGAGACGAGTTTTAGACAGCAAGGACACCTCGGAAGAATGGTGTGGTAGAAAGAAAGAACAGGACAGGTGCAGGAAATGGCACAGACTATGTTTACTGAGAGCAAAATAGCAGACAAATTTTGGAAAGAGGCGAGTCCATACTGCGGTATACATCCAAAATAGGTGCATGTTGAGGACGCATGAAAGCAAAACACCATATGAGCTGTGGTACGGTAGAAAGGCAACAACAAGATACTTCAAAGTTTTTGGCAGTAAGTGTTACATCAAAAGAACTGAAGAAAATCTTGGTAAATTTGAAGATAGAGTTGATGAAGGTATTTTTCTTGGCTATTCGACAAAAAGCAAAGCCTACACATGCTACAACAAGAGGCTAAAGAAAATTGTGGAGAGTGTCGATGTTAAAGTTGATGAAGGTAGGGAACGAGAAATAAGCTATAAAGAAAACTACCCAATTTATGAAGAAGTCATTGAAGGAGATGAGGAAAAAGAAACGGAAAAGAAACAAAAAATTGAATCAGATGATTTAAGTAGTGATTCAGAAGAGGAAGAAAACAAAAAATTCAAAACAGACAACTGGAAAAAAAATCATCCTAGAGAGCAGATAATTGGTGACCCCACAGTTGGTGTTTAGACAAGAAAAAGAGCAGTAAGTAACTACTCTCTATTATCCAGCATAGAGCCCAAAAATATTGCTGAAGCAAGCAAAGATGAAAGTTGGATGATGGCTATAAATGAAGAATTAGATCAGATCGAGAAAAACAAAACCTGGGAGTTAGTACCAAGACCTGCAAATAAAAATATAATCGGTACTAAATGGATTTTTTGAAACAAATTGAATGAAGATGGACAAGTAGTAAGGAATAAAGCAAGATTGGTCTGTAAAGGCTATGCACAAGTTGAAGGCATTGACTTTGAGGAAACCTTTGCACCTGTGGCTAGACTAGAGGCAATCGGAATGTTTTTGGCTTTAGCGAGTTCACAAGAATTTCAAAGTTTATCAAATGGACGTGAAATCAGCATTTTTGAATGGAAAACTTGAAGAAGAGGTCTATATTGAGCAGCTTGATGGTTTCCAACTTGGTGATAATCCCAACTTCATCTGCAAGTTGAAGAAAGCATTGTATGGCTTGAAACAGGCACCCGGAGCATGGTATGCAAGGCTAGACAACTATCTTACTCAACAAGGGTTCAAAAAGGGTATGGTAGATAGCAATTTGTATGTCAAAAAGGAAGATGGCCATCTCATTGTCCTTGTTGTATATGTAGATGATATCATCTTTGGCAGCAGCAATGATAAGTCGTGTAAGGATTTAGCAAAGCAGATGCAAAAAGAATTTGAAATGTCTATGATTGGTGAACTTTCATATTTTCTCGAGCGCAAGTTAATCAAAATGAGAAGGGCATATTTATTTCTCAAGTTAAATATGTGAAAGAGATGCTAAAAAAGTTCACAATGGAGGATTGTAAGCCTGTTAGCACTCCCATGACAACAGGATGCAAGTTGAGCAAGGATGACAAATCTCCAGATGTTGATCAAACCATGTACAGATCTATGATTGGGAGCCTATTGTATTTGACAACTACCAGACCAGATATATTGCAGGCAGTGTGCATGGTAGCACGATTTCAGGCGAGTCCCAAGGAGACTCATGTGACAACAGTGAAGAGGATTCTTCGATATCTAAAGGGTACTATGGAGTATGGGTTATGGTATCCGAAAGGTAAGGACTTCACTCTTATTGCGTATTCAGATGCAGATTGGGCAGGATGTGTCGATGATAGAAAGAGTACCAGTGGAGGTGCATTCTATCTTGGAGACAGGTTGGTTGCATGGCACAGTAAGAAACAAGAATCGGTCTCTTTATCCATAGCAGAGGCAGAATATATTGCAGCAACTACGTGTTGTACGTAGGTTTTATGGATGAAACAAACCCTGAAAGATCTTGGCATTAACTTCAGTGAGCCAATTTTAGTTAAGTGTGATAACACCGAGTGCCATTAATATCTCAAAGAATCCAGTTATGCATTCTCGCACAAAACATATTGCTATCCGATATCACTTTTTGAAGGAGAAAGTTGCGGAAGAAGAGGTAAAGTTGGATTTTGTCCCAACTACAGAGCAAGTAGTGGATATCTTCACAAAACTGTTGCCCAAAGAAATTTTTGAGTACCTTCGCAATAAATTGGGAGTGGTCATGCTTCCCAAGTACTGACTAGCTATCGGGACCACATTCTCAGGGGGAGCATTTATATATTTGATTATCTTTGTGCTCATATTTGTAATTTTTGCTAACTGTCATAACGTGTGCCTGAGAATGTTGTGCATGGACTCAGGGGGAGTCTGCAGCAGCCCTTTGGTATTATTGTCAAAGGGGGAGAAGAATTACAGGAATGTGCATGTGTGTTGCCAACAATTCCAAAGGGGGAGATTGATGAGCAAGGTGCAACAACAATATTGTCATTGTTGTCAACACAGTCAGACAGATCGGTTGATGCAGTGGACAGGAGTTAAGAGGATTTTCAGAGTATGTACAGTGATTTTCCAAAAGATAGAAGTGGCCCATTTGAGAAAAATCACAAGGAAGAAAACTGTCGCGATATCGCGACATGTTGAGCAAGAAAGGAAAACTGTCGCGATATCGCGACATGTTGAGCAAGAAAGAAAAACTGTCGCGATATCGTGACATGTTGAGAAGAAAGAAAACTGTCGCGATATCGCGACATGTTGGAGAGAAAGAAAAACTGTCACGATATCGCGACATGTTGAGAAGAAAGCAAAACTGTCGCGATATCGCGACATGTTTGGAGAGAAAGAGCAAGAAAGCAAAACTGTCGTGATATCGCGACATGTTTGAAGAGAAAGAGGAGAGAGAAAAAGGTGTCGCGATTTCGTGACATGTTTCATTTTCGCGGTCCAAAGCGAAGAGAAAGAGGAGAGAGAAAAAGGTGTCGCGATTTCGCAACATGTTTCATTTTAGAGTCCAAAGTGAAGAGAAAGAGGAGAGAGAAAAAGGTCTCACGATTTCGTGACATATTGCGAAGAGAAAGAGGAGAGAGAAAAAGGTGTCGCGATTTCATGACATGTTTCATTTTCGCGGTCCAAAGCGAAGAGAAAGAGGAGAGAGAAAAAGGTGTCGCGATTTCGTGACATGTTTCATTTTCGTGGTCCAAAGCGAAGAGAAAGAGGAGAGAGAAAAAGGTGTCGCGATTTCGTGACATGTTTCATTTTTCGCGGTCCAAAGCGAAGAGAAAGAGGAGAGAGAAAAAGGTGTCACGATTTCGTGACATGTTTCATTTTCATGGTCCAAAGTGAAGAGAGATTGTATGGAAGGAAAAGTGTCACGATTTCGTGACATGTCGCATTTTCGTGACTTGAAGAGAGTAGGAAGGCAGAGAAGGAAAAGTGTCACGATTTCGTGACATGTCGCATTTTCACGACTTGAAGAGAGCAGGAAGGCAGAGAAGGAAAAGTGTCATGATTTCGTGACATGTCGCATTTTCATGACTAGGAAAGGGCAGCCAGGCAGAGAAAGGAAAAGTGTCGCGATATCGCGACATGTCGCATTTTCATGACTCGATAAGGGCAGCAAGGTAGAGCAAAGGAGAAAAAGTGTCGTGATATCGTGACATGTCGCATTTTCGTGACTCTAGGAGGAGAGAGAATGTAAGAAGGCAGAAGTGTCGCGATATCGCGACAAAAGTAAAAAGGAAGAGTACGGAGGCGAAAGTGTCGCGATATCGTGACATGTTGTGTTTTCGCGGGTACAAGCAAACAGAAGCAGCAAGGAGGCGAAAGTGTCGCGATATCGCGACATGTTGTGTTTTCACGGGTATGAACCAAGTAAAGTAGCAAGGAGGCGAAAGTGTCACGATATCGCGACATGTGTTTTCGCGGGTACAAGCCGAGAAGAGGACAAAGAGGCAGAAGTGTCACGATTTCGTGACAGGTCGCTTTGGTGCAAGCTAAAAATAGAACCCAGCCGAAATAAGGTATGTGACCATTAACTGAAGTTATGCAGCAGTTACAGGGGCCGTTACAAGAAAATCATGCAGCTAATAAAAGAACAGTCGAAGAAGGAGAAATCTAACAGTCGTATAAATAGAATCGAATATGCATGCATGCACAGAAAAGAATACGAACAGTCATGACCAAGAAGACGAACAGTCATGGTAGGGGTATATGTGTAAATTCGTAACATGCATCGTGTTTGACGAAAAGCCTACCCTATATATATACAAAAGCGTTACAGTTAGAAGGCGTTACAACTGTCAAGTGGCGCATGAGAAATGAAAGGAGTTACAACTGGAGTTACAAAAATACAATATGGGTATAAAAGGTGGTCTGCGCAGAGGATTACATGCTGCTGAAATTGAGTGAAAGTGCTGCAAGAAGGGGGTTGAAAGAGAGCTGCAAGAGTGTATTCAGTAGAGCAGTAAGAACCATAAAAGAGCAGTAAGCAGAGCTTTAAGAGTGTGTGTGTTTTGGTGAATAGTGAGAGAGGTTGGGTTAGCAACAGACCAATCAGGGTCTTGTATAAGCGAAGGCATTTTTATGTCAATATGATAGTTTCAAAAGTGCAGTTCAAGTTGGTGCTTGAATTAGGGGTTGGTGCTCCTTTCTGTAGGTGCGAGATAAACCAGGGGTTGGTGCTCCTTCCAGTGGGTGCTTGGTAAAGTGATTGTAAAATTGTATTTTGCAAAGGCTGGATTTGGACGGGAATCCAAGCGAGTCATTTTTGAGGAGTAGCCAAATTGGTGAACCTCGTTACATCGTGTGTTGTGGAATGCTCTCTTGTTATATTTGCTTTATTGGGTTTTAAGTTTTCATTGTTTTGGCATTAAGAGTTGAAGATTTAAGTTTTTAATAGCTACACTGATTCACCCCCCCCTCTCAGTGTCATTGTGAGACTAACATTATCTGGTGGAGCACCCCACATTGGGGGAACCACGCTAAATCTTGTGTCTCAATTGTGTATGGTGACTTGTGCTCTTGATTACTAATGTTATCTGAGTTATTAATGCACACTGCTATATTTGGTTATTACAATTAAGAACATTAATTGATATTGATTTAAAAAGAAAGTAAAAAGTGGTCTTATATTGTTCACCCTCCCTCCCAGTATAAGCTTGTGTTCTTCACATTCTAAGGCAATATTTTAAAATGTTATTCCTAAAAACATGAATCTGATCAGCGATCATCCTACAAGCACTACTAATAGTATGGTCTACCCTTATATGATCAGTTTGGAAAACAATATAGCATATGTCCTTCCAGATGGAAAAAAAGGACACTAACTCTGACAATATGCCAAAAGATACAGAGATAATGAGGACACTTGGGGGAATCCCCAAACAAGACTAGCTGCCACCATAAAGGACCCGAAATGACAGAGGAGTAAGCAGCCCCAATCTCTTTCCAAACTTTTCTGGCTCGAGGACAGTCCTAGAAGATGTGCTTGATAGTTTCACTCCTCTCACACGTTGAATAGCTATCCGACGAAAGCAATCATTTGGTCAACGTCACTTTGCTTTGAAGACCCTGCATAAGAACTAGCCAAGAAAAAACCTTTAGCTGCATAGAAACCCGTAAGTCCCAAACCTTAGTCAATCTATTCCTCCATTTATTGGTAGAATATTTAGTACCCCATCTGGCATTAAGCACATCTCCAAATGGCACAGGCGGCACCATGAGCAGATACAGTCTAGAAGAGTTGAAGCACCAAATAGGCTTACCATAGTGCCATCTCCAGTCTCTCCAAATGGGACCAGGCAGTCCATTAGAAAGTTTGTGCTACTGCTCAACAGGTAGAAGACCCTGTATCTGCTGAATAGCAAACTTATCAGAGGGCTTGAGTTTGAATTTGACCAACAGTTGTTGCCATGACATCCATTGACTAGTGTGCCCATCCCAGATATCAGCCCAACAGAAAATACCCTTCTTGCACAACCTTCTACATTGTAAAATAGGAATGTCAAAAGCAAAAACACCATTTGCTTTCCAAAGACAAATAGCCTTAGAGGCTAAAGTCCAACCTCTCCTATTCTCTAAATACTCCCACTGCAAGTGCTTAACTACAGCCTTCCAGGCTTCCCAGATCCGCTTAATGAGAATACTACCTTTAATATTAAACTTATCCGGATGCCCAACAATATCCTCTAGAGTAAAAGGGCCACGAAAACCATCAGAGTGTTGAGATGTCATGATGCGGAACCGAAGTAAATGCTGCCAACCAAGATCACCCTCCAGACAGCGAACAATCCATTTAGAAGCAAGAACCTTACCTTGCACTTGAATATCCAGCAAACCAAGACCCCCTTGAGCTCTGGGAACAGAACAATAACGCCAGCCCACCAAAGGAACTCTTCTCGAGCCATCAATATTGGACCACAGAAAACTTTTAATATAAGTCTCCAACCGCCTATAGTGAGTAGCATTAGGGAGCCAACAGGAGGAATAATACATATGGCACGTTGCAGAATTCTACTAACAATAGTCAACTTGCCAGCAAAGGAGATCAATTTGTTCCTCCAAACCTAAATTTTTCTTTCAAATTTTTCCATACACCAATCCCACATGGCTCTAGGAGAAACCCGTCTACCAAAGGGAATACCCAAGTACCTGACAATCTCACCATCTCCAACCCTCCTCCAGCCCACCTGGAGATCATTAGGGAGGGAATCAATACCAATAAGCCAGTAATCAGACTTGGCCTCGCTAATCACAGCCCCAGAAGCAGCACAGAAGTCCTTGAGGCAATTCTGCATATGAAATATGGAGTCTCTATCCAGCTGAACTGAAAGAAAAGAATCATCCGCAAAGTGACTATTCGCCAACTGTCCCTCAGGAAGAGAGATACCATGAATCAAACCATGACTCATATTGTCCGCCAGGAGATAACCTAAGGCATCAACAGAAAGCACAAAGAGAAGGGGGGCAACTGGACAACCCTGCCGAATAGATCTGAAAAGCTGAATAGAGTCAGAGAGGCGGCCATTGACCATAACCTTGGCAGAAGCAGTTGAAAAAAGGGTGTCGATCTTGTAGGATAAGTTGCTTCCTAAGAGAGTGTGCTTCGTAATTATGAGGACTATTTAGGAAGGGGCGCTAAGGTTCGGAGTCGGCTTCATTGGCTTCAGGAGGGGGATGCACCAACTCAATTCTTCTTCAATTATATTAAGAAGAAGAATGCTTCAGAAAGAATTCTCTCATTGCAAAGGGTTGATTCCTCTCACACTGAAGATGAGGAAGAGATTAGAGGTTTATTTGAGAATCATTTTCGAACTATTTTCTCTGCTTATGAGGTCTCTACTGAGGTTCAGAATGCTAGGAGAAAAATTCACTCTTGTATTTCGAAAAATGTTACTAGCTATGAGAGTGATAGTCTTGCGGTAGACTTTTCCAAAGATGAGCTCTTCTATGCCTTGTCTCGTATGAGGAATGGGAAAGCTCCTGGACCAGATGGGCTTCCTGTTGAGTTTTATAAGGCTATGTGGGAAGTTATTGGGGATGATTACAGCAGGATGATCAAAGAGGTCTTCGATGGGGCTGATTGGATGAACCAGGGAGTTAAAAGGCACTAATAAGGATCAGATTGGAGGATGGAGGCTTTTTTTTTTTTACATGGTGGAATCGGTAGCCGCCACGAATCCGGGCAGGTTGTCCAGCTTTTATGGCCGCCACAATATTCTGCGTTGTCCACCCTGAAAACCACCACATAAATCTTCGCGCAGTCCGCCCCTATAACCGTCCTGCCACAATCATTTTAAACCTTTTAGTCGCTGAAAGCACTAGGAAAGGGACATGCGTTCAGTCCGACGAGGCCCGAGATTTGAACCTTAGATTAGGATGGAGGCCTATTACTTTACTTAACGTCTCCTATAAAATTGTTGCTAAGGCCATCGCCCTGCGGCTTCAAAATTTTGTTCGTGAGGAACACACTGGTTTTGTCAAGGAAAGATTTATCCTTGATACTGTTGGGTCATTGGCAGACTTTTGTTCTCTTAGCAATTTCATAACCTTAACCCAAATATTTTCCTAAAAGATTTTAGGAGAAAAACTATGATTTAAAAAAAAAAAAAAAATTCAAATCTCTTACTATCAACAAATAAATCTATAAATTTATTTAAAACAAATTTACTTATCCTAACTAACAAAAATATATATAATTTTATTTTTTTATAATTAAAAAAAAATCTACCCTTATTGAGGACAACTAACTTCAAAGTGAAAAGCACAGACAAACTAATATTTTGTCAATAAAAAATAAAAAATTATATGATATAATATTCCTTCCGTCAAATGACCCAGCCAGCTGGCAGTATTTTATTTCTCTATAGATATATACATTTGTTTAAGTCCCGATATAATAATATCACACAGTTTAATCCTCCCGAATTTAAAAATCTTGGAACTTGCAAGATTAATATGCATGTTAACTACTTCCTTTCAAAAGTAGGCCGCTTCTAGCCACATTAATTAAAAATTATTAAATATTAATTAAATAAAAAACAACATAATCACAACATGGTTTGCATGCAAACTTTTGGTACGTCCATATTTGCGCTTCTAGCCACATTAATTAAAAATTAATAATAATAATAATTAAATAAAAAGCAACATAATCACAACATGGTTTGCATGCAAACTTTCTGTACGTTCATATTTACTCTCGATTAATTAAAATATTGTAGCTTTTTAGGCATCCCACTAATCATTTTATTTTTATATATAATATATTTTTTTTAATTTTTAATTTTTTAATTATATAAGGAAATTGGTCACAAACTATAGGACTACTTCTACCAAACCCATTAATAAACATAAAAATATTTTAAAAGCTTTTCAAAACATCAAATTATTCCTTAAAAAATATATATAATGTGCATGTGTCTTCAGCTTGGGCTTCTTTCACTGCCTTTCATTTTATTTGCTTACCAACCAAGATATATATATAATGTTTATACACTTGATTTTATTTCATGATATAGTGTATGGCCTTTTTAAATTATAATTTAGATTGCATATTTCATTTTAATTGGATTTTATTATATTACATTATTTTGAACTTTTAACAATTTTATATTTTAGTATATATTTATATTATATTATTTTGAACCTTTTAACAATTTTACATATTAATATATGTATGTGTTTAAATTTTAAATTATAATTTAGATTGTAAACTTCATTTTAATTGGATCTTTTTATATTACATTATTTTTTTAATCTCTTAACAATTCTACATCTTAATACAAGTATGTGTTTAAATTGATATATATATATGAACATATTATATACCATGGATAACATTTTTCTATATTTAAAATAAGTTGAATCAAGAATATGATCACAGAGATTTGAGATGGTGTCTTGTTTAATTTATATATTATCTCTTAAATGCATTAATAAAATATTATTAGTTGCTTTTAGTTTTTTTATTTTAGTTGCTTTTAGTTGATTTTAGTACCTAAAATCCAATTGATAATGTTGGTGCGATCAGGACTCCCGTGTGATTTTGGCGGTGTAAAATCCTGTGGTCATGGTTTCTCATACCAAGGTGGCCCCACAAGAGGTTTTTCGCTAAATTCAAAAAAATAAAAATAAAATAAAAGTTACATACATTAGAAGTCTCCAAACTAACAACTACAAATAAAAATATTACAAACCTATAATACGTACAAAATCCTTTGAAATATTTACAAAGGGAAACTACATATGATCCATAAAGATTCAAACTACAATGCTTACAAGAACTTTCTAAAAATCTTCTCAAAAGGTATTCACTTACAATGCATAAACAAAATATAACATAGATATACTTGGACTATCATCTTGAAGGATTTAATATACAAAAAAAGCATAGATTCATAGTTCAAAATATAACATAGACATAAAAAAAAACAACTCTATACTATATATCAAGATTTGAGACAAACACTCTAACCCTAATTGTCATTCCAAGACTTAGTGAAAACAACTCTATAATATATATATATATATATATTTCATAGAAATTAAAGCTAAATTCCTAAATTTATATCCAAAGGAAGCTTCCCATATATATATATAAACAATAATCGTTAGCCTGGAAAAGAAGCCATGGGACACACATATGGTACATATGAAAACTAATTTTAAATGAAAAATAGATATTAAATCTACTTTTAGTGAAATAACAAGTTGTTAATAAGCCACAATAATCAAGGGGTTTTGACTATATATATCTTGTTATTATCCCCACTTAACTTTAAAAATCACAATGTCAAACCTCTTCCAAGGTAACAAGTTCAAAGCCTCTTATTCATCATACAATCTCAACTCTTCTCAAAGATAAACATTAATTTTAAGTTCTCAAACTTATTAACTAATTATAAGCAAATAAACTTTAACAACCATTTATATTTAATTTGTTATAAATTAATAATTAATATTTTTATTAATTTTTGTTAAATAAAGTTCACAACAATCAAGTTATTATATTTATTTAACTAATATAAACAATGAAATGCACCAATTCCTTAATAGTAATTTTTGTTTTTTGCTTGAGAAAAATGGGTTGTATTTGGGTTCCCCACCCTTGACACATCACAACTCTCTCCTTTAAAGCTTGAGATTTTACAAATATATTCAATTTTCATCTCAATTAAGATGTTATAGCTAGATACTTACATCTTGTTTATAAAAAGTTTGAATTTTTTATTTTCTTTTTTTGGGTCTTCTTCAATTTTCTTTCTAAATATAAATAGTCATATTTTTTCTTGAAAATTTTCAATCTTATTCATTCATCCATATAAGTAAAATCTTGATTAGTGATGGTATTTGATGATGTCAAGTTGTCATTGTGCTACTTAAAATCTATAACTTCTTTATTGGGTCCATGTTTCTATTGCTTTGCCTTGATACTTCAAATGATTGCTCTTGCTCCCTGATGTTGTTGCACCCCTTTGAAATCCATAATTACTATACTTTTTTGCCAAACAATGCCATACTCGATGCTTCTAACTCCATGTAGATTCATAATATTGATGCCTTAAGTCATGCCTCCAAGATTGTTGTTGCTTAGGATGGTGTGGGTGACGATATGTTGCAACCTTAACCTAACATTATTTTTCCTTTGATTCTTCAACAATTTGTTTCTTTATTGTATATTATTCTTCATAATCTTCTCTCTTGTGCAAGTGCACTTTTGACAAAGCTTCCTTGGAATTTGTTGTTGCTTCTTCCATGGACTCTTAAATTTTTTCAATCGATTATGCAGGATTGAAACAGGTCCCACCCGTATTACATCACCACCACATAGTGGTATTACAACAAAGATTGGATATTATCCATGTATTGCTTGGCAAGATTTGAACCTTGGTCTTCTTGAATGTTGATGAATTTAACCAATTAAACTAATACCACCTGATAAACATCAATCTTTTTCAATGAGTTTACACAAGTTTTTATGAGGGGTCTCGATCCCATTATACTGAGTGGGGTTTGAACCTTGGACCTCTCAAAGAGAAGCTAAAGCCCTTACCACTATACTAAGCTTGCAGCTATTCCAATGGACTCTATTATTGCTACTATTGTAAATACAACTTTTGAGTCTTTTGTTGGTTCTTCAACTTATTTCTCTGTCATATTTGCTACTTGTTTCTTCTTGGATCCTTGCTTCTTAAGTTTTTCCTTTTGAATACAACCATGAACTTGCACATTGTCATCTCTAATTTTTCCTTCTATTATATCCTCTTTATTCATTTCTTTCAGTTCTCTTTGAAGCCTTTTTATTTCTTCTTCATATCCTTTGATGGTGACCTTCAAACTAGCTATCTTTTTATATGGGTCCCATTGACTCAAGAATGCATGCCCATCCCAAATGTAACTATAATTCCTTTCCTTAGCAAAACTTGCCCACCAAACATAAGCTTCATCTCTTAAAATTTTGCAAAGGTGACATGGCTGAAAATGGTTACTAAAATATAGAAATCTAAACTTCATCCACCATTCTCAAAAATCCTTTTTAGTTAAAATTGACAACTCCATGACCTTGACCAAAAATAGTTTCTTAAAGCAACTAGGATTTTGAAAAAATAAGAGGGTTTTTAAAAAAAAAAATCTTCTCTATTCCTTATTATCAACAAATAATTCTATAAATTTTCTTAAAAACAAATTAAATTGTAACTGATTTGCTTACATAAATATTTATAATTTCATTCTTTACAATCTGAAAAAAAAACTTTAATATACTTATTCAAAACAACTAACTTCATAAAATCATATCCAAAATATATTTAAAATTTTCAAACTTTGAATTACTTTTTCCTAAAACAATCCTTTACTACAATGTTTTTCTTCTACCTCTTCTTCTTCCACCTATAAATTTTAAAATTTCATATATAACTTAAACTCAATAATATTTTATAATATTCTTTTTAAAAAACATAAAATGCTAAAAATATAACCTTCATCCCCTTCCTTAGTAGCAAAATAACTTACACTATTATATTTAATTAAATTTCAAAATTTCATATACCACTTAAACTCGATAATATTTTATAATATTCATAAAAAAATAAAATACTAAAAATATAACCTCCATCCGCCTTCCTTAGTAGTAGAATAACTTACACTATTATATTTAATTTTAAATGTTTTAAGTATAATAACAAATTAATATATAATATAATAATATAAGTCAAAACATAAGCAAACGAATATTTTGTAAATAGAAAAATAATTATATAATATAATATTCTCTCCATCAAATGGTCCAGCCAGATGGCACTATTTTATTTTTCTATAGACATTTAGAACTTGTAGTACTTAAATGCATGTTGACCACTTTCTTTCAAAAGTAGCGCTTCTAGCCACATTAATTAAAAATCATTAAAAATAACTATTAAATAAAAAGCACGTAATCACAACATGGTGTGCATGCAAATTTTTGGTACGTCCATATTTACTCTAGACCGACTAATTAAAAAATTTAGCTAGGCATCCGCTAATCATTTCATTTATATAAGAAAAACATTTTTCGTTTTTTTAAACCCATTAATACGCGTGGAAATCTTTGAGGGGCTTTTGAAATATCAAGTCGTTCCTTGGAAAAACATATACTGCAGGCAGTGGCGGGTGTTGTCTGTGTCTTCATCAGGTGCTTCTGTCACTGCCTCTCATTTTCTTCGCATACCAGCCAAGGTATATATGTAACCTTTATACACCTTAAAGGTGATTTTATCTCATGATATAGTGTGTATCAACTTTTTTATTATAATTTAGATTGCGGACTTCATTTTAATTGGATCTCTTCGTATTACATTATTTTGAATCGCTTAATAATTCGGATGGCTGAGATACATCTTCGTATATGTCTGTGTTCAAAGTTGGTTTGATGTTCGCATGATTTCTCTTTCGTCTATGACTTGGTGCATATATCTATAGATAGATGAACATATTATATATATGGTTGGGGTGGTTGATCTGAGATGATGGTGTTTGATATACGGTTTTATTTATTTATTTTTAATATAGTTGATTTACTGTTGAGGGCAAACTCCTCTGAAATGCCTTTTGTTTCATTTGTTTTTATTTTGGATTTGGTTTCATGTGCCCTGCCCTTTTAAGTTTGGTGGTTAAATTCTATAGTTTACTAAGTTGCTTGTTGTAAGCAGAGTTCTTTGTTTTTTTTTCGGGTTTGGACTAGTTGATGAGCATTTTCGCAGATGTTTAAGTTTGGTTTGCAACATGAACTGTGTTGCTTTGGAATGTTAAATTTTCACGTTTCTTTCGTTTCTGTAACTTCTTGGGCTCTTGGTTTACAGGAGCAGAGTGCAACAATACTTAGTCTTAGAATCTTTGTCTATGACTGTCCATATCTTACCTGCCAACTGATATGTATATGCTTGTGAATGTTTATATTTAATTTTTTTATTTTCCTTTTTGTTTGATATACTTGTCTAAGTTCCTGAAACAATACTTCGTGTAGTTCTATTATTATTATAATATATATATATATATATATATATATATATATATATATATATATATATATATATATATATGAGATTGAAACAGATGCACCCTTTAGCTGATGGAAGTGTTACTTTGGCACTTATGCATATATCAATACAAAGATATCAATCTTAGTCTGTAAATGTCCACTCCTTTAACCACATGAACTTGTCATTTGAACTTGTCATTTGATTATCATTATTGTATTTTCAGATGACAATGGTGGGAATTTAGATGATTTCTTTTATTGCATTCTTATGGATTAACCTTGTTGAACCTATCTAATGAATGTTGAATTTTCCAATTTCTATGAGTTTGTCTCTCTCATATGCCAATAACTTCCATATACTTATTACTTCTTATATTGTTTAAGACAACACTATTGCTATCGTTATTATTATTTAGATTGTCTTCTTGTGGACTTAACATGTTTCAGGCTATTTTACTTGGTGATTACATAGAAATGTTGGAAAAGTTGTTTCTTTGAACTTGAATTGTTAAATTGACAGAAATTTTTCTTGTATTGTCAATTAAGCTTAAAGTATGGGCTTTCCTATACTCTCATATTTGTTCAGTATCTAAATGGCATCTGAGTGATTTGTATATCTATGCCACATAAGTGAAGTTTTAAGCCAAGTGTGCTTGCTCAATCTTAGTAGTGTTATAAGCAAAGTGTGTTTGCTCAATCTAAGTAGTGTTATAAGCTGAGGGTGTTTGCTTTTTCATGGAAACAAGTTGGCTTGAATTATCCAAGACAGCAAGTGATTTTTCATGTACTTCAATTCTCCAATGCTTAAAATATCAACATGAATGTTAAGGGTATTCATCTAATAGTACTAGAGAGCATGCAAAAGTTAAACTGAATTTTCAGAAATTCATATTTATGATTAAATCATGATTAATAATAAGGCTACCTGTACTTACTGGAGATCTGTAATGCTCTGACAACTTTTCCTTTTCTAGGAACTCCAACTGGTTAAACTTTGTCAGCGAATATATTGAAAAAATATAAATATTTTTTTTCTCATCAAGAGAAGAGAAAAATGGAGAAGTTATTTCAAGGACCTTCTGATGTTGGTGTTTCTGGAAGTGAAACCTTTATAACATCCCATGGAGAACTTGTGATAGAAGATTCGTCATCAGAATGGCTTTTTAGTAGAAAAGAAATTGAAAATTCTCCTTCAAGAAAGAATGGCATTGATTTGAGAAAGGAAACATATCTTCGGAGGCAATACAGCACTTTTATTCAGGATCTTGGAATGAGGCTTAAGCTGTAAGTAACATGTGATTCTAAATATGATTAATTCTATTCTAGAGAAGCTTCTGTGAAAAGTAATGATTTCTAATGTTACACATGGATGGCATTAAAAAATAATGTCATTATTTATAGGAAATTGTATGTTTAGTATATTGGCATTTGAGTGTAAGTGTGTTATAGAAGAAATTGAATCCTTGTGATTTTTTCCCTTTGACATCTTATATGTGTGCAAATATCTTATAAGTTTTTTCCTTTACAATCTTGTGCATGCAAATGTCCTAATACTTATTCTTGCTGCAGGCCACAGGAGTGCATTGCCACAGCCATAACCCTATGCCATCGTTTTTATCATGTGCAATCTCATGCTAAAAATGATAGATATGTAAGTTCCAGTTATAGTTCTTTCTCATGTTTTTATATTGTCAAGTTGGTTATTTCAGATTAGTAATTACAGATATTTTTAGTTCCTTGTTTAAGGGTTGGCCTATCAGGTTTCATTTGAAATTCAGATTAATTTGGTGTGATCATGTCCTACCAGCAGGTTAGAGATATTATTTAAAACTTAGCATTGGATATAGTTTGCCTCAACTGGTAGCCCACAAAAGTGAGATTATTTTGGAATCCTTGAGTATATGATGTTTCCTGCATCCTTGATGTACAATTCATTCAATGAAAGGGTAGTATCCTTGATGTTTGAATGGAAGGGTAGTATCTTTGATGTACAATATCCAACTTTATTACATAAACAAATTTATTAAAACCCTTAGTATCTGGATAGACTTATTATCTTTGTTGTTTTGAGCCAATGAGATTCAATGCTATTTATATCTATATAGTTATTCTGTTTTTTCTCACTCATGCAGGATAGAATATAGGGGAAAAAAAATTTAGGGTTCCATAATCTTTGACAATGGATCTTTCTTTTCTTATGGCTATTTCATCTTCATTTGTACTATATTTTTATAATGTTAGTAGTAGTTTTGTATTACATGGTGCCATGCCTTGGGCTACATAATGTTACATTAGGTGGCATGCTTCACCACTTATTGGATTTTGTAACTTTGTAAATTTTAGCTCTGGTTTTGGAGTACTTCTTTTTGGCTCCCCATGACCTACTTTGATTGCTTGTAGACATTAATATCATTTTTTTTCTCATGTTTTTTCCTCCTTTTTTGTGTTCTTTATTTTTGGTTCAACGCTTTGTGTTACTTCAGACATGGAAATATTCTTGTATGCATTACATTAATATTAATAATTACATTTAAAGGTAATTATTTTTTTCTTTTATTAGCCCTTACATTGCAATAGGGATATGGGATGGAAAGCAAGAAATTGGGATGGTGTGTTAATTTAGTGCAGTGTAGATGATATTTGATATGGAAAGCTAAGGGACAATTATTATGTTGGCATGAAGATAATTGAAATAACTTTTAGCTGTCATGAGATCTCTTCAGATGACATTGAATGAGAACAATGATGGAAACTATGGCTACTAATTACTAGGACCTCTTTTTTTTTTTTTTTTGGGGGGGGGCTATTTTTGCTACATTTCATCATGGCCAGACAACATAGATGTCTTCTCAAATTGATTTTCACAAAGGTACCAATATTGCATATGAAATATTTCCAGATCATTTCTTGACACATCCCTCCAATAGGTTTAACTTCATATAAATGCCATATTGGCACTCCAAAAATCACCAGCAGTTTGAGATGTCACTGCCTCACACTGCTTTTTGAAGATTGTTTGATATATATGTATGCAGGATGAAGAAAATTTCTTATAATGACATGTGCTAACTTTTACAATTAACATAACTTTCTTTTTAATTTGTTAGTGCTCTTCTTTTTACATGAGTAAAATGCATTGAAAGACTAGGTTCCATTGCATCAAATACTATCACAATTATTGGGCAAGACATTCATTGGCTTTTCTTCCCTACATCGATTGCTAACTTCCACCTTATGGGCCCCACTATTGTCCAACCAGAGAGCATAGTTTCCATTCATACCCATATTGCCATATGCACAACAAGGAGAATTCAAAAACTAACACAGATTAGGCCATTGTGGTTCTTCCTCGACAAACTAAACCAGATGGACTTTTAAAGACGACAATAAAGTCAACAGGCCAAAGGAAAGAAACTTAACCAAGGCAAGACTATTGCATTATCAGAAGCAAAAATTTCAGTTAGGCCAGCTCTCACTAGAAACCTACTGTGGTGAGGTAGTACTCTGCTCGCCATATTTTATCATAAACTCCATTTTTAACGTGGAGCACAAGCCATACCCTATATGATGAAAATAGACTAGAGCTCTGCTTCCAGGCCACTGACAAGGTTACCAAATCCTACAACTCTACAAACTCATGTAAACTGTAGAGGAAGCAGGCTTTTTATGTTGTGCTTCTACTTGCACATAAATAGCAACACATATTCTTTTTAGGTTGGTTCCTTTCCTTTCATCATTTTAAACCTAGGCTTCTGTTATCCAGCATCATTTTACATGAGGTACTGCCAACAAGATAATCCAAATAGGAACTGGTAGTTGTAGTTGTTCTCATGGTTCTTCCACACTCCATAATGTTTGTAGTCCATTTTAGCATGATGCTACCTGCGGTGAAACCCACTTCAACTCCTACTAACTTTTGAACTCCTTCAATGTGGTTCATAATACCCAGAGGCATAGTCAGGTTATCAAATATCAATCACTAAATTTTCCAAGTGGACAGAATTTTAGGTAAAAGCATGTTGCCTCTTTTTTGACTAAGAATCCTCCCGTGTTTTTTGGGCACTGTTCTTTAAGCCTTTGCCAATCATTTTAACCCAAACTTTTGCACAATCGTAGAAATAGAGATCTCAGTCCTCCCCAACATCAAATTGCAGAACTAATTTGCTAAATTCACAAAGACTACAAAGAATAAGATAAAACAAAAAAGAAACAACACTATAGTAGCCTATGTTGCAAAACACGCAACAAGAAGATCCCAATTTGCACTTCTAGCATATGCTACCATTTTCTGCAAGGGATGAGCATTTTCCCTGGTCCCACTTCAATGCAGAGAGGCTGCAACATTTTAAGCAATGGAACCTGCAACGGTCATTGTGGGGCCCTGTTGTGGCATTTGTGGGACCAATGCTTCCTACAAAACATCATGGGTTGAAATTCAAGCATCTCTGCCTCCACTTAGACCTTGTGTGCACTGGGATTGGGCACAATGGTTTTTTTTTAAAGGGAAGACTCCTCTCTAGAGCTATATTCTGCCATTAGGAAGTGCAGGCCATCACCCTAGACCTCAGAGATGAAGCATAGTAGGTCACTTATATAGTCGTTGCATCTCATTGGCAAGTTAATAAAGGACCTTTGAAATCTAGCACTCTCACTATATCTATGAAAAAGGAGGCTGTATGTTGGCCACGTATTAGTGAGACCCACCTGACCATTAATGAATGGCAAAACATTTTTAGTTGTGCATACAATGCAAAGGATGCAAAACTTCTAATGTTCCATATAAAAAGTTCAGACCTCTCCTTCTGAGATCAACTTCATTTGGTTTGCAACAAGAATATTTGTTTTGTTCGCTCTAGATTTACAGCTAGACTCTATATTGCAAAGATCTAGCAGCACATGTGTGCAAATACATGTACAATCAAGGAGAGGATGTAATTCTTTTTTCATAGTTTTAAATTGAGTTAAGCGGTTTGCAATTATATTGTTGTGTAGTTGTCTAGCTTGCATAAAGTTCAAACATGTGGTGAACCAATTTCAATGCTAGTGGTGTGATTGGCAGCCTTGCATAAGCAGTTTGTGTGTAATCTCTTGTCACTGCATGGGGAATATTATCTGGGTATTGAGCAGAGGTGCAATTGTATCACTGGGGCCATCTCCACTCCCTTCACCCAAAGTTTATAGGGTTCAAGCAAAGGTTACAAGATTCAAGGATGTAGGTGTGTTTCTGATACAAATATCAGAAATGATGCTTTGCAATTTCGGTTGTGTGCATATAGGGTATAACACAATGCAATATGCATTAAGCTAATAACGGAGATTGTAAAATTAAATAAAAAGAAAAATAAAAAATAAAAAATAAATTTAATTTAATATATTAATAACATAAACATGTCAAGGTCCAACACAGTGTGCAACAATGGTACATGGGATGCAATCCTATGAGTGCAACCTAACTTAGAATCCTTTCATTGTGATAACATGTGCACAACAAGGTGGCACGTGATGATATGGTTTGCTGTAATACCATGTTAGACTTGTTTATTGAAAATCATGATAATATGGTCATGATGTGATATTGGTGGGGCCTGTTTCGATCACATATAACCAATTTAAATGTATAAGCATGTCAAGATTATGGATTTATTATTACATTATTTATAGAAATAAAAAATTAGAATATGCGTCAAATATTATGATGTGAAATTCAAATTATAAATAATCATTATGGGTATGCAAACACCTAGTTATTGAGGACTAGTGTGTTACACATGTGCACCCAAGAGAGTGGGTGCAAGAACTCAATAACAATGCTTCACCTCATAAATAGTTAATATTCAAAGTTGTATAAGAGCTTCTAGTATCAAGTCCTATCCAAGATAGAAATCCATGTTGTTAAGTTGCATGAAACTTGGAAACAGACAGTTTCCAAAATGAAAACACCTTAAGAAACATGAGTCCTCAAAACCTTTGGAAATGTTAAAGGAAACAACTAATTGAAAAAAATAACAAATGGATCTACTTGTTGTGGTGCAGTGGTAAATGCCCTAGGTGCTAGTAGAGGCCGACCCAGGTTCCATTCCCCTTGTCTCCATCCTGCAGATATATGGTATAGTTAGGAATGTCCTATGTGCTGGTAGAGGCCGACAAGGCTCCATTCCTCTTATGCCCAACCTGTTGAAAGTGGCACCCCGGAAGGGGTGTTTTCCACTATAAATTAGTTTACCCAGGTGTTGTAGGTGAGTTGGAGAGGAGAGGGCAATCCTCCAAGGGAGGTCCCAGGTCCGAATCTCCACCCTACCAAAAAGCTGAATTGGGTACCCAAAATCCAATTGATAATGTTGGTGCGGGCAGGGTCGGGTGCAACCCCTGGGTGACTTTGACGGTGTAGAACCCCCTGATCGTGGTCTCTTAGACCAAGGCGGCCCTGCAAGGGGTTTTTCGCTTAAAATAAAATAAAATAACAAATGGATATTTTTTCAATTTTCTTTAATAGGTTATATGGGATTGAACCGGGCACCACCCATATTACATCATGATCACATTCTAGTATTACAAAATCTTGGAAATTATACATGTAACTCTTGACAAGATTTGAACATGGATCTCCTCCTTGAAAGTCGAGGAATTTAATCAGTTGAACTAATACCATTTGATAACAAATGGATATTTTTTTTAATTCAAAATTGAAATAAGGAGATCACAAGTGGATGAAAAACACATTTATTTATTAACTCTCATATAAAGTAAAATGCTTAATATCAAAGTTAGCAAAATTTGTATCAAAATGTATAGAAGAGCCAACTTTTGTGGCTTTAAAAGAAGGTGTTTAAGGAAACATCATCCACAAGATTAGGTGCAGCCATGGAAATTCCTAAGGATTTTTAGGATCCACACACTAATCCTTTGTGTGCTCTCGTGTGTACTTCCTTTTTTTTACAAAATACATAACGAATATTAGAATGCCAAAAATAAAATTGTCTTGGGCCAACATGTTTCTCTTCATTGAGTGGATGAATCCAGATTTTCTTCAAATCCTCTTTGTTGTTGAAAAGCATGCCACTTGTTCTAGATTCTCAAGCTTTATTGACCTCAACCTATCATTATTTTAAGTTATCATTTATTTTGTTCCTTGCGTCTCATCTTCAAGTTTCTGTTATAGAACTTGATTTTTTATTAAAGTGGGTCGTATGTGTCCCAAGTTGGACCTCATTCAAACCCACTAGGTTCAAGATGCCAAGAAACATTGGAAATACACTCAAAATTGTTAGAAATATCTCTTAGAAATGCCTAGAAATGTGGGAGGTCAAGATTATGAGTTTTCAAGAGTTCTTGAGTTTCCATGCTTTCAAAATGGAGAAACAGAATCACCTTAGAAGTTTCCTACAACATAACTTGGGTGATGACAAGGTGGTCTCGAGCTCAAATCCTACGAAATCATATTTTCCTAGGAAATTTTGTAGGAGTCACTTGGATTGAAATAAGCCACCAATCTGAAGTACATCCCATCCATATGAGGCAACAATAGAGAAAATTACTCAAGTAAAGTTCATACAAGCAATAGAAGCAAGAGTATTCAATCAATCAATCCCTTGAATATGAGAGAACCCCGTAGGAACAAGGAATATTTTGTGTTGAGTATCAGATGCATACTCTTGCTCACCACCATCGACATGTTTAGAAGGATCAACTCACAACTGTCAATGATCTTGCCCTTGATTAGAGAGGCAATCTCATAACAACTATTAAAGCTCTTGCTCATAGACAAAGGAGGTTTCTCCCAACCATCAACAACGCTTTTGCTCGTAGGCATGGAAGAAAACTCTCATGTTTGATCAAGCAATTGAAGCCGGGTCCTTTATGTCAAGGAACTAGAGTGAATGTGCCCATACCAAAGTCTGCTAATGTCATTATCCCTAACCATCACATCACCAAAACCATTCTCCTTGGAGAAAGAGGAAGTGAAGAATGCCTACTAAGGACTCATCAAAATATCCAGGGGCAATGATCTTAAAACCATCATTGATGTCCTTAATCATCCATCTCTCAAGCCTCCACCTTTTTGTTAGTATGAGTGATACAATAAATAGAAAGAATATTGGGCCTCAAACCTTAGACATGAAGGAAATCCCTGAATGATGAGGTATCAAGAGTCAATTCTTTACAAACAACCACTTCTAATGATGAGGACTTCATTTAGGCATAGGATTATATGTTTTTAAAGCTTAGTTTATGTTTAATCTTTTCTTAAGTCTAAGTTAGAAAAATAATTTGCAAATACTATTCACAAATTGTAAGTCGGCATAGGATGTTAGCAAATATGGACATCATAGTCTTTGGTTAGTATTTGTTAGCTTAGTCTTAATTTCTCGTTAACTTAGCTTAAGTTTATCTTCTTGTTAGCATCTTCCATATTTGGAAGAATATGGTTGTAAACTCTAGCTTCTATTTTTGATTCCTCATCATCTAAAGAGGAATCATCGTCAATGATGACTTGCTCACCACAAATTTGTTTACTATAGTCAATCAAAAGATGACGATTCTTTGTCATATGTTGAGTAGCCCCTGAATCTACAATCTAGGAGGTCCAAGAAATATAAGCATGTGAGGTCTCACCTTCATCCTCACCTTATACAAAGAAGAGGGAAGAATCACCCTCTATTGTTTCTATACATTTTCAAACTTTTTAGAATATGGGTTAGGTACTTCCTTTGCACGAGCTTGAATTGAAGGAGAGTTACTCCTCTGCCTCATCTTCCCACCCTACAACAATGGTTCTAGCTTGGAGGTTTGCATTAGAAAATTATTTTGAGGCATCCTACAAATCTCCTATCATATTGATAACCAAATGAATGGTCTCAAGGGATACAAATATCCAAATTACAAGTGATGTAATGTCAAAGTTAAATAACCTGCTTTAAGGTTTATTAGAGTATTACATTTAGCTCACATTTATAAGGTGTACAATGGCCCATAGAGCTATTCAAGTAAACTCAATACAAAGGGGTTGGTCGTGGCCTCAAGTGAATATTAAACACCACATATATTTCAACAAGTGCCACTATAGTCTTTGTAATTTGATTTCTACTACTTGCATCGTAATTCAAGAGTAAAAAGTTTTTTATGAGCTTTTGCTATTATTTTTGTTATAAGGAACATTTCTCTAGGTTAGATATAAGGTATACGATCTTGTGTCATTTTAAAATAGGATCTGAAGAGCTATAATATCTTGCTCTATTTACTTGTTTTATTCATTTATACATGCTCATGCTTACAAGATTTGGCTAGATCTTTTATAAGTCTTGGTGGCCAAATGGATCCATAGCTCAATCAAGAAGGACCAACACCCTCAACAAAGCAACCTGCCACTTCCAAATGATTTTGTCTTTTGTGCATCAAACATTTTTTGGGCCTGTTCTCCCCATCAATGGGATCCCTTCCATTGAATGCCTAGGGCTAGCGTATCAAAGACTGCAATATATAACAAAATAGAGTTCATTTGCTCATCGTTCTAATGGATTTGAGCTACAGGAATAACTCTCACCAGTTTCATGGTGATGAATTTTAGTTACAGGAATATCTGTCACCAGTTTCACCACGAGCATTTTAGAAGGGAACTTTAATATAAATCCTGCTCATGGCTAATAAGAATTGCTAGTTTGCATAGGTTCAATGTTCAATCTAAGCATCGGCTATATTTTAGCAGAGTTGTAGCAGAATATTTCCAAACTCATCCTTAGGATATAGGAAATAGATCGGACAAAGAACGAAGACAAATTTTAAAGAAGTTTCTTGGCCACAATGCAATTGTTGTGATTATTCAACTAACCTTTGCTTGATATGGCATGCCTTAATTTGGGAGATATTCAAACTCCTTTATTCCCAAACTATGTTAAAAATATTTTACTTTGTCACTGTGTCCTATTGAGTTGTTGTTACTCGTATTCAATTGGCTACTAAGATTGCTTGGAGCATTTAAGGCTGAGCCTAAATGTTATAACTTATTGTTGGCACAAATGAAAGATATTCTCTATTTTCAGTCAACCACCAATATTGCAGAGTAAGCATTCATGTGAAGTTCAGATTTGGTATCTTAATAGACTCACTTTTGCTGGGTATCAAATTTGTAGTGCATTTTACATTTGTGCAATGAAGGCATAGTTAGCATATGGATGATGGGGGCTTGCCTCTTGCATCAATTCACTAATTCAGTTCTCATAAAACCTTTTTTGGAGCCAATGGTGGTCATATGATGTTCTGATCATATGTGTAAGAAGAAAATTTCCACCAAAAATAAGGTGTTCTCCTATATCTAATTTTGGTTGTATGACTAATCTCCACCATATTTATCGGTGATTTCAGTTCCATAGGAATTAGAATGAAAAGGCTTTCCCATGATATATTAAATGACTTGTTTACGTGAAACTTAATGGTAGATTTTAATCATTGAAAATCGAGGAACAAACCAGCATAGCAATTTGTAACAGTGATTTTCACCATGATTACAGACAAAAACTTCAAATCAATGTATCTTGTCCAACTTACGTACAAACTCTTCATACAACCACTCATTATATAGTTTTATCCCTTATTATGCACATATCTATAAGGTCAAAATTTGTGTTTGAAGCCATTCAATGTAAGTTTCCAAAACTCCTCATTTATTGCCATATGTATGCGTTTTAAAGTTTGAGTGTATATATTAGAATTATTCCAAAAATCCAATCTTCAAGTTGGTCATAGTTCATTACTTGTATTACATGGGTGTGTGTCTTGGGCTTTGGGGGCTGTCTTGGAGATGCGTCCTGACATCTTGAAAAGTCGTCCTAACGTCTTGGATACTACGGAGAGTTGCTAGACTTATTTTGAACTTTCTACAACTCCTCCAATTCTTGTCATTTCTTGGTAAGCTTAACTTAGTAGAAGGTTATTTTGCTCTTCCTATTTAAGTGCAACTACATTTTTTGTAATTTGTCTCCTGAAAATCACTCGTACATAATCAGGAGTAACAAGATTTCACTTTATTACTTTTTATATGAAAAACATTTGGGGTTAGACCTAAGGTGTTTTAACTTGTGTCATTTTACCAAAGTATCTAAATTCTCCACAGTCTACTCCAGCTTCTTCTCATTCTTAAAGTCAGAATATTTGCCTTTGGATTCAAAAGGACTTTCCTAGGGTCATCATAAATAAATAAAAAACAACCACTTTGGGTTGGCCTTTGTATCTGCCTCTTGCCCCATTGATTTCCTCATTCATGACAGCCTACCTCAAACTTCTTCCCACAGTTTTATTTTTGTTTCTACAATGAAATCATAAGGAAATAAATGATGCCCTGTGTCTATCCTTTTGAACCTTAAACCAATTATTTAGGGGACTATTGACAAACACTAAAAATGAAGCTATTGATAGCTTAAGTCAGTCGAGACTCTAAAATTCGTCTGTTCTGTGACAAAGAATGTGATGGAATTTATTATGTTCCTTCTCTTTGAAGATATCCATGCTCAAACATCTTAGAAATATACATATAAGCTTTGTTCTTGATAACCTCATAGATGTCAAGCCTTCCATTTGGGTACTCCAAATAAAAGGAGGTCCAAAGTTTGAATCCAAAATGGGGTAGGGTCTGTACAGCATGTTATGGTAACCAGAATTTGCTTGGTTCAATACATATTAGTTAAACACATCATCCCGTATGGCCCACGGCCTAGTGGATGTTAAAACCTATTTTCATTTTCCTTTTCATCAGAATTAATGGATTTTGTTTCTATGAATTTTCCTCTTTTGACAACAATTCTGCACAAGCAAATATTATTCCAACTATCTGTTGCAGGCCACTTAACTCGAGAATTATGCCTCCAAAATAAATACACTCATTTGCCTCTACCTCTTTCTGTTTAGGTTAAATCTTATTTTCCACTGAACGAGTTCAAACATTGTTCCTCGTTAAGTGGGCCTGGTAGTGAAGACTTTGGTGCTCCAAATAGAACGTCCAAGGTTTGAATCTGAAATGGGGTGAGGTGGTATACCAATGTTTGGTAACCAAAGTATCAAAATTTGGGTAGCTTTATATATTGGATAAATGGCGTTGTCCCATATGGCTGACAACCTTGTGAAGGTTAAAAACTACTTTCCTTTCCTTTCTTTCGACTCTTATCTTTGTGCTAAATTGTGTTCCATGAAGCCCTTTCTTCAAATATGTTGGAAAACACTTTCTTGTTTTTTTCTTTTAGAATATTCTTGAAATACTTAATAATTTCCTATGGAAGATGTATTGTCATGTCCTCATGACAATACCCTTGTTGTCATGATTATGTTGTCCGCTCTTTCAATTGTGGATGTAATAGCCACATTGAAAGTCAAATGCAAATTTTTTAGGCATTAAATTGCCAAACAACTGAAACTTAACCTACCAATGGTCTGATCTTGCACTTATCAAGACTTTAGATTTCCTCCTATCCTATACCATAGGTCGGAGATGACAAATTTATTAATCCTGTCCCTTATGAAAGCAGCAATACCACTATTTGATTAGGTCATGCCAACAACCTTTCTTTAGGAAGATGACAATGAGGTCAAAACTAAGAGAAAAGTGTTTGAGCATTTTACTAGATCTGTCAAATTTCCTGCAACTCCCATTTTATCTTCGAAGGATTAGATTGTATAAGTATCCCCTCCTATGTTTAAATGGGCCACACATAACCCATACGCAATATAATAACATACCCCAATATATCTATCCCTAAGTACCATAGCATCTTGTCAATCAATAATCCTTTTTGTAGCTTTTACTAAATAGTGCCAAAGAGTCTTAGCATTGCTCCTTGAAGTGAAAGATTGAAGGAATGTAATTAATAGTTGCTAGGAATTTCTTGTTTAAGGTTTTACTTACCACATCTAGCACTATTCCCCATTGAATGATGTCACCTAGATTGTATTAACCGTTGCAGTTTTTTAAGATGTAGAAAACTCCATAGCTAACACCATAAATGTCTTTATTTGTTCCAAAATTCTTGCTTTTTATTTTCAAAAATCCTGTAGACAACTTTAGTTTTATATAACAAATCAATGGCGTGTCTTTTACGTAAGCCTTTTAATTGCTCTTCTTTTGAATTCCAATCTGAGGCCTTTGACATTTCATGACACAATTATTAAGTTATCTATTCCAGCTGGGGAATTTATCTTCCCAAACTCCTTTGTATTGAGATGCGAATTTATATCATCACATTTTTTTTTATAGCCATCAGGTCTTTATCTCGCTTACTCCCTCTTATTTTTAGCAGATTTTTTATTTCATTTTAATTATTTATTAATTTATTCTCTGGATTTTCCAACTTCAGATTCAAGGGTTTTCCTTCATCTGGTTCATTTTTATTTGTGTCTTGATTTCTATGCATTGTATTTATGGATATCATGCCTTTATCTTTGATGTGAACTCTTTTCTTGACTCGCTGAATTATTTTGCTTGTCTGTTTTAAAGATTAACCTTACACTTAATTATAGTATGATCCCCACTTTCCCCTAGATTGTCTTCGTCTGAAATTTTCATTCCTAGTGCCTGTGCTGTTTCCTGCCCTTGATGGATATGTCTGCATCACATGTATCGTCTTCTTTCTTCTTTCACCCTATCATGGATCTCAACATCCTCTTTTAATCCTTCCATTAAAGTATGCAGCACTTCATCTTTGTTTTCTGCTTTTTAAGTCATCCTTGGTGGTTTTTTCAGAATTCCATTTCACTTTTATTAATACTTGTGCATCCTCTTTCAGATTACTGTTCAATTTTCCACAAGTTTTTGTTTGAAGCTTACATCTCTTCTTGTGGAACTTTCTCTTATTTAGTAGCAAACACACATGAGGTCCCATATTCATGACAATAAAGCAATTTATATGGAACATCCTCACAACCAGAATATTAAACAATAAGGTGTCATCTCGCTTGGAAACAGTCTTTCCACATCTAGGTTGGTACTCTCTTGCACAAGTGCCCTTTGACCTGTAAAGAGTCGTCACCACTGTCCTCATATATTCTGTGAAATACCGGGAAAACAGAAATAGCTTCCTCTGCAGGATTAAAGTCTACTGTCCAATATTTCACAAAGGGGTTTGTTCCTACAAAAAATAAAAATCTCACCCTTAATCTTCTAGATGGGCAATATCCACAACTGCCAGCATGAAAAACGTTACTCAAATTTTAAATCTCAGTCCTTAAAGGACGATATTTCTAATTTCCTCTCAAGAAGCCATGATGGGTATCAATGCATATCTATGCAAATCACTTACCTCATTGGCAACAAGCAGGATCAATCTTTATTTTGGGTTCCTCCCCAGAATTTGGAAGGCACTCATTTTTTGGTGTTGTAGGTGGGGCCACAACCTTCTTCCTACACAACACAGCCTTAACTAGATTTTTCTAATTGGCGAGAGCCTCTATGCTGTACCCACCCACTCAACTGACCAACTCAAAGGAAGTGTTTATATGGAGCTGTGGCCACCGCTAGTTTGACATTTATGATTTATGTCCTACAAATATTCAGATCTGGCCTAAACCATAGTTACCAAGTTTGGCTGAACCTAGTGTGGATTGAACTTTTTAAACAAATAAAATCTGTTGAATTTGGTTCAGACATTTTATATTTTTGAAAACTTTTTATGTACATTTGTTTAAATTGAAATTTGGAAAAGAAAAAATTTTAATGGTTAATTTTGTTAAGCAGTAAATTTCATCAAACTGCACCACCGTCTAGACAAATGCCTTAAAGAATGTAGTTTGCATGTTTGTACACAGTATTTGTATTTTTTACAAACCAAGCCTTTTTCAAAATATTGAACTCCTAAACATTTTCCCCTTTCCATTCAAACCAAACTTTCCTAACCTTGTAACTATGCACAGGAATTCTGTGCAAAACTCAGGTTTCTCATCTGCTTCATTTTTCTCATCAAAATATATGATAAGTTCTTGGTTTTTTGATAGTGGTGAGTTTTTGTTCTAGAAGTTAGCAAACTTACCTTTTGCACCAAACTGAAACCATAAACACAAGCAGTGAAAGTACCTTGCAGGAGAATACTAAAAGGTTCCATCAAAGCATATTTCTTACCTAATGGTATTATTACAAAGATGTTGGAGACCTGGAGTGTTTCACAATGATGGTTACATATTTCTAATTACTGACAATGTTTTTGGGGACAGTAATGCCCTTTTCAAGGTTTTATGGGTGCATATCATGGTAACAAAGTTCAAAAATCCAAATTAATATGAGAACCTTAAGGAATTCAAAACTTGAACTCTAAAAAAGTCTTAAAAAATTAAATATTTTTTAGAAAATATACACAAACAAATAGGAATATGCAAAACATTCAGAATAGTTTAGAGCCAGAGCATCAAACTTATATCGAAAGTTTTTTGTCTTAGAAAAGACATTGAGTAGAGTGAGCACGAACTTTTCCAATGCGCAATATTGAAGTAACCCAGATGTGTGCCCTGATAAGGTTTAATACATTTGGTCTGCCACTGCTGCATTGTCCCTCACAGGTTTCACCTCAGGTGCAAGAAGACATACATTTTGCACCTCTACTTCTGCAACAGGTATGCGCCAAAAATGGTCAACTATGTGCACCTGGACAACTTGCACCCTTTATAATGCATCCTAACATGTCCTGTATCATTATTTATGTTAGAAATTGTAAGACATTCCCATGATATGTTATAATTTGTAATTGATACCATATTGAGTCCTACTATTCAGAACCTTCAAGCAGGCATAAACAATACCACACACTTGGTATATGCCTATAATATGATACTACTAATGCTTAGATGCTTCAATATTTTGCATTATGAAATGATGGATATTTAAATACAATGCACTACCCTATATGGCATAATCGTTATCCATATTAGGACAACAACCAACTTGGACTCATGGTCCTTGTGAAGATAACAACAACACTTAACTAACTTGACCTATGGACCTTGTGAGTGGCAGTTTCCATGTAAGGACATTAGTTGACCTTAACTAACATGAACACCTAGATCATGTGAGTGGTAGTTGTATCCACTCTAATTCATATGCCACTAAACTATGATGATAATAATTCCTAACATTCCCCCCTTTATTACATCATAGTTTAGAATTTCTTGGAGAGGAAATTTTGGAATGCTTCAAACTTGATTCATCCATGTGGCTTGATGAAGATGTTTGCATGTTCCTAAGTAGGGAAAAGTTTGAGTTCCGGTTCTTGGCTCTAACTCTTGGTTCTGGCTCTAACTCTTGGCTTTGGCTCTGGCTCTGGCTCTTGGTTTTGTCTTTAGCTATGGTACTTGGCTCTAGCTCTTGTTTATGGAGTAGAGGGAAATTCCCCCCTTATTCAACATGATCCAAATATGGTTATGGATCAAGAATACTTAAGCAATAGTGGGATTGGCCTCACTTTGCTTATCCAAGGATAGGTATGATTTCTTCTATCTATGGTTATACAACATAATTGGACACATACTATTATGCCCATCACTTATGATTAGGACATACAACCAATCATAGATTATCAGTCAAATTGGTCCTTACTGATTTTCATCTTCCTATGAATGGTGACAAATATAACCATTCATCTTGAGTGAGACATAGACCTTCACTTGTCCACATATTTGTGAACTTTCAATGACTGGCTTTCTTTGCTTCTTCAACTACGAGTGTCCTTATGGTAACCTTCTCATCCTATCGGATTGCATGGATAACAAGTCGCTGCAACCGCCAAGATGGATAACAAGTCGCTAACACTAGCTGAATAGGTAACAAAATATTTTTGACTGATTCAAGATGGTATGTCTTCTAACCCTTTTATGAGGGCAAATATCATTTATCCAATACCATTTCTATTCACTATGCAAGATATTCCAAAGGCACTCGCATGATATGGTCTAACTTTCACATGATGCTAAGTCACATTGTGAATAGGTAACAAAATATTTTTGACTGATTCAAGATGGTATGTCTTCTAACCCTTTTATGAGGGCAAATATCTTTTATCCAATACCATTTCTATTCACTATGCAAGAGATTCTAAAGGCACTCGCATGATATGGTCTAACTTTCACATGATACTAAGTCACATTGAGCCTTTTGCTGCCTATGAGCAATAATTTTTATTATCTCTTTCATTCTTTCTCTATTATAAGTGTTGTGAATGCCTTGTGGAGAACAAATTTTGCACACTTAATTTACATTTCAAGCTCCTCCAAGATTTGAATCCAAGCCAACATGGTCAAACCACTGGGATTTGCAATGACCTAATTTCTATCCATAGGCTAGGATATTTTAAGTTACATTAAATGATTCAGTCATATTTTCAATGAGAATTATATATACAACTTTGTTATTGACTATTGCTCTAAAGATTAAACCTTATGATTTACTAGCTCCTTGTGGATCAAATAGATGACACAAGTATATAAAAAATTGCCCTTGTGGTGGTTGGGCAAAATTAGTGTTGATATGCCTAATGGTTACTATGTTCCCTTAGACCACGGTAAGCTTGGAAGGTTGAATTTTCACCTTATTGACCTATGGAGAGGGTCAACTCCTTGTTTATTTTTGTGTTTTATAATATACTTAAAGGAAAAGGGAAAGGAAGAATGCAGAAAATGTGAATAATGTGAGATTGAAAAATGTGAAAACTTGAATCTTCCTATTTTTGGCTTTTCTTCAACATATTGGTCGCTTTTGTTTTTTAATTATTCATTTTGGCTGATTTTCCCACCCAAATACTAATTCAAACCTCTAACCAATCAGCAAATCAACTAACGTCTGAGTGATGTCAGTATGATTTGTTGACATATCGGTTGACTTCTTCCACTTAGCATTTGTTTGACTATTTGCATTGTGTGGCATTTTTGATAGGTGACTTGGGTTATGAAACTTTATTCTCATTAACAGAAATCACTCACCAATATGTAGAAATATCAAATCATTCATCCAAAATAACAATCCACACAATGAGACAAAGATAGTCCCCTTAAGGTAGGGCAACACCAATAATACTCCTTAAGGAGGAATAACTGCACAATATCTCCCAATATGAGAGCACCACTTAGAGAGGGCAAAGTACCATAAGCCACTTCATAGGAAAAGATGATTACATATTATTGATCTTTATGATGATTACAATGACAAATATCCCTTCTTTATATACCTATCTTCTAATTCTACTTTGGGGTTTCGACTACTAATATAATATAGTATTATAATATAATCAACCTTGGGTTATGTGTGGCCCATGCCAACCCTTATACAATATAATATCATATCCCCATATACCTATTCCTAGGTACCCTAATATTCCACCATACTTACAGATGTTTCATCCTCGAAACATATGAAGAAACAAGATAATATGATTTGCTAAGCAATGTTAGCAACTGGTACCAATCTCGATCATCCATCCATCCTAGTGAAACTCTGATTGGTGGTGGTCTTTTTTGATGTTGGTATGCCATTTTGCCACTTGAGTATCCAAAACCACTTTGTTGGCTCCACACTTCTACTACTCTATTATGATAATTCGAATGATGGGTCCATTTGTTCCTTGATGCGGTTGCACCACTCTAAAAACCAAGATCACTATGCTTTCTTTGCTAAACACTGCCATACCTAGTACCCTTCTGATTCCATGTAGAACCATAATATTGTTGCCCTAAGCCATGCCTCCAAGATTGTTGCCGCTCTTGGTGGTGTGGATGGTAATATATTGCAACCTTTTCTCAACCTTCCTTGACTCCTCAACATTTGACTCCATTTTTTTAAATTCTTCTACATGTTGTTCTTTCATGTTCCCTTTGTTTGGTGTGTCCTTGTGCTCTTCTATCAAAGCTTCCTTGGACTCTACTATTGTTATTTCCATGGAACTTGTTGCTACTACTTCTTCCATGGACTCTATTGTTGTTACTTCCTTCTTGGATCCTGTTTCAGGTTCTTTTATTTGTTCTTCAATTTGTTTCTTTACAACCACTTCTTTTTCCCTTACCATAATTGCTTCTTGTTTCTCCTTGGATCCTTGCTTTGTAAGCTAAGAAATATCCTGCAATGTTATCTTCTTTTTCCTGTACCATAACTTCATAAATTTCTTTTGCACATTAATGTTAAGAGTACCTAAAGAATCCAACAAAAGATAACCTAGATTAATATCCACATCATACATCTTAATAGCATGAAAATTTGAATGTAAAACATACTTATCCAAAGTGATCTTCAAATCTTCAAAAATTTGAACATTCTCACCCTCAAGATGTATGTCTTTTATTTTGTTGCTTGAACCTGTAACCTCTTAGCCAAAGCAATATTAATGAAATTATAGCTATTGCTAGGGTTAATGGAAATAATAACCTTTTCCTTTTGAATGCATCCATGAACCTGCAAAATAGACTTTTTAGATTCAAACAAATCCCTTTGTCCACTTTTTAACTTATTTGCTACCAAAGGTGTGGTTTCCTCTGTCTGCACACTAACATCTTTTTTACCTTCTACCACTTTCTTTAAATTTGTTAGCTCTCTTTTTAATTCCTTTTGTTCTTTCTGAAGTATGTTTATTTCTTTTGCATAGCCTTTGAGTGTATCCTTCAAACTAGCTATCTTTTTATATGGGTCCCATTGACTCAAGAATGCTTGCTCTGTTTTATCCCAAGTCAATTCACAATTATGGGCGCTAAGAAAACTATAAAACCAAGAGAGAGCTTCTCCTCCAAGACAAAAAGGAAGCATAAGGTTCCAAGTAAAATAATTAGTAGAATACAAGGATTTAAATAGTTTCCACCATTCTCTAACATCAATATCATCTTCTCTAGAAAACTTTTGCAGCTCCATAGTTCATGCCCCAACAAAAATACAATGCAAACTAGGGTTTTATGAACTAGGGTTTCAAAAAATATGTCTCCCTATTGACTTGAAGCTAAACATCCAAAAAACAATCTCCCTCATACACAACAACAAATGATTTGCTTACCCTCAACTGAAAGATATATCAAATTTCATTTTTTCTTAAAAATTAAATCCACTTGTTATCATTTGTTACAAAACTTTATTCTTATTAACAGAATCATTCACCAATATGCAGAAATATCAAATCATTCATCCACAATAACAATCCACACACTGAGACAAATAAAGTACGCTTAAGGTAGAGCAACACCAATAATACTCCTTAAGGAAGGAATAACTCCACAGGATCTCCCAAGATGAGAGCACCACTTAGAGAGGGCAAAGTCCCATAAACCACTTCATGGACAAAGATGATTACATATGATTGATCTCCATGATGATTACAATAACAAATATCCTTTCTTTATATACCCATCTTCTAATTCTACTTTGGGGTGTCGACTACTAATATAATATTATATTATAATATTATCAACCTTGGGTTATGTATGGCCTATGGTAACCCTTATACAATATAATATCATATCCCCATATACCTATTCCTAGGTACCCTAACAGCTTGACTGATCTTTATGGCATGTTATGGGGTCTTCTTTTGTTCTTGGCCCCATTACTTGACACCTCAACACTTGGCATACCTTTCCAAAAGCTACCTGGTGAATGCCTACTTGCTTGCTAGGGGACAACTAGACATTTGACCATGCATCATTTGATGGGTTCCATTGCCTATGTGTTCTTTGTTGACTTCACCAATTGGCAGTCTGTCATCTAATGTTCTTTACGAAGGCTTGTGTGGGACCTATCACTTTGAACATGAAGGTTGTGGGCCCTCTCTTGGTCTTCCTTTTTCATTGTGTTCATGGATCAATATGTGAATTTGGCTTGGTCTCCCTTGAACTTCCTTCAAACTACCGATCGACAAGGTGTGACATCATCAATGACATCACCAAAATCCAGTAGATCGACAATGTACTTCAAAGTTACCTAGCCCCCCCCCTCATTTTGTCAACCTGTCCTCTGATTCGCTAGAGATACGCCATGCTGATGTCAACAACTCTACTGATCAACACCAACAAGTCAGTCAATGATTGATCGATTACTCATGGATTGACAAGCTCCTAGACTCAACAGGTTGTTTAGAATTTTGTTCTCTTCAACCTTAAAAATTGATGATTTTTGAGACCAATTTAGTGCTTTCATATGATCAATCTGACTTCTTTAATGTCCCTTAGCGCCTTATTGAGTGGATTCTACGCTACTTAAGAATGTAATCAATTACCCAAGGGGATTGTTGAAAACCACTACAATCAAAATTCATAGTTCCTCAAATCCTAATGTCAATTAACAAATGTGTGTGATTATTTTTCTTATAACTCTCTAAGTTATATGTGAATTAAGAAAAATTAAACAGCCATAAAAAGATCTTTGATATATTGACTATCACTCCCTTAGCCAGCATAATATGGAAGTAAAGCTTCATGATAGTAGGAAACTAAGAATGGAAGAATGTGTGGTTGTAAACAGTTTTGTAACTTCATGGAAATTATTTGTGATTGTTTATAAGATATTAGATAAAACAAAACATTTTTCCAAGAAGAATGATAATGATGGTAACCATAATTGTGCTAATTATGATAGGTTTATTAATGGATATGTATACCATGGGGTTACTATGTGCAAAATTCCTGCTCAAATACCCGTATCTAAGATATGGATATGGATAAGATACCTCTTGGATACCATATCCAAATATATGCCCCTATTCGGTCCATATCTAATACATCCTTATTTGGCCTAGGCATGTCTAGAGGTGTATCCATGACAAGAGATTAAAAAAATAAATTTGTGATTTAAAAAACATCGACCATTTTCTCTTCTTAATTAATAAAAATATCCTATTTAAAACTTGTATTTGTGTAGACATTTTTCTGTTCTATGTTTTTTACCTTTCTTTAATATCTAAAATACACATGCTTTTCATAATGACATATCCAACCATATCCATATTAGGGGGTCTTGAAACTTTGTCGTGTTCATATCTGATATTGTATCTATTTCTACGCGACATAGGTATAATGAGATTCGGGAAGCTTTAGGTTATTTTTGTAGAACTAATGCAGGTTAAAAGAAATCATTTCATGTTATTATCTCTTTTTTTAGTTGGAATAAAGATATATTCCCAGCTGTAAAGTATAAAGCTCAATGAAAATAAGAAGATAAACAGATAATCAAAGACAACAAATTACCAAATGGGAAAACTAAAATTATAGATGAAAATTAAGCAATTAATTCACAAGGTAAACTTAAACAAAGTTGACAAATTATCAAAATTTATCCTTATATGTTAAGTCCTATAAAGCATTACATTGCATCAAAAATTAACATTTACAAATTAGGTTTTGCATGCCAAAAAGACTGGTCTATTTTACCTTTTTATCTCAACATCTTCAAAGTAAATTTCATTTGGCGACTCAAAGAATAAACAAGACCTATTTAATGATATAGTTATATGCCATGACGATGACATGGTTCTTAGATCAAGAGCAACAAGGGACATGTTCAATCAAGATATAAAATGAGAATTCTTCATTATTGCCAGACAAAAGATGAAGATTAGAACACACATACACTAGATCCTTTGTCATCTTCAATCCCAACATATTGTACTTCACAAAGCAAATAAATTTATAACCACGGACTCTCCAGTTCTTTTCTGTTGCTTAATGCTACTCTAAGTTAGGATGCTCTTGCACATGATTACTTGTAAAAGAATCTAAGTGAAAGGATTTGCTTCTTATAAGTTGTTTCTAGATGCATGGTCTGCCACTAATAGGGTCCAACGCTCTCCTATCATCCATGAATGGTATAGCTGAAAGGTTCCCTTGTCCAAAAAATCATGTAAACTGAATTCTCAGCCTGTTAAGTACTTGACAATATTACATGGTGGATGCATCTAAGTGGTGTGGTTACTTGTTCCTCCTTGAATGGGGACCTATTTCCATTGCTTTGAGCAATGATCTTCTCAAATAACTTAGAATGTGATGCATGGGACAAAGTATTCATGGGGCTGTTAGATTGATTTCAACAATTAACAATGATTCTCTCCACAAAATATGAAAATCCTAGATCAACAAAGTTCATTCTTCTCATAGACATCTCCAAACAATAGTCCTAATCAATATATATTGACTACTGCGCCCTTTGGATTCAATTGTCTTGAAATGCCAATAGCCAACAACGCCTATTTTGTTGTATAAGATGCCACAGCATGATGAATTTTATGGTATGTCATGTTTTAGTGACTCCAACTGTGAAAATTATAGGTAAAAAAATGGACGGAAATAAATTTGAAAATCTCACTTGACTCTTCTATGAGCTTCTCCTTAATCCAGGCAATTAAGCCTCAAACTCCTGTAAACTAAGGTCCAAGCTATAAATAATAGTGGTATCCAGTATATATGATTGTCCCTCAACAGTTTGTCTTGCAGCCATGTAGACAAGTATATTTGTTCCATTTAGCAAATGACAATCATATACAATATAATAACAGTGTTTAAAGAGTTGCAACCACATATTTTATATTCACTCATGCATATAGCTTAAAGTTTGGATTAATGGTGGGCCTTCCAATGTACTATACAAGTTTTGGCCTTGTCGTTCGTAGTGCCTATTTCACTTATTTGCTATTCCACTAATCTGAGAAAAGTTTGCTCTTTGGTGTATCTGTGTCTTTGCTCGTTCTTGTCATAAACAATGCAATGTGCTGCCCTAACTTGAATTTGGCAAACCCTAGCTAATGAAATATCAATTTTCTTGCAATAATTTAGGGATCAATTAAATCACACTCAGATCTATTTGTCTAATACAATAATCATGGAAAAACACCATAGTTTTTCATTAAAACACTGCTTTTATTGAATCTGAAAAGAGGGAAATTACAACCAATATTTTAACTCACAAATTTGATCAATGGGGAACTGCATAAGTCTCTAAAATGCAAAAAATAATAACTGATGAAGAACAGGTCCAAAATTTGTTGCAACTTGAAGTTCCTACGCGCACGATATTAGAAATCTGGACTGGCAAGCGAACTTCAAAATGCCATAACTCTTTCGTTTCTTAACGAAACCATGTCGTGTAACCTGTCAAAATGAATGGCATGAAATTCTCTATCCGATTCGGAAGTCGAATCAACAATATCTGGCCTATGGAAAACGGAATCCCTCCAAACAAATGCCAAAAAACCTTGAATGCTGATTTGGATATCAATTTCTGATATAAAGCCCTCAATGGCTGAAATGTTGAAACTCCGCCCACAAATGCTGATCAATACAAGCTCATATGCAAACCCCGGATGAGTTTGCCCCTCTGAGACAAAAGGGTTTTCGTCCTCTGCCTTTAAACCAAGAGGGTCTCCGTCCTCAAGGCTTTACTCTTGCAGGTTTTCGTCCACAAGAGTTCACTTCTGCAGAACCCTAATTCTCTATTGAGAATTATATTTTATTTTGTTTTAATAAAATAGCTAAATTAACCTTATAACTCCCTAATGTGGCGTTAACCCTTATAACCCCCTTTTTTTTTTATTTATTTTTTTATTTTTTTCTTATCTGAGCCACATAAACATTAACACACCACATTTTATGTATAATCCTAATAATTAAAAATTAGAGACATTCCACAGCATTATGAATTTTATGGTATATCATGTTTTAGTGACTCCAACTGCGAAAATTATAGGTAAAAAAATGGACGGAAATAAATTTGAAAATCTCACTTGACTCTTCTATGAGCTTCTCCTTAATCCAGGCAATTAAGCCTCAAACTCCTGTAAACTAAGGTCCAAGCTATAAATAATAGTGGTATCCGGTATATATGATTGTCCCTCAACGGTTTGTCTTGCAGCCATGTAGACAAGTATATTTGTTCCATTTAGCAAATGACAATCATATACAATATAATAACAGTGTTTAAAGAGTTGCAACCACATATTTTATATTCACTCATGCATATAGCTTAAAGTTTGGATTAATGGTGGGCCTTCCAATGTACTATACAAGTTTTGGCCTTGTCGTTCGTAGTGCCTATTTCACTTATTTGCTATTCCACTAATCTGAGAAAAGTTTGCTCTTTGGTGTATCTGTGTCTTTGCTCGTTCTTGTCATAAACAAGTCTTCTTTCCTGCATATGTAAACAAGTCTTAGCTTCAGATTGGATACAATTAGATTGCAAGAATGTACGGTTCTTTCCATGAAACTCATATGGATTCCTCATCTGCTTATTCTTTTCATATGAAGTCCTCATCCACTTTTTCGTATCGACAAAATTTACCAGAGTTGACCAAAATGGTCCAACAGGAATAACCCTCATCCACCTTAATACAAACAAAATTCCTATGACTAGCGAAACTGTGTGCATAGCCAATAACCGCAACATCTACCATGCTGTCAAGAATAACCAAAGATTGATAGAAAGAAACATGAAAAAATAATAACTTGATGCTACATATCTCTAACATATTAGTGCCTACAATTGAAAGATTAAAAGCCTCAAAACCTGCATAAGTACAACAAATAAGAAAAAAAGATCCCAAATATACAATTACATAATAGTGGCAACCACAAGTATCAGGCTGTATGTCCTGGGATCCAACAATATGCTTACTCAGAGGTGCCGTTTAGCATGTGCCTTCTCCATGTTGCAACCTTCAGCGAGTATCTAAATAAAAATCAAGTGCAGATTTGGAAAAAAATTTCTGCAGCCACATATTGAAGATATTAATTTGTTCTCTGATATCTTCAAATCGTTCCACTTACAATATCTATATGATTAAAATAGAAATTACGTTTAGAATGTTAAAGAGCTTTTGATTTAAATATTAAGGAGAATGGGCCACTTTTATAAGCAAAATCATTCCACTTATGGTATATTTATGATTAAAATAGTGATATTAGAATGTTAAAAGCTTTTGTTTTAAATGTTAAAAATTTTGATTAAAAATTACCAGTCATAATCCAAAACAGTGCAGAAATGTTTTTTAGTGCTGAACCAGGTTCCATCTAATGTTTCTATTCAGTGTCTTCTCAATATATGACATTGAGGAAATTGTTCCATGTATGTACACTTCTGAAACTAAAGCAAGCATAAACAGAAAAAGGATGAGGAAACCCATGGGCCCTGATCTTTAGGAGCTTATTAATTTCATTATGATCTTTTATATATGTTCTACTCTTTTTTTAGTAACATGATTTTTTTAAAACATTTGCTGTTTGTAGCATACAGCTGATTTTTTTCCAGAACTAAATAGTTCTCATTTCATTCACAGTTAATTGGAACAGCTTGTATTCACATTGCTGCAAAGGCAGAGGAATGTCTCAGGAATCTGAATAGTGTGATTATGAAATCATGGGACATTCTAAGAAAGAAAGATCCTCGCTTTCAGGAAAGAATGAAGCATAAGGTAATGGAGTTTGCACTAGATTTATTTTAGTATAAACTTGGTGCTTGCACTTCAATTGGCTGTCAAGGCCCTTACAAACTGTTTATGAAGAGTTTTCTTTAGACAAGATTAGAACCTTGGATGCAATTTATGTACGTTTAATAATTCTTTGTTGAACCTTTTCATTGAGAACTTTTGCTTGAGTGTTATATTATGCAGGATTTCTTTCAACAGCAAAGAGAGTTAGTGTGTGTTGCTGAAAGAATGGTTCTTATAAATCTGCGATTTGAAGTGAAAGTGCACCATCCTTATAATCTAATTGTAGCAGAAACTAAAAAAATTGGGATTGCTCAAGAGGCTCTTGCTCAAGTGGCATGGAACTTTGTGAATGATGGGTATGCTTGTATTATCTTACACAATATTGGCTTGATTCTGATGCTGGAGTTTATAGGAAACCCTCAATGCAATTTTTTTGCTTGTGCAGACTGAGGACGTCTATCTTCCTCCAATTTAAGCATAATGATATTGCTGCCGGGGTAATTTTCCTTGCAGCTAAGTTTCTTAAGGTTAAGCTACCATTTCATTGGTGGAAAGAGCTCAAAGTTGATCCGAGACAACTACAAGGTTAGTTATTAAAAATCTCTAGGTTTCCTTGTAGCCCTTAAATTTTCTTTTCAGTTTCAGTCTTGTTTATTTATAATCTGAGTTTTCCTCCAAACAATGCTATTCACCAATGCCCTTTGGTTAATGTGTTATGTATTAAAGAGATTAAGAAGGCATAGTATGATCAATAATTTTTTTCTCACTTATGAGCCAATATGTTTCATATGATATGTTATTAACCGGGGATGCTGATTACCTATACTTCATGAGTGCAGAAATCAGTGAACAACTTATTGAGTTGTACTACCAAAGTAGTAGGGAGTCTGCTGGTTCAGGGAGAAATGAAGAAAGTAGTTCAGGTGCCAATAACTGTCAGATGCCGTGTAAATATGGAACAAGTAGTAAGGATCCTACACCTGGAAAAAATTCCCAAGATGATCTGCTACCAACAGCTTGGAATGGAAGTGAAACATCCCAAGTAACTGATGCAGATGAGGGGCAAAAACCACCTGGCAAAGATGTCACATCTTCAAAGGATGCCTTTTGTTCTTCTCATAAAAAGGAAAATTTAATAACAAAAAATTGGCCAGCTGTTGACAATGTGTACATAGGGAAACCAGATGCTGCTGCTGATCAATCAAAGGATAACAATAAGAAGGTTTCTGATGAGAGTATATGCAGCGTCCTGCAACTTAACAAGGATGTTGAAGAAAGGCAGGGCAGTAAGCATCCTTGTGATGGACCAGGGGATGAACCCAGAAGCAGGATTGCATACAATTTGACACAAGACTCATGTGCATCTGTTGACATTAAGTGGACAGAGAAAACTGTTGCTTTTGTTGATCAACATAAGCCAAAAAGGATAAAGCACTCAGACAAGAGCCCATTGAGTAAACTTCAAGTTGATGGAGTGGACTTAAGGATTTTAAAAGAAAGACAGTCCGATAAGCTTGATGATGACAGACCAGGAGATGAAACCAAGGATGGAATTGGATCTATCAATCATGAACAGTTTTCTTCCATACACATCAATTATGTGAATAAAGAAAATATTAAAGAAGCTTTGAAAAGGAAGAGCTCTCACCGGAAAGGAAGAAATTCAAAGCCCAGTATTTCAGAGACTGAAGCCAGAGATGAAGAAGCACTTATTGAATTGGAGCTTGAAAGAGGGGTGGAAGATGTTGTGACAGAAAGGAAAGCAAAGCAAAAGAGAGAGGAGAATTCTGGATCATGTTGCAGATCCAAGGAAGAATGTACAGGAAAAGAGGCTAATAAACTAAAAATAACAAGTTCTGAGGAGGTTGTCATTTCCAATAATGATATGATGTTGGAGGAGAGGATAGAATGTTCATTTGATCAAGCAGAAGTTCCAGATCAAAGTCAATCGATGGTCCCAGAAAATGGTTATCATCATGAGAAGGAGGAAGGTGAGCTTTCAGACTGCGCAGTGGATGAGTTCATGTCCTCTCAAATGTCTCCTAGCATCCAATCTCTTTCAAATCAAACTCTCAATCGAAAAAGTTCCATTAAGTTCCATGATTATTATGGCCACAATCATTGCAGAAATAGAGTTGCATCCTATAGATTTGATGATCAACATCGAAGCAGGGATAGATCCAGAAGCAGAGAAAGATCTGATAGATGTCATGATGAACATGGAAGCAAGTTGTCTAAGTATCACCATTCTTATTACTCTCCTATTCATCAACATAGAAGAGGTCATAATAGGGACAAGAAAAGATATGCTGATAGGTATTGGGAGGAGTATAGTTATAAGCAAAGCCGACATGGTATCAGAAGATAAAGTTTGCAATTTTATTTCTTGGTTTGTCTATAGTGATTGTTTTGTTTCATCACAAGTGCCATTGTGGAGGAGCATGTTTAAAAGTTGACATGCTTCCCACTTCACCTGTGCCATGTATCATGAATTGAAATGGTTCCAATTGTATGCCTGAGTATGATTCTTTAAAAATTGGGTCTCCTTGATTTGAAGAGTCTTGAAACTGTACAGATTTGAAATGAAGGTTTACAGGTATTTGAAAAAAATTCCTTATAGTTTACTCTGGTGCGTCCCTTTTGAGTTTTCTGGAAACCCTCAAAGTGAAGTCTGGTTTTCTACTATTTAATTAAGCTTGGCTGTAATCTATTCATGTACATAAAACATCACTGATATACATATAGCCATTTTTATTCTTTCTAACAGAGCTTGGAAAATTACTTGTTTGCATTCTGAGAGAGAAATAAAAGATGAGCTCTCTTTATGGCACAGATCAGGGTGAATTAGTGCAATGGAAATATTTGGTTATTATTCAACATCTCAATGCACCGTTTATATGCTTCCTTCTCTTGATATTGTCCTTGTTAAAGTATATCATAATCTACTGGTGATGTACGGAAAAATCTGAATGTTATTTCTATGTGTATGTCTCACAGAGACTGCTACTTCTTCAAAAAGATTGATACATGGCATGTCTATACCGCATCCACAGATCTATTGACTAAATTATTTGTAGAAGTATAAATGATGATAAATTAGTTAAAATTGGAAAGTTGTCATTATGTTGAACCTATATTTTTAATGCTTGTTGCCAATTTGTTTTCATAGATTTGTCTTGTATCAGAACCACAAATTTACAGCAATCGTGCAGCATGTAAAATGAAAACGTTCAGTGGAAGGGTATAATCACATATGCTAAGATGCATATAGTGTGTAAACTCAAAAAACATTACATGACAATTCTCAAGAATCCAATTTAAGATCCCTAGACACAATGATAAACATATGTTTAATGCCCAAGCTCGTCAAATTGATTCCAAATGACAAGTATATGGCTAGGGGTACAAGTTGTATACCAGTTTGTCTTTTTGAGTAAGTGTTTGGAATATTGGTATCGTATCAAAAGGACTCCTTGTTAAAATGGAATATTGGGCTCCTACAAAATGGGATTGTTACAAACCCCAAATGAGCTCCACTCTGATGTGGATGTCTCTTTCCAATCCTTCTTAATGCTGAATTTTGCCAATGGCATTAGAAAATATTAACAGCAATGTGCAAAACCATGCGTTTATCCTTCAAATGACTTTTGATGTTCAGATGAAAGCCTAAAGGCCATGCTCTGGTCTGGACTAGCTCAAGTAAATGCCATGTTGTATTGAGTTATTAGTATTTATGTTTTCATGCAAAAGGTCAGATTTTGATTACTTACAAGATCCATTCGGATCATCCCTCCCCAAACCAAAGTTTTTTGGTTCTATTGAAGCTTATATATGTTGAGATAGTTTCTTTCTTCAATATGTGACACCCTGTCCTAGAGATTGTTCCATAGATGCATTGTTTAGAACTTGTTGCTTCATCTTTATTTGATTCTTTCCTGATTGGTTTGGAGCTTATTTTTCCTTTAAAATCTTCCCTTGCCCATTGAAGCCCATAATCCATTTGCCAACATGGATTCAATCTTATACTCTTTGGTAGTTTGGATCTTTTAACCATATAAATTGTGGATGCTTCATGATTGCCTTGAGTCTCTAACATTTGCTCCCACACACAATGTTTCAATCTAATTGACTCAATGATTTCGACATCCTTGTTACGCATCTAATTGACTCATCTTAGCTCATTTATTTTCTATCCTTGTTACACATGAACCTAGTGTTCATCTTTCCTTGCAAAGAGTCAATGCTAGCGTCGAAATATTGCCTCCTTATGAGAGCCATAGATTCTGGCGTTACCAAAATAGTGAAAATCTTTGGTTTCACTAGGATTCCTTGTGCAACGAATTCTAAACATATATGAATCCATGCTATTGCTCTAAATGTTTCCATCCTCAGTCATTCTCATGTTTTTTTTCTCATTTTGAGACATCAATGATAAGAATTCACCCTTATTTGCATTTTAGTGTATGTTGCTCCCATACACCATGGATGTAAAGGTGGAATGTGTCACTATGTATAGGTGAAATTAATCTTTTGAATGACTCCAACTTAGGTGAGTGACACAAGCTACATAAGAGTACTCATGGTTGAACATTCAATGTCCTTGTTTCATTATCTTCTTTCATATGGCTCCCCTTTATGCTTGCTCAAGTGGAAACACTACAATCACTTACCTCGTTGATTTTTGTTTCCTCCCTTTGAAGTTGACTTCATGATGCAATTCAAAACTCTACATGGACATCCATAGCACAAGGAAACTCTCTTATCTTTCCATAAAACTCTTTGGATTTTTTAACATTATTTTAAAAGATTCAGACCAATATAGAATAGAAGCTTTGACAAAACATTTCTTGCCTCAATAGAAAAATCTTACCCTATCTTCAATAGAGTGATCCCTTGGATTTATTGCTTTGCAATGATGGAATACCTGCACTTTTAATTATATTTTTCTCAATTTAATCTCTTATGCAATTAATTAAACTCGTAATATTGCAGCACTTAGGACATAACCCATCCTTCCAAATGTAAACCTTGCTCCATTGCCAACACTTATTGGCTTGACGATGATGCTTTAATTTTGCTTCCTGAGTGCCACATTGATATCATTGAAGAGCTTCAACTTAGTAAGAGTAACACTTTGCTTTTATGGTGTTTCTATTCTATTTCCTACCATGCATGCATACATTTCATCATTGATGATTTCATGCTTGGTAGTCTCTTCGTTTGGAATTTTAGTTGACTTAAATGGATGCACTTTAACTTTTTCATTTCTACCTTTTCCATGCTTTACTTAGCAACTTGCAATGGTTGCTTAAACCCTTCCTTCTCTCTATCTTGCCTTCTTGAATTGCCACTATAATTATTTACCCCTTAAATATACAATATGAGGTGCATCAAATTCTCCTTTGCTATCCTTCTTGGAGTTTGTACAGGGCTTGTAGAGTGGTGAAGATGTGTTGCCCCATCCATTATTAGAAGGATCCTATGTTTTTGGAGTTGATTCACATGCTTCCTTAGACGCTTATTGGCTTCCTAAATGGAATGTTGCCCTTCCTTTGGAGATGTTTTGCATTCACCATTGGCCACTTTATTGGTGGTGTTATTACTTACTATTTCCTTTGTTCACACAATAAGGAAATGACAGTCTTGTCTACTTAGTGAAATATACTCTTTCTTTGGCTATGCCTAAGCATTCTCCAACTTCCATAGTTCCACCATGCTACTAGAGTCCTACGTGTGTCATCAATAGGCTTTTGATGCCTTGGCCATCATAACCTATCTTCTTTAATAATGTGGGAATGGTTCCTATTGGTTTACGATCCAAAACTTCCAATGGAATGATCAGATTTTTCAATTGGAATGAATTAGAGTACTTACTGTTTTTTTTCCTTTTTTTATCAATGTTCCAACTTCTTGTTAGGAAATTTTTTGTATAGAGTGGAATCCCTTTCTTTTGCATCTCTTGATGAAGTCTGAGCATTTTCCTCTTTGAATACCATTTGATAGTACAACTCTCTACCTTCCATAGATCTCTCCTCTACATAAGTTGATCTCTCCTTGGTAAGATAGGAACTTGTGCACATTGAGTTTGAGCAACTAGCATTGAGTTTGAGTGACTAGAAACCTCTCTTCACAATAACAAGTAACTTTTGTTATGCTTGGAGTGTTTGCCTCAACTCTTGATTCTCTTTCTTTAGTTCCACAATGTCCTTGATATGCTTGTGAATTTTCTCTAGTAGTTTTTAAGTCAGACCTCTTTTAAAGCTTTTTTTCTTATGTGCTTTCCTTATCTTCTTTCTATGCAATGAAACATAAGCTTCAATTATGATGTCAAAAACATGACTAACAGTGACAACGAATACAACAAACTTTAATAAATCAACAAAAAAATCCATAAGCACCAAAAAAATACTCCAATCCCACTTTAATTTGTAATCATACAGGCTAATACCTTGTTCACCTAGCATTCTTCTACATATAGCATTCTTCCATGAGTAAAATTTATGCTTTAATGACATATGGAACCTTCATATAAAAATAAGCATAACCGCAATAGCAATGCAGGAATTAATGGAAATGCTTATAAACTAAATGACCATGAAAATGAAATAACATAAGTGCTTAAGAAAATAACTGATTGGAAATACAACAAACTTATATTAATCAAGAGGAACAGATATCGCAGGCCTCTTCGAGGGGGCAACCTCCTTGGAAGTAGAGCTCCAATACAATTTGAGAAAAATATGAGATACATTCTACTCCAAACCCATGTCCTTATATAGACTCTTATTTACCCTAACCCTAATGCTCAAGGGTCGGACCACATGAAAGAGGGGACCCGAGCTACTAACTCCTACTTATAATAAAAGTAAAGGTTACATCATAATGGGCCCATACACACTAGGCGCCCAAGGTGCAAACATACACCAACACTAGACAAGTACATAACAATGGTTGTGTTAGGATAGGGTCCTAACATGCCCTTCCCCTTCAAGAAGCTTTGTCCTCAAAGCTTGAGGTGAGGAAACTGATGTTGTAGTTGATGGAGTGGCTCCTAGGTGGCATCTTTTGGCTGTAGTCCATGCCACTATACTAGAACATCAGTGAGTGTGTGGTTGCAAAGTGTGTGTGTGTGTGTATGCCAATCTAGAATACTTGCAGGTTCTAAGATGATTGAGCCTTCCTCATCCAACTGGGGTAGTGTGGATTGGACTTGTATACGGTTGCCAAGGACCTTCTTTAAAGATGAGACATGGAAAATTGGATGTATCATGGAAGAAGGCGACAATTCTAGCTTGTAGGCCATGGGGCCAATCTACTGGAGCACTTTATACGGTCCATAGAATTTTGGTGCTATCTTTTGATTGCCACGGAGTTTCAATGATGATTGCTTGTAGGGATGCAAGCATAGGAAAACCATGTCCCCGATGTTAAAATTATGCTCAAAACGGTGTTGATCTGCTTGTTGTCGCATATGGTTTTGTGCCATGGCCAAATTATCTTTGAGATGTTGGAGTAGTTGTGCATGCTCCATGAGAGTGGAATCCATTACTTGAACCTTGGAACTACCCGAAATGTATGATAGAAGTGATGGTGGAGGGTGTCCATAAACTGCTTCATATGGTGTCATCTTGGTGGAGTGATAGGAAGTATTATACCACCACTCAGCCAAAGGAAGCCATTTGACCCAATGAGTTGGTTGCTCAGATGCAAAGCAATGGAGATAAGTTTCCAAGCACTTGTTGACAATTTCAATTTGCCCATCGGTCTAGGGATGGCATGTCGAGCTCATCTTGAGTTGTGTGTCATGCAGCTTGAACAGTTCCTGCCAGAAATGACTAGTGAATGTGGGGTCACGATCGGATACGATGGACTGGGGCATGCCATGAAGGCGAAAAATGGAATCAAGGAATATTTGGGCAACAGTTGAGGCCTTGTAAGGGTGGGCTAGAGGACAAAAATGAGCATACTTAGAGAGGATCCACCACCACAAGAATGATTGTTTTGCCTCTAGACTTTGGGAGCCCTTCAATAAAATCCATAGAAATATTCATCCAAATGGTCTCTGGAATAGGAAGAGGCTGGAGTGTGCCCGGTGTGCAAATAGTTTCACCCTTAACATGCTGACAAGTGTCACATTCTACAACAAAGGTCTTGATATCCTTTTTCATCCTTGCCCAAAAAAATGTGTTTAGCCCATTCATATGTTTTTAAGAAGCCTGAATGTCTTGCAATCGGAGAAGCATGCATTTCCTATAGTATAGACTCAGTTTGAAGTTGTTGAATTAATGATTGCAAGGTGGAATCTTGGGTCACTTCTCCTTGAAGTTGGTGGGTCCATTGAGGAAGTGGAGTAGAGATGGCACATAGCATACCTTGATCCTCATATTGGTGGGATAGTGCATCAACAACTACATTTTCCTTGCCCTTCTTATAAATGATTTCATAGTCATACCCCAACAGTTTGGTAACCCATTTTTGTTGTTTGGGCATAGATACACGTTGCTCAAGAAAGTACTTAAGGTTGTGGTGGTCTGTTTTGATGGAAAAATGTCGCCCAATAAGATAAGGCCTCCATTGGTTGACAACATGTAAGATCGCCATCATCTCCTTCTCATAAGTCGATTTTCCTAGGTTTTTGCCTAATAGTGCCTTACTAGTGAGCAATGCGCCCTTCTTGCATAAGCACTGCACCAATTCCACTTCTAGAGGCATCACTTTCAACCACAAATGGCTTGGAGAAATTAGGCATAGCCAACATGGGAGTAGAGAGCATAGCTTGTTTGAGTCGTAGAAAGGCATGTTCAATGGGTTTTGACCATAGAAACGAGTTCTTCTACAACATAGCCATCAAAGGGGATGCAATCTTTCCATAATCACGAACAAATTTTCGATAATAGCCAATGAGGCCTAGGAAACCTCAAAGACTTTTGAGAGTGTGTGGTTTGGGCCATTCTTGTATGGCAGTAATCTTTTTAGGATCCACCTTGACCCCTTCCCCTAAAACTATATGGCCTAGGTATTCCACTTCCTGCATCCCAAAAGAACATTTGGATCATTTGGCACATAGTTGATTATCAACCAAGAGTTGCAGTGTCTAGTCTAAATGTTGCAAATGTTCCACCCATGTACAATTGTAAATCAAAATATCATCAAAAAAGACCAAAATAAATTTATGCAAAAATGGTCGAAAGATTGCATTCATGAGACTCTGAAAGGTGGATGACGCATTGGTAAGACCGAATGGCATGACGAGGAATTCATAATGGCCTTCATGAGTGTAGAATGTTATCTTTGGAATATCTTCTTCCCGCAATCTGATATGATGATAACCTGAACGAAGATCCAACTTTGAGAAGAAGCGAGCACCATGGAGTTCATCTAATAACTCATCAATGACGAGAATGGGAAATTTGTCCTTGATGGTAATTTTGTTGAGTTCTCGAAAATCCACACATAACCACCAAGACCCATCTTTCTTACGAACCAAAAGTACTGGGGAAGAATATGGGCTAACACTCGGTTGAATGACCCTTACTGCTAATAACTCCTACACCATCTTTTCAATTTCAGTCTTTTGCACATATGGGTACCGATAGGGATGAATGTTTGGTGGTAAGCTTCCTAGGACAAGCTCGATGGCATGATCATGGGTGTGCCATGGTGGTAACCCTTGTGGTTCTGCAAATACGGGTGCATGTTTATCCATAATTTCCTATAATTCAACTGGTTGAACTGTATCATTGGTATTCGGGGCCTGTAGTGCAAATAATTGTGCCACCACCCCTTGAGACGATTTCTTCAAAAATTTTCCATTCGATGTGAGCTGATGAGTTGGGTAGGACCCGTGGTCATGCCATAGAGTGTATTGCTTCCCATGTTCGGTGAATTGCATCCATAGCTCAAAAAAGTCCCATACTATCGAGCCTAAGGTATGAAGCCATTGAGTTCCCAACACAATGTCACAACCCCCCAAAGGAAGGGCAAACATGTCCACCCTGAGGTTGTAGTCACCCATCATCACCTTTACATTTCTGCATTTTCCTTTGCATGGTAGAGTACCCCCATTGGCAACCATGACTTCAAATGAATTGCAAGAGTAGATGTAACAGGCTACTTTTTAGCTACCCGAGGATCAATAAAATTGTGGGTACTACTAGAATCAATGAGGATTATGAGTCATTGGCCATTGCCTCCATTTCTTCTCGGGTGAGACATTTGATCTGGGGTGGTTTGTTTCCTGAGTTTGATGATGTCTGAGATGGAAACGGGGTTCGAGCTTGTGGAGGTTTAAAAGTATGCCTTTGTGCTGTGAATTTATCTTTAGCAAGCCTAGCCAATCCTACAATTGCCATCATGTTGTCCGGCTTGAACATTTTCACTTCAACATGGATATCTTCCTTTAATCCACTAATGAAACAACTTTGGAAAAACTTGACACTCAATCCCCTAGTGCGATTTTCTAACTTTTCAAACTTGTCGTCATGTCTTAACTTGGTGAGGGCTCCAATGAAATCTTCATACTCATTGGGTCCAAAATGGGTGAGTAATTCTATCTCAAATTCAGCCCAAGTGAGCCATGGATGCATATTCTCTAACCATTGGTACCATTGAACTGCTTCTTGTTCTAGGTTGAAAGATGCAATTACAAGCCTTTGATTATGGGGAGTGGCATGAAGAGAAAAATATTGTTCAGCCTAATACAACCAACTGGTTGGATCCTCTCCATCAAATTTTGGAAAGTCTAGCTTGGGCATTCTCTGAATTGTATTTAGAGGTAAGGTATTTCATGCTCTACCCTTGGAACTACCATCTTGACTCCTTGGTGATTGTCCTGCCAGAACATCGTATTTTGCATTTAGGCTTGTTAAACGACTCTCAAGGTCATCAATTTTATCCAATTTGTCTAATTTGGATAATGCTTGAAGGATTTGTGACTGATGGTTTTCAATTTGTTTCACCTAGTTGCCTAATCGCACTAGCTCTTAGGTAGCTCTAGTACCACCAACCATTTTGTCACTTTAGGGTCTCCAAAAAAGTTTATCGGAGTTATATGTCAAAATGATCAGCTTGAAGAGAGGATCAGAATGGACTATACCACAAAATGATGAATTTTGGCTTTTTGTACTCTTTTTTACTACTAACAATTGATTGCTCCATTGGTAGACTACTAACAATTGACTACTTTGACTATCAAACTGGTTATTCTTTGTACTATCAGACTAACAACTGACTGCTCTGACTTTCAGATTATATATTCTCTGTATTATCAGACTATATTCTTTGTACTATCAAACTATATATTCTTTGTACTATCAAATTATATATTCTCTGTACTATCACACTAGATATTCTTTACACTATCAAACTATGACTGGAGTAGTCTCTTCTATAATATGCTCAAATCTGGTTTTGGTTTTGATTGGGAAAGGACTTAAAACAAGGTTTCAATAGGGATAACTTAAGTCAAGGTGTGTCTGATTTCGTGGGCTCTTTGATATACAATCTCGTTCATGATTAGTGGTTGGCCCAATATTTTAGAGCTCTAACTATGGAGGGTTCCACCATACCCATAGCCGCACTATCCATTTTTGAGGGTACTATGAGAGTAACTTCCTAGGGCTAACCGCTTACCGGTGCACCACAAAACTCAAACGACTGATATCTTCCTATGGGTGAAGGCTTCTCCTATTCCTAGGGGGTCTCCCTATATACCCGAGGGTACGTGGGAGCTCGCAACCATATACGGGTGTTGTCTAAGGCCTAGGTATTGGAGTTTGAGCACCCCTCACTTCACTAGATACTTTATGGGCAATCTAGCTTAGCCAAAAATGATAGCTCCTCCATGATATTTTAAAACCCCCGACACAGGGTTTCTAACCTAATCCACTAAAAAAAAAAAAAAATGTGTTTTTTTTTTGGAAAGATACTTTAATGGAAAATGAGTAGAATGAAAAAATTATAGAATAGAAAAATGGATGGAAGGACAAGAATTGTTGTTGCTACTGTGGAACATGACCCTGGAAAGAGCTCTGATACCACTTGTTAGGAACCTTCATATAAAAATAAGCATAACAACAATAGCAATGCAGGAATTAATGGAAACAAAACAAAACCAGAAAAAAAAAAAAAAAAAAAAAAAAAAAAAATCAAGAGAAACAAATATCGTAGGCCTCTTCAAGGGGGCAACCTCCTTGGAAGTAGAGCTCCGATACAATTTGAGAAAAATATGAGATACATTCTACTCCAAACCCATGTCCTTATATAGACTCTTATTTACCCTAACCCTAATGCTCAAGGGTTGGACCACATGAAAGAGGGGACCCGAGCTACTAATTCCTACTTATAATAAAAGTAAAGGTTACATCATAATGGGCCCATACACACTAGGCGCCCAAGGTGCAAACATACACCAACACTAGACAAGTACATAACAATGGTTGTGTTAGGATAGGAGCCTACCAAATGGCTAGTTTTATGATGTTGCAATAAACATAAATTAAAGCTATATAAAATGAAAATCATAATAACAAGCATTCACACAATACGTATTAGATTCAAGAGGAAGGATTTTAAAAAAACATCTTGAAGGTTTAAAACTCAAAGAAAGTTATATTGGTATTCCTATTTTGGAGCAAGTACAATGCTAAACACAAAATATCACTCTCTTCGGAGCTATGGAATATTATGGTCATATAATATGGGATTGCTAAAACCTTTAAATCAAACATTTGCAATATAAAGCTTCCCAAATCTCATTGTTGTTGAATTTTACCTATGAAACTGAAATACAATTCCCAACAATGTGCAAAACCTTGTATTAGTCCTTCATATGACTATTGATGATTAATCTCTAGATCTTTTTCTATCACCTTGCAACTAAAACCATAATTAGTGTTTACGTTCTTTATCATTAAGCCATGTTTTTTATGTATGTCTATTGTTTATTAAATGAGGATCATTAAATATTTGCACCAAACCAACTTACCAAATGGTTAATAAACCATAACCAACTTTTTTTAACAACTAAGAATATGTTACACTTTTAATACATGAAAATAACTTAACCAAAACCATATGCATATATTCTTTATTCTAGTTTGCATTACAATATAGATAACATTGTTATGCTTTTGCATTAAGAAGATGCTATGAAATGCAAAAGAGTATAAAAATGACTGTTTGCCTTTCTACAAACCATATACCAATAAAAGAATGTAACACAGGATGTTCTATTTGCATTTATGAGGTCCAATTTATAATGATTTGCAATTTGGCAAACAATTTGTGTTGATAAAGCTAGATCCTTAAAATCCTAACAAGTTATCTCTACAAATCCTAACAACTTATCCCTAAAAATCCCAACAACTTATCACTACAAATCTTAAATTATACCTAAAAATTGTTGTAACAAATAGTACATAATGTAAATCCCTATCATATCTATTTATTCTAACAACCAGTAAATAAAACCGCTTATTTAATAATTTGAACTAGCATCTTCAATACACAACCATTGTGCATGTTCGTACCCAATAAAATTATTTCATACAACATTTTCTTGAAAGGGCTTTCAAGCCTTGGCTAATATTTTTTGAGTCGTTATTTAATCTAGAGAAGTTAGCATCATACAAATGACAAGGAAAAAGTGCAAAAATTCCATCAATGTCCTAAGGTACAATTGTAATACATGCAAAATTAATATCCATAACAAAGGTGGCATACTCTCAAGTTCCCTTAAGTATGATGACAAGTTCAACATCCACAAGCAAATAATTGTTCTCATCAGTCATCAATCACAAACTGGAACTAAAATCCAATGTCAGCAAACATGGCTAACATGGAAGAAAAAACTAGAGCAAGATCAACTAGTACTTTATTTAGCATCTGCATATTAACAACATTGATTATACTATCATTTATTTCTCAAAACAACCTGAATGAGATATATGAAATAGTACATCTTTTAATTCTAATTAGTAAGTGCAATCTGAACTGACATTTACTTTTATTTTCATTTTAAAGGTGTATATATCTTTGGTCACTAACCAAAAGTTGAATCATAAGCTCTCTAACCCCACATGTAAGGGTATAATATATCCCTTATGTGAATTCCACAAAGGATTCAATATATAATATATAAGAAATATAATGGATGTTCTCTCCACAAAATGGTAGTGAGGAATTTATAATTCAAGGGAAATACTTAGGGAGTTGTGACCCCTCCATTTTTTTGGTCAAGTACATGCCCATAGATCAAATATGTTAGAGGCATCAATGCGCTTGGACACTTCACTTGCATGTGGATAGATGATGCTTCAAGGTCAAATCACCCCCTAGGGTTGTTCTTGTGTTTAGACGTTGTTTGGTGGGTGTGAGGGGAGTGGAAGCATTCATCAAGGTGACTTCTCATGCTCCCTCTCAATGGTTGGAATAGGTAGATGGGTTTTTCTCCTTACATGTTGGTTCATTGTGGTGGGAGGTCATGGGGAAGCACCCCCTTCCACCTCGTGTTGGTGTTGACTATTGCAATTAGTGCAAACACATGTCTCAAAGGAGCTTTATGATGTTCTGTCTTGTTGGCTTGTCCAATCAACTTGGTTTTGGTGAGGGTGTTAGGCATCTCTAGGATGGCGGATCATGTTTTTGAACCTGGTCCCTTTTCCTTTTGGTGCACTTAGGTTGGGCATGGATGTGTGTGTGCGATAATTATTTTGAGGAAGATGCCCTTCTTCAAGAATGGGCTTTGTCACTTTCCTCATCAACAATGGTAGCTAAGTCGGTTAACATATGCGCATTGGTCTTTCACGTTCTAGGATGTCACAAGGTTGATCCTTGCTCTTTTTTGGATAGCATGTTGTTTGCTTTATGGATGGTAATCCTCCCATGAAGGGAGGAGGCATTAATCACAACCCAATGTGTTAGTGTGGGCTCTCTTAGCTAGCCTTAGGTGGCCATGACCCAAGAGATGTGATTGATGTGGGGCTATAAAAGTGTGTGTGCATATATATATATATATATATATATATATATATATATATATATAGAGAGAGAGAGAGAGAGAGAGAGAGAGAGAGGGCAACGTCCAATCCAAACCACACAAGTGTTATTTCCTAATTTATCTTAGAAGATCATTAGCAGATAAGTAGTGAAATTTCAATGCCTACCATTAATGAATCAAAGTGTGCCACATGGCAAATTTATTTGGTGGGTGACAACATTAAGGTTTGGATAATAAAAATTCGTAATTGTTTTTAGAGGTGACTAGGACAAAAATTTTAGAGGTAATTTTTTATTACAAAAACATTTTTAGACCTTTTGTCGATGGCACAAATTTTCAAGTTCTTTGTATTAGAAATATTTGTTCTGGACACAGGTGCAAGTGGAGAGACAAATCAAAGCATGATGGAATCCAAGACTTGTCTAATTGAATGGATGAAATTACAACATATGGTTAAATTATTGGATTATTGTAAAGTTAGATCCTTTGATGCTATTCAAAAAAGAGACAACAATGACCCTTAATGAAGAAATTTGTTAAGCAAGATGAGGCTCTTGGTTTATTCTCCTTGTTGATTGACAGGTCCAATCAAAGTGCAGATTAAACTGCATGATATATTTGAAAGGGTGAATATTACAAAACTCAATCACTTGGAGCTAGAACTTCTTACTCTTAAAACATTAAGGTTTGATAATGTTGAGGATTGTATTGCTAGACTTAAGGCTTTGATAGCAAACATAGCATCTTTTGGAGACACAAAGAAATTAGATTCAAAATGTATTAAAATTGTTGTTGTCAATTTCTCTTCTTATTTTCAAATGCATGGACAAACTATTCATCTTGTTCCTATATTCTTGACCAAGAACAAGAAACTGACCCTTGATAAGTTCTTCTCCCTTAAAATTCATTTTAAAGTAGCTCTAAGAAACTATGATTAGGCTCCTCATGAATAATATCACGCATATGATTTGAAATTTGTAGAAACAAAGACCAAGGAGCCTAAGGGCAAGTTGAAGCCTCCAAAGAAGACAAGGCCTACTTGCAGATATTATAGTCGAGAAGGCCATCCTACCAAGAATTGAGATTACAAAATATTGAAGAAGGTTTTAAGAAGGTTGGACTTAATGGACGTGTTTTAGTGGCTAACGAGATCTTGATGAGTCCTCTTCATACAAAAGTGAACCAACATGATCAAGCTTCTATTAAGAGGCAAAGATCATTAATGTCTTCTATCTTTGGACCCTCAATTTAGATTAAGGAGTGTTGAAACGTGTCATCTATCCTAAATCAACAAAGGTTGACATCGTATGACATTATTTTATTGTGGATGCCTATAGGCTAATATTGTATAGCGTGAGATAAAGTTTATTATATAAGCCTATGGGCCCATAGTTCATCTTTTAAAGTGGACGTTGCAACTTAAATTAATAATATAATAGTTAGACATCTATTAGGGTTTATAAAAATCATTAGAAGTAGCTATACACTTCTTCCATTGATCCATTGTCGATATTTTAACATTTTTTATGTTCTTTTTTGTTCTCTTTTCACTATTTGATTTGACTAATGTAATATCTCTATTTGTTCCAATAAATATTGTGAATCTTAACGGGCTATGTTTAACTACTTAAATTATTTGAGATTAAAATGGATTGCACTTGTATTATATAATGAGCCATAGTTTAGTTATTATGCACATATTCCTTAATAAGATTTAATCATGAACATTCAACATTTTGAGACTAATAAACTATTTATTACAGTTCTTGTGGTTGCACTTATGCTTTACGAAGGAAACTAATAGTCCAGAGTTGGAAAAGCAAACTATGATAACATGAATTTTAGGAAATATTACTCTACTAAGATGCAATGTGTAGACAGTAAAGGGGGAGTTTTGGTATTGTGAATGTTGCTGCAGGAAAATGTCAAGAAGAAGAATGTTGATTTCTGGAATATTTGTATTTACAAAGAAAACTGAAGAAGATCCAAAAAATGAAAATCAAGAATTTAGACTTTTAATACAAAAATATATATAGGTATCTAGCTATAGCAACTCAATTGAGATAAGAATTGAATCTGTTTATAAACTCTCAAGTTCTAAAGGAGAGAGTTGTGATATGTCAAGGGTGGGGGACTTGAGTACAACCCCTTTTTCTCAAGCAAAAAAAAATGTCTAACTGCTTAAGATATTTGACAAGCTAAATTCCTATTTACATACAACTACCCCGAATACTAGCTAAATTAGACATGGCTACCCAAATATTTGTTAGGCTATTCCAAAAATCCAAAAGGATTCCTATCCAAACTATAATATAATTCTACTACAAATATATAATATACACAATGGAAAAAATAGAACTTACAGATACATGTAGGACCAAACATGAAGTTCGATAGAATGATGGCTTCCTACTTCCATAGTCTACCCCAAATTTAAGTCTAAGTGGTGGATTCCCATCTTCAACAAGATCATCCAAAATAATTGGTTGAGGTCCCTCTCTCAACAGAATGACCCAATCATAGTGATAAAGATCTCTTTTGAATTTAAAATATTCCACTCTATGAAAGAAACTTAAAATGCTCAGCATAAAATATCCAAGATACTAAATATGTTATAAATATAAATGTGTTACGAGAGGAAATCCAAAAGCCTTCTTTATCCCATTAGATTAGATTTTGAACTGCAGCCATACCTTCAAGTTTAGAATATCTAATCCCTAAATAAACCATTAAAATCAGAATTTCAATGACTCTACATTCAACATATAATCAGAATTTCAAGGTCCCAAAGACAAACATAAAATCAAAATTTAATTAAAAACACAGACATTATAAAATATAATAATTTTGGAATCTTCATCAAAACCAATAATTCTAATGTGTCGATGATGGGCATAAAAACCAGCACTTAAAATATTCAAAATCTGCATTAAAAATCAACATCTGATGTATATAAGATAATCCAAACATATAATAAGATCAATACCAAAAATCAGCATATGGTGGCTAGAGTATCAACATTTAATATCTTCAAGATCAACATTAAAAATCAGAATTAAAAATATTTAATATAAACATTAAAATTAACATATAATACTTTTGATATTAAAACTTATAATCATCTTTAATTTCTCTAAGTTCAATGTTTCCAAGATCAGCACTGAGAATCACCATTTATCACCTTTAATATATGCATTAGGATCAAATTTTTTATATCTCCATGATCAACACTTATATAGGAAATGTCAGCAGCATCATGGACTATCAAGGCATCCTACTTAGTAAAATTTATTGATAGGTTTTCTCCCAATTTTCATTTTACCAACATTGCAATCATTTTTTGTAATTTTTCTTTTGGCTTAACAATCAATTTGTATCTAACAAGAAAATATCATTGCATCTTGACTCTAAAAGTTATTATTTTATGTTTCATGTTAGGACAAATATGTTCTTCCCTATATATTGGTTGTTGCATATAAGGAAACTTTTATTCTTATTAATCTTTTCTTTCTTCAGCTCCAGTACTTCGGCCTCAACTGTTAAGAGAGATTAGTTTCTGGGGGTTCTTGGAGCTTGCCCCTCCTAAGCTGCTCCTTCTCCCCTCCTTTTCTTTCTTCATTCTTCTTGGCGTGCACTCCTTTCATTCTTCTTGGCGTGCACTCCTCTCTTCTGGACTATAGCTCTCCCCTTTTGCTCTTCCTTTTCTTTTCCCTTTCTCTTTGGTGTGGTTGTCGGGTTTCATCTTGTATTTTTCTTAGTTCTTTTCTTTGTTGAACTTTTTAACCTGCTAGTTGGCAGTCATTATTGTCCTTCTGATAGTCCCTTGGGTCTTATTTTGGCCTACCGTAGACATTAATAATATTTTATTTTATTTCTTACTTAATTTTTCAAAATAAATATCCATCCTTGTCCTCTTAGAAACAAGATCCTCTTTATTTAAATATCAAAAAATAATTTTGATTGCAAATATCTCCTTCCAAAATCTAAGCTTTTATTTTGAAATTCACATCACTTTTCCATTCTTCTCCAAAATTGATGGTTTTGAACACTCTCTTTAATATTCGAGGAAATGAAATGAACTGTGTCTTTTCCATACCAAAAAGTATAAACTCCCTCATTTCCAAGTAAAATCAAAACTCAAATACAATATTAAAGTGCAAGGATTCCTCTCTTTCAAAAAAATACATGATGAGAATATTTGATATTATTGATAATTTTCTTCTTTATATTAGATGATTTTTTTTTCTAGATAATAATTTTTTTTTTTTTTATAGAGGATCAAACATTAATTTGTATTTCAAAAGAGAAAACCATGTCTTGATTCGAATATCAAATGTTAATTTCATTTTAATGCAAATACCTCCTCAGTATTGCAGATCAAATCTTTTAGTTTTAAGATCTTAGTTCCATTCTTCTCCAATTTAAAGGCTTTGAAAATTTTATTAAAAATGGCTTTTTTTTCTATACCGAAAAATCTAAACTATTCCATTTCTTAGTTATTCTTTTTTATACAAAACTCAAACACAATACTGAAGTGCAAGGATTCTCTTTCAAAGATTAAATGATGGAAATATTCAGTAAAATACATTCTTTCAGAGATATATCCTTTCTAATTTTCTTCGTTGTGTTTGAGAGATATATCCTTGCTAATTTTCTTTGTATTCGATGAACCTTTTCCTATGTTAATTTTTTTATGTTGGCCGCTATGTTTCATTTGTGTTAATTTTTTATGTTGGCCGCTAAGGATGAAACATTAATTTTCATTCTTCAAGTTGCCTTTGGAGTCTAACATGGGCTAATGATGGGAAACTCCTACTGATCTACCATTAGGCTACCATAACGTTAAGACAAATTTTCCAATAGAACATATAAAAACATAGAAATAACTTTTAATCTTAAATATAACTAAATTTAACCCAAAGGTTCATACATAACTATAAACTTAATAACTACCTCACTTTCCATGTTATGAAAACAAAGTAAATAGTTACTTCAAACATCCTATGGCTAAAACAAATTCAAAGTTCTCTTAAAAATCAAAAGTTGGCTTTCATAACAAAACCTTTTGTTTCTTTTAACCAAAAAAAAAAATGTTTTTATTCTAAAAATAAAACCTTATGGTCTGAAACTTTTTTTTCCACTATTAAGAACCTTAGTTACAGCATTAAACTTGTCCTTTCCCGCCCCTGGTCCCCTGTTGCCTTAAACGGCCTTTAATATGACAAACCCAGAAAAATATGAAAAATAAAACATTTAATTGGTTTAAAAAAATAATAATTAACCTCCAACAATCAACCAAACAGTTTTATAAAGCCCAAACATAATGTGACGGAGAAAATCAGAAACAAAAAGAATCTATAAAACAAACAAAACATTTGAGCTACAAATTAATTGCACCATGCAGGCAGTAGCCGCAGTACAGATGCATTTGAAGTTTATAAAAAATGCAGAATGCTTCCTTACGAGATTGAGGGGTATGGAAAATCTATTGCATATTTACAGTTCCTTATTGCATGGAGGATTTCCACAATGAGCTAAACTAAAGAAATAGGTATAAGTTCAACATACCTTTAAATAAATGGATATAAAAATAAATGTGATAAATAAAAGGGTGAGTGCACAGTGAAGTTGGTGTGAGGTAGCTAGCTGAGTTCTGCAATCCTTAATGCCGGCTCATTTAATTCCTTATCATTGGTATGAGGTGGCCAGCTAAGGTCTCACACTAACTACCATAAGCCCTGTATAAGGGTGAGTGGACAACCGAGTTGGTGTGAGGTGGCCAGCTGAGTGATCCATACTGGCTACCATAAATCCTATCTAAGGATGAGTGGGCAGCCGAGTTAGTGTGAGGCGGCCTCGCGGCCAGCTGAGGTCTGTGATCCTATCGCGGGTCTATTTAACTCAGATTCAAATCACACTGACTATCATAAGCCCTATCTACGGATGAGGGGGCAACCAAGTTGGTGTGAGGCGGCTAGCTGAGGTTTACGATCCATACCGCGGCCATTTAAGGCTGGTTCAATTTACATTAGCTACCATAAGTCTTATCTAAGGATGAGTGGGTAGCCGAGTTGGTGTGAAGCTGCCAACTGAATTCTGTGATCCATACCGCAGGTCCATTCAACTCTGGTTCAAATCACACTGGCTACCATAAGCCCTATAGAAGGGTGAGTGGAATTGGTGTGAGGAGGTCAACTGAAGTCTGGCATTCGTACCATTGATCCATTCAACTCTGGTTCAAATCACATTGGCTACTATAAGCCCATATAAGGGTGAGTGGGCAATCGAGTTGGTGTGAGGCGGCCAGTTGAGGTTTGTAATCGTGGGTCCATTTGACTTCGGTTCAAATCACACTCGCTACCATAAGCCCTATTTGATGTGAGACGGCCAGCTAAGTTCTGCGATCCATACGCAAGTACATTCAACTTCGGTTTAAATCACACTGGCTACCATAAGCCCTTTTAAGGGTGAGTGAGCAATCGAGTTGGTGTAAGGTAGCCAATTGAGTTTTGTACATCTGTATCATAGGTCCATTCAACTCCGATTCAAATCACACTGGCTACCATAAGCCCTTTTAAGGGTGATTGGTGTGAGGCGGTCAACCGAGGTTTTCGGATTTGTATCACAGGTCCATTCAACTCCGGTTCAAATCACACTGGCTACCATAAACCCTTTTAAAGGTGATTAGTGTGAGCCGGAGTTCAAATCACACTGGCTACCATAAGCCCTTGTATTTGCTCCTACGTGGATTAATAATTGTTTGTTTGGTCAACCACTTACCAATACGACTTAGGTTCAAACCTCGGGGCATGCTTATTGCAAAGGTAGTAGTTTGATCTGAATAAGCAAAGGTAGTAGTTTGATCTGAATTGCGGTGAGAGCAAGAAGGAGGTGTATAGACTTGTTGGGAGCCAAATTTATAAACTTGTTGAGAATAACCTTATAAATTAAATCTTACACTTCATAATTACTTAAAAAAATATATTTAAAAAAAAATGCTTATTTGAATGCCGCATCCATCCTGTTTTTGTGTCGCCTCCAACTTAAAAGACAATCATTCTTTATTTCTTCTTCCCAGGTTATGTACTTTGATAATTTTTGCATCTATGGTAAGGTTAATATGACAAACCCAGAACAATCAAAGGCACTAACCATCATCAAACGAGGAGATCAATCAGTCCAACAGAGCGGACAAAAAAGAGAAGATAAAAGAAAAGAAGGTAAAATGACAACATAAGAGAATACAGAATAAAAAACAAGCGAGGAAAAAAAATAAAAAATAACCGCAAGAAAGCATTCAGCATGGAAAATGGAGGGCACCAAAATGAGTTTTCAGACGAGGAAGAAACTTACAGTCCCACAACCACACCACTCATGTGGGCACCAAGACTTTATGTGCAAGAGCTGATGAAGATGAAAGAGAAACTTGAAAGCATGGAAAGGAGGGAGAAATTAAGAGATACTAAATCAGATGAGGTTATAAACACCATTTGGAGGGTGGAAAAGGAAAACAACCAACTCAAGGAGAAAGTGTCAAAGCTACCAAACCTTGCAAACATGGGTTGTGTGAATGACATGTCATAAAACAAGTCATCCACCCCCAATCAATGATGCAATAGAGGTGGAAAAAACAAATGCAAATCAAATAAAAGAGGTACGGGAAACACTCCAAAACATGGAAACAAGAGAAAATGAGTTGCGAAATGAATTAGCAAAGGCAAAGACATGGTCTCAAGTAGTAAAAGAACCAATCAATAAACAAAAAGAGTTGATAGAGAAGCAAGTAAAAATTCAAATAACAGAAGAGAAAGAAAGACATGAGAAGTTATCAAATATAATCATCAAAGGGTTGAAAGATTATGGGGATAGGGAAGACACAAATCGTTTAACCAGGGACTTCTTGTCATATCAATTACAATGGAAAGGTTAGATAAAAAAAGTAAGCAGAATTGGTAGGTTGAGGGAAGGAGGTAGAGATAGGCATATTCGGGTCATATTGATGAGCTACGAGGATAAAACAAGGTTACTAAAAAATAGAGACATGCTAAGAGAGTCACAATTCTATTTAAATGATGACCTAACATATTTACAACAGGAAGAAAGAAATAAGGAATGGGAAAAGGTGAGGGCAACAAGGAATGAAGAGAAACATACATATGCGTAGAGCAGTTGGTAAATGCCTTGGGTGCTGGTTGTGGCCGACCCAGGTTCCATTTCCATTGCCTCCACCCTGTTGGATATGTAGGCATAGCTGGTAAATGTCCTATGTGCTGGTAGAGGCCGACAAGGCTCCATTTTCCCTATGCCCAACCTGTGGATGTATTAATAATTCAACCCCCTTGTGACTGATGCCATGTGGTATACTCGGATGGGACAACTATGATTGGCCATAGAGCTAGGTTCTTGGGGCTTCTAAACTACCCAATTTTTTGTCCGTGGGTCTAGGTGGATTGGTAAGTTGGGGCGTTTACCGAGAGGAGACCTAGGTTCCAATCCCACGGGCTTGCCCATGCACAGACAGTAGCCCAGATCCAATTCCTCTGAGTGGTGCGCCAGATTGATGACGACGGTGCAACCCTTGTGCGTCCGGCGGTCCCCATCTCACGTCGGGTTACCATGTACCGAGACGGTGGAAGTCCTGGGAGCCTTCGTAGATAGTTTGAACCCTACCAGCTGTGCTGGTAGCTACTAAAAATCGTGATTGTAACCATTGCTTCTATATATATAAAAAAAACATACATATTTAAGAAATGGAAAGACATACATCACATTTAAACAAACCCAAAACAAATAGGGAGTATGGCCTGCTCGGGAACATCTTACGATGGTAAGTTGGAACTATAGAGGTTACCCTTGGAGAAGAGGACCCAGGTTAGGGCCCATTGCTAGAGACAAAGATATAATCATACTGATGGAAACACATGAACACGATGGATGCAGGACTCCAAAATTTATGGGATACAAAAAATAACAATATGGAATGCAACGAAAAATGGCAAAGGGCATGGGGGTATTATGGTATCAATAAAAGAGGAATGGGATAGGGTCATTAAAATTGAAAAACAAGATGAAAACAAACAGTAAATCTGGATAAAGATCCTAGAAAATAAGTCAGTTATCAGCATAGCAGCATGTTATTTTGCTCCCAAGAACTCTAAATTCTATAAGAAACATGATCTTAACAAAGAAGATCCATACTCTTCCCTAAAAAAAGACATTTCGAAATATAGTAAGCTGGGGGAGATTATATTAATTGGAGATTTCAGTGCAAGGACAACAAATAAGCAAGCTAACATTCTAGAAGGTAGCGAAGATATTGAGATTAATCCTCTTTGGATGCCATAAGAGGAAAATCAGCAGTGGATCAAGACTTTAGAATATGAGCACGGGTCTATCATGCAATATGGAGAAGAGTTGTTAAGCCTATGCAACATACACAATTTGATTATTTGCAATGAGATGAACAAATAAAAAAATTCAGGAAAGTATACATGGAAAACATATAAGGGATAAAGTGTAATAGACTATGTAATATGCTCACAAAAATACATACCAAAAATAGAGGAGCTAGAAGTGGAAGACTCTCCAATGGAACTTAAGTCATATCACAACCCAATTGTTATGAAACTTCGAATGCATAGAGACAAACCAAGGGAAAAACACTTGCAAGGCAATCAAAATAAATATTCTGACAAGGAAAACATTCTCTTAACAGATGAAAATCGGCAAAATTTTAGAGTAATATTAAATAACAAGTTACAGGAAAGGGAAGAACTACCTCACAGTAGCAAAGATTACAGTAAGAGTGAATGGTTAATGCACGTTATCTAAGAATCTCTAAAAAATGCAAGAGAGCTAAACCTAAAAAGAAAGAAAGGAATAACTTTCCAACCAACCCATGGTTCGATGAAGATTGCAAAAAAGCGTAAAGACTACTAAAGGAACCAACAGGTAAAACAGAAGTATGCAAAACAACATATGAGAAACTGGTAAGGGCAAAAAAAGAAGAATACACTAGAACAAGGAGAAAATAATTGATTTACTTAGGGAAGCATGAACCAAAGAAATTTTGGAAGGAACTAAGCATAAAAATGATGCAAACTGAAAATAACATAACAATTAATCAGTGGTTGGAGTATTCAAAACAATTGTATCAGCGTAGTAACCAACAGGAGACACCCCCTACTATCATTGTCAACAAAGAAATTTTCACAAAATGAAGACATTATTCAAAGGATAAAAAAGTTAGCAACTGGTAAAGCCCGTGACATAGACAATCTTCAGGAAAAGCATATAAAATGGGGGGTAGATATTCTGGCATCGCAGATCAAAGAAATTTTCAACGAGGTCATACGAAATGGCTTCCCAACTGAGTGGACAACTAGCTTGACCATTCCTTTGTTTAAAAGTGGAGATGTAAATAATCCCTCAAACTATCGAACTATCATGATCAACCCTCTCTTTGCAAAGTTGTTTGGTAGTATGATAGAGCATAGGATCAACATATGGGCGGAAGAAAAAGGAAAGAGAGCAAAGGGGCAAGCGGGTTTTAGGCCCAAGCACTCAACTATTGATCACTGTATCATGCTTAGACACAGTGGAAAAAATATGGGACAAAAAAGAGGAGGCTTTTTGTTGTTTTGTAGACTTCAAAAAGGCATTTGACACAGTGCCAAGGAAAAAATTGTTGGACATTTTGAGACCCTAAGACAAAATTGTTGTCATTGATGTCAAAGAAATGCAGTTAATATCAAGGTTTTTGTCAAGGAACGAAGTTGTCAAAGTTACTATTTGATTTCTAGGAAGAAGGCCAAAGGTCAAGAGGTTCAGTGCAAAGTTGAAGGTCAAGAGTTTCACTGCAAAGTTGAAAAAGATATATAATATTTTTTATAAATTTTTTAATTTCAATAAGAATTTAAATTTTATAAATAAATATTATTTACACCATGGAATGCAAGTAAAAGAACGTTTTAAAAATTAAACCTTATAATTATTATTTATAAAATTTAAATTCTTTTGAATTTAAAATATTTATAAATTATAATGTCGATGTCATCAAATTTAAATTAAGCACTTTGCATATACTATAAAGTGTTTAAAGGCGTCGACGTCATTAAATCAAGGAAGCACCGACGTTTGAGGAAAACACATGGTTGTGTATAAAAGGTGGCCTCAAAGCAATTGCAAAGTTCATCCCTCGATCAAATAATTTTTGCACCAAGGTTGAAGAGCTTCGTTTGCGATTTCAAAAGGATTCGTTGAGGAAGAATACGGAAAACAATTTCGTCTTTAGTGCCCAAAATAAAGTGGAAAGGTTGGAGTCTTCGAAGCACATTGGACACAGTGGTCCAAGTGGCAAAGCGCAGACATTTGGAGGAAGCAAGTGCTGAGTTCGAAACTCGTGGTGGTGAGCTCCAAAGGGAAAACGTTTTCATACGTTTTCGTTGAGCGCGAAGGCTAAAGTGGAGGAAGATCCTTTTGGCTCTTAAAAATGCTCATAGAGCACGTGGTCATGGAGCCCGCGACAGGTTGCTTGTGGAAGTAGAGGTAACGGGGTCGAAACCTGTCGATGGCCAAGGTAAAAGCTTTTTAATTAATTTTATTGCCTAAGGTTTCAATACAAGGTGTTTGGAGGTATAAGGTTTGCTTGTGAAATTGTTTAAAGAGTGTTTGGTGAATATCGTTGGTAGTTGAAGGTATTACTTGGAGTAATAAGGAAGCTTTGGTATTTAATATTCTTGATAAAGTCTTAAAATATTATATTGCAAATATTGAAGGGTTAAGACTTTTTGAGTGTTGTTTGATTTTTAATAAAGGGTTTGTGTTAAAGAAAATTATTGTGAGGGTATTTGAATGTTATTTGAGTTGGAGTGATAAGGTGTTGTTTTGGTATTATTTTGCATTGGATTTTGTTGAAGAAAATATTGCCCTCTAACCCTTGTTGAAATTGGCAAAGAATAAATTGTGAGTGTGGTATATTCGTGAGATCAACTTCTTGTCAAGCAAAAAGGTATGGGCAAAATTCTTCTTTGTTGAGTTGGTTGATTGGCTTTCTTAAAAATTAAGTTTGGAGTGAAAAGGATTTGATTAGGGTTTCCTTTTCGAAAGTGTCTGAGTTAATGCTTCAAGGTTTTATAAAATTAAGAGTTGTGGTTAAAACCTTGTTTGTTAAGCATTTGTTGTGAGATCATTGGTTGAGTAAGTGTTTGAGTCAATGCTTCAAGGTTTTCTAGAATTAAGATTTGTGATTAAAACCTTGTTTTATAAGCATTATTGTTGAAGCCATTGGATTGTATGAAGAACTTGAGTTAGGGTTTTGAAAAGAACATGAGTATCATTGTTATGTGAGATTTGTTGTTGAGCATTGTTGAAAACATTTTGAGTTGGTGTTTACATACTTGGACTAGGGTTTGTAAGCAAAGGGTTGTTTCTTGAGTGATTGGTTGAGTAAGTTGATTGAGCCTAGTCAAGTGGATGTATGAAGTTATTGTTCAAGTTCCATGAAACAAACTATTCTATATTCTGATTTGAGTTAAGCAAGAGATTGGGTTGTGAGAATAGAACATATTGAGTCTCTAACAATTCTCTTTATGTTTTTATGAGATTGAGTTGTGAGAATAGAACATATTGAGTCTCTAAAAATTCTCTTTATGCTTCAATGAGATTGAGTTGAGAAAGTGATTGAGTTTTGACTATAGAACATATTAAGTCTCTAACAATTCTCTTTATGCTTTTATGGGATTGAGTTGAGAAAGTGATTGAGTTTTGAGTATAGAACATATTGAGTCTCTAAAAATTCTATTTATGCTTCTATGAGATTGATTTGAGTTGAGAAAGTTATTGAGCAGATTTAGACAAGTTCTTTGTGAGCTTGTTGATCAGATTTGGACAAGTTCTGTATGAGCTTATTGAACATTTTTGGACAGGTTTTGTGTGGACCTGTTGAGCAGATTTGGATAAGTTCTGTGTGAGCTTGTTGAGCATATTTGGACAGATTATGTGTGGACCTATTGAGTTCTATGTGGACCTATTGATCAGATTTGAGAAGGTTCTAAGTGAACTTGTTGAGCATATTTGAGCAAATTCTAGAGAGAACTTGTGGATAGATTGGTGTGAGATTTTGTGGAAGCTTGCAAGGCAGATTGGAGACAAGTCTTTAAGAAGACTTGAGAGCAGAGTTGATTTATTTGTTCAAACCTTGAGTTAAGGTTTGGGGTAGATCTAGTAGAGTTGAGTCAAGCCTTGAGTTAGGGCTTGAGAACAGAGATTGAAGATAGATTTGTGCTAGACCGATTGGACTATGTTTAGTGTAGATTTGAGAGCAAAGTTTGGTGCAAATTTGAGGACAGGTTTGTGCCAGACCAGAGATAGAGATTAAGTAGATTTGTGCTAGACCAAATGAATTGTGTTTAGTACATATTTGAGTGAACTCGTTGAGCAGACTTATGCTAGACCCACTGGACTGTGTTTAGTGCAAGAGTTGATAAGAACTATGCTAGACTGACTGGACTATGTTTAGTGTAGAATTGAGATAGAGCTTTGGAGGTGACAAAGCAGTGAGGACAGTAGTCTCTAGTGTATAGAGATCCATCAGCTAGGGCAGTGAGGATAGGTCTTATGATTGGGGACAAGAGTCTTCAGTGGAGAGAGATCCTCAAGCCAGTGCAGTGGAGGCAGTAGTCTTCTAAAAGATCACCAACTAGAGTAGAGGAGAAGGAGTTCTCTTGTGGATAGATATCCATAAACTTGATTTAGGGGATTGGTGTCTCCTTTGGACAAAGATCCATAAACATTGTAATTGGAAAGGATTCCCAAGAGATTGATTGAGAAAATTTAGTGAAAAATTTTCTCCGTGGAAGTAGCCATATTTGGGTGAACCACGTAAATTGTTGTGTCTCTATTGTGTGTGGTGCTATGTACATTACTTTGATTACTGTTGTTGATATTGCTATCTTTACATTGCATATATTGGTTTGAGATAAAAAGTAAAAAGTGCTCTTATACTATTCAACCTCCCCTCTCAGTATAAGCTTGTGTTCTTCAAAAATTATGGAGTAGAATGGAAGAGCTAGAGGTTCCAATTCACTACAGGGCATCCGTTCACAAACTATATGAGCATGTAAAGGCTAGAATCAGAACACATGAATGGTTATTAGAATGTTTTGGTAGTGACATAGGTGTCAAACAAGGTTTCACTCTATCTACGACCTTATTTGGGTTGTACATTGACAAGTTAGAAGAATGGATAAACAAATTTGGGGGAGAGGGTGTGCACTTAGCCAAATGTGTGGTAAAACTCCTCATGTATGCAGAAAATGTAATCTTTGTGGCCAAAACAACCAAAGATCTAGAAGATCACCTTCGAGCTCTAGAACTCTTTTGTAAGGAATTTGGGATGTAGGTGAACACGAGCAAAATAAAAATTATGATTTTTTTAGAAAAAAAGAAGCAACAGCTCGAATTTCAGTTTGCAGGAGAACCGCTTGAGGTAGTAGTAGAATACAAATACCTGGGCATAGACTTTCATGACAAACTTAATTAGAATACATGTAGGATGAAAAGAACTCAAAGTGGTTGGAGTGCACTATGCAGTTCAAAAAAGGTGTAGGAATGCCGAGTTGTGGGACTAGGAGACCACCAATGTCTTATTTGGCCTACTTGCTACACCGGTTTTGTTGTATGGTTGCGAGGTGTGGTCTAGTGGCACAAAAAATGCAAAATGGAGGCAAATAGAAAGGATTCAAAAATATCTAATCATAAATTTTATCAAAATTAAGGCCACAACCCCTTATGAAATTATTCTAGCTGAAACTAGAATGTTCCCTTTAGAAGCAATTGCTATGACCTAATTGTTATGGTACTTGAAAAAAATAGAAAACATGAAAAACGACAGATTGCCTAGGGCAGCTAGGGACAAAGAGTTGCATAGATGGAAGAATACATGGATGAAACAAAATAAAAATGGATGAAATGTTGGGAGATCAACTTAAATGAATGCCCAAATGTCAACAAAGACAAAAAATTATGTGAATGAAAAGTTTAGAAGTGGAATTTGGAAACATGCAAGTAGGAAAAGACAATATTATATTGCAAAGTTTAACCCAACGTATGACCACAAAGAAAAAGCGTATATAGACGCTGAAATCAAGTGGAAGGAAAAAATCCTCATTGCTCAGATAAGGACTAGCTCTCATAGGCTTAGATGTGAAACAGGGAGATGGACAACACCCAAATAACAATGGGAAGAAAGGATATGTACTCTATGCAACACAGGGGCAGTAGAGACAGAGGAACACTTCATCTATAAATGCCCGAGTTTTTCAGATATCCGTGGCAAATACAAAGAAACACTTGGAAATGGATCTATGGCAAAGTTTTTTGAAGACAGTAAAATAAAAAAAGTTGGAAAATTCCTAACCCAAATCAACTGGAGAAGGAACAACCTTCTCAAAGATATTAAAAATCATATGATATTATTTGAGTAGTTGTACTTGCATATTTGAGGTCCTATAGACCATATTTGGGTCTCGTGGACGTAATTAAAATCATTCATTCAAACATATATAATCATTATTTGACTTTTATTTTTCATCTTAAAAATAGTATTTAATTGTTTTAAGAAAGATTAATGATTTGGCTTTTGGTTTTATTTTGGAAGTTCAAGGTTTAAACCGTAGCGTGGGTGAGTGTGTGAGGAGGTGGGTGTGTGTTAAATTCCCCATTGATAACCATAACTCTCGTGGGTGAGTGGGTGAGGAGGTGGGTGTGTGTTAAATTCCCCATTGATAAACATAGCTCTCGATTTTAAGAAGGATCATAATTGATAAAAACTTGCAATCCCAAAAATTTCTCACACTAACCAAATAAAAAATAATATTTAATCTATAAACTTCTATAATTTTATTTTATCTATAAAACATTTTAACAATTTAAACTTAATCTCTATCCTAAAAGTCCAATATTTATCATATGAACTCCTCTTTTGACATATTTTTCATTTGTATTATCCTAGCCTATAACCACATTGTGTGTTTTTATTATTTATTTTGTAAGAGCGAAGGTTTAGATACTCTAAGGTGAGGTTTAAAATATTAAAATTTTCATTTGTATTATCCTAGCCTATAACCACATTGTATGTTTTTATTATTTATTTTGTAAGAGCGAAGGTTTAGATACTCTAAGGTGAGGTTTAAAGTTTAAAAGGATAGAATGTATTTCTCGTTTTTATCTTTAGTTTTAGGTTAAAGATAAAAATAAAGGTTTTTAAAATTTATAAGGTTATAAGTATTTTTTTAATATAAAAGGAATTTGTAATATTTTTGGATGTTATTATAAATCTTTTAAATTAATAAATACTAAAGATTTTTAATTTTTTTATGGCAAACATTCAACTTTTCTTATCTCCTTTGAGCATTTTATGGTTTAAACCTTGAAATTCTCAAAGAAGAACCAAAACCCTAACCACTAAGTTGTAACATAAGAGAATATGTATTATATACAACAACAAATTTATAAAGACCATAACTAATTTTAAAATTTACTTTAATCATTATATATAACATAGATAGGTATAATATGACCATATGTATTATTTATATATATATATATATATATATTTTGATAAACACCATAGTTTTTAGTCTTAAAATTTAATTTAATCAACTTTTTATATAATATAGACTATAACCTTCGTGTTGTAGGTGAGTTGGAGAGGGTAGGACAATCCTCCAAGGGAGGTTCTTAGTTCGAATCTCCACCTTACTAAACGCACATTGGGTATCCAAAATCCAGTTGATCTCCATCCTACCAAAACCACATTGGGTACCTGAAATCCAGGTGATTATGCTGGTGCGGTCAAGGCCAAACGCGACTTTCGGGTAATTTTAATGGTGTAGAACCCCTTGTCATGGTTTCTTAGACCAAGGCAGGTCCACAAAGGTTTTTTTTTTCTAAATAAAAAAAATAGTTAGATGCTTGAAGTCTAATGGGAAGAAGATGCTAACCCAACTCTGGCAGACCAATGCATAACATTGACACTGCAGAAGAGAATAAAAGGAATTTTTCGTTAAATTAAAAAAAAATAGTTAGATACTTGAATTCTGTCAGGAAGAAGGGTTTTGACTATCATTATGGTCTCTAACTTTGGTAGACCAATGCACAACATTGGCACCGTAGAAGAGAATGCATGCGATAATGGCTCCTCTCATTCAATTGTGCAGGTTTGTGTTGAGAATGGTCTGCAGGTTTGTATTGAGAATGGTCCACAAGGTAACCTTCGTTCTCCTGATGTAATTCTTTCTTTGCCTAAAGTTGATTCTGCATGTCACAATTTAGAATCTCTCACCCTTGTCGGGTATTTCATTGGACGCATCCCTAATGAGTCTTTCCTTAGGGTTGGATTAACACAACTTAGACTCTTCATGGAGTTAAGCTAACGATGGTTCAAAACCTTACAAAAGGTTTTTTTCTATTTCACTTTACAGAAACAACTCTTTTTTCTATTTTGCTTTGCGGAAACAACCCATGCTAAGGTGATTTACGAATATGGCCCCTGGTGCATGAGAAGCTCTCTGCTTGTTTTTTCTCCTCGGACCCATGACTTTTCTGTTTATGATAAAAGATCTACTAAAGTCACTGTGTGGGTGGAATTCCTAGGACTCCCTCTACCTTTGTGGCCCTTTCACACTCGCATAACAACCCTTATTGGGCGTGTCATTTTGGTGGAGGTGGAGAAGTTTTTCCACACACACCCTCAAAAAACGTGTTTGCATTCAGATTGATGTTTCTCGAGATCTCAAGGAGTCTATTGACATACAAGTTGGCGAGACACTGTGTTATCCCAACAGATCCTCTAAATTAATTTACCCAACACTTGTTTTCAATGTCAATCCTTACCACAAAAGATCAAATATTGTCCTTGATGCCATATAATAGGGACAAGCAAAGCCCCACCACACCGAGTGCACACACTCTTCCTTAGGAGGATGGTTGGACGACTGTGGGAGGGCGTAAAAATGCACATTTGGTTGCTTCTAAAAGTACATAGTCCAAGTCACGCCCTCAAAAACATGTTTGCGTTGAGATTGATGTTTCTCGAGATCTCAAGGAGTCTATTGACATACAAGTTGGCGACACTATGTTATCCCAATAGGTCCTCTACATTAATTTGCCCAACACTTGTTTTCGATGCCAATCCTCAACACACAAGATCAAAGACTGTCCCTTGATGCCGCATAACAGGGACAAGCAGAGCCCCACCACACCGAGTGCACCCACTCCTCAACCTTAGGAGGATGGTTGGACGACTGTGAGAGGGCATAAAATACACATTTGGCTACTTCTAAAGGTACACAGTCCAAGTTGGCACATGTCTCACAATTGGTAAAAAAAGAATATGAAAAGGAAAAAGTTGATCCTGCAGTTGAAATTGCCAACAATGAGGCTCCTTAGTCTCAACAACAGGTTGCAATATTCCTCTATTACATTTCCCCTAGCTAATGTCAGGCTCTTCTGTAGCCCGAGAAGGGGATCTGCGGAAGAAGATGCGCTTCTAGAGAAGCAACTTCATATGACCAATGTTCAGTTGGACAACAACTACAGTGTGTTGAAGTATCTTAACGATGGTGAGGATATGTCGTTGGATGCAGAGCCATCATCAATGGAATTGACAATTCCTCCAAAAGAAGCAAAATCTAAAGTTCCCTCTCCTTCTATGTGGTTTCGACGACGTTCTCTTAATCCTCAACAAGGGAAAGAAGATGAAAAAACGGTTTCACCATATAACCCAAAAGTTCCAATAATTTTACATCGATCAAACACCCATCTAATCTTTTTTTTTTAAATGTATTTTGTTCTTTAATATAATATTTTTTACATGAAAAAACAATACCTACAAAGATAATATGACCATATATTATATACTACAAAATTTATACAACAAAAAAATTATAAATACCGTAGGTGTTAATCTTAAAATTTAATTTATTCATTCTTTTTTTTATAATATAGACATAATTGAATCATGTACAGCGGAAATAATACGATAAAAATGTTATCGATATCCTATATAATAAAATATAAAAATAAACAATAGTCAATTTTAAAATTTAATCTAATTATTCTTTTTTATATATAGTTTTTCTTATTTTTTAAATTTTCTTTTTAAATAATTTTTAAAATAAAATTTTCCACGATAGTATAAATTTTTAAACTTTTTTTTAGTTTAATTTTTTTCCCCTTAAATAGTTTTTAAAATAAATTCTTTTATTATTATAGTTGTTTTTTTAATAAATAAAAGAATCAATAATAACATCATTGAGTATTATTACTATAAATCTTGACTTGTTAAAACAAAGTTAACTCACCCTGAACAACCTGTCTTCTAGTATTATAGTTGTTTTTAATAAATAATAAAATCAATAACACAATTGGATGTTGCCATTATAAATTTTGGTTTTAATTTGCTAAGCCGAAGTCAACTGACCCTAATCAACCTTTGGGGCATCGAACTGGAGCATCCAACAACACTAAGTTGCTATCATCCTCCCTATTCCCATCTGGGTACACCATGGTCTAGACCTTAGACCATCCTAAAGAGAGGTCAAAGCTCTAATAACTGTGTTGTTCTTGTGGGACCTAACATAGTATAGTTAACCTAAACATTATTATATCCCTCTTATTACAAAATAAAATGTTTTTGTCTAAATTATTTTAAGTATAAAAGATACATATCCTTTCTTCTACTTCTTATTTTCCTTTTTGGTCTTTTCTACTTCATTTCACATCTAAGTTGGTGTAAAATGGCCCTCGGTTGCATTATGAACATCTTTGTTCTTTAATTAATATATACTCTTATATAAATATTTTAATGATGATTGTATGTAACATATATTTAATAAAATATTTTTATATCTTTGTTATTATTTGGGTATTCATCTAAGTTGATAGTTCATTTGTTTTATCAACGTGTACTTTTACTTCATGTTTATTTGGTTTGTATCTTCTTGTATTACCTAACCAGCTTAAGCCATTTATTTGTATTATTTTAATCTATATTTTATTTAAATATTTTTATTTTTATTTTAATATTTTATTTTTTTATTGACCATACTTATCACGTGGTTTGAACTTGGGTCTCTTTGATGAGAAGCCAATGACATACACGTCGCTTTTGGAAAAAAATGGTTTTATCAATCAAGTAAGAATTTAAAATCATTATTCATGCTCATCTTTAGAGTCCATATACCATAAGAATGTCCACATCTAGAAAGCAAGGTGGCTTAGCACCCAAGCGCTTCACTCCCATGCAAGTGTAAATATTTCAAATTAAAAAATATGTTAGGATTCCATCCTAACATTGTTTTTATAATTCTCATATGATTATGTAACGACCTCCTTATAATGTTATTTTGTAATACTTTGTAATGATAAATGACAAGTAAGGCGCTTAGACAAGTGGGACCATTTCATGTAACCGATATCAAGAATGTAACCGATGTTGGGTAGAAGAATCTAGCTCGAGTGACATTTTACATGTAAGCCTTAGGTTAGGGTTGCATGAAGTGTATCTTTAAAAGACATTGATCCATGTACAAATGTATCTTTTTACAAATTAATGAAAGCATTGAAGGAAATTGCTCCCTCAAAGAGACCTACGATTCTAAGTTACTTTGTGAGATTGTTTCATTTATGCACTTAATTTCCATATTGCAATAGTTTATGTTTCAAGTATTTATGTTTATTTGCAATATTTGTGTGAGTTTATTTTTAATAGTAGGTTTCTAACAAGTGGTATCAGAGCGCTTTCTAGGGTTGAGTTTTGTTGCAACTACAATAGTTCTTGCCCCTTCATTACGATTGTTAGGTATAATTTTTTTGTGTTTTCCATTTTTTGCTTGTCCTTTATTTAAAATATATATACAAAAAAATAAGAAAAAACTATAAAACTCGGTCATTTATTTTTTTACAATAGTTTATTAGGTTAGAAACCCTATGTTAAGGATTTTAAAATATCACAGATTTATCGCTATTGACTAAGTTAGATTGCTCATAAAGCATCTGGTGAAGTGATGGGTGATCAAGCTCCAATACCTAGGCCTTAAACATCACTTGTCTATGAAATTGAGCTCCCATGTATCTTTAGGTATATTAGGAGACCACCTAGGATTACGAGAGACCTAAGATTATGAGACCTTTAGCCCTAGGAAGCTTCTTCAACCTTGTATTATCTATGGTATACTGGACACATCATATAAAAATATTACCCTCCTATATTGTCAGAGAGTTAGGTAGTGTGCTCAAAGGTATGTGTGGAATCCTCCTTGAGTAGTGGCCTAAAATGTTGGTCTGAGCACTATCATTTATCACTATGGTATAACAAATATCTTTTGATGATGTATGCCAAGGAAGAATGCAATCACAGGATGCATAATATGCAAAAATGTAAGATGCTTAAATATGCTATTAATGGAAAGTGACGTAAATCATACATTGTAGTAGGGAGGAAATGAACACTCCAAAACTGATGCTAAAAAACTACATTGTACTCCATCACCAATCTATATGGTGATCTACCTAGTATACCACCTACTACCTAAGTGATCTATAATCACTCACTATGAGACCCTTTATATATAAAGATAGATAACTTGGCCAACACTCTACCTAGTTATACAAGGGGACACTTTGCACATTTACAACTTGCACATAGACACGTGTGCATTGATTATATTACTTGAAGTAACTAGCTAACTACCCCCTAAAGTGATCTACTACTCTAGTAATGGACCAAGGGTGGTACATTTACATGACCCAAATGATGTAATCTTAGTTATCAAATTTGTCGATTTTTTTAAATAAAATTCAAAATTCATCAAATTCAAAACTCTAACGAATAAATTTTATGAATAAACCCGAAATTCGATAAAAAAAACTGAACATAAAAGAGGTATAAAAAACCCTAAAATCGTTGAAAAATAAAACCCATGACTTATAGAAAGTTCAAACAAAGTTACAATATAGGAAAATTTATTACCTTTAAAATATATAAAATATATATCAATGTGAAAGTGTTATAAAAAAAATTCTTCAGATCTACGTCTTGCACAAATTATGTTGGATGCAACCATTTTCAATCTATTTTCTTTAGTTTTTTATTATCACTTGAGAGAATGGACAACAATGATAGTTCTGTGTTAATATGCATGATATTTTTTAAAATGAATTTATCATTTGATTTTTTTTATTATAATTGATAGAAAACTTGTAATTTATCTTTTAAAAAAAATTATTGATTTAAATGTTCGAAAATATTCTCTGTTAAAAAATTACTATATTTAGATAAAGTTATAAAAATGTAATTTTTTTTAAATATTTCAAAGTATATATTTGAAAAAAATTATTAAAATCAAGCATTACAATTTTGTCTTTGATTTTTAAATTTTATATAAAAATAAAAAATAAAATTATTTCAAAAAATATATGTACATTTATAATAATCGAATTTTATGTTCGAATTTTATTTCAAACTTTTAAACATGTCGATTTTTTTTCAAACTTCAAGAGTGTTGAACTCGAATATGAACTCAAAATTGATAACTAAGGATGTAATATACTCTAACATTTTCCTATATTACATTATTTGGGTATTGAAGACTTTTAGTCTTCAATATAGATCTTTTATCTTCAGACATTCTTTAGCTTGATCTGGTCCTTTGCATTATCTTTAATTCACATTGCATTGTATGCCTCCTTGAATTGGATCTTCTTCTTCTTTATTGGAGTTAGTACTTTCATAGGTGGATGTACTATCATCAGATTCTTGCAAGAGTATTTTCTCTTTGCCTTTATCCTTGTTATTATTCTTCATGTCATGTATAAAAGCTTCTGAACATACACTGAGAGCATCATGATAAGATTTTGTGTTAGTAGAACTTGAAGTACTAATACTGCATGAGGATTAAAATATATTTGCGAGGGATGATTCATCCATTTCTATTTTTAGTTTAATTAATTCTATCAGTCCTCTCTGTTCTACATTTTCATCATTATAACATTTGAATGTAAGTAGTTCCATATATAATATGCTTCCATATTCTAAAGGAATTTGAATGTCATTCTTTCTATTATCAATTTCTTCAATGAGTCAAGCATGTAGATAATGTTCCATTGTTTCAAAGTTATCTTTTAAAGCTTCACCATGTATCCTTTTTGAAGTAAGGTCTAAGTTTCCTTTAGACTTTATAAGTAAATTCTTGATTCCACATTTTATGACATTTGCTCTTTCTTTTCTAATAGTGTTGTTCATATAATTGTTCATTGTATTCCTTGAGGTAGACATCCTTATAGCTCCCTAAGTGCTTTGATAGTGCCTATATTTTGTATCTCTTTTAGTATTATGAGATAGGATATTCTAAGTAGTCTACCTTATAACTCCCTAGTTAAGAGTATATGAGTTAGTTTGATAAAACTATTCAAGTCTTAGCTTTTGTAGAATCCCTTATTTCTCCTTAGTTAAGAGATGTGAACTAATTTGATAAAACCTTTCTTAGATTTAGGTTTTGTAGGCTTCCTTATATCTCCCTAATAATTAGAATATGCTTAGTTCACCTTATAAGTTGATTTTGTAGTATTTTGACAATAATCAACCTTTTAATTTTATGTTATCTTTCCCAATGAAGTATGTTTTAATGGTTGGATTTATTTTTGTCTCCTTAGAATTAGTATGAGATAACTTTTACCAATTAATTCCAACTCTATATGTAGGCAATTGATTTGCTTCTCTTTCCAATATATTAGTTTTCTAAATTCCAATTCTATGCATATAGTTTGAAGTAGTATGCCTTATATCTCTTTACTTTTTAGAATATTAAAAACTAATGGTTTGTAATTTAATAATGATTTAATCAAGGTTGAAAACCTTATATCTCCTACTTTGAATATTGAAAATATTATATTATGTGTATGCACCTCAATAATTATTCTTCTAAAATATAAACTTGCTTTATTATCTACTAATGCTTGGCTGAATTTGTATTATCCAATGCAATAGTAAACCTTATAAAAATCACCTTATAGATCCTTTTAGATTTTAATAAAAGCAAGTAAATAACCTTAGTAATATGGGTGCACGATATACCTTAGTAATCCTTGTGGATTATCTTCCCTTGATACATTGAGCCAACAGATTTGGTGGCAGTGAAGGCTTCTGAAATGTGGTGCTAATGAGCATTCAATGCTCTCTTTAATCGGCGTTAATTACCTCCTTGAATGGTTCTTCTTTCCTTATTGAATGATGCTTGTTTCCTCCTTGAATGGAACTTGGTCAATGTAAGTATTCTCCAATTGAAGAGTGCTAGAGTTGCTAGTTTATGATAGGCCTTTAATGCAGGCTTACACTCCTCTTGAATGGTGCACATGCTTGATTTAGCTCCTTCCTACAAATGTGCTTCCACACCTTTCAATGCTTGACCTTGCTTTTTCTTCGTCCTTTTTTGGGTGCTTTAAATAGAATATATTCCTTCCAACTTCAGACAAGTGTCACATGGGAGTTATAATGAAGATAGACATTGATATTATTTCAATGTTCATTCCTGTGTGCAATGATGACTTAGGTAAGTAACCTCCCCAATGATTTTTGTAACTCCTCAAGGTAGGCATTGGATTATTCCTTGAGCATTGAGGAATGAGATGGCACTTAGAGTGTTTGTGCCAAGTGGCACTCAAGGTCTTTGCATGTAAATATTTTATTTAATGCTCCAAGGATGAACGTTATAACCTTCCTCTTACTTGTTCCTTTCCACTATTTGTTGGCTTGCTTTGTTTATTTAACAACAAGCTACCTTCTTCTTGCATGTTTTTTTATGGTTGGCTCCAACTGTGATACTTTGAGGTTCTATGGAGCTTTGAATGATGGTCTTATGGCTGATTTGAGTGCTTCTTCTAGGTGGACGTTCTCTCCAAGATATACCTTAGGTATAGCATCTTTTCCCTTGTGCTGATTAGGCATTGCTTTTGTAATGTAGAAAATCCCTTTGTAAAAAAATTCTTCCACTTGAAGTCGATATAAAATAATTCTTTACCTTTATTTTCCATCCAAGTGACAATTGCCCAATGTTACCCTTATCACATTTTTAGTAAGACCATAGAAGTTTTGCACCACTCAAACTTCTCTCTTGACCAGCTTTATAAGCATATCTGCAGGATTCACTTCAGTATCAATCTTCTCCAATAGGATCCTACCTTCTTCCACCACATTTCTTATAAAATGGTACTTAACATTTATGTGTTTGGTGCAATCATGGAATGTTGGGTTCTTCACTAGTTGAATAACACTTTGAATATCACAATGCAATGTAATATTCCCTTGCATTATCTTGAAGTCACCCAACAGTTGCTTTAGCCAAATTGCCTCTTTGCTAGTTTTAGTTGCTACAATATATTCTGCTTTAGTGGTTGATAAAGTCACCACAGATTGCAACTTAGAAGTCCAACTCACAACTCCACCAACAAGAATGAAAGCATATCTTGTAGTGGACTTTCACCCATCTTTATCTCCACCATAATAAGAATTCACAAAATCTTTAACTTGCAAATCTATCGATCCAAAGTAAATGGCAACATATGAAGTGCCTCTTAAATATTTAGATATCCACTTCACTGCATTCCAATGATCTTTACTAGGATTTACCATGTACTAGCTGACTACTCCCTCTGCTTGGGCAATATCCAGTCTAGTGCTCACCATGGCGTACATGATGCTTCCTACTGCTAATGAATATAGTACACAAGACATGCTTGTATTATCTATTTCTATTCTAAGACACTATTTGGAAGATAATTTGAAGTGTGGAGGAAGTGGGGTACTGGTGGTATTGCATTCTGCATATTGAAGCACTGTAGAATATTTTCTATATATGTCTTTTGACATAACCAGATCTTCCTTCCTGTTTTGTCCCTGTATATTTTCATCCCTAAAATTTGGTTTGCTACTCCTAAATCCTTCATATCAAACATCCTAGCCATATGAGCCTTAATATCACTTATTTTCTTTATCCTAGGTCTTGCAACTAGCATATCATCAACATACAACAACAATATAATAAAACTACCATTATTGAACCTCTTATAGTATGCACAATGGTCAACTTCACTCCTGTTCAAACCTTGGCTCTTCATGAAGGTGTCAAATTTTTTTGTACCACATCCTTAGCACCTATTTCAATCCATACAAATATTTCTTAAGTCTGCAAACCAAATTATCTTTGCCTATTTTTTCATAGTCCCCAGGCTGATCCATATAAATATCCTCCTCGAGATCATGTAAGAAAGAAATTTTTACATCAGGTTTCTCTAGCTCTAAATCCTGTGATGCCACAAGTGCAAGTAAAACTCTAACAGTAGTCAGCTTCACAACTAGAGAAAATATTTCATTGAAGTCTATACCTGACTTCTGCACATAACCTATTGCCACCAAACAAGCTTTATATCGTTCCAACAACCCATCATTGTTCTTCTTTACTTTGTACACCCACTTGTTATCAACAAATTTTCTTCCAGGTGGAAGATCCACAAGTTCCCACGTTTCATTCTTCTATAGTGATTCCATATCCTCATCCATGGTTTTCCTCCATTTATCTGCATTCTCAGATTCTCCAACTTCCTAAAACAAGCTAGGCTCACCATCATCAGTTAACAAAGCAAAAGAGGATTGAAAATCAAGAGAATACATATCCAGACATTTTTGTGAATGTGTAGATCTTCTAACCCAATGTTTTGTTGGTTGTGGATCTTGGTCTTGTGCTTGTTCAAGCTACTAAACTGGTTGATCTACATGTTGATAAAAAATTTCAACAACCTTATCTTCATTTTTAGCTTTGTTCATAGCTACTTCAATAGGTACAACTTCAGGTGTTTGTTGTACCTCCTTCCTTTGTATGGATTTTTCATTAAAAATAATATCTCAACTAATTATTACCTTGTGGGTAGTAGGACCCCATAGTCTATACCCCTTCATTGTATCTCCATAGACGAGAAAAATACATTTCCTTAACTTTAGGTCAAGTTTAGACCTGTTTTCTTTTGGCACATGGGCAAAAACATCACAACCAAAGGTGATGAACACCAGAAATGCTCATATTTTGTACATATTTCTTTGATCAATATGCGGCTGTATAATAAGGATTGCGTACTTTTATGAATGATTATATAGATATTTGATATAATTATGCGTGTTATCTAATTTGTGTGCTTTTAGTATGTTTTGTGGAATTGCAGTTGATTTAGTTAGATTTGGAACGGTCGAGGTCCTTTTGATGGACCTGGCACTTTATTTCATTGGGGGTCAACGTAGAGAACATAGGCGCCTCCCTGCAATCGAAAGGTGCCAAGGGAATAAGCGCCTCCCTGCAATCGAAAGGTGCCAAACCAAAGACAAGCGCCTCCCTGCAGTCGAAAGGTGCCAACCAAAGACGAGCGCCTCCCTACAATCGGAAGGCACCAAACTAAAGACGAGCGCCTCCCTGCAGTTAGAAGGTGCCAACTGAATACCAGTGCCTCCATGCAGTCGAAAGGCACCAACTAAATACCAGCACCTCCCTACAGTCGAAAGGCACCAACGGAATACCAGCGCCTCCCTACAGTCGAAAGGCACCAACTGAATGCGAGTGCCTCCCTACAGTCGAAAGGTGCCAACTAAATGCAAGCGCCTCCCTGCAGTCAAAAGGTGCAAACAGAAGGCAAGTGCCTCCCCATAGTCGAAAGGCGCTAATAGAAGGCAAGTGCCTCCCTACAACCAGAAGGCACCATGATAACAAGGTACCTTCCTCATAAGGAAGGTGCCATTGATTTTTTTCCCGTTGACCAGATTCGAACGATGTGGACAGCAGCAGCTGGTGCAGTTCCAGCTCTGTGTCATGCAGAGCTAAATTGGAGATAGAACCAATGTATCAAAACATCTTACTGATGCCAGGTAAAACATGAACCAAAACAAACATGTCGCCATTAAAATAGAATGCCAGACGTTAATTGCATTCTCCAGACTATTCTAATTTAGTCTGAGAAGAATCGACTATTGTAACCACTTCTATAACAGAAGTTTTGGGAGTGTGTTATATAAACACACGCAGATAGTTATGAAAGATATAGAGAGATATATAGAAATAATTAATAAAGATCCATTTAGAGTTATAGAAGATAGATTGTAATATGTTGATAAATATATTACAATTCCAGAAGTTCTAAGGCGCGTGTTCGATCGAGAAGAAGCTGCTGGAGCCTGGGCCCACTCCAAGCCATTATTTCTTCCCTATTTCCTTCTTGTTTATTTATTTTAATTAGTTTATTGCTTTCATAGGAATGTTCATTAGTTTGCTAGTTCCAGTATTTGCAGTAGATTCATTTTCAAGAATGTGTACATAATTTATTTATGTAGATTTAATTCTATTCTTCTTACGTAATTTATTGAGGAGTGCGGGAATGATTGACAACCATTTCAAGAACACCCCCCAAACGTAGGATTAGCAGATTCACCTCCAGTGGTATTGTAGTAACCTAATTCTGACTCTTCGCAAGTTTATGAAGCTCCCTGGGTTGATAATTAAATGCATAGGCATGTGACAAAAATAGGAAACCATTCACCTTGTTTGGCCCGCAACATTTTGGCACCGTTTTTGAGGAAGCGTATTAATTAGATTACTTACAATATCCTAAAACCTTCCATCTGACCTTGTATGAGTTCTTCGAGAAGAAGAGGACCTGACGATCACTTTATAAGAACTAATCCATCAGGACCTGAGTCAGCCGAGCATTTTAGATTTGAGTTAGACTCACTCGAGCCTACCACAGCGATCCATTAGAGTGAGGAACCACACTTTGTGCAAAGTGTCGCCTCATACCATCAACAAGGGGATGAACGAATCATCATAAATCCTCAGTTTAATAGGACTCCTCTAGAGGAAGCCCTGTTGTGGAAGGCTGTGGAGGATCAGACGATCTCGCCAGACAACCTTAGAGCATTGAATCAGAAAGTTTTAAACAACCGGAAGGCCATAAACGCTACATTAGAAACCACATTTCTTGAAAAAATGGAAGATAATGATGAAGTCTCATCTGGATTTAGTTTCCCAATAGAGGAGGGAGTAGGAGATACCAAAATGAAAAACATATCCCTTGCTCACCTTTCGTCCTTTAGAGGACACCCGAATGAGGACCCTGACCTGTTTTTATTCAAGTTTGATGTTTTGTGCAGGTCTGTGGATTACAAATAAAACATGCAAAAGTTGAAATTATTTCCTTCTACATTAGACGATGCAGCTCTGCGATGGTTCATCGGTTTGGGAGACAAACACATCACCACCTGGGACCAAATGAAGAAGCTCTTTCTAAAGCAATATCAAGATTTCGGGAGAGCAAGAGACTCCAGGGAGGAGGTCCTAAGCATGACACAAAGAGAATATGGATCTCTCGAGGAGTATTGGGAGAGATTCAACTTTAATATTCAATGGTCCCCTCACTCGAAGCTATCTGATAAGTCCCTCAAAAGCATCTTCTTGAGGGGACTTACCAATGAGTCACTGGAGGCTTTCAACATGATCTCTGGAGGTGATGTATATCAGCATGCTATGGACGACATCCGATAATTATGCTGAAACTACTCGAGAAGGTGAGGCAAAATCATCGCCAAGACCATGAAGGCGACTGCTTCAGTCACCAAAATAGAAATAGGCAACATGTTGGAGGATTTGAAGAGCGAAATGCTCTCATATCTAGCACTGTAGATGGATACACTGCTGTTAGAAAAGAAGATACAGGAAAATGATGTAGCATTAGCCTATTTCTGCCCAAAATGCAGAGGAAGGCATGCAAAGAATGCATGCCTAGAAAACAAGGTCAGAGTATGCGCAGTTTGCAGGCTAAATCATAAAACTCGATTGTGCCCACAACTGCCCAGTAACCAGGAAGCGAATGAGAGCATGGAGGCCTACTTCATAGGCAATAGGAAGAGTTGGCCACAGCCCCATACGAGGAATATACCAATCGAAATGCCATCATATGGGGGAGGGTCATACATGCACCAAGTACCCCATCAAACACCTAATATGGGGTGGTGGGGACCATCACCCTAGACTAACGCACCCCCAGTAGCATTTCTGAATCAACAGCCATGGATTCCATATCCATATCCTGGGCAGCAGTGGAGAGGCCATAATGCATGGAATTAGACTCCATAGAGTACAGTGCCTGCTCACATCCAATATAACTTACCAGCATTGCCAATAGCGAGACTTGCGCAGCTACTAGCACAATCGATAGCAAACCCAAACAACAGAGTAAATCAACCGACATACAACGTAGAAGGTGAGATGTATCATATGTATAATATTTAGCTTAGATCAGGTAGGCAGCTAGGAGTAGAGACACCGCCTCTAGTAGACGAGGAGGAAGAAATAGTAGAGACACCTCCACTGGTAGAAGAGGAGGAAAAAATAGAGGAGACACCTCTGGTAGAAGAGGGAAAAGCACTTGAGAGAGTGGAGGCTCCATTTCCTAGCCGGCTGCAAGAACAAAGAAAAACAACACAACCGGAATTCGACATCTTGTCGAGCTTGAAGAATCTCATGGTGACAATCCCATTATTTCAAGCAATTCGAGATGTCCCCATTTACACCAAGGCAATTAGAGAAATGTGTCTAAGGAGAACGGGATGAAAAGCTACCCAGACTATCAACGTCGTGGGTAAACTGGCAGATCTAATGATGGGTAGAACACGTCATCCGAAGTATGCAGATCTAGGCAGCCTAGTGCTGACCGTAAAAATTGGAGGACATTCCCTGTCCAACACATTGGTTGACCTCGGGGCAGCCATCAACGTGATGCCTCAAGAGACCATGCAAAGGCTACAACTCATGAACCTAAAGCCAACCACGACAGTGCTGCAGTTAGTCGATAGATCAACCATGTCATCGAAAGGGATGCTGGAAGATGTGATCATAACAGTGAGTGCATGGGAATATCCAGCCAATTTTTTAGTTTTGCAAACCAAGACCAGGTTGGGCGTTTACCTGCTCATTTTGGGGAGGCCATGGCTGGCAATAGCTAATGCTTACATCAGCTTTCGAGATGGGCTAATGACCATCTCCAATAGGCAAAACATCAAAAGGCTGACCATTTCACCATCAGCTCAGTCTATGGACTCGATAGAAGAACCTAGGATCATCGAGCATGGAACTACGGAGTTGTCCATAATCCAACCAGTGATGACCTTGGAGGAGGTGGCAAAAGAGGACGAGGATGGTGCTATTGTGGAGTTTCTCCATGGAGAATCGTCCACCCCCACACCTGGATCGCCGTTGACTGGCGCCCAAGATCAGCACATTCGAAAAATACACGTTGGGCCAGAGAGGATATTAAATGTCAATAGCAGGTTGACGCCCACATAGCTAGAGAAATTGGAAGAGCTTCTGGTAAAACACCAGCAAGCATTTGCATGGGACTACACAGATATGCATGACATTAGCCCGAAAATATGTACCCATCGGATTTATTTAGATGACCAGGCAACTCCTAGTCGGTAGCCACAGAGAAGGATGAACCTAGCAATGAAAGACATTGTTAGAGAAGAACTGCACAAACTTCTAGCTGTCGAACTCATATATCCGATTTTTGACAGTGAATGGGTATCACCATTAGTGGTTGTCCCCAAAAAGAACAGGAAATGGCAGATCTATGTGGACTATCGGGCATTGAACAAGGCGACTAAGAAAGACCACTTCTCGCTCCTGTTCATCTATCAGGTCTTGGATACACTCTCAGGAAGAAAATACTTCTCCTTTTTGGATGATTTCAACGATTACAACTAGATCCAGATAGGGGAAGAAGATCAAGATAAAACAACGTTCACCTGTCCATGGGGAACGTTTGCCTATAAGGTATTGCCTTTTGGACTGTGCAATGCACCGGCCACATTTCAAAGGGCGGTGCTTAGCATATTCTTTGATATGATAGGAGACAGGGTGGAGGTATACATGGACGACTTCACCACCTATGGAGAAAATTTTGAAGATGCAATGACAAATCTGGAAAGAGTGCTCTACAGGAGCAAGGAAAATCATTTATCCTTAAGTAATGAAAAATGTTTTATGATGATGCAGGAAGGCATCGTGTTGGGACACCACCTCTATGCAGAAGGAATAAAAGTAGACAAGAGGAAGATCGAGGTCATTAGAGACCTACCTAGCCCCAGAACGCAGAAGGAGGTAAGAAGTTTCCTTGGATCAATCGGGTACTACTGGTGATTTATCGTCGAATTTAGTAAGATTTCCAAACGACTGCACACCCTACTTTATAACGACATAGAGTTCAATTGGACGGGAGACTACGAAGAAGCGTTCCAATTGCTAAAAGAAAAGTTGATATCTACACCGGTCTTAAGAGGACCAAATTGGGCCATACTGTTCCATATTTACTGCGATGCATCTAACGGTGTGATCGGAGCAGTCCTCGGGCAGAAAGACGACGAAGAATTTTATGCCATCTATTATGTCAATAAAAACTTAGCGGGAGTGGAGCTCAACTATACAGTGACAGAAAAATAATTCCTCGTAGTTGTCCATGCAATAAACAAATTCTGCCACTATATAACGAGATATAAGGTCTTCGTCCATACGAACCACGTGACTATCAGGTATCTGATGAGCAAGCCGACCATTGGTGGCAGAAATATTAGATGGCTGTTGCTATTGCAGGAATTCGACATCACTATAGTCAATAAACCGGGCAAGGACAACGTCGTGGCGGATTTTCTATCCAGATTGATACCAGTAGATCATCAAGCAGTGGAAGATTAGTTTTTGGATGAACATTTGTTCGCTATTAGTGAACAAACTCCATGGTATGCAGACATAGCCAATTACTTGGCCACCGAAAGGACCTCACCTGCTCTCTCCTATCGAGAAAAGCAAGCGGTCATAGAGAAGAGCGCATCATTCCTTTGGATGGATGGTCTCCTATTTAAAATAGGATGGGACCAAATTATAAGAAGATGCATAGCAGAACAGGAGTTTTTAGAAGTGCTCAAGGCATGTCATGATGAGCCATGCGGAGGACACTTTGCAAGGAAACGAACTGCCTACAAAATCTTGTAGGCTGGGTATTTTTGGCCCACTTTGTTCAAGGATACGACAACATATACTAGCAAGTGTGACAAGTGCCAGAGGATGGGTAGGCCAACCCACCGAGATGAAATGCCCCTGCAGCCCCAGGTACACCTAGAACCTTTCGATAAATGGGGCATGGATTTTGTGGGACCATTTAATCCACCTTCGATGGGAAGGAGGTTTATTCTGGTCTACACGGATTACATCACCAAATGGGTGGAAGTGCAAGCATTAAGGGACTTAAAGGAAAGAATGCTCGCCGATTTCTTATTTGCCCATATTTTCACACGATTTGGGGTTCCTCGGGAGATAACAACAGACCAAGGGCCCCAATTCACCTCCAAATTTATTGAGGAGCTGATGGAGCAGTATAGAGTTTGACACAAAAAAACCATGCCCTACCATCCATAGGCGAACGGGCAAGTAGAAGTGACAAACAAGGAAATAGAAAACATCTTGACAAAAACCGTGTAGCAACACAAGAAATATTGGGCCACACAGTTGTCGGAGGTAGTTTGGGCATACAACACCACGTGGAAATCCACCACAAGATGCATACCTTTCCAATTGGTCTATGGGAAAAATGTGATGATGCCCATCAAGTTCGAAATCAAAACTCTGAGGATGGCTTTAGAATTAAATTTGAGCTTGGACGAAGCTCAAAAATAGAGGATTCGCCAGCTAGATCAGCTGGATGAAATCCGACTGGATGCTTTGCAGAGGAAAAAGATTATACAGAAGTAGAGAAAGAAGTGGCATGATAACCACATCAAGTTGAAGAAGTTCCAAGTAGGGGAATGGGTACTGTTGTACGATTCTCGGTTCCAGGAAAGGAAGGGCAAACTTATGTAGAGGTGGATGGGGCCATATGAGGTGGTAGAGCTCATTAGGAATGGGGTGGTGCACGTTAAGACAATTGACGATAGCAACACCATGTTCACAGTCAATGGCCACCGACTATGCCCCTATAATACGTTCGAAACATTACAGGTGGAATCCAGAGTAGGCGTGGGGGAGACCCCATCTTGCTAGATCTGGATCGAACTCTCACAGGTGAAATGGTGGGCACGAAAGTGCTCACCCAAATTTTTAGTTAATATAGTTTTTTTGTAATGTGTGTTTTTGCAGGGACGACGCCCTTATGCAAGCTACATGCATCCTAATCCAGGGCCTAATAGGCACGAAACGCATCTAACTGCCTTTATTTTTCTTTCTTTTTTGGTTGCTTTTTGTAGGTGGAGGACCTGACAGCACGAGGGATAGGTATCTGGGAAACCAGGCCTGATTCGGCTCAGCATTTCGACACCAGCTCGTAGGTAGAATCTGGGCAGTGTGAAAAAATTGGGAAGGCTTGATCACCCTTTTTCCAGTCAAATCGCCATCCAAAAGAAGGTTCCTTATTGCATCTAGAAGGCACCAAGTCCAGAAGAAGGTGCCTTACTACATCCAGAAGGCGCCAATTCCAGAAGAAGGTTCCTTACTACACCCGAAAGGCACCCACCCAGAAGAAGGCGCCAATTCCGGAAGAAGGTTCCTTACTACACCCGAAAGGCACCCACCCAGAAGAAGGCGCCAAGTCCACAAGAAGGTGCCTTACCACACCCGAAAGGTGCCCATCCAGAAGAAGGCGCCAAGTCCACAAGAAGGTGCCTTACCGCACCCGAAAGGTGCCCATCCAGAAGAAGGCACCTTACTACATATGAAAGGCACCAAATCGAAAGACAGTGCCTTCCATCTATGCGAAAGTAAAAAAAAAAAAAAAAAAAAAGCTAACCGAATATGCCTTCCAACATCAGGAAGGCACATTCATCCAATCGAGACACCTTCCAACATCAGGAAGGCACATTCATCTAGCCGAATATGCATTCCAACATCAGGAAGGCACATTCATCAAGATGAACGCCTTCCAACATCGGGAAGGCACGAACCAGAAGGAGGCACCTCCCACATTGGGAAGATGCATGCAGGCAAAAGCACCTCCCAGCCAATCAGAGGCACTTCTTATAGCCAGAATGCACATTGGTTCGATGAAGAGCATCGACAATGTTGGAAAGGCGCTACAAGGGCACCATCCACATGGGGAAGGTACCAAAGAATGCCTTCTGCGTACAACATTTACATCTATCGAACGCCTCAGGCAGAACGAAGCATCGCACGAATGAGCAACATCAAATGACCATACCCCTCCCTCGTGTCACAAGTCAGCAAATCAACGGCTACCATGACAACTAGAACATCGAATCAGGTATGCGCATACTAAATCAAATCGTTTATATAATTATTTATAAATACACAGTACCAAAAAAATACCGCCGTCATAGAGATCGTATCCCCCCAAAGCCAGAAATGCATGCCAATGATAGGGCGTCTTCCATAAATGCTAGGGTTAGGCATCTTTTCTATAATAAGGTGCCTTCCTGAATAAGGAAGGATAGAAAAATATACAGCACCAAAAGGTGCCATGAGAGGAAGGTCCAAGAACCATGCGATCAAGAAGAATGAACCCAGTGATACTGATGGAATTAGAGGGGCAATGAAGACCCAATTCGAAGCCGAGGGGTGGCTCGAATACTACACCCTGGTCAGTCAGGGCTAGGATGTGGAGGCAGCTAGAGAATTCGCCACCTCTTTGAGGGGCGATGTGGCCCAAGTACGAGGGGTGGAAATTCTAGTCACCCCTAAGTTCATCTCATAGGTGACTGGATTGCCTCTCACGGGGGAATGTACATACAAGGGAGGAGTGTTAAAACTATACATCAAAATATTGCTGCCATGAGGAAATGTGCAGATAGACAGGGAGGGGTTACTCAAAAATAGTCTCCCCATGAATATACAAAAGATGTTCGAGCAGATTGCTCGATTCTTCACATGCACAGGGAAGTATACCCATCTGAACATTAATCATGTGCACTTCCTCAATCACCTAGTGCATGGGAGGAAATTAAATATACCTTTCTACCTGGCGACTGCTTTGAAAGATGAAGCGACTCGATACCAAAAGGGGGCACCGTCCGCCTTAGCCCACCATGGGTTGATATCGACATTGGTTCGCCACGCAGAAGCACAAAGACAGAACTACGACACAGAGGGAGATGGCGGCCAAATAGAGCAACACAATGCGGTTGCCGAATTAGGGCAAGACAAAGCATCCCCTGTAGAGGAGATAAAAAACATCGAGCAATTGGTGTCACCCTATTTTCTAGGAGGGGCAGAGCAGTCATCGATGCCCGAAGACATAGAGGACAGAGGGCATTCCCCAATGCCCGAGTATGAGGAGGAAGGAGCGCCACTCGTTGGTGGTGAGGACAAACCAATCCCCAGGAGGAAACATCTATGATGATTCCTATCGATAAAGGAAGGATAGAGTGACCCGAAGATAGACGTTGCTGCCCAAACCCTTCGAGAATTAACGAACCAGAGCCCACGAAATGAAGGAAATTCTAGGAGTAACGACCAGATCGATGCGGCCTTGGAGGAGGCGCTCGAATGGCAAACCAATTTTTGGATGGCACAGTAGACTCTGGAAGATTGCCAGAACCAGCATAAAAGGGAATTAGAGGAAAGGGATAGACGAATCGCTTAGCTCGAGTAGCTGGTCTGGCAGTTGTAGGAGGAAAATCAAATGCTCCAGGACAGAGGAACAACAAGACAGGAGGCGGCCACTCAGACTGATTAGGTAGAAGAAGTGTCGACGAACTCTCCCACATCCGTTGAACGAGTATTCTCTTCGGGGGAGATTCGATCGGATGCCCGACAGAGCATCCTGGAGGCAGGGGAGGATTCCTCTGTTTTTAGGGGTGAAAAGGAAAGAAGTCCTATGATGCCCCCTATCATTGTCCTTAGTGACATAGAACAGGATGAAGGTCTCCAGCAATAGATAAGACTAGAGGATAAGGAGGACCTCCCCAGGCCTGAATAAGGAGAAGAGCCTGAGGGGTCGACACTAGGTAGACAGGAGAACGAAGGATCACCCCCAGAGAAAGAAGAGACCCCGATCCGAGCCGCCACATTTTCTGTAGAGGCCAAGGCAAAGAGGCCCAGGACGGCTCGACAGAAGGCAAAAGTGACCTTCGCCGAGTTAGAGGAGGATGAATGGGACATGCAGTCATTTTTCAAAAGGCAAAAATATTTCGAGCAGTTGAGCAATGAAATGAAAGCAGCCAAGGAGGCCAGGAAGGCATCCTCGAGGGTAAAAGGAGATTTTGGCATTTGCGTCAACCTGACAGAAGATAGCTAGTTTTGGGACATCTATGGTTCATCCCGAGGGCAGCCTTCCACGATGAGGAGGTACTTGGAACAGTGGGGAGTATATGGCCCACAATTGGAAGCTGCTACAATTGCAAAGGAGAATGCAGGGCTTACCCTTGAAGCGATCGAATTATACAAGGCCCAAGTAGTGCCTTCCAGAGGGGATAACTCAGATATCCCTCTGGCAGTGGTTATGCCTCCAAATGCCAACCTCTGGCAAGCTGTCGAAGCTACATTTCAATCGGCAGGAACAATTCTGGCTAGACCACCACTAGTAGCGGCTAGAACAAGAAGGGGATAATTGACAGCCGTAGTTTCCCATAGGCAAAGGTGAACCACACCTTCAAATGCCAACACGAAAAGATAGACTCGAGCCGCAGGGGTAGCCGAATCCTCCAAGAGATGGCGACGATGAAAAGTCATGGGGCTACCTGGAGTTTGGATGCCACGAGGGCATGGCATATGTTAGGCGTGGGGGGATGATGAGCACCAGAAATTCTCATATTTTGTACATATTTCTTTGATCAATATGCAGCTGTATAATAAGGATTGCATACTTTTATGAATGATTATATAGATATTTGATATAATTATGCGTGTTATCTAATTTGTGTGCTTTTAGTATGTTTTATGGAATTGTAGTTGATTTAGTTATATTTGGAATGGTCGAGGTCCTTTTGATGGACCTGGCACTTTATTTCATTGGGGGTCAACGTAGAGAACATAGGTGCCTCCCTGCAACTAGAAGGCTCCAAGGGAATAAGCGCATCCTTGCAATCGGAAGGCGCCAAACCAAAGACGAGCGCCTCCTTGCAGTCGAAAGGCACCAACTGAATACCAGCGCCTCCCTACAGTCGAAAGGTGCCAACTGAATACCAGCACCTCCATGTAGTCAAAAGGCACCAACTGAATACCAATGTCTCCTTGCAGTCGAAAGGCACTAACGAAATACCAGCGCCTCCCTGCAGTCGGAAGGTGCCAACTGAATGCGAGTGCCTCCTTGCAGTCGGAAGGTGCCAACTGAATGCGAGTGCCTCCTTGTAGTCGGAAGGTGCCAATAGAAGGCAAACACCTCCCCACAGCCGAAAGGCGCTAATAGAAGGCAAGTGCCTCCCTACAACCAGAAGGCGCTGCGATAACAAGGTACCTTCCTCATAAGGAAGGCGCCACTGATTCTTTGCTCGTTGACCAGATTCGAACGACGTGGACAACAGTGATTGGTGCAGTTCTAGCTCTGCATCATGCAAAGCTAAATTGGAGATAGCACCAATGTATCAAAATGTCTTACTGATGCCAGGAAAAACATGAACCAAAATGAACATGCCGCCATCAAAACAGAATGCCAGACGTCGATTGCATTCGCCGATCGTTCTAATTTAGTCTGGGAAGAATCGACTGTTGTAACCACTTCTGTAACAGAAGTTCTATGGGTGTGTTATATAAACACACACAGATCGTTCTGAAAGATATAGAGAGATATATAGAAATAATTAATAAACTACAAAAGATAGATTGTAATACGTTGATAAATATATTACAGTTCTAGAAGTTCTAAGGCGTGTGTTCGATCGGGAAGAAGCTGCTGGAGCCTGGGCCCACTCCAAGGCAGTATTTCTTCCCTATTTCCTTCTTGTTTATTTATTTTAATTAGTTTATTGCTTTCATAGGAATGTTCATTGGTTTGCTAGTTCTAGTATTTGCAGTAGATTCATTTTTAGGAATGTGTACATAATTTATTTATGTAGATTTAATTATGTTCTTCTTACATAATTTATTGAGGAGTGCAGGAATGATTAACAACCATTTCAAGAACACCCCCCAAATGTAGGATTAGAAGATTCACCTCCAGTGGTATTGTAGTAACCTAATTTTGACTCTTCACAAGTTTACGAAGCTCCCTGGGTTGATAATTAAATGCACGGGCATTTGACAAAAATAGGAAACCATTCACCTTGTTTGGCCCGCAACAAAAGGTATGCAAATGAGAGTAATTAATAGGTTTACCACACAAAACCTCCTATGGAATTTTTCCATCCAACGTAGATGTAGATGAATTGTTAATAAGATAAGAAGTTGTATTAACAGCCACCCAAAAAATTTTCTCCAACCTAGATGTGCTGAGCATGATTCTTGCACATTCCATGATTGTGTGATTCATCCTCTTAGCCACATCATTTTTTTTTGGAGTATATGATACAGTCTTATGGTGCTTAATCCCTTCCTATGTACAAAATTGATCAAACTCCTTGGAGCAATATTCTCTCCCATTATCTGACCTGAGGCATAAAATAGGCTTACCCAAACTTTTCTCTACTCTTGCCTTAAACTCTTTGAATTTTTACAAGGCTTCTAACTTATTTGTTAGAAAAAAAACCCACACTCTTCTAGAATAATCATCTATAAATGTAAAAAAATATCTGGTACCTTTTAAGGACTGAGTGGGGATTGGTCCAAATATATCAGAATGCATAAGCTACAAAAAATCAGAACTCTTACCAAGACTTGTAGTAAATCAAACCCTCTTTTGTTTGCCAAAAATATAGTGCTCACAAAATTCTAAATTGCAATACTTAATCCCAAACAACATACCTGGATCATGCAAAAGTTTTAATTCTTTTTCACTCATATGCCCTAGGCATTGATGCCATAAAATTATTCCATCCTGAGCCATTACCTGAAGTTGTTGCTGTTGCATGGTTTGTCACCGTATCACCACACAAACGATATAGGGCCCCATAAGGTTCTCCTTTTGCTACTACTAGGGATCCTATGGTAATTTTGCAATAATTTTTACCAAAAGTAGTACAATACCCAAGCTTGTCCATCATCTTGATTGAAAGAATTTTTTTCCACAAAGTAGGCACATGTCGTACATCACATAACATCCTTTCTCTACCATCATCCAACTTGATCCTTATATCCCCTCTTCCCACAATTTCTAAAGGATGATCATCACCCAAATAGATCATCCCTCCATTATATGATTGATATTTGACAAACCAATCTCTATGTGGAGACATATGGAAAGATGCACCTAAGTCCAAAACCCAAGTATATAAAATAAATCTACTGCTACTAGTACAGAAAGCCTCACATGCTGTTGTCTCTATTGTATCTCCAATATTAGCCTTATATGATGGTTGATTTTGCTTTTCATCATTCTTCTCATTTTTTAGATGCCAACAGTCCTTCTTCGAGTGCCTTGGCTTCCCACAATGCCAACACCTCCCTTTCAGCTTGCGTCCTTTTGACTTAGACCTGGAGTGTGATCTACCTTATTGACTTATTTTGTTAGATTGACCTCTCACAACTAGGGATTCATTGGTTGAGGGTTTTAGAGATGATTTTTTCCTCACCTCTTTTGCCAACAAAGCGGCTACAACATCATCAACGCTTAGAGCTCTAGATGATGTATTGTTGATGGTCATCAACAGATGATCCCAGGTTTCTAGGAGAAAAAAAGTAGGGTGATTGCTTTATATTCATCCTCCATATTCACATCAAGAGAGACCAACTTACTGATTAGAGTATTAAACTCATTCAGATGATCTACCATAGATGAACCCTCCATCCTCAGACTATAAAGTTGTTTTTTCAAGAAGACCTTATTTGTTGTTGATTTAGTCTCATACAACTTCTCAATATTTTCCCAAAGGGCTCCCGTGGTTGTTTGATCAACAACATTGAACAAGACAGAGTCTGCTAGGCAGAGATGAATTGTAGATATCACCTTCCTATCTAGCTTTATCCACTCCTCATATGTCATGATATCAGGTTTACTCATGAGCCCTTCCAAGGCTAGGGCTTGGTCATTCTGAACCAACAAATCCTCCAAATTCATCTTCCATAGGGTGAAGTTCTTGCCATCAAACTTCTCAATTTTGAACTTGGTTACACCTTCTATCATTGTTGTAGCTCCCACTTGCACAAAAACCTTGACCAACGAGTTTTCAAAGAACCTCGCTCTGATACTAGATGTTAGAAAATAAAACAAATAAGTAAGCATAAACAATAATAAATAGTGCATGAGATTTTACATGGAAACCCTGCAATGGGTAGGTAAAACCATGAGGTAAGAGCAAATTTTCTTCTATTATTATACTCAGTTGATTTCATACATTCACACTCTATCATAATGCAAGGGACATTCTCCTTTTCATAGAAATACAAAGGAAGATTCCAAAAAAGTTGTGGTACATTCTAGATAAAAGTGCTTTATTAAAAAACTACTTTTATCAACTGCTTTCTATAACAAAAGTTGCTTCAAAGACAAAAGCAACTTTAAAAGCAAAAACAACTTTTAAAGAAAAAAATAGCTTTTAAAGCAAAAACAACTTTAAAGCAAAAAACAAATTTAAAACAAAAAGTATTTTTAGAGCTCCACCAAGCACCACTCTGCTGAAGAACATCGAAGAATTGGATATTGACTTCACCTCCTAAAATTTGTAATAACTCATTATACTTGGCTTAATAATGACATCCTACCCACATTGGTAGATGTATAATCACCTTCTAATGTAGATCTTAATGTTGTCCTTTCTCCACATAGATATCGATCAATAATTAAATTTAATTGTAGGTGAATACTTGCTTTTGGGTGCTTGATTTGACATGGAACAATGGTGTCTTTAGGCACCTTGAATCTTGAGCAATATGAGATCTTCGGTGGCTCTCTTATCTTGCTCAAACTCTGCCCTTATACCTACTAAGATGACGATCATGCTTCTTCCTGTAATATGAGATATTTTGTCCTTCTTGAAGGGATAAAAGTGGTGCCTATAATAGTTAGATTTTTGCACCAATATGATAGATCGAATGCCTCCCTTTCTGAAATGCTCTTTGGTTTTTTGATGAGGCGACTCCTTGCCTTTACTAATTTTTTAATGAAACCCTTAGGGTACCTTGAATCTAAGATTCACCAAGTCTTGATTTGTAGCTTCCTTCAAGGATTTTAATGGTGGCTTCTTTTGACCATGAAATGTTGCAGGTTTTGTGCACCAAATAGTGTCTCTAGACACTTTGATAATATGTTGGTTTTGTGCCCTTGATATTAACAATAAAAAACATAAAATATCTCTCTAAGAGTAACTAGTTAATGAAAAACTTCTTGTACCCCATTGTCACAAGTTAATTTTCACCCATTATTTTTGAAAAATCTCATTGAGTTGATGTCTAGGTGAGCTTAGGGTGCAAGGCCCAATTTTTGATGATTCCAAAAAATTAAGGCTTGGGTTTAATCTAAATTTTTGGCTTGAAAAAGTGTTGAGGTTTGTGTCTTGAAGGTCGGGGTCTAGTGGCAATGGTTTGGATTAAGCATTTTTGAAGATTGTCAAAGGCTTAATTAATTGAATTTTATTTCAGGACTGCTCCAATTTCATCACTTTTGCCCTGTATTTGGATGTAAATTGATATGGCCATAACTTGAGCTAGAAGATTCCATTTGAGCTAATATGAAAACTAGGGGAAAGAGCTTGATCCAATCTTCACAATGGAACTAAATTTTGAGAGTATCATGAAGAGCGCACAAAGGTATTGAAGGGCGCACGAGTTCGTGCACCCCATTAATGCGTGCATGTAGTTTACATCAAATATTGAAGGGATATATATCACCAACCAAGAGGAATTTTTCAATTATTTCAATATATTTGAGTACCCATTTGGTTTTTTTAGATATCTACAAAATTTTATCAAATTTTGAGAACTTTAAAATTTACCCTAATTTTGGAGCGCATGAAATCCTGAGGGGCACATGAGTTCATGCGTCCCATATTTCTATGGAGCACACAAGGATAGTGAAGATCACATAAAGGCCTTGAAGAGTGCATGATTTTTTGCATCCCATTTTAAAGTTGTGCACCCCATTAACGCGCACGCGTAGTTTACGTCCAAATTTGGAGGGCCATATATCACAAACCAAGAGGAATTTTTTGATGATCTCAACTGATTTGGATACCTATTTTATCTATCTAGACCCCTAAGAAGTTTCATCAAATTATAACAACTTTGATTTTTACCCTAATTTTGGAGTGCGCAAAATCTTGAGGGGTGCACGAGGTTGTGCACCCCATGTTAAACTAGTGCGCCCCATCTTCCTATGGAGTGCATCAAGGTCTTGAGGGGTGCACAAGTTCATGTACCCCATTTTAAAGTTGTGCTTCCCATTGATACGTGCATAGTTTACGTCCAACTTTGGAGGGCTATATCTCACAAACTAGGAGGAATTGTTCAATGATCTCAATTGATTTGGATACCCATTTGACCCATTTAGACGTTGAGAGTTTCATCGAATTCTAAAATTTTTAATTTTTGCCCTAATTTTGGAGTGCATGAAATACTAAGGAGCATGTGAGGTTGTGTGCCCCATGTTAAACTAGTGTGCCCCATGGTAATTTCATGCACCTCATTTTCCTATGGAGTGCACCAAGGTCTTGAGGGGCACACAAGTTCATGTACCCCATTTTAAAGTTGTGTGCCCCATGTTTTAAGATTCTCCCAACGAAAATTAAACACGTGTAGTAACCCTCCATAGGTGAGTATTGAAATAAAGCAAATATATTTTTTTGTATACATATACTTACCTATATGTGAGAAACATGGTACTGCTGATGGTATTTGTGAGCACAGGATAACTATGGAAGGATAAAGAAAGTTGATAAGTCAGTAGAAGGGCTATGTTTTATTGTTGCATCGAGGATGGAAAGGTTGGCAGAATCAAAAGGAGAATGAACAAGAAGTGGGGCCCAGTTCACTAGTGAGAGCACACGAGCCGAGTGTAGCACAACCGTCTGCCTAGGGCAGCAGAGGAGATGATACACAGTCACAACCACCACCTGCATAGACAGAAGGTGTGGGCTACATGCCCATTTTTTACTATGACCTAATTTTGGAGGGAGTGAGATTGATCCAGTTGGAGCAAATGGTTACAACATCGCTCGAACAACCTGCACAATATAATGGAGAGCATTGTAGCTACATTTTTTTTAATCGAACCTTTGAGAGAGAAAGGCCAGGTATAGCCTTGTCTAGTGTTTAGTTGTAATTTCCTTGTGTTTTTTTGTTTGTGTCTTATCGTCATTTCTCTTGTCATTTACTAGGGACTGTTAAGGTGCACCATTTACTATGATTATTTCCCATGGAACACGCTAGAGTTGAGAGCTCTTACGTCACTACAATCAAGATGAAGAGAAGGTACCCCTTGTTCTAGATATTCAAACTGAGGGTTTATTGTAATCAAATGGCATATGAGGATCAAACACTTTGTTGATCTGTTCTATGCAATATCTTTTATTAATGAAAATATCAACTCTTCCCTTGGCATCCTTCTGTGTAAATATCTTGTGTTAGCTCGTTCATGCATTACTATAATCAGAATCTATGAATGATGCCTTCTATCACTGGTTTAATCATTTTATTTACATTACATCATTTGAATGGAGTAAAATGAACTAGTTCTTCTTTTTGTTATCTTTTCTAAGGTCATCTATCAAATTGCTATGACTCTGCAATGGATAAGGTACCGATATGGGCTTGATAAGCTTAATATTGATAGGTTTGATCACTAAGATTATTAAAATAACAAAGAACATTTTTTCTGGCTTAGTGGGTTTTGCATTATCTAAATCCATTAGATAAACCCATCGTTTGGGGCTTCCTTACCCAACCTAGTCTGTCCAGAGCTTTTTAGGTAATATTTTCCTAGGTTAAATAGGTGGATCCAGCAGAATCCACAGTGCTGGTTGTGATTTTAGAGTTTCCCATGACATGACAAGATTTTAAAAGGGTAAGCAGGAAAACTCCACAACACAACTAGTATAGTGCAATGAATCAATAATACCTTTGACTTAATGCATTTTAAAAGTAATAATTATATTACCTTATTGCTCCTATAAATAACCTCTCAAAGTAGTTTCAAATGCACTTATGATCACTAAAAATTTCTTAATGTAGTCCTCTTATCAATAATTAGATAATAGGAAGAATGCATATAACTCATATTAATGTGTAGGTAATGAACCTTAACAAAAACTATCTTATAAACTTTCTTTGAGGACTTAAAATACAACCTTTTATTTTATAAATTTTGAATTCTAATAAGATGCTTAATGAAGTTAAGTAGTAATATGAATTAAGTGTTCAAGTAATGAATCTTTTGAACTTAAGTTGCTTACCTTTGATGATTAATATCTTGATGAGTTGATTCACAAAATTTCTTGTCTGGAATGATGGTTGCTTGTAGTTATGAATGCTCCTAGTTTGCTGCTCTAAAATTGTAGTATATGATTTCAAATTCTCCTTAAGGACCTGTCCTGGAACTTCAAAGTTTAATAGCTAGTAATGGTATCTTGATTGTTGTCCTTTAGCAATCAATCTATTCACTAAAATATGTCATCTTAGCTATGAAGGACAATCTCCAAATCTTCTTAGATTTGGTAGGTTTCTTTTATCTAAGTTCTAGCTTCAAAAATGGATTTCTTCTCAAGAATATAAATGTCTTGAGGTCTTCACAAATATTCTCTATGAAGTTTGATAAATTTTTTGCCAAATATTTCTCCTTTGGGCTTGTTGTCGATTGGCGACAATTGTACCAATTATTTCACTATATTTTATGGTGAATTTCTTCAATGAGTTCTCCTAGGAACTTCTTTGATGGCTTCTCCAATTTTTGCAATGAGACTCACCAAGCCTTATCCTTGAGACCTCTCTAAGGTCTTTAATCTAGCAACTTCTTTGGTCTTCGTAATGAGAATTTTTCTTCAACCTTCAACTACGTAAGTGTTGGTAATGAGATCTTATTCATGGATCTCTGAAATAGGACTTTTGATATTCCTTCTCTATCTCTTCCAAGGATGGAAGTTCTTCGATAAGACCTTTGATGGGTCTTATTCAGCTTCTTCTAGAGGAAGTTTTTTATCAGCAAAGGAGATCACCAGTATCTTATATCTTACGGACTCTTCTCTAGAGTCTTCTTCTAGTTCAATGAATCTTCTCTTTTATGAGGGTCGTTGTTCATTCATCATTTAATCATTATGTGTGTCAATCCAGGGTGGTGTCCAAGGCTATATACGAAAGAAGGCTCCAACAGGTTAAAGATTAGTTCATTCAAAAAATAGGCTTTATTGATGGATCAGTTAGCATTTTTGGGGGTTTTGTGTGTCCTCTAATTCCTAGAACTAGAAATCAAATTACAGGAAATAAAACTGAATTAAAACTTGCATGAAAAGCAGAATCTAAAATAGCAAAAAATGAAATGTTGCTAAATTGAAATTGTTAGAAAGGCAAATTGCAGAATTGAAATCACACATAGTTGCAAAAAAATAAACTAACTACAATTCTCTGAGCATGTTCTAAATCTAGAAATTCAAACTAACATCTATTGCAAAACTGGAAATGTCACAAATCTGGAAATTGCAGTAAAATGATAGAAAACTGGAAATTGATGCAAATATGAAAAATGACAGAAAACTTGAAGTTGCTGCAAATCTGAACAAAAATGTTGAAATTGCATGGAATGATGGAAAAATGCTGTCAAGACTGAAATCTGAATTTAAAGCTGCTAAAGAAATGAAAGCTGGCAGAATTTTGCTAACCTACAGCAAGGAATTAGCATTGTATTCTGTCAGAATATGCCTTCCTCCGGTCCTGCAAGTGGCCCTTGCTTCCGAACCGGATGAAGGTGAAGAGTTATGCTAATAAAACCTAAATACTAATAATCAACTCAACATGCCAATTGAGAACTAAAAACTGCCCCTTTTTATTCAATCTGGAAATGCATTACAATAATGCAGGAAAAACCTGTAGATTACTGTTCTACTACAAAACAACTGCACTATCTATTTCTTTATGTCTCCTATATGACTATATGCCTATATTCTATATGCTCAACCATGATGGGATCTCTCTTATTTATAATATTATGCTGATATACTTGATTACTGAGTTGTAGGGATTTACAACTGTTTGCACAACTATTTCCTAGAATGCATAAGCTTGCTTTGTCAAACTTGATCTATTCAACCTTATTAAGCTGCATTCATTGAGGAAATCAGTTAACATGAGCTGGGACAACTTTCTCGTCAATTGTCAATACTTTCCTCTATCGATCTATAGCTTTTTGACCATCTTCTGTTGTTCCTATGCTATTCCCTATTCCTATGCCAGAATAACAGGCAGGTGACAATTCATTGCTTATCTGCACTCCAAACGCATAGGGAGGAAGTTGTTGACCATTTGGATTGTTTTACCTTATCTTGTACACCCTTCTGTAGTGGTGGCATATGCTGGAGTGACTAATTCCAAGCCCTGCTGTATATGTACAGCTGGCTGGAATTTACATGACTGTGTCCTGCTTTTACCAATTTTTTTGCATTTTAGTCTTTTGACTTTTTGCTTCCATTTGCATCACGTGGCAATGTTGTCAGGTGGAGAAAGATTCATGCCTATTCTCCCTCAACTGTTTCCAAGCGTTTACCTCTTCTTTATTTGACAAATTCCATGCCTTCCTTCAAAGTGACAGGTGGCTAGAATTTGTATGGACTGTGACCTATTGTTTCCAGTTGCCAAAACATGCCTAGATGCCTTTTTGGAGTGATCATAACTTGTTCATCATAACTCTATTTTTTACCAAATTATGTCCACATGTTCTTGGTTATATGAAAAACATTGGGTTAAATTTTCAACTCTTAATTCATCATAAATTACTCCCTGCATCGCTGTCAAGTTGGCCTTTAACACAGATTTTTACCAGCATTTCTAGCTATCAAAAAGTGTGAAACTACCATTTTGCAGGCCCCATAACTTCTAGGTTACTTGTCCATATGCCTTCAAATTTGGGTCATGTTTTCTCTATATTATGAAGTACCATTGGTATGAATTTGGTACCTTAACTCACTTTGGATCATTCCCAGTAGATCCGCAAATGTTCCCTTTAACGCATATTTGCACCTGTTAATAGCTCTAGAAAAGACAAGGCATGAACAATGAGCGCAGAAATGAACAATGAGCGTAGGAACGATGTAACCTTCATAACTTTTTATCTACAGATCGGATTGACTTGCTTCAAAAAGCAAAGTTGTAGTTCTTGATGAGAGGTATCTATTCATGCCATCAAAATGTAATTGCAATACATGTTTTATTTACTACCTAATCAACTAAAACAGTGCATAAAATGCTAAAAACAGTCAAAACAGAGGTATAATGTTCCAAACATAAAATCATGCAAACATGTAACAAATAACATATTCTAATCACTATTTGGCACTTTAACTTTGTCATATTTAATATTATGGCAGTTTTTATATGTCCACAATAGTGTAATAATGAGGCATTTCTAGGCCTCATCACTCTTCAATATTATTCTAGCTCAATAATTCTTCTTTGGAGTCTTCTTCAGATTCAAGGATTCTATGGCATTTTCTTCTACAATAAGGCATATGTGGCCTTTTATTCTGCAATAAGGCTTCTATGGCTTAGTCTTTTGGATCAAGGCTTCTATGGCCTTATCTTCTACAACAAGACTTCTATGGCCTTATCTTCTACAACAAGGCTTCTATGGCCTTATTTTTAGCAATGTTTAGGTCTACAAAATGACTCCCTCAGGTTCTTGTAATCTCCTCTTCTTCCATTTGTTGCTTATGATACTAGATTGATTCTAAGAAGATATTCTTCACATCTCTCTTGTAGGAAGTTTTTCAACTTTCTTGAATCTCCTTTTCCTACAATAAAATATTAGTATAATGAATCTAAATCTGTTAATGATGAATCTTAACCAGTTGATTTGTCAATCTAGTGGAATGAATATTGATTCCTAGTCTTCATGAGTTTTATATAACTCTGTGGAAAGACTCAAAAATTTTAGAATTGAGATTTTCTTTTTATCTCTATCTCTCTTGAGACTCTCCCTAATCCTATCGACCTATCGTGGCTTTGATACCACTGTTGAATTTTGATATTGTATGCCAAGGGAGAACAAAATCACATTGTTCATAATATGCAGAAATGTAAGATGCTAAAATATGTTATTAATAGAAAGTGATGAAAATGATACAATGCAGTATGAAGGAAATGAACACTCCAGAACTGATGCTAAAGAACTACATTGTACTCCATCACCAATCTATATGGTGATATACCCAATATACATACTACTACCTACGATGATATATAATAACTCACTATGAGGCCCTTTATATAGAATATGGATAGTTTGGCCAACACTCTACCTAGTTGTACAAGGGGTTACCTTGCACATTTACAAATTTCACATAGACACTTATGCATTTATTATATTACTTGAAGTAACTAGCTAACTACCCCCTAAAGTAATCTGCTACTCTAGTAATGTACCAAGGGTGGTACATTTACATGACCCAATTGATGTAATATACTCTAACAACAAAGGGCCTATGGGTATTACATACACCTTGGATTAGCATACCATATTTCTATTCTATTGAATGTTTCACCTGCAACCAAAAATTATCCCACATAAATTGAGCATACAAAGGAGACTTCCCTATCACAAAAGTATTGTTTGAAATGAAGGAAAGAATTGAAAAATATAACAGAGACTGTCCAAACAGTTTTCTAGTGTTAGTAACAGTTGGGTATCACCTTAGTCTAAGAACAATAATAGTCAAGTCGTAGTTGTCAATTGCCTGTGATAGTAAGAATTTATAGTAGGCAAGGATTTGTTAGTGAAATATTTAGAACAAAAAATAGTTAATATAATTAACCACAATATCAATGATCAAACAATATCAATAATAGACAAAGCAGTGATGATATCAGTAACCAGAAGTGCAGGGATAGTGTCATAAGGGTTTTGCCAACAAAAAACCTAACTTTTAAACAAAGCCTGTAGGAGGAAAATTGAAAAAACCAGTAGCTTCATCAAAAAAATAGATTAAAAAAATAATTGGATGCCCAAAACTAGTGTTGTGGGATATAGCTCATTGTGACCATATTTTTGAGCTAATTATTTTGATATATAGCACCCAAGCATTTTTTTGGATCCTTACTAAAAATAGTAACTCTTGGAACCATACTTCTATTTTTAGTATGTTAGTAATAGTTGTTCAAATCACACCAAAATGGTTTGTGGTACTCGTGGACACCAAAAGGAGGTAGTACAACCCAACTATTTGGAGCAAATAAATTCTACACTTACTTCCCTTGTCGATGTGATTCAAAGCATGTAGGATGATGCACAAATTTTGAGAAGTGACTAGTTTAGCACATAATCCAAATTTGAAGAACACTTCTTAGAGGTGGATGCATAGCTTAAGGAGGATCCATAGGTATTTGAGCATCATGACATTGAACACCTCAATCATGAAAAATGACTCCATAGGGACAAGGAAGGCTCTCACATTTTTTTGATTTGGATGCTTCCTTTAAGATGCCTAAATTAGACTTTCCTAGGTTCAATAGAAAGGATGCAAATGGGTGGTTATGTCGTGTGGATCAAATTTTCAAACTTCACAATGTCTCTAAAATTTGTGGATCACTATGGAATCTTTCAACTTTGAATATGAAGCTTTATAGTGGTATCAATGGTTACAACACACAATTACCAACCCTTATTAGGAATTTATCACTCATTTTGGCCCTAGTGAGTATGAGGAATTCAAAGGAGCATTAACCAAACTAAGACAATCCTCTACAGTTTGTGACTACCAGACCCAATTTGAAAAACTAGCTAACAGGACTAAGGGGTTGAATGAAGGATTTTTTAAGTTGTTTTGTTAGTGGTTTGAAGGATGATCTTAAGGTCAAGGTCAAGATGTTTAAACCATAAACTATGATGCAGGCCATAAGCTTGGTATACTTGACTAAAGAAATATCCTTAGCTCTATAGAGGACACCTAAATTTCCACAGGCCAAAACCTCCTTTCCTTCCAAGATCATATTCAATGTTGAAAATAAATCTACCTCTTACAAGTGCTTGACTTCCGAAGAGATGGATGCTCGATGCGCCCAAGGTTTATGTTATAATTGCGATGAAAAATATACATGATGACATAATTGAATCCAAAAGAAGCTATTATTGATTGATATAGAGGATTTTGCAAATAATAAACAACTTGAGGATTAAGTAGAAACATCAAAGGAACCACCTCCAAATGTGGGTGGCACATAAGAAGAGCCATTGCATAAAATTTTTGTTCATGTCCTTGCAGGGATTACTACCTCATAGACAATGAAAGTAGTTGATTTTTTCAAAGGCCAACATATTACAATCATGATTGATTTAGGAAACACACACAACTTTATTGATCCTCGAGTCACCAAGCAAGATAATTGTTACATACATACATGCAACTCCTTTCATGTTATGGTGGCTGATGGTGGAACCTTGCCTTGCAAAGGTAAATACCACAATATTAAGTTGAAGATAAGGGATTATGAGCTCAAAACGAATGTGTTTGCTCTTTAGCTAGGGAGTTGTGATATTATGCTCGAAGCTTAATGGTTAGTTACTTTAGGAACCATCGCTTGGAACTTTATAAAGTTATGCAATTTTCATATAATGGTAGGTCCTATATTCTTCTTGGATTACAAGCAGGATCACCTCAGATTATCCGTTCAAACCGTATAGAGAAGCTATTAAAATAATATTCTCATGGGGTAATAACTCAAATATTTACCATACAACCACCCCCTTCCATCGAGGATAAATTTCTATCAGATTTGCAACTCATTCTGACCAAGTATGACACAATATTTGTAGAACCAAAAAAATTACCACCCCATCGCTCCCATGATCATACAATTCCATTGGTACCTAGTAGTGTGCCACCTAAAATTAGACCTTATCGCTACCCCCATGCACTTGAATATAACAATTGAGAAATTAGTACAAGAATTGTTAAAATTTGACATCATTCAGCCTAGTAATAGTCCTTATTCTTCTCCAGTATTATTGGTTCATAATAAATATGGGTCTTTGCGATTGTGTATAGATTTTCATGAGCTCAATAAGCTCACTATTAAGGATACATTTTCTATTCCTATGGTAGATGAGTTATTGGATGAGTTACATGGTGTTATGTTTTTCTCCAAGTTAGATCTTTGTTTGGGTTACCATCAGATATGACTCAAGAAGGAAGATATTTTCAAAACAACATTCCACTCTCATGAGGGCCATTATGAATTTTTGGTGATGCCATTTGGCTTGACTAATGCACCTTCCACATTTCAGAGCCTTATGAACAACATTTTTTGCCTATTCCTTCATAGATTCATTTTAGTTTTCTTTGATGATATTTTAATTTATAATTACTCTTGGGAAGAGCACCTCTTGCATGTGGACCATACTTTGTAGCTTTTGGCCCAACATCAACTTTATGCTAAGCAGTCCAAGTGTTCTTTTGGGTTGTTCAAAGTAGAATATTTGAGATACATTATCACCAAGGATGGAGTTAAAGTAGATCCTACAAATATCCAAGCAGTTCAAGATTGGTCGAAGCCTCACACTCTTAAGGATATTTGTGAATTTTTGGGGCTAACATGCTATTATTGTAAATCCATCCATAATTATGGAAAAATTGTTGCTTCATTAACAACCATGTTAAAAAGAATTCTTTTAGTTGGATAGGCCCAAATGAGCAGGTTTTCATTGATCTAAAGCATGCTATGACAACCACTCCAGTATTAGCAATACCTAATTTCTCTAAATTATTTTTTCATTGAAAGAGATGCTTCTGACAATGGAATTGGAGCCATGTTGATGTAAGAAGGACACCCCTTAGCCTTTACTAGTAAAGCACTTTCAAGCCAAAGTCTAGGAAAATCAACTTATACCAAGGAGATGCTCACCATTCTGCATGTGGTTACTCACTAGTGACCCCATCTCATTGGGTATCATTTTTCTATTAGAAAATATCACCAAAGTCTCAAGTACTTCCTAGAGCAATAGGTCACAACCCCATAACAAAAAAAGTGGGTCTTTAAACTCATGGGCTATGATTATGATATTACCTATAAATATTTCAAGGAGAACATTGTGGTAGATGCACTCGCTCACTAATTTGAGGTTCAAAGTCTATCGTGTCATCTCTTCACCCATACCTCAGTGGATAAATTCTCTTTGCAAGGATGTGCTTAAGGATGTAGGATTGCAAAATTTTATTATCACCATTCAAACAATGCTTACCTCATGTCTAGGATACACTTGGGATGGACAAGATTTATGATATCTCCAACACCTTGTGTAGACATGAAAAATTGATCCACATAAGTGAGTCATTTTTTGTAGAACCTCAGAGAGGCCCTCAAACTTTTCAACATACAAGTTTAGGTCTCTCTTCTCCCTCACTTTTCATTTTCCCTAGTTTTGTTGAAATCACGATTGTCGAGTGTGGGGTGCAATTTCAACAAGTTAGGGTTTTCTATTAGAAAACCCAATTTTTGGGTCAACCCCCAAGATGTCATCCCTCCCCTAGGTTTTCCTTTTCCTATATTTTTTCCCTGCAACCTATTATAAATAGAGGGTTTGAATCCTATTTTTCCTGAGAGGAGAAGTGCTAAGTGGTTTTTCCTAATTATTGAAATTTTAAGTGATGTTTAAGTGATTTTTGGATAAGAGGCTTTCTACAAATTCTCCTAGCAAGATCAAATGTTCTTATGCTGCTTTACTTTGATTTGTTTTTCTTGGTGGACAAGTGTTAAAGCCTTAAGAATGCATCTACCATTTTATAGATGTATTCATCCTTTTGACTGTTCCTTCATTGCTACTAGGTTTCTTCTTATATTCTAATATTCCCAGATCATCAATTGTGCATTTTATTGTTTTATTTTGCATTAAGAAATAATTTTTGTACTTATGTTACAAAATCATACCTCGTTCATGCAAGGCACATTTTGGTAGGTCCAAAGTTGTGGTCATCCTTAACAAGACATGATTTTAGAATCATTAAGGTTTGGGAGTAAATTTTTACTTCCAAAATTATCAATTTATGTTTGCATGCTTTATCTAGGTCATAATACTATATTTTTCATTCTATTTTTTGCATTATTTCATTTCATTACATTTTGTCTTGTTCATTTCCAAAAAGGTCAACAATCGCTTTTGTTTTTGAATGATCAACTAAAAGGACCAAAGGGGCTTGATTTTTGTACCTCCAAGCTCAGTCACACAATGGCCTAAGCAGACCCCCAAGTGCTGATCAAATTTTCTAGGGTTTTGTAAAGTTGTTGGATACATTTGGATGCAAGTTAAAGCTAGGGTCAACCACTGAATCAGATAAGTGTCCTAGATAAACTTCTTAGGTTGTTTGTTGTTTTCTTTCTATCCATTTTTATTCTATATCTAAATCATAAATAAAAATAAAATATTTGGTTTCATTTCTAGGCATTCAAAAAAGAATAATAATCTAGTTTGCATTCTAGGGTTAACTTTATTTGTGCATTCTCTCAAAACATTGCTAAAAAGAAATATCTATTTTATTGCAAGTTAGGGTTTAGTCATCATTAAAAAATAAGAATCATCCTAGGGTTAGCTTCTTATCTTCTTGCATCCTCGTTTATCCTACATTGTAATTTTATCTCCCATAGCTTAGACTTTAGAAAAGCCAAACATAGGTGTTTGCTCAATATACATGCCAAAAATTTTATCCTTGGACTTGGATCAAGTCCTAAAATTATTCTTGATTAACCCTTGGATCTCCAAGCCCTCAATTGTAGAGAATATAACACACCCCCATGGTCATATTGTTACCAAAAAATCTAGCTGAGAATCATACATGGTGGGGTAGTTTCCCCCCTCTACATATTTGGTAAACCCGACATGAATGCACATATTTAGTGGTAAAATTAGAAAGCCTCTTCATTTTGTTTTTATTTTGAAAAATTTAAGTAAGACCATTAAATTTGTTTTCCTAGAATTAGAAAACATTAAAAACATCTTAAGAATCTTAAATGTGTTTTTTTTTTTAGTTTTTAGATCCCCATCTTCTCCTCTATCCTTTCTCTTTCTCCTATGTCTCCCATCCTTAGGAGTAAGTGAAGGCTTTTATAATCTGGTGATATTATTCAATAAGATTACCATATTGATAGGGAGAAACCTAATTTAGAAGAGAAATAACATGTAGAAACTGATGATGACCTTGATCCTCTTGAGGTATCTAATGGATACCTCACCTTTAAATCATATGATCATATCTAGAATTTCATGAAATATCATAAGGATGCTTTGGTTAAGGCTATGGATGAGGAATCCCAACTCAAAGAGGCTAGGACATCCCATCATCAAACCATTTCTCCTTGGAATGTTCACAATAATCCTTTTTTTGAATATTCACATCATATTAATCCTTTTCATAAACCAACTTATGCTACTACTACAACCACCAATGTTGGGAGAATTCCACGAGTTCCTCCAACTAGTAGTGCATCTCAATATTATGCTCAATTTCCTTCTCATTATGCTCATATCAACATTCATGCTTCTATTTCACCAAATGTTAGTTATCCTCTACAGTAAGATACCACATATCATAACCCATATCATAATAGTGTTAATACCTCCAACATTGGCCAAGTTCCCTTTCAATAGCCTATATATAACCCTACTTTAGGGAACCTAGGGGTATTGCATAATAACAATCTCGACATACAAACCTTGAAAAATGCGGTGAAACAATTGGTCTCAAGAGTGGATATGATTCAACCTCCAAGTTTCACCTACAACTATAAAGAATTGTGAAATCAGCCCTTAAACCCTATTGTCACTCTAAGCCTTACCCTAAGCATTTTATAATGCTAGCTTACTTATTTATAAGGGAGAAAAGGACCCAATTGAACATTTAAGGATGTTTAGGAAAGCGTACCATGATATTATATATGATGATATGTTGCTACTAAAGATGTTTCCTAAGAGCCTTGGTGGTATAACATTGGAATGGTATTATCAACCACCTCATCATTATTTGAGGAATTTTTAAGAGAAAACAAATTTATTTGTCCAATAATTCAAAGATTATATTGAGAATAATGTGACTATGAAATATGTTTATATGTTGAAACAAGAAAAATATGATTTTTTTTCAAAATTATTGTCTCATTGGAGAAGATTTACAAGAGCAATTATCATATGAATTGGAAACAACTATTACCTCTTTCGACCGAGAAATTGATTTTGTAAGAAGGGCAGAGCAAACCCTTATTCAAAGAGGTTAAATTAAGCCAAATAAAGAAGAAGATAGGACCATGAAAACATTAATCCCTTAGTGTAAGAACAAACATGTAGTTGGTGATGGGATCATGGTTTGTAGACCTATCAATAGTATTGCTAACACCTTGCAAAATATGGTACTTAGAAAACCTCAAAAATACCACCAAGAAATTACATAAGACTCAACCAACCTATTTCATTGGTACTAAAATATCTCTTGGAAGCTAACATGATTGTGTTTCCTCCCATAAGACAACTCGATACCATGATTTGTTGGTAAGAGATTGAAACATGTGGTTCAGGATTTAATTGATGTAGGTTACCTTATTATCAAGGGTTATCAACCTAATACTCCAACAAATAATCAACCTCCAACTCAACAAGCACCCATAACTAATAAAGACATGGGGAACTTCCAAGATCCCCTACCTAACCATGGGTAGTAGACAACCAATCAAGTGTCATATTGTAATGTGCCACATTCCTATAATAACATGGTTGGTATGATAGTAATAATTACAAGGAAATCAAATCAAGCTTAACCAACTCAATAATATTAGTAGGAGATGAGTTCTACTCCAATCAACCTTCAAAACTACCTTTAGTTTTGAAGAATACCCAAAAAAGGAGCACAAGAGTAGAAAACCCACATTTAGTAGTGAAACCACAACCTAAAGTCACCTTCAACATTAAAAAATAGTTAGCTAGTACCCCAACCAAGAGTTCTCTTTTAGAAATTTTGCAAACTTCTATCATATGAAAGCTTTGTTGAAGCTTCTAAGTCAACAATCTATCCCTCAAGACATATCTACAGGTCCATCATATAATAAGTTGTTTTATATGATATCCTCATGATCCATGTCACAAAGAGTATCCCCTTCAATGTACTTCCCTACGATTGCAACTTAGAATGCACCAAAGTTACCACATTTTAAAATAAAATGTTAGTGGGATAATATAGTCCCTCATCCTAATCACTCTACTCTAAGCCTTGATGATCCAAATATTTAGTATAAGTAATAATGTGATCATCATCATTAAATGACAAAGGTTGGTTTTTATTGGGTATGTAGCCTATGCCACATATTCGAGGTCAAAGCTCAATTTCTAAAGGTTCTTAAATACCTTTATGTTTTGGCCCCAAACCTTTACCCATATATCCCATAGTAGACAAGATTTGCTTGGGAAGTAAGTAATCATTGGATAGATAACAATGGGTAAAAGAACAGTTGACATGAAGAGTATTTCTACTACGAATATTTTCTTTGAGGGCTACACCTGTGAAGATAAAGGTGTGCATGCCAGTGTGTACTACTTCACTCTTATTATAAGGTAAACCCATAGTCCTTGGTGAAGGTGACATCTTGGAAAAATTTAGAAGAGGTTCTTGAAGAAAAGGATTGACTCCATCTCGTGATAAAATATTGATTAGCATTTCCTCACTTACCTTTAAATTTTCAAGTTGCTTGGTAACGTGAGATGAGAAAACTGATGGACATAAATTGAGATTAGATTGAGCTTGCTCAACCATTGAACAATATTGGAATGGAAGAGAGTTGAACAAAATAGTGACAAGTTGATCATTGAATTTGAACTTCAAGCATTAATGAAGAGTGGAAGGGACAACACTCATCACATGAATCCAAGGGTATCCAAGAAGGAGATTAAAATATGTGAGGTAAGGTACCACATAAAAAAATTTATCTAAGATATTAGGTCCAAATCCAAGGTGGAGGGATATAATGTGGTAGGCCTCTTAGGAATCATTTTTGAAAGCTTTTATGATGACATCAGATTTAATTAAATTCTCCTCTTTTAATCTAAAATTTTGGAAAAGTTCATAAGTGCATAGATTGAGGGAGGAACCATTATCTATCAAAATTTACTTGGTAAATATTTTCCCAATATATCTAGTGATGTAGAGGGAATAATCCCCTCATAAGTTTGAGGAAGGAATATCATCATCTAAAAATGTGATAGGATGAATTCCAAGGGAGCCCACAACATCAACTATAGTGCTAGGGGAATGGCCACATACTTAGTGAAAATTTTGTAAAATTTTACCTAAGGGATAAGGTTTTCATTCTGCACATCTTGCAGTACACTTTGGAGTGGATCTACAACAGAAGGTATGATTCCGCTCAATACTTAGTGATTCTTTAATGCTTGAAGCGATTCTGCTAGACTTGTTTTTGACTTCGTATTGGTGGTGTCCTTGAATCCAATTTTTTTTGAGAAAGTGGTGACGTCAATGATTAAAAAGTGCAAATTGATATCTTTGCGAGCGACTAAGTGCTAGAATACCCTATTCTAGAAATATTCTTATGTTTTTAGTTTTGAACTGGTGACGGGTCTCAAATCTACAAAAGTCTATAAGGAGAAGTGACGTCAGTAATAAAAAAGTGTGGATTGGCGACTCGGAGGACACATGGAGTATTCCATTATAGAATGATGACAAGGCTAGATGTTAGAATAATGGAGATGCATATTCATGACAAGAGGCTATCTAACCAACTCTGAACTTGGAATGGTGACGAGACATGGTGTTTTATTATGAAGGTTGTCTGGAATGAAGAAAGAGTTAATTTGCACCATGGCGGGTCTAGATTGATGATCACATGCTAATGCATTTTTTATGTCCGGAATGGAATCCATAAAAGTTATAAGGAAAAGATAACATTATCAAAATTTTAGTGCAGATTGAAGGACACCCTGCGGAATATGAAGTATTCTAAAGAAAAAAGAGTGGATTCGATCCTGCTCAGCTTTCAGGGGTCCGGATTGGCGATTTCATAGTTTTTGATATAGAAGGATGATGTCACCAACATTTTAAAGCAGAATGGCACTGTGTTCTCCCCACCATTTTAATAAGCTTGTATTAGATTGAATATAAACCATACAATGAGGAAGATCAACGGTGGAGGCTGTGTTGACAAATATTAGGTATTTAAAAATATTTCTTCACCAGGATTGGAACAGGCAGTTGGAAGAGGAAGATGAAGCGTAGAGTTTTTTTTTTAGAAGATCAAACCAGAGGCGGTTACAGATCAATGATGGCAGATAGCCTCCAAGAAAAATCGATGGTAATGCATGATTTCCAATGGCCTGAACTCCAATTTTTTCAAGTGACTAGCAAGTTGCAGAGGCCCTGAGTTGTCATGGAGGACCATTTTTAGTGGATTTTCCAAAGGATGAAGCAGTAAGCATATGCAAGCTAGATCTCTCTGTTGTGCTATCAAAATAAAATCTTTGTAATGTTTCTTGTTATTTTAATTTTGCAAAACTATAAGTAGAGGTCGAACCCTCATTTTTAAAGGGTCGGCTCTAGCGTGTTTGCCTATACTACTGTAAATATTCCTAAAAGCTAATGGAAGGAGCATTACATTGATCTTGACCTTAAATCTATGTTCTCATGCTTGATATCAAAGGTTCAGATTATTTAGTTGTATTTCTATAAATGCTTAAATGGCTAGTTTGTGCCTAATTAATGGATTACTAGATGTTAAAGTAATTGAAATATGCTTCTAAGTTTGTCCTGAATTGTTAGAGAGTGCATTTTTGTAAAATCTAGGTTTTGGTGAATTCTGTTATTTGGATTATCATTGCCTGGATATTGAAATTGCTTGTTGCAATATTTCTTTGTTGTGCATTAATGAATGAGGAATAATCTAATTTGAGATAATATTGGTCTGAGTTATGTACCTTTGGTTTTGTTTTTAGGAGCTTTCTATCATGGTGCAATGTTGTTAACCTATTTGTCCACTATTATTCATATTTCTCTAACCCTCACCTTTTCTTATCCTAACCTTCAAACCCTAAGTGAGTATAATTGTGTCAACATCCTGCTAAGTTGACAAGGAACCAACCTACTCTGGAGGTTGGATCGAAAACCCCTATTTTGGTCCATCCAATTTTGAGTGTTGAGTTGTAGCTATCAGGTGCAAGCCTAGATAGAAAATAAGAAGATAGACAGCCACAATATCGAGTGAAAACTTTGTGTAATTCAATTTTTGGCACACCCAGTGGGACTAGTTCACAAGGAACACGAAACCCATCTAATGAGTATTGTTATCTCAACCCAAAGGAATCAAGATTTGGTGAATTATCTTGACTTTACAAGCAAAGAAAAGACAGTTCACCTGGTGACTCCTTGGTCATTAGACCCAAAAAAAGGATTATCCCTGTAGAACAATGTCCTTTCATGTATACTAGGTATTTCAAAAGAAATAACCCTAATTCCTACTTTTCCTATGAGTTACCTTATAGAGGGGCTACTGTTGCCAGAAGTTTAGATCAAGATTTCCTTGCAGAAGAAGAGCTTATGGAAGAAGACGCATAGTTCCCCCAAGAAGACCTATAGCCAAAAATATGGCACAAAATGTGGCTCCTAATTAGCCATTACATAAGTACCCTAGCTGTAACACAACCTGTCCCCTTAGATTAGCCTAAATGGATGCCATTACCCAGGCTGTATCTAAGGCTATCCCCACTTATGATGGATCTAGAAAAACAACTTATGAGCACTGTCAGGATATATCTTGAATCTGGTAGCAATCCACAACATAAAGGAAGAAAATATTATTATCAAAATTCTAGCCCTATCCTTCAGAGAAAATATATTACATTGGTTTAGAAATATGGAAGATAATTCTATCACTTCATGGCAAGCATTAGTTGAGCCATTCATAGAGGAATTTAATGAATCTACTGATCCTTTTTCCCTGCTTAATCAGTTTACCTCCATGCAGAAAACCCAACAAGAAACTATCTCAGATTTTAATTTGATTTTTAGCAGAACATGGAAGAGAATTCCTCCCATTGCTAGACCAACTACATGTTTGGATTATATGTATTATATCTGAGCTCTTGGATCAAATTTAGGGCTACAGACATAGCAATAAGGAGTAGGAACCTTCCCCCAAGTTTATAATGCAGTTGTTCAAGATGAAAATATCCTAATCAATGTAGGAAGGCTTCCCCCCAAAACTATGTTGCCTTACAACTCTAAAACCCCTAGTGGCCAAATTCAATCCACAAACCCCCCTCACATAGATTCTCTTTCTTTGTCATCTCTAGCTCCACAAATGGATGTGATCCCTCAACCAAAACCTATATCCTCTACACCCCCTTTTCCTCCCCTTCCTCCTCAACCATATCGAGAGAGTTTTGTTATTCTAGATATACAAAATACTCTAAAAAATTTGAGCAACATAATGAATTCAATGGAAAAAAGAGACCTGAAAAGGTCACAACAGAGGAGATTCCCACATGTAAATAAATATCAGAGACCTGGTCCTAGTAACAGTAGTGGGTTTAGGATGAATGCAACATATGAGGAGCCAAAATGCTCTTCTGATACTACTCTTGCAAATGTTTGGTGCTTAGTATGCAATGACCCTCATGATTCACAATCTTATGTGATGTATCAACACCATGTTCAACAAGATATGGATCAAGCTAAAAGAAATCAAAAGGGAAGAGTCAATATGTTATGGCACCCGGATCAAATCATGGCTGGAAAAGAGCTAGATGAGGAAAGTCCAATTGTTGTTATGAAAAGGTCTGGGAAGAAAGCTTTGCAAGTAGATCCACAAAAAATAGGGTATTTCCAAGTACCTTCTTAGAAGAAAACATACTTCCTTCCTCAAAGCAGTGACACCTTCCCTATTCCTCAAGCTAAGGGGAAAGAGAAGGCAGATAGTCTTCCTAAGAGACCAGAAAAGGAAATAGAGGGAGACTGAATAATATCTAAAGGTGAAGATAAGGAAAGGATTAGATTCCCCTCTATAACTAAAATACAAAGGTTAGAGGCCACCCAAAAATATAAAAGAAGATATGGTGAGCTAGAAAGAGGGCTGGAAAAACTCTCTTTGACCAAGACTGAATACAACATTATTGAGGAAATGAAGAGAATCCCCTCAAAAGCTAGCCTATATGAAACTCTGTTCATTCTTGGTCATATTGACTTCCTTAAAGCTTCCCTCAGCAAAAACCCATATAATAGGTTGGCCACTACAATCCTTAGTATGCCATTAGAAAAGAAAGAAATGACGTGCTAAAAAATAAGCCTCCCCATTTCTATATATCCCTAACAATGGAAGGTTGAATAGTTCAAAATTGTATGATTGAATCAATAGCATCAACTACAGTAATGCCTAAAGTAGTCTATGAAGATATGGATATGGAGTATACTCGATATTTTCCTGGAGTGTTACAACTAGATGGGACAACTATCAATACAGTTGGGGTCATTAAAGATGTACTAATGAGGTTGCACAGAGCCCCTAAGGTGACAGTGGTGCAAGAAATAGTGGTGGTTGATTTAGAACCCTATTTTAGATTATGTCTCTCAAGGGAGTTTACTACAAAACTAGGGGGATGTATGTACATGGATAATTCTAGCATGGTAATCTCTTTTAAAGGAAAAAGGATAAGGATAACACCTGAGAAAACTATAGCTTATCATATTGAAAATATTGAAGAGGATATGTGTAATATTAACCCTCTGGAAGAATTTGAGCTAGTAGAAAATATTGAGGAGCTAGACATTGAAGATGAGCTGCCTTTCAGAGAAAATTATAGTCAGTTTAGAACTAGTATGGATACACATAACATCACAACTAAATCATAAAAGAAAATCCCTGCTATATCTAACCAATCCCTAAGAGAGAAAGAAACATGGGTCATGCACTTTGATGGTGCTAAATGCAGAAATGGTGCAGGAGCCGGTGTGGTCTTGCAATACCAATTAGAAGGGACAAAGAGTTTTTCTTACAAACTGACATGATCATGTACTAAAAATACTGTAGGATATGAGGCCCTGTGTGTTGGATTGATACAAGTAGAAAGCATGGGAATCAAGATTTTGAACATATATGGTGATTCTGAGTTAATAATCCATCAAGTAAGGACTAGGTGCAGCAATAAGCATCATTACTTGAAGGCATACAAAAATAGGGTATGAGATCTAATGGAATCATTTGATGCCCTAAATTTAAACTTTTTTCCTAGAGAAAAGAATACCTTGGCTAATTCATTGGAAATAAAGGGAGCTAACTTTAATCCTTCTATAGACTTTGGAATCAAGAAGGCCAGGGGAATTAAAATGATTCTTAGGCCTACAATATCAGACAAGCAGATTTTTTGGTAGGTTTTTGAAAGTGATGAACAAATTATTGAATTTTTGGTAAGAGAAGCATGTATCTCAACTATCCAAGGGGAGAATTCAGAAGAAATTGATCAGTAAGACATTATCCAACTAAAAAACAATCATATCCCAAGAGGGTTGGTCACCCTCGAGAGTTTGTTTGATAATTAGGACAAAAAGAAAGTCAGGACCATGAAGGTCAACGAAAGGATCTATAAAGAAGTGGAGGTCAGAATAGAAAATAAGATTAATGTTGGAGTCTAGTGTTCACATGATGAAGCAAAGGATATTAAAGATTTATGCTTAAAATACCAAGACATTGTGTCTTGGTCGTATGACGACCTCAAGGTGTATGACAAAAAGGTTATCCAACATACTATTGAATTAGAGCCTGATGCAAAACCATTCTGGTAGAAGAAGAGGCCTGCCAATTTGAGGATAGAGGCCATTATGAGAAGATCTCTTGAAGTTTTTAAAGGATAAAATAATATACCCAATAAAACATTCTACTTGGGTAGCCAATTTGGTACCTGTAAGAAAAAGTAATGGGAATATACGCTTATGTGTGGACTTTAGAATTTTGAATCAAGCATCCCTTAAATATCACTACCCCGTCCCTTAGATTGATCAAATATTGCAGGTAGTGGTAGGAGCAGAGAGATTCTCATTAATGTATGGCTACTAAGGATATAACCAAATTTGGGTGAAGGATGAGGATCAGTACAAAACAATATTTACCACAAATTGGGGTACATTTGCCTACCAAAGAATGCCTTTTGAGTTGTCCAATGCAGGAGCTACATTTTAGATTGCCATGAATTATGCCTTTGGAGCACTGATCAACAAATTTATTTTGATTTACCTAGATGACATGACTATGTTTTCTCATGATAAAAAGGATCATCTATCTCATTTGGGACAAGTTTTCCAAAAATGCAGAGAATTTGGCATTTCACTCAATCCTAAGAAGTCGTTCTTTGCAGTTCATGAGGAAAAACTATTAGGTCATGTGGTCTCAAAATAAGGAATGGCCATAGATCTAGATAGAATTAGGTCGATTCTTACTCTTCATTTTCCCAAAAATAATAAGACCTTGCAGTATTTCCTAGGCCAAATTAGTTTTATCAGGAAATCCATTTTTGATTTTACACAGAAAGTATGACCTATATCTGAGCTACTCAAGAAAAAGGCTGAGTTCAAATGGGTCGAGGTTAGGAAATAATCTTATGAGGCCATCAAGAAATCCATTGCAATAGCCCTAGTACTAGTAAACCTAGATTTCAATAAATATTTTATTCTTTATGCATATGGAGCTTAAGAGAGTTATGCCTCAGTACTTACTCAGAAAGATGATCAAGGAAAGGAACACCCTGTGTTCTTTTGGAGATAAACACTGCATGATTATCAGGTCAAATATAACTTCATTGAAAGGTAAGTGTTTGCTATGATGAATTCACTGAAGAAGTTAAGAAAATATCTGGTACATAGCAAGACCCTGGTATATGTGGTTCATACAGATGTAAGGATTCTTATCTTGCAGGGTGACCTAGGAGATAAACGAGCTGGATGGATTACCAAAATCCAAGAATATGATGTAGAAATACACCCCACCAAGCTAGTAAGAGGTAGAGCCTTGTGTTAGGGGTTGACAAAATCTTTAACATTAGCAAAAATGTTAGTTTTCCAGACAATATAAGAAAATTAAGTGGAAATAGTACAAACAATAGACTCTGATTGGATTGACCAGATGATTAGGTATTTCCAAAATGGAGTATGCCCTCCTAATATGAATGCATATAAAATAAGGAGATACATAATTCATTCTTTGAAATATGTATTACGACCTGAAGGGTTGTTCAAAAGAAACTTAGATGGAATTCTCTTGAAATGTTTGAGATATGATCAATAAAAAAGAGTCATGGAAGAGTTTCATGGAGGATCAATTCGTGGACATAGCTCAGGTAGGGTTACAGCTTCAAATATTATAAGAGTAGGCTATTATTGACCCACTATATTCACTGATGCTTTTAATATTACCCGAGCTTGTGACAGATGTTAGAGGTATGTTGGAAGGACAAGAAATGTTTCATTCCCCATTAAGCCTATACAGGTCGAAGAACCTTTTCCACAATGGGGGCTATATTTTATAGGGGTTATCAACACTAATTATTTAGAAGAACATAAGTTCATCTTGACTACGATATATTATCTTACCATATGGGTAGAATCCATTCCTACCAAGAAGTCAGACCAAGATGTTGTGATCAATTTTGTTGAAAATTTGATTTCAAGGTTTGGAGTCCCAGAAGCCTTGGTGAGTGATAATGGCCCAAATTTCATAGGAGCCAAGTAAATCAAGTTTTCCAACAAGTATGGTATCACTCTTAAAAATAATTTAAATTATTATCCACAAGGTAATGGAACTGCAGAATCCACCAACAAAAACCTATTAAGGATTTTGATGAAATCTCTTGAAGGTAATAAAAGAAGTTGGCACCTATTGCTGGACCAAGCTCTGTGGACGGACATGATTACTATTAAGAAGAGTCAAAGGAAGATCCTATGAAAACCATATTGAAACATTTGTTTCATTTGGAAGAGAGTAGAGCTCAGGTATATGACAGTTTTCAAAAGCATTCATCAGACATTAAAGCATGGTTTGATAAGAAAGCCAGGTTAAAAAAATTCCAAGTTGGAGATTCAATTCTCAAATGGAATGTTGACAGAGCTAAACCAGGAAAGCATAAAAAGTTTTATTCTTTTTGGGATGGTCCTTTTAGAATAGTGGAAGCTAAGGAGTCTAATGTGTTTCAGCTGGAATATCCAAAGGAAAACATACAACCAATTTCGGTGAATGACTTTCACCTCAAACTCTACTATGTTTAAGGAGTGAGCTCACTGTAACATGTGTATATATTATACAATAATTTCCTCTTTATTTTTGTAATTTGTATTTTAAATTCTTTCTGCACTTTGTAATTGGTTTCCTTTGAAAAAACATTTGAAAAAATGAAAAAATTACAAAAAAATGACTAAGTATGGGCTAAAGTGCACAACAAGTTCTTATTCCGCACATAATTCTATTTTTTAGAATGATGCACGCTCTTGAATCCACATACACTAGTTATCATGGAATGGTTTATGGGTTTCTATCCCACATAAAATAAGAACAAAGATGTTACCAATCCAGGAATCTTCCAAAACTAGGATAGCCGAAGCGGAATCGAGATAGAATTTCGCACATGGGATTTCTAAATTATCAAGAAGACTCAAAAGGATCTTAAGCCATCAAAACGGAATCAATCCAGAGCCAAAAAACAAGTTCAAACATGATACGTGGACACCAGAGAGTGATCCCACATTCAATACTAAAAAAATCATGCTAGATCCAAAGAGTAGCCGAAGAGGTGCAGTGAGGTGGCAACTCAATTTGAAATTTCGACCAATGAAAAAATAGAATGCCATTGTTGAGTTGCCAAAGGGAATGATTAAAAATTGGAAAGCATGCCACCAAGTAGGTCATACAAAACTACATTAATGGTGGAAGATACGTGCACTATAGAAGATAAAAGTGACAAAAAGTGTAAATGAGGCTCATTTAGCAACCATTGGCAACCATAAAGCAGTTAGGAAGTGAAGCAATATTCTAAAAATTTTGCTGCTAGTTACAGTGAACAAAGTCGTACTGCTACCACAATGGCTCTTAAGAAATCACCCACTAAGACCTTAGAGGATGTTTCAGAGTTCAAAACTCTAGATAAGAAGGTGGTGGCATCGTATCTTGATAAAACCAAAGTTGTGGCAGACAGAGAAATAACCATCATAGAAAAGACAAGGTTGAGAAGGAACGTGAATGACAGATACAAGAAGAGAGCTGCTTTGTAGATAGAAGGTAGATGTGCCATCCTATATTATCTCTATTTTTATATTTGTGATTCTGTTCATCCATGCCATAAGTTTTAAAGACCCATTGGCTAAAGTAGTAAAGACCCACAAGGGCAAAATCCTTTTTAGTATCACTACCTCTTTCTATCATAGACTCTTTGCCCTAGGGTTCGAGCCACCAGTAATATCAAAACCATATAGGGTCACTGAGCAAATTGGGTTTTACACCATAGAAAAATGAACTAATGATGGTGAGTCATTTAAAAATTGGGTTTATAAGCAACTTAATACTAAACCCCATGAATAATTTCCCGAAGTTCCCATCTCTATTGATAAATTTGTAAACCCCATCCTATTCTCTATATTGGATTGCATGGAGGGTTTGGAATCTAAAAGAATGGTGCATGGTTGGAAAATTACTGCCGCATACTGTATCTGTAATGAAAGAATGTATGAAAAGGATGTGGGAAAAAAAGGGACAAGAGTGATTTATTTTTACTGGCTAGATTTTCTCTCTCAAAGGATACATGAGTAGCTAGTACGCATGAAAAGAGGCGTTGATGCTCCTAGTTTTAGGCATTGCTCAATTCTGGTATGGATGTTCTATGCTACTGTTAGAAAAAGAATGCAGTGGATTTTTGTCAAGGATAAACCCAATTATGGGGAACCCTTGCTGGTGTATTATTGGACAAGTCACTTAAGGAGCAATGAATATATATATTTTTTTTTTGAAAAAATGAAAAAATTGTATTAATACAAAGAGCAATTACAAGCGGGAGAGAACACATCCCAACCAAGAACAACAAACAACACTACAAGAGAAGAGCACAAAGGCAACCCAACACAACACAAAGCAAAGAAGTCAACTGGGCGCAAAAAAGTGACATGTCACAAAATCACGACATGTCACGAGATCGCGACAGTCAACCCCGTCTCCTCCGCAGCGGTGCCAACAGTCACGAAATCGTGACATTTCATGAAATCGTGACATGTTGCGAAATCGCGACATGTCGCAAAATCGCGACGACACCTCCCTCCAGCGACCCTTCGCCAAAATTGTCGTGAAATCGCGACTAGAAGACCAACTTGCTCCATAACGCCAAAAAGGTTGTGAAATTGCGACAGAGTGCCTCCGAATCATCCAACCATCAAAAGTGTCTTGAAATCGTGACGAATTATCCTTATGGCATCCAGATCGCAAAAGCGTCACGATATCGCAACAGTTTTCTCCATTCTGCTGGTAAGCCAAAATTGTCGCGAAATCGCGACGAGATTTTCTTGCAGCAGCCATTGCCAAAAAATGTCGCGATATCGCGACAAAATATCCACTTTGCACCATATCAGCAAAATGGTCACGATTTCGCAAAGGAGCAATGAATATTACTATAGATTCAATTTGGAATTTCTTGGACCAACCCTCAAAATAATGTATGGTAAGTGCCCTAGATTGCCACCCTTAGCCAAGGAGATTCTGAGGACTAAGGATGCAGAGGAAGGAGACTAATATTTTTTAACTGAAGGCATAGTCATCAGACTACATGGCTTCATGGGTAAACCTTTCCTTCTGCACCACTTTGTCATGAAGAGAATTTTTGCCTTGGAATATCTGATACAGGCAAAGTACATTGATGCAAACTATGGTTTGGGGAGGAAGGTCTTAGCTTAACCATCACACTTTGGAGGACATCACCATCACCAAGAAGGGGTAGAGCTAGTGAATTAACCAATACCTTGATAGGTTAGGTTTGTTTTATATTCTCCAAAGATGGAGCTATGACCCTGATGGCATTTTCACTGCAAGAAATAAAACCCTAAATGGAGATAAGGCCTATAAGTTTGAAAAAAGGCCTAGGGCTCATTTTGAACAAGGGAGAAATAATTATGAGACTGCTCTTTTGGAGTGGGATGCCTCAAAGATGGATTACTTACCTCCATGGTTGGATTTTTACGAGCAGATTATTGATTTTTATCCTAACCATAAGTCCAATCATCATATTACAGAGGATATAATTAGTAATATTGAGGTTGAATCTACAAAGAAAAAGGATCCTCCACCTGAGGCTAAGTCTGTAAAGAAAAATAATCCTCCACCCGAGGGTAAATCTACAAAGAAAAGGGCTCCTCAGCCTAAGGAAGATATTGTAGAAGAGTAAGAAGAAGAGGAGGAAAAATGATCATGGAATGTAGAAAAAATAACATATTGGTGGAGAATGAGGATTGAAATTGGAAAGCCCAAGTCCAATTTCAAGGAGATATAATAAAAACATTACGACTTGGAGGCAAAAAGATGTTAGGAACATTGTATTAACGGTTGAAAAAACACAAAATTCCTCTGAATCCCTTTCTACACCTATAGATAAAGAGGCTCAATTAGAAGAGCCAGGAACTCCTTTGACATCACTTGAAGTAATGAAGACTTTTAATCCTACCACTGAGCAGGTGGATAAGTTTCTGTTGACAATTTTGTCACATTTCTCAAGGGGTAGAAAAGAAACAAGTTTTGTATAGTGTTGTGTAAAGTTTTTTTGCTTTGTTATTTTTATTTTGAAGAGTTGCAGCAATTTTGGCTTTCAAAGCCACCCCTTTGTATAAGAAGTAGAAAGAGAAAAAGCTTCGCTACCGAACGAGCTAGAGAAGAGAGCTTCACCCAAAAGGAAAACGAAACTGCTTCGCACCCGAAGTACTTCCAGCATTGCCTCGGGTGAAAAGTTTTGCGAAGTAGTTTTGCCAAAGAAAGAGCTTCGCACCCGAAGTGCTTTCAGCATTGCTTCGGGTAGGATTTGTTGTGAAGTAGTTTTGCCAAAGAAAAATGCAAGAGGACCGACGAAAAGGGCTTCGGGCCCAAAACATTTCCAACAACTACTTCGGCTAAGGCACCAACGAAGCAGAATCCAAGGGAACATCGAAGATTACTTCGCCAGAAAGTTGTCGAAGCATCTACTTCGGGCCTCCTCACACCCGAACCATTTCTACTTCGATGGAAAACCTAGCGAAGCATTCACTTCGGCTAGTTTTCGCCCGAAGCATTTTCAACCGAAGTTCTGGCAGCCAAGAGAAACGAAGCATTTTGAAGGCAGGAATGTGTTTCGGCCGAAATCTCTCCGAACCACAATTTTGAGGAGGATCGCAGCGAAGTATTTCTCCAAAGACATTTTGCGAAATATGCTTCGGCACTCCCCACCCCCGAAGTAGTTTTGCGAAGCTCAATTCTATGAAGTATCATTCAAGGAGGAGTTTTCGCTTTGGCCCAAAACCATTGCGAAGCGAAGTGGTGGATGAAGACCTAGCGAAGCGCTTCACGGGCACACGTTCCAAGTTGGGTATCTTCTCGAGGCGATCAAGTGCCTCATAAATGCAATTTTTTATGCCCAGCAAGCCCGCTGCTCATTTTTGGCAATCAAAAGCGAAGTATCAAGCTATGATGGAGAACCCGACGAGCATGGCGGCCACTCGATCACTGCACCCGGAGACCAAGGACGTCCAGACGGCTCATCAATGCACCTTTCCATGGTTGACCCGGTCACAGTTGCCAGTTTTGGTAACAGATTTGAAAGCTCAGTCACGAGAGCCGAGGAAGGCCAAATTTTTAGAGCTCGAGGGCGTACTCTTCTTTGCTGTGTAATTATGATTTAGAGGCCCGGGTCCTCTATAAAAACCCAGGCATTGTAATGAAAAAGGGGGGGGAACTATCTGCTAGAAAGCTATTGTAACTTGATGTCCTGCGATTAATACTAAGAGACTTTGAGCTCAATTCTTCTCTTTTATGCTGCCTTCTGTGCTTGATTCTTCTATCTCTCCTCGTTTGTAGATCGAGATGCTGAACTCTGCATCCGGTATGCGATCGGGGACAATGTCCTGAAACTCGTTCGAAAGGATACATAGGAGTAGAAAAGTGTTGTATTGACTTTATTTTATGTTGCCTGCCTTGCTTGATTCTTCTATCTCTCCCTGTTTGTAGATCGAGATGCTGAACTCTGCGTCCGGTATGCGATCGGGGACAGTGTCCTGAAACTCGTTCGGGAGGATACATAGGAAAGTCGATATTACGTTTCTTTTGTTTTACTCTTGGTGTTCTCTGCTGCTATTCAAGTTGTCTGTTAGTGATCGTGCTTCCTGTTCTCTCCCACCATAAATCACCAATCTCTCTTCCCTTAACCCTTTTTTATTTTATTTCTCTAACCCTTATCCTTTTATCTCTTTCCTGCACTCTTGTCTTTAAAACACCCAAGTAGTTTAGTATAGGAGCCGGCCTTTCTCCGGAGATTGGCACGAGGGGCATCTCTTCCCTTCGGCCTTTCAATGTTGGTCCAGGTCTAGGGCGCGTACACTTACACAAAATCCTTACCTAGGTGGATTTGATGACCAACAGTTTTTGGCATGCCCGGTGGGACCGACTGTGTTTGTCTTAGAAAGATCCATAACCAGTCAAGGTCCCATATTTTAATGCACAATCCCATTTCATCGGGGCCAATAGTTCTAACCAGTTCCTGGTGTGACCCGGTCAGTCTCACCTGACTAGTGGTAGTGAGAACTGATGCTCTCATTACCGTAAGACTCTTAGCATCTGGCGACTCTGTTTACCCAAGAATCTTCAAGTCGTAAAGACCAGTACCAAAAGTCTGTGCCTTCATGCAAATGAGATGGAGAGTTAAGAATAGAGGAGAGGAAACCGAATTCTTTGAGCTAGATATTGACGCCTTCGGGGAACAATCAAGGTTGGTCACCCCCGAGTCACTATTACAAGGAACATCCTCTGTTGGCAGACAAGGTTCAACTTCTGATAGTACAACATCCAGTTTTCCTCCCAATCCTCCCAACTCTCCGAAGCATCCTAGTCCCTCCATTCCTATTAGTTGTCCTATTAGCAGTCAAGGGAGAGCTTCGAGAATTCCTATTTCTCAAAATCCAGGAGCAAGTATGGCACAGCAGGAACAACAACAACAACAACAACAAATGCAGTAGCCACAGTAGCCCAAGTTATGCCCAGCATGGGATTCCTTGTCACCACTGAATCTAGCAGGGCAAGGACAAGTGCCGCCTACTGCCATAAAGAAGATCCCAACGTTCGATGGAACTGGGAAAACCGCTCTGGAGCACATCCAGGATATAATATCTCTGGCGGTGATCCATGACATTACCGAAGAGCCAATTATGGTAAAGCTTCTGGTCCTTTCCCTTAGAGGGAAACTCCTCTATTGGTATAGATCTCTACCACCCGGTAGTATTACGAGATGGGATCAGTTAGCTGATCAGCTGATGGGAAATTTCAATGAATCCTGTGATCCTACCTCTCTGCTGCACTAGTTCACTTCAATCAAAAGACATCCACAAGAGGAGATCATGGATTTCAATGTGAGGTTCGCTCAAACCTGGCAGAGAGTGCCAGTCGGACTTTGGCCAACCGACGAAGCTGCAACGCTCTATTTCCTTCGGGCTTTCAACCCCGATATCGGTCTCATGGTAAGATATTCTAACGTTAATACTTTTCTCGAGTTGTATGAGTTAGCTAAGAGAGCAGAGATGGATTTAATAGCTATGGGGAAGCTCCCCCAAAGGATGTCGATGCCTATACTTCCCAAATTCTTACAACTCCAATATGCAAGCGTAGCCGCTTCGCAAATCTCCACCACCCCCGCACTCCCGATTTCATCTTGGAATCCGAATCCTGTCGTGTCTCAAATCACTGCTCCGTAGATCCATTTCCCTACATTTTCAGCTCCATAGCCCATGGTCACTTTGGCTTTTCCTATGCTGCCAGCACTACCTCAACTCCCCGCCCTACCTCCAATACCGACGATGGCTTCCTTGCCAATCGTTCCGAAAGTCGATGATATACAGACCAAAATTCTGTAGGAGATGCAGTCCCTGAACTCTACGGTTTAGATGTTGTCAAATGACATGACCATTGTAAAGAAGAAGCAAGCGTAGCAGGAATTCCAACCGAGAAGACCTTATCCTGTGCCTGCACTTACCAAAGACCAAGCAGTCCAGCAAGGGAAGGCTACGACGAGGAATGCTGCAATTGATGAAGCTCCGAGCACTTTCGATTATGTATATTGGTGCTCTATGTGCAATGACCCGCATGAAGAGAATACCTGCACCCTACACCAACACTATGTACAAACGCTGGCGAACAGTAGTCACAGCGGTCAGGTGAACGTCATTAGGCAGATGAATCGAAACCTGGCAATTGGTGAGGAGGAGCCCATTGCAGTACTTACCAGAAGAGGAAGGAAGACAATAGAAGCGGATGCCACTCAGACGGCTCCCGCAAAAGAGCAGGTTCAGCCCGAGAAGGGACAATCATCTACTTCGGCCCCGAGCGAAGCTTCTTCGCCTACACCGATCAAAGAAAAGGCTCAAAAGGCCTCTGTCGAACCACCTCAGGTAGAAACTAAGGAGCAGGCTAAGGAAAAGCTCAAGTTTCCTTCCCTCACCAAGCGGCAAAGAGTTGAAGCTACAGAGCAATATCATACCCGGTACGAACCTAGAAAGGAACCCGAAGTGCTCAAATCTCTGGCATACAACATCATAGAGGAATTGAAGAAGATTTTGGCTAAGATCAGCCTGTACGATGCACTGCAATTACCTGGACAGGTGGACTTGCTGCAAGAATCATTGAAGACAATTAAAGCAAAAGGGCCAACACCGCTTGCTCTTGTGCAGACCCTATCCACATCTATCATGGGGAAGAACAGACCACCTCCATTCTACCTAACCCTACAAATGGAAGGTTATATTGTACATAACTGTATGATCGACTCTGGGGCCGCTACAACAGTCATGCCAAGAGCAGTCTACGAAGAAATAGGAATGGAGTATACGCGAAGCAGCCAGGGTGTACTCCAATTGGATGGGACTCCAGTGAAGACCGTGGGAGTGATCAAAGACATTCCTATTCGGCTACATAAGATGCCTCAGATCACAGTCATACAAGAGGTAGTTGTAGTCGACTTGGAGCCATATTTTAGTATGTGCTTGTCAAGAGAATTCATGGCTAAACTGGGCGGGTATCTATCTATGGATTACTCTCACCTAGAGGTTCCATTCAAAGGAAAGAAGGTAAAGATCTACAATGAAAAGCCTTCTTCCTTTCTTGTGCAGAAGATGTCCGAAGAAGAAAGTAGCGAACCAGTGAATGCACTAGTGGAGGAGATAGAGCAGGTGGACTTGATCGAAGAGTCTCTTGCGCAATTGAGCTATGAAGATGAGTTCTCATTGGCAGACTTCAACGCCATGGTGGAGACCGAAATAGGGTGTTATGCGATCGTCAAGCCTAATAAGCACTCCCAACCAGGGAATAGAACAAGTGTCCAGGAAGAACTATGGAAGTTGTTCTTCGATGATGCCCGATGTAAAAATGGCGTTGGGGTAGGGATTCTTCTAGTTTCACCATCCGACGAGCAAAAGGAGTATTGCTACCGGTTGACATGGAGCTGCACTAACAATGCAACGGAATACGAAGCATTATGCCTAGGACTTAAGAAAGTTGATAAGTTAGGCATAAAACATCTCCAAATATTTGGGGATTTTGAACTGGTTTGCAACCAGGTCACAAATAGGTGTACCTCAAAGAAACATTATCTAAGATCATACCGCAATAGGGTATGGGACTTGTTCGATCAGTTCGAATCTCTCAATCTACAGTCAATCCCACGAGAAATGAACCGACATGCCGATGTTCTGGCATCCATCGTGGCCAGATACTCTCTAGTAGAAGACATGGTGCACAATCCTAGAGCTGTGAGGATGATCTATAGGCCCTCTATCCCAGACAAAGAACTGCATTGGCAAGTGTTTGATAACGACGAGCAGATTGTAAATTTCATGATCCAAGAAGCCGCCACAGTCGAAGACCGAAGCTTTGATGAAGGAGAATATGAAGGGTTGATCCAACTGAAGAATAATCATGTTCCCAAGGGACTAATCACCCTTGAAAGTCTCTTTGATCAGAACGACCGAGCTTTCTCCCACATGATCAAAGTCCATGAGAAACAGTATCAGGATTTGGAGCTCGAACCTGGGAAAACAATAAAGGTGGGAACCGACTGCACTGCGAAGGAGATAGAACAGATACAGGATCTATGCAGAAAGTTTTTTGACATAATTGCTTGGTCTTATCAAGATCTCAGGGGATACAATCGGCGGTTGGTTCAACACACAATTGAATTGCAGGAGGGGGTCAAACCTTTTCGACAAAAGCAGAGGCCGGTCAATCCTAAGATCGAGGTCCTGATGAAAGCCAAACTCCTAAAGATGCTCGAGGCAAAGATCATATACCCCATCAAGCACTCTTCATGGGTAGCGAACCTGGTCCCAGTCAAAAAGAAAAATGGAGATATACGGCTATGCGTGGACTTTCGCAACCTGAACCAGGCTTCTCTCAAAGACCACTACCCTCTTTCGCAAATCGATCAGATTTTGCACTCGATGGTCGGAGCTCAACGCTTCTCCCTGCTTGATGGTTTCTCTGGATACAATCAGATCTGGGTCAGGGATGAAGACCAACATAAAACAATGTTCACTACCAAGTGGGGGACATTTGCTTACCAACGAATGCCATTTGGCCTTTCGAACGCTGGAGCCACTTTCCAAAGGGCGATGGACCTAGCTTTCGGTGAGCTTCTGAATAAGGTTATCATCATCTATCTAGATGACATGACCATATTTTCCCGAAGAAGGGAAGATCATCCACTACATATGCAGCAAGTTTTCAAAAAATGTCGAGAGTTCGGCATCTCAATTAATCCAAAGAAGTCCATATTTGCAGTCAGTGAAGGAAAGTTGTTGGGACACGCGATATCAAAAAAAGGCCTCGTTGTAGATCCTGATAGAGCCGAGGCTCTAATGAAGCTCCCACTTCCCACAGACAAGAAAGGACTTCAATATTTCTTCGGCCAGATTAACTTCGTAAGGAAGTTTGTCCCCGACTTCGCCCAAGTCATCAAGCCGATGTCCCAACTCCTGAAGAAGGGCATCGAATTTAACTGGACCGAAGAAAGAAAGGAAGCTTTTGAAGAGATTAAGACTCGAATTGCTCAGGCACCGGTCTTGATTAATCCAGACTACAATCAGGATTTCATCATGTATGTCATAGGAGAGCCCGAGAGCTACGCTGTTGTCCTGACGCAAAAGGGAGAAGATGGCGAGGAGCGTCCCATCGCGTTCCTAAGTCAGGTGATCAATTCCCATGAAGAAAGGTATAATTTCATTGAGCTTCAGGTGCATGCAGTAATGAAATCACTAAGGAAGTTCAAGCAGTTCATCTCTCAGAGCCGAGTTACAGTCTATGTCATTCACCCCGATGTGCGTAATTTCATTATCCAAGGAGAATTGGGAAGTAAAAGAGCTGGTTGGGTGAACAAAATACAGGAGTTTGACATTGAGATTAAGCCCACAAAATTGGTTCACGGTCGTGCATTGTGTCAAGAGTTGGCAAAAAGCACGGCGGCCAAAATGACAGAATCCCAGAGGGATGACTTACCAGTCGAAGGATGCTTCGCTAACCACGAAGAAGATGAGAAGGATTGGGTCAGTGAGATAATCTGCTATTTCAACACCGGCGAGTGTCCTTCACATCTAAATGCATCACAACGAAGACATTTTAGGATGCGGTCCTCCAGATACACTCTGCGCCCCGAAGGCCTATTTTTCAAGAACATTGATGGTGTCCTTCTTAAGTGCATAAAGGATGATGATAAAAGGAAAGTCCTAGGAGAGTTCCATTCGGGGTTATCTGGAGGCCACTTCACAGGAAGGACGATGACATTAAAGATTATCAAAGCAGGATACTATTGGCCTACACTCTTTGTCGATGCCTTCGCAGTTTGCCGTAAATGCGAGCAGTGTCAGAGGTTTGTCGGCCGAAACAAAAATGCTGCATTACCCCTTCATCCGATACAAGTAGAGACACCCTTTCAACAATGGGGGTTGGATTTTATAGGAGTCGTATCACCAAATTCCTCCGTGGGACATAGGTTCATCCTGACGACAACAGACTACTTCACCAGGTGGGCCGAAGCGATTCCTACCAAACATGCAGATCAAGAGACTGTAGTCACCTTCTTGGGGGGATTGATCACCAGGTTTGGCATCCCCGAAGCAATCATCACAGACAATGGCCCTGGCTTCACAGGCACTAAAATCAATGATTTCCTCTATAGGTATGGGATATATCATAAAGTATCCTCCAATTATTATCCTCAGGGCAACGGCTTGGCAGAATCCACCAACAAGACTCTGTTGAGAATGCTAAGGAAGCTCATAGAGACGAACAAAAGGACTTGGCATCTCCTCCTAGATCGGGCTTTGTGGGCCGATCGGATTTCTATCAAAAGGTCAATCAAAACTTTGCCTTATGCTCTGGTCTATGGCAAGGAGGCCATCTTACCCATCCATGTGGAGATCCCCGCACTGCAGCTGTTAGAAGCAGAAGATGAAGTTAGTCCGATGGAAAACAGGTTAGCTCAGCTACTACGACTGGAGGAGGATCGCGAAGAAGCATATCAAGACTTTGCTAAGCATACTCAGGTTATCCGAGACTGGTTCAAGAAGAAGTCATCCGATCGCACATTCAATGTGGGAGACCTAGTATTGAAGTGGGATTCTTGGAAAGCCAAGCCTGGGAACCACGACAAGATGGACGCCTTTTGGGATGGGCCATTTGAAATTGTAAAGGTAAACTCGGCCAATTCATTCATCCTCAAAGATGCAGATGGACAAGTTCTACCGATCTCTGTCAATGGTCTTCACCTGAAGACTTTTCATCGCTAAAGACAATTTCTCTTTAAAAAAAAAAAATATGTATATATACTTTTGTATATAATTTGCATATACATCCTCTTCCAAGATCACGAAGCCAAGTACCACTTCCAAGTCTTCTTCGGAGACTTCTGATGTGAAGTAGCGAATACAAAAGTTGGAATGTACAGCTGAGAATAGAGAGCAAAGGCAGATCGAGAGTGATCTGAGAGCCAAAGAGCTTGAAAGGAAAATCTTGCAGATGCAAAATCAGATGAACGAAAAGGAAGGGTTAGGGCGAAGAAGAAGAGGAAGAAGAAGAAGGAGAACCAGCTGCCGAGGCTCTCCCAGAAGGATCGGGAAAGGACTCCGGCCCAATGGATCAAGACTAAGGGTCCTCCCACCGAGACGAGCTCGTTGCCCCGTGAGCCGCCAAGAATGTTGACAATTTTGTCACATTTCTCAAGGGGTAGAAAAGAAACAAGTTTTGTATAGTGTTGTGTAAAGTTTTTTGCTTTGTTATTTTTATTTTGAAGAGTTGCAGCAATTTTGGCTTTCAAAGCCACCCCTTTGTATAAGAAGTAGAAAGAGAAAAAGCTTCGCTACCGAACGAGCTAGAGAAGAGAGCTTCACCCAAAAGGAAAACGAAACTGCTTCGCACCCGAAGTACTTCCAGCATTGCCTCGGGTGAAAAGTTTTGCGAAGTAGTTTTGCCAAAGAAAGAGCTTCGCACCCGAAGCGCTTTCAGCATTGCTTCGGGTAGGATTTGTTGCGAAGTAGTTTTGCCAAAGAAAAATGCAAGAGGACCAATATAAAGGGCTTCGGGCCCAAAACATTTCCAACAACTACTTGGCTAAGGCACCAACGAAGCAGAATCCAAGGGAACATCGAAGATTACTTCGCCAGAAAGTTGTCGAAGCATCTACTTCGGGCCTCCTCACACCCGAACCATTTCTACTTCGACGAAAAACCTAGCGAAGCATTCACTTCGGCTAGTTTTCGCCCGAAGCATTTTCAACCGAAGTTCTGGCAGCCAAGAGAAACGAAGCATTTTGAAGGCAAGAATGTGTTTCGGCCAAAATCTCTTCGAACCACAATTTTGAGGAGGATCGCAGCGAAGTATTTCTCCCGTTTTGCGAAGTAAATATGCTTCGGCACTCCCCACCCCCAAAGTAGTTTTGCGAAGCTCAATTCTACGAAGTATCATTCAAGGAGGAGTTTTCGCTTTGGCCCAAAACCATTGCGAAGCGAAGTTGTGAATGAAGACCTAGCGAAGCATTTCACGGGCACACGTTCCAAGCCGGGTATCTTCCCGAGGCGATCAAGTGCCTCATAAATGCAATTTTTCGTGCCCAGCAAGCCCGCTGCTCATTTTTGGCAATCAAAAGTGAAGTATCAAGCTATGATGGAGAACCCGATGAGCATGGCGGCCACTCGATCACTGCACCCGGAGACCAAGGACGTCCAGACGGCTCATCAATGCACCTTTCCATGGTTGACCCGATCACAGTTGCCAGTTTTGGTAACAGATTTGAAAGCTCAGTCGTGAGAGCCGAGGAAGGCCAAATTTTTAGAGCTCGAGGGCGTACTCTTCTTTGCTGTGTAATTATGATTCAGAGGCCCGGGTCCTCTATAAAAACCCAGGCATTGTAATGAAAAGGGGGGGGAACTATCTGCTAGAAAGTTGCTGTAACTTGATGTCCTACGATTAATACTAAGAGACTTTGAGCTCAATTCTTCTCTTTTATGCTGCCTTCTGTGCTTGATTCTTCTATCTCTCCCTGTTTGTAGATCGAGATGTTGAACTCTGCGTCCGGTATGCGATCGGGGACAGTGTCCTGAAACTCATTCGAAAGGATACATAGGAGTAGAAAAGTGTTGTATTGACTTTCTTTTATGCTGCCTGCCTTGCTTGATTCTTCTATCTCTCCCTGTTTGTAGATCGAGATGTTGAACTCTGCGTCCGGTATGCGATCGGGGACAGTGTCCTGAAACTCGTTCGGGAGGATACATAGGAAAGTCGATATTACGTTTCTTTTGTTTTACTCTTGGTGTTCTCTGCTGCTATTCAAGTTGTCTATTAGCGATCGTGCTTCCTATTCTCTCCCACCATAAATCACCAATCTCTCTTCCCTTAACCCTTTTTTATTTTATTTCTCTAACCCTTATCCTTTTATCTCTTTCCTACACTCTTGTCTTTAAAACACCCAAGTAGTTTAGTATAGGAGCCGGCCTTTCTCCGGAGATTGGCACGAGGGGCATCTCTTCCCTTCGGCCTTTCAATGTTGGTCCAGGTCTAGGGCACGTACACTTACACAAAATCCTTACCTAGGCGGATTTGATGACCAACAGTTTCCTAAGGGGGCTAAGTTGATGAGAAAAATGCAGTATTCTAAGGAAAAAGTTTTCAGTACCCCAATGATTGAAATAGTCTCTAGGCTTAAATTTTTAGCTCTAGGAGGATAGTATTCAAACACAAATATTGATTGGAAGAATAAGGATGAAAGTTTTTGGTTTAGACCACTTTCTTTTGTCCCTACAACATCTGTTGAGATAAGTCCCATTTCTGAGCAATCATTACTTTGTGGAGTAGTGCAAGAAGATGTATTGGAAGAAGATGCATAGGAGGAGATGGCTACTTTTCAATTAGTTCATAGAAGGACTAAGAGAGCCCCAAAAATATAGGAGAGAGAAATTTCAAAGAAACAAAAAATGGATATGGAAGAGATTGCTAAAGAGGTAGCTGATTTTTCCATAGAAGAATTGATTAATCAAGAGCAACAACTAGAAACAAAAGCAAATCAAGAGCATCTTGCATGTGTAGGTGAAGGTATGGTTTCTAATACCTATTCTTCTCTTCATCTCCATGAATCCCCAAAGGAATATCCCTCCCTTTCTAATCAAGAGGATGTGGTAAATGTACCTCCTCTTTCTCATAGTCCACTACATATTTTATCAATAGCTATGGAGGTACAAGTCAGTTCAGTTTCATCACAACCACCTCAAATCCTACCTTACACTTATGAGGTTCCCACTCCAGCATCCACCATCGATCCACTTCCATATTTTTCATCACCACCATCAATGGGACACTACATTCCAAGTACATCCACCCATTCCACTATCAGTCATGCATCAGTTTCCTTGAGTTTACCTATATCAACAACAACAATAGTCACAAAATCCACTATTGTCATAAAGACTACTGTAACTATATCTTCACCCCCACCATCAAAAAGTCAGTTTGCCATTTTTTTTAAGTGCATCATCTCCCTTGGCTGTTGGTATTTCAAAGCCTGTTACTATACCAAAGGAGTAGGCAACCACTCAGAGCATAAATTATTACTGGGAAGAGAAGCTTGCTAAGCCTTCTAATAGTATGGCTATATGAAGAAGAAGTATGTATGTTGACCCTATTTCTAGGCATAGGGTATCAAGATCTATGACTCCACTGGTGAGAAAACCTAAGACTAAAATGACTGTGCAATATTATCGAAAGGAGGAGGCCGAGGAAGAGGCCCATGAAGAAGAGGAAAAAAATGGAGTAGTTACATGCTTGAAAGGGGCTCACACTTAGTTCATTTTTGTTTTGTACATATACATAAGTTTTGTATTTCTATGTTTACTCTGATAAGTTTTTAGAAATGAGCAATAAAGGCATGAAGCCTATAGAGCAGCAGATTTTGTGTGAAGGCATTCTTTGCAATAAGGCCTTATAAAGGAGGTAGAGTTATGTATAGTTTTTGAAGACAGTAACAATGCTTGTATTCCAGACATAGTCTCCTTATGAGTAGATGAGTTCTATGATGTTTTAGGCATGATTTCCATATGAACCTTTACCCTCTAAGCATATTTTTGAATTTTTAGAGGGTAGTGTTTGTATGGAAATTAATCTTTAAAGCATATTTTTAGAGATGAGTACTTTTGACTCCTAAGACCCAATGGATAAGACTTTGAGTTCAATTGGCTTTCTGAGCAATTCCACCCAGGAGGAACCAGAATGTAGGCCTAAAATGGCCACATACTTGGTATGAGTCCGCTCGATTGCGGATCTGCAATAGAAGGTATGAGTCTGCTCGACACTTAGTGATTCTTTCATGCTTGAAGTGATTCCACTAGACTTGTTTTTGGATTCGAATTTGTGGTGTCATTGAACCCATAATTTTTTGAGAAAGCGATGACATCAATGATTAAAAAGTGCATATTGATATCTTTGCGAGTGGCTAAGTGTTGGAATACCCGATTCTGGGAAGCTTCTTGTGTTTTTGGTTTTGGACTAGTGATGGGTCTCAAATCTGCAAAAGTCTATAAGGAGAAGTGATGTTAGCAATGAAAAAGTTTGGATTGGTGATTTAAAGGACACATGGAGTATTCCCTTCTGGAATGATGACAAGGCAGGACGTTAGAACAATGGAGATGCAAATTTTGTTGAGCAAGGTGCAGCAAAAGTATTGTCATTGTTGTCAACACAGACAGATAGATCAGTTGATGCAGTTGAAGCAGGATCAGTTGATGCAGTTGAAGCAGTGGACAGGAGTTCAGAGATCAGTCAGATCATGTACAGTGAAATTCCAAGAAAACAGAAGTGACCCAGATCCAGAAAATCAAAGAAAAAGACAAGTAAGAAAACTATCGCGATATCGCGACATGTTTTCTGTCGCGATATCGTGACAGGTTGAGAAGTTAGAAGGCAGAAAGAAAAACGTCATGATTTCGTGACATGTCGGAGGAGAGAGAAGGCGCAAAGAAAATTGTCATGATTTTGTGACATGGACGAGGAGAGAGAAGGCGCAAAGAAAATTGTCGCGATTTCGCGACATGGACGAGGAGAGAGAAGGCGCAAGCAAAACTGTCACGATTTCATGACATGTTGTAAGCAAAGAAGCCAAGTGGAAAAACTGTCATGATTTCATGACATGTTGGAAGCAAAGAAGGCAAGTGAGAAAGTTGTCACGATTTCATGACATATTGGCAGAAAAGAAAGCAAGTAGAAAAACTATCACGATTTCGTGACATGTTTGGAGAAGAAGCCAAGAGAAAAATGTTCATGATTTCGTGACAAGTTGCAAGAAGAAGCGCTAAGGAGAAAAAGTGTCACGATTTCGTGACATGTCGGGTTTTCGTGACTCGACGGGAAGAAAAGCGCTAAGGAGAAAAAGTGTCATGATTTCATGACAAGTTCCAAGAGGAAGCGTCAAGGAGAGTAAGTGTCGCGATTTCACGACAGATCGAAGAGAAAGTGCCAAGGAGAGAAGATGTCACGATTTCACGAAGAAAAAGTGCCAAGGAGAGAAGATGTCAGATCGAAAGAAAGTGCCAAGGAGAGAAGATGTCACGATTTCATGACAGGATCGAAGAGAAAGTGCCAAGGAGAGAAGATGTCACGATTTCATGACAGGGTCGAAGAGAAGTGCAAGGAAGAGAAAGATGTCACGATTTCGTGACATGTTCCATTTTGGTGGCCAAAGACAGAAAAGGCACAAGGCAGCGAAAGTGTCACGATTTCGCGACATGTTCCGTTTTCGTGAGCGGAAGGAAGAAAAGGCACAAGGAAGAGAGAGATGTCACGATTTCGTGACATGTTCCATTTTCGTGAGCGAAAGGCAGAAAAGGCACAAGGCAGCGAAGATGTCACGATTTCGTGACATGTTCCATTTTCACGGGCGAAAGGAAGAAAAGGCACAAGGAAGAGAGAGATGTCGTGATTTCGTGACATGTTCCATTTTCGCGAGCGAAAGGCAGAAAAGGCACAAGGCAGCGAAGATGTCACGATTTCGTGACATGTTCCATTTTCATGGGCAGAAGGTAGAAAAGGCACAAGGCAGCGAAGATGTCCGATTTCACGACATGTTCCTTTTTTGCGGGCAGAAGGCAGAAAAGGAACAAGGAGGCTGAGAATGTCATGATTTCGTGACATGTTCCATTTTCGTGGCGGCAAGACAGAAGGAGAGCAAGGAGGCCGAGAATGTCACGATTTCGCGACATGCTATTTTTTTGCGTGTTAAAGTCGAGAAGGGCAGAAAGAGACAGAAGTGTCACGATTTCGCGATAGGTCGCAACTGCACGATAACAGACTGTTAACTGGCACAAAACGATAGTTAAAGTGGCAGTTGTAGAAGAATAGCATGCAGCCAAATTAAGAAGAGTTAACTGTAGTAAAAGCGATAGTTACAGATGCATTTACAGATAGAAATCATGCAACTATTTTAAGAACAGAAAAAAAGGAGAAATCGAACAGTCACATAAATAGAATCAAAAAATGCATGCATGCACAGAAAAGAAATGAACAATCGTGGTAAAGGTTTAAATTGCATGTAACGTATTTTAACGAAATGACGGTTCTATAAATAAAAGGGGAGTTACATAAAGAGACAGTTACAGTTGACAAGTGGCAGAAAATATTATTAAAGAAATAGTTACGGGTTGCATGCGCAAATATGATAGCTAAAAATAGAAATAGAACTCGGTTATAAAAGCAGATTTGCGTGAAGAATATGGTTGCTACTGTAATTGTGAAAGTGCTATCGAAAGAGGGTGAGAAGAGTGTTGTAAGAGAGAAACAAGCTGAGCAGTGAGTAATTACTGTGTTTTAAATTGGAGACCAGTCAGGGTCTTGTAATAGTGAAGGCATTTGTATGTCATTGATATAACTTTCAAATCTGTGATTCAAGTTGGTGCTTGGATAGGGGTTGGTGCTCCTTTCCGTAGGTGCGGATAAATCAGGGGTTGGTGCTCCTTCCAGGTGGGTCTTTGGTAAACAGATTGTAAAATTGGTGTTTTGCAAAGGCTGGATTTGGACCATAGTCCAAGCAGTCATTCTTGAGGAGTAGCCAAATTGGTGAACCTCGTTACATTGTGTGTTGTGGTGTGCTCTCTTGTGTTTACTGCTTTATCTATTTTCAGTTCTCTTTGCTTCAGTTTTAAGAATTGTAGATCAAAATTTTTAGCTACACTGATTCACCCCCCTCTCAGTGTCATTGTGAGAATATCAATTGGTATCAGAGCAAGGTTCCTGAACAAGCTTAATCAGCTAAGGTGATCTTGGAAGGAACACAATGGCGGGTAGTGAAGGTTTCTCATCAAACAAAGCTCCTCTGTTCAATGGAACTAATTACTCATTCTGGAGACTCAGGATGCAGACATATCTGAGTGCTTTAGGATACGACATTTGGGAGTCAGTAGAAAGTGGATACACAGCACCCACTACTCCTCCAACAGATGCTGTCGGTAAGAAACTATCTGAGAATAATGCCAAAGCAAAGAATGCAATAATGTGTGGGCTAGTAGACAGTGAACTGATAAGGGTCATGAGCTGTAAATCTGCAAAAGACATATGGGACAAACTGAAAAGCATTCATGAAGGAGACAACAAGATCAAGGAAGCCAAACTGCAAACTCATCGAGCTCAGTTCGAGGCATTACAAATGAATGACGAAGAGAACATTGAGACCTATATGCTGAGAGTCAATGGAGTCATCAATGCAATCAGAGGACTCGGCGAAGAGATCGAAGATGCAGTTGTCATGAAAAAGGTACTTAGAACTCTTCACAAAAGATTTAATTCTAAAGTTTTTGCAATAGAAGAGGCTAAAGATCTAAACAATTTTAGCATGGACGAGATGCATGGTTCCTTGACTGCATACGAAATGAGAATAGGACAAACTAAGCCCATAGACAAAGAAGCTACTTTTAAAGCACACAAGAATACAAAAGCTGAACAAGAATCTGAGGCTGAAGAGACATCGGATGAAACTGAAGCCAACTTTGTTCGAAAACTTACAAAAGGAAAAGGAAAATATAGAGGAAAGTTGCCATTTAAGTGTTTCAATTGTGGAGGGGTCGGTCACTTTGCAGCTAAGTGTCCCATGAATGAGAAAACTAATAGTAATGAAGGGTCACACAAAGAAAGAAGTGACTGGAAAAAGAAACCAAACTTCAAGAAAAGCAATTTCAAAAAGAAAAGTTTCATATCCAAGAATGTCAGCTCTTCTGAAGATAGCTCAGGTGAAGATTCTGAAGAAGAAATAGGTGAAGCTCTGTTCATGGCATTTGAAGAAGCAAAAACAGAAGAAAAACAGGAAGATGATACAAAAAATAAGGATGAGGCTGAAGTTTATCTGGAAGGTGAGTTGGTTGCGGCACTTAAAGAGTTGAAGTCAGAAAGGAAAAAGAATAATAAAGTCTCAAGAAAGCTTGAAGATGCGAATGACATAATAAACAGTTTAAAAGTACAGACAGAAGAATTTAAGAAAATGTCTGAAGAACTTGAAGTACAGTTAACCATGAGAATAGATGAGTGCAACAAACTAGAAGAAGAGATTGTTATTTTAAGAATGCGGCTAGAAGAAAAGAATAAAAAACTGAGCTGCTATCACAAACTTGAAGGAAGTTCTGCAAAGCTTGAAAAGATTATAAATAGTCAGAGGACTACAGACATCAAGTTTGGCTTGGGGTTTGTCGAAGGAGAATCATCAAGTGGATCAAAGGCCATAACTGTAGAACCAGTAAAGAAAGAGGATAAAATCAAGGTTGACCAAAGAAAAATGAATCTTGCAAAAGAAAGCAACAATGGCAGGCACGAGAAGACTGTTGACAATGAGGGATTCACAAAAGTCACTCATCAAAGGAGAAGAAAATTTGTGGCTCCTACTACAAATTGGCAAAGACCAACTCCCAGGTTCAATCATTCTTTTTCTGGTTATTGTTTTAAATGCAATACTTACGGTCATAAGATTTAAGACTGCATTTATAATATAGGACAAAGAAATTTTTCCAGTAGAAATGTATTTTCACCCTTGATAGATTATGCAGTAGAATGCTATAACTGTCACAACTTTGGACATATTGCAAGAAACTGTAGAAGCACATATGCAGCAAATAAATATCAGGGAAGAAGAACTCAACCAAACAGTTTAAAGCAAAACAAAAAATTCCCAGATAAACATGCACAGGCCACTGACAAAGAAAAGTCTAAACAAATGACCAAAACTACAGCCAAATCAGAATGGAAGGAAAAAGAGCAACTCAAAGAAGAAAAGGAATCCTTGATTGTCCAGACAACATTCAAAGCACGGAACAAATCAGCACCATGGATATTGGACAGTGGATGCTCCTAGTCACATGACCGGAGATAAACAAAAATTTGAAAAATTACAGAAATATGAAGGGGGCTCGGTAAAGTTTGGAAATAATGATGGAGCCAAAATAGTTGGAAAAGGATCAGTCAAGATAAGTGATGGAAAGATCAATTCCAAAGAAGTTCTGTTTGTAGTTGGTTTGAAGCACAACTTACGAGCGTAAGTCAAATATGTGACGAGAGGTCATGAAGTCATCTTTAAAAAATAGGGTTGTGAAGTAAGAAAAGCACACGGTGGGAAGCTGGTAGCTACTGGATCGAGGACTTCTGGAAATCTATACACTCTCTCAGAAACTTCAGAAGGATCATGCTTGATTGGACAGGAAGATGAAAACTGGCTGTGGCACAAGAGGCTCGGGCATATTAGCTTTGACAATCTGGTAAAAATAAGTTCAAAAAGAGCAGTAAGAGATATACCCACCATTGGCAAACCGGTAAATAGCATCTGTGCTTCATGCCAAAAAGGGAAGCAAACCAGATCCACATTTAAAGCAAAGGAATATTTCACCCGCAAACCGTTAGAGCTGATTCATACTGATTTATGTGGACCCATGAGAACACAAAGCATAAATGGTGACAAATACTTTATGTTGTTCATAGATGACTACTCCAGAATGACATGGGTACTATTTTTAAAGCTTAAATCAGATGCCTTTGAGATGTTCAAGATTTTTAAAAAGCAGGTTGAGAATCAGATTGGAAAAAGAATTAAATGCCTAAGATCAGACAGAGGAGGAGAGTTTATCTCAGAGGAGTTTGCAGAATACTGTCAAAAATATGGGATTAGAAGACAGTTTTCAGCAGCAAGGACACCTCAGTAGAATGGTGTTGTTGAAAGGAAGAACAGGACTGTGCAAGAAATGGCACGGACAATGTTGGCTGAGAACAAAATAGCCGACAGATTCTGGAAAGAGGCAGTACATACTATAGTTTACATTCAAAACAGGTGCATGCTAAGAACACATGAAAGCAAAACACCGTATGAACTGTGGTTCGGCAGGAAAGCAACAACAAGATACTTCAAAGTGTTCGGCAGCAAGTGTTATATCAAACAAACTGAAGATAATCTCGGTAAGTTCGAAGATAGAGCTGACGAAGGTATTTTTCTCGGTTACTCAACTAAAAGCAAAGCCTACACATGTTACAACAAGCGGCTAAAGAAAATTATTGAGAGTGCTGATGTTAAAGTTGATGAAGGTAGAGAAAGAGAAGTTACGTATCAAGAAAACTACCCTATTTATGAAGACGTCATTGAAGGAGATGAAGAAATAGAAAAAGAAGAAAATCAAAAAATTGACACAGTTGATTTAAGAATCGACTCAGAAGAAGAAGAGAACAATAAATTCAAAATAGGCAGCTGGCAGAAAAATCATCCCAGAGAACAGATTATTGGGGACCCAACAGTTGGTATTCAGACAAGAAGAGCAGTAATTCGGAACTACTCTTTATTATCCAGCATTGAACCCAAAAATATTGCTGAAGCAAGCACAGATGAAAGTTGGATGAAGGCAATTAATGAAGAACTAGATCAGATTGAGAAAAACAAAACATGGGAATTAGTACCACGGCCGACAAATAAAAACATAATTGGCACTAAATGGATTTTTCGAAATAAATTAAATGAAGACGGACAGGTTGTCGAAAATAAGGCAAGATTGGTCTGTAAAGGCTATGCTCAGGTTGAAGGCATTGATTTTGAGGAAACATTTGCACCAGTTGCCGGACTAGAAGCAATCGAGAATGTTTTCTGGCTTTAGCGAGTCCATAAAAACTTCAAAGTATATCAAATGGATGTAAAATCAGCATTTCTGAATGGAAAACTGGAAGAAGAGGTTTACATTGAACAACCAGATGGCTTCCAACTCGGTGACAATCCTGATTTTGTTTGCAGGTTAAAGAAAGCGTTGTATGGTCTGAAACAGGCACCCAGAGCATGGTATGCAAGACTGGATAACTATCTTATTAAACAGGGGTTCAAGAAAGGTATGGTGGACAACAATTTATATATCAAAACTGAGAATGGCCATCTTATTGTACTTGTTGTTTATGTAGATGATATAATATTTGGCAGCAGCATGGATAAATATTGTAGAGACATAGCTAATAAAATGAAGACAGAATTTGAGATGTCAATGATTGGTGAACTTTCTTATTTCCTCGGATTGCAAGTCAATCAAAGTGAAAAGGGGATTTTTATCTCTCAAGTAAAATATGTGAAAGAAATGCTAAAAAAGTTTACAATGGAGGATAGTAAACTTGTCAGCACTCCCATGACAACAGGTTGCAAGTTGAGCAAGGATGACAAATCTCCGGATGTAGATCAAACCATGTACAGGTCTATGATTGGAAGCCTACTTGTATTTGATGACCACTAGACCCAGATATATTACAGGCAGTATGCATGGTAGCAAGATTTCGAGGCTAGTCCCAAAGAGACTCATGTGACGATTGTAAAGAGGATTTTTAGGTACCTCAAGGGTACTATGGAGTATGGGTTGTGGTACCCAAAATTTAAGGACTTCACTCTTATTGCATATTCTGATGTAGATTGGGCGGGATGTATTGATGACAGAAAGAGTACCAGTGGAGGAGCATTTTATCTTGGAGACAGGCTGGTAGCATGGCACAGCAAGAAACAAGAATCGGTCTCTCTATCCACAGTAGAGGCGAGAATACATTGCAGCAACAACATGTTGTACACAGATATTATGGATGAGACAAACACTGAAAGATCTTGGTATTCACTTCAAAGAGCCAATTTCAGTTAAATGTGATAACACCAGTGCTATAAACATATCAAAGAATCCGGTTATGCATTCTCGAACCAAACATATTGCAATCCGGTATCACTTCTTGAAGGATAAAGTTGCAGAAGGTGAGGTCAAATTGGATTTTGTTCCAACTACAGAGCAAGTAGTAGATATATTCACAAAACCATTGCCCAAGGAAGTTTTTGAGTACCTTCGGAGTAAGTTGGGAGTAGTCACATTTCCAAAGAACCGACTATCAATTGGGATCACATTCTCGGGGGAGTACTTATGCCTATGTTTATAGTTTTGCTCATATTCATTATTTTTGCTAACTATAACAATGTGTATCCGAGAATGTTGTGCATAGACTCGGGGGAGTCTACGACGAGCCCTTTGGTATTATTGTCAAAGGGGGAGAAGAATTACAGGAGAGTGCATGAGTGTTGCCAACAATTCCAAAGGGGGAGATTGTTGAGCAAGGTGCAGCAAAAGTATTGTCATTGTTGTCAACACAGACAGATAGATCGGTTGATGCAGTTGAAGCAGGATCAGTTGATGCAGTTGAAGTAGTGGACAGGAGTTCAGAGATCAGTCAGATCATGTACAGTGAAATTCCAAGAAAACAGAAGTGACCCAGATCCAAAAAATCAAAGAAAAAGACAAGTAAGAAAACTGTCGCGATATCGCGACATGTTTTCTATCGCGATATCGTGACAGGTTGAGAAGTTAGAAGGCAGAAAGAAAAACGTCATGATTTCATGACATATCGGAGGAGAGAGAAGGTGCAAAGAAAATTGTCATGATTTCATGACATGGACGAGGAGAGAGAAGGAGAAAATTCATGATTTCATGACATGGACGAGGAGAGAGAAGGCACAAAGAAAACTATCACGATTTCATGACATGTTGCAGGAAAAGAAGCTAAGTGGAAAAACTATCATGATTTCATGACATGTTGCAAGCAAAGAAGCCAAGTGGAAAAACTATCACGATTTCATGACATGTTGGAAGCAAAGAAGGCAAGAGAGAAAGTTGTCACGATTTCATGACATATTGGTAGAAAAGAAAGCAAGTAGAAAAACTGTCACGATTTCGCGACATGTTTGGAGAAGAAGCGCTAAGGAGAAAAAGTGTCACGATTTCGTGACAAGTTGCAAGAAGAAGCGCCAAGGAGAAAAAGTGTCACGATTTCATGACATGTCGGGTTTTCGTGACTCGACGGGAAGAAAAGCGCTAAGGAGAAAAAGTGTCACGATTTCATGACAAGTTCCAAGAGGAAGCGTCAAGGAGAGTAAGTGTCGCGATTTCACGACAGGATCGAAGAGAAAGTGCCAAGGAGAGAAGATGTCACGATTTCATGACAGGATCGAAGAGAAAGTGCCAAGGAGAGAAGATGTCACGATTTCGCGACAGGATCGAAGAGAAAGTGCCAAGGAGAGAAGATGTCACGATTTCACGACAGGATCGAAGAGAAAGTGCCAAGGAGAGAAGATGTCACGATTTCGTGACAGGGTCGAAGAGAAGTGCAAGGAAGAGAAAGATGTCACGATTTCGTGACATGTTCCATTTTCGCTGGCCAAAGACAGAAAAGGCACAAGGCAACGAAAGTGTCACGATTTCGCGACATGTTCCTTTCGCGGGGAAGGAAGAAAAGGCACAAGGAAGAGAGAGATGTCACGATTTCGCGACATGTTCCATTTTCGTGAGCGGAAGGCAGAAAAGGCACAAGGCAGCGAAGATGTCACGATTTCGCGACATGTTCCGTTTTCGCGGGCGGAAGGAAGAAAAGGCACAAGGAAGAGAAGATGTCATGATTTCGTGACATGTTCCATTTTCATGAGCGAAAGGCAGAAAAGGCACAAGGCAGCGAAGATGTCACGATTTCGTGACATGTTCCGTTTTCGCGGGTAGAAGGCAGAAAAGGCACAAGGCAGCGAAGATGTCACGATTTCGCGACATGTTCCATTTTCGCGACGGCAAGACAGAAGGAGAGCAAGGAGGCCGAGAATGTCGCGATTTCGTGACATGTTCCATTTTCGCGACGGCAAGACAGAAGGAGAGCAAGGAGGCCGAGAATGTCACGATTTCATGACATGCTATTTTTTCACGTGTTAAAGCCGAGAAGGGCAGAAAGAGACAGAAGTGTCATGATTTCGCGATAGGCCGCAACTGCACGATAACAGACTATTAAATGGCACAAAATGAGTTGTAGAAGAATAGCATGCAGCCGAATTAAGAAGAGTTAACTGTAGTAAAAGCGACAGTTACAGATGCATTTATAGATAGAAATCATGCAACTTTTTTAAGAACAGACAAAAAGGAGAAATCGAACAGTCGCATAAATAGAATCAAAAAATGCATGCATGCACAGAAAAGAAACGAACAGTCGTGGTAAAGGTTTAAATTGCATGTAACGTATTTTAACGAAATGACGGTTCTATAAATAAAAGGGGAGTTACATAAAGAGACAGTTACAGTTGACAAGTGGCAGAAAAGATTATTAAAGAAATAGTTACGGGTTGCATGCGCAAATATGATAGCTAAAAATAGAAATAGAACTCGGTTATAAAAGCAGATTTGCGTGAAGAATATTGTTGCTGCTGTTATTGTGAAAGTGCTACCGTAAGAGGGTGAAAAGAGTGTTGTAAGAGAGCAACAAGCTGAGCAGTGAGTAATTACTATGTTTTAAATTGGAGACCAGTCAGGGTCTTGTAATAGTGAAGGCATTTGTATGTCATTGATATAACTTTCAAATCTGTGATTCAAGTTGGTGCTTGGATAGGGGTTGGTGCTCCTTTCTGTAGGTGCAGATAAATCAGGGGTTGGTGCTCCTTCCAGTGGGTGCTGGTAAACAGATTGTAAAATTGGTGTTTTGCAAAGGCTGGATTTGGACCGTAGTCCAAGCAGTCATTCTTGAGGAGTAGCCAAATTGGTGAACCTCGTTACATTGTGTGTTGTGGTGTGCTCTCTTGTGTTTACTGCTTTATCTATTTTTAGTTCTCTTTGCTTCAGTTTTAAGAATTGTAGATCAAAATTTTTAGCTACACTGATTCACCCCCCCTCTCAGTGTCATTGTGAGAATATCATATTTGTGACAAGAGGCTATCTAACCAACTCTAAACCCGAAATGGTGATGGGACAAGGTGTTTTATTCTGAAGGTTGTCTGGAATGAAGAAAGAGTTACTTTACACCATGGCGGGTCTGGATTTATGATCACATGCTAATGCACTTGTTCTATCCAGAATGGAATCCACAAAAGTTATAAGGAAAATATGACATCATCGTCATTTTAGTGCGGATTGAAGGACACCCTACAAAATATGAAGTATTCTAAAGAACAAAGAGCGAATTCGATCCTGCTCAGCTTTTAGGGGTCTATATTGAAGATTACGTAGTTTCTGATACAAAAGGATGACATCACCAACATTTTAAAGTGGAATGGTGCTGTGCTATCCCCACCATTTTAATAAGCTTATATCAGATTGAATCTAAACCATACAATGAGGGAGATCAAAAATGGAGGTTGTGTTGACAAATATTAGGTATTTAAAAACTTTTCTTCATCGAGATTGGAACAATCAGGTTGAAGAGGAAGATGAAGAGTCAAGGTTTTTTTTAGAATATCAAACCAGAGGTGGTTACAGATTGATGATGGTAGATAGCCTCCAAGAAAAATTGATGCTAATGCATGATTTACAATGAACTAAACTCCAGTTTTGCTGAGTCACTAGTAAGTTGAAGAGGTCCCAAGCTGCCATGGTGAACCATTTTCAATGGTTTTTTTTTGTAGGATGAACCAGTAAGCATATGCCAGCTAGATCTCTCTGTTGTGCTATCAAAATAAAATATTTGTAATGTTTCTTGTTATTTTAATTTTGCAAAACTATAAGTAGAGGTCGAACCCTCATTTTTAAAGGGTCGGCTCTAGCGTGTTTTCCTGTACTACTGTAAATATTATTGAAAGCTAATGGAAGGAGCATTACATTGATATTCACCTCAAATCTATGTTTCTCATGCTTGATATCAAAGTTTTAAATTATTTAGTTATATTTTTGTAAATTCTTAAATGGTTAGTTTGTGCCTAATTAATGGATTACTAGCTATTAAAGTAATTGAAATCTACTTCTAAGTTTGTTATGTATTTTTAGGGAGTGCATTTATGTAAAATCTAGGTATTGAAAAATTTTGTTATTTGAATTATTATTATCTAGATATTAAAATTGCTTACTGCAATATTTCTCTGTTGTGCGTTAACGAATGAGGAATAATCTAATTTGAGATAATTTTGGTCTGAGTTATGTATCTTTGGTTTGGTTTTTGGGAGTGTGTAATGTTTTTAACCTATCTGTACACTATTATTCACATTTATCTAACCCTAACCTTTTCTTACCCTAACCTTCAAACCCTAAGTGAGCATAATTATGTCAACATCCTGCTAAGTTGACAAGGAACCAACCTACTCTGGAGGTTGGATCAAAAACCCCTATTTTGGTCCATCCAATATTGAGTGCTGAGTTGTAACTATCGAGTGCAAGCCTAGAAAGAAAATAGGAAGATAGACAGCCATAATATTGAGTGAAAAATTGGTGCAATTCAGTGCCCAACAGGACCAATTCCTTGTTTTGTGCATATTGAGTCTTCTAGTTCTTAAAAGGATTTCAGTCCCATGCCTCCCGAGAACCTTGAGCAACTAGGAGTGATCCCCAACCTTCCCCCTTATGAGTATAAGTCTCATATTATCATCTAGGAGACCATAGATGTTAATATAGGTTCTACGAAGATCCCTAGAATCCATATGTTAGACAAAGCCTTATCCATGGATGAGTAGGATAATTTGACCAATTTGTTAAAGAAATTTCATGATATTTTGCTTGGTCATATGTTGACATGTCAAGGCTTGATTCCTTCCTTATTATGCATCATTTGGTAGTAAAGCCTAGTGCTAAGCCTGTTAAGTAAAAAATTAGAAAGATGCATCCTAAGGTTTCTCTTTTGGTCAAGGAGGAGCCTCAAAAACTCCTTGTCATTGGTTTTATCAAAGCTATCAACTATTTAGATTGGATATTCAACATCATTCCTATGGCTAAGGAGGTAGGAATAATTAGAATATGTATTGACTTTAGGAATATTAACTTAGCATATTCCAAGGATGATTTTACTCTTCTCAACATAGATATGATCGTACATTTCACTACCAAATATGGAATACTTTTGCTTATGGATGGCTTTTCAAGATACAATCAGATCATGGTTGCTCATAAGGACTAGGCAAAGATAATTTTTATTACTCCATGGGGTACCTTTTGCTATGAAATTATACCTTTTGGCTTGAAGAATATTGGTGCCACATATCAGAGGGCCATGACTTACATTTTCATGACATGATGCACAATATTCTAGAGGACTCTGTGGACGACCTTCTAGGTTGTTCCATACATAGAAAGGATTATGTTCATGATATAAGATGAATATTTGAAAGGCTTTGATAGTTCAAGGTTTGTCTTAAGCTCTCCAAGTGTATTTTTGGAGTTACATCAAGTAAGTTTCTAAGTTTCATTATGTCTAGGCAAGGCATTGAGGTAGACCTAGCTAAGATAGTGGCTATCACTAACATACCTCCTCCTTGTAACCTAACCAAGTTGCATAGCTTGCAAGGTAAAATTCAAGCTATTAATCAATTTATAACTCAGTTAGTCGATAAGGATCAACCCTTTCTTAAGCTCCTTAAGAAATATGTTGTGTTCCAATAGGATTTTGAGTGACAACAAGCTTTTGATGAACTCAAATGATATCTCACTTCCCTGCCTATCTTAGTTCTCCCTAGACCAGATAAGAATTTTATGCTTTACATAGCAGCCAAAAATCATACTTTGGGAGCCATGCTGGCTCGACATGATGATAAAAGCAAAGAGCGACTCATCTACTATATCAGTAGAACCTTGGTTAGCTATGAAACCTAGTATGTTCCCTTAAAGAAGCTTTGTATTGTTGTAGTTTTTGCTTCTTATAATTTGAGATACTACATGCTTAGCCATAAGATATTGGTTGTTGTAAATTTTAATCCTTTATGCTACTTAATATCTAAGCCCCACATTTCAAGTCAAGCTGCTAAGTGGATTTTAGCCCTTAGTAATTTTGACTTAACATTTATAGATCAGAAGGCTATCAAGGATTAGGTAGTTGTTGATAAGCTAGCCTCTACTCCCTTAGTGTCAACCCATCCTTTAATCATTGAGTTTTAGATTTTTTTTTTATGGATCCTATTACTTAAAGGGTGTTAGTGCTGGAATTGTTCTAGCTACTCTACAAAACATCTCATCTTCCTTTCATTCAATCTTCATTTCTCTTACATGAAAAATACTATAGAATATGAAGCCTTGATCCTTAGAATTAGAGCAACCTTAGCCTTTAAGGTTAGAGTTCTCTTGATTTTTGGTGACTCAACCTATGGTCAATCAAATTAATTATGTTTATCAAACTTAGGATGATAAGCTAAAACCTTACAAAGAGATTGTCATCAAGATTTTATCCACGTTCAATCATGTAATCATAGAGTATATCCCTAAATTCTCCAACTGCCATGTGGATATCATGGTTATTGTTGTATCCTTTTTTTCCTTAGAGTTGGAAGATAATCAAGCATCGATTATCATTAGAAAACTCTAGGAGCCCACATTACTTAGTTCTAGTCTTGTTTTGTTAGATGTTCTGACCATAAAAGCTTCCCCATTTCAGCCATGGTATAAAAATATCTTTAATTTTCTTTAGGATGGTTTGATTCTTGATGGTTTATACCACAATCAGCATAAGATTTTGCACAAAAGAGCATACCAATTTATGATAATTGGAAATACTTTATATTGATGTTCTTTTGAAGGTACCATATTGTGATGCCTTAACTCTGATGAAGCCCAACTAGCATCTAGTAAAGCTCATGAAGGATTATGTGGAGGCCACTTCAGCAACAATGCCATTGCCAAGAAATTGCTTCGAATGGGTATTATTGGCATTCCATGAAGAAATGTGCATGTGACCATGTTCAATGCTACAATAAGTGTCAACGCCATGATAACCGTGTTCATGCTCCTCAAAACCTTCAAGTTATTTTTTCTCCTTGACCATTTTCCATGTGGGTAATGGATATCATAGGAAATATTAACCCAATATTGTTTTATGATCACAAGTTTAACATAAAGATGATAGAGTACTTCACTAAATGGGTCAAATCCATACCCCTAATTATAGTGACTAGAGATTAGATCTCCAAGTTCATATTCAACCATATCCTTTGTAGGTTTGGGATTCCTTTGATGATTATTTTTGATAATGACACTCCTTTCAAGAACAAGGATGTCCATAACCTTTGTACTAAGTAAAATATTAAACATAGGTGGTCAAATCCATACTACCCTTTGGGTAACGATTAAGTTGAAGCATCCAAAAAGTCTTTGGTTAAGATCCTTAAGAAGTTTGTTAGTAGACCAATCATGATTGGCATATCTAGATTTATCTTGTCTTGTGAGCCTATTGTACTAGTGTGCAAATTACTACAAGAACTTCACTGTATGTCTTGGTATATGAAACTTAGATCATGTTTTTGTTTGAGTTAGAGGTCCCTTCATTTCACATCTTACTGCAATATGCCTTGGTCGATTATGAGTATTATTTATATTATTTGAACCAATTGGAGCTATTGGATGAAGAGTGTATTAATATCTTAGAGCATATTCAAGACTATCCGAATAGGCTCAAACGATCTTATTCCAAGAAAGATCATAATAATTATTTTTATATTGAGGATCTTATCCTCAAGGAGAACCAAAAGAACACCGATGCTCGATCAAATTTGAAAGGCAAGTTTTAGCCCAATTGGCTAGGTCCCTTTGTCATAACGACCAAGTTTGGCTCAATAGGCTATCATTTAGCTTCTTTAGATGATAAGGATTTAAAAGAATCAATGAAAATAATGCACCTAAAAAGATATTATGCATGATTCTGCATCTTCATTCTTCATCCTACATTTTGGTTTGCTTTCTCATTCTACATGATTGTCTATTATATTTTACATGAGTTGATTGATATTTCATTCCATTTGTATTTTTACTTGTCATATAGTTGCATGATTGCTTGATCATATAGATTTTTTGGGACTTTGTGAGGATGAAAAGTGATGAAACATAGGTTCTAGCTCACATGCATTGCACTCATACTAGGGATATGATGCCTAGTGAATGCCTAGTGAATCCATGCATTTCCATCATTACATTTGCTCATGTCTTCTCTTATTTTTCTCCTATTTTATATTCCTTTATCTTGAAACTTTTATTATTTCTAATTTATCCAAGTCAAGAGATATAGTTCTTCATCTCTTGTATGTCCTTTGCCCTTTGAAAGTTTTAATCATTGCTTCTCTTTGCAAAGACAAGGATATATATTCCTTCTTCTATATGCTCATTTTTTCTTTGATCACACTTTTCCTTCTTGATATTTTACTTGTTAAGGGATCCTCATGGGATACGATAGATACCACATAAATATCATTTATGATGTTCATACGAACACTGAATATCTTACTTACATATCTTGGCTATAATTTTTTTACTAAGGATGCACACACACACACTGCTATTTGCTTCTTGCCTCTCTCTTTCTTCTATCTTCCTCTCATCTAGCATATGCACACACATGTACATTGTTTTGTTATGTTTCACTTTGATAATTCATTTTTTGCACACACTACACCCCTATCAGGTAGTACTCATTTTTTTCAAATCAATCACACTATTTATCCCCATATAGGATAGCTTCACGATCACAAGTGAGGGTCTTCCTCCATTCGACCATTTGCAAGCATACATCCTAGCAGGTATCTCTTCCTTTTTGACCATCAACAAGCACTACACCCATAGCATGTATTAATCCATACTTAACCATTTATTTTTATGATCATAACACCCTTACAAGCTGGCTTCATGAACACAAGTGAGATGCAACCTCCATTCAATCATTTGTGAGCATACATCCCTCTAGGTTTTTACTCCACCTTTTATTTTTTACTTAGTCTATGTTTGTTTGGTCACACCAATATTTCATAGTCTATGTTGATTCAAACATCATATTCCAAGTACCTTTTCCTTTGTTGACATTTTCCTTCTTCTGCTTCTTCTTTTCCTTCTTATTTTATTATTTTATTTCCTCTTTGCCAAATTCGTACCCTATCCATATGGAACACAATTCTTAGCCCATTTTTATGGGATGTGATTTTGGCTAGAGTTGTATTTTTCTACCTTCTATCTTCTCTTTTTTCTTCCATCCTGTATGTCTAAAATGACCACATCCTTAGAAAAAAATTACAATATTTTCTAAGGCATGAAGGAGATTGCTCTACCCTATGTTAGTGTCTCAACGTAAAATGTTATATCCCACAATCAAAGAAGTCAAAGTTTACACTTATCCATTTTAAGATTGTAGACCATGACATAATTTTATTTTCATAAAATTCAACGGTTCACAACATGCTCCATCCCGTGTGGCATGGAATATGGTTCTAGCCTACAGTCAACATTAGTAAAATGTGATGTCACCACTCTCATAATTATGGATTGCAACACATTGCTTTATCTTGTGCACATTGAAGAGTATTTTATGCCACCACGACACAGTGCACATTGATCCAACCCATGATAAAAGAAGTCAACATTCATGAAGGATGATTTCAAAGGAGTGGGCTAGCTTAAGGTTTCATATCATGTAGTTTTATGTTCTATCCCACGTGGGCCAGAACAAGATTCTATCCCATGTGGTCCAGAATAAGGTTCTATCCCATGATCAAAAACAATCAATTTTGTACTTCTAAATACCGAGGTGTGGGCTATAACATGACTCAAATTTTTTTCTATGACACAGATGCCAAGAAAATAAAATAACCCAAGGATTAAATGGTGCAGGTCAGTGCAATGCTCCATCCTGCACAACTCAAAGCATATTTTTATGTTGAAGCATTATATGCTCCAGCCCATGATCAAAATGGTCAATATATGTGAAAATTTTCTAAGGAGTGGGCTATGACATGTCTCTATATCATGGAGCTACTAGTAATATTTGTGCTTTGATATCAGCCATTCATGAGTGGATCAATGGTTGGTTAATTTTGATGATATCCAAGGTGCATAAAGATAGAAATTTTGTAACATAAAATGGTTGATCCAAGTGAACCAGTAGGTGAAGCATCGATGAGATCAAGAACTAAGAAACAAAGGCAGTTATAGTTATGTGACTGGATAACATCTACAATAAAACCTTACTCCTCAAATTGATCAAAATGGTCAATATATGTGAAAAAATTCCAAGGAGTAGGCTATGACATGTCTCTATGTCATGGAGCTACTAGTAGTGTTTATGCTTTGATCTCAACCATTCATGAGTGGATCAATGGTTGGTTCATTTTGATGATCTCCAAGGTGCATAAAGGTAGAAATTTTATAACATAAAATGGTTGATCCAAGTGCACCAGTAGGTGAAACATCGACGAGATCAAGAACTAAGAAACAAAGGCAGTTATAGTTCTGTGACTGGATAGCATCTACAATAAATCCTTACTCCTCGAACTGATAAAAATGGTCAATATATGTGAAAATTTTCTAAGGAGTGAGCTACAACATGTCTCTATGTCGTGGAGCTACTAGTAGTGTTTGTGCTTTGATTTCAGCCATTCATGAGTGGATCAATGGTTGGTTCATTTTGATGATCTCCAAGGTGCATAAAGATAGAAATTTTGTAACATAAAATGGTTTATCCAAGTGAACTAGTAGGTGAAGCATCGACGAGATCAAGAACTAAGAAATAAAGGCAGTTATTATTCTATGACTGGATAACATCTACAATAAACACTTACTCATCGAACTGATCAAAATGGTCAATATATGTGAAAATTTTCTGAGTGGGCTATGACATGTCTTTATGTTCAGCCATTCATGAGTGGATCAATGGTTGGTTCATTTTGATGATCTCCAAGGTGCATAAATGTAGAAATTTTGTAACATAAAGTGGTTGATCCAAGTGAACCAATAGGTGAAGCATCGATGAGATCAAGAACTAAGAAACAAAGGCAGTTATAGTTCTATGACTGGATAGCATCTACAATAAACCCTTACTCCTTGAACAAAGCTAATGGATAGAAAATTTTAAAAATTTAATGGAGATAATTCAACATATAAAATATTAAGGCAATTATCATGGATAGAAACCCTTGGAACTTATAAATTTTTTATCACAAATATAAAATAGGAATACAATTAACATAGATAAATATTGAAAAATTTAATGGATAGAATTTTGAGTTATGGAAACTCAAGATAGAGGATCTATTGTTGATAGAGATCAATGGATTGTGGTCTCAGGAACAAGACCAACATCAATGATAGATGAGGATTGGCTGAAAATTGATAGGAAGACAAGGAGCTCTATCATATTGTGCTTATCTAATTTAATATTGTTTAATGTATCTATAGAGACCATGACAAAGTTTTTATAAGAGAAGCTGGAAATATTGTAGCAGATAAAGTCACTGGTAAATAAAATATTTCTCAAAAAGAAATTGTATTACTTTGAATGAATGATGGTGATTATATGGTTGAACATTTAAATACTTTTAACACTATGGTAAGTCAATTAAGCTCTGTAGAATTAAAAATAGATGAAAAAGAAAAATGTATTACTTTACTTTATTCATTACTTGATTCATGGGATAACCTTGTTATGGCTATCACCAATACTACATCTACACTGAAAGTAGAGGATATAGTAGGAATTTTGCTTTCTGAGGAGATGAGACAAAAATATTCTAAATATTATCATCAAAAGGAAGTCTTGGTTGTGAGAGGTCATTTTCAAGAAAGAAGCAAAAATAAATCAAGAGAAAAAAAATCAAAATCTAGGGGTAAATCTGTTGCCCCAAAAAAGAGGAAATGTTGGAATTATGATAAAGCAAGGCATTATAAAAGATATTGAAAATATAAAAAGGCTGATTTAATAAATTATCTAATGAATGAGTTTATATAGAAATGAAGACCACAAATGAAGATTTAGGGGACTTATTCTTAGTTGCAGCATGATCAGGTGAATGAAATGACTCATGGATGATTGACTTAGGTGCTTTTTTCATATGAATACTCATAGGGAGGGGTTCTATGAATATGAAAAGATATATGGAGGTAAAGTATTCTTGGGAGACAAATAAACATATAAAATAATAGGTCAAGGAAGAGTTAAGCTGACGCTAAAATATGGAAGAATTAAAACCCATCCTAGAGTGTTGCATATTCTAGATTTGGCAAGAAATCTAATATATGTGAGTAAGATGGATGATGTAGGTGTAAATTTGGTATTCAATAAGGATAGCTGCAAGATGATTCATGGATCTTTGGTGTTGGCAAGGAGATTTCACATAGGAACTTTGTTCAGACTTGAGGCTACCATTGTAAGTATTAATTGCAATAACTCTTCAGTGTTATAGGAAAATAATATGGTAGAAATGACTCTGAGTATTCCTACAAAAAATACAATGTTGTGGCATCAACGCATGGGAAATATTGGTGCAAAAGGACTTCGAGCATTAAAAATGAAAGGTATGGCTAAAGGAATTTTTGATTACCCATTAAATTTTTATTTTTGAGAGCATTGTGTTTTTGGAAAACAAACTAGAGTCAACTTTCTAAGTAGTGCTACAAGGTCTAAAGGACTTCTACATCTAGTTCACAGTGATGTTTTTGGACCTGAAAAAGTACCATCATTAGGTAAATCTATCTATTTTGTTACATTTATAGATGAATTCTTAAGAAAGACTTGGATATATTTTCTACAAAATAAATCTAAGGTTTTTAATAAATTTAAAGAGTTTAAGGCTCTTGTAGAAAATTAGATAAAAAAAATATAAAGGTTTTGAGAAGTGATAATGGTGGTGAGTATTGCTCTAATAAATTTGAGAAATTTTGTAAGGATTGTGGAATAGAAAGATAGAAAATATTTTCATATACTCCTTGCAGAACATATGAATAGGACATTGATGGATAAGGCTAGAAGCATGCTAAGTGGTGTAGGGTTAGAAAAGAAAATTTTGGCAGAAGTTGTGTTAATATCTTGTTATCTTATCAATAGATCTCCTACCTTAGCTTTGGTGGATAAGACTCCATAGGAAGTATGGACTGGTAAGAAACCATATCTCAGTCATATAAGAGTTTTTTGTTGTGATGCTTATATGTATGTTCCAAAAGAGAAAAGGACTAAGCTAGACTATAAATATGAAAAATACATATTTATGGGTTATAGTACTAGTGTTAAAGGATATAAGTTGTGGAACCCAAAAACACAAAATGTTGTTTATAGTCATAATTTAATTTTTAGAGAAACAAAAGGGGTTCTAAAATAGGAAATGCAACCAAGCAAAGATCCATAAATAGTTTAGGTAAAATTATAATAGGAGGAAGAACCTATGGTGGAACCAGAATTATAGAGAGTATGAAGAGGAACATCTAAAGGAATAAGGTGAGGAGAAATTTGAATATGCAGAACCTAGAACACTAATTTTAAGGATATCAGATCAAGTGAGAAGATCTCTAGATAGGTATAGTCCTTCAATTTTTTTTTCTACATTTAATTTATCAGCTACTAATGAAGAAGCCAAGACTGTAAATGAGGCACTTCAATCAAGTGATAATAAGTCTTGACAAAGGTCTATGGAGGAAGAAATGGAGTCACGAGATGAAAATATGATATGGGACCTGGTGAAATTACCCCTTGGTAGAAAACCTATTGGTTTTAAGTGGTTATTCAAGAAGAAGTACAATGTAGAAGGAAATTTGGAGAAGTAAAAGTCTGGGCTTGGTAGAAAAAGGATTTTCTTAGGTTGAGGGAATTGAATTTGGTGATATTCTCTCCTGTGGCTAAAATAACTTCAATAAATTTTTTTTTGGCTATTTTTGTTGCTTTTGATTTTGAAATAGAACAAATGGATGTAAATATAATTTTTCTACATGGTGAACTTGATGAAGATATATATATGTCACAACCAAAATTCTTTAAGGTAAAAGGTATGGACCTGGTATACAAGCTGAAGAAGTATCTTTATGGGTTGAAGCAGTCTCCAAGGATGTGGAACCAAAAATTTGACAGGTTTGTCTTGACACTTGGACTTAGAAAAAGCAAAGCAGTTCCATGTATATATTTAAAAAAAAAAGGTGAGAATTTTTTTATCATTGTATTGCATGTGGATGACATGTTGTTAATTGGTAACAGTAAGGATATGATAAAGCTACTAAAATCTTAGTTATATTTTGAGTTTGACATGAAGGATTTGGGTGCTACAAAATTTATTTTAGGCATGGAAATAATAAGGTATCATGCAAATAAAAATTTGTGGTTAAATCAAAGAAAATATGTTTATTTGATACTATAGAAGTTTAGGATGCATGATTGTAAACTAGCATGTACTCCATATCTAGTTGGTCAAAAGTTATTTGCAAAAAAATATCCTAAAATAGATGAGAAAATTGAATAAATACATCATGTTCCTTATGCTAGTATTGTGGGCAATATGATGTATGCAATGGTTTGTACTAGACCTGATATTGCACATGTAGTGGGAGTAGTTAGCATATATATGTCAAATCCAAGATCATTGGACTATTGTGAAGAGGATATTCATATACTTGTGTGGAACTATAGATTATGCTATCTGCTATGAAGAAAAATATGGAGACAATAATATTGTAAACATACAATGGTTTTTGGATGCTGATTGTATTGGAGATATTAATAAGATAAGGTCCACGAGTGCTTATGTGTTAGGCTATTTGGAGGGGCAGTAAGTTGGATGAGTAAAAAATAATTAATTTTTGCTTTATCCACTATAAAAGTAGAGTACATTGTAGCAAATCATACCAGTAAAGAAGCAGTGTGGCTACAAAGGTTGTGTTCAATAGTTGGCATTAAATAGAAGGCTATGAGAATTCATAGTGGCAGCCAGAGTGTAATATTCTTGGCAAACAATCCTGATTTTCATGATCGATCAAAATATATTGATATAAAGTACCATTTTGTGAGAGAGATGATTGAAGGAGAATCGAGTGATATTGGATAAAGTTGATATAAAGAAGAATACTAATGATTCATTAACAAAGGTTGTACCTACTCAGAATTTTTCTTGGTGTAGAAGATCTATGGTAATGGTTGCCCTTTATAGTTGACAATGGTAGTTATTAGCCCCATGGAAAGTATTCAAAAAGTGGGAGAATGTTAGAAATATGTTGAATATTTTCCATGGGGATAATAACTACCATTGTCAACTATAAAGGGCAACCATTACCATAGATATTCTACACCAAGAAAATTTTTGAGTAGGTACAACCTTTGTTAATGAATCATTAGTATTCTTCTTTATATCAAATTTATCCAATATGTTGAATATTTTCCATGTTATTTTGGCGGGATTAACACTAAAAGGTACTGGACACTCTGTACCTATAATCATCAGGGTTTTAGGGTTTAAGTTATTTTTAGACCCATATGGTATTTTAGGGTTACTATATTTGAACCCATGTTTTTTCATCCATGATATTGTAAAATATGTGCATGTGCCTTTGTTATATATATCGCACTTGCATTAGGGTTTGTATAAATACAGAGGAAGAATATTATTTTATTGGATATGATCAAGTTAATGCAATAATAAGATACTACTATGCTAGTTTTTTCTCAGTTAAGGGTTTCGAGGATAAATATCGCGTAATGTGTGAATCTGTGATCTTCTTATATTGATTATGTTATTTTTGCTTTTCTAATTTAGTTTATTAGGGATCCTTATTTCTATTCATAAACCCATTTCTATCCTTATATTTTAAACATTTAACTAAGCTTAAATGAGTCAACATCCTATCAGTTGACAAGGAATACCAACCTACTTTAGAGGTTGGATTAGAGTAATCTTTAATCCATCCAATGTTGGTTTCTGAACTGTGACCAACGGGTGTAAAAATAATTAGAATACTAGAAGATAAGAGTCACAGTTTTAAATTTTTCTTTATGTCAATTCAGATACCAATAGTTTTGGCATGTCCGATGGGACCTATTTACAAGAACATTAGCTAACTCACCCTTTTAATTATTTTTACCTTATCCAAAGGAATCGATATTTGGTGAATTGTATTAACCTTATTAAGTGGTGAACAATAAATTCACTTAACGACTCTCTAAATGCAAGAAACTAGAAAGCCATTTTGATAACTCATAATTTTTCATGAATACTAGGTCATATGTGAAGAACAATCTAGATTCTTTTATCTATTATGATCTCCCTTTGAGAGGATCCACCATCATAAGAAATTTGAATCCAAATTTCCAATCAGAAGAGACTCCTCTAGAACCACCCCCTGTAGTGCCCCCAAGGCCACCTCCAACAAGAATAGTACCTAGAAATATAGCTCATAATACACATGTGGCTCTAAATTAGCCCTTGGATAAATACCCTAGTTGGAATACAATCGATCCCCTGAAGCTTGCCCTCATATGAATGATATCCATAAAGTTGTATCCAAAGCCATACCTACCTATGATGGATCAGGGAAAATTTCTTATGAGTATTACCAAGATATCCTATATCTAGCAGTAATTCATAACATAAAAACAAAGATGTCATTATCATAATCTTGGCCCTGTCTTTTAGAGAGAAAATATTACATTGGTTTAGGACCTTAGAGGACAATAACATTACTTGATGGGACACATTAGTAGAACTCTTTGTAGAAGAGTTAAATGAATCTACTGATCTCTTTTCTCTCCTAAATTGGTTTACATCCATACAAAAACATTAGCAAGAGTCGAATTTAGAATTTAATTTAAGATTTAGTAGAACCTGGAAGAGGATTCTACCTAAGTTTAGGATAGCTACAATCCTTGATTTTATGTACTATATCAGAGCCCTTGGGTCAAATCTAGGTTTACAAACTCAAAAATCAGGCGTATACACCTTCCATAAGGTCTACAATACAACTATGCAAGCTAAGAACATCCTCATCAATGTAGGAAGATTACCCCCTAAAACTATGATGCCCTACTACTATAAAATTTTTAATATCTAAATTTAGGTAGCTGCATATTCTTACATGGACCCTCCTTCTTTGTCATCACCACTTCCTCAGATGGCTCCAATCCATCCCCCAAAGTACCATCTACTTTAATTCCTTTTCCACCACTTCCATCTCAAGCACCTCAAGAATCCACTGTGCTTCTTGATATTCATAGTAATTTTAAAATACTCAATAACAAGATGAATTCAATGGAGAAATCTAAGATAGAGAGATATCAACAAAGGAGATTCCCCTATGTCAATAGAAATCAAAGGCCTGGTACCAACAATAGTACATGTATTAAAGTTAATACAATTCAAGAAGATAAAGAATATTCTTCTAAAACTAGTCTTGTGAATGTATGGTGCCTTGTATGTAATGATCCTCATGATTTAGAGTCATGCATTATGTACCAACATCACGTGCAACAAGCCATAGAAAAGGTAGAGAGGAACCAAAAAGGTAGAGTTAGCATACTTTTGCAACCATATCAAATCAATGTTGGGTAAGATATTGATGAAGAAGGGCCTATTTCTATCATGAAAATATCAAGAAAGAAGACATTGCAGGTTGATCCACAGAATATGGGTTAGTTTTGGGTCCCTCCTCAAAAGAAGAAATATATCCCTATGCAAAGTAGTGACCAATTTCCTATTACCCAAGTAGCTGAAAAGAGGGATACGTTTTCTAAAATCCAAGAAAAGGAGATCAGTTTTCCTAGGAGATATGACAAATAAAATGATAAATAAAGGATGATATCCAAAAATGAAGCACAAGAAAAGTTGAGGTTTCCTTCCATAACTAAAATATAAAGGATTGAAGCCACACAAAAATACAAGAGGAAGCATGGTGAACCAGAAAAGAAGTCTGAGAATTTTCCTCTAGGGAAATCAGAGTATAACATTGTGGAAGAGATGAAAAGAATCCCCTCCAAGGCTAGCCTCTATGATACACTCTTCATTCATGGTCATATAGCTATGCTTAAAGCTTATTTAAGTAAAAATATCCAAGAAAAGTAGACTACTACCATCCTTAGTGTGCCTTCTAGAAAAGATAAGATGTCTCCTCCTACTTTAAAGAACAAACACCCTCTATTTTATATTTCTTTGAGGATGGATGGTTGGATAGTCTATAACTGTATGATGATTCAGGGACCTCTACCATAGTTATGCCCAAAGCAATCTGTGAAGAGATTGTTATGGAGTATAGTAGATTTTATCTTGGATTTTTTTAGTTGGATGGGACACTAGTTAAGACAGTTGGAGTAATAAAATATGTATTAATGAGACTACATAGAGCCCCATAAGTGACCATTATGCAAGAAATTATAATGGTAGATCTTGAGCCTTATTTTGGCCTATGCCTTTCAAGATAATTAACTGCCAATTTGGGAGGATGTATGTACTTGGATTACTTTAGCATGGTAATCCCTTTAAAAGAAAATAGAATAAGGATAACACTCGAGAAGCATGTGTCCTATCACATTGAGAATATTGAAGAAGACATGTGTAACCCCACATCCCTAGATGAGTTTGAACTAGTAGAAATTTTTGAAGAGTTAGAGGTTGAGGATGAATTGTAATTCAAAGAATATTTTAGTCTATTTGGGATAGGAATGGGCACATACAACATTTCTTCAGAAGTAGAGAAAAATATCCCTACTATATCCAATAAATCCTTACGAGAAAATGAGACTTGGACCATGCATTTTGATGGTGCAATATGCAGAAATGGAGCTGGTGTCGGTGTAGTTTTGTAGTCTCCATAAAAATGTGTAAAGAGGTTTACATATAGACTAACATGGTATTGCACTAACAATGCTACCGAATACAAATCTCTGTGCTTAGGTATAATGCAATAAGAGAACATGGGTATCAAGAAACTAAATATATATGGCAATTATGAGTTGATAGTCAATCAGGTAAGGGAGAGATGCAGCAATAAGCACCATTACTTGAGGGCATACAAAAACATGATATAGGATTTTATGGAATCCTTTGATACTCAAAATATTTATTTTGTTCCCAAAAAATAGAACATATTGGCTAACTCCTTGGTAGTTAGAGGATCTAATTTCAATCCTTCTACAAATATGGAAGTTAATAAGGACAAAAGGATCAAAATGGTTTTTAAGCCTGCAGTTCCAAACAGATACATTTTTTGGCAAGTATTTGAAAGTGATGAACAAATCATTGATTTCTTGGTAAGAGAGGCTTGCTTATCTACTGTTCAAGAGGAAATCCAAATGAGATAGACCAACAAGATGTTATTCAATTAAAATCCAATAATATCTCTAGAGGGTTGGTCACCCTGGAAATCCTCTTTGATAATTGATCTAGAAGGAAAACCAAAGCTATGGAGATCAATAAAAATATCTATAAGGTGATCGAGATTAAGAAATAAAAGAAGCTCAAAGTTGGTATCCGCTATTCTCTAGAAGAGGTAGAGGATATAAAAGCCCTATGCCTAAAATACCAAGACATTATGGCCTGGTCATATGAATATCTAAAGGTATATGATAAAAAGGTGATCCAACATACTATTGAGCTAGAACCATATACAAAACCTTTCAGACAGAAGTAGAGGCCTATGAATCCTAAAATTGAATCCATAATGAGACATGCTACTCAAATTGCTGAAGGCTAAAATTATATATCCAATTAAGCACTCCACATGGGTGGCTAACTTGGTTCCTTTAAGAAAGAAGAATGGAGATATTCATTTTTGTGTAGATTTCAAGAATATCAACCAGGAATTATTGAAGGATCACTACCCTCTCCCTCAGATTTACCATATTATTTAAATTGTTGTAGGAGCAAAAATGTTCTCATTGTTGGATGGTTTCTATGGATATAATAAGATCTGGGTAAAATATAAGGATCAATTCAAAACAACATTCACCACAAAATGGGGAAATTTTGCTTACCAAAGGATACCCTTTGGTCTGTCCAATGTAGGAGCCACCTTCTAGAGGGCTATGGATTATGATTTTGGAGAGCTAATCAATAAGGTCATTCTCATATACTTAGATGACATGAATATGTTATCTTATAAAAAACAAAACCATATAGAACACTTGAAGCAAGTATTTGAGAAATGTAGAGAATTTGGCATTTCTCTTTACCCAAAGAAGTTATTTTTTATAATCCATGAGGGGAAGCTATTAGGGTTTGTGGTTTCTAATAAGGAATGTCTATTGACCCAGATAGAGTAAAGTAAATTCTTGCTTTCCCCTTGACTATGAACAAGAAATCTTTGCAATATTTCTTTGGTCAGATCAACTTTGTTTGGAAGTTCATCTTTGACTTCACTCAAAAGGTGAAACCTATCTCAGAGTTACTAAAGAAAAATGTAGACTTCAAGTGAACAAAAGAAAGAAAATAGGCTTTTGATATCATGAAACAATCTATTGCCACCACTCAAGTTCTGGTAAATGCTAACTTCAACAAGAATTTCATTTTGTACACTTATGAAGCTGAAGAGAGCTATACATTTGTGATTACTTAGAAGAATGATGATGGAGAATAACACCCCATATTTTTTTTGAGTCAAACTCTCCATGAATAGCAGATCAAATACAACTTTATTGAGAGGCAAGTATTTGTAGTGATGAAGTCATTGAATAATTTTAGGTAATACTTGAATCAAAGTAAAACTCTAGTATATGTGGTTCACCCAGATGTAAGAAGTTTTATTTTACAAGGTGAACTCGGAGACAACAGAGCTATATGGATTACTAAAATCTAGGAGTATGATGTGGAAATACATCCTACTAAGCTGGTCAGAGGTAAAGCATTGTACCAAGGATTGAAAAAAAAATATAGTTGCAGAACAAATGTCAACTTATCAACCACAAATAGAAGATCAGACTGAAAGTTTTTAATAAAAAAGTTCAGACTGGATTTGATCAGATGACCAGATACTTTCAAATAGGAATTTGCCCTTAAAGTCTTAACCCATCACAAAGAAGGAGATATAGGCTTCAAGACTTGAATTATGTCCTACTACCAGAAGGATTATATAGAATAAATCTTGATGGAATCCTCCTAATATGATTGAAATATGATCAGAAACAATAGGTCATTAAAGAGTTCCATGGAGGGTTATTTGGAGGATATTTTTTAGGACGAGTCATAACTATGAAAATTATTAGGAAAGGCTATTACTGGCTTACTATTTTTACTGATACCTTCAAGATAACAAGAACATGTGATGAATGTGAAAGGTATGTGGGAAGGACTAGAAATGCATAATTCCTCCTCAAACATATCCAAGTAGAAGAGCCTTTTCAACAGTGGGAACTATACTTCATTGGAACAATAAATTCCAAATCCTCAGTAGAGCTTAAGTATATCTTAACTACCATAGATTACCTGACCAGATGGGTTGAAGCCATTCCAATAAAGAAATCATATCAAGAAGTGGTAATTGATTTCATGTAGATATTGATCACAAGGTTTGGTATCCCTTAGTTATAGTAAGTGACAATGGTCTAGCTTTCATAGGAGCTAAATATATCGAGTTTGCTAGCAAGTATGATATAACTATAAAAAATACTCCAATTAATATCCTTAAGGAAATGGATTAATAGAGTCAACTAACAAAAATATACTTAGAAATATGAAGAGATCACTGGAGGATAACAAAATAAGTTGGCATCTACTTTTAGAACAAGATCTATGGGTAGATAGGATTACCATAAATAAATCTATGGAGACCTCTCCCTATGCATTGGTGTATGGTAAAGAAGCAGTCCTACCTATTCACTTGGAATTACCAGCTCTCAAGTTGGTAAACATAGAGGAAGATCCTGATCAAAACCTAGTTGAAACCATATTGAACCATCTAATTTAGTTAGAGGAAAAAAGGACTCAAGCATATGAATATTTTCAAAAGCACTCCTTTGACATTAAGGGATGGTTTGATAAGAAGGCTAAATTTAGAAAGTTCAAAGTGGGTGACTCTATTATAAGGTGGAACGTAGAGAGAGCGAAACCAGGTCATCACCAAAATTTTGATTCTTTATGGGATGGTCCTTTCAAGGTTGTTGAGGTTAAAGAAAGTAATTCTTTCTAGCTCCATGATCTAGATGGAAACATTCAATCAATCTCGGTTAATGGATTCCATCTAAAACTCTACTTTGAGTAATAGTTTATTTAATGTAACATATATATACTTGCATTATAATTTTTTTTTATTTTCTAAAATTTTATGTACAAAGAAAAAAAAGAAGGTAGTTCAGTAGTTCATAGCACATTATGAAAATAAGAAGCAAAGATTGCTCAATAATAAAATATGCTCTATCCCGCAATGTGCTCTTCGCCACACTTAAAAAATAATACGATAAGAAAATATTGCAAGTTCCAAACGTGTGCTACATCATGACCAATCAACGAATAGCTTGATGTTTTATACCACCAAGTCGCCCATATTTAGAATTGAGAAGTGTGTAATGGGTAATTGTCCATCAACCGTATTAATGGTGGAAGGTATGAATACAAGTTCAATTTTCAATCGTTATTAATTTTGAAAGTACCATCTAATTACCAGAAAGAGCTAAAGAAATGGTGATAAGAGGCTATCAAGTACAAAAAAGAGCAAATACCTAGTGAATTTTCTTAGAAAAATGGTGTAAATGGTAGCATAGAAAGATGTATAGTAGGCTACTGTTGAACCAGAAAGCTATGTAAATCAAACAAGAACATTAGAAGACACTGTGATGACATGGATAAGAAGAACCAAGATTAGAAGAGATATTGACTATAAGTACTTTGAAGGGATGCCAATTTATTTTCAAAGTATTATTACTGTAAATTTCTTCCTGTCATTTTACATTTGTGATTCAATTCATCATTGCCCCAAATTGATTTTTGTAATAGAAAATATAATGATCTAGAAATGAAAGCAGTAAATACCACCAAGGGTAAAACACTATTTAACATAATTGGTAAGGCATGCCTAGATTTTTTCACCATAGGTGTAAATCCTCCTATAAGAATTAAATCCTTTGACACAATAGATTATACCAGATACTACTCCCTGTAGGGACGTTCTAATGAAGGATAACCTTTTAGGAAGTGGGTTTACAACCAATTCAAAACTATCAAGTCTAGGAAATATTTGTCAAAAGCCCCAATCGCCATTGAAAATTTTGCTAACCCAGATATTTTCACCATGTTGGCCTACCTAGAGGGTCTAGAATTTGACCTATATGTAAGAGATTGGACAATTACCACTATGTATTGCATTTTCAATGAAAACATGTACAAACCTAAAGTAGAGGAAGAAGAGATCAAGCTAATTTATTTTGACTAGTCAGCCTATCTCTTCAAAATAATGCAAGAACAACTAGTTAGGAGGAAAAAGGATTAAGAGAACCCCTACTTTTTATATTTTTCAAATCTGATATAGATGTTCTATAGCACTGTAAGGCACATGATGCCCTAGATTCTAGTTAGATATAAGAACGATAATGGAGACCCTATTCTAGTTTATCATTAGACCGACCATTTGAGGAATACAAAGTCATACTATAGATTCAAATTGTAATTTTTAGAGCCAGCTCTAATATGTATGGACAATGCCCCAGACTGCCATCTCTTGCCAAGGAGTTGTTGCGAGTTGAGAATGCTGAAGAGGGAGATTGGTATATCCTCACAGAGGGAACTATCATTAGACTCTATGATTTTACTGGTAAACCCTTTTTGCTACCTCATTTTGTTATTAGTAGGTTGTTAGCACCAGAGTATTTAAGGCAAACATACTTTATCAACATCAACTTTGGTACTGGTAAGGGAATAAAAGCAAGGTTATGCATAAGAGGTAGGAACCGAAAACTATTTCAAAACCCCGATGAAACCAGTTGAACTACATGTGTGATGGCATGGCAAATGACCTTAATTTTTCCCAAAAAATTGACAAAAAAGTGCAAAATTAAAAGTTTTTTCGGAACATGTCAAAAAAATGCCGACGATGTTTAAAACCATGGCAAAGGCCCAGATGCAAAATTTAGCCTGGTATTGGGCTGAATGCATAATATGGCCCGGGATCGAATCAGATGCATAATATGGTTCAAATTTGGACCGGATGCATAATATGGTCTGACCTCAAATCGGGTGCACAATATGCACCGGCCTCGGATCAAATGCATAATATGGTCTGACCTTGAGCCTAATGCATAATATGGTCTGGCCTCAGGCCAGATGCATAATATGGTCCGACCTCGGACCGAATGCATAATATGCACCAGCCTCGAACTGGATGCATACCATTGTTCGGCCTCAGACCGGATGCATAATATGTACTGGTCTCGAACAGATTGCATAATATGCACCGCTCTCGGATCGGGTGCACAAAATGTATCGATCTTGAATAGGATGCATATTATGTTTCGATATTGAACCAAATGCATATTATAGTCTAGCCTCGAACTGACTCCATAATATGGTTCGACCTAGAACCGGATGCATAATATGCGTTGATCTCAGACTAGATGTATAGTTTTGTTCGAATGCCACCTAGGTGCATACTGTAATCTAGTATGCTATTGCATATCCCATACTGCCACATGTCCAATATGGCATGTCCAATATGATGTTTCCATGTGTCAAATATGTTTCAAGTCTATAGAAGGGCATAAATAGTCATTTTACCATTTTGCTTTTGTGACTGCTACAACCAGAGCTAACCTTTCTGATTGACCTTTTAGTTTTGATTCCCAATCCTTTTTCTTCCACTTCCAACTACTTCCAATGGATACCCCTTCCACAATCACACCAAAATTCAATAATTTTATGTGCACTTTAATATTAGATCTAATAACAATGCCAAGGATGAACTTTCAGTGGCTCCATAACGTAGGTTTATCAACCCTCGTTTCCATGCCACATTTTAGATTAGATAAAGGGCTCTTGCAACATATTATCTCTGGTTATGACCCTGATAGGGGTACATTGAGCATTAAACTACGAACTAGAAATTTTGTTTTCAGCATCACCCCTGGAGATATTCATAGATTGATAGGTCTTCCATTCATTAGTTTTAATAAAGTCTCACCGAGGTCATAGCTTTCTCCAGATGACAAAGCACACCTCGATAACAAGTATGGTATTTAATCGAAATATTTGGCAGGTATAAATCTTGTTAATTGTATTTTATTAATTTTCAATGTTTTAAATTTGTAAATTGACATCAATTTTTTTATGCAGCTTCTAACGCCAAATCAAAAAGAGGTTTATCGATCAACGATGTTAACCATCAAACTATGAAGGCCATTGTAAAATTTTTCCAGTCCAGACTTATTATGTTGGGAAGACCAAAAATTTTATTTTGGGCACTTTATTATATTGTTTAGTCTAAACAAAATCACAAGTTCGATTGGTGTACCTATATTTCAGATTGAATCAGGACTAAGTTGCACGAGGTCCAAATTTCAACCGCAAAGACTCAACCCATTGTGGGCACTATAAATTATCTTTTAGCTTTATATTTTGAGTCTTTTCATAATTTTTCAACTACTCCTGTACCAACTATTGTGCATTCAAAACTACACTCTATTGCCATGACACCATAGGAATTGAGGGTAATAACTACATCATTGTCCTTGACATACTATTTTATAGTTTACCACATTCCCTTTTTTAATTTTTTTTTCATCTATATGTAGGCAAAGGCAAAAATTTCAAGGACTAAATAGATTGTTGCCAATAGGGGTCATAGGTCAGAATAAATAGGTGATTCTAAAGACACGGGCTCTAAAGCAACACCTGTTACTATGCAGAGGTCACACAAATGTGCCAGACAAGCAACTACTCCTAGGGTTTCTCGTACACCTAGGTATGCACAAAATGTGCAAGCCAAATCTAGTGTGGCCAACCCCTCCCCCAATGCAAGACAATTGCAGCACATTTCATCAGGTAAATCTATGATTCTATGTGTAGTTAATTTAAATTAAGATTTTTTTTATTTTAAGCAAAATTTTAACAAAATATTTTTGACTGTTTTCAGTTGATTCTCATGTTCAAGTAGTAACATCACAAGTTAGAGGGTATATGCCGCCACCACCTCCACATGCATCACACTCATTGGTTTCACCACTTCCATGTAATCAACAACAAGGACAGTCACATCATCAGACAATACCTATGCGAGGGAAGTCAATGTTGGAAAATGTTTGTTTTCACATAGATCATAGGACACTTCATGAAGTTTTGGGTGTGGGATTTCACACCACAGATATCACACATGCCAGCAACAAGTTATGGGCATGGATGGTCTCAATTTATATTTTCTTCAAATACACAGGCACCTAAATGTTCTGGACAGGGATTGGATAATATTCCACTTGATGAGGATTACATGTTTCAGGGCAACATTGAAGCCTTTAGGGAAACATATGTGCTTAAATATCTAGCACGAGAAGAAGAAGTCCCTGCAGCTCAATAGACATCAGAACCACCCACCCAAGGAGACAACCCTCATTCTCAGGGTCCTCAAACTAAGGATGATGGTTGTCAATTTTAATGAAAATGTTTCATTGGTAGCAAGTATCAAGTCAACAATTCAGGAGTTTGTGTTGAAATATTTGTAGAATTTGAAAGAATGGGAATATCGGGCAAAGGTCCTTATTAGGGAAATTAATGCCCGATATAAAAATTATGAAAAAAGTGATTCTATTTATTCTTTAGTCAAATATGAACCTGAAAAGCTTGATGGCTTGCTAAAATAGGCTACTTCAGGAATTGTTAAATTTGGTTTTATTTATGATGATGATGTCTTAAATGTTGTTGTTGGTAGATTGGAGAATGTTAATGCTAAAGCCCAAGCATTTTACAACTTATGGGCTTCTGATAAGGATAGGGTTGTAGTTGCTAAGGCTGCAAAAGAATTGGCTAAGGTAAAAAAGTTATATATATTCCAATTTTCTATTGCATCTAAATTTTATATTTCTTGAAAATTTATAATAATTCAATCCCTTTTGAATTAAGTTTTCAATTTGTTTTACAGTCAAATTTTGAAAATTTGAAAACACAGGTTAATAGCATGGATGTCAATATTCTTACAACAAAATCATATTTGATGAAATCAATGGAAATGAAAAAGAAAATGCAGGCAAAGGTTTTATAAAATAATCATTTAAAAAATACATTAGAGAGAAGCTGCAGGAAGATCCAAAAAAGGTGCTTGAGAAAATGAAAGAATCGCTTCCAACAATACTTGAAGATCCAAACAAAGAAGAAGTTGCATGTGTGTCAAGTATTATGAAAGTACATGACAACCTTGTTAGAGTTGGAGCACTGCTAGAAGAGAGTGTCACATAAGCTGATAAAGGAAAAGAAACGACAACTCCAACCACTAGTGAAGCATCCAAGCACCAATCAAAATATTGAAAATGTTGACAATGTTTTAAAAAGACTGAAATATGTAATTTCTATTTGAAATTGGTATGTAATATTTGAGACTTGAGTTTGAAAATATTTTCAAAAGACTGCAATATATTAATTTATATTTGAAAATGTTATGCTATATTTGGGTTTACAAATGTTTGAACGATGTAATATATTTCTTTTTGAACTAGTTAATATGAAATTTTATGTTTGAAAATATCATGTAATTTCTGTTTGAAAATGTTTTAAAAATACTGCAATATTTATTTTCGGTTTGAAAATGTTATGTAGTATTTGAGTTAGAAAATGGTATGTAATATTTGGGTTTAAAGTGTTTGAAAGATGTAATATATGTATTTTTTAAATAGTTAATTTGTAGTTATGATGCACATAATTTGGGTTTGAAAATGTTATGTAATATTTGAGTTTGAAAATGTTATCTAATATTTGGGAATTTCTATTTGAAATTGGTATGTAATATTTGAGATTTGAGTTGGAAAATGTTTTAAAAATATTGCAATATATTAATTTCTCTTTGAAAATGTTATGTTATATTTGTGTTTACAAATGTTTGAATTATGTAATATGTTTCTTTTTGAACTAGTTAATATGAAATTTTTTGTTTGAAAATGTCATGTAATTTATGTTTGATAATGTTTTAAAAATATTGTAATATCTAATTTTGGTTTGAAAGTGTAATGTAATATTTGAGTCTGAAAATATTATGTAATATTCGTGTTTATCATTGTCAATGAAATGAGATTTGAGCCACTAAGACACAAACATACAATTTTACAATCTACAAAAATGATATAAGCCATGTAATTTTAAAACAATAATGTGATTTAAAAAACAATTCATTGAAATAATATAAATCTAGAACAATATTGAGAAATATGCTATCAAAACAATTCGTGTTTATCATTGTCAATGAAATGAGAGTTGAGACACTAATACACAAAAATACAATTTTACTATCTACAAAAATGATATAAGCCATGTAATTTTAAAACAATAATATGATTTAAAATAATAATTCATTGAAATCATATAAATCTAGAACAATATTGAGAAATCTGCTATCAAATCAGTTCGTGTTTATTATTGTCAATGAAATCATGGAAAATTATCACTATGGAAGCTGAAACATATCAGCTTATCCATAATCATTATGAAGCATAGTAGAAATCTGTGTCTCCACCATCTGATCACTGAAAGCATCATCATCATCATTATCGATCGTATTCAACGTTCCTCTTCTGTCTACCAAGGAACTCCAGTATTCCAATGCTCTATCATACGAAAATGTATCCAACTGATATGAGGACACATAAATTATTAAACAATTTTCTAAATTCTTGTTGAGTCTATTGCAGATTTTAGATTTAACAAAAGTAAGTGCATTGAAAACTCTTTCATCTTCGACTGACCCCAAAATAATTATTTCACATAATTCATATAAACGAAAGTATTCACTTATAGTATCTTTTAAGACTATGCTTGGATACAATTTTTTCCACAAACGTGTAGTGGAACCAATCTCATGGACATATGTCATAAGTGATGTTTGCAAAACCATTGTTCTTCCAAAATGCGATGACTCTTCTTTCAAAATTTCACTGTTGAGTATACCATTAATTTCAACACCATTGACTTCCACACTCTTACTAAAATGGTCAATGAGATTACCCATATATTTAATAAACAACTCATTTGCAGAACTGTATTCAGTACAAGATCCCTAAAATGTGGGGTTAACCACACCCATGGACTCAAGCAACTCATCCCTCTGAAACCGTTCTCTTATCTCACCTGTCAAATTTTTTGCTAAATTTGTCAAATCACTCTTTATTTTCTGTATTACAACATGAAATCTATTATGTGTTACAGGAACTTCTTCAAAATATTCCACAATAATACTTGATTGCCTTTCAAAACAATAAATAAGTATCATATTTTCATGAACATTAATATTGAGATGATTATTGATGTCAAAATTCAAGAAGCTTTTTGGATTGTTCACGTTTATAAATGTATTCCAACTATAAAATATAAGTTCTATAAAATATGCATTAGACACATATAATGTATCAAGAAGCACGCATATTTGTTTTCTCATCCTCATAAAATCAACGATATAGATGGATCTCTCTTGTGCAAGATTAATTAATCTGTTCATTTATTTTAACATTGGAAGAATACCACATAATGTCAAAAGTGTTTCCAAGTTAGTCAAACGGAACAACATATCTTTTGACTTATCAACTATTATGTGATTTGCATGCATAAACCCAGTCAGTGATTGATATTCTACCAAAACTCTCTGAGCAGGTTGATATAGTGAAATCCATATTGTATCCACATATTTTAACAATTTTTTCCCTTCTCTAACTCCTAGTGCAAATTGCTGAAACTCTGCAAATATTTTTGGACTTAATGAGAAATAAGAATGGATATCACGAACAAGGTTTTCAACTTTAGCAACATTTGAAAATGTGCTCATAATTTTATATGCAAGATTTACTCTATGAGCCATACAGTGAACGAGGATCATATATGGGGCAACTATGGTTTGGAGTTGAACACACAGACCATACCTGTGATCTTACATAATAGCAGCTCCATCAGCTCCAACACAAATTAACTTTGTTACAATGTCTATATCATTCATTCCCACAATATTCTTTAAACTTTTAACAACAACATTATAAATATTTTATGCATTTGAACTTTCCAACATCTTATGTATTCCCAACAAAATAGGCCTTCTAACATGATTTTGAAATATGTACACATGCATGAAAATCCAAGAAGTGTTATCCACAGCTGTTACCTCATCAATAGAAAGTGAAATGAATTTGGCAAGTTTTACTTGCTCCCTTAGGTCTTCTTTCTCAACCAAAGATAAACATTTTACCATTTTCCAACCACTTCGGTCTGACCAATGAGAACTAGGAAGGTTTTGCACATTAAAAAGACATAATAGTTGCTTATAATCAATAAAATCGGACATTGGTCTACCTTTCTTGAGAATATTGTAAACAATGACAAACTGCTTACTTTTTGAAGCAAAAACAGTCTTCTATAATTTGTGAAATTGGGCTCCAATTGTTCCACCTTTCTCAACAAGAGATTGTTGTTGCTTTAAGTGATTATCATATTCTATAGCATATCTTAAATGCATACATTCTGATGCATCCTTCCACTTAACTTATTTACTAACTTCACCATTACTTTTTATAACTTTTACATAAGATTTGCCAACATGTTTTTCAATTGTATCAATCTTGTTTTGAAGCCTATGATCCTTACCAAGTCTCCAATTGCAAATTTTTCATCTACATTCTTTTTAATCAATTTGGTTATCCTCATTCATGACAGGCTCAAGCAAGGGAAATATTTCTACCCATTATTTCCTAAATCCCCTTCCAAGTATCCAGAGAGATGCTTTTATTTTTTTAGAATTTTTGGTTGAAGATTCAATTGAAGCTTATAATGATTTTGATTTATCACTTTAATTTTCAATTGTGATGTCATTTTACATGTTGTATTCAGGTGTTTTTTGGATGTCGTTTCTAAGGGTATTTTCAATGAAAGTCATCTCTTCTTGGGGAATATATTCAAGTGGAGGTATATCAAGATTGACAGGGTATTCTGCATAGTAGCATACCATAATATTTTTTATCACTATTGGATGAAAAATTTACAAAAAAATATTTAAATCATCAATCAAGCACATACTGGGAAGTCAAAAATCATTTATACCTTGAATTTGCACAAATATCGTTGGCTCATCGCATTTCAAAGTTTGGCTAAAATATTTCAGGATACTCTTTTCAGCAGAAGATTTGGTGCCCTTGTTTCCATCACTGGGTGACATTTTACTAGTGACAAAAAAAAAGTTAAAGAGGGTGTATTTTCTGGGGGCCTTGAGATAATATTGTAAATAGAATAAACAATATTTGGGTGGTAATTATACATACTTTTTTCCAGCCATTCTTTATTGTGATTTTATCAGTTTATGCCACTAGTTTTTTTCTGGTGAAACCACTCTAACAGAGAAAAAGAGCATCAATATGTCAATAGAGAACCAAAGCATTTAATCATGTATAATATTAGCAGGGAAAAAATATCTTAATTAAAACTAAGAATCAAAGAGTTTTAAAACATTCAGAACATGACAAAACAGAGAAAAACAAGGGAATAGACTCAACAAAGCAATGCTATTCTAGATGTCGAAGAGTCTCCGATATTGGTGTGGTGAGAGAAAATCATTAAATAAAGAATAAAATGTAGAACCAGGAAAAATAAAAAGCAAAATATGACAATATAAAAAAAAGCAGAGAAGTGACAGAGAACTTGGTGCTAAAATATATTCTGGTCATATGCAGAGAAACTGGTTTTGACCATACGCAGGAAAAGATCCTGGTAAACGTAGTTTTGTCTGGTTGCACAACAGTATTAGGATTCAAAAATTGTTTCATCCAGTTGCACGGTAGTATCTGAAAGCATAAAAGGATCCATCCGGGTACATGGTAGTATCCGAAAGTAAAAAAGGATTTGTCCAGGTGCATGGGAGTATCTAAAAGCAAAAAAGGATCCGTCTGGGTACATGACAGTATCCTAAAGCAAAAAAGGATCAGTCTAGGTGCACGGTAGTATCCAAAAGCATGAAAGGTTCCATCCAGTTTCTTGGAAGGATCCAAAAGTAGGAAAGGCTCCATCCAGTTGCACTCCAAGTTACGGATACAAAAAAGTATCCGACCGATTGCATAGTAGGTTTCAGATGCAAGAATGGCTCTGCCCAAATGCATGACAAATTTTTGATGTGAGGATGATTTTGACCCGTTACAGGAGAGATTTCGATTTCAGGATTGGTTTCGTCTGGTTGGTTGCAGAATTAGTTTCATCCAGTTGCAGAATAGGATACTGTTCCATTCGATTGCTTAATTTGTTATGGCCAATAGCAGAAAAGGTTTCAATGTTGTGAAGAATTGTGTAGGTATTTTCCCTGGGGTGTAAATTATCTATAGAGGTATACTTGGCAAGTTTGGCGAGATAATTTAGAAATTCTAAAATTTTAGGGTGAAAAGGGTACTTTATTTAGGCGGGATTATTTATGATTTTTTTTTAAATACTCATGATACTCTCATCAAAGGATGGCTAACCAAAACTGAAATTTTATTTTTTTTCAAAAATTTTGGCTACATGGCCGACGTCCGGGTCTCAAAAATTTGGCAAATTTGAATTTTTGAAAATGGGTTTTTTCTTCCCAATGGTGAAGTTTCATCGCTATGCATAACCCTGAATAAAAGGGAATCTGATTTATTATCACAACGTAGATGACATAACAATAACTAGAAGGGGTCAATATGAGCAAATTAATCAATATTTGGAGAGAGTAGGTCTATTGTACATTCTACAAAGATGGAAGTATGACCTTGATGATAAATTATATCAAAGGAACATAGCCCTAAATGCCAAAAGGGCCCTCAAATTTGAAAATACTTCAAGGCTTGATTTTAAAAAGGGCAAAAATAACAAGGAAAATGCTCCATTGGAATGGAACATCACTAAGATGGAACAACTACCCCCATGGAAATATTTTTACGAGTAGATAGTCGATTATGATCCTAAAAATAATAGAGATCACCAATTGAAAAATTCTAATACTAAATAAATGGAGAAGAAACATGGCCGAAATAGTGGTAAATTCATAGAAAAGTGGTAGATGAGATTTGAAATAGGTGTAGAAAAAGCCAAGTTTGACAGTCAAACAGATATCAATTTCTCTGAGTGATATAAAAAACATATAACAACCTAGAAGGCTAAGAATGCCAGGAGTTTGGTATTTGCTTATAAGAAAATAGAAGTAAAGAAAATGAGGAAAAAATAAGTATCATCAGATTCTTCTTCACCACCTTCTCAAGAGGATGTGATGGATTCTTCATCAACAACTGAGAAAGTCCCAAAGGTATTTAAACCTTCACAAGAGCAATTACAAAAATATTTTATGGGTGCTCAAATTATGAGCAAAATGTATTACTCTAGTGATGAAGCAGGAAATATAGAAAGCATTAAGGCAATGAAAAGGTTTAAATGCTTAGCCCTGGGTGGAGAGACTCATCTAACTACATAATAAGGAAAATGATGATAGTTTTGTATTTATCCCTGTGAGTTTCACCGTTGCAGCTATAGTAAAGTCAACCCCAATCGCTGAAGTTGTATTTCAAGAAGCACATTTTGAGGAGAATATAGAGAATGATAAGCCCACAATATCTAATATTTTCAAGAGAAATACTAAGGATGTAGTAGAGGAATCTCAAAATGAGGTTTTCAAGAAATAGAAAATGGAACAAAGGTAAATTATCGAAAAATCCCTGTATCAGTAGCAGAGAAACAAGTGCAACAACAAAATGCAAAGGATATTTTCATATAAACTACTTCGGTAGGCAAAGGTATAATTTATATATCTTCCTCTACTACTCTATTCCTGAAATAAAATCCCTCCCATTATCAAGAAAAAGTGGAATAGAAAGCACCCTCTCCCCCTCATAATTCACCACCTGCTTCATCAACTGTTACAAAGGGTCAAACCAATCCATCTCCTTCACATTCATAAGAAATTCTAGCAACATCATCATCCATTATTTCATCTCCACTCCAAGATTTTTTACCATTAGTAACATCAAAAGGACAACTTCCTTCATATCCTCCAGCTCATTCCCTGGTCATAACATCTACCGTCATGTCCTTCCCAATTGCAACTTTTGTAATAAGTACAAACTCCACTATTCTCACAACCACTCCCATTTCATAAGCATATGAGTCTATTATCCCTTACCTTATAGCTACTACAACCTTTACAAATCATACCATAGTAGCCTCTGTACAAAAAGGAAAGGAGGTTTCACAAAAAATTCAAGATTTTTGGGTTGGGAAATTGTCTAAGCCTTCAAAGCATATGGCTAAATAGAGAAAAACCATGATTGTTGATCCAATAACAAGGAAAAGGACAACTAGACACATCACTCCTCTTGTAAGAAAAATAGAAGAAGACATGACTATAAAAGATTATAATCTAGAGGAGCATACAAAGGATATTGATCAATTGTAGGTGGAGGATGAGTTGGTTATAGCAAAGGCTCACCTTGAAAATTTCTATGTCAAGATTGACATTTATAAGGAGCAATGTGGAAAATTGGAAGAAAATATTGAGAAGCTAGAGAAGACAATCAGTAATCAAAAAAATGTGGAGAAAGTTGTCAAAAATGAAGTCAAGAGCTGAAAAAATATTAGGAGGCCATATAACTTAAATACCAAGTTGAAGAACAGAGGAAAAAGAATGAAGCTTAAGCCAAAGAAATACAATATTTGAAGCATCAGATTCAAATTGAAAATGCCAAAGTTGCACACTTTTCAAAAGGAGTAAAAAATATTGAAAAGGAGATATGGTCTGAAATCCTTAAGAAATATCCAAAACTCTAACCTCTAATTGACTATACTGATGATGCAAGTCATTTATTGCAAGATACTAAAGAAGATCTGGATAAATTCACTAAGGAGATACAACCCATGATGATACCAATCAAATATATTTTCAATCTATCTGAAAGAAGATTCAGTGAAGTTACAAAGACTATCCTTAGAAAGGCATGGAATACTTCTAGGATGGAAGCTATAATTGTTGTTGACAAGAATAGGTTTCTCCAAAAGGGTTGGTTACTATTAGACAAAATTGAGGGCACACTTCAAGATATTGTAAATATTAAGCAAAAGATGATGTAGTATGGTTTTGGAGGACTTTGGGTTGAAAATAATACCTTGTTAATAGAATATATCCAAAAGAATGTAGCCTCAATAATCCAGGATAAATCTAAGATATATGCTTGGAAAGATCTGATTGACCAAGAAAATATCTCTCAGATGATAAAAAAAATTGACTAGGCTCAAATATCTAATGGAGGACCTGGTGAATAGGGGTAATTATGTGACTTATGATGAGATTTCTAGGTTGGAGTATATTCATAAGTGGCTCAAAGAAACAACCAACCCTACTGAATCAACTTGGATCCAAGCACTACATACCCTAAAATAGCTTATCTAGTTGTTTGGAATAGTTCCAAAGCTTGAAGATAAGCAGGAGACTTCCTAAGGGTAATAAGAGGTTGAAGAATATCAAGAAGGTGAAAATGAAGAAGAGAAACAAGAAACAAGTGAAGATAAAACTCACCAAGAGGAAGAAAAATTAGAAAAGGTTGCTAAAGACACTGAAGAGGTACAAGATGAATAGCTCAAGGGGCAGAATCAATAAGAGAATGAACAAGAGTAAACAACCTTGTAGTAGAAGTGGACTTAAGCATTTTTGTATTCATGTGTATATTTTTGTATATTTCTTTTATTCTGACACTGTTAAAGAAAAATCATAAAGCATGAAGCTTGTAGCAAAACATGAAAATACCATGAAGATATTTTGTTCAATCTAGATGGGGTTATAAAAAGAAACATAGTTTCATATAGCTAGATTGAGGCTGCATTCATGGAAGGAGTTACAAAGTTTATTGTTTCCAGTATGATTTCTAGTGAACCATTACTCTTTGAGTATCTTCACAAATGCCCTAGAGAGTGATGGTCACATAGAAGTTATTCTCTAAAACATAGTCCACTAGATATTGAAGTTTATATTTCCCTTATACCTCTTCTATTTTCCCACTGCATATGCTTCCTTTCTATTTTCTCCTTCATTTCATATAGCTACCTTACTTTTATCACTCTTCATCATTTTTGAATCCTAATACCCAATGGATAAGACTCTGAGTTCTCAGGATTTATGAGTAAAACCCCCCAGTAGGTGCTAAAATGTAGGCATAGAATGGCCACATCCTTAAAAACATTTTACAATATTTTCTAAGGTATGAAGGAGCTTGCTCTACCCCGTGATAGTGGATCAGTGCAAAATGTTCTATTCTATGGTCAAAAGGATCAAATTTTACACTTAGCCATTTTAATATCATGAGCCACAACACAATTTTGTTTTGATAAATTTTAGTAGTTCACAACATGCTCCATCCTATGCGTTATGGAACATGGTTCTAGCCTATGGTCAACATCAGTCAAATGTGACACCACTGCTCCTATAATCATGGATTACAACACATTGATCCATACCATGCATGTTAAAAAGTATTTCATGCCATCGTAGAACAACACATATTTATCCAGTCCATGGTCAAAGAGGTCAACATTCATGAAGGAGGATCACAAAGGAGCAGGATAGTGCAAGATTTCATATTGCAAAGTTTTATGTTCTATCCCGTACGGGCTAGAGCAAGGTTTTATATTGCAGTCAACAACGGTCAACTTTGTACTTACAAATACCAAGGTGCGAGCTATAACATGACTCAAAATTTGTTCTACACTATGAATACCAAGCAAAGAAAACTAACCCGAGGATTAAAAGGTATGAGCCAGTGCAATGCTCCATACCATGTGGCTCAAAGTACATTTTTATGTTGAAGCATTATTTTCTCTAGCCCATAGTCAAAATGGTCAACAAATGTGAAAAGCATTTACAAGGAGTGGGCTACAACATGTCTCTACATTGTAGATCTACTAGTAGTGTTCGAGCTTTGATCTCATCCATTCATAAGTGGATAGACGATTGGTTAATTTTGATGATCTCTAAGGTCAATAAAGGTAGAACTTTTGTAACATGAAATGGTTGATCCAAGCGAACCAGTAGGTGAAGCATCAACGAGTTCAAGAACCAAGAAACAAAGGTAGTTGTAGATCTATGGCTATATAGCATCTACAAGAATGATAGATGGCTTGGATTATAATTTTGATAGCCTAGAGTCAAACACCATGAAAAACCACAAAGTTGTAGAAGTCAAGTTGTAGATAAGTGCAAGATCACGTATTTTATTCTTTCATCAAATATAAATAAGAGGCTGCCACCTAAGCACTTGGCTGATATGGCATTTCATTTTCCTTGTAATGTTCCACATTCTTTCATTTTTCAAGCATGTAAGACTATAAATAGAGGTTGAAACCTCATTGTTTATGGTTGTCTCTAGAGTGTTTGCTTGTCATGTTGTGTAAATAATTTTTGTAAATTAATATATAGAACTTTACTTGGATGTTTGCCCCAGACTGGTGTTTTAAATAATATTTGAGAGATTCAAGATGTGAAATGTTTTTCTACTACTATTTCTATGGTTAGTATATTCTACTGATATTGGATTGCTAGCTTAGAGCATTTTGAAATATTTCATAATTGAATCTATACTTGCAAGAGGTTATTTTCTATTAATATTGGTACTGATCTTATTTTTCTATATTGGATTATTAGTATCTTTGATGTTTGAAATGACTTCTTGAAGTATGTCTCTATTTGTCTAAATTGATGAAGACTATCTATTTTGAATGTTGTTAATTACAAGTGTGGGACATTGAAAATTGTTTGTCAGAAGGTTTTTCCTGTAGATGCCTATGTTGTTAGCTTTATTCAACCACTTTTTAATCATTACTTACTAACCCTAAACCCATTTCTATCCATATATTTTAAATATTTAACTAAGCTTAAATAGTCAACACCCTATCATTTGACAAGGAATACCAACATACTCTAGAGATTGGATTAGATTAATCCTTAATCCATCCAATGTTGGTGTCTAGATATTGACCAGTGGGTGCACGCCTAATCAGAATACTAGAAGATAAGAGTCATGGTTTCAAATTTTTCTTGATGTAAATTTGGATACCAACACATCCTCCTTTTCTTTCATACCTTCATCCATTCATGCACTTTATTTATTAGTTAACTTCATGGCATCATGCATTGTATTAGTTTAGTCCATTCATGCATAATTCAAACTATAAAAATACATAAAAATCCCAAACACACATAAATGCATATATTTTAATAATGAAACATGATATTACTCAAGAAAAAATGAAGGGTACACATTTCAATTCAATCAGTGTACCATATTCCAAGCTCGATACACTCGACCCTCCCCAAGGATACATGCCATACTCAAAATTGACATGTCACCCTGATACTGGCCCTAGCTTTGTGATCCTGACTCCTTTGCTATACCTACCAAAGGTGGTCTTGGTGAGGGTATGTTCATGGACTGTATAACCATCCATGATCTAGACCATGAATGACCCTATGTCTAAAGGGAAGAAGGTGGAGGTACCATTTGCTCTAACAAAATTGCTTGTAAGTATAAAGTATGATAGAAGGTCTCACTCTGCATGGCTACCTCTAATATCTCTCATGCTCTCTACAATTTTATCTATAGTAGGTTAATCCCCTCATACTATTGGATACTGATCATAAAAACCATACCCTCTACTCGAGCCTACTACCACTCCTAGTCTAGTCGACTCACCTCTCCCTTGAGGTAGTCCACTTCAACCCTCATCACATATTTCTTTGTGAGTGTTGTAGTCAAGGCACTCTATAATCCCTCTATCCTCTCAAATTAGTTCCATCTTCCTTTGTATGGCTTCTATCTAAGCATGTAGTGGCTTTTTCTTTCTTTTTGGATCCCCTAATCCATGGTCTTGCTCGACCCTACTGTTGTTGATGTGGAGATCTCTTCGATCACTTTGCTTAGCCCAATTTTGACTATTGTGGGGGTATCTCTTATTTTTGCCCTCTCCCTAGTCCTAGAGGCAATGGTAGCTACTACCACCATATTTACTTAGACCTACATCTATGTCTACTATGGGCCTCTTAGTCCTACTATAATCACTTTTTGGAGTATTGGATCACCTCTCAAAGTACCAGTTGCATCTGTCAACCTTTAGTCTAGTGCCTCTACGCTATTATTGGGGGATATCCTTAAAGGCATAATGTTCCTATACCATCTCCTATATCTAAGGGCCACTTCAACATTATCCATCCCTAGGTCCACATATAGTGGATCATCTAGGTTCTCCTCCACCCATATCCCCATATTAGGGTCCCCTCCAACCCCTTATGGGTCCCTCTATACCAGTAGTCACCCAGTTTTGGTATCTCCTAAAAGATACCAAACTATCGCTAGACTCAATAAAATTGAAATAGCTCTAGCTCCCCTCCTCTTTAGAGACCCATCTAATCCTCACCAAATCTTCTATGTCCTCCATCCAACCAAGGTTTAGGTACCACGACCACCATATGATCATGTTGCTCTCACAACTCATCTATCATACACCTCCCTAGTGGTAGGATCTTGACATGCATCCTCTAGATCTTATCGAAGCTTCTAGACCACCTATATGCTACTGGTCACTCCAGGTTGGGTAATGGCCTTGTCAATGCATATGGTCACCTAACTACTATGTGCTCCTAGCATCACATCTAGAGAAAATTTGTACAAAATAAAACTGTATGTTGTTTATACACGATATTGTATAATATATTGTATAAATAGGCCAACATATATGGGCCCCATGCAAACCAAACTCACTAGTATTGCATGTCTACCACTAATTTCACTAGTGCCCATGGTAGGTATTTCCTACTAGTATGACACACCAAGAATCATGCCTCGCCAATTTTTCAACAAGGATATGTCTCTCTCGAACCTTGTTCGACCAAATTATTGATAATATTTGAAGCACAACTTGCTACCCTCATGCCCTATAAACTTCCCTCCCCTAATGGGAATGCATAGTATGTGCCACACATCCTCCAATGTGATTTCTATCTCCTCATTGGTAGTCAAAATATTGATGATTCCAAGTACCACCTCTCCACTAGGTCATTAGTAGAACTCTGTTTACCTCGACATGGGGCATCTATGCTAGATGCCGTAGCCCCACTATCCTTAGTGTGTCACTCACTCACTGTGTGAGCCCCTATATCTCTACCTCCAAGGATCTTGATTACCACTCTCAGCTCTCTAGTACATCATGTTGCAATCAACAACATACCAAAATTTTAATTAGTTCAACACAATAATCGCAAATTAAAATAGTAAAAACAAAATTAATTTAACATCTAAGCATGATTTTCTTGTCTCTCTTTCTTTTCCTCTAGTTTTTTAATATATTTTTTGTTTCATTTTTTTTCTTTGCTTTCCTCTTTATTTTCTTCATCTCTCTATAAAAATCACATCCCATTCTCTTTGGGCATGATTTTATCCCCTCCTTTATTCTATCGGATTTGTACCCCATGCTCGTAAGGCATAAATTCACAAATTTATGCCCTATAACTCTAGAGCATGACTTTGATCATCATGATGAACCAACCAAAATCACAGTTGGCCCTTAAAATTATGTTGAGGTTGCACATAGTGATTTCCTCTAAAAAGATAAAAAATGCTTACTAGTGCTAAAATCCTAATCTAGCCTAGTCTAAAGGAAGGATTTTAGTCCTTACCTGTGATTACTTTTCTTTTGTACTGGCTATGCCCATCATAATGGCTAAATGATGTGTGGGAAGTGCTATTTGTCTTTTTTTTTAAAGCCCTTCTTCTTCTTACTGGCAAAAATCAATTTATTTTTCACCCTCTCCTTTTCTTATACCCCTACTTTTTCTCTCTCCTATTTGAATTTTTGCTTTTTTTGTTGTTCTCTTTTATTTTGCATTAGTATTTTTTGAGTTTCCCTAGGGATTTTTCATCTCTTTTGAAACTCAAGGGACACCCTGACCTGAGAGGCATTAAAGTCCTTAATGCCTTATTTTACGTGTAAAATTTCTAAGTGTCCAAAACAACATCATTTTTGCACCATATTTTTCTTCTAAACCAACCACCCCTTTTTGTTTTCATTGTTATTCACCTATAGTTATATACATATATATTTGACACATTTATTAGGCCATAAATGCATCAAAGAGGGGGTAAAATATAGACATGGAAAATTGACCTACTTGAGTCATTTTCCCTAGAACTTTAGAGAGACCCTCAAACTTGTCAAAATACAAGCTTGGGACTCTCTTCCTTTCCCTTTTTTCTTTTTCCCTAGTTTTTTAAAAATCACAATCACCCAGTACAAGGCAAAATTTTAGAAAGTTAGGGTTTTATCTTAGAAAACCTAATTTTTGGGCCACCTAGGACGTCAGAGCTCCCCTTAGAAGAAGTGCTAAGTGGTTTTTCCTAAGTGCTAAAGTGATGTTCAAGTGATTTTTGGTTAATAGGATTTTGACAAATTCTCCTAGCAAGATCAAATGTTCTTCTAATGCTCTGCTTTGATTTGTTGTTCTCAATGGATAAGTGTTGGAGCCTTGAGGAGTCTACCATTTTATGGTGGTATTCATCCTTTTGACTATTCCTTCATTGCTACCCAATTTATTCTTGCATTCTAATATTTCTAGATCATTAATTATGTATTTTATTACTTCATTTTGCATTAATAAATTCTACTGTAAAAGCATGCCTTGTTCATACAAGGCATGATTTCAATAGATCTTAAGTCGTGGTCATACCATAGGAGGTATAATTTTAGATTCATTAGGTTTTGGGGTACATTTTTGCTTCTAAAACCCTCAATTTGTGTTTGCATGCTTAAACTAGGTCATAATACTATTGTTTGCATTATATTTTTCATATTATTTGTTCATTGCATCTTGTCTTGATCATTTCCAAAAAGGTGAAAAATAACTTTTGTTTTCGAATGGTTAGCTAAAAGTACCAAGGGGACTTGACTACTATACCTCCAAGCTCACTCACATAGTAGCCTAAGTAGGCTCCCAAATGTTGATCAAAATTTATAGGGTTTTTTGAAGTTATTTTATAGGTTGAAAAGTTGTTGAATATATCTAGATGTAAGTTAAAGCTAGGGTCAACCATCGGATTAGATAAGTGCCCCAGATAAAATTCTTAGGATATTTGTTATTTTATTTCTATTCATTTTTATTCTAGATCTAAATCATAAATAAAAAGAAAATATTTTATTACATTTCAAGGAATTCAAAATATAAAAAATATATAGTTTACATTCTAGTGTTAATCTTGTGCATTCTCTAAAACCCTTGCTGATAAGAAAAGATCTATTTTATTGCAAGTTAGGTATTATACATAATTAAAAATCAAAATCATCCTAGGGTTAGCTTCTTGTATTCTTGCATCCCTATTTATACTACATTGTTCTTTCATATTCTATAGACTAGGTTTTAGAAAATCTAAACATGGGTGTTTTCTCAATATACACGTCAAACATTTCATCCCCAGAATTGGAGTGAGTTCTAAAACCATTCCTAGTGAACCCTTGGATCCCTAAGCCATTGATTGTAGAGAATATAACACACTCCCATAGTCACCTCGGCTCCTAATAGATCCAATAAAGAATCATACGTGGCAGGGTTGTTTTTTCCCTCTACACCTTGTTATTCCCCACACTTCTCAACTTTGGGAACTCATATTAAAGGAGATGCATGATTCAACCACTATAGGCCATTATGAGTTCCTCAAGACCTATGGAAGGATTAACATACTTATTTTGGAAGGGTATGAAGAAGAACATTCAAACTTTTGTGGCATTGTGTGATATATGCTAGTAGAAAAAAGTAGAAATGGCACATTCTTTGATAACTCTTTAGTCATTGCCTATTATCGAACAAATTTGGATATATATTTCCATGAAATTTGTTGAAGGGTTACCTAAGTTTAAATTAAAATAATTTATTTTTATGGTAGTAGATCATCTTTCAAAGTATGCTTATTTTTGTTCCCTCTCCCATTCTTACATGACCTCCACCATCACCTAAATTTTTCTTGATTCTATATTTCGCTTTCATGGCATGTACACATCCATTGTGTCTAATCATGACCCTACCTTCATTAGTAATTTTTGGCAAGAATTTTTTAAGTTGTATGGAAATCAACTCAAAATGATTTTATTTTCTCATCCATAAATGGATGGTCAAACATAGATTATCAACAAATGTTTGGAGACCTACCTTCATTGCTTTGCTTTTGATCATCCTACATAATGGTTGAAGTGGTTTCCATTTGCCGAGTGGTGGTAGAACACTTCCTATCACACTATGACCAATGCCACCCCTTTTAAAGTAATTTATGTATGATCACCATCAACACCCTCCTCCTACATTCTATATAGCTCCAAGGTCCATGCAATTGACACTACACTTAGCTAACATGTTGAAATCCTCTATCAGCTAAAAATAAATTTGGAAGTAGCCTAGAATTGAACGTGTGAACAATCTAAAAAACACCATTATGAGTGTAGCTTTAATGTTGGAAGTAGCCATTTCATGTAACCATTATCAAGAATGTAATCGGTGTTTGATAGAAGATTCTAGCTCGAGTGGCATTTTGCATGTAAGCCAACTCTTGAGCATTAGGTTAGGGTTACATGAAGTGTATATTTAAAATATATGGATCCATGTATAAATGTATCTTTTTGAAAATTAACAAAAGTATTGAAGGAGGTTGTCCCCTTGAAGAGGCCTACGATTCTAAGTTACTTTGTGAGATTGTTTCATTTCTACACTTAATTTCCATATTGCAATAGTTTTTGTTTCAAGTATTTATGTTTATTTGCAATATTTGTGTGAGTGAGTTTATTTTTAATAGTAGGTTCATAAAAAAATATCAATATGTGTTTAGTTTTATTTTTCTATAGATATTATTATTTTTTTCAATTGGTTATATGGGATTGAAATGGGTCCCACTCATATTACATCATCACCACATAGTGGTATTACAACAAAGATTGGATATTATCCATAGATCATTTGGCAATATTTGAACCTTGGTCCCCTCCTTAAATGTTGACAAATCTAACCGGTTGAGCTAATGCCACTTGATATAAATATTAAAATTATATTGTTATAATAAATATTATTTAATTGTTTATATTAAACTATTAAAAAATATCATAAAAATAATTAACATAAAGTGAATGAAAACATAAATGAAATTAAAAATATAAGATTTTATAGTAATGAAATATGATGAAGAGGAAAACTTATTTTAAGTAAAAAGGTAATTTATTCACTTGCTTAACCAATATAAAGAAGTTCATTGGTGCCTTAGCTAATTGGTTATGAGAGCCTTCATTAATCCTAGGGATATTACAAGTTAGGGTCAAATCCTATGCCCTCAATTCTTTAAAAAAAATCGTTTGTGAGAATAAGAGTAATTGGTAAGTTATGAAGAATGTTACACCCTTAACCAAGGTTTAAATTTTATAGATGAACATTCATATTTTTGTATTAAATGGAATTAACTCAAACCTTTATATTTTTTTTATCAAATGACAATAACTCAACTAATTAAATTCCATAATTGTAAATTTTGGCAAGTGAGACATACATAATTTTCAAGCCTATAGGGTTTATGCATAGTGTTGTTGGAAGATTTGTGAGATTTTATGCTCAATATCGTTGGGAGATCTAATAGGGTTTACGTGTAGTACTACTAGGAGATCTATGAGGGTTTGTGCACAATACCACTAAGAGATCTATGAGGGTTTGTGCACAATACCACTAAGAGATATTCTAGGGTTTAGATAGTGTTTCTGGGAGATCTGTGAGGATTTGTACTCAATTCCATCGAGATATCTTCTAGGTTTATGCATATTAATACCAAGAGATTTGCTAGGGTTTATGCACATTGTTGTTGGGATATCCATGAGGGTTTGTGCATAGTATCATCGAGTGATTTTCTAGGGTTTGCATGTAATGTTATTGAGAGATTGGCTAGGGTTTGTGTATAATATTATTGGGAAGCAAAGAGTTTCACACTATAGATCAATATCTTGGAATATAATAGTGGGAGCAGGGTAGCAATAGAAAGGTAAAATTGGAGGATTAGGCCCATGCCTTGATTTTGGGGTTGATGATGTGAATATTGGGGTAGGGTAGAATGTAGAGGACCTAAGGAAGCATCCTTTAGAATCAAAAGATCATTCTTGGTCACATGTGGTATGGGATAAATAACAATCCCTAGACTTGCACTTTGATTTGTAATCAAAGAAATTAGAACTTTTCATTCCTAATAATTTGGTGGACCTAACAATTTCGTAGGGAGCAATGAATCTCATGGGGAGTTTTTTGGGAGCATGACCGAACCTTGATTCTATGAGGAAATGGGAAATTATTGAAGGGATTATTTGTGGTAAAACATAATTGTAGTGAGGATATCAACCATATTCTATCGGGTGAACCATGGTTTTATGGATGTCGAGGGCTCTTTTTACGTAGGTGGAGCTCAAATTTTGATTCTAAAACTCAATGTTTAACCTAGATAATTATTTGGGTGAGGTTATAGGGGTCTGCCCTTTTAGTATTAGAATAAGGATATCCTTTTAGGTATTGCAAAGGAAGTAGGGCATCTTATCACCATTTATGCTACAACCCTAACATGGTCACAAATAATATATGCAAGAATTTGCATAAACATAGACATGGAGAAGGATTTGTATAGTCAATTAAAATTATTTCTAAACATGGGGTATGGAGTTAGATTATTGAATATGAAAATAACCCTATGAAGTGTGGGAGCTATAGGAAATTAGGGCATTCATCTAGTGCAAACCCAAATCAAAGGAAATCAACCCTGAAGTAGAAGGTATGACAAAATAAGTAAGCTTTAGGTTCCAAGTAGACTAAGGAAACTATGAACCATACTTTAAAGAATAGCTAGGAGGAAATCCTAAACCATAGGGTCAAACCAGATTATTAGGATATTTAAAAGGAGGGTCAAATATTGGAGGAAATCTAGGAGGTATGTATTCAAAAACCCCCTCTTGAGGAGTTTTAAGTCCCACTATCTAATTCATTTACCCATTTAGATATTGTTATGCCTGAGTCAATTTTCCACAAGCACAATGAAATGGATATTAAAAAAAATAATTCAAATTATAAAGACCACCATACAAATTTAGAGACTGTAAACCAAGAGAAAGGTAAACAAACTAAGAATCTAGTGGTCTAAAATAACATAGGCCCAAACCCAACCCCAAGTTGATGGATAAAAAATCAAAAGGGAAGTATTGATGTAGGGGTGGAAAGAAAACATGGAAGGTCAACTAATCAAGAGATCAGAGAATATAAAACGATGGCTGAAATTATAAATTTTTAGCTTTTGAAGCTATAAAATTAAAGGAAATATAACCACAAATTATGAAATAAGCAAGCTATGTTATATTTATGATAATGGCTAACTAATACACAAGTAAATAGCATGAGAAAATTTTTGAAATAACTCATGCAATAGCTATTAATGTATACTCATAAAAATTGAAACTTGATACACTATATGAATAGCTCTCTACTAGTGCATGCTATGAGAAATGCATGCTTCATCACATTACAATGCTTAGTCACACATATATGTACTAGTATGTGACTCTTCACTTTCCTAACCTAAGAACACATGCATATTTTGCATGATAGACACTTGTGCATAGGTACACCTAAGGACACTTGTTCTTCCTATTCTAAGGACTCATGTACATGTGTACTAAATGCACATTTACATCATTGCACATTATAATACTTTTGTATTTATTACTTCTTCCTCAAGTAACTACTTAACCTAAGATAAACTCCTTGTCTAATAATTTACCCAAGGTGGTACATTGACATGTACCAAATAATGTAATATACTCTAACACCCCATGTATTACATTATTTGGTTATTGAAGACTTTAGTCTTCAATATGGATATTTGTATTTATCTTCATTCTTCAAGTGATCTTGGATTTTATCTTTCGCTCGAGCTTCTTCTTTTTGCATGACTCTGTATTCTGACTTTGATACTGTTACTGGTTTTATTTTGATTCTATTGTTGAATAAGTTCATACCTTTCTTATGCCCATATCTATACCTTGAGAAATATACTTGAGAAAATTTATTAATAAAGTTTCTTATCATTGTGTGTATCCAATCAAAAATTTGATTTTCTTTGTACCAATAATGTCTTTGAGAATGATTGGTTTCTCCACAAATTTTATAATTTTGGAGATTCCAACATCTCTCAATTTTATGCCTATATATGTTACAAAGATTGCATCTATTTTTTCTTACCAAATCCTTTTTATCATTTTGTCCTTCTGTAGACACCAAAACAGCACCAATCCGATTATGTGACTACAAACACTGATCACATTAACACACACAGCCCCTAGGGTAGCCCCCAGAGGTTAAACAGTGGTTCTAACCACTTACACAGCAGTTTTGCAAGTCAAAAATCAATTTGGCACCTTTTAGACACTTTATTTCTTATTCGTCCCACCCAGGGACGAGTGCGAGAGTGAAATTTGTACTCGTCCTACCCGGGGACGAGTATGGATTTATACTCGTTTCACCCAGGGACGATTATTAGCGCTCGCTCCGGGGTGGGACGAATGCCGGGTTTGACCGGCAAAAAGTCAGACCTCGGCACATGACAACTCAGAACTGCCACTTAGCTTTTCTTGCATGGCATAGGAGTGCGAGTGAGTTCTTTTGACAACTCATATCTGCCAATTGACTCTCCCTTCACTGCATGGGAATGAGAGTGAGCTTTTTAAGACAACTCAGATTTGCCACTTAGCTATCCCTTCATTGCATGGGAGTGCAAGTGAGCTTTTCTAAAACACACAAAGACATGCACAGAGGCAGTTAAGAAGCCCTTGATCAAGAAGAAGTCTTTCTTTCAGGAAAAAAGCATTCATGCAAAGAAACACTTTTGCATGTTAATTCAAAGAGACCCCTTGGGTCTATAAAATGGTGAGTTTCCTCACCCAAAAGATATACCGAGTAGGAGCATTTTGAGCGACGAAGTGCTTCTAATTCATTTACTTGCGATTTGTGTTTTCAACATCCATAATCTCTTAATCGAAAGAGAGGTTATTGGGTGACTTTTGAAGGCACGAATCAAGAACCAACACCCCATTATTCTGACCACAATATCCTACCAATTTGTCGACAACACATCACATCAGGTTTCGGACCCATCCTAAGCGGATTGGTGTCGAAGCAAAGTTTCACCCGCGGGTGGTTTGCCTTCGGGCACCCCTCCCGCTTTATTTCTTTTGTAGTTTTTTAGCTAGTTTCATGTTTATGCTTTTGTCAAGTTTTCATTTCATTTAGATTCATTTTAGCCATAGTTAGATTTATCTTTTATTTTTCATACACAGGTGCTACTGATTCTTTGTTTGTTTCTTTGAACGCAGATTTGCAGCATTGGAGGAGCAACGAGGAATCGACCTTTACCAACGCAAGCGGCGACAACGTTTTGGTTCGCCCATTTTATATGTGGGCACGCGGAAGAAGGAATTCTGAAACAAGTTGTAGAGATCAATATCTAACGCTCCTATCCCCTAAAAAGGAAGGAGACGCATTGTAACACGAATTGAAAAGAATATCAATAAAAAAGGGCCATAGTTTATATTGCTTTTATATCTTGTGTTCATTCATTTGTGTTCTTTCCTTTTAATACAATTTTGTTTAGTCTTTCCTTTTTGTTTTCGGAATCTCGTGTTTTCAATGGCGATCACGGTGGGACCTCTGTCCTCTGTTTTTTTTTAGGTTAAATTACTGATCTAAAATTGCTTGTTTTTTTACAGGTACCTATTTTTCAACATCGGACTGTTATTCGTCTCTGCAAGTGACGATTACATAATTGGTACTCGTTCCACCCCGGGACGAATAAACTATTCGTTTCACCCTGTGACGATTACGGTTCTATTATTCGCCTCACCCAGGGACGATTATAGATCTGTGCAAATTTTCAGAGCAAATCAGAAACATCCGATTAGGCAGAGAAGAGGTAGGGGTTTTTACTGCTTCTGTCAAATTTCTGTTTTTTTGTTTTCTGGTTTTCAATTTGTATGGCTTAGGGAAAGATTTCTTTTCGTTTGCCTGTTTCAATTTTGCAAAATTAAAATGAACCCCACACATCACGTGGATATTTTAAACCAAGGCGTTGGTCGTAAAACCCCAACCCTTGAGCAAGACCAAAGGTGGATTCCATTATCACTTTGGCTTGAGATATTGCATCCATTACCTCGATCGCGACTGTTGCTAGACGTAAATCCTGACGAAAGCTGACCGAGTGTAGCTTGGGGTGATTCCCAACACGCGAGGATAAGTCTTCTATGGTAGGTGTCATAAACAGAGCGATTCCCCTTTCGTACCGCCTATGTTCCACGTATCATCTGCTCTCACGTACCTATAGTCTCCCTCACGTAAGGGCGGGTATATAGAGAGGTTGGTATATCGGTCCGACAATGGTATATTGAAGGGGCGACCATTTTGGGAGTCATAAGAGCCTTCATAATTGCATTTAAACGTTTCACAAAATTTTCAAAAAAACAAAACAAACAACAAAAACACACTAAACCAGATTTAGGGCACACTATTAATCTTTAAAAGAGATAATCATTGCTTGTGTGTGTATGCTATTTTCTGTTTAGACAAAAAAAAATCAAAAATAAAAAAAAATCATAAACAAAGATAAAAATCTACGCATTTTGTCACTCGCTCCAAAAGCTCCAAGGATTCCCGCAATCGCTTGGTCACCCCAAAATGCTCCAAAGGTGTCCATGAACCCTTTGGTCAACCCAAAAGCACCCTGAAGGTGCCCATAAGTGATGCAGGAGCATCCAACAAAATATGGGAAATTTTATATTTTTCCCTAAATTTTAGTGCATCTTGTCGGGGCCATAACTTCTCTTGAGTTGTATTTGTCCAGAAAAGTCAGTTTTCGGGGCCAAATTCCATCATCTAGTGCCCCGAAATTAGGTTTTAAAATTGCTTACCTAATTTTTTACGCTTTTTGAGCTGTTCGAAGGCTAATATCTCCTAATGTATTTAGAGTTAGGACTTGAAACTTTATTTATGGCTTATCTATTGTAAGAGGGATGCACACACCAATTTTGGGCCCCATTTGACTCATTTCAAATTTTTGGGTTTTTTAGAGAGACATTGTCATGGTGTTCACTCGCAGCCAAGCCCAATCACGGGCGGATGCTACGAAGAATGTCCAAGGAGGCACGAGTCACCTCCATTATAGTCCCCAGGATTTGGTCATACCACCTTGGCGACCTAACACACAAGGCAGTCCCCTCCACACCTTAACGGAAAGGGACTATAGGGGCACCTCTTCTAGGGGCACTCCTGTTCAACATAGCACCCAACACACACCCTCCCATGAGGGGTACATCCATAGGAGAGCTCCCTTAGATGCTCGCTATGAGTGGTCACCGCGCGATGAAGCGCTAGGTCAACATAGGGTTCGACGGGAGGAACCACATGATTACACTATCCCTCCTTCACCCCCTCTAGTTGTCAGGACTACAAGGACAAATCCAGAGCACAAGGCTCCTCAGGCGGGGCGAGCCAACTCCACCCGTTCCTTTTTCACTTACGAAAGAGAGCACGAGGAAAACCCTTACCTTCCTCAAGAACAATATACATCGCAGGAGCAACATGCCTCCGCAATTGCGAGCTATCAGGATTACCTACTGAGGCCAAAGCCTCGGGGGAATGCCGCTACCCCCAACAGAGGGAGGCGGCCTATAGAGATCTCAGATCACCATGACCAGGATAGATATCTAGGAGAGGCATCTAGGCCTTCTAGACATGAGACGGTAGGACCAACTATCTTAGAATCTGCCAAGCATATTGCACGCCGGATGCAACTCACACTACTTGAGCTAGAACAACAACAGTTAGAGCAACAATATCTTTTAAATCAAGAGTGCCTTCAGCGCCAGGAGGATGAGTTGTTACAACACACTATGCAGGTGAAGACTCCAACCCCTCACACGCATAAGATAGAACATTATGAGAGACACAACTGGGTGCAAGACAGGTCTCTACGACCTTATCAAACATTGCCTTCGATGCCTCCTAGACTTGAGCGGGAGGCCAATCCTAAGACCAATGACGGGCGCCTTCTTCAGGCACCCACCCAGGTTCATGGGCCACCCCCAAAAATTCTTCAAGAAGCCTCTGAGGAACCTGAGCGAGAAGAAGAGCGGTATGAAATGCCATACCAAGGCATGGGGGGTGCTATCCTGTCACCCCTCCATAGGCCCCAAGTTCCCCACAACCTGCAACGAGAACAAATCAAAGAGGAGGAGCTCAAATCCCTCGATACAAGCAATGCACTGCCAGAGCACTTAGAGTCGATAGAGACCAAGATTTTGGGGCCCCAAAAGCCCAACTTACGTGAAACTCCTCTCAAAGAGGATCAACCCCTAGTTGTAGAGCTACCTGATGACGAGGTCTTCCATATCTCAGAATCACCAGATTCTGATGAGCCTGACTCTCTCGCCAAAGATGAGTCAGCATATGCAATAGCACCATGGGACCCGTTCATGTCTGACAACACTAATTCACAGGTGGTCCCCATGGGTGATCATCACCAAAGTCTCTTAACATTATTCCCTTTGGAGGCTCCCATCGAGCCCGTGCCATTGCAAGAAAATCAGGTCCCCCGCAAAGCACGGAACAACCCCATCGGGACCATGTCAATCTGCTCGAGCCGGACGAGCCTAACATGTCGCAGACAATTTTTGGGGCCAACGAGGGCCTTTGGATCATCGATAATGATTACAAAGATGAAACTGAGATGGAATATCTCAATCATGCGCGATGGCACAATCACCCTGTAACCCATGACGAACTGATGGCCCAACTAGGCATAAGACTAGGGCATGAGTGGCGCATAGACCCAACCCACTGGCATCACATGTTGATCCCGCTCCTTTGGGAAGATCGCGAGCAACTTCCACCCAGAGATATCATAGCACCATTAGTGCCGAAGGCAGACCCTGTCCTCCTATCCGTGCATAAGGCCGATCCATTCGTGCCAATTCCTACAGAGCCAGATCCGGTGCACACAGATCATCAAGCTGGGGGTACCTCTATTCCCTGAAGAGCCAGTGGGTTACACCAAACGCTCCAAAGGTGTCCATAAACCCTTTGGTCAAACCAAAAGCTCCAAGGATTATCACAATCGCTTGGTCATCCAAAAGCTCCAAGGATTATCGTAATCTCTTGGTCAACCCCAAAAGCTCCAAGGATTATCGCAATCGCTTGGTCATCCCAAAAAGCTCCAAGGATTATCGCAATCGCTTGGTCATCCCAAAAGCTCCAAGGATTATCGCAATCGCTTGGTCATCCCAAAAGCTCCAAGGATTATCGCAATCGCTTGGTCATCCCAAAAGCTCCAAGGATTATCGCAATCGCTTGGTCATCCCAAAAGCTCCAAGGATTATCGCAATCTCTTGGTCAACCCCAAAAGCTCCAAGGATTATCGCAATCTCTTGGTCATCCCAAAAGCTCCAAGGATTATCGCAATCTCTTGGTCAACCCTAAAAGCTCCAAGGATTATCGCAATCGCTTGGTCATCCCAAAAAGCTCCAAGGATTATCATAATTTCTTGGTCAACCCCAACAGCTCCAAGGATTCTCATAATCTCTTGGTCAGCCCTAAATGCCCCAAAGGTATTTATAAACCCTTTGGTCAACACCAAACGCTCCAAGCATTACCATAACTGCTTGGTCAAAATACATATTCAAAAATCAACAAAAATAACACAAAAAAATCAAAATCACAAAAACAATTGCATTTCAATTCCATGCATTCTAAAATTGCATTTCAATTCCATGCATTCTAAAAAAAAAAATCAATCATCACAAAAACAATTGCATTTCAATTTCATGCATTCTCATAAACATCAAAATCACAAAAACAATTGCATTCCAATTCCATGCATTCTCATAAAAATCAAAATACAAAAATATAGGTTGCATTAAGCATTGCATCCATACATTGCATACTTCGATAGGTCATACAAGTCACAAGCACCATAGACAGTCATTATTTGGCAATTCCATCATTTCCACATCAACTCCATTTTCATAAACGCATACATCCAGACATATCACCCTTTTATTTTAGCATCGTCAGTTGTCGCCTAATGTATATAGGGTTTTCGTCCTTTAGATGTCTTTAAATTTCTAGCCAAAACTGTACAGAGTTAAACAGATTTTACACGGGAAAGTTTTACTTGGACCACGCCTTGTTACGTAGCATCCCAACACAAATTAACACACATATAAAAAATTCCTAAGTTGTGTGAACGAAAGATGAAACCTGCACCGTAATCCCGGTTACCATAAGCGAAACGGCTATCTTGCTTATCCCCCTGTGCAAATGACCCTAGGAATGCTGAGAGTTGGCAAAAGGACAAGCATCCTCCCTACCCAATCCCCCATGAATCCCAAGTTCTCAAAAGTTGCAAAAACATCAAAAATTTGCAAAACGTCAAAACACTAAAATTTGACATCCTACAGTGCACACATCAAAAGGCACATACAATAGTGATTCTCATCACTCGAAATCCAAATCCCTTGCTCAAAAAAAAAAAAAAAACATAATATCACAAAAATAAACAGTGATTTTATCACTACAAAGGAGCAAGTATCCCAATACAATTGAAGAAAAGAAGGGAGTCGAACTTGAATCCCTGGAACTCTCAGCATTTCGACAAGTCATGAGGCAAGCTTCGATGATCGGTTTGGTTGATAGCCTATCGGTCACTAGCGGTAAACCTCCCGCATGACGATATATCTGTCACATTAACTTGTGTGCAGATCAATGTTTGCATGTGGATGAGCTAGCTTATGGTATCTTAGATAGCATCGCAGATTAATCTGACTAAATACAATAAAGGAGTTAGTGGAGCTAATTAGGTGATCCTCGATACGAGGTTCGGTTGAAAGCCCATCCGGCACTTGGCGGTATCCCGATGAATACCACATAAACGAACTCAATTGCACACACAGGGATGTGAAATAACTTGGTTAAATTCAAGTCGGATTTATACCTTGTTCTAAGAAGTCTTGTGAGATAAATGTACGAGTCTTGGCTAGTTAGTTAAAATATCTGAATCTCAGAAAAGCTTAACTACATTTTAAAAACAACTGGTACATTTCATTCCGTACATCACCATCAAAATATATGCAAAATACAAAAACACACAGTTATCACATGCAAAGTCATTCCACAAAGTCATCCCATTAGTATAGCAAGTCAGTCAAATCTTGTACAGTCTATGGTGCATCGACACATCATCAACAACTCATTTCATTCATTCCATATCCATACATCATACAAATTAGAAACATCACATTCATAATCACCTCTGCATACATCAAACACATACATAAAAAACACGCCACAAAAAAAAAAAAAAAACAAACACAACAAAACAACCAAAATATAAAAATGACAAATGCCAACAAAACCACTAAAAATTGTCGGACAAAAGTGCTCTTGCACTTAACCTCTTGGCATAAGAAAACTGATGTCGGGGTCTACCTTGTCGCTATCCTACTCCCCAAGAAGGCTACCATAGCCGGACCGCTCCACGGGAAGATGGATTTTTGCCAATGTTAACCCCAAATGGCATCCCAAAATGGGTTCACACCCACCAAAAATAGGTCCAAAAGTCGGAAAACTGCTTGCACATTCAACGGACAAACATCTGAAGGCACCCTCACTTAAGTCATCTTGGGTCAAGCGACTCGTCGCTTTTCTCATGTCAGTCATTCCTTCATCGATTCGTCGCTTGAGGGGGTAGTCACACTTAAGTCACCAATCAACAAACACACACCCAATCACGGCAATAGCATGCATTCAAAGAATCATTGACAAAGACAATCACGCTCCTGCTTGGGGCAGCAAACAAGCAATTATCACAAACTGATTAAACACTTGGCATTCCCGAAGCATGAACACAAGGTTCCCCCGTGGATAAAAGGTTGCGCCCTTTGCCTATTCATGACTGATCAATGTCCAAGCTCAAGTCACACCTCACCAAAACAGGTTAATACTTGAAATCAAATTCCTTAGCTCGTCAGAAGCAAGGATTCAAGAATGCATGCCCTTTCCATACTTGGGGCATCAAGAGTTGGTTAGGTTATTGAGAAACCCTAATCATTAGTGCTTTGGTTATCTATTTTTGCTCGATGCTGCGCCTTGCACAACGCTTCCCAAAAAGGGGCATCTATAGACACCAAAACAGCACCAATCCGATTATGTGACTACAAACACTGATCACATTAACACACACAGCCCCCAGGGTAGCCCCCAGAGGTTAAACAGTGGTTCTAACCACTTACACAACAGTTTTGCAAGTCAAAAATCAATTTGGCACCTTTTAGACACTTTATTTCTTATTCGTCCCACCCAGGGACGAGTGCGAATTTGTACTCGTCCTACCCGGGGACGAGTGATCGTCCAGGACGAGTGCTGATTTATACTCGTTTCACCCAGGGACGATTATTAGCGCTCGCTTCGGGGTGGGACGAATGCCAGGTTTGACCAGCAAAAAGTCAGACCTCAGCGCATGACAACTCAGAACTGCCACTTAGCTTTTCTTGCATGGCATAGGAGTGCGAGTGAGTTCTTTTGACAACTCATATCTGCTAATTGACTCTCCCTTCACTGCATGGGAATGAGAGTGAGCTTTTTAAGACAACTCAGATTTGCCACTTAGCTATCCCTTCATTGCATGGGAGTGCAAGTGAGCTTTTCTAAAACACACAAAGACATGCACAGAGGCAGTTAAGAAGCCCTTGATCAAGAAGAAGTCTTTCTTTCAGGCAAAAAGCATTCATGCAAAGAAACACTTTTGCATGTTAATTCAAAGAGACCCCTTGGGTCTATAAAATGGTGAGTTTCCTCACCCAAAAGATATACCGAGCTGGAGCATTTTGAGCGACGAAGTGCTGCTAATTCATTTACTTGCGATTTGTGTTTTCAACATCCATAATCTCTTAATCGAAAGAGAGGTTATTGGGTGACTTTTGAAGGCACGAATCAAGAACCAACACCCCATTCTTTTGACCACAATATCCTACCAATTTGTCGACAACACATCACATCAGGTTTCGGACCCATCCTAAGCGGATTGGTGTCGAAGCAAAGTTTCACCCGCGGGTGGTTTGCCTTCGGGCACCCCCTCCCGCTTTATTTCTTTTGTAGTTTTTTAGCTAGTTTCATGTTTATGCTTTTATCAAGTTTTCAGTTCATTTAGATTCATTTTAGCCATAGTTAGATTTATCTTTTATTTTTCATACACAGGTGCTACTGATTCTTTGTTTGTTTCTTTGAACGCAGATTTGCAGCATTGGAGGAGCAGCGAGGAATCGACCTTTACCAACGCAAGCGGCGACAACGTTTTGGTTCGCCCATTTTATATGTGGGCACGCGGAAGAAGGAATTCTGAAACAAGTTGTAGAGATCAATATCTAACGCTCCTATCCCCTAAAAAGGAAGGAGACGCATTGTAACACGAATTGAAAAGAATATCAATAAAAAAGGGCCATAGTTTATATTGCTTTTATATCTTGTGTTCATTCATTTGTGTTCTTTCCTTTTAATACAATTTTGTTTAGTCTTTCCTTTTTGTTTTCGGAATCTCGTGTTTTCACCTTCATAGCAATTGTTCCTATCAATATATGTTACTAATTTGATATCACTATTTTTGTTATAAACTCAGTTCCTTGCTTATTACTTCTAGTCTGACCTGTATACTCAAGATCATCATAATTTGATCTGACTTTTGGTGCAATTGGTTCTTGCATTCCTTGTTCATATTTTTCAAAACTTGTATCTTCATATCTTATCAACTTTGAATAAATATCATTAATATGACCAATACAATAATTAGAATGATCTTTGTCAATATTAATATGATCATGTGCATCATTGTATCTATCATCATTTGTATCTATACCTTCATAAATTATAGCAACATAGAATTTTGTTGAGCAATTATGAGCTGTATCTAAATCACTAGTATTGCAGATAACATCAATATTTATAATAGGTTCTTCTACCTTAGTCAAGAATTCTAAATCACTAGTGTTAATGCTTGCATTGCAATATTCCTTTTCATTTTGACAAGAATCATGATTTGCATCTTTATCCATTTGAAGAAGATCACTAGTATCATAGCATGCATCAATAATCAATGGTTTTGATTCTATGGTATTGAAACATGAATCTACCATCATAGGTATTAAGTCATTTGTATCATTAGAAACATATTTTATTTCTATCTTGTTGTTTACCTTTTCAACCTTTTCTTGTTCTCTCATCTTAAAAACATTGAGAGTGACAATTTCTTTGTAGATTATTATCCATAGATTGATAAGTATAGTAACAAAATATTCATAGCAATCATCAACATTATTAAGCATATTTTACATGTATTTTTGAAATACAAAAAAATCCCATTTTTGTGCTTCACTAGTAATATCATCAATCCAGCTGTTCAAAGCATTTCTTTAATCAATATATTGTTCTTCAAATATTCTATCATGTCCTCTTGTCTTTTAGAAATTCATTAGAAAGTAATGCCATGTATATTAATTTTCCTATATCATTAGGTAATGTGAAAGCATATTTTGAGTTTTCAATTGCTTCTCCAATTTTTGAATTTAAATAATCTTCTAGTGTTGAAAAAATTTCACTTTTGGCCTCTCTCATGATTGATTGCAAAACCTTCTTTTTATTTATAGATGTATTCTCTTGACTTTCAATTTTTTCTATCATATTTTGTGTGCACCTTTTAGTAGTTGCAATCGTTTCTTAATATTTTCTAGTGAGTCATCTTGAATGTAAATTTCTTCTTCTTGAAATTTTAAGTATTCTCCAAGGACGTCACTTGCATTATCTATGATGTGGTCCGGGTTAAATCCCCACGACGGATATGTATATGTATAAGAAGTATTTACTCAATAAAAAAAAAAAGTATTCTCCAATATAAATTAGTTCTTCTTGTAGACATAGATTTTCTTCTTCAACTAATTCTAACAACTCATGAAGTTCTAGTTTTTGAGTTTCTATTTTTGGATTACTTGTTTTCTTTTTCATTTTATTTTTCTTTGCCATGTTCCTTTGATGTAGACTACCTTATGACTCCCTATGAATTACTAAATAGAATGCTAAAATAATGTGATAGTGCACCTTGAAGTTTTGATAAGGTTCTATATTTCAAGACATTTAAGTTGGATACTCTGTGTCCCTTTGTTTTGTGTGTGAGACTAATATCAATAATTTTCCAACTCTTTAGCAATTCTATGTTTCACTTCCTTCAATTTTCAATGATATAAATTATAAATTTTAATAATTTGAATTTTGCGTAGAACTCCTTATAACTCTCTAGTTTAAAATTTAGAAACAAAATTATTTACAAATAATGTATATCTTAAGTTTGTGTAGTAATCCTTATACCTCTAAGTTTAATTATTGGCAAACTTATCTCAATGATGTTATTTCAACAACATTTATCAATACTTTCTCCTTTAAGGCAATTAGTAAAGCAACTAATATTTTATTTCTTATTTCTTCTTTATATTATATGATCTTAACAATAATCGATTTATGCTCATGAAATGCCTTGCATCAATTTCTAAGGTTGAATTGAATAACCTTTAAATGAGTGCATTGCAAAATGAATTTTATGCTTTGGTAATATCGATCAATGATCAAATTTATTAAAACCCCAACAACTACTTTATGGATGTGAAATGATCTTCAATGGTCAACAAGCAATGAATATATTCAATTGCTTTATAAATAATGTGATCTCCTCCCTTTGATAGATACCAAGAATGTGCCTCTAAATTTTCCCTTTGTGTGCAAATATAGAGGTGAACGTGGGTCACTTTTGATACAACCAAATAAACTTTGAATTTGTGATCCTCCTCCTGAGCCTTTTGATATGTTGTGGTCCCCATTCTTTGTACCCAATGGCTATTTAGATTTCCTCCTTCTCAATGCTTTCACATAATAAAAACTCCTCCAATGAGTGCCTAGTAGTTTTTTGAGCTTCAAGGATACTTTAAATGTTGCACAATATTCTCAACTCTATTATGGATGCATTATTCTAAGGATGGTGGCTAGGTTTTAATAGATCAATTCAGCATATCCTCCATGTGAATACTCCATGCATTGTTTATCATTAATGAATATTAGTACGCAAATTATAATAACTACTTTTCAATGGCTATTGAACTACTTGTTGGAAAAGTAACAACTACTTCTTAAAACTATAACGAATGCATGCAACAATAAAACATGCAATGTCAGTGATGAAACTTTAACAAATCCTTATCATTATTGCAACGATTCTAGTTTGCAATGATAGGATAATTCCAAGCAAAGGAATTGTAGACACCAAAATCTAGGCATTTACAACTCACCACATAATTCTGCATAATAAAATATATGCCTAGGTATAAACTTAGGTATATTAATTCATGTACACTTCACCCACATTGCACACCACAATTCTGCATAATAATATATGCCTAAGTCTAAACTTAGGCATAAAAATCCTGCACATTATCCTATTTTCTAGATTTTAATAAATCTGGAAAATCCCCCTAGGATACCCTGCCTACCCATTAGACATGTGTCCTAGCCACCTCACCACCCCACCTTGCCACATCTCACACACCCTTGTCCCCTTTGTCCCTTCACATGGAACAACCCTTACACCTCACTCCACTTGCACCCACATCACCCCAGTTAAGTGAGACACCTTGGGTGACTCACTCTAACTACCCCCTCCATTTGGCAGCCCAGGATTGCCACTTGGCAGCCCTGGCTTGCCACCTCTCATTTCCCTCCAAAACCTAAAATTGCCTATAAAAGCAACACCATTCCATCAAGCAAGGGGGCTGGAAAATACGTCGTCATGCTATCAAAATCATTGCAGGGAATCACCAACGATCGCGGAGTTCGAGCCATCGAGGTCCCGGATCTGAGTTTCGAGGTTTTCTCCCATCTCTGCACAACCGCGCATCCATGGTTACATAGTCCCAACCATAGGCCCATATTTTCTAAACCGCATACCCATGTTACATAGTCACAACCACAATCCCACGGTTTCTAAACCGTAAACCCATGGTTACACAGTCACAACTACGGACCCACGGTTCTACAAAAACTACCAAACTTGTTTTGGCCATATCTCCCTCATCCGGACTCGGATCGAGCTAAAATTTTGAGGGTAGGTTCCTGACATCCCCTAGAACATCTCCACCAATTTTTAGGCCATTTGGAGTAGCAGATATTAGTAAGTTATTCATTTTTTAGCAAGGCATTTTTAATTACTATTTCTATGTTTTCTGCAAGCATTCCTTCAAGGGTTTTCATTTGCATTGATTTTCAATCATTTATACAGGTGCTACTGACCCTTGTTTGAATTCCATGTGTGTAGGATATAGGTATTTGAAGAGCTATTGAAGCTAGGAGTGGTCCCCACATTGGATACCAAAGCCCACTCACCAATTGGATTGGAGCGAAAGAAGACCAAAGACACCACCAATAATTTGATTAGCCAAAGGGGTTTTTTTCCCTCTTTGTGCTCATTCTATCATGTGAAAGCAAGCATTCACTTATTGTAATCATACCCCTATGCACTTGGGGCAAATCACTTGTAAAAAGGAGACTAAGGCTCCAATAAAATTCAATACAAAATCCTTTAATTCTGCAATTGCTTGTTTTCATTATTTTACTTGCAAGGTGTTGTCTTCTTTTGCTTACAAAATGGCGATCACGGTGGGACCTCCCAAGGGTTCCATTTTATTTTGCCTTGCTTTATTTTAATCTTACTAATCTTTATTTGCATGTACAGGTGTCAAGGATTTGAAACACACGAGAATTTGATTTTGAATTGTTTAACCTGTTACTATGGAACCGTGCATCCACGGTTTACCTTATGAGGAAATGCACATTCACGGTTGCTGCACTATTGAAATGTGGACCGATGGTTGAAAGCTAGAAGGAGCAGCAAAAGGAACACAAGTCTGTACCCTATGCCATATTTTAAAATTTTTCTTTAATGCTAGTTTTAGGTTGCATTTAAGTAGATTAAGAGTCTTAGTCCTGTATGCCTTTGTTTGCATTTAGGTCTTAGGAATAGAAAAACTTACTTAAATATTGCATTCATATACGAAATAATAAAGGGAAATAAAATGAGAATTGGCATATGCATAGTAGGGAACAATCATCTTGCATATACCAGGTTAGAAATAACCTAGGTATTTCTTTTTTGGGGTTTGGGCTTGTATTCAGCTTTATTCTATTGATAGAAAGGACCCGCACACCCATGGTTGGGATTTCCCAAACGTGCATGTGCGGTTGGCAAACCGCGTACCTACGGTTTACCAAAACTAACCGCCCACCCGCGGTTAGCCCTGTTAAACAGAATTTGGTCGAGTCTTACCTGAATTTGTAATTTTGCACCTGATATGATTTTGTCTACTATTCTATGTCTTTCCTACTTTTTGCATTAGGCATAAAAATATAATTGCATGTTATATTTGCATCGCACAATAGAAAACAAAACCTTCACACACACACACGTATAATTAAAACATTGGTCCGGTTGGATTTCATCACCAACCCCCAATTCAGACCGGTGACGTTGGAATTCATCTCCTTCCATCGGCTTTCCCCCTAGATCATCCTTAGATAGGATAAAAGCACTCTTTAAGCTGGTATAAGTCATTGGTGTTCAAGTTGTCTCCCACTATTGGAACGATTGTTGAATCAGAGTGGAAGAGCTAGGCGAACCCCCCACTGGGATTTAAGCGGTGTACCCTAGCCTCTTTTGAGAAATCATGCTTGGTGCTAGTGTTCTTAATCACCATATTCATTGAGTTCTATTATTCTATTCCAAAAAGAACAAAATCTCTTCAAAAACTTCAAAAAAAAAACACACAAAAACACACAAAAAAAAAAAATTCAAAAACTTAGTGCAAACTAGGGTCAAACACTTTGTATGTTTATTTGCTTGGCATGTTGTATTGCATTGTACTTTATTTTTCATTCACATAGATTGCATATTAGCGTATGGTAGTAACTCATAGTCAAGCAAGAAAATTAGCATTGATCCAGAGTCAGTGGTCCTCCTCCATGGCAACCCAGTCTAGTGAGGCCCCTAACACTTCGATGCTAGGGCAAGTCAACATGCCCTCTACTATGTCCCAAAGCCTAAATGTAGGACCCTCTAGCGGTGCCCCCATTTCAAACATAGATATTATGCATAGGGCTACTCACACCGCTATTCCTGAGACTCCTAGGAGTGAATCACCTACCATAACTGATGATCATGTCACACTTGTAGACGTGGATGTAGTTAGGATGTACCTGAGTGCAGCTAGAATGGTTTTTCCATTGCTACCACCGCTTACCATTCCACCCCATACCATCCCATCATTCCATCAAGAAGTCACCTTCCCACACCCACAATAGTCTAGCCAAGCCTTTTCGAATCCACTTTTTGAGCACACTGCTACCACCATAGCCCATACTCATTCATCATCATCTAATCAACCTCCCATCATCATACCAAATCAACAAGTCATTTGCACCAACCCCCTTTATGAAGCACCCATTAGTGTTGCTTCACAAATCCCTATGCCCATTCCATCCATAGCACCCATAAGCACCATGGTCCATAACCCCCTCCTTTAGTAGCAATGCAATCTTCCACTTACCCACCATCAACATCCCATCAACCCCCCACCTTCTTCACCCAAGATCCATCTTGGGTGTTGTGCCCCCCAACTATAACCATACCTACACATCCAATCAATCACATGTATGGTGCTTCATCAACACAACACACCATCATTCCACCATCTCCTCATCAACAACTACCATTTCACCAATGCACTATGCTCATTTTACAACAAATCTTGAACCGCATCACAAGCATTGAGCTACAATTGAGTCATCATCAACTTCATAAAAATCACCCACCTCAAAAACCTCATCAACCTCATCCACATGGCCAATCTCATACAAATCATCAACCCCGTACTTGGACCCCTCTATCCGAGCCCATGTCAATCATCTTTCAAAAGCTGTAGGATGCAAAAACAATCATTTTACCTGACATACATCCTATAGATACCAAAATACATAAACCTAGGTCGTATAGGGAAGATCGTTATTGTCTCTATCATCGACAAGTGGGCCATGACATCAATGATTGCAAAGCCTTTAAAAAGGTGGTCCAAGATCTTATCGACAAGGGGGTCTTTCCCATCGAAAGTCCACTCATCGTATCTGATCAAAACCTTGATAGTCAACAAAACCATTGTGGGGATACTCAAGGCATCACACCTTCCCCACTCACCAGGCATAAAAACACCTTCCCCACGCTCACCAGGCACAAAACATTGTGGGGATACTCAAAGCATCACACCTTCCCCATGCTCACCAAGCATAAAACATTGTGGGGATACTCAAGGTATCACACCTTCTCCATGCTCACCAGTCACCAAACAATTTGGGGATGATTAAGGTATCACATCTTCCCCATTCAAAAAAAAAAAAAAAAAAAAAAAACTCCAAAGGAACCAAATCCCTTTGGTAATTCAATCACCTAGTCAAATAAAAAAAATCTCCAAAGGAACCAAATCCCTTTGGTCAATTCAATCCACAAGGCCCCAAAGGGGGCACCCCTTTGGTCAAATCAAAAGAAAAAAAAAAACTCCAAAGGGGGTATCCCTTTGGTCAACTCCATTCAAAAGGCCCCAAAGGAACCTAACCCCTTTGGTCAAAACTCATCTCAAAATGCTCCAAGGGAGGCACTCCTTTGGTCACATACAATTCAAAAGGCTCCAAAGGAACCAAACCCCTTTGGTCACATTTTTAGTTCAAAAACACCTAAAAAAAAACAAATAATAAATATAAAAAAATAATAATAAATACAAAACACAAAAATATGTTCATACACATTGCATTTTTAATACATCGCATTCAAAATCCCACTTTCATTGCATTCACACGTTCCACTTTCATTGCATTTGCACATTTGTATCATTTACATCCATTCATGTCGCTTACCATATTAATTGTCATCCACTCAGGTTAGATAATTGTTCATTCACTAAGTCTTGTTGTATTAATTAGGGGCACCTACGGTCTAGCATTAGTCCAATTTTGCCATCTAAAACCATGTCAAAATAGAAAAAAAAAAATTAAATAGTTGCAATAAAACCCCATAGCAATTTATTTCTTTGGTGGTCTCTATTTTGAGGAATCTCTAGGGGTTTTCGATCACTCAACCACTCCTAGTGATTTAAGCAACCTCCAAAAAATATTTTGAATTCTTTTAGGACCATTGCACATATATACACTAAGCAAATCTTGAGTAATGGGAATTGATTTCAAAAACATTCTTGAACCAAACACAACTTCACATCTTAAAAACATCTTGTGTCAAATAGGGATAACACCATACTTGGTAGGAACCTTGAGGTGAAGAGAGGCATCCTTGCTTGTCCCATTATGCAACATAGTCCATGACAACAGTGGTTTTCACTACTATCACAATTGCTTCTAAATTCAAAAGATAGAGTAGTAAGGATAAGGTACAATTCTCATCACACTTAGGTTGAGAATCTGATTCCCCAAAGCTCTAAAACTTTTACATCACACACCACTGATTAAATGGGTTGTAAGGATCGTACTACATTTCCAGTCAGACGGTTAAGTAGTCATCCCCAAAATTCAAGAAATCAAAAATAAAAATCATGGACTATGGAGTTAGCCTCCACCGGAGCTATAGACGCTTGACTGGCAATGGAGTACGCTCATGCATGGCGACATGTCTCTTTTAAAAGAGACCTCTGACCGCTCATACGGACAAGCTAGCTTCTTGGTTCCAACCATAACAGGTCTACCCAATTTACTCAAGATGAGTTAATGAACTCAATTACACACACACTGGTTCTTTATGGTTTAGAGTCATTACCATGCTCTTGATTCGGTAAATGAATTCACTACACACACATTTGGTCCTAGAAGAATTAGATAATTTGAGAGAGTTTGTTTGATATACTAGGATGTTTGAGTCTTTGCAAAACAATTCTATATCCTTTATCCTTAAGGCAAAAAAAATTCATAAGCAAGTTTCCATTCCATACCACCATCATATTGCCACACATATATCATAGTCCATTTCATCCTACAAATTGTGGTCAAACCATAGTATCGTATTGGTGCCCCTGATTAAGCAATAAAGATAAAGTTTGCTTAACAATGGTCCATAACTTATTTGCATGACAATTAATAAGGCAAAACCATTCATTCATTTGCATACATCACCATAAATTGCATTCATTCATAACACATGCATTCATAACACATTCGTTCATAACACATTCATTCAATAACACACTCATTTCATCACATGCACTAAAAAAAAAAAAAAAAAAATTGAACAATCCATCATTACACATGTACATAAACAATAACAAAAACACCAACTAGGGGGAGTTCAAGGTCTTACACCTTCCCCATCAAAAACATCAAACAATCAATCAAGCAACTTGGGGAGTTCAAGGTCTTACACCTTCCCCATCAATAACATCAAACAATCAATCAAGCAACTTGGGGAGTTCAAGGTCTTACACCTTCCCCATCAATAACATCAAACAATCAATCAAGCTACCCTAACAATCACATTAAACATTCACATTTCAAATCATATGTTAGGTTCAAAAAGGTTGCACCTTTTGTCAAAGGTTGCACCCTTTGCCTCCCATTCATGAACACAACACATCCAATTCAATTTAGTTTCATGCATTCAACAATTTAATTCACTAGCTTAGATCCCCAAGTGAACCTCGTATCTAGTGATATACTCTAGTCAACTAGCGGTTGCAGCGACTAGTTATCCATGCAATCCGGTAGGATGAGTAGATTACCATAAGGACACTTGCAATTACATCAATTCAAAAGGATCCAAAGGAACCCATACCCTTTGGTCAAGATTTTAATTCAAAAGGCCCCGAAGGAACAAACTCCTTTGGTCACAATCAAACCAAAAGGCTCCAAAGGAAACAAAGTCCTTTGGTCACATTCAATTCAAAAAAGCTCCAAAGGAATAATTGTTAAGGGAAACAAACTCCTTTGGTCACATTCAATTCAAAAAGCTCCAAAGGAATCAAACTCCTTTGGTCACATTCAATTCAAAAAGCTCCAAAGGAATCAAACTCCTTTGGTCACATTCAATTCAAAAAGCTCCAAAGGAATCAAACCCTTTGGTCAAACTCAATAAAATAAAATAAATAAATCCAAGAGAAACAAACTCCTTTGGTCAATTCAATTCAAAGGCTCCAAAGGTGCCTACCCTTTGGTCAAATCAGTCCAAAAAGCATCAAAGGTACCCAAATTGAAATTCCTTTGATAAAAAAAAAAAAAAATAAAAAAAACCTCTCGTACATTCTTTCCATTTCAAAAACATAAAACACCAAAAACATTTCCATGCATCTTTTGTCATACAAAAATATAAAACACCAAAAATATTTCCATGCATCTTTTGTCATACGAAAACAAAAAACACAAAACACAAAACAATCATGCATTCACCAAAAAAAAAAACAAAAAAAAAAAACAAAGAAAAAATCCAAAGGTACCTCAATTCCTTTGTTCAAAAACAAATTCAACAGGCTTCTGAAAGAATAGAAGTGCCCTCATCTCAACTCCCTAAGAAGGCCATACGGCTGGACTGCTCCAAGGGATAGAGGTGTACATTTCCTTCTTCCACTTAGCCTCAAGTGATCCTTGTATACAGTAACTTATCCTATATACCTGGCGGTTGTAGCGACTAGCAATCCATGCAATTCGGTAGGATGGATAGGTTACCATAAGGCCCTTGAAAAGTGATTCACCTCATGCAAAAATTGAATTGTTATCATCTCAATTCCCTAAAAAAGCCATATGGCTGGACTGCTCCAAGGGATAGAAGTGCACAATTATCAACAAAGGTCAAAATCACAGTTGAAACAAAAACAAAAACATTTATTTCATTCCAACCATCATCATTTGTTTCATTGCATTCATCATTTCATATCTTCTACATCGACTCATCGCTTAAAGAGATAGACAAAATCAATAAATTTGAGTTTCATTTATTTTTGCACCGCATTGTGCTTTACACACCACGATGCAAAAAGGGGCATCTATAGACACCAAAATCTAGGCATTTACAACTCACCACATAATTTTACATAATAAAATATATGCCTAGGTATAAAATTAGGTATATTAATTCATGTACACTTCACCCACATTGTACACCATAATTCTGCATAATAATATATGCCTAAGTCTAAACTTAGGCATAAAAATCCTGCACATTATCCTATTTTCTAGATTTTAATAAATCTGGAAAATCCCCCTAGGATACCTTGCCTACCCATTAGACATGTTTCCTAGCCACCTCACCACCCCACCTTGACACATCTCACACACCCTTGTCCCCTTTGTCCCTTCACATGGAACAAATCTTACACCTCACTCCACTTGTACCCACATCACCCCAGTTAAGTGAGACACCTTGGGTGACTCACTCTAACTGCCCCCTCCATTTGGCAGCCCAAGATTGCCACTTGGCAGCCCTGGATTACCACATCTCATTTCCCTCCAAAACCTAAAATTACCTATAAAAGAAACACCATTCCATCAAGCAAGGGGGCTGGAAAATACATCATCATGCTGTCAAAATTGTTGCAGGGAATCGCCAACGATCATGGAGTTCGAGCCATCGAGGTCCCGGATCGGAGTTTCGAGGTTTTCTCCCATATCTGCACAACCATGCATCCATGGTTACATAGTCCCAACCACAGGCCCACATTTTCTAAACTACATACCCATGGTTACATAGTCACAACCGCAATCCCGCGGTTTCTAAACCGCAAACCCATGGTTACACAGTCACAACCGCGGACCCGCGGTTCTGTAGAAACTGCCAAACTTGTTTTGGCCATATCTCCCTCATCCATACTTTGATCAAGCTGAAATTTTGAGGGTAGGTTCTTAAATCCCCTAGAACATCTCCAGAAATTTTCAGGCCATTTGGAGTAGTAGAGATCAGTAAGTTAGTCATTTTTTAGCAAGGCATTTTTAATTAGTATTTCTATGTTTCTTGCAAGCATTCCTTCAAGGGTTTTCATTTGCATTGATTTTCAATAATTTATATAGGTGCTACTAACCCTTGTTTGACTTCCATGTGTGTAGGATACAGGTATTTGAAGAGCTACTGAAGCTAGGAGTGGTCCCCACATTGGATACCAAAGCCCACTCACCAATTGGATTGGATCGAAAGAAGACCAAAGACACCACCAATAATCTGATTAGCCAAAGGGGTTTCTTTTCCCTCTTTGTGCTCATTGTATCATGTGAAAGCAAGCATTCACTTATTGTAATCATACCCCTATGCACTTGGGGAAAATCACTTGTAAAGAGGAGACTAAGGCTCCAATAAAATTCAATACAAAATCCTTTAATTCTGCAATTGCTTGTTTTCATTATTTTACTTGCAAGGTGTTGTCTTCTTTTGCTTATAGGATTAATGGTTCAAATGATGACAATAATATATTTACCCTCCTAAAATTTTTTACTTGTCCTAAGGGATCTAAGTGGCCTATCAAGGCCTGTGAATTAGCAAACCTCCTTCAATCATTTCACTATGCTTTGTTGCTTACCCCTTGTTTTTTAGCAAACAAAAGAAGATTGATTCAAACACTAACACACACTAGATGTGTATGTGCACCCTCGATCACCATGTGGAGAATAATTCATGATCAAAATAATACTTCATATACCTCTTCATGTAATACAAAACAACATCACTTTTGATAGTGCCTGTGTGAGTGAGATCAAAGTTTCCCTTGATTTCTAATTTAGCTAAGTCTATAAAAACATAGTGGCAATGTGATTTGAATGTGCAATGTGATAATAAATGAGGTATTAGAAAAGGACAATGTTGAAGAATTCACTCTTTTATTATACCATTTTTTGAATCCTACTAAAAAATCCCTTGTGCTTGCATTACCTAGCAGTACACCTGCACCTATTTGATGGGTTCCATTGGGCTAGGTAGTGATTCATGCTCACCTTGAGTCAATATTTGGTGTTGGTAAACAAGGTGTGTGACTTCCTCATAGATGGATGGTATCTTAACTCTCTTGTTTAGCTTTGAATTTTCTACAAGCTTACTATCTTCAAGCTTGCTATCTCCAAGCTTGTTACCTTCAATTTTTGCTGCTTTTTTCCAAGTGTTCCAAGATTTGTTATTCAAATGGTCTCTTATTTTCTCATGTGCAGGTAGATTATGTGCAAGATATCTCATTTTCACCTTGGAGATACTAAATTTTTCTCTACCTTAAAGACTTTAACATAAAACTTTCTCTTACAACTCTAAACCTTGAATTTGGTGCTTGATAAAATTAATAATAAACCAAATAAAATTATTCAATAAATGAACCCTTTGCATCTCAGTTGCATAAATTTTCAACCTTCATAGATGATGATGTTGTTGGTGATTTGAATCACCTAAATGCTACCTTCTAGAATATAGAATTGCAACTCTTCTTGACTGTCCAAAAAAACTCTCTAGCTCACCTATTTGTAGCTTCTATGTTCCTTAAAACATCAATGAAACCTTCCATTATCTCTTCAATCTGCAACTATTGAAGTTTTGTAATGAGATTTCCTTCTTGGATATCCTAAATCCTCTACTGCTAAATATGCAACAAGACCTATGCTAGTCCTCTTCTTTCTTCAATCTTGTGGCTCTCTCAATTTACTATCGACCTATCATGTGCTATAATACCACTGTTAGATTTTGAAGCTATAAAATTAAAGGAAATGCAACCATAAATGATAAATTAAGAAAGTTATGTTATATATATGATAATGTCTAACTAATAAGCAAGTAAATAGCATGAGAAACTTTTAAAACAACTCATGCAATAGCCACTAATGTAAACTCACAAAAATTAAAACTTTATACACTATATGGATACCTCTCTACTAGTTCATAATATGAGCAATGCATGCTTCATCACATTACAATGCTTAGTCACACACCTATATATACTAGTATGTGACTCTTCGCTTTTATACCCTAAGGACACATGTGCATTCTGCATGATAGACACTTGTGCACATGTACACCTAACTAAGGATACTTGTTCTTCCTATTCTAAGGACTCATGTACATGTGGAATACATGCACATTTACATCATTGCACATTTATTACTTCTTCTTTAAGTAATTGCTTAACCTAAGATAAACTCCTAGTCTAATAATGTACCCAAGGTGGTACATTGACATGTACCAAATAATGTGATATACTCTAACACAAATGAAACCCAATCTAATTTAACCTGGGATGGGAGAAAAATATTAATTGACATAACTAAGAAATAAGATTGCTATCCTAGAACACAAGGGGACTCAATGCCCCTACCAAACAAATATTGGTGTATACATTGAGAAGAGATAAAAATCCTCAAATTATTCTACTCCAAGAAACCAAAGCAAATAAGAAAATAATAGAAGCTATTAAATAATAGATATGGAAGGTACAAAATAGGTGGTCAACTAAACCAAATAGAGATGGTTAACAGACACCTTTTACATGCTTGGTTTCCTTCCTTCTTATAGGAAAAATTTTATTATTCAGTTATGGGGTGGTGCTTCTAGTCTGTTTCTAGTGTATATTTGTAGTTCTGATAGAATGTTTTGAGTGGTTATGACTTAGAATGTTTTAAGCTATTTTGGTTCATAGTTGTTTTGATTTGTATAGATGTTTTTTTTAGTAGGCTGGAACTTTGTGCTTACTGCAAAAGCTCTTACTTTCTTGTAAAAGGTCTGGGGACATTTTAACACCCCTTTGAATTTCTTGTAAAATATTTGAGGACTTCTCAACACCCCTTCTCCAACCATACTAATAAACAAAAATTTAAGCCTATGTTTCAATCCCATATAAAAAAATTATAAAAAAACAAATATAAAATAACGAATCAAATAACATTAATTTAACCCATTAAAGTTATATTCTTAAACTCTCAAAGATAAAACCTCATATTACTTCTTGTCAAGTGTTACATGTATAATAACCAATTTGTTGTAATATACTATGTGATCACAATGTAATACTAGTAAGAATAATTTCAATCCTATATAACTAATCATATATATATATATATATATATATATATATATATATATATATATATGTCATCCCTATCCGAACATCGAATTAATACCTTTTTTCATCCAGGAGACCCAAGTTTGAATCATATGGAAAGTGGCCTCTATTGTGCCCTAAGTTAAAAAAGGTACGAAGCCTTTAAAAAACCCTAAATTCATCATAATAAGAAAAAATCACACACACACACATAATTGAAGACTCCATGTTCAAACATAAAAAATATTTTTTAAATATTATGTGGTCATGATGTAGTACTAATAGGAATTATCTCAATATTATATAACTATTCATTCATATATATATATATATATATATATATATATATATATATATGTTGTGTTGGAGAAAAAGGGGTTGTACTCGAGTCCCCCACCTTTGACATATCACAACTATCTTCTTTAGAGTTTCAAAGTTTACAAACAGATTCAATTTTTTATCTTATTTGAGTTGCTATAGCTAGAAACCTACATCATTTTACATAAAATGTTTGAATTCTTGATTTTTATCTTCTAAATATTTTTTAATTCTTTGTATGAATACAAACATTCTAAAACAACATCCTTCTTGACATTTTCCTACAACAACCTTCACAATACCTAAATTTCACCTCTACCATCTATGCATTACATCTTAGTAGAGTAATATTTCCAAAACATCGCACTATCATAGTCCGCTTTACCAAATCTGGATTGCTAGTTTCCCTCTTGAAACACAAGTGCAACCACAAAAAATAGTTTGTATGAAAGCACATTAATGTTATAAAATATAGTAGATATTACAAATGGAAAACATTAAAGTAAATCTTAATCATTATTTGAATTAGGTAGTCAACATTTTATTGTCAGCTTTAGCTAAACTTACTACTTCCTCTAACCATGAAAAATAGAATTTAACTTCATGATCCTCAATTAAAACTCCTCTATTGGCTAGTCTATCTGCACATTTGTTTCCTTTTGTTAATGTATGTGTAAACCTAATTTCTTCAAACTCTATAGCAAAGTATTGAATTTCCAAACTTATATCTTGTATGTTCCATGAAGCCTTTCCTTTATTCAAAATTATATTTATTACTATGAGTGAATCACCTTCCATCCATACTTTGTTCCATTTCATTTTTTTGAATATTTTTAACCCTTTTAAAGTCACCCAAGCTTCAACTTCATTATTTGTCTTAAATCCACTATTGAAAGTGTAATAAGAAAAAATATCTCCTCTATTATTTCTAATTATTCCTCCTCCTACTATTCTTGGATTTCCTTTATATGTCCCATCAAAACTCAACTTGACCAACTCCACATCTGGTGGTTTCCACTTTATATTCTTTACTTTATTTTTGTTTCTTCTGTACCCAACATCATAATCCCATTTGATGACTTGAATCCTATCATGGCTCTATATGCTTCTAGATTAGGGATTGGGTGAGTTGATAGGGTTGGTTTAGACTCCTCTATGGCTAAAAAAATATTCCTTTTAATTACCTCTAAACTACTTTCATTTTCTTTATATATTCTTCTATTCCTCTATTCATTTTGATTAACATGTAAATCTATACTTGTACAAGGTTCAGGGACCTTTCAACACCCTTTCAACCAATCAAAAAAAATATATATATATAGTCCAAAGTATTGTATAATTTGATGTATCCCAGATTGTCTATAAAACCTTACTTTTAAAGATTCTCTGCCATTGGTTTAATAATTTTTCAATTTTACCATTCATCACCATGCATTTACCAAATAAATTAATAATCCATTGCCATAGTTCTAGACTATAGAGCAATGTCCTAAGATATGGTCTATATTATCCTCCTTTTCACAAAAAACACATTGTGAGGGGCCATGAAAATCCCTTTTCATAAGGTTATCCTAAGATAAAATTCTTCTATGACCTACTAGCCAAACACTCTATATTATTGTGATATTCCTATTTTTTGGTGCTTCACATTATACCCACTACTTTTTGTGTATTCTATTGATCTTTTAAAATCCTAAATCAACTTATCCTTGGATCCCCTTGGAATAATCACCGTTGTTATATTTATACTCAACTACCTCCTAGCATCAATGTATTGTATACTTATTTCTATTTGTATCTTCCTTCCTAGTTGTTAGCTTTTGATGTAGTATGAAATGGGAGATAGCAATCACAATATTTAGAATAATATGAAAGAAAGTAAATCTACAAGATGATAGAAATATGCTATAAATAGAAATAATAGAAATGAATACAATGTAGATATGGAGGAAATGGACACTCCATGAATAAAGCTACTATACTACATTACACCCATCAAAAATATATGGTGATCTACATAGCACTATGCTACTACCTATGAATATGCTACGAGCTTGTTCTATGCTTGTTACAATAAGGCCATTTTTATATAGGAAGATAGGTTCATTGGCCAAAACTACCTAGCTATACAAGGGACACCTTGCACATATACAACTTGCACATTAACACTTGTGCATTTATTACATTGCATGAAGTAACTAGATAACTTCCCTCTAAAGGAATATAATTTCCTAAGTATGTACCTAGGAAGGTACATTTAATGATCCAAATTATGTAATATACTCTATCTCTAACACCCCATGTATTACATTATTTGCGTATTGAAGACTTTAGTCTTCAATGTGGATCTTCTTCCATTGGATGATATTTGGCTTGTTCAGGTTCATCATTTCCATATTCTATCAAACCACCTGTATTGTTCTCTTTACGGTTGTATTCATTTGGTTTTTTTTATTGATGACTGAGTAGAGCATGGTGCAATTATGATATCATCTTATTGATTTTGATTCTTCTATGTTTACCTTTGTGGTGTATTGGTTCTTCATTTTCTCCAACCTATTCCTCTGAAAATATGTTAGCATCATTTTAAAACACCACAATATCTTGTGAGATATCCATTGAGTCTAAGGATATATATATTTCCATGGATTGATCTTGTCGCTTTTATTCCACCTTGATTCATGATGAGACATGTATTGATTCCATTCATATATCCAAAATTGATCATATAGTTATTTTCGACTAACTTCCTTACTGAAATGAGATTGAATGTTAATCTAGGAACATAGAATACTTTTTATTTTAGAAGATTTGAAAATTATTTGCTTGGTGTTACACATCCATATCCATGTATAAGATAATTTTGGATATCTGCAATTCTTAGTCTGTAGCCTTTAACAACTTCAAGGCAATCAAACCATCGTATATTTCCTGTCATATGATGACTAGCTCCTGAGTCAATGTACCACATGTTTTCTTGCTTTGTAGACTAGTTCCTATTGGAGCAAATTTTACATTCATTGTATGATATTACTTTTCCCATTTGAAGAAGTAAAATTCTTTATGGACTCTAAAGAAATGAGATAGGGATTTCTTTGTAGTCTACCTTATGACTCCCTACTTTAGGACATATGAACCCTAATTGAAGTATATAAGCTTGATTTGATGAAACCTTTATTAATCCTTACGCTTTGTAGACTTCCTCATGTCTCCCAAGTAATAAGAGTATATATACCTAATCGAGTTTTAGATTTTGTAGAAAGCTTATATCTTCCCAATGGATTTAGAACTTGATAATATTTGGTAGATGATATTATTATCAAGTTTTGTAGAATGCCTTATGACTCCCTAGTGATTTTGGAATATGATATAATGCTTTTGTAAAAATGTAGTTCAATTTTGGGTTGATTTTGTAAAGTTTTGTAAATCAAAATCAACTTTTCTAACACCTTCTTACTCCTATTGAACTAAGCACTTTTCCAATTTTGAAGAGTTATTAATATTGGATTTTTTTTGTCCCTTTTATGAAATTTTGAGACAAGAATATTATATATTTCCAAACTTCACAAAAACCTTAATAACCTATTTTAATATCCCTTAGGATTTTATTTTAGTGTTTCTAATTTTCAATAACCTAATTTTGTGTTGTAATCCTTACAACTCCCAAATATACAAAATTAGAACACAATAATATTTGCAAATATTATAAATTTAATTTTTCTAGTAGTAACCCTTATTAATCCAATATTTAATACTACAAATATTTGATTAATTTGATATCTTAATTTCCTATTAATTTTTGCTTTTAATATGTTTTATTTCTCTAAGTTTCAACCTTAGTATATAATCCTTATATCTCCCAAGAATGAAATAAAACTATAATGGAAATTATTCCTTACATTGTAATATTGATATCCATAATTTTTGATGTAGTATTCGAGTATGAATTATAGTAATGCCAACATATTTTGCCTTGAATGCTTCAACCTATGGATAACCTTGGATTTCTCTTGGTTTTGGAGCTTGAATAATGGTACCCAAATTTTGTGGCTTTTTGAATCTTTTTAACTAGAGCTTTAAATGCTCTTTCACTTTTCTCCACACTACAATTCAATTCTATGTGAAGTGCTTTAAATGGATATGCGTGCTTTAAACTCTCTTGGTCGTTGAACCCTTTAAATAGAGCAAGAATATTTTCAAATATGACAAGTGGAGCATAAGTTACACTTAATAGATGTTTGAGGAGTAGATGGGAGTTACTAAGAACTTGTCTTGCTCTTGTATGTAATGTATGATATGTTACAATCTTCTTGGTGAGCGCTTGACTTCCTATCCAAAATGAATGCTCCTAGAATCTTCCAAATTTGGATAAGTGGTGCTCATATGAATGTAACATCTTCTTTATTGTTTATAACTTCCCTTGGCTAAGTGCTTGAAGTAATCCTTTGTTTCTTGGACATTATGAGTGAAGATGGCACCTTAGGAGGTTTGTGCCAAGTGGCAATTTACATGTAACTCATTGTTATAACACTCCAACATGAATTATATACCCATTATTCTATTTTGTATGCTTATTATTTTGCTTGCTATGTTTCTTGGAGAGCAAGCAACTTCTTTCTTTTGTAGGTGCTTCAATGAGGATGGCGGATGGCGCTAGCTATGATTTCTTTTGATTATATGGAGCTTCCAATGGTCATTTTATAGCTGATCTTGGTGCTCCTATTGGTGGACATTTTTCTCCAATCTTAAAACTTTGGATTTATCACATATTCTTTATACCTTCAACATGCTAAATTTTGTCCTCCTTTCCATGTTGGTTTTGATGTCTTCTTTTCTCCCTTTTTGAACCTATTATGTATTTCCTTCTTTGTAGATAATATTTATCTCAAATATGATGTTATTTCCTTGTGTTTTCCCTTGAAGGTTTGCAGGTTCAGTTATCTAGAATGGAAAATATGTGAGCCTTTTGAGAGGCTCCTTTGCTACACTCAGAGTGTGCTAGTATCAAGCTATTTTAACCATGTATAATGTGCCTTTGTGGCACCTCAAACTTTACCTTATCACTTGCATAAAAAATATTAGAATGGTGCAACAATATGTAATAATTTTGGGATATAAAAATACCCCTTTTGCACCTTTTTGTACTCTTTTTTATTTTTTGATTTTATGGCAGATTTTTGGAGATGTTCTTCTAAATATGAAACTCTCCTGGTTTTACGAACCCAAATTATAACCATTTTTGTAGATGCAATATAAAACTTACAGTGATTTGAATCTGAGAGTCACCATGTCTTAATTTGAGGTAATCCTTGCTGATTTTCTATGGCTATTTTCTTCTCCAAAATTTGAAGGATTGAGCTGATTTTGATGGCTTCCTTTGGCCACTAAAAGTTGTAGATTTTGGTGCATGAATGATGTCTTTAGACACTTGATGCTAATATGATTTTGTGCCCTTCTAAAGAACACAAACACTAAGATTTTTTAGAGTAATATTGTTAGGGTACCTAGGAATAACAAGTGGTATCAGAGCAATAATTTTGGCAAAGTAGGGATTTTATTTTGGAATTGCAAAATTAGGGCAGTTTTTTTGGAAAAAACATCTCATATTTTAGGAGCCATATCTCTGTGAAAGTTTATCCGATTTAGGTGATTCTTGGATCAATTTGTACAGAATTTGAAGAGTTTTAAAATGAATGGTCATATGAAGGAATTCGAGCAATATTGAGGGAGATACGACATTTTGAATTTAGTCATCCGGGACAAGGATATTGACGAATTTTGCAAATTTTTTCTAGAAAAATATCTCATCATTTAGGAGCCATATCTCTATGAAAATTCATCCTATTTAGATGATTTTTGGATCAGTTTGTGCATCATTTTAAGAGCTTTAAAATGAGTGGTCATATGAAGGAATATGAGTAGTATCGAGGGAGATATGACCTTATGAAGTCATCCATCTAGAACAAGGATAGTGACAAATTTTCAAGTCACAATTTATTTCAAAAAATATTTTTTTTTTAGTTCGAGTAAGAAAATCAGTTGCAATTTAATTTTTTTTGGAAGAAAAATTGTAGATCTAGTTGTCTCTATTGAATTTGAGCTTCAACTCAGTGGAAAGATGTTTATTTCCATAAAACCCTATTTTGCATTAGAGCATGATATATATTGTTAAAAAATAGTAGTATGCATTAGGGTATCAACTATGGAGCTACACATTTTTGGAGAAGATGATATTGATGTTAGGGATTGGTGGTAAAATTTTTAAAATCATTGTATCATCATTATTCTCTTTGGAAATTTGTGCTTCATCTTTATCTTGGAGGAGAAGCTCTCTCTTGGTTTTCTATAGTTCCACGCGTTTATGAAGATGTCCTCACTTGGGATGAAATGGAGCATTCATTCTTGAGTAAATGGGACCCATATAAAAAGATAGCTAGTTTGAAGGTCACCATCAAGGGTTATGAAGATGAAATAAACATGCTTCAAGAAGAACAAGAGGAACTAGAAAGAGATCTTGAGGGAAGGGATAAAAATAGATAGCTTGTTGGATGTCATCAAAGACCTTCAAAAGAAACTACAGGGAATTCAAAATGAGCAGAATGAAATAAAAGGAGAATATGAAGTTTTCAAGAAATAAAATGAAGACTGAAAAATAAATAAAATTACTCAAGAAGGAGAAAGAGAAAAGTGTTAAGGAAGATAGTGAGAAAAATGAAGCCACATATTTGGATTTTCAAAAGCAAGTGAAGGATCAAAAGGGTTTAAATTCATCTAAAAGTTCTATTTTGTAGGTTCATGGAAGCATTCAAAAGGAACATGTTATTATTTCCATTGACCCTAGTAGCAGATATAATTTTATTAATATTGCTTTAGCTAAGAGGTTGCAGGTTCAAGCAACAAAAATTAAGGACATACAGTTGGAGGGTGAGAATTTTTATATTTTTGAAGATTTAAAGATCACCATGGATACATATGTTTTACATTCATATTTTCATGCTATTGATATGGATGATGAGGATATTGTTCTTGGTTATCCTTGGTTAGATTCTTTGGTTATTGTTAACATTAATTTGCAAAAGAATTTTATGAAGTTATGGTACAAGAAAAAGAAGAGAACATTACAAGATATTTCTCAGTTTAAGGAGCAAGGATCCAAGGAAAAACAAGAAGTGGTTGTAGAGAAACAAATTGAAGAACAAATAGAAGAACCTAAAATAAAATCCAATAAGGCAATAGCAATCGAGCCCATGGAAATAATAGTAACAGAGTCCAAGGAAGCTTTGATAGAAGAGAACAAGGACACACCAAACAAAGGGAACATGAAAGAACAATGTGTAGAAGAATTTAGAACAGTGGAGCCAAATGTTGAGGAGTCAAAGAAGGTAGAACATCAAGTTAAGGCTGCACCATATCACCATCCACACCACCATGAGTGGAAATAATCTTGGAGGCATGGCTCAAGGCAACAATATTATGGTTCTACATGGAATCATAAGGGCACCAACTATGGTAGTGTTTGGTAGAGAAAGCATAGTGATCCTGGTTTTCAAAGTGGTTCATCAACATCAAGGAACAAGTGGACCCATCATTCAAGTTATCAAAATACAACAATAGAAGCGTGGAGCCAACGAAGTATATTTGGATACTCAAGTAACAAAATGACATACCAGCATCAACGTGTTTCACTTGGATGGATGGATGATCGAGATTGGTACCAATTTCTAATATTGCTTAGCAAATCATATTATCATATTTCTTCATATGTTTTGAGGATGAAACATTTGTAAGGAGGGTGGCATGTTAGGGTACCTAGGAATAGATATTTGGGGATATATTATTATATTGTATAAGGGTTGGCATGGGCCACACATAACCCAAGGTTGATTGTATTATAGTATTATATTATATTATAAATATTATATTAGTAGTAGGCTCCCAAAAGTAGAATAAGAATATGGATATATAAAGAGGAGATATTTGTCATTGTAATCATCATGGAGATGAATCTTATGTAATCATCTTTACCCACGAAGTGGCTTATGGGACTTTGCTCTCCTTAAGTGGCCTCTCATCTTGGGAGAACTTGTGGAGTTATTCCTTCCTTAAGGATTATTATTGGTGTTTCCCTACCTTAAGGGTATTATCTATCTCTCTCTAATTTGTGGATTGTTATTGTGGATAATATATTTTAGATGAATGATTTGATATTTTTGCATATTGGTGAAATGTTTCTATTAATTATAATAAAGTATTGTCCCAAATTTGGTATCCCAAACCGGAGAAATTGATTAGACGTTTTTTACAGGACTGCCCAAACTACTGAACTCGTTTTGGCCATATCTCACTCATCCGAACTCGAATTGAGCTAAAATTTTGAGGGTAGATACCTGAAAAACCCTAGAACGTCTCCACCAATTTTCATATCATTTGGAGAAACACATATCCTAGCGCATCCCTATGTGTGAATGATATATTTGGCAAGTGACTATGCAAGGGTTTCATCTGGGTTGAGTGCAAGTAGCTCCAGAGGTTGGTTTTAGGGCCTTCGGGCCCTAGAGACCAATATTTTTGTGGTTTATGCTCAATATTTTAGCAGGAAATGTTGCAGGGGATACAATATGGGTTAGAAATTTGTCTTTCAACAAATCATACAGTGAACTTGAGTGACAACGACTTCCAATTTGTTTCACAAAAGAAAAGTGAAAACCATACCTTTCCATGACGTCTAGGGCAAGGATTAAAGAGATCACAAAACAAGTTTCAAGTAGTTGATCAAAAAATGGCTCATATCTCAAGTGAATCTGGTGCTAAGGTGCACCCACAAAATAATTCTATTGTGAAAACCCCTATCAAGGGTAAGAATTTCGAAGACTTAGTCCCAAAAATGAATTTTAGGTATGCCCTTCATGGTGGACAGCCTCAGCCCAATGCTAATATCAATATTAGGGCTTCCCATAAACCTCTAAGAATGCCTAAGATTGATCCCAGGAAAACGGAGTTAGGATGTCTTAAAGAAGTTGATGGAACTCCTATTGTTAAGCTTGATATGGGTAACATTCAGACTGGATTTGAAGATTTGGAAAAAAGAGGACTAATTTGTCGATTCATGGGTTTTCGTCCGAGTCTATCTGCTTTCAAAGTTTGGGCTACAAAAATCTGGAAAACTAAAGGTGAGTTACAAATCTCTATTTATCCAAATGGTTATTTTCTTGTTTTATTTGCTAATAATGAAGATAGAGAGAAAACTTTTCAAGGGGGTCCTTAGTTTTTTGGAAGGGCGTGGCTTTTCATGAAGCCCTGGCATACTAAATTTAAAGCTAAAGAAGAGATGCCTTCTATAGCTCCCATGTGGGTTAGACTCTTTGGCCTCCCTATTGAATTTTGGAATCCTACTATTTTTTCTTCAATTGGAAACTCTTTAGGAACTTTTATGATGATTTTTGATTGTACTCAAAATTTTGAACATATTATTTATGCTTGAATTTGTGTTTTAATGGATTTTGACAAACCCCTACCTAAAAAGATCACATTACAATTTGGGGAAGACACTTGGGAGCAAGTAGTGGACTATGAGAACATTCCTTTTCATTGTAGAATTTGCCATGAATATGGTCATTTGGTCAGTGCTTGCCCAAATAAAATTCCTGATCAAAAGAAAGAAGATATAAACTCAAGCGAGGTTCCAAATACCTAAGAAGAAGAAAACTAAGAAAAAACCGATTATGAAGGATCAATCAAAGTCATTTGCTAATATGTTTGAAATCCTTTCCACAAATGATGTCCCAAGTGAGGAAGAGGAAATAATGGAAACTAAAATCTTAGAAACACAATTTAAATATGAAGGGAAGAACTCGAGACAAACCAACAAATCAAAGGTTTTCAACAAAAAAAAAGGAGAAAATTTACACAAGAAAAACAATATTTCAAATGTCAAAACTTCAAATAATGCAGGTCCCAATATAGACTCCGTTGAACCATCTAGTAAAATTTTGGCTATGTATGAGCATTCTTCAAGGTTAGAAGCCATCTTAGATTCAATTGGAATAAGTCAAGAAACAGGGAAAAAAAAATTGAAGATGGATTCTAATCAAAAAGTAGGTCGCAAGACCAATCAATATCATATGGTAAAAGAAGGTGAAAAGCTTGTAGAGGAAGGTAAGATTAATGCCCTTCCAAAATTTTTTAGCCCTGGTATTAATGAAGATCATCACTTGGAATATTAGAGGACTCAAAGGGAGTCTTTCAAAACAAAATGAAATTAGAAGAATGATTCAGATAAATCATCCACATCTTGTTTTCCTTCAAGAAACAAAGATGTCAATGGAGGATATGGACTTAATTGCCAGTAAAATTTGGCCAGCTGGAAAAGTGGTTTCCCTCAGTTCCCAAGGGGCTTCGGGTGGCATTGCTTGTCTTTAGAACCCAAGAGGTAGTTATTCACCATATGGTTGGAAGTTGGGGTTTGTTGGCTATAGCTATTCAAAGTAGACATTCCAACCAGATTATGCTCTGCATTACTATTTATGCCTCGACTTCTTTGGAGGAAAAAAGAAGACAGTGGAAGGATATTACTCATATTATCTCTCATTTTCCTAAAGCTTGGATCTTGATCGGAGGATATTTCAATACCATCCTCTCTCTGGATGAGAAAAGGGGGGAAATAGAAATTTGGATAAAAGCACTGACCTCATGAGCGAATATATTGCAAACCTCCATCTTGTGGATATCCAACTAGATAATGGCCTTATGACTTGGTCTAACGAAGGCAAGGCTTAGCTTGTATAATGGAGAGATTGGATAGGTTTTTGCTCTCTAAAAATTTCTTAATCCATGGTCACATTCCTAAAGTGAAGACTCTTAATAATGCTAGTTAGGATCATTGGCCATTCATGGTGGAAATGTGGAAAACCAATGTGAGTTTCTCTCCTTTTCATTTTCAATTAATGTGGCTTAGAGAAATTTCCTTCAGACCTCATGTGCAACAATGGTGGAAGGAAGGTAAACCTAGGCATGGGACTAAGATGTTCTATTTTGCCAAAAGACTGCAATACATTAAATCCAAAATCAAGACTTGGAACTTGAAAGAGTTTGGGGATGTTCATAAAAAAAAACATGAAGTTATTGCTCATATTGAAAATTTGAATAAGAAAATCCATTTAGATGGCCTCACAGAGAAGAGAAGTGCAGATGAAATTAAACTCACAACTCAGTTAGAGGAATGGGAAAAAGAGAAGAAATCTTATGGAAGCAAAAATCTAGAATTCAATGGCTCAAAGAAGGAGATCGAAACACAAATTTCTTCCACAAATCTCTTCTAGCTCGAAGATCTCACAACTTTATTTCTTCCTTAAAATCAGATTCTGGAGATGTTGTTTATGCTTGGGATGGCATGAACTCTATTGTTGTTGATTACTTTTCCAATATTTTTGCTGCTACTCCTCTTGACTCAGCTTCACAACAAAATGTTCTTCAAGCAATCCCTTCTCTTATCACTTCTGAGGAGAAATCTATTTTGACTGCTTCTATTACTATCAATGAGCTTCAACAAGTAGTTTTTAAAATGCAAAAATGGAAAACCCCAAGTCCTGATGGTTTTCCTATTGAGTTCTACCAAGAGTTCTGGGATATCCTTCATGTTGATTTATTAGAGGTGGTGGAAGAAGCCAGGAAAGCCAAAGAAATTTTGAAGGTTATCAATAAAAATTATATTACTCTTGTTCCAAAAGCTCAAGAGGTTGATCATATCTTAGCTTTTAGACCTATTGCTTTATGTAATGTTCTTCTCAAAATCATTACTAAAATCATGGCAAAAATGTTGAAGCCTCTTTTGCATAAGATTATTTCCCCATAGCAAGGGGGTTATGTGGAAGGACGTCAAATAGTAGATGAGATAGTTATTTCTCAAGAAGCCATCCATTCCATGGATATGCAAAATTCTCCTTCTATGTTCATTCGGTTAGACTTATCCAAAGCTTATGACAGAGTGGATTGGCACTTCCTTATCAAAGTTTTGAGGCAATTTGGTTTCTCTAAGGATTGGATGGATTGGATTATGGGATGTATCTCTTAAGTTTCCTACTTAGTTCTTATCAATGGCAGGCCTTCTCAGTCTTTCCCAGCTTCCAGAGGTATTAGGCAAGGTGACCCGCTATCCCCTTATTTATTCATCATTCTTGTTGAATGCTTGGGTAGGACTATAACCAAAAATAGGGAAAATAAAACCCTTGAGGGAGTTACCATTGCTCATGGAGCTAGACCTATCTCTCATCTTCAATTTTTGGATGACTCTACTCTTTTAGGTAAAGCTACAGTTAAGGACGCTTCTAATATTAAGCAAATCATTAGTTGTTTTTCTAATGCTACTGGGCAGTTGATCAATGAAGACAAATCAAAAGTTATTTTCTTTCATTGCTCTACTAGATAGGAATCCATGGTCTTGGATAAATTAATATATAAGAAGACATCTCTTCCAATCACTTATTTAGGTATTCCCATAAATATTCAAAGGCAAAAAAATAAATATTGGAATTGGTTGTTGGACAAAGTCAAGAAGAAAGTTGGAAAGTGGACAAACAAGTGGCTTTCTTCTGGGGGTAGAATCACCTTGGTAAAATCAGTCCTTCAAGCTATTCCTATTTATGTTTCTTCTATTTTGAATATCCCAAAGGCCGTTCTTCGAGAATTGGATCAAATCAGTCATCGTTTCCTTTGGAGTGGTACTAAGGAGAAAATAAAATGGGCCTTGGTGAAATGGGATACTTTATGTCTTCCTAAGAGTGAATGGGGGTTAGGATTCTAGTCTTCAATTAATAACAACAAAGCTTTAGCTGCTAAATTATATTGGAGGATGTTGTATAATCCCAATGCTCTTTGGGCCAATAATCTCCGTGCTAAATATGCTGAGAACAAAAGTCCTGAAGACCTTGTTCGCTATCAACTTCCTACCAAAGGTTTTCCCATTTTAGCAGTTCTTAAGACTAGTGAGGATTTGATAAAGAAAAAATTATTTTGGATCATTCATAATGGTCAACATACAAATTTTTGGACAGATTCTTGGGATGGTCACAAGCCTTTGATAACTCAGTTTCCCGATTGGAGGCCTTGGATGGAGGAGCTTCACCAAGCTAATTGGATAAAGGTGGCTAATTACTTTTGGTACCATAGTGGTAATTCAAAGGTTGGTAGATATTAGATCCTTATTGAGGACTGGTCCATTCAAATCCCAGAAAGGCAAAGACAAGATATCCAAGGCATCCTTCATATGATATCCCTCTCTTGGTCCCATGAAAAATATTGTTTTGGATGGAACAACACTACTAAGGGTGAGTATTCAGTTGCTCAATGTTATTTGACCTTATGCCATAATAATCCCAACCATTATTCTAACATATTTTCTCAATTATGGGCTCAAAAGATCTGGCCTAAGGTGGGGTTCTTTAATTGGCTTTTATTGCATCGTAGGTGAAGAACACAAGCTTATACTGAGAGGGGGGGTGAACAGTATAAGACATATTTATACTTTTTCCATTATAATTCAAAATAGTAAAGCAATGTACCCAAAGAAATATCAAAGCAATGCACAATATCATCCACAAAGTGACACCAATTTTAATGTGGTTCACCCAGAATGGCTGGGCTACGTCCACAAAACTTTTCTCTAAAAGTTATCTCAAAGTTCTTTAGGAATCCTTCTAAAACTGCTCACAAGTCCTCTGCTAGGACCTATCCAAATCTGCTCACAAGTCCCCATCGAAACCTGTCTAAAACTGCTCACAAGTCCCCACTGGAACCTATCCAAAATTGCTCACAAGTCCCCACTGGAACCTGTCCAAAAACTGCTCACAAGTCCCTACTAGAACCTATCCAACAACTGCTCACAAGTCCTCACTGGAACCTGTCCAAAAACTCAACAATCTCACCAAGAAAAACTTTCTTAGTAGGAAATCACAAAGTGAATTGTTAGAGACCCAATGTGATTTGTTAAACTCATAGAAGCATAAAGAGAATTTTTAGAGACTCAATATGTTCTATACTCAAATCCCAATCTCAAAACTCAACTCAAATCAACTCAGCTCAATCTCAATCTCAAATCTCAAAACTCAACTTAATATCTAAAATGGATAGGATAGAATGTTTTCTTTCAAGAACATGAAACCCCAAAAATTGCCAACTATGCAAAGAATCACATAACAATGATACTCATGTTCTTTTCACCATCAATTAGGGTTTCAACAACAATGCTCATCAAACAAGGCTTAATCAAACAACACCATTCAACTCAACATCAACCTTGAAGAATTCAACCAATCATCACAAGAAAAGGAAACAAGTAGAAATCCTTTTCCCTCCAAAGATATTTGAACAAAACAGCCACCAACACAATATCACCAAATGCAAAGAATAACTTTCTCAAATCGACTCAATGGAGTAAGCCCAATATCATGAATCAAGTAAAGCAATAACTTGATCAACCAACCTCTATGGAAGCAACTCAACCATCAAACTCAAAATAGCCAACCAAGTGTTCCACCAACTCTAGCTAGACTCACAAATATAAACCCTAGTGCACAAAGCTTCCACTATCTCAAACCAAAAATTATGCATTCACCAAAAACTCTCCTTAAGGATAACAATGCATAAGTAGTCTTCAACAAACCAAAAAAAGGATTTACACCTAGCCAAAGGATACCTAGTAGAATACCTTTTCACTCCAACCTTATTTCAGAAAACATACACCAATCATACTCATAAGAAGAATGCGCCCATACCTTATTGGAGTAGAAGATAATTGAACCTTCAAGTTGTCACCACACACAACTCTCAAATTTCCAACCAAGTTAGGGTTAGAATAAAAAGAAATGAGCAATAATATAAACTTCCTTTATTACACCTTTTAGCTCCACTTCTTTAAACACAACCACCATAACATGCCAATAAATCAACAATCACAGACTCATACCTTATACCTCCATTTTTAATTTTAGCATAGCAAAGAATAATCTTAAAAATACATCCAAAGAAATATGCCCTTATTTCTCCTAAGCTTTTATTCAATGCTAATCACAAAAGCCAAAACTCTTAAAATTTAATCACACCTTATAAATCGATGTCCAAGAAACTCCGAATTTTGCGGCATAAAGACGTTTTAATAAAAACATGTGTTACTCTAGCAAAGCACCCCCGTGAGACTCAAAACATTGACCTCTGCCAATGCAGCGCCCAACAGCAGCCTTCGCTGCCACTAGCCCACGTGGACTACGAAGTTCACAAGTGAACTTCCCTCCACTTCACCCTCGAGAAAAAAACTCCCGAAGACTTTTCAACCGCACATGCTTCTAAGTCTTCCTTCGATCGCAGCGAATACAGAGCACAAACACCGCAAATTGCATTCGAGGAATTTCGAATTCATTCGCCTTCCAACCTTAGGATTTGGAGAATAAATAGTCTCTTCGAAGACACCTTGACATTGGCAAAAATAAAGACCATTTCGAAATTAATCAAAAGTCTTTTCAAAAAGGGTTTAAAAACCCTTAAATAATTTTAATAAATTAAGAATTAAAAAAGGTTTAAAAACCTTTAAGCATTTTTAATAAATTAAAATAATTTCTCCCTTAATTAATTAAATAATTAATTAATTAAAACATTGAAGGGTTTTAAATAATAATTAAATAAATAATAAAGAGAACCTCCATTGGTTTTAATAAAAACCCTATCCAATGGAATCTCTCCGGATTCTCTTAAAAATATTCTCTTGGAATCTTCCACCTTTGAAGCCAACACATCCTCTTAAAATTAATGTCATTTCCTTTTGACATCAATAACAACTCATAGACAAGAAGCTAGGATCTCAAACCCAAAATTGCCAACAATCTCCCCCTTTGTCATTGATGGCAAACCATGCTTCTCAACAACACAAAAACTCAAAATAAACAGCTCCCCCTGTCTTGAGGCTCTCCACCTTACTCAAATCTCTCCCCCTTTGTCATCAATGGCAAAGGGTCACCTTTGGGGCTTGAGACTAAGAATGAGCCTCTTAGCTTAGTCCCTCCCCCACTTCTTGATGAGGTGATTAATTCTTGGGTGGGAGTAAAACTCCCATTAGGTACTGATCATCATCAGCGTCTATAACTTCCTTTTCGGGCCTTCTCTTGAACTCTTTGTCCATATTCCTGTTCTTGTCACTGTTCTTGTTCTTTTTCTCATCCCTGTTCTTGTCCATGCCTTGATCCTTGGACCTGATCATGTCACTGTTCCTGTTCCTATATTATGGAATTTTAGCTCTACACTGTCTGATTGTGTGACCTTCATGGTTGCACTTGAAACACTTGACAATGTTGTTTCTCTAAGGTAAACCTGATCTTTGAATCCACCAGTTTTGACCAAACTTGTTTTGACCAAACCTGTTCTGACCAAACCTGTTCCTGTTATTTGCCTTGCAATAAACTACCTTCTACCCAAACTATTGACAAGAATAGCAATACCCTTGAAAGTAACTAGCAATTTTGAAACTGTCATTTACCTCCTTCACTTAAGCCATGCAATGTGAAGCCATGTGACCAAACCTGTGACAAGCAAAACATCTGCCTTGAAACTTTTCTTTAATTGACCTCTTAGGTTCTGAAAACTTCTTCTTCTCATTCTAAATTCTGTTTTTTGTTTATGTGCATCTATCATTCAAGGACTCCTTTTCTGAAATACTTTCCTCATTAGAACTCTCTTCCTTTTGGAGTCTCTTACTAGACTCTCCAACTTGTTCCTTGTGTGGCTTAACAAAACTAAGTCTCTTACTAGAGTCTCTTCCTTGAGAAGAACTTGCATCATGGGATTAATCATCAACAAAAACTTTTTTTTGACCCCATTCTCCCCCTTCATCAAAAATCACATCCCTTGAAAGTATAATTTTATGCGTTTTTGGATCGTAAAGCCTATATGCTTTGGTAGACTCACAATATCCTACAAAAATACATGCTTGACTCTTGGGATCAAGTTTCTTTATTTTTCATAAGGAATGTGGGCATATGCTAGAGAACCAAAAACCCTGAAATGTTTTACATTCAGATTTTTTCCATACCACCCTTTGTAAGGAGTGATCCCATCCAAACTAGAAGTAGGACTCCTATTTAGAATGTAAACACTGGTTCTAACTGCATCGGCCCAATACATGTTACTAATATGCTTATATTGAAGCATCGATCTAGCCATTTCTACTATGGTGTGGTTCTTTCTTTCTTCCATGCCATTCTATTATGGAGTATAGGTGTAACCACCATAAAGGGTCACACCTGATGGCGTATCCTATTGCAATGAATGATAAAAATATAACATGCATACAAGAAAACAAAATTGACAACAAATGAAACAAGAAGAAAAACACTTTATTCCATTGTATTCAAAGTCAAAATCCAATTACAAGTACGTCCCTCTTAGGGATATTCATTTTGATACAATATTACAATAGGAGTGCACAATTGTTTCCCTCTTAAGGGTAGGTGTGATTTCCAAATGCCTTTTAGGATGACACGAACTACTCTAGGGTGGAGGTGCCCTCTTCTTCGTGATGGGGAATGAACTTGATAGTTTGCTCTCCTTTGAAATTGTTCCCTATGGTCAAGCAACACAAGAATGTCAAAAATATAGGCAACCTCTCATAATGAGGCCCTTTTAGGTAAATTGCATAATGACATCATTGAACATGTATAATCAAGAAAACATGAAAAGTGCTTCTAAGCTATGCAAATTGAATCAAGATTCATATAATAGCATAAAGAAATGTAACAACTACACTATGTATGGATCAAATGTATAAAAATAAGGAATGAACGTGCGTAAAGAACATTAATATCCTAATTGTAGCATAAACATGAAGATGTAAATATAACATAATTCTACGGTCATAAATCTGTTAAACTACATTAAAACATGAAAAAAACTAATCTAACATAATTAGTCAAATAGAAATGAAAATAGGAATGTGGCTATACCTCTGCTGCGAAACATAGCTCTAGTGAGCGGTCTGCACTGTAAACCATGGTTGACAACTATGGTTAGCACTCTGATAGGCTTACCCTCAATACCAAGGGCAGTGGACTTGACTTCCTTGTCCAATTGATGTTCAAGGGTCACCTTCGATGTCCTTATGATAGGTTTGGTGGTTGAATCACTATTTTTGGCCTTCATTTTCTTGGATTTGTGTTTCTTGATCCTCCTAGGCTCCTATAAATTCCATGGCAAACTGATCATTGAATGAATAGTAAAGTATCTTTTGAATGCACGAATTCAATATGTAATCTGATAGGGCTTCACCACTTGCTTGATCAATTCACACTCACTCGATAACTCATCGATGCTTCACTATACAAATCATCTATATCTTCTCCCCATTTGGAGGGGGTATTTATAGGATGTCCTAGGACTAGGGGTGGCTTCCTGGAGAAGCCAAGATCAAGAAGAGGTGGTTAGGACAGTTGGAATGGAAGCCTCTAGAATATTTTGTCCATTAACCACCTTCTTCTAGATCCAATATTTATTCCAAATGATTTGGATTGGATTTAAGGCCAACTAAACTTTAGTTAAGACCGCAGGTCACAGCTACGGTCTAGACTGCAAACTACAGGTCTCAACCATGATTTACTTGTAAACTGTAGGTCTAGGCTGTAGTTCAGACTGACTAGGCCAAGGAGCCTAAATTGAGTGATTAAAACCACTGCTCTATCTTGGAGTCTATCTAATATCTTCCATATGGTCTTGTAGCATATCCATATGAGTATTTGCCCTCGACATGACACATTTTAGGTGTCTACAGATGCCCCTTTTGAGATGCGTTGTGAGATCAAAAAACGTTGAGCAAAAATAGATCTCCTAAAATGATGTCAAAGGTTATATGATGATCATTAGTCAGATCAACATTAGATGCCCCGGGTCCAGCAAAAGGATGCTCATCCTGGAATCATTGCTTCCAACTCTTTGGAGGCTTAAACTTGAAAAACTTGCACTCACCATCAGTCATTCGGGTAGCATTTGATTCTACAATAGGAGTGGCATATATAACCAAAAGGAGATGAGATACAAGCAAATTATCATATTTGCTATTTTTCCCAAGAAAAGGGGTAAGCTTATGATAGCTGTTGACAATGATTTGCAAGGATGAATGTAATTTGACAAGATCAAGGGATCTACGATCTCTAAGATCTTCTATTGATTTTGATTATGATTTGATATTATGGCTACCCCCTCAAGCGACAAGTTGATGAGGGTAATGATAATGAATAAATCAACGATGTCGCTTGACCACCATGGATGATTTGAACAAATTTAGATTTGAGCAAATTAATGCATTGGCTAGTCCTAGTTCAACTTTTGATTCCAACTATTAATAGTATTTGCACGCTTCTATCCCATGGATCATTCGGGATACAATAGCCATTTTAGAGGATCGAATTGATACAAATCCAATAATATTTGTGTTGAATCAAATTATCGATGATTTGTTGAAAAAAAGGTCGTAGAAGAAATGACATGCAATGCCTCGTTCTCATGGAGTAGTTTTGTTGCGAAGGCCTTCTTAGGGATTTAAAATAAGCATCTCAGATCAATGATGAATTTTTTTGCCCCAAATGTCCTTATGGTAATTTACTCATCTTGTCGGATTGCATGGAGCGCAAGTCACTACAACCACCAAGTGTATAGGGTATGTTACTGAATACGAGGCGCATTTGGTGTTTTAATTTATTTGATTTTTTTGAATATTTTGAATTATGCATTGAGCTTATTTATTTTGTTGGGAGGTGTGTCGCTCCATGAAAGTATTGTCATAGCAATGACCTCAGTTGAATGTACTTTATAATCTCAGCCAGATTTGTAATTTTTAATTGGATCCCGGTGCTTGATTATCACCAAATTTCCAAATTAGTTTGCTTTTATTGAGTTCTAACCCAATGGGAAGCATTAATTTATATTTTTGGACCTTCCCATGGTGGGAATTTTTCTAAATTGCCTACCAGTTGCAAACCGTGGCTAGGTTCTATGGTTCCCATTTGTAAATTTGGGAACTGCGACTAGGGCCTACGATCTGCGCGGATATGAGAAGCCTATAAAATGCTCAATTTTCAAATGTCTCTCATTATTTCTTGATAGAAACTTGTAAAATTGGAGCTCTGATAGTGACAGCTGACAAAACTGACCTAAAACCTACCATACTTTACCCGCACATCGACTCACAACATGATGGCAGAGCACGGGGAAGCTTCTTCTAGCCGCGATGGATGAGGCAAGGGCAAGGTATCTCAAAAACCAAGACCTCACATCCATTACCAGTTAAAAATGAACCCAATTAAGTAATTGGTAAATCAATTTCACTAAATTTCTAGCAATGAACCTCATCTTAGGCTAGGATAGATTAGATTTCAATTTTTTTGCATTTTTGGCCACGGTATCACGCCTGGTCGGATATCAATTGGAGACCGCAGGTACCATCTGTGGTTCTCAATTGATCAATTTGGGACCATACCTACAAGATGTGGTCAGTATTCAAAATCCCAACGATCAATTTTTTGACCGCATGCGAACCGTAGGGTTGACCCGCAGTTCGCCAACTTTAGGGAAAATTTGCAAATTTTTTAATTTTTCTAAGTTTTTAGAGGAAATTAAAATCATTTAATGCATTACTAACCTGTATGATTTACAATTTTAATTTGTAGGCCTGCATGATGACATGTTTTTGCAATTTTATTAGTTTTTTACTATTTTTGATGATTTTTTAGATCATTTTAAATTTTTTTTGCTTGTTTTAGTTAGCTTTTTCCTTATATCATGCTATTTATTCTAGAGATTGACCTCTAGAGCATGAGATCCTAAAATTTTGAAGACTCTCCATGGAGAGCTCACTGAGAGTGGTTCGGAGCTATAAGCTTTGACTACGTACTAGATCTACCCATTATCAGGGTAGATCAATCATATCTGACTGCGTTGGCACGGTGTTGGAATGTGTTGAAGAACACAAGCTTATACTGAGATGGGGGGGGTGAATAGTATAAGATCTCTTTTTACTTTTTCCTTTATAATTAAAAATAGTTAAGCAATATACCCAAAGAAATATCAAAGCAATGCACAATATCATCCACAAAGTGACACCAATTTTAACGTGGTTCACCCAAAATGGCTGAGCTACGTCCACAAAACTTTTCTCTAAAAGTTATCTCAAAGTTCTTTGGGAATCCTTCCCAATTACAATTTTTATGAGCCTCGACCCAAAGGAGATACCTTCCCCCAATCAGAATTTATGAGCCTCTGCTCAAAGGAGATACCTTCCCCTCTACTCTAGAAATGATCCCTTAGAAGATCAACTACCTCTACCTCTTTCTAGCACATGGAACTCCTTTCCATCGAAGACCTCTTGTCCTCAATGCTTAGCCTAAGAGACCTCTACCTTCTATGATCACGTCCATAGTAGCTCAGTAACCTGTACCAAACATAGTCAGTCCATCTAGTACAAGTCTTCCTCTATCTGTCAGATCTATCCAATGGTTAAGCTTGAATAAATCAATCCTCTACACACAAGGCTTATCAAAGACTTACCAAATCTGTCCTCAGGTTCTTCTCAAAGAACCAGTGCACCTCTATCCTCAAGTTCTCTGATAGAACTATCAAACTCAGCTCACAAGTCCTCTGCTAGGACCTATCCAAATCTGCTCACAAGTCCCCACAAGAACCTATCCAAAACTACTCACAAGTCCCCACCGAAACTTGTCTAAGACTACTCACAAGTCCCCATCGGAACCTGTCCAAAACTCAGCAAGCTCACCAAGAAAAAAAACTTTCTTAGTATGAAATCACAAGGTGAATTGTTAGATACCCAATGTGATTTGTCAAACTCATAGAAGAAAAAAGAGAATTGTTAGAGACTCAATATGTTCTATACTCAACTCCCAATCTCAAAACTCAACTCAAATCAACTCAGCTCAAACTCAATCTCAAATCTGAAAACTCAACTCAATATCTAAAATGGATAGGATAGACTTTCTTTCAAGAACATGAAACCCCAAAAATTACCAACTATGCAAAGAATCACATAACAATGATACTCATGTTATTTTCACCATCAATTAGGGCTTCAACAACAATGCTCATCAAACAAGGTTCAATCAACACCATTCAGCTCAAAACACAACCTTGAAGCATTTCACAATCAACATTAGAAAAGGAAACAAGTAGAACTCCTTTTCTCTCCAATATTGTTTGAACAAAAAGCATCCACCAACTCAAATCAACAAGAGCACACACAAATTTTCAAATCATCAACAAAGGAGTAAGCCCAACACTTTAACCACGTAAAGAATAGCTTGATTATTACCAATTTAATGAAAGCAAATGTCAATCTCAAAGCTGCCCACTTAAGGTTTCACAACTTCACACAAGAAGCAATTTTAACCTTAAAACATCATGCTTTCATTTCCATAATCAACCAAAAGCACTCTCAACATTACAAGAAAAATTTATCCCTTATACACCTTATTTCTCCCTTATAGTCTTATCAAAAATAAAATTTATCTCTCATAAGAATGAAATAAGATATTTCAAACAACACCTTCAAAAGAATATTTTATCAAAATAAAACAAGCTTTAAACTCCTTATAACTCCTAAGCTATTTTTCCCTCTAATAAACTTCCTCCATCCGCAAAATACACTTAGCAAAAAATTAATTTCGAAAATACCTTGGCCAACATCAAAAATCATGCTATGGAGAAATTGCGCATGAATTCTAACACCACCCACTGCGTCCACTTCACGATGAAAAACCCTTTCGTGTTATTCAAACGCGGAACCTCCCATTCAGGTAGCATGCCAACAGCCTAGCCGCTATCGATGCACCAAAGGTGCCTGGTGAGGTTTAAACCTCACACTGTTATCCTTGTTCCTTCTGTGCCAGGGATTAAATAAAACAACAGTGCCTCCCTTTCTTCTGACGCAAACACGAAGACAAAAACCTTACGATAGATTTACAACAAACGGTAAGGACACAAGTGAACGATGGGTTTACAAAAATGGTGAAGACACAATCAGAGAATAAATCTGAACAATGGATCACAAAATCATAGCGAGGAAGAAATCGAATAGCAGATCACGAATTCACAGCGAGCAACTCTTTTCAAAATGTGGATGGGATGATTCTTGATTTTCATCGAGGGAGATTTATAAGCATTTTTACCATAATCTCTTGATTTCGGCGAGGAGTTTAACACATCGACGGAGGTCTTGGCTAGCGCCCACAATATTAAAACATAACGCCCACATAGTTAAGACATTTGTGCCATGGGTTAGGAGAACCCATTGCAAACAATAATTTAATATTTATTTAAAAATAATTAAAGGGAACCTTAACAAGGTTTTTAATTATTTAAATAAATACTTCCTCCTAGACCCAAATGCATTAAACTAATGCATCCACCTGTAATCTTTAAACCTGCCAACTTGGGGTTTACAAAAGACCTTTGAAACTGTCATGCTGGAACCTCCAAGAAACCTTTTATTAAAGCAAAACTTTTCAACTGCCTCTACCTCTTGCCAGCACGTGGAACTCCTTTCCACCGAAGACCTCCTATCCTTAATGCTTAGCCTAAGAGACCTCTGCCTTCTATGATCACGTCCACAGCAACTCAACAACTCTGTACCAAACATAGTCAGTCGGTCTAGTACAAGTCTTCCTCTGTCCGTCGGATCTGTCCAACTCTTGAACAAATCAATCCTCTACATACAAGCCTTCTCAAAGACTTGCCAAATCTATCCTCAGGTTCTTCTCATAGAACCAATGCACCTCTGTCCTCAAGTTCTCTGATAGAACTATCAAACTCAGCTCACAAGTCCTCTATTAGGACCTGTCCAAATCTGCTCACAAGTACCCACTGAAACCTGTCCAAAATTGCTCACAAGTCCCCACTAGAACCTGTCCAAAAATTGCTCACAAGTCCCTACTGGAACCTGTCCAACAACTACTCACAAGTCCCCACCGGAACCTATCCAAAACTCAACAAGCTCACCAAGAAAAACTTTCTTAGTAGGAAATCACAAAGTGAATTGTTAGAGACCCAATGTGATTTGTCAAACTCATAGAAGCATAAAGAGAATTTTTAGAGACTCAATATGTTCTATACTCAAATCCCAATCTCAAAACTCAACTCAAATCAACTCAGCTCAATATCAATCTCAAATCTCAAATCTCAAAACTCAACTTAATATCTAAAATGGATAGGATAGAATGTTTTCTTTCAAGAACATGAAACTCCAACAATTGCCAACTATGCAAAGAATCACATAACAATGATACTCATGTTATTTTCACCATCAATTAGGGTTTCAACAACAATGCTCATCAAACAAGGCTTAATCAAACAACACCATTCAACTCAACATCAACCTTGAAGCATTCAACCAATCATCACAAGAAAAGGAAACAAGTAGAAATCCTTTTCCCTCCAAAGATATTTGAACAAAACAACCACCAACACAATATCACCAAATGCAAAGAATAACTTGCTCAAATCAACTCAATGGAGTAAGCCCAATATCATGAATCAAGTAAAGCAATAACTTGATCAAACAACCTCTATGGAAGCAACTCAACCATCAAACTCAAAACAGCCAACCAAGGGTTCCACCAACTCAATGTAAGTAGCTAGACTCACAAATATAAACCCTAGTGCACAAAGCTTCCACTATCTCAAACCAAAAATTATGCATTCACCAAAAACTCTCCTTAAGGATAACAATGCATAAGTAGTCTTCAACAAACCAGGAAATAGGATTTACACCTAGCCAAAGGATACTTAGTAGAATACCTTTTCACTCCAACCTTATTTCAGAAAACATACACCAATCATACTCATAAGAAGAATGTGCCCATACCTTATTGGAGTAGGAGATAATTGAACCTTCAAGCTGTCACCACACACAACTCTCAAACTTCCAACCAAGTTAGGGTTAGAATAAAAAGAAATGAGCAATAATATAAACTTCTTTTATTACACCTTATAGCTCCACTTCTTTAAACACAACCACCATAACATGCCATTAAATCAACAATCACAGACTCACACCTTATACCTCCATTTTTAATTTTAGCATAGCAAAGAATAATCTTAAAAATACATCCAAAGAAATATGCCCTTATTTCTCCTAAGCTTTTATTCAATGCTAATCACAAAAGCCAGAACTCTTAAAATTTAATCACACCTTATAAATCGCTGTCCAAGAAACTCCGAATTTTGCGACATAAAGACGTTTTAATAAAAACGTGTGTTACTCTAGCAAAGCACCCCTGCGAGACTCGAAATGGTGACCTCCGCCAATGCAGTACCCGACAACAGCCTTCGCTGCCACTAGCCCACGCAAGCTACGAAGTTCACAAGTGAACTTCCCTCCACTTCACCCTCGAGAAAAAAACTCCCGAAGACTTTTCAACCGCACGTGCTTCTAAGTCTTCCTTCGATCGCAGCGAATACAGAACACAAACACCGCAAATTGCATTCAGGGAATTTTGAATGCATTCGCCTTCCAACCTTAGGAGTTGGAGAATAAATAGTCTCTTCGAAGACACCTTGACGTTGGCAAAAATAAAGACCATTTTGAAATTAATCAAAAGTCTTTTCAAAAAGGGTTTAAAAACCCTTAAATAATTTTAATAAATTAAGAATAAAAAAAGGTTTAAAAACCTTTAAGTATTTTTAATAAATTAAAAATAATTTCTCCCTTAATTAATTAATTAAAACCTTGAAGGGTTTTAAATAATAATTAAATAAATAATAAAGAGAACCTCCATTGGTTTTAATAAAAACCCTATCCAATGGAATATCTCTGGATTCTCTTAAAAATATTCTCTTGGAATCTTCCACATTTGAAGCCAACACATCCTCTTAACATTAATGTCATTTCCTTTTGACATCAATGACAACTCATAGACAAGAAGCTAGGATCTCAAACCCAAAATTGCCAACAGTAGGGTGCTTACTAGTGAGAAACTTATGAAGCATGGTTTTCATGGCCCTTTTAGATGTGAAATGTGTGAAGAGAATGTAGAAAATATCAACCATATTTTATTGAGTGTACTTTAGCCTCTGAGCTATGGAGGAGAATGGCCACTTTACTTGGCTTACAGTGGTCCAATTTTTTTACTTTTGAACAGCTTTGGAGGGATTGGCCTAATCAAGAGGGTGTTGATCATTTTATTAGGCAGTTAGTTTGGATGGGTTCTACCATTCTTCTTTGGAATATTTGGAATGAAAGGAACAATCAAATTTTTAATCAAGATAGGAAATATATTCACTATATTTGGCAAAATACCATAGACAAATTAGTTGAATCAGTCCATAAACTCCTTAATCACCCCCAAAACTCCCACTAAAGATGGGATCAAGTGATGCAAAGATTGAAGATTAAACCTTCTAAGGGCAACCAAATTAAAGGGAATGTGAGTATTAGTAAGATGGATAGGACTAGAAATTGGCAACCTCATCCTAAGGATTTTGGAAAATTCAATACTAATGGAGAGTCTAGAGGGAACCCTGGAAAAGCCACTGTGGGAGGAATTGGTAGACTTTCAGATGACTCCCTGGTTTTTACTTTTGTTGAGAATTTGGGTATTCTTTCCAATAATCTTGCTGAGGGGTATGGTATCCTTAGAGGCCTTCAAGAGGCTACTAAGGTTGGATGGGAAAAGGTGTTAGTTGAGTCTGAATCTCAACTTATGATTAATCTCTTGAAGACTCCTTCTAAGAATCATAAGGTGGATTGGAGAATAAAAATAATTATTGAGAAGATTCAGTTAATCCAGATGGGATTTTTGAAAGTTGATTACAATCATGTGGTCAGAGATCAAAACAAGAGTGTTGATGCTTTAGCTAATTGGGCTTTGGACAAAGGTGAAGCTCTTCTTTCTATCATTTCTTTGGATGGCTAGAGTTCTGAAGGTACCTAGTTTCTTCTTGTTTTTTTTTTTTTTTTGCTTCTCTTTGGTTCATTCAGTTTTTTTTAGTTCCCTAGTTCATTCTATTCTTTTTTTTGTTTCCTCTATTGATTCTTGCCTTAATAGTCTTCTGGTCTAGATAGATCATTGTTTTGTTCATTTTTTTTTTCTTTTTTCTTCTTTGTTTTTTTTGTTTAGTTTTTTAAGGTGGGTGGGTTCTTTTGTTTTGTTTTGTTTTTGTGTTCTTTGTGTTGTTTTTGTTGTTCTTGTAGTTTTGTTGTTTTTTTTTTTTTTATGTTTTTTGTTATTGTTCTTGTGTTTTTTTCGTCCTTGCTCTTGGGTTTCTCTTTGTTTGTGTTATTTCGTGTTTTTATGTGTGAGTGTTTTCTATGTTTTTTGTTTTTGGTTATTTTATGTTGTTGGTTGTTTTTTATTTTTATTTTTATTTTATTTATTTTATTTTTTAGGTTTTGGTTGTGTTTATTTTTCATGTTTTTTTTGGGTTATGTCTTTGTAGTGTTCTGTTGTTTTTGTCTTGTTTGTGTTTTGTTATGTGGTTCTTGTGTTTTTCTATGTGGTTTGTGTTGTGGTTTATTTTATCTTATTTTGTGTGTTTGGTTGTGCTTTTGTTTTTGACACACTCAAGGAGCATGTTTTTTATTTTATTTTATTATTTTTGTTGTTATTTACTTATTTTTAAATTGTTTTTGTGTGTTTGTTTGCTCCTTCAGTATGTCAAATGTGGTAGGCCAGGTCCGAGTCCTGGGTGTTTTTGGTGGAATGGATACCCCTACCTCCTTGGGTCTTACCCGAAAGTGGCATCCTTTTTGGGATGTTTTCCATAAATAATAAAAAAAAAGATAATAAAGTATGCAACAAATATAGTATTGCAAATGAACCCACTAATATTTCACTTTTAATGCATTAAAAATCTCACCTTATAACTCCAATCAACTCTCAAAATAACTTATAAGTGTACTTAATCAATTTACTGCAACTAATCAAGAATAATCTGAAATGAATCTTCAATAATTATTTTGCAATTTCACTACAAATAAAGTTGTAGGAACTAGTCTTATTTTTCTTTACAAAGAAGATATTTGGTAGTTGATAGTTGTAATTTTGTAATCTAATCAACTTCAAATCTAATGTGAAAATGAAAATTAAGAGGAACATTTCTATTTTTGCACTTTTGAAGACTGCAATGTAATATTTCCTCTTTTAAACTCTAATCCAATATAAGGTGCTTTAAAAAAATTTATAAGTAATCCAATTAATGATTCTACTTGCACCAATAGTTGTTTATCTTTTTTAAAATATTGTATAGCTCTTTTTTAGTTTCTATAGAGGATGTAGATCTTGGTGTCTAATATCACCAAGTTGTTGCTTTGAGTAGGATGTTGCTGCTCAGTTTCTTCTTCACCAAAAAATGGTCTCAAACTTTATTTTATGAGCTTAGGTTTTGGTGATTTGATCCTTCAATAAATATTCTCCTGAGATTTTGCACTCCTGCCAAATTCTTCATCTTATTTTAGGCTTGTTGTCAAATAGCAACAATTGTCCCAAATATTTCACTATCTTCTGTAGTGAATTTCTACAATGAGTTCTCCTCGGAACTCCTTTGATGATTTCTTTAGTAAGGCTCTCCAAGATTTTTTTTAGGTACTCATTGAGACCTCTCCAAGGTATTTGATATTGCAGCTTCTTATGGTCTTCCTTAATACCTTTTATTTAACCTTCTACTTCTGTAAGTGTTGGTCGTGAGATATTCTTCTGGATCTTTTATTCTGATGCTTTTAAATTAAAGCAAGAATCTCATAGTCCTTATTTCTTCCAAGAATGAAAGTTTCTTCAATGAGATCTTCTCCTGATATCTTTACCTTCAATTTTTCTAGGTGCTGGATTGATTCTGAATAAGATACTCTTCCTAACTTTCTTGTAGGAAGTTTCCCAACTCACTGAATCTCCTTTCCCTACAACAAAGTATTAGTACTAAAATATAAATATGCTTTTAAATCAAATACTCTCTTTTGTATTCTTGTGTAGGATCAAGGCTTTTGTGGAATTTTCTTCAGTATCAAGGCTTTTATGGCCTTTTTTTTAGTATCAAGGTTTATGTGGCCTTTTCTTCAGGGTCAAAGATTTTGTGGCCTTTTCTTCTGGAACAAGGCTTTTGTAGCCATTTCTTTTGGATCAAGACTTCTATGGAATTTTATTATTTTGTGAAGTTCTCAATCTAGAAATGGAGATCTCTAGTCTCCTAACTTCACCACAAATCTTCTCCAGGAGTCTTCTTCCATAGTATTATTTTCTTGCACAAGGAACTAATATCTACACAATGAAGGCATGTTGGCCTTCAGGCAATGAAGTTGAAATATTCTAGCTTTCTATTGTTAAAGGTGTCCCAATCATCTGAGAATTAATTTTCTACAATAAAAGAAATTTTGGATAATAGTTAACAAATTATAGATATCCTGAATTATCTATGGAGGAAATGGACATGAATAAATCTACTAGACTACATTACACCCATCAAAAATATATGGTGACTATAAAGCACTATGCTACTACCTACGAATGTGCTACGTGCTTGTTCTATGCTTGTTACAATGAGACCCTTTTTATATAGGAAGATAGGTTCCTTGGCCAACACTCTACCTAGTTGTCAAATGGACACCTTACACATATACAACTTGCACATTGATACTTGTGCATTTATTACATTGCATGAAGTAACTAGATAACTTCCCCATAAAGTAATATAATGTCATAAGTATGTACCTATGAAAGTACATTTACATAACCCAATGATGTAATATACTCTATCTCTAACACTAGTATTTATACAAGATGTTTGAAACTCTATCACCATATTTATCTTTAAGTAATATCATCCATGGTTTAAAAATTGAATCTAGGTTGAGTGGTTTTTTATCACACCAAGTATCCATCGAAATTGAAATTTTTTCTCTAGTTCCCACCACCCATATTAAACCTTTAATCATTAGATCAAATGATTTTTTTTAAACCGTTCCATAGTGCAAAACCATTTTTTAGAGAGAATGCAATAAATTTTAATCTTGGTTCATTGGGCTTAATATACTTAAAAGAATTATTGCCCATTGTATTTGAATATATTTTTACAATCTCTATATTACTTTTTCCCTAAGATTTGAGTTTGCATTTTTAAGAACTCTTAAACCTGGACCTTCCTTAGTTTTATCATCACACACCTTGCTCCATTTCACTAAAGAATTTTTCTTTTTAGCATGTAATCATGACCACAAAAATGACTGCATATAGATTAAAATTTTTTCTATTGATTTTGGAATAGAAGTAAGGACATAAAATGTTGGAATGGCTTGCTAGAATGATTTACTTAGTTGCACTCTTCCTGTTAACAACAATAACCATATATTTTCCCTTTCCTAGTGCTTTCAAAGTGTAAAATATTTAAAATGATCATGGTATGGTGGTTATAGGGGTGGACTGTGCAGAGATATGTGTGGTGCCTTTCGAGGTGGACAACATAGAATATTATGGTAGCCATAAAAGCTGGACAACCTACCTAGATTTGTGGTAACTACCAATTCCACCATGTAAAAAAAAAAAAAAACAATAACCATATACCTTTCCATATCGGTAGTTTATTGTGAAATTTACCTATAATTAGATTCCATAATTCTATACTCATTCTCCCTTCAAATAAGGGCATCCCTAGATAGGTTTCTAGCAAATTTTCCTCCTCCATTTGAAGTAACCTGCATATCCGTGCTTTTATTTTAGTTGGGGTGTTTAGAAGATAAATTTTGGATTTTGTCCTATTAATTTTTTGCTTTGGTGCTCTGTCAAGTTCCTTTAATAAGTTATTCAAAGCTTTGGCCTCATTTATCCTTACCCTCCCAAAAAGTATTGTATCATCTATAAAATATTGATGGGTGATGTTGTTGATGTTATTACTAGCCTTAAGTCCACTTATAAGCCCATATTTATTTCCTTCTTCAAATTCCTACCCAAAACCTCTACCATAATAATAAACAAATATGGTGATAAAGGATATCCTTGTCTAATACCTCTCTTAGCTTTAAATGATTATCCTACTAACCCATTGACCAACATTGAATATGAAACTGTAGAGACACAAGCTTTAGTCCATCTAATTCATTTATTCCTAAATCCTCATTTTTCTAAAACTACAAAAAGAAAATCCTATTTAACCCTATCATAGGCTTTACTCATATCAAGTTATAAGATCATTGCTTTCTTTTTTCTTGAAGTTGTTGAAAACATAACTTCATGAGCTACTATGATCCCATCCAAAAATTGTATCCCTTTCATAAATCCTCACTTTTTTGAAATAATTTTTCTAACATGGTCTTAAACGATTCATTATCACTTTGAAAATAACCTTATATGCCATATTACATAAGCTTATGGGTATAAATGAATCAAACAATTATGCATCATTATTTTTTGAAATCAGGTTAAGATATGTTGCATTTATTTTATAAGGTATGCATTATTTTATCCTAAACTTTTCCACTACCACCAATAGAGAATCCTTCATTATATATCAGTTATGTTGATAGAATATTGTAGAGAGTCCATCTGGACCTGAATATTTATCCTTATTAAAAGAGAAAAAAGCTAAATGAAATTCTAGAGTAATAGGCTCCATTAGTTTTCTATTGTCTTCATCTATCATAACTGAAGGTAATTCTTGTAGAAGTTTATCATTAAGAACTTCAAACTCATATGATATTAGAATATTTTGATAAAAATAAATTGTCTTCTTTCTAATTTCACTCTGGTCTTCAATCCAAACCACTTCTATTGATTTAATTCTACTAATTATAGAATTTGATCTTTGTACTATAGCCATCCTATGAAAAAAATGTATTTTTATGTCCTTTTAACCAATTTTGTCTCTATTTTAATCTCCAAGGTTTCTCTTCTTTACTAAAAATATTATGATATTCACTAAGAAACTCCATTTCCTTTGAGCATGATCACATTTTTGGAATTTTAGTTTATCTTTTAGTTCTTTCTTCTCAAAAATATTTCCAAAAGTTCTCTTATTCCATTATTTTAATTTATATGTTATTGATTTAAATTATTTTGTGCTATCATATCAACAAATTAAGGATGGTCTTCTAACATTCACTCATATTTAAAATATGATCTTTTTGAATTCACTCACCACCATTTTAACTCTTATTGACCAATGATATGAACCAATCCTTGTCAACGTATTAATTTTAGCACAAGTTCCTTCATCTAGGAAATGATCTGAGAGTATGCATTTCTCTATTTATTTTTCTATTAGGTTCTAATCTCTCTTGTTGTTGATCCATGTATAGTTATTTTATTCAAACTCAACCTCTCGTAGATTATTTTTTTGAATAAAAGTTGATATGTCTCTCATAATTTGGGTTAATTTCCTAATTTCCACAATTTTTTCACCTAGCTTGGTTATGGCATTAAAATCTCCTATGATCATGAATTGGGTTTCTTGGTCTTTAATTCTCATAAAGGCTTCAATCCCACTCCATAATTCTAATATTCTTGATTGAGTAGTAGCCAGTAGGTCCACAAACATTGATAAGGATGAAATAAATATTTACAAAGTAACATGTGACTAAAGAGGTTATCCAATGCTTAGTTTTATGAATGGTTACATAGGAGGTTCTAATAGGATTCCAACAAGTTAGAATTCCCCCTTCCACTCCATAATCCATAGCATACTATTCACATCTTGCTCATATTGCTTTTATAAGTTTAGAATCTTCTTTTGTCATTTTAGTTTCTTGGATACAAATAATATTAGGCTTATTACTTAAACATAGGTCTTTGATACACCTCTACTTTGAGGAGGAATTAGCACCCCTTATATTCCATGAGATGATAATCATGTCTCATTAGGGGCTACTGACCCCACCTACAAATTACCAATATCATTTTGTTATTTAGTACCAACTTAGTTTGTGTTCCTTTATATATGTTTTCTCTTGCTTCCTTGGATATCACTTGATAATTTAAGGGTTTTTTTCTTTTTGCCTTGATTGTATCAAAATTAGGTCTTATTATTCTATTCCTAAATACTCTTTCACAACACCCAGGTGTTGTAGGTGAGTTGGAGAGGAGAGGGCAATCCTCCAAGGGAGGTCCCAGGTTCAAATATCCACCCTACCAAAAAGCTGAATTGGGTATCCAAAATCCAATTGATAATGTTGGTGCGGGCAGGGTCGAGTGTGACCCTCAGGTGACTTTGACGGTGTAGAACCCCCTGTTCATGGTCTATCAGATCAAGGCAGCTCCGTAAGGGATTTTTTTCTTAAAAAAAAAATACTCTTTCACAACTTTATTTTCATTATATTTATCTTCTCTTGGATCTAATATAGAAGTTTTTGAATTGTCCTACTAATTTTTTGGTATTTCCTTATTCATGGTAGAGGTATTAACATCTAACATTGCATTCTATTTACCAATTTTTTCTCCTAAATGGTGCATGGTGCTTTAATAGAGTATTCAAAATATAATGAGACACATTCCTATTGCTCACGAATCTACCTGATTATAAAATGCTTGTGCACCCTAGACTTGGCCAACATTGAAAGGCCGAAGGAGAGATGTCCTTCGGGCCAATCTCCAGAGAGGGTTGGTTCCATTACTAATCTAATTAGTTTTAAATATTAGGGTAATAGGAAAGAGATGGGAAATGATAGAAAGAAATGAGAAATATGGCTATGAGCTAGATTTGTTAAGCAGGGATAAACTAAAAGCTAAAATCCAAATTAAGTATTAATTAGCATACAACAAAAAGGAAGGCATAGGAACCAATCACAGTTTGCAGAGATAACCTAAAGAAGAATTTTAGCATTCATTCCCTCATCAATAGTAGTCAAATTTAGATGCAAATTTTAAAATTAGCTAATAATGCACATGAACGTAATCAAAAATGATAAGCAGAAAGTGATCAAATGTAAGACTACTCAAGAAACTAGAAATCAACTATCTTTCTATTGATGCAGAAAACTCAAAGTGGTTTTCTACAGAATGTCCATCCTCCTTCATTACATTAAAATGCTTAGTATTTATAGAAGATTTTACCTCTAAAATTAATTATGAATTAAAACAAAATTCTAGCTAGTCAAAGTCTAGCCAACACAATCCTCTCCTCGATAATGGCAATGCTCAAATCATAATATTATTTAGGAAGTGATGATCCAATTTTCATGGAACGCACTTGGGAAATAGGTAGATATGGACGACGAAAAAATGTTCCAAGCATCGGTCCATAAAAACTCAGCAACATCACATGATAAATAGGAGCTTGGATATTAAATTTTGGATACCATTCCATTCCTTTACATCTCATAATATTATCCTTGCCAGTGGAGATCCAATGAACATTAAATATGCTTCAAAAATGAATGAAATCCATGTAGGACACCTCAAAAATGACTCGAATTATATCAAATATTAGGATGTAGCATTTAATCTTGGGATCTCCTTAGCAATAATCCTTGAAAATCGATTTTATTGCTCCAAAAATAAAATTTTACCAGCAATTCTTCCCAAAAAATATTAGCAACATTAGCACCTTTGAAATAAATATTTCTAAAGGAAGAGAGCAAGAAATGATTTCTCCCATGCAATCCTTGGTGTTTTTGCCTGTCAACATGCTTTCACCCTTATCCTAAGTAATTTTACCCAAAAACTAAAGAATTTCACCCAAAATGACATGAAAACGACTTCTGCAAGAAATGAGATGAAGATGATTGATTTTTCCCCTAAGAGAGGTGACAATGATTTTGGCCCACCCTAGGGATAATTTTGACTTTGACCAGTAGGTAGAGATATTGTTTGTAGGACATTCACACCAAACTAGGTAAAATTACAATTTCTATCAAAATTGAGGTGAACTTATATTGGTGGATGCCTTCATTACTTCGCTTTGACCTTGAATTTGTAACCTTTATCCGAATGATGTCACCTTATTTTTTGTGCTCTGAAAAGTATCTTCAACTGGGATTTCACCCCAAAGAAGAGCAAAAGAAATTTTCCCCCCATCTCAAGGGTGAATTTGACTTTGACTTTGTAAGGTGCATGTTTTGCTTGGTTTTTGCTCTAGAATGACTTTGATTGGAAATTCACCCTCAAGGGGGGTGAAAATTATTTTTTCCCCCTCAAAGGGGAGCCTTTGAATTTGATCAGTTTTTCTCCATTATTTTCATCCTTTTCCACTTTGCCTTCTTCTCACTTAGACGAAATCTTCTTATCACGGTATTTTCACCCCTAAAGAAGGGCAAAAATGATTTTTACCCCTCTCTGGGGTGAAAACGTCTTCCCCTTTCTTTTTACTGGCGCTTATCCTTAAATAAAAACTACCAAAGCTTTAGACTATTTCCATTGCTCCTTTGATCCTGAGACATTCCTTGCCATCTATTTTTCCCTTTTACATTTTGCCCATGACTTCCATTAATTTTTACTGGTAAAATTTATTGTGCATCTCTAGGGATGAAATCAAAAATCAAAATTTAGTGTGGCAAAACTACCAAAACTTTTGGTGGCTTTTGGGGTACTCATCTTGTCTAGAAGCAATCGATCCCAAGCCTTCATCCATTGGGTTTAGATGTCACCACCACTAGCTGCATTAGGTGGTACATTTTATTCAATAGTCTCCTTATTTTTCCTTTCCTCTTGTGCATGTCTCTCCTACTCTTCTACAACTGCTTTCTACTCTAATTTTACAAGTGAAGGAGAAACAAGTAAAATTGAATGACAATACCCTGTTAACCCTGCATCCAAGAAATAACAAGAAACATATTAAAAGAAAAGGTAGCCTCTTGTGATGAGGTCTTTAATCCAAATCTTGCATAAAAGGTGCTATAGGAACATGAAATAAAGAAAGAATATAAAGATACAAATCTATGCTAAAACATGGTAAATTTACTATAAAGAATGTAAAGAAGACATAGATTTAGTCATTTAACATCCTAACTAATCATTTAGAGCATACATGCATGAAAATAATAACACCTAGTCTAGAATTGACTAATACTTGGAAATGAGAGGAATATACCCTAGATCAATGATTCTAATAGTCTAATGAGAGGACATGAAATCAATTTATGGTAAATTTACCTAAATGAACAAATAGGATTGTAACCCTACTGCTAAAACTAGCTGAAACTAGAATTAAAACTTAATCGTAGGTCTGTGAAGTTATTGGCATTGTTAGTCACGATTAACAGTCATGACTGAGTCGTGAATGTCCTTGTTCTCCAAATCAAGACTTGATTCCTCAATTCACTCCATGGAATTTATGTTCAAAGGTCACCTTGATATCCTCTAATAGATTTGGCATTTTAATTGCTCAGATTGGTGGTGGATTGGGCTCAATTTATTTTCTTGATTTCTCCTAGCCTTCTATAGCCTTCTTAATTCCAAATGCCATTTTATATCCAATTAGGTATAAAAAGTGTTCCTCTCCATGGATGCAAGTGAGTATGCAATTTGACAGGGCTTCACTATGCTTCAACTCAAGACTTTCATACTTCTCCTCAATTTGGAGGGGGGTTTTATAGCACATGGGAAGGCCTTGTCTTAGCTTCATGGAGAAGCCAAGATCAAGAAAGGGTAGCTAGGGCAGTTGAATGGAAACTTATGGAAATTTTTACCCTCTAAATGCTTGGTTATTTAACCAATTAGATGTTGTAACCGATTTTGGGTCGGTCGATGTCCAATTAATTTTGAAGGCTAGTCACAGCTCTAAGGCACGACCAACTGTGTTAACTACAGGTGTCAGCCGCGACCAACATTGATTAGGCCAAAATGACTAAATAAGTGGTTATAACCACTACTTCACCTTAGAATCTATCCAATATCTTTCATATGGTCTTCTAGCATGTTCCATATGATTAGTCACCTTGACATGACACATTTTAGGTGTCTAAAGATGCCCATTTTGAGATGCATTGTGATATCGAAAAACGCTGAGAAAAAATAGAACTCTTAAATATAGGTTGCATGATGATCATTAGTCCGATCAACATTACATGCCCAAGGCCTGTGAAAAGATGTGCATCCTAGAATCATTGCTTCCAACTGAATATAAGGCTTATATTGAAATAACTTGTACTCGTCCTATCTCAATCGGGTAGATTTTATCGCTACTACAGGTTGTATAAACCTATAGATCTGAAGGGCGGAGAGCACAAACTCAACTATCATATTTGATTTTTGTCCCAGCAAAGGGTAATCTTATGATAGTCGTTGCCAATGATTCATAAGATGAACGCAATTTTGACAAGATCAAGAGATCTACGATCAAGGGATATTCTATTGACTTTGATTATGATTATAATATTATGACTACCCCATTAATTGATGAGTCAATGAGGGTAATGACAATTCAATGAAGCAACAAGTCACTTGACCACTATGAATGACTTAAATGTTTTAAGGTTTAGCACTTGATAATTTTCTAGGCCTAATCAACTATGATTACAACTGTTAATAGTAATTGTATATCTCTATCTCGTAGAGTGGTTCAGCTATGAAGGCCTTCTTAGGGAATCCAAATGGTAATAATTCCAACTAGGCATATGTTGAATAATATTGGTTGATAATCTGCTAAAAATTTCATAGAAGAATTGACATGATTGTTTCGTTCCCATGAGGCGGTCCAACATCCAAGGCCTTCTTCATGATTGAAATGCAGCATATCAATTTGATGATGACAATTTACCCCAAAAATCCTTATGGTAATTTACTCATCTTGTCGTATTGCATGGATTGCAAGTCGCTGCAACCACCAAGTGTATAGGGTAAACAACTAGGTACGAGGCGCATTTAGATTTTTGAATTTTTTTGTTATTTTTAATATTTTTGAACATTTTGGTCCATCAAATATTTTTAATTTTCATTTTTGAAACCCCTCATGGTGAAATTTTGAGGGTAACTATGTCCAGTTGCTAGTCACGAGTGCCAAAAATAGCTAGAAATTGCAAATTTCTTAGCCACAGCTTGGAATCGAGGTCGAAAAACCCTAGTTCTGTGCTCGCGGGTATTAGCCGTGATCAGGGGTAAAATGGAAAATATTTAAGAAAAATCTCACTTTTGACGTCATTATTTCCAATTGCCAGCTTTCAAACCTGAGAGTTCTGAGAGGTTAGTGAGAAATTTTGATACGAAACGCTGTTGCAAACTCGACCTCACTACTACCCATACTGATGGTGGACCAACTTGGAGGCACCGGTGCTACTAAGGTAGAAGCACACAAACCCTCATTTTTGCATTTATTGGATAAAATTGAACCTCATTAAGTAATGGGTTAAATGAACAAACTAAACTACCAATAACGAACCACACCTTAGCTTAGGATTAGTCTAGGTTAGATTAGAAGGGGTGGGTTTAATTTTTTTTTAAGGTTTTTCGGATGGCACATGACACTAAAAATGTCATTGTACCTAGCCACATGTGGCAGACATGGCTTCAAATTGTCAAATTTGGGGTCATGGTTGTTAGCTATAGCTAGAATCAAATTCCAATGGTCATAAATCTGACCATTGGTGCCAATTGTGGGTCCCAACTGTGATCAAGCATCTTTTTTAAAAAACATCATTTTTTTTATTTTTTTCAAATTTTGAATTGATTTAATTGATTTTTTTTGAAATTTTTTGAATATATTTTTGAATGTTTTTGTGTTTTTGATATTTTGTGATTTTGTTTGAAGTTTTTTAAGTCGTTTTTATTTTTTTGGTTGATTTTTAATTATTTTTACCTTATTATTCTACTTTAAACCAAACTCTAACTACAAGGGCAAGAGAATTAGAGATCCTTCGTAACTTGCATGATGCCCTAACACAGGAATAGTAGGATTGGTTTAGAGTCATGGGCTTTGGCTATGTTTTATGCCTTCCCAATATTAGGGCTGATCAGGACTATATGAAAACTTTGAACCGATGTTGGGATGCATGAACCAACACATTTTACCTGCCTACCAGTGAAATGATCATTACACTGGAGGATGTGTACTGCATCTTCTAACTCCCTTCGGATGGTGAGGCCATCACATATTCATCAAAAAATATGGAGAAGGCAGTGTTTGATCATATCATCGATCATCATAGTGATGTGGTATAATAGCATTCAAACCATGGAGGGGTCCACATTGAGCATTGGTACACCCAGGAGGTCTTCTTTCAGTGAACAATCATATTTATACACTTGATTGTATATATCATGCTAACTGATACTTCTGGAGCGAGGTTCCCCTAGAACCTCCTAGCTAGGACGTGAGATGCCCTGGTGAGTACCCTTAAGCAAACCCTAATCCTATCTTGGTAGAGTTACCTATTAGCATAACTCTATAATGAGATGTATCATATCACCCAAAGGAGTAGGGTGGGTATCAGTTGCAGCTTCCTTATTTAGATTTAGAGGTGGTAGTACATTAAGATAGAGCACCCTAATAGCTTGCCACTCAAGATCATAGAAATTACAGTTAAGCACCAATGCCATATAACATGTTAGCCTTACGATCAGAAGGGCTTCTAGAGTAGGTATCATGTAGGGGACCTGAGCTATTACATAGATCAATTTGCACAGCTACAGGAATACCAGATTGAGTCACACCCTTACCTAGATTGCCTACCATGGATAAAGGTTGATGAGTACCTACATCAGGAATGTAGAGATAGATGGCTCCTCAGATGCAATTCTGAGGTATGGAAGTTCTTTTACTTCTCTTGCATCACCAGGCAATTTGGCATTAGGCATGACATCCTAAAGCTCCCCACCATTTACAGTCATATCACTTTATAGAGGGACCTGACATGGCCCTAGGTGACTTCGTTGGGTGAGGAGGATGATTATTTCTAGGATTCAAGGTTAGTAGATGTAGGGACTATGGTTTAATATGACCTCTAGAGTATGCCCATACTATGGTGGGGCTTGGATATTCCAATGGGTAGACCAATAGACAACGCAGTGATAGAGGGTGCAAAGGGAGCAGAGGTCGATCCTCATGGGTATCAATTTCATTAGAGGACTAAGGTTATATGGGGTGAGGGAGTAGCTACTGAGGAGCCCCCCCATGTTGAAGAGGAGAATGAAGCACTAATAAAGGATGAGGTAGCATCTGATAGCAATATTAGACATCTCAGGGCTCAAGTTTCTAGCCTACAGACTCAAGTAGGTACACTACAAATTTAAATCCTAAGGAGGGACACTTCCATAGCTACCTTGGAGGTACGATTCAATGACCTATATTCATGAATCAACGTAGGGTTGTCTCAGTTGTATGAGTATGAGGAGAAGAGGACAACTCTTTAGGCACATATTACCATAGCAAAGATAGATATCCAGAGGATCACAAGGCAGTGCATCCTCATATAATCTTAGTTAGATGGTGTGACCATAGAGCATGACTCATTCAAGGCTATGGGGGTAGGCCCCTCATATCTATAGGCTACTCTAGAAGCTCCAACTGCTCCAACAGTTCCAAAAATTCTAGTAGTACAATAACTTGTAGTGATGGACCTAATGATCGAGATCAAGAGACTATAGACTCTGGTGTAGCAGCATATCAGTGAGTGATCAACATATGATGCTTATATATCTACCTTAGTGGGAGAGATTAAGCTACTCAAGGGTGAGGTTCTTGAGAGTCCCATGGCTCTAGGATCTCAAAGGACTCACACTCAGGATACAGGGTAGTATTTGATACACTCTAATCATAGGATGCATAGGACTAAGAGGACCTTAGGTGCCAGCTCCAGGCAGACTCACGAGGAGGGTGGAGGTAAGGGTGGAGCCTCACAGGCTGGGGGTGGAGGCCCTGCTTAGTACAAATTGTTGTTGGATGTTGTACCATTTTTTAGTGTAAGGTCGAGGACCTACACAATTGTAGCCTATGGGCATTTTGGATATATGTTGATGTACTTCTTTTTGGACACATATATTATATATGATCTAACATTTGAGACTCATTATATGCATACTTTATTATTTTTATTGTTTTATGTTTATGAGATGCATATGGATGCAATTCTTATATGTTATGTTTATTTTATGCTATATGATATGATTTGTGGATGACATGTGCTATATAGCTATGTGATGTATGATTAGATGTATTGATATGTATGTGTAGATGTACTACTTATAATGAATGTACATGAATGCAATGTTTGATTTTAAAATGCATGTTTAATTTATAGTACTTGTATGCATTTAATTTATGATGTTATGAAATGATTCATGCCATGTATGTATTGCCTAATTTTCATGATGATAATTTTTTGTAAATGGACATGTATGCTTTAATTGCTTAAAACATATTGTATGAATGCAATATGAGTTTGAAAATCTAATGGCTGACACCATAGAATGTATAACATTTATGAATTGTAATTGCTATATCTTATTATAAGAATTAATCTATTGGACACTCATATGTGAGATGCAATGATGTATTATTTCTATTCATAATATTTTGTATATTAAAAGAATATAGATAACATAGTCAAAAGTCATTTAAATATCATTTTTGACTTCTATCTAGTATCTAACCTATATTATAAACATTTCTAATAAACAAACTCTCATAAAATAAGTCGATATTTGATGATTGCATTGAAAATTTTTTGTTGCTATTTGGGAATATTTGAGGTATTCCATGAAACTCAAACACCCCAGTTGACTTATTAAAATTTGTATAATGACTATACTAGACTTCTAAAAAATAAAGTTTTTGTTCTGAAAGACCAAGCTATTCATTACCCCTGTGTGTGCAAATGAATATATTAGATAAGGCATAAGCATACCCTAGTGCCAAGCGAGATTCATTCAACCCATTGTTGTATTGGGGATCCTCAAATGTCTATCTGATCCTAGGTTTGAACTCAGTCAGACTAAACCACTAGGCGATCCAGGCCACCTAAAGCTAGCTCACTTGTAAATTGCTTAGACCTACCCCAATGTCAAGAGGGATTAATTTAGCCCATTACTGTATTGGGGATCACCCTATGGCTTTCAAATAGTGATCACTCTAGGGATTCAAGCTCATCCCCTTATTTTCTTCATTTTATCAGGATACTTGCTCATGTAAAGTGATAAAAATTATTGTTTATTTTCTATATAGTGATAAAATCACTATTTATTTTTGTACTTTATTTTTCTCTTGAGCAAGGGATTTGATATTGATTTGACTTTATTTTGGGATTTTGCTCCTTTATTTGTAAGCAAGGGATTTATTCGGGTAGGGGTAAGCCAATGGCCACTACCATAGACCATTGCGCCTCATAAAATGAGCAAGTAACAAAACCTTTTTCCTAAGGTGACCTAGACCACTTTTTTAGTGTTCATCCTTCCTTGACCTACTTAGTATTGTTAATGTATTTCATTAGTGATAGGGTTCTGATATTCTAAGTGCTATCAAAACTCAACCTTATCTACAAAATCAAAGCAATATTTCTACCAAACTCTTGAGAAGACCACTAGGTATGGCTGAGTGATCAAAAAACCCTAGTATATTCCTCATAGCAACAGGATGGGTTGTGTTGAGAAACACAATTACTCACAAGGGTGATGGATGATGATGATAATACAAAGATGCATGATTGAAACACAAACATGGTGTTATTTTTAAGAATGCAAACCTAACCTATCCTAATCCAAGTGCGATGGATGGAAATGTCGAACGTAATGCAATTAAATGAAAAGCATGTGCAAAATGAAAATGCATAATGCAAAATGAAATGCAAATTTTTTAGATTTTATTGCTTTTTAATTTTTATGGATTTTTGAAATTTTGGCTTGACCAAGGGGTTTAATTTCCTTTGGATAATTTAATGGGATGACCAAAGGTTTTACAGATGCCCTTGGAGCCTTTTTATGGTTTTTAGGCATAGAACACTTTAATATGAAGGATTTTGAGAGGTTCAAGCTCTTCAAAACCTTCAAGTGATGTTAAGCGATATGTCCCAGGTCCAATCTTCTCAGAGATGATATAGGGATCTAACCAATTAGTCATGAATTTGTCTCATAGTTCTTGCGATAGATTTGAGTTCTGTTGATTCTCTTTCAGCACAAGATTACCAACCTCAAAGTCTCTTAGATGGAATTTGTTATTGTAAGATCATTTCAAGCGCTCCTTATAAACACAAAGATGCTCGAGGGCATTCACGCGATGTTTATCAAGTAGCATCAGTTGATCTAGATGAGCTTGTTGCATAGTGTCATCATCAATGAACTCTTTCAAAGTGATGCGCAGCATTGTAATTTCCAACTCTAAGGGTATGATGGCCTTAGTGCCATATACTAGTAAAAATGATATTGCCCCAGTGGGTGTCTGAATGCTAGTCCTGTAAGCCTATAATGCAAGGGGTAGTTGGATGTGCTAATATTTGTGGTGCTTCTATACCATCTTTTTCAAGATGGATACCACTATCTTATTTGAATCCTCAGCTTTCTTGTTGTTTTGCGAACAATATGGAGTCACAAAACTATGTTTGATCCTATCCTTGGACATCAAAGCCCTTATAGTTTTATTTTTGAATGATGTTTCATTATCCGAGATTATTTTGGAAGGTATCCCAAAACAACTTATGATATTGGTGAGTATGAAATCCGTAATACGTATTCTAGTTATCATTATTAATGGGATTGCTTCCACCAACTTAGTGAAGTACTCAGAGCCATAATAATGAATGTATGCTGGCATGACGATGAAGGAGAGATATTTCCAATGATATCCAAACCCCACTAAGAAAATTGCCAAGCTGCTTGAATGGGGTGTAAGGCCTATGTTGGTAGGTTCACAAGATTAGCATGATGCTGATATTTAACGCATTTCTTGACATACACATTGCAATCCTTATCCATAGTAGACCAATAATAGCCCATGCAAAGGATGCACTTGACGATAGCCATATCGCTGAAATGGCCATCGCATGTACCATCATAAGCTTGTGAAATTGCCCAAGCTGATTCTTGAGGCTCAAGACAATGAAGGAGAATTCCATCATAGCTTTGACAATATAAATTATCTCCTAGCAAGACATACTTTGTCACTTTCTATTTAAATATGCATTTCACTGCATGTAACAATATCTAAGGTATCACACCAAGTTTTAGAAAGTCATGTATTTGTGACATCCAATTCTGATAGACCTCAGTCTCACCTAACAATACAACATGTTCCCCCTATGGTTTACCATTCACAAATACAGACTGGGAAAAAATCTTATGGTGAATGATAGTACCACTCCTTGTAGGACCTTGCAAGACCAAAGATCCCCAGGATGCCCTATTGAGAAAGTCTCTAGCTCTATAGAACCATTCATGGCTTGGTTCTATATGAATCATATTGACTGATTCTTTGTTATCCAAAGCCTCACGTTGCATGGTAGAGTGTTACAATGTTTTCATGTGGATTGTGGTGAAATCGACAGATGGATTCTAAGGGATTAAGAATTACAAATATGCCATAGTTTTCATGAATCTATTTGATGAATTAGGGATTGCCTCGATGTCATAACACTCCAATTGAGCTAGATAAATATCAAAAATATCTTTATAGGCCTTCAATATATGACACCTACATTAAAAAATTCCCTTCACTTGGTTGACAATGAAAAGGAAATCACCAAAGATATTTAACCTTTTAATATTCATGGTGATAGCTATTTGGAGACCCAATATTAGGGCTTTGTATTCAACATTATTGTTAGTACAAGGAAATTCTAACTTAAATGATAAGGGTATAGGAGCACCTTGTGGTGTGAAAAATATTATTCCTACACCACCCCCTTGCTCATACTTCAAACCATCAAAGAACAAGGTCATATCAGCTTTGTTATCCGGTTCTTTGGGTTCATAATCCTCTGATAATACAAAGAATGCATCATTAGGAAGCTCAATGGTGAGAGGCCTACTATTTTCTAGTGGTGCCTCAGCCAGTTGATCAGTTATGACCTGTCCCTTGATGGAATTTTGGCTAATGAATTCCAAGTCAAATTCTATCAATAACATGATCCTCTTTGTAGTACGTGTATTATGATACGTCTTGATCATCATATACTACAAAGGATTTTATTTTGATATGACATACATCATATTACTTAATATATAATGCTACAACTTCTTTGTAGTGAGTAGTACTGCTAAACACAACTTTTCCACATAGGCATATCCTAGCTCTTAACTCACCAAGGACCAAATAATGTAATATATGGCTTACTCTTTATCCTGCATATTTTTTGGGCTAACATGGTCCCTAATGCAAATTCAGTTGCCAATATATATAAAAAAAAAGGTACGTTTAGTCTTGGTTGAGCTAGCACTGGCAGCATAGCCAAGTATTGCTTAATCTCAGTGAAGGTCACTTGACAATTCTTATCCCAATTGAATGGGATCCCCTTATATAACAGTCGATTCATGGGTTGAAATTTATCTAATAATTATACGATAAATCGCTTTATGGATGCTACTTTTCCCTATAGGATTCTTAATTCCTTGATATTCATGGGAGGATGCATTTCTAAAATGACCTTGACCTTCAATGGGTCAACTTCGATGCCTCTCTTTGAAACGATGAATCCCAAGAGCTTTCCTGAAGTCATGCCAAATACGTACTTCTTAGGATTCAACCTAACATTATGCTCTATCAGGCGATCGAAGACCTTTCTCAGGACCTCTGCATGCTCTAAACACAACAATGACTTTGTCAATAAGTCATTGATGTAATCTTCCAAGATCTTATGCATGTAGTCATGAAATATGTATGTCATAGCTCGTTGGTATGTAGCACCAGCATTCTTAAGGTCGAATAGCATAACCTTATAACAAAATTTCCCCCAAGATGTTGTTAAGGTAGTCTTATGTTGGTCTTCAGGCTTAATCCGAATTTCATTTTAACCAAAAAATCATCCATTAGAAAGAGCATTTCATGACCTACAGTTGCATCTGCAAGAGCATCTATGTTTGGCAATTAAAATGAATACTTTGGTGTTTCCCTAGTGAGGTCTCTGAAATCCATGCAGATATGTATTCTTCCATCAGGTTTTCCTATAGGTACCATATTTGATACCCATTTCAGATAGTCTATGGAAATGACAAACTCTACATCCAACAACTTTTATAATTCATCTTTAACCATTAAGGCTACTGTTGGATGCATATTCCTGAGTTTCTGCTTGACTAGCATTTTTGAGAGATCTAGCGAAAGGTTATGAGTAACCAAATTTGGATCTAGACCCGGTATGTCCTTATAAGTCCAAGAAAAGAGATCAGGCCTCTATTTTGGTAGAGGGATGAGATTGGAACGCTCATCAGGAGATAACATTTCTCCAAATTTTATCTTCTTAGGAATTGTGGGATCATCATTGATATCCACTTCAAAGGTTTCCTCTACTAACATGTGGGATCCCTCCTTGAGCTGATGAGGCATAGGGATCAAATATATGTCATCTACTGGGTTTATGGGTTCCACGTTGGAAGCATCCTTATCATGATAAACATCATGTGTACAACCTGGCACAAAATGAAAAGGTTGCAATATTTCTTTGTTGGGGAAGAAATCTTCAAGCTCCAGTGGTGATTCAACATGATCCCAATAAATAGCATCTACATTTAGGTGCAATAGTTTGGAGGGGTCGGTTGTATTGGGAAGTGGAGTAGTCAAATAAATGGAGATCATATTTATGGAATGAATTATGTCTCCAAGACCATGTGCATGTGACTATACATTGATATAACTTCCATCTCTAATATGTGGTTCTCAAGGTATGGGGATCTCTGAATCTGGTCTATGGATAGATTGGAAAGTAGGATCATTAGGCTCAAGGAGCTCCATGTACATTGGTGGGTCAAGGAAGACTATATGATAAATCATATTGAGATTCGATGGTCTTCCCCTAAGGCAAGGGTGGATATTGATATCTCTATACATATCCTCTATAGTGTATGGCATATTATGATGATGCAAGTAGGGAGGACCCAAATAGGCTCTCTCTATTTCATCTTCATCATCACTGTCATAATAAAAACCCTCATTGCTACCTACTGGTATTAGAAGATTAGGAATATGGCACCCCATGTAAGACCACTCTTGATAGCCGCTATCATTAATGAAATATTGCTTATCCTCTACAACTGTCTCCAAGGGTAACTGAAGGTATAAATTTAGGAGGCCTAGGTAAGCCACCTCAGTTCCATCCTTAGATTATTCATTGTTTGAGGACTCATCGTCATCATCACTCTCATACATGCAACTAGGTCCCCCTCTCTCAAATATGGACTCTATGTTATCCTTGTTAGAATGATCTTCTACTTTAGAATCTTCCACTATACTATCATTCTGCACTTGTGGGCCTGTATCATCGGCTACCCTACAAATTTGTTCATCCGAGTTGTCTCTTGGTATGTGCTTTGAACCAATATCCACCAAGATGTCTTCATGATATGTCTCATGCGGTTCTATAGTGACATAAGATACTATCTAGGTATCCCTTTGAAAAGAGGAGGGATTAGGGTGACAAGGATTGAAATCTACTTCACCCCTATACTAAGGTTTAGGTGGTCTATAGATGCCACGAGGAGTTCATCCTGTCCTATGATATAATATCCTAATCCGAACCTATCAGTTGGCAACTGATATTGCAGTCTGTATGGCCTCCTATGCCCCTATTCAAATAATTCAAGACCGTAACCATACCAATGGTAATACTCAAAATATTATAAGACATATTCCAAGTTAGAGAGATAATGAACATCCATAATGAATGGTTCATTATTTTTCTCATCCATGGGAGTGTTAGATGCAAGCTAGTCGAGCCCTCCATAGATGAAATTGGTTTGATTAGAAGGTATCCCTAGTGGTACCTGAAAGCATGAGATTCTGAAAGAAAAACAATACTAACTTGATACCAAATGAACATGCACAAAATAAGATGAACGTAATCGAATCAAAATTAACATAAAATGAGAAACAGGAGCACAGCCCTTTTTTTTATTTATTAATATGATTTCGGATTCGGTTACAATCTCTCTCCTTCCCTTTTAAGGGCTAGGAAGATTAGCATGTTTCGGTTACAATCTGTCTTTAGTAGTTCTCCTTCCGCGTGCCCACATGTAGAATGGGCGGGCCAAACTGTCGCCGTCGCTTGTGTTGGTGAATCTTCAATCGTTGTTGCTTCTCCTACGTTCAAAGAAACAACAGATCCGTTAGTAGCACCTGTGTAAAAATAAAACATTCGATCTTTAAAACAAATAAAACAGCGACATAAAAGAAAATACGGTTTAGCTGCAGCGTGGAAAACATAACATAAACGTAATAAAATAATTACGTCATAATACATATAAAGTCAACTAGGTCTGCATCATTTTCGAATGAAATAAAATCCGATGAATGCATGCTTAAAATCAAAATCTGCATGTTGATATGCTTGCAATTAAAATCCCGAGATCATAATGCAAAAGAAATAAAAATAGAACACTGAGCTTTGTCGACGAGTGGATGGATCCAGGGATCCGGATTCACGTTCTCCATGAACACCCGATGACCTCCCTTGTAGAAGAGATCACGGATGCGGATGACGTAAATCAATGCTAAAACGTCTGGCGGTAAACTGGTAGGGCTTCGCTGCTCCAAACGTTTCTTTTTTTCTCTCTCTTTTTTGGGTGGAAAAGTCCACCATTTTATAGACCCAGGGGGTCTCTTTGGATAGGCGTGCATAAGCGCCATGTGTTGGTCATAGGTGCCATGTGGCGGTCATGTCTTCCCACGAGAGAGGAAAGTCCTCCATGACTCGGGCTTTCATGAATGCCTCTGTGAGAGTCCTCTAACGGCCCACGCACTTGATTGACTTCCACTTCCAGTTGTTTAAAGTCCACCTTAGTTTAATGCTTATTTTTTTAATGTCTACTTCTTCATTCGTTTAAATGTCCACTTTTATTGATCGAAAATCCTCATTGATGTTAAAGTCCCCTGTGCATAAATGCGGAGTTTTGTCACGATATCACGGATAAACACAATCGCGATATCGCAAAGTCACGATATCGCGACACCAAAAAGGAAACAGGGCACAGTGGTAGGAGCTATCGCGATATCGCCGACATCCCCTGCATCGCGACTGTCGCGATATCACGACAGCGCGATATCGCGACGTCGCGATAGCGCGATATCGCGACAGCGCGATGTCGCGACAGTCGCGATATCACGACGACGTGATGTCACGACAGCACGATGTCGCGACCGTCGCGATATCGCGATAGGCAGTATTTGCCTAAGTGCTAAAAGCAGCATTTGCTTAAGTGCTTAAAGCAGCATTTGCTTAAGCTCAAACCCGAGCTGGACTTGGAGGATACATTCGATAGTTGGGCCTTCTCACCAGGGAAGGCGGAGCGGTCGAAGAAAGCAAACGGGAAATAACCAAAGCACTGTCCCGTAATCGGATTGGTGTTGTTTTGGTGTCTACAGATGCCCCTTTTTGGGAAGCGCTGCGGGTGACGCAGTGCTAAGCAAAAATAGATAACCAAAGCACTAGTGATTAGGGTTTCTCAGTAACCCGACCAACTTGTGATGCCCCAAGCATGGAAAGGGGATGCATTCTTGAATCCTTGCCTCTGACGAGCTAAGGAATTTGATTTCAAGTATTAACCTATTTTGGTGAGGTGTGACTTGAACTTAGACATTGATCAGTCATGAATAGGCAAAGGGCGCAACCTTTTATCCATGGGGGAACCTTGAGTTCATGTTTCGGGAATGCCAAGCGTTTGATCGCGTTTGATCGGTTTGTGATTGTTGCTTGTTTACTGCCCCAAGCAGGAGCGTGATTGTCTTTGTCAATGATTCTTTGAATGCATGCCAATGCCCTGATTGGGTGTGTGTTTGTTGATTGGTGACTAAGTGTGACTACCCCCTCAAGCGACGAATCGATGAGGGAATGACCGCCATGAGAAAAGCGACGAGTCGCTTGACCCGAGGTGACTTAGGTTAGGGTGCCTTCAAATGTTTGTCCATTGAATGTGCAAGCAGTTTTATGACTTTTGGATTATTGTTGTTGGGTAAAAACCCTTTTGGTGATGCCATAATGGGGTGAAAGTGTCGAAAGTCCATCTTCCCGTGGAGCGGTCCGGCTATGGTAGCCTTCTTGGGGAAGTAGGAGAGTGACAATTTGAGCCCCGACATCGATTTTGCTATGCCAAGAGGTTAAGTGCAAGAGCACTTGTGTCTGGCAATGTTTATTGTTGTTTGTTTGTGTTGCATTTATTTTTTTGTTGTTTTTGTTGTTTTGTTGTTTTTGAGTGTTTGTTGGTTTGTTGTTTTTTATTGTTTTTGAGTGGGTGTTGACCCTTTTGTGACGTCGTTTGGGGTGAAATTGGCCAACATCCGTCCTCCCGTGGAGCGGTCCGGCTATGGTAGCCTGCTTAGGGAGTAGGATAGGGACAATGTAAACCCCGACATCAATTTTTCTATGCCAAGATGTTAAGTGCAAGAGCACTTGTATCCGACAATTTTTATTGCTCTTTTGTGTTGCATTTTTGTGATGTTTTTGTTGTTTTGATTTTCTTGCTTTGTGTATATGTCATGATTTTATGTTATGCACAATGATTGATGTTGATGGATGCATGTTTATGGTGACGTATGCATATGGTATGATAAATGCGCATGTTGTTGATTCATATGTGATATGAAGAAATGAAATGGATGAATGGAATTTGTGATGTTTGGCTATGGTACCATAGACTGTTTAGAACTCTGTTATTTGTTTTTAGGCGATTGCTGTGATGAATGACTTTGTATGTATACATGTGGTTTTTATTTTTTTGTATTTTTTGATGGTATGGCAAAGATGAAAAGTAGCGCAATTGGTTTAGAAATGTAGCTAAGGTTTTCTGAGACTCAGACGGTTTTAACTCACTAGCCATGACTGTACTTTATCTTACAAGACTTTTGGACAAGGTATGAATTGGACTTGTTTTTGACCAAGCTATTTCACATCCCTGTGTGTGCAATTGAGTTTATTTATGTGGTATTTTTCAGGATACCGCCAGTGCCAGATGGGCTTTCAACCGAACCTATACTGAGGATCACCTAATTATCTCCACTAACTCCTTTATTGTATTCAGTCAGATTAATCTGCGGTGCTATCTAGTATAGCATAAGCTAGCTCATCCACATGCAAACATTGATCTGTACATAAGTTAATGTGACAGATATATCATCATGCGGGAAGTTTACCGCCAGTGACCGATAGGCTATCAACCAAACCGGTACTGAGGCTTGCCTCATGACTCGTCGAAATGTTGAGAGTTCCAGGGATTCAAGTTCGACTCCCTTCTTTTCTTCAATTGTATTGGGATACTTGCTCGATTGTAGTGATAAAAATCACTGTTTATTTTTATATATTTTCCTTTTGAGCAAGGGATTGGGATGTGGAGTGACTATAATCACTATTGTTTGTGCCTTTTGATGTGTGCACTGTAGGTTGTCAAATTTTGGTGTTTTGACTCTTTGCAAATTTTTGATGTTTTGCAACTATTGAGAATTTTGGGATCTTGGGGAATTGGGTAGGGAGGATGCTTGTCCTTTTGCCAACTCTCAGCATTCTTTGGGTCATTCGCACAGGGGGATGAGCAAGATAACCATTTCGCTTATGGTGACCTAGATTACTGTGCAGGTTTCATCTTTCGTTCGTACAACTCAGGAATTGTTTTAGTGTTTTAGCTTGTGATTGGATGTTACGTAACAAGGCGTATTTCAAGTAGAACTCTACCTTCGTAAAATCTCTTCGACTTGGTACAATGACGTGGCTAGAAAGCACAATGCCGATAGAAAGACGAAAACTCTTGATACATTACGAGACCACCGACTCTACTGTGGTAAACAACGAGTTAATGGTGTTTGTTTGTTTGTTTTGTAAAATGAAAAAGTATGGAACAAGATGGATTAGCAGAATAATTACGGTTTATGGTGCCTTTGACCTGTATGACCACGAATGTGTATTGGTGTGATGCTTAATGCAGCTACATATTTTTGTATTTTTGATGGATTGATTTTGATTATGAAGATGAGATGTGAGAAAAGCTCTCTATTGATGAATTTGAGCATGCCTTGAAATGAGATGCAAATTTTTTGTTGTGTTTGATGATTTTTGTTGTTTTTTTTTTTTTTTGAATTTTTTTGATGGTGACCAAGGGATTTCGAGAATCCTTTGGGGCCTTTTTGGGGTGACCAAGCGATTGCGGGAATCCTTGGAGCTTTTTGGTTTGACCAAGCGATTGCTGGAATCCTTGGAGCTTTTCGGGATTGACCAAGCGATTGCGGGAATCCTTGGAGCTTTTCGGGATTGACCAAGCGATTGCGGGAATCCTTGGAGCTTTTTGGTTTGACCAAGCGATTGCGGGAATCCTTGGAGCTTTTTGGGATTGACCAAGCGATTGCGGGAATCCTTGGAGCTTTTTGGGATTGACCAAGCGATTGCGGGAATCCTTGGAGCTTTTTGGTTTGACCAAGTGATTGCGGGAATCCTTGGAGCTTTTTGGGATTGACCAAGCGATTGCAGGAATCCTTGGAGCATTTTTTTGGGATTGACCAAGCGATTTTGGGGATCCTTGGAGCATTTTTGGGATTGACCAAGCGATTATAGGAATCCTTGGAGCATTTTGGGGATTGACCAAGCGATTTCGGGAATCCTTGGAGCATTTTTGTGATTGACCAAGCGATTTCGGGAATCCTTGGAGCATTTTTGGGATTGACCAAGCGATTTCAGGAATCCTTGGAGCATTTTTGGGATTGACCAAGCGATTTCAAGAATCCTTGGAGCATTTTTGGGATATGGCTCTCTTAGATATAGAATGGTCGCAAATGACTGATATTCAAGGGTTCTGTTTCCTTGATTCCATCAAGAGAGGCTAGCCGGTACGTCCCGGGTCCTATTTTGCTATCAATGACATATGGACCTAACCAATTTTTGCCATGAACTTGTCCCTTAGGTGGGACGGAAAATTAGAGTTCTGTTGGTTTTCCTTCAAAACCAAATCACCAACCCGAAAGTCCCTTAGGTGAACTTTCATGTTGTAAGCTTTCTTAAGCCGCTCTTGATAGATACGTAAGTGCTCGAGAGCATTAACGCGTCGTTCGTCAAGCAACGTAAGTTGGTCTAACCGGGCCTGCCATGCAGCGTCATCATCGATGAACTCCTGCATTGATATGCGCGGGGAAGGAATTTCCAACTCGAGAGGCATTACTGCCTCGGAGCCATACACGAGCGAAAATGGAGTGGCCCTGATTGGCCTCCGAATGCTAGTGCGATAAGCCCAAAGGGCAAGTGGAATTTGGATGTGCCAATCCTTATGACTGTCTGCGACCGTCTTTTTAAGGATGGCAACTAGCATTTTGTTTGACGCCTCTGCTTGCCCATTTGCCTGCGGATAATAGGGTGTCAAAAAACTATGCTGAATTTTGTACTTTGTGGTCAAAGCACGCACGTCTTTGTTCTTGAATGATGGCCCATTATCCAAGATTATTTTGGATGGAATACCAAAATGACATATGATGTTATGCAAAATGAACTCCACAATGCGGGGTCCTGTCGTAGAGGTCAGCGGAATTGCTTCCACCCACTTGGTAAAATACTATGTGGCCATTATGATAAACGTGTGACGGCCTGACGACATAGGGGAGATCTTTCCAATTAGATCGAAGCCCCACTACAAAAATGGCCAAGTAGACTGGACCGTCTGCAAGGCCTGGGAAGGTACGTGCATCAAATTGGCATGATGTTGACACTTCATGCACTTCTTGACATATGCACAACAATCTCGCTCTAAAGATGGCCAATAATAGCCCATGCGAAGAATGCGCTTTGCAATGGCCATACCACTAAAATGGCCACCACATGTACCATCGTGCGCTTGGGCGACTGCCCAAGTGGACTCTTGCTGGTCCAAGCAACGAAGGAGGATTCCTTCATAGCTGTGACGATACAAAATGTCTCCTATCAAGACATACTTAGCCGCTTTCTGCTTGAATGTTCGTTTTGTGGCATGCGTCAATCCAAGTGGGAGATTACCTAACTTGAGGTAGTCTCTAATGGGTAAATACCAGTCCTGTTGATCGAAAACCTCGACAGTATGAACAGCCAATCCCTTTTGAAGTTCCTCCCTAACAAATGCTGAGCGGGATAGAACTTGTAAGAACAGCGTTGTGTTGCTATTAATGGGAGTAGGGGAGAACAAGGACCCCCAGTTGGCATGTTTCAGACGATCGCGGATTCGAGAGAACTTATCCGAGGATGGTTCAATCTGGATCATGTGGATTCTTGACGTCAAGTTAGAGCTTGCACGCTCCATCATGGATTGCGATAAGGTTTTGACTTGAATGGTTGTCATATCACCAGAAAGGTTTTGTGGGATTAGTGACCCCAAGGAGGCCATTGTGTCCGCAAAATGATTCGATGATCGAGGGAGTGCCTCGATGTCGTACCATTCAAGTTTTGCCAAGAATTTGTCCACAAGGGCTTTATAAGCCTATAGAACTGGGCATTTGCATTGGTATACCCCTTTGACTTGATTGACGATTAACAACGAATCACCAAAGATGTTTAGTCATTTGATGTTCATGGCGATTGTTGTCTGAAGACCTATGAGCAAGGCTTCATACTCTGCATTATTGTTGGTGCATGGGAAATTTAATTTAAATGATAGGGGCATTGGAGCGCCCTGCGGTGTGAAGAATACTATTCCCGTGCCACCACCTTGCTCACATTTAGAACCATCAAAAAATAAGGTTATGTCGGCCTGTGACTCAGGCTCATCAGAATCTGGCGATTCTGAGACATGGAAGACCCCATCATCGGGTAGTTCTATGACTAGAGGCTGATCGTCTTCAAGAGGAGCCTCTGCTAGTTGATCGGCTATGACCTGTCCTTTGATAGATTTCTGTCCAATAAACTCTATGTCAAATTCCGTCAACAACATGATCCATTTCGTCGTGCGACTACTATGATAAGTACGACTCATCATGTATCGCAATGGATTCTCCTTAGACACAACATACGTAGTGTTGCTCAAGCATGTAGTGGCATAGCTTCTTGGTAGCAAACACCATGGCCAAGCAAAGTTTCTCAACGTATGCATAGTTAAGTTCAGTAACCGACCGGGGTGCGGCTAAGATAGTAAGTAGCTCTGTTCTTTGTGAAGTTCATTCTTCTAGGCTAGCATTGCGCCCAGTGCCACCTCGATAGCTGAGATGTATAAGTAGAATGACACTCCTGGTCTAGGTGGTGCCAATACTGGCGATGAAGCCAAGTATTGTTTGATTTCATCAAAGGCTGACTGGCACTCGTCATCCCAGTGAAATGTAACCCCCTTGTGCAATAATTTGTTCATGGGTCGACACTTGTCAGATAACTGCGCTATGAAGCGCTTAATCGACGCGACCTTTCCTTGCAGACTTTTGAGCTGCTTAATAGTAGTTGGGGGAGCCATTTCAAGGATTGCCTTGACTTTCTTTGGGTCCACCTCGATGCCTCGCTTTGAGACTATAAAACCCAAGAGTTTTCTAGATGTGACGTCGAATACGCACTTCTTGGGATTCAGTTCGACCTTATGCTCTATGAGGCGATCGAGGATCTTGCTTAAGTCATCGAGATGATCTGAGCGCAAAAGAGACTTGGCTAACAAATCATCCATGTAATCTTCCAAAGTTTTATGCATGTAATCATGGAAGATGTACGTCATGGCACGTTGGTAGGTGGCGCCAGCATTTTTAAGGCCAAAAGGCATGACCTTATAACAAAATGTCCCCCAAGGCATTGTGAACGCCATTTTGAGTTGATCCTCAGGATTGATACGAATCTGATTGTATCCTGAGAAACCATCCATGAGGGATAGCATTTCATGACCTGCTGTAGCGTCTACCAACGCGTCGATGCTTGGCAAGGGGAAATCATCCTTAGGACTCGCTTTGTTTAGATCTCAAAAATTAGTGCATATGCGAATCCTCCCGTCGGGCTTTTTGATGGGCACCATGTTGGACAGCCATGGCGGATAATCCACGCAGATGACAAACTGTGCATCCAACAGCTTTTGCAATTCGTCTTTGACCATCAAGGCCACTTTTGGGTGCATCTTTCGTAGTTTTTGCTTAACTGGCTTGATTGTCGGGTCAAGCGTTAGATTATGCATGACTAGCTATGGATCTAGCCCCGGCATGTCTCTGTATGACCATGCAAAAACCTCCTTCTTCTCTTTGAGAAGGGCAATGTAGTCGGCTTGCTCTTCAGGGGATAAGCTTACCCCGACTTGATAATCTATGGATTCATTGGGTCTAAGCCGATGTCTACGTCAGTCGTCTCCTCGACTGACATGTGGGATCCGTCCTCCAACTGATGTGGAGTCGGGATCAAATGGATATCATTAGCTGAGTTTAAATCTGCGTTTGGAACCTCGGGTCCCTCTTCAGCCTGAAAAATATCCTGAGTTGTCCCTAGGGTAAAATGAGGCATCTTACCGAAAGGCCAATACTCTGATGGGGAGAGAGGTGAATTGACGTGATCCCAGTCGATGGCATCTATGTCTAGATGCAATGACCATGCTGGATCGGCCGGATTGCGGATGGGTGCGGTCAAATCAATGGAGATCATGTGGATGAAATGAATTTGGTCTCCATTACCATGGGTGTGATAACTCAAACATTTTGGATGCTCCCTATGCTCTGGATCTGGCTCTGTAGGGACGGGCATGAACGGATCGGCCCTATGTGTTGATAGGAAGATGGGGTCTTCCCTCGGCACTGATGTCATTATAGGGTCACGGGGTGGACGGTGCTCATCGTGAACTTGGAGCCATTGATCCAACACTTGGTCCCACCCTACTGGGTCTATGTACCATTCATGCCCTAACCTTATGCCTAGTTGTGCCATCGGTTCTTCATGGGTTACAGGGTGATTGTGTCGTCGTGCATGATTAAGATATTCCATCTCAGTTTCATCTATGTAATCATTGTCGGTGATCCAAAGGCCCTCATTGGCCCCGATAGTTGTCTGCGCCATATTATGCTCATCTTGTTCGAGAAAATTAATCTGATCCCATTGTGGTTGTTCCACACTCAGTGGGGGGACCTGATTCGCTTGACATTGCACTGGTTCAATTGGAACCTCTAAAGGGAACAATTTTGAAAAGATATCTGGACACTGTTTATGTTCTCCTTGGAAGTTAGTATCCGAACTCTCACCTCTCTCTATCAACAGAGAAGGGTTATTGTTGTTACCAAGGGTGGTTGTTGACCATGGGAGGTAATCTCCCAATGTGTACATTGTGTTCGGGTTGGCATAAGGATCTGATGCCAATCCACCCTTGTCGCCTATTCCTAGGCCTTGCATGTTTTCCACCAAGATGTCTAAGGGCAGGGGGTGGTTGAACCCTACTCCCGACTTATCATAAGGCATTTGATATCTTGGCTGGCAAAGGACACGCACCCCTTGCTCATACCTGCCTAACCCGTATCCGTGCCAATTGCATTGGCCTAGATATCTCAGAGCGAAGTTCGGGTTCGACAGATAATTGACATTTTTGGCAAAAGGCTCTTCGTCCTCGTCCTTTTGCTTGCATGGTTCAATACCATGATCAAGGCCCCCATACACAAAATTTGTCTGGTTTTGTGGGTAACCTAAAGGAACAACTGTCCCTATGGGAAGGCGAGGTCTCCCCATGTCCTGCATCGATTCTAGCATGGGCGTTGCTACAACATTCTGCACTAGATATTCTCCCAGGCCCGTACTGGCCATTTCAACAGTAATTGTTGACGATTGAGAGGGAGGAAATGGAAGGCCTTCCTGAGTCCATTCCATGTTGGGTGGATTAGGAGCCTCAGCTTCCATTGTGCTAGGTATTTCTTCTGTTGAGACAGTTGATATCGTTGGCAACACCTCTTCTAGGGGTTGAGCCTCTTCCAGGATCTTTTTTCCTTTGTCCTTCTGTTTAGCCATGACAGGTGGCATTGGTAATGAAGGAGCAGATGATGTAGATGCACCTGGCTGGGGTTTCGATGGATTAGTCATCCGTGGTGCCTACGGCATCGGACCCTGTCTAGATGGATTTAACTGGAAATCCAAGTGCATCGACGGGAGGGTCGATTGCGGCATCAAATGCACTGCATTGCAATATTTGAAGGGTTCTAAGTCCATCGGGACTACATGTATTTCTCCTTCAAATGCATACTTTAGACACTGGTGAGCTATCGAAGGGACACACTTCATGTCCCTGATCCATGGTCGCCCTAGCAGTATGTTGTATGCCATCTCGCCTTCCAAAATGTGGCACAATGTGGGTATCGTCTTTTGTCCTACCTGGACGGGTAGAACAATTGTGCCGACTATCGAGCATATTGCATCGTTGAATGCTCGTAGTGTGTATGTGGAAGCCGTGATATGAGAGGCTGGCAGCTTCAGATGTTTTAATGCTGCAGTGGTAATGATGTTCTTGGACGAGCCAGTATCTACCAACACTCTCTTGTACGGGATCCCGTTGACCCGCGCGATAACGTGCAGGGGTGGATCTGCCATGTCATTCGATACTATTTTAACTTCATCCTCTCTGAAGGTAATGACTGGCTTCGTACATCGTTTTACATGTCCTACGAAGTTATTGAAGGAATTTGCTTCGTGAGGCTGTAACTCGATGGCTTTCAAAATTTCCATGAGAGCTTCTCGATGGGGCGCTTGATCTTTGTATAAGCTCATAAATGGAAAGCCTAGCCGATGTGGTCCACAAACTCTGCGTGAGTTTGGTCCGTATCGTGACCTCGGGTCTAGGCGGAGGCAATTGCACAGTGTGTTGTTGAGGTTGCGACGTTGAAGGAACTCCCATCGTAGCTGCCTCCGGGGTAGCTCCTGGGTATTTCTTGTTCCTGGTTACTATGCTGATCATTCCCACATATCCTTGCATGGGGAGATTCTGTCGCACCTCATTGACTCGAAGAGGTTTTCTCTGTGCCTCGTGGGATAGGCAAAGGGTCCTTGAATACCCCCATCTATTGATTATTTGGTGCTATGGGGTTGTCCACTGCCAATGTTTGATTATCAATCAAATCTTGTATCAGTCCCTTGAATTTCCAACATGCGTTTAGGTCATGTCCCCTTCACTTGTGGAACCTACAATATAAATCCTCCCTGTATCCCTTAGGCTTGGGAGCGTTAGGATCTATGTTTTGGATTTCTGGAAGGGTGATCAGATTTGCCGCTGACAAGCGGTCAAATAAGGAGTCCCTGGACTCCGTATAAGGGGTGAATTGTCGCCTAGGGCAACTGCTGCTGATTTTGCTCCTGTCTTTTATTTTCTCTTTCATAATTAGGAGGCACTTGCTCGATAATTAGCCTTTTGAGGTTGTATTTCTTGCACAGGCTTGGGAACATTTATCGCAACTTGATTAACTGCGGCGGGTTTTGGTTGCGTAGTCCCGGTCTTAGTGTTTTTGTTCCACTCTTTCTTTTTAGGCTTGGCGATTGCGCCTTCCCCTATTTTGATCTCTTCAATAATTTCGGCTTGCGCCAGAGCTTCTTCTAAAGAGGCATATTGCTTGCATTGCAATAGCCCAGAGATCGATTTCAAGCAACTTCGTGCAAACATCTATGTGAGGTCGGACATAGGGGGAAGGTAAGGTAGCTTAGAAAGCATAGTCCTCCATCGATTCCCATAGGCCGCCATTGTCTCCTCATCATATTGCTTGAGGCTGGCCAGATCGCTCAGTGACGCCTTCTTCTTGGTGCTGAAGGCGAAGCATTCAAGGAACGCATCCACTAATTGATCTAGGTTATTTATGCTGTGCTTCGGTAACTATGTGAACCAATCCGAGGTAGGGCCCATGAATGTGGTTATGAAGGTCTTGAGCAACAATGCATCATTATCCTGAATGCCAAAGCATTGGCTCAGGAATCTTGTGACATGCTCTTGAGCATCCTCTTCACCTTTAAAAACTGCCAACTGAGGCAACTTGAAATGTTTGGGGTAAAGAGGTGTGGGTACTGACGGATGCATTGGATGACTACGGAGTTGACGTAACGTGGGCTTTTGATGCCCAGAAGCTTTAGTCTCCATAGACTCCAAACGCTCTAATAGCGCTTTGTATGCATCGAAAGATTTAATCTCTTCCTCCGTAACTCGTTCCTGTTGTGTGTTACGGGCAACTGGGGGCCTATGGAGGGGTGGCTGGATAGCACCTCCTCCACCTTGATAGGGCATTTCGGCTCGTTCTTCTTGTTCATACTCCTCATAATCTTCTCGAGGAGTTATTGGGCAAGCTCGATGAATAGGGGTGGGTGCCCGCGAAGGGTGCCCATCGTCATTCTTGGGAGTGGCCTCCCGCTCATGTCTCGGGTGTCTTAAAGGCACCTCTTGGCGAGGTCTTGGGGACCTATCATGCACTATGAGGTTGTGCCTCTCGTACCTTTCCACCCTCTGTGTTTGGGGGGTCTAAACCTTTTTAGGCATAGTGGTGCGGAGCAGCTCATTTGTTTGGCACCGAATGCGCTCTTTATTAAGGTGATATAATTGTTCTAGCTACTGTTGATCCTGCTCAAGCTGCTTGATCTGCGCTTGGCAGGCGGCATGTCTAGCAAATGATAAGTCAATTTGCTCTGTCGTTTTGATTCTAGGAGGCCTAGTCACCTTTTCGATGTATCTATCTTGGTTTTGAGGATCCGAGACTTCTATGTGGCGCTTCCCTCTATCGAGATTAGCGGCATTTACTTGAGGCTCCGACCTTAATGGGTGATCATGATATCTAGCAGGTGCGAAGCGCAAGGCTCCCATGTTGTATGTTGCTCTCGAGGAATGCGATGATCTTCCTCGTCCTCCCTTTCATGGGTGTGAAAGGTGCGGGCGGAGTTAGCTCGCCCTGTGTGAAGAGCCCTGCGCTCTGGGTTTTGTCTCTCAGTTCTAACTGGGAGGCAAAGGAGAGATGTCGTATTCACGTTGTCTCTCTTCATGGACACTGTGCCTCTCTAGCGCTTCATCGCGCTGGCCACTCATATCTAGCCTCAAAAGGTGGTTTTCTATTTGCGTTGAGTGTCACACGTAAAGGTTCTTCCTGAAAGGGGCTATTCCGAATGGGCGTATCCCCCGGAGGGGTGTCCCTATAATTCCACCTAGACATGGAATGATGTGGATTCTCTTGTGGCCCAGACCGCCAAGGCGGTATGACCAAGTCTTCAGGACTAAAGCGAAGGCGACTTGTGTCTGCTTCTTGTGTACCTTTCGGAGCTTCTGCCCTTGATTGGGCTTGGCTACGGGTGTACACCATTGTGGTACCTTTCTACTAGCTAAGCAAATTTTTTATCTTTTTGTTTATGATTTAAAAAAAAAAAAAAACAACAAAAATCATCAAACACAACAAAAAATTTGCATCTCATTTCAAGGCATGCTCAAATTCATCAATAGAGAGCTTTTCTCACATATCATCTTCATAATAAAAATCAATCCATAAAAAATACAAAAATAGGTAGCTGCATTAAGCATCACACCAATACACATTCGTGGTCGTATAGGTCAAAGGCACCATAGACTGTAATTATTCTGCTAATCCATCTTGTTCCATACTTTTCCATTTTACAAAACAAACAAACAAACACCATTAACTATTGTTTACCACAGTAGAGTCAGTGGTCTCGTAATGTATCAAGAGTTTTCGTCTTTTAGTCGGCATTGTGCTTTCTAGCCATGTACTATACCAAGTCAGAGAGATTTTATGAAGGTAGAGTTCTACTTGAAATACGCCTTGTTACGTAACATCCAATCACAAGCTAAAACACTAAAACAATTCCTGAGTTGTACTAACGAAAGATGAAACCTGCACAGTAATCTAGGTCACCATAAGCGAAAGGGTTATATTGCTCATCCCCCTGTGCGAATGACCCAAATAATGCTAAGAGTTGGCAAAATGACAAGCATCCTCCCTACCCAATTCCCCAAGATCGCCATTGAAAGCATGAGATTCCGAAAGAAAAATAATACTAACTTGATACCAAATGAACATGCACAAAATAAGAGGAATGTAATCGAATCAAAATTAACATAAAATGAGAAACAGGAGCACAGCCCTTTTTTTTATATTAATATGATTCCAGATTTGGTTACAATCTCTCTCCTTCCCTTTTAAGGGCTAGGAATATTAGCATGTTTCGGTTACAATCTGTCTTTAGCAGTTCTCCTTCCGCGTGCCCACATGTAGAATGGGTGGGCCAAACTGTCACCGCCGCTTGTGTTGGTGAATCTCCAATCGCTATTGTTTCTCTTGCATTCAAAGAAAAAATAGATCCGTTAGTAGCACCTGTGTAAAAATAAAACATTCGATCTTTAAAACAAATAAAACAGTGACATAAAAGAAAATACGGTTTAGCTGCAGCGTGGAAAACATAACATAAACGTAATAAAATAATTACGTCATTATACATATAAAGTCAACTAGGTCTGCATAATTTTTGAATGAAATAAAATCCGATGAATACATGCTTAAAATCAAAACCTGCATGTTGATATGCTTGCAATTAAAATCCCGAGATCATAATGCAAAAGAAATAAAAATAGAACACTGAGCTTTGTCGGCGAGTGGATGGATCCAAGGATCTGGATTCACGTTCTCCATGAACACCCGATGACCTCCCTTGCAGAAGAGATCACGGATGTGGATGACGTAAATCAATGCTAAAACGTCTGGCGGTAAACTGGAAGGGCTTCGCTGCTCCAAACGTTTCTTTTTTTTTTCTCTCCTTTTTGGGTGGAAAAGTCCACCATTTTATAGACCCAGGGGGTCTCTTTGGATAGGCATGCATAAGCGCCATGTGTTGGTCATAGGTGCCATGTGGCGGTCATGTCTCCCCACGAGAGAGGAAAGTCCTCCATGACTCGGGCTTTCATGAATGCCTCTGTGACAGTCCTCCAACGGCCCACGCACTTGATTGACTTTCACTACTGATTGTTTAATGTCCACCTTCAAACGTTTAATGCTTATTTGTTTAATGTCTACGTTTATTCGTTTGATGTCCGCTTTTATCTGCTTGATGTTCGCTTTCATCTGCTTGATGTCTGCCAGGCGCAAAGACGGGAGTTTTGTCGTGATATCGTGACGTCGCGATATCGTGATGTCACAATATCGCGACACCAAAAAGGAAATAGGGCACAGTGGTAGGAGCTGTCACGATATCGTGATAGTCGTGACATCATGATAGTCGTGATATCGTGACAGCACAACATTGCAATTGCGCAACGTTGCGACTGTTGCGATATCATGACAGCGCGATGTCACGACTGTTGCGATATCGCGACAGCGCGATGTCACGATAGTCACGATATCGTGACCGTCGTGATATCGCGATAGGCAGCATTTACCTAAGTGCTAAAAGCAGCATTTTCTTAAGTACTTAAAGTAGCATTTTCTTAAGTGCTTAAAGCAGCATTTGCTTAAGCTCAAACCCAAGCTAGACTTGGAGGATACATTCGATAGTTGGGCCTTCTCACCAGGGAAGGCGGAGCGATCGAAGAAAGCAAATGGGAAATAACCAAAGCACTATCCCGTAATCGGATTGGTGTTGTTTTGGTGTCTACAGTACCACCATCCTTATGGGAAGGCGATGAGCTTGTGGTCAGCCCATGTCTTGTGCAGTATTTATGATGAGTGTGAATGTCACATTCTACATAATATACTCCTCTAATCTAGGATTAACCCAATGAAAGGTCACCTGGAATGTAGATGACCCTACTGAAGATGCATTTAAAGCAAGCTGAGGTGCCTCTTCGACTTCTTCTTGAGCATCCTATACTTCCATGGGAGCAGGGACCTCAAAAAACACTAGTTTGAGTGCTCTTTTTATCTTCTTTTCACCCATACTTACATTCAACTTTATATCATCCTAACGTATTATGGATGCAGATAGTCTGGTAGAAGTGGCTATTATGTGCTTCGATTATTGAGATACATATGTTGCAAGTTTGGCACACACTTATTTTATTTTACCCCTTAGCTCTTTGATTGATGAAACTATCCATATGTCTAGGTGCATTGAGGGGAGCACAAAGTCCCCTAATAAATCTACTAAATTCATGTATTTGAATGGTTCTTCATCTGAAGGTACCACATGAACCTGTCCCTCATGCACATATTTAATACATTGATGGATAATGGAAGGGACACAACACATTTATTTTATCCAAGGACTCCCTAGAAGTATATTGTACTACATAGCACCTTTAGTCACATAACACATCATTAGGATGGTATTTAGTCCCACTTTAATAGGTAAAACTATCGTGTCGGTAGTTGAGCATAATGCGTTGTTAAAGGCTCTCAATGTGAAGGTATAAGGTATGATATGCGTCTTTGCTAACTTCAGGTATGTCAATGCCTTGGTCATGATTATATTGATTGATGATATTGTATCAATCAACACCCACTTGAAAGGCATGTTATTTACATTTGTAATGATGTGGAGCGGTAGTTCCGCTATTATAGTGGAAATCGTCTTGACTTCATGATCATAAAATTGTATGATCGGTTCCTGGCACTACTGCACATATCCCACAAAGTGTGTGAATGCTTCGAGATCTTAGGATTGCACTTCTATGGACCTTAGAATGTCCATAAGCATCTCCTTGTGCTTGGGAGACTATTGAATTCTCTCAAAAATTGACAACTTCACTGGAGTCATCTATAGATTTTGCACTAACCTACTCTTGATTGTTACCACCAGTCTAGTTGGTGGACCTAGCGCATTCTAGGTTGGCCTTGGAGGAGGTGCATCTTGGATTCTAATGGGAGCTAGAATTTTATTTGGTCTTTCATACCTCACATGTCTTGTGATGACATTGACCATTCTGATGAACTTGTGAGTTGGTGGTTCGATGTGTACTTTATTGACTTGGCCAACATTGTTACTTGATACCTCATGGTTAGGTAGAGGATTTTTGTAAATTTCCATATTCTAATTGTCTGGTTCTTGTGGGTTGTCCATAATAAGTTCACCTCTTTCGATAATATTTTGCACTAAATTTTTTAAATACCAACATACCTCTATGTCGTGACCTTTCATTCGATGAAACATGCAATAGTGATCATCCTTATATCCCCTAGGCTTGGGTTGATTAGGATCCACTAATTTTATTTTTAGTAATTTTATTGCCTTTGCCTCACATAATTGATGGAAAATCGATACGAACAATTCTAATAATTGAGTAAACATGCAAGGAGGATATATTTCTTTGTCCTTACCCTTCTAGTTGTTCTTGCGCTACTCATATTATACAAGAGGAGGATGAGATTGATAATTTCATTTTTGTTTCCCCTTGTCCCCTTTCTAAAGGTTTAAAACCACTTGATTAACGTGGGTCTTCTTGGCCTATTGTTTCTCAGTGCTCTTCTTATTCCATTCCTTTTTACTTCTAAGTTTCAATTTACCCTCCTGTAACTTGATATCCTCTATCACTTTGGCTTGCACCAAAGCCTCTTCAAATGTTTGATATTACTGTAATTGCAATAATAACAAAATGTGCTTTGCATAACTTTTTGTGAACATTCGAGTTAATTCAAAGGTAGGGATGGAGAATTGCATCTTTACCATCATCTTTCTCCATAATTTATTTTAATACATAATTATCTCATCATCATGTTGCATTAAAGCAACCAAATCAAATAAGTTCACCTTTTTCTTGATGCGAAAGGATAAGCATTCAAGAAACACATAATCCAGTTTCTTAGAGTTGGTGATGCTATATCTTTTGAGTTTATTAAACCACTCCCAAGCTAGACCTGGGAGGGTTGTAATGAAGGTTTGTAGGAGCAGGGCATCATTACTCCTGATATGGAAGCACATGTTTAGAAAACTCATGATGTGCTCCTGAGCATCCTCTTCTTCTTGAAACTTTTCTAGCCTAGGCATCTCAAATTTTTTAGGATAGGCTAGAATAGGCACTGATGGGCATAAAGGTTCATTATGAATATTATTTAAGGTAGGCTTTTGATAAGCCATTCCTTGCTTCTCGATAGCTTTAACCTTTTTTACCAAGACCTTATAGGCCTACAAAGATAGAAACTCCTCTTCTTTGGATTACCTTTGCGAAACCTTTGGAGGCATATTTCTCTTTGGTCGAGGTGGAGGACTAGGCTCATCATCCACTTTGACTTGGGAGATTTTAGAATACTCTTGATCTGGTTTGTCTCCCACTTCCTCTTCATACTACCTATGCCCATGATGTTTAGATCTGGGACATCGATATTTTTTTTGAGTCGTATAGCGAGTACGGGTGTTTATATGCTTAGGGTGCAACTCTGGTTGTGAGGTAGCTTATCTATCAATGTGTTCCCTATACTCACTATGGTGAGGTAAACCAGCACTAACCAATTGGTCCTCCCTCTCAGCATGATCCTTTTGATCCAGGATGCATTGCTTGTGCATGCGCTATTCGTATAAGCATTGTATTATGAACCTTTTTCTTTGAGTGTCCTCATTTTCAAGGTATTCTTACTCTACGTGAACATATTCCAATTGGTCTTCGAATATATGGTATATTTGCTTTGACACCAGCTTGTGAGATCTATCTATGTGATAAATCGTATGAGGCCTCTAGTGTGTGCACTCTATTCAAGCAGCTTTATGGGTGTGACTCCCAATAGACTAATTTGCTACAATCTTTCCCTTATTTGTGAAGATGGCATTTATGTCTAGCTATCATATATACTCTATGCCTACATGGGATGCAATGGTATGCATATCACGAGAACTCTTGGAACATTCTCTAGGTTCCCTGATGGAACATTATCTTGTGTGTAAATTTTAAGGCAAACAAAGTAAACAATGATGATTATCTCTTTTAAATTTTTTTTTTTGAGTCCTAACTGGTTTGATGTGTTTTAAATTTTTTTGTATCATAAGGTAACTCTCATTGTGTTTTCAATAAGTTGATGATATACTCAATTGTTTAATGGTTTTCACCTATATGCTCATAGCTCAAAAACCTAGCTATGAACTCTAGGCCACGTAATCCCACCTATAATGTGTGGTAATGAAGTCCACACATGGTCAGGGAGCATAGGTCCTCCCAGTCCTCACCCTATTCACCTATAGTCAGTGATATACCTCTTTGAAGAGAGATACATGCAAATTTTCCATGGGCTATGATGGCATCTTGGATTCGATATTGGTCTAGTCGCAAAAAGGATCAAGGGAGTTGGACCAATGGATGGAAATCACTACCACCGTCATTGAAACCTACTAGTGGTTGGATGTTACTTCCAACTCACTAGCATTTAAAGTGTGTCGTGGTGTGTGGTTATTTTTACTTTACATGAAAATAAAATACATAAAACAACATTCAAATGACTTTGTTGCTTGATTTTTAAAATAACATTTGATCTTAAGAGAATGCACAACAATGCTATATGATAATGCAACTACCTATGAGGAAAATGGCCACTAATTGGGCCTTATGCATGCAAAATTGAAACACAAAATGTCCTAGACCTCTAGAGACTAGGTTAGACTGCAATGAAAAATTTGCTATTCCTAGCAACGACTAGTAGAAAACTAAAAATGAACTAGGATTTTCCCATTTCTACCTTTCATTAAGTTTTCTAATTAATCTAATATTTCTACATTCTACCAAAAAAAATATAGATAGGAAATCTTAGAGATAGGGAAATGCTCCTACCTTAGATCTAAGTATAATGGAGATTTGTCTACCTGATGTATACTTTGTTCTCTGCTGACCATGTCTATAAGACACGACTGTAATTGTTACTTGCAGTTGTCAACCACAGCTACAACTGTTAACCATGATTGTCAACAATGGTTGATACTTGTCATCACAAAACACATTAATTCAGTATTATGTAGCATAAAATATGAGTTCCCACCATGATCGCCTTTTATAAAAAATCCAGGATGCATACACCTAAGCTAATAAAAATTGAAACATCATATAAAGCATAAAAGAATGGACGAATTTACAAAGAACCACAAAGGAGTGTTTTTTTTATTAAATTTCCATTGAAATGTGATTACAAATCCTTCCCTCTTAGGGATACCCAATGTGATACAATTATTACAATTGTATAAAATCCCCACGTAAGGATAGGTGTAATCCATGGGCTTCTTAGGTTGACACGCACTGCTCTAAGGCAAATATGGCCTTCTTCACCATGATTAGAGGTATTTGTTGCTTTGAATGAAAAGACCCTGTTAACCCTGCATCCAAGAAACAACAAGAAACATATTAAAAGCAGAGGTAGCCTCTCTTGATGAGGCCTTTAATCCAAATCTTGCATAAAAGATGCTATAGGAACATGAAATCAAAGAAGCATATAAAGATACGAATCTATGCTAAAACATGGTAAATTTACCATAAATAATATAAATGAGACATAGATTTAGTCATTTAACATCCTAATTAAGCATTGAGAGCATAAATGCATGAAAATAATAACACCTAGTCTAAAATTAACTAATGCTTGGAAATAAAAGGAATCTACCCTAGATCAATTATTCTAACAGTCTAATGAGAGGAAACCAAATCAATCTATGGTAAGTTTACCTAAATGAAAAAATAGATAAATAACCCTACTGCTAAAATTGACTAAAAAGAGGATTAAAACTTGACTGCGGGCTTGTGAAGTGGTTAGCACTATTATCTGTGGTTGACAGTCGCGACTGAGCCGTGAATGCCTTTGTTCTCGAAATCAAGGCTTGATTCCTCAATTCTATTGAGCAAGGTGTAGGAACAGTATTGTCATTGTTGTCAACACAGTCAGACAGATTGGTTAATGCAGGTGACAGGAGTTAAGATATTCTTCATAATATGTACAATGATTCTCCAAAAGATCGAAGTTGCCCATATGCTAAAAATCCAAAGAAAATCACAAGGAAGAAAATTGTCGTGATATCGCGACATGTTGAGCAAGAAAGAAAAATTGTCGCGATATCGTGACATGTTGAGAAGAAAGCAAAACTGTCACGATTTCATGACATGTTCGGAGAGAAAGCGCAAGCAAGCAAAACTGTCACGATTTCGTGACATGTTGGAAGAAAAAGAGAAAGCAGGAAGAAGTGTCATGATTTCACGACAAGTTCGAAGGAAAAAGAACAAATAAGGAAAGTGTCGCAATTTCGTGACATATTGCAAGAGAGATAGTATAGAAGAAAAAGTGTCACGATTTCACAACATGTTGAAAGAAAAAAGGAAAGCAGAAAAAGTGTCACGATTTCACGACATATTGCAAGGAAGATTGTACGGAAGAAAAAGTGTCACGATTTCGTGATATATTGCAAGAGAGATAGTACAGAAGAAAAAGTGTCGCGATTTCACGACATGTTGAAAGAAAAAAGGCAAGTAGAAAAAGTGTCGCGATTTCGTGACATATTGCAAGGAAGATTGTACGAAAGAAAAAGTGTCATGATTTCACGACATATTGCAAGAGAGATAGTACGGAAGAAAAAGTGTCGTGATTTCACGACATGTTGGAAGAAAGAAAGGCAAGTAGAAAAAGTGTCGTGATTTCCTGACACATTGCAAGAGATATTGTACGGAGGAAAAAGTTTTGTGATTTCGTGACATATTGCAAAAAAAGAGCAAAGGAAAGAAAGTGTCGCGATATTGCGACATGTCACATTTTTGCGACCAGAAGGCAAGAGAAAGAGCAAAGGAAAGAAAGTGTCGTGATATTGCGACATGTTGCATTTTTGTGACCAAAAGGCAAGAGAAAGAGCAAAGGAAAGAAAGCATCGCGATATCGTGACATGTCGCATTTTCACGACCCGAAGGCAAGAGAAAGAGCAAAGGAGACAAAGTGTTGCGATATCGTGACACGTCGAGTTTTCGCGACCCGAAGCCAAGGAAAGAGCAAAGGAGACAAAGTGTCACGATATCGCGACACGTTGGGTTTTCATGACTCGAAGCCAAGGAAAGAGCAAAGGAGACAAAGTGTCATGATATCATGACACGTTGGGTTTTCATGACCCGAAGCCAAGGAAAGAGGCAAGGAGGGAAAGTGTCGTGATTTCGTGACACGTCGGGTTTTCACTGGCACAAGCCAAGAAAAGAGACAAGGAGGTGAAAGTGTCATGATTTTGTGACATGCTGAGTTTTTATGGGTACAAGCCAAGAAGAGAAGCAAGGAGGCAAAAGTGTCACGATATCGTGACATGTTGTAGTTTCACGATCCAAAGCAAGGAGAAAGAGAGAGAAAAAAAGTGTCGCGATATCACGACATGTATTTTTGGGACCAAAGCAAGGAGAAAGAGAGAGTAAGCAAAAGTTTCACGATATTGCGACATGTTGCTTTTTCGTGGTTGAGTTGAAGTTGACGAAGACCTATGATAGCCGACTAAGATTAGGGTTTGAAGTTGACTAATATTAGGGTTGGCAACCGACTAAGATCAGGGTTTACAGTCGACTAAGATCAGGGTTTTTGATTATGAAAATGTTGTTATAAAAGGAAGGTTGTTTGAAGAATAAAAAATGTCGAAGTGTGTGAAGTTTTGTCATGAGCACAGAGTGTGAGTCATGTCGAATCATGCTAAGTGTGAAATTTGCAAAGGAAGCATAGTGTGCAAAAGGGAGAAGACAATCGTTCGACTGTGACACAGTAGATTGGGCACAGTGATTTTGCAGAGAGAGCAGAGTGCGCAGAGATTGCAAAGGTGAAGCAAACTAGTCGAGGTGTGGTAAATGCAAAGGTATCTCTATGTTAATCTTCTAGATTCATAATTCAAGTCCAGGTTGTAGCTTGGCATCAGGGGTTGGTGCTCCTTCCAACAGGTGTTGGTAAATCATGGGTTGGTGCTCTTTTCTATTGGTGCAGATAAATAAGGGGTTGGTGCTCATTCCAGTGGGTGCTGGTAAAGTGATTGTAAATTTGTTGCTTTGCAAAGGCTAGATTTGGATGGTAGTCTAAGAAGTCATTTTTGAGGAGTAGCCACATTGGTGAACCTCGTTAAATCTTGTGTTGTGTGATGCTCTTTTGTGATTCTTGTTGTATCTTGTAATAAGTGTTAATTGTTATTGTATTAAGATCTATAAATTCAAGTTTAAAAAGCTACACTGATTCACCCCCCTCTCAGTGTCATTGTAATACTAATAATTGGTATCAGAGCTAAGTCCTTGTGCAAGCTTAACCAGCTAGGGTGGTCTTGGAAGTAACACAATGGCAGGTGGTGAAGGCTTCTCATTAAACAAAGCACCATTGTTTGACAAATCTAATTACGCGTTCTGGAGAATCAGGATGTAGACATATCTCTGTGCTTTGGGATACAACATCTAGGATTCAGTAGTTAGTGGATATATAATTCCCACCACTCCTCCAAAATAGGCTGACAAAAAGAAACTATTTGAGAGTAACTCAAAAGCAACGAATGCCATCTTGTGCGGATTAGCAGACAATGAACTGGTAAAGGTCATGAACTGTAAATCAGAAAAATAAATATGGGACAAACTAAGGAGTATTCATGAAGGATATGATAAGATCAAGGAGGCCAAGTTATAGACACATCGAGCTCAGTTCGAAGCATTGAATATGAATGACGATGAAAACATTGAGGCATACATGCTGAGAGTTAATGGAATCATCAATGCGATTAGAGGACTCGATGAGGATATCGATGAATCTACTATCGTGAAAAAGGTATTAAGATCTCTTCCTCAAAGGTTTTATTCGAAACTCTCAGCGATAGAAGAAGCTAAAAATCTAAATTATTTTAGTATAGATGAGATGTATGGTTCTTTGACTGCATATGAGATGAGGATAGGAAGATCTAAACCCACTGACAGAGAAGCGGCTTTCAAAGCCCTTAAAAATAAAAACACAAAACAAGAGTCCGAGGAAGAAGAGACATCAGATGAAATGGAAGCAAACTTTGTTAGAAAACTAAAAAAGGGGAAAGAAAAATACAGAGGGAAGCTACCATTTAAATGTTTCAACTGTGGAGGCGTTGGGAATTTTGTGACTAAATGTCCACTTAAAGAGAAGAACAAAAATGATGAAGGATCCCACCAAGAAAGAAGTGACTGGAAGATGAAAACAAATTTCAAAAAAGGCAACTTCAAAAAGAAAAGTTTCATCTCCAAGAATATCAGTTCATCAAAAAACAACTTCGGTGAAGAGTCTGAAGAAGAAAGAGATGAAGATCATTTTATGGCATTTGAAGAAGTTAAATCAAAAAAGGAAGAAGGAGTGACCTCTGAAGTTTGTGGTGAAAATCTCGAGGCTGAAGTAGATCTAGAAGGTGAGTTGATATCTACACTTGAAGAGTGGGATATAGAAAAGAAAAAGAATAAGTAACTTGTTGAGCAAGGTGCAGCAAAAGTATTGTCATTGTTGTCAACACAGACAGGAATTGATGCAGTTGAAGCAGTGGACAAGAATTCAGAGGTCAGTCAGATCAAGTACAGTGAAATTCCAAGAAAACAGAAGTGGCCCAGATTCAAAAATTTGCAGAAAAAGACAAGTAAGAAAACTGTCGCGATATCGCGACATGTTTTCTGTCGTGATTTCGCGACAAAAATGAGGAGAGAGAAGGCGCAGCCGAAAATGTCACGATTTCGTGACAAAAATGAGGAGAGAGAAGGCATAGCCGAAAATGTCATGATTTCGCGACAAAAATGAGGAGAGAGAAGGCGCAGCCAAAAATGTCATGATTTCACGACAAAAATGAGGAGAGAGAAGGCGCAGCCAAAAATGTCACGATTTCATGACATGCTGGAAGGAAAGAAGCAAAGTTGAAAAACTGTCACGATTTCGTGACAAGTTTGGAGAAGCAGCGCCAAGGACGAAAAGTGTCACGATTTCATGACAGTTTCGGAAGAAAAGCACTAAGGGCGAAAAGTGTCGCGATATCGCGACACGTCGGGTTTTCACGACCCGAAGAGGAGAGAGAATGTACGACAACAAAAGTGTAGCGATTTCGCTACATGTTGGAGTTTCATGGGCCAAAGCAGAGAGGAAGAGTCAAAGCACAAAGGTGTAGCGATTTCGCTACAAGTCAAAGTGCAAGACACAAAGGTGTAGCGATTTCGCTACAAGTCAAAATGCAAGACACAAAGGTGTAGCGATTTCGCTACAAGTCAAAGATGAACACAAAGGTGTAGCGATTTCGCTACAAGTCAAAAGTGCAGAACACAAAGGTGTAGCGATTTCGCTACAAGTCAAAAGTGTAGAACACAAAGGTGTAGCGATTTCGCTACATGTAGGATTTTTGGAGGCTGCAACAAAGAAGAAGTGCCAAGTCAAAAAGCTATAGCGATTTCGCTACATGTCTTGATTTCGCTAGTGCATGAAGCGAGAAATGTACGGATGCGAAAGATGTCACGATTTCATGACATGTTGCATTTTTGTGGGCGAAAAGCAAAGAACAGTGCTAAGGCAGAAAAGCGTCATGATTTCGTGACATGTTTCGATTTCGTTGAGGCTTGCGGAGAAAAGTGTACGGCAGCAAAAAGTGTCACGATTTCGTGACATGTTCCATTTTCGTGGGTGCAAGCGAAGGATAGTGCAGGAAAGCAAAAAGTGTCATGATTTCGTGACATGTCCCATTTTCACGGGCGGAGACAGAAAAGAGCTGGAGGCAGCAAATGCGTCGCGATTTCGTGACATGTTCTATTTTTACGGGTGCATGCCAAGTTAAGGTCGAGGAGGCGAAAAACGTCACGATATCACGACAGGTCAGGTTTTCACGATCAACAGTCTAGAAAAAGTCAAATGGGCAGAAATGTCGCGATATCACGACGAGTAATGATTTAGCGGGTAAAAGTCGAAGAAGCATGCACAATGACAAGTGTCAAAAAGTGAAAGGAAAATCATGCGACGATTACGTAAGAGTTAATCTGAGTCAGATCTATAGTTACAGTGAAGTGTTGAAAAGCATAGAGAAATTCATAAATAAGATAAATAAGATAAATTCGAACAACGTATATGGAGAATCAAAATGCATTCGAACAATATAGAAGAAATAAAAAGATATGGAGAAAAATGTAAAATAAAACTAAAAGCATTCGAACAGATATTCAAATTCGAACAACACATATGGAGAAAGAAAAGAATTGAACATAAAGAATAAAAATTGCATGCACGAAAAAGAATTCGAACAATCGAGAATGTTATTCGATTGCATGCAGGATTAGAAAAGTCATAGAAGACGAGGAGTCTCGATGAGGAAAAGGGGTTATAAAAGGACAGTCATGCAGAGAATCAAGTTGTTGCTGTGAGAGTGAAATTACTATGAAAAGAGGGTTAGAAGAGGGCCAAGAGAGAAATAAGCAGAGCCGTGAGAGTGTGCAGAGTTTGTTTAATTACAGACCAATCAAGGTCGTGTAAACAGTGAAGACATTTTTATGTCATTATAATTGCTCAGAATTGCAGTCCAAGTTGGTGCTTGGTACTAGGGGTTGGTGCTCCTTCCAGTGGATCTTTGGTAAAGTGTTTGTAAAATTGGTATTTTGCACAGACTGGATTTGGATTGGAGTCCAAGCAGTCATTTTTGAGGAGTAGCCAAATTGGTGAACCTCGTTATATTGTGTGTTGTGGTGTGCTCTCTTGTTCAATTTGCTTTTCTGGTTTTCAAGTTCTCTTTGCTTCAGTTTTAAATGTTGTAGATTTGAATTTTAATAGCTACACTGATTCACCCCCCCCTCTCAGTGTCATTGTGTGAATATCAATTGGTATCAGAGCAAGGTTTCTTGAACAAGCTTAATCAGCTAAGGTGATCTTGGAAGAAACACAATGGCAGGTGGTGAAGGATTCTCATCCAACAAAGCTCCCTTGTTCGATGGAACTAATTACACTTTCTGGAAACTCAGGATGCAGACATATCTGAGTGCGTTGGGATACGACATTTGGGATTCCGTAGATAGTGGATACACAACACCCACTACTCCTCCAACAGATACTGTTGAGAAGAAAAAATTTGAGAACAACTCCAAAGCAAAGAATGCCATAATGTGTGGGCTTGTAGACAGTGAAGCGATAAGAGTCATGAGCTGTAAATCGGCAAAAGACATGTGGGATAAACTGAAGAGCATCCATGAAGGAGACAGCAAGATCAAGGAAGCCAAGCTGCAAACTCATCGAGCTCGGTTCGAAGCATTACAAATGAATGAAGATGAGAACATAGAGGCTTATATGCTAAGATTAAATGTAATCATTAATGCAATCAGAGGACTCGGTGAAGAAATTGATGATGCAGTTGTCGTGAAAAAGGTTCTCAGAACACTTCACAAAAGATTTAACTCCAAAGTTTCTGCAATAGAAGAGGCGAAAGATCTAAACAATTTTAGCATGGATGAGATGCATGGTTCCTTGACTGCATACGAAATGAGAATAGGACAAACTAAGCCTATAGACAGAGAAGCTGCTTTTAAAGCACACAAGAATATAAAAGCTGAACATGAATCTGAGGATGAAGAGACACTGGATGAAACGGAAGCTAATTTTGTTCGAAAACTCACAAAGGGAAAAGGAAAATATAGAGGAAAGCTACCATTTAAGTGCTTCAATTGTGGAGGAGTCGGTCATTTTGCAGCCAAATGTCCAATGCATGAGAAAACCAAAAATGGTGAAGGGTCACACCAAGAAAAAGGTGAGTGGAAGAAGAAACAAAATTTTAGAAAGAACAACTTCAAGAAGAAAAGCTTCATATCCAAGAATGTCAGCTCTTCCGAAGAAAGCTCGGGTGAGGATTCCGAAGAAGAAACAGGTGAAGCTCTGTTCATGGCACTTGAAGAAGAAAGAACAGAAGAAAATCGGGAAGGTGATGAAAACTTTAAGGATGAGGCTGAAGTATATCCGGAAGGAGAATTGGTTGCTTGCACTTGAAGAGTTGAGTGTAGAAAGGAAAAAGAATAAAAAGTTTTCAAGAAAACTAGAGGATGCCATTGACATAATAAACAGTTTGAAAATACAGACAGAGGAATTCAAGAAAATGTCTGAAGTTCTTGATGAACAATTAACTGTAAAGACAGTTGAATGCAACAAGCTAGAAGAAGACATTGTTAAGTTAAGGATGCAGCTAGAGGAGATGAATAGGAAATTGAGCTATTTTCATAAGTTTGAAGAAAGTACTGTAAAACTGGATAAAATGTTAAATAACCAAAGGCCTTCCGGCATCAAATTTGGTTTAGGCTTCGATGAAGGAGAATCATCAAAGGGTTCAAAGGCCTTAAATGTAGAACCCATAAAGAAAGAAGAAAAGATCGGGGTTGATCAAGAAAAAACAAATCATGCCAAAGAAAGCAATAATGCCAGACTCAAGAAGAGTACTGACAAAGATGGATTCACAAAAGTCACACATCCAAGAAGGAGAAGATTCATGGCTCCTACTTCAAGCTGGCAAAGACCTGCACCCAGGTTTAATCATTCCTTTTTTGGTTATTGTTTTAAATGCAATGCTTATGGCCATAAGATTTCAGATTGCGAGTCATAATGTATCTCAAAGGAATTTCACCGAGTAGAAATGTTTTTTCTCCTTTAATGAATTATGCAGTTGAATGTTATAATTGTCATAATTTTGGACATATTGCAAGAAACTGTAGAAGCACTTTTGCATCAAATAATTATCAGGGTAGAAAATCTCAACCAAATGGGTTGAAACAAAACAAGAAATTTCCTGAAAAATAGGCACATGCTAATGAAAGGGCAAAGGCAAAACAAGTAGCCAAATCTGCCATCAAACCAGAATGGAAAGAAAAGGAATCTTTGATTGTTCAACTACTTTTAAAGCACAGAACAAATCTGCACCTTGGATACTTGACAGTGGATGCTCCAGTCACATGACAAGTGACAAGCAAAAATTTGAGAAGTTACAGAATTATGAAGGTGGTTCTGTGAAATTTGGAAATAATGATGGAGCAAAGATAGTTGGAAAAGGATCAGTCAAGATCAGTGATGGAAAGATAAAATCAAAAGAAGTCTTGTTTGTGATTGGTCTGAAGCATAACTTGCTGAGTGTAAGTCAAATCTGTGACAGAGGTCATGAAGTCATTTTTAAGAAGCGAGGTCGTGAAGTGAGAAAAGCACACAGTGGGAAGTTGATAACTATTGGATCAAGGACTTATGGTAATCTATATACTCTCTCAGAAACTATAGAAGGAACATGCTTGATTGGACAGGAAGATGAAAATTGGCTGTGGCACAAGAGGCTCGGTCATATTAGTTTTGACAATCTGGCAAAAATAAGTTCAAAAAGAGCAGTAAGAGATATACCAACCATTGGCAAACCAGTAAATAGCATCTGTGCTTCATGTCAAAAAGGAAAGCAAACCAGATCCACATTTAAATCAAAGGAATACTTCACCAGCAAACCGTTGGAGATAATTCATACTGATTTGTGTGGACCCATGAGAACACAAAGCATAAATGGTGACAAATACTTTATGTTGTTCATAGATGATTACTCCAGGATGACATGGGTATTATTTTTAAAGCTTAAATCAAGATGCCTTTGAGATGTTTAAGATTTTTAAAAAATAGGTTGAAAATCAAACTGGAAAAAGGATTAAATGCCTAAGATCAGACAGAGGAGGAGAGTTTATTTCAGAAGAATTTGCAGAATACTGTCAAAAATATGGGATAAGAAGACAGTTTTCAGTAGCAAGGACACCTCAGCAGAATGGTGTTGTAGAAAGGAAGAACAGGACAGTGCAGGAAATGGCACGGACAATGCTGGCTGAGAACAAAATAGCTGACAGATTTTGGAAAGAGGCAGTCCATACTGCAGTTTACATTCAAAACAGGTGCATGCTAAGACCGCATGAAAGCAAAACACCTTATGAGCTGTGGTTCGGTAGAAAGGCAACAACAAGATATTTCAAAGTATTTGGCAGCAAGTGCTACATCAAACGGACTGAAGATAATCTCGATAAATTTGAAGATAGAGCTGATGAAGGTATTTTTCTTGGTTACTCAACAAAAAGCAAAGCCTACACATGTTACAACAAGAGGCTAAAGAAAATTGTTGAGAGTGCTGATGTTAAAGTTGATGAAGGTAGAGAGCGAGAAATTACTTATCAAGAAAACTACCCTATTTATGAAGAAGTCATTGAAGGAGATGATGAAAAGGAAACAGAAGAGAATCAGAAAATTGATCCAGATGTTTTAAAAACTGACTCAGAAGAAGAAGAAAACAAGAAATTTAAAACAGGCAACTGGCAGAAAAATCATCCCAGTGAACAGATTATTGGGGACCCCACAGATGGTATTCAGACAAGAAGAGCAGTAGTGCGGAACTATTCTCTGTTATCTAGCATTGAACCTAAAAATGTTGCTGAAGCAAGCACAGATGAAAGTTGGATGAAGGCAATTAATGAAGAACTAGATCAGATTGAGAAAAACAAAACCTGGGAATTAGTACCACGGCCAACAAATAAAAACATAATTGGCACTAAATGGATTTTTTGAAATAAATTAAATGAAGATGGACAGGTTGTCAGAAATAAGGCAAGATTGGTCTGTAAAGGCTATGCTCAGGTTGAAGGCATTGATTTTGAGGAAACCTTTGCACCGGTAGCCAGACTAGAGGCAATCAGAATGTTTTTGGCTTTAGCAGTCCATAAAAATTTCAAAGTATATCAAATGGATGTAAAATCAGCATTTCTGAATGGAAAACTGGAAGAAGAGGTTTACATTGAACAGCCAGATGGCTTCCAACTTGGTGACAATCCAGATTTTGTTTGCAGGTTAAAGAAAGCATTATATGGTTTGAAACAGGCACCCAGAGCATGGTATGCAAGGTTGGATAACTATCTTATTAAACAAGGGTTCAAGAAAGGTTTGGTGGACAGACAATTTATATGTCAAAACAGAGAAGGGCCATCTTATTGTTCTTGTTGTTTATGTAGATGATATAATATTTGGCAGCAGCATGGATGAATATTGCAAAGACATATCAACTAAAATGAAGAAAGAATTTGAGATGTCTATGATTGGTGAACTTTCTTATTTCCTAGGACTGTAGGTCAATCAAAATGAAAAGGGCATTTTTATTTCTCAAGTTAAATATGTAAAAGAAATGCTGAAAAAGTTCACAATGGAAGATAGTAAACTCGTTAGCACTCCCATGACAACGAGCTGCAAGTTGAGCAAGGATGACAAATCTCCGGATGTAGATCAAACAATGTACGGGTCTATGATTGGAAGCCTGTTGTATTTAACAGCCACTAGACTAGATATATTACAAGCAGTATGCATGGTTGCAAGATTTTAGGCTAGTCCCAAAGAAACTCATGTGACAGCTGTAAAGAGGATCTTTAGGTATCTCAAGGGTACTATGGATTATGGGTTGTGGTATCCAAAAGGTAAAGACTTCACACTGATTGCATATTATGATGCAGATTGGGCAGGATGTATTGATGACAGAAAGAGTACCAGTGGAGGAGCATTTTATCTTGGAGACAGGCTGGTAGCATGGCACAGCAAGAAACAAGAATCAGTCTCTCTATCCACAGCAGAGGCAGAATACATTGCAGCAACAACATGTTGTACACAGATATTATGGATGAGACAAACGTTGAAAGATCTTGGTATTCACTTCAAAGAGCCAATTTCAATTAAATGTGATAACACTAGTGCTATCAACATATCCAAGAATCCGGTTATGCATTCTAGAACCAAACATATTGCGATCCGGTATCATTTCTTGAAGGATAAAGTTGCAGAAGGAGAGGTCAAATTGGATTTTGTTCCAACTACAGAGCAAGTAGCTGATATATTCACAAAACCATTGCCCAAGGAAGTTTTTGAGTACCTTCGAAATAAGTTGGGAGTGGTCACAATTCCCAAGAATTGACTATCATTTGGGATCACATTCTCAGGGGGTGCATTTATGCCTATGCTTATAGTTTTGCTTATATTTATGATTTTTGCTAACTATAACAATATTTGTCTGAGAGTGGTGTGCATAGACTCAGGGGGAGTCTGCAGCAGCCCTTTGGTATTATTGTCAAAGGGGGAGAAGAATTACAAGAGAGTGCATGAGTGTTGCCAACAATTCCAAAGGGGGAGATTGTTGAGCAAGGTGCAGCAAAAGTATTGTCATTGTTGTCAACACAGACAGGAATTGATGCAGTTGAAGCAATGGACAAGAATTCAGAGGTCAGTCAGATCAAGTACAGTGAAATTCCAAGAAAACAGAAGTGACCCAGATTCAAAAATTTGCAGAAAAAGACAAGTAAGAAAACTGTCACGATATCGCGACATGTTTTCTGTCACGATTTCACGACAAAAATGAGGAGAGAGAAGGCGCAACCGAAAATGTCATGATTTCATGACAAAAATGAGGAGAGAGAAGGCGTAGCCAAAAATGTCATGATTTCATGACAAAAATGAGGAGAGAGAAGGCGCAGCCAAAAATGTCATGATTTCACGACAAAAATGAGGAGAGAGAAGGCACAAAAATGTCACGATTTCGCGACATGTTGGAAGGAAAGAAGCAAAGTTGAAAAACTATCACGATTTCATGACAAGTTTGGAGAAGAAGCGCCAAGGACGAAAAGTGTCACGATTTCATGACAGTTTCGGAAGAAAAGCACTAAGGGCGAAAAGTGTCACGATATCGCGACACGTCGGGTTTTCACGACCCAAAGAGGAGAGAGAATGTACGGCAACAAAAGTGTAGCGATTTCGCTACATGTTGGAGTTTCACGGGCCAAAGCAGAGAGGAAGAGTCAAAGCACAAAGGTGTAGCGATTTCGCTACAAGTCAAAAGTAAAACAAAGGTGTAGCGATTTCGCTACAAGTCAAAATGCAAGACACAAAGGTGTAGCGATTTCGCTACAAGTCAAAATAAAAAACAAAGGTGTAGCGATTTCGCTACAAGTCAAAAGTGCAGAACACAAAGGTGTAGCGATTTCGCTACAAGTCAAAAGTGCAGAACACAAAGGTGTAGCGATTTCGCTACATGTAGGATTTTCGGAGGCTGCAACAAAGAAGAAGTGCCAAGTCAAAAAGTTGTAGCGATTTCGCTACATGTCTTGATTTCGCTAGTGCATGAAGCGAGAAATGTACGGATGTGAAAGATGTCACGATTTCATGACATGTTGCATTTTCGTGGGCGAAAAGCAAAGAACAGCGCTAAGGCAGAAAAGCGTCGCGATTTCGCGACATGTTCCGATTTGAGGCTTGCGGAGAAAAGTGTACGACAGCAAAAAGTGTCACGATTTCGTGACGTGTTCCATTTTCGCGGGTGCAAGTGAAGGATAGTGCAGGAAAGCGAAAAGTGTCACGATTTCGTGACATGTCCCATTTTCACGGGCAAGAGGCGAGAAAGAGGCGGAGGCAAAAATGCGTCACGATTTCGTGACATGTTCTATTTTTACGGGTGCATGCCAAGATAAGGTCGAGGAGGCAGAAAATGTCACGATATCACGACATGTTAGGTTTTCACGGTCAACAAGAAAAAGTCAAATGGGCAGAAATGTCATGATATCGCGACGAGGTAATATTTGGCGGGTAAAAGCCGAAGAAGCATGCAAAGGAAAATCATGCGACCGATTACGTAAGAGTTAACTAGAGTCGGATCTCGATTACAGATGACAGGTGTTGGAAAAAGCATAGAGGAAATTCATGCAGCCAACCATGTAAAAGTTAACTGGAGTTACAAGGGAAGTTACGAAACAGCCGTATATGCTGAATTCGAACAGCCGCATATGGAGAATCAAAAATGCATTCGAACAGCCGTATATGCAGAATCGTAAAAGCATTCGAACAGCCGTATATGCAGAATTCGAACAGCCGCATATGGAGAATCGAAAATGCATTCGAACAATATATGTAGAATCGTAAAAGCATTCGAACAGTATTTGCAGAATTCGAACAGCCGCATATGGAGAAGAGAAAAGAATTCGAACAGTCGCACAAGCAGAATAAAAATTGCATGCACGCAGAGAAAGGAATTCGAACAGTCAGAGTATGTTATTCGACTGCATGCAGAATTAGAAAAGTCATAGAAGACGAGGAGTCTCGATGAGGAAAAGGGGTTATAAAAGGACAGTCGTGCAGAGAATCAAGTTGCTGCTGTAAGAGTGAAATTACTGTGAAAAGAGGGTTAGAAGAGGGCCAAGAGAGAAATAAGCAGAGCCGTGAGAGTGTGTAGAGTTTGTTTAATTGCAGACCAGTCAGGGTCGTGTAAATAGTGAAGACATTTTTATGTCATTATAATTGCTCAGAATTGCAGTCCAAGTTGGTGCTTGGTACTAGGGGTTGGTGCTCCTATCTATTGCAGCAGAAAATTAAGGGGTTGGTGCTCCTTCCAGTGGATGCTGGTAAAGTGTTTGTAAAATTGGTATTTTGCACAGACTGGATTTGGATTGGAGTCCAAGCGATCATTTTTGAGGAGTAGCCAAATTGGTGAACCTCGTTATATTGTGTGTTGTGGTGTGCTCTCTTGTTCAATTTGCTTTTCTGGTTTTCAAGTTCTCTTTGCTTCAGTTTTAAATGCTGTAGATTTGAATATTAATAGCTACACTGATTCACCCCCCTCTCAGTGTCATTGTGTGAATATCAAAACTGTCAAGAAAGCTTGAGGATGCAAATGGAATCATAACTAGCTTAAAAGTACAGATAGAAGAATCTAAGAAAATATTTGAAGATCTCGAAGTGCAATTAACAATGAAAATAGATCATTGCAGCAAGTTAGAAGAAGATATTGTTGGTTTAAGAATGCAGCTAGAAGAGATGAATAAGAAAATTAGTTTTTATCACAAACGTGAAGAAATTTCTATGAAGCTAGATAAGATCATAAATGACCAAAGACTTGCAGGCATCAAATTTGGTCTAGGTTTCATCGAAGGAGAATCATCAAGTGGATCAAAGGCCAAAAATGCAGAATCCATAAAGAATAAAGCTAAGAGACAGGTTGATCAAGGAAAAATGTCTCATGCAAGAGAAAGCATTAATGCCAGGCATGAAAGGAGAATTGACAATGATGGATTCACCAATGTCACACATCAAAGAAGAATAAGACCTATGGCTCCTACGACAACATGGCAAAGACCATCACCTAGGTTCAATTATCATTTCTTTGGTTTCTATTTTAAATGCAATGGCTATGGGCATAAAATCTCAGACTGCAAATATAATGTAAGACCAAGGAATTTCACCAGTAGAAATATTTTTTCTCCTCTGATGAATTATACAGTAGAATGTTATAACTGTCATAAGTTTGGGCACATTGCAAGAAACTGTAGAAATACATTTACATAAAATTAGTTTCAGGGAATAAAATTTCAACCATATAGGATGAGTCAAAATAGAAAGCTTCCCAAAAAACCTGCTCAAACTACTGATAAGGGAAAGGCAAAACAAGAGCCCAAAACTACTATCAAAATAGTGTGGAAAGGAAAAGAGCAATTGAAGGAAGAAAAGGAATCTTTAATCGTACAAACTGCATTCAAAGTATAGAATAAATATGTACCATGGATACTTGATAGTGGATGCTCCAGTCATATGACAGGTGACAAACAAAAATTTGAGAAGTTACAAAAATATGAAGGAGGATCAGTAAAATTTGGAAATAATTATGGAGCCAAGATAGTCAAAAAAGGCTCAGTTAAAATTAGTGATGGAAGGATTAAGTCAGAATATGTCTTGTTTGTGGATGGGTTGAAACATAATTTATTGAGTGTAAGTCAGATTTGTGATAAAGGTCATGAAGTAGTCTTTATGAAGCAGGGTTGTGAAGTCAGAAAAACAAACAGTGGAAAATTGATAGCAACAGGATCAAGGACATATGGTAACCTATACACGCTCTCAGAAACTTCAAAGGGAACTTGTTTTATTGGACAGGAAGAAGAAAATTGGTTATGGCACAAGAGACTCGGTCATATCAGTTTTGATAATCTATTAAAAATCACCTCAAAAATGGCAGTGAGAGATATTTCAACCATCAGCAAACCTGCAAATAGCATTTGTGCTTCATGCCAAAAGGGGAAGCAAACTAGAGTGACATTCAAAACCAAAGAGTACAACACAAGCAAACCTTTGGAACTAATACACACTGATTTATATGGTCTCATGAGAACACAAAGCATCAATGGTGACAAATATTTTATGTTGTGCATTGATGATTATTCTAGAATGACATGGATATTTTTCTTGAAACATAAATCAGAAGCCTTTGATATGTTCAATATTTTCAAAAACCAAGTTGAGAATGAAATAGGAAAGAGGATCAAATGTCTAATATCAGACAGAGGAGGAGAATTTATTTCAGAGGAGTTTACAGAGTACTGTGAGAATTTCAAAATTAAGAGACAGATTTTAGCAGCCAGGACACCTTAGCAGAATGGAGTGGTAGAAAGAAAGAACAGGACAGTGCAAGAAATGGCATGGACTATGCTGGCTGAAAGTAGAGTAGCAGAAATATTTTGGAAAGAAGCAGTCCACACTGTAGTGTATATCCAAAATAGGTACATGCTGAGAACACATGAAAATAAAACTCCTTATGAGTTGTGGTTCGAAAAAATGGCAACAACAAAATATCTCAAAGTTTTTGGCAGCAAGTGCTACATCAAAAGAACTGAAGATAATCTTGGTAAGTTTGAAGATAGAGCGGATGAAGGTATTTTTGTCGGATATTCATCAAAAAGCAAAGCTTACAAATGCTACAACAAAAGGCTAAAGAAAATTGTGGACAGTGCCAATGTTAAATTTGATGAAGGTAGAGAACGAGTAATTAGCTATGAAACAAACTACCCAATTTATGAAGAGATTATTGAAGGAGATGATGAAAACAAAACAGAGAAGATACAAGAAATTGACTCAGATGATTTAAATTGTGATTCAAAAATGGAAGAAAATAAGAAATTCAAAATAGGTAGTGGCAGAGAAATCATCCTAGAGAGCAAATCATTGGAGACCCCAAAGTTGGAGTTCAGACAAGAAGAAGAGCAGTAAGTAACTACTCTCTACTATCCAGCATTGAACCCAAAAATATTGATGATGCAAGAAAATATGAAAGCTAGATGAAGGAAATAAATGAAGAATTAGATTAGATAGAGAAAAACGACACTTGGGAGCTAGTACCTAGACCTGCAAACAAAAATATCATCGAAACTAAATGGATTTTTCAAAACAAATTGAATGAAGATGGACATGTAGTCATAAATAAAGCAAGATTAGTTTGCAAGGGTTATGCACAAGTTGAAAGAATTGATTTTGAGGAAAATTTTGCACCAGTAGCTAGACAAGAGGCAATTAGAATGTTTTTGGCTTTAGCAGTCTACAAGAATTTCAAAGTTTATCAAATCGATGTGAAATCAGCATTTTTGAATGGGAAACTTGAATAAGAGGTTTACATTGAGCAACCAGATGGTTTCCAACTTGGTGATGATCCCAACTTTGTTTTCAATCTAAATAAAGAATTATATGGCTTAAAACAGGCACCCCGGGCATGGTATGCAAGGCTAGACAACTATCTCACTCAATAAAGGTTCAAGAAAGGTATGGTGGATAGTAATTTGTATGTCAAAATAGAAAATGGGCATCTTATTGTTCTTGTTGTATACATAGATGATATCATATTTGACAGCAGCAAAGATGAGTCGTGCAAGGACTTAGCAAATAAGATGCAGAAAGAATTTGAAATGTCAATGATTGGAGAACCGTCGTATTTCCTCGGATTGCAAGTTAATCAAAGTAAGAAGGGCATATTTATTTCTCAATTTAAATATGTAAAAGAGATGTTAAAAAGGTTCACAATGGAGGACTGTAAGCCAGTTAGCACTCCCATGACGATAGGTTGTAAGTTGAGCAAGGATGACAAATCTCCACCTGTTGATCAAACTATGTACATATCCATGATTGGAAGCTTACTATACCTGACAGCTACCAGACCAAATATTTTACAAGTAGTATGCATGGTAGCATGATTTTAGGCTAATCCTAAGGAGACTCATGTGACAACAGTAAAAAGGATTCTTCGGTATCTCAAGGGTACTATGGAATATGGGTTATGGTTTTCGAAAGGTAAAGACTTCACCCTTATTTTGTATTCAGATGTAGATTGGTCAGGATGTATACATGACAGAAAGAGTACAAGTGGAGGTGCTTTCTATCTAGGATACAGATTGGTCACATGGCATAGTAAGAAACAAGAGTCTGTTTCTCTATTGACAGCAGAGGCAGAATATATTACAGCTACAACTTGTTGTACACAAGTATTATGGATGAAACAAACCCTAAAAGATCTTGGTATTAGCTTCAATGAGCCGATATCAGTTAAGTGTGATAACACCAATGCCATCAACATCTCCAAGAATCCAGTTATGCATTCACGCACAAAGCACATTTCCATCAGGTATCATTTTTTGAAGGAGAAAGTTACAGAAGGTGAGGTTAAGTTGGATTTTGTTCCAACTACAGAACAAGTAGCAGATATCTTCACAAAACCATTGGCCAAGGGAGTTTTTGAGTACCTCCGTAATAAATTTGGAGTGGTCACACTTTCCAAGAATTGACTAGCTATAGGGATCACATTCTCAGGGGGAGCATGTATATATTTGATTATCTTTTTGCTCATGTTTGAAATTTTTTCTAACTACATTAATTTGTGCCTGAGAATGTTGTGCATGGACTCAGGGGGAATCTACAGCAGCCCTTTGGTATTATTGTCAAAGGGGGAGAAGAATTACAGGAAATTGAGGAAATTACATGTGTTTTGCCAACAATTCCAAAGGGGGAGATTGTTGAGCAAGGTGCAGAAACAGTATTGTCATTGTTGTCAACACAGTCAGACAGATCGGTTGATGCAGGTGACAGGAGTTAAGAGATTCTTCAGAATATGTACAGTGATTCTCCAAAAGATCAAAGTTGCCCATATGCTAAAAATCCAAAGAAAATCACAAGGAAGAAAACTGTCGTGATATCGTGACATGTTGAGCAAGAAAGAAAAACTGTTGCGATATCGCAACATGTTGAGAAGAAAGCAAAACTGTCACGATTTCGTGACATGTTCGGAGAGAAAGCGCAAGCAAGAAAAACTGTCACGATTTCGTGACATGTTGGAAGAAAAAGAGAAAGCAGGAAGAAGTGTCGTGATTTCGTGACAAGTTCAAAGGAAAAAGAACAAGTAAGGAAAGTGTCGCAATTTCATGACATATTGCAAGAGAGATAGTATGGAAGAAAAAGTATCATGATTTTGCAACATGTTGAAAGAAAAAAGGCAAGTAGAAAAAGTGTCGTGATTTCGTGACATATTGCAAGGAAGATTGTACGAAAGAAAAAGTGTCGCGATTTCACGACATATTGCAAGAGAGATAGTACAAAAGAAAAAGTGTCGCAATTTTGTGACATATTGCAAGGAAGATTGTATGAAAGAAAATGTGTCGCGATTTCGTGACATATTGCAAGAGAGATAGTACGGAAGAAAAAGTGTCACAATTTCACGACATGTTGGAAGAAAGAAAGGCAAGTAGAAAAAGTGTCACGATTTCGTGACACATTGCAAGAGATATTGTAAGGAGGAAAAAGTGTCGTGATTTCGTGACATATTGCAAGAAAAAGAGCAAAGGAAATAAAGTGTCATGAAATCGTGACATGTCGCATTTTCATGAACAGAAGGCAAGAGAAAGAGCAAAGGAAAGAAAGCGTCATGATATCGCGACATGTCGCATTTTTGTGACCAGAATGCAAGAGAAATAGCAAAGGAAAGAAAGCATCACGATATTGCGACATGTCGCATTTTCATGACCCGAAGGCAAGAGAAAGAGTAAAGGAGACAAAGTGTCATGATATCATGACACGTCGGGTTTTCATGACCCAAAGCCAAGGAAAGAGCAAAGGAGACAAAGTGTCGTGATATCGCAACACGTCAGGTTTTCGTGACCCGAAGCCAAGGAAAGAGCAAAGGAGACAAAGTGTCATGATATCGTGACATGTCAGGTTTTCGTGAACTGAATCCAATGAAAGAGGCAAGAAGATAAAGTGTCATGATTTCACGACACGTCAAGTTTTTGCTGGCACAAGCCAAGAAAAGAGACAAGGAGGCGAAAGTATCGTGATTTTGCGACATGCTGATTTTTTGTGGGTACAAGCCAAGAAGAGAAGTGAGGAGGTGGAAGTGTCACGATATCACGACATGTTGTATTTTCACGGTCCAAAGCAAGGAGAAAGAGAGAGAGAAAAAAAGTGTCACGATATCGCGACATGTTGTATTTTCAGGACCAAAGCAAGGAGAAAGAGAGAGTAAGCAAAAGTGTCGTGATATCATGACATGTTGTTTTTTTGTGGTTGAGTTGAAGCCAACGAATACCTATGACAGCCGACTAAGATTAGGGTTTGAAACCGACTAAGATTAGGGTTTGCAGCCGACTAAGATCATGGTTTACAGTCGACTAAGATCAGGGTTTTTGATCATGAAAATGTTGTTATAAAACGAAGGTTGTTTGAAGAATTAAAAAGGTTGAAGTGTGTGAAGTTTGGTCGTGAGCGCAGAGTGCGAGTCATGTCGAATCATGCTAAGTGTGAAATTCACAAAGGAAGCAGAGTGCGCAAAAGGGAGAAGATGATCATTTGACTGTGACGCAGCAGATTGGGTGAAGTGATTTCGTAGAGAGAGCAGAGTGCACAAAGATCACAAAGGTGAAGCAGACTAGTCGGGGTGTGGTAAATGCAAAGGTATCTCTCTGTTAATCTTCTAGATTCGTAATTCAAGTCTAGGTTGCAGCTTGGCATCATGGGTTGGTGCTCCTTCCAGCAGGTGCTGGTAAATCATGGGTTGGTGCTCCTTTCTATTGGTGCAGATAAATAAGGGGTTGGTGCTCCTTCCAGTGGGTGCTGGTAAAGTGATTGTAAAGTTGTTCCTTTGCAAAGGCTGTATTTGGATGGTAGTCCGAGCAGTAATTTTTGAGGAGTAGCCACATTGGTGAACCTCATTAAATATTGTGTTGTGTGATGCTCTTTTGTGATTCTTGTTGTATCTTGTAATAAGTGTTAATTGCTGCTGTATTAAGATCTGTAAATTCAAGTTTAAAAAGCTACACTGATTCACCCCCCCCTCTCAGTGTCATTGTAATACTAACAAATTCACTCTATGGAATTGATGTTCAAAGGTCACCTTTATGTCCTTTGATATATTTGGTGGTTGAATCTTTCATATTGGTGGTGGATTGGGCTCAATTAATTTTCTTAATTTCTCCTAGCCCTCCATAGCCTTCTTAATTCCAAATACCATTTGATCTCCAATTAGGTAGCAAAAGTGTTCCTCTCAATGGATGCAAGTGAGTATGCAATTTGATAGGGCTTCATTGTGCTTCAATTTGAGATTATTTCAGACTTTTCCCTAATTTGGAGGGGGATATATAGCACATGGGAATGCCTTGTATTAGCTTCATGGAGAATCCAAGATCAAGAAAGGGCAACTGGGGTAGTTGGATGGAAACTTCTAGAACTTTTCACCCTCTAACTGCTTGGTTCGTCAACCAATTGGCCATTATAATCGATTTTGGGTCGTTCAAGGTCCAACTAATTTTGAAGGCTAGTTGTGGCTCTAAGGCACGATCTGCCTTCTTGGTTGGGATTGCTTCTAACCATCGGGTGAAATAGTCAGCTGCAGTCAATATGTATTTGTATTTGATAGAGGAATTGGTATCAATGACCCCAATAAAATCTAAGCCCCATTGCTAAAATGGTGCTTCTAATTGGATTGAAAGAAGGGGTAATAATGCATTCTTACTTCTTCTGACATATATCTAACTCTTTTCACAACTCTGTATGAATTTGAAATCATCTACAAATAGAGTAAGCTAAAAATATCCTACTTTGATGATATTCAATGCCATTGGCCTCCTTGCATAATAGCATGATATACCAGAGTGAAACTCTCTAGGATTCTTTGTTTTTCTAACTTACGAATTCACTTGATAAGAACTCCATCAATTTTTCTATGGAATAGTCCATTTGACAGCATCATGTACCTGAGGGCCTGAAGTTTGAATATCTTTCTCTATGAGGTATTAAGGTGTGGAGGACATCTTACTGAATGGAAATATTTGACAAGGTCCTTTGTCCAATCATAATCATCTGTAGAGTGATTAGCAAAATTTCTTACTGAATCTTCAAGTTGGCAAGAAAAGGGTTCATATGCGGTATTTTTTTGATATCCTAACACAATGCTTGACCCTGAACTAGCTTGGTTGGTCATATTTCAACATCATACTCCTAATTTTTGGAAATCCAACCAGCTCTCTTATCTCCAAGCTCTTCCTGGATAATGAAACTCTGAACATCTAGATGAACAACATAAACTATTGTTTTACTCTGAGAAACAAAATTTTGGTACTTCTTCAAGGGTTCATCATCGCATATACTTTATTTTCTATGAAATTATATTTTTCTTCATGTAGTTGGATGAATTGACTCAAGAAAGCAATAAACCACTCATATTTATCATCTCCCTTTTGTGTAAGAACCGCTACATATCTCTCTTGCTCAACAACAACATATAGGATAAAATATTTTGAGTAATTAGGGTTCACCAGGACCAGGGCTTGAGCAATCATTTATTTTATTTCCTTGAATGCTTTCTTCCTTTACTCAGTCCATTTGAACTGAGTATTTTTCTTTTACAACTCAATCATTAGCTTTACCACTTGAGTGAAATCTACAATAAACTTTCAAATAAAGTTGATCTACCAAAAAAATTATTGTAAATCTTCTTGCTATATGGCAATGGAAGATTTAGGATAGCCTTAGATCTAGCTGGATATATAGCTAAAACTTCTTCTAAAATAACTTGGCCCAGGAGCTTTCCTTATTTTACTACAAAGATGGACTTCTTATGATTGATTGATATTTTTAAATCTTGATACTTCTCAAACACTTGTCTCAAATGTAGACTATGCTCCTCCTTGTTGTGATAAAATATATTCATGTCATCTAAATAAATCATAATAACATAATTTAACAAATCCTTGAAAGCTATGTCCATAACTCTCTAAAAAGTTGCACCAGGGTTTGAGAGACCAAATGATATCTACTTATAGACAAAAGTTCCCCATTTCATGGTAAACATTGTTTTATATTGGTCTTCATCCTTGAACCAAATTTGGTTATAGTCAAAGAATCCATCTAACAAATATAATATCTGAGCACCAACCACTATATGAAGAATCTAATCAAATTGTAGTAACAGATAGTGATCCTTTAGAGACGCCTAGTTTAAATTTTAAAAATCCATGCACAGGAAGATATCTCCATTCTTCTTTCTCATGGGGACTAGATTTCCTACCCAGGTAGAATGCTTAATTGGGTAGATGATTTTGGCTTCCAACATTTTCAATAGCTCTACTTTCATCAAGGTTCCAATCTTGGGATTGACTAGCCTCAATTTTTGCCTGAAGGGTTTCACTCCTTCCTGCATCTCAATGGTATGCTGGATCACATCTTTATTGTAGCCTTTCAAATCTTGGTAGCTCCAAGTGATAATGTTTGGATACTTGTGACATAATTCTTTAATTTACTCCATCTCTTCCTAAGTGCAATCAATGTCGACTTTTATCAACTTCTCAGGTCCCAACTGTAGTTTAGTGTACTCCTTTTCCACCTTGATATTATGCTTTTGGCTCTATAATTTTGATCAAAGAGACTTTCTAGTGTGATCAATCCTTTAAAAATATTATTAGTCTACAACTGGATAAAATCCTCGGATTCTTCATCATCAAGTATTCTTTTTCTACATTACTAGCTTCTCTTATCAAGAAATTTACGATCTATTCATCACTGTCACAAACTTGCCAAAATATATTTTTTTCAAGGATTGAAGGTCTATAAACTATCCTCATAGTCTTGGGATTTCTCACTACATGCTCCACTGGGGAAAATTAGTGCAAAGGGATTCTAGGATATCAACATGCTTTTTCTACTCCCTCAAGATTGCTTGGATTTTCAATGCTCTATAAGCCTCAAACAGGACCAAAAATGTGTTATGGTACACATTTAGGTAATGCTAATTTGAATCACACTTACTAGTTACCTGGTTGACTATCAGCTCAAAATATCTAAAAATCTATAGTTGTTTGATCTTGAGCTTCTCTACATTTTTTAGATCCAAGCAAAGTGCTTCATACTCAGTGGTATTATTTGTACAACTCTAGGTCAGTAAGTAAGAGTACATATTTTTTATGCTAGAAGTAGAAATGAGAACGATTCCAGCTTGTACACCATTCTTACACCTTGCACCATCGAAGTATAGCTTCCATAATTGATTCGAAGCAGGATCTTGATCATCAGACACCTTCGCTTAAGCTTTTTCAAGCTTAGTTATGGTGTAACAACCAATTTTAGTCTCCATCATGGCATTAAAACCGAGCATTGAAAACTCATATTCTATTTGAAGCTCGTTGAAAACTTCTTCCATAAAATCTAATTCCTCCAATTCTTCAATGATCAAGTTGATAGAATGCATCAGTTTATCTTCTTATTCAATCTTCTCTATGTGATAATTTGAAGGCTTCTCATTTTAAATTTAGATTCTCCTTTTTTTTATAGGAATTTCCAAATAGGAATATTCCAGAGAATGGTAGCCTCTAAAGAACACAATATTATACTGAGAGGGGGGTGAACAGTATAAGATAAAACTTTTTACTTTTTTTTCCAAAGTAGTATTATCCAATATCATCAATTGTAATAATGAAATAATGCATAGATTATCACACACATAAGAGACACAAATTTAACATGGTTCATCCAATGTGGGCTATGTCCATGGAGAAAATATTTCTTATAAATTTTCTCAACAAATATCTTGGGAACCAGTTCCCTATTATAATGTTTATGGGCACCAACCCAAAGGAGACACCAATCCCCTATGCTCAACTTTGTGGACACCACTCCACAAGAGACACAAATCCCCTCAGCTCTAGTTTTATGGATACCACTCCACAGGAGACACCAATACCCTTTGCTTCAGGTTTTGTGGACACCACTCCATAGGGGACACAAATATACTCTACTTCAGGTTTTATGGACACCACTCCATAGGAGACATCAATCCCATATAATTTTGGTTTTTTGGATGCCACTCCATAGGAGACACCAATCCCCTCTGCTTTAGTTTTTGTGGACCTCTATCCACATGTGACACCAATCCCCTTTGCTCTAGTTCATGGAACTTTATCCACAGGAGACACCAATCCCCTTTGATTTAGTTTATAGACCTCTATCCATAGGAGACACCAATCCTCTTTGCTCTATTTTGTGGACTTATATACATAGGAGAAACCAATCTCCTTTGCTTTGGTTTGCTCCAAAACCTGCTTAAATTTTCTCCAAGCCTACACATCACGCTTGCTCAAATCTTCTCACCATAACTTGCTCTTAACTATGCTCAAATATGCTCATAATTCTACACCAACACCTACTCACAACTTGGCTCAAACCTACTCATAAATTTTGCTCAACCTGATTACAAAACCTTATCAACCATTCCTAATTATTGCATAGAAACAATTGCATATATCTTTCCCAAAAGTGCTTTATTTGACTAAGGTAATTCTACCCAAAATTATTTTTCTTTATGAATATATAGAGAATGATATGAATTACAAATACTCAATATATTCTTCTCATATTCTTTAAGTTTATCTCTTTTACATATCTCACATTCATTGCATTCAAAAATATAGTCTAGTCTAGCACTTGATAGTTGACCTTATGTACTTCAAAAAATAATCAAAACTAATGCCTTTACTTGCTTCACAAAACTTGTCTATAGCCCTTGCAAATTTATTTCCAATATCACTCAAAAATAATACATATATTTGCTTCACAAGATTGGTCTATAACCCTTGCAATTTCATTCCCAATATGACTCAAATTTAATGCACCAATTTTCTCTCAAACCCTTGCTAGTATATTTCCAAACCCTTGCTCATATTTGCTTTTTCATTCAACAATAATTCACAATTACTCCCAACTTCAATCAATCACTAATGCACATCAAATCAATCCTTATACCTCCAATCATATGACATCAAAAATATTTTCCTCAAACAAAACCACCTTAAGAAAGAGTTAAATCACATACCTCTAAAAACTGCCTTGATGATGATGTACTTTCAAAACCTGTCTCAAAAATAATTTCCCTTTCTTGTGCCACTTCAAAAACTGGTTAGTAAATTTCTCTTTCAAATCATCCACATTAAAACCCTTCTCAAAAGATGTGCATAATAAGGCTTGAAAATTATATTTTAGTTATCCTTTTTAGTCTTCCAAAATAAAGCTTTTAATAATGAACAAAACCCCTCAAATTTTCCCTTTTCTATCATGCAAAGAATACAATCAACAAATAAACCATAATCACACCTTATAACTCCTACTTTCATAATACACAAAAATAATTTTCAATACACCCCAAAATACCTTATAACACCCAGTAACATAATGTGCAACTAACAACTTTTAATTCAACCTCATAAACATTTTATCTCCTTTACTAATGCACACAATCAATTTAACTTTATACTCCCTTACACAATATCTAAAATGCAATTTTCAATTAATTACTATATACCTTATAAATCTAAACAATATGCAGAATATAATTAATTCCAACACACCTAATGACTCCCTAACATAATCAAACATGATACATACCTTATAACTCCTAAAATAAATTTTAAGAATAAATGTTCCTTACAAACACACAACTATCGTGAATCGAACCTACCACCTCTTGGTTGCCCATGCCCTAGTGCAAGCAAGGTTGTCACTTGAGCTAGCTGCCCACATGAAACTTAAAGCAAGTGAATAACCTCTTCAACGTATTCTACATTTTTTGACCAAAATTTCAACTAAAATGGATCCACTATGAATTGACCCCATGACCTCCTTCTTGCCCACATCTTAGTGCAAGGATGGCCTACCATATGGGCTAGCCATCCAAATGGAACTATGAACACGTTGTTTTCTACTTGTCTTTGATTTCAGCTCTACCTCAAATGATGTGTGCACTTCCCCTTTCGTTTCTTCTACCCTCTGTGAACTCTGTGCAAACGGATTTTGATTTATGCACTTTCAAAACCATGGCTCAATGAATTATTTTCCCTTATTTAATATGTATTTCAGTTACTCCTTGGAAACGTTGACAATGTATTTACTTTTTTATTTTTTGATTTGATATTGGTACCTTTTAACCTTACACTTGTTTATATTATAATATTTAAAAAAATATTATAATAATATCTTTTAACCTTTTGCATTTCTTTGTGGTATTTAAATTTTTTTCAAGCAAATAAATCTTGTACTTTTCTTGCAATATTTAATCCCAAGCATTTTAAACTTTTTTCTTTCTTAATAATATTGAAATTTGATATTTAAATATTACAACCCTTATATAAGAAAAATAACTTATTTTGCCTTGAATTTGTGTTCATTGCTTGCTATCAAAACCATGAGGAATATTTTTGCCTTGACAACCATGCACCTTTGACATCAAAATATTTCTGCCTTATGTACCTTTTGACATCAATGACAACTAAATATTTACAAAAATCGCCCCCTTTGTCATTGATGATAACCCTACAAAAAAATAAACTTTCTTTGACTGCAACTGGATTCTAAATTTTCTCCCCCTGACAAGCTGCTCCCCCTCACTGAATTCTCTCCCCCTTTGAAATCAATGGCAAAGGGCTCCTTTGGGCTAAAAATAAGACACTTAGCACAAACCCCTCACCACATCCTTTTCTTGAGGTGATTAATTATGGAATGGGAGTGAAACTCCCAAATTTCTATGCTCCTCCTCTTGTTTAATTTTATTTCTTCAAACTTTTGAAGTCATACCTCTTTGAACATTTTGAGCATATTTTTTCTTGTTTGTCTTTGGAAGTTCCAAAAATTCTATTCTACACCACTTTGCTCTATATGTAAAATTATTGTAATTGTAACACATGATGTTGTAGTCCTTATAAGGTGCAAATGACTTGAAATTTATTTTTGTGAAGCCATAACTATTATTGTAGTGAACCCTGCAATGTATAGCTCTATGACCAAAATTATTGCAATTGTAACACCTGGTGTTGTAGTCCTTTATAGGTATAAATAAATTGAAGTTCCTCTTGGTGACTCCATAATAGTTCTTTTCATAAACTCTGCAATGCACAACTTTATGACAAAAATTATTACATGAGTAACAATAACCCTGGAAGAAATATTCATCTTGCCTTGGAGGGTATGGTCGCAAGGTTCTTTTATTAGCTTTTATGTGATGGTCCATGTTCCTTGATGATTCTTTGTTTTCTTTCTCTTTTATACTATCACCTCTCAACACATCAACATAGATCTTAGACTCTTCTTCAATTTCTTCCTTTGATTCCTTTATCCCTTTTGAGCTTGACTCCTCTTTTTTTTTCTCTTGACCTTCTTCAAAACCAAGTCCTATTTTTAAAAATGGATATCTATGTGCCTTGATAATATTATCCATAGTTTTTGAGCTTTTTCTGAACTTGTGTAGCTTATAATTAGAATATTTCACTTCCATCCTTAGAGAAACCACTTCATGTTCTAATATTTCACACTCTTGATCTTTTGACTTTAGCTGCTTAGCCATACCTTCAACTTTTCTTACCTCTTCAACCTTAATCTTTAAGTCAGAGAGATATTGTAGAAGCTTTGCCTTTGTTTTCTCATCCTCTTGTATTTGAGCCTTCAATTCTAAGTTCTCCCTTTTTAACTCTTCAAGATCAACAAGTTCCTTTTCCATATCAACTGTGACATCCTCTTCCTTTTTTGGATCTTTCTCATTTTCTAGGTCTTCAATTATAGGATCATCTACTTTTTCTTTTTCTTGGTCTTCAATAGGAGCATCTTCTTTCTCTTTTACTTGGTCTTTGACAACCGGAGCATCTTCATTCTCTTCTATGGCCAAGAATCAATTTTCTTCTTTTTCACTATCTGAGAGACCTTCATCATTGTCACTTGAAGCATTGCTTGCTTCTTCAACATAAAATCTTTTCTTGTGTCTTTGAAAAATATTCTTCTCATGCTTACCTTAACCATTCCAATTTTTCTTTTCATGATAAAATTTTATTTTCTTCTTATTCTTGTATTCCTTTTCTTCTTCATTGCTACTACTTCCATCTTGTGGATAATTAAATGCATAGTGACCAAAGTTACCACAACTAAAACATTTCACAAATTGCATATCCTTCTTGATTCTTCTCATAAAGTTAGTCTCTTCTTCACTGCTAGATTATTCACTTGATTCTAGTTCTTTATTCTTAAAGGTTGTGAGCATTCCATGTAGCTCATTCATACTTAAGTGAGCATAGTTAGTCCCTTTAAATAATGAAGCTCTATTTTTTGAAAATCCTTTCTAATGAGCCATCTGTGTTCTTATAAGATCTTCCTTAAAGCTATTATACTTTCATGAAGGAACCCGCTCGGATACCAAGTGAAGAAAACAAGCTTATACTGAGAGGGGGAGTGAATAGTATAAGATAAAACATTTTACTTTTCTTTCCAAATCAGTATTATCCAATATCATAAATTGCAATAATAAAATAATGCACAGATCATCACACACATAAGATACATAGATTTAACGTGGTTCACCCAATGTGGGCTACATCCACGAAGAAAATATTTCTTATAAATTTTCTCAACAAATATCTTGGGAACCAATTTCCTATTACAATTTTTATGGGCACAAACCCAAAGGAGAAACCAATCCCCTATGCTCAAGTTCATGGACACCACTCCATAAGTGACACTAATCCTCTTAGCTCTAGTTTTGTGGACACCACTCCATAGGAGATGCCAATACCATCTACTTCAAGTTTTGTGGACACCACTCTACAAGAGACACCAATCCCCTCTACTTTTGATTGTGTGGACACCACTCCACAAGAGATGCAAATCCCCTATGCTTCAGGTTTTGTGGACACAACTCCACATGAGACACCAATTCCCTCTACTTTAGGTTTTATGGACACCACTCCACAAGATACACCAAACCCCTTTACTTTTGGTTTTTTTGGACACCACTCCATAGGAGATACCAATCCCCTTTGCTTTAGGTTTTGTAGACCTCTATCCATAGGATACACCAATCTACTTTGCTCTGGTTCATGGACATCTATCCATAGGAGATACCAATCTCCTTTGTTGTGGTTCATGGACCTATATCCATAGGAGATACCAATCCCCCCTGCTTTGGTTCTTGGATATCTATCCAAAGGAGACACCAATCCCCTTTTCTTTGGTTTGCTCCAAATTTTGCTTAAATCTGCTCCAACCCTAGATACCAGGCTTGCTCAAATCTTCTCACCACAACCTACTCTTAACTATGCTCAAATCTGCTCATAATTTTGCACCAAAACCTGCTCATAACTCTACTCAAAACTACTCATAAAATCTACTTAACCATTCTGAATTCTTGCATAGAAACAATTGCATATATCTTTCACAAAAGTGCTTTCTTTGATTAAAGTAATTCTACCCTGAATTCTTTTTCTTCATGAACATACAGAGAATGATATGCATTACAAATACTCAATATGTTCTTCTCGCATTCATTAAATCTATAGCTTTCACATGTCTCATAATCATTGCATTTAAAAATATACTCTAGTCTAGCACTTGATGGTTGACCTTCTAGAACGATATAACTCATTCGTTTATGTTTAATTCTAATCAATTCCTCAATTGCAATATAAAAGAAGTAATATGAAACCACAGCAATAATTAAAATAAAACGAATTGGATATAGTTCGCCACTCAGGGAGGGCACGTCCCCGCCATGAAGGCACTTGCGAATTGCAGTGAATAAAAATATAAAACACGATGATTAATTTTAAATAATCTATCTAATATATATATGAAATTTTTTACTCTTGGAATACCTAGCCGACGGCTAGGTTTGGTGTGTAACATGACTCCCCTCCTCGGAAAGCTTTGTCCTCAAAGCTGGAAATGTCTGGAAAATACTTTCAGGTTCCCATGTGGCATCCTCCTCTAGTAAATCTTGCCATTTGATGAGAAATTCTTGAATCTGACGTGATCTCAGTCTTCGTATTCTGTGTTGTAGTATATCTTCAGGTTGGAGATGTATGCGTCCTTCCTCATCGAGCATTGGTAATTCTGATTGACTTCGCACTTTCTGACCAATTACTTTTTTGAGACATGAAACATGAAATACCGGGTGTATTCGTGATGATGTAGGTAGCTCTAACTGATAGGCTACTTCTCCAATGCGATGCATAATTTTGTAAGGACCATAGAATCGTGGAGCCAACTTTTGGCTGGACTTTATCCTTAACGATGATTGTTTGTAAGGTTGCAACCTTAGGAAAACCCAATCACCTATATTAAAAGTTCTCTCTGATCGGTGCAAGTCTTGTTGTTGTTTCATACGATTTTGTGCTTGGACTAAATTCTCTTTGAGGATGGTGAGTGTAGACTTCCTTTGTTGGAACCAATCATCCACTTTGGCTACTTTGGATGATCCTTGTATGTAATCTACGACGGTTGGAGGCTTGGTGCCATACAATGCTTCAAATGGAGACATCTTAATTGAGTAATGGTAAGAAGTGTTGTACCACCATTCTGCCAATGCTAACCACTAGCTCCATTGGTATTGTTTATCTTGAGCGAAACATCTTAAGTACGTACCCAAACATTTGTTAACTACTTCGTTTGACCATTTATCTCGTGGATGGTAGGCTGAGGACATGTTCAATTTGGTACCACTAAGTCGAAATAATTCCCGCCAAAAGTTACTAGTGAAGATGGGGTCTCTATCACTTACAATATTTTTTGGCATACCATGTAATTTGAAAATTGAATCCATAAATACCTTTGCCACCTTGCTTGTGGAAAATGGATGTTGTAAAGCTTGAAAGTGAGCGTATTTGGATAATCGGTCTACGACTACGAAGATTACTGTCCTACCTTCTGAATTTGGAAGACCTTCAATAAAATCCATGGATATATGTTCCCACCGTCATTCAGGGATGGGTAATGGTTGTAACAACCCTAGTGATTTGACTTGTTTCTCCTTTATTGCGCTGGCAAACTTCGCATTTTGCTACCCATTGTTTGACTTCTGCTTTTAATCCTTTCCAACAAAATGATTGTTTGACCCTTAAATATGTTTTCAAAAATCTTGAATGTCTTGCTGATGGAGAAGCGTGCGATTCATCGAGGATCTTCGATTTGAGTTTTGAATTGTGTGGAATGTAAATGCGGTTCTTCTTTCGGAGGATTTTATCTTCATAAGAGAACAAAGGGTGTTTAGAGGACCCTATAGATAATTCTTGAAGTATCTGGGCAGTTTCGCTATTGGACAACCATTCATCTTGTAATTGATTCACCCATTGGGAGCAAGGACCTGAAATAGCGTTAATGACTACTTCGTCTTCATATTTTCTGGACAGTGCATCGACGGCTACATTTTCCTTCCCTTTCTTGTATTCGATAACAAAATCATAGCCCAATAGTTTGGTTAACCACTTATTTTGTTTCGGATATGAAAACCTTTGCTCAAGAAAATGTTTGAGACTACTATGATCTATTTTTATAATGAAGCGGCTACTTATTAGGTAGTGTCTCCATTTTTCTACTGCGTGAAGAATAGCCAACATTTCTTTTTCGTATGTTGATCTTCCCAAATTTTTCCTGGAGAGTTGTTTACTTTCAAATGCCAACGGATGACCTTCTTGCATTAATATAGCCCCAATTCCTGTTCTCGATGCATCACATTCGATAATAAATGGTTTGTGAAAATTGGGAGTTGCTAAAACCGGAGTTGTACACATGGCCTCCTTAAGAGCTTCGAAGGCTTGAGTAGCCTCTTCCGACCAATGAAAAGCATCCTTTTTTGTGAGTGCCGTGAGAGGTGCTGCAATCTTACCATAATTTTGTACAAACTTGCGATAGTAGCCCGTGAGACCCAAAAAACCACGAAGTTTCTTGATGGTTTTAGGTAAAGGCCATTCTTGAATTGCCTTAATCTTATTGGGGTCGACTTTGACACCCTCGTGTGAAACTATATGACCAAGATACTCGACTTCTTGGACACCAAATGAACATTTGGAACGTTTGACAAATAGCTTTTCTCTATGTAAAATGTGAAGGGCTTTATCCACATGATGTAAATGGTCCGTCCATGTTTTGCTGTATATGAGAATATCATAAAAAAAAACTAACACAAACTTACGGAGGAGTGGACGAAACACTTGGTTCATGAGACTTTGGAATGTGGATGGTGCATTGGTGAGACCAAAAGGCATGACCAAAAATTCGTAATGACCTTCATGAGTACGAAAAGCAGTTTTGGGAATATCTTCTTCTCTGACACGGATTTGGTGAAATCCTGAGCGAAGGTCTAATTTTGTAAAAAATTTTGCACCATGCAACTCATCTAGTAGGTCATCTATGACAGGGATAGGAAATTTGTCCTTGATAGTGAGTTTATTGAGAGAACGAAAATCAGGACACATACGCCAAGAGTTATCTTTTCGTCGAGCCAGAACTATAGGTGAGGAATAAGGGCTAGTGCTATGACGAATGACTCCATGATCTAGCGGATCCTGAATGATCTGTTCGATTTCTGTCTTTTGTGGTTGAGGATAGCGGTAAGGACGATTGTTAGGTGGGACACTCCCTGGAATCAAATGGATGGCATGGTCATGAGATCATTTAGGTGGTAATCCTTTAGGTTCTTGGAAAACCTCTTCGTAATTTGTTATGATGTCTCGTAACTCTGGAGCAGTAATATCCGAAGTTGCTCGAGATTGTTTTTCCAAACAATTAATTTGAGCTATAAATCCATATCCACCCTTTTTTAACATCTTCTCCATACTATGAGAGCTCACCATTTGTGATGGAGGAGTAGTAATGCCTTGTAAGCGAATGACTCGTCCGTTTTCCTTCCATTCCACAAATAATTTTTTGAAATTGAAGCTAACCGTGTCTAATGTTTCCAACCATTCAACTCCCAAAATGACATCAGAGTTCCCTAAATTCATGACGAAAAGGGATCCAAACCAGGTATAAGTTCCCATTTTTATGGAAACTTGAGATGTTCGACCAACACATTGCGCGTTCACCCCGTTGGCCACTAGAACCTGGAATTTGTCTTTGTTGGAAGAGTTAATGAATAAATTCAAAGCTTTTGCTATTTTGATGTCGATAAAATTGTGGGTACTGCCAGAATCAATTAGCACATTCACCTTTTTCTGGCAGAGAAATCCTGGTACCTTGATGGTATGGTGGGCGGTTAACCCCATGAGGGCATGCATGGAGATCGCCATTGTATCCTCTTCCTTCTCTTCTAGAGTACTTGGTAGTTCTTCTTGCATAGGTTCTTCTTGGTGGTAAGTTTCTTCCTCTTCTCCTTCATATTGATCGCATTCAATATGAAAGTTTTGTTTTTGGGCACATGCTTGTTCCCTGGGGTGATGAGTGCGACATTTATAGCAAAAGTATCTTGATGGTTGATCATTTCTATGAAAGGAATTGTTGCGATATGAAGGACGACTATAAGTTTCACGTCGTGCATACAACTGAATTCTCTTCTCAGCCAGCTTGGCTATTCTTATACAATCGTTCAACGAGGTTGGATTTTGAATGTCTACCTCCACCCTAATATTTTCTTTCAATCCATTGCAAAAAGCTCCTACCACTGTGTCGGGACTGAGGTCTAAAGTATATGGTAGTAAACTGGTGAATTCCGAAACGAACTCGCTAACCGATCCTTCTTGTTTAAGAGATAACAATCTTATTGTGTATGACGATGTAGCTCCTTCATCAAATCTTTCTAAAAAATAGGTAGTGAATTTTTTCCAGTTAATAGTAGCTCCTTTCTCTCGCTTAAGCCATACGAACCATTGGTAGGCCTCAGTGCCTAATTTTGATGCAACGAAAGGGACTTTATCAAATTCCTTAATTTGGTATAAGTCGAGAATGCCTTCCATTTTGGCTATCCAACCACGAGGATCATGACCCTCAAAAGTGGGCATATCAATGCGTGGAAAATTATTAGGGCCTCTCGGTTGGTGATAACCCATATCCCTTTCTTGATCTTGGTTATACCACTGTCTATGATAGCGATCCTTGTAATTATCCGAATTGCCTCTTTGTTGTTCCCAATCGTCATCCTGATCGTCATTTTCTTCATTCCTTTGGGCATGGGAGTGATTTTGGGGATTAGTATTGGGATTAAGCCGGTTTTGTGTGCTCACTAGGGTTTTTAGGTTGATACTAATTTCGTGCATACCATCTATTAAGAGTCGAAGAGTTTCATCCGTGGAAATGGCCGAGTTACTTGAGTCTCCTTGTGTGATGTTTTCGTGAGTTGGGGGAGGGTTAGTAGCCATAGGGTCTACCAGTGGATGATGTGGATTATAACTGCCAATTTTGAAAGGAGAAGGAGAATTTTTTGTACCTGGGCTTCGATGAGGTCTTCGTGCATTGTTATTGGTCATTTTCGAGCTTGATAGTCGACCGTCAGATCCTTTGGTCCACCTTTTGCTCATGCACTTGTTAACATAACCTGCTTAGGAGCTTTTGAGCTTTGACTGCTACAAAATTTGGTTGAATTTAGCAAAAATTTGGATTTCGCTTCAACTGTCGCTCCAACTACGATGCGGATTTGAATTTGGATTTGGGCTCCTTCTTGACTGCAACTTTTGACAGCTTTTGACAACTTTTCTTGATGATATACAAGACACGACACTGGACTGACCACTAACCACAGACCGCCCGAAGACGACTGACAACGAGGACACAGGCACAAATAGCAATGACACGATAAGACACAACGAACAGAAGTGACGTTGGACACAAACGCGAGACACGAAGCAGACACAACAAACAGAAGTGACGTTGGAAACGAAACAAATGACACGAAATGTGAGATGACACAAAGACGCAGGAAAATGGAACAACTGGACACGAAATGACGACACGAAGCGACGACAAGACACAACGAACAGAAGCCAAGGATACGAAGCGAACAACACGACAGGAACAACTGACGCAAGAACTAAACCACTGACATAAACCACAATATAACACCCTACGAGGAAGGACACTTGGCACGAAATGACTCAACAAGGCTACGCGAGGCTAGGAGAGCTTGATGTGACCGAAGTCACAAACACAAAGATGTGCTCTACTCAACTTAAACCCGTTGGTACCTCCCACACGAAGGATGTGGGATAAATATCCCAAAAATGATTTTTAAAAAATAAAAAAAATTAATTTAGACCTCGCCACCTTAGGATTAGAAAATAATACTCGCCTGCGATTGGTCGGATGGCGTCGGTAAATAGTGCATGAGTTTTCTGCAGAGATTCGGTTGGATTTGATTGTAGAATATTAACAACCACCTGTCTACGAAGATTCAAGCGGTAAGCATCCTTGTTTGGACCACTTGTGTGAATGGACGATGATTTGCCTTCTACGCCCACGAGGAAGTTATTTTGTACGCCCTATGATGCATTGATTTTCTCACCCGTCCCGACGAAACGAACTGTGCAACCTTGCTAATGTTCAAAAAGTTGACTGTGAACCCAACCGATAGTGTATGCTGCTCCGAATTGAGTGTTGTGTTTTAGTCGTGGGTTGGACGCCGCGTTCTTTCGTTGTGTTTAAAACAACACTCTGTGTTCACCAACATAGAAACCGTGACAATGATCCGACGTTTGTTCCTCGCTACGGTGGAACGTCTCTGCACAGGTTATTCTGATGCAATGCGTGAAGGGAAATGAAACCTGCGTCGCCCGCTCGCCTGGAATCTGATACCACTTAGAACGATATAACTCGTTCGTTTATGTTTAATTCCAATCAATTCCTCAATTGCAATATAATGAAGTAATATGAAACCACAACAATAATTAAAATAAATCAAATTGGATATAGTTCGCCACTCAGGGAGGGCACGTCCCCATCGTGAAGGCACTTGCGAATTGCAGTGAATAAAAATATAAAACACGATGATTAATTTTAAATAATCTATCTAATATATATATGAAATGTTTTACTCTTGGAATACCTAGCCGACGGCTAGGTTTGGTGTGTAACACCTTCTTATGTACTTCCAAAATTAATCAAAACCAATGCACATAATTGCTTCACAAAACTGGTCTATAGCCCTTGTAAATTTATTCCCAATATCACTCAAAAATAATATATATATTTGCTTCACAATATTGGTATATAACCCTTGCAATTTCATTTCCAATATGACTCAAAGTTAATGCACCAATTTGCTCTCAAACCCTTGCTAGTATATTTCCAAACCCTTGCACATATTTACTTTTTCATTCAACAATAATTCACAATTACTCCCAACTTCAATCAATCACTAATGCACATCAAATCAATCCTTATACCTCCAATCATATGACATCAAAAATATTTTCCTCAAACAAAACCACCTTAAAAAAGAGTTAAATCACATACCTCTAAAAATTGCCTTGATGATGATGTACTTTCAAAACCTATCTCAAAAATAATTTTCCTTTCTTGTGCCACTTCAAAAATTGGTTAGTAAATTTCTCTTTCAAATCATCCACATTAAAACCCTTCTCAAAATATGTGCATAATAAGGCTTGAAAATTATGTTTTATAACTCCTTTTTAGTCTCCCAAAATAAAAAAATTTAATAATGAATAAAACCCCTCAAATCTTCCATTTTCTATCATGCAAAGAATACAATCAACAAATAAACCATAATCACACCTTAGAACTCCTACTTTCACAATACATAAAAATAATTTTCAATACACCCCAAAATACCTTATAACACCCAATAACATAATGTGCAACTCACAAATTTTAATTCAACATCATACACCTTATATCTCCTTTACTAATGTACAAAATAAATTTAACTTTATACTCCCTTACACAATATTTGAAATGGAATTTTCAATTAATCACTATAAATAATATGTAAAATATAATAATTACAACACACCTTATGACTCCCTAACATTATCAAACATGATGCATACCTTATAACTCCTAAAATAAATTTCAATCAAAATTTTGCCCTTACCAACACATAACTACCATAAATTGAACCTGCCACCTCTTGCTTGCCCATGCCCTAGCACAAGCTAGGCTATCGCTTGAGCTAGTTTCCCACATGAAACTTAAAGCACACAAATAGCCTCTTCAACATCTTCTGTAATTTCTTTGACCAAAATTTCAACCAAAATGGAGCCGTTGTGAATTGATACCGTGACCTTCTTGCCCATGTCTTAGCGCAGGGATGGTTTGCCATCTAGGCTAGCCACCTAGATGGAACTACATGTTGTCTTCTATTTATCTTCGATTTTAGCTCTACCTCAAATGATGTGCAGACTTCCACTTTCTTTTCTTCTACCCTCTACGAACTCTATGCAAACGGATTTTGATTTGCACATTTTCAAAACTATGGCTCAACGAATTATTTACCCTCATTTAAATATGTGTTTCGATTACTCCTTGGAAACGTCAGCGCTGTATTTGCTTTTTGATTTTTTTATTTTACATTGGCACCTTTTAACCTTACACTTGTTTATATTATAATATTTTAAAAAAATATTATAATAATAACTTTTAACCTTTTGCCTCCCTTTGTGGTATTTAAATATTTTTTAAGCAAATAAAACCTTATCTTTTTCTTGCAATATTTAATCCCAAGACTTTTTAAATTTTATCTTTCTTCATAAAATTAAATTTTGACATTTAAATATTATAACCCTTATCTAAGAAAAATAACTTCTTTTGCCTTGAATTTTTGTTCATTGCTTGCTATCAAAACCATAAAGAATATTTTTGCCCTGAAAACCATACACCTTTGACATCATCATATTTTTGTCTCTTGTACCCTTTAACATCAATGACAACTCAATATGCTTAATATTTCCAACAATCTCTCCCTTTATCATTTATGGCAACCCTACAAAAAAACTTTCTTTGACTGCAACTGTTAGAAATTTGAGATATTTTATGTTGTCATTGATGTCACATGGATCATTGATGTCACATTGAGTTTTGGTGGCAAAAGCACTTCATAGATAATCATCTATGGTATTTTGGAGAGCATGGATATATACAGGGTTTTTATGAAAACCAAGCCAGGCAAAATAAAAGTTTTTTATTTAAAACCATGGTGGGCTTATGTAGAAAGGGCTTTTCTTATAAGCCAAGGTGAAATTTTTGTTTCATCGAAAATGGACCTCCGGTGATGAAGATATTAAAGTTTAAAGTTTAAGTTTAAATTAATGGAGGGCCGACCTATGTGCAATTAATGGAGGGTGGCATATATATACATATAAAGGTTTCAATTTATTTTGGAAATATGGCATATTATATATCGTCGAAAAGCTTATTTCGAGGGCTATTTGACTAACTTATTTATAAGGAGAAATAAGGTGTGTGTAAAGAGATATTTCTGATTTTGCAAAAGGGTTCCAAAAGTGAAGTTTGCCTTGTTCTTTTTCAATAGGATTAATTCTTTCATGAGGTGATAAGGTATGCAATATTGTGATTTATTTTATTTTATGGTATCAGTGGTTTTGGGAGTGAAAAGGTTATGCAATGTTTTGATTTATTTTATTTTATGGTACAAGTGGTTTGAGGAGAGATAAGGAAGTTGTGCAATTAAAGGCCTTGGTGATGATTATTGAAAAGTGGAGTAATGTTGATTATTTTGTGATCTACTAACCCTTGTGAAGATTGGCAAAGGAAAGTTGTGTTTAGTGTGGCAGATTTTATGGACAACTTCTTGGCTTCATAAAATATATGGGCACATTCTCCTATTGATTGTTTATGGTGGTTGATTTATGAAATATCACTGGAGGGAAAAGTATTGTTGGTGGTTTCCTTTTCGAAAGTGGTTGGTTGAATGCTTCAAGGTTTTTTTAATTGAGAGTTGTGTCTAAACCTTGTTTGATAAGCATAGTTTTTGAAGCCCATTGGTTGTGAAAGAACTTGAGTTAGAAAATAACATGAGTATCATTGTTATGTGAGATTTGTGGTTGAGCATTGTTGGAAATATTTGAGTTGGTTGATACATACTTGGACTAGGGTTGTGTGAGAGAGAGTTATCCCTTGTGGTGATTGGTTGAGTTGAGTTGATTGAGCCTAGTCAAGTGATGTGTGAAGTGATTATTAAAGTTCTATAAAATAAACTATTCCATCATTCTATGTTAAGTTGAGATTAAGGTTAGAACATATTGAGTCTCTAACAATTCTCTTTATGGTTTTATAAAACTTGAGTTGAGTTGAGGTTGACTTGAATTGAGTTGAGGTTGATTTGAGTTGAGAGTGAGATTAGAACATATTGAGTCTCTAACAATTCTATTTATTCTTCTATGAGTTTATTTGAGTTGAGTTGAGATTTATTTGAGTTGATTTGAGTTGAGATTGAGATTAGAACATATTGAGTCTCTAAAAATTCTCTTTATGCTTCTATGAGTTGATTTGAGTTGAGTTGAGTTGAGATTGATATTAGAACATATTGAGTCTCTAACAATTTTGTTTATGCTTCTATGAGTTGAGTTGAGTTGAGATCATTTTGGATCATTGTTGTCATCCATTGAAGAGTACATTGTCATTCATTTTTGAGTTCATATTTGAGCTTTGCCTTGATAGATTTGTGGATGATATTTGAGTGCTATTTGAGCATGATTGATTGAACCTTTGAGAAGGCCTTTGGTACAGATTTGAGGACAGTGTTGGGACAAATTTAAGGACAGTGTTGGGATAGATTTGAAGACAATGTTGGGGCAGATTTGTGGATAGTTTTAGAATAGATTTTGGACAAGCTCTTAGTGATTTTGTTGGAGCATATTTGGGGAAGTTCTTGGCAAGCTTGCTAGAGTAGTTTTGGATAGGTTCTATGTGAACTTGTTATTCAGCATTGGATATGTTTTGTGTGAACTTGTTATTTAGCATTGGACAGGTTCTATGTGAGCTTGTTGTTTAGTTTTGGACAAGTTCTATGTGATCTTGTTAAGCAGGTTCTATGTGAACCTATTGAGTAGGTTCTTAGTGATCCTATTGACAGAGCTTTGGAGGTGACAGAGTATATAGGATAGAGTCTCAATGGATATAAATATAGTAGCCAGCACAGTGGAAGATAGATCTAAGTGAGGAGTCTTCAAGTGGAGAGAGGTCCACTAGTTAGTGCAGCAAAGAGACAGAGTCTTCTAGAATATCACATACCCAGAGCATAAGGGGAAAGAGTTCTCTTGTGGAAGATATCCACAAACTTGAGATTGGGGGATCAACATCTCCTTTGGACAGAGATCCATAAACTTTGTAATTGGGATTGATTCCCAAAGATATTTATTGAGAAAATTTTAGTAAAATATTTTCTCCATGGAGTAGCCCACATTGGGTCAACCACCTAAATTGTGGTGTCTCTATTGTGTATGGTTTCTATGTATTGCTTTGATTATTGCTATTGATATTGTTATCTTTACACAACATAATATTGAATTGGAATAAAAATTAAAAAGTGGTCTTATACTATTCACCCCCCCTCTCAGTATAAGCTTGTGTTCTTCAGCAACTGGATTCTATATTTGCTCCCCCTAACAAGTTACTCCACCTTACTGAATTATCTCTGCCTTTGACATCAATGGTAAAGGGCTCCTTTGGGGCTAAAAATAATACACTTAGAACAACCCCCTCACCACCTCATTTTCCTGAGGTGATTAATTATGGAATGGGTGTGAAACTACCAAATTTTTATGCTCCTCTTCTTGTTAAATTTTATTTCTCTAAACTTTTGAAGTCACACCTCTTTGAACATTTTAAGCATCCTTTTTCTTGCCTATTTTTGGAAGTTCAAGAAATTATATTCTACACCACTTTTCTCTATGCCCAAAATTATTGCAATTGTAACACATGATGTTGTAGTCCTTAGAAGGTGCAAATGACTTGAAATTTATTTTTGTGAAGCCATAATTATTCTTGCAATGAACCCTGCAATGTATAGCTCTATGACAAAAATTGTTGTAATTGTAAAACCTAATGTTGTAGTCCTTGACAGGTATAAATGAATTGAAGTTCCTCTTCATGAAGCCATAATCATTCTTTCCATGAAATTTTTAATGCACAACTTTATGACAAAAATGATAAAATGAGTAACAATAATCTTGGAAGAAATTTTCATCTTGCCTTGGAGGGTATGGTCGCATGGTTCATTCATTGCTTTTTCTGTGACGGTCCTTGTTCCTTAATGATTCTTTATTTGCTTCATCTTTGATACTATCACCTCTCAACACATAAGCATAGGTCTTAGACTCTTCTTTAATTTCTTCCTTTGATTCCTTTATCCCTTTTGAGCTTGACTCCTCTTTTTTTTCTCTTGATATTCTTCAAAACCAAGTCCTATTTTTATAAATGGATATATTTGTGCCTTGATAATGCCATCCAAGGTTTTTGAGATTTTCATAAATTTATGTAGCTTATCATTAAAATATTTCACTTCCATCCTTAGAGAAACCACTTCATTTTTAAATATTGCACACTCTTGCTCTTTTGACTTAAGCTTCTCAGCCATACCTTCTTCATATTTTATTACCTTTTCAACCTTAACCTTTAAGTTAGAGAGATCTTGTAGAAGATTTACCTTTATTTTGTCATCCTCTTATATTTGAAATTTCAATTCTAAGTTATCCCTTTTTAACTATTCAAGATCAACAAGTTTCTTTTCTATATCAACTATGATATCCTCTTCCATTTTTTGGATATTTCTTATTTTCTAGGTCTTCTGTTATAGGATCATCTACATTTTCTTTTTCTTGGTCTTCAACAGGAGCATCTTATTTCTCTTTTACTTGATCTTTAATAACTGGAGCATATTCATGTTGGAAATATTAATAATAATTAGTTGTCATTGATTTCAAAGGTGCATAGTCACTGATATCAAAAGGTTGATATCAAAATAAAGCAAAGCAAGTGACATGACAAAAATAATATATTCCATGGATAGCAAAGCAAGATATGGTGGAAATAATATTTAAATGAGAAATTTCAATATTATAAGGGAAAAGGACTAAAATTTTGTGAAAAAATGATTTAAAATACCACCATGGGCATAAAGGTCTAAGGTTATAATATTTAAATCTTCTTAAGATTTGAAAATCGATTTATTGTCAAAACCGAGGGTTTTGACAGCCAAGATGACAGCGAGCGAGAAAGCTTCTGCGGGAGAGCATGGGAACGCCAACAGACTGAATCAAGGGCACAACAGGGCGAAGGGAGGGCAGTCAGAGATCGGGGGCGCTAAGGAGTCCTCTCCAACCGAAGAGGATGTAGGTCATGACAAGGATCCACCAAAAAAATGGGGAGGTGGACCTCAGAAGTCGTACGCTCAGGCAGCGGCTTCAGAAACCCTTAGCGGTCTGCTCTCCAAGGAGTTGTTTCCTATCGGGGACGAGTTGGACATCCCGGCAAAAATTCTTTCAAGCTTTGTGGAATTCAAAAAATTTACCCTCATCGGTAAGTTTATTGGTGGCCGTCCCGACATGGATACCATTCGCAAGTGGGCGGCAGGTAAATGGCGAACCTCTGGTCACATGGAGTTGGCAGCCTTATCCCGAGGTTTTTTCACGATTAGACTGAATAACAAGGAGGACTACTGTAAAATCCTGGCTGGTGGTCCCTGGTTCCTAGGTCGCAGAAGTCTCTTTCTAAGGAAGTGGGGTATGGACTTCAACCCCGAGACCCAAAATATCAACATTGCTCCAATATGGGTTAGACTCCCGAGTCTCCCCCTCTTCTGTTGGCATGAAAATGTAATCAGAGGAATTACACGCTCCATTGGTGAGTTGGTTACCATTGACCCTCCCACCAAAGCTCGAACCGCATTTGTTCAAGCTCGGTTCTGCATTTTGGCAGATTTGGAGGTCGACCTTCCATCATCCATCACTCTCCGATCCGGAGATATCATTCTTCACAAGCAAGCCATTGTGTATGAGAACAGACCGGCTTTCTGCCCCCTGTGCAGTTCTCAAGGGCACCTCCAGTCCAACTGTCCTCTTCAAAATCTAGGGATGAAGAAACGGGATTCCAGCAACCCCTTGGAACACGATGAAGGTCAGACAAAGCACCCTACTGCAAAATGGCATGATTCTCCAGGCCCGTCTAGGGACCATCCCGAATCCTCCCACCCGATGGAAGCAGTCTCCCCCCAAATGGTCTCTGAGCTGTGTGGTACAAGCCCTCACCTTGGACCACAAGAGGAGAAGGACCAGTCCCTTCCACCAATCATCGCATAGGCAGATTCACCCAAAATCTTGGACCATAACCACCCCGAGTCCCAAAATGTGCTGGAAGATTACCTACTAGGAAGAAGGGGTGAGCAGTCTGGTAATATCAGCCCTCGTAATACGAGAAGTCGAAAGCAAGGTGTTGATTTTGGTAGCGAAAGGAAGCAAGGTCGTCCCCCCAACAAAGACAGGTGGGACAAGGAGACGGTGACAGATGTTGCAAATGGTACTCAACGACTACTTTTTTAGGATGATTCGACTCGTCTATCCCAAAACCTCCCCTCCAGCAAGGAAAGGGAGGTAAGAAGAATATCAAACTATTGAGATGAAAGTCCTCTCATGGAATGTGAGAGGGCTTAATGCAGCTGCCAAACGGAGATTGGTGGCTGATCTCAGAAAGAGGATGAATCCGTCCATCCTAATTTTGCAAGAGACTAAGACCGATGCTATCTCTTCTACTAGAGCTGCTAAGGTCAATTGGGCTAAGGCAAAATTCCTCTCCAGTCCTACGGTGGGAACGGCAGGCGGTCTCCTGATTCTTTGGGATCCAGAGATTTTTGAGGGCAGCCTTCTCTCAACTTCCAGCAGGATTATCAATGTTTTGTTTCATTCCAAAGCCATTAACTTTTCTTGGATCCTGTCTAATGTGTATGCCCCAAACTCTATCTCGGAGAGAGCAAAAATGTGGAAGGCTATTTCCCAGATGAGGGAAACGTTCTGTAATTTCCCTTGGGTTCTAGGGGGATATTTCAACTGTCCTCTTCACCCATATGAAAAGAAAGGAGGATCAGACCACTCTAGCCACAGTCTGGAAGACTTTCGAGATTTTGTTTCTACCAATAACTTGCTTGACATTGACCTCAAGGGGGCATCCTTCACTTGGAGCAACAGGAGTATTGGGAGCAATCTTATTCAAGTCAAGCTTGACATATTCTTCATATCCCAAGAGGCTATTCCCATACTCGGTGCGGCAACTCTCTCGGCCTTACCAAGGATTGGGTCTGATCACAATCCTATTGTCCTGGAGACGGTTGATGGGCCTATTTTTAAAACCCCCTTCAGATTTGAGTCCATGTGGATTTCTCACAAGGACTTTAGAGGGTTGGTTACACCCTAGTGGCAGTAGAAGGTAGCAGGTTCCGCTTCCAAGAGAGTGGCCTTAAAACTCAAGTTAATCAAAAGGAATTTGAAAACATGGAACAAGGAGGTGTTCGGCAACATTTTTTAGTCCAAAAGGTCCATTTCTGTGAACCTAAAATTGGTGGAGAGAATGGAGCTCGAAGGTTACACCGATTGCCTCAGGGAGGAGGAAAGGAGGCTCTTGGTGGATTATCATTCTATTATTGCAAGGGAAGAAACTTTCTGGCGCCAAAAATCTAGGGACCTTTGGTTGAGAAATGGAGACTCCAATATGAAGTTTTTTCATGCGTCAACTTTGCAGCACAAAGGGGCTAACAAAATCAGGGAAGTGGTGTGCAAGGATGGATGCGTTACCAAGGATATTGAGGAAATCCGAAGTGAAGCGGTTGACTTCTTCCAGGATCTGCTCGGTGTTCCTCCCGACAGTGATCTCCAGGTTCAGAAATCTCTGTTGGATAACTTCCCAGTCAAATTTCCTCCCGAGGTAAGCTCTAAGCTTCTGGAGCCTTTTTCTATGTCTGAGATTAAAGAAGCTTTGTTCTCCATGCAACCAGACAAGGCCCCGGGCCTGACGGTTTTCCCCCCCATTTTTTTCAAGTTATGTGGGATGTTGTGGGTTCAGATGTATGTGAAGCAATTCAGGAGATTCAAGCCTCCAGATCCATCCATCCAAAACTAAATTCTACCTTTCTTGCTCTCATCCCTAAGTCTTCTGCCTGCAAAAGTTTCTCTGATTATCGTCCCATTAGCCTGTGCAATGTTTTTTATAAAATCTTAACCAAGTCCATAGCCAACCGTCCGAGGTCCCTTCTTCCCTCCTTGGTTGGTCCTTCTCGGGGAAGCACCGTGAAATGCAGAAACATTCTCGATGGTGTCATCACCATCCATGAAACCCTCCATTCTACTCATCGCTCCAAAAATGTCTGCTCTTTTCCTCAAGTCGGACATGAATAAAGCTTTTGACAGAGTTGACAGGAGGTTCCTCTGTGCTGTCCTCTTCAAGTTCGGTTTTCACCCTCAATGGATTGACCTTGTCAGTAGTTGCATATCCACTCCCTCCTTTTCTGTTCTAATCAACGGATCCCCTGCTAGGTATTTCCAAAGTGCCAGAGGCCTCAGACAAGGTGACCCTCTGTCTCCTATTCTATTCATCCTTCTGGATGAGGTTCTGAGTTGGTCTTTGAAAGAGGCTCTTCGTCAGAATAAGATCTCTGGCATTTTTCCCACCTCCAGAGTCGATCCTATCTCTCATCAGCAATTTGTGGATGACACCCTCATCTCCACTGGGGCGTCCGTCACTCAAGCCAAATCCATCAAGCGAATCCTCTCCCATTATGAAAAGGCTGCCGGACAGAAAGTCAATTACATCAAAAGAAAAATTTATTTTATTAACACTCCTATGCGAAGGCAGCTCCGCATAGCCATAATTTTGGAATGCACTATTGATTCCCTGCCTGCGTCTTATCTGGGTTTGCCTCTGGCTTGTAATGGCCGGGCCAATGGAAGCTTGTGGGACATGATCCTGGAACGTCTTCACAAAAAGTTGAGCACTTGGAAAGGCAAATTCTCGTTGCAAGCTGGGAAAGCCACCCTTACCAAAGCTTGTCTCCAAGGAATCCCAACTTACTTCATGTCCGTGTTCATCGTCGCTCGTTCTGTCCATTCCAAGATTGAAAATATTCAGAGGACCTTTCTGTGGTCTGGCAATGAAGAAAAATCCAAAATTCCTCTTGTGGCCTGGGATAAGGTTTGCTTGCGAAAGGACCAAGGTGGCATGGGAATGAGGAGATCAAGACTCATGAACACTGCTTTGATCGCTAAGCACGCTTGGAATATCCTGACTAATGACCCATCAGAGTGGGTCAAGCTGGTTAAGAGGAAGTATCTTGGATCGAGTTCTCTTTTTGATGTCGGGATTCCTCCTAAAGCGTCTGCCTTTTGGAAATCTGTGCTTCAAGCCCGCTCTCTGATCAACTCTGGTGCTCACTGGATTTTGGGTGATGGCAACTCCATTCTCTTCTGGAAGGACAGGTGGGTTACTGATGAAGCTCTCGAGTTGAGAGCGGACCTTGCTGGCCTAAAAGCCCAGGTGGATCCAAATTCCCAACTCAAGGTTGCAGACTTCATTGATCGGAGCTCTCTTCCCCCTCGATGGAATTTGCCAGTCCTGGACGGCTTTAACAATGAAATGACTTTTTTGTCTAATATTCTTCGGTCTGTTTTAATTCCATCTGTTAGAAGAGATGACAGAATCATCTGGCGTGGCACAGAGGATGGTCTGTTCTCTGTCAAGACTGCCTATGACCTTCTTACTTACGAGATTGCCATGGATCACCGGTGGAAAGTGATTTGGAGGAAGGGTATTATTCCTAAAGTTAATTACTTTGCATGGATTGCCTTTCATAATAAAGCCTTAACCATTGACAACCTCCATAAGAGGGGTTTTGCTATTCCCAACAGGTGCTTCTTGTGCTTTTCCAATTGTGAGACGACAGACCACTTATTTTTGCACTGTCCTTTTTCCCATTCTATCCTCGGCACTGTCCCGTCTTCCTTTCAAATCCTTTGGTGCACTCCCCACTCCCTCAAAGATGCCTTCCACCAATGGCCCAATCCTTTCAAGAATCCTAAACTTCGCTTCCTTCTTGAGGCCTCTTTCCACCACTCCATTTGGCGATTTGGCTAGAGAGAAATTCCGAGTCTTCGGCAAGGTCCCTAGAGTACCTCCCTGTGTCGCTCAGAGAGCCTTATCCTTCGCCATTGAGAATTCTAAAGTTGTTCCTAGTTCCCGTCCCCGACTTCCTGGCGAAGCAGCGATCTTCCAAAGTTTGGGCCTTTTCCCTTTTCTTGATGGTGTTTCTAAGTCTCGGCGTGGGGATGTTATTTGGACCAAGCCTCCGTGGGTCTGGATTAAATTAAACTTTGACGGTGCGGCCAAAGGCAATCCTGGCCTTGCTGGTTCTGGTGGTGTGGTTAGAGATCATAACGGGAATCTCGTGCTGGCTTATTGTGAAGATTTGGGTGCCCAGACTAATCACTATGCTGAAGCCAGAAGTGTTTTGAAAGGTATCCAGATCCTCTCCGAGGATCCTCGACCTTTGATAGTCGAAGGTGATTCGCTCAATATATTCAACTATCTGCTAGGCTCTAAAGACCCATCTTGTAGGGTCTACAACATCATTCTTGAGGCTAGGATGCTCCTCCCTCAACGTGACAGGTGGAAGGCATGCCATATTTTCAGGGAAGGAAATCGCGTGGCAGACCACATGGCCAACAAAGGGCTTGTGACCATGTGTCTTGTTGTGTGGCGCTCATGCTTCCCATCTGAGGTGGTGAGTTTGGCCAATGCGGATATCCTCTCATGATGTTCTCCTCGCTTCAGAAGGTCATTCGTTTGGTTTGGTTGTTTTTGCTTTCGATGGTCAAATTTCTCTAGCTAGTATTTTTGTTTTCCTTGGTAAAATGTGGTTTGTTTCCAGGATATTCAGACATAAGGGCCCTACTTACAGCCTTCGGGCAATTAGCAATTTTTGGTTTCTGTCATCAGGTTTATTCCTCCAGCCACAAGGCATGATGCACATTCTAGCCAGGATGATTTTGTACATAAGGTTTTGGGATCCTCTATAAAAACCCACTATTAATCTATTAAAATAATTACCAAAAAAAAAAAATCTTCTTAAGATTTAAATATTTCATAAAAAATTTGGACACCAAAATTCAAAGGAAGGCATTAAATCTATTAAAATCATCAATGGGAGGCATTGAAATCATGACAAAGGGAGCACACGACTTGCATACAAATCAAGGTTCAAAATCTTGGCAAATGTATGTGGTGTGAAAAAAATTGAATAATCTGCTCGTGCATTTCATTAGACGAATAAAAGAAGACGAAAGGCATAGTTTTAGGTGAAGACGATAGAAACGTCAAATATGAGATGCTTGTTAAGAAGATAAAGTTGGCAAGCTAGTGCAGCTGGTCATAGGGGTAGTGCTAAGGCACTAGTGCAAAATAGGTCACTGGTTTGATTTCCTTGGAGGGAGGGTTTTGCAAGGCAGTTAAAGGAGCATAATTTTTAAGGTAAGGATAGCGAAGTAAAAGAGATACTACACATGTTTGGTTCTATCCAGGTAGCTATCCTAGGTGGTAGACGAGTACTGCATAAGGTGCTTGTAGTGGATAGACCTCATGTTTGAATCTCAATGGTAGTTTTTTTGCAATTTTTGATTGGGCACAAGAAAGGGATAAATTTATTTTCATGCACATTCATTACCAATGGGTGGGTCAAACCAGCTGAAACTCTAGCTCATGCTAGAGCATGGGCTCTGGGAGGTCTGAGTTTGACTCATGACAATGGCAACGACAGACATGATAAGGGAAATATTTTTTATTAAAGTGTGGCTTGCTTAGCGCTTGATCTAGGAAGACAAGGTTTAATTTTTGCTTTGGAAGAAGTGCATATTGTTGACCTAGGGAGACATAAGGATGATGCTTTAAAATCCAATATTGTATGCAATTTCATATTTTTGTGTGGTTCTATAAAGTTAAAATAACTTTAAATTTGGAGATACAAGGTGTATGAAAGTGGATTTAAACTTTGTTATGTGACTTAGGGTTTTGGTTGATAATATTGAAATTGCTTGTGGGTTTTTACAAGTAGGAGTTATAAGGTGTGTTGTGGTTGGTTATTGTGTGTAATTCTTCATGGTGAAAGAAATGTTGAGTAAGTTTTAAACCAATATTATTGTGCAAAAAATATTTTCATGTGGATGGTTGAAAAAGTGCTATGATAACTAACCTTTGAAGTGGCATAAGATTGAAATAATATTTTGAGACATGTTTTGAGGGATATTTTTCATTAAATAAAATTAAGAGGTATGTTGAAATTGTTCCTTCTCTACGATGTCTGGTTGAGAAAATATTTTTAAATCATAAGGTGGAGTTACAAGGTTGGATTAGTGTGGATTGTTAGAAATATTTGAGCTAGGGTTTGTGAAATAAATTATGCTTCATTGTTGAAAGAAATCTAAAATACTTGTGCTAGGGTTGAGATCAAGTTTTTACATCATTGTGAAATATTTTGAGCATTGTTTTGAAAGATATTGAAAGTAATTGTGAAGTGTTTGAGATAAATCTTGTGAAGGAAATTTGTGCATTATTGTATGCAATTTCAACATAAGGATTATGCTTTGAAATCCAATATTGTATGCAATTTCAGATTTCTGTGTGGTTCTATAAAGTTAAAATAACTTTAAATTTGGAGATACAAGGTGTATGAAAGTGGATTTAAACTTTGTTATGTGACTTAGGGTTTTGGTTGATAATATTGAAATTGCTTGTGGGTTTTGTGTTGTGGTTGGTTATTGTGTGTAATTTTTACATGGTGAAAGAAAGGTTGAAGGATTTTTAGACCAATATTATTGTGCACAAAAGGTTTTCAAGTGGATGGTTGAAAAAGTGCTATGCTAACTAACCTTTTTAGTGGCATAATATTGAGAGAACATTTTGAGACAGGTTTTGAAGGATATTTTTCATAAAAGCAAATTGAGAGGTATATTGACATTATTCCTTCTCTAAGATGTCTAGTTAAGAAAATATTTATAAATCATAAGGTGGAGATAAAAGGTTTGATTAGTGTATATTGTTAGAAATATTTGAGCTAGGGTTTGTAAAAAAAATTGAGCTTCATTGTTGAAAGAAATCTAAAATACTTGTGCTAGGGTTTATATCAATTTTGTACATCATTGTGAAATGTTTTGAGAATTGGTTTGGAAGACATTGAAATTAATTATGAAGTGTTTGAGATCAATATTGTGAAGGAAATTTATGCATTATTGTGTTTGATCCTTGAGAGAAAATTTGCAAGAAATATAGACCAGTTTTCTGAAGCAAAGTTATACACTAGTTTGATTTGATTTGAAAGGGATTTTGCAAGAGGTCGATATTGGATTATATGAATGCAAGATTTGTGAATGTGAAGAACATATTGGGTATTTGATAGTACATATCATTATCCATATGTTACAAAGGTTAAACGAATTCTAAGTAGAATATATCTGAATTTCCTAGTTGAAGAAAGCATCTTTGAAAGAGATATAAGCTTTGTTTATATGCAATATTTGGAAATATTGAGCAGGTTCAGTGAGCAACACTGAGGTAGATTTGAGCAAGTCTTGTGAGAAGACTTGGGATAGAGTTTAAAATATTTGAGGGAAGACTTGAAGCAGATTTAGGCAGTAACAAAGAGCAGGTTTTGAGACATATTTGTGCTAACCTTTTAATGAGATTTAGTGTAAATTTTGGTAGAGATAGAGATTAGGTTTGAGTTATATTTATGCATGTAATGTGTGTAAATTTGGATAGATTTGTGAGTAGAGTTGGAGCAGATTTGTGCATTTAATATGTGCAAATTTGGACAGCTTTGTGAGTAGAGTTGGAGCAGATTTGTGCAAGTAATATGTGCAAATTTGGACAAATTTGTGAGTAGAGTTGGAGTAGATTTGTGCTAGCCTTGTAATGAGGTTTGGTTTAGATTTGAGATAGATATTTTTTATCAGAGTTGGAGAATATTTGTGCTAACCTTGTGATGAGGTTTGGTGTAAATTTGAGATAGATATTTGTGAGCAGAGTTGGAGTAGATTTGTGCTAGCCTTGTAACAGGGTTTGGTATAGATTTGAGATAAATTTAAGAGTAGGCATTGGAGTAGACCAGAGTACAGAGGATAGAGTTCTCATGTGGAGATATATCCACAAACCAAAGTATAGGGGATATATTTCTCTTATGGAGAGAGATCCATAAACCAAAGTAGAGGGGATAGAGTTCCCTTGTGGAGAGAAATCCACAAACCAAAATAGAGGGGATAGAGATATCCTATGGAGAGAGATGTACAAAATAGAGTATAGGGGATTGAGTTCTCCTTTGAACATAATTCTATAAACATTGTAATAGGGAATTTATTCCCAAGAGATTTTTTGAGAAAATTTAGAAGAAATATTTTCTTCATGGATGTAACCCATATTGGGTGAGCCACATTAAATTTGTGTCTCTCATGTGAATTATTATTTATGCATTATTTCATTACTTCTATTTATATTACAATTGATAACATTGGATAATATTATTTTGGAAAGAAAAGTAAAAGTTAATCTTATACTATTCATCCCTCCCTCTTTGTATAAGCTTGTGTTCTTAAATTGGTATTAGAGCGGGTTCCTTCGAAAAAGTCTAACAACTTGAAGGAAGATATTATAGGAACACATATGGCATCTCAGAATGGATCTTCATAAAATAAGGCTTCATTATTTTATGGGAATAATTATACTTTCTTGAGTATGAGGATGAATATTTATTTGATGGCACAAGGATATGAAACATGACAATATGTTGAGTATGGGTTCACACCTACAGCTACTCCTTCTATAGATAAGGATGGTAAGCAATTACATGTGAATAATTCCAAGGCTATGAATGGAATATTAAGTGGATTATGTGAATCAAAATTTATGAAAGTTATGTAATGCAAATCAGCAAAAGAGATATGGGACAAATTGAAGCAAACATATGAAGGAGATAACAATGCCAAGTTGGCAAAACTACAAAACCACAAGAGAATATTTGAAGAGTTGAATATGGAATATGAGAAATATATTGCTAGATACTTACTTCATGTTGATGAAGTTGTTAATACCATGCACATAATTGGATTAAAATTTGAGGACTCCAGCGTTGCTCATAAATTATTAAGATCACTCTCTATAAGGTATGATGCAAGGGCTTCAATTATAGAAGAGATGAAGGATATTGATAAGTTGACTATGGATGAGTTACATGGAATTCTCGCAACTTATGAGATGATAGTAAAAAAATATCACAAATCCAAGAAAGAAGTAACTTTTGAAGCTTCAAAGAAGATAAAATATAAGAAACCAGAATCAAGTGATGAGTCAAGCAATAATGAAGAAGCTAACTATGTGAGAAGAAATAATAAGGGCTAAAGAAAACAAAAAGATATAAAGACTATGAAATGCTTTAAGTAAGGTGAATTTGGTCACTATGCATCTAATTTTCCATAAGCTGGAAGCAGTAGCAGTGAAGAGAAACAAGATTATAAAAGAAGGAAGAAAAAAAATTCAGGCATGAAAAGAAAAATAGGTATTGTCAAGGCAAGCATGAAAATAAGTTCTTTCAAATACACAAGAAGAGCTTCTATGTTAAAAAGGTAAGCAATGCTTAAAGTGATAGTGATGAATGACTCTCAGATAGTGAATAAGAAGATATTATATTATTGGTAATAGAAGAGGAAGAAAACACTCCTATTGAAGACCAAGTAGAAGATGCTCCTATAATTGAAGACCTAGAGAAATAATTAGAAAAAGAAGAAGGTATAGTTGATCTAGAAGAAGAAATTATTGTTGCTCTTAGAGAGTTGAAAGCAAAATTCAAGACCGAAGGCTCAAGTTCAAGAACATAAGAAAATACAAGAAAAGATTCTACAAGACCTCACAAAATCAAATATTAAGGCAAGAAGATTCAAATAAGTCATGGTTGAAAAGTTAGAGGTAAAAAAAAGTTAGAATGTGAGAGATTAGAACATGAAATGGTTTCTCTAAGGATGGAAGTCAAATATTCTAAGGATAAACTGCATAGGTTTGGGAAAATTTCAAAAGATTTGAATAAAATTATCAATTCATAAAGATCTTCATTTATCAAAACAATACTTGGTTTTGAAGAAGGACAAGGGAAATAAGAAGAAGGGTTAAGCTCAAGCTCAAAAGAAGAGAAATTTTTAGAAGAATAAATTGAAAAATAAACTAAGACCTATGTGGAGAAGTTGAAAAAGGGAAGTTTCACTAAGAAAGAGAATAATGAACAAGAAAGAAACATGGATCGTCACAAATAAGGCAAATAAAGGACTAAGAGACCAGAGGTTTCAAAATAATATTTCTTCAAAGGGCATTATTTTTCATGCAATCATTTTGGTCACAAAGCTATGCATTGCAGGGTTCATGGAAAGAAGGAGTTTGGTCTCACTAAAATGAATTTCAACTCATTCAAATATGGATATTTCTTTCAAGGTTATTGTTACTCATGTAATCACTTTGGTCATAAAGTGATCCACTACAGGGTTCATAAAAGAAATTATTATGGCTTCACCAAGAGTAAATTCAAGTCATTTGCACATTCCAAGAACTACAACATCAAGTGTTACAAGTGCAATAATATTGGTCATAAGGCCAAGTGGTGTAGAATAGAGTTTTTAGAAATTTTGAAATTAAGCAAGAGCATGAACACTCAAAAGGGTATGATTACAAAGGTGTTGAAAAAGAAGGTTGAAAAAGAAAAAGAGCATTGTATGCTAGGAGTAGAGATACTCCCACTCCAAAATTAATCACCTCAAGGAGAGGAGGTTGGGAGGGTACTGACCTAAGAGTCTTATATTTAGCCTCAAAGGAGTCACTTTGCCATTGATGTCATAGGATGAGATATTTAAGTAAGGGGAGAGCATTCAATCAGGGGTAGTAGCTTCTCAGGGGGAACAAATTTGGAATTCAATGGTTGAAAAAGGAATTTTTAGAAAGGGTTGCCATCAATGACAAATGGGGATATTGTTGAAAATATTAATCATAATGAGTTGTCATTGATGTCAAAGGTGCATAGTTGTTGATATCAAAAGGTTGATATCAAAAGAAGGTAAAGCAAGGTGATATGGCAAAAATAATATATTCCATGGATAGCAAAGCAAGATATGGTGGAAATAATATTTAGATGAGAAATTTAAATATTATAAGGGAAAAGGACTAAAATTTTGTGAGAAAAGGCTTTAAAATACCACCATGGGTATAAATGTCTAAGGTTATAATATTTAAATCTTCTTTACATTTAAATATATCATAAAAATTTTGGGCACCAAAATTCAAAGTAAGGCATTTGAAATTATTAAAATCATCAATGGGAGGAACCGACATCATGACAAAGGGAGGACACGACTTACATATAAATCAAGGTTCAAAACCTTGGCAAATGTATGTGGTGTGAGAAAAATTGAATAATTTGCTCGTGCATTTCATTCGATGAATAGAAGAAGATGAAGGGTGCAATTTTAGGTGAATAGGAGAGAAAGGTCAAAGGCGAGGTGTTGGTCAAGAAGACATAGCTGGTAGGCTAGTGCAACTGGTAACAGGGCAGCGCTAAGGCACTGGTGTATAATAGGTCGCTAGTTCAATTCCTTTGGAGGGATATTTTGCAAGGTAGTTAAAGGAATATAATTTTCAAGGCAAGGACAATGAAGTAAAAGGGATATTGTGCACGTTTGGTTCTAGCCATGTAGCTAGCCCAGGTGGTAGGCAGGTCCTATGTAAGACACTTGCAACAGATAGATCTCGTGTTCAAATCTCAGTTTTAGTTGTTTTACAATTTTTAATTTGACAAAAGAAAGGGATAAAATTGTTTTTGTACAATTCATTCCCAGTAGGTGGGCTAGCCCATATGGCCCTCTAGCTTCTGCTATAGCATGGACTTTGTGAGGTCTCAAGTTTGAATCATAGCAATGGCAGTAGTAGACTTGGTAAGGGCAATATTTTTTATTAAAGTGTGGCTTGCTTAGCGCTTGATCTAGGAAGACAAGGTTTAATTTTTGCTTTGGAAGAAGTGCATATTGTTGACCTAGGGAGACATAAGGATGATGCTTTGAAATTCAATATTGTATGCAATTTTAGATTTCTATGTGGTTCTATAAAGTTAAAATAACTTTAAATTTGGGGATATAAAGTGTATGAAAGTGGATTTAAACTTTGTTATGTGACTTAGGGTTTTGGTTGATAATATTAAAATTACTTGTGGGTTTTGTGTTGTGGTTGGTTATTGTGTGTAATTTTTGCATGGTGAAAGAAAGGTTGAAGGATTTTTAAACCAATATTATTGTGCACAAAAGGTTTTCATGTGGATGGTTGAAAAAGTGCTATGCTAACTAACCTTTGAAGTGGCATAATATTGAAAGAACATTTTGAGACAGGTTTTGAGGGATATTTTTCATCAAAGCAAATTAAGAGGTATGTTGACATTATTCCTTCTCTAAGATGTCTAGTTGAGCAAATATTTATAAATCATAAGGTGGATATAAAAGGTTTGATTAGTGTGTATTGTTAGAAATATTTGAGCTAGGGTTTGTAAAACAAATTGAGCTTCATTGTTGAAATAAATCTAAAATACTTGTGCTAGGGTTCATATCAAGTTTGTACATCATTGTGAAACATTTTGAGCATTGGTTTGGAAGACATTGAAATTAATTATGAAGTGTTTGAGATAAATCTTGTGAAGGAAATTTTTGTATTATTATGTTTGATCCTTGAGAGCAAATTTACAAGAAAGATAGGCCAGTTTTGTGAAGCAAAGTTATACACTAGTTTGATTTGATTTAGAAGGGATTTTGCAAGAGGTATAGATTGTATTAGATGAATGCAATATTTGTGAATGTGAAGAACACATTGGGTATTTTATAGTACATATCATTCTCTATATGTTCTATAGGTTAAATGAATTCTAAGTAGAATATGTATAAATTACCTAGTTGAAGAAATCATTTTTGAAAGATATGTAAGCATTTTTTGTATGCAAGATTTAAAAATATTGAGTAGGTTCCATGAGAAGCATTGAGGTAGATTTGAGCAAGTCTTGTGAGAAGACTTGGGATAGAGTTGAACAGATTTGAGGGAAGACTTGAAGTAGATTTGGGCAGTAACAAAGAGCAGGTTTTGAGATAGATTTATGCTAACCTTGTAATGAGGTTTAGTGCAAATTTGGATAGATATAGAGATAAGGTTTGAGGTAGATTTGTGCATGTAATGTGTGTATATTTGGATAGATTTGTGAGAATATTTAGAGCAAATTTGTGCAAGTAATGTGTGCAGATTTGGACATATTTGTGAGTATATTTAGAGACAATTTGTGCTAGCATTTTAACGAGGTTGGTGCAGATTTGAGGTGGAGATGTGTTATCAGAGTTGGAGCATATTTGTGCTAGCCTTATGATGAGTTTTAGTGCATATTTAAGGAAGATATTTGTGAGAAGAGTTGAAGCAGATTTGTGCTAGTCTTGTAACGAGGTTTGGTATAGACTTGAGATAAATTTGAGAGTAGGATTTGGAGTTGACCAGAGCATAGGGGATAGAGTTATCCTATGGAGAGAGATCCAAAAACTAGAGAAGAGGGGATAAAGTTATCCTATGGAAATATATCCACAAAATAGAGTAGAGGGTATAGAGTTCTCCTATGGAGAGAGATCCACAAACCAGAGTAGAGGGGATAGAGTTCTCCTATAGAGAGAAGTCCACAAAATAGAATAGAGGGTATAGAGTTCTCCTATGGAGAGAGATCCATAAAATAGAGTATAGGGTATTGAGGTCTCCTTTGTATAGAATTCCATAAAAATTATAATAGGGAATTGATTCCCAAGAGATTTGTTAATAAAATTTAGAAGAAATATTTTCTCCATGGACGTAACCCACATTGGGTGAACCATGTTAAAATTGTGTCTCTCATGTGTGTGATGATTTGTGCATTGTTTTGTTACTACTATTTATATTGCAATTGATAACATTGGATAATATTGTTTGGGAAAAAAAGTAAAATTTTATCTTATACTTTTCACCCCCCTCTCAGTAAGCTTGTGTTCTTCACTTCATTCTCTTATATGGCCAACAATCAATTTTCTTATTTTTCACTATATAAAATACCTTCATAATTGTCACTTGAAGCATTGATTGCTTCTTCAACATAAAAACTCTTATTGTATATTTGAAAAATATTCTTCTCATGCTTACCTTGATCATGCCAATTTTTATTTTCATGGTAAAATTTCCTTTCCTTATTTTTCTTGTATTCCTTTTCTTCTTCACTGCTACTACTTCCATATTGTGGACAATTAAATGCATAATGATCAAAGTTACCACAACTAAAATATTTCATAGACTGCATATCCTTTTTTATTCTTCTCATAAAGTTAGTCTCTTCTTCACTACTCACTTGATTCAGGTTCTTTATTCTTAAAGGCTATGAGCAATCCATGTAGCTCATTCATACTCAAGTGAGCATAGTTAGTCCCTTCAAATAATGAAGCTCTATTTATTAAAAATCCTTCTTGATGAGCCATTTGTGTTCTTGTAAGATCTTCCTTCACACAATTAGACTTTCACAAAGGAACCTCATCTGATACCAAGTGAAGAACACAAGCTTATACTACGAGGGAGGGTGAACAGTATAATATAGAACTTTTTACTTTTCTTTCTAAATTAGTGTTCTCCAATATCATCATTTACAATAATGAAACAATGCACAAATCATCACACACATAAAATACACATGTTTAACGTGGTTCACCCAATGTGGGCTACATCCATGGAGAAAATATTTCTTATAAATTTCTCACCAAATATCTTGGGAACCAATTCCCCATTATAATGTTTATGGGCACTAATCCAAAGGAGACACCAATCCCCTATGCTTAAGTTCATGGAAACCACTTCACATGAGACACTAATTCCCTCAATATCTAGTTGTGTGGACACCACTCCATAGGAGATACCAATCCCCTCTACTTTAGTTTTATGGACACCACTCCATAGGAGACACAAATCCCCTCTACTTATATTTTTGTGGACACCACTCCATAGGAGACACCAATCCCCTCTACTTCAGGTTTTATGGACACCACTCCACATGAGACACAAATCCCCTCTACGTCAGGTTTTGTGGACACCACTCCACAGGAGACACTAATCCCCTTTGATTTTGATTTTATGGACAACACTTTACAATAGATGCATATCCCGTTTGCTTTAGATTTTATGGACCTCTATCCACAAGAGACACCAATCCCCTTTGCTCTGGTTCGAGGACCTCTATCCACAGAAGACACCAATCCCATTTTCTTTGGTTCATGGACCTCTATCCACATGAGACACAAATCCCCTTTACTCTGGTTCATGGACCTCTATCCATAGGATAAACCAATCCCATTTGCTCTAGTTTGCTCTAAATATGCTCTAATCCTACACACCAAGCTTGCTCAAATCTGCTCACCACAACCTATTCTTAACTATGCTCAAATTTGCTCATAATTCTACACCAAAACTACTCACAACTCTTCTCACAACTTCTCATAAACTCTACTCAACCTGGTCACGAAACCTGCTCAACCATTCCTAATTCTTGCATATAAACAATTGCATATATCTTTCCCAAAAGTGCTTTATTTGACTAAAGTAATTCTACCCATAATTATTTTTCTTCATGAACATATAGAGAATGATATGCATTACAAATACTCTATGTTATTCTCACATTCATTAAGTCTATCACTTTCACATGTCTCACATTCATTGAATTCAAAAAGATACTCTAGTCTAGCACTTGATAGTTGACCTTCTTATGTACTACCAAAATTAATCAAATCCAATGCACATACTTGCTTCACAAAACTCGTCTATAGCCCTTGCAAATTTATTCCCAATATCACGTAAAACTAATGCATATATTTGCTTCACAATATTGGTCTATAACCCTTGCAAGTTCATTCCCAATATGACTCAAAGTTAATGCACCAATTTGCTCTCAAACCCTTGCTAGTATATTTCCAAACCCTTGCACATATTTACTTTTTCATTCAACAATAATTCACAATTACTCCCAACTTCAATCAATCACTAATGCACATCAAATCAATCCTTATACCTCCAATAATATGACATCAAAAATATTTTCCTCAAACAAAACCACCTTAAGAAAGAGTTAAATCACATACCTCTAAAAACTACCTTGATGATGATGTACTTTCAAAACCTGTCTCAAAAATAATTTTCCTTTCTTGTGCCACTTCAAAAATTGGTTAGTAAATTTCTCTTTCAAATCATCCACATTAAAACCCTTCTCAAAATATGTGCATAATAAGGCTTGAAAATTATGTTTTATTACTCCTTTTTGGTCTCCCAAAATAAAGCTTTTAATTATGAACAAAAACCCTCAAATGTTCCCTTTTCTATCATGCAAAGAATAAAATCAACAAATATACCATAATCACACCCTATAACTCCTACTTTCATAATACACAAAAATAATTTTTAATACACCCCAAAATACCTTATAACACCCAATAACATAATGTGCAACTGACAACTTTTAATTCAACCTCATACACCTTATATCTCCTTTACTAATGCACAAAATAAATTTAACTTTATACTCCCTTACACAATATCTGAAATGCACTTTTTAATAAATTACTATATACCTTATGACTCCAAACAATATGCAAAATATAATTAATTCCATCACACCTTATGACTCCCTAACATAATCAAACACGATGCATACCTTATAACTCTTAAAATAATTTTTAACTAAAATTTTGCCCTTACCAACACATAGCTACCACGAATAGATCCTGCCACCTCTTGCTTGTCCATGCCCTAGCACATGTTAGGCTATCACTTGAGATAGCTACCCACACAAAAATTAAAGCATGCGAATAGCCTCTTCAACATCTTCTAAAATTTATTTGACCAAAATTTCAACCAAAATGGAGTCACTGTGAATTAACCCCGTGACCTCCTTCTTGCCCACATATTAGCATAGGAATAGCCTACTGTCTGGGCTAGCCACCCATATGGAACTATGAATGCACTATCTTCTATTTGTCTTTGATTTTAGCTTTGCCTCAAATGATGTGTGCACTTCCCCTTTTTTTTCTTCTGTCATTTGCGAACTCTGTACGAACAAATTTTGATTTGTGCACTTTCAAAGCCATGGCTCAATGAATTATTTGCCCTCATTTAAATATTCATTTTTATTACTCCTTGGAAATGTCGACACTGTATTTGATTTTTTATTTTTTATTTTACATTGGCACCTTTTAACCTTACACTTGTTTATATTATAATATTTAAAAAATGCTATAATAATAGCTTTTAACCTTTTGCTTCCCTTTGTGGTATTTAAATATTTTTCAACCAAATAAAACCTTGTCCTTTTCTAGCAATATTTAACCCCAAGCCTTTTAAACTTTTTTTCTTCATAATATTTAAATTTGACATTTAAATATATAACCCTTCTCTTAGAAAAATAACTTCTTTTGCCTTGAATTTTTGTTCATTGCTTGCTATTAAAACCATGGGGAATATTTTTGCCTTAACAACCATACACTTTTAACATCAAAATATTTTTGCCTCATGTACCCTTTGACATCAATGAAAACTCAATATGCTCAATATTTCCAATAGCCTCCCAACTTGGTAGTGAATTCTCGTGACAAGCACATGTTGAAGTATGACTCAAGATCGACCATGACCATCTCTTGGATTACTGTGATCTAAGTAATTTTGTACAAAACAATGGGGATGTCCTTTATGATCCCAACTATTCTAACAAGGATTCCATCTAATTTCAAAATTCCAAGACTGCTCCTTGTATATTCTATACCCATAACATCACAAACTACCTTTGGCATGATAGTCGTTGTAGCGTCGGAGTCGATCATGCAATTGTGCACAATCCAACCTTCCATCCTGAGAGACAAGTAGAAATGGGATGGTCTATTCTTTCTAGTGGTAGAATTTATCAAAATTTGAGCTAACACTATCTGAATCAGATTCTTCCCCTTATATTTCACAAATTTTAGTGATTCTGTCAATAAGTCCACTTGTCTAGGCAATTTTAGGGCATCATAGAGACCCACCTTGGCTAGAATCCTTTTCAACTCTTCAGCAATGTTGAATGAAGATGCACTAGACTCTTTTACCTTATTGGAAGCCTCATATTCGCTCTGATATTGTTGTGTAGCTTCTACCCTCTGATTATTGGTTAAGGATAGGTATTTTATCTTTTCCCTGGCCTGTTCCTCCATTTTAGCTTTTGCTTGAGAAGTTGAATTTTTTTCTTGTAATCTCTCTTTCACTCGTGGAGGTAAAATATCTTTTAGCAAGACAGGTGCATCTAGCTTGGGCGTTGGAATGGATACTTTTACTTGTGCTTATTTTTTCTCATTTTACACCTTTGAATCAACAAGTACCTTTAGGTGCTCCATCTTACCTGGGTCCACGATGATGAGTTTTCTTCCAACTCTCATGAGAACTGAAACTTGCTCTTTAGAAGGGACCATGAAATTATGATTGATTTATGTTATCATGTTGATTTGACCATTGAAAGAATTCTCTGCCAATATCTGCATGTAGTTCAGGTGAACCATGCAAGTTTTCTCACCATGTGTGTCACTGCACGTAGAGCACTAGTATATTTTGTCTGATGTGCTAGCTTCTTCATTTTCCAATATAGTCAGGTTTCTCTTAGGTGCCTTATCGATTGATGTTGCTTGCTCCCTGGTGATCAACATTGGTTGAAATTTTCTTGGCTAGAAATCTCTTTTAGCCTGCTTTCTTTTAATAACTATGATCTAATTATCCATCACTATTATAAGTTCATTGACTACAACTATTTTAGCACATTTTCTTGTGGATCAAGGTTTGAGGGTGCTAGAGGATCTGGTAATGGAAGTGGTACAGGAAAATATGGTAGTGTTGGAAATGGAACTAGAGTGAGTAACTATGGAATGGTTGGAGTAGGTAGTTGAGGGGTAGAAATTATTGTCATGGTTTGAGATGTACTCAGATTCCATAAAGGAATTGGATACATGGGGGACATGGGTAAGGCCTGAGAAAATGCATTAGCATACAAATACTATGAAATATTGGGAAAAATAGCATTGCCATTTTTGGTGGAAGCTTACCAATTGTAATCAAGTTAGCTTCAACATTTTGTGTAATATAATACAAATGAAAAAATGTGTTGATATTAGACTGTCATATAACCATACTAATGTCAGATTTGAAAGCTCAAAGGTAGTAAAATGCAGCTTGCTTAGGAATCGATTGAAGACCATAAAAAAATCTATACCAAGTTTGGGTGAACCTGATGTTGAAGTCCATGATTTCTTCTTATAGATGACTCTGAATGGTGGTAAACTTATGCAACAGAGATAATGGGTTTGCTTTTTCATTGAAACCATTGATTAATAATTCAACCAATTGATCCTAGATAGTAATGGTGACAAACTGTAATGATTGATACCAGTAAATCAACTTACCTATGAGAGAGAGCATGAGCAATATTACCATGATATCCTCATCTATGATGTTATGGATCGTCACCAAGATAGCCATACACTGGACATGCTCATAAGTCATCTTTCTCGTACCATCATAAGTAGGTAAAGCCTTCATTGCTACTTGTGGAATCAAGTTCTAAGTACAAATTCAAAGGTCTAGAGTGTTTCCATGCTAAGAACTATCTTGATGGTTGTGGTGGTGTATTTTGGGCCATTTAGATTGGAGTATTTACTTGGGGAGGTAGAAAACTAGTGGCTATGCTAGCAAGGCTCAAAATAACAAAGAACACACTAGCTAACTATGAATATGTTACTCTTGATGGGATGGTCAGAGTGACTAACCTAGGATGTTCTCCTAACACTAGGGTGTTAAGTTTATAAAACTCAACAATATCTTTTAGATTTTGGCCTTCGATCTTGTGATAATGAAGAAATATTTCATTCAATTCACATTTAGAGGCTTTTGGGTAAAACTGAGTCACCAGATATTCTAATAATACAGTATAAAGGTGAACATCAAACCTCAACACTGTTCCAAGTATACCAAAACTATTGGCACTTGTGATTATTTTTCTAGATAAAAGCAAGCAAAAGATTCACCAACTCGGGGTCCCTTTAACTATGGAGATATTTATCACATCGAGCATGCCAAAAATTGTTGGTCACAAATTTTCCTAATTACAAAATGCTTGTGTGCCCTAGACATGACCAACATTGAAAGGTCGAAGGAGAGAGATGTCCTTCAGGCCAATATCTGTAGAGGGTTGCTTCCCTTACTAATCTAATTCGGTTTAAAGCTTAGTGTAATGAGAAAGAGATGGAAAATGATAGAAAGAAACAATAAATATGGCTATGAGATAGTTTTGTTAAGCAGGGATAAAATAAAAGCTAAAATCCAAATAAAGCATTAATTAGCATACAAAAAAAAGGAAGGCATAGGAACCACTCATAGTTTGCAAAGACAACCTCCAAGAATCATTTCAATATTCATTCCCTCATTAGCAATAGTCAAATTCAGATGCAAAATTTAAAATCAGCTAATAATGGATATGAATGTAATAAAAAATGATAAGAAGAAAGTGATCAAATGCAAGACTACTCAAGAAACTAGAAACTGAATGTCTTTCTATTGATGTAAAAAAATCAAAGTGTTTTTTTGTAGAATGTCCATCCTCCATAACATTGAAATGCTAAGTATTTATAGAGGATTTCACCTCTAAAATATAATGTGAATTAAAACAAATATTGGCTAGTCAAATACCAACTAGCACAATCCTCTCCTTGATAATGGTAATTCTCAAATCATAACATTCTTCTGGAAGTGACAATCTAGTTTTCATAGAATGCACCTGTGAAATCAGAAGAGATGGATGATAGGAAAAACATTCCAGGTATCGGTGCATCAAAACTCAACAATATCACATGGAAAATAGGAGCTTGGATATTAAATTTTGGACACCATTCCATTCCTTTACATCTTAGAAACTTACACTCGCTAGTGGAGATCCAATGAACATTAAATTTGCTTTAAAAAGTAATGAAATCCATGGAGGTCACCTCATCACATCGAAATTTTGGATTTAGCATTTAATCCTGGCATCTCCTCAACAATAATCTTGGAAAAATCAATCTTATTGCTCCAAAAATTAAATTTCACCAATCTTCGACTCTTCTCAAAAAATATTAGCAACATTAGTGCATTTGAAAGAAATCTTTCTGAAGGGAGAGAGTAAGAATTTATTTCGCCTAGACAATCCTTGGTGTTTTCACCTATCAACATGCTTTCGCCCTTGTCCTGAATAATTTTACCCAAAAACTAGAGAATTTTACCCAAAATGACATGAAATCAACTTCTACAAGAAATGAGGCAAAGATGAATAATTTCATCCCTAAAAGGGATGACAATGATTTTTGCCCCACCCCAAGGGTGACTTTGAATTTTACTAGTAGGTAGAGATGCTATTTTTGGGACTTTCATCCCACACTGGGTGAAATTATAGTTTCTACCCAAAATGAGGTGAAATTATATTGGTGGACACATTCATTAACTCCGCATTGACCTTGACTTTGTAACTTTTATCAGGATAATATCACCTTATTGTTTGTGCTCTGAAAAGCATCTTCAACTAGAATTTCACCACAAAGAAGGGAGAAAGGGATTTTTGCCCCATCTCAGGGGTGAATTTGACTTTGATTTTGTAAGGCACATGTTTTGGTCAGTTTTCGTTCCAAAATAGCTTTGATTGGAAATTCACCCTCAAGAGGGATTAAAATGATTTTCGCCCCCCCCAAGGGGCACCTTTGACTTTCACCAGTTTGTATATATTATTTTTGCCCTTTTTCACTTTTCCTTCTTCTCACTTAGATGAAATATTCTTATCATGGTATTTTTACCCTTAAAGAAGGGCGAAAATGATTTTCACCCCTCTTTGGAGTGAAAACATGTTCCCCTTTATTTTTACTGATGTTTTTCCTTAAATAAAAACTGCCAAAGTTTTAGACTATTTCCATTGCTCCTTTGATCCTGAGACGTTCCTTGCCATCCTCTTTTACATTTTACCCATGGCTTCCATTAATTTTTATTGGAAAAATTTACTGTGCATCTCCAAGGATGAAATCAACAATCAAAATTTAGTGTGGCAAAATTACCAACAATTCCTTAGGTTCATTAAGAATGTTCGTCCCTCAATCAGGAACATATTGACTAGGCAGTTTTTTGTTAATATGTTGAACCTGTTGTATTGTGTCCTCTATGTTTTGATCTACTTTTTCTTCATATTCTAAAGCCTAAAAAGAGTTGGCATTTATTCCAATATACTTCCTTACTGGTCTCAATTGTTTATTTACATTTATTTTTCTAGATCTATTTTTTTTAAGTAATAAACTAAAGAACACAAGCTTATACTGAGAGGGGGGGTGAACAGTATAAGACCACTTTTTACTTTCTTTCCAAACCAATATCAATTAATGTCCTTAATTGCAATAACCAAATATAACAGTGTGCATTAATAACTCATATAGCAGTATTAAGTAAGAGCACAAGTCACCACACACAATTGAGACAAGATTTAACGTGGTTGACCCAATATGGGGTACTCCACTAGTTAATATCCTTATAATATTTCACACAGAAATAAGGATCCTTATCCAATACAATGATTTCTTTGATCTGCTCAAAGCTAGGTAATAACAAGTTCACATAAAACTTGTCCAAATTTTAATAACAAGCTCACACAGAACTTGTCCAAAACTGAATAACAAGTTCACACAGAACTTGTCCAAATCTGAATAACAAGCTCACACAGAACTTGTCCAAAACTGAATAACAAGTTCACACAAAACTTGTCCAATTCTTCTCCAACAAGCTCACCAAGAACTTATCCAAATCAGCTCTAGCAAGCTCACCAAGAACTTGCCCAAAATATGCTCCAACAGGCTCACCAAGAACTTGTTCAAATCTACTCTAGTAAGCTCACCAAGAACTTGCCCAAAATCTACTCCAACAAGCTCACCAAGAACTTGTTCAAATCTTCTCTAGCAAGCTCACCAAGAACTTTTCCAAATCTGCACTAGTAAGCTCACCAAGAACTTGTTCAAATCTGTCCACAAATTTGTCCCAAAACTGTCCATAAATCTGCCCCAAAACTGTCCACAAATCCTTCTCAAAGGCTCAATTAATCATGCTCAATTCTCAAATCTCATCCACAAATCTATCAAGGCAAATCTCAAATATGAAATCAACAATGGCAATGTACTCTTCAATGGATGACAACAATGATCCACAACGATCTCAACTCATAGAAGCATAAAGATAATTATTAGAGACTCAATATGTTCTAAGCTCAATCTCAACTCAACTCATGCCAACTCATAGAAGCATAAATAGAATTGTTAGAGACTCAATATGTTCTAAGCTCAATCTCAACTCAAATAAATCTCAACTCAACTCAAGTCAACTCATAGAAGCATAAAGAGAATTGTTAGAGACTCAATATGTTCTAATCTCACTCTCAACTCAAATCAGAATTATGGAATAGTTTTTTTCATGGAACTTGACCAATCACCTCACACAATCACTTGACTAGGCTCAATAAACTCAACTCAACCAATCACCACAAGGGACTACTCTTTCTCACAAAAACCCTAGTCCAAGCATGTATCAACCAACTCAAATGTTTCCAACAATGCTCAACCACAAATCTCACATAACAATGATACTCATGTTCTTTTCAAGTTCTTTTACAACCAATGGGCTTCAACAACTATGCTTATAAAAAAAGGTTTAAACACAACTCTCAAACCAGAAAACCTTGAAGCATTTAACCAACCACTTTTGAAAAGTAAACCACAATCAATCCTTTTCACTCCAATGATATTTTAGAAATCAACCACCATAAACAATCAATAGGAGAATGTGCCCATGCCTTTTTTATGCCAAGAAGTTATCCACAAAATCTTCCACACTAAACACAACTTTCCTTTCCAATCTTAATAAGGGTTAGTGGACTTCAAATAATAATTACAAGATAAAGCATAACTCAATTTACACCTTTTTACTCCAACTTAATAAACACATCCACCAAAGTGTTTTTTAATAAAAACCCTTATAAAAAATAATAATCAATAAGGCTCTCAAAAATATTTTATGACAACTCCTTATTTCTCCTAAATCTTAATTTTCAATTTCATGAATATAAAATTTAAATCAACAACGCATCTCATCTTAAATAATAATCATACTTATAAAAATAAAGTTTAATTAAAAACTTTAATTATTCCTTAACCACCTTATAACTCCTATCCTAGGGCATCAACGAAATTAATTAGAGCAAAATGTAATTACCTCCTCAAGGGGATTCGAACCCCCAACTTGCACACACCGTGAGCACCTTAGCCACGACTAAGGTTGCCACACGAGCTAGCCACTCGTTGGAAAGAAAAAGATACGATGTGCCTTAATTCCTTCCTCCCTTTGAATGCAGTCAAGGATATTAGAACCTTGACGTAAAGCACTGCCACACACCTTAACAAAAAGATAATTGCCAATGCACCACTCTGCCCATGATATCTTGGGCTTTCGACCAACCTTTGATTTATTCATTGTATCTCTTTTCAAAACTATTTTCACACGAGCTCTCTTTGGATGCTTAGCCAACGATTAACACGATCAAGGATTAATTTCAAATGAACCTTAGGATCCACCTTTATATAGTCTTCTCCTCATTTTCGATGGCATCGGTGCATTATTGATTTTCCCTCTTTCTTTAGACGTCGGCACTAACTTTAATTTTAATTTTAAAATTTTAATTTTAATTTTAAAATTTTAATTTTAATTTTAAAATTTTAATTTTAATTTTAAATAATTAAAATTAAAACTAAATATTTAAAATTAAATATCTCCATCACAGGGGCACCTTTTTCGATGAAACAAAAGGCCAACCTAGTTTTTAATAAAAACCTATTTCAAATATGCCATCCATGGTTTTGAATACAACCTTTTATTTTGACTACCTTGGTTTTCACAAAAACCCTGAATTTATCCATGCTTTTCAAAATATCATTTGCCCATCAAAGCTCAATGTGATCCATATGACATCAATGATTCATGTGACATCAATGACAACATAAAATAACTCAAATTGCCAACATAAACCATCCTCATCCATATCCATTTGTAAGTTTCTCTTGCAGATTTTTACATACGATTATGTTGGACTCTTCTTAGGGCATGATCTCTCAATATGCCCCACTTCATGACATCTTGTACATATAAAAGATATGTTTTCATAATATATTATTTGGATCCATATATTATCCCCATACTTAAGAATTATTTATTCTGGTAAAGCTTTACTTATATCAATCATGACCAATATCCGAGCATAAATAGCCAAGAATCCATCTTTTGTAGTTTTTGAAATCTCAAGGAATTCTCCCAAAGTGTTACCTATTGCCTTGAATGTATCCATATCCTAAAATTTAATGGGCTATCCATACATCCTAACCTATATTGGTACTAAGGATGCATTTATATTTTCATATGATAAGCCTTCATACCAACAGGTAAGGAAGAGTCATGTTGTTCCCATAAACCAAGGGATCCCTTTTAGGATTCTATCTCTTTCTTACCTAGAATGAAAAAAGGCTAAAGAGAAACCTTTGGAAAAAATGATAGAATCACTCCTGGAGACTTTCAACACCGATCAATCTATTTTCTCAAGGTTGGATCCTCTGTCTAATACCCATTAAATTTACAAAAAACCACCCTATCTTTGAGCAACAAAGATCGATCCTCTAGGGTACACTCACTAACCTCTACTACTAGAGATGATTATAAGGATTTACCTATAAATAGGTCCATGGGAAGGAATTAAAAACTCAAAAGATATTGGAATTTACTAGAATATCATATAGCAAATATAATATTTGATAAAAAAATCTTTTCATTTTTTCCCCATTTATAGCTACAAGAGTTTCTTGAACCCAAGATTTTCTTGAAGACTCTTTCACTTTGTCTCTCCTAATTTTTGAAGTGTGGTAGGTTTTTAGGATTAGCTTGCTCTTTCATATTTGGAAGGCCCATAACATAATTTTTTTTAAATAGTATACACCTATCATATTTACTCATGTTGATAAATTAGAAGTTTTTAGTGACATGTGGCTATAGATATGTACTCAAGCCAATAAAGTTGCTATGGAGATGGATCACCTGCAAATTATTCAGGTGCACTAGGCCAATGCTTCGTGTATAGTCAATCGAATCCTCCTAGAGCACTCTTCTTAGGAGTATTTTTTATCCTGCTCTCACCACCAACTTCTTTCATATGTAAGAAGTGCTCCTATAGATAGGCACTGGTCCCAATCCTCACTAGTCAGGAAGCAACCTAATATTGACTTTGCTTGTTCATATCACCAGGTTGGAAGGTGGAATGATATTCAACCAGTTTCACCTAGGTTAGTTGTTGTTTGGAGATATGTGAGTACTGAAGGCCTTAATCACAATGTAGAGGGGTGGATTCCCATCTCATAATCACTAGCATTTTATGCAGGACAACATTCCATGGCACATTACTCCATATGATATGATTTCTTTGATGTAATGATCATCAATGATCATGATTGGTAAACTTGTGTTTTTTTGACGATTTTGTTTCCTAATCCTTGTCAATGAGGGTTTGTTTGATTACCCATGGGGTGTGTTAACCCACCCACTTTTTTATATTGTAAAGGATTTTATCTTAATTTATTATTATTATTTAAAGAAAGCTTCAAAAAGGAGATTTAAAGATCTCAACTATAGGTAAAAATTTAATGTTTTCTATTCTAAATATTTTTTTCTTTTTGAATTTACATGGTGGAATCGGTAGCCGCCATGAATCCGGGCATGTTGTCCAGCTTTTATGGCCACCACAGTATTCTGCATTGTTCACCCTAGAAGCCACCACACAGATCTTCACGCAGTCCACCCCTATAACCACCATGCCACAATCATTTTAAACCTTTTACGCCGCTGAAAGCACCAGGAAAGGGACAAGCGTTCAGTTCGGCGAGGCTCGAGATTTGAACCTTGGACCTTCGCCCCCCTTATGGGGTTTGGATGAACCAATTTTTCTACACCTCGAACCTAAAAAAGAAAGCTAAATCTTAATTTATTATAAATTTTCTTTTTTCATAAAAAAAATTAATAAAAAATTGCATGCAAAATTTCTAAGATAAAGAAGGGAAAAAGAAACTTAGCTCAAAAATCCTATGCCAAAACAATATGTCTTGCCTCATTGAAGCCCTAATCCTCCATTGTTCTTTCCATCATCTAAACCCTAACTAACAAATATTTGCAATTTTGTTTTTTGTGACTTAAAGGATCATAATTGCCCTTGTTTTTAATGGATGACTTGATATGGTTGTATCTCCCTCAATATTACTCTAACTCCTTTATATGACCACTCATTTTAAATATATTTAAATCCTACACAAATTGGTCTAAGAATCAGATGAATCAAATAACTCTTCATGGAGATATGACTTTTAAAAGATGAAACATTTAAAAAAAAAAGCCTTAATCCTTTGTAAAGATAAACACACAATACTATTTTATATATTAGAAAGATCTATGCTCAAATAGAAAACATGGATTCTGAATAAAAAATATAAATAAAACTATATATATATATATATATAGAAGACCCATGCTCAAACATAAAACAAGTGTTTTAAGTAATATATATATAAAGAATCACATTTTATAAAGTGTATATGTGTCATATTTTTAATAGTGATAAAATTTAAACAAAAAATATGAATATATATATATATATATATAACTAAATGAAATATACGATAACTAAATGTAATAGAACTAAATAACAACTTTTAAAAAAAAATCTAATATTTCATTTTAAATTAAAAAAAGAAATATACTAAGGATGAAGATTTGGAGAAGGAAGCTGGATTCAGCGGAACCAAGAACTAGGTTCCAATTCTAGATGGTTTGTTGTAAATATTTTTTATCCTATCCTTTTTGTTTTATTAGTTATCTCGACCAAGGCATTTGCTCTCCCCTGCATGGGATTGAGTTGCCTTAGGTTGTCTCAAAATTTTAGGAGTATGTATGGAACTATTTTGGTAGCTTTGTTTGGGTTCAATCCTGTTGGATCTTTGGATCCTAGTTTCTCTTTTGGTGGCCTATGGGCCTCCCTTAATCTCTTGAAGCTGTGTCAATTCATTTTGTAAAATATTTAGGTTTCCTTTCAAAACTCCTTATTCCATCAAATCAAAAAATAAAAAATAAAAGAAATATAAATAATTTTTTATGATGTAAAATATAATATAAACCTAAAAAACATCAAAATATATGATATTTTAGTTAAAATTTTAAAATTTGTGAGTGAAAATATTAGTATGGATGCACTTTGTTATAAAAATTAGGTCATATTGAAATACAACAATGTTTTTCCTTTAATATATGTAAAGCCTTATAATAAATATAAATTGTTATTATATTGGTATATTGAAAAGAAAGTGAGGAATAATAAGAACATTCTAAAAATGTCTTAAAACCAAGCATTGCATCACCAGGAATGAGTGAGTTGAGGTTTAGCGGGTGCGACGGGAGTGAGGATTTAAATTTTTTGGGTAGGAATCTCAGCCAAGGTGGCAAAGGTAGAGCAGGTATGGAAGGGGTGGGTGGGAACCTCGAGCATGGATCAAGCAAGGATCTAGAGGAAGGTGGTCAGGTTGTGGTAGATTTGGAGGTGGGCATCACGCGGGGGCCCGACCCTCCTCAGAAAGACCTCGACAAAAAATATACGAAGGAAAATATGGGGCCCAAGAAGTGGTTGTGTTTTGTTGAGACTCTTAGAGGAAAAATAAAGGAGGTTATCTCTCTTCCGCCCCTAGTTCTAGTAAATAATAAAATTTTGGTCCCGACAAGTTCCATGAGCCCTTTTATTTCAATGGAAGAATTCTCCCTGGTAGGCAAGTTTTTGGGAGGTAGGTTGGACATGGAGACTATCAGGGCTTGGGTGACGGGTAAATGACGATCGGTAGGTAGGTTGGAGTTGGTAGCTCTAACTCAAGGGTTCTTCATTATCTGTTTTAACAATATGGAGGATGCTAACCGTATTTTAACAAGAGGTCCTTTTCTTTGGGCAAAAGGAGACTTTTTCTCATATGATGGGGTGAATATTTCAACCCTAAAAAGCAAAATATTAACATTACCCCTATTTGGGTTCATCTCCCAAGTCTACCTGCCCATTTATTCAATGAATATTGGTTGCAAGGCATAGCCTGAACTATAGGGGACCTGATATCCATTAACCATGCGACCTTGGCTAGGACAAGGATGACTCATGCATGAATCTATGTAAATGCTAATTTGGATAATGAATTGCCAAGGTTTGTGGAGCTAGAGTATGGAGAATACTATCGAAAACAATCGATAGAATATGAGAACATATCGACATTCTATGCATAATGCAAAAATTAAGGACATCTATGCAATCAGTGCCCTAACCTGGCAATGAATAGAGAAAAGCAGAAGTAGGGAATGCTAGACAGAGGAAATTTGAGGAGTTTCCCTGGTAGAGGCGATTTCAATCAGGCAAACTATGTCTACCAAAAAATGAAAAGAGAGGGTGTAGGGTCCCAACAAGACAAAGAAAAACAAGTTTTTGGCAACCAGAATACTTAGGTAAGTTCCAATCCTCTAGCTTCAAATAAATTTTCAATTCTATCCAATATGGGAAGAGGAGGATTATCAAAAGACATGGAAGCCCAGAACCTTCAAGCTAACCTTTCTAACTCTCTAGAATCCCTATCCAAGTTAGGATCCTCAAACCCTAATGCTAAAATTATTGTAAGCCCCATGGGCATCATAAATCTAAACCCTAATGCCAGATCTCTAGAATTCCTATACAAGTTAGGATCCTTAAACCCCAATGCTAAAAACACTTCAAGCCCAGTGGGCATCCCAAAGACAAACCCTAATGCTAAAGAAATTAGGAAGAAAGTTGAGGCATTGGAAAATAAAAAATCTCATCTCCCTAACATCATCACTAGGAGCCAGGTGAATCCTACTGAGGGGTCATCCCGTAGACCAGGGGAATACAAGAAAAAAGGAGAATATTTGGATGTAGGGGTGGAGATATGTGAAACTCTTCAGACTGAGGAATATGGCAGTCTGGTTCTACAACAAATTGCCTCCCCCAAGTTTAGTCCTAAACAAACTAGGAGCACTGTGAAGTCTCCTATAGATTTTGGTAGTGAAAAAAGAAGAGGGAGAATATCAAATGTTGAGCATCAAAAAATTAAAACTGATAATGACATTGCCAATGGAAAATAGAGAACCTTGTTTCAACAGGTTATTCTGGGTTCTGAAGACAACAAATTAAGAAAACCCCCTCAAGGTAGGGGGAGAGGAAGAAATCCAAAATAATGTAAATGAAGTTCCTCTCATGGAATGTGAGAGGCCTCAATGGCTTGTCCAAACATAGGGAAGTTAATGCAATAATAAATCAAGTGAATCCAACGATTATAATGTTGCAAGAAACAAAAACTGATGAGATTCAGTCAAAAAAATTAGCAAAAAAATATGGAATCAAGGGGAGATGGTTTGCAAATTAGCCAGAGGAGCGTCTGGAGGCTTTATGACTTTGTGGGATCCCCAGATAGTATAAGGCACCATTATTCATAAAGATGATAGGGTTATTAGTGTTTTATTTAAGGAAATAAATAGTAACAGGTCGTGGATCCTTTCAAATATTTATACCCCGACTTCAATTCAAGGGAGAGCTCTATTGTGGGAGTACTTAGGCAATATGAGTGAAATCTTCCATAATGTCCCCTAGATTATGGTTAGGGATTTTAACACTCCTCTTTACCCTTTAGAAAAAATGGGTGGAAATGGACCACCTATCAGGAGCATGTATGAGTTCAATGACTTTGTGAACTCCAACATGTTGATGGATGTAAAACTTAGAGGAGCGAATTATACCTAGAGAAATCGATGGATAGGGTGTCATATCATTCAAGAAAGGCTTGACATGTTTTTTCTATCAAAGGAGGTTACAACTCTTTTCGGTGATTCTACCCTGCAAGCCCTTCCTAAAATTACCTCTAATCATAATCCTATTTTTTTTAAGATCCCTAACTCTCTGTTCTTCAATAAACCTTTCATATTTCAATCTATGTGGATCAAACATTCCATTTTCAGAGATAACTTAATTCAGTGGTGGCAGCAACTTGTCAGGGGTAGTGCAACTTTTAAACTTGCTGGAAAATTAAAGTTTGTTAAGTAAAAGCTTCGAACTTGGAAAAATGAGGTCTTTTAGAAACTCTTTGAAAATAAAAAATAGGTTGTTGAAATTTTGAAGATAATTTATCATAGGATTCAACATGGTGATGCTGATGAGACTACTAGGTAGGAGGAATGGATAAAACTAACAAAGTTTTATAATATTTTGGCCTGTGAGAAAATCTATTGGAGGAAAAAATCAAGGGCTCTTTGGTTGAAATATGGAGATTCAAATTCTAAGTTTTTTCACGTCACCACACTTAGAAACAGAAGCAATAACAAGATAATTTTTTTTTAAAAAGCATATGGTTCTATTACTCAGGACTTAACAAAAATTAGAAAGGAAGCAGTAACTTATTTCAATTCTATCCTTGGTCAAGAATCGAAGTGCAATGAGGAGGCCAAAGATATTCTCTTGCAATCCATTCATAGCATAATAAATGAGGATATAAACCTTAAGATTCTAGCTCCCTTTTCTAATGAGGAAATTAAGGAAGCCTTGTTTAGCATGGAGCCATATAAAGCCTTGGGATCTGATGGCTTTCCCCTCATTTCTATCAAGATTTTTGGGACATCGTGAGGATGTAATTTTTGCTGTCATAGAATTCCAAGCAAGCAATCATATCCCAAAAGGTCTCAACTCTACTTTTATTTCTCTAATTCCTAAGAAGCAAACCCCTGAATCTATGGCTTACTTTAAGCCAATCAGTCTATGCAATATTTCTTACAAGATCCTAACTAAAGCCATTGTAAATAGAATGAGAGATTTTCTACCCCGCATCATAGATCCATTCCAAGGAAGCTCTGTCTAGTGCAGGTCAATATTGGATGGATTTATCACAGTTCATGAAGCTCTGCACTCTGCTCATAAGACTAACATGTTTGTTTTTGCCCTCAAGCTTGATATGAACAAAGCATTTGATGAGCTAAATTAGGACTTTCTGATAGTTGTCCTCCTTAAGTTTGGTTTTCACCACCAATGGATTAATTTGATCAAAGAATGCATTTATAAAGCATGGTTCTCAATTCTGGTTAATGGAACAACTGCTGGTTACTTTCAAAGTCATAGAGGAATTCAGTAGGGGGGCCCTATTAGCCCCATGTTATTCATCATTATGGCAGAAGCTTTAGGTAGAACCATAAAAATTCTTGTAGTTCAAGGCTAATATCAAGAATCAAGGCAACATCACTCACTAGGGTTATTTCTCACCAACAATTCCTCGATGATACCCTTCTATTGACTAAGGCATCGATGGTTGAGGCCAAAATAATTAAATACATCCTGCAAATCTATGAGGACATTGCTGGTCAAAAAGTTAATTTTAGTAAAAGCAAGTTATATTTCTTGAACACCCCCATTCAGAGGCAAGGAAGGATTGCAAAAATTTTAGGGTGTGATATAGCAAACCTCCCCACTTTGTATCTTGGTCTCCCTCTTTTTATTGGTTCTCCGAGAGAGTCAATGTGGGACAGGGTTATTGAAATAATTCAAAAAAAACTTGCTATATGGAAAGGTCATCTTCTATCTCAAGCAGGAAAGCTAACCCTCACTAAGGCCTCTCTTTAGAGCTTTCCAGTCTATTTCCTCTCAGTTTTCAAAGCCCCTGTAATGGTTTTCTAGAAACTTGAGAAACTCCAAAAAGATTTTTTATGGACTAGATCAGAGGAGAAAAAAAAGGATACACCTTGTAGGATGGACCAAAGTGTGCAGAACCAAATAAAATGGGGGCTTAGGTCTGAGGATAATTGCTCATATGAATTTAGCTTTACTAGCTAAGCAGGCATGGCACCTCATTTCTGGTGAAGAAAATGAATGCACAACTATCATCAAACGAAAGTATCTTCAAAATATCAAATTTCTAAGTGACTCAGTTTCAATCAGAGGTTCTACTTTTTGGAAAGCAATTCTAAATTGTAAGGAAATAATCAAAAAAGTTTTAAGATGGGTTTTAGGCAATGGTGAGAGGATAAATTTTTGGAATGACAGGTGGGCTAAGGATGAACCTCTGACACAATATCCTAACTTAGCCCAAATTAGAGATATCACGGAGGAACTCATTGGCAGAAAAGTCTTCGATTATATGGTTGAGGACAGAGGTGGAATGAAGTGGAAACAAATAAGGATTTAGGGATTTCATGCAGAATCAAATGATCTTTGTAACAATCTCAGACAAAAGTTTATCCCCATGAGACCCAAGGAAGATCAAGTGACCTGGGCTCCTACGGAAAACGGGCAATTCACTATTAAATCAGCTTACAAGCTTCTACTTGATGATGAGGACTTTGTCCTCCAAAAGGACTTAGTTTGGATAAAAAATTTAAATCCAAAAATTATAGTCTTTTCATGGTTGGTTATCCAAGGAAGAATTCTAACTGTTCATAATATGATGTGTAAAATTTGTATCACTAATCACTGTTATCTGTGCAGGGCTAATTGGGAGACCATTTATCACATTTTCCTTGAGTACCCTTTTTCCTTGACTGTCCTAAGTGGTGTTTTTCAGCCCTTCAATATTTCCTGGGTTAAACCAGCCACCATACTTGATTTGTTCATCCAGTGACCTTACCCCTTTTCAAGACAAAAACTTATATACATGTGGAAAATTTATCTCAATCACTATATTTGGTAGGTGTGGTTAGAAAGGAACCATAGAGTCTTTAATGAGTCTATCCATGATCATCAAACTATCATTGCCAAGATCATATCCTTTGCCAATGAGAATGTGAACCTTATCCCTTTTTATAGTCGTAAACCTCATCTGTAGGAGACCATGATTGCTCAATATTTAAGCTTAACCTTGTTAGGTGAGTCTGTGCCTTGGGTAGTCAACCCTAGAGCCAATGTTAAGTGGTCCCCACCTCCTACGGGTTGGTTTAACCTTAATTTTTATAGAGTGGCTAAGTACAATCCTGGTAGATCAAGCACTGGTGGTATTGTGTGAGATCATAATAGGAATATGATGCTTGCATTTTCTAAATATTTGGGAACAAGGATGAATAAAGAAGCTGAAGCTAGAGCTATGTGGAGAGGTCTTCAAATGACTCAAGACTTAGAAGGCAATTTTATCATAGAAGGAGACTCTATCCATGTTATAAATATCTTCAATAATTGGAAAACACCTTCTTGGAGGATTAAAATAACTGTTGAAGAGGCTAGGATCCTTTTCTAGGGAAGACAAGACAGAAAAGCCCAACATGTCTTTCAGAAAGCTAACAAAGTTGTTGATAAGCTGACCAATTTGGGTGTCGATGGTGATGAACTTTTCAAATGGGAACACGGTGTCTCGAGTAAAGTAGAGGAGCTTATTTAATAAGAATACCAAGAATGATAGTCAAATTTACCAATAGGGAAGGCACTGTAAGTTCGAAGGCTATGAGTATTCCAGTCTTTTTTGAAATGGACTCACAATAAAAATTATTCGAGCTATCAGTCTTGGTGGATGCTACTTGGAAATACCACAAAGACTAATGGGGATAGTCACATGTCAGATAACATGGATCCTAGTCATATTAGTAATTTTAGGTTGGTTGATAATCACAGGGCAGGAAAGAAACGACAATATAAGACTTCGAACTAGAGCCACGTGGACCACCAAATCGCCACCGACATAAATCAAGCTAGGAGGTTCACTTCTCCAAGGCTGATTGGCCAAGATGGAATGTGGTCCCAAAGCATGTCATATACAGAAGAAAGCAATTACCAAATAATTATTAAGAGTAACTGTCTATACAGAGCTTGTGGGAGTTTTTTTCAGTACTTTGCTATGTATGTCTATAGTTTTTTGTTTATCCATTGTTTCAATGAAGGGATAAGTGTCTATTTCTTTTTTTGTAATTATGATGCAGGTTGTTTTCTAGGGGTATACCCAAAATGTTGTATGGAAAGTTTCTTTTTTATAATAGGCTATGTGCCTTACTGGATGTAATGGCTTTGGCGACATGTAGATTTTACATATATAGGATCCTTAGTAAGGACATGTTCATCAACAACCCTAGGCTAATTTTTGTAAAAGGTTTTGGATCAACCTATAAAACTTGGTATTAATGCTATAGTATCTTATCTACCAAAAAAAATATATAAATTGTTATTAATTTATATTATTATATAATACAACCTAAGATAATGACTATATCAAATAAGTTAATAAGTATTTAAAGAATAAATATAAAACATAATAAAAATAAGTAAAATATGAGTACAAAAAACTACAACATTACATAATTTGAATCAAAATAAATAAATACAAATAATAATTATATCAAATAAATAATACATAAGTAATTAACAAATGAATATAAACAACAAAAGTACAAACAACTCCAGTGAATAAATTAGTAGTACTATAATGATTATATCAAATAATTTATAAAGTAACTAATGAATGAATATGAAACATAATAAAATAATAAGTAGAAACACCTTTGGATTCTTATACCAACTTGTGCAAAATTTGAATAGCTTTAAATTGAGTGGTCATATACAAAAATCTGAGCAATATTGAGGGATATATGACCCTCTGAAGTCAACCATTCAGAACAAGGGAGAGCAATTTATAGGGCATGAAGGAAGAAATCCATGTTGCAAATATTGTTAGGAGGTTAGGCTCACAAATTTTGAGAGTATGATATCAGTAGATGAGATGGTGGGGCACTACAGGCAAGGTTATGCATAGCAACAAATTTTTGCCATTGGGGCAAAAATTGGCATTTTCAAAAATTCAAATTTATGAATTTGGGGGACCTAAACGTCGACCATTTAGCCAAAAAATTTTCAAAACAAAAAAAAATTAGGTGTCGGTTCCTCATGGGTTGATAATATTATCACAATTTTTTTAAAAAAATTTCCAACAATCCCACCTAAATAGAGGACCCTTTTCACCATAAAATTTTAAAATTTCTAAATTATCCCGTCCAATTAGCCAAGTATACCACTATATATAACTAACACCCCATCAATACTTTTTTATTTCTAGACCCTGTTCTACACTAGACGGATATCTCGACCCAGTTATACACTAGATCAGACCCATTTCTACACCAAACAAGATCGAAACCATTTTTGCACCAAATTAAACCCTATTTTTGCACCATATCGGACCCTATTCTACATTCAAACTATATCCAAATCATATTCTACAATTGGACAGACTATCGAATCTTGTTCTATAAAAATTCGATATTTGAACCCTCTTTTGCATCCGGATGGACTACCAAATTTTGTTCTACATCCGAACTAACTATCGGACCTTGTTCTATATTTGAATGATATTTGAATTTGAATGGACTACCGAACCCTATTCTACATTCGAATGATATCCAGACCCTGTTCTACATCTGAACGAACTACCGAATCCTGTTCTTCATTCAAAAAATATTTGTTCTGCATTCGAATGCACTAGTAGAACCTAATCTACATTTAGATGATATTCGAACCCTATTCTATATTCAAAAGGACTACCAGATTTTGTTCTAAATCTAAATGATATTTGAACCCTATTCTACATCCAAACGGACTACTGGATCCTATTCTACATCTAAAAAAAAATTAGATCATGTTCTGCATTTGAACAGAATACCAAAACATGTTATGCATCCAGATGATACCCGGACCCTATTCTACATCCAGATGGACTAACAGACCCTATTCTACATTCGGGTGATATCCAAACCCTATTCTGCATCTGGATGGACTACTAGACCATGTTCTGCATCCAAATGATATCTGGACCTTGTTCTGCATCTGAACGATATTCGGATCCTATTCTACATCCAAATGATATCTAGACCCTATTCTGCATATGGATAGTCTATTGAACCTTGTTCTGCACAAGGCCGATATCCAAATCTTTTTTTGCATCTAGACGCACTACCGAACCCTATTCTACACAAGGGCGATATTCGGACCCTATTTTGCATCCGATCAGACTACTATACCCTATTTTAGAAAGGAAAAAATACATCTATTTTTTATTTTGGGGGTGCTACCCCCCTACACCCCCCTTTCATAGAATGGTTCCAAGTGCATCTAAAAACAAGACCTCCAAATTAGAGAGAATCGGGCTCTATAACCAATACCATGTTCTGTACCCGATTTGAGATTGAACCTTTTTCGAAACCTGGTTCAAGGTTGAACCATTTTTTGCATTAACATATGGCTAGATCTCTTTTTCCACCTGATCTGGCTAGAACTTTTAAATTTACCAATATTTTATAAAAAAAATTAAAATAAGGTAATTCACCATGTCCTTCGGTTTCACAATGGATTCGCCATTTTTTACAACATTTTTGGTCTAACCCCTTATGCATAACCTTGACTACGGGCTGATGCTTTGATGGATGGTGGTAGGATTACTGATGTGCCATACCAATAGGTGATATATTCTATGGGTGTTGGTGAGTGTAGTGGTAGGCATGTGAGATCAACAGGTGAGATTTGCATGGGATCCATATGTGTTGGCCCAATTATACAGGACATTATACAATATTATGTACAAACAACATACAAGGTTAGTTTGTTCAACATTCCTCCAGGTGTGGTGTTGGGATCACATAGTAGTGTAGAGACTGTATGTACTTCTAGGGCCATTCCCAAACCTAGATCAACTGATAGCATATAGATGGTCTAGTTCCTACGAGCGAGTCCAGAGGACATATATCAGGAACCTACCACTAGGGAGGCAAGTAATAGATGAGCTACGATAGCCTAATATCATATGGTGATCATGGCATATACACCCTATATGGGTTGAGGATGTGGAGGAGCTATCTAGGATCAGGAGAATGAGGTGGATCTCTATGGAGAAGGGGGATTTGGAGCTCTTAAGGTTTTATCAAGTCCAATGGTAGTTCCGTATATTCCAAAAGATCTTGAACTTGAGTGACTACTGGTATAGGTGGGTGTACTAGGACCCATCAAGAGTCATAGGGGACCTTGATGTCGGGATATGTATGGAGGAGGACCTATACAACCCACTCTATGTGGATCTAGGGATGGACAATATTAGAGTAGCTCTTAGGTACTAAATATGGTATAGGTATGTCATGGTCCTCAGGATATCCCCTCCAATATCGATGTAGAGACACAATATCATGACCTGGTATATGCAACTAGCACTATGAGAGGCCACTCAAAACTCTATAAAGTGATAATGATAGGGCCAAGAGATCCCATGATAGAGACAAGTACAGGTTTGAGTAGAGATAATGGTGACTACCACCACTATTGGAACCAAGGATGCAAGAGTGACCAAATTTACCGTATGATGGTCAGAGTAGGACCAAGCAAAGGGATCAAATAGAACTCCATATTAGCAGTAGTCATCATGAGTGGAACTTCAATTCAAGGAGACACAAGGAGGGAGATAGAGGCACTATAAGCGTAGATAGTGACCCTAGAAAAGGAGATGGAGTTGCTCTGAGAGGATAGGGCCAAGAGGACAAAGGGGTTGAGGAGTACACTAAGCACTATTAAGATAAAAAGGGATACAACACGAGCATAGGTAGACCACCTATGGGGAAAGATGAACAATTGAACCAGGAGTGATAAATTTTAAGGCAAACAAAGTAAACAATGATGATTCTCTTTTAAATTTTTGTTTGTGAGTCCTAACTAGTTTGATGTGTTTTGAAATTTGTTGTATCATAAGGTAACTCTCATCGTGTTTTCAATAAGTTGATGATATACTCAATTGTTTAATGGTTTTCACCTATATACTTGTAGCTCAAAAACCTAGCTCTAAACTCTAGTCCACATAATCCCACCTATAATGTGTGGTAATGAAGTCCACACATGGTCAAGGATCATAGGTCCTCTCGATCCTCACCCTGTTCACCTATATTCAAGGATATAACTCTTTGAATAGAGATACATGCAAAGTTTCCATGGGCTATGATGGCATCTTGGATTCGATATTGGTCTAGTAGAAAAAAGGATCAAGAGAATTGGGCCAACGGATGGAAATCACTACCACCGTCATTGAACCCTACTAGTGGTTGGATGTTACTTCCAACTCACTAGCGTTTAAAGTGTGTCATGGTGTGTGCGGTTCTTTTTACTTTACATAAAAATAAAATGCATAAAACAACATCCAAATGACTTTGCTACATGCTTTTCAAAATAACATTTGATCTTAAGAGAATGTGAAACTATGTGTTGGCAATTTGAGTTAGTTTATGTTGTCATTGATGTCACATGAATCATTGATGTCATATGGATCGCATTAATTTTTGATGGGCAGATAATATTTTGAAAAACATGGATAAATTTAGGGTTTTTGTGAAAACCAAGGTAGGCAAAATAAAAGGTTTTATTTAAAACCATGGATGGTAGATATGAAATGGGTTTTTCCTAAAACCTAGGTTGGCCTTTATTTTCATCGAAAAAGGTGCCCCGGTGATGGAGATATTTAATTTTAAATATTTAGTTTAAATTTTAATTATTTAAAATTAAAATTAAAGTTAGCGTCGACGTCTAAAGAAAGAGGGAAAATCAATAATGTGCCGACATCATCGAAAATGAGGAGAATACTATATAAAGGGAGATCCTAAGGTTCATTCAAAATTATCCTTTCTCGTGTTAGTCATTGGCTAAAATAAATTAAAGGTTGGTCGAAAGCCCAAGATATTGTGGGCAGAGTGGAGCATTGGCAATTAGCTTTTTGTTAAGGTGTGTGGCAGGGCTTTACGTCAAGGTTTGAATCTCCTTGACTGCATTCGAAGGCATTGGAAGGAAAGCGCTTGAAGCACTTTTGGTTTGCGTGGAAGGGAGGAAGGACTTAAGGCACATCATGCCTTTTCCTTTTGAACGAGTGGCTAGCTCGTGTGGCAACCTTAGCCGTGGCTAAGGTGCTCGTCGTGTGTGCAAGTTAGGGATTTGAATCCCCTTGAGGAGGTAATTACATTTTACTCTATTTTAATTTCGTTGATGCCCTAGGATAGGAGTTATAAGGTTGTTAAGGAATAATTAAAGTTTTTAATTAAACTTTATTTTATAAGGGTTGTGATTATTATTTCAAAGGTGGATGAGTTGTTGATTTATTTTGATATTCATGAAATTGAAAATTAAGATTTAGGAGAAATAAGGAGTTGTTATAAAATATTTTTGAGAGCCTTATTGATTATTATTTTTTATAAGGGTTTTTATTAAAAAGGACTTTGGTGGATGTGTTTATTAATTTGGATTAAAAAGGTGTAAATTAAGTTATGCTTATCTTGTGATTATTATTTGAAGTCCACTAACCCTTATTGAGATTGAAAAGGAAATTTGTGTTTAGTATGGCAGATTTTGTGGACAACTTCTTGGCATCAAAAAGGTATGGGCACATTCTCCTATTGATTGTTTATGGTGGTTGATTTCTGAAATATCATTGGAGTGAAAAGGATTAATTGTGGTTTCCTTTTCAAAAGTGGTTGGCTGAATGGTTCAAGGTTTTCTGGTTTGAGAGTTGTGTTTGAACCTTGTTTTATAAGCACAGTTGTTGAAGCCCATTGGTTGTAAAAGAATTTGAAAAGAACATGAGTATCATTGTTATGTGAGATTTGTGGTTGAGCATTGTTGAAAACATTTGATTTGGTTGATACATGATTGGACTAGGGTTTTTGTGAGAAAGAGTAGTCCCTTGTGGTGATTGGTTGAGTTGAGTTGATTGAGTCTAGTCAAGTGATTGTGTGAGGTGATTGGTCAAGTTCCATGAAATAAACTATTTCATAATTCTGATTTGAGTTGATATTGAGCTTAGAACAAGCTAACAATGGAAGAATTGCAAGGTACTCTCATAGCTTATGATATGAGGGTAAGTAAGCATTAGGTTCCAATAAAAGATATTACATTCAAGGCTTTAGAGAAATATAAATGGAAAGTTCCAGAGATAGATAGAGTTTTAGATAATGATGAGGAAGCTAACTTCATCAAAAGGAATAAGGACTCAAGGAATTTCAAATATATAAGGAAAGTCAGATGCTACAAGTGTGGTGATCTTGATCACTATGCATACAAGTGTCCACATGAAGAAAATAGTGATGATGAAAAACAATATCATAAAAGAAAAGAATATGGAAAGCATAAGCATGACAAAGATGACAGATACAAGCAAAACAGGTATGAGAAAAAGAAAATTTTTGTGAGGCAAAGAAATCTTACTACATTGTAGAAGCAAGTGATAGCTCAGATCATAGTGATAGAAATAAATCATATGATGAAAAGGAAGAACATCTATTCCTAGGAATATAAGGTGAAAGAGAACAATGCTTTGTGTGTGGTCAAAGAGACCACATATCAGGAAATTGCAATGGTTTTAGTGATAGTGAAGATGAGATGACACATCAAGGAAACAAGCATGGTCAAATAAATCTTGAGAGTTTGTTTGTTATAGAAGATTATAATGGTCTCAATGATAGTGAAAAAATATAAGTCTCACTTTTGGTAATATAAAAAGAATAGGATGAGCCAAGTAAACAAAAATCAGAAATCAAAAGGCTAAAATAATAATACAGGAATCTTGAAAACAAGATTTGAACATATGTCAAAATCATAGAAGAACTACTTCAAAAAATTAGTAATCTCAGATAAGAGCTTCAAAATAAAAAAAAGGATAGAAGAAATTATGAATTAAGAACTAAGGGTGACCACAGCAAGATATGATACATTATATGAAAAGGTTCAAAAATGAGTGGAAACTTATTTTAAGGTTGTATCTTACTTCCAAGAAACGTCACACTCAAAAGGAAAGGAAGTTCTAAAAGATGAAAGAAAGGAAGCACGTAAGATTTGTGAGGAAAGTTCCAAAATTCCTATGGCTCCAAATATTCATTTTGGATCTTGTTTTGAGATAGGTGAATCAAGTTCAAAAGAAAAAGAAATTCTTAAAGAGGAAATCAAGGAAGAAACTAAGGAAGAGGATTTAGATGCTACAAAGAAGGTTCAAGGATGCAATGCACAAGTTGAAAATGATCATAAGGATAATGGTCAAGAAAGGTATGAAGAACCAAGGCATGAACAAAGGGATTTTCAAGGACATTGTTTTTCTTGTAATGGATTTGGACACAGGGCTATACACTGCATGGTCTATGGATCAAAGAAGTTTGATTTTGCTAGAAGAAAATTCAAAGGAAGAAGGTATGGTTTTCATGGGCATTACTTCTCATGTAACAAGATTTGTCATAGACATTTTTAGTGCAAAGGAAATGAGCAACATGGTTTTGGGTTTAGAGCTTCACAATTCAAAAATCATGGTCATAATGGTCATGAAAACAAATCTTCACAATACAAGGTTTAGGAAAGAAATGGATATGGAAATTATTTTAATAATAAATTCAGGACATGGGCACCATACAAAGGCTACAATATTAAGTGTTTTAATTGCAATAAATTTGGGCATATTGCAAAATGGTGTAGGACTAAATTCCAAATAGGTTCAAGGCAAGAAGGTCAAATACATTCTAGACAAGAAGATCAAGTAATTCATCAAGAGAAGGATATCAGAAAAACATGGAAGGAAGTTGATAAAGGAAAGAAACAATTTAATATGGGAGTAAAAGTACTCCCACCCCAAAATTAATCACCTCAAAAGAGAATATGGTGAGGGGGCTATGCTTAAGAGTCATATCTTTTAGTCCCATAGGTGTCCCTTTTGCCATTGATGTCAAAGGGGGAGAAATTTGAGTAAGGGGGAGAGCATTGAGTTAGGGGGAGTAGCCTCCAAAGAGAGCATTGAGTTAGGGGGAGCAGCCTCCAAAGAGAGCATTGAGTCAGGGGGAGCAACCTCCATACAAAGTATTAAATCAGGGGGACCAACTTTGATTCTCAGAGATGGTTTTTGCAGTGATTATGGTTTTTACTTTAGAGGTGTTGCCATAAATGACAAAGGGGGATATTTTTTGCAATTTGAGCTATTTTATGTTTTCATTGCATTGATGTCATATGGATCACATTGAGTTTTGATGGGCAAATGATATTTTGAAAAGCATGGATAAATTTAGGGTTTTTGTGAAAACCAAGGCAGGCAAAATAAAAGGTTTTGGGTTTTTCTTAAAACCCAGGTTGGCCTTTCGTTTCATCAAAAAAGGTGTCCCAATGATGGATATATTTAGTTTAAATTTTAATTATTTAAAATTAAAATTAAAGTTAGCGCCGACGTCTAAAGAAAGAACAAAAATCAATAATGCGTCGACGTCATCGAAAAAATGGGATCCTAAGGTTCATTCAAAATTATCCTTGCTCGTGTTAATCATTGGCTAAGCATCCGAAGAGAGCTCATGTGAAAATAATTTTGAAAAGGGAGACAACAAATAAATCAAAGGTTGGTTGAAATCCCAAGACATTGTGGGCAGAGTGGCGCATTGGCAATTGGCTTTTTGTTAAGATGTGTGGTAGCACTTTACATCGAGGTTCAAATCTCCTTGACTGCATTCGAAGGCATTGGAAGGAAAGCACTCGAAGCACTTTTGGTTTGCATGGAAGGGAGGAAGGACTTAAGGCACGTCATACCTTTTCCTTTTGAACGAGCAGCTAGCTCGTGTGGCAACCTTAGCCGTGGCTAAGGCGCTCATGATGTGTGCAAGTTAGGGGTTCGAATCCCCTTGAGGAGGTAATTACGTTTTGCTCTATTTTAATTTCGTTGATGCCCTAGGATAGGAGTTATAATGTGGTTAAGGAATAATTAAAGTTTTTAATTAAACTTTATTTTTATAAGGGTTGTGATTATTATTTCAGAGGTGGATGAGTTGTTGATTTATTTTGATATTCATGAAATTGAAAATTAAGATTTAGGAGAAATAAGGAGTTGTTATAAAATATTTTTGAGAGCCTTATTGATTATTATATTTTATAAGGGTTTTTACTAAAAAGTACTTTGGTGGATGTGTTTATTAAGTTGGAGTAAAAATGTGTAAATTGAGTTACGCTTATATTGTGATTATTATTTGAAGTCCACTAACCCTTATTGATATTGGAAAGGAAAGTTGTGTTTAGTGTGGAAGATTTTGCGGACAACTTCTTGGCATAAAAAAGGTATGGGTACATTCTTCTATTGATTTTTTTATGGTGGTTGATTTCTGAAATATCATTGGAGTGAAAAGGAATGATTGTGGTTTCCTTTTCAAAACTAGTTGGCTGAATGGTTCAACGTTTTCTGGTTTGAGATTTGTGTTTGAACCTTGTTTTATAAGCACAATTGTTGAAGCCCATTGGTTGTGAAAGAACTTGAAAAGAACATGAGTATCATTGTTATGTGAGATTTGTGGTTGAGCATTATTGGAAACATTTGAGTTGGTTGATACATGTTTGGACTAGGGTTTTTGTGATAAAGAGTAGTCTCTTGTGGTGATTGGTTGAGTTGAGTTGATTGAGTCTAGTCAAGTGATTGTGTGAGGTGATTGATCAAGTTCCATGAAACAAACTATTCCATAATTTTGATTTGATTTGAGATTGAGCTTAGAACATATTGAGTCTCTAACAATTCTCTTTATGCTTCTATGATTTGACTTGAGTTGAGTTGATATTGACTTGAGTTGAGTTGAGATTGATTTGAGTTGAGTTGAGTTGAGATTGAGCTTAGAACATATTGAGTCTCTAACAATTATCTTTATGCTTCTATGAGTTGACTTGAGTTGAGTTGATATTGATTTAAGTTGAGTTGAGTTGAGATTGAGCTTAGAACATATTGAGTATCTAACAATTCTCTTTATGCTTCTATGAGTTGATTTGAGTTGAGTTGAGTTGAGATAATTGTGGATAATTGTTGTCATCCATTGAAGATTACATTAACATTCACTGTTGAATTCATATTTGAGCTTTGCCTTAATAGATTTATGAATGAGATTTGACTGCTACTTGTGCATGATTGATTGAGCCTTTGATAAGGCCTTTGTAGATGGTTTTGGGACAGCTTTGTGAACAGTTTTGGGACAGCTTTGTGGTTAGTTTTGGAATAGCTTTGTGGATAGCTTTGTGGATAGTTTTGGGACAGCTTTGTGAATAATTTTGGGATAGCTTTGTGGACATCTTTGTGGACATTTTTGGGACATATTTGTGGACATATTTGAACAATTTCTTGGTGATCTTGCTAGAGAATATTTGGGCAAGTTCTTGGTGAGCTTGCTAGAGCAGATTTGAACAAATTTTTGGTGAGCTTGTTGGAGCAGATTTGAGCAAGTTCTTGGTGAGATTGCTAGAGCATTTTTGTGCAAGTTCTTGGTGAGCTTGCTAGAGCATATTTGGGAAAGTTCTTGGTGAGATTGCTAGAGTATATTTGGCCAAGTTCTTGGTTATCTTGCTAGAGCAGTTTTGGACAAGTTCTGTGTGATCTTGTTAATTGGTTTTGGAGAAGTTTTGTGTGAGCTTGTTATTTAGTTTTGGACAAGTTCTATGTGAGCTTGTTATTCAGATTTGAAAAAGTTCTATGTGAACTTGTTATTCAGTTTTGGACAAGTTCTGTGTGAGCTTGTTATTCATATTTGGACAATTTCTATGTGAACTTGTTATTGCCTAGCTTTGAGCAGATCAATGAAATCATTTTATTGGATAAGGATCCTTATTTCTGTGTGAAATATTATAAGGACATTATCTGGTGGAGTACCCCACATTGGGGGAACCATGTTAAATATTTTGTCTCAATTGTGTGTGGTGACTTTTGCTCATGCATACTAATGTTATCTTAGTTATTAATGCACAATGCTATATTTGGTTATTGCAATTAAGTACATTAATTGATATTGGTTTATAAAGAAAGTTAAAACTGGTCTTATACTATTCACCTCCCCCTCAGTATAAGCTTGTGTTATTCAATTGGTATCATATCGGTTTCCTTCAGAAAAGCTAAAAACTTGAGGGCAAATTCTACAAGAACACAAATGGCATCATAGAATGGATCATCTACAAATACGGCTCCATTGTTTGATGGTAACAATTATGCTTTTTGGAGCATGAGTATGAAGAACTACCTGATATCACAAGGCTATGAGGTATGGCAAATGGTTGAAAAAAATTATAGGTTTGAAGGTGATCCTAAGGCAGGTAAGACTATCAGGAAATTGGGTGAGATTAATGCAAGATCAATGAATTGTATTTTAACTGGGCTTCGTGAGATAGATTTGGCAAAGATCATGGTATGTAATTCAACTAATGAGATGTGGACTAAGTTACGGAATACTTATGAAGGAGTTTCCAAGGTAAAATTGGTAAAACTACAAACTCATAGAAAAAAATTTGAGGAACTGAAAATGGAAGATTTTGAAGATATTGCAAAGTTTTTACTTCGTGTTGATTATATTACTAATAGCATGAGATGCCTAGGTTTTGAGATGAAAGAATCAAAAGTTACTCAAAAGGTTTTGAGATCACTTCCCATGAAATATGATTCTAAGGTTTCAGCAATAGAAGAGATAATGGATATCAACAAGCTAACAATGGAAGAATTGCAAGGTACTCTCATAGCTTATGATATGAGGGTAAGTAAGCATTAGGTTCCAATAAAATATATTACATTCAAGGCTTTAGAGAAATAGAAATGGAAAGTTCCAGAGATAGATAGAGTTTTAGATAATGATGAGGAAGCTAACTTCATCAAAAGGAATAAGGACTCAAGCAATTACAGAGATATAAGGAAAGTTAGATGCTACAAGTGTGGTGATCTTGGTCACTATTCATACAAGTGTCCACAAGAAGAAAAAAGTGATGATGAAAAATAGGGTCACAGAAGAAAAGAAGATGGAAAGCATAAGCATGACAAAGATGACATATACAAGCAAAAAAGGTATGAGAAAAAGAAAAAATTTCAGAAGACAAAGAAATCTTACTACATTGTAGAAGCAAGTTATAGCTCATATCATAGTGATAGAGATAAATCACATGATGAAAAGGAAGAACATCTATTCCTAGGAATAGAAGGTGAAAGAGAACAATGCTTTGTGTGTGGTCAAAGAGATCACAGATTAGGATATTGTAATGGTTTCAGTGATAGTGAAGATGAGATGACACATCAAGGAAACAAGCATAGTCAAATAAATCTTGAGAGTTTGTTTGCTATAGAAGATTATAATGGTCTCAATGATAGTGAAAACAAATAAGTCTCACTTTTGGTAATAGAAAATGAAGAGGATGAGCCAAGTAAACAAAAATTAGAAATCAAAAGGCTAAAATAAGAATACAAGAATCTTGAAAACAAGATTCAAACAGATGTCAAAATCAGAGAAGAACTACTTCAAACAATCAGTAATCTCAGAGAAGAGCTTCAAAATTACAAAAGGATAGAAGAAAGGATGAATTAAAAACTAAGGGTAACCATGGAAAGACATGATACATTAGATGAAAAGGTTCAAAAAGGAGTGGAAACTTATTTTAAGGTTGTATCTTACTTCCAATAAAAGTCACACTCAAAAGGAAAGGAAGTTCTAAAAAATGAAAGCAAGGAAGCACCTAATATTTGTGAGGAAAGTTCCAAAGTTTCTATGGCTCCAAATATTCAGTTTGGATCTTGTTTTGAGATAGGTGAATCAAGTTCAAAAGAAAAAAAATTTCTTGAAGAGGAAAGCAAGGAAGAAACTAAGAGGATTTAGATGTTATAAAGAAGGTTCAAGGATGCAATGCACAAGTTGAAAATTATCATAAGGATAATGGTCAAGAAAGCTATGAAGAACCAAGGCATGAACAAAGGGCTTTTCAAGGACATTTTTTTTCTTGTAATGGATTTGGACACAGGGTTATACGTTGCATGGTCTATGGATCAAAGAAGTTTGATTTTGCTAGAAAAAACTTCAAAGGAAGAAGGTATGGTTTTCATGGGAATTACTTCTCATGTAATAGGATTGGTCATAGATATTTTTAGTGCAAAGGAAATGAGCAACATGTTTTTGGTTTTAGAGCTTCACAATTCATAAATCATGGTCATAATGGTCATGAAAACAGATCTTCACAATACAGGGTTTAGGAAAGAAATGGATATGGAAATTATTTTAAGAATAAATTCAGGACATGAGCACCATAAAAAGGCTACAATATCAAGTGTTTTAATTTCAATAACTTTGGGCATATTGCAAAATGTTTTAGGACTCAATTCCAAATAGGTTCAATGCAAGAAGGTCAAACAGGTTCAAGGCAAGAAGGTCAAACAAGTTCTAGACAAGAAGATCAAGTAATTCATCAAGATAAGGATATCAGAAAAACATGGAAGGAAGTTGATAAAGGAAAGAAACAATGTAATGTGGGAGTAAAATTACTTAGCCTTGATATCAAAATAAAATGTGATGAGGGGACTATGCTTAATATTCATATCTTTTAGCCCCATAGGTTTCCCTTTTGCCATTATTTTCAAAGGGGGAGAGATTTGAGTAAGGGGGAGAGCATTGAGTTAGGGGGAGAAGCCTCCAAAGATAACATTGTGTTAGGGGGAGAAGCCTCCAAAGAGAGCATTGTGTTATTTGGAGCAGCCTCCATAGGAAGTATTGAGTCAGGGGAAGCAGCTTTGATTCTCAGAGATGGTTTTTCCAGTGATTGTGGTTTTTGCTTTAAAGGTGTTGCCATCAATGACAAAGGGGGATATTTTTGGCAATTTGAGTTATTTTATGTTGTCATTGATGTCACATGAATCATTGATGTCATATGGATCACATTGAGTTTTGATGGGCAGATGATATTTTGGAAAGCATGGATAAATTTAGGGTTTTTGTGAAAACCAAGGCAGGAAAAATAAAAGGTTTTATTTAAAACCATGGATGGCAGATTTGAAATGGGTTTTTCTTAAAACCTAGTTTGGCCTTTTGTTTCATTGAAAAATGTGCCCCGGTGATGGAGATATTTAATTTTAAATATTTAGTTTAAATTTTAATTATTTAAATTTTAAAATTAAAATTAAAGTTAGCGTCGATGTCTAAAGAAAGAGGGAAAATTAATAATGCACCGATGACATCAAAAATTAGGAGAAGACTATATAAATGGGGATCCTAAGGTTCATTCAAAATTATTCTTGCTCATGTTAATCATTGGCTAAGAATCCGAAGAGAGCTCATGCGAAAATCATTTTGAAAAGGGAGACAACGAAGAAATCAAAGGTTGGTCAAAAGCCCAAGATAATGTGGGCAAAGTGGTGCATTCGCAATTAGCATTTTATTAAGGTGTGTGGTAGCACTTTACATCAAGGTTCGAATCTCCTTGACTACATTCGAAGGCATTGGAAGGAAAGCACTCGAAGCGCTTTTGGTTTGCGTGGAAGGGAGGAAGAACTTAAGGCACGTCGTGCCTTTTCCTTTTTAACGATTGGCTAGCTCATGTGGCAACCTTAGCCATGGCTAAGGTGCTCACGGTGTGTGCAAGTTAGAGGTTTGAATCCCCTTGAGGAGGTAATTATGTTTTTCTCTATTTTAATTTCGTTGATGCCCTAGGATAGGAGTTATAAGGTGGTTAAGGAATAATTAAAGTTTTTAATTAAAATTTATTTTTATAAGGGCTATGATTATTATTTCAAAGGTGGATGAGTTGTTGATTTATTTTGATATTCATGAAATTGAAAATTAATATTTAGGAGAAATAAGGAGTTGTTATAAAATATTTTTGAGAGCCTTATTGATTATTTTTTTGATAAGGGTTTTTATTAAAAAGGACTTTGGTGGATGTGTTTATTAAGTTGGAGTAAAAAAGTGTAAATTGAGTTATGCTTATCTTGTGATTATTATTTGAAGTCCACTAACCCTTATTGAGATTGGAAAGGAAAGTTATGTTTAGTGTGGGAGATTTTATGGATAACTTCTTGGCATCAAAAAGGTATGGGCACATTTTTTTATTGATTGTTTATGGTGGTTGATTTCTGAAATATCATTGGAGGGAAAAGGATTTATTGTGGTTTCCTTTTCGAAAGTGGTTGGTTGAATACTTCAAGATTTTCTATTTTGAGAGTTGTGTTTGAACCTTGTTTTATAAGCATAGTTTTTGAAGCCCATTGGTTGTGAAAGAACTTGAAAAGAACATGAGTATCATTGTTATGTGAGATTTGTGGTTGAGCATTGTTGAAAACATTTGAGTTGGTTGATACATGCTTGGACTAGGGTTTTTGTGAGAAAGAGTAGTCCCTTGTGGTGATTGGTTAAGTTGAGTTGATTGAGCCTAGTCAAGTGATTGTATGAGGTGATTGGTCAAGTTCCATGAAATAAACTATTTCATAATTCTGATTTGAGTTGATATTGAGCTTAGAACATATTAAGTCTCTAACAATTCTTTTTATGCTTCTATGAGTTGACTTGAGTTGAGTTGAGATTGACTTGAGTTGAGTTGAGATTTATTTGAGTTGAGTTGAGTTGATATTGAGCTTAGAACATATTGAGTCTCTAAAAATTCTCTTTATGCTTCTATGAGTTGACTTGAGTTGAGTTGAGATTGATTTGAGTTGAGTTGAGTTGAGATTGAGCTTAGAACATATTGAGTCTCTAACAATTCTCTTTATGCTTCTATGATTTGATTTGAGTTGAGTTGAGTTGAGATCATTGTGGATCATTGTTGTCATCCATTGAAGAGTACATTGCCATTCATTATTGAGTTCATATTTGATCTTTGCCTTGATAGATTTTTGAATGATATTTGAGCGCTACTTGTGCATGGTTGATTGAGCCTTTGAGAAGGCCTTTGTGGACAGCTTTGGGACAGCTTTGTGGATAGTTTTGAGACAGCCTTGTGGATAGTTTTGGAATAGCTTTGTGGACAGATTTGTAGACAGTTTTGGGACAGCTTTGTGGCTAGTTTTGGGATAGCCTAGTGGATAGCTTTGTGGACATTTTTAGGACATATTTGTGGATATATTTGAGCAAGTTCTTATTGAGCTTGCTAGATAAGATTTGGGAAAGTTCTTGGTGAGCTTGCTAGAGTATATTTTGACAAGTTCTTGGTGAGCTTGTTGGAGCAGATTTGAGCAAGTTCTTGGTGAGCTTGCTAGAGTAGTTTTGGGCAAGTTCTTGGTGAGCTTGCTAGAGCATATTTGGGAAAGTTCTTGGTGAGCTTGCTAGAGTATATTTGGCCAAGTTCTTGGTGATCTTGCTAGAGCAGTTTTGGACAAGTTTTGTGTGATCTTGTTATTTGGTTTTGGACAAGTTTTGTGTGAGCTTGTTATTTAGTTTTGGACAAGTTCTATGTGAGCTTGTTATTCATATTTGGACAAGTTCTGTGTGAACTTGTTATTCAATTTTGGACAAGTTCTGTGTGAGCTTGTTATTCATATTTGGACAATTTCTATGTGAACTTGTTATTGCCTAGCTTTGAGCATATCAAAGAAATCATTGTATTGGATAAGGATATTTATTTGTGTGAAATATTATAAGGAGATTATATGGTGGAGTACCCCACATTGGGGGAACCATGTTAAATCTTGTGTCTCAATTATGTGTGGTGACTTGTGCTCATGCTTACTATTGCTATCTGAGTTATTAATGCACACTGCTATATTTTGTTATTGCAATTAAGGATATTAATTGATATTGGTTTGGAAAGAAATTAAAAATTAGTCTTATACTGTTCATCCCCCCCTCAGTATAAGCTTGTGTTCTTCCTTATGCTAGATGATTTGTAGAGAATGCAACTACCTATGATGAAAATGGCCACTAATTGGGCCTTATGCATGCAAACTCAAAACACAAAATTTCCTAGACCTCTGGAGACTAGGGTAGACTGCAATGAAAGATTCGCTATTCCTAGCAATGACTAGTAGAAAACTAAAAATGAACTAGGATTTTCCCATTTCTACCTTTCATTAAGTTTTCTAATTAATCTAATATTTCTACATTCTACCAGAAAAAAATATAGATAGGAAGTCTCAAAGATAGAAGAATGCTCCTACCTCAGATCTAAGTCTAATGGATATTTGGCTACCTAATGTATGCTCTGTTCTCTACTGACCATGTCTATCAGACACGGCTATAATTGTTACTTATAGTTGTCAACCACAGCTACAATTGTTAATCATGATTGTCAGCCACGGTTGAGACCTGTCATCATAAAACATAATAAGTCAGTATTATGTGGCATAAAATATGTGTTCCCACCATGATCACCTTCTGTAACAATCCAGGATGCATACACCTAAGCTAATAATAACTGAAACATCATATAAAGCCTAAAATAATGGATTAATTTACAAATAACCACAAAGGAGTGCTTATTTTATTAAATTTTCATTGAAATGTGATTACAAAGCCTTCCCTCTTAGAGATACCCAATGTGATACAATTATTACAATAGTTGAAAATCCCCACGTAAGGGTAGGTGTAATCCATAGGCATCTTAGGTTGACACAAATTGCTCCAAGGCAAATATGGCCTTCTTATCTATGATTAGAGGCATTTGTTGCTTTGAGTGACAAGACCCTGTTAACCCTACATCAAAGAAACAACAAGAAACATATTAAAAGCAAAGGTAGCCTCTCTTTATGAGGCCTTTAATCCAAATCTTGCATAAAAGATGCTATAGGAAAATGAAATCAAGAAAGCATATAAAGATACGAATCTATGCTAAAAAACATGGTAAATTTACCATAAATAATGTAAAGGAGACATAGATTTTGTCATTTAACATCCTAATTAATCATTTAGAGCATAAATGCATGAAAATAAAACACCTAGTCTAGAATTGACTAATACTTGGAAATGAGAGGAATCTACCCTAGATCAATAATTCTAACAGTCTAATGAGAGGACACCAAATTAATCTATGGTAAGTTTACCTAAATGATAGCTTTCCATGATATTGTTTATGATGATATGCTTCTGTTGAAAACATTTCCAAAGAGTATTTATGGAGTTGCATTAGAGTGGTATTATCGGTTACCTAACTATTCTTTGACAAGTTTTGAAAAGGCAGCAGAAATTTTTCTTCATCATTTTAATGCTTACATTGAAAAGGAAGTGAATATTTGAGATTTGTATGACTTAAAACAAAACAAGGAATAAAGCTTTACAAAAATTTTAGCTCGATGGAGAAGTTTAGTTGGAAATTTAAGACAACATGTGTCACAAAGAGATATTATTGATATATTTATTGGTAATTTGCAAGAACAGCTATCATATACATTAGAGACTACTACTGTTACATCTTTAGATCAAGCTATTGAATTAGCCAGAAAAGTGGAACAAACACTTATTAAAATGAGGTCAGCATAAGTATAGATAAGAAAATTTTACTAAGTCTCAACATAAGAGTACACATACAGGAGGTGATAATGATGGTAGGCATGTTAACAATTTCAAAAAAAAACCTATAAAAGATAGTGCTTCAAAAACCTCCTCAAAGGAATTTCACAAGACTTAGTATACCTATGGAAGCAGTCTTAAAACAATTATTGAATGTTAAGGAAATTGAGTTACCTCCTATTAGACAACCAGATACTTTAGCTCATTGGTACAAGTCAATCCAACATTATGCTTATCACAGAGTAGGTCACTGGACAAATACTTACAAGAAGTTAAAACATGTGGTTCAGGATTTGATTGATGTTGGGCATATTGATTTAGGAAATTTGCAAGCCACAAGTGATCAGAATCCAACTACAAATAAAGACATGAGGATATTCAAGGATCCCATACCAAAACATGATCAGGAAATAGCCAACAAAGTAGCTCACCAAGGTGACTCTTCATGTTATAATAATGTAGTTTGAATGGTTGGGGTAACCATAAGAAAACAAGTTTATAATCAGCAAGGTCAGAGTTCTACATCTCAACCTAGTTCAGTTCCAACAAAAATTCAAAAAAAGATTCAGTATAAGGATTCCACCTATAGTTTTGAAACCACAACCAAAGGTTTCATTTTATCTTCAACAAAAATTAGATAATACTCTAGCAAAGATATCAATGCTTGAACTTCTTCAGACTTCTCCAGATCATAGAAATGCTTTAATAGAATTTTTAAAACAATAGTCTATTTCCCCAGACATTCCTCCCCATGCTATCACTGACACCATAATTTCTTTTGGGATACATCATGTTTCATTCTCATATGATGATAAACCTTTCTCAAAATTTAATGGAGATTCATCATTTTACATCATCGCACTTATTAGGGACACCCTTATCAAAAGAGTCTTGATTGATAATGGTTCCTCCCTCAATTTGTGTACATATCAATTCTTTCAAAAAATTGGATTAAAAGAGGAATATTTAACAAAGTATGATATCATTATCAAAGCTTTCAACAATGAGTCCCAAGAGGCTTGTGGTGTCATCTCTCTTCCTTTGAAAGTTGGACCAAAAATAATGGATACTTTGTTTTATGTGGTATATTGTCCACATCTTTTAATATTCTTCTTGGATGACCTTGGATTCATGAAATGAAGGATGTCCCTTCTACTTTTGTTAATGCCTTAAATATGAATTTAAGGATCAGGTTGTGACTATCGCAGGAGCCCCTCGACCATTTGAATTTTGTTCAAATATTGAGTTAGCCCAATTAGATTCTTATTCTTGTCCTTCTATTTCTTCAACAACTCCCTCATGTTCCTCATATCAAATCTTCGAACATATTCAAAGTTTAAAAATAATTGAAGAACATGAGACTCGTCATCCTTTCTCTAATCATGATAATCATTTTTTTCAAGAACCTCTTATGCATCTAGCCAAACTACCACCTCCACCTTGGACTATGGGATTACCTCATAAAAAGGGTGATGTTATACACATTGGTATGTGTAATTTTATCTTCAGTGGAAATACTTCCAAAGAAAATGTTTGTGGTAGTAACCCATATTTCGACAAAGACACTTTTGCTCAATGTTATCTCACAAAAAATTATCCCCTTCCTAAACATATCCTGACTAGAATGGTTATGTTGGTAAAGGATTGGGACCACAACATAAGGGTATTCAAGAACCCTTGGATGTTTAGATTTGTCTAGGAAGATGTGGTATAGGGTTTATACCTAATAATAATCAACCTCTTATTTTTGAGGATGATGATCATATTATGACTTATGCTAAATATATGGAATATCAGATGTCAATGGATGAATGTGCTAGTAATGATTTATTTCCTTCAAATATAATGCATTGCAATATAATTTATTTTGTTTGTTCAAATATTATTCCTAAAAATAAACTTAGTGATTGTGTTTATGATATCTCTTATATTAAAAATCATGGCACTCTTAGAAAATGTGTTGATTATCAGGCTATGCATGTTGATCGAAAATCCTTGAAAACATTCCTTTGTAAGTTCAAGGACATATTCGATTCAACTCTCCATAGCTTTCTTTTTTTCTTTGATAAAGGAAATAATGCATGTGGGCTTTGTTTTGATTTTAAATCTCCTTAATCAAAGAACTTTAACATAACGTAAATACACAAACATATAAAAATAAAAATAAAATAATCATGTAGTTGCATCCATGCTTCTTATGCATCTTGTCTTGATTGCTCATATTGCATTTGTTGTTTTTCATCCTTGCATATTTGCCTGACATCTAAAAACAACCTTGCATGATTACTTTTCATATTTCCATGACTAAGTGTCCACAACTTCTTGTTCATATAACTTCTTTTGGGGGTTTTACGACAATGGCATGTGATGACACGTAGTTAGGTCATAGCTCACATGCATTGCATTTCCCACTATGACTCTGATGCCTAGTAAGACCCCCTAGGGATTTTTATTTATCTTTCTTCTACCTTACTCCTTCTATCTCATCTACTATTCTTCTTACAACCCCTCTTCATTATGGGTTAACACTTGCAATATTATATTATATTATACACCCCACACAGGATTGTCATACATCCTAGTGGGTTATACACCCCACACAAGATTCTCATACATCCTATCGGGTACTACATTCTTATCTTCTATTGGATCATACTCTATTTTGACTCAGAGGCTCAGCACCCCATTATAGGATAAGCTCTTTGGCCATTGACAGTAGGCCTCGACATACATCCTAGTGGGTAATCACCTCATAGAAGTCAATAAGGGAGCAACCATCCATAGCAAATCATAATCTCTTATATTTTTTGCAAGTGCTACACCCATAATGGGTCTAAATTTTGTTATGGTCTATAGCATTTGGCTACACTAGTTCCTTGCAACCTACACTAGTTCTATGACTTAGATCGCTCATTTTTCTCCTATTTTAATGGTTGACCTTTGGATTTTTATTTTTCTTCTTATTCTTCTTTTCTCTCCCCTTATTTCTTTCCCCTTATTCTATTCATTCATGCATTTCATGCTAGTTGCATTCGCTTCATATTATACCCAGTGATCTTTGCTTTGTTTTTTGCTTGCTTTATTCTTCATGTTCCTATGTTTTTCTCTTTCTTTTCTTTGTTCTTTTCTTGTGTTTTGCTCTTTATCTGCTTTGTTCTTTGTGCTTTTTTTGTGTTTTGCTTCTTCTTTTTCTGCCTTTTTTTTATTTTCTTAAGGAAGTATTTTTCCTTTAGAAACTCGAGGGGGCACCCTAGCCATAGAGGCATTAGTGGTAGTAATGTCTCATATTTTGTGCAGAAGTCTAGAGTGTCCTTCGTGATACCCTTTTTTGCACCACCCCTTTGTCTAAACCTAGCCACCCCTTCTCTATGTTTGTGGTTTTTTTTCCCATAGGAGTCTACATCTTTCTTTGATGTATTTACTTGGCCTTAAATACATCAAAGAGGGGTCAAAATGTATACACGGAAAATTGACCCACTAAGGTGAATAATTTTCCTTAGATTTCTTGTTTTCTCCTTAAAAATGTAGGGTCATATTTGAGCCAATTTCTATCCTACTAAATCTTCTCCATTTCTTCTAAATCATATACCATTAGATTGGGATCAAAAAGATATTTCCAATGGCATATGATATGACCTATTTTGACTTCATTTGACCCTTTAAAATACATTAAAATTGCATGGGGATCCAACAGGTGTGACATCGCATCCCACTTTTATGGGGCATGTTTTTTTTGTTTCTAATTTAATTTATTTTATTTTATTTTATTTATTTCTTTTATTATTTTTGGCCCACTTGGACCACCTATTAAACCTGCCCTAGGGTTTATTGGCGTCGGTTGTGAGTTTATTTGACCTATTTCTTTGCCTATAAAAGGGAAGATCAAAGTCAATTTTTATACACTAACATGAACACTACTACAAACACGAACTCACGAATGATACGCTCTTTCTTACAATCTGATTGTTCTCTACGGATTTCTCACTGCTTCTTATTCATTGTGTGTTTCGCTACTAACCCCCGAAGTGCAACTTCTAGATTTGATATACATTGCATTATTTGTTTTTGGCTTGGTGGATCTGTTTGTGCGAGCTTGGTGAAAAGATGAAGTGCCTTTTGTGGAGGCTCTCATCTTCTTCTCGTTGTTCCCTCAACATCCGTCAAGAATTGTATTATTTTTCTTATATTTTTATTTTTGTCTTTGCATCATCATTAAAAGCATTTAGTAATTAGGATCTCTTTGTTATTTCTATGCATTGCATCTATAGATTACTGTAAAGCATCGCTCATCATATTCGTTGCAGGTTATTTCGCATCCTGGGCTTCGCTTGGGGGAAATTTTTTTGATATGTCAATTTCGTTACTTCCATTTACATATTTTTAACATAGCAGCATATTCTATTTATGTTATTACTATTTTTATACATCTATTTTATGTTTAAACTCCAAAGGTTAGTTTCTGATTTTATTTGAAAAGGTCATATAATTGGACCTAGGGGGCTTGACCACTGTGCCTCAAGGACTCTATTATAGTGGCCTAAGCAGGCCCCCTAACGCTAATCAAACATTTTTCTAGTCCATTATTTGTCTTTACAGGAACAGATTTATTTTTACTTCACTAGGGCAAGGAGAATTAAAGCTTGGATCAACCATCGGTTTAAGCTAAGTGATTTTGTTTACTATTGGTTTTCCTGATCTACATTCTTAGGTATCTGAATATTAAAAAGCATATAGTTTGTATTTAGGTTAATTCCTGCATATTTATCTTTAATTAATTAGTTAATTCTATTTTAATTAATTAGTTAATTATATTTTAATTAATTAGTTAATTATATTTTAATTAATTTGTTAGTTCTATTTTAATTAGTTAGTTCTGTTTTTAATTAATTAAATAATTCTATATTTTAAAAACTGCTTGAAAAAAAACCCTAGGTTAGCCTCATTCAAAGAAAAGAATCATATTAGGTTAACTCTTGTATTTTGCATTTCTTGTATTCTATATTTGTCTATATTTGCATTCCATTTTATTTTGTACTATTAGTTAATTTATGCTTTGTTTATATTTCCATTTAATTTTTGTAAATATTATTATTTGCCTTCTTATTTTAAAATTAGTGAGGCCAAACCTAAGCTTTTTTTTTAAATTGAACACAAAAAAAAAGTATTGTATATCTTGAGGAGTCTCCTTCTCTTGTATCCCAAAAATTACTTGGAGCGAGTCCTAAAACCATTCCTGGTGAACCCCCCCAATAATTTTTTAGCTAACCAAGTGTAGAGTACAACATACCCCCATAGTTCACCCCTGCAAAAGGACTCCTTCCCAATGGATACAGGTCTCCTCTTTGTTCAGGGAATCGTACGTGGTAGGGCAGTTTTCCCCCTCTACAAAAAAATATCCTAGACAAGGTTCCAAATAGCATAACAATTTGTTTTCTATTACTATATAATTGGTCTATTAAACTAGTAATGCAAAAAAGAGGCACTTGTTGCATCTACCCTCCTTCCTAGTGATACGCCAGTCCCATAGACAATAATTAGAGTGTTAAGTTTTTTCCATGAAATCAATATGCATAGGATTTATAGTTGGATATTACAAACACAAATCAACAACACTAATGCCAACTATGTTATCATAGTTTGACTAATACACATTCCTATAGTTCAAACTACCATAGTTAAATTTAACCATAAACAAAAGAAATTCAAATAACATAAATGTATTTTTGGGTTTCCTACAGTTAGAGAATCCTAAAATTCAACATTATAATTCTAACTAGGAAAGATAGTTTACAAGGGAAATAAAAATGTCCTATACAAGTTTCCAACTAGCATAATAATTTGTTTTCTATTCCTAGATAATTGGTTGATTAAATTAGTAATGCCAAAAAGAGGCACTTGTTGCATCTACCCTCCTTCTTAGTGATACGCCAGTCCCATTGATAATAACTAGAGTATTATGATTTTCTCAATGAAATTAGTATGCATAGGATTTATAGTTGGATGTTTGAAGCACAAATCAACAACACTAATGCCAACTAGGTTATCATAGTTTGACTAACACACATTCTTGTAGTTCAATAAACATAACTTGAAAACTAGGATATAAACACCTTGTTTATTTCTTGAAGTAAGCCCATGTTATTATAGCATATAATGGATGTAGGATCACTCATTTTTGGATACATTAGTATATAACATGCATAAATTTAGTAGATAATTGCTAATTAAAACATCTAAATTTCCATAAAATCTATTTTATTGCTTTATATTTTACAAACTGAGAAGCAATTTCTATTTCTATCAATAATAGAGGTTGCATGACATTACTTAAAAAAAATTAGGTTATATAGACAAAAAGAGTACATGAATGGTTCAATCAGGTGACTCACCATATCCTCCTACTAAAATTGTTGCACACCCCTATACAACACTCTCATTTAAATTTTTATCTTTCTATTTGTTTACTTGTATCACATGATCCTCAATAAACTGGGTCATACAGAGTCGACATATGTCCCATAGGTTATAGGACATCAAATAAGTAATATTGCCATTATTATGGTACAGTCTAGTATCTTCAATTTCATGTCATCTCTTCTTTCCACTATCTTACTTCAAACGTATATGTTTAGTACAATCAATAAATGATATCTATAACATAAGACGTTTGTCCTATAAACCGATCCTCTCGAGTCCAAAACTATCTCAACATAGATGATTGACCTATATAATGCCTTTTCAATGTTAAAAAATGTGTGGGATTCTTATATCCATAGTTCATGTAGTAACTTCTCCCATCTAACCTTTGAATATTTTAATGTTGCATTTAACACCTCATCTAGCATATCTCTAAAGTTTTAAAGTGTCATATTTTGATATTTTCTTTCCCATTTCCCATATTTTGGGTGTCATGCAATTTTCTACCATTCTAGGTATACCTACTTAACATTATTATTTCTAGGGAAAAACAATATTCTTATCCAAGTATGCATTAACTTCATCTTGCCTAACTAAAACCTTTGGGTCTGTAGCATCCAAAGGTTGTTCTTTGCTTGTGGGTTTAGCCTAACACCTAAACCCTTTGTCTTTTAACTATAGATAATAGATCCATATAGGGGGTCTATAGCTAACCATATCCTTGGACAATGTGGTAATTGTGGAGAGTATATTAGTCAACCTTTTAATTTATTTATTTTCTCCCTTAGCTTTCCAGTTATTGTTTCTAGATTTACCTTCTTTTCTACAAGCTCATGATGTTCTACTCCTAGGAGGTAGTTATAACAATATTTTGTGTCTTAGGTGCCTCTTTTTATTTAGGCAAGGGGATATTCTTGGTTGTAATATTTTTCCTTAGTTTTGATTTCTTTTGAAGCCTTGATGTTAATATAAAATTTACAGGATAAATTCCACGGGATCAAATATAGTATAGCCACATATAGTAAGATCAAGATAACGATATAAGTATAATAATATGAGCAAATTAATATGTAAATAAAGGCTTATAATATATCAAATAAAATTCATTAATAATAAAAATATGAATGTAATAGCCTATTTCAAACATGTGCAAAACATGTAACACAACTTAAAATTTTAATTGTCATATGTATGTAATCTTTATTACTCCGCTTTCTCTTACAAATTTTTATCTTTTGATGCTATATATTAAAGGAAATGGAACCACGAGGTATAAAATGAGCATGTAAAATAAAATCTATGATAATAGCAATATACTAAGCATGTAAAACCCATGATAAACTTCTATAACTACTCATAAAACAACCATTAATGAAATCTCACAAAATTATTATATTGATAGACATAGAGGTATCAAACTCTCCATATTGCATACATTCTCTACATTGTATCTACTCTATTCTACTTAATGATATCTACCTTATATATATGGCTCTCTCTTGTTACTCCTATAATAAGGCCTATATAGTGAGATATCACTCTTGGCCTTCTATATTCCTATGACTTTTCATCTTCCTATTCTTAAGGACTCATGTACATGTGGACAACATGCACATTTACATCATTGCACATTCTAATAATACTTATGCATTTATTACATTATATAATTAAATACTCAAATCCTAATCTAAGACAAATTCCTAATCTAAAGTGTACCCATGGTGGTACATTGGCATGTACCAAATAATGTAATATATTGCAAAACCCCATGTATTACATTTTTAGGTTATTGAAGACTTTAGTATTTAATATGGACTTCATCTTATCTTCAATTTACTTTGCACAGTATGCTTCCTTGGTAAGGTTCCTCTTATTTTTTATCTTCATAATTAGAGTTAGTTTTTTTGCTTTCATGAGTTTTCATTCTATCATCAAATTCCTACAAAAATATTTCCTCTTTGCCTTTGTCCTTCTTATCACAAGTCTTCTTTAGTATACAATATTTTGAGCAATCACTTAAAGCATCATGATAAGATCTTGAGTTACAAGAACTTGAAGTATCAATACTGCATGATGAATGAAACATCTTCTCTAAGAAGGATTCATCTAATTTTAATTTCTTTTTAAGTGATTCAATCAATTATTTTTGCTTCATATTTTCTTCTTTATAATATTTGAATGTAAGTAATGTAATATATAATATGCTATCAATGTCTAAATAAATTAGAATATCATATTTTTCATTATCGATTGCTTCAATGATTCTATCATGTAGATAATATTCTAGAGTTTTAATTTTTTCTTCTAAGACTTCACTATAGATCAATTTTGAAGTAAGATCTAAGTTTCCTTCAGACTTTGTAAGTAAATTCTTGATTCTAATTTTTATGACATTTTTCCTTTCCTCTCCTTGCCAATGATGTTTTCCATATCATTATTTATTGTATTATTTGAAGTAGACATCATTTCTACTCAATTTTTATAGACCAAGATCACTTGCAATCCTTATATCTACCTATCTTTTAACCTTCAATTATTGTAGTATATGAACAATCAATAGTCAAACTTCTAAAATAAAATTCCTTTTAGCTCTTTAGTATTAAGTATTGAAAATAGTTTTGATAGAATATTTTATTTTTCAAAGCCTTTGAAGTTGTCTACCTTATGATTCCCTAGTGTTTTGAGTATGAGATCAAATCTAATAAAAAAAATTCAATTTTCAAGTTTTGTAGAATACCTTGTATCTATCAAATACTTAGCTTTCTAAATTTTCCTTTGAGTTGAATCCCTTTTGTCTCCCTAATTTTTTTTATGATAATTTCAATATAATGTTCAACTCCTATTCTTTAAGACAAGCACTTTATTTCTCCTTATAGAAAGCTAAAGATAGTTTTGATGCAATTTCAATCTTTATCTTCAAGATCTTTAAGTTGGATTCTCTATGTCCCTTCAATTTGAGCAAGAGACTAATATCAAAAGTAAATTTTCCAACTTTCTAGAAATTCTATGTTTTTGCTTCTTTCAAGTTTCAATAATATAATTTCTAAATTTCAATAACTTAAATTTGTTATGAACTCCTTATAACTCCCTAGTTGGAAATTTAGAAACAATGGTATTTGCAAATAATATTTCAATTTTTGGTGTAGAAGTCCTTATTTCTCCAAGTTAATATTTTTGCAAATATTTCAATGCAATATTAATTTCAAGAATGAATAGAGTAATAAAACTTTCAAAAGACTTCTTACTTCAAATATCTTCTAAGGTATTCAATACTTTTCTAAGGTTATCTCCTTATTTCTCCTATTATTCAAATAACCTTAAATATAATTAATTAATATTTACTTCAAAAATATTATGCCTTATTCCTCCTTAAACTTTGCAAAGGTTTAATTAAATATTTTCTTACCTTCTTGATTATGGTACCTAAAGCTTCAACTTGTTGCTCTTTGACTTTGTGACCTACATTCTAAATATGCTCTCCCTAAATTTAATGCTCCTTGGCACTTACTCTTTTGATTCTTGAATACATATCCTTATCCTCTTATTTGTAATACTTGTGAACTATCCTTACATGCCTTGCTCTATCGCTCTTCTTTCCTCCATTCGTAGATTTCTTACCTGTGCCTTTATTGTGTGTAAGAAGGCATTATGAATGTAGTGGTTGACACTTATTTTTACTTGGATATTTGGCATTCAATCTTGATGCTTATTTGAGGGAACTTTGACCTAACTCTCGCTCTTCTCTAATGATGCAGGAGCATCCAACAGAAAGCCAAAGAAGAGAAACAGTCGCGATATCGTGACAGGTTGGCCAAGGAGAAAAATGTAGCGACATCGCGACATGTCGCGTTTTCACGACTCAAGAAGGAGAGAGAAATAATGGAAAAAAAATGTCGCGATATCGTGACATGTCACGTTATCGCGACCAAGGGATAAGAAGAGGTGCCAGTAAGAAATATGTCACGATATCATGACATGTCACGTTATCACGATCGACAGATGAGGAAAGGCGCAAGGAGGAAAAGATGTTGCGATTTCGTGACATGTCGCAGTTTTGCGACCCGCAGAGGAGAGAGAAAGTGTGGAGGAAAAGATGTCGCAATTTCGTGACATGTCGCATTTTTGCGACCTGCAAACAAGAAGAAGCGCAAGGGAGAAGAATGTCACGATTTCGCGACCTGTCGCATTTTCGCGACCAAAAGGCAAGCAAAGGAGCCCGAGGAGGAAAATGTCACGATTTCGTGACATGTCACATTTTTGCGACTAGAAGGCGAGCGAAGAAGCCAAAGGAGGAGAATGTCGTGATTTCGTGACATGTCACATTTTCATGACCAGAAGGCAAGCGAAGGAGCCCAAGGAGGAAAATGTCACGATTTCGTGACATGTCGCATTTTCGTGACTAGAAGGCGAAGAAGAAGCCAGAGGAGGAAAATGTCACGATTTCGCGACATGTCACATTTTCGTGACCAGAAGGCAAGAAAAGGAGCTCGAGGAGGAAAATGTCATGATTTCACGACATGTCGCATTTTTGCGACTAGAAGGCGAGAGAGGAGCCAGGAAGCTAAAATGTCACGATTTCGCGACTCGAAGAGGAAAGCGAAGGCAAGGATGAAAGAATGTCGTGATTTTGCAACATGTCACGTTTTCACGACTCGAAGAGAAAAGAGGAGTCGAGGAAGAAAAATGTCGCTATAGCGTGACATGCCACATTTTTGCGACAAGAAGGCTAGAGAGGGAGTCAGAGAGAAGAAGTGTCACGATTTCATGACACGTCGCATTTTTGTGACGAAAAGACGAGGGAAGGAGGCAGCGACAAGAAATGTCATAATTTAACGACATGTCACGTTTTCACGACCCGAAGAAGGAGAGAAGGTGATGGAGCATAAATTTCATGATATCACGAATGTCGTGATTTTGTGACCTAAAAAAGAGAAATGAGGCAAAGGAGAAAAAATGTTGTGATATCGCGACATGTCGCGATATCGCGATCAAAAGAGAAAAGGACGAGCAAGAGGGAGAAGATGTCATGATATCGTGACATGCTACATTTTTTAGGGGACCGTGACAGAGCGACAGTGACAGCTCATGGAAGTCAGGCGACGGATGCAGGAGCCGATACAGTGCAGCTAGAAGAAGAATGTGATAGAGGTCAGGCGGTGGTTGCAGGGCCATTATAGGGGCACGTGGAATCAAGTTATAGGCGGTTATAGAGCACTCTGCCATTTCATGTGATGATGATTCTGAAGGGCAAGTGAAGGCCAAGAGACATGGGAGATGAAACAAGGGGACCACTAGGTGGAAGGCGAAGAGCTGCGTTAGTAAATTATAAAAGGGCAAGCTGAGGCATGCACAAGCAGTCAGATTCTGGCCCTAGGCAGAGTTGCAGATGAGAAGACAAAAGGCTACGACACTGTTTCTACAACCTGCTTGGCTGTATGAGTGTCTTCCAAGAAGAGCTCAGGATTCTTGGGTAGCGTAGACAGATGCGCCGAACGTGAGGCAGTTTGCACCAGGATCCTTTGAGATGGAAGACCGACCTACAGATTTGAAGACAGAAAGGCTGTGACGCTGTTAATCTGTAGAGTGAAGACATAAAACTTGAATAGTAAGGCTACAACAACTATTTAGAGTGTGGGCGAAGGAGTTGCAGGATCAAGGGCAGAGATCCATCTTGGACCGATGTGGAGTACGCAAAGCAATAGAGTTGCAGATGAGAGGGCTACGGATATTGTTCTAAAATTTTGTTTTTTATATTCAAAGGGTCGAGGCCTCTATAAAAACCTAGGCATGTAAAATGAGAGAGGAGCGCAGATTAGAGATTGCAATAGTGAAAAGAGGAACTAAGCCTACGGGCTAGTGTTGTAAAATTTATTTCCAATTTATTGAATGAAAATCTGGATTTGGTAGATTGCAATTTTATGTTCTGCATCAATGGTATCAGAGCCAGAAGTTCTTGAGTGTGCAAATAGATGCATCGAACGTGAGGCAGTTTGCACTAGGATCTTGTGGAAAAGGAAAGAGTTTGGTACTCTGTGCAGTGCTTGCAGGGGGTTTCTTGCATGAAGCCTTAGAGGAAGAATTTGGCACTCTGTGCAGTGCTTGCGGGGGGGGTTTCTTGCAGTGCAAAAGTGGGGGCCACTTCTCAATCCACCTCGGTTGTCTGATGCAGGAGCATCCAGCAGAAAGCCAAAGAAGAGAAACTGTCACGATATCGTGACAGGTTGGCCAAGGAGAAAAATGTCGTGACATCGCGACATGTCACGTTTTCACGACTCAGGAAGGAGAGAGAAATAATGGATGAAAAATGTCATGATATCGCGACATGTCGCATTATCGCGACCAAGGGATGATAAGAGGCGCTAGTAAGAAATATGTCACGATATCGTGACATGTCGCGTTATCGCGACTGACAGACAAGGAAAGGTGCAAGGAAAAGATGTCGCGATTTCGCGACATGTCATAGTTTCGTGACCCACAGAGGAGAGAGAAGGCATAGAGGAAAAGATGTCATGATTTCGCGACATGTCACATTTTCATGACCTACAAACAAGAAGAAGCGCAAGGGAGAAGAATGTCGTGATTTCACGACCTATCGCATTTTCGTGACCAGAAGGCAAGCAAAGGAGCCCAAGGAGGAAATTGTCACGATTTCACGACATGTCGCATTTTTGCGACCAGAAGGCAAGCAAAGAAGCCAGAGGAGGAGAATGTCATGATTTCATAACATGTCACATTTTTACGACTAGAAGGCAAGCGAAGGAGCCCGAGGAGGAAAATGTCACGATTTCACGACATGTTGCATTTTCACGACCAGAAGGCGAAGAAGAAGCTAGAGGAGGAAAATGTCATGATTTCACGACATGTCGCATTTTCAAGACCAGAAGGCAAACAAATGAGCTCGAGGAGGAAAATGTCATGATTTCGTGACATGTCACATTTTCATGACCAGAAGGCGAGAGAGGAGCCAGGAAGCTGAAATGTAGCGATTTCGCAACATGTTGCATTTTTGCGACTCGAAGAGGAAAGCGAAGGCAAGGATGAAAGAATGTCGCGATTTCGCGACATGTCACGTTTTCGTGACCCGAAGAGAAAAGAGGATCCGAGGAAGAAAAATGTCGCGATAGCACGACATGTCGCATTTTCATGACAAGAAGGCCAGAGAGGGAGCCAGAAAGAAGAAGTGTTGTGATTTCGTGACACGTCACATTTTCATGACGAAAAGGCGAGGGAAGGAGGCAACGAGAAGAAATGTCACAATTTTGTGACATGTCGTGTTTTCATGACCCAAAGAAGGAGAGAAAGTGATGGAGTAGAAATGTCGTGATATCACGACATGTCGCGATTTCGTGACCAAAAAAGAGAAATGAGGCAAAGGAGAAAAAATGTCGTGATATCACGACATGTTATGATATCGCGACCGAAAGAAAAAGGATGAGCAAGAGGGAGAAGATGTGATATCGTGACATGCTACATTTTCAAGGGGACTGCGATAGAGTGACAGTGATAGCTCATGGAAGTCAGGCGACAGATTCAGGAGTCGATACAGTGCAGCTGGAAGAAGAATGTGACAGAGGTCAGGCGGCGGTTGTAGGGCCGTTATAGGGGCACGTGGCATCAAGTTACAGGTGGTTACAGAGCACTCTACCATTTTGTGTGATGATGATTTTTAAGGGCAAGTGAAGGCCAAGAGATGCAGGAGATGAAATGAGGGGACCACCAGGTGGAAGACGAAGAGCTACGTCAGTAAATTATAAAAGGGCAAGCCGAGGCATGCACAAGGGGTCAAATTTTGGCCCCAGACAGAGTTGCAGATGAGAAGATAGAAGGCTACGACATTGTTTCTGCAACCTCCTTGGTTGTATGAGTGTCTTCCAAGAAGAGCTTAGGATTCCTGGGTAGCGCAGATAGATGCGTCGAACGTGAGGTAGCTTGCACCAGGATCCTTTGAGATGGAAGACCGACCTGAATATTCGAAGACAGAATGCTGCGGTGCTATTAATCTATAGAGTGAAGATAGAAAACCTGAATAGTAATGTTGCGATGATTATTTAGAGTGTGGGCGGAGGAGTTGCAAGATCAAGGGCAGAGATCCATCCTGGACCAACGTGGAGTACGTGAAGCAAGAGAGTTGTAGACGAGAGGGTTGCGGATATTGTTCTAAAATTTTGTTTTTTAGATTCAGAGGGTTGGGACCTCTATAAAAACCCAGGCATGTAAAATGAGAGAGGAGTACAGATTAGAGATTTCAATAGTGAAAAGAGGAACTAAGCCTGCGGGCTAGTGTTGTAAAATTTAGAATGAAAATCTGGATTTGGTAGATTGCAATTTTTTGTTCTGCATCATCTAACATATCTCTTGCATGTGAGCTTGAGGTACTAAACACCTCTACGTATGAGCTTCAATTTGCTCTTGATTCCTCCACATGTGCATCTTTTCTCATGAATTGTAAGATCCCTTTGGTTAACTTTCTATATTCCTCATTTTTGTACTCATTTGTCTCCTTTGTAGCAATAGTTGAACTTCCCTTGTGCTTAGACTATGTTCAGTGATTGGCCCTCTATCATGCCAATTGGCAAGTAATAACTTTACTCCTTTGATTTATCAACCATATAGGTATGTTGATCAACACTCTTCCTTTCAATGTAATGCTTGATAATGAGTGGTTTTCATCTATATTCGACTCTCCTCCTTATATGATATGGCAAGTGGTAAATAGCTTCTTCACTTGCTTAGAATGAAGTTACCTAGTGGTGTTATGATATGACAAGTGGTAAATGGCTTCTTCACTTGCTCAGGATGATGTTACCTAGTGGTGCTCATTCCTCTTTTCCCTAACACTTAAAATATCTATTGCAACCTTTAGATTCTCTTGACCGTTACATGCTTCAGTAACTCCCAAATGCAATTTGATTTCTTTCAGTCTCTTGCCTTCAACTTATGTGTCTCTATAGCTTCTCTTTAATGATACTCAAACCTAATACTCTTTCTTCCTTCTAGTGGCTTTGTTTGATTGGTAGTTCTACATTTCAATGGTGGATTTACTTGTTTGAATGTATTGGTTCTTCTATGCTTGGTTATCGATCCATTCACCTTCTAATGCTAGGGTGCTCAGCTTTTTATTCTACTCTTCTTTAACTTTTTATCATTGTAACTCGAGCCTTTAATGAGTACGTACTCTCTTGTATGTTCCTTATAGATATTTCTTAATCTATGCTAACTTTATCAAATGATATTTTTTTGTTTAAATATGGTGATGCCTCTTCACCAAGATGTGGTAATGGCAGTTTCTCTTCCACGTCACCTTTTCCTCATTGGCTACTCTTCTACTACAACTCCTCCTTGGCTCAATGCTTGGTGATTTCTTCTATGGTGACTCCAAGCTTCTAATTCATGCCAAAAATTTTACCTTTTGGATAGTTTATTGTATCCAATATTTTCTATATAGTATTGGCTTGTTTATTTTCCAATAGATAGTATCTAACTTCTCCTTTCTTTTGTGCAGGTTTTAATCCCTTGCAATGTTGTCTTCTTCAACTTTGAAGATATAAACTTGAGACCTTTCCTTTTGTAAATTTGAAAACTTAAATATGGATATTTTAAAGACTTAATAAAATGATAATATGAACATTCAAATAATATACTCTTATAACACCAATATTGCATACATTTTGGTCTCCTTTTGAACCTAGTTTTCTTGGTGTATTGACTCACCTATTATTGCCCTGCATTTGTTAAACTTTATGCTCTAAACTTGTTAATATTGCATCTCTATAACTTCTTTAACTTGTTGTCCACTCTTTTTTTTAATTCTCAAATCGTTCTCCTTTAGTTTACTATCCTAAACTCATCTAATTTACAGCTTCCAATGATGTCTATTTCTCCTTCAACCGTGTTGTCCAAGAGTGTATTTTTGCAGCTATAATATTGTCTAATGTTGCCTTTAAATTCTAAAATTAGTAGCACCTTTTCTTGATCAAATGTTTTCCAATCCTCCTTTACAAATCTATTCTAATTTTCTCTAAAATGCATCTTTATGTTACCTCCAACTTGTTTTCTTGTGACTCTTCAAATTTTGCTACAAAAATCAGCGATCTTCTCCTTTGAAAATTAGCCTTCAAGCCTTTAATGGCAGTCTTGAATTTTCTCAATTTGGTGGCCTCTTCTTCAAATTACTTCAATATATCTTTTCGAGTCTTCTTATTCTTTCTTCTTCCAAATCTTGTTGAGATTTATTCTCTTGGGTCTTCAAAATGTACAGCTTCTCAAATCTTGAATAGGACTTTTCCTAGTCCTCCTCTATCTTCAATCTTCTAGCTTCCAAATCTGGAAGTTCTTCAATGAGATATTTTTCTTGGATCTCTTCCTTTTAGAGCTACTTTCTTCTTCCATCAATCTATAATTTTTAGTTTTTAATAATTTATGGGGACTTAATTCTTGAGTCTCCTCTCTCTTTAATGTTTAATAGGGCTCCTTTGGCCTCTTCCTCTTTCCTTAATCTTAAATCTAATATCTTCAGTTTTGCAAATTCTGCAATGAGACTTTTTCCTTAGGCCTCCAAATTCTTCAATATTTAACTTCTCTTTTTTTAAAGATATATGACGAACTCTATTAACAAATAAAAATTTAGTAACCAATCACCACTACATCTAGATATTTTTGGCCAACTCTTTTGTCCAATAAAAATTTAGTAACCAATCATAGTTATTTCATTTCATGATGATATAAAACTACCAATCACAGCTATCTCCTTTTAATATGAGATAAAAGTGCCAAGATAAACATAATTCTTCTCAAAAAAAAATGGAATTGCATTTATTATATACTACAGCCACTAAATATGGAAATTCAGCTAAAAGAGATCACTTGACCAAAGTCAAGAAGAACCCATCTTCTTTTGCTGGAACATCACTACATAAATTGGAACAAGAACACCAACCCTAACACAAGTCCACACGGCTACTGTCATATTTAGCTTTTGGTTTTTCTTCTTATCTAAATTATATATCTGCTCTGCATGTATATAATATGGCTCTGCATGACCACCATGTTCAGACATTTTCTTGCATTATGTAGAATGTACTGATCAAGAAATTGGATGAGACAAAGCACTAGCATGAGCATTAGCGTTATGAGTGAGGGCCAACAAACATCTTATGAAAGTGGTGGATGATGATGCTACAACTGAAGTCATGGCCCTAATTTTTTATCTGAAATGTTCAATATTTAACTTCTTGCTACAAGTATTAGATCAATCCCAAAGAAGATATTCTTCCTAGCTATTGTAGGAAGCTTATCAACATTATTTGAATCAAATCTTATCTACAAAAAAGTATTAGAAAATGATAATGGAAATTATTTAAATCTAAAGATAATGAACTTCACTAGTTGATTTGTCAAACTAGTAGAATCAATGTTGAGTCCTAGTCTTCACGATTTTTTCTACAACTCTATGGAAAGACTCTAGCAAAAAAGTAATTTAAAAAATTTTTATAATGAGATTTCCTATCTCCTCTCAATATTTTGTGTGGCTTTCCCTATATCCTATTAATCTACCTTGTGCTCTGATACTATTGTTATCTTTTGATGTTACTTATTAAATAAAATGCAACCACAAGGTATAAAATGAGCATGCAATATTAAAGCTATGATAATGGTAATATACTAAGCATGTAAAACTCATGAGAAAATTCTATAACTACTCATAAAATAACCATTAATGAAATCTCACAAAAATATTACATTGATAAAAATGGAGGTCTCAAACTCTCCATATTGCATACATGCTCTACATTGTATCTACTACTATTCTACTCAATGCTATCTACCTTCTCTCTATGGCTCTCTTATGTTACTCCTATAAGAAGGCCTATATATAGTGAGACATGACTCTTGGCCTTCCATATTCCTATGACTCTTCATCTTCCTATTCTTAAGGACTCATGTACATGTGGACAGCATGCACATTTAAATAATTTCACATTTGAATAATACTTGTGTATTTATTATATTACATAAAGTAAATACTCAAATCCTAATCTAAGACAAATTCTAATCTAAAGTGTACCCGTGGTGGTACATTGGCATGTACCAAATAATGTAATATATTCCAATACAAATATAGCACTTGACTCTTTACACTTGATAATTGTATGATGTGAATGATTCATATGATGCTCCTCCATGGAGTAATATATAGCCATAGTAGAATGACTCTTTGGATACTTGATTGTTCCTTTCCTTATGCCAAGTCTCATGACTCTTGGCTTCTCTACTTGACACTTGCATACACATAACTCTATCTTGTATGTACACCTAGACACGACTCTTCACTTAGCACACTCTAATATAAAGACACTTGTGCACACTTACATATAATAAACTTTTGCACATAAACTTTTTTTTGAAAAGGTTAAAAATTATATTGATAGAACAAGAATCAAAATACAGTCATAGGTCTGCCACTTTTGAAAAGCCCTAAAATCCGAATAAAACTTGGATTAAAATATTCAAAAATAATAAAAAATTGAGTACCATCTACAGAGCAAATACTTTGAACCTATACCTATTTTTGCTTTACATTGAGTCTAAGAAACCTAGCAGGCTTGATTGTCTTGCAAACACTATCTATACTATCCCAAAAAGGGGCCAAAGAGTGTTGCAAGAGGTAGCAAAAAACCCAATAAATAACTATCCATCCTTCATTTATCCATAAGACTCAATGGACTCTAGACCTATCCTCATCTTTAGCTAAGTCTTTCCTGGCCAATTTAAGAACCATTTGGTTCACCTTCCACCATTCAGAAGTGTCCCTATCATGATTAGAATTCAGCAGGTATCCAACCAGACTTTCACTACATGTTTAGCCAAAAAGTCAGCCATGTGAACATAAACTTACATTATACTTGCACACTTTTACTCATATGATACTTTTGTATTTCCTACACATACACACTTACATAACACTTGTGCATTTTTTGCACATTATTACATTACATAAAATATTACTCACACTCTAAACTAAGACTCAACTCTAGTCTAATATTTACAAGGTGTACCAGGAAGGTACTATGGGGGTACATTAGCATGTACCAAACAATGTATTATACTCCAACAAGTTTTCCACCTTGTCACATCTCCTCTAGCTACTATCAATTATATTTATAAACTATGGGTATCTTCTACTTGAGTCCTCTACTTAACAACTTTAGCCTTGGTATGCACTAGTTTTTCCCATAGTCTACAAATATTTCTCTATATACTTATCTAAAGCATGTCCAATTACTACTTCTATTATGATTATAGGGATTGGAGAGAGTATTTAGTATGTAGGTATTCACCTTGTCTCATAGGATCTATTCTTGTTTATTCTATCTCAAATTATTGGGGTTCTTATCTCTCCCATTGATTAGTAGGTTCTATAGTCTAGCATCCCTCATCCATTTTATCTTGAAAAATATCTACAAGATATTATTTCTCTTGTTCTAGTCCCATTTTCCTATGTAATAAAGATATCTCATCAACTTTTAGATGAGTGATAACTCATATGGCCCATCACATGCCCATAGTAAAATTATCTAACCTATCATACCAATATTTTCTAGTTGGTGTTGTTCCCCCTAGTTGATCATGTTGATTTTAGTGGCATAAATAATCATGTAGAGGATAGGATGACATAGCATACAGGAATCAACTACATATTCACGTGCTTGGGTGGATACCAATTATGGGCAATTGATGGAAAGAACATATAGAGGTTGGAGTGAATGACTATTACATATTAAAAAAGAGTCATCATGTATAAATATCATGTGGAGAATGTTGAAAATAGGAGAAATTATAGGAGGGTATTATAATAAGGATAAAATAGAAGTTATAAATAAAATAATAAAATGCCAATGTTTGAAAATGCTCAAGATGAATACAAAATAATAATATTTACAAAAAAAATACTTGAATTATATAAAATGTTTTATGAGTGGGTGTAATTTGAATGGGTTTTTACTACCAATATTTTATATTTTTCTTTTTTCCTCTTCAAAAAGAGAGTTCATACAATAAGGTAGTTTCATGAATTTCTTCCCCTTGATAATGCATGAATGAGTTTTCATTATCAAGTGTTTTTTTTTCTTTTGGTATGCATAATATCAAGTTGGTCAATGTATGTTGCTAGTTTTAAGAAAATCTTCCTCTACTACTGCAAGGGGAGATTGAGACATAATATGGCTTATAAAATAACACTTGGATAATGGTTTTCTATAAAGTTAGAACTCATGACCATTTATTATAAGAGGAATCTTATCTTCATTGATTATTCATAGCTTGACTACTCCATTATCGAACATTAAGTCAACCTCATAGCACCTTAACCAATTTTGTCATAGTTTTCCTTTGGAGTTCATATATCAATAACTAGCTTAGATATAAAGGATATATATCTAAAAATACCAAGAGATATCAATCTTGAGGTGCCTATCTTGGAGATCACACCAATGGTTGGTTAGTCGGCTATTTTAGTTTAAATATTTTAAATGTTTGCAATGGTTGGTTAGTCAGTTGTTTTAGTTTAAATATTTTAATTTTTTTTGTTAATGTCAGCTTTTTTAATAAAAAAAAATTGTTTACGACGTGACATGTATGACCTCTTTGCCTCCCACCCCCCTGTCTACCATTGTAGGAATACCTCTCGGAGTAATTATAGATTGGTACCCAATATCCACTTATAAAAAATTTATACTTGATGAAGCAATCATGCCATAAGGCCCTCTATTGTTATATCACTTTTGTGCAAATAAGTAGAGATCATCAAAATCATTGAATTATTCCATCTTTTACTTTTGTGCTTTAAAAATATCTATTTCTAGCTTGACAATTGCCCTAATAGTTTTTATTCAATATTTATGGGTAGAACTATAATTTTTCCACACATAAGCTCATATTGTGTAAGTTCCATAGTAGTATTTCATGTTATGTAATAGATCTAAAAAAATTCTATAAGGCAATTAGCTCAATCCTTATGGTGAGTTTGAACCATATTTGTAAGAATATTTTCTAGTTCCCTTTTTATTACTTTCACTTGTACTCTCATTTATGAGTGATGAATTTCATAATGCTTTTAATAACTTTGAAAGTAAATTGTTCCCCTTGATCTATGATAATTTCTCTTTGTGTTCATAAAAAGCATGTCATTTAATTGATCAATAAAGAGAGGTGTTACAAAGTGTTTCTCATTTTTGGGATCTTCCAAGGAGGAAGTCCTCTATCTTGAGTGAACAAGTATGTATCCAAAGCTTTTTTTGAGCACCTCATGGGGGGAGTGGGTTTATTGCATGCATACCACTGCTAGTTGAGTAGATCCTCTAAATCTACACAACCCAATAAAAGGAGTTCATAGCACTTGTGGACGTCTTAACTGATTGATAAGAAATGAAACAAGTGAAATCTAATCTATTACATTATTATAGGACTAAATGAGCTAAATAACAAAGAAAACAATGCTTCTTAATTGAGTTCCTAATTTTCTAGACTATATCTATCTATAACAAGTTCCTGGTGGGAACCACACCCTAAGATGCGATTGGGGGTTGTCAGTCATAACCTACTTTATCATCGACACTGGCTTCGTCAAACAAAAAACTTTCTTTGAAGGGAGTATTATTTTGGTTTTGTGGAGGATCTAGTCCATATATAACAATCATTTGTATCCACACCTACGAGTAGTTTATAACACAAAATATGATAAGCATAGGCACATGAAAGCATCCATGGAGGTTGGCACCAAAGAGAGCTTGTGTGTAATGGAGGCTAGAGTGATTTCTATAGAGTTTTATTATGTGAATGTGTGATCTATATAAATGGAATAAATAAACTTCTATTTATAGAATTGACCAAAGTTAGGGGGGTTGAGGTGTCCTATGAGGTGGAGGTGTGCACCATACCTCATGATTGCCCTTGGATGAAAGAAAGTCTTCATCCACCCACATGCATTAAATGGATATGGGTGCACCATACCTCATAAATACATGGAGTGAAAACATTCCTCACCCTCATTATGATATGTGGATACAATACCATAAATGCATTGATGGTGTAAAGTCTTCATGGCATTAAATGCATTTAATGTGCATGGCGACGTGGAAAGTAGAGTGTAGAGTAAGCTAGGGTGAGATGGAGGGTAGGCTAGTCAAAGGGTAGACTACGCTGATGTGTCCCTAGGCTAGGCTAAAGGGGTAGTTGCATGGTGACCACGGGCTAAGCATAGGAGGGGTATTAGGTGGCTAATGGGGCTAAAGTGGATGAATAATATTTTTTAGAAAAATTAATTAGTTGATAGCACTGCACAAGGGATAATGTGATATTTTTAGGTTTTTACATTTACCCCTTTTGTACTATGTTATTTGGAAACACAATGAAGTGCAAAACCATATGACACCATATTAATGGTTGACTATGAGAAGGATGAGTTGATGATGAATGATTATGGTTGATTATGATCATGAATTTTGGTATACCACAATGATTGTTGAGGGAGGAGACGCAATATTGTATCAAGTCATGAGTAATGTAAGATGCCCCAATTATGGAAGGGATAAATATCCTTTGAAACTTTACCTTTGATAGATTGTTGAGCTTGATTGGTTTAGTAAGTTGACCAGCCATTGATAGGTATCCTCAAGATGCTTTGATTGATATTAAGTGGTCTTATATTGTAAACTTAATGAAGGGAATTCATGAGTAATACATTGGAATCGAGCATACAAAATTAGATTGGATTAGATTTTGATTGAGAAGATAAATTCTACATTTTTTCTTGCCCCAACAATGAACAACTTGTGATATTTTTTTATAAATATTCTTGGGCATACACAATTCTAAGATTGAGTGTTTGGATATTGATAATGATTAGGATAGTATTAATGGGTAATGTCTACCCCCTCAAGTAGTTATTTGATGATTGTAGAAGCAAAACATAACAATAAAGTGCTTTATAGAAATATCATTACATGGTCAAGAGAATAAAAGAATTAAGGAGAGTATTGAAGAAAATGAGATGTTCTAGAGGGATGCAAAAAAAATGATTAAATGGATAAAAGTGAAAATTACAGGGTAGGTTGTGGTCACATATCAAAAGTGATCCTACGATCAAGGGTCATAGACTATGACTCAAGGGCACCTACTTTAAAAGGGCCATCGTGATGCACAAGGGCTCATTTGTGTGATGCAAGTTGGGAGAATTAAGAGAAGAGAGTTGTGAGGCTAAGAATTAAGATAGAAAGGAGTACCATATTGATGAGATGCACTCACAATATGGCCAATAGTGGGGCAAGACCGATTATGGGAGCGATTGTAGGACTGGTTAGTTGATTTTTTGCTTTATTTTCTTGTTTTTCTTATTTTTGGGATAAAATAAACCCTAGGGTATGTTTTTAGAAAATGAAACCATGGAAAAACAAATAGGATAGCATAGGATGAAATGATAATGAGTGATACTTCATGCTTTATTGTGTGGTTTGTGTGTTTGCACTTGCTTTTATTTTTGGTGTTTTCTAGCAGGTTTTCCAATGTGTGTGTGCATGACATATGGTTAAATTTTTTTGTTTTTGAGATGATTTTTTGAAATTTTTTATTTTTGAGGGACATTTGGGGATAAAGGGTATGTTAAAACACCTTTTGAACCCCAATCACAAGGGACTATATTATTGGTATTAATCATAGATTTCATTGCATTTTTGGGGGGGAGATTGGATTTGATGGGGAAAACCTTGGTAGGTAAGGATGCTTCAGCCTCAACATTGATTTTGGTTAGTTTTATATCAGATTCAAAACATCTTAGATGATGGTGATTACAGGTGGTTGAGAGTCGTAGGATTTAATGGGGTAGTCCATATGGAAAAAATCCATTGTGATCATGCATACTTGTTTACCCTATGCGAGAGGTGGTATCCCGATAGGTATACCTTTCATTTCTTGACAAGGGAAATGACCATCACCTTGGAGGATATTTACAAGAATTTTTGGGTATTAGTTAAGGATATTACCATTATAGCTACAAGCAGGATATAAAAGGTAACAATTATGTAAAGGATATTTGAAGGGGGTTGGGATGATGTGATGACTATCAATGATAATGTGCTTTACAAGTAGTATTATGATGAGGGTAGACTAAGACAATGACAGACACTGCTCATGGCTATGATGTCTAGTTTTATATTACCAAACTCACCAGGATCAAGGTTCCTATGAAAACTACTAGGGATTTTCGTGGACATGGTAGAGTGATAAGTGGTATATGCATGGGTTTCAATGCTTCTAACATAGATGTATTAGGATTTTTACAAGGTTAGGAGGGTAAAACAAATAGGGATGAGTCCTAGCCTATTTTTAGATGTTTTGGTATGGGAACATATAGTTATGGATCCATACAATGCGTATGGCTTGATACGATTGGAGTATCCATATATCATGAGGTGGTATACTGATGTGAAGAGGAGGGTGAGGAGGCCTCACGAAGGTGACGAATATCACTATCATGATACATTCATGAGATTGAGACCTCAAGATATTTTATGAAAATCATGGAAGGGAGCACCGATATGGAAGAATGAGGTGGCACACCTATGCTGAGTTAGGTGATCGAGTTGGAGGATCAAGCCTAGAGGCACACTGATTGAGTTTTTTAGTTTACTTGAGTCCTATGGTAGTTTAGATTCATATAAGGTATTCCAAATTCACCAGTGGTATATCAAAGGCTTAGGGATGATGGTGGGTTGACACCATGGGTAGACCTAATAGATACAGTGGTGGATGAGGTGATTGTAGTACCTAATGTAGATGATGTTGGTACTACATCATAGTATGATATATGGTAGTCTAGATAGCAATGGTAGGGAGGATTGATAGTGGAGGATACAAAGGAGGTAGGGTATGGAGAGGGAGAGACTATCGAAGGAGAGGAATAAGAGAAGAAGAAGGAGGATCCATTGAGGTGATGAGTACATTATTGAATATATGTAATACTAGGCCCATCACGGGTAACAACAGAGATGATATCATGTAGTGGTGTGATCTTATGGATTTTGTGTAGGAGAATCAAGAGCTAAGGGCATGGGTCTAACAACTAGAGTCACAAAAAATAGAGCAATAGATTGCCTAGTCACTGGAGAGGCTATATTTACAAGCAAAGAGAGATGTGATGATTGCAAAGAGATAGGCTTCGATGGGAAGTAGATCAATTGAGGGGTGGGGAAGACATAACATCTTTATAGGTATATATTGATTGACTAATACATGTTAGAGATAAGTATCAAACAACTTATGCATGAGAGAGGGATAGAGTGCTAGCCTTGGATGATGTACTAGTGAGCCAGGGTTTGGCTATTCCATCTCACTTGGCTTCTAGATTGCAACATAATCATAGGAGTGCAACATCAATGGTCCCAGTAGTACCTCAAATCATAGATCCCATGGTGTCACATATGTAAAATGTAGCCCAATATTAGGATGGTGAGAGATAGCAAATGAATGGTGTAGAGAGATCAGGAGGATAGGAAGGGAGAGAAGAGACTCATAACTGATTATAATGATGATCCTATTTTTGGTGTGGTAGATGGGCTACCTTTTTTTTGTAGAGGATTTTTTATGAGATGAGCATAATGTTTGTATAGTGTGATATAGATATAGATGTATGTATGATGTAGCTCCAGGGTTATTTTTGATGATGTACTCATTATTATTGATATATACATGATGAGGGTTTAGTTATGTGTCATGATTTGATATGCTTGGATTGTGTTATTGCAATATGATGTATTTGATTGATTTATGCATGTCATTAGATATATGTGATGTGATATGTCAGATGTGAAAAATGATGATGATTTATATGCATGGTTTAGATGCACATGTGTTTATTTTATCAATTTTTGGATATGTTTATTTGAATTTCATAGTTAAAATTAATACAATTAATAACTGACAAGTTAACAGTCATATTAACATATTAACATAAGGTAAACAAATATGTAATTGACATGATGAATGCAATGTGAACAATGGTCATAAGTAGACTAGAAGAAACATGGATTTTTCATGAACCTAATGACACAAAATAATTAATGTTACCAATTGGCTTGAATACATAGCGAGTTAATTGAAAGTCACATATCCAAATTGGTCACTCACATATCCAAGGATTTTTTGATACTAGAATTTTTAGAAAGTCAAACATCATAGTTTGAACAATCAAACTCATCTAATAATTAGTCAATATCCCTTAGAAATATAGATCATCCTGAATAAGATTAAGTCTATCATGGACCAGAGTATGTGCAATGATGTTCATTTTCCATATTGAGTGAGGTTGGACTAAATAGTTGTAAAATTAGCCAATATAAGCTAGCCCATCCACAAGCACATAGTGGTTTTTATAAAATAATGTCACTAATGTGATAGACATGTTGCCACTCATAAGGCATATTCTATTGCTAGACAGGCATCTATAGCCCCAATGGATATTAGCCCCACAATCCATCAATGTTGCTCCACTATTAACCAAGAGTCTGTAGCCTTGATGGAGTTGTCTAAAATACTCGAGGAAACCAAGGACACGCTATTGGTAGTTATCTTGTTGTTCTTTTCTTTCTATTGTATTTTAATTATTTGCTGTTCTTTTTTCTCTCTCTTTTTTGCAAATTGTCCTATTTTGGATCCTTAGATTTAGATCATATAAATGATAGGATGAGAAAGAAAAAAAATTGCTTTTGGAAAGGCTACACAAGGTGTTGTCTTTCCTAAACTTAAAATTTTCTTAATGTGTGAAATGTGATTGGTCCAAGAAAGAACTCAAGTCATTTAGAGGAATCCTAAAATCACATTAGAACTCAATGAATTTTGACAAGGGTTGATTGGATCCACTAGGAATGGTTAAATAATAGAAGAGACTTCTATTACCAAGCAACCTAAGAATATGATTGAACAAGATAATACGATAGTTGTGATAACTAGTGTATATTTATTGACATTATATGTCAAATAGAGGGTGCATATGTGTAATATGAGTGACATGACAACTTGACGAAGGACAAGACTCAATACTTAGGCACAAGATAATAATACAAACATATGGTGCATATAAATAGGAACAACAATGTGCAACAAAATATGTCATTGATTAATTATGTAAATTAATATTGGTCAACGTGTATCCACGCATCTAAAAGGTAATGAAATGAGTACATTATGATTTGAATGTTATTTATACATTAACATGTAATAAGTGAAATGCAAAATAATGATGTGAGAAAAGCGCAAATGTGTGTGAGAGAGAGAAATGTGGGAAAAAAATGTATATTGGATGAAGAAGGGAAATAAGATATTGGAGAAAGAGGAGCAGAAAGAGAAGAAGAATGGAAAAGAATACAAAGGACTAGTCAACGGTATGTAGCCGCTCATGCGTGACCATACAACATTAACATAAGACCTAGAAAAAGAAGAAAATCAAAATAAATAGAGTAAGAGAAAAGAGAAATTTAAGAAATGAGGAGAGAATGAGAAAGAGAAAGGGGAAAAAGAATTAGGACTAGACAAATGTATGTAGTTTCTTGTGTGTGACCATACAACATTTATACGTAGCCAAATAAAAAGAGGAGAATTGGAGAAAATGTTGAAAAATAGGATAAAAAAGAAGTAGAAATGAGGAAGGATCATATTGAATTGAGAAACCATGACACTTTTATCAGGTGGCTGAATAAAGAATTGAAGGAATAAAATAATTATTTTAACATTGTCATTGAATGTGTTACCTTGATTTGGTTTATTTTGTCTTTGTTTTATTTTTTTGTTTTTGTTGTTTTTGAATAAGAATGTACAAGAATTTGAGAGCCTTATTTGATATGATTATGTGTGGAAAGCACAAATATGGATGATATTGAGGGGTTCAAGTTTCTCTATTCCTTCGATATTGGTGAGCTTGTAAGCTCCAGAACCAAATTTGATTTATTTATGAATGCAATGAATGAATTGAATGCAAAATGATGACAAGAGAGAAGTGCAAATTTTTTGTGGCATCAACATGAATGAATGAGAAGTGGGACATATTTTATAGAATGTCAACTCCCTAGGCATTAAATGGGTTGGAAGGAGGGTTGACTTCCTAGATAGAAAATTGGTTCGATCAAGAGGGTTATAAGCATCCCTAGGCATGAAATAGGTTTGATGAGAAGGGGTATTAGCACCCCCAGACATGAAATTGATTTAAAACATGTATTATATTGAAAAGTAGGTCTAATATTATGATAAGTAAATGATTAAAAAATATTGAGTTTGAGATATTTCTAGATGAGTAAAAATAAGTACGCCTTTTAACACATTTTGTGTAAGGTGGGTTGGAGGTAAAGGATGCAACCTTACACCTACTTGTTGAATTTGATGGTGATTCAAAGGACACAACATTATACTTGGAAATTAATTATGATGGTGAGGCAAAGAAAAAAACCTTATACCTACCTATTGATTTTAATAAAGAGGCAAAGGAGGCAACCTTATACCTAACAATTGATTATTATGGTGAGGCAAAGGATGCAACCTTATACCTACCTATTGATTTTTATGGTAAGGTAAAGGATGAAACCTTATACCTGGCAACTGATTATGATGGTGAAGCAAAGGATGTAACCTTATACCCTATTGATTTTTATGGTGAGGCAAATAACACAATCTTATACTTAGAAATAGATTATGATGGTGATGCAAAGGATGTAACCTTATACCTACCAATTGATCAGGAGGGAGATTAGTACCTCCAATCATGGAATTATAAAGGATTGGAAGCTTGAATTCTTACGCAAGAAAAAGCATGAAATTTGAAAATATTTGAAGCTTTAAAGGAAAATTTGATTTTTGAAAACAAGAAAGCAAATCAGGTGCTTTGGAAGCAAAATTTTAAAGAGGAATTTGATTTTTTAAAATAAGAAAGCAACTCAGGTTCTTTGGAAGAAACGTTAAAGGGGAATTTTATTTTTGAAAACAAGAAAGCAACTTGGGTGCTTTGGAAGCAAAAATTTAAAGGAAATTTTGATTTTTGAAAACAAGAAAGCAGCTTGGGTGCTTTGGAAGCAAAAATTTAAAGAAAATTTTGATTTTTGTAAATAAGAAAGCAACTTGGGTGCTTTGGAAGCAAAACATTAAACGAAAATTTGACTTTTGAAAACAAGAAAGCAACTCTAGTACTTTGGAAGCAAAACTTTAAAGGAAATTTTGATTTATAAAAATAAGAAAGCAACTCGGGTGCTTTGGAAGCAACAATTTAAAGGTAAATTTGATTTTTGAAAACAAGAAATCAACTTGGGTGCTTTGGAAGTAAAAAATTAAAGGAGAAGAAAGTGAGGGTTGGTAAAGGGGGAAAGAATAAAGAGGAGAAGAAGGAGGGATGAGGAAAAGGACTAGTCAAAGGTATGTAGTCGCTCGTGCATGACCATACAACATTGACATGGAATTAATGAAAAGAGAGATGAGAAGAATGGACAGCTAGAGCAAAGTCAAAGAAATATTAAATAATGATGGCGATGGACCAAGAAGATCATTTTAATGGGGAATATTGTCTTGCATACTGCTAATTGTTTGTAACAAGGCTAATCATACAAATAAAACTTTCATGGGAAAGGGTGTTGTTTATATGATTAATTAGTCAAGGCAAAGATTTAGATGTCGAGAAATTGGATTATGGTTGTTGCATTCCAAGTTGGGATGATCAAGTTTTTACATATATCAAGAGTTTGGTTGGAAGATGAGAGGGTATTGTCAAATTTTACGTTCATTTGATCAATTAATTTTTGTACCAAGAGTTTCAAGGAGTGAAAATAATTGATATTGTACCCTTTCTATTGATGGTAAATTCAAAAGTGATGTTCATTGTACCACTTTGGTTTCACCCCATTTGGAATTTGTGTTTAAATAATATGTAAAATAATTATTTTGATGTTAGAAAAAGATTGAAAATTTTGGGATAATGGTATAAAAATAGGATTCCAGATGCAAGGTGGACAATGAAGATGCTAAGGTTAGTAACAAGTTGATTAGGTGGTAGAGGAGTGAATTCCTACCTAAGGTGCTAATGGTATTGACGATGAGATTGAGGAGTATGATGGGGTAGAGTTATTGTAGTACTCATAAAAATCAGATTACTAATGGGTTTTAGATACCCATGGTCACTCAACTATAGCTCAAGGATTTTGAGGCACTTTAGGATGTGATGCATGTCAATTGAAGGGCTTGGGGTTGTCGATATGGGATTGATAAATATGACAACATGGGAATGTGTGAGTTGATAGGGGTAGGGATATGAATATGGGTAAGGTTGAGTAGGTACAAAAGAGGGATGAGGGAGAATTCCAATTGGTTGGGCCATTTGGGATGGGAACGGGGTGATAGAGCAAGAGGTGGAGGATATGGTGCTTGAAGAGGAGGTGGATGATAGGGTGTGGATCGACATGAGGAGGAGGAAGTGGTCCCCTTGTTAGGGATCAAAAGTGGAGCAAATTGAGTGGTCTAACACATTAGATCATGATCATAGGATGAAAGTATACCATATAACATGTCAAGTGAGCATGGGTTATGAAAAGGGATGAATTGACTCATAGGTAGCATGGATGTTTCTTCTGCCAGTTGGCTAAATTATTTGGTTGAAGGAGTAGGGGTTACCCTATAAGCTACCATAGCTAGGATTTATTACTCTCAAGTTTATATTTAGGTAAGGACCCTGATAGGAGAAAGAGGTGATGGAATTGGATGAAAATGGGGTGTAGTAAGGGGATGCAACCTAGTTCAAAATAGAACTAAACCTCTTTATGAAATCCTTATTGCAATTGCAATTATCCTTGAAATTTTACCTTCAATCGTAGGGGACCTTATGATTTTTGTAACAAACCATCATTTTACTTGCAATTGCTATCAAATATTGGTTACAGAGGTTGGGCTGATGGAAAAGCAGGAAAGAAAGATTTTCTAGTTATTTTTCAGGTTTGGTTTTTTGTTTTGTTGTAATTTTCAAAAAAATCTAACTAATCAAACAAGCAATTTTGCAAACAACAAATAACTTTTAGATGAGTGTGTTTTAGACATTATCTTGTGCTGATGTTTTTAAATTTGATTAGATAATATTTTTTATGATTGTTATTTGTTTTTGTTGTTTTGGTGCTTTTGATGTGTTTTCAAGTTTTGAATATCCCTAAAAATAAAATAAGATGGATGGATGGATGAAATTTACTAAGATATGTCAATGCATACCCTCCAATATACCCAAAGGTAAATAAAGAGAGATAAATGCATAAACAAGTGAAGGCTTCATAAGATGTAAATGGTGCGAGGTGACCAAAAGGGAAAAAGAAATCTCTTATGCAAGAGATGGTGTTGTCTAAGACCTACGACAACCCAATCGGCTTTCACTTCACCATAAGGTGGGCTTGGTAAATAATGATAGTTATACATTAATTATTTAGCATAAGATAATCCCAAGGTTAGTGAGTTTCCTAGTGATGAAGTCTATAAAACTACATGAATGGCTACTATTATGTCTAGGGGGTGAGTCTACAGTTTGAGATGAAGCCCAACATTGCTGATCTCAATTGATAGTTGGTGATGAAATCCAACTTTGCCAATGCTACTAATAGAACATGCAAGTGTATGAGAGATTTACTTTTAATTTTAAGTGTGCAAATGGAGACTAATTTATGCAAGGTATTCTTAACTTTTGATTATATCTAAGATGATTTGCAACAAAAATAAATTTTATGCTAAGAAAAACAACTTTGCTATCTAGAATGCAAGAGAAGCAATTTAAGCTATGATTAGTCCATAAACAAGGAAATCAACAAGAAATAAATGTTGGTGAAGCAAAATAGGAAATTAAAGAACTTGTAAAAGCATGATTAGTCCTTAAGCAAGGAGAGATACAATAAATGAAATACATTTGAAATAAAAGAGATCCTTAAGGAAGGAGAAAGCAAGAAATTTAAATTCCTTTTGAAAGCTAAAACAATATTTAACAGAAGGATAAAGAAAGAATTTTAAATTCTTTTTAAAGCTAGACTCGCTTCTAAGATTTACTTTGGCATAAATATATCTACATTGGTCAAGATAGACCGATTAAAGTTATGACTAGTTGCCCACCTAGAGCTTTATGTATGAGGTAGATCAAAATCTAACTCAACTCATGGAGGCAAAGAACATTGGGGCTTTCAATAATCAAATTTCTTTTCTTACACACTTGCATTCTTATCTTTTTAGTAGCATGATTACTAAAATAAGTTAAAGAACAAATAAAGTAGTGCTTCTTACTTGAGTTCCTAAGATATTGGATTGTGTCTATATAGAACAAGTTCTCGATAGAAATTGCATCCCAAGGTGCAGCTGGGTGATATCAGTCGCAACCCACCCTACGATCGACGCTCACTTGGTCAAAAAAAACTTTCTTTGGAGGGTACATTCTTTTGGTTCTCTTGAGGCTCTATTATGGATTTGATAATCATTTGTATCCACACCTATGAGTAGTTTACAACACAAAATATGATAAGCATAGGCACATGAAAGCATCTTTGGGGGTTGGAACCAAAGAGGGCTTGTGTGCAATGGATGCTAGAATGATTTCTATGGAGTTTTGTTATGCAAATGTGTGATATATAGAAATGGAAGAAATGGCCTTCTATTTATAGAATTATCCAAGGTTAGGGGGCTGAGGTGTCTTGTGAGGTGGCTTATGAGGTGGAGGTGTGCATCATACCTCATGAATGTCCTTGGGTGGAAGAAATTATTCATCCACCCACATACATTAAATAGGCATGGGTGCACCATGCCTTGTAAATGCATAGGGTGAATAAAATCCTCGCCCTCATTATGGCATGTGGATCCAAAGTCATCCATACCATAAATGCAATTATGGTGTAAATTCTTCATGTGCATGGGGATGTAGAAAGTAGGTTGTATATTAATCTAGGCTGAGGTGGAGGCTAGGCTAGTCAAAGGGTAGACTAGGGTGATGTGGCCCTAGGCTTGGCAAAAGGGGTGGTCACATGGTGATCAAGAGCTAAGCATAGGAGGGGGCTTAGGTGGCTAAGGGGTCTAAAGTGGATGAATTATGTTTTTTAGGTAAATTAAGCAAATTTTGAAGATATTTGTAAATTAATCAACCAATAGCAGTGCACAAGGGATAATGTGAAATTTTTAGGTGTCTACACTCTTATTACATGTAACGAATCCAATATAGCCACATCAACTATCTTTGTTATTATTATCTCTAGCCCTAGGACAAAGTAATCAAGCCTTGAGTATTAGGATTAGGGTTATTATTGATTTAGTTTATACATATAAAGAGTGATATTGTAGTTGTAATTGACTTTCATATTCAAATATTAGTTGCCTCTATTGTACATATATGACTTTCCCCTCTTTAGGTGCCTATAATACTTTTCCCTTTCTAAGTGGCTAGGATTTACGTTGGTTTGGAATTTGGAATATGATACTTATATTATTGATTTTATGATATTGAATTTGAATTCTAATTTTTAGTGCATGTTTATTTTTATACATAATTGAATTGTTATTATATTATTGTATTTTTGGAAGTTGTTTAATTACAAATGGTATCATAGCATTTATCTTGTATCCCTATAGTAGTGTGAAAGAGTGATAAAAGGACATATAAATTATTACAAAACCTTTGACAATCGACTTTGCTTCTTGTTGTCTTATAATTATTTATCAATATTTTGATGAGTTTTTATTCTATAATATTGTGTCAGTTGTTGTTCTTTCCTTTCTCTAAACCTAAAAAATTAAGGGGCCCTTGTAGGAGGCCCATCTCATTACGATTGTCTTTTCAAGTTGGTAAAAATAAGTGATATCTCTAGAAACACTTGTTTGAGAATTGTGTGTGCTTGGAACCTTGTGAGATACCCATCTCATTGCATTCATATTTACAAGATAATCAAAGTAAGGTGTATTTCTTATATTTTTTTTAGAATTGGTTTACTTCTTTCAAGTTTTGTATTCACTTCTAGTGTATTTTTCTTCTACTAGTTGATTGTAAACCAGTGACCATTTGTAGTGTATTGCTCATCCATAGGATGTGTGAATGATAAAAAGGAAGTTTCTACCCATTAATATCAATAAGCATCATAGCACTCTAAAAAATATCAATAGATTTTACTAGCATACCCTTTCTTTTTCAAATACCATGGCTTCACCTCCAACCATCCCTCCTTTTGCAACTCCTCTTACTACTCCTCCAATTGGAAATGCTCTTCCAATCCAATATAACTTGATCTATGATCCTATATTAAGTACCAAGAAAAAATGGTTAACTTTATTATTGACTCTCAAGACCAAATAAAGAAGATCTTATATGCTATCAAAATCTACATTTGGTCTTTACCCCTACTAATTGTTACCTTGTCCAAGAGTTTCAACAAGTCACTAGGCAATAACCACATGGCATACAACAAGCATGGAATCCAAAGTAACACTAGTTTAAAGATACAAGTATCTAATAGTAGTTATTTTTTAGTCATAAACTTCCAATTTCCCATGGTAGTCATATGATCCCTATGCTATAAGGGGCACTCTTCCAAGTATGGGTGGTTCTAACTTAAGATTTTATATTGATCTTGATTCCTCTATATGAGGTATTAATTTTTCTTTCTTGGCCTCATGATGTTCCTATTTCATTCATGAACATCCCAACATTTGAGAGATGGATCTACATGGTTGGTTAGATAACACCATGTGCCTAAAAAATGTCATGTTACTTTGGATGCTACTAAGTTAGGAACCCATGCTCATAAATGGTTATTATGAGATATGAACTAACATGATACCTCTCTTAAGTATCCAAGTTCGAAGCTTTATTCTTTCACAAGATCGACAAAGAATCGTCTACTTCATATGTGGCATGTTTGATGCAAACCAAGAAAAATAGATTAGATTGAGAATTATTATGTAGATTTAACAAGTCTAATCACCTACAACTATCAATTAGATCTAGTGTTGATGGTCTCATCCTTTTTCCATATTCTTAGGATAAAATTTGATGGAAATTTGATATACAGCATCCAGACCCCCTCAAGGATGCTAAACATGTAGCTATAGTGACAAAAAAGAAGCTCTAGTTGTCTTGTCCCCAACCTTGGTATTATTTTAATCCTCGATGATATTAATTCAATAACTAAAATAATGGAAACCCCCAAGAATCAATCCCATGAAGAGTATCATAAATTCCAAGTGGAAGGTAAAGAAGCAGTAGTGTCAAAATATGAATATCAAGATTCATTAGAATAGGAGATACCAAGAAATGTAGCTAATTTTGAGCATGAGGCTAATACCATGGCTATCTACATTTTTACTTATGGGACTTTAAGCTCACCATACCACCAAGATATAAGGATTCATCAAGACTCAAAATGCTAATATGTTGGTTGATTCAAGTAGCACACATAACTTTATTGATAGGAAAATAATAGTCTTTCAGACTGTATGTCAGTACTTTAGCCCAAGATAAATTTAAGTATTGATTGCAAATGGAGCATAAATTAGTGTGTGGGTTGAAAAACTAAGTTTACCATAAATATGGATGATTATACTTAGTCTAGCTATCTCCTTGCCATGAATCTAGGAAATGTAGATGTCATATTGGGAGCACAATGGCTATCCTAGCTCAATGATGTTACTATTAATTTGTAATGACTATCTGTAAAATGGATAGAGAATGAAGGCCTAAGGGCTTGGTTCAATGGTCAAAATGCTTTTGTAGGAGTATGAAGACCAAGATTCCAATCTCTCGGGCCTAATAGTACTGATGGGCATGTCGCATCAGTGTAGCTAGCTACATAAAAGTTTTACCCGATGCAACTGGAGGTTAAAGTGGCGACAAGGAGTGAGATGTGAATCTACTAAGAGGCATAAAAAATTATAACGAGATATCGATTTCTCTAGTATAATAAAAACAAAATAGAAAAAACAAAAAAAAATGGATAGAGAATGAAAAGGTCATTTGTCTCCAAGAATCCAACGTCCTTCTTCCAAGGTGGTTAGTTCTTATTGCATGTAAAAGTTATTGAAGAAAGATAGTCATGGATTCTTTATCTAGGTAAATTGTATAGAATTTTAGTCTTTGGAGTTGCTTATTCCAACTCTTCCTATACACTTGTAGACTATTATGGATTATTATGTAGATATATTTGGTTAACCCATCGGTCTTCCTCTAAATACATACATGACCATGTAATCCACTTACTTTAAGAAATTTATCCTTATAATGTTCATCCTTACTGCTATCCCTAGCCCCAAAAGTCTGATATTGAGAAGCTAGTCCAAGAAATATTGGACAAGGAATTATCTATCTGAGCATCAATCCTTGTTTCTCTATGATGGTTATGGAGTGGTGTAAGGATAACTCTTGATGCATGTGTGTTTATTTCTATGATCTCAAAAATATCATCATAAAATATAAGTTTTCTATATTTATTATAAATGATTTATTGGATGAATTGCATGGCATTTTACAAATCTTAACTTACACTCTCAATTCTATAAAATTTGGGTAAGATTAGAGGATATCTTAAAGACTACTTTTTGTATGCATGAGTGTCATTATGAATTATTATTTATACCCTTTAGTCTCACCAATGCTTCTGATTTCCAAAGCCTCATGAATTCTATATTTCATTATTTTCTCCACAAGTTGGTACTAGTCTTCTTTGATTATATCTTATTTACAAGTCCTAGGAATCTCATTTATATCATGTAGATCAATTTTTTCTCCTCTTATAAAAGCAAAAACTATTTGTCAAAATATAGAATGTTCATTTGGAATACATGATGTAGAATACTTGGTACATATAGTATCTTAGAAACAAGATTAAAACCATGTAAGAATGACCCTTATTTAAACCCCTTAAGTAGCTCCATAGATTTTTAGATCCTACTAGGTACTATAGGAAATATACCATAATTATGATAAGATTGTTGTTCCTCTCACTACTTTCACTAAAAATGATACCTTTGTTTGGTCCAAAGTAGCTGCCTAATTCTTCTATGCCCTAAATAAGGCTATGTGTACTACTATTTGCCACTCCTAATTTTAGCAAACCCTTTGTCATTGAATGTGATGCTTCAAGCATGGGTATTGAAGTTGTCTTAATACATGATGGACCTCCATTGTATTTTGAAAGAAGGTAACTCTCTAGAAATAATATAGGTCAATAAACTTTTGAGAAGGAAATGGTAACTATTTTACATGCCATAGAGAAATGATGACCATATTTGTTGGGGCAATGGTTCATCATCAACATTAACCATAGTAGCCTCAAGCATTTTATAGAACACTATATCTCATGCTCAAAAAAAATAAATAGTTGACAAATCTCTTGGATATGATTTTGTAATTGAACATAGAAAGGGGAAGGAGAATGTAGTGGTTGATGATCTATATCATAAACACAAGGACATGTTTGATATTAGCACCATATCTATCCTCTTTCATAATGGATTTTCCAACTTTTGGAGGGATGGTTTTTTGATCCAGATACTGCTAACATCATTCATGAAGTAGATTCTAGATCTTCATCACCTTTATTTTTCTTAAAAAATGAATGGGTTCTTTACAATATAGATCACGTTTACCTCCCTCCATCCTTAGCTATTAAAACTAGTATCCTCCAAGAATTGAATGCACCTCCTTTGGCTAGACATTTTAGATTCTTAAAAATGTACTAGTGGGTGAAGTAATCCTTTTCTAAGAAATGTATGTCAAGACATTTATGACCAAATTTAAGGTATGCCAATGAAACAAGGAGGAAACTATTAAATCTCTTCGTTTGTTGAACCTTGCCTATTCTTGATCACCAATGGGAGCACATTTCCATGGATTTCATTGAGGATATTAAAACTAAGTAGAAAATAGTGTTCTTCATGGTAGTGGATTGCCTTTCAAAGTATTCTTATTTATGTATCCCATAACATCCCTTATTGACTAGTAAGGTTGTTAGGATATTTCTTGATTTTGTTATAAAATTGCATTGCATTCCCAAGTCCTTTATCAACGATGATGACCCTGTATTCACCAATAATTTTTAAAAGGAATTATTTCATATTAGTGGTACTCAATTGAATATAACCTCTGATTATCATACTTAGTTAAATGGCCAAACAAATATTGTAAATAAATGGTTAGGTACTTATATTTATTGTTTTGCCTATGAAATATTATTAGGTTCATTCGCTCTATTTAGCTAAATGGTGGTGTAATACTTATTACTACTCATCCCTCAAGATTTCTCCATTAGAGAAATTATAAGATTATAAAGCTCTATCACTAGTAGACTATATTCTAGGATACTCCAAGGTGACTTAGGTGGATAATTTGTTGCAATAGTGTTGACTTGTGGTACAATTTCTCAAAGATAATTTGACTCGGGCCTAGAAACGAATGAAGCAATAACAATAATTAAATTATTCTAAGTGGAAATTGACCATAGTGGATATGGTATTTTTGCACCTCTAACCCTATAACCAATTTTCCTTGAAGACTAAATCTAATCAGAATTTAGTTCCTCAATTTATAACCCCTACAAGGAGGTTTGTTGTATTGGTGAAATGATATATTAGTTGGATCTTCCATTGTCTTCTTGCATCCATCCTATCTTTTATATTTCTTGTCTTAAATAAATTATTGGTCAAAAGGTGTAGTCCCATATGGAGATTCTAATACTTAATGAAAAAGGTCGAATCATTGTCCATATAAAAGTAGTGTTATAAATCTAGAGTTCATATTCTATGATCTTGTTAGATTTTGGATTTTCTCATCAAGTGGTAGGATCTTAAAGAAGAATACACAACATGGGATTGTAAGAATATTTTCCAGTCATTTCTAGTTTTTAAGACAAAGCATTTTCAGGATAATCCATGTAGTGATTACATTATAATCACATTGACTATATTTATGATTATTATCTTAGATCTTAGGACAAGGTAGCCGACCATTGAGCATTAAGGTTAGGATTATTTTTTATTTAATCTATAAATAGGAAAAACTATGTTGTAGTTGGAATCATATTTTATGTTCAAATCTAATTCAATTATGTTGTATATATGAGACTTCACCCTATTGAAATGGCTATGAGAATTTTCCCTCTCTAAGTGGCTAGGATTTGTATTGATTTGAAATCTAGAATTTGTTACTTACATTATTAAATTTTTGGTGTTAAATCTAAATTATTGTTTCTAGTGAATGTTTACTTTTGTGCATTATTGAATTTTTACTGTTATTAATATATTTCTAGAAATTATTTCATTGCAGTATATTGTATTTTGTGAAAAAAATTCACATGGGAATTTAGTGGATTGTCTAAATATCTCATTACAGTCAATAATAATTATAGAATAGGTGGGGTATCTTATTGATTCTTGACTATACAATGGTTATTCTACTTACTATTGGGGTTTAGTGTTGGTTGGGTAGTAGTTGTAGTTATGGTTTTGAAAGTCACAAACTAGAAGAATTAAGCATAGGTAGATAATCTTGTGGTGGTTATGATTGTGGCTAGTGATATTACTAATTTGATAAAGAATATCATATTTATTATGAGTTCTACTATGGCTGATTGGGATATTGTTGTTAAAGTCAAGGTTTTTGTTGATTCATCTAAGAATTCTAATTTGTTAGGGTAACCATAACTACCCTTGTGGAGACCAAGCATATTAAAGTTGAGTAGAGGAATATGAAAATGTTTGAGCTCCAGAATTCATACCTTGAATGTTTTTAGGAGGTTGCTATGGTTTATTTTGGTTGGAATAGTAGACCTCTTCCACTTCATGGTTTTTGATGTGGTAAGTTGCTTTGATTCCAGATAATATGGTATAATTTCTCATCTTATGATTGTACTAGAAAAGGCTACAAACATTGACCTTATCTAAGGGGTATTCATATTTTATATGCTTCTTTGTGCACCTTAGATAAAATTTTATGAAATTCTTATCCACACCCTCCTACTTCTTCTTGGATTGAAATGTATCTAATTGAGTGGTCAATCTAGAAGAAAGGATATCTATCTTAAGGTCTTCAAACATGTTTCTTATTTCAAATCTAATAATAGCTAGAAATTTTATTGTTTAAATAGTGTCTCTCCTCATTCCTTTACCTTTTATCATGATGGATCTTAAGTAGTTTATGAAAAGAGTCTTGATGTCCTAAAAATTGACCTACTAAGTATATCCTCTAGCCATTAGATCCAAAGCTTATATACACTCCTCCTGAATTGCTTACAATAAAATGACCTAGTTTCTTTTTTTTCATAGATATGCAACACTACATGCATTAAGACATGGCTATAAAAAAATTAAATACTTTAGAAAGAGTCACTTATAATGAATATCAACCTTCAATACAACCTATACTTATAGAGTACAAAAAATCTAAAAGAATTATAATTTTAGCACATCCCCAACAATGGTACTAAAAATGTTGAGCACTAAGCATGTCAATCCAAGTGGATACACTTGCAAGGCATTAGCATTATATATTCATTAGATAACTAATAGAGGATCTAACCTACATGCTTCTATGACTTAACTTCATCTCTTATTGTGGGTTTAAACTCAATTACTCATCCTAAAGATTCCAAAAGAATAAAATAAATTATACGAGATACAAATTTAAAACATAATAGAAACTACAAGAAACTGAAAAGAATTAAAATTGTAAAATTTAAAGTAAAAATTTGGAATCACCTATAATTAACAAACATATGCATTCAACCATAAAAAATAAAATAATATAATTAAAATGATTTATTCAAAACTTTGGATAGGTTAACTAACTATAGACAAGAAAAACATAAAAATGCTAATGGGGTTCCTGTAAACCATACTCTTTCATTGAGCCCTTTCTCCAGAAGTAGGCACAATTACCCCATGGTGGAAAAAATGATTTTAAACACTTCAATGTAAATCAAATTTTTTCTTCATTACTATTAAGAAAATACATAAAAGGAAGTTTTATTTCCTACTCTATTAATCAATGACTAAATTGTTGGACTGTTTTATTCTACTACTACTACAATTGTTATTACTTTTTACCTAGCGTTAACTATGTACGATAATTTAAAGGACCATGTAATTGCTTTGAATTGTTTAACAAATTTCAAAAGATGTTAAAACTGCAACTATCAAACTTAACTACAAATAAAAGAAAGTTACATAATGGAAATATATTTTTGTGTTTCTTGCAATTGGAGAATCCCAATAGTCAATGTTCTAATTTTGAGTAGGTAGGAAAATTTATGAGGGAATATTAAGATATGCTAGATTAGGTTCTAGTATACACAATATTCTATGTTTTATTTCTATCTAATAGCATAACTATATTAGTAGTGCCAAAAAGAGATGCATTTGGATTTATTGCATCTACACTCATTGGCAATATGCCAATCTCGTAGGTAATAATTAAAAAATTTATATTTTCTCCATAAAATTGGGGTATGTTGGACATATATTTGAATATAATAGGTATAGATCAACAACATTAATGCCATTTATTTTCCTATAATTTAATAAAGGTGATCTAAAAACTAGGTTGTAAACACACTATTTGCTTCCTAAAGTAAGCCCTTTTTCCTGTAGCATAGAAGGAATGTAGTCTCAATTTGGGTGAGATAGGTTAGTATCTAACATGCATCAATTTAGTAGAATAATCCAAATTAAAACATTCAAATCTCTATAAAAACTATTGTATTAGGTTAAATTTTATAAAATACATAGTTGTTGCTATTTCTATCAAAAATAAGGGTTTACATGATAATAAATTATAAAAACAGTAGGTTTTATGGACACAAATGGCTATATAGATGAGTCAATTGGGTGATTCATCATCAAGGCTAATGAATTAGACAATTGGTTTCAGTAACTTAAATGTTACCATAAGGATGTCTAAATAGGTTCCTTATTAATGGGACACCACTACCAAAATACTTGAAGAAGAAGGGGCACTAGTCAACTCATAGATAAACTTTGTAAAGATGGTTTGCAATTAATCCTATTTGTTGTACCATTATGAATATAAATACATGTGTTTCTAGTAGATATATCGATATAGAGACCAATATTTTTAGAAACATTTATGAGTTTAGAACTTCTCTTTCATATCAAAGTTAATAGCAATGAGAATCCTCAAGTGCTCAATAAAATAGTGGCCTACAATACCATATTTGCTTGAAGATAAATTTATTTTTATAGATTACTTGATGCAAGCATTTTGCTTCATGTACAAACTAGAAGAAAGCCAAATAGAAGGACCTAAATTCTACATGTATATGATATCAATATAAAAAAAAAATTACTAGTTTCTAAGCTACCCCTAATGTAAACACCCAAGGGACCATCATACCAATCAATCCCATAATATCCCCAACATAGTACAAGGGCAAGCAGAATAAATGTGGTAAGTGGTGTAACCATCATAAATACACTCATAGGATTGTTGAGTGTAGGGTCTAGTAGAAGACCTTGATGGTACATCTAGAAGAACAACACTATTCATCTAATTTAGATAGAGGATAAGAGGTATATCCCACATGCCTAAGTGCCAAATATCCATAGCTAGATAAAGTGTGATAAGGCCTAAGTTCCTCTCCTCAAATATTAGGGCATGTGTTGTATGTTATAAAGGCCTTAACTATATTTTATGGTTATTTTTGCAAACACCTAGAAGTTTTTTGGAAAACAAGGTTTTCCACTTAGGATTCCCTACCAAAACCTTTAAGTCTAACATGGTCTAGAGATTAAAGCAAACAATAAATGCACTAAACACAAGGCCTATATCATATGATATTTTGACTTTGATAATGTGATAAAAGTGATTATTCATTTTCTTTAAAGGCAAGAACACAAGGGAGAAAGTGCAACAAACAATCTAGCTTAATGCAAATTATATGCACTTAAGTTTTATACCTAAAGTTTAAAACAATATGATAATACCTATAATGATTAAATTAGGTTCAATTTTCTTTTCTACTAATTCAACGATAAATCAAAAAATAGAACCTAATTATAGTAAAAAACAAATAGATACTATGCTACAAAAATAACAATAGAGTCTAGGCGAAACTACACCTAATTTTCTCCTAGAAGAAAAAATGTTACTAGGTCTACAAATATGTCGTTGATGTTTTTGCCTGTTTGTTGGCATTCTTGCAAGAAGTTGGAAAATAGATAAGAAAATGAAAAAATGACAAAATTAGTGTAGATGGGTATACCTAGCTTGGGGAAGACAAGATACTTCCTTACTCAAACTGGTCAGACCTTTGTTTCCTTGAGAAAATGCTAGAAATAAATAATAAATATACTAACAACAAAACTGCCACCTTTCTATAGTCTAACTATGTTTTTGTTATTGATAGCAAAATAACTACATAGAAGATAAAATGCTTTGACATACACAATGTAGAGGTGCAAGGTGTGATCCTACAAGGGTAATATCCCTTATGAATGTCAAATTTATGTAAAATAAGTGGTAAAATGACATGATGTAGTGGTCTAAACTTGACTGATATGCAAGTATTAAATGCAATATTGACTAACCTATCAAGAAAGAAATAAAATAATACGAGCAATAGTAGATAACATCAAGATAACAACAAGATAGTATGTTTATGAGATTCAACAAAGCAATAATGAGATAAAATTATTGGCCAAAGCAAAGTAAATTGAGACAAACGAGTAAGAGAGGAGAGAGACACAACCCAATAGTAGCAAGTGGCTCCTCTACTTTGCTTGTTGAAGACCCACCAAAAGCTTGAAATGCTTGATGGAATGTTTAGTTACTAGTTGTCACTTTGAATGCTTGATGAAAGAGAGTGTAATTTCCAGGGAAAATATGATAAGAGTTTTGTTGTTGTAAAACTTATGTCCTAATTCCATCCTAAATTAGGGCTATAGAATCTTCTTGGAGGGAAGGTGGAAAGAGGGTCAAAGTTTCTAGGAAGGTTTAAGAAGGTCTAGGAATGACTTGCAGATCAACATGCACAATCATATCAAGAAGTGGTGTTCATATTAGGGTGTTTCTGAGAAGCACATCTCTGAGATTTCGCTTATGCCAAGACAAAACCACTACTAGGAAAAACCACTATCAATGTTTTTGTAGTGGTGTTTTTGAGATATAACCATTGTAAATCAAGCTTGTATGGGAAAATAAATTTATTAAAGTTACCACTAGTGTGCAAAACTATCATTGATATTTTTGCTCCTTGAGCAATAAATTCTCTAAATCTAGATAAAACGTTCATTAAGCTAATTTGGTTGGTTGAGGGATTGATTAAAAGAGGTCATATCTCAAAAACACCACTATAGAATGCTTTTGTAGTGGTGTTTTTGGGATATGACCATTAGAAATCAATATTAGATGGGAAAGTTGAATTCAGTAAAGCTACCACTAGTGTGCAAACTATCTTTTTCATTTTTCTTAATTGTAAACATGCTTGCTTCTTGAGCAGTAAATGCTCTTATTTTGGGTAAAAAGATGATACAGTTGGTTTGGTTGGTTGAGGGACCAATTAAAGGAGGTCATATCTCAAAAATACCACTATAAAATGTTTTTGTAGTGGTGTTTTTAGGATATGAGCATTGGAAATCAAGCTTGGATGGAAAAGTCAAATTTAGTAAAGCTACCACTAGTGTGCAAAATTGTCTTTGACATTTTTGCTTAGTTGTCGATATTTTTGCTCCTTGAGAAAAAAATGCTCTAAATTTGGGCAAAAAGTTGATTAAGTTAGTTTGGTTAGTTGAGGGACTTATTAAAGGAAGTCATGGAGGATCAATAATCAACCTAGTGTGCAAAACTAGATGTCTATATTTTACCCTTTTTATTATTTTATTATGTTTAAGATCAATGATGTAGAGTGACTGGTGTAAAATTTGACTGCTTAAAGTGATGTGAAAACTTACTCTTTTGTGCAACATTAAATGCACTCATGTCTTGGTATGCCTCCTTTTATTTCAAAGAGAAAACTAAAGTTCCTCAAGAAACTTGATGTGGCTTTGATTATATTCTAAAAGTGACATATGACAAATATTGATCTAGATAGGTTAGGGGGATAAAAGGGGTAGGGGTAGAAACAAATGTATTTTTTAGTGTGAGAAGATATTAGAGAGCTTTGGGTGATCATACAAACTATAGATTTTTGATGTCTCAGTAGGCGAGACTGGCAGGCCATGCCGATTTGTACGAGGTCTAGTGGGAGGAGTAGGAGGTAAGCTTCAAGTACAATTTTAAAATTTTCTATTTCCTACCAAATTTGTCTAAAATAACATACTACACATCAGGGTCAGTGATTTTATAGTCTGTCAGTATTTTTGCTACCTAGTGGTGGTTTTGCCTCAATGACAATTTTGTAGGTCGACAACAAATTTGAAAGTTGACGATATTTTTAGTACAGGAAATTTTATGGATCAATGGCATTTTGGCCATTGATAATTTTATTGGTTGATGATGTTTTTATCATCAACAATTTTATTCCTTAATGGTGTTTTTGCACTTAGAGTAAAATTGTTTAAGTAAGATTGATTTAACAAATGGTTGGTTGATTTGTAGGCGAGGCACAATGTATTAGAGTGTTGGGAGTAGATACCACACACTTTGGATATAATCTAGATTATTTTGGATGACATTGAATATTTTCTTCTAGAGGTTATGGGGCTACATCATGTAGATCTCATGCTAAAAGAAGAGTTCAATCAAGCTCTATAGATGACTCTAGCAGAGAGATGATACTAAAAATGAATACCTTTTGGCTACCAACTAGTGAGATGATAACTATTTTAGAGATGTGTGGTACATCCTTAGGGTGCCCATACAAGGTGTCTATGTGCAAATGATCTAAGATTCAATGAGGGATCTTCATAGGGTAATAGGAGATGAGAGCTTCTTGCTAATTTTTTATGGTATTGATATCAGTGCCATGTACAATGAGGGCCAACTAGACAAACATATCACTTTGCTATGTATGATCACCTTGGGCCTCCTTGTAGGTGGCATTGGCAAGCAATGCATGCATCGAGGGGTGAGGAGAGGTCATTTAAGTGATGTGATATTACTTGGTAGAGTTTACTTGGGGACTAGTCATCCTCATTAGGATACACCATATCCTATACAGGATGGTATGCAAAGGTGTCTATAACATCGTATATTGCATGTTGTTTTAGTTGTGGTGTTGAGAACACCTAGCTATTTGATGACTCTATGATATTCTAGGCTTGGTGTATGATGTAGAGGTACCTATAGCATATTGATGGGAACATAATTTTTGAGGCAAGGCACTAGAGGATATTTAGGGATTCATTGGTGGTGGTCTATAGAGTAATAAACGATCTATAGGCTAGGCAGGTGATTTGGTAACCCTAGAGAGGACATCTTGGATGAATTGAGGACCAGTACCAATTGACCTATTTACAAAGAGTAGAATGGCTAGTGGGGAAATAAGGAGAGCAATAATTACATCAAATTGTGACAATTTGGTACTCAATAGAATATCCCATAATGACCCACCTAGTTTTGACATACAACATGAGAGAAAGGATGTAGTGACCCACCAAATCCTAATAACTATACAAAGACTAAAATGGATGATGAAAAGATTACAGATCATGGTTAGGATGATATTGATGTGGCCCTAGTATATTGTTAGTGGTATCTATAGTTTCATCCATAAAGGGTTATAATGGTAGGGGGCAACTAGCTAGTGCTCAGTGGCAAGTAGTGTTCATTTTGTGAAGGTACCTAAGGGAGGAATAGAGGATATAGAGGGAGAGGCAAGTGGTGGAGGCATCAATGGCATAACAAGTAACTACATAGGCATCAATGGTAACAATACCACTTCTAGCACGAGGGCAAAGGCCAAGGTGGGCCTATGTTAGTCACCTCATATGGCACAAAGGTAGAGTGAGATTTTTTGTTGTAATGAGAGGTGGAGTTAGAGGGTGCATTAATGATAGATAGAGGTGATATGGTTGGATGGGAGCCAACTCGACAGTTAGAGGAGGATGAGCGAAAAAAATATATGGTCAGACTCCAACATGAGGTGGTGTCTATGGTGGGAGCGATATGAGCTAGCTAGGGAGGTTAGCAGGATGTGGTAGGCAATGGATCATTTGGTCATAGAGCAATACACAATAGCATCGTAGGTAGTAGTAACAGGGTCAAGGAGTGGATAGTTAATGGTGAGGGTGATGGTAGAGTAGATATTATAGGTTTAGGGATAGTTGGTATAGGCATAAGTGGACTTACAAGTCAAGATTAAGAGGACCTCATTCTACTAGGGGCTATACTATGTAGTTGTGCTAGAGGGACAAAGGGTTGCATCACCAACACGACCGAGGTTGTAGACTCACTCCAAGTTTATTACTTTATAGTCTCAATGGTCTGTACATATGATACCTCAACCACTAGCAACAAGAGGAGGAAGGGAGCATCACACACGAGCTTTCATAGCTAAGCCATGATTAGAAGGCTATCACCCAATTTTGATGTCTACTACTATTTTGGGATGAGCTTCTAATGCGAGCCAATATTTTAGGAAGATATTTGAGAGATCAGTAGACCAATTTTGAAGTATAGCATTTGATTGGTGTACCAATTATGGATGCACGGTACATAATGTGTATGTTGTGAAGAGGTTGATTATATTTGAGATGTTGATGTATTTTTGAAGTAGTCATGGTACTACAATTTTTGTATCAATGTACCTTTATGTATTTATGATATAATGTAGATATTATTCATTACTTCTTGATGTGATAGTAAATTGTTATAATGAGGAGTTAATTTTATGCTTGAATAATTTACGGATAAATGATGTGTTGTTCTATGCCATTGATGATGTTTTGAGGTAAAACATACCTACCTTACTTCAATATGAGCAAGGTGTTATTGAGTGTTAATTTCAGCCAATTGTGAAATTGCACTCTCCCTTAGAATTTATTTCCAAAATCCCCTCTTGCAAAGAAATTAAATAAAACAACTTCTCCAAGGTCTCCACTATATTAGCATTTGCATATGTGTATTAGTAAATATGTATCAATTCAATGCTAGGAACACCTTAGTGATTGCAAGTAACTGTAAACAAGGGGCATGTGTTGGTTTATTTTACCATGTTACTTTAATGATTGTTCATGAAACCAAAATGAAAGTAAATGTGAATTGGCCCTCATATGACCATGATGTAGTGCCTTAATTCCTTTTATCTTGAAGATTTTAAGGTAGATTTTATCTTCTCTTATTAAGTGGATTTTAATCAAACTTTACCTTGCATTTAGATCCTACTTTAAATGTGAAAGTAAATATCAAATCTATCTATGAATATAAATCCAAAATTGTGAATATGCTTCTTAATGTAGCTTCTTATCATGAAGATAAAGATAGCTTTTGATATGATTGATAAATTGTTTCTCTTTGATGAAATTAGCTTTCATAAAGAGATACCAACTTATAGCTTGAAAATAATAGCCTCACAATGTCATAATGAACTATTCCTCTTAAATGAAATTAATTTTCATTAAGAAGAAATAATTTCATGCTTGAAAACAAGAACTTTGATGCAACATGTCAAATTACCCCCTTCAATGAAATCAGAATTTTCATGAAGAAAAGGTACATTTATGCTCCAAAATGGTAATTTATGAAATACCATAAAACATAACCCCTTCAATGAAATTGAAGTCTTCATGAGGGGAATGTCATAATAGGCTCATGAATGAGATATAAAGCTTAAAATTTTAAATTTGGCCCAAAAATAAAAATTTTGAAATTTTAAAATTTTAAAATCTGTAATAAAAATAACTTCGAATAATTTTTAAAAATATGAAATGACTTTGAAGTAAAAATTTCTAAGTGCGTAATGGAAATATGAAGTATAATCTACGCAGCCATGCAATTATTTTAGGATTTTGAATTTTTTTTACTGTTTATTTTAATGTCCGAAAATTTAAAAAAAAATTAAAAATAAAAAGTTAGAAAACAAAAACAAAATCTAAAAAGCTGAAAATGCAAAATATACTGCAATCAGTATGATGCCATCCCATTCCGGAAAAACCGAATATGTGAGATATTCCATGCATACAACCTAACCTATTAGACCTACAATTCTGCACAATCAAAACAAATTAGATGCTAGCTCCTAGGGTACAAAAACAAATTTCAGATTTCAAGCATTCGCATGAAGCAACCAATAAAACATTCATAAACGTCATCTATAAGTTCGAAATCTGAAAAGGAAAGATAAACAGTTAAATCTAGCGTGCAGAAAAAAAATCTCCTCCTTTCTTGCCCATGAAATGCAAATTTCTAAAAAAATTTGCATTAAAAATGTTCATTTTACAATGGCAGAATTTCTGGTTTTCCCCAAAAAACCAGTCCAAATGGAAGGAAAACATTCAGACAAATCCAGTACCAAAACTCTTGCCTGCAATCTTCTCTGAAAAGTTTCCAACCCCTTCTTCATCTTTGCATGTTGTTTTTAATGTTTTCCATGGAGACCTTTCGTTTTCTTCTACAGGATTTTCATTTTCATTTCCCCTCATTTGGCTTTTCCAGTGTTTGTACTCATGCATTCTTCTATTTTATTTATGTCCTTTGTAGTTCTGTTTCTTTTCACTGCCTTTAGGCCTTCGAAATTATTCTTTTCTTCTTTCCATTCGTTACTTTTACTTATTCCCTCATTGCTCCGTGTAACTCCCTCCTCGAATAATCGACAGTCATAGTATAACATCCTTTCGTTTAATTAATATCGAGTGAGCTGACAGAGCCTTGCCCCATAGACCTATGGACACGCAAAATGGTTATTCAAAATATTTTTCATATAGCCATGTGGCTACCATCCGCTCATATCAAGTGTTTCTTGAAGGATCATACACGACCAATACATGGCAATTAAACATTCATTGTGCAGCGAATCTTTTATCCCCATCTCTGCGGTTGTTGCAATAGTTATCCCCTACCAGCATTGCCTATCTCGGTCATGTTATGCAATAGTTATCCCTTGCTAGCATTGTATATCCTGGTCTTTCCAATTACGTCGTGCTTGTTTGTGCGGTCACGTCTACGTTATCCATATTTTATTTCCCACATAACATACCCTGGACATCCACGGTGGAGCCCATCTGCTCCCACAACGTACTCTATTGTGCATTATGCGCTTTGTTAATGACGTCGATGGAAATCCACCCTGAGCTCGCATTCCTGGATGGATAGCTCCACGTATTCACCAATGCGTCGACTACGACGCTCATCGCTTTGCCACATTGGATGCCCCGGTGGTGAAGTCTGTTGCATCAAAGCTGTGTGCTAAGATATCATTTTGATTCATGAGTTCTTCGTCTTCTGGCTTTGGAACAACAAATCTTCAACTTTCGTCTATAAACAAACCTCCGCTCAACGTTGAACTTCACGGCCATGTCAGTCTCCCCATCTAGTCGTTTGTCCCTCATCCGTTTTCCACGTATACGTCGACCCTGTGTAGGTTCGTTCATCATCGCTGTCGGCGTTGGACTTGGGAGCCCACCCGCCGTGGTCAATCAACACCCCGACAAGCTGTCATTCGCCTTTCGCGGGCCCTGCATCAACGAAAACCTTGTGAGATAAAAACAACAAGGGAGGGTAAATTTAACAATTAAAATGGAAACCTTATAATCTTTATGAAATGCAACTTTTAACGATCATTTTAACCCTTTTAAACATAACTTAATAGCTTCCTCCAAGAAGGGCTTTATTTCATTTTTATTATATGTAATATTATTGATTTATTTATTATTTATTTATTTTTACTATATATATATATATATATATATTTTTTTTTTTTAATAAATATTTTTAATAAATATTATTATATATATATGATATATATAATAACATATATTAATATAATTTATTTACATTATTAATATCATTATCATTATATATGCAATATAATAATAGTGATTTTAATAAAAAAAAAAAATTACAAGACACTCACTCGTCCCTTAACAGGGTTAAATTATTGTACATCAAAAAATAAAGGTAAAGCACAAACAAACATGGACCAAGGTCCCTCAATCATGTAACCTATCACCCCAAACAATGCTTTTAGATACTCAAAGACAATCAAGGTGACCCAAGATACAACATACATTGCAATTTGTCGATAAGGAAACTATGGAACCTACTACTCAAAGCAAACCACAAATCCCAACAAAAATCCAAATTTTAAGGTGGGTCCCCAAGTCTTGGGGCTAGTTGTGGAGCAGCCACAACAAATGGCGACTCTGTTGGGAAATGCTCCGAGCATTTCGGTAAGAACCCAACCTGAAAACACACAAAACCCAAAAATTAGAATTACAAGCATCAACAAGTATCCAGAGAATGAGAATAGACAAAAAAGACATGAACCATCAGAATCATTCAGCATCAAGCTCAGTGTGTGCAAAGTGATTCATTCCTTATCATTTGAAACCATTCAACATTCCATCGTCAATTTCACATGGATGTTTATGATTTATGCATATGATATGATATAGGCTGAAAGGATGCTATAATATGAATGACCTATTTTGAGAGACTCAAACATTCTAGTACCATAAACAAACACACTAAAATTGTCTAACCCTCTTAGGACCAAATGTGTGTGCAATGAATTCATTTACCAGATCAAGAGCTCAGTTATGAACCGCTACAATCTAGAACCAGTGTGTGCAAGTGGACTCAGAGCTTTGGGGAATCGGATTCTCAACCTAAGTATGATGAGAATTTGACCCTATCCTTACTACTCTAATTTTGAGTTTATTACCTCATTTTGACCAAAATGGTTAAACCTGTTATGGATGAAACCACAAGGCTAGCCTGTCCATTTGAGCGGTCAGAGGTCTCACTTTTAAATGAGACATGTCACCACGCATGAGCATACTCCACTACCAGTCAAGCGTCTATAGCCTCGATGGAGGTTAGCCCCATAGTCCATGATTTTGCTTTTGATTTCTTGAATCTTAGGGATGACTACCCATCCTTCGAGGGGACATGTAGTACGATCCTTACAATCCAATAGTCAGTGGTGTGTGATGCAAGCAGACTCAGAGCTTTGGGGAATCGGATTCTCAACCTAAGTATGATGAGAATTTGACCCTATCCTTACTACTCTGATTTTGAGTTTCAAGTATTGTGGAAGTGGTGAAAACCACTATTTTATGGACTATGTTGCATGATAGGACCGACAAGAATGACTCTTTTCACCTCACATTTTCTCCCAAGGATGGTTTTGACCATTTTACCCAAGATGTTTTTAATATGTGCAAATCGTGCTTGGTTCAAGACAGTTTCGGCATCAGTTCCCAATCTCAAGATCTTCTTAGTGTATATTGTGCAATGATCCTAAGAGAATTTGACATGTTTTTTGGTGATTGTCTTTGAAATGTAGATGCAAGTGAGATGCAATGTTTATGCAATGTGAAATGTACCATGAAATACGGATGAATGAGATGGAGTATACAAAATATTTCACCCTAATTTGCAAAACTGACAACTTCATGCATCCCAAGTTTCAAACGATATTCTTTAATGTGTTTGTGGTACTTGTGGAGCCTTCTGCAATACAATTCCAATGTTTCATATTCTCCTTATCTTAGTTAACATTCATGAGGACATGAGCTGACATCTCACTCTAAAATACTAGAAAACAACCAAAACTTGGAAGCGAATGAATACAAAACACACAAATCAAACTTGCAAACATCAAAACAAAATCCAAACCCAAAACCGAACATGAAAACCAAAATCTATATACAAATGTACAATATGGTACAAGATGGTGCAAAGTTTGAACTATCACTTCCCTGGATCCCAAACATGATTAGAACATTTCAAAAGACATATAACATGATACGCATGCCAAATATTGTAGGAATCCAACAAAAACAAGATTAAGCCAAACAATGCAACAAACTTCAACTTGCCCCTCTCACCATACCAATTTGATTTAATTCCATTAATAATCCTATGGTGGAGTTTCAAATTCTCAAATTGATTAGACAATAATTGATCTTCAATTTTTTCTTGTCTATTCTTTAAGATGTCAATTTCACACTTTGATTCATGATGTAGAAATAAGCTTTCATTTTTAGATATGAGATCTTGCAAATAAGAACCTATTTCTACAAATTTTAAAGCCAAATCATTTTTCAAATTTATAGGCCAATCAAATTCATGTAACCATTTGCAAGCATCTAGGATATTTATTAAATGAGCATCATCATAAGTTTTTATCCTAGATTCTATTACTAATTGATTATGAACTTGATTTAACACTTCAAGCATACCAACTTCATTTTCATTCAATAAAGCAATATCATTAGTGGTGTGAGGAGAAATTAAGTCAAATTCTTTATCAACCACAAATGACATTTCATCATTGATAGTATTTGAATCCAACAAGCAATTAGGTAAACCATCACCTGAATTTCGAATGGTAGAACACAAAGGGTGAGATTTTACCTTTTGCATATTTTCATTTACAAACCTTTGTGAGATTTAATTTACCTTTTCTTCATGACTTTCATCATCATCGAATACCTGTTTATTAAAGACACCAAAATTAGGCACCCAATTAAAAACATGTCCATCCTTTTCAAACCATAGGTCTTGTCTATCTAGGGATGGGTCAACTAACACATCTCCATGATCAATCACTTGGGTTGTTTTAGATAACGTGATATTTTCAATTGGATCATCAGTGATATCAAACCCAAACCATTCAAGTTCTAAAATTTCCTCATTTTGAAATGGCATAGACATTGTAGAACAAATAAGTGGATCAAGATTTTCAATTTCTTTTCCCTCAAAGGGACCCAAAGCACATGATTCTCCTTCTTTATCCATGGTTGTAGAATCCTTATCACTTTCCAAAATTTGATGAGATTCGAATCCCTCTTCCAAAACTTTCTCAAATTGTACAGGATTTGTAATATCCTCATGTGAGGAAGCAATTGTATTATCCTGCATATCAATTGACACAAAAGTTTCATTAGAAGATTTAGAGTGAGCATATTCTTCCCATTTCTTCCAAGAATCATAGTAATCATCTTCCAAAATCAAGTTGTGATGCTCAATTACTTCTTCATCATCTTTCGATTCATCAACATGTTTCTCATCCAATTCATCTTCACCTTCCTTAGATGGTTCAATTATTTCCAAAAGTGGGTTATTTCTTGAATTCAAATTTGTAAGGCTATCATAATCCAAATTAGTAACCCATGATTCAATTCTATCACAATTTGGAAGGTGTGGATTTTCTTGGCCATCAATTTCAACAATATCATCCAAAGTATCTTTCGAGAACAAGTGGTGAAATTCGGTTATGTCTTCAAATTCATTTATTGATTTTCTTTCAAATTCACTTTCAACCACTTTTGATGGCTTAGGAGCTTCTATAATGGGATCAATTTTTACATCTCGCTCCATATAGTCGCTCCAATCTTCCTTTGCGAGTACACATGACCAAATCATATCCTCATAGGTTTGTTCATCCAAATCCTCATTTGTGGGTAATGATTCTAGATCTTTTCTTTCCAAAACAAGATGGTGATCATTTGATTCCAACTTCTTGTTACCCATCCATAGAATTTCTTCTCCAAAATCTTCATGCTCTTCAAGACATTTTGAATAGGCATTTACTTCAATGTAAGTCACATCAAAATCTCTTCTATCACCGGAAGGAGCATAACATGAAATATCATTAAGATTAGCATTATGAATTTTCTTCCTAGGATGATTTGGATGCATACATTGATGTGCTCATTTTTGTGATGGAACCACATCTCTACTTAACTTCTTAACCACCTTCTTTTGCTCTTTTACTTCCGATACAAGCTTCTTGGGTTGAGTGGTAGAAGTAGTAGGATTAGTTGGATTGATATCAATAGACAAAGCCTGAACACTTGTTGCAATGGCTCCATGAGTGATCACATGATTCTCTAACTGTGGAGTAGTTGGATGGATAGATGTACTCGTATAAGTGCATGTGGGAGAATAAGTGGGTATGGTAGGGTAAAATTTATTATGGGGCAAAACGTTTGATATCAAATTCTATTGTGCCCATGCTTGATTTACCACCGAGGTTTGATTGCAAGCCCCTAGTTGTCCTACCATAGGCAATTGCTCCATCCCATAACCTTGTGGCCTCAATTGTTGATCTATAATCATAGCTTCCATGTAGGTCGATGCAAGATTAGTGACCAAAGGATTTGTCCTAATGAACATGGCAAACAATGGATCCAATGCCCCAAAGTATATTTGAAGAGCACCACTCTCCTCAATAGTATAGGGAGAAATTAATCTCGCATAGAGCTTTCGAAATCTCATGTTGAAAATTCTCACTAGCTCATTAGGTTCCCTCTTGCAAGAAGCAAATTGTTGATACATCATGAGAGGATCAATGGGCAACCTAAATTGATTGATAAAAGCATTTTCCAATTGGGCCCAGGATGTAATAGAGCTAGTGGGTAAATTGATGTACCAATCATATGCTACCTCATCTAGGCTCCCAGGAAACAATCTACATGCCACATCCTCATGTTCAACATTCCATCTAACTAGGATATCCACATAGGATTGAATGTGCTCCTCGGCTAAAATTGTGCCATTGTGCTTAAACTTGGGCAAAAGTTTCTCTATGTTCTTGGGTAAGTCATGAGCATCTCCACTAATGTTCAAAGGATTACCATGTACCCCATACCACTTTCGAGTATTTGTAGCCATTAGTGAAACTCAAAGGATAACTTCAAAACCAATTTGTTAGTCAAATAAATATTTCTTACAAAGAAGCATGAAATGACTAACCAATCTCAAACATGTAACATATGAATAATCATGTTAGCATCAACCAAGAGATATGTATCCATTAAACCATGAAATTGAAGAACATTCTCAAATTTGCAACATGTTAGCATTAATGCATCATCAAAAATAGAGAATGTTAGAATCAAATGAAAGTAATCATATGGAAACAAAACCTCGTTAGTCAAGACCAATGTTTTGCAAATAAATCTTTCAAGTAACATGAACAATTTAGCATCTAAATGGCAATAAAATAAATCAATTCAAATCCTCCTAGCTCCCAAAGTGTGAGTGTTAGAGGAAACCAAAGATGCTAATCAAATGAACTTGAAATATTTAGCAATTCAAAACTTTCAAAATTATATCAAATCACATTATTCATGTATGAACAATCCAAAAGCGTTAGATCAATGAATAACAATTCATGTAATTGCTTAGCATAAATAAAATAAAGTAAACCAATTCAGGCCCTCCTTCTAGCGCCAAAATGTTGAGTGTTAATTTCACCCAATTATGAAATTACACTCTCCCTTAGGATTTGTTTCCAAAATCCCCTCTTGCAAAGAAGTTAAACAAAACAACTTCTCCAAGGTCTCCGCTATATTAGCATTTGCATATGTGTATTAGTAATCTCAAATAAAGATGTATCAATTTAAATGCTAGGAACACCTTAGTGATTGCAAGTAACTGTAAACAAGGGGCATATGTTGGTTTATTTTACCATGCTACTTTAATGATTGTTCATGAAACCAAAATGAAAGTAAATGTGAATTGGCCCTCATATGACCACGATGTAGTGCCTTAATTCCTTTTATCTTGAGGATTTTAAGGTAGATTTTATCTTCCCTTATTAAGTGGATTTTAATCAAGTTTTATCTTGCATTAAATCCTACTTTAAACATGAAAGTAAAGATTAAATCTATCTATGAATATAAATATGAAATGATGAATAGGCTCCTCAAATGTAGCTTCTTATCATGAAGATAAAGATAGCTTTTGATATGATTAATAAATTATCCCTCTTTGGTGAAATTAATTTTCACAAAGAGACAATAATTTATAGCCTTGAAAATAAGGGCTTTAAAATATCACTTCAACTTATCCCTCTTAAATGAAATCTAATTTTCATAAAGAAGAATAATTTAGTGCTTTGAAATGATAACCTTCAATGTAACATATAAAATTATCCCTCTTCCATGAAATCAGAATTTTCATGAAGAAAGGTGCATTTATTGACTCCAAAATGGTAATTTATGAAATGCCATAAAACATAACCCCTTCAATGAAATTGAAGTTTTCATGAGGGAAATGTCATCATAGGCTCATGAATGAGATATAAAGCTGAAAAAATTAAATTTGGCCCAAAAATGAAAATTTTGAAATTTTGAAATTTTAAAATCTGCAATAAAAACAGCAACTTCGGATAATTTTTAAAAATATGAAATGACTCCGAAGTAAAAATTTCTAAGTGCGTAATGGAAGTATGAAGTATACTCTACGCAACCATGCAATTATTTTTGGATTTTGAATTTTTTTACTATTTATTTTAATGTCCAAAAATTAAAAAAAAAATTAAAAATAAAAAGTTAGAAAATAAAAATAAAATCTAAAAACTGAAAATGAAAGCTGAAAATGCAAAATATGCTACAATCAGTATGATGCCATCCCATTTCGAAAAACCGAAGATGTGAGATATTCCATGCATGCAACCTAACCTATTAGACCTGCAATTCTGCACAATCAAAACAAGCTAAGTGCTAGCTCCTAGGGTACAAAAATAAATTTCAGATTTCAAACATTCGCATGAAGCAACCAATAAAACATGCATAAACTTCATCTATAAGTCCGAAATCTGAAAAGGAAAGATAAACAATTAAATCTAGCATGCAGAAAAAAAATCTCCTCCTTTCTTGCCCATAAGATGCAAATTTCTGAAAATTTCTGCATTAAAAATGTTTCATTTTACAATGGCAGAATTTCTGGTTTTCCCCAAAAACCAGTCCAAATGGAAGGAAAACATTCAGAAAAATCCAATGCCAAAACTCATGCTGAAATCTTCCCTGAAAAGTTTCCAACCCCTTCTTCATCTTTGCATGTTTTTAATGTTTTTCATGGAGACCTTTCGTTTTCTTCTACAGGATTTTCGTTTTCATTTCCCCTCATTTGGCTTTTCCAGCGTTTCTACTCATGCATTCTTCTATTTTATTTATGTCCTTTGTGGTTCTATTTCTTTTCACTCCCTTTTGGCCTTCGAAATTATTCTTTTCTTCTTTCCATCTGTTACTTTTACTTCTTCCCTCATTGTTCCGTGTAACGCCCTCCTCGAATAATCAATAGTCATAGTATAACATCCTTTCATTTAATTAATATCGGATGAGTCGATAGAGCCTTGCCCCATAGACCTATGGACATGCAAAATCGTTATTCAAAATATTTTTCATATAGCCATGTGGCTACCATCCACTCATATCAAGTGTTATTGAAGGACCATACACGGCCAATACATGGCAATTAAACATTCATTGTGCAACGAATCTTTTATCCCCATCTTTGCGGTTGTCACAATAGTTATCCCCTGCCAGCATTGTCTATCACGTCTACGTTGTCCATCTTTCATTTGTCGCATCACGTACCCTGGACATCCACGGTGGGGCTCATCCGCTCCCGCAACGTACTCCACTATGCATTATACGCTTTGTTAATGGCGTCGATGGAAATCGACCCTGAGCTCGCGTTCCTGGATGGATAGCTCCCCGTATTCACCAATGCGTCGACTACGCTCATCTCTTTGCTACGTCGGACGCCTCGACGGTGAAGTCTGCTGCATCGAAGCTGTGTGCTGAGATATCGTTTCGATTCATGAGTTCTTCGTCTTCTGGCTTCGAAACAGCAAATCTTCGACTTTTGTCCATAAACAAACCTCCGCTCAGCGGCGAACTTCACGGCCATGTCACTCAGCCCATCTAGTCGTTTGTCCCTCGTCGTTTGTCCACGTAGGCGTCGGTTTCAACATTTCCACGTTAAACGCTACTCTGTGCAGATTCGTCCATCATTGCTGTCGGCGTTGGACTTGGGAGCCCACCCGTCGTGGTCAATCAACACCCCGACGAGCTGTCATTTTCGCGGGCCCTCCATCAACGAAAACCTCGTGAGATAAAAATAACAAAGAAGGGTAAATTTAACAATTAAAATGGAAACCTTATAATCTTTATGAAATGCAACTTTTAACGAACATTTTAACCCTTTTAAACAGAACTTAATAACTTCCTCCAAGAGGGGCTTTATTTCATTTTTATTATATATAATATTATTGGTTTATTTATTATTTATTTATTTATTTTATATATATATATATATATATATATATATATATATATCAGGAGGACTAAATTCATGAGGAACCTCTTTAACAGCACCAGCCTTATTTTGGGAAAAAATTCAAAGAAGATGAAGGGAGGTTTCAGGAGGGGCGTGTGCAAGTTATTGCTTGCAGTGGCGCAGCGTAGAACAGAGGTGCCCAACTATGCTTTGCTGGGTTCCGAGCCTTCCCCTAAAATCTTCCCTCAGTATATTGTGGCCCGCGAAAATAAGGAGAATAGGGCAATTCCTGAAGGCTGTTTTTCTGTGTGCGTTGGGGAGGAGAAGAAGCGGTTTTGTGTGCCTACGTGTTATCTGAGTCATCCGCTGATACGTGCTCTGCTCGCCAGATCAGCCGAGGAGTTCGGACTTAGCCAGGCCGGCGTGCTCAACATCCCCTGCGATGTGCACAGCTTTCAACACGTGTTATGGCTGATTCACACGGACCCCACGGCGGCGGATGAAAGGACTGAGGAGCTTGTAAGGCATTACTATTTGCAGTGCGGTCAGTCTGTGTTGATGGAAAATTAGAACTATCATAAAACTCTTTATTTAGAAAGGATATTTATATTCCCTTGAGTCCAACCATTTTTTCATGGTTTGGAAACAATTCTTTAATTTTTATTATGACTTGAACAACTCTGCCTTGTGCTTTCAAAATCTTAATCTTTGGGTTGGTTGATGAGTGAAATGAATACTTAGCATACAAAGGTGAAATTTTGTTATTTTAATATTGAAACACTTTTCCATGCATCAATTGGAGATTGAAATTTTCTTTTATTAATAATTGTCATAAAATGTTTAAACTTTCAACTATTAAAAATTTGCATCATATAAAATAATATAATTGGAGATTGAAATTTTCCTTTATCAATAATTGTCTTAAAATGTTTAAACTCTCAACTATTAAAAATTTACATCATACAAAATAATATAATTAGATTGGGATCATTTGCTTGGTGAATAAGGAACTATGTTTTATGTATGATCAAACTCTCCCTTGTGGATGAAATATATCATTTGTAGATGACAAACATTCTCCCTATTTCATGTCAAATCTAGAATATAAGATTGTGTCATAAAATAACGACAATAGAGCATTTGAATACTTCTATAGTTCTAAAACATGTAGTAATCATATTGCATTTTATTGGACTAGTCCAACCACAGGGGATATGCAATATCATGCACATCTCCTTCAAAAGTTGCTTTCCATTTAAAGATTTGTTGAATTAAAAAATAAAAAGCTTCCTATATGTGCTAGTATTATAATTTTTCTTTTCACAATTTTCACATAGTTAAAGGATTCAATACAAACTAAGAAATATTACTTTCTTTTCCACAACAATCACAAGAGCATTAAAAATAGAAGGTTGATGTCCATGTCTCTTTCCGTGAATGCATCCTTGATTGTGCTTACCTTATTTGGAACTTGCATTACATTTATCCAATATGGTATCTACCCTTAATCCTTCTTATTTGAAATATTGTTTTCTTCTTGGATATGCATTACACCTTTGCTAGGATTCTTATTTGATGATTTCCCTTTTTCTTTGTACAATTTTTTGGGTAAATGTGGCCTCTCCTCCTTCACACTAGAAGGTACATCTTCAATTTTTATGGAAGACCCCCCTTTTTTAAATATCCAAGGCCTATATGTTAAGGCTTTGAGAAAAAATTGAGAGGATATTTCATATCTTGGTCATACTTCTCAAGTCCTTGTCCTTGATCCATATTCATCAAAACATTGAAACCTATGCATTTATTATGCATTTTAAAACTCACAAATGAATCATTACACTCTTTTAAGGATATAAAATCAAAATTATATTTGCTTACTATATTTGCTTTGTTATACTCTATGGAATAATAAAAATATTCTTCTATTTATCTATATCTTCATACTTGGCTTGTAGTTAAGGCAATAGATACTTTTTGGATGATATCTCTTATTGCAACGTCTCCATAACTTGTAAACATCTATTTTTAACCTAAAGAATGGATTCATAAACAATACAAATAATTTAAATGCAATGTTTATTGATCTCAAGAAATATTTTATACCATCTTAAAAAATATATATATATATATGTCTTATAGCTAAAATTTGCTCATAAAACCAAGTGATGGAATAAATAAACATTAGTAATGAGAAAAAACATCACATGATAATTGGGATAGATTTTTATAGAAAACCCTCTTGGAAAAGACAACCTAATAGAAAAATGTTGCTCATATTTTATAAGGTTCAAATACAATGAGAATACATGTGTGAATTGAAACAAAGTGCCTTCAAGACCATAAAAGCATAAAATAACTAACAAAACTCAAATCTTTTAAAAAATTTACCTTATTAACAATCAAAGATGCAACATTTATTTATGTTTCGCAATAATGGAAAAAATATAAATGGGTATGGAAGGTCAAAATTCATGTCATTTGCTCCTCAAATACTCCTTGAATCACACTTCACTTGTTATTTTTTCATATTAAAATGACATTTGTATTGATCCAATTGGATTTTGGGCAAGTGTTAGGGAATAAAGAATCTTACATTGCAAACCAAGGTTCCATCTCCATGGGTGAAACCTTGACATATATCAAATAACATGAGTTCAAGTGTTTATAAACACAAGCTTTCAATGGAGAAACTCAAGTTTAAGTCTCAATAATATGTAATGTTATAATACTATAATTTGTTATAATGCAACTATATTGATTTTTAAAATATTAAGAATATGTCTTGCTTAGTGCTGTATTAAAAATTCAAAGTTAAGTTGTTAAAATAATATCATGATCAATTTTCATAGTAGTTCATAAAATACATCATCTATCTTTATTATAAAAATATGTCTTTAACCAATTAAACAAATTCTATTTGATTTATAAAATACCATTAACATGATATTTTATACAACCTACATTAGCATTATGAAAAGTCTCAACCTAATCCTAAAATTATCAAATACATAACTTTTCTTGTACTTGATCTTCAGCTTATTGGGACCACTAGACCTTCTAAATGATTTGAATGAATGAGCTCAATGATTTGTGTCAAGTAAATAGATTTGTTTCCACTTTTGTAATGGTTATCTTTCCAACCAAGATATAAACATTGGTAAGGACACATATGAGAAGATTAATGTTAACTAGTAATAATAAGATTATCTTAGATTAGAGTGAATAAGATATGCAAATAATGTTCAATGAGTGTGTCTTTATGTTAGCATATTTACATGTGAAATATATATCAATGATCATGATGATTTATCTCTTCGTACGTATGTAATGATGATTGTTAGATGATTAGTAGTTCTACGTAATGCTTTTTGGTTGTTTGACTTTAAAATGGAGGGGAAGGAAAAGAGAGAGAGAAGAAGAGCAAAGAATTCTACTTAACCAATAACCAATAGTTATAGTTTATGTGATGTAATTTCATGAAGCATACTTTCATAAAAACTTGATTTATAGGTATATAATTTTATCACGAGACCATGTGATCCCTAAACATCTCGTTATTAAGAAGGCAAAAATATTTTTCTATTAAGTCAAACTAGTAAATTGTTATTCTTCTCTTTCTATTTACAATAACAAATTAATATGATGGAATTTTGATTTACTTTAATGTTGATTTTCTTTAGTTAGTATAGTGTGTGTTTAGTTAGTAAAATCGCGTTAATATGGTTGTAGGATTTAAGTGGTTTATGAGTTCTGTAGAATTGACAAAAAATATAACGTACCTAATGTAAAATGTAATCAACTTGATAATATGAAATTCATGTAACCATCATAACAAGAAAATAAAGAAACAAGAGTGCTCTTCTCATTAATATTCAAGAAATATCTTTACAACGGGTTACAATAGATCCCTCTTAGGGATTCACCAAATTGATACAAAATTACATCAAGATTTCAACAATAGGTGTTCTCCAAAGATCTCTTGTAATCTCCTAAACTGATAATGGAGGGTTTCCCTAGCGACCTTTGCTTGATGATGCCAAGAAGGATGATCTTGATGATGATGAGCTCCTGATAAGGCTTGTAACCTACACACATAAGCACCAACAAAGCATAAATAGCACATGTGGAGCCTCTCAAGATTAGGCCCATTTCTTGATAATGCAAATGAAATTAAAATGCATGAAATAGCAAAGAATTACGTGAAATAATAAACAAATGCATGAAATACTGAAAGAACTGATGCTAATCTATGTTAGAAAACAAAATTGAAAGCTACTAAAACTGATAAAACTGAGAAAATATAAAAAATAAAATATCACCACAGGATCGTTATTAATTAGAACGACAAGCTCTGTTAGCCATCCTCGGGTTTGATGGTGGTGTCTACGAGCCATTGTTTAGAATAGCGGCCACCAAATAGAGACTCTATTATCTACGCTCGATGCTTGGTGACGTTCAATTCTACTATCTAATTGATGTTTAAGGTTCGTGTTTGAAAATATAGTTGAATCGCAAGAATTGGCTAGAAATCATATGAATTTGTTAGCATATGCTTATATTACATCATTTTTTAGGCTTTGCATTAAGGAGGGATTATAATTAAACTATAGCGCACGTAGGCGCTCTCTAGATTGGTTTGAAGAACCACCAAGTTGGTTTCATAAACCAAATTATTATAACATTTATATCTCAATTCAAATGCAATGAATAATTACTTCATGAAATTCTTCATGGTATCAAAGCTAGGGATGATCACAGACGTTGGGTAAGGTGGTTATTATTTCTAACTACTCCAACTTCCCTACCAACCAACCAAAATTAAAGATACTGACGGATGCAGACAAAATATTGGAAGACACTGATAGACGCAAGATAGAGGAGACGCTGGACACGCAGACAGAATACTGAGGACACTGACAAACGCAAGACAGAGGAGATGCTAGACACGTAGATAGAATACTAGAGGACACTGACATATGCAGATAGAAGACTGGAGGACACTGGCAGATGTAAGACAGAGGAGACGTTGGATGCGCAGACAAAGGCACGCAGACTGGGCGACGGTTGTGGAGGTAAAAGGGTGGGGTGGTTGCCCGAAGGCAACAGAAAGCTATTGTAGCTTTCATTTTTAAAGAACCCCACAATGGCAGCATATGCCATGTGGGATTATAATTTTTTTCTTCCCTCTCGCACTCGATGTTCCTAACATACGCTTGCTTCATGTTGGTTCTCATTGGGCCCTCTGGCTCACATGGTCTGCGTTGTGATTGTTAGGCGAAAGGTCGCGGGTTCAAGTCGCTTCGGGCAGGTATAAGGGGTTTTGATAATTTTTTTCTCTCCTTCTCCGCATATGATGTTGCTAATATGCACATGTCTCCTGTTCGTTCTCATCGGGCCCTCTGGCTCACATGGTCTGCATTGTGATTTTTAGATGGAAGTTCGCGGGTTCCATTCGCTTCCCACGTTGTGACCGTAGGCGGAATTTTTTGACGACCCCCGCACGCTGTGACAGTGGGTGGTATTTTTTTGACGCCTAGCACAAGTTGTGATGGCTGGTGGTGTTTTTTGATGCCCTAAACTGTCTTGTTGATGCCTTCCAGTGCTCTATTAACATCAACACTTCATTTGACACCTGTGCAATCCAATTTTGACACCTTGAAGGCTTCCAACCATTTTTTTTTTTTGAGTTAAGGTACAATTTTTTTTCTTCCTTATCTATTTTGCAAAACGAAGGGGGAAAATCTCAGTCTTCACATGATTCATTTGCAAAATTGTTTGGAAGTGAATAATTGTTGGATTTGTAATAGGTGCTTAAATTTGTGGGCATTTGTGATTGTTTCTTTTGCATTTAAATATTATGTTTTTCTTGCATTAACAATCATAAATTACAAAAACAATAAGACCCCAAATTTATACCCTATTTGTGCAATTTATTGTACAGCAGCGTTCGATATTTGAGATACCTCTAGTCCACACTTACAGGTAATGTTATCGTGCTTTGGACTACTGTATTCGTTGCCTAATATAGTTGCAACAACGACATTTGAGCTTATTCTCTATCAATATTCAGGGAGAAATAATGAAAACCAGTTCTATTATTCGTTCCATCTCATACCCACATCGTGATTTTTCTTAGGCGTAAATCCTGATGAAGGTTTTTTCCAAAGTGTTTAGGGTAAGTTACGTCCCATGCATGAGGAATAAACTTTATATGGTAGGTGTCATTAACAACACGATGCCCTTTTAGTATCACCAAAAATCAATATATCTTGTTTCTCATATGTACTTATAGTCTCCCTCACGTAAGGGCAGGTACATATTGAGTGGAATGTTGTTCATATATACCTACAGTCTCCCTCATGTAAGGGCAGGTATATATTGAGTGGTTACGATATATAGATTTGGCATGTATAAAGAAAGGGAGACCAATTGGTGATATAAGGAACTTTCATAATGGCCATTGTTCACAAATACCTCTCAGATTCACAGTTGTTGAAAGGTCCTAACTTTGTTCCATGGAAGACAAATATGAGAACCATTCTTCAGGTGGAATATTTATGGGATATAATGATTGGCACTACAAAATGCCCTCAAACAGCAGGAGCAGATCAAGAAGCTTGGGATAAAAAGGACAAAAGAGGTCTCGTGCTTATCTTCCTTGCTACTACAGATGAGATGCAACCTCATATTTGTGATGCAAAAACTAGTAAGGAAGCTTGGGATGCTTTGATTATAGTATATGAAGAAAAGAATCAGTCCACTATTCTACACCTTCAAACTCTACTACATACCCTTAGTATGAATTCTGGGGAGACAGTTGATCTATTTCTCTGCAGAGTGGCAAACTTGAAAGCAAAATTGAATACTATGGGAAAACCAGTGGATGATGATATCTTGAATTCTATCATTTTGAGAGCATTGCCAGATTCCTACAACATGTTGATCACTTTCCTCAACGTTTCTGGTAGACAAGTAACACTTATGGAACTGGTAAATTTGCTTCAGACTGAGGAAGCAAATCAAGTTCAAAAAGATGAGGTGCCAGATAATGCCTTTTCTACCCAACAAAAGGGTAAGCAACAAGGTCAATTTCAAAAATGGGGTTCTTCTTCCAAAGGAAAAGGGAAGCAAAATCAACAGAAAGATAAAAAATATTGCAAGATTTGTGATATGAATAACCATGACACCAACAGGCGTTGGTTCAAAAACAAGCAACAAAACGACCAAGGTCCTAAGAATAAGGGCAAAGAGAAACAAAAATACAAAAAGAAACATAAGAAACCTAAGGGCCATGTTGCTTATGGAGTCACCGAGGTTGGAGGACAAGGTTTTTTTATGCTATGCTGGGGAGGCAGAATTTTTATTTTTTTTCTTCTTTCACGCCACGCGCAATCGCGCGGCGTTCTGTGCAGGTGTTTTTACCTGCAGCGCGCAGAGTGCGCAGGTAGAAAATTGAAAAAGAAATTAAAAAAAAAAAAAAAAAAAAATTCGCGGGCTGGAAACGCAGCCGCGACGCGAAAGCGTCCAGCCACGCAGGAGGCAGGAGGGAGAAGCCGGACGCAGGTCCCGTAGCCCCCCCCTCCCGTCTAGCCACACGGGAGGAGCCCTGCGTGCGTCCTGTTGGGATGCACGACGTGGCGCAGAACGTCCAGGACGCAGACGTCCTGTCTGTGCAGGGCGCCAATCCCCGCAGACGTTCTGTCTGCGCAGGGCGCCAACCGCCCCCCCCCCGGTTGAAGGCGACGCGATGGGAATTTGAATTTTAGGGCCTTTGTGGGTGCCCTATTCAACAGATATACTGCAGTGGTGACATCTTCTGCCCAATATTGTTGCCCAAGAGTAGCTCTTGTGAGCATACAACGAACCATTTCCATGATAGAACGGTTCCTTCTCTCAGCAACTCCATTTTGCTGAGGAGTATAGGCAATTGTTAACTGTCTCTTGATTCCATGCTTATCTAAGAATGCAAAAAAATCATTAGAGGTAAACTCTCCCCCTCGATCTGAGCGGAGGGTTTTAATAGAAGCTCCTGACTCCTCAACGAATTTCTTGAACTGCTGGAAGAATGCGAAAGCTTCAGATTTCAGTTGGAGAAAGAAAACCCACATCTTTCGTGAGTAGTCATCTACGAATAACTGAAAGTACCTCTTCCCTCCACAACTGTTGGGTGTGAAAGGACCGCATAGATCGGTGTGAATTAACTCCAGAGGTTTTCGTGCTCTTTTTGAGCTCTTCTCAAATGGTACTCTATGCTGCTTTCCTGCCAAGCAGTCAGAGCACACTGGCAATGTGGCAAAAAGGGAATGAAGACCCTTTACCATCTCATACTTTCTAAGCTCAAGTAAGTAGCCAGAACTAAGATGCCCATATCTCTTGTGCCATAGGGAAGTTGCCTCCTTGGTAGAGACAGTCATGGCAACATGTGGAGTAGAGATAGCATCTAGTGCAAATAAGTCGTGCTTATATGAAGTCGTTGCAATTTGCTTACCCTTCCTGGTAATAGTACAACACTTCTTTCCATTCTCAACACAAAAGTTGACAACCATATTTCGTCCGGGATTTGTGTCACCGACAACAAATTGTTGGCCAATCCCGGAACATAGAGGACTTTGTCAATCCGACACTTGCCATCGGGAAGAGTGACTCGAAACTGTGCCCTCTCCCTGAACCCTGTAGGTTTTATCATCAGCAATGGTGACAGGTTTGCCCTCTTTGGCCACAAATGATTCAAACCACGATCTATCGCCAGTCATATGTTTGCTAGCTCCAAAATCGACATACCAAACAGGATCCCTCTGTGTGGAATCTATGGTAGTCATGAGCACCTTGTGTGCCCATTCGAATCCGAATCGATTCTTCAACAACAACATTCACCGGGGTTGCTTGTTTTTATTTTGTGGTTTGTTTTGGCCTTTCGCTTGTTCTTATGCCAACACTCGTTGGTGTCATGGTTGTCTTTCTCACGAGATATTGCACCACCTCTTCTTATGTTGAGGTTGTTTGCCTTTTCCTTTCGTATCCTCGTTGAGAATTTCCTCCTTTCGAAAGTTGCCTCCTTTTTGCCCATTACCTTTCTTCCTAGAACCCCGCCTGTTGGTGTATAGGGTTGTATTGGAAGAATCATCCTTGTGAAGTTGGCGTGCCTCCTGTTGTTGAAGTAGATTGACCAACTCGATGTAGGTAATTTGTCGTTGAGACACCTGGATGGAGGTTATCAACATATCAAATGAAGAAGGTAAAGCTCTCATCACAAGTGAAATGAGAAGCTTTTCGTCCACAGTATCTCCCAAAGAATTCTATTTCTCTTTCAACTCAGACACTCTGCACAGAAAGAGTTCAACTGTTTCACCCTATCTCAAACTCAGGTTATGAAGTTGTTGTTGAAGATGAATAATGGTGGAATCATTCTTTCCCTCATAGATGGTTTGAAGGGCATCCCATGCCTCTTTACCACTTGCTTTTTCAGCTATATGAGGTTGCACTTCATCTGAAACAGTAAACAAAATGAGCACCTTTGCTTGACTGTCTTTCTTGTCAAAAGCTATCTGATCTGCGGAAGGACCTGTGGATCCTGCTGTTGGTGAAGGCCTAGTTGCTACTCCAATGAACAATATCCCACAAATCTTCCATTTGGAGAACTGCCTTCATTTTATATTTCCATGGTGTATAATTTGGACCTTTCAATAACTGATGCGGATCAGTCATCAACTTTGCAACAGCGGCCATAGTGAAGGTTCCTTATATCACCAATTGGTCCCCCTTTCTATATACCTTTTGCTAGGCCGTTATACCGTACAAAATACCCGCCCTTACGTGAGGGAAACTATAGGTATTTAGAAAGAACAACAAAAATCACCCGCCCTTACGTGAGGGAGACTATAGGTGAGTTTTAGAGATCATACGATACGTGGAACATAAGCGGTATTGAAAGGGAATCGCCTTGTTGATGGCACCTACCATAGAAGATTCTTCTCATGCGTGGGGCGTAACTTTCCCTAAACACTATGAAGAATACTTCGTCAGGATTTACGCCTAAACACAAGTGCGATAAAGGGTAGTGGATGGAGTAAAAAAATGCAAAAATGGTTAACTTATCTCTCCCCGACGATTTATAGAGAACAAGCTCAGACGTCATTGTAGCAGACTATATTAGGCGGCGGATACGAGTAGCCAAATCACGACAACTTTACTTGTAAGTGTTGGCCAGAGGTATCACAAATACCGAACGCTGCAGTGCAATAAATTGCACAGATGGGTTTTAATTATTCCAGGGACTTAGGGAGTGTTTTGATTTTAATTTTTAATGTTATAGTGCAAAAATGAAATATGCAACATACAACAAAAAAAATGCCCACAAGAATAACCCACAAGGTGTCGGTCACAGCCAAAAATGCACCTTTTACAATTCGCCAAATTGCTTTTTCAAAAAATTACTCACATTCCCCCTTTGATTTTTTTGAAAAAATATCCCCCCTTAAAAAAAAAAAAAATTTAACAAAGCATTTTAATAATTATTATTTATTTAAAGTTAAAACAAATAATTTTAATTTATATAGTTTTTAAAAAACTTATGAAAAATAAATTAAAAATTAAATTTTAATTTATAAAGTTTTCAAAAACTATTAAAAAATAAATTAAAATTAAAAATTTTAACTAAAAATAATAATTATTATAAAACCTTTGAAAAATAAAAATGTATACCTTTGGGGGGAGTCGGCGGGATTTGAACCCCCGACTGCTGGGTTCCCGGAACCCACCACGCAGCTCACTTGCCAGTGAGCCCGTGGGCTGATCTGGGAGGAGAAAGCCCGATCAAGCTTAAAACACCTCCTCTCTGCTTCCCGAGCCCGCTGTGGCTGCCTCTGCCACCTCCGCAGTAGCCTCCTCTCTGCTTCTCCTCCGCGCAGCTCGCTGCGCTCCCGCTGCGTCTTGTTTTCCTCATTTTTTTTCCTTTTTTTTTTTTTTTCGGGGGTGGGGGGAGGGCGCGCACCTTCGAAAAAGGGGGGGGGTTTATACCCGCGCCACAGCACGTTCGAGGCGGGGGGGGCAGGAATTTTAAATTCCTGCCGCGTCGCCTTCAACCGAGGGGGGGTGGTTGGCGCCCTGTGTAGACAAAACGTCTGCGGGGATTGGCGCCCTGCGCAGACAGGACGTCTGCGTCCTGGACGTTCTGTGCCGCGCCGTGCATCCCACCAGGACGCACGCAGGGCTCCTCCCGCGTGGCTGGATGGGAGGGGGGGGCTACGGGACCTGCGTCCGGCTTCTCCCTCCTACCTCCTGCGTGGCTGGACGCTTTCGCGTTGCGGCTGCGTTTCCAGCTCGCGAAATTTTTTTTTTTTTTTCTTTTTCAATTTTTTGCCTGCGCACTCTGCGCGCTGCAGGTAAAAACACCTGCACAGAACGCCGCGCGATTGCGCGTGACGTGAAAGAATAAAAAAAATAAAAATTCTGCCTCCCCAGCACAGCATAAAAAAACCTTGTCCTCCAACCTCGGCTTCTCACTGCTCCCTGTCTGGCTCTGATGCCATGTAAAAAGCAACAAACTAGTTTTCATTATTCACAGCAAGGTTTTAAATAATACAGCAACAACGTATTGCCGGAGGTTGCCAAACCAATCCAGCAAACAAAAGCAATTTGTTATAACGTAATAACAAATGCACAACAATATGCCTAAATAATGAACTACAGACAAAGTACGCTAACAACTCCAACTCAGACTCATATTCCCCTGGGACCGATTCAGATTCTGAATCTGAAAGAGCACACAAGGTGCTCATGAGCCATACTTCATCTTCCCAGATAGATGTTGCATGGTATATTGATTCAAGAGCTAGTAAATACATGACTGAGGACAAATCATGGTTTGACACTTTTGAGGAGAAATAAGGTAAGCCAGTCACAATTGCTGACAATCAAGTCTACCAAGTGAAGGGTGAAGGGGATGTTTCTGTGTCCCTTCCCAATGGTAAATGTCATATAGAGAAGGTTCTCTATGTTTCGGGACTAGTCAATAATCTGCTGTCAATTACATAAATATTGGATAGAAATATGGATGTCATGTTTTGATTTGTGAAAGGCAAGAAGAGATGTTTTATATCCCACAGTGGTAAACATGTTGCAACCGGATCCTACAAGCATGGCTTGTTCATTCTAGATGCTCTTTCAACTCCTCATGTTGCTCTGGCTGCAACTACAAAGGAGGCCACTTCTCTCTGGCATAGATGTTATGGGCATCTAAGTTCAGGATATTTGCTTTAATTGTGCAGATATGAGATGGTGAAAGGTCTTCCTCATCTCTCCTCTATCTTACCAGTTTGCTCATATTGCTTAGCAGGGAAGCAACACCGAGTACCTTTTGAAACTAGCTCTTCTCGAGCTAAGAACCCTTTAAAGTTGGTACATACCTATATGTGTGGTCCTATGCCAACCAACTATGGTGGAAAGAAGTATTTTCAATTGTTTGTTGATGATTACTCATGAAAGATGTGGGTTTTCTTTCTTCAGTTGAAATCAGAGGCTTTTCTATACTTTAAATAATTCAAGAAACTTGTTGAGAAGGAGTCAGGATGTTTCATCAAAATCCTCTGCTCAGATCGAGGGGGGGAATACAGCTTTGAAGAGTTTTCTTCTTTCCTTAAGAAACATGGGATTAAATGACAATGAAATATAGCCTATACACCTCAGCAGAATGGAGTTGCAGAGAGGATAAATCGTTCCATTATGTAAATGGTTCGATGTATGCTAAAGGGAGCACATCTTGAGGATCAATATTGGGAAGAAGCAGTAAACATAGCATTATACCTCCTAAATAGAGCACCCACTAGAGCTCTACAAGGAAAAACACCACAAGGAGCTTGGAGTGGTAAGAAACCCTCCATTTCTCATTTAAGGGTTTTTGGATGTAAAGCATTCATGCACATTCCAAAGTAGAAAAGGAAGAAGTTGGATGAGAAAACCTTGCAGTGTATCTTTCTTGGATATGATAAGCATTCCAAAGGATATCGACTGATTGATCCTAAGACCAATAATACATACTTATGTAGAGATGTTGTATTTGATGAAGCTTTCACATCAAAAGACACATCTACAGCAGTATACCTAGATGAAGAAGAACCTAAGAAAGAGGTTCAACTTTCACAGCAACATCAAAAATTTCTAAAATGGTATACTAGTACTTTGAGAGATGCTAAGTTGAATTCACTTCACCATGTACTCGCAGTATGACTTAGCAAATGAGAGCAGCGACATCTACTTCAGAGGTTGATGAACTTTACCAACACTTTCGTGATTTGTCAGTTGATACAAAAAATGATAGAGAAGAAGATGTGGATGAAGAAAAGGTTTATATGTTCGCATTGAATGTGAATGAACCTACAATCAAGATGCACTTGGTAAGCCATAGTGGAAGGGCACCATGGATGTAGAACATCAGTCTCTCATGAAAAATAATACTTGGAAGTTAGTTGATATGCCAATAGGAAACAAACCCATAGGCTGCAAATGGGTGTTCAAAGTGAAATATAAGGTAGATGGATCTATTGATAAGCATAAGGCCCGACTTGTTGCAAAGGGTTATGCTCAGAAAGAAGGCATAGACTATGAAGAAACTTTTGCCCCTACTGCAAATATGACTATCATTTGAGTACTTTATGTCATGGTAGCTCAGTTTGAGTGGAAGTTGCATCAGATGGATGTTAAAAGTGCCTTCTTGAATGGTGACTTACAAGAAGAAGTATACATGACCCAACCAGAAGGATTCGTGGTTGAGGGGCAAGAACAAAAAGTTTGCAAGTTGATCAAATCCTTGTATGGGCTCAAACAAGCTCCTCGAGCTTGGTATATCAAGATAGACAGTCACCTTGTGCAACATGGATTCAAAAGAAGTCCTTCAGATGCAAATCTCTATATTAAGAATAATGGTTTTGATATAGTGATTCTAGTGTTATATGTAGATGATCTAATCATAACAAGAATTTTAGAGAAAATTATTGATTTAGTGAAAATGATTTGAAACAATCATTTGAAATGACAGATCTAGGACTTATTCACTATTGCCTTGGTTTGGAAGTAACTCAGAAAAGATATCATATCAAAGTAACACAAAAGAAGTATGCCAAGACTTTAGTGGAAAAATATCGGATGACTAACTGTAAGTCTAAAACAACTCCAATGGAGCAAGGACTTAAGTTATCATGATATGATGAATCACCTCAGGTAGATGGTACTCTCTATTTCCAGTTGATTAGGAGTCTCCTATATCTAAAAAATACCAAGACAGATCTTAGTTTTGTTGTAGGTTATCTTTCAAGGTTAATGCAAGAACCTAAGGTGAGTCACTGGAAAGCAGCAAAGAGAGTTCTTCATTATATCCGTGGTAGTACAAACTATGGCCTGGAGTACAAAAATAATAAGTTTTTTTACTAGGATACACGAACTCGAATTATGCTATATCCATTGTTGATCGTAATTCAAATTCTGGATATGTTTTGCGTCTGGGATATGGACCTATCTCATGGTATAGTAAGAAGTAGCATGTGGTTGCTTTATCTTCTACAGAGGTAGAATATCGCGCAGCTAGTGAAGCAGTCTACGAGATAATGTGGTTAAGTCGCATTCTTACAAACATGGGCCTTCCAAAGAATTTAACTCTTCATTTGTTTTACAACAATCAAGGTGTTTTAAATCTTGTCAAGAATCCAATTTTTCATGAACGTACCAAAAACGTTGATACTAGATGTCATTTCATTCGAGATGAAGTTACAAAGCACCATATACAGCTTCAATACATTCCCACTGATGCGCAAGTTGTAGATATTTTTACCAAAGCACTTGGGCATATCAAATTTGAAAAGTTTTGAGATACTATTGGGATTTGCCAATAATGTAATAAGGGGGATGTTAGCATATGCTTATATTACATCATTGTTTAGGCTTTGCATTAAGGAGGGATTATAATAAAACTATAGTGCACATAGGCGCTCTCTAGGTTGGTTTGAAGAACCACCAAGTTGGTTTTATAAACCAACTTATTGTAACCTTTATATATCAATTCAAATGCAATGAATAATTGCTTCATGAAATTCTTCAGAATTGATGGTGAAAATGATGAGATTCATCCTTCAAGCTCTAATAGACTCCATGGATGCAAGAGACAGCTTCATGATGCAATTTTGGTAGCACCTTGATGCTTATGAGAGAATTGTCTCTCAAATCACAAAAGGGAAATACTTCATTATGCTCATTGAACAAGATTTAGATGAAGGAAATGCCCTAATTTATAGACTTTCCTCCAACTGCAATCTTGGCTTTCTAAAGAAGCCAAGATCAAGATTCAGTTGCCAGTGTATTTTTTCTAGTTCTAGAAATTTGAAGACCTTCTAATGGAAGCTCAGTAATTTCACTTAAAACTTCAGGGGTTACCTTAATTTTCATGTCATTAATGTGTGCCCGGTTATTTCTGAATGTGTGAGCGAACATGTCGGCAAAATCTTCATAGGACCCATCAAATTTGTCCAAAAATGGCATAAGCCCTCCGTATTCAAAAATTTACAACACTTCTAGATTTTCTCAAAGGTGGGTGGTATCTGATGGTTCCAAATTTGTTTTTAGTCTCATTTTCCTATTTTTGTATGTTAAAAACTGCTCGCCTCTGTTGCTACTCTTTTGCTAGATCACTGGTTTCTGGTTCTTGCAGACTTGCAGGGTTTGTTTTTAGGTTTTCAATTGCTTTGTTTATCTTCTTCGAAATGAACTGCAATATCGACACTGTACCTCGTAATCATTTTACGTTAACAATTATGTCTTTGGAAGGAAGGGTGGCACACATCTCTATTTTTTCTTCGAACACATGTCCGTTAATGATTGCACAGATGTCCTTACCGTCAGATCCACCTTATTTATTTTTAGCTCCTCTGTTTTGCCCGTAGATTTCTCATGTGCATGGTTATTAGTGTCGAACAATGGTGGCATGTTGTTGGTCACTTCTCCGTGATTCTGGTACTTCCTTAATGGGTGCAAGATAATACAAATCACATCTCAACTGACACGTGTCATTTATCATATGCAATAAAAAAAATTCTATTGATCGTATATTTTCCCCCTCCTTGGATGCCACATGGAAATATCCTGTTGAATGCTCATTTCGAATATTATGCTTCATTGCGAAAACAATTCCTCATTCCAAAGATAAAGTTTCATTCCAAAGACAAGTCCTCATTCCAAAGATCATGCTTCATTGTGAAGACAATTCCTCATTCCGAAGATAAAGTTTCATTCCGAAGACAATTCCTCATTCTGAATACAAAGTGCAACATTCATTCTCCTTTCATTTCGAAGACAATTTCATTCTAAAGACAAAGTGCAACAGTCATTCTGAAGAAAACTTCAATCCGAAGACAATACAGCAGTTAATCTGAAGAAGATAGCAGGCACTGTTTTTGGCATTCTCATTCCAAAGATTAGGCAGAAACCAATATTTTTCTTCTCAAAACATGTTTTAAGTATGCCAACTCTTATGGATACCTTTTATGCTAATGGTTAATTGTTATATACTACATACCAATCATTTACAATGAAGAAATGTAAGAAATATATACCCGATTAAAACAAGTTAATGCAAGTTTTGAAGAATGACCGCTTCAGTTGAGATTTTCTCGCAATATTTCAAAACAAGTGCGGTTGGTGAATTTGTACAATGATGATTCAAAAATTTTCAAGGTTATGCATGCCGAAAACTGGTTTTCATGCATACCAACTCGGTAGTGCCTTAGGAAAGGTTTTCACTGCTGAGCTATTCATTTTTCTTTCTCTTTTTTTCTTGTTTTTTTTTTTTTTACCTCTCCTTTTCTCTCTATTTTTTTTTTTATTCTGATTATTCCCATGAAGGAATTCACAATCAGAATTTATTCATATTTTTGTTTTCTGCTTTTTTTCTGATTTTTTATTTTTATTTTTTTTTCTTTTCTTGAAATCCATGATCATGCTGATTTTATTGAAGTGGAAGAGGGAATCTCTTCCACCTGTTGTGCATCCAAACTGTTAAGCTGCTGCAAGAATTCCTCTTTAGTCAGAGGTGTATGGTACACCCTAAGGTGATGTCCATTCACTACCAACTTTCTCTGTGACCCATCAATAGGAGATAGACGAGTCGCTCCATTGTCAAATACCTCTTCAATCCGGTAAGGTCCAAGCCATCTAGTTCTCAACTTTCCAAGGAAGTCCTCATAGCAAGAATCAAACAGCAAAGCCCAATCTCCTTGTTGAAATTTCCTCTACTAAATGTGACTGTCATGCCACAGCTTCCTTTGCTCCTGAATTACTTCAGTTTGATGCAGAGCATCCAACCGAAGTTCATCCAATGCATTCAGCTATAGAATCCTGTCTGTCTGTGCCTATGACAATTCAATCCCAATTTTCAATGTTGTGTGCAATGTTAGTAGCTCAAATTCAATATGTAGAAGGGGCTTTTTACCAAAAACTAGTTCATAAGGTGTAAATCCAGTAGTGGATTTCTAAGTAGTATTGTAAGCCCAAACTGCTTCAGGTAATTTATCTAGCCAGTTTCTCCTATGAAAAGCTATTGTTTTTGTCAAGATTTTTTCCAGTTCCCTGTTTATTACCTCAACCTAGCCATTTTCTTGTGGGTGGTAAGGTGATGATTTCCTATGTTTGATTTCATATAATTCTATAAAAGCTTCAATGACTTTAGATGCAAATTGGGGTCCTTGGTCTGTGGTGATAGACCGTGGAGCTCCAAATCTCTACAAAATCTGAGTATACAATAAATCGACGACCTTCTCTTCACGAGCATGTTTAAAAGCATGCACCTCTACCCACTTTGTCAGGTAATCAGTGCATACTAGAATATGCACCTTTCTTTGAGAAGGTGGATCAATAGGTCCTACAAAATCAAGCCCCCACCTCTCAAATGGCTCTAAAACCAATTGAGGTTGTAGTGGCATTTCATTTGTATGAGTGGGTTTCCCCATTCTTTGGCATGCATCACAAAACCTGAAGTACTTTTTCACATCCTTGTGAATGAAGAGAAATTACAGAAACATATTCTAGAAATAATGCAAAAATAATAACTAAGGAAATAATGACACCATTCAATGCACATATAACACACAAGATTTACCCTGGTTCACCCGATTTGGGCTAGTCCAAGCAAACAAGAGTCTATCCTCCTTGATATATTATTCTCTCTCTTGTCCCTCAAATGGGGCATTACAATAATTATATAAGGAAACTCATACAACCCTAAACCACCAAGTGGTATTAGGGTACCGTGGATACAACACCGTGGGCTAAACCACCCACACCCACTAACCACCCACCAACCGTGGGAATCCCGAGGGCCGCTCCAAAAGTAGCGATAAAAGTAGGTGAAAAGTAGCGATAAAAGTAGGTGAAAAATTTTAGGCGGCTCCGCCGCCTATTCTCAGCTAGTCTTCTCCAGCATCTTTCTCTTTCATCACATCCGAACCCCCCCTACCCATCGTATTTTGTGCTGTAGTGCCTGTCATACAATTATTTTCCGGCAAAGAATGAGACATATCCAACATTCTCCCACTTGTTGAATACTTTGCCAGACCCATTTCATTTGAACAGAATCTAAACTTTTCAGTGCTTACAGCCTTGGTTAAAGCATCTGCAACATTTTCCTTGGTGTCTACCTTTTCCAGCAACACTTTCCTCTGTTCAAGCATGTCCCTACAGAAATGGAACTTTGTATCAATGTGCTTCATTCTTGAATGGTAAGCAGGGTTCTTTGCCAAAAATATGGCACTCTAACTGTCACAGTTTATCTTTACAGCTCCTTGAAAGAACCCAATTTCAGCACATAGTCTTTGCAGCCATACAACTTCCTTACTTGCATCAGTGGTAGCCATATACTCAGCTTCAGTAGTTGAAAGAGCAACAACAGTTTGCCTCTTTCTCATCCAACTAATGGCCCCTCCGAACAAATTGAATACATAAGCACTAGTAGATCTTCTCCTGTCCAGATCTCCAGCCCAATCTGCATCAACAAACCCTTCTATATCCAATTGTCTGTTTTCTTTACCTGTACCCTCATAGCAGATTGTAAAATCAGAGGTGCCACACAAATATCTAAACACCCTTTTCACAGCAGTCCAATGCTCTTTACCAGGTTTAGACATATATCTACTCAAGACTCCCACTGCATGGGCAATGTCTGCTCTAGTACAAACCATGGCATACATTAAACTACCTACGGCATTTGCATAAGGAATATGTGACATTTCCTCTACCTCTTCTTCTGTTTTTGGACATTGTTCAACAGACAATTTTTCACCTAAAGAAATAGGTACCTTCACCGGTTTGCAATCTTGCATATTGAACCTTTTCAACACTGTCTCAACATACTTTTTCTGATCCAGCCACAACCTTCTGTTAGAGCGATCTCTTTTTATTTGCATACCCAATATAAAATTTGCAGGGCCAAGATCCTTCATGTCAAATTGTGATGCCAACTGAGACTTTACTTCCCTGACCAGTTTCTTGCTATTTCCAATTAGTAACATGTCATCAACATAAAGAACTATAATGACAATTACATTACCAATTTTCTTTGAATACACACAGTGATCAGCATTGCTATGAACAAAACCAATTCCTAAAACATAAGTATCAAATTTTTGGTACCACATTCTAGGTGATTGTTTCAGTCCATACAATGATTTCTTTAACTTACATACCAGATCCTCCTTTCCCGCAACGAGTGAAACCTTCGAGTCGCCTCATATAGATTTCTTCCTCCAAATCTCCATGAAGGAATGCGGTTTTCACATCCATCCTGTTCTATTTCAAGATCGAATGCAACGACCACGACTAACATAAATCTAATTGATGTTAGCTTTGCAACGGGAGAAAAAACTTCACCATAATCAATTCCTTCAACCTCGAGAAAAACCTTTAGCAACTAGGCAAGCTTTATATTTCTCCACTTTACCTTCAGCATTCTGCTTCTTTTTAAAGATCCACTTGCAACCTATTGCTTTCCTACCACTTGGTAATTTCACTAAATCCCATGTTCTGTTCTTTTTCAGGGACATCATTTCCTCATCCATGGCCTCTTCCCAATGGTTTGCCTCTCCGAATTAATGACTTCTCTAACTGTTCTAGGATCTTCATCGATATCAGATAGTACAAAAGAAGTAGGAAAAGCAGATGGACTGTACCTTTCAGGTTGCCTCCTTTCCCGTGTTGATCTCCTTACCACAGGTATATGAACCTCTTCTTCATCCTCTTCCAAATCCTCACCTGTATGCTTCTCTTCCATATCCTCATCTGTATGCTCCTCTTCCAGATCCTCTACTGTCTGATAGTTGTCCATGAGATCAAATTGGACCGTTCCAGGTTCCTCTTATGTAACTACCTTCCTAGAATCACTGATCATCTCCCTAAACACCACATCTCTACTATACATTGTACTTTTAGTTTTTGGATTCCAAAGCTTATATCCTTTAACACCATCTTTATAACCAATAAAGATACATTTAATAGCCTTATTATCTAGCTTACTTATTTTCTCCTTTGGAATATGCATGTATGCATCACAACCAAAAACTCTGAGATGTGAAATAGATGGTTTCTTACCAAATAGAGCTTCAAATGGAGTTTGATCTGGCAATGTTGATGTAGGTGATCGATTTCGCAAGTAACATGCTGCACTCACTACTTCTGCCCAGAATTCCTATGCCAAACCTGCACCACTGAGCATACTTCTAGCCTTCTCCATCAGTGATCTGTTCAACCTCTCTGCAACTCCATTCTGTTGAGGTGTATATGAAGTAGTCTTCTGTCTTGCAATACCACATTGCTTACAAAATTTCTCAAATATATTAGAACAATATTCCCCTCCATTATCAGACCTCAACACCTTAATCCTTTTATCAGTTTGATTCTCAACAAGTGCTTTAAATTCCTTAAATTTTTCAAACACTTCATCTTTGCTCTTAAGAAAGTAAATCCATGCATATCTTGAAAAATCATCAACAAAGGAAGCATAATACCGTGATTTTCCAAGAGACGGCATAGGAACAGGACCAAAAATATCACTGTGGATCAAATCTAGTACCCCACTAGATCTTGTGGCATTAGATGGAAAACTAACCCGATTCTGTTTACCATAAATACAATGTTCACAGAACTCAGAAGTCATTGAGTAATTAGGGATACCATGAACCATACCTTTTGTGTACGGGGTACGCAATCCTTTTTCTCCAATATGTCCCATCCTTTGATGCCGAGTGTTGAGCTTTTATCGGAATCAACCTCGAGAACGAGTTGAGCTATTGCACTCATTTGTCATAGTGCTTCCCAATAGCTTATACAATGTTCCAATCCGAACTCCCCTTGCCAACACCATTGATCCACGAACCATTTTGCATGAATCCTTGCCAAAATTGACATTCACTGCTGCATCGGCCATTTTGCTTACCGAAATCAAATTTCTAGCAAGTCCCGAAATATGCATCACACCTGGTAGGGTCTTAACCCTACCATCCTGCAGCAAAATTTTCACTCTTCCACGACCCATGATTCTGAGTGGTGAATCATCTCCCAATAGTACCTCCCCTCCATCATATCTTTCATATTCACTGAACCACCCTCTATGAGGAGTCATATGAAAAGAGGCACCAGTATCAATCAACCAATCATTTTTATCTGATCGTGTGGAGCATGATGAGCAGGATGCCAAATATACATCCCCTGCTTCATCAATGGATTTATTCATCTCTGTGTAAGTCGATTCATCAGACTTTTTTCCAGACTTAGCTTTCTTTGATCTGCAATCCTTCTTCATATGACCTGGCTTGCCACAATTCCAACATTTTCTCTCAAACTTCCCCCGAGACTTGGATCTACCTTTAGACTTAGACCTATCACCATATCTAGATTTGTCCTTCTCCTTGGCACGCCCTCTCACTTTTAGGGCTTCCTTAGATGTGCCTTCCATGGCTTTTCTCCTCATATACTCAGATAATAGAGATGCCACTATATCTTCAAACTTCAATGTGGATGAAGTTGTACTACCAATTGCTACTACTAAGTTATCCCATGAATCTGGTAAAGAGCATAACAAAGTAATGCATTTATCTTCCTCACTCAACTTAATTTCTCTAGATGTTAGTTGACTTACCATTGTATTGAATGCATTCAGATGATCTGCAACCGAATCCCCATCATGCATCCTAAGATTGTACAGTTTCTTTCTGAGGAATAATTTGTTCACTAGGGACTTCGATTGATACAAAGCCCCTAACCTCTCCCAGAGATCCTTCGCTGTAGCTTCTCCCGAAACATTGATGAGCACCGAATCTGCAAGACACGATCGAATCAGACTCCTTGCTTTTCGATTCATCTTCTCCTAATCTTCATCGAAAGTACCCGTAGGTTTTGTTGTTTCGAAATAGCAGCCCATCGATCTCTGTCCACGAGCATATCTTCCATCTTTAACTTCCATAGCTCAAAACTTTTGTCGTCAAATTTCTCGATCTCTATCCTTGAATGATTTCCTAACATTTTTTCCTTCAAACTCCTTCTACGTAACTCCCACTCTAGAATAGGTTTCCTCTCACTCCTAGAAACCCTAGATCTTCTTCAAACAGATTTAAACCCTAGCAATAAAGGCGTCCCCCTATGGCTAATGACTTGGCTCTGATACCAAATGAAGAGAAATTACAGAAACATATTCTAGAAATAATGCAAAAATAATAACTAAGGAAATAATGACACCATTCAATGCACATATAACACACAAGATTTACCTTGGTTCACCCGATTTGGGCTAGTCCAACAAACAAGAGTCTATCCTCCTTGATATATTATTCTCTCTCTTGTCCCTCAAATGGGGCATTACAATAATTATATAAGGAAACTCATACAACCCTAAACCACCAAGTGGTATTAGGGTACCGTGGATACAACACCGTGGGCTAAACCACCCACACCCACTAACCACCCACCAACCGTGGGAATCCCGAGGGCCGCTCCAAAAGTAGCGATAAAAGTAGGTGAAAAGTAGCGATAAAAGTAGGTGAAAAATTTTAGGCGGCTTCGCTGCCTATTCTTAGCTGGTCTTCTCCAGCATCTTTCTCTTTCATCGCATCCGAGGACGTCCCCCTATGCACCCTCGGACCCCCCCTACCTGTCGTCTTTTGTGCTGTAGTGCCTGTCATACAATTCTTTTTCGGCAAAGAATGAGACATATCCAACAGTGAAGAGATGGCCAATAATATCCTGTCCCTAAAATTTTTCTAATTGTGCTTTTTACAGAATAGTGTCCACCTGAGGGTTCATCATGACAAGCCCTAAGGATATCACATACCTCATCCTTTCGGATGCATCTGCGTAACACATAGTCAGGACTGCACTTAAAAAGTATACCCTTAATCCACTCAAAGGAAGAACTTTGTTTGATCAATTGTTTTTTCTGTTTTGAAGTGAAATGTGGAGGAACTTTCCCTGTGATCAAATAATTGGCTATATCCACAAACCAAGGTGATTGGACAGATATAACAAATAATTTTTCATCAAGAAAAGTGTCCTCAACTAATTCCTCTTCCTCTATGTTCTGCAACCTGGATAAAAAATCTGCTACAAAATTAGCTTTTCTTGGTTTGTTGATTATTGTGATATCAAATTCTTGCAGCAACAGTAACCAACGAATAATTCTTGCACTTACCATAGGCTTATTCATCAAATACTTAATGGTTGTGTGATCTGTGTGAACGAATATTTGATAACTTGTGATGTAATGCCTGAATTTGTTGATGACATAAATTACTGCCAAGAATTCCTTCTCAGTTGTGGTATAATTTTTCTCAACTCCTGTCAAATTCTTGCTAATGTAGTAGATGGCATAGTGTTCACCATTATCAATTTGTCCTAATGCTGCTCCAATTGCATTATTGGAAGCATCAACCTATATGTGAAATGGTAATGTCCAATTAGGTCCTCTTAACACAGGTGGAGTTACTAATTTCTCTTTCAAAGCTTCAAATGATTCACGACACCTTGCAGTCCAGGAGAATTCAAAATCTTTAGTCAATAGGGCAAACATAGGATTGGCTATTGTGCTAAAGTTGGGAATAAACCTACGGTAAAAACTAATGTGTCCTAAGAAGCTTCTGACATCAGTCTAAGTTATAGGAGGAAGAAGATTCTTTATAATTTCCACCTTCTTTGGATCAACCTGGATCCCTTGAAGAGATATGTTATAACCAAGAACTATTCCTTCCTCCATAATCATAAAACATTTATCTGGATTCAAGGATAACTGGTATGTTTCACAACGAGTTAAAACTCTGTCAAGGTTTTCTAATGTAAAGTCAAAAGTATGTCCACATACTATGAAATCATCCATGTATATCTCAACACCGTTGGTAGTCAGATCAGAAAAAATTACTAAGACCGCTCGCTAAAATGTTGTTGGGGCATTACACAAACCAAAAGGTAAAACCCTATAGGTAAATGTTCCCCATGGACAGGTAAATATTGTTTTCTCTTGATCTTCAGGTGCAACCTGAATTTGATTATACCCACTAAATCCATAAAGAAAACAAAAGTATTTCTTTCCAAGAAGGGTATCTAACACCTGATCTATGAAAGGTAATGGAAAATGGTCTTTGTATGTTACTTTGTTCAGCTCTCTATAGTCTACACATACTCTCATTTTTCTATTTTTCTTAGGAACTATAACCAATGGAGAGCCCCACTGGCTATCAAAAATTGGGTAAATGAATCCTACCTCCAGAAGTTTTTCAATTTCTTCCTTTACAATATCCCTCAAGGCGAGGATTCGGTCTTCTCCGGGGTTGTCTTACCGGCTTGACTTCTTCAATATAAATCCTGTGGGTGCATATATCGGGGTGAATTCTCGACATATCCTTGTAGTCCCAAGCAAAAGCATGAACATGCTTCGCAAAACAGCTTATCAATTTTTCTTCCTCTTCCCTAGTAAGCCACTGTTAATGTTCAGTAATTTGTCTGGTTGGACTTCTATTTGTTTTGTATTTGGAAGGACTGAATTCACTTCTTCATACTTGGTGATTAGGGAGTTAAGAGGGCAATTATGAGATGGGAGGAAATAAGAAGTTTATGTTTCATTGATTTCTAATGGAAGCATATCCTATATGGAATAGTGAGAAGGGAAAATTAGGTGATGGTGCCACCCATGTGGTAGTGAAACTAATGTTTCCTGTGATAGTACAGATGACTCACCTTCAAAATTTTGGTTCTTGTCATTCCCTAACAACTGATGGATATTTACTGCTTCTTCTTCTAACCCTTGTTCATGCAGAACATTCATTAGGATAGTTTCATTCTCTAAAGTTTCTATGTCATGGAGGTCTTCTATGTGTTCCCTTACTACCAAGGTGGCTAGTGTGGAAACAACCTCTTCTGGTTCTTCATCTGAGTCAAGAAACCATAAATGACCTGAAAAATTGCTGGAGGGTCTTGTAGGAGGATACAGAGAGATCTGTTTTAGATCAATACCATTTGAAATGGTCATTTTTCTAGATATGCAGTCTATGAAGGCTGTTGCAGTTGCAAGCCAAGGTCTTCCCAGAATGATGGGATATCCATGTGCTAAATTTATTGGCTGTAAAACCAAAAAATCTGCAGGGAATTCCCAAGAAGAGATTTTTATAGGGACATCTTCAATGATACCTATAGGTTTTGCAACTGACCTATCAGCCATTTCTAAAACTATAAATGTGGGACTAAGATGTTTGAGCTATAATTGTTCCATTATATCCTTGGTCATGACATTTATTACAGCTCCTAGATCTACTAGGACATTTGATATTGGTACTGAGCCTATGGTAACTGTGATAACTGGACTCCTTGGGTCACTATACTTTGGAGGTACTAGTTTTTCGGACAAGAGATCAACTATCTTTCCTTCAACCTGAACAGTCTTGGGAAATGCTTTCTTTTTTCTTCCTGCTCTTCTAATGCACAAATATCGAACAATACTTTTAATCATTGGTATATCCTTAATGGCTTGCAATAAGGGCAATGATATAGTTAACTTTCTAAGTTCCTTGACCAGGTCTGACTCAAAAAATTTTCTTTGTGGTATTGAATCTTTCAAGATATGGAATTATCCTTGATGAAGGTAATTGTTCTGCCTGTGGTTCTATTTTTTCTTCTTATTTATCTGTTGTTGATTTAACTCTAACTGGTTCCAAAGGTTCTTGCTTTTCATTTTCCTTGATTTTAGTTGAAACAAGTTCAGGTACAACTTTTCCTGAACGAAGTTGGATGTTACTACAATCAAGAACATTTATTTCAGCATTTTCTTCAGCTTCAGCCACATAGACAGGGGATGCCTGTCTCATGTTGTTTGGATTAATGACTGGTTGAGTTGGAATTTGAGGTTGTTTCACCTGTTGTGTTTGATGTGGTTGGTTCTGTTTTTCTTAAAAAATTTGATTAGGTGCAGGCAGCAAATGCTGAGTTTGACCTTGATTTCTTTGCTGCCTTGGATAGGACCGGTATTGCTGACTCCACTGTGGTTGATTTTGCATCCAATGTGGATTAGTCTGATTCTGATTCCAAGGTGGGTTGTTTTGATTCCATGATGGATTATTCTAATTTTGATTCTAGGCTGGATTACTCCAACTTGTTTGTGGCCATTCTTGGGAATTTGTCCATTGAGAATAATTCCAAGGACATTGGGGTGGTTCTGATTGTCCCCAAGGCATAGTCCAAGGATTATGCCCCCAATTTGTAGAAAAATGAGGGGGATTTTGGTTTTGAGAGAAATTTCCCCCCTGTTTTGGTCCAACATAGTTGAGTTCCTCAGTCTGACTCTCTAACATAGTTTTGAGTTGTGGTAGCAGGTGGCATTTATCAGTCAAATGCTTCTTCGAACAAATACTACAAATTGTTGAGATAGACATTTTATTCAAAGGAAATTCCTGCAAAGCATGTTTATTTCTACATCTTGGGCAATAAATTGCCAAAGGTTCTGTGATTTTTACTTTTGCAGACATTTCTCCAAAATTTGTGTTCAATTGCACCAGAATATCAGTTTTAAAATTTGCAAGTTCCTCTATTAGGTCCTTCACATCAGTGCCATTTGTACTCTTTTTTCTTCTTCCTTGCTTAGTGAGAGAGTAATTCCTGCAGAGACCCACAATTTTCTCATTACTAAGAGTATTTACGTCCCCTTTTCTCATCAAATCCAATTCTTCTCTAGATTCATCTTATAATCCTCTCAAAAAGATGGTTTTGCATAACTCAGGTTCTACAAGTCCACATATCCTTTGAACAAAGGAGAACCTATCAAGATAGTCTTCTAATGTTTCATCATCTTCCTGCTTAATCCTGAATAACTCATCTTTCCTATTCCTTACACGGTAATACTCCTGATATTTGTCTAAAAACACAGTTTCCATTTGATCCTAGGTTCGGATGGAATTTGGCTCTAAGCTCATGAACCAGCGTAATGTTGAGTCCCTGAGTGTTGAGGGAAAAACCTTAAGTTTCTTATTGTCATTTACATAGTCATAGGTTTGACACACTACTTTGAATTCAAACAAAAACGATCAGGATCTTCAGATACAACACCTCGAAAGGTTGGAAGTACTGAAGGTGAAATGGTTTTCATGGGGGGAGTTTTGTGTTGGATTCAAACGGATAGGATATTCAAATGTTTTGGAAGGTTGGGGCATATCCTGATCATTTTCTTCATTATGGACACAGCCATGTTGGCCATCCCCATCTAGATTGCCTATCTCTGCCATAGTTTCTTATTCCTTGGGAACAGTTAAACCTATCCAAATTTCACTCTTAAGAGGTCCAGAATCCTCTGTTGATGATGAGTCCGATGATTTTTCTTTCTCGGGATGTTCTAATGATGATGAAGTCGGCGATTTTTGTTTCAATTTTTCTGGTAGTTCATACACAGGTGATTCACCCCTTAGGCGTGAAGATCTTCTTAATGGAACAAGCCAGGGATCCTTTTGAGTAATTCTACTTGTTTCATCCCTAGGCTTATTCATGTTTACTCTTGAATGACATAAATTATAGGTCAATAGTTGTTACTTTAACCAACTGTTATATTCATATTTTTATCCTGAATTTTCATAGCTCAGACTAATTAACAGCTATTGGACTGTTGTCACCTTCTAGCAACACTATTCCCCGACAACAGAGCCAAAATGATGCGTTGTTGTTATGCACATCATTAATTCTCAATGAATTTGTCAATCCAGGGTAGTGTACAAGGCTATTTGCGAAAGGAGTGAACAAGGCTATAACTTAGGTCATTTGGGAGCAACATGTCTTATTGGTGAAACCGATTGTGTGGGGGATTTAGGACATTTTTATCTATAAATTGCATAAATTGAACTTTAATCTAACTGCAGGAATGTAAACTAATTACTAACTGTAGAAGTGAAATCCTAGTTACAATCACAGAATGAAATCTAATTATGTTGCAGAAATAACTCCCTAGTTACAGTTGCAGAATTAGAAATCTAATTATGATTGCAGAAAGGAAGTCTATTTACTTTTGCAGTAATGGAAACCTAATTATAACATGGAAATTAAGTCCTGTCAATGCTCTGTAATGGAAGGTTGTCAATATTTTGTGCAGGGATTGACAGTAAAACATAAAATGCAGTAAATTGCATAAAACAATAAATTCTAGAAATGACAATCTGCAAAAATTTGAAAGCTTGCTGAAAATGGATATTACAACCAAACCTATCATTAATCACAAGATCATCCTAATCATGAAATAAACTAAGATTGCAAAGACTGTTAGCTTTTTACAAGGAAATGAAATGACAAGTTTTACAACTTATTTTGCTACAACAAAATCAGAATAAAAACCTGTTGTTAGTCCTCCTCCCAGGTCTGGAAGTGGCTAGCCTCTTTGTCCAGAAGAAGGTACGAGTCTTTCTCTCTCTCTAGATATTACTCACACTCATTCACAACAACATGAATAAAAATAGTGCACTTTATTGATTCAAGAACATAATTACAGTGTTGCTGCTAAAAACCCTGTTACAGGACTGTAACAGTCACTTTTCTTATTATTATACTTCTTGCTTACTTTTCCTCTACCTTTCTTAGCTCAACCTAGACGGAAGCTATCTATTTATAGATATCCTAAAATCTAATTACAAACTGAGAATATCTCATTCCTATCTTACATATCTATTCCTATTATGCTACAGCTTTTCCTGGGTTTATCCTAGAAGAGGACCAAAATTGATCTTTTCCATGAATGGTGGCTTTGGATGGCAAGGATAGCAAAGTCAGATGGGAGATATTTTCCCTTAACCTTTTCAACCTTATTTCCATTTTTCCATCGTCAGAAATCAATCAACAACTCAAAAAGCGCTTTTTGTTCTCATTCCGAAGATAAGTGGCTCATTCTAAAGAGACTATATTTCTCATTCCGAAGATGTCCGCTCATTTCGAAGAGACTGTATTTCTCATTCCGAAGATGTCTGCTCATTTCGAAGATCTTAGGAATGAACAACTGTGTGCTCTTCAAGTGATTTCATCTACATTTCTCAAGTGGGTTAGCTCTCAGGATCAGATTGCAATAGCCTTCATCTCTCTCTATGTGTGAATTCCATGCCTTGCCATTCATTGGCAGTTGGCTGGAATTTACATTGAAAAACTAGTTTCTGCTGCACAGTAATAGTTTGCTTGCACTATTTGCTAGATTTAGATAAACAAATGCTTGAAACACATTAAAACAAAACTAGTGAAGTGTTGCTATCAAACTAAGCATACTTCTCATTTAGCAAGTCATGACAAAGTAACATAAAACTATGCAAAAACTGTAAAAAATCATAATATAGTATTTCTAACACATTGATCATGCAAACAGTTAATACACAACATATTGAATCAACTTAACTAGCATATCAGATTAAACACAAGAGTTTTTAGGCAGTTTCAATGTTCAAAACATGCTATGATTGAGGCATTTCCAGGCCTCATCATAATCTATGTTAGAAAACAAATTTGAAAGCTACTGAAACTAATAAAACTAAGAAAATATAGAAAATGAAATGTCACCATAGGGTCGTTATTAATTAGAACGACGAGCTTTGTTAGTCATCCTTGGGTTTGGTGATGGTGCCTATGGATTGTTGTCGAGAACAATTATCGCTAAACATAGACTCTGTTCTTTGCACTCGATGTTTGGTGACGTTCAATTCTACTATTGAATTGATGTTCAAGGTTCATTGTGTTTCAAAACATAGTTGAATCACGGTAATTGGCTTGAATTCATATAAATTGATGGTAAAAAATGATAAGATTCATCTTTCAAGCTCTAATCGACTCCATGGATGCAAGAGACAACTTCATGATGCAATTTTGGTAGCACCTTGATGCTTATGAGAGAATTGTCTCTCTAATCACAAAAATGCAGCACTTCGTTACGCTCATTGAACAGGATTTGGGTGAAGGAAATGCCCCAATTTATAGACTTTCCTCCAATTACAATCTTGGCTTCCTGGAGAAGTCAATATCAAGATTTAGTTAGGCTCAGGGAGGTGAAGCGTCGCTTCTAGAAGATTCTGGCGAGTAACCGTTCAAGATCAGTTGCCCTGTAACAGATTTTACTCGGTTCGAGGAGCTCGAGTTTGTTACAGACAAGGTCATCCTCGATAAGTGCAGTCCACTCTGAGGTCGTCATCAAAACCAGTGATCGCCACGCAACCGCTAAGAGGGACAACGACCCAAGCTAAAAAGGACTAGTTTGCCCTGTTTGAGTGGTTAGAACCACTATTAGGTCTTGGGAAGGTCCAATATGAATCATATGGCCTGAAAAGGTGTTCACATGAGTAACCTCCTCAACATGACATGTTTTAGGTGTCTACAAGTTCCACCACTTGTCAAACTCTTTATCAAAGGGGTAGTAGGCTTAGAAGAGTAAACTTTGAGTCTTACTTATATGGGATTGCTTACTCCTATTAACATTGAGTTATGGCAAATGTGTGGAGGATGGTTGATCCTCTTGCTTTCTAATTAGTTCATTGTGTAATTGACCCTTTTGCTTTAATGACATATCCATATATTAAAATTGTGTTTCGTCTTAATATGTGTTTTGTTTAATTAGTATAGTGTATTCTAATAATTCTGTATTAATTTGGTTGTGGGACTTGAATGGTTTATGAACCCATATTTCTACAATGAAATTTTATCTCCTTTTATTACTTATTATTTGTAATATGTATTAATAATACTAAATTGATTTGGTTGTGGGACTAAATACTTAATGAACCCTATCATTTATCAAACTCTTTTCCAATAGAATGATAAGCTTAAAGGTAGAAGCTCTTATGGGATGTTTGTAGACTCATCCTTATCAAGAATATTTGGAAGTGCAGATGCAAAAAGGTGTTTACTAGATCTGCTCCTCCATGGGATATAATTTTAGCAGACTTGACCTTTGATATTTTATTACATGTGGGACGCATTCATTCCCAAGTCTATGGAACTTCCAGCATAGCTCGAGATGTTAATGATAGACTTCACTAGCTTTCTCATATGGTTCAGGATATTCAAAAGGTCCAACAGGAAACTAAAAAGAAGGCAGTTAACAATGATGAGCAAGTTCAGGTTTTGATTACTTCTATTTCTTCTTTGAAGACTTAGAAGATATCACGGAAGACACGTCCAAAATTTCTCCATATAACAAGCTCTTCCATAAATGAGTGTTGATATTTGGTGTATTGCAACAAGATATAGCTATAATCTTTTTGTTGCTATTAACTTCTATTCTCATGTATATTCAGTTATGAATGCTTTACTCCTTAACACCATAATATTGTAATGTTCTCGTTAATAAATTAATATAATCTAATTTTTTATATTAAAAAAATTATTATTATTATTTTTAAAACATTTACGTGATTGAATTTCATTCCACTTTAATACTTTGTTCTAATTTTTTTTTTTTTTTTTTTTTAATGTTATGCTTGTGACAGGGTCCTACGAATGTCGTCACCAAGATAATTGGTTGAAGTGTAATTCAAGCATATCGGTTCCAAGGGGCAGTTCATCAACATCTGTAGCATCACCATCATCCTATCTTAAACAGGTGTAATAATTTTGGAGTTTTGCTATAAAGTCAAAATTCAGCTCCATGAAAAAATTAAATATCTCGACCAAGTGCATAGGCGTGTCTGTATGTTTACGTCATTCGAGCTAATAATTGTACGCATGCAGTGAAGGCTTAAGGCGGCCTTGACCTCAACAAGCTAAACAATCACAATCTTTTAAAAAATTAAAGAAAAACCCGGTTCTAGGAGAACTTTAGTCGATATCAATTTTTTTATTGTCGCCTTCGCTCACCAAGCTTGACAACGATGGCAGGAAATATTGGGGCCCCAAAGGAATAAATTCAGGAGGAACCTCTTTAACAGCACCAGCCTTATTTTGGGAAAAAATTCAAATAAGATGAAGGGAGGTTTCAGGAGGAGAGTGTGCAAGTTATTGCTTGCAGTGGCGCAGCGTAGAACGGAGGTGCCCAACTATACGTTGCTGGGTTCCGAGCCTTCCCCTAAAATCTTCCCTCACTATATTGTGGCCCGCGAAAATAAGGAGAATAGGGCAATTCCTGAAGGCTGTTTTTCTGTGTGAGTTGGGGAGGAGAAGAAGCGGTTTTGTGTGCCTACGTGTTATCTGAGTCATCCGCTGATACGCGCTCTGCTCGCCAGATCAGCCGAAGTTTTCGGACTTAACCAGGCCGGCGTGCTCAACATCCCCTGCGACGTGCACAGCTTTCAACACGTGCTATGGCTGATTCATACGGACCCCACGGCGGCGGATGAAAGGACTGAGGAAGTTGTAAGGCATTACTATTTGCAGTGCGGTCAGTCTTTGTTGATGGAAAATTAGAACTATCCTAAAACTATCTATGTACAACGGACATTTATATCAACCATTTCTTCATTGTTCGGAAACAATTCTTTAATTTTTATTATGATTATTTGGTGTCTAAAGAAATTTTTAGTATAGTATTGTGTTATGAAGTTATTTTTGTTTGTTGAGTAAAGTGCTAATTCTATGTGTTCCTAGATATATGGGTAATATGACAAGTGCTTGAATATTAGATTGATTAAGGATCCATTGATTTAACACCTTTTTCAATTTTCTTATTAAATAATATTAAAAGGTTGTATAATCTCTTGTAATTAAATAATATGATACATTTATTCCATTATATAAGCGGGTAAAAAATTAATAAAAATGAGATCATCTTATTATAAATTTTATGGTTTAAATTGTTCATAGTTTTAAATCAATTTGGCTCGGACAAATTTGCCTTGTATTTTCCTTGGTTAAATATGTGCTTTCAAAATCTTAATCTTTGGCCCGGTTGATGAGTAAAATGAATTCCTTGGCATACAAAGGTAAAAAAATTTTATCCCAATATTGAAATACTCCTCCATGCGTTAATTGGAGATTGAACTTTTCTTTCACCAATAACTGTCTCAAAATGTTTAAACTTGCAACTATTAAAAATTTGCATCATACAAAATAATATAACTAGATCGGGATCATTTGCTTGATGAATAAGCAACTATGTTTGATGTATGATAAAACTCTTCTTTTTGGATGAAAAATATCCTTCATGGATGATAAACATTCTCCCTATTTCATGGCAAATCTAGAATATAAGATGTGTTACAAAGTAATGACAATAGAGCATTTGAATACTTTTATAGTTCTAAAACATTTGCAATCATATTGCATTTTATTAGACTAATCCAACCACATGGGATATGCAATATCATGCACATCTCCTTCCAAAGTTGCTTTCCATTTAGAGATTTCTTGAATTTAAAAATAAAAAGCTCTTTATATGTGCTAGTATTATAATTCTTCTTTTCACAATTTTCACATAGTTAAAGGATTCAATAAAAACTAAGAAATTTTACTTTCTCTTCCACAACAATCACAAGAGCATTAAAAATAGAAGGTTGATGTTCATACCTCTTTCCATGAATGCATACTTGATTGTGCTTACCTTATTTGGAACTTGCATTACATTTATCCAATATGGTACCTACCCTCAGTCCTTCTTCTTTGAAATATTGCTTTCTTCTTGGATATGCATTACACCTTTTCTAGGATTCTTATTTGATGATTTCACTTATTCTTTGTACAATTTATTGGGTAAATGTTGTCCCCCCTCCTTCACACTAGAAGGTACATCTTCAATTTTCATGGAAGACTGCCCTTTTCAAAATATCCAAGGCCTATATGTTAAGGCCTTGAGAAAAATTGATAGGATATTTCATATCTAGCCATGCTTCTCAAGTCCTTGTCCTTGACCCATATTCATCAAAAAATTGAAACCTATGCATTTATTATGTATTTTAAAACTCACAAGTGAATCATTACACTCTTTTAAGGATATAAAATCAAAATTGCATTTGCTTACTATATTTGCTTTGTTATACTTTATGGAATAATAAAAAATATTCTTCTATTTATCTATATCTTCATACTTGGCTTGTAGTTAAGGCAATAGATCTTTTTTGGATGATATCTCTTATTGCAACTTTTCCATAAGTTGTAAACATCTATTTTTAACCTAAATAATGGAGTCAAACAATACAAAAAAAATCAATGCAATGTTTCTTGATCTCAAAAATATTTTATACCACCATTAAAAAATATATTTATTTTATAGCTAAAATTTGCTCATAAAACAAAGTGATGGAGTAAATAAACATTAGTAATGAGAAAAAACATCACATGATAGTTGGGATGGGTTTTCATAGCAAACCCTCTTGGAAAAGAAAACTCCATAGAAATATGTTGCTCATATTTTACAAGGTTCAAATACAATGAGAATACAATATGTGTGAATTGAAACAAAGTGCCTTCAAGGCCTTTAAAGCATAAAACAACTAATAAAACTCAAACCCTTAAAACATTTACCTTATTAACAATGAAAGATGCAACATTTATTTATGTTTTGCAATAATGGAAAAAGACGAAGGGGTATGGAAGTTCAAAAGACATGTCATTTGCTCCTCAAATACTCCTTGAATCACACTTCACTTGTTATTTTTTCATATTAAAATGATATTTGTATCGATCCAATATTCGATCCTAATTACCTTACATTTAGCAAACATGTGTCTCTAAAGTGTAATCAACACATTGTGGCTTGGGATCCATTTTCGATATAGCTATGCTTCTCTAGAGTTAATACCATATTGTTAACTTTTTTTTGAAGAAACCATAATAATGAAATTGTTACTAAAAAATGTTGAAGGACTTCTATGGTGAGAGTACAAATACCTTAACCTTGACTCCTATCTTGCTTGCTACATTTTCTAAAGAAATATGTATAGGAATTACAAATTAATGACTTCACAAGCTTTCCAATTGAATTTGGGCAAGTGTTGGGGAATAAAGAATCTTACATTGCAAACCAAGGTTCCATCTCCATGGGTGAGCCTTGACATATATAAAATAACATGAGTTCAAGTGTTTATAAACACAAGCTTTCAATGGAGAAAATCAAGTTTAAGTCTCAATAAGATGTAATGTTATAACACTATAATTTGTTATAATACAACTATATTGATTGTTAAAATCTTAATAATATGTCTTGCTTAATGTTGTATTAAAAATTTAAAGTTAAGTTGTTAAAATAATATCATGATCAATTTTCATAGTAGCTCAATAAAATACATCATCTATCTTCATTATAAAAATATGTTTTTAACCAATTAAAAAAATTCTATTTGATTTAGAAAATACCATTAACATGATATTTTAGACAGCCTACATTAACATTATGAAAAGTCTCAACCTAATCCTAACATTATCAAATAAATAACTTTTCTTGTACTCAATCTTCAGCTTACGGGGATAACTGAACCTTCTAAATGATTTGAATGAATGAGCTCAATGATTTGTATCAAGTAAATAGATTTTTTTCCACTTTTTGTAATGGTTATCTTTCCAACCAAGATATAAACATTGGTAAGGACACATATGAGAAGATTAATGTTAACTAGTAATAATAAGATTACCTTCAGTTAGAGTGAATAAGATATGCAAATAATGTCCAATGAGTGTCTTTATGTTAGCATCTTTACATGTGAAATATATATCAATAATCATGATGATCTACCTCTTTGTACGTATGTAATAATGATTATTAGATGATTAGTAGTTCTACGTAATGCTTTTTTTGGTTGTTTGACATTAAAATAGAGGGGAAGGAAAAAAGAGAGAAGAGGAGCAAAGAATTATACTTAACCAATAACCAATAGTTATAGTTTATGTGATTTAATTTCATGAAGCATGCTTACATCAAAACTTGATTTATAGGTATTTAATTTTATCACGAGACCATGTGATCCCTAAACATTGTGTTATTAAGAAGGCAAAAACATTTTTCTATTAAGTCAAACTAGTAAATTGTTATTCTTCTCTTTCTATTTAGAATAGCAAATTAATATGATGAAATTTTGATTTACTTTAATGTTGTTTTTCTTTAGTTAGTATAGTGTGTGTTTAGTTAGTAAAATCACATTAATATGGTTGTAGGATTTAAGTGGTTTATGAGTTCCACCACTTGTCAAACTCTTTATCAATGGGGTAGCAGGCTTAGAATAGTGAGCCTTGAGTCTTACTTATATGAGATTGTTTACTCCTATTAACATTGAGTTATGACAAATGTGTGGAGGATAATTGGTCCTCTTGCTTTCTCATTAGTTCATTGTGTAATTGACCCTTTTGCTTTAATGACATATCCATTTATTAAAATTTTATTCCACCTTAATATATGTTTTCTTTAATTAGTATAGTGTATTCTAATAATTTCGTATTAATTTGGTTGTGGGACTTGAATGGTTTATGAAGCCATATTTCTACAATAAAATTGTGTCTCCTTTTATTACTTATTATTTGTAATATGTATTAATAATACTATATTGATTTGGTTGTGGGACTAAATACTTAGTGAACCTGTTGGTTACGAATCTACGATGAGGAAAGGATTTGGTTAAATGCGCCCTAGATTCACCCACCGGATTGAAAGGTCGAAAGGAAGGAATGCCTTCCGTGCCAATCTCCGGAGAAGGTCGGCTTCCTATGGGTTTTTTCAGTGTTTAAGCTAAGAGTATAGGAAAGAGATAACAATGCGAAAAGAGATTGAAATAGGATTGGTGTTGGGTGGGGGGGATGAGCAGCACGACAACGATCAATCACCACTACTAACAGCAATCCAAAACAAAACACACAATAGAAACTATCGCTGTCATATATCCTATGTATTCTCTATCTATGCATTCCAGGAATACTTAATCACCAAATACCGAAATCCAGAATTTAGAATAACAGTAAGCAATGAAATAAGAAACATGAGGCAGAAATGATAAGTACAGGCAGCATAAAAGAATGACAACAGCAAAATAGAGCCAAGTGTGTGTCTTGCATTCAGAGGCAAACATATAGCTACAATGGTTCCCTAGTAGGATATCCCCCTTCCACCCTTTAGAATGAAATAGTGTGGTTATTTATAGCCCAAGTTCCCCTCGATTACAATTACAAGCACAAAGTCCCAGACCAGACAATAGCTAACAAAAGCGATAGAAGATCTGCTGATGCTGACTCCTATCGATGAGGACTGTACCTGCAGCAAGGTCTCCCTGAAAGCTGTATAGCTACATGGCAGCATGTCGGGTGGAACTTCTAATCAGCAGGAATGTGGGTAGCTATGGTAGATGGAACTTTCCACCAGCTTAAATGGAGGCAGCTGGTGTAGGTTATGCGGTCCATGCTTATCCTTTATCCCGTCACATCTCGGCTTGAATCTCGAGGTTGGACACTTATCGAATTTTGATGAGTGACACATGTTTGCCTTGAAAGGTAGTTTATCCAACTTCACCCGAGATCAAAGCACCATCGAGTAGCACAGGTGGGAAACTACGCAGTTGGGGAGGCCTTCGTGCCTTAGCCAATTTTTGGGTGTGTTTGATGAATGCTGCCCAACTGCGCACCGGTCATAGGGTGCAGCTTGACTTCACTGCGAAGTTGGGTTGCACACTGACACTTGGTTGTTTTGACCACTGTTCAGACTGCGCACAAAAAGGGAAGCGCTAGCGAAGTTGGGGTGCGCTCCAACACTTAGCTAAATTCTGTAATCATTGCTTACCAAGTGTGTACATGAAGAAGAGCGCACCCCGACTTCATAGCAAAGTCGGGTTGCACTCTAACACTTAGCCAAATTTTGCTTCTTTTTAGCTTGTCTTTGTACTTCACATCCCCTAGTGCGCTCCAACTTGAGGGCGCACCTCGACTTTGCTGCGAAGTCGGGTTACGCCCTGACACTTAGAATTTTTTAGGGAATACTTGCTTTGTTTTGGGAATTTTATTGAGGGGGAGTACAAGGGAAAAGGGAGGAATGAAACTGCAAGAAAGGGAGAAAAGGAAAAATGGAGAAAGGGAAGAAATATGAGGGAAGGAAGAGCAGCATACTTACAAAATTGAAAACATGGCACCCCATGCAAAATGTGGCAACATTCCTGGCGGCTCGCGGGGTGTCGAGCTCGCCTCGACACAAAGAACCAGGCATTCATCCTTTGGGCACAGAGGAACTTCCTTCCCTTGCCTTCTGCTGCTCTGACGACTTCTTCCTAGGCAACTGTTCTTCTTCAGACTCACTTTCGACAATTGCCCCTTCTGTTTCTCCTCATGAACCTAAATGTTCTTCACTATCGACCTCCCGCTCGTGGATGCAATCGTATGCAACCTTGGCCTAGTCCTAGATTGCTGCTTGGAAGGGTCCTAGGTCGCTGACCTCTTTCAGCACTGTGCTGAAAATAGCAACCGCATGCAGGTCGATGGTGTCGTATCTTTCTCCTAACTCTTTTAGGGAGGTATTAATTTTGTAGTACCTTGACACCATCTAGGTGACCTGAGCTTCCTGGACCGGCTCTATCCAGCTATCAATTTATGAAGTGTTTGCCTCGAACGATAGCCAATTTATTTTCACCTGCTCCAGGGTCAAAAACTCGCCATTCTCGACGAAGCTTGGGCACCCGTGTTCAAATAGAGTGTTGAAGGGGGCCAGGCAAATGCTCATTTCGTAGTCTAATGAGTCTAGCATTTTCTTGAAGGCCCTTATTTTCTCTGTTTTATCAAAATAAATGTGCAAGGTTACCCTTGCATCTGCCCACTCTGAGGCAAGTCGGGACATTGGGGGAAATCGGAGGCCTTTGCGCTCATACTCCTCAAGTTTCATAGCCAAGTCCAACCACTGCCTCGCTTGGTGTTCGACCTCCTCTACCACAGGCTTTCCCTGGGCAGATACTTCTTGGATCTTGGATGCGAAATCCAGGACCGATATGGATCTGACAACGTTGGGCCTACATCCTTCCAGCAGACCAGCCTGCATCTCCTTAACCTTATTCTTTGAAAAGGCTGTCATTTGTGATGTTTTCTCATCTAACTACGATTGAGCCTATTTCAATGAATCCTGGAGCTGGGAGACCTGCTCCAGTACTGCTCTTTTCTCCTCTGACAGCTGTTTGGTTGTCTGCTTTTGTGCTACAGCCTCCTACTGAGAGGCGACCAGTTGGGCTTTCAGTTCATTGATCTCCTGCTGTGCAGACTCCAGCTGCATAGTGGCCCTAGACAGATCCTCCTCCAGCTGCCTTGAAGTATTCTACAGCTAAAACAGTGCCTCCTGATTCTCAAGTCTCTTGACAAGGAGATTATGTGTTCTATGACAAATATCGTTGATTTTGTATTCCTCGTTGATGTCATCAAAGCTCTTATCCTTGACTTGATGCTCATAGTCTTCCTCGATCATTTCTCGGAGAGGCTTGATTTTGTATTTTTTGGTTGGATTTGTTGTTCTATGTGCAGCATCTCATATTCTAGCATTCAACAATTTTTTCCTTTTTCCAGTTGAGGAGCGCCACCTTGGCGAGGAATTTTTTGAAGCCCACAAAATCTAACCGGTGATCCGGGTTTCGCTCTCGATCATACGTCACCTCTTTGCAGTAAAAATCATGCCATGGAGGCCATGATTGCATCTGCTCGATGTGCCATTCTAGGTCTACGCCTGTTCTATTGCCCCTTTCCTACATAATCTCTGCTCGGGGGTAGATGTGCGTGAATTTGCCTCTGACCCCAATTGGGTCATATTTCCAGTGCTGAGGAAGCATTATCAGACCCATGTTGATGAGTTCTCACTCGAGGTAGATGTGTTGTTCGATCTCGTGCACTCGGGTATTTGCCCAGGTATTAGGATACTAAAAAATATGGCCTTTCTTTTTGCCCTGGTTAAACTCTTCTTTGATATAGTCCATCTATCACGCAATCTCCATCTCAAACTGGTGGTCAGTGCAAAATTAGGGTAGCAGGAACGGCTTCCCCTTGAATCCGTAGATTCGGACCACGATGCCCTACGTTAGCCGAAAGGTATCCCCGTAATTGTGCTTCCTTAGATAGCTTGTCATGACCTCTGGCAGGCAGGATGCCTTACGATTGAACAACCCCAAGACCATGCACAAAAATTTAAAATTAAACTCATAGAATGACCCTTTTCTGTACAGGATCTCGGTCCATTCGTACATGGGCAACGGCTCTCCTTTTTCGTTCACCTTCTTCAAGTCAGAAACTTTGATCCAGTAGTGCATGTGGTACAGGCACAGCCATGTGAGGAAGGAGCAAAACCAGAAATCTATTGTCTGCTTCTGCTGCAGCCTGACTAGGTTTGAATGAATGGCGTACGTCAACCAATCTACCCAGTCAAATAAAATAGGGTGCTTCCCACTCTTTTGTGTCGTGGAGTCATAAAACTCCCCATGTAGGATACATTCTTCCAGCACCAGTTGGTACGGGCGTACCACTTTATCAGAATCACAGTTGAGTACCCATGCCAAGATGATGTATATGTATTTTTTCTCGAACCTGTCCAGGGGTATGGGGCCTGTCGGCCACTGTCCGACTGCCAATGGAGTCTTCAAATCTGAGTTGAGGAATTCTCTCATCTGCTTGGTCTCTATGAATCTGCTTGTCTGTTCATCTAGATTAATCCTTCTAACAATCACGTCGGGTTCATACTGAAGCCCTAGGGCGAACGCTGGCTAGACGCTCTCCCTAAAGAGTGTGAACAATATTTTCCCCTTATTGTCACAGACTTGTCGGGTAGTTGGTTTGTAATATGCTATGATTGATTCAATCAGCTTCGAGCACTGGTGAGTAGGAGGGCATAAGAACCAGTATAGGTTTGATTTATATGCAGCCCCAACATGGTGTGAGGGTGAAACCTTGTCTACCCACTTTACAATATTCGACTGCAGCTTGGTGAGGCTGATAGAAAATTTGTCATCTTTGTACCCGACCAGATGATTGACGGGCGACAGTGGAATTTGCCCTCGACTTCTCTTCGTCCAGGTTCTCTTTTTTTGCCCTTGCGGCACTTCGCTCTCATGAGCGCTGGATTCCATCTAATCCTCAGCTTCAGGTTCTGCGTCACTGGACTGTGTCAGCATTGGCGCTTTTCCCTTGTCCATTTTCTCTATTAGAATTGGCAGTGACAGAGAATTACAACTTTTGATTTCTCATTTCTATGCTTTGCAGCCTCGGAGTCAGCTCGAAAATCTAAAATTTTTGAGTATGCCAGGGCCCCTTTTCTAGGCAAGGATTTCAGCATTAATGGCGCGAGGGAGGAAGTTAAGGTGGTTAACTTGAAGTTGGTGGAAGCGTTATAATACTTCGACGGCTATGCATGGGTTTAATCTTGAAAAGTGCACCCTAGGTGCAGTTGGTCCAAACGTGCCTTGCTTTCTTAATGACATCATTTTTGAAATTTGCGCAACCATTAAAACTTTTTTGGACTTTGTGCTCTTGATGACGTCATAGTCGCCGCCTGGGCACACCTTTTGAGGGAAAATTTTTGGCCCAAGGCCCAACTTTGCACTATGTCATACTGCGTCGTCTGGGCCCACACTTAGAAATATTTTACCATTTTTCCTTACTTCCCACGACAGGACACCCAAGGTGTACCCAAAAATGGGGGCGCACTCGGACTTCGTCCAAAAAATAGGCGCAATTCGACTTCGCTCAGATTTTCTTGCGTAGTATGATTTTGACACTTAGTCGGTTTTAGCCCTGCTTTTCCCAACTACGCTCTCAAGATGATGTGCACCCCAACTTTGCTGCGAAGTTGTGGTTCGCCCCCAGCACTTAGTCAAATTCTTACCCCCTTTTTTCAGTTGCTTTCTCTCAAACTTTGCACGATCCAAGGAGCGACACCCGATTTCGTTGCGAAGTCGAGATTTGCTTTAAATTTTTCTTGGGCTCTTGAAAATTAACAACTAAAATGTTGAAATAATTATATACATTCTGAAAAACTAAAATGCAGAAAGGAAAACTGTACAAAGAAGTACCCATTGGGTGCCTTCAACGGTGATAAATTTTGAGGTTGAACCCGTTGACGGGAATGGGGAGAAGTTATCCCTCCATGTCCCGGAGTATGAATGCATTAAATTGGTTCACCCGGGCAATCTGATAGGGACCCTCCCAAAGGGCGTCAAATTTGTCGTGATTGCCTGGCTTTGCCTTTAGTGAGTCCCACTTTAGCACCAGGTCCCCGATTTTGAAAACTCGGGCGGTGGTGCCTTTTGCAAACCAGCATTGGGTTGCTTCAGCGTGTTTAGTGAAGGCCTAGTATGCTTTTTCTCTTTCTTCTTCTAACTGCAGCAGCTGGCACAGTCTGGCATCCACTGGATCCCCATTGAATCTCTCTTCATACAACATCCAGAGTGCAGGAATTTCTATGTGGGTTGGCAGGACTGCCTCCTTGTCGTACACGAGCGCGAAGGGGGATGTCTTGATAGACTTCTTGAAGGATATTATGTCTGCCCACAACGCCCGATTTAGGAGTAGGTGCCAAGTCCTCTTGTTTCTCTCTACTGTCCTTACGATTTTTAGTAGATTCTTGTTGGTGGACTTAGCCAGTCCGTTCCCTTGTGGTAGTGGTTAGAAGACATCTTGTGATAGATGTCGTACTTGCTGGTGTACTCCGTGAGTATAGTGCCTGCGAACCCTGGACCGTTGTCCGTCACAATTGACTCTATGACCCCAAAACGGGTAATGAGGCTCTTGAGGAACCCAATGACCGTCTCCTGGTCCGTATTCTTGGTGGGGATCGCCTCTACCCACCTAGTGAAGTAATCTGGTAGTAAGAATAAACTTGTGCCCCGCTACAAAGTTAGGCGTAATGACCCCGATGAAGTCCAGACCCCATTGCTGAAACAAAGTCTCGGCCTAAATTGGTTGGAGGGGCAGGGGTGCTTTTTTATTTTTGCCAGCAAATCTTTGGCATTTATCACATTTTACACAGACCGCATGCGCGTCTGTGAAGAGAGTGGGCCAATAGTACCTAGCTCTGATGATTTTTAAGGCCGTAGGCCTTCCAGAATGGTGTCCTCCAGGCATCTCGAAGTGAAATTCTCCAAGGACCCTAGGTTGGTCGGTTTTCTTGATGCACCGCAACGGGATGCCATCAATGTTCTTGAAGTAAAGCCCGTCGGGGCGAAGAGTGTATCTCAAGGCATTTAGCCAAAACCTCCTTTGTGAGGCATTAAAGTGATCTAGACATCTCTCGGTGCAGAAATACCTCACCAGGTCATCTGTCCAGTCACTTTCCTCTGATAAGGAGTTGGCTAGGTTGGTGGTTGTTGTCGAATCTTCCCACTTACAGGCATATATCTCGGTTGCAGCGCTTCGGGCCAGATCCTCACACAAGGCTCGGCCTTTGATCAACTTTGTTGGTCGTACCTCGATGTCGAACTCCTAGATTTTGGCAATCCATCCTGCTCTCTTCTGACCCGGTTCCCCTTGTATGATGAAGTTTCGAACATCTGGGTGTATCACGAAGACAGTTGTCTGACTCTAGGAGATGAAGTGCTTGAACTTTCAGAGAGACTTCATGACTGCGTGAACCTGTCGCTCAATAAAATTGTACTTTTCCTCATGCGATTGAATCACCTGCCTTAAGAACATTATGGGGTGTTCTTCGCCATCGTCTCCCTTCTGAGTTAGGACCGCGACGTAACTCTCAGGTTTTCCCATCGCGTATAGGATGAAGTCCTTGGAATAATTCGGGTTTATCAACATCGGAGCTTGTGCAATTCTGGCCTTGATCTCCTCAAAGGCCTGCCTCCTCTCGTCAGTCCATAGTAATTCGACATTATTTTTTAGCAGTTCGGCCATGGGTTTGATCACTTGTGCGAAGTCCGATATGAAATTCCTTACAAAATTGATTTGGCTGAAGAAGGACTGTAGCCCCTTCTTGTCGACTGGGGCAGGCAAGTAGAGGAGGGCTTCGGCTCTATCAAGATCCACTGCAAGGCCTTTCTCAGAGATGACATGTCCTAGCAGCTTGCCTTCTCTTACCGCGAAGACTGATTTCTTCGGGTTAATGGAAATATCAAATTCACGACATCTCTCAAATATATGTCGTAGGTGGGAAGCATGATCCTCTCTTCTATGAGAGAATACAGTCATGTCATCCAAGTAGATGATAATAATCTTGTTAAGCAGCTCTTAGAAGGCCAAGTCCATGGCTCTCTGGAATGTGGCGCCAGCAGTGGACAAGCTGAAGGGCATGCGCTGATAGGCGAACGTTCCCCATTTGGTGGTGAACGTTGTCTTATGCTGGTCCTCATATTTGACCCAGATCTGGTTGTACCCAAAAAATTCATCTAAGAGGGAGAATCTTTGCGCTCCGACAACTATATGGAGGATCTGATCGATTTGGGGAAGCGGGTAATGGTCCTTTAGTGATGCCTAATTTAGATTTTTGAAATCCACACAGAGACGAATATCTTCGTTCTTCTTCCTCACGGGGACCAAGTTCGCAACCCAGGATGAATGCTTGATGGGGTAGATTATCTTGGCTTCCAGCATTTTTAGGAGCTCGACTTTCATCATGGCTTCAATCTTCGGGTTTACAACCCTCTGCTTCTGTCGAAATGGTTTTGCACCATATTCTAGCTCAATGGTATGCTGGATTATCTGTCTGTCATACCCCTTCAAGTCCTGGTAGCACCAGGCTACTATATCGGGGAACTCTCCACACAATGATCTGATATGTTCGAGTTCCTCTTCAGTGCAGTCCATTCTGACCTTGATTGTCCTTCCAGGTTCAAGTTCCAGGTCGACATACTGCTTGGGGTCTACTTTGATCCTGTGTGATATTGCTCTGTCATTATGATCAAAGATACTTTCTAGTGTAATCAGTCCTTTTGGGACATGATTATTCTTTAACTGTATCAACCCCTCATATTGCTCGTCAATAGGGTCTCTACCTTTGATTGTACATGCTTCGGTAACCAAAAAAATGATGATCTCCTCGTCACAATCAAACACCTGCAAGTGGGTGTCTTTATCAGGCATAGAAGGCCTGTAGATGGTACGAACTGGCTTCGGCTTCTGGACAGTGTCATCATCTGGAATGTACCTGGCTCCAACAGATGCCAAAATGTCAACATGCTTGTTTTTCTCACATGATATGGCTTTGACATTCAATGAGTCGAATGACTCCATCAGGTCCCAGACCCGATTATAGAACGCCTTGAGATAATGCTTCTTGGAGGTGCACTTGTTCGTAATTTGGTTGCACACCAGCTCTGAGTCACCAAATATCTGTAGATGCTTTATGCTCAGTATCTCTGCTTTTCTCAAACCCAAGCATAGGGCTTTGTACTCTGTCGCGTTGTTGGTACAGCTCCAAGACAACCTATAAGTGTAGTACTTTTGGATCTCGATCGGGGAAACTAAAAGCACGCCTGCATCGACGCTATTTTTGCATCAGGCGCCATCAAAGAAGCGCTACCATAGCATTTTTGGTGCAAGCCCTACTTCTTTCTTGGTTGACTGGTCAAGCCTCTCAGGCTGAATGACGGTGTAGCAGCGTTGCCCAGTCTTGATCATGGCATTGAAATCCAGCAAGGAGAACTCATCCTCTACTTGCAACAGCTCAAGAGCTTGCTCTGTCATGTCTACCACCACCAAGTTCTTCTGCTATCAGCTGAACCATGTAGTCCTGCGACACTTCTCCGGGTATCTTCTCCACTAGAAATGTGGAAGGTTTCATGTTGTAGATCTTCAGTCTTCTTCCTTTGAAGGGCACTTCCATATGCGAGTAATCCAGAGACAAATACCCACCCAGCTTAGCAGTGAACTCCCTGGAGAGACACATGTCGAAGTAGGGTTCCAAGTCGACAACCATGACTTCTTGAATGACCACTATGTCAAGAGCTTTGTGCAACCGGATCAGGATATATTTAATGACATCGACTGTCTTGACAAGGTTGTTGTCTAGTTGCAGCACACCTTGGATGCTCCTTGTATATTCCATTCCAATTTCATCGTAGACGGATCTTGGCATAACAGTCGTGGAGGCACCAAAATCCACCATACAATTGTGTATGATATACCCTTGCATCCATAATGACAGATAGAAGGGAGGTGGTATGTTCTTCCCAGTGGCGAAGACTGTCAAGGGTTGAACCAGAATAGCAGGTTGTATCTGCTTGCCATATTTCATGTTCTTCAAATATTCTTGCAACAAATCAACCTACCCCAGGAGCAGAAGAGCGTCATACATGTTTATCCTAGTGGGAGTCCTCTTTAGCTCATCCACTATGTTGTAGCTTGAAGTGCTAGCTCCCTCTGTTTCCTTCGTAGGCTCATACTTGGTGCGGTATTGCTGCGTGGCCTCGACTCTCTATCTCTTTGTCAGAGACGGGCACCTCAACTTCTCCTGAGCTTGTTCTTTGGTTTTAGCTGGCTATGGGAGTTTTTACTACGGGAGGCTTGGCTATAGGTAATTTTTCCTTGGCCGTGTGAGGCCAGAGCCACTTGTCAGGTGGCAGCCCAGCGGGTTGCACCTTTTTTCTCCTGGCATATACCTTCAATGGATTTTCTTGGGTCGTAGCAGTCTCGGTGGACCTTTTGTCTTCCTTGGCAGGGGGCAACACCATATCTTCCTCTAGGACAAAAAAGTTGCCTTCATTGTCCAGGATCATGTAAAGTTCTTCATCCTCTATGGCGTTGCCCGCTAGAGTCTGGAGGTAATGCTAGTGCAGTGTGCAATCTTCGTCTGAATGCGGGTTGTTGCATGTGGTGCACCAGTTAACCTGGTTGAAAGTGTCAGGTTGGTCCTCGATGGCAGCATTTCTTGCAGGGGGCACCTTTGAACTTGTCGTTCTATGGCTTTGATCTTTTATCAGTGTCGTAGGAGGATATGGCCTCCTTGGAACAAGGTCCATCTGGGTCTGCTTCTTCTTCAGTATAGTCATGTCGTTGGACATGGTGTGATATCTAGAGGCTAGAGCCTGTACCTCCTAGAGGATTTTATTCTGAATATCATTGTTCGGAGGTGGCAGCTAAGCTAGTGGATGTAATGCAGCCAATGGAGGAGGTGCAAAATACTGCACATACTAAGGGGGAGTTGGGAGTGCTGGATAATGCAGAGGAGGAGGAGGCGGGTTAGGATAATGTACTTGTGGTAGGTCGTAGGGATTTACAATCGGTGTCGAATTCCATTGTTGCTAGGGGTGCTGCCCTGAAGTCGATGGCATCACACCAGAAGTCGATGGGTACTGGGATTGAGAAAAGTCAGGATAAATGGGTGGTTGTACCCTATGCGAGAGTCTGCCTATGGAGATGATGTCCATTTTAGCTTGTTGGGTAGCCTCATAGAGGGCAGGGAATGAGTCAACTCAGGCTATCTTCAACAGCAGGCAGATGTCTGAATTGAAAGACCTCAGGTAGTAGTGCACAGCCTGACCTGCTGAAGGTCGAAGTTTGCAAGGTACTTGTTTCCAAGACCTCGCAAACTTGATGTTGAAGTTCGACACCTCCTCTTGGGGGTGTCGTTGGATGCTTTGGAACTGATGTAACAAAGAAGAGGGATCAACAGACTCGTTGCATTCTTTTACGAGTCTGCCAGCCAGCTGGCACCATCCCGTGATAGATCCTTATGGCAGTGATCTCCACCAGTAGAGAAGCTTTCCCCTTAGGGAAAGGGCCAGCAGATAGGTCTTCACACTCTCGTCTGTAATGGAATGTAGCGCAGCTAGGGACAAAATGTCCTGGATGTGTTCGTACATCATTTTGTCGTAGCCATAGTATGTAGGGATGGACTTTAAGGCAATGGGGGGCACAACTTGCTGTCTGACTAAGGCCAAGGGCCTTGTAGAGCCCACCACTGAGAAGAGATCATCATTGTTCTGTTGGGCAACCATGTCTTCTTCTCCTCTAGTAATGTACTCAGTATCGGTATCCTCCGAGGATGTTGATTGCTCTTCACCCTCAGCCTCTTCGATTTCTATTTTAGGCTCTTCTATGTGAGCTTGGTGATCAGCCAGCCTAATGCACTCTCCTGGAGTGGCAATATCAATTTCGTAAAGGTCAGGTTAATTTCCCAGATTCCTTGCTCTCCACCTTCTTGTTTGCATGAGGCGTTCGGACCGGTCTTCACGGACTTAGAGAATATTTAGGTACTTGCAGAGTCACCAGGTGTTCTGATTCTAACATCAATGAAGCGAACACCAGTGCTTCGATTCTGTTTTAGGGTGGGAAAATTCCAAGTCCCATCGGGCGTGCCAGAGAAACTATTGGTTACGAATCTGCCATAAGGAAAGGATTTGGTTAAATGCGCCCCAGATTCGCCCACCATATTGAAACGCTGGAAGGAAGGAATGCCTTCTGTGCCAATCTTCGGAGAAGGCCGGCTTCCTATGGGTTTTTTCAGTGTTTAAGCTAAGAGTACAGGAAAGAGATAAAAATGCGAAAAGAGATTGAAATAGGATTGGTGTTGGGTGGGGGGGATGAGCAGCACGACAACGATCAATCACCACTACTAACAGTAATCCAAAGCATAACACACAATAGAAACTACCACTGTCATATATCCTATGTATCCTCTATCTATGCATTCTAGGAATACTTAATCACCAAATATCAAAATCCAAAATTCAGAATAACAGTAAGCAATGAAATAAGAAACATGAGGCAGAAATGACAAGTACAGGCAACATAAAAGAATGACAACAACAAAATAGAGCCAAGTGTGTGTCTTGCATTCAGAGGCAAACGTATAGCTACAATGGTTCCCTAGCAGGATATCCCCCTTCCACCCTTTACAATGAAATGGTGTGGCTATTTATAGCCCAAGTTCCCCCCGATTACAATTACGGGCACAAAGTCCCAGACCAGGCAATAGATGACAAAAGCGACAGAAGGGCTGCTGATGCTGACTCTTGTCGACGAGGACTGTACCTGCAATAAGGTCTCCCTGAAAGTTGTACAACTACATGGCAGCATGTCGGGTGAAACTTTTAGTCAGCAAGAATGCGGGTAGTTGTGGTAGATGGAACATTAAACCAGCTTAAATGGAGGTAGTTGGCGTAGGTAATGTGGTCCATGCTTGTCCTTTATCCTATCACAACTCAGCTCGAATCTCGAGGCTGGACACTTGTCGAATTTTGATGAGTGACACATGTCTGCCTTGAAAGGCAGTTTATCTAACTTCACCCAGGATCAGAGTGTCATCGGGTAGCGCAGGTGGGAAACTACACAGTTGGGGAGGTCTTCGTGCCTTAGCCAATTTTTGGGCATGTTTGATTAATGCTGCCCAACTACGCACCGGTCAGAGGGCGCAGCACGACTTCACTGCAAAATCGGGTTGCACATCGGCACTTGGTTGTTTTGACCGTTGTTCAGACTGCGCACAAAAAGGGGACCACACCCCAACTTGGTTGTGAAGTCGAGTTGCGCTCCAACACTTAGCTGAATTCTACAATCACTACTTCCCAAGTGCGCACAGGAAGAATAGCGCACCCCAACTTCATAGTGAAGTCAGGTTGCGCTCTGACACTTAGCCAAATTGTGCTTCTTTTCAGCCTGTCTTCGCACTTCGCATCCCCTAGTGCGCTCCAACTTGAGAGCGCACCCCGACTTCGCTGCGAAGTCGGTGTATCGCTCCAAATTTTTCACATCCCTACCTTCAGGCTATTGGATCCACGCCCGGAAGGAGGATGGGAAAAGGATGGTGCGGTACCTCGGACGAGAGGACTTTACGAAGGTCCCGCCTCTCAAGGGAGGTGTGTTTTGGTGATTTTTCGACGGATGGTGGGTTCACCGGAAACATTTGGCGGCAGTTTCCACGCCTAGGTTTTTGGAATGTGTTTTGATGAGTTCGTTTTATCCTTAAGCATTCATCCTAGGTTTGGCCGAATGAATCTAACTTAATCTATATGAAAATGCAATTTAAATGAATACAACAAACGAGTAGAAAGCAGAAGACAGAGAATTTGCAGGAGGCCAATGGAGATTACCTGATCCGAAAGTCTGAAGAAGTTTCCGATGCTTGAAGCAGTCTGGATCGCCTGAGATTCGACAGAATCGCTCGCAATCTGACAAAATCGTCCAAAGCGACAGGATCGTCTGCAATCTGACGAATTCGTCAGACGAATTCGTCAGAGACCTACAAAACAGAAAATAGGTGCAAAATGCAAGGAATTCCATTGTGCAATCAGAGGCAAACTACATGAAATTGCAATATGAATACTGAACGATATTAAAAAAATGGAATTTAAAGCAAATTACGGTACTTTAATGGCGAGAATATGATCTTAACATGCAATCTAGACTAGATGGGTGAACTCCAGATGCAGACTAACATAAAAACTGAGTAACTGATCTAATTTATAGCAGAAAATGACAAATAAAAGGTCGAGAAAAGCAAACTCCAGGCACTGATTGCCTCGATGTGGACTACAGTCGAGATCGTCTCGCATCAGTACGAAATCGTCTCGAATTGTACGGGATCGCCTCCGATCTTGACAGGTTCGTCGACGGCGATAGGTGCTGGCTCCGGTTGAAAATTGGTGATGTACCTGCAATAAAAATACTATGGAACTAGTGTAGAAGCAACATTCAGATGTCTTGACGCAGAGGGATTCAACTTGCAGATAAAATTCAGCCGGGGGTTGGGGAGGGAATGTCCTAGAGTTTAAATAGGCATAGGGGAGTTGTTGGGGGGTTGGAGATCATCCCAATTTGGGAGATCTCCAACGGGGGAAGGGTCCCAACGGCGCAGACACGCTTCTGCCCGAATTGGAGACCCGTTGGAATAGAGTCTATCTATGCAAATTTAGTTTTGCGACAAAATCGTCTGGACGTTCTAGTCCAGACGAAATCGTCAAATCTGGGGCGATATCGTCTGATCGGCGACGATATCGTCCAACGGTCAAAACAACCTCTAAAAATGGCACGAAAAAAGGGGAAACGGGTTTCTCGGCGGTTAACGGGCGGTTTGGGAGGTTAAATTTGAATTTAAATTTATTTACTAAGGTGAATGTAATTATTCCAATTTGACTGCGCCAATTTTAGGGTGCTACATTTTGCCCCCTCTTTAGCGAATTTTCCGAAGAAAATGCGTTAAAGAAGATTTCTTCTCGATCTACGAGAAAGCAAAAAATTATTCCCATTTTTAGGCGACGATTCTTGGTCGAATCGTACGACAGCTTACTATGGTGCCCCCTCCATGTTTTTACCCAAATCGAACGTTTGAGGTAAAAACGCGGAAAAGCAAAATTAATTATTGTTGAATAAAATTAAGAAAAATAGGGTAAAACCCTAATTCATTATTCTTGTTCATTTCCTGTTTTAGAGCTCTGGAGCAAAAAAAAATGGTTGAGACAGCGCACAGATCTGCAGAGGTCCGACGCGGTCTACGGGTAAGGGTCTAAACTCAATTTAGATTGATTTAAGTTGAATTTACATGCTTTTTAAGTGATTTTTAGATGAATTTGGAGCATCGCGGCCGTTTTTGGGCCGTCGACGTCGTCGGGATGAAATCGTCTCAATTTCGGCAATTTCGCCCGAGGGCGAAATCGTCGAAAGGGGGACGATTTCGTCAAATTAGAGACGATTTCGAACTATGAAATCGGAGACGATTATGCTCAAATTTGGGACGATATCGTCCAATAGTGGGCGATATCATCAATTGCAAAAAAATTGATCTTTAAGTTGCATTATTGATTCTTGGAATTGTTTATTAATGATTGTTTGTTGTTTTGTTGTTTATGTTTGCGAGAGAGGATTACTAAAAAGCGAGAGAGTGGAAGTACGGCGGATTGAGAGACGACTTGGCCGCTCTCACCCGAGCGAGAGCGGGATCTGCTGGCACGGGCCGGATTGCGGCATGTGGCGGAGATGCCGCGAGGTTTCCACGGACATGGGGCTACCGACGGCCCTAGGGGAGAGATGGTATCCGGGGTCTTCATGCTTTCGGCATGCGACGGGGAGATGACTCCCACATTGGAGGATGTATGGAGGATTTTGAGAATCCCCATACAAGGACGGATGATCACACCTACGGCCAATCAGGGCCACGCGATGGGACGGCTGTGCGGTGACCCGAGCTTCGCCCTGGAGAAGGGCGGAGTTAATATCGAGGCACTGCGCCAGATGCCTAGGGCATCTAGATTGACACGGGTTCTGGCTGGAGTAGTTGGTGGACTTCTGCTGTGCCACCAGAGCGGGTGCAGGGTGTCGTGGATGCTCGCAGATGTGATCTGCGACATGCGGGACCACGGCTACGGGTTTGCTTGGGGCAGCTTTGTACTATGCCGGTTGTACGGGATCCTTTACGGGGTCGTGTACAAGGGCGGGCGATGTCCGGTGATGACATCGCTACTACGGGTTTGGTGCTGGGAGCACATTGCGGTGCGGAGGCCGGTAGGGCTTCCACTGATAGGGGTAGACGGGGAGAGGCCCCGAGTCTTCTACTGGTGGCTCCGGAGAGGGTCACAGCGGCGGATAGACCTTTCGATGTCCCGGAGACTACTGGATGACCTTGTCCCGGACCAGATCACCTGGAGGCCATGGAGGCGGCATCCGGGGGTGGGGGGAGGATGGACGGGAGGCGGCTCGCATCGGGCGAGTCTCGCTGGTCGAGGATGGAGAGGGGAGAGGTGGAGCTCCACCGCTACGACCGAGTTTTGTGATGGTTCGGTCTACGGCGGGGGATCCCATCTCTCGGGGATTACGAGTTTTCTCGGACCGTTCGGGATAACACCACCGTTAGCGGGGCTCCGGACATGCGGCGATTCCGGAGCCAAGACTCGGATGATGCCCCCATCCGGCCGGTGGATGGAGACGATGCGGGAGTAGCCGACGGCTACGATGCCCAGTATGCGGGGCATCCGCCCTCCTCGGATGACGAGGGCACGAGGGTCCGATCCACGCAGTCGTGCGTCGGATAGGGAGGCGGTGCCAGGCGGTGATAGAGGCAGCCCAGGGTCACGGCGGGAGAGATCAGAGGAGGCCACAGGCACAGGAGCGGCCGCGACGAGAGAGAGAGGGAGAGGAGGGAGGCGAGACCCCCATCTCCATAGAGGCCACCATCGCCTGATAAGGGCAAGGGCGCGGACACGAGGAGAGAGTAGCGAGATGGCTACTCTTCGGGCAAAGAGAGATCGTCTGTAGACTCAAGTGCAGACACTACAAGATGAGGCTACACAACACCAGGCTGAGGTGTTGCAGCTGCGAGATGAGAATGCACGTCTCAAGGCATGGGGTGGAGGGGTGAGCACTCAGGAGCTGCTGCGGTCGGTTTCTCAGACCGCATTCTATCAGGCGCTATACTACCAGGCGGTGTCGGAGGGCCAGAGGGTACAGCTGTCGGCTGCCATAGCGGATCCGATCGGGGACGGGGGTCATCGAGGAGCTCATCCCGATCGACGACGAGGACTCGCAGTACCACACATACTGCGATGGGACCACCTCGTCCTCCGTAGGGCGGGGGGAGGAGATGAGGTGAGAGCTCTAGGGGCTCTCGAGACACTGCTCGGAGGACACTTGATTGAGTATGCCAAGATATGGATTGTGGCATACCAATCTATTTGATATGATGTACATATATATTTTTGAGATATATATATAGATGAGATATATTTTTTTGGTCATATGACTTATGTTATGAGTATATTGATGATGCTTTGATGTTTTGATTGATTGATTTAATAATCGGATGTAATTATGTCGTTGGAAATATTATAATTTAAATGTCATGTTGTAATATTGATGAAATAATCTGATGTAACAAATTGGTTGTTTGTGATGCAATGATTTGATAAAAGAAAAGGGGACTTTTAACAATAATTTCAAAGGACATTGTCGCTATTATAGACCATTTCATGGAGTCGTTGCTCACTCGGTCGTCAAGCTAATCCCATTTATAGAAATATTGTGAAAAGTGAAAGAGTGCTTAAGAGGCTGTCTTAAGACTTTGTTGTGATGATGCAAATGATGATGATGATGATGGTTTGTTTTCAGATTTCCATAAAATATTATGCATGAAATATTTGTAAAAAATGATTTTTGCTAGGCATAAATTCCTAAGTGTGATAAAATTGTTGAATAATTCCTTAGGAATTATACCGTCATTACAAAATTGGAGGTTGACATAATGACATGAAATAATGAAAATGTGCATTCTTTTGAAAAGCAAAATTTGTGTAATAAAATGAAGTCATATGGTTTTTATGAATTTTGATAAATGAGGGAATAAAAATTGTTACAATGGTTTGCGCTAGGCATAGAATATGTAGGTATAGACTTATACCATCATCGCGGAAATCAAAGAAAATAGATAGTTTTATTGCATGATTGATTTTTGATGAACAGAAAATATGAAAATGAGGACTTGCGCTAGGCATATAATTCCAATTTTGGTTTTAGAATTATACCATCGTCGCGAAAGTTGATATGATATGTATGATATGTTTTGAAAGAAATTTGTGATTTTTCTATTATATAGTTGTCTTTTTTTTTTTTAAATAATTGTACTTGATTATTCCAAACAAGTTGCAAAAAAATAATATTTCAAAGTATTTTGAAGACAAAAAGTTAGATTTATAAGGAATCCCATGTGCATATGTGCATTCATTTCCGATCTTGATTTATCATAATGATAGACAAAATCTCTCAAATACAAATGTGTGTGCAATTGTATGGTTCAGTTACCAGGTTTGAGCAAGATACTATGATACAAGTGATTTAAAGAAACCAAATAAGTGTTCATTAACCATGATGTAGATGCATATAACCATATTAGACTACTATGTAGATTGGATTATCAAGAGCTAGCTAATCCATAAGCGAGACATAGGTCCTGTACAAAAGAAGGTCGCTAATGTGACGGACATATCGCCACGCTAGGAGTTACCCAAGGCCAAGCGGGTTGGGCACAAACCACCTGTTATGGGGCTTACCTCACGGTTTTCGAATAATTGAGAATTCCAGGGATTCAAGCTCATCAACCCTTCTTTTCTTTTAAAAGGGTAGGGAAAGGGATTTTATTGCTTTCTTGCTTTTGTTTTCTGTATTTCTTTTGCTTGATAATGCTTGGAACATTGCTGAAATAACATTTTTCTTTTCTCTTTTTCTTGAATTTTTTCTTTTCTTTTCCTTTTTCTTTTTCTTTGCTAGGGATACTTGCTCAGATTAGTCTGTAGAGCAAGGGATTTTTATTCGCAGGTAGGGGTGAGCTTGTCCTTTTGCCAATTCTCAAAGATTCTAGACCATGTGCATGATAGGATAGCGGGGAAACTTTTCACCCAAGAAATCAGTTCTACTATGTAGCAAAACATGGAAATTACAAATATAATCATTTTATTGTGAAAAGATGTGCTTGGTTTAAGTAAATAACAAGATCAATTCTCTATGCTCAAACTTTATTTAATTGAATTTTGTGGGCTTTGATATAAGAGAGATGAGTAATCATGCCAGATAAAATCAAGATATTTATTGTTGTGAGTGTGCAAGTGAGGGATGCCAAATAAATGCTAATTGTATCCAAAATAAGTTGAAACATATAACTGCAATAATTGTAAGAAAATATATATACATGATTTTTTTAGAAGTTGGGAGAATGTTGACTCTCTCTTTCTTCCGTATATTGTTTTGGTTTCGAAAGAGTCAAGCATATAGCTGTTTTTAGATTTTTATTTAGATTTTTGTTTTTGAGCAAAAAGAACTTAACAAGTGCTTTAAATAAATGCAATAGATAGTTTTGAAGATTTTTGGATGATTATGAATGTTTTTGATGTTTTTGAAATTTGTTTTTATAAATTGAAAGAAATATAAGAGAGTAACTTTGAACAAATATATACATGGATGAAATGACCAAATTCATGCATAGTAACGTTTGAGATGTAAAATATTCATGGGTTCTTTAAGTTCTTTACCATCTAAGGTAGATAATTTATATGCTCCTGATTCAAATTTTGCAGTAATGATGTATGGTCCGAGCCGGTTGGGCTCAAATTTACCTTTAAGTTCTTTGGTTGCATTTGTATTTTTTTGATTTTCTTTTAGAACAAGGTCGCCAATCTCAAAGGATCGATGACGAACTTTCTTATTATATGCTCTTTTAAGCTTGTTTTGGTATGCACGGAGATGCTCCAAAGCATTGATGCATTTTTCATCTAAGAGTTCCAGTGGACTGAGTCTGCCAGCATGATATTCATCTCCTACTTCGGTGTCTTGAAGTAGCAGAGCCAAAGAAGGAACTTCCAATTCAAATGGAAAAAACTGCTTCGGCACCATATACCAAAACAAATGGTGAAGTGCCCGTGGGAGTCCGAACACTAGTGCGATAAGCCCACAAGGCTGGATATAATTGAATATGCCAGTCGCGGCCAGTTTTATTGACCAATATTTTGAGAATTTTGATTAAAGTTTTGTTAGAAGCTTCTGCTTGACCATTACCCTGAGGATAATAGGGAGTGGACCAGAGGTGTTGAATCTTGTATTTTTGGCATAATTTTTTTAACATCTTTATTTTTGAAAGGAGTTCCATTATCGAGGAGATGAGATTGGCGGGAATTCCGAACCCTGCAAATGATTTGATTAAAAATGAATTTAGAGACACTGTGAACCGGTGCAAGAAGCTAAAGGCATAGCTTCAACCCACTTCGTGAAATACTCGGTGGCGGTTATGATGAACTTGTGTCCATCGAGAAGACACGGGGATTGATTTTACCAATAATATCCAAGCCCCATTTAGAAAAGGGCCAAGGAGACGAAATAGCCTGCGAGCTCTTGTGCGGGCGCATGGACAAGGTCGGCATGTTTTTGACACTTGTCGCAATGGCGCACATACTCATGTGCATCCGTTTCCATGGTAGGCCAAAAGTATCCTATCCGAAGGAGCTTTTTAGCAATAACACTACCACTAAAGTGTCCTCCACAAGATCCATCGTGGGCTTCACTCAAGGCTGATTTAGATTCTTCTAAATTTAGACATCTTAATAGGATACCTTCAAAAGATCTCCTATACAAAGTATTGCCAATTATTACAAATCGACTTGCTCGTCGACGTAATAACCGAGCCTGGTTTCTATTAGAATTAGCGAGGAACGTCCCATTTTGGAGAAAATCAAATATGTCCGTATACCAAGGTTCGGGAGTAGTTTCATTGATTAGAAACACATCCAAAGGCTCTAAGCATGACTTATTTGATGCGGGTTCCTGGAGTCGACGAATGATGATAGTGGCATATTCGTCGTCTAACTCCAAGGGCAAGAGGGATGCAGCTGCGGCCATAGCATCAGCTGCACGGTTGCTAGTTCGAGGAATGGCTTCCAAAGTAACTTGATCAAACAAAGACATTAGTTGTAAAACATAGGCCTTATATGGGCGAAGTTTATCATCTCTGGTCTGATAAACTTCATTAATTTGGTTTATAACCAATTGGGAATCCCCAAAAACTAAGAGGTTTTTAATTTTTAGCGCTAAAGCGGCTCGTAATCCAAGGATTAGAGCTTCATACTCAACGATATTGTTGGTGCAAGCAAAGGTCGGTTTGAAGGACGAGAGGAATAAGATGTTTTTGCGGAGATATTAAAATAATACCCGCACTTCGACCCCACTCATACATCGGGCTCCATCAAAGTATAAGGACCATTGTTCGGGATGGTCTGCCTCTAATTGAAGGCATTCATCAGGAAACTCGATGATGAGAGGATGAGTAGACTCTAAGGGTGCAGCAGCTAATTGATCTGCTATGATTTGACCCTTAACAGACTTCTGTCCTATGAAGGTGAGATCAAACTCGCTTAGAGCAAGAACCCACTTGGTTGTGCGACCCGATAAATAAGGTCGACTCATGAGATATCTTAAAGGATCATATTTGGCGATGACATACGTTTTTTGGCTAAGCATGTAATGTCATAATTTTTGCGTAGCAAACACGACTGCTAGACATAACTTCTCTAACGTTTGTATAGCGGGTTTCATAACTGACGAAAGTTTGGCTAATGTAATAATTAGCACGTTCTCGCTTTTCATCATCAAGTTGAGCTAACATAGCCCCTAAGGCAGAATCTGAAGCAGAAATATATAGAAGAAATGGGCGATCAGATTTAGGCGGTGAAAGCACCGGAGGATTAAGGAGATATTGCTTGAGAAGTTCAAAAGCTTCTCTACATTCTGTGTCCCAATTGAAAGGGACATCCTTCTTAAGAAGTTTGAGAAAGGGACCAGTTTTGTCCGCCAGCTTATCAATGAAGCGACGGATAGCTTGAAGTTTACCTTGTAAACTTCGTAGTTCAGAGATATTAGTGGGTGCGGGCATATCAGTGATGGCCGCAATTTTAAGAGGGTCAATTTCGATACCACGTAAAGAAACTAAAACCCCTAATAGTTTGCCGGATTTAACTCCGAATATGCATTTTCTGGATTTAATCGAATGAGATATTCTCGTAATCGATTAAAAACTTTTCTTAAATCATCTAAATGATTATTTTCAATAAGAGAGCGAGCTATAATATCATCTACATAATCATGTAAGATATCATGCATCATATCATGAAAAATGTAGGTCATAGCCCGTTGATAAGTTGCACCGGCGTTCTTTAAGCCAAAGGGCATCACTTTCCAGCAAAAGGTACCCCAGGGGGTAATAAAGGCTGTTTTAGCCTGGTCTTCAGGAGCTATCCTGATCTGATTATAACCGGAGAATCCGTCCATTAAGGACATCATCCCACTTCCGACAGTGAAGTCGATAATTTGATCCATATTTGGAAGAGGAAAGTCATCTTTAGGGCATGCAGCGTTAATATCTCTAAAATCGGTGCAAACCCTAACTTTGGTAGCTTCTTTCTTAGTGACTGGAACTACATTTGAGATCCATTCAGCATAATCAATAGCTTGTATGAAGATAACATTCAGGATTTTTTCTAACTCCCCTTTGACTAGCGAGGCCACTTTGGGATGCATTTTTCTAAGTTTTTGTTTAACCGGTTTAGCATCCGGATGGACCACTAGATGGTGCATGACAACGGAAGGGTCTAGACACTGGCATATCTTCATATGTCCAAGCGAAGACATCTTCATACTCTTTAAGGAATGCAATGTATTGTTCTTGTTTGTCTTGACTTAGTTCTGCTCCAATATTGATTATGTGAGGATTATCCTCAGTTCCAATATTAATTTTAATGACATTTTCTACCTCCATGTGTAGATCTCTTTCAAAATTAGGTGGGGCGGGTGAAACGCCCAACTCTTGTAATTCTTGTAAAGTTAATTTAGATAAGTCATCTTGAGGATTAGTGGTCTCAAGCTGAGCTATGGTTGGTATAGAACCATCAAAATAGAATCCATTGTGCAACATCTCTTCAACGAGAGACATCATGGAAGATATCTCCTTCCAATTCTTCATCGGGGTCGACAATCATTTCGGGGTATGCTATGGATAGCATGTTGCATGAAAATGACTGATTTTTAAGATGCAAATCAACATGCCTATCCAAATAATCTTGATAGCATATGAGGTGATCATCATCCTCAAAAGGAAAGGGTTGTCCTTTACTAGGAAATAAGCCCACACCACAGCGGGCAGGCCACGGTTCTACCTCGAAAGGTTCTTTCATGCCATTTTGGAAAGGTCCTAAGCCTTTCCCTTTATATCCCATTTTAAGCATCATGGGTTTAGCTTTAACATAATCATTGGTAAAATAACAGCGAGCGTATCCCTCATGATGAGTTTTGATATTTCGAGGGATTCTTCCCCAGTCATATCCTTTATAAATGAAGGCACAACTCCCGACTTGGTAAGTACTTCCCAAAGGTTGTGGGAGGCCCAAAGTACGAGGAGAGGGCGGCAAATTATTTAAAAGGTTTGAATCTTGCATGAAAGCATTCATTTTTTCTGATATTAAGGTTGTAGATAAATCTGGTAAAAGTTCATCAGAAAGGGCATAAGATGTAGAAGGTTTATTACTTATATCTTGAGATGTGGAAGGTATGATGGATGTGTCTAAAGGTTTTGAATTTATAGGAATAATAGTTGAAGGATTAGTTGTAGATTTGAGATCCTTTTGAGATTCTAAAATTTGTTTAGAAGGTTGTTGGTCTATATAGGAAGATGAAGTTAATGGAGGAGGAATAGATGAAGTTATGGGTTTATGTTTCACGAGTTTTAGATGAAAAAGAAGAACTAGAATGTGTGGATGACGGAGCGGGGCAAAATTGCACTCCAACGAGGTTACGCCAAAGCACACATATCAAAAGGTCTAGGGTCACCATGAATAGTGACCAAGCTGATTTTTAAACTCAAATTTCACACATTGGTGTAAATTTGACGGGACTGCTCGCATGGCGTTAATCCAAGGGCGACCCAAAAGTATATTGTACAATTTTGGGCAATGTACAATAAACACGGTTGTTTCTAGGGTTCTAGGACCAACTTGCAATGGGAGGGTAATGACTCCACACGTTTCTTGTGTTTCGTCATTAAAAGCTTTGATAATCATATCGATTTTCTTCATTTCATCACTTCTAAAACCAAATCGTTGGTAGAAGTCAAAGGTGCAAATGTTTAGAGAGGAGCCATTATCAATCGGGACTCGTTTGATGACTACATCTCCAATTAGAGCGGTAATGTACAAGGGATTATCCTTGTGTAAAGTGTGTTGTGGGATATCTTTATCCCGAAAGTCAATACAATCAATCTCTCGAGTGATGATAGTATTGGCCATAGCTTCGAGTTGAATGTTTTGAGGTACCATCATTTGGCTCAATGTAAGCATCAACTCATCCCTATGTGTGGGAGAGGATCTTAATAAATCTAGAAGGGAGATTCTAGCCGTGGTATTAGACAATTGCTCATTAATGCTATAAGGAGGTTTGGGTTGAACAATAGAAGCATGATTTCCTTTATTGGGATTTTTTAGAACGAATGGAGCTGATCCATCATTATGGTTTAGTTCTTGTTGAGAATTTTGAGCTTGTTGTCGAGTAACGACTCCGATGGTACCTACAATGTTATAGTGACGACGTTGAAACGGTCTCGGTTGAGAATTTATGGCTTGTTCATAGGGAAGGACTACATTAGAAGAAGGTCGAGTAGTGACTCTTCTAGGGAATGGTTCTTTTGGAACATTAGCATCTGTGATAGGTTGAATAGGATCTGATTCATTTTCAGAACTATTCGATTGAATAGTGTCTACTTCACTTTCACTATATGACTCTATATCACTAGAATCAGAAGTTTGAAAATTATGTAAGGGCCTGGTTGTAACCAGGGATAAGGTTGTGTCAAATGTTTGAGAATCCTGAACAGGTAATTGTCCGCTAATGGTTCCTACATATCGGGTAGGAGGGGGAACATTATGATGTTCGATTTGATTGGCTACCTCTTTACCATGTCGTGGTAAAGGGTGTTGAAATATGTCCAAAGTTTGATTGGCATTTTGATTTTGATTTTGGGGAGCAGTCTTTTGAGTATTATTAGGAGGGTTTTGTTTGGGTTGGAAGGCTTGCACTTCCATTTCATTATTGTCAATCAAATCTTGTATTTTATGTTTCAATCTCTTACAAGCGTTGGTAGAATGTCCGGGTCCTCTATGAAAGTCACAGTGCAAATCAGCTCTATATCCGGGTATACTTGGGTCAGGTTCCCGGATAGCTGGTAATTGGATTAAACCTCTTTCAAGCGGTTGAGGTAAAATGGTTGACAAGGGTTGGTTTAATCTAGTGAATTCTCGAGGAGGCTTATCGGGGAGGTTTCAATATGAATTTTTATGTTGTCTTTGTTGCATTGACATTAGCAACATTTCTGCTGTCAGTGACTCCGTCATCGACAACTTTGTTTGTTTTTATATTGATTTCTAGATGTTTTCTCATCATCCTTCTTCCTAAGTTGGCCTCTCCTAATGAGGGCATCTTCTACTCTTCGAGCTAAGTCTATAGCTTGATCGAAGGTAGTCAAAGTAGTTGTTGCTAGCTCATAAGAGAGTTGTTCTTGTAAATTATTGATGAAAATGTCTAGCATTTCCCTATAGGGTAGCACAAAGTGCAGTTTTCCTATCAATTGCCTCCATCTAGCCAAGAAATCAGCAAAACATTCATCTTTATCTTGTTTTAAATTGTATAGGTCTTTAATAGTTACATGTCTCTCGATGTAGGCACTAAATTGATGAACAAATGATTCAAGCTGTTTCTTCAAAGTTTCTTAAGGAGTGAGTGGGCAATTGATAGTACCACTCTAATGCCATTCCACCTAAACTTTTGGGGAACATTTTTAGTAATAGCAAGTCGTCATGCGAAATGTCGTGACATGCTATCCTAAACATGCGAAGATGTTCTATGGGATCTTCGGTTCCTTTATATATAGGCAGGACGGGCATGGGAAAGTGTTTAGGGTATGGTTGAGCTACCACTATGGGATCCAATGGTTGGCTACAAATCTCTCGATAATTGTACGAGGGACGGTAGGGATCTATCTGGTCCATACGTGAAGCCAATTGTTTCACCATAGCTTCCAGATTACTAGTTTGCCCCCCATATTGATTCGGTAGGGCATTGACATGAGTTTTATGGGCATAGGATGGAGGAACATGCAGATTAGATGCCATGTTACTATTGTGTAAAACTTTAGTAGGAAAAATGTTATGGAGGAATTTTGAAGTTGGATTATGTTGTGTTCCAGATTGTTGAAAATTTGTATTTAGCTTTGTTTTAGATTTCTGTTTATTTAAAGCATTTTGTTCAATAGTTTGGCGGAACAAAGTAGTGAAGGGAATTTTCTTTTGTGCGGGGAGTGGTTTTAGGTTGAGTAACGGGTTCCTTAGGAGGTTGGGTAACTTTGTTGTTTTAACATGGCTTGGGCTATAGTGACCATATCCGTATTGGATGGTCCACCCTTATCACTCTCTTGATCAACAAAAGATAAAGGATTAGTGTGTATATCAAGCGCCCGTTCTATAGCTGCTTGAGCGTCACTAACTTCCCCTCTATCAATACGGATTGCTACATTAAGGATGTCGATATTATGATTGAGAAATTTTTGAAAATGTTACTGCGTTGTCAAAAGTGATGCCCCCATTGGGAGCTATTCTAGGGGACGAGGATTCATTCTCTTTAACACTTCCTTCTTGTTCCTTATCTTCACCTAAGTCTTCATCGGGGTGACCTAGAGTTTCTCCTTCCGGATTTGTATCTCCAAGAAGGATATTTGGGTTTTCAGTTGTATCTTGCAACCAATCTTCTCCTTCCCCTAAAGTTTCTTTACCATTCCTAAGTCTAGTCATGGTGCTAAGTTTTGATTTCAGCAAATATATATATATATATATATATATATATATATATATATATATATGCAACAAATTAAAAGGTATATATTTATATATACCTAATGCAATATTTGAAATGAAATGTTTAAGTTTTTTACTATGTTGTTTTTTTTATTTTTTATTTTTAGTTTTTAAATTTTTGAAATAATACAATAAAGACAGCAAATGAAACAATAAATGCACGAAATAATAATAAAACTCAAAGTAAATGAACTAATCTTCTATGAATAACTTATGAATATCATTAATAGGTTCAAGTTGTTCAGGGGTCATGAAATGTTCTTCTTCAAATTGAAAGTTTTCTTTTAAGAATTTGATGAAAAGGGCTATGGTGATATTGTCTATCTCAGATGTTGGTTGATAGAAGTAAAGCTCATGGCAATACTCTCGATATAGCACAGCACGCGGAATTCTATTCCATATTTCCCTATCTGTAAGAACAACCTCTTGGTCTTCTACAAGGCCTAGGAATCGGTGTACAATGTCTGCGTTCTCGAGGTATTCCTCAAAGCTGAACAACTCTGAAGATACTAAAGCTCTCCTATAGGCTAACCATCTATGGCAGGCTCTCTGAAGTTCATGATAGAACACTAATTGATGAGGATCCAGGATTCTATCCAAGACTAGCCTCTTAATCTGTTTAAGTTGTGTGGACCTAGATGAAATAAGCCTAAGTCTCCTGACAAGTTCGTCCCACAAGGATTGATTTCTACTTGTTTCAGGGATATTAAGGACAGAATTAACTTCTATAGCTGCCAATTGGTTTTCTACGTTTATAGTAACTTCTAACCTCTTTTTAGGAGCTACCATCTAAACATGATTTTGAACCTTAAATGTTTTAAAATGCATCTAAATTTTAGTTGTTCTAATTTTTTTTTTTTTTTTTGTTTTTTCGTTTTTCAAAAGGTTATGATGCATTCACGTCGGGTTCACCAAAATGTATCGCTCCAAATTTTTCGCATCCCTACCTTCAGGCTATTGGATCCGCGCCCGGAAGGAGGATGGGAAAAGGATGGTGCGGTACCTCGGACGAGAGGACTTTACGAAGGTCCCGCCTCTCAAGGGAGGTGTGTTTTGGTGATTTTTCGACGGATGGTGGGTTCACCGGAAACATTTGGCGGCAGTTTCCACGCCTAGGTTTTTGGAATGTGTTTTGATGAGTTCGTTTTATCCTTAAGCATTCATCCTAGGTTTGGCCGAATGAATCTAACTTAATCTATATGAAAATGCAATTTAAATGAATACGACAAACAGAGTAGAAAGCAGAAGACAGAGAATTTGTAGGAGGCCAATGGAGATTACCTGATCCGGAAGTCCGAAGAAGTTTTCGATGCTTGAAGCGGTCCGGATCGCTCGAGATTCGACAGAATCGCACTGCAATCGACAAAATCGTCCAATCTGACAGGATCGTCTGCAATCTGACGAATTCGTCAGACGAATTCGTCAGAGACCTGCAAAACAGAAAATAGGTGCAAAATGCAAGGAATTCTACTGTGCAAACAGAGGCAAACTACATGAAATTGCAATATGAATACTGAACGATATTAAAAAAATGGAATTTAAAGCAAATTACGGTACTTTAATGGCAGAATATGATCTTAACATGCAATCTAGACTAGATGGGTGAACTCCAGATGCAAACTAACATAAAAGCGAGTAGCCGATCTAATTTATAGTAGAAAATGACAAATAAAAGGTCGAGAAAAGCAAACTCCAAGCACTGATTGCCTCGATGTGGACTACAGTCGAGATCGTCTCGCATCAGTACGAAATCGTCTCGAATTGTACGGGATCGCCTCCGATCTTGACAGGTTCGTCGACGGCGATAGGTGCTGGCTCCGGTTGAAAATTGGTGATGTACCTGCAATAAAAATACTATGGAACTAGTGTAGAAGCAACATTCAGATGTCTTGACGCAGAGGGATTCAACTTGCAGATAAAATTCAGCCGGGGGTTGGGGAGGGAATGTCCTAGAGTTTAAATAGGCATAGGGGAGTTGTTGGGGGGTTGGAGATCATCCCAATTTGGGAGATCTCCAATGGGGGAAGGGTCCCAATGGTGCAGACACGCTTCTGCCCGAATTGGAGACCCGTTGGAATAGAGTCTATCTATGCAAATTCAGTTTTGCGACAAAATCGTCTGGACGTTCTAGTCCAGACGAAATCGTCAAATCTGGGGCGATATCGTCTGATCGGCGACGATATCGTCCAACGGTCAAAACAACCTCTAAAAATGGCACGAAAAAAGGGGAAACGGGTTTCTCGGCGGTTAACGGGCGGTTTGGGAGGTTAAATTTGAATTTAAATTTATTTACTAAGGTGAATGTAATTATTCCAATTTGACTGCGCCAATTTTAGGGTGCTACAGTCGGGTTGCGCCCTGACACTTAGAATTTTTCAAGGAATACTTGCTCTGTTTTGGGAATTTGACTGAGGGGGAGTACAAGGGAAAAGGGAGGAATGAAACTGCAGGAAAGGGAGAAAAGGAAAAATGGAGAAAGGGAAGAAAGAGGAGGGAAGGAAGAGCAACATACTTACAAAATTGAAAACATGGCACCCCGTGCAAAATGTGGCAACAGAACCCTATCATTTATCAAACTCTTTTCCAATAGAATGATAAGCTTAAAGGTAGAAGCTCTTATGGGATGTTTGTATACTCATCCTTCTCAAGCACATTTGGAAGTGCAAATGCAAAAAGTTGTTTACTAGATCTACTCCTCCATGGGATATAGTTTTAGCATCTTGATCTTTGATATTTTGTTACATGTGGGACACATTCATTCACAAGTCTATGGAACTTCCAATACACCTCGAGATGTTAATGATAGACTTCATCAGCTTTCTCATATGGTTTAGGATCTTCAAAAGGTCCAACAGGAAACTAAAAATAAGGCAGTTAACAATGATGAGCAAGTTCAGGTTTTGATTACTTCTATTTCTTCTTTGAAGACTTCAGAAGATATCATGGAAGACACACCCAAAATTTTTCCATATAACAGGCTCTCCCATAGATGAGTGTTGATATCTAGTGTATTGCAACAAGATATAACTATAGTCTTTTTGATGTTATTAGCTTGTATTCTTATGTATATTTAGTTATGGATGCTTTACTCCTTATCCACATCGTTTTGTTTTTTAGCTTTTGCATTTTGAAGCATTATGGAGGTTGGACAGATAGGTGGGTGGGCAAGCGTTGAAGTCGAACCTTAAAATCCTGCCCGAACCTTGGACGGAGGACCTGGATCCCAAACCTCCATCCTAGATGGATGGAGGAATGGGAAAAGAGTAGAGCAATTCTTGTTCTCAAATTCCCGTCTCAAGGATGGACAGAGCTTTGGGAAGGCAACAGTCAAATTCCAAGTCGAATTATCTGTCTATGGGATGAAGTATTGGGAATGCGATCAAATAGGAACTGTGCCCAAGTAGCCATCCAAGAATGAGATCATCATTTGGGAAGCGCAAGATATCCTTAGGGACATGTATTAATGATCCTGGTTACCCTATACTTTTGGTTGATGGGCACAAAAGGAATAATTTGAAACACACGGCTTCAAAGAATCAATTTCAGGTATTCCTTCGATACAAAGGGGCAAGGTAAATTTATGACCAACAACAATGTCAAAGTAATCGAAGGTTTGGATTGATGCAAAAGCACCTAACTTCCTCTAAATAATCATCATCCCTCCTGAAGCAGAGATACAACTGATATTTCAACTATTCTTGCAAAGATTCTCCCGTCTGATGCCATTAATGCTATAATTTGAATTCATTGTAAAAATATTCTATAAATAGTAGAGTGCTCACCATTCCAAAGGGCGGCTCTATGGCCTTTACAATTCATATGTAATTCTTCATCACCTATAAATAATAGTGTATCATTATTTGGTCTCTCAATCTATCTTTGCTTCTGCTTTTGTCTTTGTGTGGATGTTTATTTGTGTGATGGTTATCTGAGTTAGTTCACTTAATTATGTTATCTGGATTTTGTGGGTCTAGTTGGGCAGTTCTAGAATTTGCATCCACCCTTGGGCGTCGAGGTTTATTTCTGCTAAATCTGGTCAGCTGGGAGCACTCTAATTCTGCTGCTTGGATTTCATGCACCCTCCTTCTGGTTTTGGAATTCACCCTTGCATATTGTACCAAATGAGAAGTGAAGGTGGGTTGATATGTTAGGTGGTTCACTTTTGTTTGCATCGATGACGTTGAATGAGTGTGTCTTGATGCGGCCATACCCCATCCTTGTTAGTTCTGGCTACGACCTCCCTTTGCTTTATTTCTCGTTTTCCTTTCTCCTTTCCCCCTTTGCAGCATAGATAACTAGAACCAAAGGAGATGGCCTTCTCCTGAGATCGATCACCCCTACCTTTCCCAGGCAAGGTGACCATTCAATGTTGATCGGGGACAGTCGGGCATGCTCTTTGCTTATCTGATGATAGTTTTCGTACCAACAGTTTATGGCGACTCTACTAGGGAACTCAATGAGTTTCTGTGTTTGAGGAAATTAGAGTTTGATGACACTCTGGTTTACCCACATCTTTGCAAATCACCTGGCAACTCTGACTATACAACATCTCCAGATCATGAGATAAATTGCCTCTTTGTGCTGAAATTTTTCATTTCCTATAGGATCCAAGGTTTGATGAACAACCTTGACCTCATTAGCAAAGAAAAGCATGTTCATCTGGCGACTACGACTCTTACGCATGAATCGGGATATCTAAATGCCAGTACCTCAATGGCCAAGCTATGCTGCCCACAGTGGAACGATCCTGGTCCACTAGACCTCCAATGCTGGCATGAGATTCCTTAAGGTGCCCTAGAAGCCATGACAAAATATGATGGCATCATGGGAATTTCTTGAGAACACCTCCAAGATATCGCTACACTAGCGCCCCTCTATGGCATAGCACATGAAGATGTCATGATCAGGCTCATGGTCGTGTCTCTAGAAGGAAGGGTGCTATGGTGGTACCATACTTTTGGGCAAAAAATCATTCGCTCATGGATGGGTTTGGTGGGAGCTCTTATTAGCGCATTTTATGGTTTCGCGGATCCTTCCAACTCTTGATAAACCTCTCATTTATCAAGAGAACCCCTATCATAGATTTCAATATATGATTCAAAAGAAGCTGGGAGAGGATTCCTTTTGAATACCAACAGTCACCCGCCTAGGCTCACCTATACTATATTTGAGCTTTCATTTTGGATATAGGTCTCCTGTTGTATCAATCAAGGGAAAGGAGATTCCTCCAAATATTCTAGGAGGCTCTGCAGGCTGAGAAACTCCTACTTCAAGCAGGAAAGACATATTCAAGAGATCTCGCCTTATCACTCACATTTTCATTTGATGTTGTTGCTCTTTTGATTGCATAGTATCTGCCATGGATTACCATATAAAGTTGTGTATGGACCAGGGATGTAGCTATGCAAAGCACAAGGGGTGGATCTCTTCTCAGGCTCACACAAGGGAAATGCAAGTACCACTTCTGCAATGAACAATCTTGTTGCTTGTACCTTTTCCTAACAAATAGAGAATTTGAACCTATTGGAGAATTCCACTTGCAAAAAGGGTGCAATTTTGCACCCCTTTTGTATCCAAAAGCATGCTGAGCTGCAGTCAGGTCTATACCTCAAGAATATGATTGATCAGGAGGCTACACCCAAAGATATTCCAATGGAAATTTTTCTAGTCAACAGGCCTTGCTGGCAAACACATGTAGAGAGTTCAAAGGCACACAAAGTGGGGATCTCATTGTAGGAGGATCTCAAAGAGTGGCAACAATGGAGCCTGTTGTCACATGAGCCGATACCAGTTTTTGAAGAAGGCTTCCATTAGGAAAAACTTATTGCCACATTGATCATCGATTACATAAGTGCTAGTATGCATGATGACCTGACAAGTTGTAATTTATTTACAGCTTGAAATTTTTTTGGGTGATGTTAGTCGGACTACAGAAGATACCTCAAGTTCAATATAATCTAGTATGGGCATTGGAGATTCACTGGATGATTTCCAGGATGAGTCAATGGTAGTGGCATGCGACTCACGTCGCAATTTTGTGTAAATAAGCCGACAAGTAAATAAAAGGTTTGGATCGTATAAGGTCGCTTTGTTGCTGACATCATTTTGGCCGAGACTACAGGGGGATCTACTTCCATGAATCTGAAAACAAAAATGATGATTTCTAGATGGTATTTCTTCCTTAAATATTCTTCCTTGCTCTTCGCCCCTTCTTCATCATGTGACTCCGTAGCCCAATGGATACAGTAAGTACACCTTGGCTGATATGGTAAAGATATGCATCAGACTAAATATTTCAAGGCAAATGTAGAACCCTAAGAAATATCACTCTATAAAATATCTTGTGGACACCTTTGATAATTTACCAACCAATCAATCGAAGAGCATGATCAAACATTCTAAGATATGTTCTGAAGAGCTGAGAAGATTCCTGCTGAATTATGTAAGAAAGAGGAACTATATCAGCATAGACAAATGTCTCTAGCATTTTGTCTATTCTTGAAAATATCTTGAGCTATAAAGGAGTATATCAATGAATGCCTACTTTGAGAGGTTTTCTTCAGGGCTACTCTTTATTTTGTTTCCTTATTGCACTGCTTCTCTCTCTTCTCCTTCCTCACTATCTATTCCCTCAACTTTTCTTTCCCTGCGATTCTTTTTATCCTCTTATGTCTCCCTTCTGTTCCTATTCTCCATTGTATCCTGCCTTGTTGTGCCCTCCCTCTTCCCCTATTTTCATTTGGTGGCCATCCCTTGGCTATCTATGTTCCCAGTTTATTCCCTTTGTCCCAATATTCATCCTTCTCCCATTTTTTTGTTCTTATTAAGAAAAAATGCTATCTGTGTTTCTATTCCCATAAAATGGAAATCCCTTGTGAGTCACCAAGAGTGTGGGTGAGTTTTGGCGCCCCTTCACCCACTCTTCTTTTGGGTGAGATGTTAGTAAATCAGAGTCCCCAATTTTGAAGCATTATGGAGGTCGAATGGATAGGCGGGTGGGCAAGCATTGAAATCGAACCTTAAAATCCTGCCCGAACCTTGGACGGAAGACCTGGATCCCAAATCCCTGTCCTGGATGGACGGAGGAATGGGAAAAGAGTAGAGCAATTCTTGTTCCTGAATTCTCGTCTCAAGGATGGGCGAAGCTTTGGGAAGGCAACAGTCAAATTTCAAGTCGAACTATTTGTCTATGGGGCGAAGAATTAGGAAGGCGATCAAACAAGAAATGTGCCCAAGTAGTCGTCCAAGAATGAGATCATCATTTGGGAAGTGTAGGAGATCCTTAGGGACAGACATTAATGATCTCGGCTACCCCGTACTTCTGGTTGATGGATGCGAAAGGAATAATTTGAAAGACATGGCTTCAGAGGTAATCAATTCCAAGTATTCCTGCGGTACGAAGGGCCAGGATAAATTTATGATCCAACAACAACGTCAGAGTAATCGAATGCCTAGATTGATGCAGAAGCACCTAACTCCCTTCGGACAATTGTCGTCCCTCCTAAAGGAGAGCTACAACAGATCTTTCGACTGTTCCAAAAAATATTCTCCTGCCATATGCCATTAATGTTGTAATTTGAATTCATTGTAAAAATATTCTATAAATAGTAGAGTACTCGCCATTCCAAAGGGAGGCTCTGTGGCGTTTACAATTCATATGTAATTCTTCATCGCCTATAAATAATAGTGTATCAATGTTTGGTCTCTTGATCTGTATTTGCTTCTGCTTTTGTATTTGTGTGGATGTTTATTTCTGCAATGGATATCTGAGTCAGTTCATTTAATTTTGTTATCTAGATTTCATGGGTTTAGTTGGGCGGTTCTGGAATTCGCGTCCACCCTTGGACGTTGGGGCTTATTTTTTCTAAATTCGGTCGAGTGGGAGTGCTCTAATTATGTGTCCTGGATTTCATGCACCCTCCCTTTGGTTCTGGAATTCACCCTTGCACGCTGCATCGAAGGAGAAGTAAAGCTGGAACAGGCTGATATGTTAGGTGGTTTGTTGTTGCTTACGTTAATGACGTTGAATGAGTGTCTTAATACGGCCATACCCCGTCCTTGTTAGTTCCAGCTAAAACCTCCCTTTGCTTTCTTTCTCGTTTCCCTTTCCCCTTTTCCCCTTTGCAGCGTAGATAGTTGGAACCGAAGGAGCCAGCCTTCTCCAGAGATCGATCGCTCTTGTCTTTCTCGGGCAAGGCGGTCGTTCAATACTGGTCGAGGACATCCGAACGCACTCTTCGTTCGTACGGTAACAATTTTCGCATCAACAATAGCTATAATCTTTTTGTTACTATTAGCTACTATTCTTATGTATATTCATTTTAAATGCTTTATTCCTTATCCACCTCATTTTATTTACTCCTTAACATCATAATATTGTAAAGTTCCACTTAAAAAATTAATATAACCAAACTTTTTCTTATATTAGAAAAATGAATAATTATTAATTTTAAAACATTTACGTGATTGAATTTCATTCCACTTTAATACTGGTTCTAATTTTTTTTTTTAAATGTTATCTTGTGACATGTCGTCACCAAGATAATTGGTTGAAGCGTAATTCAAGCATATCGGTTCTAAGGGGCAGTTCATCAACACCTGTAGCATCACCATCATCCTATCTTAAACAGGTGTAATAATTTTGGAGTTTTGCTATAAAGTCAAAATTCAGCTCCATGAAAAAATTAAATATCTTCACCAACTGCATAGGCGTCATTCGAGCTAATAATTGTACGCAAGACCTCAACAAGCTAAACAATCACAATCTTTTAAAAAATTTATAAAAAACCCGGTTGGTTCAAGGAGAACATTAGTCGATATCAATTTTTTTATTGTCGCCTTCGCTCACCAAGGTTGACAACAATAGCAGGAGATATTCGGGCCCCAAAGGAATAAATTTAGGAGGAACCTCTTTAACAGCACCAGCCTTATATTGGTAAAAAATTCAAAGAAGATGAAGAGAGGTTTTAGGAGGGGGGTGTGCAAGTTATTGCTTGCAGTGGCGCGGCTTAGAACGGAGGTTCCCAACTATGCGTTGCTGGGTTCCGAGCCTTCCCCTAAAATCTTCCCTCAGAATATTGTGGTCCGCGAAAATAAGGAAAATAGGGCAATTCCTGAAGGCTGTTTTTCTGTGTGCGTTGGGGAGGAGAAGAAGCGGTTTTGTGTGCCTACGTGTTATCTGAGTCATCCGCTGATACGTGCTTTGCTCGCCAGATCAGCCGAGGTGTTCGGACTTAACCAGGCCGGCGTGCTCAACATCCCCTGCGACGTGCACAGCTTTCAACACGTGCTATGGCTGATTCATACGGACCCCACGGCGGCGGATGAAAGGACTGAGGAGGTTGTACGACATTACTATTTGTAGTGCGGTCAGTCTGTGTTGATGGAAAATTAGACCTGTCCTAAAACTGTGTGTGTACAAAGAATGTTATTTAAACCAATGTTGTCCATTTCAGAGATAGAACGAACGTTTGATATGTTAGTATAGGAAACTTGTCCGAAGGTTTGGTGGATTGGTAAGTGTTAGTTTTGCTGGGCATTTACTAAGAAGAGATTTAGGTTCTAATCTTGGTGGTGCCATTTAGCAAACGCAGTAGTCTGTTCTGAATCCTCTGAGTGTGCACCAAACCAACGATGATGGTACGAACCCTGAGCGATCGATGGTCTCCATCTTACGTCGGGTCAACAACAACGAGACATATAGGTTTGTTGGGAGCAGTCCCTGTAGTTTGAACCTTGAGTTACTAAAAATAGTGGCTCTAACCAACTCTCCTATGTAACCAAAAAAACATATAGAAAACTTTTGTATATTGTTTATTATAAATAATGTTTCATATTTGGTTTATACTATTGCTTGTGGATAATTATAAGCTTATTTTTCAAGCACAACAGGATTCTCTAGAACGTTAGATGATGCTCCAACAATGTCTTGATGTTGTTCTTGTTAAGTTGTTTGCTTATGATAAACTTCTTTGTAAGACTCCTCTTTCACTTGATGAGCTTCATAATGCTCTTATGACTATATCAAGATGACAAGTCTCGTGATCTTGATGGCTTTCAAAGCCACTTGAAAGTTTATTGGGCCTAATGGGCTCAATGTCTACAATGAAGCGTTAGGCAATAATTCTTTGGTAATATTATCAATCGTGGAAACATAATATTTATTCTTAAAGCGTGCAATTTTGAGCTTATCACCAATTGGCGACCTATTACTCTGCTTAATGTCTCTTACAAGATTTTGGCTAAAGCTTTAGCTCTCCGTATTTACAACATTCTCTCTGTGATTATCAAACAGGAGCAAACGGGCTTATTTAAAGGGTGCTACATATTGGATAATCTTATTGCTATCTGGGAAGGTTTAGAATGAGCTCGTATCTCTGGCCAAAAGCCCCTTTTCCTTAAACTAGACTTTGAGAAAGCTTATGATCATATTGAGTGGTCTTTCATTCTTACCATGCTTCAAGCTCTCGACTTTGGCCCCTTTTTTATCAGGGTTGTCAGTATGTTGTTTGTTGATGCTTCAACTTGTCTTACTATTAATGGACTTAGGTAAGAGGATTTTGGTTTGTTTCATTCTATTCGCAGGGTTGTCCTTTGGTCCCCTCACTTTACATCCTTGTTGCTGAAGCTTTTGGTTATCTTCTTGCCAATCAAGCATCTAAGAGGTTGACCAAAGACATTCTTTTGCCTGATATGTCCATCTAACTTATTAATGAGTACTTTGCAGATGATTATTTTCTCACTATCAATGAGGATAAGGTTTCAATTTCAACTACTTTGGTTTGTTTGGACACTTTTTGTAAGGCCTTAGGACCCAACATCAAATGGTCTAAGTTCCTTTGTTTCTGCCTTGCTTCTTCTTCTATGTCTGCTTAGCTTAGATATTTTTCATGGCATTGTCTTCAAAGGGGTGAGCATTTTAAGTTCTTAGGAATCCCCTTTGCTTTTGACAACTCGCCCTCTGAACTATGGCAATATGTCATTGACAGAATTGAAAAGAATATTTCTTGTTGGGTCTCTTGTCCCCTTTCTCTTGCCGACAAGTTTCAGGTTTGCACAAAGATTCTTGTTGCCACCCATGTTTATTACTCCTCCTGTTGGGCCCCTTCTAAGAATTCTTATAATAAGTTGGCCAGACTCAGGAATTTTCTTTAGGCCAAGGGGAAGAATTTACGTGGTTTTCATCGAGTTGCTTGGGATATTTGTTGCACGCCTACTAATAAGGGTGAGATGGGCATCATTGACATTTGCAGGCAAAACATTTCCCTGTGTGCTAAGTGGATGTTTAAAGCTATTGAAGGCCTTGAAGCCTAGAAGGTTTTGATTCATCGTTGTATTTCTTCAAGGCTACCTTATGGGCACAAAGCTTGGGCTAATATTGACCTCCATACTCTCATCATTACTTTTGCTCTAGTTAAGATTCAGGGTTCCTTTGTTGTTAAAAGTATTTAGCAAGCTTTTGAGGTGGTGAAACCTCATCTTCGTTGGATTGGTGATGGTTTTCATAATGGTCTTTCATTCAATTCTCAGAATATCTAGTGGTCTCCTATTCTGTCTAACTCTTCATTTCTTCTTGTTGATATGCCAGGGATTAAAGCTTTGAGGTTTTTTCGTAAGGGCATCTTCTATATTAATGATTTAGTGCACTCTTGAGATTGGATTCCTTGGCCTAATATCAAATATAAATTTAATCTTTTGAATTCAAATCTTCCTTCTATTCTTAAGATTCAAGAACTCATATCTGATGTCATGTTTCATAAGTTCGACCTTCAATCCCCAAGTGCCTGGTGGAGGGATTGGCGTTGGAATGTGGATACTCCTTTCAAGAACTACTTTTCTTCCTTGCTTTATCAGCTTCTTAGTTATGTTTCCCCTGGTGTTGATAAACTTAATGAGAGATGGCAGACTCACTCTACCTCCTATACTTGGATTGCTCGTCTGAACCATATCTGGCAGTCTAACCTTGAACCCAAGATTACCTTTTTTCTCTGGTCTCTTATTTATCAAGGGCTTCCTATGGGAGAGAGACTTAGTAGGGTTGGTCTTCCTAATCCTAAGTGTCCAACTTGTGGTCGTTTTGAGACTTTCAAACATCTATTTTGGTTCTACCCTCATGCTTAGTCTGCTTGGTCCTGGATTCACTCATTGTTCAAGCCCTTTCATCCTAAATTTTTCAGATGGCAGATGATATTTTTTGGAGATAACAATTGTTGGTCTGCCTATATTGTTGCTCTGTGGAATTTCTTTCATGCTATTATTTTGTTTCAACTTTGGAAAGCTAGGAATGTTGATGTTTATTTTGGATATTCAATTTCTAGTCAGTTTTCCTTGCATGAAATGATTACAACATTTTTGTTGTTACTATTCAGCTCCATTCGCAGGCTTCCAAGTTTGACTCATGAGTTGGTGCATTTGATAAATCTTGTTAGGTTCTGGCGTGAGGCTTCGTACACTATCAAATTGGCTTCGCCTAACCTCCCTCCGCCTTAAGGTCCCTCTGTTTCTTTGAGGTCTCGACGTAGCAGGTTGAGGGGGTGACATTATCTAACATCAAGTTGTTCTATTAGTGCCCACAGTAGGGTTCGGTCTCCTCTTGTAGTGGCTTCCTTTGTTTAGTTATTCTGTTTATTCACCCTTTTAGGGGTTGGTTTTGTTTTTGGCCTTGGGCCTTGTCTTTACGATATTGATTGTTTGGGTGGCCTTACGCCCAGAGCTATGATTTTTCCAACTCCCTTTTTATTGTAACCTCTCTTATTTTTTATTGAATATAATTTTTGGTTCGAATAAAAGGTAAAGTTTTATGTATTATATAAGTTTTGTTTTAATATAAATTATATGCAGCTTGAGGGATTTGACAATGAAGATTTGAGTATACACAATAAAAGATAAAAGGGTGTGTTTTAGATGAAGTAGGGAATGATAAACTTCCATGAAGTTTTGTATTGTTGTTTTCCATTTTGGTAATAAGATTATTGATATTAAAATATCGGAATTTTTAAATTTAATTATTTTAATAATGTTTTCTTTTGTTTATGATATTTAATGGAATATTATAGGATTGTTGTAATCTTATAATATTTCTTCTTTTATTAAAATTATATTTTTAATTTTCACAGTTAATATTAAAATAATAGTATTGACATTAAAATTCAGTGATTACAACTTTTAGATCTAATCATCTTAACAACATTTATCTTTTATCCTTGATATTTGGTCTAGTATTATAAGATTTTTATATTCAGGACCTTCAATCGAGTCTTGTTAACAATTTTCACCTTGTATCCTCTACTAGATTTAGTTCTTTTTATTTTCATAGTTTTAAAATTCAACATTAAAAGAATAGTACACTCATATCATTCTAATTTTGGTGATATTCAAATTAATATTGTATCCCTTTAGTAATTAATTTCATAAGCATAAATGTGTAATATTTTACATGCTAACTCCTTTAGCTTTTTTTTTGAAGTAAGGCAAAGTACAATGGGTGGGACAACTAGGACCACACTCTTGGGGACATATAAAAAATGGGCCTCCCTCCCTGTGATTCGAACTCATGTCACTGAAATGAAACACCAACAACATATCGTTGGGGTGTCCCCATAAGGACTACTACTTCAATATTTCAATTCTTTAGATAAATATTGATCATGCTAATCAAAATATTTTTAACAAAGTAATCTAGATTCTTTAGACTGATCATATTTAACAAAATATTTAAGAGTACAATGGCTAAGAAGGTCCCTCTTAGTTTTTTTTTGGAGATAAAATGGATAATGCATCATTGTAGTTAAGTTTTGATCTAATTAAGATCTTATTTAATTATTTTAAATTGATTGTAATTTTAATGCAAAATGGCTCAAAAGCTATAAAGAATTGAATAATCATAATAATTAATAAATAGTAGTTCTTTTATATGCATTTGTTTAGTTAAGCTAGAAACTTGGTCAAGATCAAAAATTTTAATTATAAAAACATATTAACCAATGTTTTTTGAATTAATGGTTAGATAAAAGGTTATCACAAGAAAATAATTATTTTTTATTTTTTATTTTTTATTTTTTATTTTTATTGAAAGTAACTTTATCTTATTAAAAGTAATAAAAGTACAAAATTCACAAAAAAAAAAAGTGGATGGTATGGAAGCACACCCCAAAGCCTATGCAAGAAACTAATTCAAGGCCAAAAGGGCCTAACAAAACGAAAAAAAAAAAAACGATGAATAGATCACCAAGAGATTTGTCGCTTACATTATAAAACTAAGAAACTGAAAATAAATTAAAGCAAAAAAGTCCTAAACTTTAAAACTATAACTCTAGAGATATCTAACTTGCAGAGTGGTTGGTTCCTTCAGTCGCCCATATAAGTAAATCTTTCCAAGTAAACTTATAATCCCCAGTATCAAATGTAAAGACCGGTTGCTCCGATGAGACTATGTTGTTATGCTTTTGTTCAAACAAAGACAATGTCCCAAAGTTGTTGAAACTGTTGGGTTTAGCACTCGCCCACAAAATTTTGGATGGGTGAAACCATTTTTCAGGTAGACTGTCTCCATCTGCTTTCCCCTATCGAGGACTATAAGAACATCAAAACCACATAGAAGGGGAGGTATCCTCATATATTGCTCCCTCCGTAGGAACCCCCAATTCCATCAATGATGGCTCTACATCTGGTGTTGTGTAATTTGTGGGTGAGGATTGTGGAACATAAATAACAATTGTATGTAGAAGTGAAGGCATTGAGCTTGTGAAAACTTCCAACTATAGATCCAAAAAAGTCATTGGCTATGGAACTGAAGGCATCGAGCTTTTGAAAACTTGACTTTATAAGGATGATTAGGATATGAACTAATATCCACTTCAAAAGTCTCCTCTACTAACATGTGGGATCCCTCCTTAAGCTGGTGAGGTGTAGGAATCAAATGAATGTCGTTTGTAGGGTTCAGGTGATCTACCATGTCAGGTTCAACCTCAATGTTATAAACATCATGACCATAACCTGGGAAAAATGGAAAAGTTGTAACATTTCACAAGGGAATAAATTCTTAGGCGATAAGGGCAACGTGGTGCGATCAAAGTCAAAGACCTCAAGGTTGAGGTGCAACGACTTTGAAGGGTCGCTTGGATTACAGAGTGGTGCGGTTAAATCAATGGAGATCATATTGATGGATGGAAGGTAATCTCCATGATCACAAGGGTAGGACTTGTTAATTATTTTTTGCTCTAGATACTTCGAGTCTAGACTAGGAAGCATTGAGATTTCGGGATCCGCTCTAGGAGGATATAGGACAACTAGGTCCTCTAGTGAAATTAATTATACTAAGTTAGGCAGATGGGGAAATACCTTGTGATAGATAGTGTCTGTGTCAACAGTGGGCCTTTTAGGCTCAATGGCTTCTATGTAATTATTGAGATGATGAAGGTGGTTGGGAACTAGGTATGCAATTTTAGTTGCATCCTCATACTCATCATCTACATTAACCTAATCATTTTTAGGAATGTCTTCTGATTTAGATTCCTCTTCAAATATGATCTCATGATAAATCACAAGAGATTATATGGAAACCATGGTGTCTGGACGATTATCCCTCCACATATACGAAGGGTTGGGGTCAACGTATGGATTCCAATCAACATCTACCCCGAATCTTAAGCTTAGGTGCTCTAAGAAAATATCTAGTAGCTCATTTGGCCTACGGATGGAGTACCCTAATACAATTTTTCCTATTGGCAACTGGTACTATGGTTGATAGGGTGTTCTATGACCCTTATCATATAAGCCTAATCCATTACTATGCCAATGACAACGATTGAAATATCTAATAGCAAACTCAGGGTTTGACATGTAATAGATTTTTTTTGTAAAAGGTTCATCATCATCATTGATGACAAGAGAACGATAGATAGCTTCTATTCTTATGTATATTAAGTTATGGATACTTTACTCCTTATCCACTTCATTTTGTTTTTTAGCTTTTGCATTTTGAAGCATTATGGAGGTTGGACAGATAGGCGGGTGGGCAAGCATTGAAGCCGAACCTTAAAATCCTGCCCGAACCTTGGACGAAGGACTTGGATCCCAAACCCCCATCCTAGATGGATGGAGGAATGGGAAAAGAGTAGAGCAATTCTCGTTCTCAAATTCCCATCTCAAGGATGGACAAAGCTTTGGGAAGGTAGTAGTCAAATTCCAAGCTAAACTATCTGTTTATGGGATGAAGTATTGGGAAGGCAATCAAATAGGAACTGTGCCCAACTATCCATCCAAGAATGAGATCATCATTTGGTAAGTGTAAGAGATCCTTAGGGACAGGAATTAATGATCCTGGCTACCCTGTACTTTTGGTTTATGGGTGCAAAAGGAATAATTTGAAACACAGCTTCAGAGAATCAATTTCAGGTATTCCTGCGGTATGAAGGGGCAGGGTAAATTTATGACCAACAACAATGTCAGAGTAATCGAAGGTCTGGATTGATGTAAAAGCACCTAACTCTCTCCGGATAATCATCGTCCCTCCTAAAGTAGAGCTACAACAGATCTTTTGATTTTTCTAGCAAATATTCTCCCGTTTGATGCCATTAATGCTATAATTTGAATTCATCGTAAAAATATTCTATAAATAGTAGAGTGCTCGCAATTCCAAAGGGCAGCTTTGTGGCCTTTACAATTCATATGTAATTCTTCATCGCTTGTAAATAATAGTGTATCATTGTTTGATCTCTCGATTTGTCTTTGTTTTTGCTTTTGCCTTTGTATGGATGTTTATTTCTGTGATGGATGTCTAAGTCAGTTTACTTAATTATGTTATCTGTATTTTGTGGGTCTAGTTGGGCAGTTCTGGAATTTGCATCCACCCTTGGGCATTGAGGTTTTATTTCTGCTAAATTCGATCAGGTGGGAGCGCTCTAATTCTACTGTCTGGATTTCATGCACCCTCCTTTTGGTTCTGGAATTCACCCTTGCATGCTGTGTCGAATGAGAAGTGAAGGTGGAACAGGCTATTATGTTAAGTGGTTCACTGTTGTTTGCATCGACGATGTTGAATGAGTGTGTCTTGATGCGGCCATACCCCATCCTTGTTAGTTCCTGTTTGCAAGCGTCTAAGGTTGACTTAAAAACATATGCATAAAAAAAAAATTAAGACTTTAATATAAGCCTCCTTTAGAACAACACCTCCATATTAAAAGCATAGCACAAAGTATGCTTTATGTAAGGAGAGTAGGGAGTGTATGTAGAAGAGTGGGCAAGGTGGAGGGATAAGGGATGAGGGAGGATGCGGAGGAATAATGGGTATGAGGAGCGGAGGGATAAGGAGGAAATGGTGGCAAAAGAATAGGGAGAAAAGGAGGAGAGAGAGAGAGAGAGAGAGAGAGAGAGAAAATATAGGAAGGGGTTAGAAAAAATTTTTCTTAAAAAAATCTTGTCGACATGTTGCCGACAATTTGAAAACACGTTCACACTGTGGCCAGAAATCAGGATATTTTTGAGCCACTTAGACAATAACCCTCTTCACACTTGCAACATTCTCCCCCTTAAAGTTGAGAGGACTGACTACACAGTCTCTCATCTTTATAAATTGAGCTTTAGCCATCGCTTTGATGAAGATATCTGCAACGTTCTCGAAAGTGTGGCAAAATTTAAGCTCAACAATTTCATGCTCCACCATGTCTCGGATGAAGTGGTACTTCATATCAAAATGTTTTATTCTGCTATGGTGGATCAGATTGTATGCCAACTAAATGGCACTGTTGTTGTCACAGTAGATCTTGGTTGGACCATTTTGCTACTCTCCTATCTCTTCCATCACTTTTCTTAGCCACAAGGCTTGAGTACTAGCATAGGTGACTGCAATATACTCAGCTTCTATAGAAGACAAATCTACCACAGTTTGCTTTTTGGAACTCCATGTTATTAGTCCTGATCCCGGACTAAAACGGTTCCCTGAAGTTGATTTTCTATCATCAATATTGTTGCCCCAATCACTATCACTGAAGCCTACAAGCTTGATAGTGTTACATTTATGGTACTGGATTCAAAAATCCCATGTACCCTTCACATATCTGAGAATTCTCTTAGATGCTTGTAAATCCAACTCAGATGTGCTAGCCATAAATCAAGAGACAAGAGAAACAACATACTGAATATCAAGTTTGGTGTTGGCGAGAAACATCAAACTCCCAACCATGCTCCTGAAAGTGGTCATGTTAACTTTTGGTGCTCCATCATCTTTGCTTAATTGGATCCCATGTCCAACTGGAGTTGCAACTGGTTTGCAATGCTCCATAGCAAACTTCCTGATCATGTCCCGAGCATACTTATGTTGACAGATGAAGATCCTTGTATCTGACTAATGGACTTCCATTCCAAGGAAGTAGTGCATTAAACCGATATCCTTCATCTCAAACTACTTCATCATGGAGCGTTTGAACTCCATATTCACTTTTCATTACTACCCATGAATATAAGATGATCCACATACAAACAAACTATGAGGATGTCGTTACCTTGCTTTAGGTAGTAAAGGGCGCGTTCATTTCTACTTCTGGTGAACCCAAAATCTTTAAAGTACCCATCAATGCGTGAGTACCAAGCTCATGATGCCTAGTTGAGACCATAGAGTGCCTTTTTCAGTCTGTAAACAAGGTGCTTCTTACCTTGCTCTTGAAATCCTTGAGGTTGGTCAACATACACCTCCTATGTCAAGTACCCATTGAGAAAGGCACTCTTAACATCCATGTGTTGGATTTTACAACCGTTTTGAGTAGCTAAAGAAAGAACTATTCTGATGGTCTCCTATCTGGCTACAGGAGCAAATGTTTCCTCATAGTCAATGCCATACTTCTGTGTAAATCCTTTTGCTACCAATATTGCTTTGTGTCTTTCAATGCTTCCATCAACATTGAATTTGGTCTTGAAGACCCATTTGCATCCAACACACTTCTTTCCTTTAGGAAGCTTTACCAGCTCCCAAGTGTCATTTTTTATAGAGGTTATCTCCTCTTCCATGGCATCTTGCCAATGAGTACATGCCTTCTCATAACTAGAAGGTTCAAGTTGTGCACTAGTTAACAAAGCATAGTTAACTATATCTCCCCGAGGTTCTTGGGAGTCATCATCACCATACAAATGCATATTTTCAAGTCTTTGCAAAACAAAACTCATTTCACTAGCTTGACTTCTAGTATATCTTCTTGAAAAAAAATTATCCAACATTTGATAAGATGGATGATGCTGGAGAGTTCTCTTACCTTTGGATGGAGAATAAATATCCAGTGGTGAGGAACTTATTGACCTTTGTGGAGAAGCACTTGGTGAAGAAGATGAACTGGAAGTTGAATGTCTGCTTGGGCTTGGAGGAGGAGACTTCTTGCCTTTCTGTGGCGCTTGTTGAATTTGTGAAGAACCTGCATCATGAGATTCAACATCACTAAATATTTGGGGATGTCCCCATTATCCCCCTTCATCAAAAATCACACCCTTAGAAAGTATTATCTTTCGAGTCCTAGGATTGTAGAGTCTGTAAGCTTTTGTGCTCTCACAGTACCCTACAAATATGCATGCTTGACTCTTAGAATCGAGCTTCTTCGTCTGCTCATCAGGAATGTGTGAGTAAGCCAGTGAACCAAACACTCTGAAATGCTTGACATTTGGTTTCTTATCATACCATTCTTGGTAAGGAGTTTTCCATTTCAAACTTGAAGTAGGGCTCGTATTCAAAATATACACACTGGTCATGGTTGCATTCGCCCAATACATATTGCTTAAATGCTTCGTTTGAAGCATAGATCTTGCCATCTCTACAATGATGCAGTTCTTTCTTTCGGCCACACCATTCTGCTATGGAGTATAGGCAGCAGTGAACTGCGCCTTTATTCCATGTTTTTTACAAAAATTCAAAAAATCATTTGAGGAGTATTCTCCTCCTTTATCTGATCTGAGACACTTAACAGAATATCCACTTTCGTTTTCAACTCTTGCTTTAAAATCTACGAAGCAGTCAAATGCTTCATATTTATGCTTAAAAAAATATATCCAGCACATTCTTGAAAAATCATCAATGAAAAGAAGAAAGTAAGAGTTGTTACCAATGCTCTTGGTCTGCATTGGACCACAGATGTCCGAATGCACTATCTGGAGTGGATAATTGGCCCTCCATGCTTACCCTTGAGGAAATTTGTTTCTAGCGTTCTTGCCCAAGGCACAACCTTCACAGACTTCCTTATTGTCCTGAACTTTAGGAAGTTTGGTCACCATCGCTTGAGAAGTTAACATCTTCAAACTGGTTGAATTCATATGATCGTATCTCAAGTGCCACAACACACTTAGATTTGCAATATCAACATTTACCAATTAATCTCCTCTTGGCTAGCCAAACTTAAAAGGGAATAACCTGTTCTTAGTCATTGAATCTGTGTGATGACTCTATTACTATAATTTTATCAAAAATGATACATTTACCCTCATCAAATAGCAACTTATAGTTTTCTCCAACATTTGGCCAATGCTAAGAAGATTGTGTTGGAGATGAGGAGTGTAATAGATGGCATTCACCTGTTTGACACCCTCTTTTGTTGGAACCTCCAAGGCTCCAATGCCTTCAACCACCAATGACTTGTCGTCTCCTAACTTGATGCTAGATTTGTAGGAATAATCGAGGGTAGCAAAGAGTTCTTCTTTGCCACTCATATGATTTGAACACCCAATGTCCAAAATCCAGGTGTCATTCAGGTTCTGATCTGACTGGCCATATGAGAGAAAGAGATTTGAGGTCCCTTCCTCTTCTCCAAAATTGCCATACCGACTGCTCTAGCTGCTGTTGCTCCCTTGTGAGGGTTTTGACCAGTAGTCATGAGCGAAGTGGCTAGTTTTGCCATAATTATAGCAAACTTGCTTTGACTTGTCACTTCCTTTTCCTAGGCATGGATGCTTTCCTTTGTTTTGCTGACCATTTCTGTTTTGACCTCCACCTCTTTTTGAAGATCCTCCTCTTCTTGGAGTTCCATCTCGTGGACTATTCTTACCTCTTCCTCTTTTTTGACCTCTGCCATGACCTTTACGTTGGCCTTTTCATTCTTGTGAAGCAAATGCTTTGTCATCGCCTCCATGGCTGGTGGAAGGAGATTCTTGCAATCTCTCTTCATGTGAAAGGAGAGAACCAATTAGTGCATCAAAAGAAAGAGTGGTCAAATATTTTGACTCTTCAATAATTATTGCTACATGATTCCACTTAGAAACAAGTGTTCGCAACACTTTATTCACCACAACCTCAGGTTTAACCTCTTCACCTAGAGTGACCATTTTATCTACTACGACTTTGACTCGCACGCAATAGTCTCCTATTTTCTCATTCTTCTGCATTCTGAGATTTTCAAAATTTATTTTCAAAGTTTGAAGCCTGACCTGCTTCACTTGATCACTCCCTTGAAAACTTTCCTTTAAAGCCTTCCAAGCATCTTGAGTTGTTACACAGGATGTTATTCTAGGAAATATACTTTTATCTAGGGTTGCTTGTAAATGGTACAGGGCATAGGAATTATTTTTATGGGCTTCTTTCTTGGCTTTTCTATCGACAGTACTTAAAGCAAACCAGTCAGCAGCAGAGGGTTCTGTGTAACCCTCTTCAACTATTTCCCATAAAACTTTACCTATCAACATGGTTTTCATATTTATTGACCAGTATTCATAATCACTACCATTAAATTCAGGAATTGAGAGATTTGAATTTGAGGTCATTTCTACTACTTGAAAGCAAACTTTGATTTGACTAAAAACATGAAGTACAAAGCAATTACAGATTCAAATCAAATCTAGATTTCTTAATTCTCTCACTGATTTCACGTTCCTCTTGTTATGAATTGACTAGTACTTGAGGCCCAAAATTGTCTGCAATGGAATCCTAATTGTCACTGATGACGATGATTTCAAGAACTGCTACTGGCTCGACCTCTGTTGGCTCAAGCTCTAGCTCTGGCTCTGGCTCTGGAGAGCATGGGGTATAGCTCTCACTGGATTGTTCCTCAGGCTCAAATGCAACTGAATCGGACTCCTCCACTCGTTGTTCGAAAATATTGTCCTCTAAGTCAGCCTCGTATCTTGAATCGGGCTTCCTCTAATGAACTATCACTGAATTCTACAATTGATTGAATATAGTATGTATTCCGTCTCGCCGGACCCGCTCATCAAAAGACTCGACTGATTCTCTCCTAAGTAGAGAGTATAGGGTATGGTAACATCCGGTTGACCGGATCATCTACTCATCATGGTAAAAATTTAGTTGAGTTGCATATGTCAATTTTCAGGTGCTCAAGAAATTTTGATCTTCAAAAAAAAAATTCAAATTTTCCTTTCCAAAAAGTTTTAAAGGTTTTCAATTTTTTTTTTATAGTCTTTATAAAAAATTTAATAATTTTATTTATATCCTTAATTTTTTTTTTTAAATTATATTTAAGAAAATAATTAAAGTATATAACTTTAAAAACTATTAAATTTATTAAAAAAATTTAATAAAAATTAAAAAACTTTTAAGAAAACCTTTGTATTCGAGCTTGGAGAGGCTCGAACCGACGACCTCTTATATGCCACTAACCGCCTCAACCACTACGTCGCCCCGCGGCTTTGAAACTTGATTCTCGGTGTGTGCCTTTATAGCTTACCAATATTAAAACCCCAAAAAAAAAAATTCCTTTATAGTCGTCTTGGCAAGTTTCAAACTCGAGACCTCTGCCAAACCACTCAACAAATATTGCCAATTGCACTATGCGCTCAAACGGGAATAAAGGGCAAACCAAAAATATAAAAAGACATCGCGCACGAACAAATTTTTTTTTAAACAAAAATACCTCCATTTATCCCACATGCAGCGGGAGATGGGTGTGGGAGGCGTTTAATAACGTGAAGGCTTGCATTATCAACTGATTGCCTTCGGGCAATCGGGCAACCCAACCTTTTACCAACGAAATTGTGTCGTCTAACTGCAACTCGCCACGTGGCGTCCATGTCGACTCCTTGCCAACTCATTGTGCCACGTTAGCTGCTCATTCAGCTTACACCTCGCTTTACCACGTGTCTCTTCAGCTGCCACGTCACTGCCTACTCAACCGCCACGTCAACCTGCCAGCTCACTGTCGACTCAACATTCCTCCTCGCTTGTGTCTCGAACTACGTGTCGCTAATCAATGTCCATGCCAACTCAGCTCCCTACGATCTGCCTCAGGATCCGTACCTTCGAATCTACCTCGAAGTTCATGCCCAGCTCCCAACTCCTAGCTCGCCAGCTCAGTCCTCGGTTTCCATGCCCTCCTGGTGCAACCATGCTCTGATACCAGTGTTTGTAGGTGTCTAAGGTTGAATTTAAAATAGATGCATAAAAAATAAATTTAAGACTTTAATATAAGTCTCCTTTAGATTAATTCGAACAACACCTCCATATTACAAGCATAGCACAGAGCATGCTTTATATAAGGATAGTAGGGAGTGTACGTGGAATAGTGGGCAAGGTGGAGGGATAAGGGATGAGGGAGGACATGGAGGAATAACGGGGATGAGGAGCGGAGGGATAAGGAGGAAATGGTGGCGAAAGAATAGGGAGAAAAGGAGGCGAGAGAGATAGAGAATATAGGAAGGGGTTAGAAAAAATATTTCTTAAAAAAATTTAGCCGACATGTTACCGACAATTTGAAAACACATTCACACTATGGCAAAAAATCAGGATATTTCTGAGCCACTTAGACAATAAACCTCTTCACACTTGCAACAATTCCGACTATGGCCTCCCTTTGCCTTCTTTCTCATTTCACTTTCCCCTTTCCCCCTTTGTGGTGTAGGTAGGTAGAAACAAAGGAGATGGCCTTCTCCAAAGATCAATCACCCCTACTTTTCCCAGGTAAGACGACCATTCAATGCTGGTCAGGGATAGTTGAGCGCGTTCTCTGCTTATCCGGTGATAGTTTTCGCACCAACAATTTTTGGCAAATATGCTAGGGAACTCAATGAGTTTTTTTGTTTGAGAAAATTAGTGTTTGGTGATACTCTGGTTTACCCACATCTTTGCAAATCATATAGCAACTCTGATTGTGCAACATCTCCAGATCATGAGATCAGTTGCCTCTCTGTGCTGAAATTTTTCATTTCCTGGAGGATCCAAGGTTTGATGAACAACCTTGACCTCATCAGCTAAGAAAAGCATGTTCATCTGGCGACTTCGACTCTTATGCATGAACCGAGATCTCTAAAGGCCAGTACCTAAATGGCCAAGCTACGCTGCCCATAGTTGAACGATCTTGGTCCACTAGATCTCCAATGCTGGCATGAGATTCTTGAAGGTGCCCTAGAAGCTGTGATAAAATATGATGGCATCGTGGGAACTGCTTGAGAACACCTCCAAGATGTCGCTACACTAGCGCCCCTCTATGGCACAACACATGAAGATGTCATGATCAGGCTCCTGGTTGTGTCTTTAGAAGGAAGGGTGCTATGGTGGTACCATACTCTTGGGCAAAAAATCATCCACTCATGGAGGGATTTGGTGGGAGCTCTTATTGACGCATTTGATGGCTTCATGGATCCCTTCCAACTCTTGATAAACCTCTCATTTATCAAGAGATCCCCTTATGAATCTATCATAGATTTCAACATATGATTCAAAAGAAGCTAGGAGAGGATTCCCTTTGAATATCAACCGTCACCTGCCCAGGCTCACCTATACTATATTCGAGCTTTCAGTTTGGATATAGGTCTTCTGCTATATCGATTAGGGGAAAGGATATTCCTCCAAATCTTCTAGGAGGCTCTGCAGGCTGAGTGACTCCTACTTCAAGCCGGAAAGACATATTCAAGATATCTCGCCTTATCACTCACATTTTCATCTACTGTTGTTGCACTTTCGATTGCATAGTATTTTCCAAGGATTACCATCTAAAGTTGTGTATGGACCAGGGTCGTAGTTATGCAAAGCACAAGGGACGAATCTCTTCTCAGGCTCACACAAGGGAAATGCAAGTACCACTCTTGCAATGAACAATCTTGTTGCTTGTACCTTTTCCCAGTAAATAGAGAATCCAAACCTATTGGAAAATTCCACTTGCAAAAATGGTGCAATTTTGCACCCCTTTTGTATCCAAAAGCACACTGAGCAGTGGTCAGGTCTCTACCTCAAGAATCTGGTTGATCAAGAGGCTACACCCAAAGAGATTCTAATGGAAAGTTTTCCAGTCAACAAGCCTTGCTGGCAAACACATGTAGAGAGTTCGAAGGCACATAAAGTAGGGATCTCGTTGTAGGCGGATCTCAAAGAGTGGCAAAAATTGAGCCTGTTGCCACATGAGCCGATACCAGTAACCGAAGAAGGCTTTTGCCTAGAAAAAATTATTGCCATATTGATCATCGATTACATAAGTGTTGGTATGCATGATGATCTGACAAGTTGTAATTTGTTTATAGCTTGGAAAATGTTTGGGCGATGTTAGACGGACTACAAAAGATGCCTCAAGTCTAATATAATCTGGTTTGGGCATTACAGATTCACTGGATGATTTCTAGGATGAGTCAATGGTTGTGGCGTGCCACTCACGTCGCAATTTTGTGTAAATAAGCCGACAAGTAAATAAAAGATCTGAATCATATAGGGTCGCTTTGTTTCTGACATCATTTTGGCTGGGACTGTAGGGGGATCTACTTCCATGAATCTAAAAATGAAAATGATGATTTCCATATGGCATTTCTTCCTTGAGTATTCTTCCTTGCTCTTCGCCCCTTCTTCATCATGTGACTTTGTAGCCCAATGGATACAGTAAGTACACCTTGGCTCATATGGTAAAGATACACATCAGACTAAATATTTCAAGGCAAATGCAGAACCCCAATAAAAATCACTCTATAAAAGGCCTTGTGGACACCTTTGATAATTTACTAACCAATCAATCGAAGAGCATGATCAAACATTCTAAGATATATTATGATGAGCTAAAAAGATTCCTCCTGAATTACGTAAGAAAGAGAAACTATATCAACATAGACAAATGTCTCTGGCATTCTGTCTATTCTTGAAAATACCTTGAGCCATAAAGGAGTATATCAATGAAGGTCTGCTTTGAGAGGATTTCTCCAGGGCTACTCTTTCTTTTATTTCCTTCTTGCACTGCTTCTCTCTTCTCCTTCCTCACTGTCTATTCCCTCAACTTTTCTTTCCCTGTGCTTCTTTTTATCCTCTTATGTCTCCCTTATGTTCCTGTTGTCCACTGTATCCTGCCTTGTTGTGCCCTCCCTCTTCCCCTATTTTCATTTGGTAGCCATCCCTTGGCTATTTGTGTCCCTAGTTTATTCCCTTTGTCCCAATATTCGTCCTTCTCCCCTTTTTTGTTCTTATTAAGAAAAAATGCTATCTGGGTTTCTATTCCCATCAAATGGAAATCCCTTGTGAGTCGCCAAGAGTGTGGGTGAATTTTTGCGCCCCTTCACCCACTCTTATTTTGGGTGAGATGTTAGTAAATTATAGTCCCCAATTTTTAAGCATTATGGAGGCCGAACGAATAGGCGAGTGGGAAAGCATTGAAGCCGAACCTTAAAATCTTGCCTGAAACTTGGACGGAGGACCTGGATTCCAAATCCCTGTCCTGGATGGATGGAGGAATGGGAAAAGAGTAGAGCAATTCTCATTCCCAAATTCTCGTCTCAAGGATGGACGAAGCTTTGGGAAGGCAACAGTCAAATTTCAAGTCGAACTATTTATCTATGGGACGGAGAATTGGGATGGTGGTCAAACAGGAATTGTGCCTAAGTAGCCGTCTAAGAATGAGATCATCATTTGGGAAGCACAGGAGATCCTTAGGGATAAACATTAATGATCATGGCTACCCCGTACTTCTAGTTGATGAGCGCGAAAGGAAAAATTTGAAAGACACGACTTCAAAGGTAATCAATTCCAATCATTCATGTGGTACAAAGGGGCGGGATAAATTTATGCCCTAGATTGATGCATAAGCACCTAACTCCCTCCGGATAATTATTGTCCCTCCTGAAGCAGAGCTACAACAGATCTTTCGACTGTTCCAACAAAGATTCTCCCGTCTGATGTCATTAATGTCGTAATTTGGATTCATTGTAAAAATATTCTATAAATAGTGAAGTGCTCGCCATTCCAAAGGGCGGCTCTATGGCGTTTACAATTAATATGTATGGCGTTTACAATTCACATGTAATTCTTCATCGCCTATAAATAATAGTGTATCACTATTTGGTCTCTCGATCTGTTTTTGCTTCTGCTTTTGTCTTTATGTGGATGTTTATTTTTACAATGGTTGTCTGAGTCAGTTCATTTAATTATGTTATCTAGATTTCGTGGGTCTAGTTGGGCGGTTCTGGAATTCGCATCCACCCCTGGACGTTTGGGGTTTATTTCTGCTAAAACCGGTTGGGTGGGAGTGCTCTAATTATGCTGCCTGGATTTCATGCACCCTCCCTTTGGTTCTGGAATTCGTCCTTGCACACTGCACTGAAGGAGAAGTAAAGGTGGAACAGGCTGATTTGTTAGGTGGTTCATTGTTGTTTGCGTTGATGACGTTGAATGAGTGTCTTAATGCAACCATACCCCGTCCTTGTTAGTTTCGGCTACAACCTCCCTTTACTTTCTTTCTCATTTCCCTTTTTCCTTTTTCCCTTTGCGGCGTAGGTAGCTAGAACCAAAGGAGCCAGTATTCTTCGAAGATCGACCGCCCCTTTCCCGGGCAAGGCGGTCGTTCAATACTGATCGGAGACATCCAGACGCGCTCTCCGCTCGTATGGTAACAATTTTCGCATCAACAATAGCTATAATATTTTTGTTACTATTAACTTTTATTCTTATATATATTCAGTTATTTCTTATCCACCTCATTTTATTTACTCTTAACACCATAATATTATAATGTTTCATTTGATAAATTAATATAATCTAAATTTTTCTTATATTTAAAAAACAAAAAATATTAGTTTTTAAACATTTACGTGATGGGATTTCATTCCACTTTAATACTTGTTCTAATTATTTATTTATTTTTTAAATGTTATGCTTGTGACATGGTCCTACGAATGTGTCACCAAGATAATTGGTTGAAGTGTAATTCAAGCATATCGGTTCTAAGGGGCAGTTCATCAACATCTTAGCATCACCATCATCCTATCTTAAACAGGTGTAATAATTTTGGAGTTTTGCTATAAAGGCAAAATTCAGCTCCATGAAAAAATTAAATATCTCGACCACGTGCATAGCCATGTCTTAATGTTTAAGTCATTCGAGCTAATAGAGTGAAGGCTTAAGGCGGCCTTGACCACGTGCATAGCCATGTCTAAGAATTGTACGCATGCAGTGAAGGCTTAAGGTGGCCTTGACCTCAACAAGCTAGACAATCACAATCTTTCAAAAAAAAAAAAAAAAAAAACTCCCGGTTCTAGGAGAACATTAGTCGATATCCATTTTTTTTATTGTCGCCTTTGCTCACCAAGCTTGACAACAATAGCAGGAAATATTCGGGCCCCCCCCAAAGGAATAAATTCAGGAGGAACCTCTTTAACAGCACCAGCCTTATTTTGGGAAAAATTCAAAGAAGATGAAGAGAGGTTTTAGGAGGGGGGGTGTGCAAGTTATTGCTTGCAGTGGCGCGGCTTAGAACGGAGGTTCCCAACTATGCGTTCCTGGGTTCCGAGCCTTCCCCTAAAATCTTCCCTCATTATATTGTGGCCCGCGAAAATAAGGAGAATAGGGCAATTCCTGAAGGCTGTTTTTCTGTGTGCGTTGGGAGGAGAAGAAGCGGTTTTGTGTGCTTACGTGTTATCTGAGTCATCCGCTGATACGTGCTCTGCTCGCCAGATCAGCCGAGGTTTTCGGACTTAACCAGGCCGGCGTGCTCAACATCCCCTCCGAGCTTTCAACACGTGCTATGGCTGATTCATACGGACCCAACGGCGGCGGGTGAAAGGACTGAGGAGGTTGTAAGGCATTACTATTTGCAGTGCGGTCAGTCTTTGTTGATGGAAAATTAGAACTGTCCTATAACTCTCTATTTTCAAAGAATGTTATTTAAACCAATGTTGTCCATTTCTATTACCATTGGCTCTCCACTTTATATTGTAGTGAACACGGAGATAGAACTAACTTCTCATAGGTTAGTCTAAAGATATAGAAAACTTGTCATGAAAGGTTAAGTGGATTGGTAAGTGTTAGTGTGGCTGAGCACTTGCTAAGAAGAAATTTAGGTTCAAACCTTGGTGGTGCCATTTAGCAAAGACACTAGTTTGTTCTAGATCCTTTGAGTGCGCGTCAGACCAACGATGACGGTATGAATCTCGAGCAACCAATGGTCCCCATCTTACGTTGGGTCAACAACGACGAGACTTATAGGTTTGTTGGGAGCAGTCCCTATGGTTTGAACCTTGTGCTGACCAGTTACTAAAAATAGTGGTTGTAAACAACTCTCCTATGTAACCAAAAAGAAAAGATATAGAAATTTTTTGTATATTGTGTATTATAAATAATGTTTCATATTTGGTTTATACTATTGCTTGTGGATCATTATAAGCTTGTTTTTCAAGCACAACAGGATTCTCTAGAACGCTAAATGACGCTCCAACAATGTCTTGATGTTGTTCCTGCTAAGTTGTTTGCTTATGATAAACTTTTTTGTGAGACTCCTCTTTCACTTGATGAGTTTTATAATGCTCTTATGACTATATCAAGATGACAAGTCTCGTGATCTTGATAGCTTTCCATGTGAATTTTATAAAGTCACTTGGAAGTTTATTGGGCCTGATCGGCTCAATATCTACAATGAAGCGTTAGCCAATAATTCTTTGGTAATATTATCAATCGTGGAAACATTAAATTTATTCCTAAAGCGGACAATTCTGAGCTTATCACCAATTGGCGACCTATTACTCTGCTTAATGTCTCTTATAAGATTTTGGCTAAAGATTTAGCTCTCCATATTTGCAACATTCTTCCTATGATTATCAGACCGGAGCAAACAAGCTTCATTAAAGGGTGTTACATCTTGGATAATCTTATTGTTGTCTTGTAAGGTTTAGAATAAGCTCGTATATTTGGCCAAAAGCCCCTTTTCCTTAAACAAGACTTTGAGAAAGCTTATGATCGTATTGAGTGGCCTTTCATTCTTGCCATGCTCCAAGCTCTCAACTTTGGCCCCTTTTTTATCAAGGTTGTTAGTATATTGTTTGTTGATGCTTCAGCTTGTCTTACTATTAATGGGAAGAGGATTTTGGTTTGTTTCATTCTATTCGTTAGGGCTGTCCTTTGGTCCCCTCCCTTTACATCCTAAAGATTTTGGTTATCTTCTTGCCAATCAAGCATCTAAGGGGTTGACCAAAGGCATTCTTTTGCCTGATATGTCCATCTAACTTATTAATGGGCACTTTGCGGATGATTCTTTTCTCACTATAAATGAGGATAAGGTTTCAATTTCAACTACTTTGGTTTGTTTGGACACTTTTTGTAAGGTCTTGAAATCCAACATCAAATGGTCTAAGTCCCTTTGTTTCCGCCTTGCTTCTTCTTCTATGTCTGCTTAGCTTAGACATTTTTCATGGCATTGGCTTCAAAGGGGTGAGTGTTATAAGTTTTTAGGAATCCCCTTTGTTATTGATAGCTCGCCCTCTAAACTCTAGCAATATGTCATTGACAGAATTGAAAAGGATTTCTTGTTGGGCCTCGCGTTCCCTTTCTCTTGCCAAAAAGTTTCAGGTTTGCACAAAGATTCTTGCTGCCACCCATGTTTATTACTCCCCTTGTTGGGCCCTTTTTAAGAATTCTTATAATAAGTTGGCCAGACTCAGGGATTTTATTTGGGTCAAGGGGAAGAATTTGCGTGGTTTTCATCGAGTTACTTGGGATATTTGTTGCATGCCTACTAATAAGGGTGGGATGGGCATCATTGACATTTATAGGCAAAGCATTTCTATGTGTGCTAAGTGGATGGTTAAAGCTATTGAAGACCTTGAAGCCTGGAAGGTTTTGATTCGTCATTGTATTTCTTTTAGGCTACCTTATGGGCACAAAGCTTGGGCTAATATTGACCTCCATACTCTCATCATTACTTCTTCTCCAGTTAAGATTCAGGGTTCCTTTGTTGTTAAAAGTATTTGGCGAGCTTTTGAGGTGGTGAAACCTCATATTCGTTGGATTGGTGATGGTTTTCATAATGGTATTTCATTCAATTCTCAGAATATCTGGTGGTCTCCTATTCTGTCGAACTCTTCAATTCTTGCTGATATGCCAGGATTAAAGCTTTGAGGTTGTTGCACAAGGGCATCTGCTATATTAATGATTTAATGCACTCTCGAGACTGGATTCCTTGGCCTGATCTCAAACAAAAATTTAATCTTATGAATTCAAATCTTCCTTCTATTCTTAAAATTCAAGAGCTCATACCTGATGTCATGTTTCATAAACTCAGCCTTTTAACCCCCAAGTGCCTGGTGGAGGGATTGGCGCTAGAATGTGGATACTCCTTTCAAGAACTACTCTTCTTCCTTACTTTATCAACTTCTTAGTCCTGTTTCCCATGGTGTTGATAAACTTAATGAGAGATGGCAAACTCACTCTACCTCCTATACTTGGATTGCTCGTCTAAACCATATCTGCCAGTCTAACCTTGAATCCAATATTACCTTTTTTATTAGGTCTCTTATTTATCAAGGGCTTCCTATGGGAGAGAGACTTAGTAGGGTTGGTCTTCCTAATCCTAAGTGCCCAGCTTGTGGTCGTTTTGAGACTTTCAAACACCTATTTTGGTTCTGCCCTCGTGCTCAGTCTGCTTGGTCCTGGATTCACTCATTGTTCAAGCCCTTTCATCCTAAATTTTTCATATGGCAGATGATATTTTTTGGACATAACAATTGTTGGCCTGCCTATATTGCTGCTCTATAAAATTTCTTCCATGCTATTATTGTGTTTCAACTTTGGAAAGCTAGGAATGTTGTTGTCTATTCTGGATATTCAATTTCTAGTCAGTTTTTCTTGCATGAAAATATGACAACAATTTTTTTTGTTACTATTAAACTTCGTTTGCAGGCTTCCAAGTTGACTCATGTGTTGGTGCATTTGATAAATATTGTCAGGTTCTGGCACGAGGTTTCATGCACTATCAACTTGGCTTCGCCTAACCTCCCTCCGCCTTAAGGTCCCTCTGTTTCTTTGAGGCCTCGGCGTAGTAGGTTGAGGGGGTGACATTATCTAGCATCAAGTTGTTCTATCAGTGCCCACAGTAGGGTTTGGTCTCCTCTTGTAGTGGCTTCCTTTGTTTAGTTATTTTGTTTATTCACCCTTTTAGGGGTTGGTTTTGTTTTTAGCCTCGGGTCTTGTCTTTACGATATTGATTGTTTGGGTGGCCTTGCGCCCCGAGCTGTGATTTTTCTAGCTCCCTTTTTATTGTAACCTCTCTTATTTTTTATTGAATATAATTATTGGTTCCAATAAAAGATGGATTTTTATGTATTATATAAGTTTTGTTTTAATATAAATTATATGCAGCTTGAGCGATTTAACAATGACGATTTGAGTATACAAAATAAAAGATACAAGGGTACATTTTAGATGAAGTAGGGAATGATAGACTTCCATGAAGTTTTGTATTGTTGTTTCACATTTTGGTAATAAGATTATTGATATTAAAATATAGGATTTTTTTCAATTTAATTATTTTAATAATGTTTTCTTTTATTTATGATATTTAATGGAATATTATAGGATTGTTGTAATCTTATAATATTTCTTCTTTTATTAAAATTATTTTTTAAATTTTCACAGTTAATATTAAAATAATAGTATTGACATTAAAATTTAGTGATTATAATTTTTAGATTTAGTCATCTCAACAACATTTATCTTTTGTCCTTGATATTTGGTTTAGTATTATAATATTTTTATATTCAAGACCTTCAATCTAGTTTTGTTAACATTTTTCACTTTGTATCCTCTACTAGATTTAGTTATTTCTATTTTCATAGTTTTAAAATTCAACATTAAAAGAATAGTACACTCAAATCATTCTAATTTTGGTGATATTCAAATTGACATTGTATCCATGTATTAATTAATTTCATAAGCATAATTATGTAATATTTTACATGCTAACTCCTTTAGCATTTTTTTGAAGTAATGCAAAGTACAATGGGTGGCACAACTGAGACCACACTCCTGGGGGCATAGCAACAGTGGGCCTCCCTCCCCGTGATTCGAACAAATGTCACTGAAACGAAACACCAACAACATATCGTTGGGGTGTCCCCACAAGGACTACTCCTTCAATATTTTCAATTCTTTAGATAAATATTGATCATGCTAAACAAAATATTCTTAACACAATGTTCTAGATTCTTTAGACATATATTGATCATATTAAACAAGATTTTCTCAATAAATTGTGCTTAAGAGTACAATGGCTAAGAAGGTCCCTCTTAGATTTTTTTTGGAGATAAAATGGATAATGCATCATTGTAGTTAAGTTTTGATCTAATTAAGATCTTATTTAATTATTTTAAATTTATTGTAATTTTAATGCAAAATGGCTCGAAAGCTAAAAATAATTGAATAATCATAATAATTAATAAATAGCAGTTATCTTATATGCATTTGTTTAGTTAATCTAGAAACTTGGTCAAGATCAAAAAATAAATTATAAAAACATATTAACCAATGTTTTTTGAATTAATGGTTAGATAAAAGGTTATCACAAGAAAATAATTTTTTTTTTTTGTTGAAAGTGACTTTATCTTATTAAAAATAATAAGAGTACAAATTCACAAAAAAAGTGGGTGGTATGGAAGCACACCCCAAAGCCTATGCAAGAAACTAAACCAAGGCCAAAAGGGCCTAACAAAACAAAAAAAAACGACGAATAGATCACCAAGAGATCTGTCGCTTACATTGCAAAACTAAGAAACTGAAAATAAACTAAAGCAAAAAAGTCCTAAACTATAAAACTATAACTCTAGAGAGATCTAACTTGTAGAGTGGTTGGTTCCTTCAGGTGCCCATGTAAGTAAATCTTTCCAAGTAAACTTATGACCCCTAATATCAAATGTAAAGACAAGTTGCTCCGATGAGACTATGTTGTTTTGCTTCTGTTCAAACAATGACAATGTCCCAAAGTTGTTGAAATTGTTGGGTTTGGCACTCGCCCACCAAATTTTGGATGGGTGAAACCATTTTTCAGGTAGACTGTCTCCATCTGCTTTCCCCTGCCAAGGACTATAAGAACATTAAAACCACACAGAAGGGGAGGGATCCTCATATTTTGCTTCCTCTGTAGGAACCCCAAATTCCATCGATGATGGCACTACATTTGGTGTTGTGTAATTTGTGGGTGAGGACTATGGAACAAAAATAACAATCGTATGTAGAAGTGAAGACATCGAGCTTGTGAAAACTGCCAACTATGGATCTAAAAAAGTCGTCGGCTATGGAACTGAAGGCTGCGAGTGTGTGACAACCACTATCTGTGAATAAAAAAATTGTTGTTTGTGGAGTGGGAGCAACATGAGAACGTAGATTTTTGTAGCGACCCATAGTGGTCCAACCATCCACCTTAGGTTGAGTGGTTGCCCTAGGGGTGGGCATGGAATTTGAATTCGGCTTGGATGCGATGTACACGGATAATCCTTCACCCTATGATTAGGTGCTCGATAACAAAAATAGGTGTTCAAAAGATTAATGTAAACCACCCGTTGAGAAATGGTGGCCTCCCCCACTTGAATGGTGATGGAATCGAGTAGATCCTTTGAAAAATCTACCTCTACACATACCTGCCTGGTTATATGGGCACTAATTTTTTTTTACGTTCAGTAACAACCACATGCCCAAGCACAATGATGATTTGGTCTAAACTAGTCCACAAAAGAAGGGAAAGATCAAAGAACTCCACCCAAACTAGAACTTTGAGGAGTTTGTTCGTAGAGACAATAAAATCATGGGTCCATGATGAGAGAATAAGCAAAGAGCTTCGTAAATGCCATGGATCATGCGATAAAGAGTTGTGACATGTGCAGGGTCAACAAAACAAAAAAAAAAAAACCTTTGGTAAGACTTTGTACAAGTTGAAGAGTAATGCCATGGTGGGAGATCCAAACCCTTAGTAACGACTCAGGAGGGATACGCCCGATAAAATACCTGACTAGGGTGTGTGACTCTAGACAGTTATATGGAAATTCAATAAACTCGAAAGGAAAAACAACATTAGAGGATAAATCCTTACCACAAGAAATTTCAACAAAAGTTATTTTTGGGGACATGCTAGAAGTGCCATTGACAGAAACCATCTCCCTTGCACCACCAATGTAGACTGTTGGGCTGCCAAAGATGGAGGCTATGAAAAGCTCGAGAAAGAAACCTAACACGGTTCATACCAAAAACCCTTGCAGCGATCTATTTGTTTTTTAATTTTCTTATTTTTGAATGATTATCTACACTCATTAAAAAATAATAAGTAAAGTTTTGTCATACGCTATTTTTAAAATAAAAATAATAGTTGGTCATTTTTCTACCTCATGCAACATAAAGTATGAAGGAAATAAGAGAAGGAAATTACAAAGGTCATTATAGATCCTTTACAAACTTTTCCCTTAAACAAGAGAATGAAATACTTAGAAACTTTGTAGCCTTGTAGCTGTGGAGTAAATAATCTAGGGTCTAAAAGAAAAATATTTATAAAATCTCTTTTTGCATTATTTTTTCTAAAGTATGCTTTATAGCTTCTATGTATATAACTAGTGGATCGATTTCTTTAAAATTGTTCTATTTTTTTGGAATTGTCTTCCATATTTTGTTTACAATTAAGATTTAACTTTGTATTTAGATATTGGTACTAGTGTTTGTTTTTTTTCACAATTAATTTAAAAAGACATAAATTTTCTCTCTATGGGCCATGCAAATTGCAAAAGCAAACAAAAAGGGTAAAAATATCAAAATTATCTTCCTTGTAGCCACATTCATTCATGCACAACCTTTCAAAACTTATACGGATTGAAGATTAGGTCAAACATAAAAATAATAAGTCAATTTTTGGATTTGAAGAGAAATGGAAAAATGAAAGGTCATTCAAGAAGAAGTTGAAGAATAAGGGGTATGACTTTAGGACTTTCATGTTTTTTTTTTTCTATTATTCAAAAAGCATAACGTGGAGGCATTGCTACATTTCCCAGCAACTGGCAAGGCAAGAGTTAATAGAAGTTTCAAGTTGTATGAGTTATTTATGCTCTTAGTTTCTAGGAGAGACCTTTTTTTAGTAGGTAAAGAAGGAATTTTAAGGATCCCCAAACCTGAGGGTTTTGAGAGAAACCCACAACTCGAGATGAGGATTTTGAGAGGATTACAAAACCATTATAACAAGCTCCAAAAGGGTTACCCAACAACAAGCTCCAAAAGGAGAAATACAGTTTACACCCAAAAGGGTAACCCACCAATGAGGAGCAAAGGTTGAAAAAACCAGCCACCAACCCTCCTATGTAAAGTACAACAATAAAATCCTAAAGGATATGAACAGAACACATAATATGGGGAACAACACCACACCGTCTAATGGGAGTAAACTAAAACATCCCGCTCAAAATTAAAATTGAAAATTAAGAACCCAGGCGAGCGAGAGGAACATTTCGATGAACAAAGTAAACCAGATCTGAGGCTTACACTTGCAACGTGAGGCTTACACTTGCAACGGTTTGAAAGAGAAAGTAAACAACTGTGAGCTATCTAAATCAAAGCAAGAGCTACAAAACAAGAACAACCACTCTTAGGTACAAGAAAAAGGAGATAGCAACATTTCACACCGCACCTAAGAGGGAGAAGGGTAAGATCTCAAAAAAATAAGCCTTAGAACCTTGGGATCAAACACACCACCACTATTAGAACTGGAGAAAGAGATCTCTATAGAATTTCAAAGCTAGGAAACCCACCAAAGACATGGGGCCAAAAGCCAAAAACCATCGCTGCATAACGACCTAATTTCAACCCAACTGGTTTGGATCGGTATTTGAAACAGTCTCCCCAAAATAGCCATATATAGCAAGAAATTACCGAAACCAAAAGAAAGCGATACAAACCAGTCACGAACCCACTACTGGTAGAGAACCCTAGAAACAGAGCCATCCAAGAACCATCCAACTAGAGCAGCCAAGCCATCGAATCCGAAGCTAGCCAAGGGAACATCAAATTTTTGCAACCAAAAACCATACCAAGCTCACCCCAATGGGTTCAGATCATTAGATGGACCTTTCCTCTCTCTAGAAAGCCAAAAAAATATGAAACTACCAAACCCAAAAGAAATTTTGCATAATAAAACTAAGTCCCTGAAGCTAGAAAATAGCCCAAGAAATGCAGCCATCCAATACACCCACCAACCAGAGCAAGAGCCATCCAAGGGGTCAACAACTAGAATTTTCCACTACATTATAACAACCTAGGATCACCCCTACAGGTTTGGGTCAGAATTTGGTCCTCTGCCCCAGATAAGAGTGATAATGCCAAACCCATAAGAGAGCAAAACATACTAGCAAGACCCCCAACAAGAAAAACACCCTGGTCACGAACCACATAAGAGAAACTAAGCATGACTAGCAACCATATCCAAAATGGGAGAAAGAAGGCCTCCCACTCAAAGGGTTTCAAAGCGTCGAAGCCATAGCGAGAGTGAAACGCTCATGGGCCCTCTTTGCCACGATGAGGCTCAGGTCATCTCTAACATGGTGAGGTTTAGGCCCTCTCTGCCATGGCGAGTATCAGGTCCTCACGAAAGCCCTCATGGAGGAAACCCTTTCTAGGAGAGACTTTGTTTCGGTTCACATACATTGTAATTTTACTATTTTAGTAATATAAGTTTTTGCAACTCTTTATTATAGGTTTTATTCTACTAGAGATTTTTATCCATAAAATCCTCGTGTTCCTATTAATTTGTGATGGCTTAGACCTATTGTCAATGGTTATTTATTTAATTGTATTACAATATTCCATTATTTGGTTGATATTTTTCTTTATGTTGGTGCATTATTGGTTTTTAGTATTTTTTTAAAAGATATATGTGTTAAAAGTATAATATGATTTTTTGTCAAGGTATGTATTGTATAATGTAATCTTTGATAGATCAAAGGACAATCATTGTAGAATGCATTTAATTCATTGTATTATTTTATCATGTTAGCCCTATAAGTCGTGATTAACCTTGTTATGGTTAAACCCACCTTATAATTTGTAAGTAACCTTTAATCCCTTTTGTTATGTCAATTTAGGTTAAACTTATTTATGTAATTTGGGTTTTGACCCCACCACTCCATCCATTGTATCAATGTTGTGATTCTTATTTATAGATAATATAGTGATTATTTATGGTTCCTATGGGTGCCTACAGTATTTTTCTTTCTTTCATTTATTTTTAACACTTCTTGTATAATATTTGAGTGGATGGATTGCTTTTGTTTGTTTCTGGAAATAGGTGTGAACTACAACATGGTATGAGAGCAAGTATAGAGTGGTATTGCTTGGTCACAAAGAAAGACTATTCAGAGCCTTTGATCCTCTTTTTAATTTTTAGGATAAATTACTCTTTGAAGTTTGATAAGCGTATTCGACGTAGAAAGAATAGAGGAGATATTATTTTGCATCTTACTATTCATTTTTTCAAATCTTTGAAAAACTTGCTTACTTCATTTTTATTGAGGTAAATCGCTTGCAAATTCATATTTTTTATGCCACTTTTTTCATTTGAGCATGAAAGGGGAAATTTCATATAAGAAAGACAATAAAATTTTTTAATTTAAATTTTGTGCTCTCGTATGTATGCTTGTCACTACATATTCTCCTTCATTGCATAATTTTGGTGCTTTTGTAGTCATGCTTGGTCTTCGTCAAAGCAAAGATACATCATAGTGCATAAAGTGCAACATTATTAAGATGAAAAGGTGGAAGGAATGTATGGCAGGTTGAATGGTAAATCATAGGTTTGAGATATGATGCCATCTCCTTTATGTCAAAAATTTAAAAATAGTCAAATAGATGTGTTAAAATGCAAACATCATAGATTTGATATTTTTGGGCAGCAACACCTATGAACTTAAAGGAGGCATGGGTATTCTCATTGTATGAGAAGTCATGCTTAGATGGATGGCTTGCTGTTACTAAGATGTTGGTAGATTAGAGGTTTTAAGTTCAAATCTGTATGAATGCATCTTTTTAACTCCTTTGCACTCTTCTTTTGATAGCACAATAATTTCACAAATGAATGGCATGATTGTCTCTCACATGTGCAAGGAGGGCACATTGGTTAGTATGATGTTCCTAGCTTGCAGGAGACCAAGGGTTGATTCTTAGTGTTAGCTTTTTATAACATTCTTGGTAGGATGATTATCTCGATTGATATGGCAGTCGATGTGGCACCTCATAGTGCCATGTAATACTCCTTTTCTGAATATATGTCTTCCACCTATTAGAGAGGACAAGTGTCATAATCCTTGTCAACACAATATCCTAGTGGCATCTAGGTGGTGTGGAATGTATGGTAGAAATTAGAAAATAATCAAGTAACATGTGGCATTTAATAATTGAACACTATCTCCCTAAGGTTTGAGGTTTCAATTTTTGCATCCCATCCTAGAATTTATATACAAAAGAGGAATGATGAAACAATAGTGGGCAATCCATTCGATGCTTTTTTGGGGGCTATTTGGAAAAATATTTTAGAGACCATAACTATTACATATGAATGAATTTTGAGCCATTTTCTTCAAATAATAGGATTTTCCTAGCTTTATGCATTGGTGACATTAGTTTATGGGTCTATTTCATTGTAAGGAGCCAAATTATGTGGAATAGACTTGAAGCTTTACTACCCTTTTTTGAAAGGGTAAATTTGACATATCCTATGCAATCAAAATATTTGGTCCATGTTTTGGGAAATGCATTAGATCTGAGACAATTGGAATAGATTTTTATTCTTTTGGAGGTATACAAGAAAAGGATTTAGGATGTGCTTTACACAATCCCTCTTCCTCCTTTGGGCTACTAATACAGCTTAATCATGAAGATCTAATTATTCATGATCTCTTCATTTTTTGTTTATTGTCCAATTACATTTTAAAAATTGTAATAGCTCTTTATTTGAGCAGGTTCATAAAAAGCCTCTTTTGGCAATGGAAATTAGGTGGCCCAAGGGCAAATTGAAGTCTTCAAACAAGGTGATGTATTTTGTAAAAGGGAAAGTCGTGTCTTTGAGTCATACTTTATGTGACTATAGAAGATTGATTTAACTTTTCTTTAGAGGTGGTGGTGATCTTGAATTCTCTTCTTCATTGGAAGCCTTAGCAAAAGTATTATTTGGATGTGTTTGGGAGTATCTAATAGTGGTAGTGATGACTGCGGTCTAGTCCAAGAAGACTCTTGTGTAGAGGTATTTTTGTAGCAATGTATTTAAAATGAGTGGGGAGATTTAGATAATTCTACCTCAAAGTGCCTATCTATGGATAATAAAGTAGTTATTTATGATCCTTAGGTTACCACTATATCTTTCTCTCTTTCATCCTTAAAGTTACCACTATATTGCTTTTGTTCATTTTTGTAAATTGGTGCAAATTCCAGCACTATGTGAGTAAGCAAATTTGAGGGCTACTCATATCATATCATAACAATTTTCTTTAGCCTGTGTGTGCATACTTTAACTTGAAAGAAATGAAAAGAGGGTTTGTTATTTGGGTGAATGCAAGAATATGTATCCCACTGTTGGGGGATTTTGGGTGAGTGAAACTTGTTTATATTTATTTAAGTAACCTTTAACATGGCATCCACTTAATGTTTGATAAAGACATTTTTAGAAAAATTGAAGCATTCGTAGTGTAGATTACTATTGTATTTTTATTTTTATTAAAATTAATTTTTGTCATAAAATGTATAATTTTATATGTAGCACATTAAAACACATTTCAATATAGTGAGAGACCAATATAGCATTTTCTGTTTAGATTTGCAGCCCTATGGTCCTCAGGAAATCGTTAGGGAATCTACGTAATCACTCTCTACATCAACAATGAAGACAAACAATGTTATATGACAAGGTAAAAGTTCATTGCACATTTATTTTACGTTTTTACATTATTGTTCATAGCTTTCATTGCAATATTAGGGTTTAGTGATTTTATTCCATTTGAGGGTCTCACACAGTGGAGCCCTCACAAATATTACTGATCCTTGATATTGTTTGTTGTGTGCAGGTGTAAAGACTACATTCTTTGGAAGTTGTTGAAGCTCGGGTGGCCCTGCATAGGATACCAAAGCCCACTCACCACTCTATTGGGATAGAATCAAGCGCGAAGACACCCCCATTTATGTCTAACTAGGATTTCGAAGAACCCTAGTGCTTTGTAACAATTGTATAAAAAATAATAAGCATTGTAAACCCCCCATTTGGGATAAATTGATTGTAATACAGGATATCCATTTGTGCAATCATTTGTGTTACTTTTCTTATTTATTTATTTCATAGTTTATGTTTGGTGTTGCTTGATTTTTGTATTCACACTTATGTCTCCCTAGTAATGAGAGTATATGATACAGTGCTTTTGTAAAATATAGTTCATTTTTTGGTTGATTTTGTAAATATAAAAAAATCAACTTTTCTAACACCTTATTACTCCTATTCAACTAAGAACTTTTCCAATTTTTAAGAGGTTGTAATGTTGGATTTCTTTTGTCCCTTTTGAGAAATTTTGAGACAAGAATATTATAAAATTTCAACCTTAGAAAAAACCTTAATAACCTCTTTTAATATCCCTTAGGATTTGATTTTAGTGTTTCTAATTTTCAATAACCTAGTTTGGTGTTGTAACCCTTATAACTCCCAAATTTAGAAATTTAGAACAAAATAATATTTGCAAACATTAAAGGATTGATTCCAAGTAGTATCTCTTATTTCTCCTAGGTTGTGTTTTAAAAATATTAGACTACTTTGATATTTAATTTCCCTAAGTTTTACTTTCAAATAAAGATTGATTTCCTTTAATACTTCAACCTTAGAATATAACCTTATAACTTAATTTTTGATGAAAGCAAATTATATAGGGAAAATGTTTCCTTAATAAAGCTTTGCACATTCATAAAATCGGATGTGTATGGTTGTAATATGTCCTTCTTCAGTATTGTGAGTAATGAAAGATTCTTCAACATGCTCCTTGGCTTCAATGCTCTTCTTTAATGATTCCCTTGACCTGTTTGACCAAGAGTACTTCTCTTTGATGCTTTTGAATGCTTTTAAAGCTATGTTTTCCCTAGTCTAAGGTACCTTTAATAGGTGGTCAATATTTTTATGAGTGACAAATGTCACAACAATTTTATTCAATGCTCCAAGGATGCTTCGAACATTTTGTGGAGTCACCAAATCTATTCTAACACCTGTTACAAGTGGCTTCTTTGATTCAAAATAAGTGAGGCCTCTTACTGTAATGCTTCTAGCTGAAAGTAACTCCTCTTTCGTATGGAATATGGGTGCCAAAACAATGTTGTAACGTCTCCTTTCACATGTGTGAAATTCAACGTTCCTTTGTGGGCATTTTTAGTATTATTTTTTAGAATAAAAAATGGAACCTTATTTCCTTTGCATGCCCTTGTTTTATCAATGCCTTATTGCAAGCCCTTCAACATATTTTTCCACCTTGTTCTTTGTTGTACTTCGTTGGTGCTGAGATTTTTCCAACCAAGCAATGCTTATGGTGGAGCTTTGGTGGAGATATGGAGGAGCTTTGGTGGAGCTTCGATGGCTCTTGAATGGAGTTAAAAAAACACTTTGGTGGAGACTTGTTGATGCTCCACTGATGGTATTGAATGCTTCTTGATTGGATGTATAATTCCAATTTTCTTGCTTTGATTTCCCTTGCTTATATGTTGCTTGATTTCTCCCTTTATTTGTGCCTTATCTTTTGCAGGTTTGGCTGTCCAAGATATGAAGAATATGATTCTTCTTGAGTGGATATTTTGCTATGCTTGGGATAATGCTAGCATTCATCTTCCTTTGACTGGTTTACCCTATAGATATTGTGCCTTTGAGGCACCTTCAAATATGCCCTCTTTCCTGCGTAGAACGAATTAGAGAAGTGCAATACAATGTAACAATATTTGTAAATAAGATGCCTTTATTGCACCCTTTCTTGCACTCCTTTTTGCTGGTTTGATTTTCTGGTTTTTATGGTACAATATTTGAATGCAACGTAGGGGTTTTCAGGTTGTCTCTTTCCCCTTTTTGCTTTGATATTTATATGACAAATCCAATATTAGATAGAAGTAGATAGAAGCTCCTTATTTAATTCAATTTTTTGCACTTTTCTCCTTGCAACTAACCCTATAATGCTTTGGATTTGAGATTCACCAAGTCTCAATATTTGAAGCTTCTATTTATGATTTTGTCTAGTCATCTTCTTCTCCAAGTTTTGGAGGATTCTAACCTATTTTTGGTGGCTTCACTTGGCCACTATGTGTTGCAGATTTTTGTGCACTAATAGTATCTTTAGACACTTTGATAAGTTCTAATTTTGTGCCTTTCTTAGAAACACAAACACTAAGCCTTTTGAGATTAATATAGTGGTGCAAATAAACCCACTAATATGCACTAACAATCACACACTTATCACTCCAATAAACTCTCAAAATATCTTATAAGTGCACTTAGTCAATTTACTGCAACTAATCAAGAATAATTTGAAGTGAATCTTCAAGAGTTATTATGCAATTTCACTACAATTAATATTGTAGGACTTAGTCTTATTTTTCCAAAGTAGATGATAGGTAGTTGATATATGTAATTCTGAAATCTAATAAACTCCTAATTAATGTGCAAATGAACCTTAAAAGGAACTTCTTCTCTTTTTGCACTTATGAACACTATAATATAATTTTCCTTCTTGAAACTTTAATGCAAATTAAGATGCTTTAACAAATCTAAAAAGTAATCCAATTAATGAATCTACTTGCACCAATAGTTGCTTACCTTTTTTGAAAGATTTTGTAGAGGATGTAGATCTTGGTGTCTAAGATCACCAAGTTGATACCTTGAGTAAGATCTTGCAACTCTTTGTAGACTATCCTAAACAACTCCTTCTTCACCAAAATATGATCTCAAACTTTCTTTCATGAGCCTAGGATTTGGTGGTTTGTTCTCCTCTTGTAGTCTTCTCCTTTTTGTTGTAGATTTTTAGAAGTCTTTATCTTAGCAAATAATACCTTCTTGTTGTGAGAGCCAATATTAAAATCTCCTATATTTGGTAGGCTTCTTCTATCTTCAAGTCTTCTTGTCAAATTTTAACTTCAAACATGATCTTCTTCTCAGGATTCTGAATGTCTTGAGGTCTTCTAATATTTGGCATTCCTTGCCAAATTCTTCTTCTTTTGGGCTTGTTGTTAGATGGCGATAATTGTCCCAAATATTTCACTATATTCTATAGTGAATTTCTCTAATGAGTTCTCCTTTGATGATTTCTTCAGTAAGGCTCTCCAAGCTTTTTACTAGATGCTCATTGAGACCTCCCCAAGGTTTTTGATCTTGCAGCTTCTTCTGGTTTTTCTTGAGACATTTTATTCAACCTTTTGCTCTTAAAAGTGTTAGTGGTGAGAACTTCTTCTGCATATCTAATTCTGCTACTTATGAATTTGAGCAAGACTCTCCTAGTCCTTCTTCTTCTAAGACTAGAAGTTCTTCAATGAGATCTTCTCCTGATCTCTTTTTCAAATTTTGCTTCAGGTGCTAGATTGATTCTGAAGAATATACTCTTCCTAAATTTCTTGTAGGAAGTTTCCTAACTCATTATATCTCCTTTCCCTGCAATAAAGTATTAGTACTAAAATCTTAATTTGCTTCTGAATCAGATACTCTCTTCTAGAGTCTTCTTTAGGATCAAGGCTTCTATGGCCTTTTTCTGTATCAAGGCTTTTGTGACCTTTTATTCAGTATCAAGGATTTTGTGGCTTTTTCTTACTTATTAAGGATTTTGTGGCCTTTTCTTCAGTATCAAGGCTTTTGTGGCCTTTTCTTTAGTATCAAGGCTTTTGTGGTATTTTCTTCAATATTAAGGCTTCTGTGGCATTTTCTTCTAGATCAATACTTCTATGGTCTTTTCTTCTAGATCAAAGATTCTATGGACTTTTCTTCTTGAACAAGGATTCTATGGCCTTTTCTTCTTCTTTGAAGTTCTCAATCTAGAAATGGATATCTTTAGTCTCCTAACTTCACCATGACTCTTCTTCAAAATTCTTCTTTTGCAGTATTCTTTTCTTGCATAAGGAACTAGTCTCTGCACTATGAAGGCATACCGACCTTCAGGCAATGAAGTTGAAGTATCCTAGCTTTCCTATTGTAGGAGTCCCAATCATCTAAGAATTAATTTTCCACAATAAAAGAAACTTTGGGCAATAGTTAACAAAATCCAGATATCTTGAATGATCTTCACTAGATGATTTGTCAATATAGTGGATTGAATGTTGAGTCCTAGTCTTCATGAGTTTTTCTTGCAACTCTATGGAAAGACTCTAGTCAAATGTAATCTCAATATTTATAGAATTAAGATTTCTTTTAGTACTCACTTGTGGCTCTCCCTAATTATACCACCTAGACTCTTATGAGAATTTTTGGCAGTGGCTGGTCCAGCAGCATTTCAGGTTGACAAAAACTCAGGCTCAATGATAATGGTGGTTTTCCTATTGATCTACTATGGCTCGATCTATCATGGCTTGATATACCATGGCTTGATATACCATGGCTCGATCTACCATGGCTCTGATACCACGGTTAGCTTTTAATGCAGTATGCAATAGGAGATAACAATCATAAGATGCAGAATAATATGAAAGAAAGTAAATCTATGAGATGACTAAAATATGTTATAAATAGAAATGATGAAAATGAATATAATGTAGCTATGGAGGAAATGGACACTCCATTAACAAAGCTACTGAACTACATTGCACCCATCACCAATATATGGTGATTATAATATACACCCCAACTTGTTGGTCTGAGTTTTGAGGTTTATGTGTTGAGTTTTCAGTTTGTGATTTTGTTTGATTTGAAGGTTGCAATAGGGATTTTGATGAATTTTTGCGTTCATATAATGATCATCATGCATAATAATAGAATACGCAAGGAATAACTGACAAAAAATGTTGAGCAAGGAAGAAATTATTTATTATTTAATTCTGACCTGAAAAGTACAGTACTGTACTTGCAAAAATTACACAGGAAAAGTACAGTTGTAGCATTCATTTGCTCATAACTTGAGCTCTGGTACTCCGATTTTGTCACCGTAAAGTGCAGAAGGACCACCCAATGTAGCCGCCCAAGTTGTGACCCCCAAACTTGTGAAATGATGCCCTGTTTATTTTTGCATGCACTCCGAGGTGGCTAGAAATAGATGTACGATTGGCTGAAAGGTTCGACCTTGTCTAGAAATTTGTGCCCCACTCCAAATGACTTCCAAATGCCACTAAAATGATTAACTGGTGAGCTGAATAGATTGGTAAATTTCCCAGAATGATTCAAGGATGCATTTCTCAACTATGAACAAATGGCACGATTCCCTAGGCACCCATATGCTGTATGGCCAGCTCCAACATGGCATCCAACACTCCAAACTAAATCAAAATGACACTGACCCAGAAGAAATATAGCCAAAATAATACAACCCAGATGGTCAGTTTGTCAACCTAGATGATTTCATAAATTAGAAAACCCTTGTCTGCCTCTAGTAAGCTCAAATAATTCCTCTGTATTGAGAAATTCAATCCATGATCAGCTAGAGATGATCTTCCACATCTAAAACTGATAATCTTGTTGAGAAATCCACTCTCAACAAGCCCTGTGATCTTCTGGTGAAAATCCTTGAAAAGCTTCTCCAAAAAACATAAATTCTTCCATGCACAAATGAGCCTCAAAAAGCTAATTTAAAGAGAACATCAAATTAGGGTTTGGGCACCCATTTTAGGTTTCCACAAGTCATTATTTTATAATTTTTAATTGATGTCTCTTAATGTCATTAAAGTGGTCGCCCAAGTCCTAGAAAAATAACTTTATGATTTTAAGTTATAACACTTTATAACTTAAAGTTATAACTTAACATTAAAACATGTCCCCTTTCACTTTGCCTAGCGACCCTTTTCCAAGGTCAACACTTGCAAATGGTAGAATTATACCCTCTGAATGCTAGGATTCTTGCCAAGCTGAGTCCCTAACCAAACTATTTAGCCTAGGGGACCCCTGTGACTAGGCTAACAGGTCTCTGCTCCGTCTACTGCAGAGAAGGGGACATTACAGTCTCCCCTCCTCAAAATTGCTTATCCTCAAGCAATTGGAATCCTAGAGTCTGCAATATAGCATCGCCCTCCCAAGTGGCATCTTCCTCAGGTAAGTTCCTCCATTTGATCAAATACTCTTTTATAGTCCTTCGCCTGAGGGTACGCTCTCTACCCAATTACTGCCTTTGGAATTAATACCAACTTGCCCTCTTCATCCAGAGGTGGTAAATCTATCGAGGGTGTGACATTGTGTCCCAATGCCTTCTTGAGGCATGATACATGGAACACATTATGCACTCTACTACTCTCAGGTAGCTCCAGCTCATAAGCTACCTCACCCACACGTCGTGAGACTCTGAATGGGCCATAAAATCGAGGCTTAAGCTTCTCAGCTCCACTCCTCTTCAACGATGACTGCCTGAATGGCTGCAGTCTTAGATAAACCATGTCACCTATCTCAAATGAGCATTCAATCCTCTTCTGATCAACATATTTCTTTTGTTGCTCCTGTGCCTGTCTGATGTTCTCTTACAGTGAACGCATGATATCCTATGTCTCCTATAGAAAATCCTTGGCCCTAGGAACCCGACTGTCACCTAAAACCAAATCCATGAAGTTGGGTGCTTCATACCCATACAATGCCATAAATGGTGACATCTTAATCGACATGTGATAGGATGAATTGTAACAATATTCTCCTAAATGCAACCATCTAACCCATACCTTATGCTATCCTGACACGTAATTCCTCAGATATCCCTCAACCCATTTGTTGATAATCTTTGTCTGTCCGCAAGTCTGAGGATGATAACTCATGCTCGATGTCAGCTCTATCCCACACAATCTGAATAGCTCCTACCAAAAGAGACTCATGAATTTACTATCTCGATCACTGACAATGGTCTTAGGCAAGCCATGCAGTCTGAATACCTCCCTAAAAAATAGCTCAGCCACCTACGCTGTTGTGAACCCTATGGTGATGGCGAAGAAATGGGCATACTTCGTGAGTCTATCTACCACCACATATAAAAAATCCTTCCCCTGCGCCTTGGGAAGTCCTATAACAAAGTCCATGGATATGCTCTCCCACTTCTGTGAAGGAATGGGGAGTGGTTGAAGTAAACCAGCAGGGAATGTATGCTCGTATTTGTTCTGTTGGCACACAGAACACTCTCGGATGTACTGCAAGATATCATCCTTAAGCCCTCTCCAAGAAAACCTCTCCCTGATCTACCTGTAGGTCTTATAGTAGCCAGGGTGTCCTGCCATAGGTGTATCATGTAGAAGTCTAAATATCTGTCTCTTGAACTTGGAATCTGATGTGATCCAAATTCTATCCCGATAGTAAATCACCTCATCCCTGACAACATACCTATCATCGTCCTGTGTACCCTCCAAGATCCGATGAGCAAAATCATCTTTGGCGTAATCTACTATAAGCTTGGGCCTCCAATCCTCAGTAATCTCTACCAATGAACACAAGTGGGGGCATCTAGACAGTGCATCTGCCACCACATTCTTCTTCCCTTTGACAAATTCAATGTCAAAGTCATAGGCCTGTATCTTACTGATCCACTTCATCTGCCTGTCATTGAGATCCTTCTGACTCAAAAAGTATTTGAGGCTATTGTGGTCAGTTTTGACAATAAATCTTTGGCCCACCAAATATTGTCTAAACTTAGCCAACGCATGCATGATGGCTAGCATCTCTCGATCATACACCGAATAGTTGGTCTCTCCTCCCCTCAATTTTTGGCTCTCAAAGGCTATTGGATGTTTGTTCTACATCAACACTGCTCCAATACCTTCACCTGATGCATCACACTCCACCTCAAAAGGTTTGGTGAAGTCTGGAATGGCCAATACTGGATAGCTGCTCATGACTTCTTTGAATCTATCAAATGCCTGTTGTGCCCTGTCTGACCACTAGAATGCTCCCTTTTTAGTAAGGTCTATCAAAGGTGCTGCCAACTATGAAAATCCTTTGACAAATCTATGGTAAAAACCACACAACCCAAAAAAACCCTTGAGTTGTGTAAGGGTGGTCGGAGGCGGCCAATCCAATATAGCTTGTATCTTCTCAGGGTCCATCCTAACTCCCTGAGCACTGATGATATGACCTAAGTATAACAACTCGGTCATCCCAAACTCGCACTTAGTCTCTTTAGAAAAAAGAGACTCTGCCTCCAGAATACTCAACACCTCATCCAGATGCCTCAGGTGCTCCTCCCATGTGCGGTTGTATATGAGAATGTCATCAAAGAACACCAACACAAATCTCCTCAACTGCCTCTAAAAAATCCTGTTCATGCAGGATTGAAATGTGGCAGGTGCATTGGTTAGCCCGAATGGCATAACCAAGAACTCGAAATGCCCATAGTGGCACCAGAAAGTAGTCTTCTCCACATCTGTCTCCCTCATCCGGATCTGATGATAGCCTGATCTCAGATCAATCTTGGTGAAATAAACTGCATCGTGCAACTCATCTAATAACTCATCTATGCATGGTATCGGGTATCGGTTTTTTATTATCTTTTTGTTCAACGCCCGATAATCAATGCACATACGCATAGTGCCATATTTTTTCTTCACTAAAACCATAGACGAAGCAAATGGGCTCTTGCTTGGTCTGATGTGCCCCATGTCAATCAACTCACGGATGGTCTTCTCTATCTCATCCTTATATCTCTTCGGGTGCCGGTATGGAGTAATGATAATAGGGCTAGTACCTTCCTCCAACTCGATGATATGCTCAACCCCTCTATCTGGTGGTACCCCTGGTGGTATGCTACTAAAAACTTTGCTATGTTTGGTAAGCAAAGCCTGGATGTCTGGATGATAAGTTCATTTATTCTCCTCTGTAGATGCAGGTAGGATAACACAGTGGGCTGCCCACTCAATCTGATTATGTCTCATAAGCTTCTCCATCCATTTGAAGGAAACTACTTGAGTTCCTCCTGATGTCATCCCTCTCAACACTATTTGTCGACCTTCAGATCTAAACTTCAATTCCATATTCTGGAAGTTGAAGACGACATCTCCCAACGTACGCAACCACTGAATACCAAGTACCACGTCTAGATTCTTTGTGCTGACCACAAAGAAATCATCACATACCTCATAATTCCCCAATGCAATCTTCAACTGTGGCACCTTCCTGGTGCAAGTAATGGAGAATCCATCTACGATCATGACTTTGAATGTATCTACTTCTACTATCTCCAATCCCCTTCGTGCAACCAACCCCTCATCGATAAAATTATGTGTGGCTCCAGTATCAATCAAAGTCACCACACGTTGCCCCTTAAGTACACCCTATACCCATAAATATTGGGCTCCCTAGATGCTATGGAGGTGAGCTAGAGTATTACTCTCCTTTCCTGCTTGATCCTGGGTGGTTTCTTGTTCTTCTGGAGGTTGTTCACCATCGCTATCCTCACTTTCTGATCACTGATCAGAATTTCCAGAATTATTATCATCATCTGAATGATACTCTATCAGCTGCAACTTCCCCTTAAATTCACACTTATACCCCGGGGACCAAGTCTTTTGGCATGTAAAACATAACCCCTTATTTCGGAGTTCATGAAGGGTATTAGGATCTAGTTTTTTAAATGTTCCCTTTTGCTGGTCAGTTTCCTTCTTGAATGGTTTTTGGTCCCTATCTTTCTTGAAATATTTGACTTCCTTGCCTTTGAACTGGCTTTTAGTCCTGGATGTTGTGACCTCCATGTCTCGAGCTTGTTTGATAGCATCGTGCAATGTGCCTAGGTTAAAGGCTTTGACCCAACCCCATAACGACTCCATCAATCCATCCATGAACAGGACTACTAACCGTCTCTCTGACATATCTGTAACCATGATGGATAGTCTCTGGAATTCTGCTATGTAGGAGTCAACTGAACCCCACTACCTCAAATGAGTTAACTCCTTGAACTCCAACTCCTGTTCCTTTTTATCAAACCTCTGTTGGAGTCTCTCTGTGAACTCAACATAAGTATTCACTCGGTCATGTCCCAGAGTGTGCATACCGTGATGCCACCAATCATGAGCAACGCCCTCCAAATGCAATGTACAGAATTTGATGGCATCATCTTCAGTCATCTGGTTCAACTGCAAATATGTGTCCATATTCTGGACCCAAGCCTTGGCTATCATTTTTCCAGATGCATCAAAGAAAGGAATATGGATTTTTCCAATATTTTTTGAATCTCCTGGCGTCCATGTGGCGTATGTTGCACAAGTTCTCCTTGACCTTGTTGTCCCTGTTGTCCATGATGAATAGGCCTTCCCCTATTCCTAGGAGTTTGTCTATTTTTGGTATCCACAAAGTCCCAGAATGACATAAGGGTCTAAAATTCTGGGCCAAGCTCATCCCATTCCTGTCTATACTGGTCTACCACTATAGGCTCTGGCTCTTCCTCAACTGGTTGAGGAACAATTGGTTCTGGACGTGGTAGAAATATTGGCATGAATGGCCTAGAGCTACTAACTCTCTCTATCCTGGTAGGTGTACCTCCCTTGTTGGCCATCGAATCCTCATTACCTGCTCCTTGTCCTGTGTTAGTTGGTTCATTCTATGGGTTTTGTGCATTGTTCACCAGTATGTTAATCCCATGTACCTGTTGTGTCATTAACCCAACCAACTGATCCAAACTATGTCGCATTTGATGTTGTGTCTATCTAATATCATCAGCCATTTTCCTTTCTATTTCATCTTGATTGGTTCTATCCCCCATGGCAATTGATGAAGATGAGTCTACAGATATACCCAAAATCTCAGTAATCCTTTGTCCTGGAGGTGGTTTAGGCCACTGCTTATATCTAAACTGCCAATCCAATTTGTCTTGCTCTGCTTTTTTCTTTTCTCTTTCGTAGGCACGTTTGTCTCTTTCACTCATGTAATGATGACTCACAGGCTGGTAGGAAAGGTGGCTCTGATACCACTATAATATACACCCCAACTTGTTGGTCTGAGTTTTGAGGTTTATGTGTTGAGTTTTCAGTTTGTGATTTTGTTTGATTTGAAGGTTGCAATAGGGATTTTGATGAATTTTTGCGTTCATATAATGATCATCATGCATAATAACAGAATACACAAGGAATAACTGACAACAAATGCTGAGCAAGGAAGAAATTATTTATTATTTAATTCTGACCTGAAAAGTATAGTATTGTACTTGCAGAAATTACATAGGAAAAGTACAATTGTAGCATTCATTTGCTCATAACTTGAGCTCTGGTACTCCGATTTTATCATCGTAAAGTGTAGAAGGACCACCCAATGTAGCCACCCAAGTTGTGACCCCCAAACTTGTGAAATGATGCCCTGTTTATTTTTGCATGCACTCTAGGGTGGCTGGAAATAGATGTACGGCTGGCTGAAAGGTTCGACCTTGTCTAGAAATTTGTGCCCCACTCCAAATGACTTCCAAATGCCACTAAAATGATTAATTGGTGAGTTGAATAGATTGGTAAATTGCCCAGAATGATTCAAGGATGCATTTCTCAGCTATGAACAAATGGCACGGTTCCCTAGGCGCCCATATGTTGTACGACCAGCTCCAACATGGCATCCAACACTCCAAACTAAATCAAAATGACATTGACCCAGAAGAAATATGGCCAAAATAATACAACCCAGATGGTCAGTTTGTCAACCCAGATGATTTCATAAATTAGCAAACCCTTGTCTGCCTCTGGTAAGCTCAAATAATTCCTCTGTATTGAGAAATTCAATCCATGATCAGCTAGAGATGATCTTCCACATCTGAAACTGATAATCCTGCTGAGAAATCCACTCTCAACAAGCCCTGTGATCTTCTGGTGAAAATCCCTGAAAAGCTTCTCCAAAAAACATAAATTCTTCCATGCACAAATGAGCCTCAAAAAGCCAATTTAAAGAGAACATCAAATTAGGGTTTGGGCGCCCATTTTAGGTTTCCACAAGTCATTATTTTATAATTTTTAATTGATGTCTCTTAATGTCATTAAAGTGGTCAGCCCAAGTCCTAGACAAATAACTTTATGATTTTAAGTTATAACACTTTATAACTTAAAGTTATAACTTAACATTAAAACATGTCCCCTTTCACTTTGCCTAGCGACCCTTTTCCAAGGTCAACACTTGCAAATGGTAGAATTATACCCTCTGAATGTTGGGATTCTTGCCAAGATGAGTCCCTAACCAAACTATTTAGCCTAGGGGACCCCTATGACTAGGCTAACAGGTCTCTGCTCCATCTACTGCAGAGAAGGGGACATTACAATGATGTACACAACACTATGCTACTACCTATGAATATGCTCATAGCTTCTATATCCTACTTGTTACAATGAGGCCCTTCTTATATAGGAAGATAGGTTCCTTGGTCAAAACTTTATCTAGTTGTCCAAGGGACAACTTGCACATATACAGATTGCACATTAACACTTGTGCATTTATTACATTGCATGAAGTAACTAGATAAATTTTCCCTAAAGTAATATAATTTCCTAAGTATGTACCTCGAAAGGTACATTTACATGATCCAAATGATGTAATATAATCTATTTCTAACACACATCACGACTAGATACATCTATATGTAAGACACTAGGTGGTTGTGGGGGTAGCTCTTGCTAAACGAGGTGGCTGATGGTTAGGGGGTTGGGTTGATATTGGATGGCTTATGAAATTTAAAGTATGTATGATGAATTATGATTGTTTGGTTGATGTGATGAGATGTGGTTTGATGAAGATGATGGTTGATTTGCGGGGTGATGAGGTGTGATTGGGAAATGGTATGTGGTTGAGGTGGAGGTATGATTTGGGTTGATGGTTTGGGATGTGTATGGATGATAAATTATGGGAAGAGCCTTCGGTATGGGTGCTTTGGATGAATTATTGTGATTTGGAGTGGCTCTGATGATGAGTGGTTGGATGGACAAATGAGTGGATGGAAGGGATGGCTCATATGGATTGGATATCAAATTACAATACTTGAATGGCTTAGTGTCAACAAGAATGCAATGGATATTTCCCTTGTGCACATATTTTAAATATTGGTGCAAAATTGAGGGAACACACTTCATTTCCCTAATCTAGGGATTACCAAGAAGTATGTTGTACTACATGGTCCCCTCTAATATATGGAAGGGTGTATGGATTATTTTCACCTCCATTTTCATAGGTAGGACTACATTTACTATCGTGGAACATAAAGCGTAATTGAATGCCCACAAGGTGAAGGTGGATGAGGTGATGTGAGATGGTGATAGTTTGAAATATTGGATGGTTTCGATCATGATTATATTGATAGAGGAATAGGTATCAATGAGTACCCATTTGAAGGGTTTTCGATCAATATGAGCTACAATATGCAATGGGGATTAGGTAACTCTAATGATATGTTCTTGAATTCAAAATCATAAAATAAAATTGAAGGTTCCATACAAGTCTGAACACGCCCCATAAAATTGTTGAAGGTATTGGGATATTTTATCTAAAGTTTGATGGATTTTAGGATCCCCATCACTACCTCATGATGTGGAGGATATTGTCGTATAAGCTCATATATGGATAATTTGGCTAAAGCCATATTTAAGCTTTGTGTCAACCGACTCCTCAATGTGATAATGGGCCTGGGTGGATGACTTAGAATATGGATGGGTGGAGATAGAATGGTGAGATTCAGTTGTATGGGTACATTTGTTTGTTGTACTATAGGAGTAGGTACTGCTTGAGTTGGTCCAAATTACACTTCTTTGCCCATGGGTGACTATGTGAATAGCCCCCACAAAACCTTGGTACACTTGAGATACATGATTGACTTGGTTGGGGGAACTGTAGAAGTTTATGCCTCAGTAATTTATTGAGTGGCCTCACGATGAGGTAGTGGTGTCTGATAGATACTAATATTTTGGTTTTGTTGGGCTAAAGGGTTATCAATCTTGATATGTCCCCTTTCAAGCAGATCTTGCACTATGTATTTGAATGCATATCAATTGTTAATGTCATGACATTTATGTCGATGAAAGGTGTAGTACAAATACTCCTTATAACTCTTGCCACATGGTTTATTTTGTTTTTCTGGATTCATCTTTGGCAAGGTAATTTCTTGTGCATCATACAAATTTTGGAAGGGATGAATATGGTTCAAGCAATGGGGTGTAATTGCGGGGTTGTCGAGTGAATTGACGCTAGAGATTATTTGTATGTTGAGCTTTATTTTTTAGCTGTTGTGGGGGTGGAACCACCTAATAAATCTATGGTGGTGATTGTTATTATTATTGTGGGGATTTTTGTGCTTGGACTTGAGCTTGTTGTGTTTGTTGTGGTGGTTGGCTCAATATTACTTGATTAACCTGATCGATCTTGGAATGATCCTGGTTGTTCCCCCTTTGACCCTTGTTTTTCCATTCTTTCTTCTTTAGCTTTATCTTGCCTTCTTGGATTTTAATTTCTTCAATTACCTAGGCCTGGGTGAGAGCTTCCTCGAATGTTCTATATTGTTGCAATTGTAGTAGTAAGGATATTGGTTTGGAACAACTCCTTGTGAACATTCTTGTCAATTCCACCATGGGAAGGGAGAATGGCAATTTTGTGATGATTTCCCTCTAGTGGTTTCTAAATTCATAAACTAACTCGTCTTCAAATTAGCATAGATTAAACAAATCGGTTAATGTTATTTTATTTCTAAGATTAAAAGATAAATGCTCTAAGAATTGGTTTACCAATTGTTTAAAAGTGTAGACACTATGATGTGGTAGATGATTATACCAATCTAGGGCATCTCCTCCAAATATCTAAGGAAATATTTGGAGCATTAAAGCATCATTTGCTTATAATATGAAACATGCATTGATAAATCCGCTCACATGCTCCTGAGGGTCCTCATCCCCCTTGAATTTGTCAAAATTTGGTAATGTGAAATCTACTAGATAAGGCAGTGATGGTATCGAAGAATGAATTGGGTGATTTATTAGTTGCCTTAGGGTTGGTTTTTGGTACAACATCCCAGGTGTTTGCATGGCCAAGCTATCAATATGATTTTGCAAGAACTAAAATTTAGGGTCTTTCGATGGTAATTGAAAACCCTAATTTGTTTGTTGTTGATGGAAGTGGTGTGGGTTGTTAGTTGAAATTTGATGATGATGGATGTTATGGTTGAATGGATTATGGAATGAATGTTGTTGATGGATTTTTTGATGATGAGGGGATGGGGGTATGATGGTATGTTGTGTTGATGAATTAGCATACATGTGATGAAGTGGATGGTTGGGTATGGTTATGGTGGGTGGTCGTGACACCCATGATGGATCTTGAGTGAAAAAGGTGTTTTGATGTGAGGTGGATGGATGGTTAGGATCTAGAACTTGTGATTGTTATTGTGTGTTAGGATGAGTGCTTTTGTTGGCCTCATATTCCAACAATTATTGTAAGTGTAGAAAATATTCTTCTATAGAAATCGCAGATGTAGATGGTGTGGTTGTATGGAGGGAGGAATATTGAGCAGGATGTGTGGTAACCATGTGAGTGGATGTTAGTGGAGGGTAGGTGGTGAAAGGCATCATGATTGAATGAGGGATGGCATGTTGGTTGGGATCAATAGATGATGTGGATGGGATGGATGCAAGTATCTACGAAGCAACATTGACTTGTGCTTCGTAGAGGGGGTTAGAGTAGATGATGTTTTGATGTGATGGGATGGAGATGTACTAATGAGATGATGATGGATGGGTGTGGGTCATGGTTGTAGTAGTTGATTCAAAGAGTGGATTGGTGATGAACTTATAAGCTTTCTACAAATTATAGTAGATGGATTCTTGATGCAATGCAGGAATGGTGTGGGATGGAATGGTGAGAAGAGGCAATGATGGAAAGACCAAGCTTATTGTAGTCAAATAAGTCATAATGGAATAAATATCTAAATACGTGGTGCGTTGGTTAGATGGTGTGGGTGGCTCACTCCTAGGAGTCTTTGGAATGGTAGCATGGGTAGCCCTCTGCATCACATCCATGTTCGAAGTGGGGGAATAATTGGATGGCCCAACGGACATGTCTAGATATATAGTGTAGGCCACACTAACTTGCCCCACCGTAGAAGTGGTGGGGGCTTGGGAAGGTTGAGTAAAGTACTCCATGGATTTAGGTGGTTGAATTTAGACATTGGTTAAAGCTTTGGCTTGACTTCGAGTCATTACCATAAGTTGGGGTGAGATGGGGTGACGAATGTGGAGGTATGTGTGTGAAAGCATGATGAAAATGCAAAGTAAACAAACACACACTCAATCAAACAAACAAATGTTTCTTATTTTTTGCAAGTTTTGTTTTTGATTTTTTTTTAAGTTTTGAACTTTTTGATTTTTTTGGAGTTTGGAAATTTTTATTTTTATTTTAAGTTTGCAATTTTTTTATTTTTTTTTAGTTTTGAAATTTTTGATTTTTTTTTTTGTTTTTATGTGCTTTGATGTTGAAAAATCCTATTCCTAGATAACTAAAGGTAAAATAATAATAAAATATACTGAAGGTAGCTTAAGCACACTCCCCTATCGAGGAATGTAGTCCAAGCGACAAAAAAGTGGTTTCTTATGGATATGACTCAAGGTAACCTTATGGAAGTAATGTTATGCTACCGGTGTAGCCACACTTTTGCTTAACCCATGCGTTTAGGGTGTGAACAAGAATAATAGTTGCATCCAATAATTATTTGAAGAGCCCTGTGTTAAAGGGGCTCACTAATCCTTCCCACTTTGGGTGCACCCAAAAGTAGGGGACTTTCTGATTATAAAATCCATAAAGCCACTCGCTTAAGGCTACTATGGTATCTAGGGGGTGATCCAGTGGAAGGAGGTGAATTCCAACATCATCGGTCTCAATTGGGGGTCGGTGATGAAGTCCAACCTTATCAATGTTTATTTGATACATGTGAGTGTGTGAGGTGTTTGTGTTTTCTATGGTTTTTGTAAAGCAAAGTGTAAATATTAACCCTACAATGCAACTTAGAATGCAATTCAGATTTCAATGCCTAAGTATACAATAAAAAGTACACAAAAATAGAAAAAATGGCAGAACAGATACATATAGAGTTCCAAATCAGATATTGAAGATAAATTTTAGATAGGTTCTACAATGATTCTGAAACACAAGGTCAAATGCTGATGCGTATTTGTGACTGGTCAAACATGGGTGAGCATTTTTTGAATGCGGGTCTACGTTTGAAAATTGACCAAACATGAGTTTGCATTTCTCACTATATATAAAAAATAGGGTAGGACATGTATGAAAATCCTAATATGACCTAGAATACACTTAATGATGCAGAAATAACCTAATGTTGTAAACTAGGAGCTCTCTATAACCCAAGATTTAATTTATGCACTCTAAGATGTAATATTCATTTCTTGCCTATAAAGAGTAATTCCTAGGATGCACTATGATAAATTCAAGCTAAAAATGCAAAAAATAGATGAAAGCTCTATTCCTTTCACCTTTGCTACAACTTTCCAAACATGGATGTAAATTTTTGTAGGTGCCTAAACGTGGATGCACAGGTGTTTAGAGATCCAAACACCCATTCGTGTTTGCACATGGATCCAAATGTGATCCCACATTTTACTCAGGTTCGAAAAAATGTCGAACAGGTCCTAAAATCCCAGATTTAATCTTTAACTTTTTGCGTGACAAAGATATGAGAACCTGCAATAAAGAGACAAACAAGCATTAGCATATTAAAAACAATAAGGTAAATCAAACACAGAATCCTTTGGGGGTCCCACCATGATCACCATTTTGTAAGAAAAAAGGAATATACACCCAAACAAATAAAATATGAAAGACAAGCTATTGCAATAAAATAATGATTCTTGTATTAAGCTTTATGGAGCCTTGATCTCCTTTTTACAAGATTTACCCTGAGTGTGTAGGGGTATAATTACAATAGGCAACATTGCTTACTTTTCTTTTTGAATACAATGAGTCAACAGGAGAGAAAACCCCTAATGGAAAATTTAACTGATGGTGGGCATTGATGCTCCTTTCTACCACAATCATTCTTCTAAGTGGGCTTGCATATCCATCAGCAGGCCACTAATTGCCTCAAAAACATCAAAAGTAACATGTAACTTGCAGCTACAAGAATGCAAACAACCTAGAAGGATTAGTAGCACCTATTGATATGAATAAAAGGAGGCTACTAAAACCCTAGTATTAATGCTTGCAAAATATAGTAATGATGTGCAAGAAAATATGAAAACATAAAATAAAAACTACCTTTTTGATTACTTGACTTTATTTGTATCTACCATCAGTTAGAAAATGCTCAGCAAATGCGAGCACATATTTAGAACTGTGTAAATGCGGTATGGTGTTTGGCAAACATGGATGTGCATTTTTATCTATGTAAATACCCGCTAACATTTGGGGTTGAGTGGCAGGAATGCTAGGGTTCGATTCGAGACCTCAAGTGATCAATCTCCATGGGCATTGGTGACCTTTAGCGATTCCAATAGTGTAACGATGTAATTTTTTAGCCTCTTTTGGTGATGAAGTAGTGCTACCTTTATAAGTATTTTGGGGTTTTGGAGGGAAAGGATAGGTGATAAGCCTGGGTTGCCAAGTGGCATGGACTGGATAGCCACCTATCCTGGTCAACTATAGTGAGTCACTCAAAGTGTCCCATTTAGGTGGAGTGGTGGCATGTGGGTAGGTGCAAGTGGAGTGATGTGTAGAGGGATGTACGAGATGTGGCAAGGGAAGGGGTAGTGGTGGCTAGGACAAGTGTCAAGTGGAGACATAGGGCATACTAGGGGGATTTTCCATATTTTCATAAAATCTGGAGAATAGGATAATGTGCATGATTAATATACCTAAGTCAAAACTTAGGCATATTATTATTATGCAGGATTGTGGGGTGAATGGAGGCTTTGTGAAGGACTAGCTTTTTTTGTCTACATAAGAAAATATATTTTATGTATGATAAAACTCTCCCTTATGGATGGAAAAACATCCTTCATAGATGATAAACATTCGTCCTCTTTCATAGCAAATCTAGAATATAAGCAGTGTCACAAAATAATGATAATAGGGCATTTAAATACTTCTATAGTTCTAAAATATGTAGCAATCATATTGTATTTTCTTGGACTAATCCAACCACATGGGATATGCAACATCATACACATCTCCATCTAAAGTTGCTTTTCATTTAGGGACTTCTTGCATTTAAAAATAAAATTCCCTTATATATGTTAGTATTATAATTATTCTTTTCACAATTTTCATGTAGTTAAAGGATTCAATAGAAACTAAGAAATGTTACTTTCTATTCCACAATAATCACAAGAGCATTAATAATGAAAGGTTGATGTCCATGGCTCTTTCCATAAATGCATACTTGATTGTGCTTACCTTCTTTGGAACTTGCATTACATTTATCCAATATGGTACCTATCCTCAATCCTTCTTTGAAATATTGCTTTCTTCTGGGATATGCATTAAACCTTTGCTAGGATTATTATTTTATGGTTTCACTTTTTTTTTTTTATTTGTGGAAAACATCCCAAAAGGGATGCCACTTTCGGGTAAGACCCAAGGAGGCAGGGATATCCATTTCGCCAAAAACTCACAGGACTCGGACCTGGCCTACCACCTTTGACATACTCAAGGAGCAAACAAACACACAAAACCAATTTAAAAATAAGTAAATAACAACAAAAATAATAAAATAAAATAAAAAACATGCTCCTTGAGTGTGTCAAAAACAAAAGCACAACCAAACACGCACAATAAGATAAAAGAAACCACAACACAAACCACATAGAAAAACACAAGAACCACATAACAAAACACAAACAAGACAAAAACAACAGAACACTACAAAGACATAACCCAAAAAAAACATGAAAAATAAACACAACCAAAACCTAAAAAATAAAATAAAAATAAAAATAAAAAACAACCAACAACAGACAATAAACAAAAACAAAAAACATAGAAAACACTCACACATAAAAACATGAAATAACACAAACAAAGAGAAACCCAAGAACAAGAACGAAAAAAACACAAGAACAATAACAAAAAACATAAAAAAAACAAAACAACAAAAACACATGAACAACAAAAAACAACACAAAGAACACAAAAACAAAACAAAACAAAAGAACCCACCCACCTTAAAAAACTAAACAAAAAAAACAAAAAAGAAAAAAGAAAAAAAATTGAACATAACAATGACCTATCTAGACCAGAAGACTATTAAGGCAAGAATCAACAGAGGAAACAAAATAAAGAATAGAATGAGCTAGGGAACTAAAAAAAACTGAATGAACCAAAGAGAAGCAAAAAAAAAAAACAAGAAGAAACTAGGTACCTTCGAAGCTGGAGCCATCCAAAGAAATGATAGAAAGAAGAGCTTCCCTAATTTGAGAAGCCCACCATATAGGAGGGTGGCCATAACAAGTAAGATCACCTTTGTCCAAAGCCCAATTAGCTAAAGCATCAACACTCTTGTTTTGATCTCTGACCACATGATTGTAATCAACTTTCAAAAATCCCATCTGGATTAATTGAATCTTCTCAATAATTCTTTTTATTCTCCAATCCACCTTATGATTCTTAGAAGGAGTCTTCAAGAGATTAATCATAAGTTGAGAGTCGGACTCAACTAACACCTTTTCCCATCCAACCTTAGTAGCCTCCTGAAGGCCTCTGAGGATACCATACCCCTCAGCAAGGTTATTGGAAAGAATACCCAAATTCTCAGCAAAAGTAAAAACCAGGGAGCCATATGAAAGTCTACCAATTCCTCCCACCACTGGATTTTCTAGGGTTCCCTCTAGAGGCTCCATCGAGTATTGACTTTTCCAAAATCCTTAGGAGGAGGTTGCCAATTTCTAGTCCTATCCATCTTACTAATACTCACATTCCCTTTAAGTTGGTTGCCCTTAGAAGATTTAATCTTCAATCTTTGCATCACTTGATCCCATCTTTGGTGGGAGTTTTGGGGGTGATTAAGGAGTTGATGGACTGATTCAACTAAGTTGGCTATGGTATTTTGCCAAATATAGTGAATATCCTTCCTATCTTGATTAAAAATTTGGTTGTTCCTTTCATTCCAAATATTCCAAAGAAGAATGGTAGAACCCATCCAAACTAACTGCCTAATAAAATGATCAACACCCTCTTGATTAGGCCAATCCCTCCAAATCTGTTCAAAAGTAAAAAAATTGGACCATTGTAAGCCAAGTAAAGTGGCCATTCTCCTCCATAGCTCAGAGGCTAAAGTACACTCAATAAAAATATGGTTGAGATTTTCTACATTCTCTTCACACATTTCACATCTAAAAGGGCCATGAAAACCATGCTTCATAAGTTGCTCACCGGTAAGCACCCTACGATGCAATAAAAGCCAATTAAAGAACCTCACCTTAGGCCAGAGCTTTTGAGCCCACAATCGAGAAAATATGTCGAAAGAATGGTTGGGATTATTATGGCATAAGGTCAAATAACCTTGAGCAACTGAATACTCACCCTTAGTAGTGTTGTTCCATCCAAAACAATATTTTTCATGGGACCAAGAGAGGGATCTCATATGAAGGATGCCTTGGATATCTTGTCTTTGCCTTTCTAGGATTTGAATAGGCCAGTCCTCAATAGGGATCCAATATCTACCAACCTTTGAATTACCAGTATGGTACCGACAGTAATTAGCCACCTTTATCCAATTAGCTCGGTGAAGCTCCTCCATCCAAGGCCTCCAATCGGGAAGCCGAGTTATCAAAGGCTTGTGACCATCCCAAGAATCTGTCCAAAAATTTGCATGTTGACCATTATGAATGATCCAAAATAATTTTTTCTTTATCAAATCCTCACCGAGTCTTAAGAGCTGCTAAAATGGGAGAACCTTTGGTAGGAAGTTGATAGCGAACAAGGTCTTCGGGACTTTTGTTCTCAGCATATTTAGCACGGAGATTATTGGCCCAAAGAGCATTGGGGTTATGCAACATCCTCCAATATAATTTAGCAGCTAAAGCTTTGTTGTTATTAATTGAAGACCGGAATCCTAACCCCCCTTCACTCTTAGGAAGACATAAAGTATCCCATTTCACCAAGGCCCATTTTCTTTTCTCCTTAGTACCACTCCAAAGGAAACGATGACTGATTTGATCCAATTCTCGAAGAACAGCCTTTGGGATATTCAAAATGGAAGAAACATAAATAGGAATAGCTTGAAGGACTGATTTTACCAAGGTGATTCTACCCCCGGAAGAAAGCCACTTGTTGGTCCACTTTCCAATTTTCTTCTTGACTTTGTCCAACAACCAATTCCAATATTTATTTTTCTGCCTTTGAATATTTATGGGAATACCTAAATAAGTGATTGGAAGAGAGGTCTTCTTATATCTTAATTTATCCAAGACCATGGATTCCTGTCTAGCAGAGCAATGAAATAAAATAACTTTAGATCTGTCTTCATTGATCAAGCTGCCTAGTAGCCTTAGAAAAATAGCTAATGATTTGCTTAATATTAGAAGCTTCCTTAATTGTAGCTTTACCTAAAAGAGTAGAGTCATCCACAAATTGAAGATGAGAGATAGGTCTAGCTCCATGAGCAATGGTAACTCCCTCAAGGGTTTTGTTTTCCCTCTTTTTGGTTATAGTCCTACCCAAGCATTCAACAAGAATGATGAATAAATAAGGGGATAGCGGGTCACCTTGCCTAATACCTCTGGAAGCTGGGAATGACTGAGAAGGCCTGCCATTGATAAGAACTAAGTAGGAAACTGAAGAGATACATCCCATAATCCAATCCATCCAATCCTTAGAGAAACCAAATTGCCTCAAAACTTTGATAAGGAAGTGCCAATCCACTCTGTCATAAGCTTTGGATAAGTCTAACCGAATGAACATGGAAGGAGAATTTTGCATATCCATGGAATGGATGGCTTCCTGAGCAAGAACTATCTCATCTACTATTTGACGTCCTTCCACATAACCCCCTTGCTCCGGGGAAATAATCTTATGCAAAAGAGGCTTCAACCTTTACTGCCATGATTTTAGTAATGATTTTGAGAAGAACATTACATAAAGCAATAGGTCTAAAAGCTGAGATATGATCAACCTCTTGAGCTTTTGGAACAAGAGTAATATAAGTTTTATTGATAACCTTCAAAATTTCTTTGGCTTTCTTGGCTTCTTCCACCACCTCTAATAAATCAACATGAAGGATATCCCAGAACTCTTGGTAGAACTCAATGGGAAAACCATCGGGACCTGGGGTTTTCCCTTTTTGCATTTTAAAAACTACTTGTTGAAGCTCATTGATAGTAACGAGAGCAGTCAAAATAGAGTTCTCCTCAGAAGTGATAAGAGAAGGGATTGCTTGAAGAACATTTTGTTGTGAAGCTGAGTCAAGAGGAGTAGCAAAAATATTGGAAAAGTAATCAACAACAATAGAGTTCATGCCATCCCAAGTATAAACAACATCTCCAGAATCTGATTTTAAGGAAGAAATAAAGTTGTGAGATCTTCGAGCTAGAAGATATTTGTGGAAGAAATTTGTGTTTCGATCTCCTTCTTTGAGCCATTGAATTCTAGATTTTTGCTTCCATAAGATTTCTTCTCTTTTTTCCCATTCCTCTAAGCTGAGTTGTGAGTTTAATTTCATCTGCACTTCTCTTCTCTGTGAGGCCATCTAAACGGATTTTCTTATTCAAATTTTCAATATGAGCAATAACTTCATGTTTTTTTTATGAACATCCCCAAACTCTTTCCAGTTCCAAGTCTTGATTTTGGATTTAATGTATTGCGATATTTTGGCAAAACAGAACATCTTAGTCCCATGCCTAGGTTTACCTTCCTTCCACCATTGTTGCACATGAGGTCTGAAGGAAATGTCTCTAAGCCACATTAATTGAAAAATGAAAAGGAGAGAAACTCACATTGGTTTTCCACATTTCCACCATGACTGGCCAATGATCCGAACCAACATTATTAAGAGTCTTCACTTTAGGAATGTGACCATGGATTAAGAAATTTTTAGAGAGCAAAAACCTATCCAATCTCTCCATTATACAAGCTAAGCCTTGCCTTCTGTTAGACCAAGTCATAAGGCCATTATCTCGGTTGGATATCCACAAGATGGAGGTTTGCAATATATTCGCTCATGAGGTCAGTGCTTTTGTCCAAATTTCTATTTCCCCCCCTTTTCTCATCCAGAGAGAGGATGGTATTGAAATCTCCTCCGATCAAGATCCAAGCTTTAGGAAAATGAGAGATAATATGAGTAATATCCTTCCACTATCTTCTTTTTTCCTCCAAAGAAGTCGGAGCATAAACAGTAATGCAGAGCATAATCTGGTTGGAATGTCTACTTTGAATAGCTATAGCCAACAAACCCCAAATGCCAACCATATGGTGAATAACTACCTCTTTTGGGTCCCAAAGACAAGCAATGCCACCCGAAGTCCCTTGGGAGCTGAGGGAAACCACTTTTCCAGCTGGCCAAATTTTACTGGCAATTGAGTCCATATCCTCCATTGACATCTTTGTTTCTTGAAGGAAAACAAGATGTGGATGATTTATCTGAATCATTCTTCTAATTTCATTTTGTTTTGAAAGACTCCCTTTGAGTCCTCTAATATTCCAAGTGATGATCTTCATTAATACCAGGGCTAAAAAAGTTGGGAAGGGCATTAATCTTACCTTCCTCTACAAGCTTTTCACCTTCTTTTACCATATGATATTGATTGGTCTTGCGACCTACTTTTTGATTAGAATCCATCTTCAATTTTTTTTCCCTGTTTCTTGACTTATTCCAATTGAATCCGAGATGGCTTCTAACCTTGAAGAATGCTCGTACACAACCAAAATTTTACTAGATGGTTCAACGGAGTCTATATTGGGACCTGCATTATTTGAAGTTTTGACATTTGAAAGATTGTTTTTCTTGTGTAAATTTTCTCCTTTTTTTTTGTTGAAAACCTTTGATTTGTTGGTTTGTCTCCGAGTTCTTCCCTTCATATTTAAATTGTGTTTCTAAGATTTCGGTTTCCATTATTTCCTCTTCCTCACTTGGGACATCATTTGTGGAAAGGATTTCAAACATATTAGCGAGATGACTTTGATTGATCCTTCATAACTGGTTTTTTCGAGTGTTCTTCTTCTTAGGTATTTGGAAACCTGCTGAGTTTATATCTTCTTTCTTTTGATCGGGAATTTTATTTGGGCAAGCACCGGCCAAATGACCATATTCATGGCAAATTCTACAACGAAAAGGAATGTTCTCATAGTCCACTACTTGCTCCCAAGTGTCTTCCCCAAATTGTAATGTGATCTTTTTAGGTAGGGGTTTGTCAAAATCCATTAAAACACAAATCCGAGCATAAATAATATGTTCAAAATTTTGAGTACAATCAGCGAGTCATCATAAAAGTTCCTAAAGAGTTTCCAATTGAAGAAAAAATAGTAGGATTCCAAAATTCAATAGGGAGGCCAAAGAGTCTAACCCACACGGGAGCTATAGAAGGCATCTCTTCTTCGGCTTTAAATTTAGTATGCCGGGGCTTCATGAAAAGCCCTGCCCTTCCAAAAAACCAAGGACCCCCTTGAAAATTTTTCTCTCTATCTTCATTATTAGCAAATAAAACAAGAAAATAACCATTTGGATAAATAGAGATTTGTAACTCACCTTTAGTTTTCTAGCTTTTTGCAGCCCAGACTTTGAAAGCAGATAGACTCGGACGAAAACCCACGAACCGACAAATTAGTCCTCTTTTTTCCAAATCTTCAATGCCAGTCTGAATGTTACCCATATCAAGCTTAACAATAGGAGTTCCATCGGCTGCTTTAAGACATCCTGACTCCATTTTCCTGGGATCAATCTTAGGCATTCTTAGAGGTTTATGGGAAGCCCTAAGATTGATATTAGCATTGGGATGAGGCTGTCCACCATGAAGGGCATCCCTAAAATTCATTTTTGGGACTGAGTCTTCAAAATTCTTACCCTTGACAGGGGTTTTCACAGTAGAATTATTTTGTGGGTGCACCTTAGCACCAGATTCACTTGAGATATGAGCCATTTTTTGATCAACTGCTTGAAACTTGTTTCGTGATCTCTTTAATCCTTGCCCTAGACGTCGTGGAAAGGTATGGTTTTCACTTTTCTTTTGTGCAGCAAATTGGAAGCCGTTGTCACTCAAGTTCATAGTATGATCTGTTGAAAGACAAATTTCTAACCCATCTTGGATCCCCTGCAACATTTCCTGCTAAAATATTGAGCATAAACCACAAAAATATTGGCCGCTAGGGCCCGAAGGCCCTAAAAACCAACCTCTGGAGCTGCTTGCACTCAACCCAGATGAAACCCTCGCATAGTCGCTTGCCAAATATCTCGTTCACACATAGGGATGCGCTAGGATATGTGTTGCTCCAAATGATATGAAAATTGGTGGAGACGTTCTAGGGTTTTTCAGGCATCTACCCTCAAAATTTTAGCTCAATCCGAGTCCGGATGAGTGAGATATGGCCGAAACGAGTTCGGCAGTTTGGGCAGTCCTGCGAAAAATGTCTAATCAATTTATCTTCTGATCTCATGGTTTCACTTTTTCTTTGTACAATTTATTGGGTAAATGTGGCATCTTCTCCTTCACACTAGAAGGTACATCTTCATTTTTCATGGAAGACTCACCTTTTTAAAATATGCAAGGCCTATATATTAAGGCCTAGAGCAATTTTTGATAGGATATTTGATATCTTAGCTATTCTTCCCAAGTCCTTCACTTTGATCCATATTCTTCAAGACATTGAAACCTATGCATTTATTATGCATTTTAAAACTCACAAATAAATCATTATACTCTTTTGAGGATATAAAATCAAAACCATATTTGCTTACTATATTTGTTTTGTTATATTCTATGGAATAATAAAAAACATTCTTCTATTTATCTATATCTTCATACTTGGCTTGTAGTTAAGGCAATAGATATTTTTGGGATGATATCTCTTATTGCAACTTATCCATAACTTGGAAACAAATATTTTTAACCTAAAGAATGGAGTCATAATAAAAATAATTTCAATGCAATGTTTCTTGATCTCAAGAAATATTTTATACCATCATTAAAAAATAAAACTTTATCTTATAGCAAACATTTACTCATAAGACCATGTGATGGAGTAAATAAATATTAGTAACGAGAATACACATCACATGATAATTGGGATAGATTTCATAGGAAACCCTCTTGGAAAAGAAAACCCGATAGAAAAATGTTACTCATATCTTATAAGGCTCAAATATAATGAGAATACATGCATGAATTGAAACAAAGTGCCTTCAAGGACACAAAAGCATAAAACAACTATTAAAACTCAAATCTCTCTAAAATTTGGCTTATTAACAATGAAAGATACAATATTTATTTTTATTTTTTAATAATGGAAAGAGACAAAGGGGTATGGAAGGTCAAAATTCATGTCATTTGCTCCTTAAATACTCCTTGAATCACACTTTACTTGTTATTTTTCCATATTAAAATGAATTTTGTATTGATCTAATCTTCAATCCTAATTGACTTACACTTAGCAAACATATGTCTATAAAGTGTAATCAACAATTTGTAGCTTGGGGTCCATTTTCTATAGAGCTATGCTTCCCTAGAGTTAATACTATATTGTTAAATTTTTATTTTCAAGAAACCATGATAGTGAAAGGGTTACTAAAAAATGTTGAACTTCTATGGTGAGAGCACAAATACCTTACCCTTGACTCCTATCATGCCAAAGAGCCACTGTTACGTTTGGTCAAGAAATATGTATAGGAATTACAAATTATTGATAATATTTATTTATTTTTTCAATAATGGAAAAAGATAAAGGGGTGTGGAAGGTCAAAAGTCATGTTATTTGCTCCTTCAATACTCCTTGAATCACACTTTACTTGTTATTTTCCATATAAAAATAACTTTTGTATTGATCTAATATTCGATCCTAATTGCCTTACGCTTAGCAAACATATGTCTCTAAAGTGTGCTTTGGATCCATTTTTGATAGAGCTATGCTTCACTAGAGTTAATACTATATTGTTAACTTTTTATTTTTAAGGAACCATGATAGTGAAAGAGTTACTGAAAATGTTAGACTTCTATGGTGAGAGCACAAATACCTTAACCTTGACTCTTATCATGCCAAAGATCCACTGTTATGTTTGGTCAAGAAATATGTATAGGAATTACAAATTAATGACTTCATAGGCTTTCCAATTGGATTTTGGGCAAGCATTAGGTAACGAAGAATCTTACATTGTAAACTAAGGTTCCAGTTCCATGGGTGAACCTTGACATATATCAAATGACATGAGTTCAAGTGTTTAGAAACACAAGCTTTCAATGTAGAAACTCAAGTTTAAGTCTTGTCAATAATATGTAATGTTATAAAACTATAATTTATTATAATACAACTATATTGGTTGTTAAGATCTAAAAAATACATCTTACTTAATGTTGTATTTAAAATTAAGTTGTTAAAATTGTATCACGATCAATTTTCATAGCAACTCAACAAAATACATCATTTATCTTCATTATAAAAATCTTTAGCATTATGAAATTTATTAACATGATCTTTTAAAGAACCTACATTAGCATTATGAAAATTATTAACATGAATTTTTAGCTCAACAAAATACATCATTTATCTTTATTATAAAAATCTCTCTTTAACTAAATTCTTCTTGATTTAGATAACGTTATTAACATGATCTTTTAAATTAAACAACCTAGATTAGCATTATGAAAGTTATTAACATAATCTTTTATCTCAACAAAATACATCATTTAACTTCATCATAAAAATATTTCTTTAACCAAATTCTATTTGATTTAAACAACCTACATTAACATTTTGAAAGTTACTAACATAATTTTTTAGCTCTAGAAAATACATCATTTATCTTCGTCATAAAATACATCATTTAGAGAACATTATTAACATGATATTTTAAATTAAACAAATTAGATTAGCATTATGAAAGTTACTAACACAATATTTTAGCTTAACAAAATACATCATTTATCTTCATCATAAAAATCTCTCTTTAACCAAATTCTATTTAATTTAAATAACTTACATTAGCTTATGAAAGTTACTAATATAATCTTTTAGCTCAAAAAAATACATCATTTATCTTCATCATAACTTTAACCAAATTTTATTTGATTTAGAGAATGTTATTAACTACATTATTATAAAAGTCTGAACTATATCCTAATTAGTTCAACAAAATACATCATTTATCTTCATCATAGTAATCCTCTCTTTAACCATATTCTATTTGATCTATAGAATGTTATTAACTACATTATTATGAAAGTCTCAACCTAATCATTTATCTTCATCATAAAAATCTCTATTTAACAAAATTCTATTTGTTTTAAAGAATGTTATTACTATATTATTATGAAAGTCTCAACCTAATCATTTATCTTCATCATAAAAATCTCTCTATAACCAAACCAAATTCTATTTGATTTCGAGAATGTTCTTAACCTACATTATTACGAAATTCTCCAAAATTCTATTTAAATTCGAGAATGTTCTTAACCTAATCCTAATTAAGTATCTTCATCATAAAAATCCCTCTTTAACCAAATTTTATTTGACTCTTTAACCAAACCAAATTCTATTTGATTTCGAGAATGTTAACCTATATTACTATGAAAGTGTCCCAAATTCTATTTTATTCTACATTATTATGAAAGTCTCAACCTAATGATAATTCTTAACCTACATTATTACGAAAGACTCAACCTAATGATAATTCCTATTTGATCTTGACCTACATTATTATGAAAGCATCATACATTACTTGGAGTAAACTTTTACTTCAAGTGAGAGGGACCTCACTCAAAGTCTCCTACATTACTTGGAGTAAACTTTTACTTCAAGTGAGGGGGACCTCACTTAGGATAATTCCTACACATTATTATGAAAGTGGAGGGGTGCCTACACATTATTATGAAATTCTCAACCTAATGATAAATCCTCCTATTTGATTGAGTCTCAACCTAATAATAATTCATAATAATAATTCATATTTGATTAACCTACATTGTTATGAAAGTCTCCTACATTATTATTATTTTTTAACCAAAAGTCTCAACCTAATGATAATTCCTATTTTATTTCATTAACCTACATTATTATTGATTTTGAAAATATTCGTAACCTACATTATGAATGTAACTATCATAATTCATATTTGATTACCTACATTATTATGAAAGTAACTATCATAATTCTCATTCTCCTACATTATTATGAAAGTAACTATCATAGTTCATGTTTGGTGGGTCTGAGCCTCATCATGGCAGAGAGGGTCTGCAAGGCAGGGTTATGCATAAATGCGAAATATCGTAAATTGGCTCTATTTAGGTTTTTTTTTAATTTTGAAAAGGCTAATTTTGGATCCTTTCACTAGGGGCCATTCGCTCGAAATTTACGGGGTGGAAGATTTTTTAGAGTAAATTCACCCACTGTTGATAATCATGAACCTAACTTTATTTTAATTCACCAATCTAAAATTACATATGATTTTGATTCTCTTGCCCAATGCGCCTTCAAATTATAAATGATTTTATATTTTTCGCCCAAATCGCCTTCAAATTATAAATGATTTTATTTTTCCCACCCAAATCGCCTCATATACTACCCATATATATACTGTACTAGGTACCAATAAAAATACATAGAAAATACTCTAAAACAATGAAAAATTTGAGAAGGTTGCAAAGGAGTGATTATCAAAATAAACCGATTGGTTGCAGAGGAGTGACTGTCGAAATAAATTGATCGATTGCAGAGAAGTCTCCATCGACGCAAGAAGATCGATTGCAGAGTTGTGTCTATCGGTATAAGTCGATCGGTTGTAGAGCCCTATATTTTGGCATAAGTCGATCAGTTGCAAAGTCATGTCTATCGACGTAAGCCTATCGGTTTTAAAGTCGTATCTGTCAACGTAAGTCGATCGGTTGTAGAGCCGTGTCTATCGACTTAAGCCAATCGATTGTAGAGAGCCATGTCTGTCGACATAAGTCAATCAATTGCAAAGTCGTGTCTGTCGACATAAGATGATTGTCATGCCTGTAGCCGCTCATCATGCCTATAGTCGATCGACATACCTGTAGCCTATCGTCATGCTTGCAATCGATCGTCATACCTACAGTCGATCGGCATACCAATAACCTATCTTCATGCTTGCAGTTGATCGTCATACCTACAACTGATCTACATGCCTGAGTCGATTAGCATTTCTACAGTTAATCGTCATGCTTGCAGTCGATCGGTATGCCTGCAATCGATCGACATGCTTGAGCCGATTGACATTCTTGCAGTCGATCGTCATGCCTGCAACTGATCATCATACCTACAACCACTTGTCATGACTATAGTCGATCGACATGCCTGCAGCCGATCGGTATGATTGCAATCGTCGATCGATATGCCTACAACTGATCGTCATGTTTGTAGCCGATCATCATGCCTGTAGTCGATCGACATTCATGCATCCGATCAACATGCCTGTAGTCGATCGACATTCCTACAACCGATCATCATGCTATCGGTTGTCATGTCGACCTAAAGTCTTTCATATCAGCCTAACGCTTTTAAGTATGTCGTACATTTTTTAGATTTTGCAAACCGATATTCATATTCCCCAACACAAAAAAATTCGCCATGGTTTGAAATTTTTTGGAGATAAATTAATGAAAATCGCCACGGTTTGAAATTTTTTGGAAACAAATAAATGCAATTTACCATGTATACTTCTACAAATATCTTCAGATTCCAAGATAATTCACCTTGATTTTATAAATAGATTTCGGGGTCGACCCCTTATGCATAACCTTGCTGTAAGAGCCTGAGCCTCACCATGGTAGAGAGGGTCTGTGTGGGCCTGAAACTCACCATGGCAGAGAGGGTTTGCGAGGACCTGGACCTCACCATGGTAGAGAGGGTCTGCGTGGGCCTAAGCCTCACCATGACAAAGAGGGTTTGTGAAGGCTTGAGCCTCACCATGGCAGAGAGGGTTTGCGTGGACCTGCATGGTGTGGTAGAGAGTCTCCCGCTACTGTGCTCTCAAACCCTTTCTCTTTGAGCGGGAGGCCTTCCTATCCTTCTTGCTGGGTTTTGGCCTTTGAGATCTTACTACTGGTTGTTTATGCTGGTCAGTTGGGTGTCTCTCTACAAAATGCTTTGGTCTTGCCCTTTCTGATTCAAAAATAGGGGAAGACCTTGTGCCTTCAACATTTATGGAGTCATACTTGTGCTATCAGGTCACTCTAATTGGTGGGTGTTTTGTATTTTTCCTGATGGTTGTTGGGGACTGTTGTTGGATGTGGGTGTCGTTTTGGAGTTCTTTCCTTGGAGTTATTTTGGGTCTTTTCCCTTCCCTGATCTAGATTCCAAGGGGTGACCTTGGGGTCAATTATCGTTTAGGATGGAATTTTTTGATGGTTTCTTCATTTGGTGGGGTTTCGTAACTCCGATGGGTTGTAGAGGGTGGACCAGCTAATAGATCTAACTTCTTTGGCTATGTTGGATCCTAGGGTTCTAAAGTTTCAAATTTTTGATGGGATTTTTCTTTTATTTTCATTTAGATATTGTTTTGGGCTGATTTATCCTAATTATTCGCCTCAAAAGACCTTGAGGTTGGTTGAACTCCAATGGGATCTGTGGCTTTATGGTGTAAGCTTGTGTCAGATGCTTGCTCTTGAGCTAGAGGGTTTTTCTATCACCTATATCCTTAGTTGCAGATCTCCTTTTACTGGTTATTTTGTTCTTGTTTTTCACCCCTTGATAGGGTTCCAACTATTGGTGGATCACGTGTCAAAGGAAGGTTGGGTTCCTTGGTTGGATTCTCCCTTATGGCAGGATTGCTTTATTTTCTAAGTGCTCCTTAGACTTCATAGTTTTAAATTTTGAGCATTTAGGTTTCATTCATTTGGTTTATTGGGTGAGCCCTGAGGGCTTTGAAGCAAGTGGGAATTTTTTGTTTAAATCCTTCTGTTGTTCTTTCTACTGGGTGATTCAAGGGTGTTCAAATTTAAAGCAAAAATTTGTGTTTATTTTCTCTTATCGATTTATGTCAACGCTATACCCCTGTTTTCTGGTTGTTTCACCTTGTTCCATGGTTGCAGTATGTGAATGGTTGGTCGTGGTTTGCTGGTTAGTAAGGTTTTACCTGGGTGGGATTGTTTTTTACTTCATTTTCAACTAAAAATCTCGTTGGTTTTTGCTCAATATTTTTGTAGTACCTTGGAATTCATGGCGTTTTTCTCTTTTGGTCCTTTTTTTCAAATTTGAATTTTAAAGTAGAGATAAGGCAAGATTTTTGGATCCATTTTTATTTGATGTTTGACCCTCTTGTCAGAATCTGGATTCAATCCATTTGATGTACTTCCTTTGAGCTCATTGAATACTCTCTGGATTTGTAATGGTTTGGGGTCCCTTCCAAAACCCCTTTGTAAAGATTTGAGGGCCCTTTCAAAACCCCTTCTACCACCTAATAAAAAAAATATCATAGTTCATGTTTGATTTGGAGAAAGTTCTTAACCTATATTTTTTATTACATAGGAGAGTTGGTTATAGCCACTATTTTTAGTAATTGTCCAGCACATGGTTCAAACCACAGGCACTGCTCCCAATAAACCTATCCATCTTGTTCTTGTTGACCCGATGTGAGATGGGGACCACCGATCGCTTGGGGTTTGTACCGTCATCGTCGATCTAACGCGCACTCAGAGGATTTGGAACATACTACTACCTTTGTAAAGGGTTGGCTTCCCCCCAAGGTTTGAACCTAGGTCTCTTCTTGATAAGTGCCCAGCCACAACTACACTTACCAATCCACCTAGCCCTTGAGGGTAACCCATATTATTATGAAAGTCTCAACCTAATGATAATTCCTTACATTATTATTATGAAAGTCTCAACCTAATGATAATTTCCTACATTATTATTATGAAAGTCTCAACCTAATGATAATTCCTATTTGATTGAAAGTCTTAGCCTATTGATAATTCTTATTTTGATTGAAAGTCTTAGCCTATTGATAAATCCTATTTTAATTGAAAGTCTCACCCTAATAATAATTTGAAAACACATCTCAACCTAATAATAATTTCCTACATTTTTTTATATATAAAGAAATAATAAAAAATTTCTACATTAATTTTTTTTTTATACATAGGGAAATATGAGTTACAGTCCTTTTCTACTACCAAAAAGGGATTCAAATTTTGGGGTTGCCCCCTATAATTTCTTACATTGTTACGAAAGTCTCAATCTAATGATAATTCTTATTTGATTGAAAGTCTCAACCTAATGATAATTTTTATTTGATTGAAAACCTCAACCTAATAATAATTTTTATTTTAATTGAAAGTTCAACCTAATAATAATTCCTATTTTAAATTCAAAAATAAAAAATAAAAAATAAAAAATCTTATTTTGATTGAAAATCTCAACTTAATAATAATTCACTTTTAATTTAAAATTTCACCTTAATAATAAATTCGAAAAAATAGTCAAATGAGGTCCGAGGTGTACACCAATTGGTTCATCCAAACCCCATAAGGGGGCGGAGGTCCAAGGTTCAAATTTCGGGCCTCGTCGGACTGAATTCTTGTCCCTTTCCTAGTGTTTTCAACGACGTAAAAGGTTTAAAATGATTGTAGCATGGCGGTTATAGGGGCGGATTGCGCGAAGATTTATGTGGCAGCTTTCAAGGCGAACATCGCAAAATACTGTGACGGCCATAAAAGCTGAACAACTTGCTCAAATTTATGGTGGCTACCAATTCCACTATGTTAAAAAAAATAAATAAATAAATTTAAAAAAATATTTCAACCTATAAAAATTTTAAACCTAACTCTCAACCTAGTCCTACGTTATCATCAAAAGTAAAATCTCAACCTAATTATCAAAGAGGAAAAGTCTCAACCTAAACCTAAGTTATCATCAGATAGGAAAATTTCAACGTAATTATCAAAAAGGAAAGAAGAAAAATCTAAAAGAGGAAAGTTTCAACGTAATTATCAAAAAATCTAAAAGAGGAAAGTTTCAACCTAATTATCAAAAGAAAAGTTTAGGTCAAAGTCTCATAACCTAATCCTAAGTTATTAGGTTATCATCAAAAGAAAGTCTCAACCTAATCTTAGTATAAGATATCATTAAAAATAAATAAAATTTAATTTATGAAATCTTAAGTAAAAGATAAAAAAAAAAAAAAATTCATCAAAAGAAAGTCTCATAACATAAACCTAGGTTATTAGGTTATCATAAAAAAAACCTAATCAGAGGTTTTGTTAGGTTGTTATCAAAAAGGGAAAAAAAAAAAAAAAAATCTCAACCTAATCCTAGGTATAGGATATCTAAGAGGATATTGTAGTTGTATCTACACCTTAAGAAGACCACGAAACCTTTTAATGTGAATATCCGAAGTTAATTAATAAAGGCTTCGTTTTTCTTTCCCACGCTCCATGTGGGATAATGGAACGATGATAGGGAAACCACGCGAGACCCATACGTGGCAAACGTTCAACAGTAAAAATTTGTCCGTAGTCTGACGGAGTTAATTAATAAAGGCTTCGTTTTTCTTTCCCACGCTCCATGTGGGATAATGGAACGATGATAGGGAAACCACGCGAGACCCATACGTGGCAAACGTTCAACAGTAAAAATTTGTCCGTAGTCTGACGGTTTAAACGGACAACTGACGGTTGCTTCGTCACCCCTGATCTTGCTATTGATGTCCCACCTCATATGTGATTCATCCGGGTGCTCATGCGGCACACCGCCTTAACAGTGACATTAACTATATACACCACCCAATTAATTAAGACAGTTTTCCACCTTTTACAGGGTTTTCAGGGCCTCTTGAAGAGTCGTTTTCATCCCCAAAGGCACGCCATATTATTTTTATTTTTTTAATTTTTTAATTCGAAGAGAATTGATAATGTTCTTTTATTTTTAATAAATGGGTATGGGGTTAGATATTTTTTCTAGGTTTTTGTCTTTGAATATAAGTTAAATCATTGAAGCTTTCTCTATAATCCTTACTTTAAAGACATTCCAAAATAAAAATTATCATAATCAAATTAACAGGCACTCAACCAACTCAAAAAAAAAACACCATATTATTACTACAATGCTTTTTTTCTTATTATTATTCAATGAATCAAAACCTGCAACGAGGGTTCGAGACCGGAGTAGTGGTTAAACAACGTTACCCCATATGGTTTTGAGTCGGTGAAGCCTTCATGACTGGAAAGCCCGATACTGCTTCGGAGCAGGCTCAATCTGGAGGGCAACCTGAGCGAAAACGAATCGGAGCCTTCAGTAAGAGGAACGTTCTCGATATTCCTCAATGTGGGGCTGGCATTCGAAAGCACGCGTGGGCTATTTGCCACGCTCTTGTTCCGCGGGCGCGGACTGGAAGAGGTTCAATACTGCAACCTGGGGAGGAGGAATCTTCATGCACTAATGACTAATGACGATTACATGAGGTTTGAAGCAGTGGAATAAGTGAACCCAAACTGAGAAATCCAAGCACGGATGTTTTCACTCTTATTTAAAAAATAAAAATTCAAATGAATAATTTTTAATAATGTTTTTGGATATAAATATTTAAAAGTTTAGTTGAATTTAATTCATCATCGTTAAGAAAACAAAAACAATTTTCTATTAGGTCTAACTAGTTATTTTCTCTTTCTATTTACAATAACAAATTTATATGTTGGAATTTTGTTTTATTTTGACGTTATTTTTTTAAGTTAGTATAGTCCAGTTTAGTTAATAATATCATATTAATGGGGTTTTTAAGTTTTGAATGGTTTATGAATTCATTATTGTTGGCAATTTTGGGTACCTTGAGTACATTGCCTTTGCTCAAGTATAGTTGTTGTCATTGATGTCAAGGAGCTCTTGGTAGTTGTTGTCTTTGATGTCAAGGAGTTCTTGGAGCAATTTGTTTTTATGTCTAAGTATGTGTTTTGATGAAGGTTTCAGCTGGTCAATAAGTCTCCAAGAAAATCAGAGTAGCCCAGTTGCAAAAGATCCAAAAAAAGATAAGTTAGAAAAAGTTTGCAGGCGGTTGGAAAAACTGTCGCGATTTCGCGACATGTTTCAGGAGAGAGAAAGCGCTGGCAAAACTGTCACGATTTCGTGACATGTTTGAGGAGAGAGAAAGTTTGGGCAAAACTGTCGCGATTTCGTGACATGCTGGAAGGCAGAGACGAAGCAGGCTAAACCGTCGCGATTTCGCGACATGTCGCATTTTCGCGACTCGGGAAGCGCAGGAAGGCAGAGAAAGAAAAGTGTCACGATTTCGTGACACATTGCCAGGAAAGTTGTTCGGACGAGCAAGTGTCGCGATTTCGTGACATGTTGCAGGAGAGAGAGTCCGAAAGGAAAAGTGTCACGATTTCGCGACATGTTGCAGAAGAGGAAGTCTGCAGTGTTAACTATCGCGATTTCGCGACAAGTTTGAAGAGAGAGAAAGTGATTCAGGAACTGTCACGATTTCGTGACATGCTGCAAAAGACAAAGTGAGGACTGTTGCGATTTCGTGACATGATGCAAAGTTCCAGTTGAGGACTATCACGATTTTGTGACATGCTGAAAAGCTCGAAGTGAGAACTGTCACGATTTCATGACTTGCAACAAAGAGAAGAGCCTAAAAGGAGAAGCGTCGCGATTTCGCGACAGGCAGTGGAGAAAGCGTTCGAAAGCCAGAAGCGTCGCGATTTCGCGACAGGCTACAAAGAAGTTGTACGGATGCAAAAAGTGTCACGATTTCGTGACAGGTTGAGTTGGCAGCTTGCAGTTGCAGAAAGTGTCACGATTTCGCGACAGGTTGAGTTGGCAGCTTGCAGTTGCAGAAAGTGTCACGATTTCGTGACAAGTTGAGTTGGTAGTGTGCAGTTGAAAGTGAGATGACGTCAACAAAATTCATAAGTGTCGCGATTTCATGACAGAAGCTGAGAGGAAGGCCATGAAGACTAAAGTGTCACGATTTCATGATAGAAGTGTGATGACATCAGCAAGAGGCAAAGGTGTCGCGATTTCATGATAGAAGCTAAGAGGAAGGGCATGAAGACAGAAGGGTCACGATTTCATGACAGAAGAGAAGATGACGTCAACAAAGATAGGAAGTGTCACGATTTCGTGACATAAGCGGTAAGGAGGTCGACAAAGGCAGTAGTGTCACGATTTTGCGACAGCAAGCATAGAAGGTGTACGGTAGGCAAAGATGTCGCGATATCGTGACATGTTGTAGTTTCACGCTAGAAGCTACAGGGAGGCAGTGAAGTCGACAGAGTTAAATCTGGGCCGACACAGCGTAGGGTTTTGCAGCCGACGTGATCAAAGGGTAAAACAGCCGACTAAGATCAAGGTTCTAATCTTGAGATTATGTGTATAAAAGGAGGGTTGTTTGAAGAGTTTCATCGATCATCCAAGTGTGCGTTCGAAGAGTGGCGTTCATAGATTTAGTGCGACAGTGAGGTTCGATCATCAAAAAGCAGAGTGCGAAGATCGATTGCAGTATAAGAGTGCATTTCATCGAATCGTCTAAGTGTAGGAGACTGTAAGGACACAGAGTGCGCGAAGTCGATACTGCTGTGTTTGCGCGGTTTATGCGAAGACTGTGTTGTTGTATGTGCGAAGACTGTGCTGTTGTGTTTTCGTAGAAGAGTATAAGTTGATCGAGTGCTGTTGTGTTTGCGCAGACTGTGAAAAGTTGGTTTCGACCAAGTGCAACTGTAACAAAAAAGAAAAGAGGAAGAGGACAGATTTGTGCCAGATCGAAGGACTGTGTTTTGGTGCAGATAAGAGGACCAGCTTTGCGGTGATCGAGTTGAGGACAGAGATCTCCACCCAGAGCAAGGAAGACAGGTGTCTTCTGTGGATAGAGTTCCACTTGCTAAGGGCAGAGGAGGTAGAGGTCTTCTAGAGGATCACCAACCAAAGAAGAATTAGGGGAAGGTGTCTCCTTTGAGCTGAGGCTCATAAACATTGTAATCGGGAAGGATTCCCAGAGGACTTTGATATTACTTTTAGAAGAAAAGTTTTATCCGTGGAGTAGCCCACCTTGGGTGAACCACGTAAATTGTTGTGTCACTTTGTGGATTATATTTTGTGCATTGTTTTGATTACTGCTGTTATTACTGCTATCTTTATTCTGCATGTTATTGATTTGAAAGCTGCTTTGAAAGAAAAAGTAAAAAGTGGTCTTATATTGTTCACCCCCCTCTCAGTATAAGCTTGTGTTCTTCAATTGGTATCAGAGCTGGTTCCTTCGAAAAGGTTTTACAATCGAAAGGAAGAACTGGTTAAGAACACAATGGATTTTTCAGGTGGCAATGCAGCACCTATTCTTGATGGATCAGATTTCGGTCTGTGGAGTGCAAGAATGAAAGTCTATCTTATGGCACTTGGTAATGAGGTATGGGAAGTTATTGAAGATGGGTACACCATTCCTGCAAATGGTCCTTATACTAAAGAAGATAGACTCCTACATCACAACAACTCAAAAGCCATGAATGCAATCTTGAAGGGTTTACAGAAGGCTGATCTTACCAAAGTTATTCACTGCAAGACAACTAGTGAAATGTGGAAACAATTACAGGTTGTTCATACAGGTGATGCAAATGTCCGAAAGGCCAAGTTGAGACACTTCAAAGGTATGTTTGAACAGCTCAAGATGAATGATGATGAAAATATTAGTGACTATATGCTCCGTATGGATGAAGTTGTTAATTCTATGAAAGACTTAGGTCTTGAACTTGCTGAAAATGATGTGTGTGATAAGATTTTAAGATCTCTTCCTAATAGATTTAGTGAAAATATTTCTGCTATTGAGGAAGCCAAAGATTTAGACAAGTTGAAAAAGGATGAGCTCCATAGTATTCTTGCAGCATTTGAGCTGAGAACTCAAGTGAATGTTGATATAAAGAAAGAGGCAGCTTTCAAAGCTACCAAGAAATCAAAAGGCAAACAGATTCAAGAGAGTGATGAGTCTTCTAGTGAGGAAGAGGCATATTACAGCAAGAAAGGCAAGTTCTCTAGAAAGCACAAAAGCAAGAAAAATATAAGATGTTTCAACTGTGGAAAGTTTGGTCATTATGCTACTGACTGTACTGTTTCCAAGAATGAAAGTGATGAAGATATACAGGATGTTAAGAGCAAGGATTCCGAAAAGCACAGGTATTACAGAAAGAACAATGATGAGCGCAACAATCAAGGAAAGAGGTATTCACACAAGAACAAGAAGAGCTTCTATCTGGACAAAGCAAGTAAGTGTTCTAGCAGTGATAGTGAAAGCTCTTCCAGTGATAATGAAAATGAGATGTTGTTCATTTCAGAAAAGGAGGAAGAACCGAAACATAAATTCATTGTCATGAAATGTTTTAGATGTGGAAATTTTGGGCACCTTGAGGATGATTGCACAAATAATGAATTGGTTGCTAGTATGTATGAGGATGCTTCAAAAAATGACAAAGAAGATGCTTGTATGGTTTTTGAAAAGGGTAGCACCTCTAGTGATAAGAAATCTGAAAAAGGCCTTGAGATTTCAAAATGCAATCAAATAGAGGTTCTTGAATGTGAACTTACTAATGCTCTTAGTGTTTTGAAAAAGGAAAGGAAGAAGAATGCTAGACTCAAGGATAAGTTAGATGAATGTTGTATGGAGAGAGATGAACTCATAGAAAGTCTTGACATCTCTATAGCCAAAACACAAGAACTCAAGGATGAGTTAGAGTCTAAGATTCTTGAGTATAATGAGTTAGAGCAAAAAATGGTTTCTTTGAAAGAAGAAAATAAAGATTACAAGGATAAGCTCTACAGGTTTCAAGATAGCTCCATGAAGGTTAAGTCTCTCATCAAAAATCAAAGAAATCCAACAGATAAAATAGGTCTCGGTTTTGTTGAGTCGCACAAGAAACAGGTTGGGGAATCTAGCAAGAGATTTCAAAAGGAAGAAAGTTTTGATGAAGAAAGTACTTCAGATCATGAGTCCGTGAGTGATGAATGCACAGAAATAGAAAACATATTTTTGAATGTGAAGCAGAAGTTCTCGGGACCCAAGAGATCGATTAAAAGAATGTTTCACGATAGATGTTTTGCTTGTTACAGGTTTGGACACATGGCTGTACATTGCATGTCTCAAATGAAGAAGGTTAACAATAATTTTAGAAGTCGTAATTTATTTCAAGGGTATTGCTACTCTTGTAATCAGTTCGGGCACAAGGCAATTTTTTGCAATGCAAATAACAAGAACCGGGTTAGTCAAAACATGCGGATTCAAAGAACAGCTATGCCTGAAAGAAATAATGTTGTTGTTTGTTACAAGTGCAACAATACAGATCACACAGCCAGACAGTGCAGAGCTGATCTTCCAAGGTACAGGAACAGGAACAGTGGTATAAATAGGTCCAAGGATCAAGGTGTGGACAAGAAAAGAGATGAGAACAAGAACAAGAAAAGTGCCAAGAACAAAAACATTGACAAAGAGCTCAAGAAAAGGCCCGACAAAGAAATTGTAGACACCGATGATGATGAGTGTCTAATGGGAGTTTCACTCCCAACCCTATTTTAAATCACCTTAATAGGAGGTGGGGGAGGGACTAAGCTAAGAGACTCATTCTTAGTCCCAAGCCCCAAAGGTGACCCTTTGCCATTGATGACAAAGGGGGAGAGATTTGAGTAAGGGGGAGAGATATGAGTAAGGGGGAGAGCTTCTAGTGAAGAGGAAAGCTTCAAGTCAGGGGGAGCAAAACTTCAAAGAGATTGTTTTCAGTTTTGGCTCTTGAAGATGTGTTTTTAGTAAAGGTTTGCCATCAATGACAAAGGGGGAGATTGTTGGCAATTTTGGGTACCTTGAGTACATTGCCTTTGCTCAAGTATAGTTGTTGTCATTGATGTCAAGGAGCTCTTGGTAGTTGTTGTCTTTGATGTCAAGGAGTTCTTGGAGCAATTTGTTTTTATGTCTAAGTATGTGTTTTGATGAAGGTTTCAGTTGGTCAGTAAGTCTCCAAGAAAATCAGAGTAGCCTCAGTTGCAAAAGATCCAGAAAAAGATAAGTTAGAAAAAGTTTGCAGGCGGCTGGAAAAACGTCACGATTTCATGACATGTTTTAGGAGAGAGAAAGCGCTGGCAAAACTGTCGCGATTTCACGACATGTTTGAGGAGAGAGAAAGTTTGGGCAAAACTGTCATGATTTCACGACATGCTGGAAGGCAGAGACGAAGCAGGCTAAACTATCACGATTTCATGACATGTCGCATTTTCGTGACTCGGGAAGCGCAGGAAGGCAGAGAAAGAAAAGTGTCACGATTTCGCGACACATTGCCAAGAAAGTTGTTCGGACGAGCAAGTGTCACGATTTCGCGACATGTTGCAGGAGAGAGAGTCCGAAAGGAAAAGTGTCACGATTTCGTGACATGTTGCAGAAGAGGAAGTCTGCAGTGTTAACTGTCACGATTTCATGACAAGTTTGAAGAGAGAGAAAGTGATTCAAGAACTGTCGCGATTTCGTGACATGCTGCAAAAGACAAAGTGAGGACTGTTGCGATTTCGTGACATGATGCAAAGTTCCAGTTGAGGACTATCATGATTTTGTGACATGCTTGAAAAGCTCAAAGTGAGAACTATCATGATTTCGTGACTTGCAGCAAAGAGAAGAGCCTGAAAGGAGAAGCGTCACGATTTCGCGACAGGCAGTGGAGAAAGCGTTCGAAAGCCAAAAGCGTCACGATTTTGTGACAGGCTACAAAGAAGTTGTACGGATGTAGAAAGTGTCACGATTTCATGACAGGTTGAGTTGGCAGCTTGCAGTTGTAGAAAGTGTCACGATTTCGTGACAGGTTGAGTTGGCAGCTTGTAGTTGCAGAAAGTGTCACGATTTCACGACAGGTTGAGTTGGCAGCGTGCAGTTGCAGAAAGTGTCACGATTTCACGATAGAAGTGAGATGACGTCAGCAAAATTCATAAGTGTCATGATTTCATGACAGAAGCTGAGAGGAAGGCCATGAAGACTAAAGTGTCACGATTTCGTGACAGAAGTGTGATGACGTCAGCAAGAGGCAAAGGTGTCACGATTTCATGACAAAAGCTGAGAGGAAGGGCATGAAGACAGAAGGGTCACGATTTCACGACAGAAGAGAAGATGACGTCAGCAAAGACAAGAAGTGTCACGATTTTATGACATAAGCGGTAAGGAGGTCGACAAAGGCAGTAGTGTCACGATTTCACGACAACAAGCATAGAAGGTGTACGACAGGCAAAGATGTCGTGATATCGTGACATGTTGTAGTTTCATGCTAGAAGCTACAGGGAGGCAGTGAAGTCGATAGAGTTAAATCTGGGCCGACGCAGCGCAGGGTTTTGCAGCCGACATGATCAAAGGGTAAAACAACCGACTAAGATCAAGGTTCTAATCTTGAGATTATGTGTATAAAAGGAGGGTTGTTTGAAGAGATTTTGAATCCAAGTGTGCGTTCGAAGAGTGGCGTTCACAGATTTAGTGCGACAGTGAGGTTCGATCATCGAAAAAGCAGAGTGCGAAGATCGATTGCAGTATAAGAGTGCATTTCGTCGAATCGTCTAAGTGTAGGAGACTGTAAGGACATAGAGTGCATGAAGTCGATACTGCTATGTTTGCGCGGTTTATGCGAAGACTATGTTGTTGTATGTGCGAAGACTATGCTGCTATGTTTTCGTAGAAGAGTATAAGTTGATCGAGTGCTGCTGTGTTTGCGTAGACTGTGAAAAGTTGGTTTCGACCAAGTGCAACTGTAACAAAAAAGAAAAGAGGAAGAGGACATATTTGTGCCGGAACGAAGGACTGTGTTTTGGTGCAGATAAGAGGACCAACTTTGCGGTGACGGAGTTGAGGACGAGAGATCTCCGACCAGAGCAGGGAAGACAGGTGTCTTCTGTGGATAGAGTTCCACTTGCTAAGGGCAGAGGAGGTAGAGGTCTTCTAGAGGATCACCAGCCAAAGTAGAATTAGGGGAAGGTGTCTCCTTTGAGCTGAGGCTCATAAACATTGTAATCGGGAAGGATTCCCAGAGGACTTTGATATTACTTTTAGAAGAAAAGTTTTATCCGTGGAGTAGCCCACCTTGGGTGAACCACGTAAATTGTTGTGTCACTTTGTGGATTATATTTTGTGCATTGTTTTGATTACTGCTGTTATTACTGCTATCTTTATTCTGCATGTTATTGATTTGAAAGCTGTTTTGAAAGAAAAAGTAAAAAGTGGTCTTATATTGTTCACCCCCCCTCTCAGTATAAGCTTGTGTTCTTCAATTATTTGTTATTTTTTTTTATCAATGAGCTAGCAAGTTTAGAAGAGTAAGCTTCTAATTTTATTTCTATTTTTTATTTTTTTTATTGATAGGAGAGTTGGTTACAACCATATTCCATCCACCAAACTTATTCCACTTCATTGTTTTATAACCCAGTATGAAATGAACCATTGTGTGTGTTGGAAGTAAGCTTCCAATTTTACTTATATAGGATCGCTTACTCTATTAACATTGAGTTATGGTAAATGTGTGAAGGATAGTTGGTCCTCTTACTTTTTAACTAGTTCATCATTGTAAAGTGCAATGACATTTTTACATAGTATAATTTTATTTATTTTAATAATTTTTAATCATTGTAAAGTGTAAGGGGTGTTAATAATCATATATTAATTTAGATTTAGGACTTAAACCAACCTTTTTTTCTATAATAAAATTTTGTCTCACTTTATTACTTATTTTGCTTATTATGTAATAATAATCTTATATTAGTTTAGTTGTGAGATTTGAGTAGCTTATGAATCCTATCTCTTATCAATTTTTTTTTTCAATAAAACTATAGAACGACAATTTGAAAGTAAAAGCCCTCCCTTTTTACTTATGTGAGATTGGTCACTTAATAAAATAAAAAAGAATTATCTTTTAAAAATATTTATAAAAAAAAAACTTTATGCATTTTAATATTTATTTTAAAGTTTTTTAATGATAAAGTAAATTTATAATTTATTAAAATAAAAGCCTTTACAATAAAAAAGTAGGTGATTTAACACACCTCATGAGAAATCAAACTAACCTTCAGTGATAAAGGTTAAGAAATAAAGTCGCCAACGAAACATAAGTTTACCAATTATGATGATTGATGATCATTATATCAAAGAAAACATATCATTTGGAGTAATGACATAAACTGCTAGTGATTATAGGATGAGAATCCATCCCTCTGCATCGTGATTAAGGCCTTCTATACTCGCCTTGCTCCAACCAACAAATGGCCCAGGTGAAACTGGTTGAACATCATCCCACCCCATAGCAGTTAAAGCATTTCTTCTATGAAAGAAAAACTGCACATGATTTGAAAGCATGGCTCTGTCTAGCCTTCTCAGAATTCTTGCATGGTCGACCTACAAATTGGATCACGTATACCATAAATTTTTAGGAAAATCTTGGATAGAAAAATAAGAATTGGGGTCTGACAACCCCAATTTGTTTTTCATGAAGTACATGCCTCTCTTTCTCCAGTAACCCACCACATGGGAAGTTGTCTTATCTTGTATGCAAGATTTTTAGTCATATTAAAATCTTCGTACATAACCCAAACAGTTGGTGGTAAAGAAAAACACACCACCGCCAGAGGCTACATCGTTCCTGAGCTTCATTGGAGGTATAAACATTAATAATGCCAAAAGACAACCCACCAACCTCAAGTAAAACCCAAATTGCATGATTGGAGGGGTCCACACCCCATGAAATAAAACTATCTTTCGACCTAGCTTCCAAAAGAATGACAATTCCCCTTTACCATGGGAATGACTGGTGGCATAAAAAAACAACCTGGCCAAAGAAAAGGGCAAGTACATTGCAAAATAAAGTCATAAATATTAATCTCTTGAAGACAAAGAAAGTCAGGATTACCATAAAAACTGGAGCATAACACAATATCAACTTGGACCAAATATTTGTGGACTGGATTCGTTAGCCCTCTGACATTCCATAATAAAAAAATTATGGAAATCGATCAAGACTCATGTTCGGATACATCTTCAGCATCTTCGAGGTATGAAAGAGAATAAAAAATATTATTGATAAAATGCTCGTGACCTGCTTTCCAAAACTTCGTTTGACACCTTTTGTCCTGGTGAACTAGGGAGTCTCCCTGGGGTGGGCTACAAGATCTTCTGCCATTGACAGAAGCCCGTTCAGGTTCCATGAAGCTTGAGGAAGACTGCCCATTGACATGCAGAGCTAGAGAATCTGAAGACTGAGTAGGAGCAGAAGAAGTAACAATTTTAGTGAAGAAAGTACTAGTTGGTGGTACATTAGCAACCATCTGTGAAGCACTAGAACTAGGTGTCGTTGGTTGCGAAGCCCTAGCACTAGGTGTCGTTGGTTGCGTGATATGCTGCACCGTCACCACACCATGCCCAGTTGACGTAGAAGACATAAGGGGTTGAGGCGAGCTACTGGGAGCAGTCGAAGGGTTTATATTTTTCCCATTCTTACCGTTCTTTTGGACTACCTTCCATTCATCTTGCCCCCCTTTGGAAGCAAGGATAGAGCTAGTAGTAATAGGAGCCGCAGTCATCTCCTTAGCTATAATCTTGTCCATCATTAAAGGACAATATTTTATTTTATGGGCAGTTGATTGGCAATAGTAACATCTGTTAGGCAGGTTTATGTAGACAACACGTTGCTTGAACCTATAGTCACTAACTTGGACATCAACAATCTCCCTGAGGTATTTTCGACTTTGACAAAAAAAATGCTTTTGAGGGAGTGAGACATAAAATTTATCCGTTTCACAATAGATAAATTCACCAATGGATGCCACAAGGTTTTGATAGTAAGGCTAGAGCGGCAGAGGAAGACCAAGGAATTCAACCCAAACCGGAACCCATAAGGGAACATCATTAGTGACTAAAAAATCCTTGGTCCAGGGCTGAAAAATCAACAAGAAGCTACGAATAGACCAAGGTCCACGGTTGAGGGACTGCTTTGGCCCAAAAAAACAAAACAAAAAAACCCTTTGGTGAGGTTATGGATACCATCAACCCTGATGCCATGCCAAGCTTGTTGAATACAGTTCCGAAGGAGGGTCTCGCCAGGGATGCGACCTAGAAAATACACTACCAGTGTATGGCTTTCTAGCCAAGAACAAGTAGTATTAAACTCACTCAACGGGATAACATCCAGAGGAGAAATATTACCTTGTGATAAACTTTGGGAACGAACTTCTATGGTTGCTTGTTCACCTTTGGCACCATTGCTTCCTTCTGCAGCTTCGACATAAGTTGGAGTTGATTGAGCTTCGTCCATAAAAAAAAGGTTCAATCTACCAAACGACGAAGTAAAGTCGACGAAAACAGCAAAAAAATACTCTAAGAAGCGTCTCACATACACTCTAGAGTGGAGAAACAATATGGTACTAAGAACTCAAAACCTTAACACATGCAACTCGGCTTCTTAAAACTCTTCCCCATCAATCGCACCTTAAATTTATTTTTTTAAATGTTACGCTTGTGACATATTCCTTAGTTCAACCCATGTGATAATTTTTGGAAGTTTTTGTTAAAAATTAAAATTTAGTGATTAAGTTTTTTTTAGGTTTAAAGTTTAAATAATTAAGGAATAATGATTTTTAATTAAAAATTGTTTATGTTTACCCTCCAAATAATATTAATTTGATGTTGCCTAACTAAAAACTATTAATGTTTACTATTAACTGTCTCAATTAAAAATAATATCGGAATCCTATTGTAACCCGGATTAAGATTCCCTATGCAATACTAAAGAAAAGTCAAAGCATTTTGTATGAACGACCGGTTTCCGAAAAGGCGGTTTAATTAAAAGTCAAAATTCAGCTCTATAAAAAAATTATATATCTTTTATATCTCGACCAAAGTGCATAGCCATGTCTGTCTTTAGGTCTTTCCGATAAAATAATTCTACGTATGCATTGAAAGCATTGCAGCGTTACGCATGCATGGAAGACGAAGGATCTAGGCCTTGACCTGAACAAGCTAAACAATTAGTCTTTTAAAAAAACCCGGTTCTAGGTGGACATTGGTCAATGTTAAATATTTACTTATCGCCTTCGCTCACAAAGATTGACAACAACAGCAGGAATTAGTCAGAACCTAATAGAATAAATTAAGGAGGAACCTCTTAGCAGCGGACGAGCACCAGCCTTATTTTGGGAAAAAATTCCCAGAAGATGAAGAGAGGTTTTAGGAGGGGGGTGTGCAAGTTATTGCTTGCAGTGGCGCGGCTTAGAACGGAGGTTCCCAACTATGCGTTGCTGGGTTCCGAGCCTTCCCCTAAAATCTTCCCTCACTATATTGTGGCCCGCGAAAATAAGGAGAATGGGGCAATTCCTGAAGGCTGTTTTTCTGTTTGCGTTGGGGCAGAGAAGAAGCGGTTTTGTGTGCCTACGTGTTATCTGAGTCATCCGCTGATACGCGCTCTGCTCGCCAGATCAGCCGAGGAGTACGGACTTAACCAGGCCGGCGTGCTCAACATCCCCTGCGACGTGCACAGCTTTCAACACATGCTATGGCTGATTCATACGGACCCCACGGCGGCGGATGAAAGGACTGAGGAGATTGTAAGGCATTACTATTTGCAGTGCGGTCAGTCTGTGTGTTGATGGAAAAATCAATGATTAGTTGTTGTAAAGATTAGAAAATTTGTCTCCACGTCTGGTCTTATAAATAATGTGTCATATTTGGCTTCTGTCCTTTTTGCTCAAAATAGAAATAAGAATCCAATATAAAGTTATATCTAAATATAATTTACTCAAGCCTATGTCCATTTTACTACTGAGATGTTTCTTTAAAAGATGGTGTTTTATTTATTATATAAGTTTTGTTTTAATATAAATATTATACAGCTTGAGGGGATTTGATAATCAAGAATTAAGCATTTAAAATAAAAGATTCAGGGTTTCGATTTAGATGAAGTAGGTAATCATAAACCTCTATGAGTATTGTTAACACTTTCTTACTTTATATCGTCTACTAGATCTGCTTTTTTCAATCTTTATAATTAAGATTAAAAGAATAGGGTTGGCATTAGAATCCATTGATTGTAACTTTTAGATCTAGTCATCTCAACAACATTCATCTTTAGCCCTTGATATTTGCTCTAGTATTATAAAATTTGTATAATCATGATTTTCAATTTAGTCTTGTTAAGAGTTTTTACCTTGTATCATTTTTTAGATATTTTTTTTTTTCATAGTTATAAAATTTAACATTAAAATAATAGTACATTGGGATCATTCTAATTTTGATAATATTTAAATTAACATCATATTTATTTATTAATTAATTTCACAAGCATAAGAATGTAATATTTTACATGTTAACTCCTTCATATTCTAGACTCTTAAGATAATATTGATCATGCTAAAAAAGTATTCTTAATAAAGTGTTCTAGATCTTTTAGACTAATAATGATCATATTAAGTAATATATTCTAAATAAAATTCTACTTATAAGTACAACAGTTAAGATGGTGCCTCTTGGAATTTTTGGAGATAAAATGTAGACAACAGTTCTAAGCAAGATAAACCATGAAGAACTGGTTGAGAATAATGTCCATCAATTTTGATTGTATATAACATTTTTGGCATGTTAATTGGTCTTATGATTTTGTAAAATCAGCCAATGAATGCAAAAGGTTGATTACGTACAATGAGCACTAGAGGACAAAAGTAGTCGTCATTGTGTTAGTCGGCTAACTAGATAGTTTAGATGTCTGGTTTTGTTTAGACGTTTGGGTTAGCAGTAATGACGTCTAACGAATGGTTAAGACGGTTGGGCGGTTGGGAGTGAAGTAGTTGCAGTAACTACTTCGCCCTCCTATATATACCCCCTTCAAATTTGTAAACATATCATCATTATGCTATAATGCCAATGCTCTTGTATGGATTGCGTATTCTGTGTGTTTGGTGATCTTGTGCGTGTTCTAAGTATTGCAGGTTGTGTTGTGAATGATTCTAAGTGCCAATATTGCAGGGTTATCTTGACACTTAATTGCAGGTTCTGGGCAGCAACAGGGAGGAAATCCAATTGTTATCGTGCAGGTATAGAAGACTGGAGAAGAGAGATTGCAGACGTCTTAACCTTGACGTCTAGACCAGCCGACAGACGGTTAGTCGTCTAGTCCCTCCTACTAGACGTCTAACCTGGTCTCAACGTCCTGTGATGTCTAGTCCTATACCAACCGTCTATACCCCTCAACTTGATGTCTCACGTAGCATTAAACATCTAGACCTGTAGACGTCTAACCCAGAGCCAGACATCTAGATCTGTAGACGTCTAACCCAATGTAAGATGACTAGGCTCGTAGACGTCTAACCTAGAGCCAGACATCTAACTTGTAGATGTCTACCCCAAGTTCTTTAGACATCTAAAACCCTAGCCTGTGATGTCTAACCCTGTGATGTCTAAATCGATGTCCTAGATTTCTAACCTTTAGACGTCTACTGTAAAGTATCCAGATGTCTAGCTTGTGATGGCTAGACCAGACGCCCTGCTTGTGATGACTAGTTTGTGACGTCTAGTTCTCTGACGTCTGGACTTAACTATTGAGATACCTAATACCTAAAGTCTATAACCAGTCATCCAAATTGTCATCATCCCTTACCTCGAGAATGTACTCACCCCTATCTATATTTCGTGTCGTTGCCTAATTGAACTCAAAGTTTAGAGACACAAGTGATAGGTGTAAGAGGTGAATGACTGATTCTAGGTCATAAATTAGAAATTAAATATCGGTAAGAAGAATAGCATGACTGGTGAACCTAAGGACACAAGAGGTAACAAAAGTCTCTCACCTAAAAGTAGAAATAGTTTAGAACCTAGAAGACGAGGATAATTCGAGCATTGAAACATTGTTGATGATTACAAAAAATGAGGAAGAACAAATAGCTGAGGAAGAGCCCATCATTGAGAACTGGACGGTAACACCAAAACCAACGAGGGAGAGTTGGCTAGAGGATATTGAAGGAGGGAACCTTGTATTAGGACAACTACGTGAAGGTTCGTGGGGAGGAAGACTGGAGCCACATTTGGTGTATTCACGAAGGAGGTCATGAAGTAGAGACCAATTGGAGTCAGGAAAAAGACTATTTGAGTATAATTTTGCACCACCAACAACAAATAGACAACCAAATCGAACTCCACAACCACCAACACCAGGAAATATTAACAACAGAAAAAATACTATGGCAATAAATCTCGCTAATAGAACAATACAACAAAAATGCCCACCTTTTTCAGGTGAAGAAAAAGAGGACCCGTCTCGGCATGTGGGAATTTGCATTACCATTTGGGGAGCAAATGGGGTCACACAAGACACACAATGGTTGCAATTATTTCTAGCCACATTGCAAGGTATGGCGATAGACTGGTACTTGAAAAGACAAAGTATACAAGCATTTACATAATGGGTACATTTGAAGAATACATTTATAGAAGAATTTTGAGCACAAGGAAATGACACTGATATCATCACAAAAATCTATGTCACTAAGATAAATCGAACGAGGATGTTAAGAACTACAATAGAATATTGAAATAATTGATAGACAAAATGGAGATGACACCTGCCGATGGTATGATAAAGCAATGGTTTTTGGATGGGCTACTACCAAATTTCAAGAAGAGGATGAAGACAGTACCATCCTCAACATTGCAGAAGCATTGGAGAAGGCCAAGAACTTTGAAAGTGAAGGTAAACAAACAAAAAAAGGTATCAGAGGCTACTTGGAACATAATGAATATTTATACAGTGATGCGAAAGACAAAGTTCAGATCACAATCCACTCTTTTCGAAGAGAATTTGACAAAATTCTAAAGGAAGCAAAAGGAGAAGACTGCAAGGATCGAAAAGAGATTTGGTGGTCAGATTTCAAGATAGAAGGACATTCAAATGTAAATTGTCCTAAGAACACATATTATAACATATGTGAGATAGTCAGACATCCGATAGCTGATTGTCCATTCAACATGAAAAGCAAGAGGTATCAAAAAATGGCTATACAACAGGAGGAACAACCAAATGTGCAAGGTTATCTTGATACTTAATTACAGGTTCTGGACAACAATAGGGAGGAAATCCAATTGTTATCATGCAGGTATATAATATTGGAGAAGAGAGATTACAGATGTCTTAACCTTGACATCTAGATCAATCGACATATGGTTAGCCGTCTAGTCCCTCCTACTAGACTTCTAACCTGGTCTCAGACGTCATGTGACGACTAGTCATATGCCAACCATATATCCCTCTCAACTTGACGTCTCATGTAGCATTAAACATTTAAACTTGTAAAAGTCTAACCCAGAGCCAGACATCTAGATCTGTAGATGTCTAACCCAGTGCAAGATGACTAGGCCCATAGACGTCTAACCCAGAGCCAGACGTCTAACTTGTAGATGTCTACCCCAAGTTCTTTAGACATCTAAAACCCTAGCCTATGACGTCTAACCCTGTGATGTCTAAACCGATGTCCTAGATTTCTAACCTATAGACGTCTACTATAAAGTATCCAGACGTCAGGACTGTGATGGCTAGACTAGACGCCCAGCCTGTGATGACTAGTTTGTGACGTCTAGTTCTCTGAAATCTAGACTTAACTATTGAGATACCTAATACCTAAAGTCTGTAATCGGTCATTCAAATTGTCATCATCCTTTACCTCGAGAATGTACTCACCCCTATCTATATTTTGTGTCGTTGCCTAATTGAACTCAAAGTTTAGAGACACAAGTGATAGGTGTAAGAGGTGAATGACTAATTCTAGGTCATAAATCAAAAATTAAATATCGGTAAGAAGAACAACACGACTGGTGAACCTAAGGACACAAGAGGCAACAAAAGTCTCTCACCTAAAAGTAGAGAGAGTTTGGAACCTAGAAGACGAGGATAATCCGAGCATTGAAACATTGTTGGTGATTACAAAAAATGAGGAAGAACAAATAGCTGAGGAAGAGCCCATCATTGAGAACTGGACAGTAACACCAAAACCAGTGAGGGAGAGTTGGCTAGAGGATACTGAAGGAGGGAACCTTGTATTAGGAAAACTACACGAAGGTTCATGGGGAGGAAGATTGGAGCCATGTTTGGTGTATTCACGAAGGAGGTCACAAAGTAGAGACCAATTGGAGTCGGGAAAAATACTATTTGATTATAATTTTACACCACCAACAGCAGACAGGCAACCAAATCGAACTACACAACCACCAACACCAGGAAATATGAACAACAAAAAAAATACTATGGCAATAAATCCCACTAATAGAACAATACAACAAAAATGCCCACATTTTTCAGGTGAAGAAAAAGAGGACCCATCTCGGCATGTGGGAATTTGCATTACCATTTGGGGAGCAAATGGGGTCACACAAGACACACAATGGTTGCAATTATTTCCAGCCACATTGCGAGGTATGGCGATAGACTGGTACTTGAAAAGATAAAGTATGCAAGCATTTACATAATGGGTAGATTTGAAGAATACATTTATAGAAGAATTTTGACCACATGGAGATGACACTGATATCATCACAAAAATCTGTCACTAAGAAAAATCGAACGAGGATGTTAAGAACTACAATAGAATATTGAAATAATTGATAGACAAAATGGAGATGACACCTGCCGATGGTATGATAAAGCAATGGTTTTTGTATGGGCTACTACCAAACTTCAAGAAGAGGATGAAGACAATACCATCCTCAACATATGCAGAAGAACTGGAGAAGGCCAAGAACTTCGAAAGTGAAGGTAAACAAACAACAAAAGGTATCAGAGGCTACTTGAAACATAATGAATATTTAGACAGTGATGCGAAAGACAAAGTTCAGATCACAATCCACTCTTTTCGAAGAGAATTTGACAAAATTCTAAAGGAAGAAAAAGGAGAAGACCGCAAGGATCAAAAAGAGATTTGGTGGTCAGATTTCAAGATAGAAGGACATTCAAATGTAAATTGTCCTAAGAACACATATTGTAACATATGTGAGATAGTTAGACATCCTGTAGCTGATTGTCCATTCAACATGAAAAGCAAGAGGTATCAAAAATTGGCTATACAATAAGAGGAGCAACCAAATGTACCAAGGAATGGACAAGGAGCCACTAGTGGAGGATATAAGAATAGTCATCGAGGAGGAAGACAAGGAGACCAGAGTTGACTACAATACGACTCTGATGGTCGATCGATTATTCAATTTTGAAATTGCCAGGAATGGGGCCACTTTGCGAAGAATTGTTCCAAACCCTAGAATGTAGGTAACAACAGTGGTAATAATACCACCAAAATGTGTAAATGGTGTGGTACAGGAAACCACAAGGAAGCTAATTGTTTGAATAAGGCAAGTACCAGTGGAACTCAGAATATCAATCTCATTAGCATTGGAGAGGTGACAGAGGCAGACAATGAAGTCTTGGTTGTAACAAGATCATAAACCAAGAAGATAGAACAATACCCAAATCCTTCCAAGGAGAAAGAACGATGGCAGGAAGCCCAAGAACTAATCAAAACAGAACTAGCAAAGGAGAAGTAGGGTCAACTAGTTCTAGAAAAAGTATTTAAGAGACCAAAGATCACCAAGAAGGCATTAGTAGAAGGCTTGGTAACAGAGGTACTAAACACGAAGGTGGAAATGAAGGTCACCAACCTATTTAGTATAGTACCTGAGTTGTATGTGATGATCAGGGAAGTCATCAAAAAGAAGGATGAAACTCGACAAGTAGCAACTATCAAGTAAGTACAATTCATCGATGTGATGATGATTGAAGTTGGGAGGAGGCCAACTATAGTCCAAATGGAAGTTTTGGATCATAGACTGAATCAAGTGATTGTGGATGAAGGGTCTAGTGTGAACATGATGCCGAAGAAGACATGGTGGATTCTGGGGCAACCCGTCTTACGATCTCCAAATTTCAAATTATATGGCATTGATCAATATAACATTGAAACAATAGGTGTCTTGATGAATCAGAAAGCATGCATAACAGAGCAAGACTTCATCTTGGACTTTGTTGTTATTGCTATGCAAAAAATTGCATATGATGCACTGCTAGGACAAATATGGTTGAGATCAAAAAAATTCAACCATAATTTGGAGAAAGAATGCTTATCCTTCAAACAAGGGCAACACAAGTATATAATTAATCTGAAGAATCAAACAGTGAGTCAAGACATAGCTACTTTAGATGATTTAGGATCCTCGTCATCAGATGGTGAGACATGGTATGAACCAAATGAGGAAGGAGTGTTGCACCTTGAAGACTGCACAGAAGATGAGTATGACTAGGACAAAGGCTTAGTACATTGGCAACTGGAAGATTATGAGATATTCCCTCCCTAATATTTTTGCATAGATGTGGGAAAGGAGATTTAAAAAGATGAGATACAAGAACCTAAAAATGGAACTAGCAATAGAAGAAAAACAATAGTAGAGAAGGACAAGGAAAGGGAGAAGTGGACATTTCCCAAGAATTATGTAAAATTCACGATGGGGGAGGCAGTCATTGAAGATAAACCAGCCCATCCCATCGCTACACTAAGTGTAAAAAATGACCTTGAATCCATAAAATATGAAGGTCCTAAATTGCTTCAGGTAAACTTGGAAAAAAATGGTGAGGAGAGGATGATCAAATGTGGAGATGATTGGGATCCAATCCTAAAAACAACAACATTTAAGATTTTTCTAGCCGATAAGGATATTTTTGCTTGGACATATAAGGATTTGAAGGGAGTTCCACCAGAACTCTACGTACACAAGATTCCTCTGATTGAAGGTGCACAACCTATAAGAAGGCGATCTTACATAATGAATCCCAAATACACAGCAAGGGTGAATATCAAAATTGAAAAATATTGGATGCAAGCATTATCTTCAAAGTTACGACAAGCGAATGGGTTTCACCGATTATGATTACTTTAAAAAGAGAAGTAGATAAAATATGAATGTGTGTGGATTTTAGAAGTTTGAATGCCATAACCATAAAGGATCCCTTCCCGATCCCTTTCATAGACTCCATACTTGAAGAAGTAGCCGACCATGAGATATATTCATTTTTGGATGGATTCTCGGGCTACAACCATATTAGCATGGTGAAGGAAGACAAGCTGAAGACCACATTTGTTGTGGAAAATAGAATATACGCATATAATCGCATGCCATTTGGATTATGTAATGCACAAACTACTGTTCAAAGGATCGTATTGTACATTTTTGATAAGATATCCACGGGGAATTTCAAATATTTTCTAGATGATTGATCACTATATGGCAGGACATAAGAATATTTAAAGGCCTTAGAAGAATGTATGAGATTGTGCTGGAAAGCACGAATATCATTGAATCCAAACAAATACTTCTTATTGGTGCCATACGAAAAGTTGTTGGGGCATATAGTATGCCAAGAAGGTTTGAAACCTGACCTAGATAAGATACGAGTAATATTGCTAATGGAGGAGCCACATGATGTGAGCTCGATCAGAACCTTCTTAGGGACAGTCATATATTATAGGAGGTTTATCTGAAACTATGCCTTGACATCTCATCCACTAGATGCACTTACGCGAAAGGGTGTTCCATTCAAATGGACATAGGAGAACCATGGAGCATTTGAAGGATTGAAAGGGCACTTGGTGAAAGCACCTATCCTAGTTTACCTAGACTGGTAGAAGGAATTCCACGTGCATGTGGATACCTCAAAATTTTCCATTGCATGTGCATTGGCACAAGAAGGCCAATTCAGGATATATCAGCCCATATACTTTGCAAGTTGGCGATTGTACAGAGCTGAGAAGAATTACAGCACAACAGAGCGAGAAGCACTAGGAATGGTGTATGCGGTGCAGAAGTATAGATAGTATTTACTAGCAAATCCCTTTGCTTTTTATGTGGATCATCAGGCCCTATTGTACTTGATCAATAAACCAATAATATATGGATGAGTGAGTCTATGGCTCATCACCCTGTAGAAATTTGTGTTTAGAGTGCTAGTAAGACCAAGGAAGAACACATAATAGCAAACTAATTGTCAAGAATTTGCTCTAGAGAACCTACAAAGGGAGGAATACCAGACGAATTCTCTAATTCCCAATTATTTATGATTAGTGCAATACCAGGATGGTACAAGCATATAGGGGAATACTTATCGACAAGAGATCTGCCAGAGGAGCTAACGGTAGTCGAACGGAGAAAGGTGATTACAAAATCAACAACCTTCAACTTGATTGCAAGATTGCTCTACAAGATAGGGGAGGACCACATATTGTGAAGATGCATAATGGAGGACGAAGTGGGTTATAAATAGTGGCGAATATTCACAAATAGGGCGAATATTAGGATTTTCAAAATTAGAAATCGACGAATATGAGAATCCTCGACGTCGGTCCATTCACCTAAAATGTTTAGGACCAATTGTTTCTTGGGGTTAATTCACCATAATATATATCCAAACATAGACATATTTGTACTCGTTGGAAAGATCTTTTCAAGATGGATCTAATGGTGGTGTATTTTATGAAGGTATAATGTGATTTAATAGTCTAAAATGTGTCCCAAATATGACATTACTTTTTAGGGATTCAAATGCCCCAAATTTTGGTGTGAATATGGTTGATTTGATTTGCTTAGGATTCACCTTGATTCATCTTGATTTTGATTAGGATTCGCCATTTTTTTACAAGTACATTTTGAGTCCAACACCTTATGCATAACCCTAGATGAAGTACAACAAACCCTAAAAGAGACACATGAGGGATTGGTAGAACACATGGGACCAGATGTGACAGCCTGGAAAGTATTGTTGGTAGGTCTATGGTGGCCCACCCTCTTTCACGATGCAAATAACTTTGTGACAACATGTGATACGTGTTAGAGAATAGGAAAACCATTGAAAAGATACTTCATGCCATTACATCCATCCTAGCCTTAGGAACTCTTTGAGATATGGGAACTAGATTTTGTAGGTCCTTTAAAAACAAGTCGAAGGAGAAAATATGGATATATCGTAGTTGCTATGGAGTACCTTACAAAATGGATAGAAGCAAGAGCTTTATTGGACAACTAGAAAAAAAATATGACTCATTTTTTGTACGAACAAGTGATTACAAGGTTCAAGATAACTCTATAATTGACAAGCGATAGAGGAGGCCATTTTGTAAATGCAATTATTCAAAACTTGATGGAAGAATTCATAGTTTTCATTCCTTGTCAAGTTTGTATTGCCCTAGAGCAAATGGGTAGGCGTAAGTGACAAATAAAAGTTTGGTTTCAATCATGTATAAGACATGCAGAGTAGATGGATCTGACTGGGAGGAACGGTTACCAGTAGTGTTATAGGCATACAAAACCACTTTCAAGCCCACTATGAATCACACACATTTCAAATGATGTACGGGTAGGAGGCAGTCATACCAGTTGAATTCTTAGTACCTATCTTAAGGGTAGCAGTCGACAATCAGTTGAATGATGAGGAAAGTATGTAAGAGAGACTGACAACATTTGTGTAGTTGGATGAAAAGAGGGTAATGGCACAATGGGCAATGAAGATCGCACAAAAAAGAAGGAAATTATGGCATGATAAGCATATTCAAAAAATGGATCTTAAAGCTAGTGAACTAGTTCTCAAATACAATGGTAAGAGAGAACTCAAGACAGGAAAATTGAAAACCCTGTGGCTTGGACCCTTTCAAGTAGGAGTACTAGAGAATGGGGCAATAAAACTAAGAAAATTGGATGGAACACTATGCCCTAAGGTAATTAATGGTTCTAAGTTGAAGATATATAAACCACATGCTTAGGTAAATATGATCAACTTGAAGCAACCAAGAATTTTTGAAACAAGAACAAGTGAAGTAGATCTAGAAACACAAACTCCTAAAAATGACGAACAAAGTAATACTATTCGAGAGGAGGAAACTCATAACCTAGATTGGTTATTTAGGACTGAAGGAGGACCAACAACCAAACAAAGGGAAGGAGAACAACGAAGGTTGCAGTTCCATGTTTAATTTCCAAATGACAATGAGGAAGACCGACTCCAAGCTCTGACAAAGGTTGTTCTACAAGAAGTTTTGAAATAAGAAGAAGAAGAAGAAGATGAAGAAGAGGAGGAAGCTAGAATCCTGTAACGAATGCGATTGGAGACACAAAGGTTGCAAGAAGAATATGAAACATTGACAATACAATAATCAACTGCGAGGACATGTGATTCAGGAGTTGGACACAACCATGCAATGAGTGAATAAGGAATGGCATTTGATTCAGTATTTTCAAAAGAGTATCAAGAAAACTTAACTCATTGTGCCATGCAACAACTCTTTGAGGAAAGTAGATGGATATGAAGGCTGATAAGGACTGATATGAGACTAAGGATCTTGCACCAACTAACACCTACACATTTACACCACTCACCAAAAACAAGAGCACAATTGATAAATGAAGGTCGTAGCAAAGATAATTAAGGTACTCTTGGAAGACCATTAAGAATTTTGAGAGCACCTGACCAAGGGAGGAGTGTGGTTGACCTCCATCTTGATAGCTCGAGAGGAAGAAATTCCCCTCTGGCTACCCACATGTCAATTAGTTCTCAATTTGGACCTCAAGGGCCATCTGAGAACTTAGTTCAATCCAACCCATCACTACGTGCTCTTGAGAACATACCAATAGGTCTGTCTTAGCGAGTTTATAGGAACCAAAGATGTCATTCAGAATGACTAAGGGACCGATCAAATATCAGGTAGCTGGGAGTTCAACAATCCAACACTAGGGAGATTTGATCAGAAAGAGACTAAGGATGTGGTAACCAGGTTTGCAAAAGAGGAAATTAGGATAAAAATATCAATCTAGAATGAAGGGATCAAGAGAGGGTAGTTGTAGGTAATGATAAAGGCCAAGGAAGAGGTCCAAGAGTAAGACAATTTCACCAAAATAAGGGTCACCAAAGACAACAATAGCCCAATCAAAATGAACTTGACTAATTGGTTCAAGAAGGGGAGAGGTTTTACTAATTGGATGATTGCATAATAATTCGATGAGTTGAAGGGAGTACGAAACAAATTTCGTTGGTGCTAGTCCATCCAAGAAATGACATCACATACCCAGAGCTGACCAGGAGACACCTAGAGTATGTAGTCGAACACCTAGATAATAATAATGCTAACCCAAAGGAAGGGGAAATCCATGGTGGGAAATCATATGGAACAAACACGCTTGGCAACAGAAAGAAACCAGAAAGATGCTAATAATGATAGACAACGAGTTAGCAACTACTAGTCCGGTGAGCTAGAAATACAACATCAGTCGGTAGAAGTAGAACAATAAGATTAGTGTATTGTATCGAGAAATACTAGAAGGTGTAAGTAGCAACCACAACCAAAAACCCCCAAATATAGAATAATCGTCGAAGACGTCAGCTGATAGAAATAACGAAAAATGACGACGAAGACAACTTTAGCAGTTTTGGAGGAAGTAGTCATCACCAAGAAAATGATATGTCTAATGCATGGGAGCTATGTATTAGCTTGGACATACATTTCACTCACCGACGTTGATGAGAAGACATCAGGCGTGAATTTTTTTTTTAAATAAAAAGGAGAAAAAGTCAAAAAGAAAAAAAAAGAAAAAGTCAAAATAAAAGAAAATGATAAAAATAAATAAGACAAAAAGTGAATAAAGACAAATGGGAACCCTAGAATTCTAAACGGGATGAGGTGGTATGCATGCATGAAGACAATTGCAAGGTGGTGATTGCATAACGATTTGGGATATGGCCGGGCAACTATAAAAGGAGGAGAGGCAATGCATTTGGCACACCATTTTCATTTTGCAGGAGAAAAGAGGAAGAAGCACAAAGGATTAGTTAAGGAGAATGATGGAGTACACCAAATTTTGTGCAAGTTAGGGCATCAAGCAGACGTTTAGGGAGATTGCGCAGACGTCTAGGAGGAGTGCATAGACATCTAGGGAGATTACATAGACGTCTAGGAGGAGTGTGCAGATGTTAGGAGAAGGATACAAGACACCTAGGGAGCACAGACGACAAGATCAATGAATAGAAGACAATAGGCATAAGTGAAGCCGTCTAAGGCAAAAGTGAAGTTGTCTAAGGTAGAAGTGAATCCGTCTAGGGTAGAAGTGAATCTATCTAGGGCAGAGACATATAGGACATCAGACGTAATACGATGATGAGACATCTAGGGCAATAAGAAGACATCTTGGATAGAAGGTAGACATCTAATGGCAAGTAGACGTCTAACTGACAGTAGACATCTAGCAAAAATTTTGGTATCTAATCAGTAGTAAACATTTAGTAGAAATTTTAGCGTCTAACGACAGTAAGGCATCTAGAAAAAAAGAAGACGTTTGGAATAAGGAGTGACAACTAGCTGGTGGAATTAACGATTGCAGCAGTCTGATGTCTATATGGACATGATGGATAGGATCGAAGTCTAATAAATAGGAGAACTAAAAAAGTAAATGGCACACCAAAAATCTAGAAAAACCCCAATCCGATCAAAAACATAACCTAAATTAGTGGTTGCCAAAAGACTAAGGCATCAACAGGATCATGGGATGCGCGGTCAGCTTGAAATTCTGAACGGAGGTCAGGTTTGAAGTAAGAGAGAGGCAGCAGAGATTGCTACTTGTAAAAATAAGGAAATACACCACGATAGCAAAGAGTTGATTCCCATGTACGATATTACCTGGATATGTCCAATGGGTGATTTTTGTTGGTAATGGTGGGCGAAAGCACCAGCAGATGATCCAACACAGGCAAAGATCAAATAGGCAGGGGTGCATTTCATTCTACAAGCTCCAAATTTTTATAAGGAGTTTTCCAAAGAGTTCCTTCTTCAGATGCTAGAAACATATGATGAGAACATCTACCAAGTTTAGGTGGGGAATCACACATTGGTAGTCGATTTCTCCCCTACAACATTCGACCACACATTTGGGATACCACATAAGGGTGCTAGTGGTAAATGAAAGAGTGAAATCCAAGAAAACATCGAAGTTTATTAGGAGTGTCATAACCTTAGAGAAGGAGGAGATAGATGCTATGTTAGGCACTCATGGTGGAAAAGGGGTCAAGCAGACACAATTGAGGAAAAAATGATTGGAGTTCATAATGAATGTTATCATGGCCAAATTATTGAGGGAACAATGTAGTTTAGATCTCCCCATTTGGTTGATTTTGTACTTACAAGGAATGGAGTAGGGAGCAGCCTATGATTGGGCAACACATCTATCACTTTGCATTCAGAATTTCTTGATGCGAACAACAAAGAACTTCTCTATGGCATTTCACACCATTGGATTACTCTCAGATGCAACTTTTAGAGCTGGAGTGCAAATCCCAGATTTGGGCTCTCCGAAGAAACTACCCGACTTAGCACCATCTATCTGTTGATGGATGGATACTCAAGTAGCGAAGAATATGACCCTAATGAAAAAGGCTCATGTAAAGAAGATATCACATAAGTCATGATAAGAGAAACTGGTGGCCACTCTAGAAGAGGAGGATACAATGATAACACAAGTTAGTGAAGAGAAATCACAAAAATAAAAGATTGTTCAATCTCTAGAGGAGCCCAAACGACAAATGAATAAGGGACAATTTGATGTGCCACCTCCAATTTTCTCCCAGGAAGCACTATAAAAGATAGTTGAGAATTTAGAGGTAGCTCATACTCGGTAGCAACAACAGTCAATACAAGAGGAAGTGTATTTTGCCATACCAATAGTTTTTCATGAGAAAATAATCAGAACCAGCTCGACTACATAGATTGGACCCCAAGAGTACTTTAGAATCATTGGTGAGACCAATGTCACCAGTAGATAAATTGAGCACATTTTCACTGGAGGATATTTTGGCGACAACAACACAAGAATCAATCGATATAAATAATCCAGGAACAAGCAATAATCCTGGGGTAGAGGAGGGCCTACCACCAGCTACGAAATAAGTGGCACCCGAGGAAGAAAAGCCCACAATAACAGAATAAGTAGAGGTATCAAAGTAAATGGAAATACCCATATAATAAGGGTAACAACCCCCACAAGTACTAGATATTCAAAATTTGGAGCAGTAGGAGATCCAGATCAACCAGATTCTAGAAGAGTCTAGAATAGCCATGGAGGAGACAAGCAGGCCAACTGTTGATCAAACAAAAAAATAGAAAGCAATAATTTAGGAGGGGAAACAAAAGGATGCTTGGGCTGAGGAATTTCTTGTACAAATACCTAACCTTATGGATCCATCAGACTCCATGGATCAACAAGCGATAAACTATTTTGTGAAATTGGGAGGCATTATGAATAGTTTACGCTTGCAGTTTGAGATGTTATGTGTAGGTCAATGGAAGAAGTGGCAGATCATGATAGAGGATCAGTTGGATTGATTGGTGAAGTGGGTGGTATAAGGACCTTGGTGCAAGGACATTTCTAGCATATATGGGTCCCACCCTTGGTCACTGCCCACTAGCAATTTGAAGACTATGGAGGGTGTGAAATAATTTCCTGAAAAGACACCAAGCCTCTATCTGGAGATAGCACAGGTATATATTTTTCGCCATAGTGTTCATCCCCCTCATCATCCTATGGAGAAAGACTCACAAGTAGAGGTAGTACCTGAATTATTGTCAATTTATACATAGTTGAATTTCCTTGTATATCTACTGAGTTGGATGAGAGAAGGGATCAAATATATGCACTCAGCAAAACAAGAGATTGAAAAAGAAGCCAAGGAAGCTTTGGAAGTAAAGGATCACCTCTTAGAGAAAGGAATGGCATGGATGGATGCAGTCAAATAGGAACTTCAAGAATTAGGACAGACTTTGGAGGATTTGAAAGCCCAACTGGAGGAAAAGGACCAACAACTGTCTGAATCAGAAGCATAAGTATTCCGACTTAAAAATGCAAAATATTTGCTAATCAAGAAAATAGAGACATTTGCAACCAATAGGAGTGCACAAGAGCATGCTTGGAAGTAGTAAAGGAACAACTGGCAAACATAAAAGGTAGCTTTACAAGAGGAACAGTGACTAGAAAAATAATAAAAACTTACCCCTTTAGTGTCAGAACAACGTATGAAAAAAAAAATTCTAAGAAGGGAGACAAAATCGTTAACCAATATCAGAAAAACATGAGAGCATGCCAAATCCTTGGTATTTGAATGGGCCAAATATTATAAGTTTTCCCAGAGGCTCAAGCAAGATCAGGAAGCCATGAAGGCCCAACTTGAGGAGTGCCAAAAATTGTTTTAGGTCGTACAACAGGACCCAACACCCACAGAAGCTGAAACTCCAACTGAATAGAGAAAGTTGTTGAGGACATCGACTTCTTCGAAGGGGAGGATAGATGTAGACAACAGTTCTAAGCAAGATAAACCATGAAGAATTGGCTGAGAATAATGTCCATCAATTTTGATTGTATATAACATTTTTGGTATGTTAATTGTTCTCTAAAGTAATGTAAAATCAGCCAATGAATGCAAAAGGTTGATTACATACAATGAGCACTAGAGGACAAAAGTAGCCATCATTGTGTTAGTCGGCTAACTAGATAGTTTAGACATCTGGTTTTGTTTAGACGTCTGGGTTAACAGTAATAACATCTAACGAACGGTTAAGTCGGTTGGGCGGTTGAGAGTGAAGTAGTTGCAATAAATACTTCATCCTCCTATATATACCCCCTTCAAATTTATAGATATATCATCATTTTGCTATAATACCAATGATCTTGTACGAATTGCGTATTCTGTGTGTTTGGTGATCTTGTGTATGTTATAAGTATTGCAGGTTGTGTTGTGAATTATTCTAAGTTTCAATATTACAGGGTTGTCTTGATACTTAATTGTAGGTTATGGGCAACAACAGGGAGGAAATCCAATTTTTATCGTGCAAGTATAGAAGATTGGAGAAGAGATATTGTAGACATCTTAACCTTGACTTCTAGACCAGTCGACAAATGGTTAACCGTATAGTCCCTCCTACTAGATGTCTAACATAGTCTCAAAATTCTTATGATGTCTAGTCCTATACCAGCCGTCTATCCCCCTCAACTTGACATCTCACATAGCATTAAACATATAGACCTATAGACATCTAACCCAGAGCAAAACATCTATATCTGTAGACGTATAACCCAGTGCAAGATGGCTAGGCCTGTAGACATCTAACCTAGAGCCAGACGTCTAACCTGTAGATATCTACCTCAAGTTCTTCAGACATTTAAAGCCCTAGCCTATGACGTCTAACCTTGTGATGTATAAATCGATGTCCTAGACATCTAACCTATAGACGTCTACTGTAAAGTATCCAGACGTCTAGCCTATGATGGCTAGAATAGATGTCCATCCTATGATGGCTAGTCTGTGACGTTTAGTTCTTCGTCTAGGCTTAAATATTGAGATACCTAATACCTAAAGTCTATAACCAGTCATCCAGATTTTCATCATCCCTTACCTCGAGAATGTACTCACCCCTGTCTATATAAAATGGATAATGCATCCTTGAAATTAAATTTTGCTCTATTATTACAATTTTAATGCAAAGTGGCAAAACATATATAAAGAATTGAATAATCATAATAATTAATAAATATTAGTTATCTTATATGCATTTATCTAGTAAAGGTCAAAACTAGATCAAGATCAAAAAAGAAATTATAAAAGCATATCAATCAATATTTTTAATTAAATGGGGGTTGCGGTGAGTAGGCTACAGTGATCGCAATGCACAAAGGCTGCAGTGAGCAAGCTATGACTGCAATGTACAAAGGTTACGATGAGTAAGCTCTGATGAGCATAGTGCATAGAGGTTGCGATGAGAATGAACCATGAGCATGGACCATGGAGGTTATAGTGAGTGCGAAGTTAGTGATGATGGATATGGACAACAGGTTCTTGCAGTGATGCAATATGGAGGTAGGTGAGGGCGAAGCCCATGAGGAACCAAAGGATTATAGGAAGCACCAACATCGACAATGGACTTATTGCAAACCCTAGGTGCAATCAAGCATTGAAGGGAGAGGGTTTTTCGAAAACCATCTCTTTAGTTTGTGAGAAAATATCTCCAATCAAAAGAAATATCTCTCAAGGATCTTTGGGTTCACGGGTGAATGAAACCCTACCCCTTATCAATATTTCATAGGATGAATTTGGTTTAGATTTAATTGATAACGAAGTCCCCAAAAAAATATTTGCAAACTCAAGGGCAAAAGACCAGGCATAAAGGAGGTCAAAGGATACATTAAATTTTGCTAGACCGGTTTAGAATTCCAAGTAACTCTCCTACCCAAAAATTTCTTTTTTATTTCCTTTTCTAATTAGTGGATAGAGATGAGGTAATGGATTATAGATAAAATTGGTTTTTTGGACAAAGGGGTGTTTATATAAGAACTTGTATTCCTAGTTTCAACCCCTTTACAGAAGAAGTTAATTAATTTCTAGTATGGGTGAATCTTTATGCTCTCCCTATGGAGTTTTGGGGAGAGAATATTTTCACCAAAATTGGTGATGCCATTGGTGCATTCCAATATATGGATGCTGAAACAGAGGAAAATTTATCTAGTAAAATTAATATGTGTAAACCAATATTGGTTGTTTGTATGGATGTTTTAGTTCATGGGCTTCAATCCATTACTATCTCCTCGAGCAAAGGGGAATGGATCCAAAATATTGAATATGAAAACTTCTCCATAAGATGTTATGGTTGTGTTGGTCACGAATCTGCCACAGGAAAGGATTTTTACAATTGCGCCCTAGACCCGGCCAACATTGAAAGGCTGGAAGCAAGAAATGGCTCCCAGACCAATCTCCAGAGTGGGCTGGTTCCCTTCACTACTCTAAAAATGGGTTTAAGATAGGGTTCGTTGGAAAGAGATTTAAAAGGTTGTAGAAAGAAATGGGAAATATGGCCACGAGCCAAAGTGATGGGATCGGAAAAACAATAGCGAGGAAACTACAAACGCAACAACGAGCAAGTAACATAAGAAATCAGCTTCATCCTCGCACAATCACATGCCGCAAATCCCTCCAAACCCACATTCCAGGAATTGTACCACGACCGCGATATTTAAATCCAGTATACAGAATTTAAATGTAATAGCAATGCAGGCGTACGAATGCTATTAGAAATGCAGAAAACAGAAAAGAAATTCATCCATGCGACGCTTGAAAAATTAGAAGTCGATCCTTGTATTCCCGCAAATACAATTCCAGTTTCTAGCAGCGAGTTTTTCCAACCTTTGCAAATGAAAATTACATTGGTTTTTATAGAGGTCCGTCCTCTTTGCAGCATTAAAAACGTAAAACCAACTTCCTCGTGATCTACAATCATGCGAAGGAAACGAGGAAGATGATCCCCTTAATTGCAGTCTCGAAGAAATAAAAATTAAATTCCATGAAACGCTTGCGGCCCTTCATTAAATACGATTCTTCGAACATGTGCATGAAAACCGTTGAATTAATCCACGAACCGCGGCTTTGAACCAATAAATCCTTTAATTTTGGTGGCCTGGGCACTCTTCGTCCTTAACCGCATCGGAAATCCGCAAAATATTTAATTCGGGTTAGCATTAAATCCTCGAAAATCGAAAAAACCCTTTCGGCCGTTCATATTGCACTTGGCGGGAAAACTGCGCAGGTCGCGAAAATGCGACGGGTTGCGAAATCGCGACGGGTCGCGAAATCGCGACGTCTTATCATTCGATGACGCTTTGACCACCGTTGACCCGCGAAAATGGAACATGTAGCGATTTCGCTACATGTTTCCGCCGTTGGCTCCTCCCTGCGCTCTGCCCCGCGAAATCGGAACATGTTGCGATTTCGCTACATGTTTCCATCGCCGTACCAATCGCCTTTTTCGGTCGCGATTCGCTGACATGTCAGCGACGCGCTGTAAGTTTGCACTTTTTGCCTTCGACGCTCATCGGGTCGTGATTCGCTGACATGTCAGCGCGTCGCTGCAATTTTCAGACTTAGTGCTTTTTCTGCCCGCCGACCCGCGATTTCGGAACACGTCGCGATATCGCGACGGTTCCGCCAACTCGCTGCGTTGATCTGCGTTGACCGCGATTCTGCAACATGTCAGCGCGTCGTGCAGCTTTTCGGACTTAACCATTTTTTGCTCAAATTTTCTCCTTTTTTCGCCCAAGCTGCATCAATCAAAGGTCAGATCCCCAACAATACATCAATGCATTCATCAATGAGAATCAATGTGGCAAAAATGCCAACATTCTTGGCGGCTCGCGGGGTATACAACTCATCGTATGCAAGAATCCGAGCCTTAGTCCATTGGGCACAGAGTCATATTGGAACTGTAAACAAGCTGCTGCAAAACATGTCAGGGGACTGCTGCCAAACTTCTTCTGCTGTGGAAAACTAGAACTGGAAGAACCTGCATATAACTGATTATGAAATGACTAATGGAATGGAAATGGAATGAGCTCTTGCGGTTGCGCAAGCGGTGACTGCAATGGAGTGATATGAAAATGAACAAAGTTATGGAGTGGGAATGGAACTAGGAAAGCTGTGAAATGAAATGAACTAGACTGTTAGAAAATGCGTAAAAAACTAAACTTAGAGGAAAGGGATAAGAAGGGACGGGAAAAAACAGAAAAGGAAAAAGAAACAACAGCTGTGGCTTATTTTGATTTAATGCAGAAGAAACAGAAGGAAGAAGATGAAGAAAGGAAAGAGAGGAAACGGGGAAGGGAAAAGAAGAAAGTGCTAGAAAGCCACCAAACTGTTGGGAGGAGAAAAACAAAGGAAAAAAAACAAGCATCTACGGCTCGCAGGCAACAAGAGCCGAGATGAACAAATAAAAACAATACCACTCTTTTTTTTTTTTCTCTTCTTTTTCTATTTTTTTTTGTTTTTTTCAAAATACTATATACAATAATGCACGACATGATTGGCATGTCGCCACCAGACACCCAATCTCAGAATGTTATCCGGTAAATCTGCAATGTCCCGACCAGATCTGATCATACTTAAGTCGGTCCTTGAAATTGGGTCGGCTCCTTCCTGAAGTTCTCCATGGTGCTGATAGGATGCAATTCAGCAGATTATCTTTCTTACTAGTACCCATATGGAAGACTTCTTCAGGTACCGGATGTAGTGGCTGGAACCAACACCACCACTTTGCAGACTTTACTGGTTGTGGGCTGAGTACAGGCTCCTCTAACTCCTTGATGTGATCACAGGGCTCTTCAAGTGAGAACTCGGATTCTGGGATCTCCTCAGGTTCTGGAATTTGCACTTGTTCTTCTACTTGGCCCATCTCTTGCTGAAACTGCAAGCAACCATATTGTTCATTGCTGGAAAAGTGCTTGCATGTTCCAATCCTTGACTTTGGACGAGATCTGTCCCTTGAACTCCACATGACTGCATCTCAGGGATCTGGCATGAATGTGCAGGGTAAACAGGAGCAGCAACCACCGGAGAAGGTAATGGAGTTTCTCCCCACGGTAATTTTCTCGATAAGAGCAACGCTGTTCTGCTCGCACTGCTTCCTCAAATATTTGTGGGAAGCGTTGTTCACCTGACTGCAGCAAAAAGAGACCTATGTCAGAGTTCAAAGCTCGAACATAAAAGAGGTGGGCTTGGGTGGGTGATGGACGAATCTTCTCTGGAATTCTCTTCCAACTTATCAAGAATCGGACATTGAAGTCCGTGATGCTCTCTTGAGGTGCTCTCTTGATGTACATGAAAAATTGGTAGAGATCCAAAGAACTGTAGAAAGGATCTTCGTCAAATCTTTTGATCAGTGCTCCCGCGAGATCATCCCATGAGCTGATGCTTTGACGTTTGAGCAGTCTGTACCATTGCAATGCTCTTCCTTCCAAAGACTGAACTAGAAGTCTGATCATGACATCTTCGTGTTCTATGACATGGATCATGGACAGAATCGTAATATCTTCAACATGTGCCGAGCCATGCCTTCGGTACCATCATATTTTGCCGGGTTCTTCAGGGCACCTTCGGGAATTTCATGCCGAACTTGGAGATTCAGAGGGCCAGGATCATCCCATCTAGAAAAAACCCTCGCCTTTGTGGCAGTGGTCTGCGGAATCACGGCCATCGCCATTAAGTCAGAGTCGCCAGATGAACATTCTTTGAAATTTTTTTTTTTTTTTTTTTTTTAAAACAATAGGCGTCCACGAACAGATCTTCAACTCAGCAAAGTCGCCAGATGAACTTACAAATCTCCGCTGTGAGGCCAAGACAGCTCATCAAATCTTGAGACCTCCGGGTGTTTTAAAAATGTGCCAAAAAATGTTGGCACCGGTGGGGTTATCACTTTGGAAAATTATGCGTATCCCACCAATTATGAATTCTTGGAGACAAACAGATCTGTCCCACCGTGCGTGCCAAAAGCCGTTGGTCACGAATCCGCCACAGGAAAGGATTTTTACAATTGCGCCCTAGACCCGGCCAACATTGAAAGGTCGGAAGCAAGAAATGGCTCCCGGACCAATCTCCGAGTGGGTCGGTTCCCTTCACTACTCTAAAAATGGGTTTAAGATAGGGTTGTTGGAAAGAGATTTAAAAGGTTGCGGAAAGAAATGGGAAATATGGCCACGAGGCCGAAGTGATGGGATCGGAAAAACAATAGCGAGGAAACTACAAACGCAACAACGACAAGTAACATAAGAAATCAGCTTCATCCTCGCACAATCACATGCCGCAAATCCCTCCAAACCCACATTCCGGGAATTGTACCCGACCGCGATATTTAAATCCAGTATGCAGAATTTAAATGTAATAGCAATGCAGAAATACGAAGGCTATTAGAAATGCAGAAAATAGAAAAGAAATTCATCCATGCGACGCTTGAAAAATTAGAAGTCGATCCTTGTATTCCCGCAAATACAATTCCAGTTTCTAGCAGCGAGTTTTTCCAACCTTTGCAAATGAAAATTACATTGGTTTTTATAGAGGTCCGTCCTCTTTGCAGCATTAAAAACGTAAAACCAACTTCCTCGTGATCTACAATCATGTGAAGGAAACGAGGAAGATGATCCCCTTAATTGCAGTCTCGAAGAAATAAAAATTAAATTCCATGAAACGCTTGCGGCCCTTCATTAAATACGATTCTTCGAACATGTGCATGAAAACCGTTGAATTAATCCACGAACCGCAGCTTTGAACCAATAAATCCTTTAATTTTGGTGGCCTGGGCACTCTTCGTCCTTAACCGCATCGGAAATCCGCAAAATATTTAATTCGGGTTAGCATTAAATCCTCGAAAATCGAAAAAACCCTTTCGGCCGTTCATATTGCACTTGGCGGGAAAACTGCGCAGGTCGCGAAATCGCGACGGGTCGCGAAATCGCGACGTCTTATCATTCAGTACGCTTTGACCACCGTTGACCCGCGAAAATGGAACATGTAGCGATTTCGCTACATGTTTCCGCCGTTGGCTCCTCCCTGCGCTCTGCCCCGCGAAATCGGAACATGTCGCGATTTCGCTACATGTTTCCATCGCCGTACCAATCGCCTTTTTCGGTCGCGATTCGCTGACATGTCAGCGACGCGCTGTAAGTTTGCACTTTTTGCCTTCGACGCTCACCGGTTCGCGATTCGCTGACATGTCAGCGCGTCGCTGCAATTTTCAGACTTAGTGCTTTTTTTGCCCGCCGACCCGCGATTTCGGAACACGTCGCGATATCGCGACGGTTCCGCCAACCTGCCTGCGTTGACTGCGTTGACCGCGATTCTGCAACATGTCAGCGCGTCGCTGCAGTTTTCAGACTTAACCATTTTTTGCTCAAATTTTCTCCTTTTTTCGCCCAAGCTGCATCAATCAAAGGTCAGATCCCCAACAATACATCAATGCATTCATCAATGAGAATCAATGTGGCAAAAATGCCAACAGGTTGTTAGCAATATGACCACCTGAAGAAGATATGTCCGAACATCCAATCATGTTTTGATTTCTCCTTGGTGGAGAAGACCTTGCATGTGAATGATTCAAAAACTTCAAATGTATCAGGTCAAAAGAAAGAAGATCAACCTCCAGAGGCACCAATTGTCCAACAGGAATCATGCAAGCAACAAAAGACTCAACCCCAAAGGGAGAATTTGAATCAGATCAGTGATAAAAAATCAAAAGGTTACTAAAGAGCATCTAAATGATTCCATGAAAAATATTAGCACCTCAGATGGTATTCTTGAAGCTAATTATGAAACAATCGGTGATGGTCATTTTTTTGAAAATGAAGATCCTACAAAATGTGTTATAGCTATATATTACCTTAGGAGCTTGAAGTGAAAAAATGCATTCTCAGATCTTACCACTTTACAGGAGGAAGAACCTTTGCTACAAAATATAAATGGTTGAACTGATGGATGACTGTTATGTTTGTTTTCCTTCTATCTGTTGAAGTTATGTGTCATGAAAGGGTTATTTTTGTTGTTAGTTCCTAAAAAAAAAGTTGATTATGGAAACTTAGCAGTTGGAGGAAGATGGAGAATATCTTTGATAGAAAATCAAATATAAGTATGTTGTAATTAACTTTTTAGAAATGTAATGAGAACAATGTATTGTTTTATTTGTTAACGAGAGTGGCCCCCAATAGAAGCCACACATACCTTATTAATATATATATATATATATATATATATATATATATATATATATATATTAAACATAGTCAGATAAAAGGTAATCATGAAAAAATGAAAATTTATTATTTTATAATGAATATCTATACTCGTTAAAGAAGAATGGGTAAACTTTTGTCATTCCATATTTAAAAATAATAATAATAGCTGGTAATTTTTCTACGTCATGCAACATAAAGTATGAAGAAAATAAGAGAAGGAAATTATTAAGGTCCTTATATATCCTTTACAAACTTATTCTTTAAACAAGAGAATAAAACATAGAAACTTTGTTGTCTTGTGGGCTATGGAGTAAAGAATGTGGGGACTAAAAAGAAAAAAAATTAAAAACTTTTTTTGCTTTTTTTCACAACATGCTTTTATAGCTTCTATGCATATAACTAGTGAATCGATTTGTTCAATATTGTTCTAATTTTTTTATTGGAATTGTGTTACATGTATTTTTTTGTTAACACGCACAACACACTCTCCATGGTGTACACGAGAACCAAAGGTTGAACTACATAGAATTAAACACACACACATACCAGGAATTACACACACATCAAGATTTGAACCGTGGATCTCCAAAAGAGAGGCCAAAGCCCTAATCACCATGTTGTCCCCATCGGGACAATGTTACATGTTTTATTTATAGTTAAGATTTAATTTGATATATAGATATTGGTACTAGTATATGTATTATTTTCATAATTTATTTAAAAAGACATAAATTTTCTCTTTATGGGCCATGCAAATTGCAAAAGCAAACAAAAAGGTAAAAATATCAAAATTATCTTTCTTGTAGCCACATACATTTATGCACAACCTTCCAAAACTAATCTAGATTGAAGATTGGGTCAAACATAAAAACAATAAGTCAATTTTTGGATTTGAAGAGAAAAGAAAAAATGAAAGGTCATTCAAGAAGTTGAAGAGACATGACTTTTGGCCTTTCATGTTCCATTTTTTTATTATTCAAGAAGCATAACTTGGGGGCATTGCTACATTTTCCAGCAATTGATAAGGTAAGAGTTAGTTGAGTTTTCAAGTAGTGTGAGATATTTATGCTCTCACTTTCTAGGAGAGACTTTGTTCCAATTCACATACATTGTAATTTTACTATATTTTAGTATTGATAAGGCAAGAGTTAGTTGAAGTTTCAAGTTGTATGAGCTATTTATGCTCTCACTTTCTAGGAGAGACTTTGTTCCAATTCACATACATTGTAATTTTATTATATTTTAGTATTGATAAGACAAGAGTTAATTGAAGTTTCAAGTTGTGTGAGCTATTTATGCTCTCACTTTCTAGGAGAGACTTTGTTCTAATTCACATACATTGTAATTTTACTATATTTTAGTAATATACACTGCTACAACTCTTTATTATAGGTTTTCTTCTGCTATAGATTTTTGTCCACATAAATCCTTATTTTCTTATTAGTTTGCAATATCTTAGACTTATTGCAATGGTTATTTATTTTATTGTATTATAATTATCTATTGTTTGGTTGATTATTTTTATTTATGTCGATGCATTGAGCAAGGTATATTATTATTTTTAGTATTTTGTTAAAAGATATGTGTGTTGAAAGTATACTATGACTTTTGATCAAGGACGACATTGTATAATGTAATCTTAGATAGACTGAAGGGCAATTATTATACAATGTATTTAATTTATTGTATTATTTTATCATGTAAGCCCTATAGACCGTCATTAACCTTGTTATGTTTAAACCTACCTTATAACTTGTAATTATCCTTTAAGACGTCTTGTTATATCACCTTAGGTTAAACTCATTTATGTAATTGAGGTTTTGGTATTGTTATAAATACCCTCCACCACTCCATCTATTGTATCAGTGTTGTGATTCTTATTTATAGATAATATAGTGATTATTTATGGTTCCTACGGATGCCTACTAAATTTTTATTTATCTTGTTCCTTTCTTAAGTTTTTGTATAAGAGTTTGAGTGGATGAATTGATTTTATTTGGTTCTAGAAATAGGTGTGAATTCCAACATGGTATGAGAGCGAGTATAGAGCAATATTGCTTAGTCATAGAGAAAGACTATTCAAAGCCTTTGATCGTCCCTTCAAAATTTAGGAAAAATTACTCTTCAAATTTTGACAAGTGTATTCGATATAAGAAGCATAGAGGAGATCTTTAATCAAGTATATTTAATCAACTTAATAATAACACAATGAGAACAATGTAATATTTTATTATTTTAATAAGAAGAACCCAATAAAAACCACACATCATTTATTAATATATATAAATAAAAACCAAATTAAAAAGAAAAATATTAAAATACTTTAAATGTAAAATAATATTTATAAAATTTAAACTACAAAATATACAAGGTTATAACCTAAAATAACATGTTTGATTAAGATATATTATTATTTAAAATAAAACACTATGTAAAGTTAGGGTTATGTCACATAGAGGTATTCGACCAAAAACCTTCCTATCAAATTAATGCCTTTTGGTCAAAACAATGGATACAATTAGAACCATTTGTATTATGATTGGTGGTTGTTAATTGCCATGTTGTTGTTTTAAGCTATTGCATATTTATATAGTGTTAGTTTTTACGTATGATAAATTGTATTGATTATGTTATAAAACTTTATGCAATTTGACTACATTACACCAATTTAGGCATTGGTTTCCATTACATTCGGACAAACAAATAGGTTTGATGCTATGGAACATAGAGAACTAATTTGTCAACTTTTGGGTCCTTGTCTAGACCTCGTTGCTTTCAAGATGTGGGATGCTAAACAATGGAGAACTAGAAGTGATTTAAGTATTTCTGCTTGCTCCAATAGTTATTTCTTAATTATTTTTGCTAATTAGGAGGATAGAGAACAATTTTCCAAGGGGATCCTTGGTTTTTAGGTAGGGTAGGGCTTTTCACGAAGCCTTGCAATACCAAGTTCAAGGTAGAAGAGGAAATGCCCTCAGTAGCCCTAGTTGGGGTGAGACTTTTTGGGTTGCCAATAGAGTTTTGGAACCAAGTTATTTTCATGGAAATAGACACTCTATGATCTTATATGATGACAATAAATAGTACAAGTTGATTGGAACAAATAATCTATATCAAACTTTGTGTTCTCATCAACCTTAACAAGCCAAAATGTGGACAACAAAACATGACATTTCATTGAAATTTAAAAGATGTTAGAACATGCATATTACAAATGCCCTTTGGGCTACAATGATGGTCTTCCAATGATAAATCCCTAAGAAATACAAATTTCTAGCACTCCTTTGTCTTCTTTGACCACCTCAAGAGGGGGTGGACTTAGTACCACTGTTGGTTGAGTAGAGTTTCCAAAACCTACACAACCAAATCAATAGTTAGTAGCACCTATTGGGCCCACCTAAGTTGGACCCAACTTTATAAAAGAGGGAAAAAAAATAAAACTTGAACTAATACATTAAATAGAGCTAAGAACAAGCTAAATATACAATAAAACATATTTACTCACCTTTGTAAATGATCTATTGGTTTGCATCTAATTATAATTGGCTCCCGATAGAAATTGTCTTTTTTGGGATGGTTTTGGTTGTAAATCATCCCTGTCTATATGGTTTTTGTTGTGTTGACCTAGATGAAAATTCCTTTTATGGAAATATTTTATTGGTTGTCAAGTAGCTTTGGTCCAAATTTGGTGGTTGTCTGAATCCAAATTTGCAACCTGTTCATAAAATAAGAGCATGTAAAGAGAGGCACAACAGACTATCCATGGGCTTAGCACAAGAGATGGATTGTATACAAATGAGGGTTGGAGTGATTTTGGTAGAGTTTCTATAAGAATCTATCACATTCATGCAAATAAAGGAAATGAGGGGGCTATTTATAGATTTTTGGCAAGGGTTAGGGGTGAGGGTTAGATAAGTTTATGTTATCAAAGATTTTCTAAGCAATGGATATATTCCAAGAGCACAAATGTTGAATAATATAATATTAGATCATTGGTCAGTGTTGGTGGAAGTGTGGAAGACCAAGCCTAGTTACGTTCCTTTTAGATTCCAACTAATGTGGTTTTGAAATAGTAGTTTTCAAGATAAGGTTCAACAATGGTGGCAGGAGGGTAAAACCAGGCATGGTGCAAAGATGTATAATTTTGTTAGGAGGCTTCAATACCTCAAGTTCAAATTGAGAACAAGGAATTGATAGGATAAGAAAAATAAATGACATATATTAACCAAAATTGAGGACCTCAATGAGAAAATACAAATGGATGACACTACTGAGATCTGAAGCAAGGATAAAACTAAGCAAACTACTTAGCTAGAGGAATGTAACAAAAGATAAGATATCCTATGGAAATAGAAATATAGGATCCAATGGCTCCAGGAGGGATATAGGAGCACTATATTATTTCATAAATATATCCTAGCAAGGCGATCACACAATTTTATCTCTTCCCTAAAAATAGTTGTAGGTGATTCTATAACAACCCTCCTTGGCAAGACTTACTCTTGACAAAGAACTATGTATTGAAATGTGGATGTCTAATACATAGTCTTATTTTATGGCAATAATAATGAGTAGTTGCACTTTAAACTTTGATTCTATTCTTGGAATTAGTATTGTTGATGTATTTGTGGTTGTAGGACTATGTGCTCTCACTGGTGGATTGATTTGCATAACCACATGAGTTGAGAGATATATTGGGAAATGATGGTGGTGACTTGTATTGATAGCTCTAAGGTAAAAATTACCTTCATGTAGATGCATTGCATTTGTGTTTGTTGATTAATACAATGTTGGATCGAGTCATCTTTCATACGATGGGAATAATGTTCTAGTTATCTTAAAATAAAAAGAAACCATCTCCTCAAAGATAAAAAATGTTGTATAATATTTTAAATCCTTGTTTTGCTTGTATGGAAAATTGTGGATTGGGTAGTTAGCCCAATGAAAGTATTAATGGGGGTAACACCATTAATACTTAAATATTAATACCAATGTTAATAATTCATATTGACATTTGGTATTAAGTAGTGAATAATTGATCCTTTCACTATGTTGGAAGCAAAGGTATCTTGGTATTATTTTTGAAATTGAATTATTAATTGATTTCCTTAAAACCATGCTTAATGAGAAAGGAGTATAATAATAATAGAATTCCTAAGGTTGGAATTATAATTGGAAGATTAAAACCTTGCCTTAAATGCACGATCGATAATATTTAATTTGGCCTCAATTACTTGAGGGATACCATCGAACATTACCCATCAGAGCTAGAGCACATTGGAAAGTATGGCTAATGAATCCAAGGGATGAGAATGCTTGTTACAAGGATTTATAGGGATATTTGATGATTTGGTATGGGTTGTTTTAGGGGCCGCTAGTGAGAGGAATAAAGGAAGGGAGCTTTAGAAGCAAGTTCAACATCAATGACTATATAATAAGAGGTAGTCTTTGGTTGTCATTGTTTTATGCTTGTTCTTTGCTTTGTGCTTTTCATTACTATATGAATGTGAATTATTACTTCCTTGCCTACTTTTTTGGAAGGTATTTAGTATCCTTGTTGTTAGCTTGGTAGCTCGGTATATTTCATCCCCTTGATTATTGTGTAGGCAATTTTCTATGGCTAGTCCATCACTTGTAGGATAAGTTTAGAATCCCCATATCATAGGAAAGTTGTTGGTAGTAGGATCACCCCAGTTGATGTTCTCCTTTGTGAACCTAGTTGTTAGGTTAACTTCAGTGTCGGTTGGGCATTGGGTTGTATCCCTTCCCTTTTTCTTGAATGGGCATAAATGTCTACATTGTATCTTGATTGTAGGATCGTTTTGGCTTGAATGTTTTTGAGGAGAGTCTTGCATCTTAGAAAAATTTTGTGTGGTCCTTGGTAGCAATCTATCTCTTTTATGTTTTATCCAAGTTGGTTTGAGATCGACTTCCAATGAACGTTTTTCTCCCCTATGTTGCATGGTTTTTTTGATCATTTTCTTGCAACATGCTTTGCTTTAGTAGAGGTAGTTTGGTAAACCTCGTTAGTGGAGTTGTTCTATACCATAACCATTGATTCTTGTTGGAAATGTGTATGGATTTGGTTGTTATGCATTTTATTGGTTTCATGGCAAAGAGGAACGCCAGGTTAAGGGAACCTTTGATTAATATAACTGAATAATTGATTGTATATTAAATTTTTGATTAAGTCATTATTATGTTAGAATAATGATTAATGCAAATTAATAGTTGATAGTATATTTATCTTTTGATTTAATCATTATTATGTTATAATATTGATTAATGTAAATTATTGGTTGTTTAAATATAAGATCTTGTGAAAATCATTATTATGTCAGAATAATGGTTATAATAGAACAATAGATGTTATGATATAATGATATTTGGAAAAATTATTATTGTGTTAGGATTGTGGTTATCTAAGAGATGTTATATCATAACATTCTTTTATTTGATATTTGTTTTGAGATGTGGGTTAATGAAAATTAAAGAAATTATGGATGTATAATTCTTTTGGAAATCATTATTATGCTAGGATAATGATGATATAGTGATATCCTGAGACTTGTGTAGGTAAAGGGGGCCATTATAGAGAGAAGTATGGGATTCTCTCTTGGATATTTATAGTGTATGCTTGTAGCATGTTTTAAGTTTAGGATTTGGAAAATTATAGTGGTCTCCTAAGACTTGAGTAGGTAAGGGGGCCACTATAGAGAGAAGTATGGGATTATATTCTTGTTATTTATTTGCAATGAATGAATGCATAGTTTCTTGCATCATACTTAGAGCATATTAACCTGCATTGCATAAAAAAAGGTGTCCCAATCCCTAAATGTACCTCAAATTCACAAAAGAACTTTGTCATGAAGATGATCGTGACAGGAAGATGGTGTAGAAAGTACTTAGGCAGAATCACATTGATGTATCTTGGATTGAAAAGTTGTTATGTAAATGAAAAATTGCTTTGTGTTCCTTAAACAACCTTCCAAGTGACTTGTATTTAAAAGAGAAACAAACATGGCATTTTTTGTAAGAAGTATAAAGAAACCAAGGAATGGTTTGAATTTGTAACTTTGTCTTGCAAAATTTGTTCTATGTTGAAAATAGAATTATGTTATCTAGATATCTTTTATGATGAAGGATTTTTATGTGATGATGCTAGACTTGTATTTTTATGCATTATGTTGGAACTTCAATCAATTTTATTTGGGTATTCTAAAAAAAAATTAGATGCTTTTGTAGAAGTAGCTATGTTGAAGCAAATACCAAATTTATGATTGAATGTATCAGCTAAAGATTTAATGTTATGTTATATCGTAGGTATGCTATTTTTGATTGAAACATTTATAATTGAGAGGGAGTTATTTTAAATTTAATGTTATCTCAGGTTTGGGAAGAAATATTCCAGAATTTGAGTCTTAAAAATAGCTCAACCTTGGGAGGAGTTGCATTGATGCAATATTTAGGTAAGGGTGAGTCCTATAAGGAGTTACAAGGATGCAATAGCTAGGAAATCACAATTCTAGAAGGATTTGCATGGATGCAATCTCAAAAATATTATGAAAAGATACATCTTGAATGTTGAGGATCAAGTGTTCCATATTTGTGAAATTATTATATCTTTCACAAGATAGTAGTGATGGTCCCTCGATCGTGTAGGATAAGGTGATCATGATCATTGTCAAATGAGGAGGCAATGACCTTAGTTAACCCATAAAGGTGTGGTAACTAAGAACTAAGGTTTTATGCCTGGATAGCTTACCCTAGGTGGACTTAGGGTAAGGTTAGGGAATACGTGTCCTCCAATAAGTTTTATGGGCCATAAAGGATAATCCCTATGCTATGGTCAAATTGTCCTATGTTGTTGAGGGCATGGGAAAGGTGGGGGGACCACTTTGGCATCTTTATAAATGATGAGGTTTAGTAAGGTGAATCCCAAACAATATGGGATATTGGCCACTCTTGTCCATTGAGTGTCATTTACAACAACATAGAACTCAAATGTGGTGAAGACTTGATAAAGTTGAAAATAAAAATATTGGGATTACTTTGGCGAACCTTACATGTAAAAGAAAAAAAATAATTATCTCTCTCTTGGGTTGGTTTAGTTTTTGGGTCATTACAGATTCAATACATAGATGGAATGGCATGAAAGATATAGCAAGAGAATACTTTGGCCAAGTCTTTAAGATAGAACCAATGAATTAGGAGGTAAAATCCAAGATATTCCTTCTCTCACCACATAGGAAGATAATGTAACTTTGATTACCCCAATTACTACCAAATAACTATAGCAAGTAGTTTTCAAAATACGAAAAGGTAAAACTGTAGGCCTAGATGGATTTCCCATACAATTTTACTAAGATTTTTGGGATATTTAGGAAGAATTTTTGGAAGTGGTGGAAGAGGCTAGGATAGCCAAAATGGTGCTCAAAGAGGTGAACAAGACATATATAGTGTTGGTTCCAAAAACCTATGAGTCTAAACACATCTCTAGTTATCGACCAATTACCCTTTGTAATGTCCTATATAAAATTATCACTAAGATCATGGTAGAAAAGGTCAAACCTCTCAACAAAATTATTTATCCTGAATAGGGTAATTTTGTGGAAATAAGACAAATCTTGGATGAGATAGTCTTAGCTCAAGGCCATCAACTCTATGCAAGTACAAAAAGTACCCTCCATGTTTATTGGGTTAGACCTATCCAAAGCATATGATAGAGTTGATTGGCACTTCATACCAAAGGTGATGAGACAATTTGAATTCTCAAATGACAAGGTAGAATGGATCAAGGGATGTATGTCCTCAGCATCCTATTCAATCCTAGTAAATGAGCTCCTACCCATCTATTTATAGCTTCCAAAGGTATTAGAAAAGGAGATCCCTTATACCCATACTTGTTCATCATATTGGTTGAATGTTTGGGTATAATATTAGCTAATAATAGGGACACCATAGCTTTGGAGGGTATAATAATAACAACTGGGGCTAAACCAATTACTCACCTACATTTTGTTGATGACTCTATATTATTAGAAAAAGCAATAGCAAGGGAGATATCCAAATTTAAAATGATTCTAGGATGGTTTACAAAAGTTATTGGACAACTTATAAATGAAGAAAAGTCCAAGGCCATATTTTTCCATTGCTCACCTAGGTAAGAGATAATGTTGTTAAATAAATTAAGATACAATAAGACATATCTTTCAATCACCTACCTAGGAATTCCACTTATAGTTAAGAGGCAACAAAAGAAGGAATGAACTTGGCTGTCAGAGTGAGTGAAAGCCAAATTGGAAAAATGGACTAATAGGTGGCTTTCTACAGGAGGATGGATGACCCTAATAAGTATAGTCCTCAATACCATACCTATTTATGTATCCCTAAGGTAGTTCTTAAAGAATTGGATAAAATAAGTTATAGATTCCTCTAGAATGGAGTCAAGGAAGAACAAAAATGGGCACTAGTGAAATGGGATACTTTATGTTTACAAAAAAAGGGGGGAGGACTAGGAATAAGATTAGTTGTCAAGAATAACAAGGCACTAGCAGCTAAGTTATATTGAAGATTGCTAAAATCCCCTAAGAAATTATGGGCTCAAATTTTGAGGGTCAAATATGCAAAGAATAAAACCCCAATAGAGCTTATCCAATTTTTGCTTCCTAGTAGAGGATCTCCCATATTAATGAGACTTAGAATTAGAGAGGATATGATCAATGAAATATTTTAATGGATTATCTAAAATGGATAGAAGGCTAACTTTTGTATAGATTCATGGGATGGTCATCCTCCTCTAATGACTCAATTCCCAACTTGAAAACTGTTAATGGATAATAGTCATAGAAATAATTGGGTTAAGGTAGATAAATATTGTAAGCATCAAAGTAGTAGCTGGGAGATAGGAAGGTAATGGATCCTATTAGAGGAGTGGCCAATTAAAATCCCAAATGATTAGAGAAAAGAAATCTATAGAACCATCTAGATGAGATCACTCTCATGGTCTCAAGAGGAGGATACTCTTGGTTGGGGCAGGGAAAATAAGAATGAATATACAATTGTCTCTAGATACTTAGACCTATATCAAATTACCCCAAGCCTATTAAGTGATATACTCATGCAATTATGGGCACAAAACCTTTGATACAAGGGTGCTAACAGGGGAACAATTGATGAAAAGAGGGATGCATGAGACTTTTATATGTGAGATGCGTTGGGATAATGAGGAAATAATCTCTCAACTTTTTATAGAATTCTTAATCAAACTATAGAAATAGATGGTATCTTTGCTAGGCATCCATTGGTCTGAGATATCTTCTATAGAATAACTTTGGAGAGAGTCGCCTAAATGGGAGGAAATGGACCAACCCATTCAAAAGATTTTTTGGGTAGGGATAACTCTCCATCTATGGAATTTATGGAAGGAGAAAGATAATTATATCCTCAACCAGGAATATAGAGACAACCATATTATCTGGAAAATGATCATATCCAATATAAGGGAGTCAATCCAATACCTATTAAAATATCCCTAAAATTCTAAACAAACGTAGATTCAAATAATATCCAGATTACAAGTATTTCCAATGATGGTCACATAAAAAGGGTAACCCCAAATCATGCATAGGTAATTAGAATTGGGAATTGGAAACCTCTTCTAAAGGAACTAGGTAAGATTAATACGGATTGATCCTCAAGGGGAAATATAGGAAGAGCGAGTATGAAGGAATAGGTCGCCTTTCGAATGGAACCCTTACTTTTATCTTTGCAAAAAATCTTGGTATCTTATCCAATAACCTGGTAGAGGGATATGTCATATTAAAGGGATTGTAGAGGGTGGGGTGGAGGAAAATTCAGGTGGAATCAAACTCCCAAATTATGATTAACTACTTAAAAGAACCAGACAAGCAAAAGAATAAAGATTGGAGAATATAGAGAATACTTGAGCAAATATAGATGACCCAACAATGCTTTGAGATAGTGGAGTTCATACACATATTTAGATATCATAATAGGGTGGTAGTTGCAATGGCTAAACATGCTCTTGATCGAGGAGACTTCACTTACTATGGATATTGATGGCGAGGTCAAGATTCAAAACACACCAGTCTCACAAATTGCAGTAAATTTCATTAATATGGTCTCTGTTACAGTTTTTCTCAGCACACTTCCTCCTCCCAAATCCCGAACTCACCATCCCCCATCCTTACAGCATTTCGGGTTTTTAACGAGGCCCCCGATCCTCTCGGCCATCAATGCCCTGCCTAACAAATTCAAATTCTAATTTTCCCTCCCTCGGTCGAACTTCCCAAATTTTGTCATAAATGGCCACTGCCTTACCCACCATGAAAACCTCATTAAAGATCTTCTCTGACCTGCAAACGCCGCCTTGGTCAGATCGTCCTTTCGCGCCTCTGTTTCGCCCATAATGTCCATGCTCTGTACTGTTGTGAAGACCATTCCCATCTTAATACACGCGGTCGCCAATTTCAATTTCAATCTTCGTGGCAGCCCGCGCGTTTAATTAATTAATTTTTTTTTTGCTTTGTCTTCGACTGACCGTGTCACTTTAACACACGTGGAGGTCGCGTGTCACTATGGCTTTCCTTCTCATTTGAACGCGTGTCCACAAGCTTGTCTTCATACTTGTCGCGATACCGCGACATGTCGCGATATCGCGACCCACTGTCCCTTTGCTTTCACCTTGGCGGAAAAAGTCGCGATATCGCGACCCAACGGTCACCTCTCTTCAATTTGCAAATGATGCCGCGATACCGATCGCGACGTCGCGATATCGCGACCAAAACCTTCTCCCCTTCTTCGTCTACACCGAGCCTTTGATTTTAATTGCCAACTGTAGTCGCGATAACGCGACGGAAATTCAACGCTGTTGAAGTCGAAACAAGAGTCTCGCGACTCAAACTGGCCATTGCCCTTCCGAAGCTTTGGGGTCGCGATTTCGTGACCCCAACGCAACTTGTGCCTTTACTCTAAAACTTCCTCTTCTTTTTACAAAACCTCCCTCTTGGGCCAAGATTTGAAACAAACCCAACACAAGTACTTAGAAAATAAAAGCAAACAATAAAATGATTTGGAGGATGCAAGATTGCTCCTTGACCACCGGATGCTCCTGCATCAGACACCCGGGGTAGATAAAAAAAAAGTGACCCTCACTTTTGTTTGGCTAAGGGGAGACCCAAGCGGTCAACCTCCGTCTTCGACAACCAAGTCGCATCTTCAGTTGGTCTGCCCCTCCACTTGATCAAATACTCAGTATACTGCCTGTTTCGGGTGCTCCGGCCTTCACGGGTATCTAATACTTCCTCGGCCTCATCTGTGCTTGGAGTAGAGGCTGGAAATTGCCATGGTTCTGGACTTTGCATGTCTGTACTTTCTCCCTCATGATATTCCACGAGATCTGAAATATTAAAAATAGGTGAAATATCAAGCCAACTCGGCAATTTCACTTCATACGCATTTCCTGACTCCCGCTTTCCCAGTATTTTGCATGGCCCAAACTTTTTCATCTTCAATTTATTGTAAGTCTTGGCAGGAAATCTCTCCTTCCTGAGATACACCATAACCTCATCTCCAATCTCGAACTCCTTGAACCGCCGCTTCTGGTCTGCCCTTGTCTTATATTGATTGTTCATTTTTGTAATCTGTCTTCTTACTTCCTCATGTAGACTTTTTATATGCTCTGCAAATTCTTCTGCCTCGGCACTACATTTTTCTCTTATGTCCAACTTTCTTAGCTCAGACACATTCCTCGGGCTGTTTCCATATACTATCTGGAACGGAGATTTATTTGTGCTTTTATTAACTGAACTGTTATATGCAAACTCTGCCTGTGGTAAGACCAAATCCCATCCCTTGGGTTGATCCACTATCAAACACCGCAGTAAATTGCCCAGGCTTCTATTGACCACCTCCGTCTGCCCATCTGTCTGTGGATGGTATGCTGAACTGAATTTCAAGTCTGTCTTCAATTTCTTCCACAGAGTTCTCCAGAAATACCCAACAAACTTTGTATCTCTGTCTGAAACTATACTTCTCGGTAGACCGTGAAGTCGTACCACTTCCTTGAAGAACAACCCAACAATGTGAACTGCATCACTTGTCTTTTGGCAGGGAATGAAATGTGCCATTTTGGAGAACCGATCAACCACCACAAATACTGAGTCATTTCCCCTCTGTGTTCTTGGCAAGCCAAGAATAAAATCCATGCTTATGTCCTCCCATGGTCTCTCAGGCACAGGTAATGGCTGGTACAGTCCTGTATTTTGTTTTACACCCTTTGCCATCTGGCATATTCTGCAACTTTGCACAAACTTCCGTACATCTTGCCGAAGTTGTGGCCAGTAGTAATTTTCCTCAATCAAGGCAATGGTCTTATCCCTACCAAAATGCCCAGCCAATCCTCCGTTGTGCTTTTCTTTGATTAAATTCTCCCGCATGGAACTTATGGGAATGCACAACTTACTACCCTTGAACAACATCCCGTCTTGGATTAAGAAATCCAACCATTTTGTTCTATCCATAGTAAGAGGTATTGAGCAAGCCTTCCAGGCTTCTGCAAAATCCGGATCTGCAGGGTATAGACCCTTCAGTTCTTCAAACCCCACTACTTCCACTGTCAATCTGGTCAGCAGAGTCTGCATTCTGCTTAAGGCATCTGCAACCCTGTTTGACTTCCCACTTCTGTGCTTCAGTACAAAGGTATAACTTTGGAGGAACTCCACCCATTTCATGTGCCTTTGGTTCAGTTTTGTCTGACTGTTAATGTATTGCAAAGCTTGATGGTCAGTAAACAGTACAAACTCCTTTGGTAATAAATAATGTCTCCACTTTTTCATGGCCTGAACTATAGCATAAAATTCTTGATCATAGATTGAATACTTTTTCCGCGCATCATTTAACTTCTCATTGAAATAAGCAACTGGCTTGCCTCCTTGACTCAGTACGGCCCCTATTGCATTGCCACTGGCATCACAGTCCACCTGAAATACCTTGTTGAAGTCTGGAAGTGCCAAAACAGGCTGCTCGGTAACTTTTCTTTTTAATGTATCAAAGCTCCTTTCAGCTCCTGATGTCCATTTGAACTCCTTTTTATCTCCCCTCATTGTCTCCGTGAGAGGTGCACAAATACTCGCTGAAGTTCTTTATGAACTTCCTATAAAAACTGGCCAGACCATGGAATGACCTCACTTCTGTTGTGCTTCTTGGAGTAGGCCATTCAATGATAGCTCTCACCTTTTCGGGGTCCATCTTCAGACCTTCTGCTGAGATTACAAACCCCAAGTATACCAATTCCTTCTTGACAAAATTACACTTTTTCAAATTTATTAATAACTGTTCTTCTCGCAGTTTTTCAAAGACTCTCCTGATATGCATCAGGTGTTCCTCCAGGGTCCGGCTAAATATCAATATATCATCTAAATAAACAATAACAAACTTTCCCAGAAATTCTTTCAGTACTTCATTCATCAACCGCATGAAGGTACTTGGTGCATTGGACAGTCCAAAGGGCATGACCAACCACTCAAACGGGCCTTCTCTTGTCTTGAAGGTTGTCTTCCATTCATCCCCCTCTCGGATACGGATCTGATGATAACCACTTTTCAGGTCAATCTTTGTGAAGTACTCGGCTCCACTTAAACAGTCCATGATATCATCCATTCTTGGTAACGGGAATCTGTACTTAATAGTAATTTTGTTGATGGCCTGTGAATCTATACACATCCTCCATTCTCCATCCTTCTTTGGCGCCAGACCTGCAGTACTGCGCATGGACTCAAACTTTCCCGAATTAATCCCTTTTCTAATAATTCTTGGACCTGTCTATTTAACTCCTCAGTCTCTACAGGTGTCATCCTGTGTGCAACTTTATTTGGCAGGCTTGATCCTGGTACTAAATCTATATGATGGCTAATTTTTCTCACAGGGGGTAAGCCCTCAGGCACATTGTCAGACACAATGTCTGGAAATTCCTCCAGCAGATTTAGAACTTCTGTTGGGGTATCCCGGCATTCCTTCCCCCTAACTCTAGGGATTATTGCATAACATAAATGTTCATGCTTTAACCCGTTCAGAAACTCTCTCCCCTCAACTAAACAGACTCTGGAAATATTACATACCTTTTCATCTGGCATCCTTCAAGGGCTTTAGTTTATGGCGTACACCATTCTTTGTCAATGAGTAGGTGTTGGCACGGCCATCATGTACTGCACTCCGGTCAAACTGCCAGGGTCTCCCCAGCAACATGTGGCAAACATCCATGGGTAAGATGTCACACAGGACCTCATCACAATAATTCCCAATGTTAAATTTAACAGAACACTGCTCATTGACCAAAGCTCCGTGGTCCTTTTGTAACCATGCGACCCGGTATGGGTGTGGGTGTTTCTTCCTTTCTAACTGTAACTTTGTAACCATTTCCTCAGAAACCGGGTTATCCGTGCTACCATTATCAATAATGATATTGCAAACCTTGCCCGCACATTTACATCTAGTGCGGAATAAACTTTTCCTCTGGTCTGTGTCCTTCTCCTCGTTCAACAGGACTCTTCTTACAACCATTGTTTCTCCTCTCTCCGCTTCTTCGGAATGCTCAGATTCAGCATCCTCCTCTGCCACAACAGCTCTGGCTGGGCCCTCAGGCCTCTTGTTTGTTCTTTCTCGGTGTTGTGGACATTCAAATGCCCTGTGTCCTTCTTCACCACGGTGGAAACATGTTCCACGAAATACTCCCCTTCCAAACCCTCGTCCAGATCCACCCCGTCCTCTTGGGTAGTTGTTCTGATCTCGGGGCTGATAAACATCTTCTTCTTTTTGGTCCTGGTTACTAATCGGCTTCACCCGGTCTTCTTCGGATCCTTGTACTTTTCTCCACTGGTCCTCCCACCGAGTCCTTCCACCTCGGCCTCTTCCTCTTTGCTTGCCTTCAAACCGCCTGTTTAGCTTTTCTTCTACCTTCAAGGCAAATTGATAAGCATCCTCAATGGTGTTTACTCGAACCGAGGCTCGGTTCTTCCTGGATACCAAGCCTCAACCCATTAATGTAACGGGCTACTTTCTCTTTATTTGCCTCTAAATGCCCTGTTCTAATAGAAATTTTGTAAAATTCTTCGGTGTACTCTTGGACAGTTTTGTTTGTCTGTCTCAAGCTCTGCATTTTTCTTAGCAGATCCAACTCGTAATCTGTCGGGATGAACTGTCTTTTAAGCTTCTCCACCATTCTATCCCATCTTGTTATTCTCTCTTTCCCTCTTCTGTTTCTCTCCAACTGCATTCCCCTCCACCAAATGTTGGCATGACCCTTTAACTTGGTCTTAGCAAATCTGACCCGGTTAGGGTCTTCAATCTCCTCATACTCGAAATATTCCTCTAAATCATTTATCCAGTCAATCACTTCTTCTGGATTCAGATTTCCCGAGTAGGTAGATACCTCCATTTTTGGCTGTTTTCCAATCTGAGAGATGGCCCTATACAACCGGGCTTGAGCAGGATCCACACTTCTTCTTCTTCCTCAAACTGGTCTTCTTCCTCAACTTCGTCTTCACTTTCCTCATCCCCTCCGGGTTCGCGTCTTCTGCGTAACTCTGCTTGTAGGGCTTGAACTTGCCTTTGCAAGGCCCGGAAGTCTTCGGCCGGCACTACATTTCCTGCTCCGCCACGGTTCCTTCGTGGAGGCATGATATTTTCTCTGTATTATTATTATTATTATTTTTTTTTTTAGAATTCTTCCACAGATCCTGGTGCAACTGCCTCTCTCCGGCGATCTGTTACACGCTCAGGAGCTCCCGCTCTGATACCACTTGATGGCGAGGTCAAGATTCAAAACACACCAGTCTCACAAATTGCAGTAAATTTCATTAATATGGTCTCTGTTACAGTTTTTCTCAGCACACTTCCTCCTCCCAAATCCCGAACTCACCATCCCCCATCCTTACAGCATTTCGGGTTTTTAACGAGGCCCCCGATCCTCTCGGCCATCAATGCCCTGCCTAACAAATTCAAATTCTAATTTTCCCTCCCTCGGTCGAACTTCCCAAATTTTGTCATAAATGGCCACTGCCTTACCCACCATGAAAACCTCATTAAAGATCTTCTATGACCTGCAAACGCCGCCTTGGTCAGATCGTCCTTTCGTGCCTCTGTTTCGCCCATAATGTCCATGCTCTGTACTGTTGTGAAGACCATTCCCATCTTAATACACGCGGTCGCCAATTTCAATTTCAATCTTCGTGGCAGCCCGCGCGTTTAATTAATTAATTTTTTTTTCTGCTTTGTCTTCGACTGACCGTGTCACTTTAACACACGTGGAGGTCGCGTGTCACTATGGCTTTCCTTCTCATTTGAACGCGTGTCCACAAGCTTGTCTTCATACTTGTCGCGATACCGCGACATGTCGCGATATCGACATGTCGCGATATCGCGACCCACTGTCCCTTTGCTTTCACCTTGGCGGAAAAAGTCGCGATATCGCGACCCAACGGTCACCTCTCTTCAATTTGCAAATGATGCCGCGATATCGCGACGTCGCGATATCGCGACCAAAACCTTCTCCCCTTCTTCGTCTGCACCGAGCCTTTGATTTTAATTGCCAACTGTAGTCGCGATAACGCGACGGAAATTCAACGCTGTTGAAGTCGAAACAAGAGTCGCGATATCGCGACTCAAACTGGCCATTGCCCTTCCGAAGCTTTGGGGTCGCGATTTCGCGACCCCAACGCAACTTGTGCCTTTACTCTAAAACTTCCTCTTCTTTTTACAAAACCTCCCTCTTGGGCCAAGATTTGAAACAAACCCAACACAAGTACTTAGAAAATAAAAGCAAACAATAAAATGATTTGGAGGATGCAAGATTGCTCCTTGACCACCGGATGCTCCTGCATCATATATCCTCCTAAATGGTAGCCTCAATGGACTAGGGAAGCTCTTTTTCCATCCTTACCATTGATGATAGCACTGCTTGTATATATTTATGTATCCTTGCTTTACATGGTTACTCTTTTTTGTATAGATAATTGTAGTAGATTATATGTGAGGGAGAATAGTCCCACATCCTCTGTTAAAACTTGGCTTAAAATTATTCAATCCTAGAAAGGCAAGAGATGTAATCTAATTTTCAACTAATTTAATTTATTAATATTTTTTACTGAAAAAGGTGCAATTAGTATATAAATAGATTTCATTGAATTTTTCATGTCAATTACTTGTAAGACCTTATACAAACACTTTTGATATTATTTCATTTATTATGAATTTTACCTTTCTCAAAATTGGCATGCCATAACTGTATTGGAAGTTGTGACCAAAAAAATAGTATTGAAAGTTATCCATGAGGGATCTTGTAGTAGTATGTTTTTCTATTTTCATTTAGATATCCAAGTTCAAACCATGGTATGAGGGGACCAAGACCTCTTTCAAAAACCTATGCTTTACCCTAAAATTTTTGTCTCGTGAAGGATATTGTAGTGGTATGTCTTTGGGTTTTTATTCATGAGATCCAAGTTCAAACCCTAGTACAAAGGGACCAGGGCCCCTTTCAAAAACCAATGCTTTACCCTAAAATTTTGATAGGTTAGTTGGTAGCAGTCAACTGCTTTCCAGTGGGCTTTCCTGATTCAATTCCTTGGATGGTCGAGTCCCATTGACTTTATATTTACCCAACAAGCTAGATTTTATAAAGTTTTCCTATGCAATATATATGAAGTTTACAATTTTCTTAAACCTTGATATGCCTTCCTTGCCATAAGTGGATGCTTTCAGATGTTGCTTAACCATTTTTCTAACAAACCATAGGTAAATATTTCAAATAGAGTGATTATTTTGGTGAACTCAGCATTAGATATTGTCTTCAAATGCAACATAGCATTACCAAATATTTGTATTTCACCAATCAAAAATCAACATTAGATATTGTCTTCAAATGCAAGATAACACTAACAAATATTTATATTTCACCAATAAAATATGTTAAAAAATACCATAAAAATATCTTAAATATGAAACACACAGTAGTGTTATTCAAGTTATATTATATTTACACATGATATTATCAATAATTTTTCCTTTTATATACTTAATTTTGTTGCTCAATGATAAGTATAAAATATGTCAATCTAGAATGGTATAGTTGTGAGGCTCTAGGCACTATATGTATGCATTACAATAACTAGTAGAGAACCTAAACCTTTATACTCCTACAAATAAATTTTAGCTCTTGTTGAGGGTTAATTCTTGCACAATCACTCACCCTAATATTTCATAGGAGAAACATGAAATAATAATGTATATTTCACAAATTAAATAATAAAAAATATAAAAGTACAAAAAAACTCAATGAAATTAAAACTATAGAATTGATAACTAAAAGATAAAAATAAACAAAATCACTAAAATAAACATACACATCGATGAATTCAGTTATGTAAAAGGTAAATATCTAAACTAAAGAAATGTATTAAATGATACAAACTAATTAGTTACAACTATATATAAAATATAAACATGAAATTGTTCAAGAGAGTTCTCGTAAACCCCGCAACTTATAACAGGTCCTTCCTCCAACAGTAGGAATAGTTCCCCACAACAAGAAAATGTATTAAATGCTCAAAATGTGTTTAACATATATACACTTTTATTGCTAATGAAAAATACATAAATCAAGTATGTATGTTGTTCTGGCTAACTAAGTGATTATGCTAAAACTAATATTAAGCTAAAACTAAATTGGACTACATCTACCTAAAATATAAACTATGTTCATTAATTTAAAGGACTCTATAACAACTATGGTTGTTTAAAAACACTTAGATGATGTAGTTAAAACTACCATGGTCAATATAACTACAAACAAGAGATTATAAGAGAGAGATAATTTTGGGTCTTTCTATAGTTGGAGAATCCTAACAGTAAATGTTTCTTATTTTAGATAACTATATAGGTTAGTTGTGGAGAGACTAAAAATATATAACAATTGGAATCTAGTATAGCCCAATGATTTGGTTATTATTTATAGCCAACTATATACTTATGTTGATGGTGCTAGAAAAAGACATGCAAATAGATCTCGGTTTCATCTTTCTTTCTATCAAATGATATGTCGGTCCCAAAATCGTGCAATGAACCTTTTCTTCTCATGTGAATATTTCACCTTGAAGTTCTTAGTTTTGAGTTGTACTGAGATAAGAAATTTAGTGCCAAAGATAATTCTAACTATGATTGCAAAGAGTATTGACAAAAGCAACACTAATATCTTAACCAATAATAGAAACATTCATTAAAGGAAACATAGAAATATGAAATAACAATAATTGTAGGAATTTAAGATGAGTAATATTACTATTGTTGGCCTCTTCAAGGGGGTAACCTTCTTACAAAATATGCAAATTCTTCACTAGTCCTGTGAGGGTTACATCCTTCCTCTTTTATAATATTTACAAGCATAATTAACATTCTATGACAATATTCTATGGCAACCTATTATAAAAATATTCTATGAAAATATTCCTTACTACATATTCTATGATAGTTACATTTATGATTTCAAGGTAGTTACATTCTATGACACACACTCCTATTCATAGGTTCTACTAGAGATATTTGTCCACATAAATCCTTGTGTTCCTATTAGTTTGTGATGGCTTAGAATTATTGTCAATGGTTATTTATTTTATTGTATTACAATTATCTATTATTTGGATGATTATTTTTCTTTATGTTGATGCATTGAGCAAGGTACATTATTTGTTTTCAGTATTTTGTTAAAAGATATATGTTGTTATCTTGGATAGACCGAAGGTCTGTTATTGTACAATGTATTTAATTTATTGTATTAATTTATCATGTAATCCCTATAGGACATGATTAACCTTGTTATAGTTAAACCCACCTTATAACTTGTAATTAACCTTAAGCCCTCTTATTATGTCGACTTAGATTAAACTCATTTATGTAATTGGAATTTTGGTATTGTTATAAATACCCACTACCATGCCCTCCATTGTATCAATGTTGTAATTCTTATTTATAGATAATATAGTGATTATTTATGGTTCCTATGGTTGCCTAGTATATTTTTCTTTCTTTTGTCCCTTTTTTACACTTTCTGTATAATATTTGAGTGTATGCATTGCTTTTGTTTATTTCTAGAAATAGGTGTGACTTCTAACATGGTATGAAAGAGGGTATAGAGAGATATAACTTGGTTATAACGAAATACTATTTAGAGCCTCCTATCCTCCATTTAATTTTAGGACAAATTACTCTTTAGTTTGATAAATTTATTCAATGTAAGAAGCATAGAGGAGATCTTATTTTACATCTTACTATTCATTTATTTAAGATACTTTGAAAAACTTGCTTACTTTATTTTTATCGAGGTAAATCTAATCTACTGCTTGCAAATTTATTTTGTTTTTTACGTCATTTTTCACTTGAGCATGAAATGAAAAAGTGCATATTTCAAATGATAAAATATAACAAAATTTTTGAATTCAAATATTGTGCTCTCTTTTGTTCGCTTGTCACTACACATGCTCCTTCATTGCACAATGTTAGTGCTTTTATAATTGTGTTTTATCTTCGATAAAGCCAATACACATCACAATGCAAAAAGCAAAACAACACAAAGATGGTGAAGTGGAAGGAACTTATGGAAGATAGGGTGCTAGACTGTAGGCTCGAGATATGATGTCATCTTCATTCTACTCAAAATTTAAGAAAAACAATCAAATAAATGTGTTAATATGATCATGCATGTGAAGAGGATATGCAGACTCCAACAATTATGAGAGAAATGGAGGGCTCTGGCGATTTGGCGGGAAAATTTCTGTGACGGCGTCTGGTGTTGCTCGAGGGATTCTGGCCCGAAGATCTTGCCTGGGGCTTTGGGGGGTTGATTTTGAATTCATCTGAAGGTTCATTCGTGGTCCCGGGAGGGCCCGATGGGGTCTCCTCCAGTTTCTCCTGCTGGGAGAAAGACTTCATATGCTGAGAAGTTGAAAGATAACCCCTCGCCTTCCACTGATGGAGCTCAGCGAAATGCTTTTCAAATGATACTCAAGAATGTTGGCAATGGCCCAAATGCTCACCGTGTTAATGGATGCCTCCCGCAATCCACTTCCAGGCCTAAGATTGTTATAGAACCAATGCTGGTCGAAGATACAATCGTCTACCGAGCTAATCACGACTTGATCTGCAAATTCATGGGCATCCGGCCCACACTGAATTTTCTGCATACCTGGGTTCGCCAGAACTGGGAGCCACACGGTGAGTACTCTTTATGGCCTATAAGCAATGGGTATTTCATCATTAGTTTCTCTTCTTTAGCAGATAGAAACAGAGCATTTGAATCAGAAAAGAGAAACCACGGACCAGCAGGGTTATTTGTCCAACCCTGGAGAGTGGGTTTCGACCCCCGCATCGAACCCACGGCTGTCCCGGTCTGGATTCGGCTGTACGCTCTCCCGATGGAGTTTTTGGGTGAGCAGGTGTTGGAACTAATAGGTAATTCCCTAGGCAGATTTTTGGGAGTCTCCAAAGACACCATAGAGGGAAATACTGCTGTCTTTGCTAGAATATGTGTAGAGATGGACATTAGTCAGCCTCTACCAGCTGAGGCGAAACTTGAGCTAGCAGGAGTACCCTGGATCCAACAGCTAGACTATGAGGCCCTACCTTTCAGGTGCCGAGTATGCCATAAGCATGGACATTTGGCAAGGTTCTGCCCAAACATATTGAGCACAAAAACGGAGGCTCCGAGCGGAATGTCAAACCGCCCTAGAGAGGGTAAGTCCAGTCCTGTCAATGAACCTTCTAGCAATTCTCCAGGTCCTGATGCTCAGCAGGATGGCTTTGAACAGGTGAAACGAAAGAGAAACAAAAAGAAAAATGGCAAGGAGCAGGTGCAGCTCAAGCCAAACAATCGGTATGAAATTTTAAAGTCATTAGTGGATCAGGAGGACCAATCTATGGAGGGAGTGGATGGGAATGGTGTGAATGACAACACTCCACCTCTTGTTTCTCCTTCCTTCACTCCTGTAGTAGAACAGGTGACTGTGCACTGAGAATCTGCAGTCAGAGAATCCGAGGGCATTGGTTATACACTCCCCAGCACAACCGGCTATCAAAGATGTCACCATGGGAAATGCAGATAAAAATAGAGAAAGGCCTGCTTTAGGGATTACCCAGGTGGAGAAGAGATCTAGAAACAATAACTCTCAAGGAGCGGGAAGAAAATCCAATAAGGAACTACTAACAGCGCAAGGAGATAAGCTAATCAATGGAGGATTGGTGAGGACCATTGATTCTTATTGCTCTCAAGGTTTTCAATGATTATTCAATCTTGGAATGTTAGGGGTTTAAATAGTAGAACCCATCAATCTGCTATTCAAAGACTCTTAGAAAACCGTAAAACAGACTTTTTGCTTCTTCAGGAGACCAAAATTTCTTTAGATATTATGAGTAAAACTGCTACTAAAATCTGGCGGGGAGCTGGGCATATGGATGTGGCTACCCAAGGAGCTTCAGGTGGAATTGTTACCCTTTGGAACCCTCTGGTCTGGACTGCTTTAGAACATATAGCTTGCAGGGGTGTTCTTACTTCTCTCTTCAGAAATAACTTCAATTATAAGCAGGTCCTAATCACCAAATTTTATGGGGCCCAAGACCTAGATGGCCAGAGGCTTCAATGGGAAGTTGTTCACAACATGAGGGCATACAGGGAGTGTTATGACTGGATTATTGCAGGGGATTTTAATGCAAAATTATCTGTTCGTGACCAGGAATGTGGCACCCCTGTTTTGGATCCAGGGGACCGGCTTCCGATTGCCCAAGTTCGAGCCTTTCATTTAGTGGACGTTCAAGGCCCCGGTGTTTTTTTCACTTGGACAAAAAAGAGAAAGGAGCCACATAGCAGGAAGGTCAAGTTAGATCGGTTTTTGGTCTCGGAGGAGGCTTTTGTTAAATGGACTTTTAAGTTCCAGATCTTGGAGGGCCCTATTTCGGATCATTTTCCCATTTTGCTAGAGGGAGGGACTTCGAGAGGGCAGCACCATAGGCATTTTAAATTTGAGAATTTTTGGTTACAAAAGGAGGACCTTCGACAGCAAATTACTCAATGGTGGACAGAAGGCTGTCCACCTTTTGGGACAGCAATGTTCAAATTTCATAAACAGCTTCAATTTGTCAAAATTCAATTGAAACAGTGGAGGAAAGAAAACAAGTCGGATTTCCAGTCCCAAAGGGCCCCCTTGGTGGCTAGATGGGAGGAGGTTCAGAAACTTTTTAGGGAAGGATCAATTACTGAGCAACTCAAACTTGAAGATGATGAACTACGTAAAGCGGTTGAGGACATTGACAACCAAGAGGAGATATACTGGAAACAGAGGGCTAGGAATACTTGGTTATTAGAGGGGGACAAAAATACCAAATTTTTTCATCGGTCAGCTTGTGCTAGGAGACAGATGAACAATATGGAAGTTCTCAAAGATGAACATGGAAATGTCTTCGATACTCTTCCTGGCATTCATTCCCATGCTATCGATTACTTTTCTAAACTTTTTAAGGAAAGTATGCAACAAGATGTTGAGGCTCAGAACGAAGTTCTTAATGTTATTCCTTCTATTATCTTTGAAGAAGACAATCAGGCCCTGCTTAGACCCATTGAAAGGGATGAACTGAGAAATGTGGTCTTTGGTATGAGTACTGGAAAATCTCCTGGTCCAGATGGCTTTCCTATTGAATTTTTTTAGGCTTTCTGGGACACCTTGGGGGAGGATGTTTTGGCTGTTACTGAGGAATCCAGATCTAATCGAAGAATGCTCAGGGCGATCAATCACACCTTCATAGGTTTAATTCCAAAAGGGGAAGTGGGGACTCATATCTCTTATTTCAGGCCTATTGCTTTATGCAATGTGATTTACAAAATCATCACTAAGATAATGGCTGAGAGGCTTAAACCCCTTCTTCACAACATCATTTCTCCTGAACAAGGGGGCTTTGTTGAGGGAAGACAAATCTTGGATGGGGTGGTTTTGGCCCAGGAGGCCATCCATTCAATGCAAACTTCGAGCAACAAAGGAATGTTCATTAAACTGGATATGTCCAAGGCTTAGGACCGGGTGGAGTGGTGCTTCTTGTCGAAAATGATGGATGCCTTTGGCTTTTCTCAGGAATGGATTGATTGGGTTATGAGTTGTGTTTCTTCTCCCTCTTTTTCTGTTCTCATCAAGGGCCTTCCCTCGTATCCTTTCGGTGCCACTCGTGGTCTCCGCCGGGGGAGACCCTTGTTCTCCCTATATCTTCCTTCTCTTGGCTGAAGGTTTGGGCAGACTATTTCTGAGGAGAAGGCAACAAGGTCTGCTATCTGGTATCAAGGTTGGGGAGGAAACTCTGACTCACTTGCAATTTGTGGACGATACTGGCCTGGTTGGTGCGGCCACTCTTCGGGAAGCTAGAGGAATCAGAGATACTTTGAATTTCTACCTAAGGGCTTCAAATCAGGTTCTAAATGACAGGAAGTCCAAAGTGGTCTTTTTCAATCTTGACCAATGGCTACAGGAGCGTGTTATTGAGATCCTGGGCTTCACAAGGACTTCTCTTCCAATTGTTTACCTGGGCGTTCCCCTTCATTTCAAAAAGTTAAAAATTGACATCTGGAAGAATCTGTTAGCAGGCATCAAAGACAGAATGAATCATTGGGCCCATAAATGGCTAAGCTACGGGGGTAGATTAACCTTCCTGAAGTCAGTTATATAGGCTTTGTCGATCTATAAATTCTCAATACTGGCTGCCCCTCATACCATCTGGAAAGAGCTGGAAAAAATGGCTAGAAGATTTTTATGGGAAGGCACAAAAGGGAAGAAAAGATGGGCCTTGGTTGGGTGGGACAAAGTTACCCAGCCTAAGGACAAAGGAGGGCTGGGCTTGAGAAGTTCTATGCTTAATAACAGAGCATTGGCTGGAAAACTGTATTGGAGGTGGATTTCTCAGCCAACCTCCCTCTTCAAAAAAATTCTTTCCAGTAAATATTTGCGGCATGTTCATCCCAATGAGGTGGGTCGCTTTCCCTTGGAAGGTACTGGATCCTTAGTGTGGCAGACTCTCAAGCTTGGGTCCCAGATTATCAAAGATCAATTATTCTGGAAAGTGGGGAGAGGAGACAAGGCTCGTTTCTGGACTGACTCTTGGGACCAACATCCGCCCATTATTGTCATGTTCCCTGAGCTACAACCAATCATGACCACCTTAGAAGCCCAGGGCTGGATCCATATTGATAATTATCTTCTTACCAGTCAATTGGGGGGGTATAAATTTAAAAAGTTTAAGCGATGGGAGGAGTGGCCAATTACTGTCTCTCCGGAGTTGGTGCCCATCTTGCAAAAAATCTTGTCAAAAAGGTTCCTCACGGGGAGGGATGAGGAATATGAATTAGCCTGGGGCTATGGAAGCCTTGGGGTCTACTCAGTTAAGGCTAGATATGAAGAGATCCTCCCTGAGCCTCCCCCACACTCTTTTTTGATTCAGCATTGGAAAAGGATTTTGCATTCAAAGGGTTGGCCGAAAGTGAATTTCTTTGCTTGGCAACTTATGCATAATGGTCTTCTCACCTTTGACAATCTCAGACGTAGGGGTTTCAATGGCCCCTCTCAATGTGCTTTATGCCTCCAACATGAGGAAACTGCAGATCATTTTTTTTTGAGTGCCCTTTTACTCATTAGATTTGGGAACGTTGGTTCTCTCAATTTAAACTCCAGGCTAATGGTGTTTTCAATCGTACCAATATTTGGAAAAAATGGAAAAGGGGCAGGTTCAATTCCATAGCTCTCCGAACTGGCTGGCAGTTAGGATTTCTCTTCATTTGGTGGCAAGTTTGGTTGGAGAGAAACGCCCGGATCTTTAGAAACACTTTCTCCTCGATTGACGGCGTTTGGCAGGTCATCTGGAGCAAAGTCATAGAAACTGTTGCTATTTATGTTGATGAAGAGAATCAGGCTGCTCTTGGGCATCTTGAAGAGGGGGTTGAGGGACATGAGAGGCAAGGCAGAGCATGCTGGAAACCTCCCCTAGTTGGTTGGATCAAGATCAATACTGATGGGGCTACAAAAGGCAACCCGGGCAGCACAGGAATTGGTGTTGTATGTCGGGATCACTCGAGTGCGGTTCTTTACTGGGAATTGCAGGGATTGGGCAGAGCCACGAACAATGAAGCCGAAGCCTTTGCCATTAAGTCAGCGTCTATCTGGGCTGTTAAGCAGGGTTACCGGAGGATAATTCTTGAATCAGATTCTCAAGTCCTGATCGACGCTCTGGATTGCTTGCAGAATTTCTCATTAAAATCCTGGAGACTGCGGATTTTGATATCCCAAATCAAGGAGTTATGGAGGGAGTTAGATGATGTTATCCCTATGTATGTGAGTAGAAAGTTGAACACGGTAGCTGACTTCCTGGCGAAGATGGGTGCTGAGAAAGAGGTAGGTGTTCAGCTGCACAGTGATATGCCTATGATAGATGAAGAGATTTGGAGTGGTCTGGAACGATCCCTGCATCCATGAGCTCAAAAATGGCTAAGGTTAGTTTTTGTTGCGATATCGCGACATATTGCGTCGTCGCGACCTTGTTTGGAAATCTGTCGCGATTTCACGACATGTTGCTCTGTCGCGACCTTTCCTGGACAACTGTAGCGATTTCGCTACCCTTTTTGTTGCCGCGGCATTGGGAGGAAAATTGTAGCGATTTCGCGACTTGTTGCGTCGTCGCGGTCTTTGATGAGAAGGTGTCGCGATTTCGCGACCTTTTTTGTTGGTTCTGCTGCTGGAGGAAAAGCGTCGCGATATCGCGACGCTTTGAGAAAAATTGTGTGAAGGGGAAAAACCGTCGCGATATCGCGACATTTTTTGTGAAAAGCTACTCAAAGGAAAATTTGTCGCGATTTCGTGCCTTTTTTGAGGAAAGGACGCAAAGGGGCAAACCTGTAGCGATTTCGCGAAAATTCTGGAGAACAAGCTTCATGAAGGATAAAAGTCGTGATTTCGCGACTAGTTTGAGAAAAGGGCACCATGGGGAGAACATGTCGCGATTTCGCGACCTTTTTTGTCGGTTCCACTGTTGGAGGAAAGTTGTCGCGATTTCGCGACGCTTTGAGCAAAATTGCGTTAAGTGGAAAAACCGTCGCGATATCGCGACATTTTTTGTGAAAAGCTTCTCAAAGGATAATCTGTCGCGATTTCGCGACATTTTTATGGAAAGAAAGCAAAGGGGCAAACTTGTAGCGATTTCGCGACAGTTCTGGAGAACAAACTGCATGAAGGATAAACGTCGCGATTTCGCGACTAGTTTAAGAAAAGGGCACCATGGGGGAGAACATGTCGTGATTTCACGACACTTTTGCGGAAGGGGCGCCCATTGGAATTCTTGTCGCGATTTCGCTACACTTCCGGCCAACTGGGGCTTTAAGGAAAAGTCGTCACGATATCGCGATACTTTCTCAAAGTTGCTGTTTAAAGGAGAACTCGTCGTGATTTCGCGACAATTTTGAGGAGCAGGTGCCTTCTGGCTTTCTCGTCACGATTTCGTGACGTTTTTGGCATTTGGGTGCTTTGGTGCTTTGTGCTGTCGTGATTTCGCGACATTTTTTGAGTGGTGTGGCCTCGGCGCTGTTTTGTCGCGATGTCACGATTTCGCGACATGTCGCGTTTTCGCGACCGGTTGTCGTGGCGCGACGGTTGTTAGGTTTGGTGTCGCGATTTCGTGACTTGTCGCGTTTTCGCGACTTGTCGCGTTTTTGCACCCTTGGTTCTTCTGGTCTCTTTGCTCTTGGTTGGGATGCCCTTTCTCCCTCTAGTAACTGTAATTTGTTTTAATGCAAGCTTTTTTCAGTTTTTTCAAAAAAAAAAAATGTGTTAATATGCAGACAACATGGATTTGATATTTTGGGAAGAAAGACCTATGCACTTGAAGGAGGCATGAGAATTCTCATTGCATGAGAAATCATCCTCACTTTAATAGCTTATTACTACTAAGGTGTTGGCAGATCAGAGGTCTAAGGTTCAATTCTAGACAAGAAGCATCTTTTTTTACTCCTTTGCACTCTTCTTTTGATAGTACAATAGCTTCACAAATGAATGGCACAATTACCTCGTATGTGCAAGGAGGACATGTTGGTTAGTATGATATTCGTAGCTTATAAGAGACCAAGGATCAATTCCTAGTGTTGGCTTTTTATAGCATTCTTGATAGCGTAATTATCTCGATTGACATGACAACTAACATGGTACCTCAGAGTACCACATAATACTCTTTTTTTAGAATATATGCCTTTGACCTATTAGAGAGGATAAGTCTCACAATCCCTATAAGCACAATAGCCTAGTGGAATCCAAGTGGTGTGGAATGTATGGTAGACACTAGCAAATAAGCAAGTGACATGTGGTATTATGTAATTAAACACTATCTCCCTAAGGTTTGAGACTTCAATTTTTGTATTTTTGGGGGCTATTTGGAAAAATATTTTCAAGTCCATAACTATTACATACAAAAGCATTTTGATCTTTTTTCTTCAAATCATAGGATTTTTATAGCCTTATGCATTGGTGACATTAGTTTATGGACCTATTCCAGTGTCAAGGGCCACATATGTGGAATAGTACTCAAGCTCTATTGTCATATTTGGACAAGGCAGATTTACCATATTCTATGTAATCAAAGTCTTTGGTCTATGTGTTTGGAAAATGTAGTTGGATTTGTGAAAATTGTAGTAGATTTTGAGTCTTTAAGAGGTATAAAAGAAAAATATTTAAGATGTGCTTTAGATAATCCTCTTTCCTCCTTTAGGCTATTGATACAACTTAACCATGAATATTAATCATTCATGATCTCTTCCTATTTCTACTTCTTATCCAGGTATATTTCAAAATTTTGTAATATCTCTTCTTTAAGCAAGTTCATGCAAAGCCTCTTTTGGTTATGGACATCAAGTGGCCCAAGGTAGGTTTAAGTCTTCAAACAAGGTGATGTATGTTGTAAAAGCAAATGTTATGCCTTCAAGTCATACCTTATGTGACTATAGAAGATTGAAGTAGCTTTTCTTTAGAGGTGGTGGTGAACTTGACTCCTCTTCTTCATTTTAAGCCTTAGTGAAAGTGTTTTTTGGATGTGTATAGGAATATTTAATAGTGGTAGTGATGACTATGGTCTAGCCTAAGGAGACTCCTGTGTAGTGGTATTTTGGTAGTAATAGATTTAAATGATGAGGGGGATTCAAATAAGTCTACCTCAAAGTGGTTATTTGTATGGATAATATAGAAATTATTTATGGTCCCTAGATTCCCACTATATCTTTCTCTCTTTTGTCCTTTTTTTAATGCTTTCTATATAAGATTTGAGTGGATAGGTTGCTTTTGTTCATTTTTGGAAATAGGTGCAAATTGCAACACTATGTGAGTGAGCAAATTTGAGGGCTACTACATATCATATAATATCATAGCAGATTTCTTTAGCCTATGTGTGCATATTTTAACCTAAAAGAAATGAAAAGAGGGTTTGTTATATGGGTGAGTGCAAGAAGATGCATCTAGCTTTTGGGGGGATTTTGGGCCAGTGCAACTTGTTTATATCAATTTAATTAACCTTTAACATGACATCCACTTAATGTATGACAAATACATTAATAAAAAAATTGAAGCTTTCTTAGTGTGAATTACTATTATATTTTTATTAAAATTAAAATTAAATTGTCGTAAATATGTATGATTTTATATGTAGTACATTAAAACACATTTCAATATAGTGAGAGACCAATATACAAAAAAATTATAATAATGGTAGAGACAAATTGGAATAACGAGTATTAAGAATTTTTATAAATATTTTTCTTAAATAAATATTTAAAGTATGAAACATAAAAAAAAATGGTGTTTTTATATGTGACCATTATTTAACATAAGCATTTGATTTTTTACTTTCTTTTTAATGGTATGATAGACTACATATTGTCTTATGTGTCATGCTTTTTATTTTATTTTTTAACTCTTTATTTTTTCTTTAAGTTTTTAATTAAAAATTATTTATTTTAAAAATATTAAGGCAAGCTGGGAGTGAGATTCATATTCTATTACTCTATATCTTTGGGAAATTTCAAAAAAGCAAAGATTCATATAAAAAAAAGCTAGGTAGCATGAAAGGAAAGTCATAATTGGAAGTTACGATGCCCAACTTGGATATAAGAGAAAGAAAAAATATATGGCATGTTTGATCTAGAGAGTAGACATTACACCAGAAGTGATCTAGAGAGTAGACATTACACCAGAATTGATTACTAAGGATGATATGATCGAGTATGATATTATATTATTATTAAAAGCACAGGGTTAGTAAGTTCCAAATATGAGATGATTGTGTATGATATAATAATTCTTAAAACCAAAGGGTTAATATGTAAGTTCGATAAGGGTATTTCGAGATTCAAAATTGGATCAAGTGGAAGTGGGTATTAAATTCAAATTACTCTATAAATTGTCTTCCTAAAGGTTTTTTTTTCCTTATCAACTTTTCTCATTTAGAAACCAAAGCTAAAATAATGGGCAGTGACCCATGGTTTGCAAGGAGAGATGCCCTTCATCTAAGACCATCAAGTAAGAATTTTTCAGTCGAGATAGAAATTTTTAAAAATAATTGGTGTGGGTTAGGCTTTTTGGACTTCCATATCATCTTATCAATAGAGATGTTTTGAACAATATTGGAAATAAACTTAGGTGAGTTCATTGAGGAGGGACCAATTAATAAGGAGCAAAAGCGTGTTGTATATACTTGGATATGTGTTGTTATGAATATTTCAAAACCTTTGCCACAATCCATTAAGATTAAAACTAAATCAAGAGATCAAGTGTAGTATTCTCCTATGTAACAAAAAAAAACTAAATCAAGGAATGATATCAACAATTAGATATGAAAAACGTTAAATTTAAATGCCACAATTGTTATGAGACTCGACACATGACAAGAGTTTACAAAGTGAAAATAATGAAGAAAGAGTTTAAAAAACTTTGGTAAATGAGATAAACTTCAAGATGAAATAAGGAAATCATATTGTAGTAGATGTTGGATTAGATCAAGGACACTCCACTCCAAATATAGAGGCAAAGAAAACCTATGTACAACATCAGATGATAAAGGCCACCATAGTTTATTCAAATTAACCTCTAGAAAAAATAAAGAAAGATAAAAGGGATGGGGAAGTACAATGTGCAAGTTCAAATTCATAAGGAATTAAAGGTGCAAAGGAAGATATTGAGAAAAATACTAAAGAAAAGAGGCAAAATATGTCATTTTTATTCCATGTAAATCATCATTTTCTCAAGTAATATAAAATTCTCTCCTTGAAATGAAAATGATAATAGTGTAGAGGTTATCCCTTGCACTTTAGGGTTTCAAGAGTAGAATAATAAAGAAATGATGATGGAGGATATCCATAACAATTTAGGGTTTTAAGAGCATCATAAGAAGTTAATTGGTACGGAGGAGTGTCCTTGCACTTTACAATTTTTAGGCAACATAAAGAAAATTATTTTGAGGTTATTCCTTACATTCTAGATCCTTTAGAGCAAGAAAAAACCTAGAGATGATAAGTCTCACTATGAATAGTGTTAAAAAATCAAAGAGAATGATGAAGATGTAAGTGTTGGTGGAAATGAAAAAAAAGAAGACCCAAGAAGCAAAACAAAAGAGAAAAAGAAACCTAAAGTGATATTAATATGAAAAACAAAAGCAATCATAAGTGTTACAAGAAGTGGAGCTACGCCCAAACATAAATTAATGGTAAAAATGATATCTTGAAATATAAGGGGCATGAATAAAACCATTAAAAAAAGAACTATTAGAGATTGACAAGTTGTTATAACAAACATATTTAGAGATATAAAAATTGGGTAAATTAGGTAGCAGATATTTTAATCATTTGTAGTGTTGATTTTTGTCTTCAAAATTTTTAAATTTTAGAAGGTAATTGACCAAGTGAGATGTTATCTCGTAAGGCAATTGAAAAATATTTCGACAAATTAATAGAATTTAATCAACCTAATAACAATATAATAAAAACAATGTAATTTTTATTATTTTAATAAAAAACCCAATAAAATTCACACATAATTTATTAAAATATATAAATAAATAAACAAACTTTATAAAAATAAAAATTCTTTAAATATTTTGTTAAAATTTTATATTTATAAAATGTAAACTACAAATATGTTAAAGAGTAAAAGTTTCACATAAAAGTAGCTAGTTATGATGTATAAATGATCTGATTTTTATAACACTGTTAAAATTTAAAAAAAGTGCCAAAATACCAAAAAAATATATAAAAAATGTAATTTCATATATACTTAATATAAAATTAAAACTTTTATTTTCGAGGAAAAAAAATTATAAACTACCAAATCTAACGAAAGAGTTATAAGCTAAAACAACATGCCCATGGTTTGTTTGTGCTTCTCTGTAGCCTGTGCTTCTCTATATACTTTTCGTCTTATGTTTTAAGCATCAATCAAAACCCACATAGTATAATTTCTACCACTAAAAAATCATGCCTGATTAAGATATCTAGGTTACGTCACACGGAGGTATTCGACGAGAAACCTTCCGCCTTTTGATTAAAACAATGGATATGGTTAGAACCATTCGTATTATCTATTTAGTTACATTATAAAAATTTATGCAATTTGCAATAAAGACAATAATGATTACATTACACCAATTTATGCATTGGTTTCCATTTCAGTCATGTTGTTAGTATACAACTATGAAACACATAGTAGTGTTATCCAATATATGTTATATTTATAAATACAGTATTATCAATAATTATATATATTTATTTATATATTTTGTTGAGTGATGAGCATAAAATATGTTAATTTAGGATGGTATAGTTGTGAGGTTCTAGACATTATATATATAATAGCTAGTAGAGAATTTAAATCTATATGCTTTTATAATAAAAAGTAATAAATTATGAAATATGGGTACATAGCTTGGTGATACTGAAGCAGGACTGAAGTAGAGCACGGGGATACTACAAGATACTGAAGCAGGACTGAAGCAGAGAACGGGGATACTGAAGCAGAGCCGATAGAACGAAGAATATTTGAACTGTACACTCCAGACAAGAAATATCAGCAAAAAAAAAAAAAAAATTAAAGGGTTTGCGACAAAGGGTTTTTGCAGAGCAAGGAGGGTTTGCGGCGGAGTATTGTATTAAACATCTATTTCATCGGGTAAGCATATTTTTTTTTTTTGTCCTCTTTCGATTTATAAAGCAATTTAAGTAGGTAGGAGAAATACATTTGTTATAGGGGTTTGCGGCAGAAGGTTTTATTATCAGCAAGGGTTTGCAGCAGAGGGTTTGCAGAGCAAGAGGGTTTTATTACACATTTATTTCAACGGATCAATAGTACAGAGGGTTCGGCTATAAAGGGTTTGAAAATGGAAGAAGGTAAGCAACAATTGCAAGAACCAATATATGTCAATGAGAAACAGTATTGGAGGATATTAAGGCGTCGACAAGCTCGAGCAAGGGCAACAACAATGAAAAGGGCATATCAAAAAATAAAAATAAAAAATATTCTACCACATAAACAGGTGGAGAATAAGGAACAATCAAAGGCAAATCACCAAAATGAGTTTTTAGATGAGGAAGAAACTTACAATCCCACAACTACACCACTCATGTGGGCACCAAGACTTTATGTGCAAGAGCTAATGAAGATGAAAGAGAAACTTGAAAGCATGGAAAGGAGGGAGAAATTAAGAGAAACTAAATTAGATGAGGTTATAAACACCATTCGGAGGTTGGAAAAAGAAAACAACCAACTCAAGGAGCAAGTGTCAAAGCTACAAAACCTTGCAAACATGGGTCAACGTGAATGGCATGTCCTCAAACAAGCCATCCATCCCCCAATTAATGATGCAATAGAGGTGGAAAAAACAAATGCAAATCAAATAAAAGAGGTACAGAAAACACTCAAAAACATTGAAACAAGAGAAAATGAGCTACGAAATGAATTAGCAAAGACAAAGACATGGTCTCAAGTAGTAAAAGAACTAGTCAATCAACAAAAAGAGTTGATAGAGAAGCAAGTAAAAATTCAAATAACAGAAGAGAAAGAAAGACATGAGAAGTTAACAAATATAATCATCAAAGGGTTGAAAGATTATGGGGACAGGGAAGACACAAATCGTTTAACCAGGAACTTCTTGTCAGATTGATTACAATGGAAGGGTCAGATAAAAAAGTAAGCAGAATTGGCAAGCTGAGAGAAGGAGGCAGAGATAGACATATTCGGGTCACATTGATGAGCTACGAGGATAAAATAAGGTTACTTAAAAACGAGAGGCATGCTCGAGAGGGTCACAATTTTATTTAGATGATGACCTAACATTTTTACAAAGAGGAAGAAAGAAATAAGGAATGGGAAAAGGTGAGGGCAAGAAGGAATGAAGGGAAACATGCATATTTAAGAAATGGAAAGGCATACATCACATCTAAACAAATCCAAAATAAATAGGGAGTATGGCCCGCCCGGAAACATCTTACAATGGTAAGTTGGAACTGTAGAGGTTTCCCTTGGAGAAGAGGACCCGGATTAGGGCCCATTGCTAGAGACAAAGATATAATCATATTGACAGAAACACATGAACACGATGGATGTAGGACTCCAGAATTTGTGGGATACAAAAAAATAGTAGTATGGAATAAAGCAACAGAAAATGGCAAAGGGCATGGGGGTATTATGGTTTTAATAAAAGAGGAATGGGATAGGGTCATTAAAATTGAAAAACAAGATGAAAACAAACAAGTACATTTGGATAAAGATCCTAGAAAATAAGTCGATTATTAGCATAGCAAAGATGTTATTTTGCTCCCAAGAATTCTAAATTCTATAAGAAACATGACCTTAACAGAGAAGACCCATACTCCTCCCTAAAAAGAGACATTTCAATATACAGTAAGTTGGGGGATATTATATTAATTGGAGATTTCAATGCAAGGATAGCAAATAAGCAAGCTAACATTCTAGAAGGTAACGAATATATTGAGATTAATCCTCTTTGGATGCCAGAAGAGGAAAATCAACAGTGGACCAGGACTTGAGAAGATGAGCATGGGGCTATCACACAATATGGAGAAGAGTTGTTAGGTCTTTGTAGCATATACAATTTGATTATTTGCAATGGGATGAACAAATGGAAAAATTCAGGAAAGTATACATGCAAAACATATAAGGGACAAAGTGTAATAGACTATGTAATATGCTCACAGAATTACATACCAAAAATAGAGGAGCTAGAAGTGGAAGATTCTCCAGTGGAACTTAAGTCGGATCACAACCCAATTGTTATGAAACTTCGAATGCATGGAGACAAACCAAGGGAAAAACACTTGCAAGGCAATCAAAATAAATATCCTCACAAGGGAAACATTCTCTTAACAGATGAAAATCGACAAAATTTTAGAGCAGTATTAAATAATAAGTTACAGGAAAGGGAAGAACTACATCACAGGAGTAGAGATTACAGTAAGAGTGAATGGTTAATGCAAGTTATTCAAGAAGCTCTAAACAAATGCAAGAGAGCTAAACCTAAAAAGAAAGAAAGGAATAGCTTCCCAACCAACCCATGGTTCGATGAAGATTGCAAAAAAATGCGAAGATTACTAAAGGAACCAACGGGTAAAACAAGAGCAAACAAAAAAGCATATGAGAAACTGGTAAGGGCAAAAAAAGAAGAATACACTAAAACAAGGAGGGAAGAATTGATTTATTTAGGGAAGCATGAACCAAAGAAATTTTGGAAGGAACTAAGCGTGAAAAGGATGCAAACTGAAAATAACATAACAGTTAATCAGTGGTTGGAGTATTCAAAACAACTGTATCAGCGTAGTAACCAACAAGAGACACCCCCTACTATCATTGTCAAGAAAGAACTTTTCACAATTGAAGACATTATTCAAGGGATAAAAAAGTTAGCAACCGGAAAAGCTCGTGACATAGACAATCTTCAAGCAGAGCATATAAAATGGGGGGTAGATATCTTGGCACCGCAAATCAAAGAAATTTTCAATGAGGTCATACAAAATGGCTTCCCTACCGAGTGGACAACTAGCTTGACCATTCCTTTGTTTAAAAGTGGAGATGTAAATAATCCCTCAAACTATCGAACTATCATGATCAACCCTCTCTTTGCAAAGTTGTTTGGGAGTATGATAGAGCGTAGGATCAGCATATGGGCAAAAGAAAAGGGAAAGAGAGCAAAGGGGCAAGCAGGTTTTAGGCCCAAACACTCAACTATTGATCACTGTATCACGCTCAGACACATAGTGGAAAAAATATGGGACAAAAAAGAGGAGGCTTTTTGCTGTTTTGTAGACTTCAAAAAGGCATTTGACACAGTGCCTAGGAAAAAATTATGGAGCAGAATGGAAGAGCTAGAGGTTCCAATTCACTACAGGCAGTAATTCATAGACTATATGAGCATGTAAAAGCTAGAATCAGAACACAGGAAGGGTTATCTGAATGTTTTGGTAGTGACATAGGTGTCAAACAAGGTTGCCCTCTATCTCCGACCTTATTTGGGTTGTACATTGACAAGTTAGAAGAATGGATAAACAAATTTGGGGGAGAGGGTGTGTATTTAGCCAAATATGTGGTAAAACTCCTCATGTATGCAGATGATGTAATTCTTGTGGCCAAAACAACCAAAGATCTAGAAGATCACCTTCAAGCTCTAGAACTCTTTTGTAAAGAAGTTGGGATGCACGTGAACACGAGCAAAACAAAAATTATGATTTTTTCAAGCAAAAAAGAAGAAGCAACAACTCAAATTTCAGTTTGCAGGAGAACCGCTTGATGTAGTAGTAGAATACAAATACCGGGGCATAGACTTTCATGACAAACTTAATTGGAATACATGTAGGATGAAAAGAACTCAAAGTGGCTGGAGAGCACTATATGCACTTCAAAACAGGTGTAGGAATGCCGAGTTGTGGGACTGGAAGACCACCAAGGTCTTATTTGGCCTACTTGTTACACCGGTTCTGTTGTATGGTTGCGAGGTGTGGGTTAGTGGCACAACAAATGCAAAATGGAGGCAAATAGAAAGGATTCAAAAATATCTAATCACAAACTTTCTCAAAATTAAGGCCACAACCCCTTATGAAATTATTCTAGCTGAAACTGGAATGTTCCCTTTAGAAGCAATTGCTATGACCAAGCTATTATGTTACTTGAAAAAAACAAAAAACATGACAAATGATAGATGGCCTAGAGAAGCTAGGGACGAAGAGTTGCATAGGCGAAAGAATACGTGGATGAAACAAAATCAGAAATGGATGAAACGTTGGGAAATCAACATAAATGAATGCCCAAATGTCAACAAAGACATTAAAAATTATGTGAATGAAAAGTTCGAAGTGGAATGTGGAAAAATGCAAGCAGGAAAAGACAATATTATATTGCAAATTTTAACCCAACGTATGACCACAAGGAAAAAGCGTATATAGGCGCTGAAATCAAGTGGAAGGAAAAAATACTCATTGCTCAGATAAGGACTAGCTCTCATAGGCTTAGATGTGAAATAGGGAGATGGACAACGCCCAAAGAACAATGGGAAGAAAGGATATGTACTCTATGTAGCACAGAGGCAGTAGAGACAGAGGAACACTTCATCTATAAATGCCCGAGTTTTTCAGATATCCGTGACAAATACAAAGAAACACTTGGGAATGAGTTTATTACAAATTTATTTGAAGACAGGAAAATAAAAAAAGTTGGAGAATTGCTAACACAAATCAACAGGAGAAGGAACAACCTTCTCAAAGATATTAAAGATCATATAATATGATTTGAGTAGTTGTACTTCCATATTTGAGGTCCCATAGACCATATTTGGGTCTCATGGACGTAATTAAAATCTTTCATTCATTCATAGATCAATTTTAGCTCTTATTGAGGGTTGATTTTTACATAATCGTGAAATAATAATATATATTTCACAAATTAAATAATATAAAATATAAAACTATAGAAAACTCAATGAAATTAAAATTATAGAATTGAGAATTAAAAGCTACTTTTAAACAAAATAACTAAAATTAACATACACATTCATACATTAATAAGTTGACCACTCCTTAGGGATTTTCTTTGGGTCAAAGGGAAGAATTCGTGTGGTTTTCATTAAGTTGCTTGGGATATTTGTTGCATGCCTACTGATAAGGGTGATATGGGCATCATTGACATTTACATGTAAAGCATTTCTTTGTGTGCTAAGTGGGTGGTTAAGTTATTGAAGGCCCTAAAGCCTAGAAGATTTTGATTTACCATTATATTTCTTCAGGGCTACCTTATGGATGCAAAGCTTGGGCTAATATTGACCTTCATACTCTCATCATTACTTTTGCTCCAGTTAAGATTCAGGGTTCCTTTGTTGTTAAAAGTATTTGGCGGGATTTTGAGGCGATGAAACCTCATCTTCGTTGGATTGGTGATGGTTTTCGTAATGGTCTTTCATTTAATTCTCATAATATTTGGTGGTCTTATATTTTGTCTAACTCTTTAGTTCTTATTGCCGATATACCAGGGATTAAAACTTTATGGTTGTTTCGTAAGGACAGCTGCTTTATTAAATATTTAGTTCACTCTCGAGATTGGATTCCTTGGCGTGATCTCAAACAAAAATTTAATCTTTAGAATTTAGATCTTCCTTATATTCTTAAGATTCAAGAGCTTATACCTAATGTCATGCTTCATAAGATTGGCCTTCAACCCCCGAGTGCCTGGTGGAGGGATTGGTGTTGGAATGTGGATACTCCTTTCAAGAACTACTCTTCTCCTTGCTTTATCAACTTCATAGTCTTGTTTCCCTTGGTGTTGACAAACTTAATGAGAGATGGTAGACTCACTCTACCTCCTATACTTGGATTACTCGTCTAAACCGTATTTGGCAGTTTAACCTTGAACCCAAGATTATCCTTTTTCTTTGGTATCTTATTTATCAAGGGTTTCCTATGGGAGAGAGACTTAGTAGGGTTGGTCTTCCTAATCCTAAGTGTCCAGCTTGTGGTCATTTTGATACTTTTAAACATCTATTCTAGCTCTACCTCGTGTTTTTCCTAGTCTTGGATTCACTCATTGTTCAAACTCTTCCATTCTGAATTCTTCAGATGGTAGATGATATTTTTGGAGATAATAGTTGTTGGCCTGCTTATATTGCTACTTTGTGAAATTTCTTTCGTGCTATTATTTTTTTTCAACTTTGGAAAACCGAGAATGCTAATGTCTATTCTGGAGATTCAATTTCTAGTCAATTTTCTATGTATAAAAAGATACGGTATTTTCTGTTGTTATTGTTTAGATCCATTCGCAAGCTTCCAATTTGACTCATGAGTTGATGCATTTGATAAATCTTATCAAGTACTAGCACGAGACATCATGCACTATTAGCAGGGTTTCACCTAACCTCCCTCTGCCTCAAGGTCCCTCTGTTTTAGCGTAGTAGGTTGAGAGGATGATGTTTTCTAGCCTCAGGTCGTTCTGTCAGTACCCACAGTAGTGCTCGACCCTTTGCTTAGTTTTGTTGTTTATTCGCCCTTTTAAGGGCTGGTTTTATTTTTGGCCTCAAGCCTTGTCTTTACAGTATTGATCGTTTGGGTGGCCTTGCACCCCGAGCTATGATTTTTCCAGCTCCTTTTTCATTGTAACCTCTATTATTTTTATTGAATATAATTGTTGGTTCCAATAAAAATTAAAGCATTTTATTAAATGATACAAACTAGTTAGTTACAACTATTTATAAAATATAAACATAAAATTGTTTAGGAAAGTTCTTGTAAACCATGCAACTTATAACAGGCTCTTTCTCCAATAGTAGGCATAGTTCCCCACAACAAGAAAATATATTAAATGCTTAAAATATGATTAACATGTACTCTTTTATTGCTAATGATCATATATAAAACAAATAAGTCTATTTTTCTGGCTAACTACTTGATAATGCTAAAACTAAGATTAATCTAAAGCTAAAATGGACTAAGTCTAACTTAGCTCTAAACTATGTTCATTAATTTAAAGGACTTTGTAACAACTTTGGCTATTTAACAACACTTAGAGGATGAAGTTAAAATTACCATGGTCAATCTAACTACAAAAAAATATTATAAAAGAGAAAGATAATTTTGGGTCTTTCTATAGTTAGAGAATCCCAATAGTAAATGTTTCTTAGTTTAGATGACTATATAGGATAGTTGTGAAGAGAATAAAAAGATATAATAATTGGAATCTAGTATGGCCCAATGATTTGGTTGTTATTTTTAGTCAACTATCTACTTACGTTAATGGTGCTAGAAAAAGACATGTGAGTAGATCTTGGTTGTATCTATATTTCTCTCAAATGATACATTAGTCCCAAAAGCATGAAATGAACCTCTTCTTCTCAAGTGAATATTTCATCTCATTCTTAGTTTTGATTTGTATTGAGATAAGAAATTAGTTCCAAAGATAATTCTAACTATGATTGCAAAGAGTATTGACAAAAGTAACACTAATATCATAACCAATAACAAAAGCATTCATTAAAGAAAACATGAAAATATAAAATAATAGTAATTGTAGGAATTTAGGACAAGTAATATTACTATTGTTGGTCTCTTTGAGGGGCAACCTCCTTACAAAATATACAAATTCTTCACTAGTCCCATGAGGGTTACATCCTTCATCTTTTATAATATTTACAAGCATAATTCCTAACATTCTATGACAATGTATTATGCTAGTATTATATGACAATATTTTTTACTATATATTCCATGGTAGTTGCATTCATGATTTCAAAGTAGATACGTACATGATTCTATGACATACACTCCTATCTATATCTAACTTAATATGTGATCCACTTCTAACTTAATATGTGGTCCAATTTACATACAATATCATATGTCACTATGACTTATAATTCAAGGGCATATAACATGCCACCCCTTTAGAAAAGTTTTATCCTCAAAGCTAAAAGGTTAGAAATTACTATTAAAATTCTTACAACGGCTCCCACGTGGCATCTTCTGGTTGTAGCCCCTACCATTGCACAAGCACTTCAGTGATATCCTAGGAACAAAAATATCAAGTCTTGCTATCCATAATGGTTGTTGGTTGCAGAATGAATCCTTCTTTATCTAGTTTACGGAGGACCATATTTACTTCGATATGCATTACCACCACCTTCTTGAGGCAAGATACATAAAAAATTATGTAATTCTTGGATGTAGTTGGTAGCTCTAATTTATAAGTAGCATCCCTTATCTATTGAAGTACCTTGTGGGATCCATAAAATATAGGTTTTCATACCTGCTATTTAGGGACATCTACTTCTAGGGTTAAATACAAAGAAAGGACATGTCACCTTCAACAAATTTCCTCTTGGTATTGTGTTTATCTGCCTATTATTTCATGTAATGTTGAGTGGTTTCCAAATTCTATTTTAGGGTAGCTAAGACTTCTTGCCTATGATTGAGGACTATGTCAACTGCTTCAACCTTTAAGCTTTGTGGTAGGTAAGAAGTAAGTGTTGGAGGTGATTTACCATTACTGTCTCATATGACACCATCCTTGTGATTGTGTTAAAAATGGTGTTATATCACCATTATCCTAAGGGAAGCCATTGAATCCACTTGGATTAGTTATCATAGAAAAAAAATCGAATATATATCTTGATACATCTACTTACCACCTCTGTCTGACCATCAAATTCTGGGTGGTGGGATGTGTTGTGTTTCAATTGTATTTCCTAGATGCGATGGATCTCCTCCTAAAATTTACTAGTGAACACCTTATTGTGATCACTAATTATGGAATGTGGGATCCCATCGAGCTTAAATATCTAATTCATGAAAATGTGTGCCACTATTTGTATAGTATAAGGATTACCAAGGGAGCAAAAATGGGCATACTTGATCAATGTATCCACAATCACCATGAAAATTAATTATCCACCAGATAGAGGAATCCCTTTAATGATTCCATGGAAATATTTATTCATGATGACTCTAGAATTGGTAAAGGTTGAAGCAACCTTAGTGTACAAATTATTTTTTCTTTTTGGTGTTGGTAGGTGTTGTGGCTGTTCCACAACATAGCCCAAAATTGGGGACCCACCTTTTCGTTTTGGTATCCGGGTGTTTGCATTTCGTTTTTAGTGTCTAATTCTTCACTTTGTTTTGGGTTTGCAAATTCTTGTCGACGATTTTTTATCGTCAAATTGTTGTCAATTTCTTGTCGACGATTTTTTATCGTCAAATTGTTGTCAATTTCTTGTCGACGATTTTTTTTATCGTCAAATTGTTGTCGATGATTTTTTTTATCGTCAAATTGTTGTCAATTTCTTGTCGATGATTTTTTATCGTCAAATTGTTGTCAATTTCTTGTCGACGATTTTTTATCGTCAAATTGTTGTCAATTTCTTGTCGACGATTTTTTATCGTCAAATTGTTGTCGACGATTTTTTATCATCAAATTCTTGTCGACAACCTTTTATTGTTAAATTATTGTCGACGACTTTTGTCGTCAATTTTTTGTTGACAACTTTTACCGTCAATTTTTGTCGATGACTTTTTATCGTCATTTTGTCATTGACGATTTTTATCATCAATATCTTATCGACGATTTTTATCGTTATGTTGTGTTAGCAATTTTTATTGTCAAGTTTTGTGCTTGCTTTTACTGAGATGTTTAAAATAATAAAACATTAAAAAAGAAATAATATAAAATAAAAATAACAACATACTATATATTATATTATGTATATATATATAATACACTTAATAAAGTTTATATATATATATATATATATATTGTTTTAATAAAAAAGAAAGAAAATTTTAAAATGGAATCTCTCGAGGGAAGGCATGCTCCCTTCCTCGTAGCCTCCTTGTCACAATATATATAATAATATTTTATTATATGTATTAACTGATTCGTTTCATGTGCAGGTTGAGGACCAACGAGCGGCATGTTCGTTGAGGGCTCAACGAAAAGTCGAGGGAACGCACGATGCAGCGAAGGCTTTGGACAAATTCTACGTCGGGGTTCTCACCGAAGATTTCCTCGGGAGTTTTCAGAGGCGGTCACGTGATGTGATGATAGGCAAAGACGTACGGTGTACAGTGCTCATGGGAACCGTTGGCGAGCACGGCGTAATTATTGGCATGGACGGGTAGGATGACTCGGTGACAGTTTCTAAAGTTTCAATCTATGGATGCAATAAGACGAAGTCGACGCCAGGTTTAATGGACGACGGAACCGGGATGCGGACAGCGTGGTAACAAGTGGTAAAATTGGATGGAGTATCCACAACGACTGACTTGGATCTAAGCACGGGATAGCACACGCGGTGACATGCTCGATACAGCTAGACATTGGCCAAAAAAATAAAAAAATAAAAAAAACATAGATGCGACTCGGGTTCAAGGCTCACGGCCTGTATAAGAAGTATTTACTCAATAAATGCAAAGCCGTAGAGTATTCAAGTGACATGACAGTGAATAACGCCGAATGATCAGAATCCGAGTGATTTTTTTGAGCCATGGGGAAGATTCGAGCCGGTTTGATGACAGTGGCAGTTACAGACATAGTGCAGGGGACGTCAACGATAATTTGGTGAGATGGCAGAGTGGGTAACGCCAGCCAGACTGAGCGTACAGTTTTGACGAATTGACAAAGGCAGAAATCGCCATGAATTCAGGGGAAATATCATTTCATGGACGTTTTCATCGAGCTCATTCAAATGAAACCGCATCAAATATACGTACAAATATGTTTCATTAGTATGGGGAATATAGAGGTTACAGTTCAGTAGATAACACCCGACGAAGCTGGTTGGAAATCACCGTGTGAAAGGAACGACAGTCAGGATCGATGCCCATAGGGATTGTCTCTACTATTATTCACTGTTATATGACCAGGTCGTGTTGGCATCAAGGTTGAGCATCGATTGATTTGGCATAATTATTCCCAGAGCATAACGTGTCGAAGCCTTGAATGTGAGGACCATGCGGCGTTTGGTAAATAGACTCCCAATCACAAGGATTTTTTTTTTTTTTTAAGGATGGAACGTCACTTGGCAATAATAAAAGGAAAGTAGTTGGGATAAAGATAGTCACCAAATACAATGACCACACAAGACAAATGGTTTTAGAACCTTGATTACATTGTAATAAGGTTAAAATGGGAATTATAAAGAGGCACGTCATGTGAAATAAAGTGAAAATCACCAAACAAAGGAGCGAGGAGCGAGGAAGGCATAGAGGGATGTTGTCGACAGCGAGGCACCTCGATGGCCAATTCGTCGAAGGAGCCAGCGTGGCGATGAAAAATCATAGGCGTCCTTAAAAAGGACAAAAAGGGATTTATTTAATATATATATATATGTAAAGGGAAATCGGAGAAATCGAAAGCTATGGTGTTTAATTAAATTTCCCCTTACTTTGGTGATTTAGAAAATGATAAAGGCATTGCAATAAAGGAAACAAATGGGAAATGAATATTGGCGCATTACAAGTGTAAATGAAACGTCTCCAAACATGCGGGAATAGAAGAAAGCCAAACTGAAAATGAAGAGTTTTTCCAAACTATAGGGCAGCGAAACAAAAACCAGGAAAACGAAAAGTTTGTGAAAAAAAATTTAAATGCACCATCAAACGAAGCACAAGGGGTTGGAAACTGCTGTGAGCAGAGTTGCAGAGCTGAAGGTGGGAGGGCCATTCTGGATCTGTTTGAGTTGTTTTCTTTTATGGACTGGTTTTGGGAAAACCAAATATTTCTGTTATTATTAAATGACAAATTTTGAATACAGAAAATTTCAGAAAGTTGCATTTTATGGGCAAGAAAGGAGTTGTCATTTTCTGCATGCAAGATTAAATGTCTATTTTTCCCCTTTTCAGATTTTAGGCTTGTAAATGGAGTTTATGCAAGTTTCTTGGTTGCTTCATGCGAATGTTTAAATCTGAAAACCTCATTTAAAACCCTAGGAGCCAGCACTTAGCTTATCCGAATTGTGCTTGTTTTGCAAGTCCAATAGGTTAGGTTGCATGCATGAAAACCTCACATCTTCGGTTTTTCCGGAATAGGATAGCATCAAACTGAATGTATCATGTGTTTCATTTTTTGCATTTCATTTTCATTTTTCTGCATTTTATTTTTTCAGATATTCTATTTTTTCTTTAATTTTTAGGCATTAAAATAAACATTTAAAAAATTTCAAAATCCAAAAACAATTTCACCATTGCGTAGGTTATATTTCATACTTCCAATACACACTTTGAAATTTTATTTTCGGAGTTGTTTAGTATTTTTAAAAATTCATTGAAGTTGCTATTTTATTACAAATTTTAAAAATTCCGAAAATAGAAAATTTCCATTTTTGGACCAAATTTCATTTTTTCAGTTTCATGTTTTATTCATGAGCCTATGATGACATTCCTTTCATGAAAATTCCAATTTCATTGAAGGAGTTATGTTTTATGGCATTTTACAAATTTCCATTTTTGGAGCCTAAAATTGCCCTCTTCATAAAAATTCCGATTTTACGAAAGAGGGGTAATTTGAGCATCACATTGAAGTTCATTGATTCAAAGCACTTAATTGTTCATCTTTATGAAAATTTGATTTCATTTAAGAGGGATAAGTTGAGGTGACACTTAAAGCCCTTACTTTAAGGCCATAAATTATTGCTTCTTTGTGAAAATCAATTTCACCAAAGAAGGATAGTTTATCTATCACATTGAAAGCTATCTTCATCTTCATGATAAGAAGCCATATTTGGACTTAATAAAGAAGATAAAATACATTTCAAAATCCTCAAGATAAAATGAATTAAGGCACTACATCGTGGTCATATGAGGGCCAACTCACATTTGCTCTATTTTGGTTCAATGAACAATCACTAAAGTTTCATGGTAAAATAAACCAACATTGCCCCTTGTTTACAGTTACTTGCATTCACTAAGGTGTTCCAAGCATTTAAATTGAATATTTTTATTTGAGATTACTAATACACATATGCAAATGCTAATATAGCAAAGACCTTGGAGAAGTTGTTTGTTTAACTTCTTTGCAAGAGGGGATTTGGAACCCAAATCCTAAGGGAGAGTGTACTTTCACAATTGGGTGAAAATACCACTCAACGAGTAGGTATCATAGGCATCCACAAAATATTTTACATTAGACTTCAGCCCAAGACAATAAAAACTATGTTTTATCCATTCATAGGTTTATAAGAATCCCATGTGTCCTCATATTGAAGAAGAGTGAAGATCTATTGAAACATTGGACTTGAGTTCTGAAGTAGATAGAATAACAACTAGATGCTTGTAGCGTAACTTCCCTTGCTTCCACAAATAATTTGAATGGTCCCTTTTTGTTTTAAGGTCTTGATTGATTTTTGCAAGTGTAGGATCATCCTGACATTTAAAATTAAGTGCCTCTATCTAATTATCCCTAATAATAAATACTGCATAAAGGGTATCTCATATAATCTAGAAAGGGCATTGATGACCATATTTTCTTTTCCCTTGCAATAGACAATCTCTTAGTCATATATTAAGAGCTTAGTGATCCATTTTTGTTGCTCAGGGGAAGCAATTATTTGGTCCATGAGATCCTTAAGGCTACGATGATCCATCTTAATGATAAAATTATAACGTAATAAGTATGGTTTCCAATGAAGGACTACAAAGATGTTCTCCATCATCTTCTTCTCATAAGTTGATTTTGCAATATTTCATCCTAATTAGGCCTTACTTATGAATGCAAGGGATTGATCTTCTTGCATGAGTATATCCCATAACCCCACTCCTAAAACATCACTTTATATTACAAAGGTTTTGAAAAAATTAGGGATTGCTAAGACTAATGTGTGGCACATAATATTATTCAAATTCAAGAAGGCCTCCTTGGTGACACTATTCCATGAAAACACATCCTCACAAAGCATAGCTATCAAAGGTGCCATAATTTTCCCATAATCATTGATAAAATTTTGGTAGTACCCTATGAGGCTGAGGAATCCTCAAAGGCTCTTCAATGTTTGGGGTTTGGGCCACTCCTTCATGGATTCAATATTTTTTGGGTTGACGCATACACCATATATAGCCACAATGTATCTAAATACTCCACCTAATTTGCACCAAAGGTACACTTAGATTGTTTGCCATACAACTAATTTTATTGCAAAAGGTCCAATATTTGCTCGACATGTTGTAGATTATCTTCCCATGTTTTTTTGTATACCAATATGTCATCAAAAAGACCAATGCAAACTTTCTTAGATATGGTTTAAGAACCCTTTTCATCAATCCTTGAAAAGTGGACAATGCATTGGTGAGACCAAAGGGCATAACCAAGAACTCATAGTGTTCCTCATGAGTTTTAAAAGTTGTTTTGGTTATGTCCTCCTTATGAATGCAAATTTTATGGTACCTTGACCTAAGATATAACTTGGTAAAGTATTGAGCACCATGTAGTTCATCCAACAAGTGATAAATCACACGGATGAGGAACTTATTTCTGGTGGTGATATTATTGAGTTCATGAAATTCCACATACATTCTCCATGATCTGTCCTTCTTTCTTACCAATAATACTAGGTCCAAAAAAAGGTTCAAGCTTGGATGGATTAGGCTTACTTCCAATAATTCCTACACCATATACTCAATTTCATTCTTCTAGTGATAGATTTATCTATACGACCAATGTTTGGAGGCCAACTCCTTCATAACCAAGTTGGTTCTATGGTCCTTTGGTGAACTAGGAGGTAATTATTTAAGCTCATTGAACACCCTCTACTTCTTGGTTAGAATGAATGACAAGTCTAAAAGTATCTTTTCATATTGTATAGCACACAACTACATTTCACAAAATCTACCCACTACTACCTTGTGACCCTTATTAATTAGTCTTTCCATATGATGGGATTTTATTAATTTAGGTTTCACCCCTTTACTCCTTGAATAATGTGGGTTATGTCATTGATAGTGAATTGCATCCAAAGTTTTGAGAATTTGCATAGCATTGATTCCAAAGTTCTTAGCTAGGGGTAACCTAATACCATGTCCAATATTCCCAATGGGACTACATAGAGATTAGTTGAACATTGATAGTTGCCTATGGATAAGCAGGTATTCTGACACCTCCCATTATAAGTCAATGATATTCCCATTAGTAATTTTAACCTTGATTTGATCATAGCCATAGATGAAACAATTTTTTTCTTTAGCTACACTATGGTTAATAAAGTTATTTGTGCAACCCAAGTTCAATAATATAAAAACCTTATGTCCTTTGAGAAATTTATGGACTATCATGCAGTGGGGTGTTCATATTGTAGCAAAAGCATTCAAATAAAGGGTGGGGGTTTCTTCTATGAAATTGTTGGTTGTAGGTTCTACATCCACTGATTATTGTTGGTCTCCTACTGAGTCCATAAATATATCCTGTATATATATAAAATAAGATAAAGTATTGCTCATATCTATAAGGTAAAAACATTGTGTTTTGCACTTGTGACCCATGACCCATTCTTTATCATAATTATAACCAGGTCCTTGGGCTCTATATTTGGTAATATTTGTAGGTGTTAGCCTCTTGAATATGGGAGCCTTTAGAGTATTATTGTTTGTGGGTGAAAGTTTTACTTTTGAATGTCATGGGTCTAGAAGCCTTCCATTGGGTATTCCATTTTCTCTACAAGTTTAGCTAGCCCTGTGGTAGTCATGTAGGTGGTCGAATTGAGAATTTAGACCTTCATTATTATCTCTTTATTAAGACCACTAATAAAACAACTCTTGAAGAATTCATTCGAGATAGCTTTGGTTTTATTGGTAAGATTATCAAAAGCAATAATATACTCAAGTAATATATAAAGTTTAATGAAGGTACCAATAAAATATTTAAACTCGAATGACCCAAATCAACTAAGGATTTCCCTCTTGAATTGTATCCACCCAATATTTGGGACTTGTTTCTACAACCATTGGTACCAATGTAGTACTTCAAGATAAAAATAGAAAGCAGTTATAAAGATCAACTGGTCAAAGGGAGTTTTATGTAGTTCATACCATTGCTTGGTCTTAATCAACCAACTCTATGGCTTGGTCCCATCAAACCTTAGAAAATATATTTTAGAAATTCTAGGAAGCATGCCTCTGTTGTTCTTGCATGAGTATATCCCATAACCCCATTCCTAAAGTGTAACTTTCTATCACAAAGATTTTAGAAAAATTAGGGATTGCTAAGACTAGTGTGTGGCACATAGCATTATTCAAAATCAATATGGCCTACTTGGTGACACTATTCCATGCAAACACATCCTTACAAAGCATAGTTTTCAAAGGTGCCATAATTTTACCATTATCCTTGACAAAATTTTCATAGTACCCTATGAGGCTAGGAAATACTTGAAGGTTCTTCAATGTTTAGGGTTTGGGCCACTCCTTCATGGCTTAAATATTTGTTGAGTTGACACATACACCATTTATAGCCACAATGTGCCTAAATACTCCACCTATGTTGCACCAATGGTTCACTTAGATTGTTTGGCATACAATAATTTTTTTTTTAAAAGGTCCAACACCTACTCCATGTGTTGTAGGTACTCTTCCCATTTTCTATTGTATACCACTATGTCATCAAAAAAGACCAATATAAAATTTCTTAGATATGGTTTAAGAACCTTATTCATCAATTCTTGAAAAGTGGATAATGCATTGGTGAGACCAAAGGACATAACAAAGAAATTGTAGTGTCCCTCACGAGTTTTAAAAGTTGTTTTGCCTAATTCCTCCTTATGAACACAAATTGATGGCACCTTAACCTAATATATAACTTGGTAAAGTAGTGAGCACCATGCATTTCATCCAACAAGTCATTAATCACAAGGATGATGAACTTATTCTTGACGGTGATATTATTTATTTCTTGAAATTCCACATACATTCTCCATGATCCATTCTTCTTTCTTACCAATAAGACTAGGTCCAAAAGAGAGATTAAGCTTTGATGGATTAAGCTTACTTCTAATAATTCCTACACCATTTACTCAATGTCATTCTTTTAGTGATAGGGGTACCTATATGATTGAATGTTTGGAGTCCAACTCCTATGTAGCCAAGTTGATTCTATGATATTTAACCAACTAGGAGGTAATTGTTTAGGCTCATGGAAGACCCTCTACTTCTTGGTTAGAATGACATACAATTCTGAAGGTATATTTTTATCTTGTATAGTATACAACTATATTTTTGCAAATCTATTCACTACTACCTTGTGATCCTTATTAATTAGTTTTTCATCTGATGGGATGTTATTACTTTGGATTTCCCCTACTTTCCTCCTTTAATGGTGTGGGTTCTAACATTGATAGTGAATTGCATCCAAAAGTCCCATAGCATTGATTCCAAAGTTCTTAGCCAAGAGCAACCCAATACCATGTTCACTCTTCCCAATGGGACTACATAGATATTAGTCTGACATGGATAGTTTCCTATGGACAAGCGGGTCCTTTGATCCCTCTCATTATAATTTATGATATTTCCACTAGCAATTTTAACCTTGATTTGATCATAGCCATAGATGAAACAATTTACTTTTTAGGATACATTAGGGTCAATAAAGTTATTTGTGCTACCCAAGTTCAATAGTATCAAAACCTTATGTACTTTGAGAAATCCATGGACTATCATGCATTGGTGTCGATATTCTAGCAATAACATTCAAGGAAATAGTGGGATTTTCTTCAATTAAACAATTGGTTGAAGGTTCTACATCCACTAATTTTGGTTGATCTCCTACTAAGTCCAAAAATACATCCTTTATGTTTGTAGAAGAAGATAAAGTACTGCTCATATCCAAAAGGTAGAGGTATTGTGTTTTACACTTGTGATCCATGATCTATTTTTTATCATAGTTATAACATAGTCCTTGGGATCTATCTCTATGGGTGTTAGCCTCTTGACTATAAGAGCCTATGGAGCATTATTGTTTGTGGATGTAAAAATTCTCTTCTGGAATGTCATGGGTCTAAAAGTATTTTATGGGGCATTCCATTTGATCTCTACAAGTTTATCTATCCCTGTGGTAGTCATGTAGGTGGTATGCTTGAGAATTTGGACCTCCATTCTTATCTCTTTCTTAAGACCACTAATAAAACAACTCTTGAATAATTTATTTGGGAGAGCTTTGGTTCTATTGGCAAGATTCTCAAAAGCAATAATATACTCAGGTAATATACAAATCTTAGAGAGGGTACCAATAAAGTCTTTAAAATCTAATGGCCTAAATTGACTAAGGAATTCCCTCTTGAATTGTGTCCACTTGAGGTTTCTAACTTGTTTCTACAACCATTGGTACCATTGTTGTACTTCAAGGTCAAAATGGAAAGCAGTTATAAAGATCAATTGGTCAAAGGTACTTTCATGTAGTTCATACCATTGCTCAACCTTAATCAACAAAATCTATGGCTTGGTCCAATAAAACCTTAGGAAATATTTTTTAGAAAGTCTAGGAAACATACCTCTATTGTTACCTAACCACTAATTATTTTTCTCAATAAATACCTTAGAGTAATCTATCTAGTCAATAGTCTTCCCCCTAAGCTTCTAGGCTATTTTCAATTGATCCATTAAAATTTGATCCAGTATGTCCTTCTTATGTTGGTAGTTTGCTATCATGGTGGAAAGAGTAGATATTTTACCTAGAAGTTCAATTAGGGCATCCAATTTGGAGATTTGTTCCTCCAATAAAAATTTTAATAGATGATTTATGGGCAATCTAGCATAGCCAATAATGACAGCTCCTTCGTGTTATTTTAAAATATCCAAAATATTATTTCTAACCTATGGATCTAGGGTTAACAAAAAAATTATTTCTCACAGTAGAAGCTTACAATACCTTATAAAGAGCTCTTATACCACTTGAAATGAACCTCTTCTTCTCATGCAAATATTTCACCTTAAAGTTCTTATTTTTGAGCTATACTGAGATAAAAAAATTATTGCCAAATATAATTCTAACTACGATTACAAAGAGCATTGACAAAATCAACACTAATATTGTATATCTAATAACAAATACATTCATTAAAGAAAATATGGAAATATAAAATAACAATAATTGCAGTAATTCAAGACAAGTAATACTAATATCATTGGCCTCTTTGAGGGTGCAATCTCCTTACTAAATATGCAAATTCCGTACTAGTCCTATGAGGGTTACATCCTTCCTCTTTTATAATATTTACAAGCATAATTCCTAATATTCTATGACAATATTCTATAATAACCTATTATGACAATATTCTTGACTACATATTCCATGATCAATACATTCATGATTCCAAAGTGGTTACATACGTGATTCTATGACACAAACTCCTAACTATATCTAACTTAACATGTGGCCCACTTCTAACTTACTATGTGGTCCACTTTACATACAATATCACATGCCACTTTAATTTACAATTGTGTGGCACGTACTAAAGCAACAACTATGAATGTTTCTATTATCCTCCATAAAGTTGGTGCATGAATGGTCGTATATCTGGGGGATTAATGTATAGTTTTAGCATGGTTAATTCTAACTATATTTCCATAGTCCAATGGAAATGGCATAAAAACCAAGCTATAAACATCATGCTTATTTTCTATAACAATCCTATGTATATGTAGCATAAAATAAATGCAAAATCACTCTAGGGTGAGATAGTTTTGTATACTATATGCATTATAATTTGCATATTGATTTAAATAAAGTATTAAAATTTCCATTAAAAACTATTGTGATAGGGAATGATAAGCAAAAATGTAATGCTTTTAATTTTTGGCTTAGGATTCTGTGTTATCTTTGTTATAGATTTTGATATGCCATTCAATGTAATATTAGCTTGTAAGGTGGATTCTAGAGAATTCTAATAGGTCTATTCCATCTTGTAAAGGGAAACTATCATGCTCATTTAATCTAATATTATCTAGTAAGATTTTATTGGATCCTATAAGGGCCATTTCATGGCTATATAAACAAGGGGCAATGAATAAAGTTGTAAGTTTTAGTTTTGGATTTTCATCTCAATTCTACAGTAGCTCGTATCAAAGTAGTTCAATCTTGCATGTGAGGGGGAATTTTCATGTTGGCAATTCCCCTTCTGCAATTCCTACCTCCTTCCTTCCATAGTCTTTTATTGCATTTGCATATCTTCTAAAGACAAAGTTGTTAATTAAATTTTCTTCCTATTATCAAAATCAAACACCAGTGCATGGCCTCTACAAGCTCAATCACCTTTTCTTCACCTACATTTTAATAAGGTGAAACACATTTATCTCCTCCTACTTTACACATGGACATGTTGGCTTACGATAATATTGGAGGTCTTACTTACAAAAAAAAGGCCAATTTACAATAGAGGTAACATTGATCATCTCCTAGTGTAGGGAATTTGTAGCCTACATGGTCTTAATTAGCTAAAATATGTCATTTTTGTTTGTCAAATTGAATAATAAATACATTTTTTTTTTGTATTTCTAGCTATTCCCATGGAAATAGTATTGCCTTGGGTATGGTCCCTATCATTGTTAGGATCTTTCAATGTCATTGTCAATGTCTACAACATCTTGGTGATGGGACTGATCATCGAGGATAATTTTGGTATCAAAAAATCCTCTGGTATTTCCCTCATGGTGTCATGGTGGTGGCCCCAGTGTTAGTAACACAAGAAAAAATAAATGGGGGTTGTGTCATCGTCATGTAATAGGGGCTTTGCATCACTTTGGCACTTACTTTTTCTAATTGGGGCTTAACAAAGCGTAATATCTAGTTAAGTGTATTTTCTTCAACTCTCATATTTCTAATATGCTTGTCTTGAAACATGACCATCATTGTCATGGTGCCCCATCCACCATATTTTAGAAAAATGTTTATCGTTTTCCTTGTGCACAATGCACCCATAATGTTGGAACCTCAATCTCCATTGATATTTACAATGGTATACAATATATTATTAGCATCTTATTCATCTCCTCCTCCTTGTCCAAAGGGATATTTTAACTTGAGTGGAGTTGTATTTTGATGGCATCACTTTGCTCTTGTAACCAATCTTCTATGAAAATCTCAAGGCCACAATAATATTATAGTGCCTTCTCCTTTCCAATGAAGGAGAAAACCATCCAAATTTGAGCCAATGTCTACTCTACAATGTTTCCTACCTCTACATAGGTGTCTCTATGACCAAGCCAGTTCATGTCTCTTTTTTCTACTATGAAGAAGGAAAGCAGGGATTCCACGGTAGTCATCAAAATACTTTTGAAAATGACTTATCTTTTTGAGATGGACTCATTTTGAGACTAGATTGCCATTAGTTAATTTTATATCATGTTAGTGATTAGCATGATGATCTCCATATGGAATGGTATGTGGAATTGAGAGATTGTATTGATTGGTTGCCTTCGATGCATGGAGGGATAAAAATGGATACCATTCCAAAGTGTCCAAATAGGTTAAAAAAACCTCCTCCACATAGCTCATAGATAACAAATTTGACACCTAGAGCGATTATAGTTGACATGTCTTTTTAAATCACTTATCCCACAGTTATAGTGGGAAGGCTAATTATAGCTTTTATGTATTTTTATTTTTCCTTTATTGAATACATGTGATAACGTAGAGGCACATTTAAATATTTTGAAGAATATTCCTTGAATATTTTGATTCGAGGAAGAATCATCTCCACATTTCTTTGCCTGATAAGACATTGTTTTTCTTACACTTTGAGGAATTATTCCAATTTTCAATATAGGCTTTTAGAAAGCATTTTTCATAACCAATCTAGTGGTAATGAAAATTTTCACTTTTTTGAAGGTCTAATATGACTAGTGATACACTAAATTTCCTATTTCCCCACTTCTAATTATTGTGATCCTTGTTTTGATTAAGGATTTGGGTTGCTTCTTTTGATCCTCCATTTTGGGTTTGTTTTAAGGCTCTCTTTAGTAAACTTTATATGGAAGTATAATTATATTTTCAAAATATGTGGAGTTGTTTAATATAATATGGAGTGTTGGAATTTTAAGCCTTACTACCATAGAATATCACAGTCCCAATATAAAGAAGCCATGATATTAAAGGTCTAAATATTAATAATGAAAAGTAGAATAATATAAATAAGCAATCAAATATATATCTAGGCCAATATAATAATTAAATAACATTCACTTATAATATTAATTATTGATGTAAATGGACAAAATCATTCATGTATTATGCATAAATAATACTTACAACATGAATTTCTCAAAAATCTGTATACAAGATTTTTTTACTTTTCTATATCTTTCTTTTTATAATTGGATATATTTTCATGGATCTCTATCTCCATAATATAGCTATAGTAATGTGACTCTTCAAGTACTTAACTATAGCTCTCCACATGACAACTCCCATGACCTTTGGCTTATCATATTGCCACTTTTATACTAGAATCTTCACTCTCTTATTACATGCATACTTGACTCTATGACACTTGCACACTTCTACATGAATCTTACTCTCCTAAATGCACTTCTAATACAAGACACTTGTGCACATACTCTATTCACATATTTACACACTTAAATACATGAAACTTGTGCACAAACTCTCAATACACTCTTGCAATCTAACTTACATGACATGTGCATTTTTTGCACTTTACACTCTTACATGACACGTGCATTTCCTGCACATTGACACTTACATGAAAGGGGAAATATAAATCACTCATATAAACTAAATACTCAACCTTAATCTATTACATATTTACATTTGTACCATGAAGGTACCATGGAGGTACATTAGCATGTACCAAATAATGTAATATTCCTCAACACCTCCCTATATTACATTATTTGGTTATTGAAGACTTTAGTCTTCAATCTTGGTCTTTGATATTCAATTTGCTTCCTTCAGGATTTTGTTTGGATCAACAACATAAGTTATTGCTTCAATTTTTCTTCATATATTTTGTACTTTCCTATATTCTTTTTATTGCTCTTCTTTTCTTCATATTTAGTTGTGATGTACCTGATGGGAGCTTGCTAAACAATGAGCTAGTAGATCATCACAATAATACATTTTGGATATTAATGATTCCTTATTGAAACTAGCATAAGCTTCATTCAAGCCATATGTATCACAATTCACATTTTTCTTCTCTTGTCTTTTTCCTTGAAAGATATCAAAGTAGTGACAATTACATCATTAAGCATTCTTTTGAGGAAAATATAATAGTGTTTTGTGAATTCCACCATGTTCTAAAACATTTTCATGAAGATAACTTATAAGTGTTGTGAAATTTTCATCTTTTGCATCCTTGAGAAATAAAGATAATTTTTCTTTTAAACCAATTGATATTTGCTTCTTTCCATCAAAATCATCTATCAAGTTTTGAGAATAAAATTTTAACTTGTTCACCATTTATTCACTGAATGCATTTCTAATATTTTCTTCCATGATAATAAGTGATTCAACTTGATGATTTAATTCCTTTGAAGTAGTAAACCTTATATCTCCCAAGTTAATATGCACTCAAATATGAAATTTACAAATTTTTAAAATTTTCTAAACTTTTGATGTAGAAATCCTTTTAACTCCCTAATACATTAAATTTGCAAAATTTCAAAAAAAAATCAAAATCTTCAAAATATTTAAATAACTCCAAACCAAAAAAATTCACTTCACTACAGTATGTTAGAAGCACTTATTAATGTTCATCTATTGGAAATATTTTGAATTTTCAATGCTGCATTCATGTTCTGCTCTTTGGATGGCTTCTTGGTAGTTGTTACATGACTCTCTTCTAGTGATAATGGTCGAACATCTCTTCTCTAGTGGTAATAGTCAAATGTCTCTTCTCTGGTGGTAAAGGTAGAATTTCTCTCCTTTGTGGTAATGGTCGAACATCTCTCCTCTAGTGGATAATGGTTGAATGTATCTTCTCTGGTGGGTAATGGTCGAATGTCTCTCCTCTATGGTGATGTCCAAATGTCTCTCTTTTGTGGGTAATGGAAAAATGTATCTTCATTGATGGTTGAATGTTATACACTCTCCTTTGATGATCGAATGTTGCTATACATTGGCATGGATGGCTATAATTATGCTTCAAATTGCTGCTAGTAGTGTGTGATCCTTTTATTCTCTGATAGCATGACTGATTGATATTCTTATATGTGCCTAATAGTACATTTGATTTGTTGTTCCTTAGGTATGTTTGATAGGATGTTCATGTTGTTGTTCTCCTCTCTCTCGATAGCATCTTATATCTCTTGATGACTAGTATCCCACTGCATGTGGCACTTGATTATGGTTTCCTTGTGCTCTGGTAACACTCTTCTTTTCTCCTCATCACTTGATGTATTTTATCTTGCAATTTTTGCCTTGTAGATAGCACTATTATATCCTGAATTGAGATATAATGTCTTCTATTCTTTCTAGATAAATAGGTGCTTAATATATTTTTCCTTGAAGGATAGAAATCAATATCTTATATTTTTCCTAATCTGAAAGTGCTTAAGTCTCCTTATTTTTCCTTGGAGACTAGCACCTCACTAGCGCTTGAATCTTGACAGTGTTTCGCTATATAATAGATTTCAAGTAATTATAGTACTATGCTCCTAGATAGCCTTTATATTGGTATTTATATAATGGCCTCTATCCTTCACTGTTGCAATGAATATCCTCCTTGAAGAACCTACTTCAAAAAATGGATCCATGACCAAAGACTAATTTGATATAAAGATATTTATAGTCATCCTAGTTCTTTAATATTTTATTATCTTAGAAACCTTGTAATGCTTTCTTTTTCTTTGATTATTTGTGAATTATTTCTTCTCTTTTTTATAGAAGCTTTGTATTGCTTCTTCTCTTCTAAAAACTTAGTTGCTCCTCTATATTTGGAATATTGAATACTTCTACATCTCTGTAAGCTCTAATGCTTCTAAATATCTAGGAAGCTTTGATGCTCCTCTATCTATGAAATATTTTTCCAATATTTTAGGTCACACCTAAGAACAAAATATGATTATCCTCATTTCTAGAGAACCCAAATCAATGTTAGGATGACTATGAATATCCTTGAACGACCAAATTTCTCCTGAGTTGGCTCTTTCTTTCAATGTCCAATTTTTCTCCTAAGTTGGTCCCTAATCAATCTTAGTTGAGTCCTAGTATTCAATGGTTTTCCTTCAACCAAGTGATAAATCCCTAGCATCCAAATCAGTGTGACTATTCCTTGTACCTTCAATCTCTACTCTATTATACCTTCAAAAATAGAGTCCAAGTCTTCACTGCTATCAAGGTGGATAAACTCCAATATTAATGTGGCTAATGTAACTCTATCAAAAATGGATAGAGTTAAGTGGCAGATCAAATACCACTATTGGCTTCTAAGTCTTACTACCATAGAATATCATAAGTCCCAATATAAAAAAGACATGATATTAAAGGTCTACATATTAATAATGAAGAGAAGAATAATATAAATGAGCAATAAAATATATATCTAGGCCAATATAATAATTAAATAACAATCTCTTATAATAAAAAATATAAATTAAATGGACAAAATCATTCATGTACTATGCATAAAGAATACTTACAATATAAATTTCTCAAAAATTTGTATACAAGATTTATTCACTTTTCTATATATTCCTTTTTACAATTAGATATATTTTCATGGAGCTTTATCTCCATAAAATAGCCATGGTAATGTGACTCTTCAAGTACTTGATTATTGCTCTCCATATGACAACTCCTTTGACCGTTGGTTTATCATATTTTAACTTGTATACTAGACTTTTAACTCTCTTCGTACATGCATACTTGAATTTATGACACTTGCACACTTTTACATGACTCTTACTCTCCTACATACACTCCTAATACAATATACTTGTGCACATTCTCTCTTTATATTTTTGCGCGCTTACATACATAAAAATTGGGCACATTATCTCAATACACTCTTGCATTATAATTTACATGGCACTTGTGCATTTCCTGCACATTGCACTCTTACATAACACTTGTGCATTTCCTACACATTGACACTTATATAAAAGGGGAAATATAAATCACTCATCTAAACTAAACACTCAACCCTAATCTATTGCATATTTACTTTTGTACCATGGGGATACATTTGCATGTACCAGATATTGTAATATTCCTCAACATGAAGCGCATGATCAGTAGCACTCGACACTCCTCAATATAATGCAAGTGAACTTTTTAAGCAGTGACCTACTCTATTACACTTGTCAGTTTAAAGGATTTTTTATCCATGCAATCTGGTAGGATTATAAGGTTACCATAAGGACATATGTTTTTTAAGAAGCAAAGTGAGGCATTTTAGCTTTGGACTTGGGTAGTCTCTTCCAACCCATTTGTATGTTTTTTGGCATTTGTATGCACTTAGGTATAGATTAGGGTTCCTCTTTCAAATCTATTGGATGTTTTTGATCTATTGGTACAAATTAGGGTTCTAATTTATAAAAGCATACAAGAGACACACGTATGCACATCTATGTCATATTCATTTCTTCTTCATTCCTTTAATGACAACTTCAAATATTATTCTCTCCTAGAGGTTATTATCCACCTCATATTTTATGGACCATATTATTGCACCCTAGACACTTGAAAGGTGTTGGAAACTTATCTACACTACTTATTTCCATTGTGATATCTTGTTTGGATACTTTAAAAGCACCACCAATTTATTTTTCCTTCTTTGTTTAAATCATTAGAGTCTAATGTCTCTATTGTTGGGAGGAATGATAAGCAAAAATTAATGTTTTTAAATTTTGGCTTAGGTTTTTATGTTATCTCCATAATGGATTTGGACATGTCATTCCATGTAATCTTATCTTATAAGGTGGCTTTTCAAAAATTCTGATAGACCCATTCCATCCTGTAAAAGCATCTTACATGCTCATTTAATCTAATCTTATCTAGTATGATCCAATTGGATACTATAAAAGTCTGTTATATGCCTATATAAACAAGAGTAAATAAATTAAGTTGTAATTTTTAGTTTTAGGTTTGCATCTCGATTTTGCATCATGTTGAGTTATATTATATTTCACAAACTATAGAACATTTGTCATTTAGTAAAAAATAAGAGTTTAGACAATATTATCTAATTGAAAGTATAAATTTCATAGGAAAAAAATCTATATTAAATGAATAAATTAGGAGACTCATCATCTCCCCCTTGCTAAAATTATTGCATGTCCCTATGTAACACTTTTTTCCTTCATCCCTAAAATCTATTCAATATCATCTCATATTCTTTCATGAATTGGTATAGCTAAGTCAATACTATGGCATTAGATAAGTGTTGTTTTCTTTCTTGTGATACTTATATTTGGAAAAAGAGCATGAACAACTAACTTATAGGTGGTGGAGAGATCTTCCTCTTAATATAGGATAGGGATGGACTAGTTTTATTAGTCCTTACATAGGATAGTGGCACTCCATATTGGTTTTTGTTAATTTTTTTGAAGCCTAGCATGTTGCATACCTAAGTTTAAGTTGTCATGTCATTGTGATCAATGATGATAATTTTATAGCCTCAACAAGTGTGTAATCTAACCATCGATATCAAAAAGGAAATTTATCTTTACCATTAATTAAATATTTAATTTATTTTTCATTTTTTAATTGACTAAACAAAACAATTATTCTCTCTTTGGTTTTTAGAAATACTTTTTTGCCTCTACTACCATCACCATATATGCACTTTTCGCTCAATTGGTTTATCTTGACCTTGTTGGTATAACCAAAGCCTTTGATCAGTATTTTAGTGCCTTTCATAGAGGAGGTAGAGTGCTCCACCAAGATTTATGGCCAATGATCAAGTTTATTGATAATAGACTAGTTCCTAGGCTTTTTTGAGTCCTCTACAAAAATCCCAAGTATGATCTTCCCTTGTTACTTTGGTGATGATGCAAACAAGAGTTTATTATTCTTTCTTTAATTTTATTATTGTTGATGTTTTACCTGTTAATGCCCTAACTTCCTTCGAAGATAAAGCTTAGATATCTAGGTCATAAAGTTCTATTTTTGCATTACATTCAAGATTTTGATATCATTTGAGTAATTCGGTATAAGAGATAGATTAATTTACATTCATATTTCTTTATTGCTTTTATTGGAATAGTGATAGTTTCAAAAAAAATTAGTGTCTTACTATTTTATTGCTTTATATTTATTTTAAGCTTTTTCATTTATTGTGTTATATTTGAGTTAGCTTTTGTGAATAATACATTTTTTTACTACAATAGGCATGTGTCTTGTACTGAACATTTTTGAATGACCCTATTCTTCTAATCTACTACTACATTCTACTAATAAGTGTAAGAAATGGTCTACTATCCTACTACCTATTAATGCAATGATATGCAAAAAAATAGTCAAAGACATAACTATTAAACTCTCCACCAACATTAGCCTTTAGGCACTTGATCTATTTCCTAGTTTAATTCTCCATTAATTGCTTGAAGTGATTGATCTTATCAAATGCTTGGTCTTATATTTTATAGTGTGAATCCATGAACCTAGAGAAGTCATCAATAACAATGAGAATTTACTAGCTCCAAAAAAGAGACAATCAACCATAGCCCCAAAAATATCACCATGGAAAAGCTCCAACACGTCAAGTTTTCTCCCTTAAGAATGAACTCATGATGATGCTTCCCCAAAGCACATCTCTTACATACTCTACTAGGTGTATCGATAAATGGAAGATCATAAATCATACCAAGATGAATTATATGTCAAAAGGATATGAAATTATTGTGCCCTAACCATTGGTTACACCACTCACTAATGTCATCTACCTTAGTCACAATAGTAGCAATTTTTTTTATCAAAATGGAAATAAAACGAGACATTAACAAGTTCATATAATAGGTCTAAGGTGTAGACCAATTAGTTCATCCAAACCCCATAAGGGGTGTGAAGGTCCAAGGTTCAAATATCAGGCCTTGCTAGACTGAATGCTTGTCCCTTTCCTGGTGCTTTCAGCAGTGTAAAAGGTTTAAAATGATTGTGGCATGGTGGTCATAGGGGTGGACTGCGTGAAGATCTGCGTGGCGGATTTTTGTGCGGACAACGTAGAATACTGTGGTGGCCATAAAAGTTGGACAGCCTGCTCGGATTCGTGGCGGCTACCGATTCCACTATGTAAATTAAAAAAAAAAAAAACAAGTTCATATAATATATCTCAACATAATATCCTAAACTAATTACTTTAAAATCACTATAAATTCCCTTAACTACCCATGTATCTATCTAAAATTCCACCTTTTTATTAGTGATAGTGATGTGATAAGTAGATAAAAGATTGCATCCAACACCTAAAACACAAAAAATATCACCAAAATAGAGGTTCCAATTTTATAGCACTATATATTGATAAAGGTAAGGAATTATCATAACTAATCACCAATATCTTACAACTATGCCACCCTCTATATCTAGATAAAAGATATTGATTCATCATATGTCTTGCTACTCTAGAATCTATAACTCCCTCAAAAAATGAAGAAGAACAAAGGGTTGAATCAACCAGAACATGTGCTTAGGGGGTGTGCCCTCATTATCACCATCTCCAATGGAAATGAAGATTAAAATATCACCTCACATTTCCTCGTAGCCTCAAGTTTTTAGATGTAATCCTACAAAATTTAGCTTTGTGGCATTCATTCTTATAAAACCCACAAGTAGGTTTCTTTGATAAAATTTTTTGGGAGGAATTTTTTTCGCTAGGGTTTGATTTCTTTATTTTTTTTAACTCTATGCTTTGGAGTTTCTTTTATATGCATTTGGACTTATAGAGTATCTGAAGAACACAAGCTTATCCTAAGAGGGAGGGTGAACAATATAAGATAATATTTTGCTCTTCTTTCCAAAACAATACTATACAATGTTACAATATCTTTCCAAAGTAATGTTAACCAATATCATCAATAGCAGTAACAAAGCAATGCATATATCATCACTCACAATGAGAGACACATATTTAACATGGTTCACCCAATGTGGGCTACATCCATGAAGAAAATATTTCTTATAAATTTTCTCAACAAATTTTTTGGGAACCAAATCCCTATTACAATATTTATGGATCTCTGTCCAAAGGAGACACCAATCCCCTATGCTCAAGTTTGTGGAACTCTATCCAAAGGAGAACTCTATACCCTCAACTCTGGTTTGTGGATCTCTATCCACATGAGGACTCTATCCCCTTACTATTTTAATTTGTGGAAATCTATCCATAGGAGACACCTCTCCTCTCTGCTCTAAGCCTAGTCACGAGGCTTGCTCAGGTCTACTCACAAATCTGCTCTTAACTTTGCCCCAAGTCTGCACACACTACATGCACAAATCTGTATCAACTCTATCCCAAATTTGCACGCATTACATACATAAATCTATCTCAAATCTACCCCAAATCTACACATATTACATGCACAAATTTATCTCAACTCTATCCCAAATCTGTACACATTACATGCACAAATCTGTCTCAACTCTGCCCCAAATCTGCACACATTACATGCACAAATCTGTCTCAACTCTTTCCTAAATATGCACACATTACATGCACAAATCTGTCTCAACTTTATTCCAAATATGCATATATTATATGCACAAATCTGTCTCAACTCTATCCCAAATCTGTACACATTACATGCACAAATTTTTCTCATCTCTATCCCAAATCTACACACATTACATGCACAAATTTCTCTCAACTTTGTCCCAAATTTGCATATATTACATGCACAAATCTATCTCAACTCTGTTTCAAATCTACACACATTACATGCACAAATCTGTCTTAAACCTACTTCAATTATTCTCATAAGACTTGCTCAAATCTACCTCAAAAACCTACTTCAAGTCTTCTCACAAGACTTGCTCAAATATTCTTACTATCTTTGCACAAAACTATTCACAAGTCTTTTCAAAAGGCTTGCTCAAAACAACTCATAAACCTGTTCTCAACTCTGCTCAAGACTGCTCATCACTCATGCTCAAAACATCTCATAACACATGCTCAAAACAACTCATAAACACATGCTCAAAATAAGTTATAGCACATGCTCAACCAGTCCCAAATCTTGCACACAATGATGTTCAAAACAATGATGTTTATTACTTATTTCAGTAATGCTTTCTTCAACCAGGTAATTTAGACATATTCTACCTGGAATTCTTTCAATCACATATAGAAAATGACATGCAATACAATTTCACAATATGTTAATTCACAAATTACTTCACAAATATATATTTTTACCTTTGCAAGTTTATCCCAATATCAATCAAGATTATGCACAAAACTTGTTCTCAACCCTAGCACATGTGTTTCCAATATTATTTAACAATGAAGCACAATTTTTTTACAAACCCTAGCACATGTGTTTCCAATCTCCTTTAACAATGAAGCACAACTTGTTCACAAACCCTAGCACATATATTTCCAACAATGCACATGAACCTAATCCTTATATCTCCTCTTTATGACATCAAAATATTTGCCCAACCAAACACCTTAAGAAAGGAATAATGTTCACCATACCTCTTAATTTGCTTTGATGAAGTTGTGCCTTCAAAAACTGTCTCAAAAAATTTCCATTTCAAAGTGCCACTTCAAAAACTGGTTAATAGCTCTCTCTTTCAAATCATCCACATTAAATTTTTCTTCAAAAATGTTCTCAATAGAATTTGAAAATAATGCTCTATGACTCTCCTTTTATTCTAAAAAGATAAAGCATTAATAGCCTCTCCAATTTCTTTTCCACCACACGAAAATTACAATAAAAAATTGAATCACAATAACACCTTATAACTCCTTTTACAAGAAATAATTCTCAACACACCACAATATTTCTTATAGCATTTAACAAGCCAAGGTACAATTTACTAATATTTAAATCAACCACATACACCTCATGCCTCCTACTTTCATAAAATTATTTTTAATGCAATTACTATTACAAGGCACAAATTACAATATTGAAATTACCATATACACCTTATACCTCCTAGAAATAAAATGATTTTTAATGCACTCAAACTTTCACTATGTAAATCATAATATCAACTCTATCTCATGCACATGTTAGCCAGAAACAAAAATTTAAATTTCACGTTATCCTTTTGAATTCAATAGATAAAACAAAAATTTAACCTTATGACTCCCTAATGCAAGCGAATGGATCACATACCTTAGACTTTAGGATAAATTTAATTCAAAAAATTTACCCTTAATTTTTGTGTCGTCATGAATCAAACTTTCCACCTCTTGTTGGTCCGTGCCCTGGCTCAAAGCTAGGCTACCACATGGACTAGCTGCCCACACAACAACCAAAGCGCACAAATCATGCTTTCAATCTGCCTCTACAATGCTATATCCGTTTTAGCAAAAACTTCACCAAAATGACATTGTCGTACCTTGAACCTACGACCTCTTCTCTGTTAGTGAATTAACGCAGGGACTCCCTACCATCTGGGCTAGCTGCCCAAATGACATTGTCGTACCTTGAACCTACCACCATACACGCTCCCTTTTGAATTGTAAGTTCATATTTAAAAAACGTGCACCTTTGTCCTTTCTCCTCTCTACCTCCATGAATGAAATGTGACCAAAATATTTTGAATGGTGCTTGCACACAACATTAGCCTTCGCAGATAATTTATGCTCCATATATATATGTCCTTGCCCTTCGATTTCATGACATCGATGCTTAGAAATATGAAATGATAAATTATCATTTTGAACCTTTGCCACCCACCCAAACTTTTAAATGTTTTATTTAATTATAATAATTTAAATATTAAAATATTTTAATATTATAATTTAAACTTTTAACCTTTGGCCCAAAATATTTTCTTACTTTCGACTCAACTCTTAAACCCTTTATGCTTCTTAGAATATTTAAAAAATAAATATTATAATACTTATTCTCTTGTAGGCCTCTGTCCTTCTTATAAAAGTAAATATTATAATCCTTTCTCTTCTAGGTATTTGTCCTTCTTATAATATTTAAAAATAAATATTATAATCCTTTTCTTACCACAATTTCTTTTCCTTTGATAATCCTTTTCTTACCACAATTTCTTTTCCTTTGAGATGTATTTTGCCATGAATAAATGTCCAACCATAGAAGAATATTTTTGCCTTACCAAGTTCTTTGACATCAACCTTTTGACATCAATGACAACTCATATCAATGACAACTCAATAAGCTTCAATATTTCCAACAAGTATCTTTATTAATATTTCTCAAAATGGCTTGATGAAATGTAAGTGAGTGCTATATCAAATGGAGTGGATGTGATGGAAACTACATCTGAACCATATTAAAATTTATGACAACTTGATAAAATTTGATAGAAATTGCCTTGAAGATCATATTGATGTGGTCAACAAAATCTTGTGGTTTCCCATCAAGTGATATCCTTGCAACTTCATAAAATGATTGATGAATTGTTTAACATTGTTGAAACTAGCTAGTATTTAGTATAAACCTCAAGTTTCAACCTACTAATTTTTGTGGAATCAAATTTTTCAAACTTCTTAAACAAATTATAGACACGAAAAATTGACCCACTTTAGTGGGCAATCTTCCCTAAGCCCTCTGGGAGACCCCTTGGACTTGCCTAGGGCAAGGGTAAGGCTTCTCCCCCTATTTTACCTTTTTCTCCTCTCTATGCGAAATCGCGCTCACCCTTGATGGGGCACGACTTCGCATAGGTGAAATCATGGTCGGCCTTGATGGGGCATGATTTTGCATTTTTAGGGTTTCTTCTAAGGAAACCCTAATTTTTTAGGTTTGGCATGTTTTACATTGGCCCTCCTTGGTTTTCCTACCTTTCTTACCTTCAAATCTACTATATAAGGAGGGTTTGAATTCACTTTTCACACATGATTACACATGACACAATTTGAATTTATTGCATGCTAACATTTTATTTCTTGCAAAGTGTTCTTATTCGATCTGCATCCTTCTTCTTCATTTGCAAGAAAATTAACTTTGGAGTGTGAAGTCTAATATCGTTGTTGATTGTTGCTCACTCTTGGTGGATTGGTGTTGAAGCCCTAAGGAGAGATCAACTATCTAGGAGGTCTCAAACCTTTTTGCATACTTCCTCACTCTCTACCAGGTGAAAGTGCTCTACTGCATGTTCATTTTTATTCATTACATTTAGGATTAATTATCTCACTTTGATCTGAGATGTTTCATCTCACTTCGATGAAATCATGCCTAGGTCTCTATGGGACGTGATTCCACTTCGTGCATTATCATGCTCACCTATTATGAGGTATGATCTCACTTGAGCCAAATATAGGGGTAATATACTATCCCAAACTTCACCATTGCATTCTAGACTACATTTAGAGCATAATACTACATTATATTCTATGGTTCCATCATTTTATTATATTGTATTGTATTATGTTTATTTTCTTCCAAAGGTCAATTTCTACTTTTATTTATCAAAGGTCAGCTAAAAGGACCTAGGGGGCTTGAATTATGCACCTCCAAGCACTATTATATAATGGCCTAAGTAGGCCCCCTAACGCTAATCATATTTTTCAAGTGTTTATCAAGTTATCTTGTAGGAACAAGAATTATTGATAGCATTGGATAAAGGGATAAAGGCAAGGATAAATCATCAGATAAGCTAAGTGTTCTGATTAGTCTTTAGGTTGTTTTTTGAGTGCTTTATATTTCTATTATAAACCCTAGATCTGATTTTATAGAAATATATTTAATTAATTTCTAGGCATTTGAAAGATAAACAACATATAGTGTGCACTTAGGGTTAATTATGTTTGTGCATCTCTTCTTGAGCCCTTGCTTAAAAGGTTGTCTATTTAAAACCCTAGGGTTAGAAAAGCATTCAAAGAAAGAATCATTCTAGGGTTAGCTCTTGTATTCTTACATTATGTATTTCTGCATTGTCCTTTATATTTTTATAGCATAGATCTAGAAAGGCCAAATCTAGGTGTTTGTCTTGAATCGAATACATCAAACATTCTTGAAAACCAGAGGACTTGGAGTGAGTCCTTAAACCATTCCTGGTGAACCCTTCCCCCTAGCATCGAGTGTAGAGAACAACATACCCTCATGGTTCACCCCAAAGGCTCTCTCTCTTGTGGATCCAAATTTTAGGAATTGTACATGGTAGGGCAGTTTTCCCCCTCTACATATTTGGTGAACCCGATGTGAACACCTCATTTAATTTTAAAACATTTTAAGCAAGATCATTAAATTTTTTTGTGTGGTTGAAAAACCTTAATAATATCTTTAAAAATATTTTTGTTTCTATTGTTAGCATTCTCTTCTATCCTTTCACTCTTCTAATGGCTCCTTTCCTTAGAAGTCAGTGAAAGCACCTTGAATCTGATTATGTTCCTCCTGAAGATGATCAGATTGATAGAGAGGATCCTAACATAGATCCAGAAGAACAAGATAATATGGAAATTGAAATGAGTTTTGATCCTTATGAAGGCCCTAATGGTGGGTTTGTCTTTTCATCATTTGAGCACATTTGGGGTTTTATGAAAGCTAATAGGGATAAGATATTGGAAGGTATGGAGCGAGAAGCTCATCTCGAAAGAGGTGAGACTCCTCCACCTCCTCCTCCAATAAGCTCCCCTATGCTTGACCAAAATAACCCCTTGCCTAAATCAATGCATCCTAATAATTTGAACCAAGCTATTGATACTACTACAACCACCAACATTGGAAGGAATCTACAAGCTCCTCCAATTAGTAGTGTCACTCAAAAGTGTTTTCAATTTCTTCCTCAATACTCTAATCTCAACACTTTTGCTTCTATTCTACCAAATGTTAGTTGTCCATTTTCACAAGGTGCCACATATAACAATAGTATCCATACATCCAACTTGAATCAAGCATTGGTTCCTCAACACACATATGCTCCTCCTTTAGGGAATCTAGGAACAATGCATAACAATAATCCAGAAGTGCAGAATTTGGAAAATATGGTAAAGCAATTGGTTTCAAAAGTTGAGATGATTCAACCTTCAAGTTTTACTTACAGTTATAAGGAAATGTGTAATCAGCCATTGGATCCTATTGTTGTTGCTAGGCCTTATCCTAAGCATTTTCCTATGCCAGTTTTACCTATTTATAAGGGGACAGAAGATCCGATTGAGCATTTAAGAAGATTTAGAACAGCTTGCCATGATCTCATTTATGATGACATGTTGTTACTTAAAACATTTCCTAAGAGTCTTGGTGGCATGGCATTAGAGTGGTATTATCGATTACCTAATTATTCCTTGAAGAATTTTGAAGAAACAACAAAATTATTTGTTCAACAATTTGGTGCTTATATTGAAAAGGAAGTAACAATGAAAGATGTGTATAGTTTAAAACAAAGTAAAGAGGAAAGATTTTTAGAATTCTTGGCTCATTGGAGAAGTTTAGTTGGATATTTGAGATATACTTTACCTCCAAAGGATATGCTTGAGATATTTATTGGTAATTTACAAGAACAATTATCTTATGCATTAGAGACTACTACTATTACATCTTTTGATCAAGCAATTGATTTAGCAAGAAAAGTAGAACAGGCCCTTATCAGAAGAGGCCAACTCAAAGTCAAAGAAGAGAAACCTACTAAGTCTCAACATAAGAATAAACACATAGGAGGTGATAGTGGAATGGATAGTAGGCCTATTAATAATGTTACTAACAACCTACAAAATATAGTACTTCAAAAACCTCCACAAAGGAATTTTACAAGGCTTAATATGTCTATGGAAGCAACTTTGAAATAACTTTTAGAAGCCAATGCAATTGAGTTACCTCCCATAAGACAACCAGATACTACAACTCATTGGTATAAGGTAGGTCAACATTGTGCATATCATAGAGTGGAAGGACATTGGACAAATTCTTGTAAGAAGTTGAAACATGTGGTTCAAGATTTGATTGATGCAGGATGTATTGACTTAGGTAATTCTCAGGTAGTGAATAATCAAGTACCTACCCAACAAACTATGACTACCAATCAAGATATGGGAATATTTAAAGATCCATTGCCAAAACATAATCAACAAGTAGCAAATCAGGTGGCTCATCAGAATGAGCCTCCTCCCTATGGTAATATGGTTGGCATGGTTGGGGTAACTACAAGAAGGCAAGCTCAGACTCAACATCCTCAGCAAGGATAGAATTTTGTATTACAACCTAGTTCAATTTTGAAGAATAATCAAAAGAAAGTTTTAGATATAGGGACTCCACCTATTGTATTGAGACCACAACCTAAGGTTTCATTTGATCTCCAAAAGTAGTTAGCTAGTACTCCAACAAAGATATCAGTTTTAGAGCTCCTACAAACTTCTCCCAACCATAGAGATGCTTTGATGGAATTTCTAAAGCAACAATCGGTTCCCTCAGATATTTCTCCTAATGCTATAGTTGATGTCATAGGTTCTCTTGGGATACATCACATCTCATTCTCGGATGATGATAAACCTTCCTCAAACTTGCAAGAAGATTCTTCACTTTACATCATTGCACTTATTGGGGATACCTTTATTAAGAGAATTTTGATTGATAATGGTTCTTCCCTCAATTTGTGTACATATCAATTCTTTCAAAAATTTGGATTAAAAGAGGAAGATTTAACAAAATCTGATATCATTATAAAAGCTTTCAACAATGAGTCCCAAGAAGCCTGTGGTGTCATATCTCTTCCCCTCAAGGTTGGGCCTAAAATATTAGATACTTTGTTTTATGTGGTACATTGTCCTGCATCTTTTAATCTTCTTCTTGGATGACCTTGGATCCATGCAATGAAGGTCATCCCTTCTACTCTTCATCAATGCCTCAAGTTTGAATTTAAAAATCAAGTTGTCACCATTCCGGGTGATCCTCGACCATTTGAGTTTTGTTCAAATGTAGAGCGAGCTCGATCTGAGTTCAACCTGTGTCCTTCTATTTCTTCAATGGTTTCTCCATGTTCCTCATCTCAGATATCAGAACAATTTCAAAATTTAAAAATGAGTGAGGAACATATCTCAAATTCTTCATCTCAAGATCATGATAATCAGTTTCTTCAAGAACCTCTTCTAGATCTAGCCAAGCTACCACCATCACCAAGAACCATGGGTTTACCCCATAAGAAAGGTGATGTTGTACACATTGGCATGTGTACCTTTATCTTCGTAGGAACTACCTTCGAAGAAAATATACGTGGTAGCAACCCCTCTCCCGTTGAGCATTCTTTTGCTCATTGTTACCTTTCCAATGACTACCCACTTCCTAAACAGATCCTATCTAGTATGGGATATGTAGGTAAAGGTTTGGGGCCACAACAGAAGGGCATTCAAGAGCCTTTGGATGTCGAGATCTAGCTTGGGAGATGTGGCATAGGTTTTATACCTAGTAAAGACCAACCTTTACCATTTGACAATGATGATCATCTTATGACTTATGCTGAATATATGGATTATCAAAAGTCAGGAGTGGGTGATGAGGATGATGGTCCCCCTTATTCTTATGAGATCTTGTTTTGCAATATGATTGATTTTGTATGTTCTAAAAATAAGCCTTCTATTTTAAAAGTAGATCCTGCTTGGTTGTCTTATAATGATATTTATATTAAAAAGAATGGTTTTGTTCGCAAATGTATTGATTATCGTGCCATGGTTATCAGAGAAAGAGCCATGAAGGAGCTTCTCCATGATTTTCATCATCGAGATGACTTACTTTTTGGGGATTTCTTTGAGGAAACAGTTCATGGTACACTTGTTTCTTATCCCAAGAAAGGTGACACACTTAGATTTTGTGTCGACTTTCATTCTGCTTGATTTAATTAATTAATTAATATAATAATAAAAATAATAAAAACAAATAAAAAATTAAAAAAAATTATCAATTAATTATCATTTAGCTATGCATTTGCATTTCCATTGCATCCATATGCTTGTTCATACTGCATTGTTGCTTGTCATCCTTTTGCATTTGCTTGCCTGACATTTAACACAACTTGCATGCTTGAATGTCATATTTTGCATGATTGCTTGTTCATGACTGCTTGATCATATAGATTTTTGGGGATCTTGCGACAATGGCATGTGATGATACCTAGTTAGGTCATAGCTCACATGCATTGCACTCTCTCTAGGGTTTTGATGCCTAGTAAGATCCCCACCTAGGGTTTCTTCTTCAGTCTTCTTTCTTGCTTTTCTCTGCTTCTTCAAGTTCTATTTTCCTTGGTCTTAGAAGTATTGAGAGTATCTCTTAGATCAAGGATGATAGTTTGTTAATATTTCCTTGTCGCTTCTCCATTGCCTTTTTTCTTCTTTGTCTTCCTTTGCTTTTGACAAGGAGATACGTATACTTTATTTCTCAAAGTTGTCTTCTCTGCACATTTGCACACACTCACTATATTTTTTTAAAACCCCTATCGGGGGTAGCACTCACCTAATATATTTTATCCTTATATATTACACCCCACATGGGATAATTATACATCCTAGTGGGTATCTTATCGGATATGATCTTCTATCGAGTTATACTCCCTTTTGACTCAATGGGCTCAACACCCCATTACAGGATAAGCTCCTTGGCCATTTTTAGTAGGCCTCGGCATACATCCTAGTGGGTAATCACCCCACAATAGTCAATTAGTGAGCAACCACCCATAGTGGGTCAGACTCCAACACCTCATCCTTTACGATGAGTACTATACCCATAGTGGGTTTAGCTCCCTCTTTTTTGGTATGATTCATAGTATTTAATCACATTGGTCCCTTGTGACCTACGCTGATTTCGATACTATGTTTCACCTATCCTTCTCTATTTTAGATGGTTGACCTTTGGATCTTCTTCTTATTCTTTTTATTCTTCTTCTCTTCTCTCTCTTCTTCTCTTTGTTGGTTTTATTTCTTGTTTTTTTCTCTTCCATCCATTCCATCCATGCATTTCATATAGTCTTGCATTAAGATAGATTGCATACATAAAATATTAAAATTAAAGAACATATAATTAAATCAAATCACATGCACACAATCACACAAAATATAAAAAAGCAGCTATGTATTACTCGATGAGAAAAAGAGAGATACATTAGTGTCTAGTTGGTGTACCATAATCCAATCTCAGTACACTCAACCAATCCCTAGGGATGCATACCACAATCAAAACTAGCATGTCATCCCGATCCCTAGCCCTAGCTCTGAGAGCCTATCTCCTCTACTCTACCTAAAGGAGGAGGTGGTCCAAGCAACCACATACCCATAGATGGTGAAGCTGAGAATATCTATGATCGAGATCATGACCTGCTAGCTAACTAGAGGGATGGAGGGAGTGTCACTCTCTACCCCTCTAGTACCACCTAGTAGTACATAGTCTCATAAAAGATAGCCCATTGAATGGCCACCTCCAACCTCTCCCCTACCCTCTATAGCTCCACCTATAGAAGGTGGACCCCATCGCTAGCCTAGCTACTCCTGATGATAGCCATCCCCTCTACTCGAGCCCTCTAGTGCTCTATGTCTAGATGGCTCACCTCCCCTCAAAGATGATCAACCTCTACTCAAGCCACATCCCTCTCCCTCTCTATAATACTCAATGAGCCTCATAGTCCCTCGATCCTCTTGGACCTATCCTCCTAGAGTAGGTCCACCTATCTCTATAGAGTCACCACCTATGCTCATAGCACCTCTACCTCCTCCCTTAGATCCCCTCATCCCGAGGCCTAGCCTTAATGCTACTAATGTGGAGGCCTCTCCTGATCCTCCACCTGGTAGTACCCTAGCCTCTATGGGGGTAACTCTAGATGCCCCTACCTCCTTAGTCCCTATAACACTAGTGTCCTCCATCACCACACAATCTAAACCTAACCTACCTTCTATCTTTACTAGGCTATTATGCCCTCTCTATGGCTCTACGAGCTACCTCCTAAAAATCTTACTACATGCTTAGGTCCATCACCTAGCACCTCTATATCAAAACTGGTGGGGAGACCCTCTAGGAAATGACTCCTCTATACCATTGCTTGTAGCCAAAGGCCACTCCTATGTCATCCACCCTAGGATCCATGTAAGGAGGATCATCCAAGTCCTCCTCTACCCACCTAGCCAAGTCTAAGTCTACCTCCCACCTCCTATGGGTCTCATAGACTCTTATACCAATAATCCCCAGGTCAAGATTCCCTGTAAGATCTTAAACTACCTCAAGACTCGATCAAACCAAAAGATCTTTAGCTCCCCTCTCTCCATAGTAAGCCACATGATCCTCTTAATCCTCACCAGCTCTATCCTATCCTCAACCCATCCTAGGTGTAGATGCTAGGGTCACCATATAATATTGGCCTCCCTCAGCTCATCTATGACCCACCTCACTAGTGGTAGGTTCTCAACGTAGGTCCTCATAACCCACTCTAGGGATCTAGACCATATATATGTTATTGGTCACTCTAAGATGGGCAATGGTCCTAGTAGTGCATCCGATCTCCACACCACTATGTGCTCCCAGCTCCATACCTAGAGCAAAGTCATGCACACTAATCCTATATACCACTTGTACATGATATTGTACAATATCCTATACAAATGGGCCAACACATATGGACCCCATGTGAACCAAACTCCCTAGTATCGCATGTCTACCACTACACCCACCATCATCCATGGTAGATATTACCTACTAGTATGGCACATCAACTATCCTACCACCACCCCATAGAGCATGATCATCAATGGGATCCACCCTATATCACCCACCAGGTCATCTACGACTATGGTGCTCTCTCGCACCTAGTGGGTCTAACCTCCTAAAAATCATTGCAAGGTCATTGGCCTCCCTCATACTCTATAAACTATCATCCCTCTAATAGGGATGCACAAGATGCACCACACATCCTCTAGTGTGATGGTCATCTCTCCTATGGGTAACCAAAAGGTAGATGACTTTGGGTACCATATCTCCACCAATGCCATCAATAGAGCCCTATCTACCTCTACTCGAGGTAGCCTCACCAGGTGGTCTAGCCCCACCACCTCTAGTGTGTCTCTCTCTACTCATATGAGTACCTCTAGCTCCACCTCCAAGGAGCCTACTCGCCACTCATGGATCTCAAGTACCCTAAGCTACAATAACAACAAAAAAAAATTTCCATCAATTAAATTAATCAAAAATTAATTCTAAATAAATTAATAAATAATTACATTTAAATTAAAAACTCTAAGTTTGTTGCTAAGTTCAAATTTTGCATTCCCAAAGTTTAACTTGCTTGCTTCTTTCTCTCTTTTCTTCTTTCTTTTCTTATTTTTTTCTCTTCTTTTCTTCTATTTTTTCTTCCTTCGACAAAATCATGCCTAGTTTTCTAGGACCACAATTTCACCAAGGTGAAGTCATACCCCACTTTTACGAGGCATGATTTCATGAAATCATGCTTGGCCCTTGTTTCCTGGTGTGATTCCACTGCTACTACTCAGGGTGAAATCATGATCGACCATAAAATACACAAAATTTGAAAAAATTGAAATGCAAGTGTGGTTTTTGACCCTACCTATGCTCGCTCCACTTTTATGTTGACCTCACCCCTCACGATCATTGAATGGTGCATCGGTAGTGCCATCTCCCCTTTTTCCCTAGAGCTCCTTTTTTCTCTCTCTTGCATGATAAAAATGAATTAGGGTTTTACCCCTTTTTCACTTTTATCCCTATTTTCACATGCTTTTCTCTTTCTCTTTTGTTTCTTTTTCTTCTTCTTCTTCTTTTGAGTCTATATTTTCAAGTTTTCATGAGGGATGTGTTCCTCATAAAACTCGAGGGGGCACCCTAGCCTTAGAGGTATTAATATCCCTAATACCTCGATTTACATGTAAAACATGAAAGTGTTTGGAATAACACCATTTTTGCACCATCCTTTTCTTCTAAACTAGCCACCCCATTTTTGCTTGTCGCCTTTTGTTTGTGAGTGTTTACATATTTTCTTTGACACATTTATTAGGCCATAAATGCGTCAAAGAGGGGGAAAAATGTAGACACGGAAAATTGACCCACTTTAGTGGGCAATCTTCCCTGAGCCCTCTAGGAGACCCCTTGGACTTGCCTAGGGCAAGGGTAAGGCTTCTCCCCCTATTTTTCCTTTTTCTCCTCTCTATGAAAAATCGTGCTCGCCCTTGATGGGGCGTGACTTCGCATAGGTAAAATCGTGATCGGCCTTGATGGGGTGCGATTTTGCATTTTTAGGGTTTCTTCTAAGGAAACCCTAATTTTTTGGGTTTGGCATGTTTTACATTGGCCCTCCTTGGTTTTCCTACCTTTCTCACCTTCAAATCCGCTATATAAGGAGGGTTTGAATTCACTTTTCACACACGATTATACATGACACAATTTGAATTTATTGCACGCTAACATTTGATTTCTCGTAAAGTGTTCTTATTTGGTCTGCATCCTTCTTCTTTTTTCGCAAGCAAGTTAACTTTGGAGTGTGAAGTCTGATTGGTTTTCTGTTGCATTGGATTGTTGATTGTTTTTGCTCGCTCTTGGTGGATTGGTGTTGAAGCCCTAAGGAGAGATCAACTATCTGGGAGGTCTCAAACCTTTTTGCCTACTTCCTCACTCTCTACCAGGTGAAAGCGCTCTACTGCATGTTCATTTTTATTCATTGCATTTAGGATTTATTATTTCGCTTTGATCTGAGATGTTTCATCTCACTTCGATGAAATCGCACCCGGTCTCTATGGGGTGTGATTCTTCCTGTGCGTTATCGTGCTCGCCTATTACGGGGTGTGATCTCACCTAAGCCAAATCTGGGGGTAATCTACTATCCCAAACTTCACCATTGCATTCTAGGCTGCATTTAGAGCTTGATACTACATTCTATTCTGTGGTTCCATCATTTTATTTTGTTGTATTGTATTATGTTTGTTTTCTTCCAAAGGTCAATTTCTACTTTTATTTATCAAAGGTCAGCTAAAAGGACCTAGGGGGATTGATTGTTGTACCTCCAAGCACTATTGTACAGTGGCCTAAGTAGGCCCCCTAACGCTAATCATATTTTTCAAGTGTTTATCAAGTTATCTTGCAGGAACAGGAATTATTGATAGCATTGGATAAAGGGATAAAGGCAAGGATAAATCACCGGATAAGCTAAGTATTCTGATTAGTCTTTAGGTTGTTTGTTGAGTGCTTTATATTTTTGTTGTAAACCCTAGATCTGATTTTATAGAAATATATTTAATTAATTTCTAGGCATTTGAAAGATAAACAACATATAGTGTGCACTTAGGGTTAATTATGTTTGTGCATCTCTTCTTGAGCCCTTGCTTAAAAGGTTATTTATTTAGAACCCTAGGGTTAGAAAGCATTCAAAGAAAGAATCATTCTAGGGTTAGCTCTTGTATTCCTGCATTCTATATTTTTGCATTGTCCTTTATCTTTTATAGCATAGATCTAGAAAGGCCAAATCTAGGTGTTTGTCTTGAATCTAATACATCAAACATTCTTGAAAACCAGAGGACTTGGAGTGAGTCCTTAAACCATTCCTGGTGAACCCTTCCCCCTAGCACCGAGTGTAGAGAACAACATACCCCCCGTGGTTCACCCCAAAGGCTTCTCTCTTGTGGATCCAACTTTTGGGAATTGTACGCGGTAGGGCAGTTTTCCCCCTCTACACATATCCCATAAATAAATGTGGCATTGATGATCTTGAAGATAATTCTATAATTGTTTATACATATATAAGGTAATAGCATTTTAAGACTCATTCTTTATCTTTAGTATAATTTCTTATGTCTCAACTATATAGAAAGAGGATCATTTTCCCTTAGATATATACATCCACACTGTTACTTTGAACATAATCCTTATAATATTCCATTAAGGATAATTTCTATTATTTAGGATAGGAATAAGAAATTATTATTATTTTGTTTTTTTAATTAGGAATAAGCAATTATTCATCCATCTATTTTTAATATATTTTTTCCTTTAAAATAATAAAATAAGGCTACATAATAGTTTTGATGTGAAGAGCTTAAATTTTATGTATGTGAAGAAAATACCTAAAATTGATTTTATGTGATAAAGATATGACCTCAAAAATCTTGACCTTTATATAAACAAATCTATTTCCAAAACTATTAAAATATATATATATATATATATATATATATATATATATATATATATATATATATATATATATATATATATATATATATATTTATATATTTATATTTATTTATTTATTTATTTAATTCTTCCCAGATCACCACATGGAACTCCTTCATTGGATTATCGATTATAATATTTATTGCAAAAATTGACTTCCACCTATGTGTTATTTGAAAAAATTAGAATTTGATAATTTTAAGGGCTTTGGTTGGCAATTGATATATTTTGGCACATGTATTTCCTTTTAGAGTACTATCCATTAGACCCTTGAGTAGAATGGGATGGTTGATCAAAATAATAGGTTTATTTTAGATATGGTTAGATGAATACTACATTACAAGTAGATATAGACCAAGTTTTTGGGTAAAATTATTTGCATTACATATATTATCAATCATACACCATTGGAATAGTCTAAGGTATAACTCCTCTTAAAAGATTGGTGAGTTAATATTGATGTTTTTAAGTTTTGTATTTTGGGTACTTTTATATGGTCCCATATCCCCACATATAAATAAAACAAGATCAATGCTAACAATAATTGATTCACTCATGTGGGTTATTGTGATACTTCCAAGGATTATTATCTTTATGACCTAAAAATTAGGGATATCATCATTTAGAGTCATTGTATTTGATAAGGTTCTTCCATAAACTTCTTCTAATCCACTTATAGTACTCTTGGAAGATGATCTCACCTTGCTTGTTGCTTCTCTTACTCCTCCAAAGGTTCCTATTTATTTTTATCCAATAATTCTAGCTTCTTGGTCTATATTTTTGAGTCCTGTAATAGGTTCTAATGATATGATTATTTCCATTCAATATTTCCTACTAGCATTTTATTTTTGTCTATGGACTATGCTTCAAATGAGTTTGATCTTCCTATACATTATACACTAGATGGTGATCATATATCAGATGCTTTAGTTCCTTTGTTTGATGTTGTCTATATAAGGATGTACCCCTAGCCTTCTACAAACCCCTTGATACCCAAGTGGGACTAGACCCTCCTTCAAGGTGCTTAGCCCATTATTTATCAAAATCATCATCAAAATTTCCCATCTTAGTGAGCCTTTGTCTTCAATGTTGATGATTTTAGATATTTTTCATTTACTTACAATCCAAAGAATGCCCTAAGTGGGAATATGCCATGTTGGTAGAGTATGAGACCTTGATGAAGAATTATATATGAAATATTGTTCCTTTACCTTAGGAAAAGAATATTATTAATTGTAAAGGGTTCTACAAGACTAACTACACATAAAATGGTTAGAATGAGAACTACACAACATGCCTTGTTGCTAATATTTTATCTCATAAGGAGGTAATTGACTACTCAAATACTTTTGTCTCTATTGCTTAAATGGGTTTGTTACAAATAATTATTTTTATTATTGCTTTCTATGGATGGGAATTTCATTGAATAGATGTGAAAAGTACCTTTCTCTCATCTACTATTTATTGCTTTTGGTATTGGTATTAGAAAAAATGATAAAAGAGAAAAAAGATATAATGATCACCTATATGAACCATAAGTTACCACTACATTATCCTGATGAATTTGATGAAGCAATTGACCATTCTCATTAATTTCAAATATAAAGGTTACAATTGGTTACAAGTTGGTTCTAACCAATTAGTGGTTATTCAACCAAATTGGAGAGCGCCTATGAGCGCTACTTTTGGTAAAAATAATGTAATATAACATAATATTCTAACATCCCCCCTTATTACATTATTGGCAAATCCCAATTGTATCTCGAAATTTTTCATATTTGATACGCCCAAGTGCTTTGGTAAAGATATCTGCAACTTGATCATCAGTAGAAATGTATTGAAGTTGTATATGGTGCTTTGGAACTTCATCTCGAATAAAATGACATCTGGTATCAACATGTTTGGTACGTTCATGAAAGATTGGATTTTTGACAAGATTCAAAACACCTTGATTGTCGCAAAACAAATGAAGAGGAAGATTCTTTGGAAGGCCCATGTTTGTAAGAATGCGACTTAACCACATTATCTCATAGACTGCTTCACTGGCTGCACGATATTCTGCTTCTGTAGAAGATAAAGCAACCACATGCTGCTTCTTACTGTGCCATGAGATAGGTCCAGATCCTAGATGAAAAACATATCCAGAAGTGGATTTACGATCATCAATAGATCCGGCATAATCTGAGTCTGTGTATCCCAGTAAGAAAAAATTATTATTCTTTCTATATTCCAGACCATAATTTGTACTACCATGAACATAATGAAGCACTCTTTTTGTTGCTTTCCAGTGTGTCATCTTAGGCTCTTGCATGAACCTTGAAAGATATCCCACAACAAAACTGAGATCTGGTCTGGTATTTGTCAGATATAGGAGACTCCCAATCAATTGGCAATAGAGAGTACCATCTACCAAAGGTGACTCATCATATCGAGATAACTTAAGTCCTTGCTCCATGGGAGTTGCCTTTGACTTACGAGTTAGTCATCCGATATTTTTCTACTAAAGTCTTGGCATACTTCTTTTGTGTTACTCTAATATGAAATTTTTGCTGAGTAACTTCTAAACCAAGACAATAGTGTAGAAGTCCTAGATCTGTCATTTCAAATGATTGCTTCAAGTCATTTTTCACTAAGTCAATCATTCTTTCTGAGCTTCCTGTAATGATCAGATCGTCCACATAAAGTACAAGAATCACTATATCAGAACCACTTTTCTTAATATAGAGATTTGCATCTGAAGGACTTCTTATGAAACCATGTTGCACAAGGTGATTGTCTATCTTGATATACCAAGCTCGAGGAGCTTGTTTTAGCCCATACAATGATTTGATCAACTTGCATACTTTTTGTTCTTGCCCCTCAACCACGAATCCTTCTGGTTGAGTCATGTATACTTCTTCTTGTAAGTCACCATTCAAGAAGGCACTTTTAACATCCATCCGATGCAATTTCCACCCAAACTGAGCTCCCATGGCACAAAGTACACGAATGGTAGTCATTTTTGTAGTAGGGGCAAAAGTCTCTTCATAATCTATGCCTTCTTTCTGAGCATATCCCTTTGCAACAAGCCGGGCTTTATGCTTATCAATAGATCCATCTGCCTTATACTTCACTTTGAACACCCATTTGCAGCCTATGGGTTTCTTTCTTGTTGGCAGATCGACTAACTTCCAAGTATTATTTTTAAGGAGAGATTTATGTTCTACATCCATGGCCTCTTTCCACTGTGGTTCATCAAGTGCAGATTGAACCGTTGTGGGTTCGTTTGTATTCAATGTAGACATATAAATTTTTTCTCCATCCTTATCTTCCTCTCTATCATTTTCTGTACCCACTGACAAATCATCAAAGTGTTGACAAAGTTCGTCAACCTCTGAAGTAGATTCCTCTGCTCTCATCTGTTGAGTCATACTATGAGTACATGGCCTATCAAGAGATAGATCGGGAAGGGATTTCAACTTAGCATCTCTCAAAGTGCTAGTATACCATTTTGGGACTTTCTGTTTTTGTTGTAGAAGTTGAACCTCCTTCTTAGGCTCTTCTTCATCTAGGTATACAATTGTGGATGTGTCTTTTGATGTGAGAGCTTCATCAAATACAACATCTCTACTTACATGTGTCTTCTTGGTCTTAGGATCAATCAATCGATAACCTTTTGAGTACTCATCATAGCCAAGAAAGATACACTTGCAGGGTTTTCTCATCCAGCTTCCTCCTTTTCTGTTTTGGAATGTGCATGAATGCTTTACATCCAAACACCCTTAGATGAGAAATGGAAGGTTTCTTACCACTCCATGCTTCTTGTGGTGTTTTCCCTTGTAGAGCTCTGGTGGGTGCTCTATTTTGGAGGTATAATGTTGTGTTTACTGCTTCTGCCCAATATTGATCCTCAAGATGTGCTCCCTTTAGCATACATCGAACCATTTCCATAATGGAACGATTTCTTCTTTCTGCAACTCCATTCTGCTGAGGTGTATAGGCGGTAGTCAGTTGTCTTTTTATCCCATGTTTCTTAAGAAACTCTGAAAACTCTTCAGAGGTGTATTCCCCCCTCGATCTGAGCGGAGGGTTTTTATCAAACATCCCGACTCCTTCTCAACAAGCTTCTTGAACTGTTGAAAGTAGAGAAATGCTTCTGATTTCAACTGAAGAAAGAAAACCCACATCTTTCATGAGCAATCATCAACGAATAGTTGAAAATACTTTTTCCCACCATAGCTGGTTGGCATAGGACCACACAGTATGTACCAACGGCTCTAAAGGGTTTGTAGCTCGAGAGGAGCTAGCTTCAAAAGGTACTCGATGTTGCTTCCCTGCTAAGCAATCTGAGCAAACTGGCAAGATAGATGAGAGGGGTGGAAGACCTTTCACCATCCCATATTTGTGTAATTCAAGCAAATATCCGGAACTGAGATGCCCATAACGCCGATGCCAGAGAGAGGTGGCCTCCTTTGTAGTTGCAGCCAAAGCAACATGTGGAGTGGAAATAGCATCGAGAATAAACAAGCCATGTTTGTAAGATCCGGTTGCAACATGTTTACCACTGTGTGTGATAAAACATCTCTTCTTGCCATTGACAACTCGAAACACGACTTCCATGTTTCTATCCAACATTTGTGTGACTGAAAGCAGATTATTGGCTAAGCCTGGAACATAGAGAACCTTTTCAATTTGACAATTACCATCAGGAAGGGACACAGAAATATCCCCTTCTCCTTTTACTTGATATACTTGATTGTCAGCAATTGTGACTGGCTTACCCTCTTTCTCCACAAAAGTATCAAACCAGGATTTATCCCCAGTCATGTGTTTGCTAGCTCCTGAATCAATATACCATACAACATCTATCTGGGAAGACGAAGTATGAGTCATGAGCACCTTGTGTGCTCTTTCAGAGTCAGAATCTGAATCGGACTCAGGAGAATTTGAGTCTGAGTTGGATTCAGCATAAGCAACATGGCCTTTAGATTGCTTATGCTTATTGTATTTTTGCTTGTTCTTGCCCTTCTTTTGTGAACCTCTTTCATTTGGTTGCTTGTTTTTGAACCAACACCTGTTGGTGTCATGGTTATTCATGTCACAAATTTTACAATATTTTGTATCTTTTTGCTGAGATTGCTTCCCTTTTCCTTTGGAAGAAGCACCCCCTTTTTGAAACTGGCCTTGCTTTTTACCACTTTGTTGTGTGGAGAGAGCATTATCTGGCATATCATCTTTCTGGACCTGAGTTGCCTCCTCAATCCGAAGCAAGTTTACCAGTTCCACAAATGATACTTGTCTACCAGAAACATTGAGAGAAGTGATCAACATCTTGTAGGAACTTGGTAATGCTCTCAAGATAACAGAATTCAAGACATCATCATCCACAGGTTTTCCCATAGCATTCAATTTTGCTTTCAAGTCTGCCACTCTGCAAAGGAATATGTCAACTGTTTCTCCAGAACTCATACTGAGATTATGTAGTTGAGTTTGAAGATGGAGAATAGTGGATTGATTCTTCCCTTCATATACTGTGATCAAAGCATCCCAGGATATCTTACTAGTTTTCGCATCACAAATATGAGGTTGCACCTCATCTGTAGTAGCAAGCAAGATAAACACAAGACTCTTCTTGTCTTTCTTATCCCAAGCATCTTGATCTGTTCCTACTGTTTGAGGACGTTTGGCAGTGCCAGTCACTACATCCCATAAATCTTCCAACTGAAGTATGGCTTTCATCTTTGTCTTCCATGGAACAAAGTTAGGACCTTTCAACAATTGTGAATCTGAGAGATACTTATGAATTGTGGCCATTATGAAGGTTCCTTATACCACCAATTGGTCTCCCTTTCTTTATACCTGTCAGATATTTATATTGTAACCATTCAATATACACCCGCCCTTACGTGAGGGAAACTATAGGTATATATGAACAAGTATACTACTCAATATGTACTCGCCCTTACGTGAGGGAGACTATAAGTACATATGAGAAGCACAATATATTGAACATAGGCGATATCGAAAGGGCATCGTGTTGTTAATGACACCTACCATAGAAAGTTTTATTCCGCATGCGTGGGGCGTAACTTCCCCTAAACACTTTGGAAAAAAAAAGCTTTCGTCAGGATTTACGCCTAACAACAATCACGATGTGGGTATGAAATGGGAAAAAAACAAAAAACTGGTTTGCCTTATTTCTCCCCGATGATTTATAGAGAACAAGCTCAGACGTCGTTGTTGCAGCTATATTAGGCGGCGAATACAGTAGTCCAAAGCACGACAACATTACCTGTAAGTGTGGACCAGAGGTATCTCAAATACCGAACGCTGTTGTGCAATAAATTGCACAAATAGGGTATAAATTTGGGGTCTTATATGTTTTTGTAATTTATGATTGATAATGCAAGAAAACAGAGTATTTAAATGCAAATAAAACAATCATAAATGCCCACAAATTATAGCTCCTATTACCAATTCCCCCCTTTGTCTGACAATTTTGCAAGTGAAATTTGTGAACTCCCCCCTTCAAATTGCAAAATAGACAAGAATGGGTAAAAAAATACCGTTAAAGATCCCCAAATGAAAAAAAATTGGAGCCTCAAGGCATCAATAATGCTTCCTTTGGTGTAAATGACGCCTGCTGGGCGTCAATCTGTGCTTTACGGCCGTCAACAGGTCCTTCGGGCGTCAACACCGCATTTTAGGCATCAAAAAGTGTTGCGGGCGTCAACTTGGCCGGGCGGGCGTCAACAGTGCACAGGCGTCAAAGGCGACGGAACCAGTCATCAAAAAATCCTCGACGGGATTCGAAACCACAACCTACCGCCGAACAACCACCATACCGACCACGGAAGCCGAAGGGCCCGATGAAACAAATCGGGAACCACGGCGGTATTATCCGCGTCGAGGCCGAAGAGGGGAAAAAAATATTTATCCCACATGGCCTGTGCGGCCACTGTGGGAGGGTTGAAAAAATACCGAAAGCGCTAAAGCTTTCGGTTGCCTTCGGGCAACCAACCCCACCCTTTTGCCTCCACTCGCCTCCTCCACCGTCGATCTGCGTCCGGTCTGTCCGCTGTGTGTCAGGGTCCTCTGTCTACGTCAGTCCTCGATCTGCGTCTGGTCTGTCCGCTATGTGTCAGGGTCCTCTGTCTACGTCAGTCTGTCCACTGTGTGTCAGGGTCCTCTATCTGCGTTCGGTCTGTCCGCTGTCTGTCAGGGTCCTCTGTCTGCGTCAGTCTGTCCGCTGTCTGCGTCAGGGTTTGTCGGCTGTTTGTCAGGTCCTCCGTCCGCAGGTCTATCGTCCCCGTAGGTTAATCGTCCCTGGCTCTGGTACCATGATGAATTTGATGAAGCAATTGACCATTCTCATTAATTTCAAATATAAAGGTTACAATTGGTTACAAGTTGGTTCTAACCAATTAGTGGTTATTCAACCAAATTGGAGAGCGCCTATGAGCGCTACTTTTGGTAAAAATAATGTAATATAACATAATATTCTAACATATCCATAGATAAGAATCACAACCCTCATATATAATGTATGGTGTAATGGTGGTATTTATACCAATACCAAAATCCCAATTACATAAATGAGTTAAACCTAAGCCAACATAACAAGAGGGCTTAAGTTTAATTACAAGTCATAAGGTAGGTTTAACCATAACAATATTAACTATGGTCCATAGGGATTACATAATATAATATTATAATAAATTAAACACAGTTGTACAATGATTTCCCATAGGCTTATACAAGGCTACATCATACAATGTTGACCTTGGCCATAAGTAAGATTACACTTTCAACAACTCATTGAAAAATGATTACATTTTCAACACCCCCACATAATCTAAACTAAGGGGCCAAAGAGAGAATACATTAGTAACAATAATATCTTGCTCGATAATGGATGCTCTATTGGTCCTCCACACTTGATAAAGTCTCATATGGATCCCCCTCATCATCTAGAAATTTGTTGATGCAAAAATACCTCTTCACAAGAATCCCCTTAGGCTAGACTATAGTCATCACTGTCACAATCAGATATTTTTGCACTTATTCAAAGAACATGTTTGCTTAGACTCCATATGAGGAAGATAAGTCAAGAGTACTTCCTTTAAAGAAAAAATTCTTCAATATTCTATAGTCACATAAGGTAAGACTTGGAAGCATAGCTTTCCCTTTTACAACATACATCACCTTGTTTGGAAACTTCAACTTGCCCTTAGGCCACCTAATTTTTGTTACCAAAAGAGGCTTTGCATGGACCTATTTATGAAAAGAGTCATTACAAAATCTCAAAAGTACCTAGAAAAATAATAGAAGAAAGAAGAGATCATAAAATATCAGATTTTCATGAATAAATTGAATCAATTACCTCTAAAAAAACCAATGGTAATATGTCCTTGAACAAATACCACCAATACATATAGCTCAAATAAAATTGTGATTTGGAAAAATGGTTCAAATTGCTTCCATATGCAAATTTATGGCCTCTAGAATTTTTCCCTCCAAAATAATTATAGATTGATGTTTTTGAAAAATATCAGTTTTTTATTCCTTCTATTTGTTTGACAAGGAAAACATAACTTGGAGTTAGCATAAAATCTCCAAAAAAAATAATATAATTGGAGAGAAAATTTTTGAATCTTCTCTTTGCCTCTTTTGTTGAAGGTGTTTATGATAGAATTCAAATAAATATCAAAGGCTTTGAATAAAAAAAAATTATGAAAATTTGATAAGGTTCCATACCTTACTCTAATACCATGTTGGAATTCATACATATTTTTAGAAACAAACAAAAATAGTCCATCCACTAAGATCTTATAATAAAAGTGTAAAAAAGGGAAAAAGAGAAAAATATATAGCAAGAACCCATAAGCACCATAAATAATCACTATATTATCTGTAAATAAGAATCACAACACTCTAATACAATGGATGGAGTGATGGAGGTTTTTTATACCAATAGAAAAACCCCAATTATATAAATTAGTTTAACCTAAATCGACATAACAAGAGGGCTTAACATTAATTACAAGTTATAAGGTGGATTTAACCATAACAAGGTTAACCAGGGTTTATAGGGCTTACATAATAAAATATTATAATAAATTAAATACAATTATACACTAATTGCTTGTAGGCATATACAAGATTACATCATGCAATGTTGGCCTTGGCCATAATTTATACTACACTCTCGACAATGATATTACCAAAAATTTATAATGGATGCTCATTTTTTTTGAGGAATTGTCACCTTGATAGTTTCTAGTGACCCTTCAATGTGACAATCATAGTTCCATTAAGCTTATCTAGAATATTATTTTTAGAATATAAAGCACATTAAGGTGTGGATGCACTATATTTAATTGATTCAATATTCTAGGATGCTTGACCCATTCTATGTGGCTTCAATGGAGTAGACAATAGATATCCTAACCAATATTAAGCTTGGGGTGCATTTTGTGTGGTTGTAGGACCATTTTTTAGTGCAAGTGAACTTAATGGGGGGGAGTTGTGTGGGTGAAATTTTATTTCTTCTCACCCACTTTGTAGGATGATTTCATAAAAGAGTCGATCGATTTTGAGGCATTGATGGAACGGATGGGAAAATAGGTAAGGGAGTGCTCAAAAGAAGATCTCAAAATTCCGTCCACTCTTGGACGGAGAATTGGCACCTCAAATTCTCCAGGCATAAATATAAGACCAGAACAAGAGGATCACAAGCCCCAAGTTCCTGTTTGTAAAGTTGGATAAAACTTGGTAAGACAACATAAAGGTCTGAGGCCCGATCTTCCATCCATATCAGAATATTATGGGCAAAAAATTGGGATGTTACACAAGGAGTATGCCCAAAATTTCATCCAGAGTTGAGATCATCACATGACAGATTGAAAGCTTTTAGGATCCCTAGGAGTGAGCATTAATGATCTTAGCTACCTAAAGCATATTGAAAGCTTTGAGGATCCCATATTTAAAATGAGGGGACTGTTGGCATTTTTGCCACATTGATTTTTATTGAAGTACTAATGTGTTAATTGTTGCAAATCTAACTTTGATTTTGGCTTTGATGCGGTTTTGAAGAATAAAGGAGAAAAAAAAAGACTAAGTCCAGAAATTGCAGCGATTCGCTGACATGTTCCAAAATCGCGGGTCGGGTGACTTCAAAGTCCAAGTGTCGAAAAGTGCAGCGATGCGCTGCAATGTTCCATTTTCGCGGTTCGATGATTGCAAAGAAAGGCTCGAGGCAAGAAGTTGCAGCGATTCACTGCATGTTGATTGCAAAGGGAGTTCGAGGTGGAGGTTGTAGCGATGCGCTGCACGTTTCAAAGGCGTGAAAGGCTTAGTTGCAAAAAGGCTTAAGTGCTAAAACTGCAGCGATGCGCTGCACATTTTGGAAAAAGTACACAAGGCAAAAAGTTGCAGCGATGCGCTGCAACGTTCCAAAATCGCGGGGGTTGGTTGCTACGGGAGTCTAAAGTAGAAGTTGCAGCGATTCGCTGCATCTTTTGGAAGAAGGTCCCGTAAAGCAAAAGACGTCGCATTTTCATGACAAAAGGGTTGCAGTTGGTACGAAAGGAGACATATGTAGCGAAATCGCTACTTGTCTCAGAATCACGGCCATTTTGGTCTGAAGAGCAAAGACATAAAAGTTGCAGCGACTCGCCGCACTTTTGACAAGAAGGCCAAGCGAGATAAATTTGCAGCGATTTCGTGACAGGGAATGAGAAGAGCAAGAGACATGGTGATAGCATTGACTTCATGACACATTGATCGAAAAATGACTAAGTATTCAAGTATGCAGCGAAGTGGCGACAAGGAAATTCAAAGGCATTTAAGAAGCAAAAAATGTCGCATTTTCGCGACCCATCGGCAAGACCGTACAAAGTGCTTGAAACATGTAGCGATATCGCTACATGTTCCATTTTCGTGGGATATAGCGAAGGGAGGACCAAAAGAGACAAAAGGTGTTGAGAGATCGCCCGATGTGCCATTTTCACGGAATGAGCTAGCGATAGAAAAGATGAAGCCGATTATGCAGCGATATCGCGATAGGGAGGATTTTCACGGGTTTGAACAATCAAAGTGTACGGTATCAAAAAAGTGTCGCATTTTCGCGACTCGTCTCGTTTTCGTGACCTGTGCAGTTTCTCGCCAAAACACAGTATGAACGGCCGAGAAGTTTTTTTTTGGGTTTTCGATGATTAAATGCTAGCCCAAATTAAATGTTTTGCGGATTTCCCATGTGGTCAAGGTTGAAGAAGCGTCCAGGCCACCAAAATTGAAGGTTTTATTTGTTCGAGGTTGCTGTTCGTGGGTTGTTTCAACGGTTTCATGCACATGTTCAAAGGCAAATTTAATGAAGGTGACCGCTGACGTCTAATTGCATTCAATTTTATGGTGCTTCAAGGCTGCGATTAAGGGGATCATGTGCTTATTTTTAGTGGCATAATTGTAGATCTCAAGAAGGTCGGTGGCAAACATTAAATGCTGCAAAGAGGACGACCCTCTATAAAAACCAATGTAAACTTCATTGCAAAGGGTTGGAAGTTTTGCTAAAAACTGGAAGTGCATCTGCGAGAATAAAGTATTGGCTTCAGATTTTTCAAGCAATTGTTTGGGTGATTGTATTTTCTGTTCCTTTTGCATTTCTAATAGAATTTATATTCCTTAAGTGTCGTTACATTCAAATTCTGCATATTGGATTTGAATCTTGCTTGTAAGGATATGATTCCTGGAGTGTAATCTTGGAGAGATTTTTTGCATACAGTTGTGTGAGAGTTGAGTCATTATCTTTTGTTGCTTATTGTTGCTGCACTTTAAGTTTTCTGCTGTTGTTCTTTCGATCCCATAACTCCGGCCTGTGACCATATTTCCATTTCTTTCTGTAACTTTTAATTTCTTTCTAGCAATCCTTATCTTCAAACAAAAATTTAGATTAGTAAAGGGAACCATCCCACTCTGGAGATTGGTCTGGGAGCCATTTCTTGCTTCCAGCCTTTCAATGTTGGCCGGGTCTAGGGCGCACTTGTAAAAATCCTTTCCTATGGCAGATTCGTGACCAACAGTTTTTGGCACGACTGTGGGACATATTTCTTCTGTCTCTAAAAGATCCCATAGTATCGAAGGTCTAATGTTCGCCTTTATACTGTAAAATTAGAGCATTTGGTGATTCTGCTGAATTTAGAAATTATTCATGATCATGAGATCGCAGTCCAAGAAATTTGGCGATCTTGTCAAATTTTTCAAACTTGACAGTTCAAGAAGTGGTGAGCATTCTAGGTTAGTTTCCTCATCCCTTCCATATTCTGCTACACAGAACCCTGGTGTTGTTGCTAGTGTTTCATTTTCCCAACCATATCCACTAGTTCCAATGGCACAATATCCTCCACCTCCACCCAGAAAGTTCTTGGCATGGAACAGTTCGGGAGCCTTGAACTTGCAGGCTCAGAATCCAGTCCCTCAGGCTGCACTGAAAGCTTTTCCCACTTATGACGGTACGAGTAAGACAGCTTATGAACACATAAATGATGTGGCTTCTCTAGCAGCCATCCATGATATTACTGATGAAGATGTAATGGTGAAGTTGTTGGTATGTTCTTTGAGAGGCAAATTGCTGTTTTGGTACCGAACGCTGCCACCAGGCACTATAACATCGTGGGATCAATTCGGTGATCTAATGGTCAAAAAATTTCATGAACTGGCTGACCCCTTCTCATTGTTGAATCAGTTTACTGTAATACAGAGGCATCCACAGGAGGAAATAGCTGATTTCAACGTTCAATTTACCAGAACCTGGCATAGAATTCCTGAAGGTCTTCGACCTGCTGATGAATTGGCTGCACTGTACTATCTTAGAGCATTCAACTCAGATATCGGTTGGGCTATTCAGCAGTCCAATGTGACAACATTTCCAAAGTTGTTTGAGCAAGCCATCAAAGTAGAAGCTGATTTGGTTGCTGTAGGGATACTTCCACCAAAGGTAACTATGCCTATAATTCCCGATTTGCCTCAGCATTTATATGCTGGTGCACAACCACAACCCATGCCATCAATGTATCCTACACCATCATGGAGCTCCAAAGCACCTTAGATTGCACCTGTCCCAGCCTCCTCGCTTGCCTACTTTAGCTCCTTTACCGCTTCTTGCACCCAAAGACTCAGCCATCTCCCATTTCCACTTCATTTCTAGCTTTGCCAAGACCACCAGCCTCCTTTGCCCTTGCCAAGCACCTCCTACACCTATGAACCCCGATCCATATACCGCATTATTGCAGGAGGTGAAGTCCGCAAATTCGGCAATTAGAGCCATGGGAAACAAGATCACACTCATTGAGAGGAAGCAAGCCGAGAGAGATTTCCAGCCAAGGAGATTTCAACCTCCCGCAATCACTAGAGATCAAGTCGCCTCCACAAGTAAAGCACCCGAAAAAGGCTTAACCGCTTTAGTAAATGAAGATCCAGCCTCTTGCGCATGGAATGTATTGGTGCTCAACCTGCAATGACCCTCATGGAGAAGATACTTGTATGGTCCATCTAAATTATGTGCAGACATTGGCTGCTAGCTCTTCAGGCGAACAAGTTAACATGATCTCAGAAGCTAGTCATAGTTTGATGACTGCAGTGGAAGATCAAGTTTTAGTTCTAACAAGAGCTGGAAAGAAGCCTGTAACTGTTAATCCTGCTGATTTAGAGCCTTTGAAAGTACCTACTGAGGTGAAGAAGCCAATGAAGGCTCCTATGCCAGTTCCAAAGTCTGATGCACCTGTTTTACCAAAATATCCTGCTCCCTACAGAGTTCAAGAAAAGGCTGCAGCTGCACTAGTAGGATCAGAAGCAGAGGAGCAAGCTCGTGAAAAGTTGAAATATCCATCACTGACAAAGAGGCTAAGGGTGGAAGCTACACAGAAGTATCATACCAGATTTGAACAACCTGCTGAGAAGAAAGACCTTACTGCAGTTTCATACAATATTGTTGAAGAACTTAAGAAGACCCCAGCTAAGGTAAGCCTCTATGATGCTTTGCAGTTACCCAGTCAGGTAGACTTATTATAGGAATCATTAAAATCTGTCAAATATAATGAAAAATGTCCTACCCAGACAGTGTATGCTCAAACCTTACCCACCTCTGCTATTGGGAAAAATAGACCACCTCCATTTTATTTGTCATTGCAAATGGAGGGCTGGATTGTGCATAATTGCATGATTGATTCTGGAGCTGCCACGACTGTAATGCCCAAGGGAGTTTGTGAGGCAATGGGAATGGAATATACATGGAGTAGTCCTAGAGTTCTGCAATTGGATGGTACGCCTGTAAAAACAGTAGGTGTAATCAAATATGTACCCATTGTCCTGCATACAATGCCACAAATTACTGTTATTCAAGAAATTGTTGTGGTAGATTTAGAGCCCTACTTTAGTATGTGTTTATCCAGGGAATTTACTGCAAAGCTAGGGGGTTATCTGGCATTATATTATTCACACCTAGAAATTCCTTTCAAGGGTAGACGTCTCAGGATTCAAAATGAAAAGCCTTCCCCTTTTCACATCAAGAAGTTGGAAGATGCAAAAAAAGACATGCAGTCTGTCCACATGCTTACTGAAGAGTCTGAAGATTCTGTTTTAATGAGTGAAGTTTTAAATAATCTTCAGTTGGATGACCAATTTTCTATGCTTAACTTCAATGCCATGTTGGAGACAGAAATCGGTTGTTATGCCATTCAAAAACCTGAGAGTGACACAAAGCAGGATTGTCTAACCAAGCTGATCGAATGATGTTACGGATCAATTATGGCAGCTATATTTCGATGGAGCTCGATGCAAGAACGGAACGGGGGCAGGTATTGTGTTAATTTCACCTTCTGGTATACAGAGAACTTATTCATATCGTCTTACATGGAGTTGTACTAATAATGTTGCTGAATATGAAGCATTGTGTTTGGGTTTGAAGAAAGCAAGGAAGTTAGGAATTGAACAACTCAAGATTTTTGGTGATTCCGAGCTTGTTGTAAATCAGATTACAAATAGATGCATTTCAAAGCAGCATTACCTTAAAGCATATCGAAATCAGGTTTGGGATTTGTTTGAGTTTTTTACCGCTCTTAACATTCAAGCTGTTTCCCGAGATATGAATAAACATGCAGACCTGTTAGCATCTCTTGGAGCTAATTTTTCCCCTGTTGAACAAGTTGTGAACAAACCCAAGATAGTTAGAATGGTATACAGGCCCAGTGTGCCAGACAAAGAAACTTTCTGGCAGGTCTTTGAAAATGATGAGAAGATTGTTAATTTCTTGATCCATGAAGCTGCTACTGTCGAAGGAAGAACTTTGGAGGATGAAGGAGCTGAAGGGCTCATTCAATTAAGGAACAACCACATTCCGAATGGTCTCATAACTCTGGAGAGCTTGTTCGACCAGCATGATCGGTCCACAAAACATCGGATCGAGATTGACAAAAAAGAGTACATGGAATTAAAGTTAGAGCCTAACAAAGCTATCAAGGTTGGAACTCACTCTACCCCAGAAGAACTACAAAAAATCAGGCAGCTGTGTGAGGAGTTTTCTGACATTGTAGCTTGGAGCTATGAAGATTTGAAAGGTTACAACAAACAGATTGTGCAGCAATTACAAAATTTTCAGGACAATGAGACAGACCTGAGTTCCTTGGATTTGCGGATAGCTCAGTTATTGCATTTGGAGGAGCAGCATTCTGAAGCATATGATCAATTTGTTAAACACACACAAGGTATTTCGAAGTGGTTTTGTAAACATTCTGCAGATCGTCCACTCAAAATAGGAGATTTGGTGTTGAAATGGAATGAGAATAAAGCTAAACCTGGGAATCACAAGAAATTTGATGCTTTATGGGAGGGTCCCTTCCGTATCACCAAAGCACAGTACAACAAATTCATTCTATTTAGAAGACCTAGATGGCAGTCCACTTCCAATTTCATTCAATGGCTTTCATATGAAAGCCTACACTTCTTGAATTATCAGTTCAATATGAGTTTGTATATAGAAGAATATATATAAAAATTAAAAAAAAAGAAGAAAAAAAATATATATATACATGTGTTACTTTTCATTTTTTGTCACCTTGGTTCTTGTTGCTTGCGAGCCATAGGTGCCTTTTTTCTTTCTGTGTTTTTTTTTTTTTTTTCCCTTTCCCAGCAGTTGGTGGCTTTCAGAAAATTCTTCTTTTCTCTTCCCTGTTTCCTCTTTCCTTTGTTCATCTTCTTCTTTCTTATTTTTCTTCTACGTAAAAAAAAAAAAAAAAAAAAAAAAGAGGGCCACGACTGTTGTTTCTTCTCCCCATTCTCATTGTTCCCGTTCCTTCCTATCCTTTTCCTCTCAATTCTGTCTTTTGCGCATTTATGTTACAGTTTAGTTCATTTCATTTCACAGCTTTCCTAGTTCCATTTCCATTCCATACTTTCCTTCCATCTTCATTACAGTTGGTAATATGACAACATTCTGTTGTTATATCTTCCACATCGCTTTGTCATTACATCAACCCATTGTTATCATCATCCATTGCATTCACCGCTTGCGCAATCGCAGGAGCTCACTCCATTTTCGCCTTCCATTTGTCGTTTCATAACCGGTTATATGCAGGTTCTTCCAGCTTCCATCTTTTCGAGAGAAGATGATTGTAGCAATCCCCGATTCTCGTTTCAATATGACTCGTGCCCAATGTATTCAGACTTGGATTCTTGCATACAATGAGCTGTATACCCCGCGAGCCGCCAAGAATGTTGGCATTTTTGCCACATTGATTTTGATTGAAGTACTAATGTGTTAATTGTTGCAAATCTAACTTTGATTTTGGCTTTGATGCGGTTTTGAAGAATAAAGGAGCAAAAAAAAGACTAAGTCCAGAAATTGCAGCGATTCGCTGACATGTTCCAAAATCACAAGTCGGGTGACTTCAAAGTCCAAGTGTCAAAAAGTGCAGCGATGCGCTGCAATGTTCCATTTTCGCGGTTCGATGATTGCAAAGAAAGGCTCGAGGCAAGAAGTTGCAGCGATTCGCTGCATGTTGGTTGCAAAGGGAGTTCGAGGTGGAGGTTGCAGCGATGCACTGCACGTTTCAAAGGCGCGGAAGGCTTAGTTGCAAAAAGGCTTAAGTGCTAAAACTGCAGCGATGCGCTGCATGTTTTGGAAAAAGTACACAAGGCAAAAAGTTGCAGTGATGCACTGCAACGTTCCAAAATCGCGGGGGTTGGTTGCTACGGGAGTCTAAAGTAGAAGTTGCAGCGATTCGCTGCATATTTTGGAAGAAGGTCCCGCAAAGCAAAAGATGTCGCATTTTTGTGACAAAAGGGTTGCAGTTGGTACGGAAGGAGACATATGTAGCGAAATCGCTACTTGTCTCAGAATTGCGACCATTTTGGTCTGAAGAGCAAAGACATAAAAGTTACAACGACTTGCTGCACTTTTGACAAGAGGGCCAAGCGAGATAAATTTGCAGCGATTCTGCGACAGGGAATGAGAAGAGCAGGAGACATGGTGATAATATTGATTTCATGATGCATTGATCGAAAAATGACTAAGTATTCAAGTATGCAGCGAAGTGGCGACAAGGAAAGTCAAAGGCATTTAAGAAGCAAAAAATGTCGCATTTTCGCGACCCATCGACAAGACCGTACAAAGTGCTTGAAACATGTAGCGATATCGCTACATGTTCCGTTTTCGCGGGATATAGCGAAGGGAGGACCAAAAGAGACAAAAGGTGTTGAGAGATCGCCCGATGTGCCATTTTCGTGAAATGAGCTAGCGATAGAAAAGATGAAGCCGATTATGCAGCGATATCGCGACAGGGAGGATTTTCACGGGTTTGAACAGTCAAAGTGTACGGTATCAAAAAAGTGTCGCATTTTCGTGACTCGTCTCGTTTCGCGACCTGCGCAGTTTCTCGCCAAAACACAGTATGAATGGCCGATAAGTTTTTTTTGGGTTTCCGATGATTAAATGCTAGCCCGAATTAAATGTTTTGCGAATTTCCCATGCGGTCAAGGTTGAAGAAGCGTCCAGGCCACAAAAATTGAAGGTTTTATTTGTTCGAGGCTGCTGTTCGTGGGTTGTTTCAACGGTTTCATGCACATGTTCAAAGGCAAATTTAATGAAGGTGACCGCTGACGTCTAATTGCATTCAATTTTATGGTGCTTCAAGGCTGCGATTAAGGGGATCATGTGCTTATTTTTAGTGGCATAATTGTAGATCTCAAGAAGGTCGGTGGCAAACATTAAATGCTGCAAAGAGGACGGCCCTCTATAAAAACCAATGTAAACTTCATTGCAAAGGGTTGGAAGTTTTGCTAAAACTGGAAGTGCATTTGCGAGAATAAAGTATTGGCTTCAGATTTTTCAAGCAGTTGTTTGGGTGATTGTCTTTTCTGTTCCTTTTGCATTTCTAATAGAATTTATATTCCTTAAGTGCTATTACATTCAAATTCTGCATATTGGATTTGAATCTTGCTTGTAAGGATATGATTCCTGGAGTGTAATCTTGGAGAGATTTTTTGCATACAGTTGTGTGAGAGTTGAGTCATTATCTTTTGTTGCTTGCTGTTGCTACACTTTAAGTTTTCTGTTGTTGTTCTTCCGATCCCATAACTCCGGCCTGCGGCCATATTTCCATTTCTTTCTGCAACTTTTAATTTCTTTCTAGCAACCCTTATCTTCAAACAAAAATTTAGATTAGTAAAGGGAACCAGCCCACTCTGGAGATTGGTCTGGGAGCCATTTCTTGCTTCCAGCTTTTCAATGTTGGCCGGGTCTAGGGCGCACTTGTAAAAATCCTTTCTTGTGGCAGATTCGTGACCAACAGGGACATAGTAGATTAGAATTTAAGAGGCTATCAATATAATCAAGGGCTCATATTTATGCAGAGCCACCCAACTCCTTCCAAACGACCGTCATCCTTCCTAGAATAGAGCATCAACAAACTTTCCAGAAGTTCCAGTTTAAGCTTTCCCACCGAGTGCCATTAATGTTTTATTTTGAATTCAATGTAAAATTTTCTATAAATAGCAAAATGCTTGCCATTCCAAAGGGCATCTCTGTGGCCTTTACAATTCATATATAATCCTTTATTGCTTGTAAATAATAGTAATTATTGTTTGGTATCTTAATATGTCTGTCATTCTCTTTTTGCCTTTGCTTGAATGTTTATTTTTGCTATGGTTGTCTAAGTTGGTCTGCTTAATTCTACTATCTAGATTTCATGAGCTCAATTGGGTGGTTCTAGAATTCATGTTCACCATTGGGCATTGGGGTTTATTTCTGCTAAAGCTAATTGGGTGGGAGCGCTCTAATTTTGTTGCCTAGATTTCATGCACCCTCTCACTGGTTCTAGAATTCACCCCTACACGTTGAGTCGAAGGAGAAGTGATAGGCAAGGTGGGTTGATCTGTTAGGTGGTTTATTGTTATTAGTGTCGGTGACAGTGGAGGAGTGTGTCTTGATGTGGTCGTATTCCTTCCTTGTTAGTTCTAGCTATGGCCTTATTTATTTTCTTCCTCACTTTTTTTTCCCCCTTTTTCTCTTTGTGGTGTAGGTAGCTAGAACCTCAAGAGCCAGCCTTCTTCGAAGATCAATCGATTATACCCATCTTGTACTGAGCAGTCATTCACTATTGATCAAGAACCTTCGGGTGTACCTCTCACTTGTCTGGTGCCAATTTTAACACCAACAATTTTTGGTGACTCTACTGGGGAACTCTATGAGTTTTCATGTTTAAGGAAACCAGAGTCCAATGATTCTCTGGTTTACCCATATCTTGGAAAATCACATGGTGACTCCAACAGTGCAACATATCCATATCATGAGATCAGTTGTCTTCTGTACTAAAATTTTTTATTTCCTAAAGGACCCAAGGTTTGATGAGCAACCCTAACATTACAAGCGGTGATAGTATGTTCATCTGGATACTTTGAATTTGATACACACACAAGGATCTCTGAAGGCCAGCGCTTCAATGGCTTATCAGAGTTACACATAGTGGAATGATCATGGACCATTAGACCTTCAATGCTGACATGAAATCCCCAAAGGTGCTCTAAAATCCCTCACCAAATACAATGGCACCTTAGGAATTGCTTGAGAACATCTAGAATATGTTGTTGCATTAGCGCTCCTCCATAGTATAGTGCATGAATATTGCATGATCAGGCTCTTGGTCTTATCTCTAGAAGAGAGGGTGCTATGGTGGTACTATAACCTTGGATGGAGAATTATTTGCTCATGAGTGGATTTGGTCGAAGCTCTGGTGGATAAATTTGATGGATCCTTGGATCCTTTCCAACTCTTGATGCATATTTTATACATTAGGAGGGCCCCTTTTGAATCTATTTTAGAATTCAACATACAATTTTGAAGGAGCTAGAAAAGGATTCCCATTTTATACCAACTGACCTCCACCCATGCTCACTTGTACTATGTTCAAGCCTTTAGCTCAAGCATCAATCTCCTCTTATATCAATCTGGGGAAAGGAGAATCCCTCAAATATTTTAGGAGGTTGTACGAGTAGATTGACTCCTTCAAGTAGGAAAAATATCTTCAAATGATTTCGCCCTCCCATCCCCTTTTCCAATCATTTTTGCTTGCTTTTCCACTACACGACATCTGCCATGTATACCGTCACAAGTTTTATAGGAACCAAGGTTGCATTCATGCGAAATACAAGGGGTGGATATTTTATCAAGCTCATGCAGGAAATATGCAAGCACCAAACTCACAATAGATAATTTCATCACCTACATCCTTTCCCAAGAAATGAAGGTCCCATACTTGTAGGCTCAATCAATGAAACTCGTAGGGAAAATTACATGAATTTAACAAAGAAGTGTGAGGTTGAGATTTCACAAGTGGATCCTGAGATCTGGGAAAAGCTGAGCCTACTTCTAGAAGAACCAGTACATGAAGACGGCTCTCTCATGGCAAAATTTATTTCCACATCAATCATCGATTGCATAGGTACTGGTATGCTATGCACAATGATATACCAAGTTGTAATCTGATTACAGCTTGGAAAATTTTTGGGAAAGACCATCTGGACTATGAAAAGCACCTCAAGTTTGATATAATTTAGTTCAAACATTATAGATTCGCTAGATAATCTCGACTATGGTTCAATGGTTGTGGCATGTCATTCACATCATAGTTTTGTGGACATAAACTAATAGCTAAATAAAAGTGTAATAGGCACATGGCTAGTGACATCATCCCTATCAATGGTGACTCACAAGGGGTTCCCAGTGGTATACTAGTTTTGAAACACTCTCATTATTTCCAATATTCCTCTTTGTGTTTGTAATGACTCCATGCCCAATGGACCAAAGCTCGATATTTATGTGTCACATCAAATTTGTTGAAGAATTTCTAATACAATTCCTACTCCTCGACTAGCAGGATGAATGGCTTATAAATAGCAACTCCAAGATATGCAAAAATGTATGAAATCATAATGAGGCTACAACCAAAGAGCCCCCATGGGAGTAGTGATAAGATGATCAAGTTCTTGCGTGATTGCATCAAGAAAATATATTTCAAAGTAATTTGGTCCTTGGTGAGGTATGTTGCTGGGAATACAATTTGCAAGGGTTTCCCTTGGAATGCATTCCCTTTTGTTTCTCTTATCTTACTTTATTCTCCTATTTCTTATTTTTCCTCAGTTCTTTGTTGTTACTAACTGATGATGTTAGTGGTAGATGTCTGCATGCCTGTATTGCTTCCTACGTTTTCCTCCCTCCTTTCTGCCCCTCTTGTTATTTTTGTTGGGTATCCTTTTTGTTTTCCATGTATTTTTCCCCTCCATTCTATCCTTCATTTTTTCTCTCACCACATTTTCCATTCACCTTTTACCATCTTCCTCCTTTGTCTTGTAGTCCCTCTTAGCTGCCTCTATTTATATGCCTTCATTGTCCCCTCCTTCCTTCCCTTATTTTGTATGTCTTTAGTGCTTCAAAACTAGTCATTCTCTGGGTCCTTCTTTCCCTTAGAAGGAAAAGCCCCTGTGAGCCACCAATATTATGGGTGAAATTTTATTTCTTCTCACCCACTTTGTAGGATGATTTCATAAAAGAGTTAGTCAATTTTGAGGTATTGATGGTTGAGGCAAATTTTAATGAACGGATAGGAAAATAGGCAAGGGAGTGCTCAAAAGAAGATCCCAAAACCTCGTCCACTCTTGGACAAAGAATTGGAATCTCAAATTCTCGAGGCAAAAAAGATAAAACCAGCACAAGAGGATCACAAGCCTTAAGTTCCCATCCACAAAGTTGGATGGAACTTTAGGAAGACAACATTAAAGGTTTGAGGTTCGATCTTCCATCCATATTAGAATATGATGGGTGGAAAACTGGGAGGTTGTTGCACAAGGAGTATGCCCAAAAGTCCATTCAAATTTGAGATCATCACATGAAAAAGTGAAAGCTTTTATGATCCCTAGGAGTGAGCATTAATGATCTCAGCTACCTAAAGTAGATTTTCGATTGGTATGAAGGAGAAGGATTTGAAAGAGCACAACTTTAGAGATAATTAATCTCTGACCCATCTGCAACACGAGGGGATAGAGTATATTAGAATTTAAAAGGTTTTTGATATTATCAAGGGCTTAGATTTAGGTAGATGCACCCAACTCCTTCCGAATGGCCGCCATCCTTTCCAGAATAGAGTGTCAGTAGACTTTCTAGCCATTCTAGTTTAAGCTTTCCCATCAAGTGCCATTAATGTTTAATTTTGAACTCAATGTAAATTTTTTTATAAATGGCAAAATGCTTACCATCCTAAAGGGTAGATTTATGGACTTTACAATTCATATGTAATCCTTTGTTGCTTGTAAATAATAGTAATCATTGTTTGGTCTCTCAATTTGTCTCTCATTATCTTTTTGCCTTTGCCTGAACATTTATTTCTGCTATGGTTGTCTAAGTTGGTCCACTTAATTTTGCTATTTGAATTTTGTGGGTTCAACTGTGTGGTTATGGAATTTGCATTCACCATTGGATTTTGGGGTTTATTTATGCTAATCCAATCATGTGGGATCGCTCTAATTTTGCTACCTATATTTCATGCACCCTCCCACTGGTTTTGGAATTTTTCCTGCACATCGAGCCAAAGGAGAAGTGATAGGCAGGGTGGGTTGATCTGTTAGGTGGTTTGATGTTGTTTGCACTAGAAATGGTGGGGAGTGTGTCTTTATGCGACCACATTTCATCCTTTCCAATTCCTGCTAAGGCCTTATTTGTTTTCTTATTTGCTCCATTTTCCCCATTTTTTCCTTTGCGGTATAGGTAGTTGGAACCTTAGGAGTTAGTCTTCTCTAAAGATCGACTGATTTTACCCATCCTAGACCAGACGGTTGTTCAATGCTATTAAGGAAACTCTTGGCATGCCTCTCGCTCATCCGGTGTTATTTTTTGTGCCAACAAGTTGAAGGACTATCTTTATGTTCCTCATTCAACTTAAGATGAAATGTTGAAATATGTGATGTTAATAGTCACTTGAGGCTAAAATTGACCTTGTATTGTATTGGACCATTATACAACTTCTATAGGAGGATTTATTATATTATTAGCCTTAAGTTTAGGTATTTAACCTTGACTTAAGGTAACATGTAGCTTGGGTATTTATACCCCATTTAGTCCAACTACTTTTTCATTGGTTGAAGATAATTATTATTTTGTTAATGATATACTATGATGTCTAAGAGCACCTCTCCATGTGTTATGCTAATGCGAGATTTAATTTTCTTAATGATTCTCCAAAATAGTATTAACATTTGATTTATATGGTAATCTAAAACTAATAGCTAAATTTTATATAATATATTGGATTATTTGATATGATTCTTATTTATGAGAGAAACTCAAACCCATGTAAATAGACCCCTAAATATGGTTAAAAAACCTAAATTTGAAATATTGAAAATTTTAAATCTTATATGTTGAATCAAGATAGGTTTTTTAATGACCTATCACATTATGGAAGCCTCAAATAATATACTAGTCTAAAATATATGAAAATATAATGGATCCTCGATCAAATTGGAATATAAGGCTTTAGAGCAATCAAAATTCCCCTTTTCGAAGTATTTCCCATGGAAAAATGTTTAGACATAATAAAATAAACTTATGATATCTTAGATGATGTGCTTTCCAAATTTTTGATCTTTATTGAAGTAAAAAGCATGATGAATTATCAAATAGGATGTGATAACATAGTCAAATCCTAGGCTTTAAAAGTAAATATTTTAGTTCAAAAAAATTAATTGCATGTAAAATTGTCCCAAGAAAGGCAAGACAATTTTTTTAAATAATTTATGTCCAATAAGCCTTTGTATTATGATTTAAAAATCATTTAAAAAATTATGGTAAATAGGTTAAAAAGCATTCTAAATTGTGTTATCTCAAAGTAACGAGGTGGTTTTGTTCATGGTAAATAAATCCTTGATGGTGTAATCATTGCATAGGATGCCATACATTCTCTTCATTCCATTAAAAAACCAAGTAAGCTTATGAAATTAGATGTGAATAAAGCATATGATAGGGTTTGCTATATTTTCTATTGATATTCTCAAAAAGTTAGGTTTTCATCAAGGTTGGTGTGAATGAAATAAATGTTGTTATAGCACTCTAAAATATTCTAATTTGATCAATGGTTCTACTATTGATTACTTTAAGCCATCTCATGGACTTTTCCAAGGTGATCCAATATCTTATCTATTTATTATTCATGAGGAGGCATTAGGGAGAGTTTTCTTAAAGGTAAAAATGGAAAGGTATGCAAGTTGCAAAAAATGGTCCCTTCAAATCTCATTTCTAATTTATCCATAATACTTTTCTTTTGGTCCATCCCCTATTCAATGAGGCCTTGGAGTTTAAATCAATATTATCATGCTATGGTACGACTACTAGATAGTTGGTAAATCTAGGATTTATCATTAATATTATCCTAGATTTATGATGAATATTGAGGATATTTTAGGTTTTAAAATTAAAAATTTTCCACCAACCTATTTGTGTATTCCTTTGTCTCATAAAGAAAATAAAAAGGATCTTTGGGTCCCTTGTTTGGATAGAGTGAAAGCTTGTTTAGCAATTTGGAAAGGTAACTTCTTAACCATGGTATGATGGCTACAACTCATAAATCCTATATTGCAACCATACTTATTTATATGATGTCATTTTCATTATTTCTAGTATGTATGGAATCAAAGTTTGATAAAATTCAAAGAGATGTTCTTTGGAAAGTATATGAAGAAAATTTAGATTTGTTTTTCATAAGTGGGATAGGGTTTGCAAAGGAAATAATATTTGAGGGACTGGTTTATGCAATTTTAGACTTATGATTTTGGTGTTAGGAACAAAACTTGGGTTGAGATTATTTAAAGTTCAAGGAAAGAGTTGAGCAAAACTTTTACTTATAAAGTTTTTTTTTTTGAAGTTGAAAAAGTGTATTTTTGAAAGGAATGCTAACCTTTTACATCAAAATATATGGCCAATCACTTTCCATTTCATCAAGAAGTATTTCCCACTGGCATAAAGCCTATACCAATAGTGTAACAACAAACACACTTCACTAACCACATCCAAAACTAGAAAATCAGCATACACCTTACATATCTAAATATCATATACTCTATGCTTTCCTAGTAGCCTCTTCCTACTGATCTCCATTGTCAATTCTTGTGGAATTATCATTTTCAACTATATTATTTATGTGCACTGGGATATCGTTCCTCCATTCCTTTTCGGCATCTACCATAACTCCTTCGTTAGCAAGACTATATGCTACCCTATTGGCTTCTCTATAAATATGATAGATAGACACATTCTCGAGTCTATTCAAAAGCGCTCGAGCTTACACCATTATTAAATCAATAGTCTAGGCGGTTGGTTGTTCTCCCTTTAAAATGGTCACAATATTTTATGTCTCCTTCAAATATGAGCTTATCTAGATTGCAATTGATAGCCAAAGAAAATTCTACATAAGCTGCGCTTGCTTCAATAAAATTATTTGTTTGTTCACCTAGTGGTTTAGAAAAGGCTTTTATTACCTTACCCAAATTATTTTGGATCACCCCTCCAGCTCTCACCAGCCCAATATTATCTTTTGAGGTCCCATAAAAATTTAATTTGAACCATTCAACACATGACGGTATCCATTTTATATGAGTTATGGGATGAACTCAAGGTATTGGTAATTTCTATCTGACTCGCTAGCATTCCAATATATGCCTTTCCTACTTTGATTCCCATCCCTCCTTGAAGCAGATAGTGTTAAAATTCTCCATCAGGAGACTTCTTACTCGGTTCCAAACCATTTTCTAGTCCATCTTCAAGTCCTAAAATATTTTGTGGTTTCTTTCATTCTAGACTCTCCACCAAATATGTGGAAGGCTTAGAAGCCATAGCTTCCTAATTCTTCTACCTTTAAAATGAGGCTCCCATTGCAAGTTCAAATATGAGATAGTTCTAGGGAAAACCCATTGAACTTGGAATTCACTATAGAGCTGATCAAATAAGTTTTTGGTAAAGGAGCACTTAAGAAGTAGATGATCAATGTTTTCCTCCTCTTTTTTACACAAAACACATCTATTTGGTAAGGAGAAACCACATTTTATCACATTATCCTGGGTCATAATTTTACTATGCATAACCAGCCACTAAAAAATAGTAATCTTAGGGATGATATCTTTGTCCTAAACCTTTACATGGGGCCACACTACCCCTACACCTTCAACCAAGTTATAACCAGACTTCACAAAATAATTTGCACTCTTCATTTTTATCCAAATAAATATATCATTCGGTCACCAATGTTTGAGTATGTAAGCATTAAGGAATCTATTAAGACTTTCTAGGTGTGGATGCAAGTCCTCATTGATGTTCTCAACATAAAGCCACTTCCACTTCTTGATGCCATTTTCTTCCACAATATAATCTTGAACCAACAATCCATAAATAGGAGTCAAGATTGTTCTTAAGTTTGCAAACCTTGGGATCTCACAAAGGGGAGAGTTAAAGAGCCAAGTATTCAGCCAAAATCTCAAGTTAGCACCATCTCCAATCTACCATGTATTAGAGGTCTTACCTGTTTAAGGTTATTTCAGAAACTAGACCCCTTAGGGGGGTTGAGGTTTTCCAGGAAGGAGGAATTACGTAAATACTTAGCTTTTACAATTTTTACCTAGGGAGTGTCTTCTTCCTTTGCCAACTTCCAACCTAACTTTCCCATTAGAGCTTTGTTCATTTTTGGAAGAGTTATCAATCCCAATATTCCATATTTTTTAGAGGTACAGACTTTGTTCCAAGCAAGTAAATATATCTTCTTTTCCTCAGTCCCAAACCACAAAAAAAATCCTTTGGATCTATTCAATATTTTTGCAGACCAATGTCGGCATTTTAAAAATTGACATGAAGTAAATAGGTATACTTTGAAGGCAGGATTTCATAAGTTGGGCCTTTCCTTCCTGAATAAGAAGAAAGCCTTTCCATGAAGATAGTTTCTTTGTAACACGTTCAATAACCAGATCCCACAAGACTTCCATCATACTCCCATGGAATAAAGGCATCCCTAGATAGGTTGTTGGCAAATTACTTATGCCACAGTTGAAGATTCTTGCTATCTGTAGTTGGATATCTCTAGAGGTATTCAGGAAAAAAGCTTTCTTTTATTAAAATTTACCTTTTGTCCTGCTATAAGTTCATGGAAATACAAAATCATCTTAATATGTCTTGCTTGTGGAAGAGACGATCTTGTCAAAAATAGAGTATCATCCACAAACTTTTGAAAAGAGACCAATTCTAGAGTGGAAGTTGGTCTGATACCTTCCATGTCTCCTTTATATGTGGCTGTTGTGAAGGCTCTACCCATAGCTTCAGATAAAATTATAAATAGAAAAGGGGACATGGGGTCCCTTTTTCTTAACCTTTTCTTGCTAGTAAAACAACCCATTGTAGACCCATTAACGAAGATGGAGTCACCACTGTGGAGATGTAGTTTTCATCATAGAGATCCAATCCTCATGAAAACCAAAAAATTGGAGCACTTTGATCAGGAAATCCCAAGAAACTTTATCATATGCTTTATTCATATCCAATTTAAGAAACATACCTTCCTTTTTTTATTTAAATACAGAGTGTAGGATCTCATGGATTGAAATGATTCCATCAAGAATTTGTCATCCCTAAACAAAACCCCTTTGGTGTTTGTCAATGACAAAAGGGAGAGCCATCTTTAGCTAGTTTGCAAGAACTTTGGACACATTTTTGTAGATAGTATTACACAAGCTAATTGGGCGGTAATCTATAAAATATTTAGCACTTGCAATATTTTGGATGAGGGCTAAGAATGTATAGTTCACATTATAAGGGATATTTTTAGAGGTCTGAAACTCCTTAACTGTCAAGGTGACCTCATTTCCAATGATGTGCCAAAATTAGTGATAGAAGAGAATCGAAAACCCATATGGACCAAGATATTTATCTCCCTTCATGGAGAAGACCACCTCTTTAATTTCCTCATCTGTAAAGGGGCTAAGGAGATAGTTATTTATCCAATTTATAATCTTTAAGGAAATATGGCCGAAAAATAGGTTCATCACCTCTTCATCTAGCTTTGAATCCACTCCTAACATATCTTGGAAAAATTGAATAGTTTCCCCTCTAATTTGGAAAGGATCCCTTGTAGAATAACCATCATCAATATTGATCTCCTGAATTTTATAAAAAAATTGTGCCTCAAATTTGAAACATGGAAAAACCTCATATTTAGATCCCATTCCTTTAACCAAAAAGCTCTTCATTTATGCTTCTAGAAAGCCTCCTCACATGCCAGAGTATTGTGTCAATCACATAGAAGATCATTTTCTCTAGTTCGAACTTCCTTCGAATACTCCATGAGCTATTGTTGTAAAGTTATCTTTTTAACCATAATATCTCCAAACACCTCTTTATTCCATAGTTTTAAGTTTTGCTTAACAAATCTCAGATTATTTTCTACTTGAGTCAATCTATACCCATAAAAATATCGCTGCCACCAAGATTGAATCCTAATCTCTAAAATAGAATGAAATATCCACATATTTTCAAACCGAAAAGGGATAGCAAAGAGCTTTCTCCTGTCCTCTATTTTCCAAATCAAAGGATTATGGTTTGAGCTAGTTTTTGGGAGATTCTTGAGAGTAGTGTCCCCAAACAACACTAAGCTTTTTTGATAAATCAACACCCTATCCATTCTGATCTGAATCAATTGACTCCCCAACTGCCTATTAGTCCAGGTAAACTTTGCTTGTGTAAACTCCAATTCCATAAAATCATTTAAATTTATAAAATCATCGAACTCAGTCATACTCTCTGAATATTCTTCAACACCTCCCTTCTTATCAGGTAGATACATAGGGGTACTAAATTTCCCTGTAATGATCCATGGGATACCTACAAAGACATACCTAATTTCACTCAATGCCATCTATAACCTTCATATTCCAACCACATTAGTGGGTGCATAGACATTTGTAATGATCCAGTGGGAATTATCCTCCTTAAAAAAGAAGTGGATAGCACAAAATATATCATTTAAAATAATGTTTTGTCCTTCCAATTTATTTGGGTCCCAAATGCACATCATTCCTCCTGAGGAGCTCGTTGATGATTGATAAATAAAGTCTTCTCCTCTCCAAATATTGTCTTTAACCATTGCTAAGTTTACCTCTACCACCTTTGTCTCATGTAATAGCAAAATGTCTAGGTGATTATCTCTTCTCAATGTTTGTACCGATCTATGTCTTCTAGTCTCGTTGAGACCTTGTACATTCCATGAAAAAACCTTTATTTTTTAGATTTAGCTAATTTCTTCCATCCCCTATCCAGATTGATGATGGTTTGTGTTCCTCTGGCTATCTTTTTTTTTGTTTCTCTCTTCCTTACTTCTGTTAAAGGGGTTCTACCTATAGAGCATTCCTTTCCAACATCCAAGGGAGTTCTCTTTACTTGATTTCTAGTCACCCTTTAGGGTTTCATAAAAAACTCCTCTAAACTGGATCCTCTCGTATTGGAGCTACAAGCTTCACCTTTATATTTTTTAGGATTTGCTTATCTTCCTTTAACACTTTTCCAGCTTCATCTTATTTGTACTAATTTGTAAGAATCATGTCAATAGGGTTAACCTCTACATCTACTTCTAGAGGTTTTAGACTCTCTTGTTGTACCCCCTCATGATTCACCCATTGTGTCTCCTCTACAAATTTCACAACTTTGGTTGGGTCTCCTATTTCATCCTCTTTAGCTCCTCTCAAGCAAGAAAAAGAGTTAGGGTTTGCAAAGTCAAGGGTTTCCACAACTACAGGGGGTTTGGACTACCACAACTCCATAAGGGGGATCTTCCATGTGTTCCTCCTTAGCCACCATAGCCATATGGTGTGAGGTGCTTGATTCCTTCTGATTATCCACCACAAGATCTATACCTTTACTTTGTTCTGCATCTTTACTCTTCTTCCTCTACCATACTTTCTTATTGGGAGCTTTCTTATTCTTTGGGAAGAAGCTTGATATATGACCTCTACCTTTACAAATATCACTAAGAGGTAGAATATTTTCATGCTCCAGCCTCTGATTCCAAGTACCCATTGGGGATGTTAGATCTATTATTTCCAGAAGCTTGCTATCTAGATTAACATTAACACAAATTTGAGTAAACACCATATAGGACTTCAGTCTGGTTATCCTATCAATGGTAACAAAGGAACCAATACCATTTGCAATAGCCATTAAAACTTCATCATGCCAATATTGAAAGGGAAGGTGAGGTAATCTTACCCAAATAGTAGTTATGTTGAGACTTTGGGTATGAGGATTAAAATCCACATCCCATTTTTTGAGAAACAGGCTACGCTTTCTCATCGACCATGGTCATGTCACTTACATTAGTAAGTTTGATCATGAAGAACCTATTTGGGAGTGCCACAATCTCTATGCAGATTACTAGTTTCCATATAGCAAAGGCCTACCTTAGAATAGTATCTATACCTGACCTTACCCCAGAAAACTTGTCCACCAAATCATGTTCCTCTTTTGCCTTCATGTTCAAAATTATCTCCAAGTAAATGTTGAGAATGTTATCTTTAACTCTCAAGTTTAGGTGGCTTACCAATGGAGGAAGAGTAGTAGCAGGTTTAGAACCATGTACCACCTAGGCCCAAGAGCATTTTTGTCCCACTTCTGGGGCTCGATTCTCCATACTGTTGTTTGCATTTGATTCATCTTGCCCCTTATCTAGGACCACTTTATCAGGAGGTTCTTGGATTTTTCTTCCTAGATTGTCATTCTCCAACTCTTCATATAAGGCCCCATTTTTTGATATACCTTCCAAGGTCACGGTCTGGTCTTGCACTACTTTAATTCCTATGCTAGCTACTCCCTGTTTGTCTTCGATCACTCCAAACCCTATTCATCTGTTCCTTTTCCTGCATGTTTCATTTTAAACTCAAACACTCATTTATGGATTGAAAATAATTGAAAACCCTATTTTTTGGGTTTTCCTTTTTTTCTCTTTTTAGGATTTGACCCCTCACTAGTTATTTGCCCTGCCTTCTACTCCCATCAACTAGGTTCGAGAAGAATTTTTTATCATTGTTGTTGCTTGTCGCCACCGTTGCTTCCAACTTTGTTTGTTATTTTTTCTACCTGTTGTGCATAAGGGTTTCCATTGTGCAACCCACTACACACCTATGTCCTACACCTGTATCTTATGTATGCTTTATATAATTTTATTATTACAGGTGAATGCCACATTGAATTATTTTATGTGTGAAAATTTACTTATAAAATATTTAGGTTCTTTTTAAATATGAATGCAATCAGTAACTTTGGCATTGATATGGGGTTTGAATAAATACATTGCAAAGGTAGTTGAGGAACTACCAAGAAACCACCCCAACTAATTGGAGAGTGTATGAGTGTTATTTTACTAAATAATGTAATACCTTAACACCTATCTACTATGTGCTAACATCCTCCCTTATTACATTATTGGCAAATACAAAGAGCATTGTGAAACAATTCAAATTTGACACGTGCAAGTGCCTTGGTGAAATTTTTTGCATCTTGCTTATCAGTGGGAATGTACTGGAGCCATATGTGGTGCTTTGGAACTTCATCTCGAATGAAATGACATCGAGCTTCGATGTTTTTGGTACACTCATGAAAGATTGGATTCTTGACTAGATTCAAAATACCTTGATTGTCACAAAACAAATGAAGTGGAAGATTCTTTGGAAGACCCATGTTTATAATAATATGACTTAACCACATTATCTCATAGACTGATCCACTTTCTACATAATATTCTAACTTTGTATAATATAAAGCAACCACCTACTTCTTCTTATTGTGCCAAGAGACAGGTCCAGATCCAAGATGGAAAATGTATCCAAAAGTTGACTTGCAATCATCAATGGATCTGACATAATCTAAGTTTGTGTATCCCTGTAAGAAGAACTTGTCATTCTTCTTGTACTCCAGGCCATAGTTTGTACTACCATGGACATAATGAAGAACTCTTTTTTCTACTTTCCAATGACTCACCTTAGGTTCCTACATGAACCTTGAAAGATAACCCACAACAAAATTGAGATCTGGCCTGGTATTTGTCAAATATATGAGACTCCCAATCAGCTGGTGATAGAGAGTACCATCTACCTATGGTGATTTATCATATCATGATAACTTAAGTCCTGAATCCATTGGAGTCACTTTAGACTTACAGTTAGTCATGCGATATTTTTTGACTAATGTCTTGGCATACTTCTTTTGTGTTACTATGATATGATTCTTTTTCTGAGTCATTTCCAAACCAAGACAATAGTGAAGAAGTCCTAGATCTATCATTTCAAAATATTGTTTTAAATCATCTTTCACTATATCAATAATTTTCTTTGAACTTCCTGTTATGATCAGATCATCCACATAGAGTACCAAAATCACTATGTCAAAACCATTGTTCTTGATATAGAGATTTACATCTGAAGGACTTCTTTTGAATCTATGCTACACTAGGTGACTGTCTATTTGATATACCAAGCTCGTGGAGCTTGTTTTAGTCCATACAAGGATTTGACCAACTTGTAAACTTTATGTTCTTGCCCTTCAATCACAAATCCTTTTGGTTGGGTCATGGACACTTTGCAATTCACCATTCAAGAAATCACTTTTTACATCCATATGATGTAACTTTCACCCAAACTGAGCTACCATGGCACAAAGTATTCTAATGGTAGTCATTTTTTTAGTAGGGCCAAAAGTCTCTTCATAATATATGCCTTATTTCTGAGCATAGCCCTTTGCAACAAGATGGACCTTATGCTTATCTATAGTACCATCTGCCTATACTTCACTTTGAACACCCATTTGCAGCCAATGGGCTTCTTTCCTGAAGGTAGATTAACTAGATTCCATGTGTGATTTTTCATGAGAGATGTATGTTTTGCTTCCATAGCAGCCTTCCACTGAGGCTCACTAAGTGCATCTTGAACTATTGTGGGTTCATTCTCATACAATGCTAATATATAAACCCGTCCATAATCCATATTTGTTTCTTTGTCTTCCTCTGCATCTATAGATAGTTTATCAAACTATTGGTAAAACTCGTCAACCTATGAATTTGATGCCTCTACTCCAATCTACTGAGTCATGCTAAGAGTACAAGGTCAATCTAGAGTTAGATCTGGAAGTGAAGTAAACTTTGAATCTCTGAATGTGCTAGTATACTATTTTTGAACCTTGTTCTATGGGGTGGAACATCTTTCTTAGGCTCCTTGTCCTCCAGGTATACAGTTGTAAATGTGTTATCTAATGTGAAAGCTTCATAAAATACCATGCCTCTACTATTGTGTATTTTATTGGTCATAGGATATATCAACCGATATCCCTTTGAATGTTCATCATAACCAAGAAAAATACATTGCAGGTTTTCTCATCTAACTTCTTCCTCTTATGTTTTGGTATGTGCATGAATGTCTTACATCCAAAAATCCTTAGATGAGAAATGAAGGGTTTCCTACCACTCCATGCTTCTTGTGGATTCTTGTCATGTAGAGCTTTTTTGGGTGCTCTATTCATGAAGTATGATGTTGTACTCACTACTTCTACCCAATACTCATGCTCAATATGTGCCCCCTTAAGCATACAATGAACCATTTCCATGATGGAACGGTTCCTCCTTTCAACAAATCCATTTTGTTGTGGAGTATAGGCTATTTTTAGCTATCTCAAATTTCATGTTCATTTATAAATGATGAAAATTATTTGGAGGTATATTCCCCCCTGATCTGAGTGGAGGATTTTGATGGAATATATTGACTCCTTCTCGACAAGCTTCTTGAACTGTTGAAAGTACAAAAATTATTTTGACTTCAATTGTAGAAATAAAACCCACATCTTCCATGAGTAATCATCAACAAACAACTGAAAACACCTCTTTCCATCATAATTATGTGGTAGAGGACTGCACATATCGATGTGTACCAACTTCAAAGGTTTCTTAGCTCTTGAAGAGCTAACCTCAAACGGTACCCAGTGTTGCTTCCCTGGTAAGAAATTTGAGCATACTAGAAATATGGATGAAAGGTTAGGAAGACCTTTCACCATTTCATATTTTCTCAACTTGAGCAAATATCCTAAACTCGAATGCCCATATATATTGTTCCAAAGAGAAGTAGCCTCCTTTGTGGTTGCCACCATGGCAACATGAGGCATAGAAACGACATATAATATGAACAAGCCATACTTGTATGATCCTATTTCTATATGCTTTCACTTTTTGGTAATGAAACATCTCTTTCTACCATCCTCAACACTAATAACAACATTCATGTCTCTATCCAAGATTTGAGGAACGAACAACAAATTGTTGGCCAATCCAGGAACATAGAGAACCTTCTTAATATAACATTTTCCATCTAGAAGAGTTACGAAAACATCTCCTTCATCCTGGACTCGGTAGGTCTTATCATCAGCTATTATCACTGGCTTGCCTTCTTTTGCCTCAAATGTCTCAAACCATGATCTATCTCCAGTCATGTGTTTACTGGCACCTGAATCAATATACCACACTGTATCTTTCTACTGAGAAGATGTGTGAGTCATGAGCATCTTGTATGCTTGCTCAAAATATGAGTCCAAGTTTGATTCGGCATAAGCAACATTCCCCTTGGGTTGCTTATTCTTCTTCTGTGGTTTGTATTTCCATTTGCCCTTCTTGTGATCTTGGTCATTTTGTTGTTTATTCTTAAACCAACACCTGTTGGTGTCATGGTTATTCATATCATATATTTTACAATATTTCTTGTCTTTTGTTGAGATTTTTTCCCTTTTCCTTTTGATGAAGATCCTCCATTCTAAAAATTACCTTGTTTCTTACCCCCTTTTTTGGAGTATAGGGCATTATCTAGCGCTTCATCTTTCTAAAACTGATTTGCCTCCTCTATTTGAAGTAAATTTACCAATTCCATAAAGGTAACTTGTCTTCCATAAACATTTAGATAGGTGATCAACACCTTATAGGATTTTGGTAAAGCTCTCACGATGACTGAGGTCAAGAGAGTATCTGCCACTATCTCTCTCATAGCATTCAAATTGGCTTTCAATTCTACCACTCTGCATAGAAATAGGTCAACTGTCTCACTAGATTTCATATTGAGTGTATGAATTTGAGTTTGAAGGTTTAGAATAGTGGACTGATTCTTCCCTTCATAAATGGTGATCAAAGCATCCCACACTTCCTTACCATATTTGGCATCACAAATATGAGGTTGGACCTCATCTGTAGTAGCAAGTAGAATAAACATGAGACATATTCTATCCTTCTTATCAAAGGCCTTTTGATCTAGCCCAACTATTCCAGGATGTTTTGTAGTTTCAGTCACTACATCCCACAAATCTTCAACCTAAAGGATAGCTCTCATATTTGTCTTCCATGGTGCAAAACTAGAACCTTTGAGCAACTATGAATCTGATAGATATTTGTGAATAGTTGCCATTATGAAGGTTCCTTATAACACCAAATGGTCCCCATTTCTTTATGCTTGCAAAGAGTACGTGAAAGGGAATTCAATCAAATTGATGGCACCTACCTCAAAACCCTTTGAAAGAAGGTTGATGAGTTGGAGGATTTTAAGCTAAACAATTAGAAATAATTAGGGTATAAAATGGAGTGAATATCAAAACTGATTTGCCTTATTTCTCCCCGATTATTTATAGAGAACAATAGCTCAGACATCATTATTGTAGCTATATTAGGCATTAGATATAGTATTCCAAGCATGATAGCATCACCTGTAAGTATGGACCAGATGTACTGTATATACCGAACACTGTGGTGCAATAAATTGCACAAATAGATGTAAATTTTGGGGTCTTTTCTTTGCTTTATATATTTTACTTTATGATTGAAAATGCAAGAAAAAAGGAAATTTAAATGCAAAAAACAATCACAAGTGCCCATAAATTTAAACACTTAGGTGTCGGTTTTCACCAAAAATGCACCTATTACAATACCAGTTTGTTACAATGATTTTTGTAAAATATTGGAGTTTTTGGTTTTCAAAATGATATTCAAATCCACAATTTTGCTTCCCCCCTTTGTCTTAGAATTTTGCAAGATAAAATACTTGTATTCCCCCCTTGATGTTGCAAAATAAATTAGGAAGAAAAAAATACCCTTTAAAATTGCCAAAGAAAACCTTATCCCTCCATGACAATAAATTGGTTTACAAAAAAAATTATGTTTCTTTGTAAAAAAATGGGTGTGTTTTTGGCATTTAGAAAGAAAAAATATGCATGATCAGGTTTATTTACAAAAAAAATATAGGGTAAGGCCTTATCCCTCCAAAAAAGTATTAAAATTGTAAAATAACCGAAATAAAGATAAAGAAATACCTTAGCAACCTTTGAAAAACACTGTTAGGAGAAAAAAATAAGGTGGAGTCGTCGATGGGATTCGAACCTCCAACATTTTCCTCCTGAGAACCTAGCATTGGCCACCTGAACAACTTCGCTAGGCTGGTGGATAAGAAGATAAAGGTACAAGGTACCTATTATAGTGTAAAATGTGATCAACCAAAAATAATGTGTACTTGGGACCGCATGAGGTTCGACCTCACAACCTGCTGGCAAGGCTCTTAGCACAAGCAGGATGACCAGGTCAGCTATAGTAGCTGACTAGAGGTATAGAGAACCAACATCATGATATGTCACACTTTCGACGAGGAAAAAATAAATAAAAAATTATCTTGCTTTGTCCCACATGCACTGTGGAAATGCACGGAGATGGTTGAAAAACAAAACGAAACACCTTTTGTTTTCATTGCCTTTGGGAAATCAAGCCAAGCCCAACTGTTTTCACCCCCAACAACAAATTTATGACTACCACATCACTTCTAATGCCACATCATCCATTGTCTTGGTCTTTGTGCTTGTGTTAGTTTATCCGCCTTGTCATCAGTGATTCCAGAGTCTATGTCAGGGTTGATCATCTACCTTTTGTTAGTCTTGTCAGGATTGGTCTATCTCTTCACGATTGAAGTTCTGTTGTAGGGTCTATCTTCGGTCTATCTCTTCAAGTTGGCGTTCTATTGCAGGGTTGGTCTTTGGTCTTGTCAGTCAGGAACTATGCCTGCAAATGTTTGCCAAATACCATGTCTTCCTTGTACCCTAACCACAAAATACCAATATCCACCGTGAGTTGGAATGAGTTCTTGGAGATATGGAGTAGTTATGTCTACCTTTCCCAACCATTGGAACCACCTTGTCCAACCACTGGAACCACCTTGCCCAATCGCTAGCTCTGATACCATAAATATGAATGCAATCAGCAACTTTGGCATTGATATGGGATTTGAATAAATACATTGCAAAGGTAGTTGATTAAATACCAAGAAACCACCCCAACTAAGTGGAGAGCACATGAGCACTATTCTACTAAATAATGTAATACCTTAACACCTATATGCTATGTGCTAACACTTTTGATGCAATAAAATTATTTAGGAAAAAAGAACCCACCCAAAGGATAGTCAATATAAAACTTCATATCATATGGTTTATAATTGATCACAAAATATATTGGATGGTTAATCAATGAGGATAATTGTATAAATTTTTATTTTAATGCTTGGTTGAATCCTTATCTTATTATCTCTCATTCAAAATTGAAACCATTGTCTCATGCATGTCTAGATTTTAAGTGTGCACAGGTCAAATATTATATTAATATGAGCAACAACTCTATAATATGAATTTCTATTAGTAACTTGGTTGAAGAAAAGGAAGTCAAACAAATTGTAGTTGAAATTCACAAGATGCTTCAATTTATCTATTTCTCATGAAAGGATGATTGATTTGTAATCTCTCAAAATATAATGGATACTCAATCAAGTTGAGATATGAGGATTAAGAGCAATCAAATATTTCTACTCCCAAATGTCTCCCTTGAAAGAATCTTTGGTCATTAGAGGCTCTCCCTAATACTGCAATGTTCCTTTGGTTAGTAGTTTAAAGTAAGATTCTCATAGGAGAGAATCTAAAAAGAAGATGATTTCATGGATCTCTTAGATATGCCTTGTATGAGAAGGATTTAATAACATCAGATCATTTACTTCTTTATTCTCCATTTCTTCACACCATTTGGGGCTACTTTTTCAAAAATATAATAATATATTGGGTAGCTCTATCAATATTGAAAGAATTGAAACGTTGGATTAATTTTTTTAAAGTTAAAACACTGTATATTCTATGGAGGATTGATCATGTCATTATTTGTTGGAATTAATGGCTTGAAAGAAATAATAGAATTTTTAAAAATAAATCTCAAAAGCATGCCCAAGTTTGAAACTATATTATTGTCTCTTGTAGAATGTTCACAAAAATGGTGCTCATCATGGGAAGTCTCAAGTGTTAAAAAAGAGTTGATAGAAACTCGGTTATAATATTGTAATATACATTGAAGTGTCATTTATAAAGGTAAAAAGGTAAAGATAAAGTAGTTTTTAATGTCCATAAGACCATAGACCTTATGAGATAACCCCTCATAGAGGATGTTATTTACTCAATATATGCTTATCCAACCAAATTCTAGTTACTAAAGTATGGTGTATAGTTCTATCCCCATTGAAGTTAAACCTTGAACCTCATGTTCAAAGTTTTAAAGTCTTACTATTAAGCCCACTTGTGACAATGGCATTAAAATAAAGGATCTGCTTTGATCTATTGTAAAATGAAAATGTGCAAAAATTGGGTCTATCAAAATATTTTTGATGATACTTCCAAAGGAAATCTGAAAACAACTTAGTGGAGGTCTTATTTTTCCAAATAATGAAGACAAAATTCTCCTTAGTTACTCATAATAATTTGAAAATTTAACTAACAATCGTGCAGAGGCTAGCACACTTCATACAAGGATTAAAATTGCAATTGAAATGCATGGAAATATATTTTAATTGAGAAGGATTCACAAATTATCATTAATGCTATCCATAAAATTGGATGTGGGGACTAGATAACAAAAAATATTATTGTTGACATTCACCATATATTATTGGAGACAATCTCTTGGAAATTGAGCATAACTATAGAGAAAGAAATTGGCTGGTAGATAATTTAACCAATCATGGTGTTGATCTTCATCTTAGAGAAATTCAAATTTTAGAAGGCAAATGGCCAACTAAGATTTTATCTTTTAGTTAAAATTATGTCAAGGAGTTAATCATGGAAATTTAACACTTTGAGGAAGATGATGAGTAAATTTAATAGAGGTAAACTAGATATGGTTTAATTGACCTAATAGCAAATTTAGTACTTTGGTATTCTGATGGAAGTGGCCCCAATAGAAGCCACATATAACTTATTAAAAAATATAGATTTTTTAACTACTAATTAGGTAAAAATTAAAATTAGGAGTGAGTAGGAAGCAAGAAATATAAGTAAAAAGTAGGAAGTAAAGTGTGAGCAAGGAGTGAGTGTCACTTCTTCTTGTTCTAGATCTTAGGATAAACTCTAAAACTAAAGGATTTGTATCAAGAAAATCGAGGTAACATAGCAGGAATATCATTTTTGAATGTTCTTACTAGAATTAAGGATGTCCTAATTGGAAGTAAGGATGCCCTGGTTGGAAGTAAGGATTCCCTAGTTGTAACTATGGATTCCCTAGTTAGAGATAAGAGGAAGAGTAAAACTATGGCAAACCCTACTACTACACCAAAAGCGATTATCAAGGATGAGATGATTGAGAATGTTATAATGGTTCTTAAAATTACAGAGTTAATATGTAAGTTCCATGAATACTGGCCAGTCTCTTTTGAGATTCAAAATTGGATCAAGTAGAAGTGGGGATTGATTCAAATTATTCCATGACTTTTCTTTTGAAATAATTTTTTCTTATTAGCCTCTCTAGTAAAAAATTAAGGGATAAAATAATTAATGGTGTCCCTTGGTATAGGGGTAAATATGCATTATATTTAAGACCATGGAATGATGCTTTTGTTTTTGGAGATAGAGACTATTGTTATGAACCTTGCAATAAAATAAAAGCACATCCACACAGTATTGCAATAATAATAGAATATGATGCTTGAAACTAACAATATTATAAGACAAAATGGACATGCAGTCTATTATATTGTAGAAATTAAGAAATACATTACAAAATTGCAAGCCTCTTCGAGGGAGAAACCTCCTTAGAAGCAAATATTTGAGACAACAAAATATAAGATGATTCTTCTCGTACCCCCTTAGCTCTTTTATAGACTTGGATACCCTAACCCTAATTCTCAATGGTTACCATCAAAATGCAAGTGGTTCCATCCAAATGCAAGTGGGACCCCAAGCGAGTAACTCCAAAAGAATAATTGTTATAGTCTTTTAATAACATATTTTTATAACAAACAATGGTTGCATCATAGGGCCCATAAACCTAGATGCCCAAAGTACCGCATGACTAAACTTATTAATAATATTAACATCAACCACGTATTTACTTAATTATTAATAATATCAACATGGGACTTAACATACCCATCCACTTTAAAAAAAACTTATTCCTCAAAGCTAAAGATGAGAAAATTATTGTTGAAGCTACTTGAGAGGCTCCCATGTGGCATCTTATAGTTGTAATCCTTACCACTGGAGAAATACTTTAGTGATGGTACAGTTACAAATATTGTGAGTTATTTGGTCCAAAATATTGTTAGGATCTAATATGAGCTAGCCTTCATCACCCATCTCAAGGAGTGTTGATTGGATTTGAATGTAGTATCCAAGCTCCTTGAGATGAGAATGGAATAAATTGATAGTGCAATCTTATAGGCCACTTGTCCAATCCACTGCAATAGTTGGTAGGGTCCATAAAACCATGATGCCAACTTCTAATGAGCATGAATTTGCACAAAATATTGCTTGTAGGACATGATTCAAACGAATACCATATCACCTATATTCAAGCTACACTCATAATGGTGTTGATTCATCTCTATTGTACCTAATTTTGATCCATAACCAATTTCTCCAACTTCTATAAAATTTGGGTATGCTCCTGAATATTTACATCCATCACTTAAACTTTAGAGTTTATAGGAACATATTAAGAGGGTGACAAGGGTGGGTACCCATAAACTGCCTCAAAAAGAATCATCTTAGAAGTTGTATGGAACAGTGTTATACCATCATTTAACTAATGGCATCCACTTAGCCCATTGTGTTGGGTACTCAAAGGTAAAACAACAAAGGCAAGTTTCCAATCATTTATTGATAATATTGGTTTGGCCATCAATGTGTATATGGTAGGTTGACCTCAGTTGCAGTTGTGTTCCCTACAGTTTAAATAATTCTTGCCAAAATTAACTAGTGAAGGTGGGGTCATGGTCAGACATAATATATTTTATCATACCATGGAGTTTAAAAATGGAGCTCATGAATATTTTAGAAATAGTGGAGGTATAGTAAGAATGGGTGAGGAAACAAAAATTAGCATTTTTTGAGAGATGATCCACCACCACAACAATGATTGATTTTTTCCTAGATTTAGGAATTCCTTAAATGAAATCCATGGAGATATCAGTACATATATTTTTGGGATCGATAATGGCTGTAGAGTGTCTAGAGTAAAAATTATTTCTCCCTTCATCTATTAGCAGATCACACATTCTTCCAAAAACATATGGATATCTCATTCCTTCTTAATAGACTGATCATTTAGCTCATTCATATATCTTCAAAAATACTAAATGGCTTGTACTTGGTGAAGCATGCATTTATCTCATGATGTCCTTACAGAGCAGTGAGGTTTTAGAAACCATGAGGTAAGTTTGGTATCTTAACAGTTGTACATTCCATGAATACTTAGTGCAAGAACTAGGATTCCTTTGAAGTTGTTCCTGCAAAGTTTGTAATGGTGGGTTCTTGGCTACTTCTTCCTACAATTGAGACCCATTGAAGAAGTGGTGATGAAATGGTACATAATATTGATCCTAAAAATTATGTGAGAGGGAATCTACCACAATATTTGTCTTCCTCATCTTATAAACAATGTCCTAATAATACCCAACAATTTTGATATGCATTCTTGTTGTGTAGAATAGATATTTTTTGTTTCAAAAAGTTATTAAACTTTGATGGTCTGTTTTGATGGATAAATACCTCCCAATAAGATACAACCACCAATTATTAACAACATTGAGGATGGCCATCATTTCCATTTCATAATTAGGATTACCCAATTTTTTCCTCGACAATGTCTTACTAGTGAAAGTTAAGGGTTGCCCTTATTGCATTAACACAAAATTAATATCATGTCCTAAAGCATAAATTTCAATTATAAAAGGGTTTGGAAAATTTGGGAGTAGCTAACACCAAGTTTAAATTCATGGCTTCCTTGAGATCAACAAAAGCTTTTCCTATAGGAGCTTACCCTGTAAAAATCATCGATTGTAGCTAGTGAGATCCAAAAATCCTCAAATTGCCTTGAGAGTTTATGGCTTAGACCAACTTTGTATAGCTTTAATTTTCTTTGGGTCAATCTTAACTCCATTTTATCAAAAAATATGCCCCAAACATTCTACTTCCTACATTCCAAAGGAACATTTGGCTCATTTGAATAATAAAAAATGGTCTTGTAATAGTTGCAAAGTTTGACCCAAATGTTGTAGGTGTTTTACACAAGTGCAACTATAAATAAGAATATCATCAAAGAAGACCAAAATAAACTTGTGAAGAAATGGGTGGAATACATTATTTATGAGTCTCTAGAATGTTGAAGGTGCATTAGTTAGGCCAAATGGCATGATGGAAATTTTGAAATGGTCCTCATAAGTGCAAAATATTATTTTTGGAATGTCTTCATCCTTAATCCTTATCCGATGATATCCAAAGCAAATATCCAACTTGGAGAAAAACCTTGCACCATGTAATTCATCCAAAAACTCATCAGTCATATGAATAGAAATTTTTTTCTTAATGGTGAGCTTGTTGAGCTCATGAAAGTATATACACAGTTGCCATGACACATATTTCTTTATGACCAATTATACATATGAATAATAAGGATTTTTACTTAGTTGAATTACCCCTATTTTTAGTAATTCTTGGACCAACTTCTCAATTTTTTATTTTAGCATATAGTGGTATCTATAGGGTTTTATGTCAGGTGGTAAGCTACCTAGAACCAACTATATTGCATGATCATGGAAATGGCATAGAGTCAATCTCATCAGTTTCACAAAAACTATATTATGTGCAGTCATAATGAGTTGCAAATCCCCTTGAGGATCATCTACTTTAGAAGTTTAGGGTTGAATTGCAAATAATTGGGATAGTACCCTATGTGGGGATTTTTCAATAATCTCTCCATTTTCCTTAAACTAATAGCTTGAGGGGATCCTACATGTGAATCATGAAGAGTGTATGACCTCTCATTCTATGATAATTGCATTCATAGTTCAAAAATATTCCAAGCTATTATTCATAGAGTATACATCAATTGTGGACCCAACACAACATCACATCCTCCAAGTGGAAGTGCAAACATATAATTTTTGAGTTCATAATCCCAAATCTTCAGCTTAACATTTTGACATCTACCCTTACAAGGTAAAGGTCCTCCATTTTCCACAATATGTGGCACCCACTAATACCATTGAAATGCTTTAGATTTAAAGTTAAATAATGTCATTGTGATCCATAAATATTGAAGTACATTATGAAGTTTAAAAATTTGATCTGCCTAGCACAACCAACCTTCGGGGCCCTTTTCATCAAACTTGGAAAAGTCTAATTTAAAAATTTTAAATGGGCCATTAGTGTCAAAAAGAGAATGATGTGTTTCTTCATCTCTATTGCCTGAACTACCAATTGTTTCTTCAAGGATTTTAAATACCTTTCAAGTTCAAGGATTTTTTCTCAATCCCTGATTTTACTTTAATTTGTTCATATTTCAAGAGTTGCATGTGATCTTTCATATTTTTTTAACTTCTTGTCCAAATTGCCCAAATTGGTTCTATAGGTTACTAAGATGTTGAATTTTGATCCATCATTTGGTTTTGCTTCTTCTCCCTCATTGATCCTCTAGTATCTCCAGGTATGGACTTGTGATTTGGAGCACCTTAACTACCTTACTAAAAATAGAAGTGTTGTTTTAAGGGTTACTATTTTTAGTAACGGTCTAGAAAAAATATTTGGGTGTTATATATCAAAACGATCAATTTGAAAAGATGATCACAATGGACTAGGTCTCTAGATGATGTTTTTTGCATCCTAAAAAATGTGTATGGGTGTTGTATGGCATCACAATTTTTTTACGCTTTTTTTAGTGTGTTTTTCCCTAAAGCTTTTCTTCACCTAGAAAATAGGCTTTCTTCTCTAGTCTTTGACAACTACCATATCAGTTACTATTCAATCTATTATCAACAACTATCTTCTTAGACTTTTTCTTCTCTATCTCTAGCACTACCATATTATTGATTGTTTCTAATAACTATCTAGCAAAATTTTATTTTGACTATTACTAACAATACCATGTCTGACACTATTTTTTATTATTATCAATAACTACCTTGACAAATGCTATTTTGATTATTACTAAAAACTGCTTTGTATAACATTGTTCTCAACTATTACTAATCCCCAATAGTTATCTTCATCAACAAAAAAATAATAATATGGTCAATTCCATGATAGATGCAATCTCCTTCATATTCTCAATTCTATGGTTAGGGCTTTTTGGGGCATTAGGGTTTGACATATGACTAAAATTGGACAAATTTATATGAAAGTGTGCATTGTCCATAGCCCTTTATTATACCACAATGATGAGCGTTAATTCTTAGAGAAATATTTTAGGACACTACTTAAGGAGGGTTCCACACATACCCTTGAGTGCACTATCTCCTGAAAGCACGAGATTCCGGAAACAAAAAGGAAAAACTAAACAAAATTGCATTAAAAGGAAAGAACACAAATGAATGAACATAAGATATAAAAGCAATATAAACTATAGCCCTTTTTATTGATATTCTTTTCAATTCGTGTTACAATACGTCTCCTTCCTTTTTAGGGGATAGGAGCGTTAGATATTGATCTCTACAATTTGCTTCAAAATTCCTCTTCCGCATGCCCACGTTTGGAATGGGCGGGCCAAATGTTGCCGCCGCTTGCGTTGGTAAGGTAGACTCCTCGCCGCTCCTCTAATGCTGCAACTCTGCACTCAAAGAAACAAACAAGAAAGTCAGTAGCACCTGTGTATGAAACATAAAAGATGAATCTAACGATGGTTGAAATGAATCTAAATGAAAGACTTGACAAAAGCATAAACATGAAACTAAAAGAAATACCACGATTATGAAAGCACAAATCGCCAGTGAGTGAACTAGCAGCACTTCGTCGCTCAAAATGCTCCTTCTCTGTATATCTTTTTTGGGTGAGAAAACTCACCGTTTTTATAGACCCAAGGGGTCTTTTTGAATTAACATGCAAAAGTGTTTCTTTGCATGAATGCTTTTGTTTGTGAAGAGAAGACTTCTTCTTGATCAAGGGCTTCTTAACTGCCTCTGTGCATGTCTTTGCATGTTTTAGAAAAACTCATTTGCACGCCCATGCAATGAAGGGATAGCTAAGTGGCAAATCTGAGTTGTCTTAACAGAACTCACTCGCACTCCTATGCCATGCAGAAAAAGCTAAGTGGCAGATGTGTGTTGTTAAAAGAACTCACTCGCACTCCTATGCCAGGGGAAGCAGCGAGGGGGGTTATATGCCGAGATTTGACTTTTTGCAAGTCAAACTCTACAATCGTCCCACCCCGAAGCGAGCGCCGGTAATCGTCCCCGGGTGACACGAGTATCGACCAAGACTCGTCCCTAGGAAGGACGAGTATCCATCGCCAAGACTCGTCCCTAAGAGTGACGAGTGCCAGTAAGCACTCGCTCCTAGGAAAGACGAGTAAAATTATTACTCGTCCCTGGGTGGGACGAATAAGAAATAATGTGTCCAAAAGGTGCCAAATTGGTTTTCGACTTACAAAAACTGTTGTGTGAGTGGTTAGAACCACTGTTTAACCTCCGAGGGCTGCCCTGGGGGCTGTGTGTGTTGGTGCGATCAGTGCTTGTCGTCACATAATCGGATTGGTGCTGTTTTGGTGTCTACAGATGCCCCTTTTTGGGAAGCGTTATGCAAGGCGCAGCGACTGAGCAAAAATATAACCAAAGCACTAATGATTAGGGTTTCTCAATAACCTAACCAACTTTTGATGCCCCAAGTATGGAAAGGGCACGCATTCTTGAATCCTTGCTTCCGACGAGCTAAGGAACTTAAGTCAAGCATTAACCCGGTTCGGTGAGGTATTACTTGAACTTAGACATTGATCACCATGAATAGGCAAAGGGCGCAACCTTTTGTTGTGGGAACCTTGAGTTCATGATTCACGAATGCCAAGTATATGATTAGTTTGTGATGATTGCTTGTTTGCTGCCCCATGCCAGGGCGCGATTGTCTTTTGCAATGATCCTTTGAATGCGTGTCTTTTCCAAGACTAGGTATAATGTTGTTGATTGGCAACTAAGTGTGACTACCCCCTCAAGCGACGAATCGATGAGGGAATGACTGACATGAGAAAAGCGACGAGTCGCTTGACCCAAGATGACGTGTGCAAGGGTGCCTTTAGATGGTTTACCGCTAAGCATGCTCGAGCAGTTCCCCGACTGTTTTGACCTATTTTTGATTTTGTTGGCATTTGTCATGTTTATGTTTGGTTTTGTTGTGTTTTTTTTTTTTTTTTTTTTCTTTTAATCGTCCCGGGGTGAGACGAGGATTGTACTCGTCCCGGGGTGAGACGAGTGACAGGATTGTACTCGTCCCGGGGTGAGACGAGTGGCAGGATTGTACTCGTCCCGGGGTAAGACGAGTGCATCTCCGAAGGTACTCGTCCCGGGGTGGGACGAGCGCGCCGAAAAGCGCTCGTCCCGGTAAAGGACGAGTACCAGCTGACAAAAACTATAAATATGCGAAAATGACGGATTTGGCTCATTTGCACTGTTCAGCGATTGCGATTTGGAGCTCTGGGAGGAGGAGGTAGATTTCTGACGCGAAGCGCTGCCGGATCATCCAACCACCATGAGTGCACAGACCGGGTCGTCGAGCGGCGGAGCCGAGGCGAGACCAGTAAGTGCACTATCTCTTCGATTGTCAATTTGAAAAATGCAAAGTTGTTTTTATGGTGTTTTTTTTGTGTTTAAACATGAAACCCTAATTAATTAAAGTAAAAGGTGAATGACACCGAATGACACCGAATGAAACATGGATGCAAACCCGATGAAAACTTAGATGGAAAACCATAGGATAAACCCAAAATGAAACTTAGAGTAACACTTTAGGGTAACCATGGTTAGAAAGATGTTTTTCTATGTGAATGGTAAAACTTAGGTCGAAACCATAGGTAAACCATGCCCATATTTTTGTGTTATGTTTATGAAATTAAAAAAATGGAAAATGAATGAATTTGTTTTTTTATTGAAATGGTAAACTTAGGTCGAAACCGTAGGTAAACCATGTCGATTTTTTTTTTTTTTTTTTGATGAAATTAAAGATGAATTTTTTTGGTTGAAATGGTAAACTTAGATAAAACCGTAGGTAAACCATGTCAAATTTTTGTCATTTTTGATGAAATGAAAGGTGAAATTTTTTTTTTTTTTGTTGAAATGGTGAACTTAGGTAAACCGTAGGTAAACCATGTCAAATTTGTTGTCGTTTTTAAATGAAAAATTGATGAATTGTTTTTGTTTTGAAATGGTAAACTTAGGTAAACCGTAGGTAAACCATGTCAAATTTTTATTGATTTTGATGAAATTAAAGATGCAAAATGGATGAATTTTTTGTTTTGAAATGGTAAACTTAGGAAAAACCGTAGGTAAACCATGGCAAATTTTTGGTGTTTTTGATGATGAAATGAAAAATTGATGATTTTTTTTTTTTTGATGTACATGTGAATGAAAAATAGTACGGTATAGTTATGCATTTTTGTACATGTAATGGTGATATGATGCATGTTTTTGATGTTTGTTGTTTTTGTTTTTTTTTTTTTTGTGATGTGCAGGTGGTGAAGAGTCGACATCGAGTACCGACCATTTTTTCTAATGCCCGCGAGGCGTTGACGGATGATGATTGGGAGTGGCTTGATGCCCTAGGGCTCAAGCATGTGGCTCGGTTGGATGCAGTTGTGGCAGATCGGGCGTATATTACCGCATTGATTGGCCTGTGGGATGCTCGTACGAACACCTTCCATCTTCCTACAGGGGAGATGACAAGTCACCCTAGAGGACGTGTATCGGATTCTTCGGATTCCAATAGACGGGGTTCCCATTCGGACGACACCACGGAGCCAGAGGACGGCGGTACTGACGCGATACTTTGGACATGGAGGGGATGGGGATGGGATGACCTCGTTGGAGAGGGCAGAGCTGGATTGTCAGATTGGGGGGATACTGGTACGATGGTGGTACGCGAGGGGAGTGTTGGGAGTGAGGCATGCAATACTCATGAGCCTCATTTCCAACATGCTCTTGCCAGTATTCGTCAGAGCGAGGTTCCCATGGAACCTAGTGGAGGTAGTATGGCGCTTAGTGGATTGCCCGTGACAGAGCCGGTTATCATGAGGTGGGGCCGGACGCTTTTGGCGCAGCTTATATGATGAGTTGTACGAGGTCCGCCGTCGGAGGCGGAAGGGGTTGGGGTGCGCTTTCTTGTTGCAAAGGTCGGGCATGGCAAGGACATAGCCATAGAGCGACCACGAGGGTTGCCCCGGACTACCCGAGCGGAGATGGTGGACAGGGATATTGGGTATGGTGCTTTATGGTACCGATCAGAGGAGCGGGGGCATAGTCGGCGGTTCGCGGGAGACGTGGACCATTACAGAGATGCACTAGCACGACTGACTCCCAGAGATGTGATATGGAGGCCATATCGGGATTGTCCCGCATGGCCAGAGGCTGATGAGTGGCTTCGACGGGTCCGGAGGGGGAGATGGGTGATTGGGCGGCATGGGACAGAGCAGGAGTACTTCCACTACCTCCGAGTGACGCGGCAGTTTGGGGTACGCCAGGGATTGCCTGGGGAGCCCGTAACCTACCGGCGCCGGGGTGATGAGAGGACCCTAGCTGCGCCGATCCTCGAGCCACTAGGGGAGGAGTCAGATGTTGTGTTGGACATCCCGGATGTTGATGACGTCGGCGTGACAGCCGAATATCAGGAGTGGTGGACGCTACGGCAGTGGCGAGGGGAGGGGCCCTTGGGAGGAGAGGAGGCAGCGGGAGGCGGAGAGGGTGCAGAGGCACCAGGAGAGGGTTGGGGAGCACCTGCAGGTGTAGAGATGGTAGAGGTGGCAGAGGTGGGAGATGACTTTGGGGAGGAGGAGCAGCCGGAGATGCAGGAGGCGTCAGAGCCGGCTGGCTCGGGGGAGACAGAGGCAGGGTTGCGCGCTGAGGTAGCGCGTTTGACGGGATTGTTGCAGAAGATGACACAGGAGAGGGATCGCCTGCGGTCACAGTTGGCAGAGCGGGAGAGCGCAGGGGCTGCGTCTCGTCAGCAGGGTGGTGATACGGATGTTGTACGGGAGAGGGATCTCCTACGGGTGCAGCTAGCACAGCGTGATGACGCCATTGCGTATTACCGTAGGCGGGAGGCCGAGTGGAGGCTACGGGAGGCAGACTTGAGACGACGAGAGGAAGCGTGGGGGCGGCATCGGTCAGAGATGGAGGCTGAGATTCTCCGCCTGGGTGGGCGAATACCAGAGCCTCCGACCAGTGGCTCGTCGCACAGGACGAGAGACAGCGGGACGGAGCAGTCGGCATCATCCCGGCACAGGCGGCGAGAGGAGGGCAGTGCGAGTGGTCGGGATGCAGGGGCGAGCAGTCGCCCTGAGAGATCTCAGAGAACAGATACCGCGGGGGGTAGCTCTCGTCGCACCGATCCTACGTGATCATGGTGGCCGACGCCCTAGGGCCGGGGGTTTTGGGAGTTTGGATGATGGGAGGGAGGTCTGAGGACCAGTTTTGTAGCCTATGGGCAATTTTGTTGTGATATATATACAGATGATTCTGTTTGGTGTGTATCTTTTTTTTTTTTGCATGATTTATGTTTATGTACATGTTTTTACATTGATGTATGCATATGCTAATATGAATGTGATGATGCTAATTGATATGATGTATGCATATGGAATGGATGATATGTCGATGCACCATAGACTCGTACAAAATTGGAGTGGCTTGTTATAGTAATAAGATAACTTTGTGGAATGCTTGTACATATGAAAACTTTGTTTTTGTATTTTGTCTATTGTTTGATGGTGATGTATGGAATGAAATGTATCGCTTGTTTGAAAATGTAGTTAAGCTTTTCTCGAAATGCGGATATTTTTAACTAACTAACCAATACTGTTCGTTTATCTCACAAGACTTCCGAACAAGGTCTAAATTTGACTTGAATTTAACCAAGTTATTTCACATCCCTGTGTGTGCAATTGAGTTCATTTATGTTTTATTCATCAAGATACCGCCAGTGCCGGATGGGCTTTCAACCGAACCTCGTACCGAGGATCACCTAATTAGCTCCACGAACTCCTTTATTGTATTTAGTCGATTTGTCCGCGATGTTATCTAGGATACCGTAAGCTAGCTCATCCACATGCAAACATTGATCCGTACACAAGTTAATGTGATAGATATATCGTCATGCGAGAGGTTTACCACCAAGAACCAATAGGCTATCAACCAAATCGGCATCGAAGCTTGCCTCATGACCCGTCGAAATGCTCGAGAATTCCAGGGATTCAAGGTCGACTCCCTTCTTTTCTTCAAGGGTATTGGGATACTTGCTCTTTGATAGTGATAAAATGATAGTACTCGTCTTGTTTTTTTTTTTTTTTTTTTTGAGCAAGGGATTTGAATATAGAGTGATGATAATCACTGTTATTTGTGTCTTTTGATGTGTGCACTGTAGGATGTCAAATTTTAGTGCTTTGACGTTTTGCAAATATTTGATGGTTTTGCAACTTTTGAGAACTTGGGATTCATGGGGAATTGGGTAGGGAGGAAGCTTGTCCTTTTGCCAATTCTCAGCATTTCTAGGGTCATTCGCACGGGGGATAAGCAAGATAGCCGTTTCACTTATGGTAACCAGGATTACGATGCAGGTTTCATCTTTCGTCTACACAACTTAGGAATTATTTTATGTGTGTTAATATGTGTTGGGATGCTACGTAACAAGGTGTGATCCAAGTAAAACTTTCCCATGTAAAATCTGCTTAATTGTGTACAGTTCTTGGCTAGAAATTTAAAGACATCTGAATGACGAAAACCCTATATACATTAGGCGACACTGATGATGCTAAAAATAAAAGGGTGATATGCTGGATGTAGGTGTTTATGAAAATAGATCTAAGGTGGAAATGAGGGAATTGCCAAATAATGACAGCCTATGGTGCTTTTGACTTATATGACCTAGCGGAGTATGCAATGTATGTATGCAATGCGGAATGCAAACTATACTTTTGTATTTTGATTGTTATGAGAATGCATGGAATGGAAATGCAAATGTTTTTTTTTTTTTTTTTTGAGAATGCATGGAATTGAAATGCGATTGTTTTTGTGATTTTGATTTTTATGTTGTTTTTGTTGATTTTTGAATATTTATGTTGACCAAGCAATTATGGTAACGCTTGGAGCTTTTAGGTTGACCAAGTGATTGTGGGAATCCTTAAAATCCTTGGAGCTTTTGGGTTGACCAAGCGATTGTGGTAATCCTTGGAGCTTTTTGTTGGACTATGGCTCTCTAGCCGTGGAATGACCTCAAATGAATGATATTCAAGGGTTCTCGCTTCCTTGATTCCTTCAAAAGAGGCAAGCCGGTATGTTCCAAGTCCTATTCTACTATCAATGATGTAAGGACCTAACCAGTTTGCTGCAAACTTATCCCGAAGATGGGAAGGCAAATTAGAATTCTGCTGGTTCTCTTTTAAGACCAAATCACCAACCTGAAATTCCCTGAAGTGGACTTTCATGTTGTATGCTTTCTTAAGTCGCTCTTGATAGATACGCAAATGCTCGAGAGCATTAACGCGTCGTTCGTCAAGCAACGTCGCTGATCTAACCGGGCTCTGCCGTGCAGGTGTCATCATCGATGAACTCTTGCATTGAAATGCGCAGGGAAGGAATTTCCAACTCAAAAGGCATGACTGCCTCGGAGCCATACACCAACGAAAATGGAGTTGCCCCAGTGGGCGTCCGAATGCTGGTGCGATAAGCCCATAGGGCAAGCGGGATCTGAATGTGCCAATCTTTATGATTATCTGCAACTGTCTTTTTAAGAATGGCGACTAGCATTTTGTTTGACGCCTTGCTTGCCCATTTGCCTGCGGATAATAGGGTGTTGAAAAGCTATGCTGAATCTTGTACTTTGTGGTCAAAGCACGCACATCTTTATTCTTGAATGGTGTCCCATTATCCGAGACTATTTTGGATGGAATACCAAAACGACATATGATGTTATGCAAAATAAACTCCGCAATGCGAGCTCCAGTCGTAGTGGTCAGCGGAATTGCTTCCACCCATTTGGTAAAGTACTCAGTGGCCGTTAAAATGAACGTGTGACGACCCGACGACGCAGGGGAGATCTTTCCAATTAGATCAAAGCCCCACTGCGAAAAAGGCCAAACCGATTGAATCGGCTGTAAGGCCTGAGAAGGTACGTGTGTCAAATTAGCATGATGCTGACACTTCACACACTTCTTCACATATGCGCAACAATCTCGCTCTAAGGATGGCCAATAATAACCCATGCGAAGAATGCGCTTTGCGATGGCCATACCGCTGAAGTGGCCACCACATGTACCATCGTGAGCTTGGGTGATCGCCCAAGCGGACTCTTGCCGGTCCAAACAACGAAGGAGGATTCCTTCATAATTTCGACGATACAAAATGTCTCCTACCAAGACATGCTTTGCCGCTTTTTGTTTGAATGATCTTTTCGCGGCTTGGGTCAATCCAAGTGGGAGATTACCTAGCTTGAGGTAATCCCGAATGGGTGTATACCAGTCTTGCTGATCAGAAACCTCGATAGTATGAACGACCAATCCCTTTTGAAGTTTATCCCGAACAAAAGCCGAACAGAAAGAACTTGTAAAAACAACGTGGTGTTGCTAGCAAGAGGGGCCGGGGAGAACAAGGACCCCCAGCTTGGCTTTAATCAAACAATCTCGAATTCGAGAGAACTTATCCGGAGATGGTTCAATCTGGATCATGTGGATTTCTCGGCGTCGAATCGTAGCTTGCACGCTCCATCGCAGATTGCGATAATGTTTTAACCTGAATGGTTGTCATTTCACCATAAGGGTCTTGCGGAATAAGTGACCCCAAGGAGGCCATAGTATCCGCAAAACGATTTGATGATCGAGGGAGTGCCTCGATGTCATACCATTCAAATTGTGCCAAGAATTTATCCACAAGGGTTTTATAAGACTTCAAAACTGGACATTTACATTGGTATATCCCTTTTACTTGGTTGACAATTAACAGCGAATCACCAAAGATGTTCAATCGTTTAATGTTCATGGTGATTGCTGTCTGAAGACCTATGAGCAAGGCTTCGTATTCTGCATTGTTATTGGTTAGCGGGAAGTCTAATTTAAATGACAAGGGCATTGGAGCACCTTGTGGAGTGAAGAATACAATTCCCGCACCACCCCCTTGCTCACATTTAGAACCATCGAAGAAAAGGGTTATGTCACCTGGGACTCAGTGCTCATCGAATCTGGCGACTCTAAAACATGGAAGACCCCATCATCGTGTAGTTCAAAAGTCGAGGCCGATCGTCTTCAAGAGGAGCCTCGGCTAGTTGATCGGCAATGACTTGACCTTTTATAGATTTCTCGTCCAATGAACTCTATGTCAAACTCCGTCAACAACATGATCCATTTCGCCGTGCGGCTACTATGATAAGTACGACTCATCATGTATCGCAATGGATTCTCCTTAGACACAACATACGTCTTATTACTAAGCATGTAGTGGCGTAGCTTTTTGGTAGCAAACACCACCGCCAAGCGTAGTTTTTCAACATATGCATAGTTAAGTTCATAATCGACCAGGGTGCGGCTAAGATAGTATGTAGCCTCGTTCTCGTGAAGTTCATTTTTCTGGGACAAAGATGGCGCCCAGTGCCACCTCGCTGGCCGAGATGTATAAATAGAACGGCACTCCCGGTCTGGGTGGTGCCAGATCGGTGGCGAAGCCAAGTACTATTTAATGTCGTCAAAGGCCGACCGGCACTCGTCATCCCAATGAAATGTGACCCCTTTATGCAATAATTTATTCATGGGTCGGCATTTGTCGTATAACCGCGCTATGAAGCGCTTGATCGACGCAACCTTTCCCTGCGGACTCTCGAGCCGCTTGATGGTGGTTGGGGGACGCATTTCAAGGATTGCCTTGACTTTGTTTGGATCAACCTCAATTCCTCGTTTGGAGACTATGAAACCCAAGAGCTTTCCAGAGGTGACGCCAAAGACGCACTTCTTGGGGTTTAGTCTGACTTTATGCTCAATGAGGCGATCAAGGACCTTACTCAAGTCACCGATGTGATCTGGGCGCAAAAGAGATTTGGCCAACAAATCATCCATGTAATCTTCCAAAATTTTGTGCATGTAATCGTGAAAGATGTATGTCATGGCACGTTGGTAGGTAGCTCCGGCATTTTTAAGGCCAAAAGGCATGACCTTATAACAAAATGTCCCCCAAGGCGTTGTGAATGCCGTTTTTAGCTGGTCCTCAGGATTAATACGAATCTGATTGTATCCTGAGAAACCATCCATAAGGGAAAGCATTTCGTGGCCTCGTCGTAGCGTCTACCAACGCGTCGATGCTCGGCAAAGGAAAATCATCCTTAGGACTCGCTTTGTTAAGATCTCAAAAATCAGTGCATATGCGAATCCTCCCGTCGGGTTTCTTGACAGGAACCATGTTAGACAACCATGGTGGATAATCCACACAGATGACAAACTGGGCATCCAACAACTTTTGTAACTCATCTTTTACCATTAAGGCTACTGTTGGATGCATCTTGCGTAGTTTTTGCTTTACTGGCTTGATTGTCGGATCAAGCGTTAAATTGTGCGTGACTAGTCGTGGGTCTAGTCCCGGCATATCTTTGTATGACCATGCAAAAACCTCCTTCTTTTCTTTAAGAAGGGCAACATAATCAGCTCGCTTCTTCAGGGGAAAGACTTACCCCTAGCTTGAGAATCCGTGGATTCATTGGATCTGTGCCGATGTCTACATCAGCCGTTGCTTCAACTGACATATGGGATCCGTCTTCCAACTGGTGTGGAATGGGGATCAGATGGATATCATTTGCTGAATTAAGATCATCATTTGGAACATCAAGTTCCTCCTCAAGCATGAAAGACATCCCGAGTCCTGTCTTGGAGTGAAATGAAACATCCCACCGCAAGGCCAATACTCGATGGAGATGGTGGTGTGTCGCTGCGATCCCAATCAATAGCTTCTATGTCTAGATGCAATAATCGTGTTGGATTGGCTGGATCATGGATGGGGGCGGTCAAGTCAATGGAGACCATGTTAATGAAATGATTGTAATCTCCATTACCGCAAATGTGACAACTCTGATATTCTGGATGTTCGTGGTGCTTTGGATCTGGCTCTGTGGGCACTGGCACAAAGGGATCAGCCCTATACGCAGTCCTGCAAATAGGGTCTGCCCTAGGCACTGATGAGTTGATAGGGTCTCTAGGCGGAAGATGTTCGTTGTATGCCTGGAGTGGGGGGTGCAAGAATTGCTATAACTCGCGCCAGTGGTGAAATGCCTCCTAGGTCTTGGATCTATGTGTAAGTGTTCCAACCTGTCATCTATGTCTAAAGGATCTTGCAACCTATGCTCACTAGGATCATTCAATGGGAACATCCTCAAGAAGCTTTCCTGATCATCATTCATTTGATATTCATGCGAATGATCGTCCTCCGACTCATTTTCAGAAGACCCTTCGTGGTCTTGTCCATCTTCCCCTTGTGGGTGAGTCCGTGAGGTTTCTCCTTGTTCAGCCGTAGGGAAAGGGTTGTTGAGGTCAACAAGGTTATTTGTGTGCAATGGGAAATAGTCCCCCCAGTGTATAAGTCGTATTTGGATTGGCATATGGATCCGATGCCAACCCATCCTTGTTGCCTATCCCTAGGCCTTGCATGTTTTCGACCAAGATGTCGAGGGGCAAAGGGTGGTTAAACCCTACTCCTGACTTGTCATAAGGCATTTGGTATCTTGGTTGACACAAAACACGCATTCCTTGTTCATACCGGCCTAACCCGTATCCATGCCAATTGCATTGGCTAAGATAACGTAATGCGAAGTCTGGGTTAGCCAGATAGTTGACATCTTCCATAAAGGGATCTTCATCTTCTTCTTCTTTTCGGGAAGGTTCAATGCCATGATCCAGGCCCCCAAAAATAAAATTTGTCTGATTAGGTGGGTAGCCTAAAGGAACCACGGAGCCTATGGGGAGTCGAGGTCTTCCCATGTCTTGCATAGACTGAAGTGTGGGCGTTGCAACAACATTTCGCACTATGTACTCCCCCATGCCCGTGTTAGACATCTCAACCAGTAATCGTTGGCGATTGAGGGGAAGTGAATGGGAGTTCTCCTTGAGTCCACTCCATGTGGGGTGCACTAGGCGTCTCAACTTCCATTCGATTAGGCGTCTCTCCTGTAGAGATGTTGGAGACTAGAGGTGGTTCCGCTTCCAGGGGCTTCTTTCCTTTGTCCGTTGGTGTGGCCATCGTAGGTGGCGTCGTTGTGGGAGGACTAGATGAAGAACTTGATTGAGTTGGCAAGGGAGATTCTTGCTTAGTCGAACCCCGTTTAGATGGATTTAACTGGAAATCCACGTGCGTTGAAGGAAGGGTCGATCGCGGCATGATTTGCACTCGAATTGCAGTACTTAAAAGGTTCCAAATCTGCAGGGACCACGTGCACTTGTCCTTCAAATGTATATTTCAAACATTGATGAGCAATTGAAGGGACACACTTCATATCCCGGATCCAAGGCCGTCCAAGCAAGATATTGTAAGCCATTTCCCCTTCTAAAATGTGGCACAACGTAGGAATGATCTTTTGTCCCACTTGTATGGGCAGTGACAATTGTGCCAACCGTCGAGCATATCGTATCATTAAATGCTCGAAGGGTATAAGTGGAAGGTGCAATGTGAGAGGCCGGTAGTTTCGGATGTTTCAAGTGCAGCGGTTGTAATAAGGTTACTGGAAGAACCAATATCTATCAACACCCGTTTGTACGGAGTCCCGTTGACCCGTGCAATAACGTGCAGGGCAGATCTAGTACATCTCCAGTCATCGTTTTTAGCTCATCTTCCCTAAAGGTAATAACTGGTTCAGTACACTGTTTAACATGCCCCACAAAATTGTTGAACGAATCCGCTTCGTGGGGTTGCAACTCAATTGCCTTTAATATCTCCATAAGAGCTTCCCGATGGGGCGCCGATTGTTGAATAAGCTCATAAATGGAGAGCCTAGCCGATGTGGTCCGTAGACTTTGAGTAAGTCTAGATCGAATCGTGACCACCGGTCTAGGTGGGGGCAACCGTGTAGGATTCGGTTGATGTTGTGACGTGGATGAAGCTTCCCTAGTGGCCGTCGCGGGGACAACTCCCCGGGTGTCTCTTGTTTCTTGTCACAATACTTATCATTCCAACATACCCGTCCATGGGGTAACTCTGTTGCACTTCATTGACATGCAAAGGTTTTGTTTGTGCATCATGTGTGGGTAAAGGATCTTTGAAAACACCCATTTGTTGGTTGTTGGGTGCGATGGGGTTATCCACTACCAATGTGTGATTATCAATAAGATCTTGCACTAAACCTTTAAACGTCCAACATACATTAAGGTCATGCCCTCTCCTTCGATGGAATCTACATAAAAGATCCTCTCTGTAGCCCTTAGACTTCGGCGCATTAGGATCGATTGTTGGAATATCTGGCAGATTAATCAAGTTTGCCGCTGACAAACGGTCAAACAAGGAATCCCTAGACTCAGTGTATGGAGTAAATTGTCGCTTAGGGCGACGCTGCTGATTTTGATCCTATTTTTTGTTATCTTTCTCATAATTAGTATGAGGCACCGCCTGATAATTAGCCTTTGAAGGCTGTGTTGCTTGGGCAGGCGTAGGGGCATTAATAGCAACTTGATTGACCGCGGCGGGTTTCTGTTGCGTATTCCCTGTTTTGGTGCTCTTGTTCCACTCTTTTTTCTTAGGCTTGGCAATTTCGCCATCCTGTATCTTGATCTCTTCGATACGTCTAGCTTGCGCCAAAGCTTCTTCTAAAGTGGCGTATTGCTGCAGCTGCAATAGCACAGAGATCGATCGCAAACAGCTCTTTGCGAACATTTGAGTTAGGTCGGACATAGGAGGGAGATAGGACAACTTTGAAAGCACCGTCCTCCACCGATTCCCATATGCGACCATGGACTCTTCCTCATACTGTTTGAGGCTAGCTAGATCACTGAGTGACGCCTTTTTCTTTGTATTGAAAGCAAAACGTTCTAGGAACGCGTCCACTAGTTGATCCAAATTGTAGATGCTATGCTTTGGTAGATGGGTAAACCAATCCGAGGCAGATCCTGCAAAGGTGGTTATGAATGTTCTCAATAGCAATGCATCATTGTCTTGTATACCAAAGCACTGACTCAAAAATCGAGTCACATGTTCTTGAGCATCCTCATCCCCTTTAAAGAGTGCCAACTGGGGCAGCTTGAAATGTTCAGGGTATGGAGGTGCTGGCACTGACGGATGTATTGGATGACTACGGAGTTGGCGCAAGGTAGGCTTTTGAGGCCCACCAGTCTTAAGTTCCATATTCTCCAAGCGTTCTAACAACACTTTGTAGGCATCGGAGGATATAATTTCCTCCTCCTTAGCTTGTTCCCGTTGTGGGTTGCGGGGAACTTGAGGCCTTTGAATGACTAAATGGTTAGCATTCCTTCCGCCTTGATAGGGTGTTTCAACCCGCTCTTCTTCTTGGTAATAATCCTCATAATCTTCGTGAGGAGTGTTTGGCCTAGGCCTATAAATATGGATGGGCGCCCGTGGAGGATACCCATCATGGTCACGGGGAATGGCCTCCCGCTCAGGTCTAAAAGGTCTTGGAGGCAATGCTTGCTGAAGTCGTGGAGACCTATCTCGCCCTAGAGGGTTGTGCCTCACATACATCTCATAGTGTTGTGCATGAGGGATCGGGGCCCTCTCACGTGCATGGTTGTGAAACCTTTCAGCAGTCTGACGCTGAATACGCTCTTGATCAAGGTGACACAAATGTTCTAATTCCTGTTGTTCTTGCTTAAGCCGCATGATTTGCGCTTGGCGGGCGGCTAGTTGTGTAAATGCCAAGTTACTTTGTGCTGTTGTCTCTTGTTTGATAGGCCGAGATGTCTCTCCTACATATCTATTTCGATCATAGTACTCTGAGACCCCTACATGTTGCTTCCCTCTGTCGAGGTTGGCCGCATTAACTTGAAACTCTGGTCTCAATAAGCGATCTGGATATAATGCAGGGCGTACGTGCATCTTTTTGGTACTGGACACCGGACTCGGAGGGATGTAGTGATCCTCCTCTCTTTGTCCTGTGATATGCATAAAAGGTGCGGGCAGAATTGCCTTGCTCTGTCGGGCGGACTTGTTGTTCTGGATGTGGTCTACTGTTTTTGACATTAATTGGGGGTAAATTAGGAACCACAATATTATGTAATTCTTCATTTTGGACCCGTTGTTGTTCCATAGCATTACACAATGTTTCATCACTAGGCCATCCATAATGAACTTCAAAGGGAGGCTTCGTGCTTAGACCAGGTGGTATATATACGTTATTTTCCTGAAAAGATTCTTGTTGCTCATGAGTTTCCTTTAGAGAAGGGGTTCTAAAGTCTCGTCTATTGAAGGCCTGATTTGGAGAGCCACTCCTTGAGACACCTCTAGAACCTTGTTCTATGACTGTATGGGTTGGAGTGCCCCGCCATGATGGGGCTCTAGAACCATGTTCTGCATGATGTGAACTAATTGTTGTATCCCGCCGGTGAGGCGGAATGACTAAGTCTTCAAGGCTATATCGGAGACGATTTGTCTCTCTTGGTGCATGTTCCACAGCTTCTGCCCGTGATTGGGCTTGGCTACGAGTATTCACCATGGTAATGCTATCCTAAAAATGCAAAAAATTCTTTTTATGATTTTCTTTTTATGATTTTTTTTTTTTGTCTAAAACAGAAAATAGCATACACACTCACAAGCAATGCTTATCTCTTTTAAAGATTAATAGTGTGCCCTAGATCTGGTTTAGTGTGTTTTTTGTTGTTTGTTTTGTTTTTGAAAATTTTTGTGAAACGTTTAAATGCAAGTATGAAGGCTCTTATAACTCCCAAAAAATGGTCGCCCCTTCAATATACCAGCCAAGCCGATATACCAACCTCTCTATATACCCGCCCTTACGAGAGGGAGACTATAAGTACGTGAGAGCAGATGGTACGTGGTACGTAGGCGGTATGGAAGGGGGATTGTCCTGTTAATGGCACCTACCATAGAAGACTTATCCTCGCGCGCATGGGAATCACCCCAAGAAGCACTCGGTCGCCTTTCGTCAGGATTTACGCCTAACAACAGCTGACAATCGGGGAATGGATGCAAAGCTAAGCCAAGGTGGTGATGAACCCACCGTTGGTCTTGCTCAAGGGTTGGGGTCTTACGACCAACGCCTTGGTTTAAAATGTAACGTGATGTGTGGGGTTCGTTTTAATTTTGCGAAATTGAAACAAGCAAACGAAAAGAAATCTTTCCCTAAGCCATTCAAACTGAAAACCAGAAAACAAAAAAAAAAAATAGAAATTTGACAGAAGCTGTAAAAACCCCTACCTCTTCTCTGCCTAATCGGAAATTTTTGATTTGCTCCGAAAATTTGCACAGATCTATAATCGTCCCTGGGTGGAGCGAATAACAGATCGTAATCGTCCCAGGGTGGAACGAATAATTTATTCGTCCCGGGGTGAGACGAGTAACAATTCTGTAATCGTCACTTGCAGAGACGAATAACAGTCCGATTGTTGAAAAACAGGTACCTGTAAAAAAACAAGCAATTTTTAGATCAGTAATTTAACCTAAACAAAAACAGAGGACAGAAGTCCCACCGTGATCGCCATTGAAAGCACGAGATTCCGGAAACAAAAAGGAAAAACTAAACAAAATTGCATTAAAAGGAAAGAACACAAATGAATGAACATAAGATATAAAAGCAATATAAACTATAGCCCTTTTTATTGATATTCTTTTCAATTCGTGTTACAATACGTCTCCTTCCTTTTTAGGGGATAGGAGCGTTAGATATTGATCTCTACAATTTGCTTCAAAATTCCTCTTCCGCATGCCCACGTTTGGAATGGGCGGGCCAAATGTTGCCGCCGCTTGCGTTGGTAAGGTAGACTCCTCGCCGCTCCTCTAATGCCGCAACTCGCACTCAAAGAAACAAACAAGAAAGTCAGTAGCACCCGTGTATGAAACATAAAATATGAATCTAACGATGGTTGAAATGAATCTAAATGAAAGACTTGACAAAAGCATAAACATGAAACTAAAAGAAATACCACGATTATGAAAGCACAAATCGCCGTGGAGTGAACTAGCAAGGACTTCGTCGCTCAAAATGCTCCTTCTCTCGTATATCTTTTTTGGGTGAGAAAACTCACCGCTTTTATAGACCCAAGGGGTCTTTTTGAATTAACATGCAAAAGTGTTTCTTTGCATGAATGCTTTTGTTTGTGAAGAGAAGACTTCTTCTTGATCAAGGGCTTCTTAACTGCCTCTGTGCATGTCTTTGCATGTTTTAGAAAAACTCACTTGCACGCCCATGCAATGAAGGGATAGCTAAGTGGCAAATCTGAGTTGTCTAACCCCCCCCCCCCGGGGTTAACAGAACTCACTCGCACTCCTATGCCATGCAGGAAAGCTAAGTGGCAGATGTGTGTTGTTAAAAGAAGACTCACTCCCCCTCCTCCATCAAGGAAAAAAAAAAAAAAAAATTTTTGAAAAAAATGCCGAGATTTGACTTTTTGCAAGTCAAACTCTACAATCGTCCCACCCCGAAGCGAGCGCCGGTAATCGTCCCCGGGTGACACGAGTATCAGTAAGCACTCGTCCCTAAGAAGGATGAGTATCCATCGACCAGCACTCGTCCCTAAGAGTGACGAGTGCCAGTAAGCACTCGTTCCTAAGAAAGACGAGTAAAATTATTACTCGTCCCTGGGTGGGACGAATAAGAAATAATGTGTCCAAAAGGTGCCAAATTGGTTTCTGACTTACAAAATCGCCGTGTGAGTGGTTAGAACCACTGTTTAACCTCTGAGGACTGCCCTGGGGGCTGTGTGTGTTGGTGCGATCAGTGCTTGTCGTCACATAATCGGATTGGTGCTGTTTTGGTGTCTACATCTCCCTCTCGAACAATATATGAGGGTAATCTTCTTGAGTGTTGTTCTTAGTGCACAATGGATAGATACATGGCCAAAAAGCATCCTATGGCTAAAGGTCTCTCCTAAACCTAGGGGGTCTCCCAACATACTCGAAAATACATGGGAGCTCAAGTACATATACGAGTGGTTTGAGGTCTAGGTATTAGAGTATGATCATCCCTCACTTTATTATATGCTTTACAAGTAATCTAGCTTAACCAATAACAACTCCTCCATGATATTTTAAAACCCTTGACACAGGGTTTCTAACCTAATAAACTAAAATATTAAATAAAATACTTAATTTTTCTTTATAAGGCAATAAGTAGCAAAATAAAATACTAGGAAAAATTATACCTAACAATTCAAAATAGTAGGACATGAATTATGTGTACTACAATAGGACACAACCCTAGAAAGCACTCTGATACCACTTGTTATGAACCTTGTAAAATAAAAGCACATCCACAAAATATTACAATAATAACAAAAAATGATGTTTGAAATTAACAATATTGCAAGACAAAATAGAATGCAACATATTATATTGTAAAAATCAAGAAACACGTTACAAAATCATAGGCCTCTTCAAGGGGAAAACATCCTTAAAATTAGAGCTTCGATACAATAAAATATAATATGATTCTTCTCTTTCCCTCTTATCTCTTTTATAGACTTGACCACCCTAACCCTAGTGTTTAAGGGTTCCCATCCATGTGCTAGTGGAGGCCCAAGCTAGTAACTCCAATAGCATAACCATTACAATATTTTAATAATGTATTTTTATAAAAAATAACGGTTACATCATACAAGCCCATAAATCTAGGTGCCTAAAGTACCACATGACCATACAATTATTAATAATATTAACATTGACCATATTTTTTTATTACATATAAGAAGGGGTTTTGAAAGGGATCTTAAACCTTTTACAAATCTACAACTATAGCAAGACTGACTAGACAAGCAAACCAAATATTAGAATAACACAAGGACAATAGAGATCACAAAGAACCAAACTAAATAAAAGGTAAAGATAAAGGGAGGAAGAACCTCCAAGCAAAAGTACTCCAAAGACACTAGAGACACAAAGTCAAAGAATCCTCCTCTTCTTCTGAAAGGTCTTCTTCCATCTCAAAGGAACTATGGTTCTAATCGAACTTCAGCTTCGAAGCTATCTCATTTACGTAAAAAAATAGACCTTTTGATAGACTTTACAAGGTCATTAAAATATTTTCCCTCCTTAACGGGAGTCTTATGACCATTCTAAGGCTTCAAATTTTTGTTTTTACTCACAATAAATCTTAGATATCTCATCTTCCTTCTTCTATGATCTTGAGAGGACTCCTTTGATTCCTCAATTACAAGTGTGGACTTATATTTTTTAGCCCCCTTGTATTTCATATGTATTGAGTGCCTGGCACTTTTATCCTCTACTTAGGAGATTTAAAAATCTCTTCCTTAATCATTGGCTTCTAACTTGGTTCACCAATTTCCATCACAAGAGACAAACTTCTCTACAAGAGCCAACTTAGCCATAGTAGGGGAAGGGGAAATAGCCTCAATGTCTTTCAAGGTCTTAGGACCTTCCAAACCAAAATATAGTGAGTTTTTAGACACCAAGTTATCTAGAGCCACTCCAAGATTCACCAAACCCACTCTACTTTTCTTCTCCAAAACATAATCAAAGATAAATTTCATTAACCCTTGATGATAAGGACTAGAAGAATCACCTTTTTGAACATGATTCATTGTTGTTTCTAGATATTTTAAGATGAATGTTGGAACATTCATGAGCTTTTATTCCACAAATATGGTTAATGATGGTCAGGTGAAAACTTCTCACCACATCTATATTGCAATCAGGAGTGAAATAATCCATAATGATGTAGATAAATTTTTTCCATGGGGCTCTAAAAGAGCTTCTTAGATACCCATCTTGAAACTTATCAGGATGCCCTCCTCTTCTATTAAAAATATTTATCTCCTTAGCTAAAGAGTATTTTTCCCTAACTACACACTCTCCATCATCTAGCATACCAGTAATTTTAGACATAAGAGGTATGGAGATTTTGAATTCCACACCTTTAACCAATACTTTCCCATCCTTCCAAGAAAAGGGTATTTCTTTACTAACATCCAAATCATGCCCATTAAATATTTTCAAGAAGTTCAACAAACCACCCCTATAAAAAATCTTAATAACCTACTTATCTATCTTTATATCATCTACCATAATTAGCCTATTGCGAATAAACCCACTGAGTAGAGATAGAGAAAAAATTATAACAAAAGAAGGGTGTCTGAATAAGCTTATCTGCAAATAAAAATAAGTCTTAACTACTCCTAATATGGTCCAAGAAATAGCATTATATTTTCTTCTAGATCCTTCCTAGACCCACCCTTGGTAAGCACCTCAAAGCAAACCGACATTGCTAGGAAATCTAAATAAAATAAATAAAGAGCAAGAAAATATATCAAAATAAAGGAACCTCCAATCAGGGCATAGGAAGGACCTAACACACTACATTAAATAGAGTGGGGTATAATGATAAAAAAAAGTGGAAATAAATTGAGGGAAAAGAAAGGGCCGCATCAAGAAAATCACATGCCCAAAAAATGCATAAGAATGAAGTTCTAAGCCACCTAGACCTCAGAAGAGACCAAAACGTCAACTAGGGGTAAACAAATGAGAAAACAATAAGTAAGGCAATCAACTCTTTGATGGAACCAGCTCAAGGAGCAAAGAAATATTTGAATCTAGAAAAATCAAAAAGCTGCAAATTGGCCACCAACACATAGAACCAAAGATCACATGGAGACAGTAAGAGAAGCCACCTAGGATAAAACTAGTCACAAGTCCATTTAAGAGGAAAGACACACAAAAAACAAAAATGATCAACATGATGGATACGATGACATAAGAGGCTATAAATCCATACCAAAATTGAAAACCCTACAAGGGATTCCAACACCTACCAGGAACTTAAAAGCTAAGTGTCAACCACCTGCCATGATAATTGAACCCAGTATTCCACCTCTACCAATTTCCTAACAACACATACATACGGATGTCAAATTTTCTCCAAATCCCTTATCTCCAAAAAAGAGGGTCTATTCTCTTCCTAGAAAAATAATTTAAAATAAAGTCACAAAAAACCAATTTGCTCTATAGCCCCTATCTCCAAAAAAAAAAGGATCTTTTATCTTCCTACTAAAAGTGTTTAAAATATTATTAAGAACAATGAAAACAAGCACATCCCATTGAGAAAGGTTTCTGCTACTATCTCCCAGAGATGCTAATTGAAATATATCCCATAGATCCATAGGCATCATGAAAATAGGAAAAGGTTATAAAGAGCAAACTAGAGTAAAACTCTAAACCTTTCTTTCCCTAACGAACTGAAAAAATTAGAGAACATTAGTAGTAGCATTTGTTTTACTTTGAGATATTTGTAACAAGATTTGGGGGAATTTTTCCTTCCAAATAGTCAAGCCTATCTATTTGAATCCAATGTTCTACTACTAATGTTCTATTTTTCCTTCCAGATAGTCAAACCTACCTATCAGAGAACATTAGTAATAGCATTTGTTTCACTCTAAGATATGTTTTGATTAGGTTTGGGTTGATAATGTTCTATTTGAATCCAGGATCTAGCATGTTATTTTTGTTATAGAACTTTAATTTCATTTAAAATTTGAGATGTTATATTATTGTCTTATGCATGAGTCTTAGGGAGGGATTATTGGGTATGGATCTAAAACCTATCAAGAAACCTGAGTCAAAAGATAACCCAATCCTAGGAGGAGTTGTGGTGATGCAATAACCAGGTAGTTATGAGTCTTGAAAGGAATTGTAGTGATGCAATAACCAGGTAGTTATGAGTCTTGGAAGGAGTTACGATGATGCAATAGTTAGTTACTCATGAATCTGGAAGGAGTTATAGTGATGCAATAGTCAAATACTCATGGTTGATACACCTTGAACGATGAGGGTCGGGTGTTTCCTAACTATATAGTTAATGGAATCATTTATGAACCAGCAGTGGTGGTACCTTAAACGATGAGGTTCAAGTGACCATGCTCATTACCAAGTGAGTGATAATGACCTTAGTTAGCTTGTGAAGGTGTGGTAACTAAGCACCAAGGATTTACACTAGAATAACCTACATAGACATGTTGAGTGGTATTTTCACACAGTTGTGAAAGCACACTCTCCTTTAGGATTTGGGTTCCAAATCCCCTCTTGCAAAGAAGTTAAACAAACAACTTCTCCAAGGTCTCCGCTATATTAGCATTTGCATATGTGTATTAGTAATCTTGAATAAAGATATTCACTTTAAATGCTTGGAACACCTTAGTGATTGCAAGTAACTGTAAACAAGGGGCAATGTTGGTTTATTTTACCATGAAACTTTAGTGATTGTTCATTGAACCAAAATAAAGCAAATGTGAGTTGGCCTTCATATGACCACGATGTGATGCTCAAAATGGAAATTTGTGAAAATGCCATAAAACATAACTCCTTCAATGAAATTGGAATTTTCATGAAGGGAATGTCATCATAGGCTCATGAGTGCAAAACAAAACTGAAAAAATGAAATTTGACCTTAAAATGGAAACTTTCTATTTTCGGATTTTTTAAAATCTGTAGTAAAATAGCAACTTCGATGAATTTTTTAAAAATACTAAACAACTCCGAAAATGAAATTTCAAAGTGCGTATTGGAAGTCTGAAGTATAACCTACGCAATGGTGAAATTATTTTTGGATTTTGAAATTTTTTAAATGTTTATTTTAATGCCTGAAGATTTTAAAAAAGTTAAAATTTCTGGAAAAAATAAAATGCAGAAAAAATAAAAATAAAATGCATTCAGTATGATGCTATCCTATTTCGACAAAACCGAAGATGTGAGGTTTCCATGCATGCAACCTAACCTATTGGACCTGCAAAACAAGCACGATCCGGATAAGCTAAGTGCTGGCTCCTAGGGTTTTAAATGAGGTTTTCAGATTTAGACATTCGCATGAAGCAACCAAGAAACTTGCATAAACTCCATTTACAAGCCTAAAATCTGAAAAGGGGAAAAATAGACATTTAATCTTGCATGCAGAAAATGACTCCTTCTTTCTTGTCCATAAGATGCAACTTTCTGAAATTTTCTGTATTAAAAATTTGTCATTTTACAATAACAAAAATTTCTGGTTTTCCCAAACCAGTCCATGGAAGAAAAATAGCCCAAACAGGTCCAGAATGGCCCTCTTGCCTTCAAATCTGCAACCCTGCTCGCAGCAGTTTCCAACCCCTTCTGGCCTCTTTGAATGGCGTATTTAAACTTCTGAAAAAATTGTTTCTCCTTCCATGACGGTTCGTTTCATTTTCCAATGGCTGTTCGTTTCACCTTCCCTGACTGTTCGTTTCATTTTCCAATGGCTGTTCGTTTCACCTTCCCTTGTGCATGCACGTGCTTTGGTTTCCATTTTGTGGCCCTTCATCATGAAAATGTAACATGTCGCGATATCGCGACACTTTTGCCTCCTTGCTCTCTTTTGTTGCTTTTAGCCGTGAAAATGTAACATGTCGCGATATCGCGACACTTTTTCTCTTTTGGCCATGACAATGCAACATGTCGCGATATCGCGACACTTTTTTCCTTTTGGCCGCGACAATGCAACATGTCGCGATATCGCGACACTTTTTTTCTTTTGGCCGCGAAAATGCAACATGTCGCGATATCGCGACACTTTTTCTTTTGGCCGCGATAATGCAACATGTCGCGATATCGCGACACTTTTTCTTGACAATGCAACATGTCGCGATATCGCGACACTTTTCTCTTTTGGCCGCGAAAATGCAACATGTCGCGATATCGCGACACTTTTTCTCTTTTGGCACGATGATGCAACATGTCGCGATATCGTGACACTTTTTCTCTTTTGGCCACGATGATGCAACATGTCGCGATATCGCGACACTTTTTCTCTTTTGGCCGCGATGATGCAACATGTCGCGATATCGCGACACTTTTTCTCTTTTGGCCGCGATGATGCAACATGTCGCGATATCGTGACACTTTTTCTCTTTTGGCCGTGATGATGCAACATGTCGCGATATCGCGACACTTTTTCTCTTTTGGCCGCGATGATGCAACATGTCGCGATATCGCGACACTTTTTCTCTTTTGGCCGTGAAAATGCAACATGTCGCGATATCGCGACACTTTTTCCTCCTTGCGGTGTTTTGCTTTTTCTTTGATCTTTAGCATATGGGCCACTTCGGTCTTCTTGGAAAACATGCAAAAAAGGTGGGTCCCCAATTTTGGGGTACGTTGTGGAGCAGCCACAACAAATGGTGACTCTGCTAGGAAATGCTCCTGAGCATTTTGGTGAGAACTCAACCTGAAAATACACGAACTCAAATACAAGCATCAACAAATATCCAAAGAATGCAAATAGATCAGAAATACATGAAGCATTAGAATCGTTAAGCATCAGCTCGGTGTGTGCAATGTGCTTCATTCCCTATCATTTGAAACTCGTTCAACTTTCCATTGTCAGTTTCACTTATGATGCATATGCAAGGTTATGAATGATTTGTGCAGGATTTAATGTATGACAAATATGCTAGAGATATAACAACCTGCTTTGCAAAGGCTCAAACTTTCTAGTATCATGAACAAGCATATTAAAACTGTCAAACCCTCTTAGGATCAAATATGTGTATACTGAATTAATTTACTAGATCCCAAAGTTGGTTATGTGTCACTACCATCTTGAACCCATGTGCAAGTGTAAGTGAAATCAGAGCTTTGGGGAATCGGATTCCCAACCTAAGCGAGATGGGAATTTAACCCTATCCTTACTACTCTGATCCGGAGTTCATTACCTCATCTTGAACAAAATGATTTAACCTCGTTATGGATGAAATTGTCGAGCTAGCTCTGTCCGTTTGAGCGGTCAGTGGTCTTGCTTTTAGACAAGACATGTTGCCACGCATGAGCATACTCCACTGCCAATCAGGCATCTATAGCCCCGGTGGAGATCAACCCCATAATCCAGGATTTGGCTTCACTTTTGATTTCTTGAACCTTGGGGATGACTACCCATCCTTGCAAGGGACATGTAGTACGATCCTTCCAATCCAATATCAATGATGCAATAAAAGTAGAAAGAAAAATATTTGCTTTGGAACTTCAAGTTCTTGAGTGGGAAAGATAGAAGCTTTGGGGAATCGGATTCTCAACCTAAGCGAGATGAGAATTAGACCCTATCCTTACTACTCCATGAAGGTCAAATCAGAGCTTTGGGGAATTGGATCCTCAACCTAAGTTCGATGAGGATTTAACCCTATCCTTACTACTCTGATTTTAGGCTTTAAGCACTATGGGAGTGGTAAAAACCACTGTTTTAAGGATTATGTTGCATGATAGGACAGACACGAAATACTCCTTTCGCCTCACCTTTTCTTCCAAGTATGGTTTTGACCATTTTACTCAAGATCCTCTTTAATATGTGTAGAACGTGCTTGGTTCAAGATAGTTCGGGCATCATTTCCCAACCTTAGGATCCTTTTAATATATGTTATGTAATAACCCTAAGAGGATTCGACACCTTTTCAATGATTGTATTTGAAATGTAGATGCAACCGAGATGAAATGTATATGCAATGCGGAATGTAACATGAGATATGGATGAATGCATTGCTCTTTTTGAAATGCGGATGGAGTATATCACCTACTTTGCCATAATTTATAAAACTGACAACTTCATGCATCACAAGTTCCAAACGATATTCTTTAATGTGTTTGCGATACTCGTGGAGCTTTCTGCAATACAATTCCGATGTTTCATATTCTCTTAGTCTTAGTTAACATTCATAAGGACATAAGTTGACATCTTGCTTTTCTTTTCTTTTTTTTTTTTTTTTTCAAGACAAACCAAAAGTGTCCAAAGGACCAACACACAAAACTTAAAACCAAAATGAGATCCAATCCAAAACCAAAACACAAAAAACAACAACCAAAAGTATATACAAATGTACAATATAATACAAGATGGTGCAAAGTTTGGATTATCATTTTCCCGGATCCCAAACCTGATTAGAATTATTTAAAAGACATATGACGTGATACGCATACCAAGTTTGGAAGGAATCAAACAAGAACAAGACTAGACCAAACAATGCAACCAACTTCAACTTTCCCCTCTCACCCCACCAATTAGATTTAGTTCCATTAGTATTCTCATAGGTGAGATTCAAATTACCAAATTGATTAGACAATGGTTGATTTTCAATTCTTTCTTGTCTATTCTTTAAGGTGCAAATTTCATAATTCCATTCATGATTTAGAACTAGGCCTTCTTTATTCAAAATGAAATTTTGTAAGCAAGAACCTATTTCTAAAAATTTCAAAGCTAATTCATTTTCCATGTTCTTAGGCCAATTAAAATTGTGCAACAATTTACAAGCCTCTAGGATATTTACTAAATTGGGATCATTAGGAGTTTTTATCCTAGGTTCAAGAATTAATTGTTGATGAATTTGATTTAGCAATTTAAATGCATCAAGCTCCTTTTCATTCATTAAAGTAATGTTATCAAAGGTGTGGTTAGAAATTAATCCTTGTTCTTCATTCACCTTCAATGGCATTTCATCATATAGCACTTGTTCTTTCTCCATGATTTGTTTATCAAAGGCACCAAACCTAGGTACCCAATTGAACACCTGTCCATCCCTTTCAAACCATAAGTCTTGTCTATCTAGGGGTGGGTTAACTAACACATTTCCATGGTCAATCACTTGGGTTGTTTTGGGTAACGTGAGATTTTCAATTGGATCATCAATGATATCAAACCCAAATGATTTAGGTTTTGTAATTTTCTCATTTTGAAATGGCATAATCATTGTAGCACAAGTAAGTGGATCAAGATTTTCAATTTCTTTTCCTTCAAAGGAATCTAAAGCAAATGACTCTCTTTCTTGATTCATGGTTGTAGAATCCTTATCATCTTCCAAGTTCAAGTTATGACGCTCAAGTACTTCTTCTTCATCTTCTGATTCATCAGCATGTTTCTCATCCAATTCATCTTCACCTTCCTTAGATGATTCAATTATTTCCAAAAGTGGGTTATTTCTTGAATTCAAATTGGTAAAGCTATCATAATCCAAATTTGTAACCCATGATTCAATTTTATCACAATTTGGAAGGTGTGGATCCTCTTGGTCATCACTTTCGAGAGCATCATCCAAAGTGTCTTTCGAGAACAAGTGGTGAAATTCGATTATGTCTTCAACTTCATTTGTTGATTTTATTTCAGATTCATTTTCAGCCACTTGTGATGACTTAGGAGCTTCTACAATGGGATCAATTTTTGAATTCCGTGTCATATAGTTGCTCCAATCCTTTGCAAGTACATCTGACCAAATCATATCCACATAAGTTTGTTCATCCAAATCCTCCTTTTTGGGTAATGATTCTAGATATTTCTTTTCCAAAACAAGATGGTGATCATTTGATTCCAACTTCTTGTTACCCATCCATAGAATTTCTTCTCCAAAAACTTCATGCTCTTCAAGACTTTTCGAATAGGTATTTACTTCAACGTGAGTCACCTCAAAATCTCTTGTATCACTTGAAGAAGCATAACATGAAATATCATTAAGATCGACATTATGAATTTTCTTCCTAGGATGATTTGGATGCATACATTGATGTGCTCGTTTTTGCGGTGGAACATGCCTACATACCTTCTTAACCACTTTCTTTTGCTCTTTTACTTCCGATACGAACTCTTTGGGTTGAGTGGTAGAAGTAGTAGGATTAGTTGGATTGATATCCACGGACAATGCTTGAACATTTGTTGCAATGGTTCCATGAGTGACCACATGATTCTCTAATTGAGGCATAGTTGGATGGATGGAAGTACTTGTATAAGCACATGTGGGAGCATAAGTTGGTATGGTAGGATAAAGTTGATTGTAGGGAAAAACATTTGATATCAAATTTTGTTGTGCCCACGCTTGATTTACCATCGAGGTTTGATTGCAAGCCCCTAGTTGTCCTACCATAGTTGATTGCTCCATTCCATAACCTTGTGGCCTCAATTGTTGATCTACAATCATAGCTTCTGTGTAGGCCGATGCAAGATCGATAACCAAGGGATTCATCCTAACAAATATGGCAAACAATGGATCCAATGCTCGAAAGTATATTTGAAGAGCACCACTTTCCTCAATAGTATAGGGAGAAATTAATCTCGCATGAAGCTTTCGAAACCTCAAGTTGAAACTTCTCACCGGCTCATTAGGTTCTCTTTTGCAAGAAGCAAATTGTTGAAATATCGTGAGAGGATCAATGAACAACCTAAATTGATTGATAAACTCATCTTTCAATTGAGTCCAAGATGTAATAGAACCAGTGGGTAAATTGATGTACCAATCATATGCCACCTCATCTAGGGTTCCAGGAAACATTCTACATGCCACATCCTCATGTTCGACATTCCATCTAACTAGGATATCCACATAGGCTTGAATATGTTCCTCGGCTAATGTTGGACCATTGTGCTTGAATTTGGGCAGATGTTTTTCTACGTTCTTGGGTAAATCATGAGAATCTCCACTAATGTTCAAAGGACTAACATGTATCCCATACCACGTTCCTGCAGTTGTAGCCATTAATGAAACTCAAAGAATAACTCCAAAACCAATTTGTTAGTCATGAATAAAAGAAGGAACCACGACAAAGCAATATTCTAAAAATGTAAATTAGTTTCTGATTCACCAGATCGCATATGCGCAAGTGAAGAGCATACTCCTAGTGTTGTAGGCTTTCTGATTCACAAGATCGCATTACACGCAAGTGAAGAGCATAATACCGACAACAAATACATTTTTAGACAAAAATAATTCCTTACAAATAAGCATGAAATGACTAGCAAATATCAAACCTGTAACGTATGAATAATCATGTTAGCATCAACCAAGAGATGTATCCATTAAAATCAAATGAAAGTAATTGCATGGAGACAACCTCGTTAGTCAAGACCAAAAATTTTCAAAATCAAATCAAAACACATTATTCCTGTATGAACAATCAAAAGCGTTAGAACAATGCATAGCAATTCATGTCCTCCTTTTAACACTACAAGGTTGTATTATTAAAAGAGGGCTAAAGATAATAATCAATAGGGCATGAAATATTCAAAATTTAAATCCCTATAGCATTTAAATCACACTGAAATAAACCAATTCAGGCCCTCCTTCTAGCGCCAAAATGTTGAGTGGTATTTTCACACAGTTGTGAAAGCACACTCTCCTTTAGGATTTGGGTTCCAAATCCCCTCTTGCAAAGAAGTTAAACAAACAACTTCTCCAAGGTCTCCGCTATATTAGCATTTGCATATGTGTATTAGTAATCTTGAATAAAGATATTCACTTTAAATGCTTGGAACACCTTAGTGATTGCAAGTAACTGTAAACAAGGGGCAATGTTGGTTTATTTTACCATGAAACTTTAGTGATTGTTCATTGAACCAAAATAAAGCAAATGTGAGTTGGCCTTCATATGACCACGATGTGATGCTCAAAATGGAAATTTGTGAAAATGCCATAAAACATAACTCCTTCAATGAAATTGGAATTTTCATGAAGGGAATGTCATCATAGGCTCATGAGTGCAAAACAAAACTGAAAACATGAAATTTGACCTTAAAATGGAAATTTTCTATTTTCGGATTTTTTTAAAATCTGCAGTAAAACAACAACTTCGATGAATTTTTTAAAAATACTAAACAACTCCGAAAATGAAATTTCAAAGTGCGTATTGGAAGTCTGAAGTATAACCTACGCAATGGTGAAATTATTTTTGGATTTTGAAAATTTTTAAATGTTTATTTTAATGCCTGAAGATTAAAAAAAGTTAAAATTTTTGGAAAAAATAAAATGCAGAAAATTGAAAATAAAATGCATTCAGTATGATGCTATCCTATTTCGACAAAACCGAAGATGTGAGGTTTCCATGCATGCAACCTAACCTATTGGACCTGCAAAACAAGCACGATCCGGATAAGCTAAGTGCTGGCTCCTAGGGTTTTAAATGAGGTTTTCAGATTTAGACATTCGCATGAAGCAACCAAGAAACTTGTATAAAACTCCATTTACAAGCCTAAAATCTGAAAAGGGGAAAAATAGACATTTAATCTTGCATGCAGAAAATGACTCCTTCTTTCTTGTCCATAAGATGCAACTTTCTAAAATTTTCTGTATTAAAAATTTGTCATTTTACAATAACAGAAATTTCTGGTTTTCCCAAACCAATCCATGGAAGAAAAATAGCCCAAACAGGTCCAGAATGGCCCTCTTGCCTTCAAATCTGCAACCTTGCTCGCAGTAGTTTCCAACCCCTTCTGGCCTCTTTGAATGGCGTATTTAAACTTCTAAAAAAATTGTTTCTCCTTCCATGACGGTTCGTTTCATTTTCCAATGGTTGTTCGTTTCACCTTCCCTGACTATTCGTTTCATTTTCCCATGGTTGTTCGTTTCACCTTCCCTTGTGCATGCATGTGCTTTGGTTTCCATTTTGTGGCCCTTCACCATGAAAATGTAACATGTCGCGATATCGCGACACTTTTGCCTCCTTGCTCTCTTTTGTTGCTTTTAGCCACGAGAATGTAACATGTCGCGATATCGCGACACTTTTTCCCTTTTGGCCGTGACAAAGCAACATGTCGCGATATCACGACACTTTTTTCCTTTTGGCCGTGACAATGCAACATGTCGCGATATCGTGACACTTTTTTCTTTTGGTCGCGAAAATGCAACATGTCGCGATATCGTGACACTTTTTCTTTCTTGGCCGCGAAAATGCAACATGTCGCGATATCGCGACACTTTTTCTTTTGAAAATGCAACATGTCGCGATATCGCGACACTTTTTTTCTCTTTTGGCCGTGAAGATGCAACATGTCGCGATATCGTGACACTTTTCTTTCTCTTTACTTTGGGCCGAAAATGCAACATGTCGCGATATCGCGACACTTTTTCTATTTTGGCCGCGATGATGCAACATGTCGCGATATCGCGACACTTTTTCTCTTTTGGCCGCGATGATGCAACATGTCGCGATATCGTGACACTTTTTCTCTTTTGGCCGCGATGGTGCAACATGTCGCGATATCGCGACACTTTTTCTCTTTTGGCCGCGATGATGCAACATGTCGCGATATCGCGACACTTTTTCTCTTTTGGCCGCGATGATGCAACATGTCGCGATATCGCGACACTTTTTCTCTTTTGGCCGTGATGATGCAACATGTCGCGATATCGTGACACTTTTTCTCTTTTGGCCGCGATGATGCAACATGTCGCGATATCGCGACACTTTTTCTCTTTTGGCCGCGATGATGCAACATGTCGCGATATCGCGACACTTTTTCCTCCTTGTGGTGTTTTGCTTTTTCTTTGATCTTTAGCATATGGGCCACTTCGGTCTTCTTGGAAAACATGCAAAAAAGGTGGGTCCCCAATTTTGGGGTACGTTGTGGAGCAGCCACAACAAGACATACTTATGGATAGTTTAGAAAATAGATGTTCTCCTTTAAGTGTTATAGGCCTTAAAGGATAATACCTACACTATGTTCAAATTGCCCTATGTTGATAAAGGTATGGGAAAGGTGGGAGGATCACTTTGGCATCCTTTTAAATGATGAGGTTTAGTAAGGTGAGCCCCAAAAATATGGAATGTTGGCCACTCCTATCCACTTGGGTGTCATCTGCAGCAACATTAAACTCAAATGTGGTGAAGCCTTGAGAATACTAAAAAATAAAATTAGGACTCCTTTGTGAACCTTGTAAAAAAATGTCTCTCTCTTGGGTTGGTTTTGGTGGATTGTTACACAATCACATCAAGCGATGGCAAAAATTGTCAGGTGGCTCTTTGAAAATTGGGTGGAAAATATCTACAAACAATTTACAATCTATTAAGTAGGATCATGAATTATTTGAGGGCGAGAAACACCTAAAGAAATGGGAACTCGATTTCATGGTCTATCAAGGAAAACCACAAATTTGCTAAAAATGAGAAAGGTCTCAAAAATCAAGAGTTGATGGATATAATATTGCATATGATAACTTTGAAGGGTTACTTAGGCTTCTAAGAAAATTTTGACTTAATTGGTTGGATCAATTTTCAATTTCTACATTTTACCCTCTCTTTGATGCATTTATGGTGTAATAAATGTGTTAAAGAAAGTTGTATATTTCTTCAAATTTGAAAATGTGGGTACTAAAAGGGGTAAAAAAAATTCAAAAAATTTGAATAATTTACACACTTTACAAGGAAATGATGACACTAATGCCTACAGGGTTTGGGTTCCCCCTTGAGTTTCAAAGGAAAGACAATCTTCCTGAGGAAACTCAAAATGGTAGAGGAAGAAGGATGGAAGAGAAAGAGGAAAGAGTAAAAAAGGAAAAAAGAGAGAAGGGGAGCGGTAAAGAGGGGAGGGTGAAAAATGAAATCATTTTCATTGCGCGAGAAAGGAGGAAAGGAGATCTAGATAGAAGATGGTGCTTCATACACACTGTTCGACGACTATGAGGGGTGAGGTAGGCACAACAGAGGAGTGGGCTTGGGTAAGCTTCAATAATTCCCTAATAGGCTAGGATTAGGAAGTAGATTTAGGTTAGATTTGAATTTTTTATTTTTTATGGATTTTTGGAGGAAATCATTGCGAAGCTAGATGCAAATTTGTGGGTCCTTCCATGGAATTGTTGAGATTTACAAAATCATAGGGGGTCCACAAAACCATGAGGGCTATGACAAATGAATTTGTGGCCCACAAGTACTAAATGTGAATTCATGATTTCATGCTCTGTAAAAATGAGGTACGAAATCATAGAGGATGAAGAGAGAAGAAGACAAGGAGGAAGGAAATGAGAGAGAGAAAGATAAAAAAGAGGAGGAAAGTGGAAAATAAAGGAAATAAAAGAGTGGAAATGAAAGTGAGCGGTTTTTTATTTGATTTGTGATAGTATTGAATACTAATGAGAATTTTAAGTTTTTGGTTTTGCAACTAGATGTCTTGGAGAACAAGGAGTGGAGGCCATGGATGTTGGAGATGCCCTTAAAATATATAACAACAATAGACTGAAGGGTTTTGAGGATGATGGGGCTTCTACATATGGTGTAGATACCCTGAGTAGAGTGTGATAGGGTACTCTTGATGGCCTTGATGGAGAAGTAGTACTCTTAGTCCTCAACCTTTAGGTTACCCACAAGAGAGGCGAATATCACACTAGATAATGTGTGGAAGATTTTGAGGATCTCAATTAGGGATCGAGAGGTTTATAGGGCTACTAGGTAGTGAGAGGCACTATGGAGGTTATGAGGGCATCCATACCATGAGATACAATAGAGTGGACTACGTGTAAACGAGATGATAGAGATATATGGCATCTTGGATCTCACCTATGTGCTCTAGAGGGTGGTGGTAGGGGTAGAGGGGGTGATAAGAGCTACCCCCATGGATACAAAGGTGAAGCCTAGCAGGACAAAAGGTCAAGATGACCCGATGACTAAGAGGAAGGCTATGCAAGTAGAGATAGCCCAGATACAAAGGGATATGGACCTACTCTATGAGGATAGGACCCTAAGGTTAGCAAGACTAAGGAGAGCGATGGACCTGCTCTATGAGGATAGGACCCTAAGGCTAGTAGGACTAAGGGGAGTGATGGACATGGTCATCGTTTAGCATGACCAAATGAAGCCAGAGAGGGATGTGATGAGGGATGAGTTTGAGTGGTTGAGAGATATAATGACTTAATTAGAGTAGGAGAGGTAGTAAGCCTACTCAAAGGGTATGGACATCATCGCAGGTGGCCAGTAGGATCAAGAAATCAAGCTATTGTAATAGGAGCTAGAGAGGGTGAGAGAGGATCTATAAGCATCTATATGGAGGAAGACATTCTATCAAACAATGTATTATCAGGCCATCCCTATAGACCAGAGAGTTCCTCCACCATCATCACGTCATTTCCAGAGTAGGACCCAATCATAGACATGGATTATTTTATAGTCCATGAACATGCCACCACCAACAGGCAAAGCAGGTAATTCAGGATCCCAAGCTTAGGGATGGATGAGATGACATGCCAATTTTGAGTGTGGTATGCTTCCTATAGGGTAGAGGCTACAATATGGTCGAGTGTGCCATTTTTTTATCGTGGCATATTGATGCATCAGATTGGATGGACTCTCTTTTTGAAGTTAATGAAATTTGGCTACTATTTATTGTGTTGAAATATACGATGAATGATTGTGGATTAATTGCTTTATGATTTGGTTATGATTATTAGATTTTCATATGTAGGTAAGAAGAGTGATGGAAGAATCATGATGAGAAAATCAAGATAGAGGAAGATAAAGGAAGAACAGGTTGCAAAGTACATCAAGAAGGAAGAGGTATTTATATTATGGCATCAAGATTGGTGTAGATCAATGAAGATCAATGTGACCAAGGATGACATGGTCCTAAACAAAGGATTGGTGGTCGAAGTATGACCTGATATATATATATATATATATATATATATATAATGATCATAAGGCCTACATTTAGCTATGTACCATGGTCCATGGCCAATTAAGGCCCAAGATGGTCAATGACCATTGAAGGTACAGTTGTAGTGGACTATCTGAAGAGAAGCAATAACTAGTTAAGGTGTATGCTTGCAAGTGATATGAAGAAGCAATAACCAATTAAGGTGCGTACTTAGAAGTCACTAGTTAAGGTACAAGAAGAAGCAATAACCAATCAAGATACATGCTTGCAAGTAACCAACTAAAGAACATCACTATGGTTACCTAGGTAAGGTATAGTTACAAGATAACCAGTTGAAGATACGTAATAACCAATGAAGGTACATGATTGCAAATAACCAACTAAGGTACATGTGTGTGTGCTATATACAAGATATGTACAAATATTTACAAGAGATGTACAAGGATATATAAGATATATACAAGTAGGTAAAATGCATATAATCATGCAAAATATGGAAAGGGAGAGAGAAAATTATGCAACAAGTAAATGAGAGATGTTGACAGGATAACCAACAACCTTGAATTAAGGCACAGAGGCATAATTCTAAGAAGTGATTATATGTTGCCCTTATTCCCTCGTTAGCAAGAAGAATGAATGGAAGCCAGAGAGGAGATATATGCAAAAGGGGTAAACAAGGTATGAAGGTAAGATAGCCTATAACTGAAGCTGTACACAATAAAAAGTGAATGTTAAGGAAATAAGTATATCTTACCCCCATGCTCTTGTTAGCATGATAACATAAACACGAAGAAGTTATCCTTGTTAATATTTTGATAGCTAAGATATGCTTGTAGAATAGCCAGTGGTTGTATAAATACATAAAATGATATTCATATAGTATGACAAGCATAAACGCAAACGAGTATGTCAAGAAATCCATGCATATGACAAGAAAACATGTAGTATGATCAAGCAAACATATGCAAGGTGGCATAAATTGGTAAATCTGGTAGGATAAGCAAAGGAATTGAGATAAGATGATCAAGATAGTGCAAGGAATGGAATGAAATAGAAGTCTCAATAATGGGGAAAATATCTTATGGTCAAGACTTCTACCTCTTCTCTATATTCCAAAAGATCTCGAGAATATTAGACTAGAATGATAAGAAGAAAGAATAAGGTCATGCATAGTATCTTTTGAGATGCATAATGTTCATGGGTTCTTTGAGATATTTGTCATCTAGGGTTGCTAGATAATAGGATCCTGAGCCAAACATGGCTATTTCAACAAAAAGGCCTAACCAATTAGGCTAAAATTTACCTTTTAGATCGGTTCAAGCATTGGTGCTTTTGGTTTTCTTTGATGACAAGGTGCCCTTCTTTGAAATAAGGATTGCGAACCTTCTTAGTGTAAGTTTGATTGAGGCTATTTTTATAGATTTTAAGATGTTCTAAGGTATGAATGCAATTTTTATCTAGAAATTGTAATTGGTTTAGACAAGCAAGGTGATACTCATCACCAACAGAAGCATCTTGTAACAAAATGCACAAAGAAGGGACTTCTAACTCAAAAAGGAAGATAGCCTCAATTCCATAGACTAAGGCATAAGGGGTTGCAACTATGGGTGTACATATGTTTGTACGATAAGCCTATTTAGTAGGATAGAGATAAATATGCTATTTGTGATTAGTCTTCTTAACCAACTTCTTAAGGATTTTAATTAAGGATTTGTTAAAGGCTTTGGCTTGACCATTACCTTGAGGGTAATAAGGGGTTGATCATTTGTGTTGAATCTTATAATTAGCACAAATCTTGTGTACATACTTGTTCTTAAAGGGATTTCCACTATCAGAGATGATAATAAAAGGAATTCCATAACAACATAGGATTTGGTTAAGGATAAATTTAGATACTTGAAGTCTAGTGACCATGGATAGCGGTATGGCTTTTACCCACTTAGTGAAGTACTCAATGATTAATGACCATCAAAAGAAGTGGGATTGAACTTCCCAATTATTTCCAAACCCCATATGGAGAATTTCCAAGAGGAAGAAATTACTTGAATGTTTTGCGAAGGTACATGAATAATATTGTCATGGCATTGGCACTTATCACAATATCAAACATAGTCACATGCATCCTTCTCCATGGATGGCCAATAATATCTTTGAAGGAGCTTCATGGCAATGGCATTACCACTAAAATTGCCTTCACATGATCCTTCATGGGTTTCACAAAGGTTTTGTCTTGCTTCATCATATGTAAGGCATCGTAGGAGGATGCCATCAAAAGAGAATCAATATAATATATCATCAATAATAATAAATTTGCATGCTCTTTTGCATTATAGCTTTTTCTTATTGTGATCTAATCCTTTAGGTAGTGTTCCATATTTTAAAATTCAAAAATATCCTTATACCAAGGCTCAGAAGGAGAAGCTCTGATGTTCAAGATATTTAAAGGGAGTTGACTAAAACTATAAGTTGTGGGCTCTCGTAGTTGTTGAATGACAATTGCAACTTGATCATCTTCTAACTCCAAAGGAGTAAGGGATGCGGCTACATTGATTGTATTTGCATGACGGTTAAAGGATCTAGGGATGGACTCTACAGTTATCTTCTCAAATGTTGACATAAGCTTTGCAACAATATCTTTTTATGGCTTCAATTTTTCATCTTTAGTATGATATACATCATTGACTTGATTGACTACAATTTGAGAGTCACCAAAGACATTTAGGATCTTGACTTTTAAGGCCAGGGTGGCTCAAAGACCTAATATTAATGCTTTATATTCTACAATATTATTAGTGTAGGAGAAGCATGACTTAAAGGAAAGAGGTATTAGTTGCTTTTGTGGAGTGACTAGAATGATTCCAACCCTTACGTCCTTTAAACAACGGGATCCATCAAAATACAATGTCCAAGAATCTTGGTATTCTACATCAAGGTTGAAGATGCATTCATGAGAAAAACCTACAACTAAGGGATATGCAGATTCTAGGGGAGCTATGGTTGATTGATCAACAATAACCTGGCATTTTATGGCCTTTTGACTAATAAAGGTTATATCAAATTCACTAAGGGCAAGAACCCACTTAGAAACTCAAAAATGTGAGGCTTTGACATTAAGAAGTGAAGGGGATAAAATCTTACAACTACTAATGTCTTATGGCTAAGTATATAGTGTCATAATTTTTTAGATGCAAACACTACAGTGAGGCAAAGCTTCTCTAAAGGGATGTATTGGGTTTCATAGCTTACAAGGATTTTACTAATGTAATAAATTGTTCTTTCTTTTTTTTGATCACCATGTTGATCTAGCATAGCCCATAAGCCTTGGGTTGTAGCAGTGATGTAGAGCAATAATTTTTTGGTTGGATTGGGTGCTATAAGGACAGGCGAGGAAGTGAGATATTTTTTGAGTTCATCAAAAGCTCTTTGACACGAATCACTCCACTTATATTCCACATTTTTGTGGAGGAGCTTAAAGAAAGGCTAATACTTATTATCTAATTTGTATATAAAATTCATAATGGATCAAATCTTACATTGTAAACTACACAACTTAGTAAGATTGTGTGGGAGAGACATGTCAGTAATAATTGCTATTTTGGCAGGATCTACTTCAATGCCTCACCTAGATACAATGAAACCTAAAATCTTACAAAATGTGACTTCAAAGACACATTTAGAAGGCTTAAGGTAAAATTTGTATTCTCTTAATTATTAAAATTTGTGCCTTAGATCTTATGCATGATTTTATCGATGAATGGACTGACCAACGAGATTGTCCACATAATCTTCTAGAATGTCATGCATTAAATCATAGAAAATGTAATTCATAGCCATTTGATATGTGGTCTTCAGAAGTAATCTTGATTTGGTTATATCCTAAAAAATCATCCATTAAAGATAGCATTTCACATCCAGCAGTGAAATCTACAATCATGTCTATGCTGGGCAAGGAAAAATCATATTTCGGATAAGCTAAGTTGATCGAAATTTGGTACATATTTTAATTGTGCCCTCTTTCTTGAAAACAAGATTGATATTAGATATCCAATAGAATAGTTTATGGCTTTGATAAAACCAACATCGAGAATATTTTGAAGCTCTTATTTGACTAACAAGGCAATTTTAGGGTGCATATTTATAAGTTTTTGTTTGACATGCTTAACATGTCAAACTAATAGATGGTGCATGACTAAAGAAGGGTGTAGCCTAGGTATGTTAGCGTATGACCAAGCAAATATGTCTTGAAATTCTATTAATAAATTGGCCAATTGCTCTTGCTTTTCAATAGAGAGGGCTTGCCCTAATTTGAGAATTTGAGGTTTCTCTAAAGTGTCAATGTCGATATCTATGGTTTCTTCAATGAGTATATGGATTCATATTCATAATGAAGCGGGGTCGTACTGACTCATAATTTCTCAAGGTTTTCAAGTGACACGAATTTGATCGTCTTGGGCATTGAAAAATTCAACATGGGCGACACATGGGACTGATCCATCAAATAAAAATCTATTTTGGAGAATATCTTCATGATCCATGTTACAAAAGCTATCTCCTTTAGCATACTCCCCTTGGGTTGTAATTAATTAAGAATGGACAATTGTGATTAATTTTCAAAATAGAATTGAGGATGGGGAAGAAGGTTCTTCATCTTGATCACTCCAATCTAAACCATGATGATCCATAAATTTGGAAAAAGTTATAATTTGATCATCTTTCGGATATGTTTACAAAGGTTATTTTTTATTAGGGATATAGCCAATGCCACACCTTCTATGTCAAATCTCAACTTCCAAAGGTTCTTAAATTCCTTTTTGTTGAGGCTCTAATCCTTTTCCTTGATATCCCATATTGGTTAAGATTTTTTTGGGTAAGGGATAATATTTGTATAAATAACAAGTTGGAAATGGTTTTTCAATGGGTAATGGATTGCTACCACTAATATTTTCTTTGTGAGATGTTCCCGTGTAAGTAAAGGTGCACATTCCAATGTGCACTACTTCACCTTTCTTATCAGGCCATCCAAAATTTCTTGGTGAAGGTGGTAGTGTAGCAAGATCTATGAGAGGGTTTTGAATAGCTTGATTGATTTGATCATTAGAAGAAGGAATCATTTGAGGTTCGTCATTGATTTTCAAGCTCTTAAGCTTCTTTGTGATTTAAGGAGAAGGATAATAAATAGAAGAAGGAAATTCATTTAGATACATAGATGGAACAATATTTGTCTTGCTTTGAGCTTCCTCAATCATTGATAATATTGAAATGGATGAGGATTGCTATGAATGAAAACAAGCTAAGTTTTGAAATTCATATTTGAGACATCAATGAAGGGTTTATGGGATAGCCCTCATGGCATGAACCCAAGGACATCCAAGAAGAATATTGAAAGAAGTTAGACAAGATACTACATAGAAGAGAGTGTGGAGAATTTTGTGTCCTACTTTGATAGGAAGGGTTATAATCCCACAAGAATCTTGGGCTTCATTATTGAAGGCTTTAATGATTACGTCAGATTTTTCAAGGTCTATTCCAAATCCAAATTTTTTAATAAAATGAAAACTACATTTGTTTAGGGACGATCCATTATCTAACAATGTTCTTTTGATAAACTTGTCTCCTATTTAGCCTATAATTTAAAGGGGGGAATCCCCTTGTAAAATTGAGATAGGAATAACATCTTCATAAAAGGAGATACGATTTATCCCAAGATATCCAACAACATTAGCAAGGTTATTTGGTGAAAGGTCTTGATGGGCTATTTGTTGGCTCAATAATTTAATTAGATATTCTTTGTGGGTAGAAGAAGTTTGGAGAAGCTCTAGAAGAGAAATTTTGGTGGGTGTATTGGCAAGTTGTTGTTTGAGATCAAAAGAGTTTTTTGGTTGAGGTTTAAGAACTAAAGGTGGTTTGTCAACATTGGTGGTTTTTCTATTGTTATTCTAAAAATCAGAGGTGGTCTAGAAGGTTGATTGGAAGTTGGATTTTCTTGAGTTTGAGGTTGTTGATATGGTTGGGATTGAGATTGTTGTCTTGTGGTAATTGATATCATGCCAACCATATTGTCATAAGGAGGTGGAACAACATGATAAGAAACTTGGTTGGTTGTTTTTTTATCATGATTGGGTAAATGATTTTGGAATATCCCCATGTCTTGATTAGTAGATGGGGTAGGTTTGGAATCACCTAGGACAAGGCGACCTTCATCTAAAAAATATTGGATAACATGTTTAAGTCTTTTGCATTGATTTTTAAGATGTCCATCCACTCTATGAAAGTCACAATGTTAGGTGGTGGTATACCAATTAGTAGTGGTATTGGGTTTTTTGATGTTGGGTAACTCAATCATCTTAGTATCAAAATTTTTTTTAAGGATTTATGATGAGGGTTTGTTGATTTTGGTGAAGTTTCTTTGTGGTTTTTGAGGTTTGTTGAGAACCAACTTTTACAAGGTATTTGTGGTATTGACATTATTGGTTTATCGATTATCAATGACACCGTCACCTACCACATGCTTGTTCTTATATTGAGATTTGGTTGATTTTTCTTCTTCTTTATTTGGTTTCAATTGTCCTCTTCTTATGAGAGCTTTCTCTACTCTTCTTGCCAAATCAATTGCTTGTTCAAAATATGTTATGGTTGTGGTTTCTAATTCATATGATAGTTGCTCTTGTAAATTGTTGATAAATATTTCCAACATATCCTTAGGTGGTGGGGTATATTGCAATCTTCCCATCAATCCTCTCCATAAATATAGGAAATATGTGAAGCTCTCATATTTTTCTTGTTTAAGAATATAGAGGTCTTAGAGGCTTACTCTCTTTTCCATATAGGCACTAAAATTATGGACAAACATTTCAACGATCTCTTCAAACTTTCTAAGAGATTGGCAAGGTAGTTGATAATACCACTCTAATGTCAATACTTCAAGACTATTAGAAAATAACTTTAATAGGAGCATGTCATCATAAGCAATGTCATGGCAAGCAGTCTAAAACATCCTTATGTGTTCAATTGGATCTTCTATACCCTTATATATTGGAATTTGGGGTGTAGAAAAATTCTTTGGGTATGGTCGACAAGCTACCATAGGATCCAAAGGTTGGTTGCACATATCTCTATATGAATAGGTAAAACTTGGTGCTTGAATGGTGTCTATTCATTGAGCAAGTTGTTTGACTAAAGAGGTTAGGTTTTGAATTTTAGGATTGTTGTTTTGCAATGTCAAAGGTTGAGTGGTTGGTATGTTCATCCCAAAATTTCCTAAGGGTGGATTATAGTTATTTGTCATGGGGTTTTGAAATGGAACTTGGTTCATGTTTGAGGTGTTTACACTATTATGATAAGGGTTAGAATAAGGAGGATATTGTGTAGTATCTTGTGGAGGAATGTGATGAGCATTTGGTGGAATAGAAGAATAATTAGGAGGAAGAGAAGAAAAAGTGTTGATATTAGGTGGAATAGAAGATAAATTATTGGCATTTGGATTAATAGAAGAATAGTTGTTGTTAGGAGGAATAGAATATAATAGATTATTGTTGGGAGGAAGATTATCATTTAGGGGTGGTTGAGAAAATCCCCCAACACTGGTTGTAGTTGTTGTAGCATAGGTTGGATTAGAAGTAAGTATATTGACATTTGAATTTAAAAAATATTGATTAAACAAAGGATTATGATGTAAATTATGGAGTGACATAGAACTTGAATGAGAAATTTTTTGGTTATTGGATGGTCTAGCTTCATTGAAGTGGATATCCCTTTCTAGAATTTTTTCCATAATATGCTTATTTTATCTCAAGAAATTCATGATATGGTTATGATATTTGAAGGTAAGTTGGCCATGAGGCCCTTCTATAGGATCAAGAGATCCATTGGTTGAAGTGTCATCATCTTCTTCATATAAATTTATATTTTCTCTATCAATTTGGTCATTGTCATCCCATAAGGGATTTTCATTTGGGTCTATGATTCTCTTCTTACTACGAAGAGTAGGAGGTATGTTTAAAAAGGGAGATCAATTTTTTTAAACTAACTACTCTTGATTAAGATAAAGGTAGCAAAGCTATGAATATTGATTTCAATTGGCCAATATACCTCAAGAAGATCTCCTAATATACTTGAACCTACTTGATATACCTACCACCTCAATATACTCGTTAGTACTAAGGTGACTTAGTTCCCCAAATATATGTGTACGAACACGAGGATAAACCCAAAGGTACTAGACTAGGAACAATACGAGGTTCAATATTTCTTGGATATGTGACTTAGTATCAATATTACCATGATGAATTGAGGCACCAAATATTAAATTCTAATTAGTGATCTAATATATGCAAATAAGATTTAGTGGTCTTTCTTAGTTCAAATAATTGTTTATCTTTTAATTTTGTGAATGTTCTCAAAAAAGGTTACAAAGGAGGTTGTCACATCGGGTTCACCAAAATGTGAGGAGGTCCCACAAAAATCCTGGTGGATCTGTTGGGGCTAAATCCCCACAGGGTTGTCCTCGCCTCAATTTATGTGTTTTGGATTTTGAGGGTTTCACCAGGAGCATTTTTAAGACTCACTCCAAGTTTTTTTATGGATTTTGTGTGTATATTGGAAAACACCTAAGTTTGGTTTTGAGAACTAAACTAACTAGTAAAAAAATGCTTATTCTAACTAAGATGCAAGAAGACAAAAGCTAGCCTAAATTGACCCTTTATTTACATGAAATTATGTCTATATTACAAGAAAATAAATATTTTCCTTATGAAGCAAGGGGTCAAGAAATATGCACATACAAAACAAGCCTAATGTATAAACTATATGCAATCTAATTTTAAATGCCTAAGTAAAATGGAAGAAGAGAAATAAATCAAAATAATTAGGTTCCTTAGTTGCTCCTTATTTAGTGACTTAGAACTAAAAAAAGACTAAATTTCCTTTTATGCCCTTTTCAATTTATGTGCTGATAGAAGACAGAACAAAAGCAGAAAGCAACAAAGAATAGAATTTGAAGAAACACCTAATAAGATTACCAAAAGTGCTTACCTAAATCGTAATTTGCCATGATTTCATGCCCTAGAACTGGTGATCGCTAATACGTTTATGTTTCCTATAAATAGCAATCGCAAATTCGTAGAACCTACAAATATACTAAACTTAAAATATGATGGTCAGTGCTTGGGGATCTGCTTTGGACTCAAAGGAGATAGGGCTTGCATAGTTGGTAGTCATACCCCTTTGGTCCTTTTAGCTAACCAAAATAAATGCATGAAATTAAATGACCTTAATTGCAGGGATGAATTTGCACTTAGGAAATCTGGAATGCAAAATCATTGAAGAAATAGAGGAAGCCAAAAGTAGAATATGTTTTTCAGAGAAGAGGATCAAGGGTTAGAATGATTTTATGATTCATAGGGATGAATCGTGAATTCATTTTGTTTAGAAGCATACTGTGATCACAGAGGTATGATCGAGAAAAACATCAATTTGAACACAATACAGGAGACAAAGGCTAGAAAAAGAGCAAGGGAAATGGTGAGATATGGGGGGAAAATTAAAGTTGGCCCCAAAGCCTACTAGCACAAATTTGTGGCCAATAAGCCTCGATCGTGAAATCATTTTACTAGCCTAGAAACCAGAACATAAGGTAGGATATCATATCAAAGAATTTTGGAAGGATGAACAGTGAGTTAAGAACATGAGGGCAGATTAAGGAAGGCTATAGGGTACAATGAAATTGGTCACTCTCAGACTTAAGATAAATTTGCACCCTATAAGAGCAGACTATGAATTCACTCTATCAAAATACAAAAATCCAAAAGGGTGATGGAACCTGATTCTAAGCTATCTATAAAGCTAAAGCGGTATGGTGGTGAGTAAAGTAGGAAGGAAGAAGTAGGATACATAATAGGGTCTAATACCTCTTTAGTTTGTGATGAATTCACAATCGATATTGACTAGCTACAAAATCATCTATGTGAAGGACCGAAGCAAAGACTTGCTAAACATGGAAGCTTTAAGGATTTGGGACATGAAGAGAGGATGAGCTAAGCCTGGCTTGTAGTTGCACAGAAACTTGGATGCAAAAGTATTAGGATAGAAAGGTAAATTCAAAGCCAAAAGAGAAAATATATGCAATTACAAAATTATGCTAAATAACAAACTATAAAAGGAGGAGAAAAGAAAAGGAGGAGGCTACAACCAATAGAGGAGTGGTCCTCTAAGACTTAGCCAAGCAATTCCTCCAAATGCTCTCCAAAGTGGCAAATGCAAGTTGATAATTTGAGCTACAATTTTGCAAGAGTTTTGTTACCATGAGAGTGTGTTATGCAAATGGGAGCCCAATGCCTCTATTTATAGAGTTTTGGGGCATGGAGGGAGAGAGGGAAGTGCATTGATTGGGGTAGTTGAATTTGAATGTGGTTAAGTCAAGAGGGAAGAAACATAGGGAACCGACAACAAGGTGAGGACACCCAAGAATGAAACCATAAATGGCCCAAAATCTCAATGTGGACAAAGAATTCGAGATTTGGAGTCCTTACCTTGAAGACGTGATTTCACAGTCAGTAATGGTCAACCGTAATGTGTAGATATGATCGTTGATGGCCACATCGAGTGGTGAAAAATAATGCCAAGTGGCTCTATTAAAACTAGGCAAAAAATATCGTCAAACAAATTCACAATCCATTAAGTAGGATCCCGAATTCATTGAGGGTGGGCAAGACCTAAAGAAAGGGAAACAAAATTTTGTGATCCATCAAGGAAGACCACGAATTCGCTAAAAATGAGAAAGATCTCAAAAACCAAGGGTTGATGGATACAAAACTGTATTTGGCAACTTTGAAGGGTTACTTAGTCTTTCAAGGGAAAATTGGTTTAATTGGTTGGATCAATTTTGGTGTCTACACATATGCATATGCTATCAATGCAATGGAAAATCAAATAAGCAATACATCAAGTAATGTCATCACACAGATAGATAAAAGAAATGCTACCAATGAAAAACAAATATTATATATATTTCTCAAAAAAATGATTATACATAAGGGTACATACGGTATAGTAGGGGCATTGAGTGCCATCATCCTAAGCTACCCCATGTCCCAAATACATATCCCATCACCCCAAAGAATCCTATGTACATCCTATAGGTTTCATCTTGGCTACAAAAGTGAATTTCATCAAATACAATATGCAAGGGTTGGGCTACAAAATCAACCCTTGTATACCTCTATATGTCAGGCACTAGTATTGTGGTCCAAGAGGTGTTTTCGAGAATGTCATGATACTAACATCTAAAATCCCACTAGCTCCCCCTGAGCCTACACAATCTAGTTGAGATTGCATGACCTATTATTATAGTGTGTGCTCCCTCTTAATTGCCTCCTATTATAGCTGTAGCTCTAAATCTCACTCATAAAGTGGCTATGTGGTCTCCCTTTGGTGCTATTAAAATTAATGTGCACTATGCCTTCTTCTATTTTGACACTTGTCATATTTCTTTGACACTTGTCATGTATTGCATATAGGCTTATGCCTATATATTGTAACACTTTTCTTGTATAATATATCTCATCAATTTTATTCCCAACATTTGGTATCAGAGCTCTAGGCATTCTCTGCCCTTGTGAGCTTGAGGGGGGATTTCCCTCATGGAAATCCCCCCTCATTCCCCCCCCATTTCTTTTCTTTCTCCATGGCTCAAGGAGTATGCTCTCCACATCTATGGATTAGAAACCAAAAAGTTGTATTGGAGAAAGAGAGGGTTTCATGGCTATCCCTGAAGTTTCAATGCTTGGGGTCATGAATTTTTTATCTATTTTTTATTAGTTTTTCTTTGATGCAGGTATGGAAGGAACAGATCATGGTGCCTCAGAGCAGCAGCCTATACTATTGAGGAATGCCATGTTGTGCACAAAAGGGGGGTTGAATCCATGGGAACCCAGTGGAGGTTTCAACGTGGGAGATAATGTTTGTCATTCCTCCGTAATGCTGCTCAGGCCATTACCGTGTATGCCAATCATCCCACATGATAATAGAGCCTGATTGGTATTTTAATGAGTGTGTGGCCCTCATTGTGCCCACTAGAGCTACCATTGTTGCAGGACTATTACTGTGATGTAGAGACTGGAGGACAATGCAGCTTCTTGAACATTTTTTTTGTGTGATAATGGGTACGCGAGATCTCTGTCAAGTTCTGTTAAAAATATAGTTAGGCTGGATATTGTTGTGTAGTATTATTCCCCGACCGCCATCCAGAATGGTGGAGGAAAGACGAGCCAGAACCAGACATCAAGCGAAGAAGGTGTGCAATTGTGCGAGGTGGAGCTTAGCTGAAGATCACCATGAAATGTTTGTTTTTTTTTTTTCAGTGCGAGACTGATTGAAATATACTAAAATCGTTGACCTATGTGGATTAATAATTTTGAAACCAGATAGAAACAAATTTCTCAAATTTTATGGCGATTCAAAGAAAAAAGCAGTGTCTGGATAGCTCTTGTTGTATTTCCTAGATGATAGCTCTAAGTTTCGCAGTAGAAGAGGCGTGAGATTGAAATGTAAATGAAACGTGCTTGGAAAGCCAGTTTTGTTTTCTCTGTGTGTGAAGTTCCTGAGCAGATATCTGGTGCGACAACCACAACCATCTATCTGCCCGTCTGCTGCTTCTATTGGCAAATTTTGCAAGTCAGTTTCTACCACATGCACCAAACTTACGATACCTATGCATCTGCGTGGTGACGTGAATTGGCAATCGCTTTCAGTGCATTCGCTGGCGATTCCACCACCCTGGGCCTCCCAGGAGCTTCGTTGCATATTCCAGCATTGGACAAAAAAAATGCAAAAAATCATAATGCGTGGCTCGAAGTTGCAGCAAATTATGGTGCCGAAGTCGTGCCGATAGTGAATGAGTAGGAGTGTAAAGCGACAGAGCGACTCCATCTGTGAAGTCGCACAGCGTTGGGGTTCGAGCAAAACTAGTGCAGTAGCAGTAGCGAAAATATGTATCACTGTGATCTATTTGCCCAAGGCGATCATAGCTCCACATGCAGCATGAAGACAATTTTTTTATCAATGGAGCAGGCAGATGAAAAATTATCAACAGTTGATGTCGTGTTTGCAATTGTGCGTCTGTTTAATGTGTTGTAGACGCCCGTGAGCAGATCATCTTTGTGTTTGGTTAATATTTACTGGTGGATTGTAGCATCGTCGTCATAAGTGTGGAGTTGTATGGATTTATTTTTAGAGGAGTTAAGGTCCCTAGCATGAGACGATTTTTTCGTAGAAGATCTTCGATATATCCTGGAGCATACGGATGAAGACAAGAACGAAAAAGTTTTTTGTTGTTGATCGTCAAGCCAAGTGTTTTGTGGGTGGTTCAGTTTGATTGAGAAGCGAATACATTGGCCTTGATTTTGTGCACAATGGATACGGCTATTCCGCAGGTGATTTTTCGCTAGACTGGAGCGTACGTAGGGATGCTTAGGATATCCACGTTTGATAATGTTCGATTATGTCTCAGTTTTAAGTAATAATTGTGGGCTACATGGATAGTGCAGCTGCAATATTGGTGTTATGGTGGTTGCGGTTTCCTGTTATACTTTTTTTGAGAAAAATATTGTTCTACGGGTAAGTTTGTGATCTTGGTAGGGGCCCTCGTGGTGATTGGTCTGTAATGGCCGCTAACGTGGCCCCCATTATATTGATTTTTGGTGGTACGAGTGTTTCTTCGCAGCTTATGTCCGATGTACCACAAGTACACCCTTTCCTTTTTTGTTTTTTGGTAGGTGCGCCCTAAAGATAGCAAGGGATGGTAGAACTTTCGGATTGAAAAACTGGCGTTAATCATTTTTCGATCCCGTTTAGAAATCAGAAAAATTTATTTGATCCATGTGGATGCCAAGAGCTCTTCTCCAGCACGCGTGGTTTATTTTTTTGAGGTGACGTGAAATCTGGCAAAACCTAGGGAAGCTTAAGATCTCGTCAGCGCAGTTGTTTGGAGGCAATCATGGACGTGTAGTGGGGATATAATATAATATGTTTTAATGGATTTTGTTTGCCATTTTTTGACATGAAGGGAGTGTGGTCTCTTGCCTCCAGGGACTCCCTACTCGCGGCCGCCAAACTTTCTTCGGAGCAACACGTCGAAGTTCAATAGAAGATCGTTCCACTGTTTTCACCGAGGACTATTGTTCACAACAACCGTCCATGGAATATTTTCCTAGCCAAGCAATGTACGTGGACCTGAAACACTCACATGTTTCGGTAGTTTGGTCCTCTGCCATAATGTTGGTCGCATCGAAACAAGATACACCTGTTGCACTGGATAAGACAGAAGGAACTAGTGGACTTGGAGGTTGACATCAAGCAGTTTGAAAAGGGCTGCTGAAATCAACAGCTGAAATGATAGTTTTGTGAATATTGGGCACTCATTGACTCCCCCAACGAGTTCGGACAGGAGATTAACGGCTCAAATATTTTTTCATTAGTGGGGTCTATTTATTTAATCATGGGGTATGTTTTTAAAAAACATAAAGGTAATTTTTTAAATGTAAGATGGGCATATGGATTTTTTATTATACAAGAAAATGTAATCCATGTGAAAAGAAAAGTTGGGGATGTTTTATTGAAGTATGGGTATTTTATGAAGGAGCATATTATTATTTGGTCATTTTCTTTCCACATGGAGAGTGGAAGAGAAATTGGAAGGTCGTATGCCCCATGTAATTCCCTTGTGAAGGAAATTTGACGTGTTGTTATTTTTTCCAGCAAGTTGAAGGTCCTATTGAACCCAACCATAGGGGTATTTATAGTCGTCGGAAAGGTTTTTTCGTGATGGACACAATGGTGGTATCCAGTTGTAATTTTGAGGCTGTTTCATTTCTCTTTTTTAGCTTCAAATTTTTATACCTTGGAGTGCACTCTCAACTATACCTAACACTCCCAAGGCGAATTGTATGTGATCCTAGTATCCAGTCACCTTCTCTAGAGGACCTGGTGGATGCAGCTGCTGGTTACCCATGTATTCCAGTGGGATGAGGAGGTCACCATAAGGACACCTACTCTAGGTACTACATACATAGACACCCTAGACTCTATCCGAGGAATTTTTCGGATCAACTTTTGAAGACTACAGACAAAGACACTTTAGAAGATTATATTCTTTTCTTCTTCTCCTCCATATTTGGATTCTATGGCTCATTTTTTTATTGTATTTCATGGCTCGTATTTCTTTTGTATTAAGGTGCATTTTCGGCTGAGACTGACACCTTCTATATTGAGTTCACCATGAGGGGGATTTGATATTCATGGTGAATCTAGTCAGTGACCTTCGAGAGGCAACAAACCCATAAGTGGCTGACCCTGAGGCACACAGGATGACCCTGAGGCACTTAGATGGCTGACCCAGTGGCAACAGATCCAAGGAAATGGCTGATCCTGTGGCAACAGACCGAGATGTATACACTGTTGATCTAGTATTATTCACAGTTGGAGAGTCAAGCACAAAGAGCACGAGCCTAGACCAAATCAGCAATAAAGGAGGATGATAGGTTTTTTTAGAGAAGTCAACATTAAGGGATAATGTTACCTAATGTTGACTTGTTTTTTTCTTTAGTTAGGATAGTGCATATTAAGGGGGAATGTTAGAATTAATGTGCACTATGCCTTCTTCTATTTTGACACTTGTCATATTTCTTTGACACTTGTCATGTCTTGCATATAGGCTTATGCCTATATATTGTAACACTTTTCTTGTATAATATATCTCATCAGTTTTATTCCCAACAGGTGCCTATGACAAAATGACACCAAGTTGTCTAGCTCTACTATGCAAGTCAATTGTCCTCTTTGATAGGCCAACCTATGATGGTGAAGGTAGAGGTACATTATCAAAATCAACAACCCTATATAGTGTGGCACTGTAATCTACCAATGAGGTCTCACCATGGCTAGGTTTTTTCTACAATAACAAACAAAAATACAATGAGTTAGATGCATTATAATAAATTAAATCATTTATGTTTTAGCTCTAATAATGATGAAATAAAGGAGCAAAAAAAATTCACCTAGGTTGTCTAGTTGTTGAGTAGGATCACCATCCTTATGTAGAAGGAACTCAAGGTCCATGGTGTCAACTTTGATCTCATAAATGTATAACTCTACCTTTATCTTCTCCTTTGATCTCTCTCCCTCAATGGTCTCCTCAGGTAATGCCTCCTTGATAGCCTCCCCACTAGTCTCATACATCATCTCCTTGGGTGCCACCTCTAGTGCGAGTGGATATTTTGGTGCCTCCTCCTCCCCTAATGACTCCTCACTATTGTCAACTATCTCCATGAGCACCACACTCGTTGGAGCACTTCAAATTGGATCTATTGTGATGGCCTTGTCAGGACCCTTCTAATGCTACATTGTAGGACCTTGTGGTGCCCTCTTAGGTCAGTGACAACCTAATGTTGATGGTGGCCCACTCACCCTATCTGCTACTCGGTCCCTCCAATATCTCTATCTAGGCTCAAGAAGTGGGAGCTCTCTATCTAGGTGAGGGTCCCTAAACTATCCTTAGACCCTCTCTACCCTATTTGGCTCTACAACCTCTGGTCGATGATTCCTTGCTATGATCACTGGTTGCATCCCTACTAGCTATTGTAAGTCCCACAATCTTCTCTATTATAGGTGGTGATATAGAATTTAGATAATTTGTCCCGAGGGAATATGTGTTAGTGGTGGAACTTGTGGTCATTAAGCCCCTATAACATGTCCCCACTATTTGGCCTAGAAATCCCCTAGTATTATGTCATATGGTAGGCCTAGGGACCTATACACCATGAAGTGCTCATATATCCATGCCTCTAATAAAAAGACAAACCCAATGGTATAAGCCCAATGATCCTATATTTGATAGAGGTCATGGTATGGGAGCACCAATTGTGTCCTCCCCTAGGCAACCTCCTCTCAAGTCTTTTATGGCCCTCCTCAATGGATAGATGAGTAACATTGGGATCATATTCATGCCCTTCTGATAGAATACATAAACAAACAAGAGGATGTGCATGCTTTCATGCAAATGATATGTCACGGTTGATCAAATGCACTCCAAAATGATAGTCTTTTGTTGATCTAGTTGCCTCTCTAGTGGGTCATTCTGCCATTTGAAGTCTAATGTCCTTTGTGGACCAATCCATGGAATGTCCTAATATGGGAAGCCTTGTGATAGTGTGCATGTCCTCCAAGGTGATCATCATGTCAATCACCTCATTTGGGGTTGATCTCCACAAGGTGTTTGAATCTATGTGCCAAAATAACATGAACTCATAACAAAGTGCTTTATGAGGGCAGATGTATGGCATAGTTGCTACATAATCCAATTCAACCTCACATTGCTCAGCTTGTACCTAGGGAGTCATCCCTTGTGTTAATCACTCCTACATCTAAAAGGGCTCTTAGTGCCTCCATAGGTTATCTCCATGTTGTTAGTGCTCACCTCAGCATCATGGTGCCCTCAACCTTACCCCAACCCTTGCCCTAGGAGGATGTCTCATTGGTCAATCAACAAAAATTAAAAAAATAGGGTTTGACCTTGGTCGCTAAGTTTGACCATTGTCTCTAGTTGGATCCATGATCACCCTTGGCTTGTCAAGCTTGCAATTGCCCCCTTCCAACGTGCACCTTGAGCACCATTTTCCTATGATCGTCAATTTTGACTTCAATTGCTAATTGTCTAGTTTTTATCGATCATTGCTTTTCATAGTTATTGTCATTTTTCAAGGTTTTTCTAAACCGTCCCATTTGACCATGATCTTCTATTTTTCAAAATCAACAATCATGATTTTTCATAGGTTTTATGCCTTTTTGGGGAATTTATAGTCATTTTTTGTTGCCTTGTGTGGGACCCACCACCTGAATGATGTGGCTCCCTATCCAAACTTTTCATGTCATCCTAGCTACATCTTAGCTAGCTTAACTATGTGATCATTCATTTTTTATTTTTGTTAGTTTTTTGTTCATTTTTAGCCAATATTTCAAGAAATCACAAAGAAATGATGGAAAACTTACCTCCTATACCGCCAACATTTTTGCTCGCCATTGGTTGTCTTTTTGCTCCAATTGAATGCCATGCAAACACATAGTGCCCGAAAGTGGGCCTAGAGTGCATGTGAAAATGACAATTTTTACTCCATTTATATTTTTGAATATTTTACTACATAAAATTAACTTTTTGACAAGTTTTGTAGGGATAGCAAAAGGACAATGCTTCTAGGGGTTTTGGCATGCTTCGAACTCATCTACACACTCTATTTTTTGTAGTTTTGCACCCAAATAGCATTTTTTAACATTTTGGGCATTTGTATAAAAAAAATTCAAGTCACTTAGGATAGGTAAAAATCAATTTCTTAGGGCTAAAACTTTTAGAAGCACGTAAAGGTAAGTATTAGCTATGTTTCTTATACTCTCATATTTTTGGCTAAGTTTTTGCATTTTTTTGTTGTTTATTTAAAAAAAAATTGTATTTTTGCATAGACAATAGAATCAAAAATTACAAAAAGTTTATCTTTTTGTAATAGCATAGATTCATATTTCTATTGCTTCGGCTATCACATATTGCTTCTTTTATTTCTTGTTTTCTTTGACTCATGAATTGCTCTCTCTTTAGATGTCACCCATAGTCCTTAGGGAGGGGCAATATGTATTTGTAAAAAGAACACTAAGAACTAAACCTTGTAAATGATGGAGTCTTGACCTTCTATTTATAGGATAAAGGTGGACTAATTTTTTTAGTCTTTGGGTAGGACAATAGCAAGTCATGATGGTAGGTGGTTTTGGCTCCCTTTCTTAATCCACTTCCCACTTTTTGCCATCTTTCATGATGTTTTTGCCTTCTTAACTTTCCCAAAACCCAAAAACAAGGATAGAGGCAAGATTAAGGGACAATGTGTCATGTGTCCCCTAAAGCACACTTCCTAAGAATTGACAGTGCCACGATCATCACTTTATGTAACAGTCACAATCATCCAATTATTTTTTTGGTTTTTGATGCACAGTCATGATGCTAGCATGTTTTTACATCGAAGGTTCAAACAACATATCGTTTGGATCAACAATTACGATTCTATACCCTAAAAATGAAAGTTATTTCATGTCATCTACTATAAAAACCTCTTTCACCCTCTCATTTTCTTACCATTCATTCAGCTCTCAAAATCTACAAATACACTTGATGATTATCGTTGTAAACAATACTTTTTTGCTATTTGCCTCTATTGCTATTGCATCACACACCCTATTTTGCTACGTCACAACCAAAGCCATTGACCACTAGTTTGTTGCCTTCCATGGAGGACAAAACACTCTACCAAGATTCACAGGCAAAGGAAACTGATTGTCGTTTAAGGACCGATTCCCAAGGCAAGACAAACCCTCTATAAATATCGCAGTTGTGATATCTCGTTACTATCATGACATTGATAACAGGATAGGGTAGGAATGAGCTTCTTTATTTTTTGAATAAAGGGTCATTTTTTAATAGGTTGAAACATTAGGGGCCTATCAAAGCCACTCTTCCCATAAATTGAACTTGGGTCTCCGTTAGGAAAGCCCAATGTCTTTTGCCATTGTGGTGTCCCTATCAGGACGAATAAAATGGTCATTGATGCCTTACATATCAAGTAATTATTTTACTGCATTTGGATTAGCCCATAGTGAATAAATTTAGTGCAGTTCTTCTTAAATGTTTTAAGTTTATTTATGAATGAATTAAGATAACTTTTGGGTATTTATTGTTAATTTACTGCTTTGTTATCTTAGTTTTAGCATCTTGGTTTATCTGGTATTAATTTGAATAATTATATTAGATATCAATTTTTCTCGGGCAACTATATGGGACAAACGCAAATGGGATGGACAATTGTTAGAAGCAAAAATTTATTGGGTTGCTAGATTATTTTGCGAAAAAAGAGAAAAACATCAAAGTTGGGGTTATATATGTATAACTCCAACTATTGTTACTCCTAAAAGATGTTCCATAATTATGATATATGGATTCTTAAGGGTGGCTTTAACACAGTTCTCTCTCATTTGGAAAAGAAGGGTGGTACTTCGGGATAGTCTTAATCAATGCAAGATTTTGCCTTATTTAACAATTCAAATGGCCTTTGGGATGTTATTAATAGACACATTGGGCAAACTCATATAGCAAAAAGATTGGTTAGATTCTTCATTGCAAACAAAGTATACAATCTCTTCAGATATTTTATCGTGAATAGGATCAATTAACAAACCCGTCTTTTTGACTTGTTTTTTACCCAATAATAGTCATCCAAAGCCATTTGGCTTCCAAAATATATGGCTCCAAGACCCTAATATATATCAAATGGTTATGTTATGGTAGGATGAACCAAATTTTGAAGGATCATATATGTACAAGTTTGTTCAAGAGATGAAACATCTAAAGGTGCAAATGAAGATTTAGAATGCCAAGTCTTTTGGTAAACTTTTAAAGAAAATAAGGAAAATGAATCCAAGCTCAAAAATTTACGCGAGAGCAAAAATCAAAGGAATAGACCATAATTTTTAAGTGGAAGAAAAACAAATACTTTATGATTATCATAATGCATTGAATAAGGAGTCATATTTAGTTCCAAATTCTAGGGAGAAATGGATCAAGTAAAGAGATACAAATACCAAAAAAATCATGCTACAACAAACACTTTTTTCTTTTTATCACATCAACAATATTTTAAATACAGATGAAAGAATTATTGAGGGAAAATATGAGGAACAAAGCAATTAATTATTTCATAAATATTGTGTCAAGTACCGAACAAGATAAGATTTTGTAAAATATTCCATCAATTATCACAGAGGGACAATAGCTTGTTAAGCCAGTTGGAAAAATAAGTTCTTACCATTGTAATGCATCCCTATTTACATGATGTTACTTTCAAAATTGCCAATAGGTATAGCATCAAAAATTGATACAATTCAAAGGGACCTCTTTTAGAAAAGATGCAAGGAAAAATTTAGGTATCTTCTCTACAAGTAGAATAGGTTTTACAAAGGAAAGACCATTGAAAGAGTAGTTTTGTGGAATTGCAAACTCTTGCATACGTATGAGTTCGGCCTTAGGGGCAGAACTTCAAAATCGCATACGTATGAGTTCGGCCGTAGGGGCATAACTTTGGTCTTAGAGACAAAACTTTAATGGATAACAAATAATATTATTGTTAATACTAAACATCTAATATTGGAAGCAATTACCCAGGTGTTGTAGGTGAGTTGGAGAGGAGAGGAGAGGGCAATCCTCCAAGGGAGGTCCCTGGTTCGAATCTCCACCCTACCAAAAAGTTGAATTGGGTACCCAAAAACTAATTGATAATGTTGGTGCAAGAAGGGCAGAACGAAAGCGACTCCCCGATGAATTTGACAGTGTAGAACCCCCTGGTCATGGTCTCTTAGACCAAGGCGGCCTCGTAAAGGTATATATATATATATATATATATATATATATATATATATATATATATATATATATAGGGAGCAATTTCTTTAAAATGGTTATGTATAAAGAACGGAATCAATTAACAAATAATTTAGCCAATTATTGGTCTTCATCTTGACAAAATTCAAATTTTAGAAGCCAATTGGCCAAGTGAGATTTTAACTGTTAATGAAAATGATGTCAAGGAGCTTATTGTGAAAACATAGCACTTTGAAGAAGATGAAGAATATATTTGATAGAAATGAAAAATATGTTATGATAAAAAAAGACATTGAAAATAGCTTACTTGACTTCATAACAACCATAATATTTTAGCATTTTGATAAAAAAAACTGGCCAAATGAGATTTTCTCTTAATGAAAATGATGTCAAGGCTTATTGCAAAATCATAACACTTTAAAAAAGATGAAACATATATTAGATAGAAAAAGAAATGAAAAAATATCTTTCTATTAAAAACAAGCTGAATATGGTTTAATTGACTTTATAACAAACATAATATTTTGGTTTAATTGACTTTATAACAAACATAATATTTTGGTATTTTGATAAATGGCACCAATAGAAGCTCCAAATAGCTTAATTTAAAGGAAAAAAATATTAATCCCATAAACATATATTTGATAGAAAAATAAAATAAAAAATATCTTATAATTAAAAAAAGACATAAAAAAATATTATGATAAATAATTTAACACCAATTGAAGTCACAAATAAGAAGAAAAATAACTAATTTGGTAAACTATTACATTCGAGTCTGTTGCAACATAACCAAACAAATGCAAGTGTTAAACAAATTTAGCAAAATAAAAGATTCACTCAAACTTGAAACAAAAGATAGAAAAGAATACCTACAACCATGGCATGCAAGACAAAGGGAACTTTACTAGGTACAAGCGCTTCACAAATTTAACCAAAGGGGCACCCAAAACCATAGCAACTAAGCTAAACTTTAACCTAGTTAAAGTCCTTCAAGCGCTTCACAAATTTAACCAAAGGGGCACCCACAACCATAGCAACTAAGCTAAACTTTAACCTAGTTAAAGTCCTTGACTTTTGTCAATTTGACAAAAGTGGCACCCACAACCATAACAAGCTAAACTTTAACCTAGCTTTTATATATATATATGGATAAAACAAATCAAAGAGGAAAATGACGTTAATTATAATCACTTGATAAATCCTTTTAATATATTTTATAATAATTTATATGAAAACTTAAACCAAGAAAACTTTGCAAGGCCATTCTCGACATTTTGAAGTAAAGGTCACCCATTATTTTTGTCTATTTCAATATATATTTAAAAATGAATCACTGATAAATTTTTTTTAAATATTTTATAATAATTTATATGAAAACTTAAACCAAGAAAACTTTGCAAGGCCATTCTCGACATTTTAAAATAAAGATCCCCATCATTTTCCTCTATTTCAATATATATTTAAAAAATAAAAACATAGACATTTTTTAAAACCATAAATAGCAAATTACATCCAATGTCATAAAATAAATGAAGTTTACATTAACGACCATATCTGGATGTAGATTTATTATAAATATATATGTTATACTTAAAATTAAGTAAAACTGAAATTACAAAACTTAAAACAGGAAGAAAACACAAAGGAAGAGGCTCATAATTTATTTGAATGTCACAAAAATTTTATTGCACAGAATTTTTATTTTTATTTGGATACTAAAAACAATGAGAGAGTTAAATAAACGTGGCCAAATAAACATATCAGAGAAGCAGCAGCTTAAAAATAGATTATTATATGGATGAATCCACTAAATGAAAAAATAAAACATGAACCGGTCAAATATCAAAGCCATTACAAGATATTTTGCTTGAATCCAAACCATTTTTTTTAAATCATGATCATATCAGTGTCATTTTGTCAGCTAATAAAATTTATATTAAAAAAACTCTCCTATAGATTTTGAAAAGGTGTCATTGACAGGAGGAATACCCTGAAATCAGCTTCCACACGTTATCAACATGTTTTAACTATAGTTGGGGGAAAGGACAGTTAGCACAGTAAACAACCATACTACTTAACCTCTAGTCGGGGGAAGAGAACAATTAACCAAACACCAACAATGCAGAAGATAAAAATATAATCTTTCTAGAAAGAAGAGAAATGATGGTTTTAGCTACCAACTAAGTCCTCCATGATCTCCTACACTCATATCAAGGGATTCCTCTCTTTTTTCCTAAGAGTGAAAATATTTAACCGAGGGGGCTGGCACACCTCCCGTTCTAAGATTAGTAAATAGCCTCTCAACTCCGACAGAGTTACGAGGAAAACCTCTCTTCTTCAAGAAAAACCATGGTTTCAATTAAAATGAGCGATGAATTGTCAACGTCTCAATTAATGCGTCTTCTACTCTCAATTAATGTATTTGTCTAATATTAACTTATGCTTTCAATTAAAATGAGAGGTGAAATATAAATGTCTCAAGGATTAGGATTGCTTTTCTTTGAAAATCCCATTAGCGATGAGCTACATCACAACACCCTCCCCCTCTTCTTTTTAAAGAGGGGGAATTAAAGGTTTGTATCTCTTTGAGAACCCATTAGAAGAAAAAGAAAAAAGGATGGCATATGTAAACATACTGTCCGGATTTAACTAAATTTGGTCTTTTACTTACAATAATCCTTATAGCTTATAGTCTTGAAACAAACCACTTATAGAAATTACAAGCTTTCTAAGTGAAGAATATTGTGAAACCTTTCAAAGTACTTGTTTAATTGGCAAAACTGATGCAATAGGAATAATTAAAGGGTTAATAATAAAGACAATGGCAAAACTGATGCAATAGGAATAATTAAAGGGTTAATAATAAAGACAATCGTTGAACGACCAAGGATTAATATGACAAGACATAAGATTTTGGAGCCGCTATGGTTATTGCTAGTCTAAAGTTGGTGAGTGTAAAGTCAAAGGCATCTAATTCGTAAAAGCAAGGTCTCTACGATGTATCAACTTTCAATTGTTGGGCTAGTGAAAAATCTTCAGATGCTGTACCCCTAACACATTTACCGGAAGATTAGATTACTGCACAAATAGTTCCAGGTTCCCATTAAGTGGGAAACTGGAAAAGGTAAAAAAAGTTAAAGTAAAAAGGAGTTTGATGACTTTCACTGAAATTTAGAAAAAGAAATTTAGAAAAAGAAACAACAAGAAGGTGGAATAAGTTTGTTGGATGCAACCCCTGTGGTTTAAACCCTGGGCTCACCATCTACTAAAATAGTGTGTGGTTTAAACCCTGGGCTTGCCATCTAAAAATAGTGTGGTTGTAACTCTTTCACTGAATTTACTATAAAGATATTAGGGACTTAAAAACTTTCAAGGTATTATCTTTAACTCGCCCATGATAAACAGTAAAGTCCCCCATTAAACATTTGATTACTTGAAGAATTAGCGTTCCTAGCTTTTATAATTAGCAATATGTGTATTTCAAAAAAGATCATGTCTCTTTCCACAGCTTGAACCATACCAGCAAGACACCAAAGATGCAAAATCCTTAAAACCATTTACACATAAACCAAAAAGGGTATTATACTACCATTTTATATCATCCCCGTCAGAAGCCCCAGATGGAAACATTTGATTTAATAAATCCATCCCCAACAACATACCAATGCTTTAGTCATGCCCTACCCCGGAGCCCATCAATAATCAAATTCAATACAGGCTCTTACAATGTTATCTTTGGTGGGCAAGATATTGTTGTGTAAGTCAATTCTCTTCTCCATGAAAAGAGATACATTAGCATGTAAATCCAACTTGTATGCCATTTTCTGCTCACTAACCAGGCTCCACCTAACAAATGAATGAGTGGAATACATCATGAAGTTACATATCTGAAACACTACAAATAGCACTCAAAATCTCCCCCTGATTATGATTCATTATACAAAGGAACACTAGCGGAATACATCAGTACATACATAAGTGGATCCCATCTTGGATCCTGCTTAAAATAAAGAGAGAACCCATCATCTGGGGAATCCAGTAATAGTTGCAATCAGGAATGTACATTAAAAATTACATGACGAGAAGCAGGCACTTCTCCTGAAAAGAGAATCCACTTTTGTTCGATTACTATGCATGCAAGTGTTCAAGCTGGATAAAGATATCTTCCAAAAAAAACAGCCCGTGCCTCCCATAAAGAGGGGAAAAAGGACTTTATATACAAATCTATGTCTCAGAATGCCCAACACGATGCTAGCTATATATTCTTGCATTGTGAGATGCAAAAAGGAATACACACTTTTTACAAATATGGCCACCATCCATAGATGGGCATCCAATTCTCCAACAGATTTTAACGGCAGTTGTACAATACTTTTCTCCTCATTACATAGTACAGTAGATAAAGATATACAATATTTAACAGGAGTTACAATATTAACATAAGGGCATTCCATTTAAGCCAGATTTTTGTAGGCAAGGAAACCCACATCTTGTTACAATTTTTCTGTAAACAAGAAGCCCACATCTTCTCACATACTAAAATTTTAATCCTGCACTTGAAACAGAATGTCCAGGGATGCACAAACATTGAACCCTTTATCATTTTACAAACACTACCCCCAAAATTTGGGCATAAAGCTTTTCAGAAGCAAAAACGGCCCTTACATCTATGTACACTGATGGATTTCTCATAATCCAGCAGTAATACAAACCTTTCAGTTGCATTTTGAATCATCAAAAATGCAGATCTATACAGGTAAAACATATATAGATGGGAACGATATCTCCAGAATATTGTGGGGAAAGATATTTAAACCAGAAATATTTGAATCCTCAAAAGCCTGTCTGCGTCTATTACTCTTGGATTATCCCACTCCAACTCAATGCTTCAGAAGGACAAGACACCCCAAACATCACCAAGGGCTTCCCGTGGCCTAGAAAGCAAATCTAAATTTTACAGAAATCATGGAGCTTTTATCTAGAATTATACAATATATATTCCATTATCATCATACTATCCAACAAAAATAATCCGGATCTACATGCGGCAGGTTGCCTTGTCCAGTTACTGGAAGACTGCAAACACCCAAATACTTGAATGTTTAGGGTATCTTTTAAACTAGAGAGCACAAAAAAATGATTGTAAGAATATCCTACCCTCATTGTACATCAACTACAATGTATTTTTAACAGAAACTTATAAAGACAAACAAACCATAAGTGGTATTCAGCTGTGGATCCAGAGATCTTTAAGTTAAAAGAGTTTGATTTCAGGTATTATTGTAAGCATTAAGGCATTTCAACAACACTCAAAAAAGAAATGAAGTAAGAACCATCTTCAAAAGGAGATGAATGATTAAGTGTACGTGTCCAAATATATTTCCAATGCAGCAGTAAATTTAACTTCCCACCAAATACAATACATAAACCTTTGATTAGAGGCAGTGCCGGGATACTTGACACCATTTTTCATTTATTTCATGTCTTTTCTCTACTTCAAAAAGTGCAAGGCAGTTGATGTATGTATCTCCTAAAACCCATAACTAAAAAAAAGTTTGTTCTTTCAAATGTATTTTTATTCAAAAAAATAAAAATAAAAAAACAAAAAGGCATATAACTTGGCGTGATAATGCAATTGTTTCTTTCTCTGTGATCTGTTAGAAGCACTTAGACTGAGAAACACATAACCTAAGGTAGAGGACACATTTTAGAGACAGGAATTTATATTGGAGACGGGTCCCGGGGAAATGTCTCTAACAGTTAGGCCAACCCAAACCATTTCTGACTTTGCTCAGACTGACAAATTACTAGGAAGGTTATCAAATTTGGTCCCCAAAAAATAAAAACTTAAATGTTCTTGTACCCTGTAAATATTTTTGACTTCTTGAACAGAAGATATTAACCGAAGACAAAGATGAAAAGTAGGAAATTAACTTTTTATGTAGCATAAGACAAAAACACCAGGTTTAGGCAACGCTACTGAAACTATCTTACAACATGAAGTTTTGTTTAGTGGTGGCATTCTTAATTTCCCATAGAATTTAATTGTTACTCAATATCAGGCATTTCCACCATAGAGGTTTCAACAAAGAAAGAGAAACGACAAGAACGTAGTTGGAACATGAAGACCTACTATCTCATATCACCATGACCAACAAAGAGATTCATTTTTGGAGATGGAGAAATTGTCCATTGACACAAAAAGCGGCTACTGAAACTAAGACCATACTTAAAAATATCTACTAAATACTGCTATATGAGTTTTCAGAAATCCCTTCCGTAATGTACTTAAGAAATTGTATCAAAATGTAATTATAAGCAAAAATATTTCCCTGCAAGGTTAAAAAATAAAATAAAATAAAACGTTAAAGCCACCTTCATTCCACGTATGAAACTTACTTTTTGCTGGAAACTGGCCACAGATGAAAGTCCACTAATAGCACGGAAATCCTATCTATCAAGCAAGAGCAGCGTCAAGTGCCCCTATGCTTTAGAAAGAGCGTTTTCAATTCAGCTTCCTAGCGTCGCCTCTTCCCATAATCAACCATGGAGCGCTGATCCTCCTCTTCCATAGCCCTGGACTTACTCCGAGGTCTCACACCCCTATCTCTCCCATAATCTTCATCCTTATCCCAGTTGTACTCCCTGTCCCTCTGATCTCTGTAACCATCTCTTTCCTTCTCTCTGTACCGATCCCTATCCCTGTCCCAATCCACATCCCTGTCACCTCGGTGCCTCTTATCGGGATTTCCTCCCCATTCGTTCTCCATCCCTCCCCTTTCCCTCATTCTCGACCCACCACCACTAGACCTGCCCCCTCCTCCCCCTCCTCTATCATGAACCTTCTCCATGTATCCATACCCATACTCCGATCCAACGTCGTCTCCATGGCTGGAATCCCCGCCTCTTCTATTAGGCCCCTCGGACCCCCAATCAGCCCACATCCCCTGCTCCATCCCGCCGCTGCTGCCGCCACCTCCTCCGCCTGGCATCATTCCCATTCCATTGCCACTCATTCCTCTGCCAAAGAATGCCGGGTTCACGTGGGGAGCCACCCCAGAGAGACCCATTCCCATCGACCCCACGGGAGGAAATGAAGGCACCATTCCAGGGAACGAGGGCCCATGAGGGCCAGCAAACCCTCCATAACCCCCGCCGCCTCCCCTGCCCATCTGCGGGCCGAAAGCCGGGTCGAAACCCTGGTTGCCCATGGGGGGCATCATTCCGCCCGGCTGCATACCCATCGGCCCGAGAAGCCCCTGCCCGTAGTGTCCAGCACCACCGCCGCCACCTCCACCGCCACCGCCGCCACTATTTCCACCCTTGCCGCTTCTGCCCCTTCCTTGCCCGCCAAGGCCACGCCCTTGCCCGTGGTTGCCCCTGCCTGACCGGCCATACTGCCTTCCCCCATCACCTCCATGATAACCCCCACCCCCACCACCTCCGCCACCTCTGCCGCCGCCGCCGCCGTCGTTCATCAACCGCTTATCCTGCTGCCCCCCGCTGCTGCCGCCACCACCTTTGTTGGGCATAGCGTCCCCCTGCCGCACAATCCTAGGGTTTTTGTAGGCCACCACGCAGGGCCTTCCGTTGAAAACCCTACCATTCATCCCCTCCTTGCAAGCCCTAGCCGCAGCGGCATCATAAAAGTGGACCTGACAGTACCCCTTGGATTTTCCGCTGGCCCTCTCCTCGAAAAACTTGATTTCTTTAACCCTCCCATACTCGGACAGCGCCGCCTCCAGGTCCGCGTCCGTGGTCCACCAGTGCAACTCCCCCACGAAAACCGTGCTGCCGCCTCCGCCGCCACCGCCGGGGGTATAATCGTACTCTCCCCTCGCAGACCTGGGCGTCGAGGTGGGCGTGCCGGCGGCGCTGCCGCGTCCGCCGCCTCCAGGGCCCGAGGTCGATTCTCCGCCGCCGGCCCGCCGCCCGCCGAGCTCAAGCCCCGGCGGCGGCGCAGTGCGGAACCCCATCGCCCGCCCATCGTCCTCGGGCGGCGCAGCGGCCGATGAGGAGAGCGTGCCCTGCGGCTCGAAGAACTCCGGGACCCGGCTTCGAATCTCCAGAGCCTGAGCCGGATGAGGAGGAACCTGGGCTTGAACCTGCGATTGGACCTGAATTTGGCCTGGGTCCAGCCCTTGCGGCGCTGGGACTGAAGGGGGCGCAAATGGGGCTTGCGGGGTTTGAACCTGGGGCTGCTGGGGCTGCTGGGGCTCAATGTACCCCACGTTCACGTCGTGATAGAGATCGTCATAATCTTCGTCATCGGGGATTTCTTCCTCTGCGAGAGCGGATATCGCTCCGCCGCCCTGAAAATGTCTGTTGCTGCCGCCATGATCTTCGTCTTCGTAGTCCAACTGCTCTTCGCCCTGATCCATTTCTTTCTCTTCTTTTCTAATATGTCACACTCAACTCAACTCTGAATTTGGACACCGCCCGAAGGCATGGACATAACACTGAAGTCTAAAAACCCTCGCCTATGTTTTCCGGAGCGGATAACACCGCCTAAGCTTTCGGGGGTCTTTACTTATTTATCAGGGACCTGAAAATATGAAGGGTAATTTTCAATTCTGGTAATTTGAGGAAACACAAGTTTCAGCCGTCGATATCGCTGGGGAAACTATGTGGACGATTTTGGGCCTTTGATAGGTGGGTAGGGAGTATATCTAGGCTATGAGAAATTTTGTTTTTGACGTCGTCTTACCCGGTCTTTGGGCCAATGTGAAGACAAATTAGCCTCTGGCAAGTGCTAAATAGGGTCAGATCCTGCGTGGAGCCTTTGGGATGCAGCACCTTTCTTCGTGCGATTTATGTAATATATATAATTTAAATTACATAGATTTATAAAATATTTTATTGAAAAATGTTGTTTATTTAATTATATTTAATTATTAAACTATAGTATACAATGGGACCTTTATCCAAAATTTAAAGTTTTCATCTTTAAACTTTGCATATTAATCATAAAACTATATAACTTATTTTTCAAATTAAGGATAGAGTAAGTTTTAAGGATAGAGTTAATGTTATTTAATAAATTTAATATTTTTTTAATATATTATATGGCATTGTATATAGTGTTATAGTCAGTTTTAAAAGTTTAATCTATATTATGGGATCATTTTTATAGTTAGGTTTACATGATAAAAGGAAATTTCTTTTGGTGAAAGGAGCAAGGTGTGTGATGATAAAACTAGGGGAGGTCTTGGTTTAAGAGTTTTTATAGATGCAATTTTAGCTCCTTGGGGAAAAATAATCTGGAGATTGTACAAAGAGAGTCAAAGACAATGGACAAGAATTCTTCTAAGTATGTTGATAGGGTTTCAAATATTTTGTACAAGGATCGGGAAGGAAGATACAAATGGAAAGAATATTTTTTTACAAGTATACAAGACATTGATGCTAGGAGGCAATTGAGTAAAAAGATAACAATTGTGATTATTCGAGGGGAGCCAAAGATAAATTGATTTGGGAGTTGAATAGCTTAGGAGAATACACAACTAGAAGTAGATATAATGTAAAGCATCCACAAAATAATAATATCACTAGAATGTGGAGAGATATTTGGGATAGCCCAAGCATTCTTAAAGTTTAAAAAAAATTGGCTAGTAGGTCATAGAAGAATTTTATCCTAGGATAACCTTATGAATAGGGGTTTTCATGGCCCGTGTTCTTTGTAAAAAGGAGGAGGAGAGTATAGACCATCTCTTAGGACATTGCTCAATAGTTTGGAAACTATGGCAATGGATTGTTAATATGTTTTCTAAATGCATGGTGATGAATAGCAGAATTGAGGATTGGTTAAAGCAATGGTAGAGCACTTATAAAAGTGAGGTTTCACAAACAATATAAGATATATCAAAAGATACAATACTTTGGACTGTATGGCTAGAAAGGAATAGAAGAACATTTAAAGGAAAGGAAAGTAGTTTAGAGATAATGAAAAGGAAGAAATGTTGATATAGGAACAATTACAACAAACAAAGAAAACAATTGACAATCCAAAAACTTAGATTCCATTGACAACATACATCTATAAATAGGCATTACAAGACATATTTCGGATAAGGTTGCATTCAATGTTTATGGTGCACCTTAATCTATTGCAACAACTAACATTTATTAAATCACACCTCTCATTCCCTATCATTCCTCCCCACTGAAGAAACATTGGTCCCCAATGCATACAAATATGGAAGAGAAAGAAAGAAAAACAACTAGGAGTATCGGGTACAACCAAAAATGTACCCCTGTTACAATAGATGAAGACCAAAATAACAAAATTTTACATGTCTTCATAAAATTCAGAATCGAACACTATATCTGAGTCGGGCTCGAAAAATGCTCTCCGATGACTATAAACACTGCTATGCCGACAGATAGCTGAAATTGGTCCTTCAAAACGGTAGAAGAAAGCAGCAACTGATATCGGAGAAAAATGCCTCGAACTACGTGCCAAAAGATGCCAAGTGGAAATGGCGGTTGCATGAAATTAAATTAAATTAAGGATAATTTAATTTAATTTATTGGTGTAAATTTAGTTAATGATGAACACGCGCATTAATGAAGGCATGCATTAATGAAATGGAACGACATTAATGAAAGGTGGAATGGCGCATTAATGAAGGCATGCATTAATGAAATGGGATGGTGCATTAATGAAGGCATGCATTAATGAAATGAGATGGCGCATTAATGAAGGTGGGTAACCATTTAATAAAAGCGGTAACTGTGAAAAAAATTTAAAAAAAAATTAAATTAAATTAAAAAAATTAATTTAATTTATTGTTGGAAATGGAGGAAATTGGTATTTAAAAATTAAATTAAATTAAAAAATATTTTAATTTAATTTAATGAATGGTGGAGGCCACGGTGGGATCGAATAGCACAGCCAGTTTAGTGAACGTTGCACGACGCGAAGTTCGGGATAAACTGAAGATGTCGGATATAATCAAAATTTGCAGTGGAAAGTCTTGTGATTGCCTGGAATGAAAACATAAATGTTTGGCACAAATCTGTATGTATGTTGGCGGTCATGAAGAATAGAAGGTATCTCACGCTGAGTCGAAAAGTGGTGAAGTAGTAAAAAAAACAGAAGTTGGGCACAGATTGGCGGACGAAGGTTTATGTCGCTTGGTCAGATCTTGCAAAGGGACGTCAAGGTGCGCAACAGTGGGCGAAGGCCAAGGCGACGCACGATGGCAATAGTGTAGTGAAGAAAACCATGGTCGGGCGTAGATGATGTCCTGGAAAAATAGATCGAGTGGCAATGGCGAAAGCACGGGCGACTATGGTGGCAGTTGTAAAACGTGCGTAGTCAGTTGAATAGGGGCAAGACGCACCTGATCAATGCGTAGATTTTCACATAAAGTTTGGAATCGTCGAAAGGATGGCTATGAGCAATGGCTCAAACAAGGGAAACAGTGACCAAAGTTGAAGCAGTGAATGCAAGCAACCGGATCAAGGTCAAAAATATCCAAAATATGAAAAACATCACAACAAAATATCGTAAACATCAGATCAAGCGAAAAGCTACCTAAAAATTACAAATCGACCAAAAAATGACTAGAAAGTTGCAGAGGGCCATCAAAAGTAGGAATCAGCCAAGTGATGCTAGAGAACGATAGATCTATGTCGTTGAAAATGAGCTACAAAGCCACCAAGGATGACAGTGCAAAAATCATAGGCAGCAAACGTTGAGGGTTGCGGGGGTTAGATGAAACTAGATCAATGCAGGACTCAAAACGCTAAGATTGCAAAGATGCAGGAACCATAGAAACCATGGTAGATGACAAAACATCTTCGAGCTCAACAATAGGAGCTTCTAATTTCGGATCCGCATTAGGAGCAATAGAAGCCACATCATCTAATGGAAAGACGTTGAGGATTTCACCTAGAGACCCTGGTTCGAATCCAGGTGTGGCTGTAAAATCTTTAACTTTTGGATCAAGGGCAGAACCCTGATCTTCTTCAATAAGATCATCGACAACAACAATGAGATCTTCAATAATAGGTTCGTCGATGATAGCAACGAGGATTTTAGTTATAAATTACTAAACATTGGCAGCCATGGTTGCATGGAATTATTGAAGTATAACCATTTCTGCATAGAGTTGTTGAAGTTTTGCGATGAGGATGACAAGTTGTGTAGATACCTCATCACACGAGAGAGTTGTACTCGACATCATTTTGTGAAAGATGAAAATAGATGATGTGATTTGAAGGAGCACAAACAAACGAAGGTTTGCTATTGTCAAGAATTGTGAGGCAAAAAGCGAGGCAAAACCACGAAGTGGAATGAAATCATAAAATGGAATCAACGATTTTGAAAGAAGCATGTAATGAAAAATGTTCGAAACAAATGTAACGCTCCATAAATAGATCTACGAAGGCATTCTCATTCCTTGTCTAAACTGATCTCAGCCTAGGGGAAGAGGATACTAGCCTTGTTTCTACAACCGACTCTAATACCAATGATATGGGAGCAATTACAACAAACAAAGGAAACAATTGACAATCCAAAAACTTATATTCCATTGACAACATATGCCTATAAATAGGCATTACAAGACATATTTTGGATAAGGTTGCATTTAATGTTTACGGTGCACCTTAATCTGTTGCAACAACTAACATTTATTAATCACACACCTAATTCCCTATCATATGTTTAGCCATAGAGGAGTCTAAACCAACCCTATCAACTCACCCAATCCCTAATCTAGAAGCAAAGAGCCTTGATAGATGGATTCAAGTCATTAAATGGAATTATTATGTTGGGTACAAGAGAAGCAAAAAGAAAGCAAAGAATATAAAGTGGAAACCACAAGATGTGGAGTGGGCTAAATTGAATTTTGATGGAGCATCTAAAGGAAATCCAAGACCAACAAGAGGAGGATGAATAATTAGAAATAATAGAGGAGATATTTTGTCTCATTATGCTTTCAATAGTGGATTTAAGATAAATAATGAAGTTGAAGTTTGGGCAGCTTTAGAAGGGTTAAAAATATGCAAACAAATGAAATGGAATAGAGTATGTATGGAAGGTGATTCTCTCATAGTAATAAATGTAATTTTGAGGTAGCTATAGTCTTCGCAAAAGGGGTGTAAACTCTAGATGAAATCAAGCGATGGAACAAAGCAACAAATTTGGCTACAGACGTTGCAAAAGGGATGCAACCCCTAGGTGCAGTCAAGCGTTGAAGGAAGAGGGTTGTTTGTAGACTAGTTCTTCAATTTGTAAGAAAGCCTCTTCATTCAGAAGAAATGTCTCTTAGGGATCTTTGGGTTTGCGGGTGGATGAACCTTTGCCCTATATCAATATTTCAGAGGATGAATTTGGGTTTGATTTGATTGATCATGAAGCCCAAATAATTATCTACAAACTCAAGAGAAAAAGACCAAGCCTGGAGGAGATCAAAGGATACATTAAAGATTGGTGGACCAGTACAGAATTCCAAGTAACTCTCCTACCCAAAAATTTATTTTTTGTTTCATTTTCTAATTTGGTAGATAGAGATAGGGTAATGGATTATAGATATAATTGATTTTTTGGATAAAGGGGTGTCTATATAAGACCTTGGACTCCTAGTTTCAACCCCTTTATAGAAGAAGTTAATGGCTTCCCAATCTATGTGAATCTTTATGCTCTCCCTATGGAGTTTTGAGGAGAGAAGATATTCACCAAAATCGGTAATGTCATTGGTGCATTCTAGTATATGGATGCCCAAACAGAGGAAAATTTGTCTAGTAAAGCAATATTGGCTATTTGGATGGATGTTTCATTTCTCGAGCCTCAATCTATTCCTATATCCTCAAGCAAAGGGGAATGTATCTGTTGGTCCGGCTTTCAGGCACACCCCGGGAAAAAAGGGATGAAGGCAAGGAAAGCTCCGGAGACACCCACGGGACTGATCCCACTCATCTTTAGGATCTAGTTGGTTATCCAAGGTGCGAGTTACAGAGTTGGGTCGAATGGCAATTCACTCTTTTCCACTTCTGGAATAGATTTCGATATGGTACTTGCTCTGTTACCTTACGGGGGGTTCCTGAACTTGTTCGGTAGTTGCAAAAGTTGTTGACAATCGGATTTGACTTGAATTCTTGATCTAGCTCTCATGGGTCGATGATTTAAATAAAAGGCAAATAAAGAAAATAAAAATGGATCATTCACGGAAAGCAAAGAGAGGGTAGGGTAAGGCGAGAAAGAGAAGTTTATCGGACTTTAAAGCTGTAAAACTCTAAACTATCAATCTTATCTATGCTATCGGCTTCACAACAGAACAAATCCCGAGAAGAAAGTGTCCGGTCGGTCTAAGATCACTTTCAACTAAGAGCACAAGGCGAGTGAAACGGATCTAGCGAGAAAATTATAAATCCAAGGGGCAGGTGGTTAAAAGCGGTATCTTTCACCGGCGACCCTAGCTCGCACAGATGAAGACAGAGCAATTAGAACAAACTTACACCGAAATCTGTAATTTCCCCTAGCAGACAATAGAACAAGCTGAAGCCCTAACGACATATTTAATCTTGACAATGGCGGATTTACGACATATATCTAACAAACTTTAAATGGAACGGATAACAAAAGAAAATACACTTATCACACTCTGCAAAAGATTAGGCTCCTGGCCATGCTATCACGAGAAAAGCTAAAGCACATCAACTCCAAGTCCAGAAACAAAGGATTTCACAAAATTTGCAAGAAATTGCTTATAAGCCTTTATTTCTAAGTCTCCGCCTCCTGCGATTACATTTAGAATTTGTATTTATAGACTCAGGACAGACCCTGATCTTTTCCAAAATATCTTGCTCAAACCCTAAATCTTATCGCACTTAAACCCTAGGACCCGGGTTTTACAATAAAAATCCATTTAAAAATCAAAGTCCGAATAGAACTTAACCCTTCGGCAAATACGTGCAGTCATTTGCCACAAATGGAGAAGATAAAATAAAATGCAACTTGCATTCATTCGCATCTGCAAATAAATGCTTCCGTTAATTCTGTTGGTGAGCCGGATGAGTCACCACTTCTCCATCAATTCGATCTCCGCAAATCCATCCCGAAGTTGAAATGGTCTTCATGCTATCAAGTCTGCAATAAATTTGTTGTTGAATGCTCTCACCGGCATCTTCTCTCCTAGCATGGCGGTCCTTGACTAAATCCGCACTTCATCTTCGCCTTTATGGTCTTTCCCGGTTGTCCCGTAAGTGCCAGGTGGAATCCTGCATGAAATACAAAAAGATGCATTAGATTAGCATTTTAATTAAATCAGAAGCTTAAAACATTAAAAACAGATTAAATCCGAAAAATAAGCTTGCATGTCGGCTTCTTTTTGTCCCATTCACGCTTTGACACGTGTCGCTACCCCAGGAAGCCTTATGTTTCCCGCCGGAATGCACTTTCAGGTCAACTATGACTTTCTCTCTCCTGCCGCGATTCTGCGACATGTCGCGATTTCGCGACATGTCGCGAAATCGCGACCACGCCAGTGCATCGGCAACTTCCTCCCTCGTCGGCCGCGAAAACACGACATGTCGCGATTTCGCGACATGTCGCGAAATCGCGACCCTTCATGGCCTCCGTACGCTTCTTGATTTTCAGCCGCGATTTTAGAACACGTCGCGATATCGCGACGGTTCCTCTACGCATGCGTTGACCGCGTTGACCGCGATTTTGGAACATGTTTCGGACTTAACCGATTTTTCATCCTGCGGCCCATTTTCTCTCTCCTGCCGCGAAAATGCGACATGTCGCGATTTCGCGACATGTCGCAAAATAGCGCCCTCCGTACGACTTGCGTCTCTCTCCCAAAAGCGTCGCGATTTCGCGACATGTCGTGAAATCGCGACCTTTACGCCACTTAGCCGCATTTTGACTTACCTGTCGCGATATCGCGACATTTCCGAAAAAGGAAGTGTCGCGATATCGCGACACTACCAAAAATGGAAAGTTTGATTTTTCGGTGAATTTATGCAAGCTCGTTTTACGGATTTTTCTCGGTAATGGTGCAAGATTTTCTTGTGCATGAATGATTCTAGCATGTAAAAAGTGAATTCTTGGATAACACGGCTAGAATGCAAGAAAAAGCACAACTTTAAAAAGGAGGCAAGCAAAATATGGATTTAAAAGCTGAAAATGACCAAGAGGGTCCCTGTTTGCAAAAATGGAAGTTCATAATTTTCTAAGGATGGAATCTCATTTTTCGGTGGGGGTGTGTTGCTTATCAACAAATGGCGATATCTGCGGGTAAAATAGTAGCACTATTTTAGAACCCAAGACTACGGTTTCAAAACAAAAAGACCATGCATCATGCCTTGCCACGAGGCATTCTTCACAATAAATTGATCGCTAGCTGCCAATTTGTTAAAATTTCCCAAGGACATCTGAGGTTGGATTACTTCAAGGAAGATTTACGATGTGCAATTACAAAGGTATAGAACTTTCTTCAAGGATGAGTGAATTGAATGATAAACTTGGATTAATCAACTTTTCTAGATTGTAAAAGGGGAAACCGAGTAGAGCTCTGTTTACTAGTTTAGCTTTTACTGACCTAGACAGAGTTACCCTTTAGATTTACACGACCCAATTTACAACTGTAGGGCAGAATCTAATATTGGCTGCCTCTTTTGATCATATAACTCTTTTTTTTTTCTTTTTTTTTCTTTTTTTCTTATCTCTCTCTTTTTTTTTTATCTCTCTTCTTTTTGAAATATATCACTATCTGGAAGGCCTTAGAGAAATTACAATTTTCTTTTAATATTTGATCAATGCGGAGGCTGTTTCGGTCTAGGCATTGATAGCCTGCAGTGACACCCAAATAATTGCATGAACCATAGTCCCCTCTTATAACTCGACTTTTCTTGGATTCCCAGGAGTTCCTCCAACAAAACGAGCATAGCGAGTTTTTCTATCATTAAAACAAGCTGTGGCAAGTAAGACACAAGATCCAATCATCTCTCTACCTTCATCCTGGATAACAAAATAGTTCCACGAGTTTAGTGCAAGCGAGACTATCTCAATTAGAATAATGAGCGAGAATGGGGAGAGCCATTGGATTGAGGATTTATCGACTAGGAATAAAACAATTTTCAGCGGGCTGACTTTTCATTGATTGCTCAGGCAGAGGCAAAGGACAGAAAATTTCAGAAGCCAAAGGACTTTGCACAGGCTTCCAAGGACAGGCACAGGCTTCAAGCAAAAACAAAATAAAACTGTACAGACTAAAGCACAGAACTGTACAGGCAAGGGAAAAAACAAATAAACTGAAAGAACTAAAGCAAATAAAAAACTGCAGCTGAAATAAATAAACTGCAACTGCAACTGTACAGACAGCAAAGAAAAAGAAATGCAATAAAGAAAAGACTGTACATACTAAAATAAAAGCAAGCTAAAATAAAAAGACAAGGAAAGGAAATAAACCGCACTGACAAAGAAATAAACTGCACAAGCTAAAACTGAAAAACAACTAAAGAAAACTGAAAAACTAAAATGCAACTGCACAGACATATTAAAAAAATAAAAAAATAAAATAAAAATAAAAAATAAAACTGCATTGAGAACAAGGATTAATCTAACAAACAAACCTGTACAGACAGCACCCAATTAAAACTAAAAAGAAGCAACTAAAGCAAGCTGTACGAGCTATTAAAAGAACTAAACTAGAACAAAACAAAACTTACGGAGCTATTTACAATATGTACACATGTTACAACCTTTTTTTATAGCTTACTCAAATGATACATTGGATGGAACAGCAGAAAAATAATGCTTCAAGTATTGGCCATTAACAGGGAGGTCCAGAAAATTACCATCCGAGGTCTTGCAAGCGGAAAGCATTGTTACCCAATATTTCAGCAATTTGGTAGGGGCCTATCCACAGTGGCTGCAACTTTGTGTGCTTACCCTTCTTCTCATGGGCCTTGTCCCACAGAAGCACTAAGTCTGCCAGACTGAAAGCCTTCACCTTGGCTCTCTTGTCAAACCACCGCTTGACAGTTTCTTGGTGTCTGCTGAAGTGCTCCAGGGCTTGGAGTCTTTCATCCTGCAAGTTAGTGAGGTCTAAAACACGGGCTTCGACATCATCATGACCTTCAAAATAATCTAAGGCAAATTGATAGGTAGGCAATTTCAAGGAGATGGGGACAATTGGCCGAGTACCATACAACAAAACAAAGGGAGAGGTCTTAAGAGCCACTTTGTGTGTTATCCGGTCAGCCCACAGTGCATATTTCAACAATGTATGCCATTGCCTGGGTTTGTCTGCTGCAGACTTTTTGATGGCATTCATTAAGTTCTTGTTTGTTGACTCGGCCGAGTCCATTGCCTTGGGGATAATAGTTGGATGAGAATCGATAACTATCCCCATCCGGTATGCCCAATCTGCAAACTCCAATGATTGGAAGGCGGGCCCATTATCACAGACCAAATTCAGGGGAACCCCAAATCTAGTTATGACATTTGATTCAAGAAAATCAATAACTTCCTGGGCTGTACTTCTTGTAGTGGCTGCTGCTTCAACCCACCTTGTGCAATAGTCAGTAGCTGTCAGCACATATTTATGCCCTGCTGAGGAATTCGGGTTAATGACTCCCACAAAATCAAGTCCCCACTTGCATGAAAGGTTTGTTTATCACAAGCCGGTTGCAATGGCGAGCTCGATTTGCCTCTTTGGCTGCAAATGTACGCAGCGATGGCGAGGTTCGACATGTTGATGTGCATCCTTAAAAAGTGTAGGCCGATGTAGCTTTGCTCTTAATATTTTATGTCTTTGTAGCGAGATCCTGATGAATGCCACGCCCCTAGTTTTTCATGAAAACTAGCCATGACTTCACCGACTTCATCGGGAGAAATGCACCTTAGGAAGATGCCGGCATAATTCTCCCTGTACTGAGTACTGCCTTGAGGAGATAGTGAGAAGCTTTTAACTTTAATGCTCTCCTTTGAGTTCTGTTCAAATGGGATGGGCAAACCCCAAAGCTGTAGCGAGATGAATGATATCCCCATACCAATCATCGGATTCGAGTTTAATTGATTAACTTCCTGCTTGTGGAGGCACTTGACAATGTGTCTAGACAAGCCAAGTCCTACGATCGGTTTAGCGAGGCCTAATCTCCAAGTCATATTCTTGCGGCCTGGTGACCCAATTGCCCCTCGGTTCACCCAACTCATTCGACTTAGAAGGTACTTCACGAGTTGGAGTCCGGCACTATGGCATGAATTTTGCTTCGAGTATATAATGTCTGAGCCGCTTCCTTGCCCTTACCAAAGCATAAGCTTTGTTTGTCTAATCCGGAATATTTCGGTTCAGCTCCCTTCAAATTAGTGCTCTTAAAAGCAATTGGATGTTCTCCTGTATCTCTCCGTTGAGTCGACCACTGCGGCAAGTGTATGTTCGGAAGAGAAAGTGTACGAGATAGAAATACTGCCTTGAAATGCGGGCTTACTAAGGCTGGTGCTTGTTTAATGGTTGTCTTGATTTCTTGAAAAGCGAGTCTTAGCTTCGATGGTCCGGGCAATGCGGGAGTTTGCTTTAACATATCATTCATTGGTTTAACTATCTCTGCAAAGCCTGAGATAAACTTTCTGACAAAGTTAATCTTTCCAAAGAATGATCTCAACTCTTTCTTGGAGTTGGGAAATGGTATGCCAGATATGGCCTCAACTCTGCCTGGATCCATGGAAATGCCATCCTTTGTGACCAAATGCCCAAGCAATTTGCCTTCTGTTACACCAAATATGCATTTCTTTGGATTCAAAGAGATGCCAAACTCTCTGCACTTGTTAAATACAGACTCTAAATGCTTGACATGGTCAAATCTGGATTTGGAAAAGACTGTTAGATCATCCATGTAAACTACAATACATTTGCCCATAAGCCCCTTGAAGGCATGGTCCATTGCTCTATGAAATGTTGCTCCTGCATTTATTAAACCAAATGGCATCCTCTTGTAAGCAAAAGTACCCCACTTAGTTGTAAAAGCAGTCTTCATTCTATCCTCCTTCTCAACTAGAATCCGATTATAGCACGAGAAACCATCCGAGAAAAGACATCATCTACGAGCCATTAACAATACGTAGTACTTCATCCATAGAAGGCGGGGGGATAGTTGTCCTTTTCGGATGCTTTGTTCGAATTCCTAAAATCCACACAAAGTCTGATTTCCCCATTTTTCTTCCTTACGGCACCAGATTTGCCACCCAAGTAGAATGCACGATAGGAAAAATAATTGCTTGCACTCAAGAGCTTCTCCACTTCTTTCTTAATAAGGGGTTCTAACGGAGCATTAACATGCCTCTGTTTTTGTATGAAAGGCTTGCAAGATTCTTTCAAAGGTATGATGTGGGTGTAAACTTTTGGATCAAATACCTTTAAATCCTTGTATGACCGAGGCCATTACATCCTTAGACACTGTGCGAGGAAATCAATCATATTTCTCTTTATCTCCGGATCACGAGTCCTTTGCCAACTTGATGTTCCTTGGATCCTCTTCGGTTCCTACATTCAAATTTTCGAGTATCATTGTCCGTGGTGCCCACATAATCCTCGAGAATTCACCCTTTTCCTGATCTTGTCAACATCGAATAGCCTCTCCGGCTCTACCATTCCCTTTGGGATTACATTTGTCCTTCAATCTCATGATTCCCCTGTCATCATCTAGTTTGTTCCATCGGGGTGTCCCTTTGGCCCTCATCAATTATAGCATTCTCAAAGGTATTGGTACTCTGCAGAAAGTTCACAATTTGTTGATCATACGAGAAAACTTGAAAGTTTGTCAATATTGTTTGGAGCCGAAGGACGGGGGACTAGCTCAATTGAAAACTTATCCCACTTAAAATCTTCCAATGGCTTTAAACTTGCAGTTGAAGATGCCAAGACATCTGCATGTGAATTTTGTTCCCTGGGTATATGTGTTAAGTTAAATGCATCAAAGCCTTCCACAAGATCCCAAGCTATGTGCTTGTATCCTTTCAGATAAGAGGCTTTACCATGAAACTTACCCACGACCTGGCTTGCCACTAATTACGAATCGGTGAAAACTTGAATGTTCTTCACATTTTTATCCAATGCAAATTTTAAACCTAAAATCGGAGCTTCATACTACGCTAAATTATTAGTACATGGGAGCTACGAGCGGTAAGACATAAAAAATGTCGACTTTGAGGCCCTTTGAGGACCGCCTTTGTTCCGAGAACCACGCTTACATCCGGCTCCATCCACATGAAGTGTCCAAACTTCATTAGTATGTACTGAGGATGAGCTTTGTTAAATTTATCATTGTGCCCGAGTTGTTAAATTGTAGACACCAATGTCTACCTCTGCAATATTGACGAGTCTCATTTGCGGCATTGTACTACTGTAATGGTGTGTTTGTACCTGGGTTCTCTGTCAACCCGCAATTGATTAGCCACACCCTTCCATGGCAACCACATGTGTGAAAAGTCTGTTGCCAGATATCCATTCAGAGACTTAGACCAATCCCTACTTAACAGCATTCCATACCCCACTGGGATATCCACAACTTGGATTTCGATCTTATGTTGAGCCCTTGGCTCGGATGCCAATTGAATGTGAATGTTTTGCGGCTCTCCCACAACCTTAACTTCGGACTTGTCCAATTGGACAACTCTCCTCTCGGACTTCATTGGGGTCAGCCCCAGCTGTCGACAAATTGCCAATGGCATGACATTAGCGAGATGCACTGAATCCACCAAACAATTATGTAAGTTCTTCCCAAAAATTCGACGGTCGGTAAAAATGGGGGAACTTCGGTCTTTTCCTTGTACATGGCCAGATTGGCATTGGCTATTTTCTTCCCTTTATCCACGGGTTTAGCGAGCGGGGCCGAGTATGTCTTTATCGGATTGTCTCTCTGCTCCGAAATGCGTGCCGACTCATGCGAGTAATGTTAGCCTTAATCTTTTTCATATCCTCCACTATGTTATATCCTTTGTTAAGTGGAGGAATAGCAACTATCTGGTACTCTTTGAGCTCCTCCCTTTGGTGGGGGTGGATTATTGCTTGGAGAGGGGTCGGGAGGAATATTGTGAGAATTATCGGGGAGGAGTTGATGTGGTATTTGGCTCGGGATTCCTGTTCCTCGGGTTGTAGCTATCTCTTACATGCTGCTGGAAAGCTTGTACTTCATCCATGGGCATTTCAACTACATTCTCGGATTCATCCGGGAAAGAAAAAGAATCCAAGACCATAGGCACCTTGTGTCCGGATGAACTTGGGCCCTCGGCGGTTCTTTGATTTTCGGGGAGATCAAATCTCCGACAAAGCTTCAAATGCATTGCAAAATTCCACACAATCTAATTCCCCATGTTGAGAAGTGGCATGAATTACGCACCGGTTAGGCGAGCCAAATCACGAGATGTTCACATCATGAGCTTTACCCTTGTAATCTTTATTAGGCTCATATGGGGGCCTATTAAATCTGTTTGGTTGGTATGAATATCCGTTGGGATTGTCTCCGGTAGAAGTTTGCCTTTTAAAACTCAAAAAATCATTGGCCGACTTCGAACAATCTTTGAAACTTCTTCAATCCTAGCATTGTCGACCTCTTTTACGGGGTTACGTACATTCTCAGCGAGTCTTTGCGACTAATGGTGCTGCTTGATGGTAAAGTACGACAAGCGGCGGCATCATACGATGTGGGATAGGATTGAGTATAGGAAGCAGGTGAGTGATCGAGAGGAGTTTGTTGAATATTTAAAGGTGGGGTCCCAAGCTGTCTTTCCGGGATTAAAGCTTCTTTATAAGCTTACGTCAAGTTAGTAGCGGTGGCATCCCTCTTCAAGAAGACGAGAGGTCATTGGGTCCGAGAGAGTTCCTAAAAATCTCTAATGCCGAGTCGGCATTCGGTACATAATAGCCGGTGAGTCTACCATAAGCTTTACGGAATACGACATTATAGGATCTAATAGACTCATTCGGTTCTCTTTTGATGCTAGAAAGCTGCTGATATAAAATACTTGGGGTCTATCACTTCCCGAGCTGTGACACAAAGACTTTTTCTAAGTCACTCCAACTGGTGATGGAATCATTGGTAAGATTTAGAAACCAATCATAGGCTCCCTCCTGGAGAGTGAACGGGAAGAGTCTGCAGGCAACATCCTCATCCTTGTACATTTAATAACTCGAGTGCATTCTTGAATGCAATTAAGTGTTCCTCTGCAGACTCTTGTCCCATCATGTTTATACCTAGGGAGGTATCTTTACGGATTTACGGGCAAGTCATGGGCTATACCCAGAATGTTCAAAGCTGTGGAGCCCAACCAATTTGCCATAGCTAATGGATTAACGGGGATATTACGAGCTCCGGTTGGAGTGACTATCAATGGTGATAAAAGCATGCGTGATAGAGATGTGGCTCTTATGTGGCTACTTCTTCTCGGAGTTTCTAATTCGGGGACAAGGAGCTCTCCGGCTACGGGGTGGGACCTTGTTACCACTGTATGTAGAATCCGGTTTTCACGAGTGCTGACAAACTCTGCGATTACGAACGGGTTACGTATTTTAGCAAGTTGAAATATCATGTCTGACAAGCTGCACGACAACCTTTGCATTGACAATTTAAAACCGCATCGACAATTTAAAAAGCTGCATTGACAATTTAAAAAGCTGCATTAACAATTTACGATTACGAACGGGTTACGTATTTTAGCAAGTTGAAACACATATCTTGACAAGCTGCACGACAACACTTGCACTGACAATTTAAAAGCTGCACTGACAATTTAAAAACTGCATTGACAATTTAAAAACTGCATTGACAATTTAAAAACTGTCCGGAGTTCAGCTGTGGGTCCTTCAAATGTTCTTTGTTATGCCCTTACAACACTTGAGCCGAGTTCGGGCCCTCCTTCTAGCGCCAATTAGGTGTTGGTCCGGCTTTCATGCACACCCGGGAAAAAAGGGATGAAGGCAAAGGAAAGCTCAGGAGACACCCACGGGACTGATCCCACTCATCTTTAGGATCTAGTTGGTTATCCAAGGTGCGAGTTACTGAGTTGGGTCGAATGGCAATTCACTCTTTTCCACTTCTGGAATAGATTTCGATATGGACTGCTCTGTTACCTTACAGGGGGTTCCTGAACTTGTTCAGTAGTTGCAAAAGTTGTTGACAATCAGATTTGACTTGGATTCTTTGATCTAGCTCTCATGGGTCGATGATTTAAATAAAAGGCAAATAAAGAAAATAAAAATGGATCATTCACGGAAAGCAAAGAGAGGGTAGGGTAAGGCGAGAAAGAGAAGTTTATCGGACTTTAAAGCTGTAAAACTCTAAACTATCAATCTTATCTATGCTATCGACTTCACAACGGAACAAATCCCCGAGAAGAAAGTGTCCGGTCGGTCTAAGATCACTTTCAACTAAGAGCACAAGGCGAGTGAAACGGATCTAGCGAGAAAATTATAAATCCAAGGGGCAGGTGGTTAAAGCGGTATCTTTCACGGCGACCTAGCTCGCACGATGAAGACAGAGCAATTAGAACAAACTTACACACGAAATCTGTAATTTCCCCTAGCAGACAATAGAACAAGCTGAAGCCTAACGACATATTTAATCTTGACAATGGCAGATTCTACGACATATATCTAACAAACTTTAAATGGAACGGATAACAAAAGAAAATACACTTATCACACTCTGCAAAAGATTAGGCTCCTGGCCATGCTATCACGAGAAAAGCTAAAGCACATCAACTCCAAGTCCGGAAACAAAGGATTTCACAAAATTTGCAAGAAATTGCTTATAAGCCTTTATTTCTAAGTCTCAGCCTCCTGCGATTACATTTAGAATTTGTATTTATAGACTCGGGACGAGACCACGATCTTTTCCAAAATATCTTGCTCAAACCCTAAATCTTATCGCACTTAAACCCTAGGACCGGGTTTTACAATAAAAATCCATTTAAAAATCAAAGTCCGAATAGAACTTAACCCTTCGGCAAATGCGTGCGATCGAGTTTGCCATAAATGGAGAAGATAAAATAAAATGCAACTTGCATTCATTCGCATCTGCAAATAAATGCTTCCGTTAATTCTGTTGGTGAGCCGGATGAGTCACCACTTCTCCATCAATTCGATCTCCGCAAATCCATCCCGAAGTTGAAATGGTCTTCATGCTATCAAGTCTGCAATAAATTTGTTGTTGAATGCTCTCACCGGCGACTTCTCTCCTAGCATGGCGGTCCTTGACTAAATCCGCACTTCATCTTCGCCTTTATGGTCTTTCCCGGTTGTCCGTAAGTGCCAGGTGGAATCCTGCATGAAATACAAAAAGATGCATTAGATTAGCATTTTAATTAAATCAGAAGCTTAAAACATTAAAAACAGATTAAATCCGAAAAATAAGCTTGCATGTCGGCTTCTTTTTGTCCCATTCACGCTTTGACACGTGTCGCTACCCCGGGATGCCTTCTGTTTCCCGCCGGAATGCACTTTCAGGTCAACTATGACTTTCTCTCTCCTGCCGCGATTCTGCGACATGTCGCGATTTCGCGACATGTCGCGAAATCGCGACCTGCCAACGCATCGGCAACTTCCTCCCTCGTCGGCCGCGAAAACACGACATGTCGCGATTTCGCGACATGTCGCGAAATCGCGACCCTTCACGGCCTCCGTACGCTTCTTGATTTTCAGCCGCGATTTTAGAACACGTCGCGATATCGCGACGGTTCCTCTACTGCATGCGTTGACCGCGTTGACCGCGATTTTGGAACATGTTTCGGACTTAACCGATTTTTCATCCTGCGGCCCATTTTCTCTCTCCTGCCGCGAAAATGCGACATGTCGCGATTTCGCGACATGTCGCAAAATCGCGCCCTCCGTACGACTTGCGTCTCTCTCCCAAAAAGCGTCGCGATTTCGCGACATGTCGCGAAATCGCGACATTTCTGCCACTTAGCCGCATTTTGACTTACATGTCGCGATATCGCGACATTTCCGAAAATGGAAGTGTCGCGATATCGCGACACTACCAAAAATGGAAAGTTTGATTTTTCGGTGAATTTTGCAACTGTTTTATGGATTTTTCTCGGTAATGGTGCAAGATTTTCTTGTGCATGAATGATTCTAGCATGTAAAAAGTGAATTCTTGGATAACACGGCTAGAATGCAAGAAAAAGCACAACTTTAAAAAGGAGGCAAGCAAAATATGGATTTAAAACTGAAAATGACCAAGAGGGTCCCTGCTGCAAAAATGGAAGTTCATAATTTTCTAAGGATGGAATCTCATTTTTCAGTGGGTGTGTGTTGCTTATCAACAGTATCCTTAAGATGTTATGGTTGTCAACAATATGACCACCTAAAGAAGAGATGCTCGATCATATGATCATGTCTGATTCCCCCTTGGTGGAGGAGAAGGTCCTCCATGTGAATGAATCAAAATCTTTGAATGTCCTAGTTCAAAAGAAAGAAGCTCATCCTGTAGATGCACCAAGTGTCCAACAGGAATCATGCAAGCAACAAAAGACTCAACCCCAAAAGAAGAATTTGAATCAAATCATTGATAAAAACCAAATGGTTACTAAAGACCATCCAGATGGTTCCATGAAAAACATTAGCACTTTAGATGGTATTCTTGAAGCTAATTATGAAGTAATCGATGACGGTTAGTTTTCTAAAAATGAAGATCCTACAAAATGTGTTACAACTAGATATTACCTTAGGAGCTTGAAGTGCAAAAATACATTCTTATATCTTGCCACTCTAAAGGAGGAAGAACCTCTACTATAGAATAAAAATAATTGAATGGATTTCCTCTTTGATGGATGATTGTTATGTTTGTTTTCCTTCTATCTATTGGAGTTATATGTCATGTAAGGGTTGTTCTTGTTGTTAGTTCCTTCAAAAAAAAGAAAAAAGAGTTGATTATGGAAACTTAGCAATTTGAAGAAGATGGAAAATATCTTTGATAGAAAGGTAAAGATGGGTATGCTTTAATTAACTTGTTAGAAATGTAATGATAGCAATGTAATATTTTATTTTTGTAATGGGAGTGGCCCCCAATAAAATCCACACATAGCTTATTAAAAATAAATATAATGCAATTTTGAGGAAAGCAAAGGCTCCATGGAACATACAAGAGATAATTATGGATATTCAAGATATTGCTAAAGAGTTTGAAGGAATTAGGTTTACACATACATTAAGGGAATGAAACAAATGTGCAAATAGGCTAGCCAATAGAGGAGTTTCGATTAATGATCATGAAGTTAAATTGTCCTTTCCATGGTTAGAGGAAGTAGTAAGTTTAGTTGAAGGTGACAAGAAAATGTTGAATGCCTAAATCAAATAATGATTAAGATTTACTTTAATGTTTCCATTGGTAATATTTGCTTTATTTTATATTCATATAAACTATTTATTATAATTTTTGTGGTTGCACTTGTGTTTCTATAAGGAAACTAGCAATCCAAATTTGGTAAAGCAGATTATGATAGTGTGATGTTTTGGAAATATTACTATACTAAGATGCAATGCATAGTAGAGGTGAATTTTTAGTATTGTGAAGGTTGTTTTTGGAAAATGTCAAGAACTATGTTGAATTCCAGAATATTTGTATTCGCACAAAACTAAAAAAGTTCTAGAAAATAAAAATAAAGAATTCAAGCATTTAATGTAAAATGATGTAGGTTTCTAGCTATAGCAACTCAATTGAGATGATAATTGAATCTGTTTGTAAAATCTCATCTCATGCTCTAAATAAGAGAGTTGTGATTTGTCAAGGGCAAGGGACCTAAGTACAACCCCTTGTTCTCCAACAAAAAAATAATAATGGAAATAACAAATATTTTGGCTTGTTGGAAGTAAGTGTGAGTTGAAACAAACATCACTTTTATTATTTTAGATCTTTGGGGAAGAGTAAGGAAGCAAGTGTGGGCAAGAAGCTAATGTATATAAGGAGCGATCCTAAATTTTTATTATTCCATATCTTTGGGGAAATTTAAAAAAATAACGAATTATGAGGAAAAGCTAGGTAGCATCAAAGGAAGACATATTTGAAACCCCTAATTTAAAGTAAGGATGCCCTAAGTACAAGTATGAATGCCCAACTAGAGACAAGAAAGTGAAACTTAGATTAGATCAAAGATTTTTATAACTCCAATATAGCCATGAGCCCATCTTCATTATTGTTATCTCATACCCTAGGAATAGGTTAGTCAACCCTTGAGCATTAATATTGGGGTTATTGGTTGTTTTAATCTATAAATACAAAAGTTATGTTGTAGTTGGGTTATTATTCATAATTGTTATTGTTGTGGCTTACATTGAAATTGAGTGTACTACAACTATTATCTGTTAAGATTTTAAAGGTGAGCACCCGCTAGTTATAGCCTAAGCCCAACATTGGATGAGTAAAAACTATTTCAACCCAACCTCCAAAGTAGGTTGGTTCCTTGTCAACTTGTTGAATGTTGACTCTCTTAAGATCAATTGAAATGGTAAAAGGATAGGGATATAAATGAGAAGGGTTGAGAGAAAAAATGATAGGTGGATGAATAAAGCTAACAACATAGGATTCTATTGAAAACCTCTTATAGACCAAGTATAGAAAAATCAAATGAAACTAACAACATTCACAATTTTCCATCCTCAATGTTAAGAATGGTTACATACCTAAGAATCATTCCAAACATCGAGGGTATTAGCAATCCAATATCAATAGAATAGACCAATAACCTGACTAACAAAAATGAATTCAAAGCATACATTTAAAAATGAATCATTTCAATTACCCTAAATTAGCAATTCAATATCAGCATAATAGACTAACCTAACAACATTAACATAATGACTTCACATTTGTTACCAAAAAAATGGAGAAAATGGACAAACATGAGGTAAACATTCCAAATAATGCTCTTTTATTGATTTATAGAAGAGATTACAACAACAGTGCAAGCAAACACTTTAGAGTTGACCCTTTGAAACGAGGGTGCAAGCAAACACTGTTGTTGACACTTTAGGATTTTATAGTATATATTTGAAAATGAGCATTACAAGGATGTTAGAGGGCCAAGTTGGTAGAATAACAACATGGCAACCTCTTATGTGATCAAAATAAAATCAATTTCTCTTGCTCCATTGATCTATGGATTCTTGTTGCAACTAGTTCTTGTAACTTGCTTGACCTTCATGGCTTCTAGTTGTACAAATTCTTGAAGTAGATTTGGCATGTACCTTGTTCTTGTAGTCCATCGTTGTGGATCTTCCAACAAAATCTGATTATTCAGATTGTTCTAAAAGCCTTTAGACATGGTGCTTCACCTTCCTAGTTTGATGTTTCATTTTCCATTAGCAAATCTAACAAAAATAGCTTTAGCTTCATCTTCCCTTCTCTATTTATTATGAGGCCATGGTGAAAATCTCATTTTATTAGAATTATTTGAGGATTTTGAATCCCGTTCATTGATCTAGATTTGAATGGACGCGATCGAGTCTCATAATTGCCTTTAAAATAAAAGTTGGCACGTGTCTTGGTCAAAGCTTACTAATTTTCTCAAAACTATGCTTGTGCTTCTGCTTCCAATACTTTCAACCAAGTTGACCACAACCATGAGATTTCATGCTTTATTTTCAACTCGTCTCAAAACTGTGCCCGATTTTTAACTTTGGGTATGTTTGACCAGTTTGACCATGGATTTGGGCATCAAACTTCTATCACTCACTTGGGGAGATTTGGCTCATGATCGTGATCCATCTTTGGAACTTCCTTATGTTGACCATGCTAACTGTGGCATGGAGCTAGCTCAAAACCATGGCTCATTTTTGTGAAAGGAAAATATTGACCATTTTGACCTTGATATAGAGTTGGATCACGATTGCAACTCTCAAAGAAGACCTCTTTTTTGCTTGTGTTGATCGTGATTTTGGGTCTTCTCATTTTCAAACAACTAGCTTGCAATCGTGACCCAAATTTGAGTGTCTCGAGTGTTGACCACTTTGATCGTGATTCTAGGCTTGCTTACGATCATGATAATTTTTGGCTTATGGGCATTTTGAGCACATTTTCTACGATTTCAAGACCACCTTCCATCATTGGCTTATAAGAGTTGGCTTACGACCATAATCAAAACTCCAAAATTCTCAAGTTTGACCATGCTGACCATAACATAGCGACATCTCACAACCATGACTTAAGTTTTGCCAAAGTGCAAGTTATCTAGGCTATGATCCCCTTCCAACTTAACCATATCTTTGCTAAAATGATCATGGTTTTGAGGAAATTCATGACCATGAGAATCTTTCACCTTCAATCAATGTTGACTACATTTATTGTAGTTTTGAGATGTCTGCTTCCCACGACTGTGACTATCTTTCGGCTAGGCGCTCCTTCATCTTCACTTGATCATGGTTTTAAGAAAAATCTCATGAACATGATCCTTTTCCAACTTAAGACTCCTTTTTACTATGATGACTATGGTATTGAGCAAGCTAGTGTCATGTGACTGCAATCTTCTATCTATTGGGTAGCTTTGACCCACTCAAAATCATGATTTTGAGCCATTTTCTCAACACAACCATTTTTTTTAATTTTTATTGGTTTTTTGTGATGTAACCATTTTTGGCCTACAATGATCTTAAGTCGCCTTTAGTGTGCATACGAGATTCCACCCTCTCCAAGTGGCTATGAGACTTTATCCTCTTTGAGTTGCTAGGATTTGTATTAATTTCAATTTTAAAATCTATTATTTATGATATTGACTTATTGCTATATAATCTAAATTAGTATTTGAATGAATAATTTCTTTGCATATTTCTAAATTTGTTACTATCGTTGTTATTTCTAGAAGTTGTTTATTTACAAGTGGCATCATAGCTTTGATCTTGGCTCCCTATGGTGGTGGAAAAATGGTAATATTACGAGCTACTACAAAACTTTGAGCAAATTTGCTTCATATTGTTCAAGTAATTATTTTCATTTATTTTTAGGTTTCATCTTCTAGTGCAATTTTCTTTTGTAATATTATTAATTGGTTGTTATTTTATTTTTCTCAAACCTATTTAAAAAAAAAAGTGTGTAGGTCATCACCATACTAGTAGGAGGTCTTTCTCATTGTAATCATATCATTAAGCCAATCAAAATAAGGTGCATCTCCAACAACACTTTCTTTGAAGAGTATAAAGGTATCTTTAGGGTTTTGGTTTCAATTTCCAGTATATGAATGAAACCTTGATGTTCGCTAGTTGGGTATGCATCAATGGGTATTTGTATTACACATATTACCTTAGAATATGTGCATGAGTAAAAAGAAACACCAACTCAAGAAATCCAGACAAGCATCATAAATTCCCATCTCACATCAACAACTTTGACCCACAAGATTTTGTTGCTTTAGAAACCATGAGTACCCCACCCACTCCTTCCCAAGAAATGTCATTGTCCTCTTATAGAGAATATTTCAATTAATCTTTATATATTTTAATCTCATGCATGTAAACAAGTGGATACATAGATGTCCACCATTAGTTCTTCATGGTCAAGGACGTAGCATCAATTGGATTCCATCAAAGATAGATTGGGCCAAATTAAGAACATTTAGGATTCATTAAGCTAATGACTTAGGTGACCTCTTTGCATCAAGTGTTGTTAGTTCTAATAATTTTTGAGGCAACAACAATAATATAAGTAGGAGCTTTAATATCAATTGATTGATCCTCCTCTTGTCTTACTTGGATGACCACTAACACCCTCACCAACCTCCTTATGAGCCTGATCCATAGTCCTTCTAAAATATCAATCCTAAATTTTCCTAGCATCCTCCTTTTAGTTACCATGTGAGATACATCCCTCCCCATATTGTCATGGATAATTATCTAGGTATGGATGAGCTTAACTTGGAATACAATTGTGATGTTTATTCCTCCATAAGAAATGATATTATCTTACTTGATTGAACTTGTGATATTTCTACTTCCACATTGATATTCCATCCTTTGAGGGTATGGATATAAATTATTGGATATCCAAAATGAAGGGCTTCAAGCACTTGCTCCATGTTCTTGAAGATGGTCATGTTACCTTGGCTTCATATAAAATTGATACCTTATCTTATAAATGGTTTATCTAGGAACTTAAATATCACCAACACCATATCTCATGGCTAGAGTTAAAGAGGATCAATTAAGGACTATTACAATGAATTTGATAAAGGTTCCTCTTCATTTTATGTGGTTTATTTGATGTAGACCAAACAAATATGATCAATTAAGGACTATTACAACAAATTTATGGGCCTCCTTATATATACCTATCATCTAGATAAAATGATGATGGTATTAGTTTTTTGCCATACCCTTTGGGATGATACTAAATGAGAGGTCAATCTACTTAACCCTTATACCCTCCATGAGACTAAACATGTCACTTGCATAGTTGAATAGAAGCTCCAAGTATCTCGTCCTCCACCACATCATGATTTCAACCCTAGATGATAGTATTTCAATAATCATAACTAGTGTCCACAAGGATTAATTCTTCTAATTTAATGTAGAATACACCATTATTGATATTGGGAATATGAGAAGCATTGTAACTTTCACCTAGAAGCTAAGTATGTAGTTGTTTTCATATATAAAGGTTAAGATCCCTCAACATAGGAGTCACTAACTGAAGTAAAGGCCTTTGAGTAAGATTTTGATACTATGGCTCTTTCAATATTGTCCATAATGGGGTTCTAGGCCCATCATACCATCAAGGTCCAAGGATTCATCAAATACCAACGCATCAATGTGTTAATTGAATTTGATAGCATGCATAATTTTACTGATAGTTGTGGAGGTAGAAGGCCTCTAACATGGTCTGTGGGATTGGACACCCTAGCTCCCTCATTCTCATAGGGTATTAAGTTTACGATGTGTCACCTTGAGGATAGGGGTAGTTGTGAGCCTAGTCTAAGGGTTGATGGGTTTAGTTTGAAACACCTAGATTTTTCCTAAGATTTTTCTTAACTACTTAATTTTAATTTGGCACTATTTTGCATACAAATACAACAAAACAATTTAGTAGACATGCCCTATAGACTATGCTCTTTTGTATTTTTGATGATGAATAAATAGATGATTTTTTACTTCAAAGGCAAGGGCACAAAAATATAATACAATTAATCAATCCTAAGTTTCCATATGTAGTTCTCTTTTGATGAAAATTCAACACTACAATTGGTCCTCTAATGATATCAAGATAATGACTTGTTCTTTTTTCCCTTTTATTTAGTGAATAAAAAAACAAAATAAACTTAGTCACAAAAAACATAATGATTCATATTTGTAACAACAAATATGCCAAAATGGAACTTCTAACCTAGATTTGACCACAAGGTAATGGTATTGGTTGAATGCAATAGTGTTGTCAACACTTTTTACATCTAGTAGCACTTTTTCCTATGAGTCCTACTTTATCAAAATTCTTCAAAAAAGATAAACAAATGTAGTTAGAAATAGAGGGGTCTACCTAGATTAGAGGAGGATTGTAACTCCCTAAATTATAATCAATCCCCCTTTTAAAAAGATAAGATAAAGAGAAGGCTAAAGACTCAAATGATGATTCTTTACTAAGAGACAGAAGCATAACAAATGAGGCGATAACACTGTCAACACTTTTTACAAATGGTAACACTTTCACTAAATATGGTAGACTATTAATTGAGAAGTCCTAGTCTCTACTATGGCATAAATAGGGCACAATAGCATCACTAACACTACAACCCCATGGTGCTTCCACCTATAGGCACAATAGAATGGGGTTTAAATACAAAACCCTTGTTGACTAATGGAGAATCCTAACCAAAGGGGGTAGGGATATTGATGAACCAAGCTACTAAAAATAATATTATGCAAAATCTACAATAAATAAAAGTAACATTTTATGCAAAATAAAGTATATGAAACAATTACATGATAATAAATGCAAAAGATAAAATATTCAAAGATGGGAAAGGGCACAACCTAATAAGATGTGACCAGACTTGCAAATTATAGGCCTTGAAAACTACCTTTGTCATTGATGAAACCTTTGCAATTGTTGAGATAAGATCACCCAAAGACCACTTGCTTTATGACAAGTAATGCTTTTTGTACTAATTTTGACAAGGATTCACTATTGCAAAGGGGTCTTGGATTGGGTTGCCCCAAGTGTTGGATTTATAAGAAGCCATGTCTCCCTTAAAGAATACTCTAAAAACTTGCTAGGATTGACAAGTTAGAGAGGTGCCATGGTTACATGGATTTGATTGAGGGCAAGGTGAGAAAATCTTGACATGCAATTAAGGAGGGAAGATAGGATAGGTAAGTCAAACATTATGATTGTTGATCAATGTATAGTTGAGGTGGCAAACTAGATTGGTATGATTAGATCCAAATTTGATAGGTAGTTGGCAACTGCTTGCTTTCTCTTTTTGTTTCAAACAATCAACAACACTAGGATCATGAGTGCTACTAACACTAGTGATAAAATGATCATTGTCAAGAAGATTAGGTGATAAATGATAAAATTTGAAGATTTGACAAAAGCATTGCCAAGCAAGCAATAGTGTCATCGATGCTATTGTCTTGGTTATGGTGTTTTTGCTTAATCTATTTTGGATGCTTGATTGGCTAAGTGATGGGGATGATAAGTTTCAAAAATTTGATGATGTACTCAAAATTGGGTGTCTACACTTCTCCCTTTGTGATGCATTTATTGAATGATTAATGCATCAAAAACTAGCCTTCATACCTTAATTTTGAGATATATTTAATGTTGCTTAAGATTCATGATGCAATATGAGTAATATTTTTAATTTTTTGATTATCGATGATGTTAAATTTTACTTTTTAACAATCTTAAATATTATTATGCCCTGGTGTTTCCCCTCAATTTTCAAAACAAAAATCAAGTTTGACCAAGGAAACTCGACTTAACCATGATACACATTGATGTAATGATGAAAGAATGATGATAAAAAATGGAAATTAACCAAGGTAGGATAGGGTAAAATGGATAGGGAAGAAAACAAAATTATTTTTTTCATTGATGATCATGAAATAGAACTTTGGACACATGATTGTAGCACAAATTTTAATGGCTAAATAGGGGAGAGCACCAAACTAAGCAGACCAAGTGAGACCACTAATGGTAGGGGGAGGTGTTTAGGTTTTAGATAGACACTTTGGAACTTGACTTTGTAATTTTTTGCCTTAAAAAGAATGACCAAACACAAGGGTAGCACTGTTAGCTTTTGAGGATGTATATTGAAGGAAATGCAACCACAAGATGTGAAATAAGTAAGCTATGATAAGTATATGATAATGACAAAATAATATGCTAGAAAATAATGATATAAAATTCCACAATAACTTAGTAATATGCCATTAATGAAAGCTCACAAAAATAGTACAATGCAATACTACGAAGGACTTGAACACTTTAAAATTTTCAATGAAGAACTACACTGTACCTACTCACTACTCACTATAGTAACATTGTATCTCTCTATATTCTTCTTCTATACATAAAGGCATATATATAGGAAGATATGTGCCTTGGCCTTTACTCTACATATGAATCTTCATCGACCTTATCCTATGACTCATGTACATATGGACTACATGCACATTTACATCATTGCACATTCTAACACTCGTGTATTTATTATACTGCATGAAGTAACTCAAAATTTACTCTAAAGTAAACTCCTATTCTAGTTATGTACCCAAGGTGGTACATTAGCATGTACCCAATAATGTAATATACTCTAACATCCCCTTGTATTACATTATTTGGGTAAATATGGATCTTTGTCCTTTAGATGTTCTTCAACTTGATCCAAATCTTCTTCTTCTTTAGCTTTAGTATTAGAATCATTCTATGTGCTTTCTTCATTATAATATTTTTTTGTATCATGTTGAGTATTTTTATCTTGTTCTCTTCTGCCATGTTTTCTCTTCCTCCTTCTTCATTTCTGCATTGTTACTAGAGGAATATCTGCTTCATGATGAGTTAGTCTATCATCACAATAAAATTGACTTGGATTCAAAGGTTCATTACTAGCATTTAATTTCTTTTATTTCATTCCTCGAAAGAACTCAAAATTTATTAATGACAAATAGAACATTAAGCACTCTTTTGAAGAAAGAATAATCACATTTTGAGTATTCCACCAAGTCTTGAATAGAGTTTCATGAAGATATCCAATTAATGTTGTAAAGTTATCTTCCTTTGCTTCCTTCAAAAACAAAGAAAATATTTCTTTCAACTCTGTAGACAAGAGTTTGAATCCATCAAATTTTTCTATTAGATTTTGTAAATAGAACCTAAGTTCATGAAATAACATTTCACTATTTTTTTTGCTTGATAATAAGGGGTTGTACTTGGGTCCCCCACCCTTGACAAATTACATATCTCTTCTTTAGAACTTGAGAGTTTACAAATAGATACACTTGTCATCTCAATTGAGATGCTATAGCTAGAAACCTACATCATTTTACATAAAATGCATGAATACTTGATTTTCATTTTTAGGATCTTTTCAAATCTCTGTATGAATACAATTACTTTAGAATTTAGCATCTTTCTTGACATTTTTCTATAGCAACCTTCACAATGCCAAAATTTCATCTCTACTATCTATGCCTTGCATCTTAGTAGAGTAATATTTCCAAAACATCGCACTATCATAGTCCACTTTACCAAATCTGGATTGCTAGTTTCCTTCCTAAAACATAAGTGCAACCACAAAAATTATAATAAATAGTCTAAATGAAAACACATTATTGTTACAAAATAAAATAGATATTACCAATGGAAAACATTAAAGTAAATATTAATCATTAATTGATTTAGGCAATCAATATTTTTTGTTAGCTTCAACTAAATGTTCTACTTCCTCTAACCATGGAAATGAGAATTTAACTTCACAATCCTCAATCAAAACCCCTCTATTGGCTAGGTTATCTTCACATTTGTTTCATTCCCTTAATATATGTGTAAACTCGATTTCTTCAAATTCTTTAGCAAGATCTTGAATTTCCACAATTATCTCTTATATGTTCCATGGAGCCTTTGCTTTCCTCAAAATTGCATTAATTACTATGAGGGAATCACTTTCCATCCATACTCTATTCAATTTCATTTGTTTACATATTTTTAACCCTTCTAAAACTGCCCAAGCTTCAACTTCATTATTTGTCTTAATTCCACTATTGAAAGCATAATGAGACAAAATGTCTCCTCTATTATTTCTAATTATTACTTCTCCTCTTGTTGGTCTTGGATTTCCTTTAGATGCTCCATCAAAATTTAATTTAACCCACTCCACATCTAGTGGTTTCCAATTTATATTCTTTACCTTATTTTTGCTTCTCTTGTACCCAACATCATAATTTCATTTAATGACTTGACTCCATCTATCAAGACTTTTTGCTTCCAAATTAGGGATTGGGTGAGTTGATAGGGTTGGTTTAGACTTATCTATGGCTAAACATATCTTATTTTTCATTACCTCTAAATTGCTTTACTTTTCTTTAAATATTCTTCTATTCCTTTCTAGCCATATAATCCAAATTATTGTATCTTTTTATATATCCCATATTGTCTGTAAAGCCTCACTTTTATAAGTGCTCTGCCATTAATTTAACCAATCTTCAATTATTCTATTCATCACCATGCATTTACCAAACATATTAAGAATACATTGCCATAGATTCCAAACTATTTAGCAATATCCCAAGAGATGATCAATACTCTCATTCTCCCTTATTACATAAAACACATTGAGAGGGGCCATGAAAAACCCTTTTCATAAGGTTATCCCAAGATAAAATTCTTCTATGACCTACTAGCCAAACAAACATTTTGACTTTAGGAATTCTTGGGCTATCCCAAATATCTCTCCATATTCTAGTAACATTATTATTATTTTGGTGTTGAACATTATATCCACTTCTTGTTGTGTATTCTCCTAAGCTATTCAACTCCCAAATTAATTTATCCTTGGCACCCCTCAAAATAATCACAGTTGTTATTTTTCTACTCAATTGCCTCCTAGCATCAATGTCTTGTATACTTGTAAACAAATATTCTTTCCATTTGTATCTTCCTTCTTGATCCTTGTACAAAATGTTTGAAATCCTATCACCGTATTTTTCTTGAAGTAATCTCATCTAAGTTTTCAAAACTGGATCTAAAGTGAGTGGTTTTTTTATCACACCAAGTATCCATCCAAATAGAAAAAATTTCTCCAATTCCCACCACCCATCTTAAACCTTTAATCATAATATCAATAGATTTTTTAAACCATTCTAAAGAGCAGAACCATTTGGAAGAGAGAATGCAATAAATATTATGCTTGGGTAATTGGGATCAACATACCTATTTAGAAGAATTCTAGCCCATTGTATTTGACTCTCTTTGTACAATCTCCAGATAAATTTTCCTCTAAGATCTAAGTTTGCATCTATAAGAGCTCTTAAACTAAGACTTCCCTTAGTTTTTTCATCACACAACTTGCTCCATTTCACCAAAGGAAATTTCCTTTTATCATGTAAACGTGATCATAAAAAATATCACTTAATAAAGATTAAGCTTTTTTCAACTGATTTTGGTATAGAATACAATGACATATAATATGTTGGAATGGCTTGTAAGACCGACTTAGTTATCTGCACTCTTCCTGCTAATGATAACCATCTACCTTTCCAAGCTAGAATTTTATTTTAAAATTTACTAATAACTGGATTCCATAAATCTATCCTCATTCTCCCCTCAAATAAAGGCATCCCTAGATAAGTTGTTGGAAAATTTACCTCCTCCATTTGAAGCAACCTATAAATTCTTGCTTTGATATTAGCAGGAGTGTTAAGGAAGTAAATTTTGGATTTAGTCCTATTAATTTTTTGCCCTAAAACTCTTTCGTACTCTTTTAAAAAGTTATTCAAAGCTCTGGCCTCATTTATCCTTGCCCTTCCAAAAAGGGTTGTATCATCTACAAACTGTTGATTGGTGATGTTATCGATGTTATTACCAACCTTAAGACCACTTATAAGCTCATCTTTGTAAGCCTTATTTAAGTTCCTACTCAAAACTTCTACCATAATAATGAAAAAATAAGGAGATAGAGGATCTCCTTATCTAAGGCCTCTTTTGGCTTTAAAATATTCTATCACTAACCCATTGACCAACACTGAATAAGAAACTGTATAGACATAAGCTTTAATTCATCTAACTCATTTCTTCCCAAAACTAAACTTATCTAAAATTGAAAAAAGAAAATCCCATTTAACCATATCATAGACTTTACTCATATCAAGTTTTAAGATCATAACTTTCTCTTTTCTTGAAGCTGTTGAATGTATAACTTCATGAGCTACTATGATCCCATCTAGAATTTGTCTCCCTTTCATAAATCCTCCTTGCTATTCTAAAATAATTTTATCTAACAATAGCCTTAATCTATTCACCATCACTTTGGAAATAATATTATAAGCCATATTACATAGGCTTATGGGTCTAAAAGAATCAAACAATTTAGCATCCTTCTTTTTTGGAATTAGGGTAAGATAAGTTGCATTTATTTTATAAGGAATGTATTGTTTTACCCTAGACTGTTCCATTGCCACCAATAAAGAATCCTTCACTATATCCCAATTATGTTGGTAAAAAGTTGTAGAGATCCCATCTGGACTTGGGGATTTATCCTTATTAAAAGAGAAAAGAGCTAAATGAACTTCTTTTAGAGTAATAGGCTCCATCAATTTCCTAGTGTCTTCAACATTTCACTATTTTCATTGAATGCATTCTTAATTATTTCCTCCATATTGCTTTAAATAATAAACCTTTTGATGTTTATGTATTTTTTATTACATTTGAAGTTGGCTTCCTTATGTCTCCCTAGTTTAGAGTATGATCAAATACTATCTTTTAATTCTTCAATATTTTGAGATATGTAGAAGACTTTGTCTTTACTGAATGTTTTAAACTTGATAAAATCTTGTCTAATCTCAAGTTTTGTAGAACACCTTCTATCTAGCAAGTGTTTGAATGCACTATGAAACTTGATAGTATGCTTATATTTCTTAATTTAAGTTGAATTCCTTTTGTCTCCCTAATGTTCAACTTCACTTTCTTGCCTTATGTCTCCCTATTGATTAGTAAGTAGACTAAATATAAATAGTGATGCACCTTAAAGTTTTAATAAGGTTATTTTCCTTCAATACCTTTTAGTTGGATTAATGTCTCAAAAATTAATGTAAGAGACTAATGCAAAATGCTATTTCCAACTTCTAAGAAATTAATGGTTTTACTCCTTTAACCTTCCCTTTTCAATGGTTTAAATTTTCTAAATTCCAAGAAACTAAAATTTGAAGTAGTATACCTTATAAATCCCTAATTTGAAATTTTAGAAAATAACACTATTTGCAATATTATTTTAATTATTCAAGGTAGAAACCCTTATATTTCCTAAACTAAATATTTGCAAATATTGTAATGTTTAAATATCAAGCAATTTATAATATCTTCTAGGATATACTCCCTTTGCTAAAATTGATTTATAAATTACTTCCAACCTTGTACTAGGTACCTTATAACTCCCTAAACTTAGGAAATTAAATATTAGATAGGTAAAACTATACCTTACAATATGCATGCACTGATTGGCTCCAGTATCTAATGTATGGTAAACTTTCTTTTCTTATGCACCTTAGACTATATTAACTCCTCTTTGAATATTCATTCATTGTTTGTTGTATTGGTGCAAGTAATGGTTTACATGCTCAAAATGAGTGTTGTATTCTATCTCTCCTCCTTCAATGTCAACAATAGTTTGGTGTCTTCAAATTTAGCATTTTGAAACCCCAAGGTCCAATGAATACGCTCGCTGCTTGTGGATTTACAACGATCAAGTTCTTGCTGAAGAATGTGCACTCACCTCTCACTGTGTATGGTAGAAATCAACCAATATTCTTAGGCACCTTCTTCTCCTCCTTAATGACACTTTGAATCTCTTCTGCTTAACTGTGCACTTCAGTTTTCCCTGCGTTCTCCTTTAATACTGAGTGTTTAAATAGCTTGAATGTCCTTGAAATGTTAGACAAGTGGTGCCTTGAGAGTTACATTTTTGATGGGCGTTGGTATAGATTCTTTCAATGATCATTTACTCCTTATGATGATTATACCTTATAACCTCCAAATCATGTTATTAAATGCTCAAAAATAGATGTTACTTTATCTTTGAGTGCTTCTTTCCTGGGCATACATTAAGGAGTATATGGGCATCTTGTTTGGATGTGCCAAGTGGCACAAGGTCCCTGGGCTCTAAATTGCAAGTGGTGCTTCAATTTCATGCATGTAAGACTCCCTTCAATGTCTCTTATTCCTTGTATACTTCTTGCTAGAGAACACCCTTTGAGTCTTGTCTTCAACACTTTTTTTCAAGCAAGTGGTGATGTTGTGAGGTTCACTCTAGCTATGGTGATTCAAGAGCATTGTAATGGTGGTTTTATGGTGCTCCAACGATGGATTTAGGTGCTTCGTTTAAACTGGTGGTTTCTCCAAGCTATAGCTTGAGTAATGCACCTTTGTTTTGACCTTCTAACTTGCTTCTTTATACTTGCAATGTGTTGTCCTTAACGCTATCTTCTCTTCATTGATATGCAATAGATGATGAGCTCCTTATGTAGGTCTTGCTATTGCAGGTTAATACTGCTATAGGCACTGTATTTGATGATATATATGGTGTCTTTAAAAAACTTAAAACTTGGCTAATATGAGCCCTTCATTGGCTCTCTTCCTTAGCCTGAACTCTGCTCCTTTACTTTGATGAGATGTGCTTTGCAAGCTGTTATAATATATTTGAGACACTGTAGCTTTGTCCTATTTTTCTATGTAGGACAAGAAGACTATGGTGCAATAATCTAATGCAAAATGCTTTACAATATTTAGAATAGAAAACATTAAATTTTCACCTATAGTTGAGATCTTTAAATCTCCTTTTTGAAGCTTTCTTTCTTATTTGATGAGGTGACTTCTTTGCACTATTCCTTGGTGGAAAGAGATGAATTGATGTTGTCTTCCTTGCTAGACAATTTTTTCCTTTGCTTGGTTAACTTAGCACTAATAAATCCAATCTCTTAATCATGCAACTTAACTTTGCACTAATTTTCACCCTTAACTTAAATACTTAATCCACCTGTAATAACTAGTATGGTGCAATAACAATTTTTCCTTATTGCTCTTGTAAGTGAACTCTTTAAAAATAACTTGAAATATGCACTATAAAATATGCAATTGTAGACACTAAAATCTGGTCAATCCGATTATGCTACCATAAGCAATGGTTAAAATGACATACCAAGGCCCTTAGGGTAGCCCTCAGCAGGTATACAGTTGTTCTAACCACTCAGTGCAAGGTTTTGGAAGGTTTTAGGCCACTTTTGGTACCTTTTGAACACCCTGTTTCTATTCATCCCACCCTGGGATGAATATAGATCCTATTCATCCCACCCTGAAGCAAATAGCAGCATTCATCCCAGGGTGGGACGAATAGTAGGTTTGATCGGCAAAAAGTCAAATCTGGGTAAATGGTGCCTAGTAACGGTCAGATTCTTGGCTATTATTACCAAAAAGTCAGGGTATGTAGCAAAACTTATGACATGCTCCATGAATGAGGCCAAATTGGGAGATTCTCTTCCCCCTCCAATGCATGCCACCCTGGTGGCCAAGTGGCGCCTCTTGCCATGCATGCCATTGCATGCACTTTTGCACATGAGCCCCTGTGGCTATAAAGTGGATGCATTTTCCACAAAAAATATAGAGAGGATTTTTAGGACAAAGCAATAGAGTGCTGCTAAGATTTCCTTTCACATTTTGTGCCTATTTTTACCTCAAAATATCTACCTAGCGAAGGATTTTTGCGAGGGAACTAGTAGGCATAATTTGTCACATAACCGAACCATATGAGTGAATTTATTCACCAAATTTGATGAAAATACCTCCCATAGTATTTTGCATCAATCCCTAGTGGAATTGGTGGTAAAATTTAGGTAGAATCAGTGGGCATCCCACCCTTGGGTGCCTCCTAATTTGTGATAGTCTTATTCGTCCCACCCTATGAGGAATAGAAATATGTGGATAATTTTTTTACTATTTTTAATTAGTTATTTTATACATGTTTATATTATGTTGCAGTTAATATTTCATGTCATTATGAGTTGTATTGGCTGAGATATTACGATTTTAAGGTTTTGTGGGCTTGCAGGACCCACTGGAGCATGCACCATGATATGAGCTTGATTTATGAAATATAATGACATGGGTTGTATTAAAATGTCTATTTATTCTTACTATCCAAATTTCATAGGTTTTGGATATGTTTAGGTCAAGAAATTGCATGCTTTGGGTTTTACAGGTTGAGGAAGCGCACTGCGATTACACCACATCAACGGACACAATTTCGACATGATTTTGGGTGATCTCTTCCCAAAATATCCTATTCTACTTATATCTATAATTTCACAATATTTGGAGTTCATTTGATATAGGCGCGCCATATATGCTCTTTTCTTGCCTGTGGGGATTGCATGTTTTACATCATACACACTTGCTATTTGATATTTCTGGTTTCCTTGTGTGTAGGTTCAGGTCATAGAATGCATTGGGAAGAAGTGTGAGACATAAATATCAAATATACAAGTGGTGGCAGCATTGGCCCGCCCACTTTGATTATGGGTACGAGGAAAGACTCTAGATGTACACTCGAGTTACTTGAAGGATTTCAATCCTTGTGAACCCAATTTGTAAAAATTTGTATCATCCATTTGAGCCCTAAAAGGGGAAATTTTGTAACCTAGATTTTATATACCCAATTAATAAAAAGTTGGTTTATTTTGCATTATTTCTTGTTACTTGCCATCTTTTCCATCTTACTTGCATGCTTCCGTTTGATGCTCATACGCAATAGGACATAGATACGTATATTTTTTTATCATAATTTGGTGCAATGTTTTTTCCTAATTCAATGGTGATCATGGTGGGACTCTATCCTTAAAACTCAATTTTCATCTTTTCATGTTGTAGGTGCTATTCGTTTTGGGCTGAAATGAACTCTGACTTGCTATTTGTGCCACCCTGGGATGAACGCGAGTTCGTACCACCCTGGGATGAATGTAGACCTTCTATTCATCCCACCCTAGATCAAATAGAAACCAGAGAGTTTTCTGAGCAAAATTATAGAAATAACAAGTGTTGGCAGTGATGAGGTAGGCATTTGAATCTTCTATCTCTGTTTTTCATTTTCAAAAACTATTTTGTTTGGTTTTTCTCGCATCTTTTGCTTGTTTAGAAAGGTTAAAATTTAGTTTCAATTTTTATTAAACACAAAATATTAAAATATACAATAGGATAAAAATCAAAAGAAATCAAAAGTAGGAATGCATATCTATGGTTTGCATGCTTGTAGCCTACCTAATGGGTAGGCTAACATTTAGGGTTTTGCATTTCTAGATACCTTTGTGAGTTATTTTTATACTAACTTTTTGAAAGTAAAACGTACCTTTCCTTGCATTTAGTGAATGATCATCGAATGCTTCTTTGTTTACTTTCTTTGGATTAAAAAGAACCACACATGCTATGATTCACTTAAATGCTAGTGAGGTGGACTTCATCACCATCCACTAGTAGAGTTCAACGAGGTGGCTTTTTGCTAGAACCCTGAAGGTTCTAGCACAATTTTAATAAAGAAATAATTAAAATAACATCTAAATTAAAATAATCACTTTTATAAAGAATCACTGTTTCACTGGTAGGAAGGTCCCTCCAATGCATTCAATAAACAATTATATATTCTTCTTCATGGATGATTTGATATGGATTCCTCTCATATCATATATATAGACTTTTTCAATCATGACCTTTCAATCATGACTTTTCAATCACGACTCTTCAATCATGACTTTTCAATCATGACTTTTCAACTATGACTTTTCAATAATAATGAAATATATAATTAAAGTAATAAATAATAATTAATAAGTAATGTTAGGATGTGGGATCCTAACATACCATCCTCCTTAAAAATAGCTTTGTCCTCAAAGCTCAAAGTAAGGAGCTTCGTTGCTTGTTTTCCTAGTTGAATTTGTGCAAGTTCTTGTACTATCTTAATGTCACTTTTTCGAAGGCAGGGATATCTTGAAGGTCGAAGTGTTAGTGATGGGTTGCCAGGAAAAATAGTAGAATCTTCCTTAGGAGAATCATGATGATGATGGGATGGCAACCATTGGGGTTCCTCAAACACTTTAGAATGATGCATCAAAAGTGATGGTAACTCTTTCATATCCTTTTGTGGTTCCTTGGTAGAGCCAACGGAGGAGTGTGTAGTCACTCTACATTGGTTTCGAATAGGTTTTGTCATGTGGTGAGAACTCACTATTAGTGAGGAAGGTGTGTGTAGGTCTTGTAGAGTGCATGTCTGGTTGTCATTGATCACTTTGGGTATGTCTACCTCATCCCTGCTTGGTGCATCAATCACTTCCAGTATATTAACCTTATTGCTGACATTGGTGGGATCAAGTATTTTGGGTATTTATTGCTCATTGTCCTTGTTTTCTACATCTTCCTCATATTTCTCATCCTTAGATTCCACTTTGATATTAGATACTCGATATCGCTCAAAATACCATCAAAACATTCTATGCTTTTGCTTTTTTATTTTCATTCCATATTCTTAAGTCTGCGATGTCGCTTTTAATTTCCTTGATTTTGATGAGTGCACCAAACCTAACTGGGTCAAACATGGTTGGTGGATCTGATACCAAATGCTAGAACCCTGAAGGTTCTAGCACAATTTTAATAAAGAAATAATTAAAATAGCATCTAAATTAAAAGAATCACTTTTATAAAGAATCACTATTTCACTGGTAGGAAGGTCCCTCCAATGCATTCAATAAACAATTATATATTCTTCTTCATGGATTATTTGATATGGATTCCTCTCATATCATATATATAGACTTTTTCAATCATGACCTTTCAATCATGACTTTTCAATCATGACTCTTCAATCATGACTTTTCAATCATGACTTTTCAACCATGACTTTTCAATAATAATGAAATATATAATTAAAGTAATAAATAATAATTAATAAGTAATGTTAGGATGTGGGATCCTAACACTTTCATCTCCAATCGTTGTCTCAAATCCCATGAACCTTGTTCTTTGCCAAGGTCTATTCCAAGATCTGTCATAACCTGTGGATTATAGCACGTATCTCTCTTCGGAGAGGTATATCACAGACTATGGGTGAACTGGATGAGGAACTGGTAGGACTTGTGCTCCCTGGACGTGTGTGGAAATTATCACCACACATTATAGGCAGGATAACATGACCTGGGGTTCATATCTAGGTTATCAATCTGTGAGTATACAGGTGAAAGCCAATTAAACATGAGATTATCATTCAACAATATTTCAAACATGTGACACAAGGTCCTCTTTTACAAACAACACATCTGAAACACACAAAAACATCTAGGGATTCACATATAAAACTTAAAAGAGATAATCATCTATCCTATTGAGTGTTTCCTTCCTTGTTTGTTGTTTCATTAAGAATTTATAAAGGAGATAATCATCTAGGGTTTGGTAGAGAGTTACGATGGTGTGCACCCGCAGCCAAGCCCAATCACGGGTGGAAGCTACAAAGAGTGGACTAGGAGACATGAGTAATCTTCGATATAGCCCTAGGGACTTGGTCATACCTCCCTGGTGAGCCCCTACTCACCCTAGCCCCAAGATAGTGGGGCACGAGTCACACCTGTGAGGGATCCCTATGCGGGACACCCCTAGGGATGATGGAATTTACTTGGGAGAGTGTTCTCGGTACTTAGATACCTCACACGCCTTCCTGAATGAAAGGCAACAACACGTTGAGGCATTAGTAGATAGAGTGGTGCCACACATCCGTGTACATGTTAGGGCTGACCCATCTATTTTTGTGCTAGAGCTCAGCTTCACACACTGGGTAGAGCAGGTCGGTATGACCTTACCTATACGTCGCCTCGATAGGGTATAACAACATAAGCAACCTGATGGGTATGATACTCGTTGCTCAGGGTGAGACAAATCTGCCCTACCCTTCCTCATCCATGAAGGAAGGTATGAGGAGATCCTAGAATTTCCTTAAGAGCAGTATTCTGTGCATGGATGGTGTGCCTTTACGCTCGCTAAGTATAATGAGCACATGCACCGACCCGAACCCTAAGTCAATGTGATGACCCTAGATTAAGGGAAGCATGCGATGGATATCATAGATTATCTTAAACAAGGTTAGCCTCTGGGTGAGACTCCTAGGCCTCTTAGGCCCCACACAATGAAACAAATTAATCAAGTAGTTATGAGATACATGGAATTCCAAGCTCAATTCAAGCAGCTTTGACAAGAAAAAGAGCAACTAGACCACTTGCATCAGCTTGAGAAAGAAAGAATCGAATGGCAGACAAACGAGCTATTCCATAAGTCTCTACAGGAGAGGGTTCCCACCCCTAAGACACATAGGTAGGAGGTTCACCTGAGGCAAACCACACTCATTCGAGATAGGTATCCCATACCTTATCTAGTGTTGCCTCCACGACCTCCTAGGCCAGATCAGGACATGCCTCCCAGGCCAAACATAGGGCACCCATAGCGAGCAAGTAACCCTCTCTATAGATTGGCTTGAGAAACACCCTACAAGGTTTACACTGAGCATGAGTCGGAGGTAGAGTACTTGGAGACGTCTTACCAAGGCATGGGGGGTGACATGCCACCACCCTGCAATAGTTTGGAGGATCCTAGACCTCCATCGTAGGATGTGAGCAAGAATGAGGAGATCAAATCCTCAGACCCATATAAAGTGCTGCTAGAGCACCTAGAGTCAATAGAGAATAAGACTTCTGGGTTCAGATATCAAAAGTCCACTATGCATCAATTACATAGTCAACTTGTCCATCCTTCTGTGCCTACGCCTCCCTATCCAAAGCAATTTAAGTTGCCTCAATTGGCTACAGTTAAGGGGGAGGAAGATGTGTAGGAACATGTCACCAGATTCCTGGGCCAATGCTTCGACATCCATGATAATGATGCTTTGATTTTGTGGACATTCATGACTACCCTCTCGAGCCCTGCCTCAGAGTGGTTTTACCAACTTCCTAAGCATAACATCCATAACTTGGACCAACTTGCAGATGCATTCCTAGAATGCTTCGCCTTCAACACCAAGAGGAAGGCAACCCTGGCCGATATAGCTAGGTTGAAATAGTATGATGATGAGTCAATAAAAAAACTATGGCAATAGGTGGCGAGCCCTATTCACCAAGCTACCTTATCTTCTCCCCATGACGGAGTTGACTCAAATGTTTTCCAATAGCTTCTTGAAGCCTATCTCATTGCTGTTGCAGCTGCAACAGTATGCCACTCTTGAAGATGCCTTAGCACAAGCTAGGATCATCGAAGATATCAAGATTCAAGAAGGTGAAATTATGAAGCCTCACAAGAAGGAGTGGAACAAGAATGTTAAGAGCACCCCAATGCAGTCTAAGCCAGAAGTAGTGAATCAGGTTGCCATTTGTATCCCGGGGCTAGGGCAAGCCGTGCCACCTTAAAAGCCTAATTATCAGGCCACACCCGACAACTATGCCAAGGACAACCAGAATAGTCAAGGGTAATATCAACATCACCCTAAGTGATAGTTCATGCCCATTGTAGAGCCTATGGACTCATTGTTTGAGTGCCTCCTAGCAGCCAACGTGATCCACCTACCTGAGAGTCGACCTATCGACCCAAATGCATCGAAGCCCAAAGGATACAGAGAAGACCTATATTACAAGTTTCATAAGAAAAATGAGTATGATGCACAAATGTGTTACAAGTTCAAGAATTTGGTGCAAGACATGATCGATAGGAATGTCCTTCAGGTAGAAAATCCTATTGTGCCAAACAACCAATAGATGGAAGTCTACAAAGACCCATTGCCTGCCCATGCAGAGTAGGCCAAGCTAGCGCCCCAAGTGAATGAGGTTCACCATGCCCCCCTAAGCAGGGGTATGTTGGCATGATCAACATTGTAACAAGGAATAAGCAGTACCCAAGTCTAGCCATGCCACCTACAGCTTAGAGTGATGTCCCCTCAACATCATAGCCTTTGCCACCTCCTATGCCGAGCCTCCCACCTAGGCCTATGGTCACCATTAAGAGCAAGCTCACCCAGAGCTTAAGAACAAGATCTACCCGACTCTCCATCTATGAGCTCATTCAACAATCGGTACCTCATAGGGAAGCCTTGATGGAGATCCTTAAAGCAATCGAGCTTCAACCATGGGAGTCTGACTCCAACAACTTCATGGGGCATGTGCAACAATGCACAAAACCAATGATTACCTTTCAATAAGACGAGCTTAAATCGGTTCTGAATGATATGGTAGATCCCCCTTTGTACATCGTCACATGTGTGAATGGAACACCATACAAGAGAGTGTTGATAGAAACTGGATCTTCTACAATATCATCACGATAATGACTCTCAAGCATTTGAAGCTCCCAGTATCCCATATTGTTGCATCTACCTACACCCTCTAAGCTTTCAACAATGCCATATGCTCAACGGTTGGTACAATCGTCCTGCCTATTCAAGTAGGGGAAAATACCATCCCGACGCTATGCCACATCCTGTAGGGTGAGATGGCGTACAATATCCTATTAAGTAGGCCATGGATCAGGGACATGAAGTGTGTCAGTTCCATCGCTCACTAGTACCTTAAGTACACTTATGAAGGGCAAGTTCATGTCATCCCTATGGACCTAGAGCCCTTCAAGTATTTCAATATGGTGTAGCAACTTCCCAAGTCAACCTTGCCATCAACCCATCTAGATTTTCAACCGAATAAATCTAGCCAAGGTTTGAATCCATCACCATCATAGGCCATACCATCCACATCATCGACACCCCCATAGATGTCTAGTGCACCTATGGATCCTTTACCTAGGAACTTGGGGAAGCGACCTATTAAGGAGGCCCAATTGACCATATCCACCATCTCCACTGAGGAGGTTCCTAGACAAGTAGATGAGGAGCTACCACACAAGACAAACGATGAATTAGATCAGGTCTCGCTCTCATCCCTCTTCTATCTATAGCCTCAAGTCACAGTGCACCTGACTTCCACCAGATTGGGGGAGTACATGGTTAGGAATATTATAACTACCCCTTCTCTAGAGTCGGTGTAAGACATGGGTCAACTCCATCTTCCCATAGGCACCAATCAACTAAATTTTGTCTATAGGGACCTTGAATATGGCATCGAATCTTATCAACAGTAGGAATAATATGAAGAGCCCTTCAAAGAAGATGTTAACTACTTGTCCAACCCTAACTTCACTTTGAAGTACCTTGACCTGTGTAATTGGAATGGTTATGGGTTAGGTTTGTACGAGCAGGGTACTTGATTTCCCTACTAGCCATAGTATCAAATGCCTTATGACAAGTCTGGATTAGGACTCAAAAAACTTGTGTTCTTAGACATCCTCATAGAAAATTGAGAGTGCATGACTCTAGATTGTAGATATGAGCTCGCGCGAGATCCTTTTGCCAACCCCAATCGTGTCTACTCATTGGGGGACTACTTCCCTATGCTCTTGGAAGATGATGAACCACCTCGCAATGATATTCACTCTTATGAGAGAAGTGAAGGTTTGCGTACCCTTCCCCATGACAGTGAGGAAGAAGATCCAGGCCCCCCTTATGAGTGGATGTCAGATGACAAGTTGGATTATGGAGTCGCACCCATGAAATCTACTAGTTCATATAGAGAAGTCCCTCGGGTCATACCTGTAGATGATGAGGATGAGTTATATCTATGCATATTTCCATTACATCATCCCATATGGTGACAACTTCTACCTCTAGAGGAGCAAGCTCACCCGTAGCCATACCGACCACCACCGGTCATTCCACCACCTCCACAATCGCCTCCTCAGGTCTTGCGACATCCGGAGGTTTGTGGACACCATCAACCACATAGGGGAAATCATCCATCCATAAATATGATTTCCATAGACATGTTTGAACCCCTGCGAGATTCGAATAACCCATTGAATCCATTGCACCTTGACTTGGGGGCAATCAAATTTGATCGAGGACATTCACCACCCTTGCCCTCTAAGTATTGGCCTTGCAATGAGATGCTACAACTATTTCATTTCTCTACAGGGCCAACTCATGATGTATTCCATATTAAGGAGGAACCCGACGTTACCATTGATGATTTAAACCCAGATGATAACATCCATTTGATCCCTACTCCCCACCAGTTGGAGGAAGGGTCGCATATGTCAATCGAGCCTACGATTGATAAATATATCGACTCATATCTTGAGAATTCATAATGTATCAAGCTAGGGGAAATTCTATCCCTCGAAGAGCAAGCTGATTACATAGCCCTTCTCATAGAGAAGAAGGTAGCTTTTGCATGGTCTTACAAAGACATGCTAGGACTGGATCCAAATCTAGTCATCCAAAATCTGATGCTTGATCCCAAGGCCAAGCCTATCAAGCAAAAACTGAGAAAGATGCATCCAATAGTGGCCTTAATGGTCAAATACAAGCTACAAAAGCTATTGGATGCCATGTTTGTCATTTATGTAGACTATCCACCATGGTTGTCCAACATGGTTCCCATCAAGAAGCCTAACGAGAGGATTCACATTTGCACCGATTTTTGAGACCTAAACAAAGCGAGTCCTAAGGATGATTTTCCTTTGCCAAGCATCAATGCCCTGGTAGATGCCATAGCAAGCCATGAAATGTTATCCCTTATGTATGGCTTCTCTAGGTACAATCAGATTCATATCAACCCGGAGGACCAGCTCAAAACGACATTCACAATGCCCTGGAAAACATTTTGCTATAAGGTCATGCCTTTTGGCCTTAAAAATACCAGCGTCACCTACCAGCATGCCATGACATACATCTTCCACAAATACATGCATAATATTTTGGAATGTTACATGGATGACTTACTAGTTAAATATTTGTTACACCATGAGCATCTTGATGTCTTTTGCAAAGTCCTCAATTGTCTTATCGAGCATAATGTGAGACTAAATCCCAAGAAGTGCGTCTTCAACATCACATCTAGAAAGTTCTTGGGATTTATAGTTTCTAAAAGAGGCATCGAAGTGGACCCCAATAAGGTCAAGACCATCCTTGAGATGCCTCCTTGACTACCATCAAGCAGCTCTGAAGTCTACAGGGCAAGATCGCGTCCATCAAACGCTTCATAGCATAATTGTTGGACAAGTGTTGACCCATGAAAAAGTTATTGCACAAGGGGGTCGCATTCCATTGGGATGACGAGTGTCAGGAGGCCTTTAACGCAATAAAACAATACCTGGCTTTGCCACCAGTGTTGGCTCTACCTCGAAGATGAGTTTTGTTTCGCTTATACATCTCAGCCACTGAAGTTGCATTGGGTGCCATGTTAGCCCATAATAATGAATTGCATAAGGAACATGCTACTTACTATCTCAGTCGCACCCTGGTCAGTTATGAGATCAAGTATGCATACATGGAGAAGTTATGCCTAGCGGTGGTTTTTTCCACTAAGAAGCTACGACATTACATGCTTAGCCATACCACATATGTTGTATCTAAAGAGAATCCATTGCGATACATGATGAGTCACACTTATCATAGTAGTTGCACGATGAAATAGATCATGTTGTTGATGGAGTTTGACCTATAATTCATCGGATAAAAATCAATTAAGGGCCAGGTCATCACCGATCAACTCATAAAGGCTCCTCTTTAGGATGATCAACCTCTTAGCATGGAGCTTCCCGATGATGGGGTCTTCCAAATACCAGAATCGCCTGATTTTTATGAGCCTGAGCCGTAGGTGTATATGACATTGTTTTTTGATGGCTCCAAATATGAGCAAGTGTGTGGTGCAGGGATCATGTTTTTCATACTGTATGGGGCTCCCATATCCCTGTCATTTAAACTTGATTTCCTATGCACCAACAACAATGCCGAGTATGAAGCCTTGCTCATAGGTTTTCAAATGACTATCGCCATGAAAATCACCAAGCTTAACATTTTTGGTGACTCCTTGCTCATTGTTAAATAGGTTAAAGGGACCTACCAATGCAAGTGCCTAGTTCTGCAAGGCTACAAAGCCCTTGTGGATAAATGCCTGACAAAGTTTGAATGGTATGACATCGAGGTGCTCCCTCTATAATCTAATTATTTTGCAAATATTATGGCCTCCTTAGGGTCCTTGATCCTGTAGAACCCTACTGATGAGATGACAACCATTTAGGTCAAAATGCTCTCGTAGTCTATGGTTAAGCGTGAGAGCACTCAGGCCACACCGAAAGTCCACTTGATTCAAATTGAACCTCATCGAGAGATATTCTCACACCTTCATGAGCGCTTGAATAATACCCATTGGGGGACGTTGTTCCTTCAAGCCCCTTTTGATAATAGTACAATGCTATTATTACAAGTTCTTTTGCACTCAAAAGTTTCTTGGGATGAATTTCAAGAGGGACAGACAGTTCATATGCTCAAGGATTCCTCACAATAGGACTGGTCAATGCAAATTAGGGAGTATCTCAAGCTTGGTAATCTCCCTCTCAGATTATCGCACACTGCTAAAACAATATTTAAATAAAAGGCAATAAAATATGTCTTGCTAGGAGACATTCTATATCATCGAAGCTGTGAAGGAATTCTCCTTCGATGCTTAGAGCATCAAGAGTCGACTTGGGAAATTGCCCAGGTACACGATGGTACATGCGATGGCCATTTCAACGACATGGCCATTTCAAAGTGAATTCTTTACATGGGCTATTATTGTCCAACGTTAGAGTGATATTGTTGTGCATATGTGAGGAAGTGCATGAAGTGTCAGCACCATGCTAACTTGACACACATACCTTCACAAGCCTTACAACCAATCCAATTGGCTTGGCTATTTTTGCAATGGGAGTTAGATTTAATCGGTAAAATATCCCCTGCATCCTCGGGCTATTACACATTTATCATTATAGTTACTAAGTATTTTACAAAGCGGATGGAAGCAATTCCACTTACCACTATGATAGGACCCCACATCGCGGAGTTCATTCTACATAATATCATTTGTCATTTTGGTATTCCATCCAAGATCATTTCAGATAATGGGATATCCTTTAAGAATAAATATGTGCATTCTTTAACATCAAAGTATAATATCCAACACAACTTTTTGATGCTCTACTATTCACAAGCAAATGGGCAAGCAGAGGCTTCCAACAAAACATTGATTGCCATTCTCAAGAAAACTGTCAAAGAAAATCACATCGATTGGCACACATAAATACCCCTTGCTCTATGGGCCTACCACACTAGCATTCGGACACCCACTAGGGCCACCTCATTTTCACTAGTATATGGGACCGAGGTAGTCATGTCTCTAGAGTTGGAAATCCCATCATTGTGCATATCCATGCAGGAGTTCATTGATGATGACACCGCGCGGTAGGATCACCTAGATAAACTTACATTGCTTGATGAACATCGTATTAATGCTCTCGAGCACCTACGTGTTTTTCAAGAGCGACTTAAAAGAGCCTAAAATATGAAAGTCCATATTAGAGATTTTTAGGTTGGTGATATCGTTCTAAAAGAGAACTAGCAGAATTCTAATTTGCCGCCCCATCTGAGGGACAAGTTTACAGCAAATTGGTTAGGTCCTTATGTCATCACTAGTCAGATTAGACCTAGAACCTATCGCCTAGCCTCCCTTAAAGGCATCAAGGATCTTGAACCCTTGAACATCCTTCATATGCGGACTTTCCATGCCTAGAGTGTTGGGGTTCAACCTAAAATGCTCCTAGGCAGTCAATAACCATCTAGATCACCAATAAATGCTCTAAGGGTGCCTTTAACCCGCTTGGTCAACCTAAAATGCTCCTAGGCAGTCTATAACCATCTAGGTCACCCCAAAATGCTCCAAGGGTGCCTTTAACCCGCTTGGTCAACCTAAAATGCTCCTAGGTGGTCTATAACCATCTAGGTCACCCCAAAATGCTCCAAAGGTGCCTATAACCCGCTTGGTCAACCTAAAATGCTCCTAAGTGGTCTATAACCATCTAGGTCACCTCAAAATGCTCCAAGGGTGCCTATAACCCACTTGGTCAACCTAAAATGTTCCTAGACGGTCTATAACCGTCTAGGCCACCCCAAAATGCTCCAAGGGTGCCTATAACCCGCTTGGTCAACTTAAAATGCTCCTAGGCGGTCTATGACCGTCTAGGTCACCTAAAAAGCCCCAATGGCCCCCAATAAGCCCGTTGGTCACATACATGTACATATATATCAATAAAAAACTCAAAAACATCATCAAAACATCAAAAATACAAAAATATTGCATCGCATTGCATCTTAAAACAAAAAAAATCAAAAACATCATATATATCAATAAAAAATACAAAAATATTGCATTACATTGCATCTTCAAACATCATCAAAACATCAAAAACACAAAAATATTATATTGCATTTCATTACATCACATATCGTTGCATTCTTAAAATTATTTGCATTAGGCATACTCATTATTGCACTTTGCACTATAGAGTTGCTCATACGTGTCTAGCACTAAGAATGTACATCCTTCATCAGTACCAAAAAAAAACAAAAAACAAAACAAAAGAAAATAATTATGTCAAAATCATTATTTGCATCATCTCAGTTTTCCACTTATCATGTTTACCTGCATTACACATTGGTCATAACAGTGTCTATCTCCCGTCACATAGTCATCGGTCCTAGAATGTCTACGGTTTTTAGTCACTCAACCATCTCTAGTTTTCTTTTCAGATTTTGTAGAAAGCTATCATGATTTTTAGGAGGCAGAGTCTTTCTTGGATTATACCTTGTATAAAACAAATCCCAACACATTTACACATTAATAAATCCAAGTTTGCACAAGGAAAAATGAAACCTACAAAGTGGTCTAGGTTACTATAAGAGAAAAGGTTATCCTGCTCATCCCCCCATGCGAATGGTTCAAGAATGCTGATAATTGGCAAAAGGACAAGCTCTTCCCTACCCAATTCCCCAAAATAAATAGTGGTTTTCACCACTATCAAAATCCCAATTCTCAAAATCCCAAAAGTTCAAAAAAATCAAATTCCCCAAAAGTTCAAAAGCAAAATCCCACAAAAAGCAATCATCAAAAGCGAAACAAATAGTGGTCATCACCACTTCCCAAATCCCTTGCTCAAAGAAAACAAAATACAAAATAAATAGTGATTATCATCACTACACATGAGCAAGTATCCCAATAAAATTGAAGAAAAGAAGGGAGTTGAACTTGAATCCCTGGAATTCTCAGCATTCAAAAAACCATAAGGTGATCCTCATTACAGGTTTGGTGGATAGCCTATCTGTCAATGGTGGTATCCTTACACATGATGATATGTCTGTCACATTAGATTTTGCGTGTCCGCAGACCAATGTTTGCATGTGGATGAGCTAGATTTTGGTAATCTAGATTGCCTAGTGGTCTAGTCCTACCAAGTACAAACCTAGGATCATGACATTCATAGGGTGATCCTCATTCCAGGTTTGGTGGATAGCCTATCTGGAAATGGCGGTATCTTTATGCATCTCATAGGAATGAACTCACTTGCACACATAGGGATATGAAGTATCTTGGTCATCCTAGCATATTCATACCTTGTCAAAAAGTCTTGCATAGTCAGTATATAATCTTTGATCAAGTTAATTAGAGTGTTTGAGTCTCAAGAAAACCTCATATACATTATTTAACATCTCATTTTACTTATTCCATTACATCACATTGCAATAACACATTTTCATATATCCATTACACAAAAATAGTACAAAAAGAAACAAAAGGAACTGATGCAGTTTATACAGTCTATGGTGCTAACATAGTGGGGTAAATCATTAGTCACAGTTCATTATATTAAAGCAAGCACGCAATTCATCCATTTCATTGTACATAGCCGCAAATCATAACACAAAAATATCCATATGCATACATAATAAACATCAATCACAATTACATTCCATCATAGAAGCATACATATGCATATATGGTACAACATCCATCTGTATTACAATAAATCACGTAACAATATCCATCTACATCAATCATTAGTATTTAACATACCATCATAAATCACACACACACACATTGCATCCATCTCATAAAACAATAAAAGAGACATATGATGACCATAAAAAAATCTCATATATATATATATATGGGGCAAAACTATACATCATAGTTTCCAAAAATACCCATGGGATACAATAAAGTGGTTTCTCATACCTAATTAATATCAAAAATCCAAAAAGAGTCTCAACAGTATCCATCACCATGGTCACACAAGATTGGTGCTACAACTCGCACTACCACTCGTAGTTTGGATCTGTTGTGATCCCCCATGCCTACTGCCATCAGACCTGTTAGTCCTCTGTCTAGAGGACAACTGCACTATCTCACTCCATCGAGTTCGATGCAAGCCATCGGTCTCCCCATCATCAAGAAGACACCCTCCAAGGTGTACTAACTCCATCTCTAGTCGATCCATGTAAGCCCACCTTCATTGTCCTCGTGATTGGTACATCTACACCACTGACTACAATCGTAGCACCTTTACCTGCAGTCTCTCTACCTCCACAATACTGGACCTCTCCTACCTATGATCTTGTACTTGCAGCTATATATGCAAAGAGGATATCTTAGCCTGGTCCTCCTACACCTATTCCCAAAGGAGATCCCTCTCCTGTTTGACCCTGATCAGCTCTGCCTGCTGCTCCAAGTATCGGTCGCCCTGTTTACCTTGATGTACCTGTACCCCCTGATCCTCAGACTCCCCCTCATCACCTTGATACCCCAAGCCTAGGAGGTTACCTACTCATATGTCTACTGGTGATGCCCATGCAAGTCATCTACCTCTGCTTGGTCATCCTCCGGAGAATCCTACATCACCTCATCCACTGTCCTAGCTACCTCACCTCTGAGAGTCCTTGTGCCTCACCACTGGCGCATCACCCACCATGAGTCATACTCCACTATAGTCCTAGAATTGTCCACATTAGGAACATCCACTATAGGATCTACCTCCTCTCCCACCTCCTCCACTACTGCCCAACCCAATGCCCTCTCATCCCTGTAGTGTCGATATACTACTGGCTCCTCAAGAAACCCCTGCCATAGGTCAAATTACCTCATCACTTGATCAAACGGGAAGTACTTCCACTCAGTACCATGCTAAGAAATCAATTATCTACCCCACCTCACCCACCGAAGCTGCTCTCCAACATTTGCCCAAGCTGAATAATCCCTGTACGATCACCATACCACTTGCCCTAGCACCAATCGTGAGAATACATCGGCATAGTGGTCCACATCACCTGTATGGCATTAGTTCTTCCCTCTCTCCTTTGACCTATGCCATAGGATAGCGTATCATATCTCTCGATCTACCAGCTATGCCCAAGTCAGTCCACGATAGTCCATGTGGCCACTTCATAACTATGTGCTGCCATCCCTAGCACTATAATAAGAAATTACATCCCAAGCCATTTCATCAATGATAGCGGATCTCGTACAAATCGTCATAAAGCTGTACTAGTATTGTAGTCCCCCAAGCCAGCACCAAAGGCTCATCCTTGGTGCACCCCACTAGGGCGTACACCAGCTCCAGCAGGTTCCAAGGGAACCTAACTCCTGAAGAATCTGGAAGAAGCATATTGGAGATGAGGGTCATCAATAGCACATGCCTCACCCCCAATACCCTTTCCTCATGCCAAAACCCCACCAGTATCCCTCCATTCAAAAAATCTAACTCTACCACATCCACATCCTCACTGAAGTGCCTCATTAGTACTGCACCTCTTTGGTCATGGTGCATAGAGTGGATCGGTCACCCCTCTATTAGAATTTACAAAATTTGATAGACATCCTCTAGTGTCACTGTCATCTCCCCCGTGGGTAGGTGGAAGGTGTTGGTGTGCGAGTCTCATAGGTTAATAAGAGCGGTCAAGTAGGCCCGATCACCTATCATAGGCTCCAACTGGGTAACCTGCTTGAGCCCCATGGCATTAAGCCACTCCTAGTCAACCTCACTCAAGGGCATCTTGGGTGGTCTAGAAGAGCTTCGATGTGTGATACCGACTCTTCACCACCTGGTAAAGCAATACATAAATAAGAGCCCCAATAAGAAGACATTCACAATGTGCCATAATGGCCTCCATGTGGGATTCAGTCGCCTGTGCAGTCAAACAAACATAAAAATTACAGAGGACAAAAAAATAAAATATTTATTTATTCGAAGCACCTTCCAACTTACAACATATGCATATCGAATAATATATAGAGAAGGACGAAGTCGGTGGGAAAGAAAAGGATGGAGGGATAAGGTGGGTGGTTGGAGAGATAGAGGGGAGAAGTCGGCGAAGGAGGGATAAGGGGAGAAGAGGAAATGGAGGGATAAGGAGATTAGGGGATGTGGAGGAATAAGGGGAAGGAGGGAGAGAGAATATAGGGAGAGGTTAGAGGAGATTAGGAAATTGTGAATTTTTAAAAAATATGCCGACAAAACCTAGCCAGCTAAAAAACTTGGAGTTTTCACACTTGAGGCTAGAAACTGGATTTTTCTAAGCCTCCTTTGTGATAACCCTATTCACACTTACAACATTCTCCCCCTTAAAGTTGAGAGAACTGACTACACAGTCTCTCAGCTTTACAAATTGAGCTTTAGTCATCGCCTTGGTGAAGATGTCCGCAATATTCTCCAAAGTGTGACAGTATTGAAGCTCAACAATTTCATGTTCCACCATATCTCTGATGAAGTGATACTTCATATCAAAATGCTTTGTTCTGCTATGGTGGACAGGATTATATGCCAACTGAATGGCACTAATTTTGTCGCAGTAGATTCTGGTCGGACCACTTTGCTGTTCTCCAATCTCTTCTAGTACTTTCCTTAGCCACAAGGCTTGAGTACTAGCATAAGTAACCGCTATATACTCTGCTTCTGTTGAAGATAGCGCTACTACTGTCTGCTTTTTTGAACTCCAAGTTATTAGTCCTGATCCAAGACTAAAACAATTTCCTGATGTTGACTTCCTGTCATCAATATTGCTACCCCAATCACTATCACTGAAGCCTACAAGCTTGATAGTGTTACATTTATGGTACTGGATTCCAAAATCCAATGTACCTTTCACATATCTCAAAATTCTTTTAGCTGCCTGCAAATGCAGCTCAGAGGGGTTAGACATAAATAGAGAAACAAGAGAAACAACATATTGAATATCTGGTCTGGTGTTGGCGAGAAACATCAAACTCCCAACCATACTTCTGAAAGTGGTCAAATCAAATTTTGGTGCTCCATCATATTTGCTTAATTGGATCCCATGTCCAACTGGAGTTGCAACTGGTTTGCAATGCTCCATAGCAAATTTCTTGATCATATCCTGAGCATACTTATGTTGACAGATGAAAATCCCTGTATTTGACTGATGAACCTCCATTCCAAGGTAGTAGTGCATTAATCCAAGGTCCTTCATCTCAAATTGGGTCATCATGGAGTGTTTGAACTCCATATTCATTTTTTTATTACTACCCATAAAAATGAGATCATCCACATACAAGCAAACTATGAGGATGTCATTACCTTGCTTTAGGTAGTAGAGTGTGGGTTCATTTTTGCTCCTAGTGAACCCATAATCTTTGAAGTACCCATCAATGCGTGAGTACCAAGCTCTTGGTGCCTGTTTAAGGCCATAGAGTGCCTTCTTCAATCTGTAAACAAGGTGTTCTTTACCTTGCACTTCAAATCCCTATGGCTACTCAACATACACTTCTTCTGTCAAGTAACCATTGAGAAATGCACTCTTAACATCCATGTGTTGGACTTTCCATCCTTTGTGTGCAACTAAGGCAAGAAGCTGCTACGATTGTCTCTGTCGGCTACAGGAGCAAAAGTGTCTTCATAATCTATTCCATATTTCTGAGTAAAACCTTTTGCCACTAATCTTGCCTTATGTTTCTCAATGCTTCCATCAGCATTAAACTTGGTCTTGAAGATCCATTTACAACCAACACATTTCTTTCCTTTAGGAAGCTTCACAAGCTCCCAAGTGTCGTTTTTTATAGAGGTTATCTCCTCTTTCATGGCATCTTGCCAAATATTCTGAGTACAAGCCTTCTCATAACTAGAAGGTTCAAGCTGTGCACTAGTTAACAAAGCATAGTTAACTTGATCTCCCCTAGGTTCCTGTTGGGATTCATCATCACCATACAAGTGCATACTTTCTAATCTGTGTAAAACAGATTCCATTTCACTAGCTTGACTCCTAGTATATCTTCTTGAAAAAATTTTATCCAACATCTGAGATGATGGATGATATTGTAAAGTTCGCTTACCTTTGGATGGAACATCAATATCCATTGGTGAGGAACTTACTGATCGATGTGGAGAAGGACTTGGAGAAGCAGTTGAATCTGAAGATGGACTTGGTGGATGTGTGGGCGGAGACTGCTTTCCTTTCTGTGGTAGCTATGGTTGCACCTGCTGAGCTACTACATCAGTTGCTTTAACATCACTGAATATTTTGGGCTTACCCCACTCTCCCCCTTCATCAAAAATCACATCCCTTGAAATCACTATCTTTCGAGTTGTAGGATTGTAGAGTCTATAACCCTTTGTGTTTTCACAGTATCCTACAAAAATGCATGCCTGACTTTTTGGATCCAGCCTTCTTTCTCAGCTCATCGGGAATGTGAGCATATGCCAATGAACCAAATACTCTGAAATACTTCACATTTGGTTTCTTACCATACCAGGTTTGGTAAGGTGTCTTCCCTTTCAAAATTGAAGTAGGACTTCTGTTCAAGATGTGAACACTAGTCCTTGTTGCATCTCCCCAAAATGCATTACTCAAATGCTTTGTCTGAAGCATTGATCTCGCCATCTCCACAATGGTGCGATTTTTCCTTTCTGCTACACCATTTTGTTGTGGTGTGTAGGCAGTTGTGAACTGCCTCTTGATGCCATGATGTTTACAAAAATTCAAAAACTGATTAGAGGAGTATTCGAATCTAAGACATTTTATAGAGTATCCACTCTCACTTTCAACTTTTGCTTTAAAATCAACAAAGCATGCAAATGCTTCATCCTTATGCTTCAAAAAATATATCCAACACATTCTTGTGCAATCATCAATGAAAAGTAGGAAGTAAGAGTGGTTACCTAAACTCTTGGTCTGCATCGGACCATAGATGTCTGAATGTACCAACTGAAGAGGATAGCTGGCCCTCCGTGCTTGTCCATGAGGAAATTTCGATTTGGCATGCTTGCCCAAGGCACACCCTTCACAGACTTCCTTACTATCTTGAATTTTGGGAAGTCCAGTTACCATTGCTTGTGAAGTTAGCATATTCAAACTTGTTGAATTCAAGTGACCATATCTCAAGTGCCATAGGACACTTGGATTGGTAATTGCAACATTTTCTAACTTATTTCCTCCTGGCTGGCTAAACTTCAAAGGGAATAATCTATTCTTCGACATTGGCACTTGTGTAATGATTCTATTACTATTGTTTTTGTCAAAAATGGTGCATTTACCATCATCAAAAATCAACTTATAATTATTTTCAAGCATCTGACCAACACTTAAAATATTGTGTTGAAGATGAGGAGTATAATAGATATCACTTACTTGCTTGATGCCTTCTTTCGTTGGAACCTCCATGGCTCCAATGCCTTCAACTGCCAATGACTTGTCATCTCCCAACTGGATGTTGGATTTGTATGAGGAGTCTAACTTAGCAAAGAGTTCTTCTTTGCCACTCATGTGATTTGAACACCTAGTGTCCAAAATCCATGTATCATTCATATTTTGCTCTGTCTGGCCATAAGAAAGAAAGAGATTTGATGACTCTTCCTCTTCTCCAAAATTCCCAAACTGACTCGCTCTCGGTTCTTCTTGCTTCCTTGTGAAGTCTTTGACCAACAATCTCGAGCATAATGGCCAGGTTTTCCACAATTGTAGCAAACTTGTTTTGATTTGTCTCCTCCTTTTCCTTTGCCAGATTTTTTCCCTCTATATTGCTGTTGTCCTCCTCTATTTTGATTTCCTCCTCTGTTGGATGATCCTCCTCTGTTAGGAGTTCCACCTCTTTGATTATTCCTGCCTCTGCCTCTTTGTTGACCTCTGCCATGACCTCTACCTCTTCCTTCATGTGTGGCAAAAGCTTTATCATCTCCTCCATAGCTGGTGGTAGGAGTTTCCTGTAACCTCTCTTCATGTGAGAGAAGTGAACCAGTTAATGCATCAAAAGACAATGTGGTTAAGTCTTTGGATTCTTCAATAATTATTGCAACAGAATTCCATTTAGGAAGAAGTGTTCTCAACACTTTCTTCACCATCATATCTGGCTTAATATCCTCCCCTAGTGTGACCATCTTGTCGACTACGGCTTTCACTCGCACGCAGTAATCACCGACTCTTTCATTCTCTTGCATCTTGAGATTCTCAAAATCTCGTTTCAAAGTTTGCAGTTTTACCTGCTTCACTTGGTCACTACCTCTATAGCTTTCTTTTAGTGCATTCCAAGCATCTTGTGCAATTACATAAGATGCAACCCTAGGGAAGATACTTTTATCTAAGGCAACATGAATGTGATATAGGGCAAAAGCATTATTCTTTTGTGCTTCTTTTCTCGCCTTTTTATCAGCATTAGAAAACGCTGCCCATTCAGCAGCAGTTGGTTCTGTATAACCTTCTTCAACTACATCCCAAAGACCTTTTCCTATCAACAAGGTCTTCATTTTTATAGACCAGTATTCATAGTCACTACCATTAAATTCAGGGATTGGTAGACTAGTGTTTGCAGCCATGTCTAAAAAACAAACTTTTATTGAGGCAAACTGGAAATACAAAGCAGTACAGAATGATTTAATGATTTAAATCAAATCTCGCCTTTTTAGTACATTCAAGTTCTGCTTCAGAACTGCTGCTGATGACAATGATTTCAGGCTCTGCAGGATCTTCTTCTTCTGCTGCTGCTGCTTCTTCTTCTGCTGCTTCTTCTTCATCTTCTTCTTCTTCTTCTTCCTCTTCTTCCTCTTTCGCTTCCTCTTCTTCTTCTGGTTTAGGTTTAGGAGAGCGTGGAGTATAACTCTCACTCGATTCAGCTATCTGAACACCTGGTGTGTAACTGGCACTTGATCATATATCCAAAATAAATTGCTCAGTCTCAGACTCTTCAATCCTCTTTCTGAAGATATTGTCTTCTGAATCTGCTTCGTACCCTGAATCCGGCTTTCTCAGGTGAGCTATCACCTGATTCTCCAGCTGATAGAACACTGCATGCAGACTAGTTCATCGAACCCTTGCATCAAAGGATTTCGGTGTTTCTCATCTCAAAATCGAAAGCAGTGCATTATAGCACCCCTCAGACCGGAACATCTAACATTTCACGGGCAGATTATTCCTCCTTTCACAGTCTCTTTTTTAAGCTAGAATTCGAACCCGTGACCTGCTGTGTGCTGAGCGGGTGCCTTAACTGCTCGACCACGTGACTCCTCCGTGGACAAGGAAGACGCCGCTTCCTCTAATCTCCTTGGCAACGGCTTTAAACAATTTTTTTTTTTTAAAAACTTTTACCTCCTTTGCAAAGCGCCAGGTGGGATTTGATCCTCGAACCTTCTCACAGCAAACGATTCGCCCTATCCACCACGCCAGGCGCTCGGATGGGTTTGAAAAGGAGCACGGATGGATTTATTGCAACCGCGAACAAATTAAAAAAAAAAAAATTATCGTGGGATTATCCCACATACGCTGCGCAAACGCGCAGGTGGGGTTTTTAACCCTGAAGATGCACAATAGACGTCGATTGCCTTCGGGCAGTCAGGCAGTCGATCCCTTTTACCGCCGCTTCGACCAATCACAAACTGACACCTCGCTGCCACGTCGACCAATGCCAAATTGCCACGTGGCAAAATTTTGTCCGCCTCGATCCGCTCCTCTGCCAGCTCAGCTGCCTTGATCCATGTGCTACCGCCACGTGTCGCTACATCGTGCCGCCACATGTCGTGTTTAGTCAGCGATCCACCTCGAGATCCGAGCCAATCCTTGTCCTCCACGCTTGCCTCAAAAACTATGCCCACCTATCAGTGTTTGCCTCGAGAACCGTGCCTACAGGTGTCACCTCGACTACCGTGTCACGTGCCTCGAGAATCATGCCCGAACTGGCACAGTCTGGCTCTGATACCAGATGTGGGATTCAGTCGCCTGTGCAGTCAAACAAACATAAAAATTGCAGAGGACAAAAATAAATTATTTATTTAATCGAAGCACCTTCCAACTTACAACAAATGCATATCAAATAATATATAGAGAAGGACGAAGTCGGTGGGAAAGAAAAGGACAGAGGGATAAGGTGGGTGGTTGGAGAGATAGAAGGGAGAAGACGGCGAAGGAGGGATAAGGGGGGAAGAGGAAATGGAGGGATAAGGAGATTAGGGGACGTGGAGGAATAAGGGGAAGGAGGGAGAGAGAATATAGGGGGAGGTTAGAGGAGATTAGGAAAATGTGAAATTTTAAAAATATGCCGACAAAACCTAGCCAGCTAAAAAACTTGGAGTTTTCACACTTGAGGCTAGAAACTGGATTTTTCTAAGCCTCCTTTGTGATAACCCTATTCACACTTACAACACTCCAATGGGCCCAAAAACAACATAACACTACTCTATATAAGAAATCCAATTGCACAAAACATAAACAAAATACAAAAATAAAAAATCTAGCATATTACATCTACACTAGGGTTTCATTACTTATCCCGTAATGTGATATGTTTAAAAAAAACAAAATACAAAACTCAAAAAATTTTGGTATATTTTATCTACATTAGGTTTAATTACCGAAGGTTAAAATAAGTTAAAAATCTGGTGTATTCTAGTTAAAATAGGTTTAATTACTTATTTTATACAAATCAAATAAACAACAAAACAAAATTGTCATTTTAAAATAAAAAATAATGAGGGAGTCGAGTCACCACATACCCACCTCGCATCGGCTCCTCCGTTGGATGCCTCTGCTTGCTAACTCATGGTGGTCGCGGGGTGATTTTGATAGCACTTCACTATAGAAAAATAACCCTCTTCTTCCTCACCTCTCAGATCGTGAGAGAAAACATGCAATAATGAGCCCAAAGCTTGCATTTGAGGTTTATATAGGGGTGCAATGGTCCTATTCATCCCAGGGTGGGATGAACGCACTTCTAGCCATTCGTCCCACCCTAGGATGAATACCAAATTTGCATTCATCCCACCCTGGGATGAATACAACAGTTTTAGGCCAAAACAACTTCAAATGCCCCAAAAAGGGTCCAAAAACCCACCAAAAACAAGTCAAATATGATGGAATTCATTTAGGGTCAAGATGGAATGCAAACTCCTCATGGATGCATGTATGAGTTACTACTTCATTCCCCAAGAAGGCCAGTGTGGCCGGACCGCTCCACGGGAATGAAGTTTTCAACTCTTTGCTTCCACAAAACCTCTATAGCATCATAACAATCCTTTCACAACTGTACCATTTTTTAATGGATACAACTAAAGGCAACCTTAACAAAAGTCATTTGAGTCAAGAGACTCATCACTTTTCTCATGAGTCATTCCCTCATCGACTCGTCGCTTGAGGGGGTAGTCATACTCATTTCAAAATCAACAAGCACACACTCAATCAGGAAAATTGTATTCATTCAATGAATCATTGACAAAGATAATCACGCTCCTACTTGGGGCAGCAAACAAGCACAAATTAACCAAATGCTTGGAATTATAGAATCATATTTATGATTGAAAAATGTCCAATATCAAGTCAACCTCACTGGAGAGGTTGTACTTGAAGCAAGTTCCTTAGCTCGTCAAAAGCAAAGATTCAAGAATGCATGCTCTTTCCAGGATTGGGGCATCTAAAGTTGGTTAGGTTACTGAAAAACCTTAATCATTGAACATTTTAGTCATCTATTTTTGCTCAGTGCTATGCTGCACACAATACATCCCAAAAAGGGGCATCTACAGACACTAAAATCTTGTCAATACGATTATGTTACCATAAACAACGACTAAAATGACATACCAAGGCCCCTAGGGCAACCCTCAATAGGTATACAATAGTTCTAACCACTCAGTACAAGGTTTTGGAAGGTTTCAGGCCACTTTTGGGACCTTTTGAACACCCTGTTTCTATTCATCCCACCCTAGGACAAATACAGATCATATTCGTCCCATCGTGGAGCGAATAGCAACATTTCTCCTAGGGTGGGACGAATAGCAGGTTTAACAAAAAAAAAGTCAAATCTGGGCAAATGATGGCTAGTAATGGTCAAATTCCTAGCTATTATTGCCCACAAGTTAAAGCATGCAACAAAACTTATGACATGCTCCACGAATGAGGCCAAATTGGGAGATTCTCTTCCCCCTCCAATGCATGCCACCCTGATGGCCAAGTGGCGCCTCTTGCCACGCATGCCCTTGCATGCCCTTTTGCACATGAGCCCCTTGTGGCTATAAAGTGGATGAATTTTCCATACAAAATATAGAGAGAAGTTTTAGGACAAAGCAACGGAGTTTTGCTAAGATTTCCTTTCACCTTTTGTGCCCATTTTTACCTCGGAATCTCTACCTAGCGAAGGAGGTTTGCGAGGGAACTAGTAGGTGAAATTTATCACATAATCGAACCATATGAGTGAATTTCTTCACCAAATTTGACGAAAAATACCCCCATAGTGTTTTGCATCAATACCCAATGGAATTGGTGGTAAAATTTAGGCAGAATCAGTGGGCATCCCACCCCCGGGCACCCCCCAATTTGTGACAGTATTATTCATCCCACCCTATGATGAATAGAAATTTTTGGATAATTTTTTGAATGTTTTTAATTAGTTATTTCTACATGTTCATATTATGTTACAGTTAAATTTTCATGTCATTCTGAGTTGTATTGGCCGAGATATTATGATTTTAAGGTTTTGTAGGCTTGCGGGACCCACTGGAGCATGCACCATGATATGAGCTTTATTTCTGAAATATAATGACATGGGTTGTCTTAAAATGTCTATTTATGCTTACTGTCCAAATTTCATAGGTTTTGGATATGTTTAGGTTGAGAAATTGCATGCTTTGGGTTTTATAGGTTGAGGAAGTGCACTGCGATTACGCCACATCAACGGACACAATTTTGACATGATTTTGGGTGATCTCTTCCCAAAATATCCTATTATACTTATCTTTATAATTTCACAACATTTGGAGTTCATTTGATATAGGCACGCCATATATGCTCTTTTCTTGCCTGTGGGGATTGCATGTTTTACATCATATGCACTTGCTATTTGACATTTATGGTTTTTATGTGTGTAGGTTCAGGTCAAAGAATGCATTGGGAAGCATCGTGATCCACAAATATCAAATATACAAGTGGCGATAACATTGGCCTGCCCACTTCGATTGTAGGTACAAGGAAAGACTCTGAATGTGCACCCGAGTTACTTGAAGGCTTTCGATCCTTGGGCACGCAATTTGTAAACATTTGTATCATCCATTTGATCCCTCAAAGGGGCCATTTTGTAACCTAGATTTGATCTACCCAATTAATAAGAAGTTGATTTATTTTGCATTATTTCTTGTTACTTACCATCTTTTCCATCTTACTTGCATGCTTCCGTTTGATGCTCATACACAATAGGACATAGATACGTATATTGTTTATCATCATTTGGTGCATCATTTTTCCCTACTTAAAAATCTTGTGTATTCTAGTTAAAATATGTTTAATTACTTATTTTATACAAATCAAATAAATAGCAAAATAAAATTATCATTTTAAAATAAAAAATAATAAGGGAGTCAAGTCACCACATTGATGAGGCCTGGAAATGCCTCAATCATAGCATGTTTTGAACATTGAAATTGCCTAAAAATTCTTATGTTTAATATGATATGCTAGTTAAGTTGATTTAATATGCTATGTATTAATTGTTTGCATGATCAATGTGTTAGAAATACTATATTATGATTTTTTATAGTTTTTGCATAGTTTTATGTTACTTTGTCATGACTTGCTAAATGAGAAGTATGCTTAGGTTGATAGCAACACTTCACTAGTTTTGTTTTGATGTGTTTCAAGCATTTGTTTATCTAAATCTAGCAAATAGTGCAAGTAAACTGTTACTATGCAGCAAAAACTGGTTTTCCAATGTAAATTCCAGCCAGCTGCCAATGAATGGCAAGGCATGGAATTCACACATGGAGAGAGATGAAGGCTATTGCAATCTGATCCTAAGAGCTAACCCACTTGAGAAATGTAGATGAAATCACTTGAAGAGCACACAATTGTTCATTCTAAATATATTTGGAATGAATAGACATCTTCGAAATGAGAAACATAGTCTCTTCGAAATGAGCAAACATCTTTGGAACGAGAAATGCATTCTCTTCGGAATGAGCCACTTATCTTCGGAATGAGAACAGAAAGTGCTATTTGACTTGTTGACTGATTTCTGACAATGAAAAAATGAAAAGAAATATTGAAAAGGGTAAGGGAAAATATCTCCCATCTGACTTTGTCGTCCTTGCCGATCAAAGCCACCATTTATGAAAAAGATCAATTTTGATCCTCTTCTAGGATAAACCCAGGAATTGTTGCAGCATAATAGGAATAGATCTGTAAGATAGGAATGAAATATTCTCAGCTTGTAAGTATATTTTAGGATATCTATAAATATATAGCTCCCGTCCAGGTTGAGCTAAGAAGATATAGAAGAAGGATAGTAAGGGAAAATAGCAAGTAGTATAATAATAAGAAAAGTGACGGTTACAGTCCTACAACAGGGTTTTTAGCAACAATATTGTAATTATGTTCTTGAATCAATAAAGTGCACTATTTTTATTCATGTTGTTGTGAATGAGTGTGAGTAAGATCTAGAGAGAGAGAAAGACTCATACCTTCTTCTGGAAAAAGAGGTTGGCCACTTCCGGACCCAGGAGGAGGACTAACAACGGGTTTTTATTCTAATTTTGCTACAGCAGAATAAGTTGTAAAACTTGTCATTTCATTTCCTTGTAAACAACTAACAATCTTTGCAATCTTAGTTTATTTCATGATTAGGATAATCTTGTGATTAATGATAAGTTTGGTTGTAATCTCCATTTTTAGCAAGCTTTCAAATTACTATAGATTGTCATTTCTAGAATTTACTGTTTTATGCAATTTACTGCATTTTGTGTTTTTTTGTCAATCCATACACAGAAGATTGACAACCTTCTGTTACAGAGCATTGAAAGGATTTAATTTCCATGTTATAATAAGGTTTCCATTGCTACAAAAGTAAATAGGCTTCCTTTCTACAATCATAATTAGATTTCTAATTCTGCAACTGTAACTAGGGAGTTATTTTTGCAACATAATTAGATTTCATTCTGTAATTTTTAGGATTTCATTTCTACAGTTAGTAATTAGTTTCCATTCTTGCAATTAGATTAAAGTTCAATTTATGCAATTTAGAGATAAAATGTCCTAAATCCCCCACACAATTGGTTTCACCAATAAGATCTGTTGCTCCCAATTGACCTAAGTTATATCCTTGTTCACTCCTGCAAATAGCCTTGTACACTGCCCTGGATTGGCAAATTCATTGAGAATTAATGATGTGCATAATGACAATGCATCATTTTGGCATCATTGCCAGGGAATAGTGTTGCTAGAAGGTGACAACAGTCTAATAGTTGTTGATTAGACTGAGCTGTGAAAATTTAGGATAAAATCTGAATATAACAACTGGGTAAAGTAACAAATATTGACCTATAATTTATGTCATTCAAGAGTAAACATGAATGAGTAATCCTAGGGATGAAACAGGTAGAATTACTCAAAAGGATCCCTGGCTTGTTCCATTAAGAAGATCTTCACACCTAAGGGGTGAATCACTTGTGTTTGAACTACCAAAAAAATTGAAACAAAAATCACCAGTTTCATCATCATTAGAACATCCTGAGAAAGAAAAATCACCAGCTTCATCATCATTAGAACATCCTGAGAAATAAAAATCATCAGACTCATCATCAACAGAGGATCTTGGACCTCTTGAGAGTGAAATTTGGATAGGTTTAACTATTCCTAAGGAACATGAAACTATGGCAGAGGGAGGTAATCTAGATAGGGATGGCCAACATGGCTATGTTCATAATGAAGGAGATGATCAAGATATGCCCCAACCTTCTAGAACATTTGAATATCCTATCTGTTTGAATCCAACACAAAACTCCCCCATGAAAACCATTTCACCTTCAGTACTTCCAACCTTTCGAGGTGTTGTATCTAAAGATCTTGATCAGTTTTTATTTGAATTCAAAGTAGTGTGTCAAATCTATGACTATGTAAATGACAATCAAAAACTTAAGGTTTTTCCCTCAACACTCAAGGACTCAACATTACGCTGGTTCATGAGCTTAGAGCCAAATTCCATCCGAACCTGGGATCAAATGGAAACTGTGTTTTTAGATAAATATCAGGAGTATTGTTGTGTAAGGAATAGGAAATATGAGTTATTCAGGATTAAGCAGGAAGATGATGAAATATTAGAAGACTATCTTGATAGGTTCTCCTTTGTTCAAAGGAGATGTGGACTTGTAGAACCTGAGTTATGTAAAACCATATTTTTGAGAGGATTACAAGATGAATCCATAGAAGTATTGGATTTGATGGGAAAATGGGATGTAAATACTCTCAGTAATGAGGAAATTATGGGACTCTACAGGAATTACTCTTGCACTAAGCAGGGAAGAAGAAAAAAGAGTACAAATGGCACTGATGTGAAGGACCTAATAGAGGAACTTGCAAATTTTAAAACTAATATTCTGGTGCAATTGAACACAACTTTAGGAGAAATGTCTACAAAAGCAAAAACCACAGAACCTTTGGCAATTTATTGCCCAAGATGTAGAAATAAACATGCTTTGCAGGAGTGTCCTTTGAATAAAACATCTATCTTAGCCATTTGTAGTATCTGTTCGAAGAAGCATTTGACTAATAAATGCCACCTACTACCACAACTCAAAACTATGTTAGAGAGTCAGACTGAGGAACTCAACTATGTTGGACCAAAACAAGGGGGAAATTTCTCTCAGAACTAAAATCTCCCTCATTTTCCTACAAATTGGGGGCATAATCCTTGTACTATGTCTTGGGGACAATCAGAACCACCCCAACATCCTTGGAATTATTCTCAATGGATAAATTCCCAAGAATGGCCACAAACAAGTTGGAATAATCCAACCTGGAATCAGAATCAAAATAATCCATCATGGAATCAAAACAACCCACCCTAGAATCAAAATCAGACTAATCCACATTGGATGCAAAATCAACCATAGTGGAGTCAACAATACCAGTCCTATCCAAGGCAGCAAAGAAATCAAGATCAAACTCAGCATTTGCTGCCTGCACCTAATCAAAATTTTCAAGAAAAATAGAACCAACCACAACAAACACAATAGGTGAAACAACCTCAAATTCCATCTCAATCAGTCACTAATCCAAACAACATGAGACAAGCATCCCCTGTCTATATGGCTGAAGCTGAAGAAAATATTGAAAAAAATGTTCTTGATTGTGGTAACATTCAACTTCGTTTAGGAAAAGTTGTACCTGAACCTGTTTCAACTAAAATAAAGGAAAATGAAGAGCAAGAACCTTTGGAACCAGTTAGAGTTAAACCAACAATAGAGAAAGAAGAAGAAAAAATAGAATCACAGGCAACACAATTACCTTCATCAAGGATACTTCCATATCCTAAAAGATTCAATACCATAGCAAAAAATTCTGAGTCAGACCTGGTCAAGGAACTTAGAAATTTAACTATATCATTGCCCTTATTGCAAGCCATTAAGGATATACCAGTGATTAAAAGCACTATCCAAGATTTGTGCATTAGAAGAGCAGGAAGAAAAAAAAAGCATTTCCCAAGACTGTTCAGGTTGAAGGAAAGATAGCTGATCTCTTGTCCGAAAAACTAGTACCTCCAAAGTATAGTGACCCAGGGAGTCCAGTTATCATAGTTACCATTGGCTCAGTACCAATATCAAATGTCTTAGTAGATATAGGAGCTACAATAAATTTCATGACCAAGAATAAAATGGAACAATTACAACTCAAACATCTTAGTCCCACATTTACAGTTCTAGAAATGGCTGATAGGTCAGTTGCAAAACTTGAAGGTATTATTGAAGATGTCCCTATAGAAGTCTCTTCTTGGGAATTACCTACAGATTTTTTGGTTTTACAACCAAGAAATTTAGCACATGGATATCCCATCATTCTGGGAAGACCTTGGCTTGCAACTGCAGCAACCTTCATAGATTGTAGATTTGGAAAAATGACCATTTCAAATGGTATTGATCTAAAAAGATCTCTCTGTATCCTCCTGCAAGACCCTCCAGCAATTTTTTAGGTCAGTTATGGTTTTCTGGATCAGATGAAGAACCAAAAGAGGTTATTTCCACACTAGCCACCTTGGTAGTAAGGGAACACACAAAAGACCTCCATGACATAGAAACTTTGGAGAATGAAACTATCCTAATGAATATTCTGCATGAAAAAGGATTAGAAGAGGAAGCAATAAATATCCATAAATTGTTAGGGAATGAGGAGAACCAAAATTCTGAAGGTGAGCCATCTATATTATCACAAGAAACATCAGTTTTACTACCACATGGGTGGCACCATCACCTGAATTTCCCTTCTCACTATTCCATACAGGATATGCTTCCATTAGAAATCAATGAAACATAAACTTCTTATTTCCTCCCATCTCATCATTGCCCTCTTAATTCCCTAATCACCAAGTATGAAGAAGTGAATTCAGTCCTTCCAAATACAAAACAAATAGAAGTCCAACCAGGCAAATTACTGAACATTAACAGATGGCTCACTAGGGAAGAGGAAGAGAAATTGATAACTGTTTTGCAGAAGCATGTTCATGCTTTTGCTGTTAGAATTAATGTAATGTGCACTATGCCTTCCTTGACACTTGTCAGTTTCACTTGACAAGTGTCATGCATTTCTATAAGCTTATGCCTATATATTGTAACCATTTGTATCAATAAAATAATCCCATCTTGTTCATTTCAATGTAGTCCCAACATTTGGTATCAGAGCAGGCTTTCCCTGCTTTGTGAAACCCTTGAGGGGGGATTTCTCTCATGGAAATCCTCCCTCCCCTTGATTTTTTTTTCCCTATTTTTTTAAATTTTTTACCGAGGGAGTATGCTCTCCATCATTTGATGGATCAGAAACCAGATGGTAAGAATTTAAAGTTTAGGAAATTTTTTCAAATTTTTTTTTGAGTTTTGGGTTCTGGTGCAGTACTGCAAGGCTAAGACGATCTGTCAATTCAAAGAAGTGGAGCTTCCCATGGGCGCAGGCCACCGAGCTGATGCAAGTGCAGTATCGTAGAAGGGAGCCAGTTTATCATTTTTTTTAATGTTCGATGTGACACACCAGACATAAGGCTTTGTTTCATCTTCAGAAGTGCTCCAATTCTACATTATTAGGGTTTGAATCACTTTGAGATACTCTAAACCCAGCAGTCAATGCGGCTAGATTGAAAAGCATGTGTTGCCCCATTAAAAAAACTTGGAACAGATGAAGGTTGTAGTCAATGGGAGCAGCCTGGTCTTACCCGTGATCCCACTGTTCATCACGTAGCACTCACTCACATCAGCATGATATCAAATCCAGCCCTGGTGCAGCAGGTGTACTCCAAGAGTTTTTTTGGTGATTGCTCAGAAATATTTTGCAAGGCGGCTCTCCAAAATTTGTAAAGGAGGTTGGGCTCTCCATGAGCGAGCCTGCCTATTGCTTTGGCTATAAGACATGGAAGATTCTTCTATGGCCTCTTCTCAAGATGGATTGTTGACTTGGAAGTTGGAAGTGTAATGTAAATACTCTCGTCATCCTGGAACAAAGGTTATATCTCTACCATTGCTGGCCGTGAATTTTTGATGGAAGTGTTTGGAACTTGTGAAAGCGTAGAAATGCCATTTTTTTCTTTCATCCGGCGTTGGCTCCGCATCTACAGCGGGTACTACTATTGAATTCATATAGTAGAGAAGAACCGCATCACCAAAATGTTTTTTGATATGGTCGCTTGCTTGTTCAGTTTTTTTTTTGGGTTGAGTTCGTGTGATTATTGATGTTGTGGACCCAACATGCCATGGATGTCTGCGAGGGTGTGTTGTTCCTGTCACCATCCGATGAAAACTGTGGGCTGCCTGTGAACTATTTTTTTAAAATAAAAAATAATAATCCTTAGTGTGAACCACCTTCTACGGCAATGTCAAATCGGGGCTCCATTGCTGCTGTGGCAACCAGTTTTTTCTTAACGATTTTTTTGATCTAATGTAGTAAGCCATGGTGATTTTTGCAAGAAAATATATGCGCTGATTTTGGCGATGAGTGGAAGACGTAATATCCAATCAACTATTATACACAGGTTTTGTTTAAGGGATTCGATCGACGAACCTCTGGTTGTTTTTAACAAGTGTTATTTCTCCTTGGCCTCAATGGGAATATCTCTATATCTCCTTTTGTCGGTTGGTCGGCAGGGGGTTTCTTTGTACCTCCTCTGTATCTCATTTACGACAGTGGAGACGATGCAAGGTAGGGCAGTGGATAGAGGATACAAGATCGAGCCGTGGCAGCAAGTGAAGGAGACGAATTACAGAGGCATGAGGATGCGGTCGTAGGGGAGATTCACGATGGAGAGATCAGAGGGATGCGTCCATCGCTAAAATTTGTGCAATCTCTTGCAATAGCTCTGAGTGGGAACACGTGGCCCACAACTGCGTACAATCTAAAAATAAAATTTGGCTTTTTTAATTAAATGTTTTTTTTTCATTAACAATGTTCGCATGATATAGCGGGGTGATGTTTTTAAATGTTTTTATTAATAAAAGTGGGAGTTGGGGGAATAGGTTTCCCATGGATAAATAATTCCATTAGAACAAGTGGCATGGGACACGAGCACCATAACCTCATTGTGCTTCAGTAGCACGTTGCCAGATTGAATGTGCCACTTGACCGTCACTTGTCACCTATTTGACCACTGTTGTAATTGGGCAATTTAAATCATGTGTTTGCGTGGCGCACGCTCGATGACAAGTGGTTAATTTGATGATTCACTGAAACTACAGATGATTCAAGTGGCTAATTTGTTAAGTGGCTGTTAAAAGCATGTGGGGATTAAAATTTAAAATGTGGGGGCCATTGCTAAAAAGGATCATTTTTAAATTGCATGGGGGTTAATTATTTAAATCATAGGAAGTGGAAGTGAAAGGACTGATGGCCCATGTAATTCCCCTACGAGGGAAATTTTAAGACTATTTTTATTCCGCCTGAGAGCGATGCCGCCATTGAGTGATGTTGTCTATTTACTGCCTAGATAGGCATGCTATTGTTTTTCCACATGTTGAAGGCCCCATTCAGACACAAGTATAGGGGTATTTATAGTCGTTGGAAATGTTTTTCCGCGATGGACACAATGGTGGTGTCATATTGTAATTTTGAGGCTATTTCAATTGAGTTTTTTAGCCTCAAATTTTTTCTACCTTGGAGTGCACTTTCGGTTGTACCCGACACTCCCAAGGTACTTGTAAGTGAACCTAGTATCTAGTATTGACCTCTTTCTACTTGGTGGATGCAGCGGCTGGTTACCCATGCATTTCGGTAAGATGAGGCGACTACCATAAGGACACTTATTCTAGGGACTACAAAATTAGACACCCTAGACTCTATCCGAGGTTTTTTACGGATCTACTTCTGAAGACTACAGACGAAGACACTTTAGAAGATTCTCTTCTATTCTTCTTTCTTCTCCTCCACACTTGGATTCTAAGGCTCATTTTATTGTATTGAGTGCATTTTCGATAGAGACAGACACTCTTATATGGCTCGTTTTTCCTTTGTATTAGGTGTATTTTTGGCAGAGACCGACACCTTCTAGATTGAGTTCACCATAAGGAAGGATTTGATATCTATGGTGAATCTAGTCAGTGACCTACGAGAGGCAACATCCTCTAAGGATGACCTGCAAAGGCAATAGACCCAGAAGTGGCTAACCCTGAGGCACCCATGATGACCCTGAGGCACTTAGACGGCTGACCCGATGGCAACAGACCCGTGGAAGTGGCTGACCCTAAGGCAACAAATCGAGATGTATACATAGTGAATCTAGCATTATTCATAGTTGGAGAGCCAAGTGCAAAGAGCAAGAGCCTAGAACCAAATCAACAATAAGAGAGGATGATAGGTTGTTTTAGAGAAGTCAACATTAAGGGGGAATGTTACCTAATGTTGACTTGTTTTTTTCTTTAGTTAGGATAGTGCACATTAAGGGGGAATGTTAGAATTAATGTAATGTGCACTATGCCTTCCTTGACACTTGTCAGTTTCACTTGACAAGTGTCATGCATTTCTATAGGCTTATGCCTATATATTGTAACCATTTGTATCAATAAAATAATCCCATCTTGTTCATTTCAATGTAGTCCCAACATTTTCTTGGGACTACAAAGATATGTCAGGGATTCACCCTGATATATGCACCCACAGGATTTATACTGAAGAAGTCAAGCCAGTAAGACAACCCTAGAGAAGACTGAATCTTGCCTTGAGGGATATTGTAAAGGAAGAAATTGAAAAACTTATGGAGGTAGGATTCATTTAACCAATTTCTGATAGCTAATGGGTCTCTCCATTGGTTATAGTTCCTAATAAAAATGGAAAAATGAGAGTATGTGTAGACTATAGAGAGCTGAAAAAAGTGACATACAAAGACCATTTCCCATTACCTTTCATAGATTAGGTGTTAGATACCCTTCTTTGGAAAGAAATACTTTTTTTTTCTAGATGGATTTAGTGGGTATAACCAAATTCATGTTGCACCCGAAGATCAAGAAAAAATCACCTTTACCTATCCATGGGGAACATTTGCCTATAGGGTTTTACCTTTTGGTTTGTGTAATGCCCCAGCAACATTTCAGTGAGCGGTCTTACCAATTTTTTCTGATCTGACTACCAACAGTGTTGAGATATACATGGATGATTTCATAGTATGTGGACAAAATTTTGACTTTACATTAGAAAACCTTGACAAAGTTTTAACTTGCTGTGAAACATACCAGTTATCTTTCAATCCAGACAAATGTTATATGATGATGGAGGAAGGAATAGTTCTTGGTCATCACATCTCTCCTCAAGGAATCCAGGTTGATCCAAAGAAGGTGGAAATTATCAAGAATCTTCTTCCTCCTAAAACTCAGACTAATGCCAGAAGTTTCCTAGGACACATTAGTTTTTACCGTAGGTTTATTCCCAGCTTTAGCACAATAGCCAATCCCATGTTTGCCCTATTGACTAAAGATTTTAAATTCTCTTGGACTGCAAGGTGTCAGGAATAATTTGAAGCTCTGAAAGAGAAATTAGTAACTCCACCTATGTTAAGAGGACCTAATTGGACATTACCATTTCACATACAGGCTGATGATTCCAATACTGCAATTGGAGCAGCATTAGGACAAATTGACAATGGTGAACACTATGTCATCTACTACATTAGCAAGAATTTGACAGGAGCTAAGAAAAATTATACCACAATTGAAAAAGAATTCTTGGCAGTAATTTATGCCATCAACAAATTTAGGTATTACATCACAGGTTATCAAATATTTATTCACACAGATCATACAACCATTAAGTATTTGATGAATAAACCTATGGTAAGTGCAATAATTATTCGTTGGTTACTGTTGTTGCAAGAATTTGATATCACAATAATCAACAAACCAGGAAAAGCTAATGTTGTAGCAGATTTCTTGTCCATGTTGCTAAACATAGATGAAGGGGAATTAGTTGAGGACACTTTTCTTGATGAAAAATTATTTGCTATATCAGTCCAATCACCTTGGTTTGTAGATATAGCCAATTATTTGGTCACAGGGAAAGTCCCTCCACATTTCACTTCAAAAAAAAAAATAATTGATCAAACAAAGTTCTTCCTTTGAGTGGATTAAGGGTATACTTTTTAAGTGCAGTCATGACCATGTGTTACGCAGTGCATCCAAAAGGATGAGGTATATGATATCCTTAAGGCTTTTCATGATGAATCATCAGGTGGACACTATTATGTAAAAAGCACAATTAGAAAAATTTTAGGGACAGGATATTATTGGCCATATCTTCATAAGGATGTGAAAAAGTATATCAGGCATTGTGATGCATGCCAAAGAATGGGGAAACCCACTCCTACAAATGAAATGCCACTACAGCCTCAATTGGTTTTAGAGCCATTTGAGAGGTGGGGGCTTGGTTTTGTAAGACCTATTGATCCACCTTTTCAAGGAAAGGTGCATATTCTAGTATGCACTGATTACCTAACAAAGTGGGTAGAGGTGCATGCTTTCAAACATGCTCGTGAAGAGGTCGCCGATTTCTTGTATACTTAGATTTTTTAAATATTTGGAGCTCCACGGTCTATCATCATAGACCAAGGACCCAAATTTACATCTAAAGTCATTGAGGCTTTTACAAAATTATATAAAATCAAACATAGGAAATCATCACCTTACCACCCACAAGCAAATGACCAGGTTGAAGTAACAAACAGGGAACTGGAACAAATATTGACAAAAATAGTAGCTTTTCATAGGAGAAACTGGCTAGATAAATTACCTGAAGTAGTTTGGGCTTACAATACTGCTTGGAAATCCACTATTGGATTCACACCTTATGAACTAGTTTTTGGTAAAAAGCCCCTCCTACCTATTGAATTTGAGCTACTAACATTACGCACAACATTGGAAATTGGGATTGAATTATCACAGGCACAAACAGACATGATTCTGCAGCTGAATGCATTGGATGAACTTCGGTTGGATGCTCTGCACCAAACTGAAGTAATTCAGGAGCAGAGGAAGCTGTGGCATGACAGTCACATTCAATAGAGGAAATTTTATCAAGGAGATTGGGCTTTGCTATTTGATTCTCGCTATGAGGACTTCCATAAAAATCTGAGAACTAGATGGCTTGGACCTTACCAGATTGAAGAGGTGTTTGACAATGGAGCAGCTCGTCTATCTCCTATTGATGGGTTATAGAGAAAGTTGATAGTGAATGGACATCACCTCAGGGTGTACCATACACCTCTAACTAAAGAGGAATTATTGCAGTAGCTTGACAGTTTGGATGCACAACAGGTGGAAGAGATTTCCTCTTCCACTTCAATACAATCAGCATGATCATGGATTTCAAGAAAAACAAAAAAATAAAAAAAAATCAGAAAAAGCAAAAAACAAAAAGATGAATAAATTTTGATTGTGAATTCCTTCATGGGCATGATTTCAAGGAAATCATGAATTCCTTCATGGGCATGATTTCAAGGAAATCATGAATTCCTTAAAAAAAAAATGAAAAAAAAAAAAAAAAAAAAAAAAAAAAATTTTTTTTTTTTTTTTTTTTTTTTTTTTTTTTTTTTTTTTTTTTTTTTATATATATATAAAAAAGAGAGAAAAAGAAAAGGAGAGGTAAAAAAAAAAAAGAAAAAAAGAAAAAAAAATAAAAGAGAAAAATAAATAGCTCAACAGTGAAAACCTTTCCTAAGGCACTATTGAGTTGGTATGCATGAAAACCAGTTTTCTGACATACATAACCTTGAAAATTTTTGAATCATCATTGTACAAATTCACCAACTGCACTTGTTTTGAAATATTGTAGAAAATCTCAGCAGAACATCAATAGAAGCAATCATTCTTCAAAAACTTGCATTAACTTATTTTAATCAAGTATATATTTCTTACATTTATTCATTGTAAATGATTGGTATGTAGTGTATAACAATTAACCATTAGCATAAAAGGTATCCATAAGAGTTGGCATACTTAAAACATGTTTTGAGAAGGAGAACATTGGTTTTTGCCTAATCTTCGGAATGAGAATGCCAAAAACAATGCCTGCTATCTTCTTCAGATTAATTGTTGTATTGTCTTTAGATTGAAATTGTCTTCAGAATAAAGCTTCATCTTCGAAATGAGGATTTGTCTTCAAAATGAAGCTTTGTCTTCAGAATGAGGATTTGCCTTCGCAATGAAGCATGATCTTCGAAATGAATACTTGTCTTTGGAATGAGGATTTGTCTTCAAAATGAAGCTTTGTCTTCGGAATGAGGATTTGCCTTCGCAATGAAGCATGATATTCGAAATGAAGACTTGTCTTCGGAATGAAATTTTATCTTCGGAATGAGGTATTGTTTTTGCAATAAATCATAATCTTCGGAATGAACATTCAACATAATATTTCCATGTGGCATCCAAGGAAGGGAAAATATACGATCAAGAAAAATTCTTTGACTGCATACGATAAATAAACACGTGTCAGTTGAGATGTGGTTTTTTTTATCTTGCACCCATTAAGGAAGTACCATAATCATGGGGACGTGACCAATAATATGCCACCATTATTTGATGCTAATAATCATGCACGTGAAAATTTGCAGGCGAAACAGAGGGGCTAAAAACAAGTGAGGTGGATCTGATGACAAGGACATCTATGCAATCATTAACGAACAAGTGTTCAGAGTAAAAATAGAAACACGTGCCACCATTCCTTCTGAAGACATATTTGCTAATGAAAAATTATTATGAGGTACAGTGTCGATATTGCAGTTCATTTCGAAGAAGAAAAATAGGGCAATTGAAAACCTGGAAACGAACCCTACAAGTCTGCAAAAACCAGAAACCAACGATCCAGCAGAAGAGTAACAGCAGAAGTGAGCAGTTTTTAACATACAAAAATAGGAAAATGGGGCGAAAGACAAATATGGAACCAGTAGATACCACCCACCTCCGAGAAAATCCAGAAGTGCTGTGAATTTTTGAATATGGAGGGCTTATGCCATTTTTGGACAAATTTAATGGGTCTCCTGAAGATTTGGCCGACATGTTTGCTCACACATTCAAAAATAACCGAGCACACATTAATGACATGACAATTGAGGTAACCCCTAAATTTTTAAGTCAAATTACCGAGTTTCCATTAGAGGGTCTTCCAATTTCTAGATTTGGCAAAAATACACTAGCAAATGTAGTTAATCAATTTCTAGAAGAAAACGATAGGGAGCCAGAATACTTAATACACAACAACACATGCAAGGGGGTAAAAAGGACCAGCCTACAGGAACCCTGGGATGAAGTGGCCACATGGGTAATAAAATTTTTAACTCGTGAAGGGCGGTATGTACTTTTATCAGGGCATCATCTCAAAATTTTGAACCACCTAAGACATGGTAGGCAACAACCAGAAGTTAGGGTAAATCTTCCCCTGTATCTGCAACGGGAGTTGAAAAATATGGCAACAATATTTTAGGAAGGAAAAGGGAGCCCTCGCCACCATGGTATTATTAAATTAGCTTGCCAACATCATTTTAGAGGAAAACCTAGAAGCTTTGATAGGTTTTACTCTAATCTAAATGATGTAGTTTTTGGAGATGAGGATGAGGAGGAAGAAGAAACATATGCTACTATAGATGCTATTGCAAAAGAAGAAATAGATACTACCATAGATGCTATTTCAGAGGAGGAAACACACCCAACAGAAGAAACATAGCACATTTATCTAGAACCTTCAACCTCACGAGCTAAGAAACAAAAGAAGAGAGGGCCTAGAACCAGCAGTCAAAAATAAAAATAGAAGAAAGTTCATTTTTCTGAAGTTGTTACTGATCTGTCAGAATAGGGGAGTGAAGTGCCTAGCAAAATAGGGAAAAAAACAAGGGAGATAGAATAACTCCCCCTAGAATATGAAATTGTCCCCACAGCCCCTGTTGTCATAAAAAAAAATAGCAAAAAGAAAAAATTTGCATGAGGAACTAGGAGGTCTACAAGACTCCACTTGAGAGAAATAGCAGAACATGTGATAGAAGAAGAAGGTGGACAAGGCAGTTCAGATGTTACAGAAGTGCAACCAGCCCCTGAAGATTTTTCAAAATTCTCTAAACAGATAATTGAGGAAGAGGCTGGGAAAGACAGTTTTGAAGTTGCTATAGTTCAACAGGCCATAGAAAATGTAGATGCAATCATAGATAGTTTCATGGAACCTCCTAAAAAAGAGCAGACAACTGAAGCAAAAGATGAGATAGCTGTTGAGTAGCCAACTGCAGATGATTTTTCTACATCAGATTATGAATCAGAAATAGAGGAGGTAGACATCACAGAATAGATAAGAGCAGTAAGAAGTGTTGTCAAAACACAAACTAAATGGATTGAAGAAAAAGAAAATATCATTGAAATGCAAGAAAGGAAGATTGTAGAATTACAACAGGAAGTGGCAGAATTGAGGAAGAGGCTGTCACAGTCTAAAAAACAACCAACTGTATTTATTGATGAGGATGATTTGGCTCAATTACTTGTGGATTTATCTAGGGCAGATGACTCTGTTGAGGCAAACATAGGTGTTCATTCTGAAGCAGCACCCTTTCATTATGAAGCAGTGCCCTTTCATTCTGAAAGTCATCTGGGTCAAGTAACTCATAACTTTTCTCACAAGTCATTCCCTCATTGACTCGTCACTTGAAGGGGTAGTCATACTCAGTTAAAAATCAACAAGCACACACTCAATCAGGAAAATCACATTCGTTCAACGAATCATTGACAAAGGCAATCACGCTCCCGCTTGGAGCAGCAAACAAGCACAAATTAAACCAATGCTTGGCATTATAGAATCATATTTATGACTAAAAATGTCCAATATAGAGTCAACCTCACTAGAGAGGTTGTCCTTGAATCAAGTTCCTTAGCTCGTCAGAAGCAAGGATTCAAGAATGCATGCTCTTTCTAGGATTGAGGCATCTAAAGTTGGTTAGGTTTTTGAGTAACTATAATCATTGAACATTTTAGTCATCTATTTTTTGCTCGGTGTTGTGCTGCACACAATGCATCCCAAAAAGGAACATCTATAGACACTAAATCTGGTCAATCTAATTATGCTACCATAATCAATGGCTAAAATGACATACCAAGGCCCCTAGGGCAGTCCTCAACATGCATACAGTGGTTCTAACCACTCAATGTAAGGTTTTGGAAGGTTTTAGGCCACTTTTGGGACCTTTTGAACACCCTATTTCTATTCATTCCACCCTGGTATGAATACAGATCCTATTTGTCCCACCCTGGAGTGAATAATAGCATTCGTCCTAGGGTGGGACGAATAGAAGGTTTGATAAAAAAAAGTTAAATCTGGGCAAATGACTCTCAATAATGGTCAGATTCCTGGCTATTATTACCCACAAGTTAGAGCATGCAACAAAACTTATGACATGCTCCATGAATGAGGTCAAATTGGGAGATTCTCTTCCCCCTCCAATGCATGCCACCCTGGTGGCCAAGTGGTGCCTCTTGCCACGCATGCCCTTGCATGCCCTTTTGCACATGAGCCCCCTGTGGCTATAAAGTGGATGAATTTTCCACACAAAACATAGAGAGAAGTTTTAGTACAAAATAACAGAGTGCTGCTAATATTTCCTTTCAACTTTTGTGCCCATTTTTACCTTAAAATTTCAACCTAGCGAAGGAGGTTTGCGAGGGAACTAGTAGGTGCAATTTGTCACATAACCAAACCATTTGAGTGAATTTCTTCACCAAATTTGATGACAATACCCCCATTGTATTTTGCATCAATCCCTAGTGGAATTAGTGGCAAACTTTAGGTAGAATCGATGGGCGTCCCACCCCCGGGCGCCCCCCAATTTGTGACAGTCTTATTCATCCCACCTTGTGATGAATATAAATATGTGGAAAATTTTATGAGTATTTTTAATTACTTATTTTCTACATGTTCATATTATGCTACAGTTAAAATTTCATATCTTTTTGAGTTGTATTGGCTAAAATATTACGATTTTAAGGTTTTGTAGGCTTGCGGGACCTACTGGATGCACCATGATATGAGCTTGATTTTTGAAATCTAATGACATGGTTGTCTTAAAATGTCTATTTATGCTTACTGTCCAAATTTCATAGGTTTTGGATATGTTTATGCCAATAAATTGCATGCTTTGGATTTTGCAGGTTGAGGAAGCGCATTGCGATTACGCCAAATCAACGAACACAATTTCGATTTAATTTTGGGTAATTTCTTCCAAAAATATCCTATTATGCTTATCTCTATAATTTCACAGCATTTGGAGTTCATTTGATATAGGTGCACCATATATGCTCTTTTCTTGCCTGTGGGGATTGCATATTTTACATCATACACACTTGCTATTTGATATTTATGGTTTTCGTGTGTGCATGTTCAAGTCAGAGAATGCATTGGGAAGTAGTGTGAGACACAAATATCAAAGATACAAGTGGCAACAACATTGGCCCGCTGACTTCGATTGTGGGTATGAGGAAAGACTCTAGATGTGCACCCGAGTTACTTGAAGGATTTCGATCCTTGGGCACCCGATTTGTAAAAATTTGTATCATCCATTTGAGCCCTCAAAGGGGAAATTTTGTAACCTGGATTTGATCTACCCAATTAATAAGAAGTTGGTTTATTTTGCATTATTTCTTGTTACTTGCCATCTTTTCCATCTTACTTGCATGCTTCCGTTTGATGCTCATAAGCAATAGGACATAGATACGTATATTGTTTATCATCATTTGGTGCACCATTTTTCCCTACTTCAGCAACTATCACTTATAGATAATGTCTTCTTTGCTTAAGTTAGAAGGTAGGGTGTTGACGTTTTTCTTTCTTTCGAAGAATATCTGACTCCTCCTTTTGTGTGCAAGTTATAACCCTTGTAAAAAATATCTCCTGCACTCCCTTGAAGACTTTAATATGCAACCTTATTCTTGCAAATTTTTAAATCTAATATGGTGCTTAATGAAACTTAATAATGAATCTAATAAGTAATGTTCAATTAATGAACCTTTTGCACTAAAGTTGCTTACCTTAATGATCGTTGTAGATGACTGGTGATTTGAATCACCTAACTGCTGCCTTGTAATGGATGAAATCACAACTCTTCCTTGCTATTTGAAACAACTCTTTAGCTCACCTATTTGCAACTTTGAAATTTTTTAATTTGCTACCCTAAAATTGTAATTTTGTGGCTTTTCCATTCCTTCAAAATTCACTCTTTTGATATGAATTTTTGTAGCTATTAATGCTGCCCGAATTGATGCCCTGTCATAGTTAATTCATCCTTTGGAAGTGTTATCCTTGAATCTCACAAATTTGGTAGGAAATTCCTTCAAATCATAACTAATATTTTCCTTTAATAAGCCTTCACTTTTCTACTGTAAAACCAACAATCTTCTTCCTCTAAAACAACCTTTAATGGAAATCCCTAAATCTCTTAGATTTGGTGGCTTTTCTATCTCCTTTCTCCTTCAACCTTCTTGTCAAATTATGACTTTAATATTGGCAAATCTGGTGGCTTTCTTCTCAAGATTCTAGTTGTCTTTAGGTATTCACTATTCTCCTCTAAAATTTGGTAAAATTCTTGCCAAATTCTTCTCCTTTGGGCTTGTTGTTGGATGGCAACGATTGTCCCAAAAACCTTTATCAGGAACTTCTCCTTCTTGGTAAATTTCTCCAATGAGTTCTACAAACTTCTTCAATGGCCTTCTATGAAATCTGCTTTAATGGCCTTCCCATTATTTCTCCTCGAGACCTATTTTTCTAGGGTATTCAATCTCATAGCTTATGGTCTTCTTAATGAGACCTTTCCTTTAATATTCAACTATGGAAGTTTTGCAATGAGATCTCCTTCTTGGATCTCTAAAATCTATTACTTATGGAATTTAGAACTAGACCTTTACTAGTCCTCAATATTTAATCTTTCAAGACTAGAAATTCTTCAATGATACCTTGTATGAGTCTTCTCTTATAATTTTCATTGGAGATCTTCAATATCCAATCTTCTCAAGACTTTTTTCTTGAGTATCTTGCTCCTTTAATGGGATCTTCTTTGTAAGACCTCCTCCTTAGTTTGTAGTCTTCAATCTTCAATGGAGATCACCAACCTCAAATATTCTCCTAGACTCTTTTCTAGAGTCAATTCAATCTACAATAAGGCTCCTATGACCTTTTTCTCTCTTCTACAATTTGCAGGTCTACAACTCTTGCAATGGGACCTTTTATTTCAGGTCTCCAAATCTTCAATTTTCTATTTTGTTGCTTCAGCTACTATATTGATTCCAAAGAAGATATTCTTCCTAGTTTTCTTGTAGGAAGCTTCCCAAATTTCTTTGAATCTTATTCTCCTACAACAAAGTGTTAGAAACTGGAAACTCGTAAATCTCTAAATCTAGATATTATGAATTTTTCACTAGTTGATTTGTCAATCTAGTGGAATCAATGTTGAGTCCTAGTCTTCACAAGTTTTTTTGCAACTCTGTGGAAAGAGTACTCTAACCAAATGTATTTTTTTTTTTTTTCAAATGATATTTTTGAACTCCTCTCAATCTCTCTTGTGACTCTCCCTATTTCCTATCGATCTACCATGTGCTTGTTAGAATAACTAGTATATCTTATATTACATTAATTAAAGATAGACAACATTATAGGAGTGGTACGTATTTTTTGGTTATTCAGTTTAAGAACCACCCAACTAGATTCAAACTGCCTCAACGGAGTTTATGTAATTCCTATATATTTTCCATGAATACGAAGAGCATACTAATGATTCAGTTTCAACATGGCATCAGAGCATTAAATATTTTTTCTGGGCAATGTGAATTTAACCAGACGAACGGTGTTGGAAGAGACGGCAAGCACGCTGTGGACGTCTTGGTATTCGCCGCAGTGCAGCCGCAGCCACAAGGAGATGTGGTTGGCTTTACCACTCCATAACATAGCATTCCAAGATTTCGTCTTCTGTATGTGCAGACTCTAACACAGCATGAAGAAATCTCGTTCACCCAACATAAACAATTCGGAGGCGACAAGACGGTTGGCTGCACTCGAGCGACGTCGGCTACATCGCTGAGGTCGTAGTGGACCGGGTGAAATAATTCTGATTTCCTCTGAATTTGCGATCGGCATAGAAAGCCTCATCTTCGGTGGCATGCAGAAGACTAACGAAAGCCTCATCTTCGGCGGCGTGCAGAAGACTAACGAAGTCCGTGCTCGAATCGGACCATTTTGTTGCAGACGTGAACGGAAATAGCCCTGTTTTTGCGAAGACGTGGCCCTGTTTTCGTGCAGACGAAGCCCTGTTTCATGCAGTCCTATTTTCATCTGTTTCAAGAGGCTTGCACGTCTTCTAACAGTCACGTAGCCCTATTTCTACGAAGACGCGGCCCTATTTTCGTGCAAACGAAGCCCAGTTTATCATCCTCCGAAGACACGAATGGTGGCTTTGTTGGGAATGGTATTTGTAAGTGAAATATTGACATGAAGAAAAGTATGCGTGCAGTGTGAAGATGACGTTCGAAATGAGTGTTGAGATTGATTCGACGTTTCACCCGAATCATGCATAAGTTCAATACTAGGCTTGGGGCCACCTAACCGATTCCGGTGAAATGTACGATCTTCCACTACTTGGTTGTTAGATTGCCAGTCATTTCTCTACTTTCATGCTTTATGTTTGGTTCGGGTTGGTTAAGCTTTGTCGTCAATACCGGGAAATACCAAAGAAGTTGTTAGTGAGGTGTCAATTAGTTAGCTCTGTATTTTGTAGGCCGGAATATGGATAACTGGGGCTAATTTTCTAAAAAAACAAAGTGTTTTTTTTGACGCCCTGAACCTTGTTGACGCCCCAAGAAGTTTGACTCAATTTTTTTTTGTTGTCATTGCTTTTAAGACTCAAGGGCATTATATTCTATTTTTGCCTTCACTTCTTCCAAGATAGAGGGGGGAATTCAATTTTTTTTTCAAACCCTCAGGAGAAGATTTCGATAGCAATTCAAAGGTGCATTTTCGATTTTACTCGACACCTTCTTTTGTCCAAGTTAGGTGCATTTTCGGTTGAACCCGACACCTATGTGCGAAGCATTTTGTGAGCATGCTTGTTTGATTTTTTGCATTTTTTTTCTGCACTTAAAAAAAAAAAAAATCTTCTACATCAAAGCATCCACTACTTCTCTCAGCACATGTTGCACAGGTTCTCCACAAGCAGTTATCTCTTTGCACAGGGATCTTCATATGTTCTCTCCCCAACACTAATTTTCTCCTAGTTTTGTTTTTTGACTTAATTACCTCCAAGCTGATTATTCTTCTTCCGAAGATTCTCGGGCGGGTGTCATTAACATCTCTTTGAGTCAATTTTTTACCCCCATTGCTATTGTGTTTAGGCGTAAATCCTGACGAAAGTCTTGGATTCCAAAGTGTTTAGGGGAAGTTACGCCCCACGCATGCGGATTCTTGTCTTTCTAAGGTAGGTGCCATCAACAAAGCAATCCTTTTCAGTACTGCCTATGTTCCACGTACCGTTCTGATCTTCATAATACCTATAGTCTCCCTCACGTAAGGGCGGGTATTGTTTTGATTCAGTTTCGGTATAACTGGCCTGGCAATGGTATATCGAAAAGGGGACCATTTGGCGCTATAAGGAACCCTAAACAAAATGGCTACAGTGCACAAGTATCTTTCAGATGCCCAATTGCTCAAAGGCACCAATTTTGTGCCATGGAAGCATAAAATGAAAGCCATTCTTCAAGTCAAAAAATTATGGGATGTCGTCGGTGGCACTACCTCTCGTCCCACCACGACGAGGGACGAGATCAAGATACATTTGATGATCGGGACAGGAAAGGCCTTATGTTTTTATTACTTGCCATAACGGATGAGGTTCAACCTCATATTTGTGATGCCACGACCGGTAAAGATGCTTGGGCAGCAACGATTCTGTGTATGAAGGAAAGAATAATTCCACTATCCTTCACCTACAAACTCAGCTTCACAATCTCAATATGAATTTTGGGAAAACTGTTGAATTGTTTCTTTGCAAAGTGGCAGAATTGAAAGCTAAACTCAATACTATGGGAAAACCCATCGATGATGATCTTTTGACATCTGTTATTTTGAGGGCACTCCCACCATCTTACAAAAGTTTTATCACTTCCCTCAATGTTTCTGGCAGAACATTAACTTTTGTTGAATTGGTTAATTTGCTTCAAACTGAAGAAGCCAATCAAGTACAGAAAGATGAGGAACCTGCCACTGCTCTTTCCACCCATCAAAAGGGTCACAAGCAAGGACAGTCGCAGAAGGGAGGCTCTTCTTCCAAAGGCAAAGGCAAGCCCAATCTCCAGCGAGATAAATATTGCAAGATCTGTGATATGAACAATCATGATACCAACAGGTGTTGGTTCAAAAACAAACAACAGAATGATCCCTCACAAAATAAGAAAGGCAAGGGGAAACAAAAATATCCTCAACATCGCAAACAACAAAAGGGTCATGTTGCTTATGCAGATTCCCATTCAGATGATTCTCCTTCATCTTCAGATAATGACTCCGAAAGAGCACACAAAGTGCTCATGACCCATACTGCCTCTTCGAAATCCGATGTTGTATGGTATATTGATTCTGGAGCAAGCAAACATATGACTGGGAACAAGTCCTGGTTTCAAACCTTTCACGCAAGAGAAGGCAAACCTGTCACTATTGCAGACAATCAGGTCTATCAAGTACAAGGTGAAGGGGATGTTACGGTCACTCTCCCTGATGGTGATTGTGCCATAGAGAAAGTTCTCTATGTTCCTGGTCTTGCCAACAATCTCTTATCATGTTCCACGAGATGCTAGATAGAAATATGGATGTTGTTTTTCAAGTTGAACACGGAAAAAAGAGATGTTTCATCGAGTCATCAAGGTCACCACATTGCCACTTGGCTCCTACAAACATGGATTATTCATCTTGGATACAGTCTCTACATCCCATACTGCCCTCATTGCCACTACAAAAGAAGCTACTTCCTTATGGCATAAAAGATACGGGCACCTCAGTTTCGGGTATTTACTCGAATTAAGCAAATATGACATGGTCAAAGGGCTTCCTCAGCTTTCATCTGTTCTCCCAGTGTGCTCGGATTGTCTAGCGGGGAAACAACATCGAGTTCCATTTGAGACAAGTTCTTCTCGCTCGAACACACCCTTGGAGTTAATCCACGCAGATCTGTGCGGTCCTTTCCCAACCGATCATGGTGGAAAGAGGTATTTTCAGCTATTTGTTGATGACTACTCCCGCAAAATATGGGTCTTCTTCCTTGCACTCAAGTCAGAAGCTCTTCTCTACTTTCGTCAGTTCAAGAGACAAGTTGAGAAGGAAACAAGTTGTTCCATCAAAACCCTCCGCTCAGATCGAGGGGGGAATACACTTCCAAGGAATTTTTAGCATTTTTGGAAAAACATGGGATCAAGAGACAACTCACTACAGCATATACACCGCAGCAAAATGGAATTGCAGAAAGAAAAAATTGCTCCATAGTAGAAATGAGTCGGTGTATGTTAAAAGGAGCAAACTTAGAAAAACAATATTGGGCGAAGCGATAAACACAACATATTGCCTACTAAATAGAGCACCTACAAGGGCTCTACAACGAAAAACTCCACAAGAATCCTAGAGTGGTAAGAAACCCTCAATCTCTCATCTAAAAGTTTTTGGATGTCAAGCTTTTATGCACATTCCTAAACAGAAAAGAAGGAAACTAGATGAGAAAACTCAAAAATGTATATTTCTTGGTTATGATGAGTATTCAAAAGGATATCGGTTGATTGATCCTATAACCAAGAAAACACACATCAGCAGAGATGTAGTATTTGATGAAACTTTCACATCAAATAACACACTTGTATACCTTAAGGAAGATGAACCTAAGAAAGAAGCAGCACCTCCTCAGAAGAAGGTTCCTAAATGGTATACTAGTACATTGCAAGATTCAAAATTGACATCACTTCCAGATCTAACTCTAGATCGACCCACTACTCGCAGTATGACTCAACACAAAAGAGCAAGATCTTTGCAACATCGATAATGAGATGTTGATGACCTTTGTCAACATTTTGATGATTTATCTGTAAATGTAGAAGAAGATGAGAATATAGATATGGAAGATGAAAAAGTCTATTTGACAATACTAGATGAAAAAGAACCCACATCAGTCTCAGATGCACTCGGTAAAGATCAATGGAAAAGCTGCTATGGATGCAGAACATACATCTCTAATGAAAAATCAAACTTGGAAGTTAGTGAATTTACCTTCAGGAAAGAAACCCATTGGTTGCAAATGGGTATTCAAGATCAAATATAAGGCAAATGGTGCAATAGATAAATATAAAGCTTGACTTGTTGCAAAGGGCTATGCACAAAGAGAAGGCATAGACTATGAAGATACATTTGCTCCTCTTGCTAAAATGACCACTATTCGAGTTTTGTGTGCAATGGCAGCTCAATTTGGTTGGCGACTACATCGGATGGATGTAAAGAGTGCTTTCTTAAATGGTGACCTACAAGAAGAAGTCTATATGACTCAACTTTGAAGGTTTTGTAGTTCAAGGGGAAGAACAGAAAGTCCGTAAGGCTGATCAAATCTCTATATGGACTTAAACAAGCTCCTCGAGCTTGGTATATCAAAATTGATAGTCACCTAGTGCAACATGGGTTTAGAAGAAGTCCTGCAGATCCCAACCTATATATCAAGAACAATGGTTCTAACATAGTAATTCTAGTACTATATGTGGATGATCTGATCATAACAGGCAGTTCAGAGATTATGATCAAAACGGTAAAGAAAGATCTCAATACCTCTTTTGAAATGACGGATCTTGGACTTCTCCACTATTGTCTTGGTCTAGAAGTAACTCAATACAAGCATTGCATACAAGTTACTCAAAAGAAATATGCCAAGACTCTCATTGATAAGTATCGGATGACTGATTGCAAACCCAAAGCCACACCAATGGAAGCGGGACTTAAGTTATCCCGATTCGATGAATCTCCTAAAATAGATAGTACTCTCTATCGTCGGTGATTGGGAGTCTCATCTATCTCACAAACACCGAGGCGGGATCTTAGTTTTGTTGTGGGTTATCTTTCACGATTCATGCAAGATCCTAAAGTTAGCCAGCTGGAAAGCAGCAAAAAGAGTTCTTCACTATGTCCAGTGGGACGACATATATCGATGCTGGAATACAAAAAGAACAACAAGTTCTATCTTCAAGGGTACACGGACTACGATTATCTTTGGATCCATAGATGACCGAAAATCAAGCTGCGAGGTTATGTTTTTCACCTTGGATCTGGTCCTGTCTCTTGGCATAGCAAGAAGCAACATGTTTTTGCTATTTCTTCTGCGAGGCGAGAATATCGAGCAGCTAGTGGAGCAATCTGCGAGATCATATGGTTACGTCGCATCCTCACAAATATGGGCCTTCCAGAGCATCTTCCTTTACATTTATTTTGCGACAATCAAGGTGTTATGAATCTTGTCAAAAATCCTATCTTTCATGATCGCACCAAACACATTGACACTAGGTGTCATTTCATTCGAGATGAGATTCCAAAGCATCATATCCGGCTCCACTACATTCCCACGAGATGAGCAAATAGCGGACATCTTCACCAAAGCACTTGCTCGAGTCAAATTTGAATTGTTCCGCAATGCTATGTGTAGTCAACATCAATGTAATAAGGGGGGATGTTAGAATAACTAGTATATCTTATATTACATTAATTAAAGATAGACAACATTATAGGAGTGGTACGTATTTTTTGGTTATTCAGTTTAAGAACCACCCAACTAGATTCAAACTGCCTCAATGGAGTTTATGTAATTCCTATATATTTTCCATGAATACGAAGAGCATACTAATGATTCAGTTTCAACAGTGCTCTAATACCACTGTTAGCTTTTGAGGATGTATATTGAAGGAAATGCAATCATAAGATGTGAAATAAGTAAGCTATGATAAGTATATGATAATGACACTATAATATATAAGAAAATAATGAGATAAAATTTTACAATAACTCAGTAATATGCCATTAATGAAAGCTCATGAAAATAGTACAATGCAATATTATAGAGGACTAAAACACCAAAATTTTCAATGAAGAACTATATTTTACCTACTCACTACTCACTATAGTAACATTTTATCTCTCTCTACTCTTCTTCTCTACATAAAGGCATATATGTAGGAATATATATGCCTTGGCCTTTACTCTACCTATGAATATTCATCTATCTTATCCTATGACTCATGTACTTGTGGACTACATGTAAATTTACATCATTGCACATTCTAACACTTGTGCATTCATTATATTGCATGAAGGAACTCAAACTTTACTCTAAAGTAAACTCCTACTCTAGTTATGTACCCAAGGTGGTACATTATCATATACCCAATAATGTAATATACTCTAACAAGCACTATCACATGTCGATGATGCTTTTTCATCTAGAAACATTATCACCATCTTGGCAACACTTTCATTGCTTAATGACACTTTTGTCACATAGTGGAACTTTTATCTTTTGATGAAACTTTTACACGGGTGAATTTTTTATGCTAATGTTTGAGTTTCAAAGAAACTAACTAGGTTAACAACTTGGTGTTTGTGAGAGAGATTATAGATGTTGGACTATTGAGAGAGGAGACTTCATTCCCTTGAAACCACTTTGGACCTCCTAAACTATACTGACAATGTGCTACTAGCAATAGTAGGGCTATATTATGTAGCCCTAATACCCAAGGTTGAGTTTGACCAAGCACTACTCATAGTATTGATGAAGAATGGTAATTGGAGATAAATACCTTCTAGCTGCCATGCGAGGAGTTGGCTATCACTCTAGAAGATGTATGAAGGATCCTATGAGTTTTAATCAAGGCTACCGTAGTTTACATGAGTTAGATATAAGAGTAGAGTTTAGGATGACTAGTGATACACACTTTATAATAGTTAGGTCAAGCATTAACATCAATTTTGCTTATGTTGGAGGTCATATGGATAGACAAGTGATCATTTTGTGTGCCTTAATGTTAGGGTACTGATCAATAACACTAATAGGAGGGTCATGCATTATTGATGGAGGATGTGGTGACAAACATGTTGGAGTAGTAAACAATGTTTGCCTAGGGACTTACCATCCTATCTAGACTATACCATTAATTGCACTAGGTGGTCTAAAGGGGAGGTAGGGGTTCATCCTGTTATACATTGCTCTAGTATGGGTTATGAGTACATAGTATTGTTGTAACCATAAATTATTCTAGGGTATGTTGGGATCTATAGGTGTCCAGAGCATACAAATGGCCACACCACCTAGAGGGTTATAGGGTAGGCCTCACAAAGGTATTTTAGGGAGGGCATGTCATGCCATAGATGACCTATGAAGATAACAAGTGACCTAGTGACCATATAGTCAATAATTTATGTGGATAAGGGATGCATACTATCCATCCTAGACGAGGAGGGTCATATGGTTAGTCAAACCATAGGTAGAACATGAGATCTTCCATATTTATTGTGTTGTCTACCAATTTGTACATATGCAAGATATCCCTATAGGGCCCATATAGCATCGGTATTTAATGTGGGAGTGGGCGTTTGGTCTATTAATATACCCACAATCCTACTCTAAGCTATATTTTTATGACCCAATAATTCTAGACCTCTAAGATAATGACTCTAGAGTCATCATTGACTATCAAGGATGGTACTATACCATTCGACCACTATAGCCAACTTAAGGATAAGTGAGAAAATGCAGCTAGGGATATGATCATGAGGAATACAATGATTAATCTTATCACTAGTCAAGCAATTGTAGGAGTACCAATAGAGGTAAAACAAGGTAATAATAGTAGTCATGGGAAATACCTTGACAATAGTCATGCTAATGGCCATAGCGAGAGAGGTAGGACCTAGTCAGTCTTCTCATTTTGTCATTGAGATAGATAGGGAATCAGTGGTATAATACATGGCTAGCTTGTAGGCTGATGGGATGGCGATGGAGAGGGATGAGACATAGTCCAAGGAAACAACTAGGATAATAGAGAGAGACAATTTTATCCAACAAACCTTGTTGATACAATAAACAATCCTTGGTCTAACTATAGAGAGGGATGCAAGTATGATGAGAACCACAATGACAAGTGGTACTAGCGATAGCTAGTTAATCCAGACCTTGTTGAATTTTATGGTTGCCATGCAATATCAACACTCACTAGAGCTAGATTTTGATCAAGTAGAGATCATAATAGAGGTCAAGTTGTCAACCTACTCCTAGATGGCATGCCATGTATCTATTCCAGTGGACTATTGCATACCATAACCTAGTAGGATATAAACATAGGCATTGACCCACTTATAGTCTAAGATGTTACAATCACATTGATCAGTGAGGATGCTTCTAATCCCTGGAGAAGTAGAAGGTCCAAACATAGGATCACAAAGTTAGATACTAAGCTACCCCTATGAGGGATAATTTTGATATTGTTGGGTGTATCATAATGTACAATATGAGTATTATCATTATGCTGATTTGCATATGATGATGATGTACATGATATTTTATGGATATATATACATCATTTTGATGGTTTCATTTACACTCTTATCTGTTTAATTTTGATATTAATGATGTAGATGATAAATGCTTAATGATGTGATGGTAATTTACGTGTTTGTTAAATGGTGATGTATGGTGATGATATGCTTTATGACTTAGTGTATGATGACATAAGATTTTGATTTGATGTTGGTAAAGTGCCATGTATTTTGATGACAAATAGTGATCAAGTGGATGATTGGTTGATTTGGATAGTTATAATACAAGTATATAATAAAATTAATTGCCCAAGGGGACTCTAGAAATACCATAATACATTGCTATGATACAAGATATAATATAGAAAGAGACATGCCCAAGGGAATTTTAGATAATGCTACAAGGTATTGCTATGATACAAGCTATGATATAGAAAGATATGTACCCAAAGGGACTTTAGGTAATGCCATAAGGCATTGCTTTGATACAAGCTATGATATAAATAAAAGATATACCCAATGGGACTTTATATAATTTCATAAGGTATTGTTATGATACAAGATATGATACAAAAAGAGATAAGACAAGGGGAACTTTAGATAATTCCATAAGGCATTGCTATAATACAAGATATGAATATATATTTTTGGTGCCCCTAGACAAATGTCGAAGAAGCATTTTATGATGTTTTATAAAAAGTTAAAAATATAGTTTGCCTTAAACTAAATATTTATGATGGCTTTATATATGTTCCAAATGGAAAGAGACTTACCCTTAGATGAATTTCATAGAGGACTTTTGCTAATGAATTTTCCTTTAAACTAAAGTCTAAAGGGATTTTTATTTACCTATAGATAAATGTCATACAAACTTCAGCTGGTGGATTTACCTTTAAATAAATGACTTAAGGACTTCTATTTTACCTTTAGAAAAATGTCATAAAGGACTTATGATGATGGATTTACCTTTAAATAAATGTCTAAAGGTCTTTTGCTATGCCTATAAACAAATGTCATAAAGAAATTATAATTCTAGACTTATCTCTAAAATAAATGTTGAAGAGGACTTGTGATGTGTGCCAAAAAATAATGACTTACCTCTAGATAAATTCCATAGAGGTCTTTGTGTTGTGATTGATGAAACAATGGATTTGCCCCTAGTTGAAGGGATGAATTCATTATAGACATGAGATATGTTTCCATCATACCTATATATTTTTTAGGATACTTTTGATGATCCTACAAAGAGAATTGAAACACTCTATTGAGGCCATCCACTATTTTATGTGGGTCCAAAAGCAATAAGCTCAAGATTTTTATTAGTTGAGAGATGTGAAATATTACCATCAACACCTACGAACCTCATAATTTTATCATGCAATAAGGTGGAGATGTTTTATAAATTAAAATAAGATAATATACTTTTTATGACCTTCCTAGCCTTAGGGCTTGACACATAATGAGAGAGACTTCTAGTTGGCTCTTTTTTTTAAGTACAAAGTTGTGATGCTTAGAATATTGTAAATGTTATGATAACATAGTCACATTGGTATTATCTTCCTAGATAATAATAGACCAAAATATATAACCTTGATAGATTCATCACGTGCTAAAGAGACAAGATGTCAGATGCATGGATAAGTTGGAGTGGATAGGACAAGATGTGTGATCTAGTCAATGAATTCATATCATATTTTTTCTATATAAGTATGGGAATGAATACATCAAATCATCCCTAAAATCACATAAAAAAGGGCTAGAGGGATGTGATGAGATGAAAAATAGAATAGAATTAAGAAATAATGATTAGGTCATGAAGATATAGGATTTTATGATGTAAGAAAGATAGTTGATTTATGAAAACTCTAGTAGGTGTTATGATTAGTTTCCAAGATGAGACAAGGGAGGATCCACTCACTTAGTCACCTATAAAAGGAAAAAGAACTTATACTAGCTAGGATCATCATTGGCATGTCATTGTGAATCTTTGATTCTTTATGCTATAAGCAATCTAATTAGAGGTAAACATATGCATGAAGAAAAGCAAACATGAAGTTAGGAATATGCAAGTAGTTAAATATAAGGAGAAAAAACAGGTTTAGACATAGTATATTTTAATATGCATTATTTTCATTTAATCATTAAGTTCATTTCTATCAAGTGTGGTGAGGTGATAGGAACCTAAACCATACTTCATGGTGATGATGTATAACCTATCAAATTGGGCTTAAATTTTTCTATGACCTTTGTTTTGGCATTGATGTTTCTATTATTCTCATTGAGGACCAAGTCACTGACTTAAAATTATTGGAGAATATTACATTATTTGGCACATGTTAATGTACCCCTATGGTACAATGTAAATATTAGAATAGGGTTTGAGTCTATAGTTTAGGAGTGTGATTTATATTTTCTCTTTATGTAAGTATTTGTGTGTAGGATGTGCACAAGTGATGTAATTGTGTGAGAAAGTGTGTAATGCGAGAAAATGCACAAGTGTCATGTAATTAAGTGTGCAAGTGTGTAATGTGAGAAATTGTACAAGTGTCATGTATTAGGTGTGCATGTAGAAGTGTGTGTATGTCATGTAGAAGTGTGCAATGCAACTCCCAGATATGTGAGAAGTGCAATAGTCAAGTATTTGAAGAGTCACTTTTCTAAGGTTATATTATGGAGACAAAGCTCCATGAAATGTATCTAGAAAATGTATGAAACATTCAAGCATTAATATTGAAGCTTGTATGAATATTTTGAGCAATTATACTATAAGTTTTCTTCATGTTATTGCATGAATGGCTTTGGCCATGTATATCATATTTGTTATTTTATTGACTATTATTATTAGTTACACTAGCCATTTAATATATTGATTACTCTTATATTTGAGACTACCCAAGATCTAGAATGTTGGGACCTAAGATAATCCGGCTTAAAAACCAACATAAATGATAAGGATCATACCTTCTTGCTATAGATATGTTTAAACATTTGTTAGCAGACTATTAGGTTCTTTAAGGCATGAATTCACTTTTCACCAAGTTCTAATTGGTTGAGATGTGTAAGATGATATTAATATCTAGCAAAGACATATTTCAACAAAATGTAGGGAAGGAACCTCAAGCTCAAAATGGAATACTACTTTAGTTTCATAAACCAAAGCATAGGGTACCTCCCTAGTGGGGGATTTAATGCTAATGTGATATGCTCATAAGGCTACATACAACTAGAGATGCCCATCTCTTCCAATTTTGTTGACAAGCTTCTTGATGATTTTAAAAGGGTTTTGTTAGATGCTTCAACTTTACTGTTACCTTAAAGATAATAAGGGTTGTAACATTTATGTTGAATATCATATTTAGCACAAACATTTTAGATATATTTTTTTATGAAAGGTGTTTTCTTATTTGAGATTAGAATAGAAGGAATGCCATAACTCTTGGACCAAAATTTGCCTATTCTATGAAATGCATCCTATACCTTGGTCAAGGTTGGATGACTAGGATTTCTCCTCAGCTCAACCTTCGGAGAAGGCTGATTCCTAAAAATGCTAAATACAATAAAGAAAATGTTAAAGACTAAAGATAGAAATGCAAGGATTAAAAGGGGGAAATAGTTTAGAGAATATTTGAAAGATAGACATAGTATAGCATATTAGCAATGAAATATGCTGCACTAGTATCTTTGCAAACAAGCTAAAGCAAATCTTAATAGATTGATCAATAAATAAGGAATTATAGAGTTCATTACGCTTAGACTATATACTTTAGATATTCCAAGAACTTTGTGAAATGCAATCCAATTACATAGAATTTTATTTAATAGAAATCACCATTCATAAAGCTTAAACATAAATGCATTAAAGTGTGCAATTCATACATAAAAACCTAAAAATGATATCACCAATGGAGGCCTAAAAACTTTCACTTTGATTGATTGCAGAGCAGAGTATACAATATATGCTAAAGAGTCGATCCTCATTATAAGGTGAGTTGAGCTATTTATAATTTCATGATGAATCTTGTAGCCCAATACTTACAATATAGTTTGCTACAGGTCTACTAAAAGTAACCTAGCATGCATGCTCATGGGAGTGAATGTCATTTAGATTCTATTTTGCTGATGCAACTAATCCAGGTCTCTTCTTCAATATTTTGCTCACGTGTATCTTTATTAAGTCCATGGATCTTCAACTATCATCTTCTACAATAATGTTTAGTCATTGTAATGGTCTATCAAAAATATTACTTTTAGCTCAACAACCTTGCTTCGAGTGGTTGAGAGGTGTTCAAGTGGTTAAAACTCTTAACATGTGCTATATTTTTAAAAAGAATACGTCTAGATGATATCTACTCATTACCAGGGCTTTACAACATTGTTAGGATCTTTTAGCTACAACCTGGGCTTTAGAGATCAAGTCAAAATATTGAGTGGGTTTGGTTGATGTCATCTTTTAGAAAACATGGACTCACATCTTCTCAAGTAGTGCTTTGATTTTTTAAACTTATGCACTTTCAAAAATTTTTGAGGCTTGGTATGAATTAAGTGCTTGAAAATTCTAGAATTGTTTCATTCTGGTCTTCGACCTTCCCATACCTTTGTGGAGCTTAAGCTTATGTAAGTGTTTGAAAATTTTGATTTAATATTTATCTCGAGCCTGGACCTCATGAAATTCTTCAATAGAGTCATTGCTAGCAAATCTTAGGACTACACTATTTTGACCTCCTTATTCCTAAATTTTTTTGAAGCTTTATGTGATGTCACCATTAGAATTATCTAGGACTGATTGATTTTGAGCTTGTGTTACCAAAGCATTTTAGGACAATCAAATTTTCAATCTGATCAAGTGCACTTTGCTTCACCACTTTTTACACAATTTCAAACCTTCTAAAAACACTTAGCCATATTGGAATTTGGCTTTGGATTGATGCATTTGGATCTTTGATAGTTTATTTGTATAGTCATGATGCTCTCAATCAATTTTTTGGATTTTTTACTATAGATTTTTTTTGGCAAAATCTCAGCAAAATGGTAGCCTAGCCTGACTTGCAAGGACTTGTGAATGGGAGCAATCACATTGACCCACATTATTGGAGCCTCCTAGGGTTATTTTATTGTATAAATAAGGACCTAGAGAGCCTTATCTATTATATGCAGAGTCAAAATTTATAAGATAAAAGAACTACAAAATGGAGAAAATGGAAAGCAATCATGAAGATATGAAGGAGGTGAATGTTTAGGGTTTAAGTGGGTATGGATGTTGTGGTTGTAACTAAGGAAAAAATACATACATAAAAATATATCTCTAGGTAAGCCATATCCCATTTGCCTACAAAATATGGAGGAAAATTTGTTAGAACCCACTAACTCAACCTAAGGGAGATAGATTTTTTTTTTATTTTCACAAAGAAAACTCACAAAGAAGTCCCAATATTTTTTAGCATTATAAGGCATAACCACATTTTGAGTTCATTGTCATTGTAGATGACACTCAAGTGGACAAGAGTGATAAACACTTTTGGGGTTAACCTTTCTAAACCTCACCATTTAGAAAATATACCATCAGTGGTCCCCCAACTTTTCATATATCCTCACTGGTATAGGACAACTTGACCACAATATAGGGATTATCCTTTAAGGCCTATAACACTTAAATGGGGATGAATTTTCTCTAACCCTACATAAGTTCATCGATGTAGGATTATTCTAGTGTGATGCCTTAGTGCTTAGTTACCTACACCTCTATGGGATAACTAAGGCCATTACCACCCACCTAGCGATGAGCATGGTCACTTGAGACTCACCATTCAAGGTGCCACCACTATATTATCTTGTGAATGATTTAGTGGATTGACCCACCATTTAAATTCTAAGACCTCACCTCTAGGAATACATCCAAGCCTCACTGTTGTGGACTACCTAAAAGCCTCACCTTTTTGGGACACTTGAGCCTCACCATTCAAGGTGTATCATTCACAAAAATCTGGTTATTGCATCACCACAACTCCTCTCAGATTCACAAATACTTGGTTATTGCATCATTGCAAATCCTCCTAGTATTGGATATATTTTGGCTCAAGGGTTTTCTAATATGGCTCTAGATTCATTCCCAAAAATCCCTACACAAACCCAAGAGTCTACACATTTAAAATAAAACAACCATATCTCCAAAAAGGAAATAAAGTGCCATATTAAATCATAACATGCAGAACAATGAGAGAATCCCATACTTATCTATAAATGGATTCCTTAGCTACTCAGCCTCATCCATTCTAAAAATAACATTCTTTTTAATCCTTCATAAACATTTCTTATATCTTCACATATAGCATAACCAAAGCAATAATCCGATTTCTAAAGTTTTCCATTCTATTAATTCTTATATATAAAAAAAAAAAAAATTCTTATATATTTAAGCTAAATAAATAGTCAATACCAATTAAAGCAACAATATTTCTAGTTTTAAATAAAGGAGTTCTATCCTAAAACTTTTAAAAACTGCTAATTAATTTCTACACTTTATCTCATTAACAATAATATTAACAAAACTATGTTGAAAAGCTCAAATAATAAAGATACTAAATGTTTATTTATTATCCTTAGATAAATTAATTCTAAAAATATATTAAGCTTTGAACACTGCCTCCAAATATCTAAGCTAACTTGAAAAACTCAGGATTCCAAACTTCTATAAGCTCAAATAGAATTAAGGCTTTCTTAAGAACTGCTTCATACACACACCTTAATCAAACCTCTATTCGAGAGCACCAATATGACTAAGAAACTACTTCCATTTCCCTAGGATTCTTTCCAGTGCACTCGAGTCTAAGAAAAAATCACCTAGTTCAAGAGCATACTAAAGGAAAACCACACTATGTAGACCCGATAATGCCACCTACAGTTCCATAACTTGTATAAAGTAATTGAGGCACTAGAAAAATAGGTAGGCATTCATTTACTCAATTACTTAAGGTTTAAGCTATCTATTTAAGGAACATAACTAACAAACATCTATTCTATATAGACAACAACATAAATAATTGGAAGATAAAACTGCCTCATGCTGATGTTGGAGGATATTACAATGAATGCAAAAAGGTTCAAATGGAAGATCTAATCCTCAAGCCAAATCCCCCTAAACATCTATCCAATATACAACAAAACTTCTAGATCTACAATTCATTCATATTTAATCGAATATCATAGAGTAAATCTTAACAAGGATGTCTCTTTTTAAAAAACATTCCAATAAGAAATCAAATAGAAATACCTCTACAACAACTAAATATAAAAAATGTTTTGTTCTTCATTGATATTTACCTCAAAAATTCTCCCTTCAGTCCACGATCACCTCAATTTAGCAAAACCAAAAAAATATAAACCAAATAGCATGGAAGATTAAAAGTTGGAAATTTTCTCTAGTTTCCTCTCCATGCTGACCTTCTTCTGCCACAACAATTCAACTGTTACAAAATAAGGTAATGTATCCAATTAACGTTATCAAGAAAACCATAATTCAACCTTAAAGAAATAATTATCAATTTAATCTCCTTCATAAGATTTAGCTTATTAGATTAAATATTAACCATAAGGTAAAATATTGATAATTAGATCATTCACTCTTCTCATGAAATAATATTATTACTTTCTAATGTTAGTGCTAATACTAACATTATAGTAATAATTAAATTAATTACTCATTTAATTAATACCAAATGTTAATATTAACCATTAACATCGATTTTAAAAATATCAAATATTAATAATGCCACATTATTATTAATATTAACCAAACAATTTCTATACCTCAAAACATGTATGAATGCATCACCATAATAATTTACCAGTCTATGATGCAATCATTAATATGCACAAAAATAAATTTTCCTTGAATAGGAGGCTTTACGATAACTGTAATGTTATCACTTGCCTACTAAGGATGGTTCTTTTGCATTAATAGCAACCTCCTTGCTGTTAGAAACCTACTATTAAAAATAAACACACTCTCACAAATACTGCAAATAAATATAAAGCTCATGACACAACCATGAAATATAAATGCAAAAAAAAATAATATCACAAATAATATAGAATCATGAGCCACTTTGATGGGGAAACCTCCTTCAATGCTTTCATTAAAATATGTAAAATATACATACAATACTACCCCTCTTAGTTTTAAGGATTTCATCAACCACCTAACTCCCAAGGTTGGCTTACATGTAAAATTCCACCTGATCTAGAATCTCCTACCTACAAGCAATTACATTCTTGATAATAGTTACATAAAATGGTGCCACTTGTCTAGGTGCTTCTAGATCCATAACTATTACAAAATATTATAAAATAATATCCCAAATTTTATTTTTTATTAAGGAAGAGAATTCATTTTCCATGGTATCATCCCATTCTTTAATACCAGTTGCTTATTTGAAGGATTGAGGATATTATTTTATAATATTTTGTAATAGTTATGGATACTATTTAATATTTTGAGGATTGAGGATATTATATTATAATATTTTGAGGATACTATTTAATAACTATTACAAAATATTATAAAATAATATCAATAAACATTAGAGAAAGCGTAACTATTACAGAAAGCGTAACTATTACAGGAAGCGTAACTATATCGCTATCTTGGACTACGAGCTTGTGCTATTAGAGAAAGCATAACTCCCCTTCACTTAAAACACGTTTTCATCATTACCTAAGGACCTAAAAAATGGTTTTTCTTAGCAAATTAACAACTAAGGTAATATAATAAAATAAATGATCTTCGGAGTATTTTGTAAGGTAATGTTTATTGGTTATCTATTTAATAACTATTACAAAATATTATAAAATAAAATCAATGGGTGTTCCCCCAGATTTAAAAAATATTATAAAATATTAACATGGGTGTTCCCCACATTCAACAAGGATTATAACATCGTACTGTTAGGATGAGGTCCTAACATACCCTTCCCCTTCGAAAAGCTTTGTCCTCAAAGTTGAAGATGAGGAAATGTTAAGTGGTATTGTCTCACACTTAATTGTCAAACCAGGATTAGATTTAAAGAATAGTTATCTCGTATAGATATCCATAATTTTGATAATTGATTTTTATTATTTTTCTTAGTTTCTTGCATAAAAGAAAGTTTGCAATAAATAAAAGTATTAATTTGAAAATATGCTTATTTTAAGGAATGCAATTATGAACTAAACTAGATGTGGATCCACTTTTTATGATTTTAATTATGCATTATTTATTCTAATGTATTCTATTGTTCTATGATATGCAATTTGATAATTTATATTCTAATATTATTCTATATTCTAACTAAATCTACTATACTTTTGGAGGAAGAGATCTAGGGACTAACCTTTTGGAGTGGGCCTTGCCTCCTCAAGGTTAGTATTAACCTCCTCCTCTTTTTACTTTATTTTATCTTTCAAAAATTTATATTCATTAAACTAACTCTATGCATTCTAATTCATATGTGCAGGTTAGAAAATAAAGTTGTAGAAATTACAAACAAAACATGTAGAAGATAAATATTTTCATTACCATAGAAGATGAACAAAATGATTCTAATTTACTCTTTTATTCCAATTCCAAATAAACTCTTACAATGTAACATGGCTACAAAAATATTATTTGTTTCTTCTCCTGTATATATGGATCCTTCTAACATAAATGACTTTGTAATATATAATTTTACATTATTTCCTTACAATAGATATTTCCACCTTTTCTTGTTACATGTTTAAGTGAGTTCCGTTTGGACACAAAATATATAATAAAATAACTTAAAGTAATCTAAAAACTTTATGAATCACTACGATCAGATTTATCCTTTTCTTAAGGAAAAGATAAATTTGTTATTCCTATTCGGAGTTTACATAACCACATAACTATATAAAAAATTTATATAAAGTTAACTATAGTTCCATTAGGGAAAATAAAAAATTACACATGACCATATCAACCTCATATGTGACATTGGATGAGCCCACAATACGTGTGGCATTTTATTTCATAAAAGAGATTTGCTAACAAAAAACATGTTTCTGGTTTTTTGTGATACAAATGATTTAAGACCCATGATGATAGATTCATGTTGTGATACTATAGAATTAAAACCATTGATGATAGATGCATGTTGTGATACTAGTGATCTTCATCAAAAAGAAAAATATGCAAATTGTGATTCTTATCAAAATGAAAAGAAATATTGTGATGCAAGCAATGATACTTGTGACTTAGAGTTCATGACAAAGATAGAAGAACCTATTACAAAAATAGATGATACATGTGATACAAATGATTTAAATATAGTTCATGATTGTTCAAAAAAGGCTAATGTTATTAGAGTTGATGTTGGCATAGATTCAAATGATAATAGAGATAGTGATGCTTAGAGTTGTGTTGATATTGATAGAGATCAATCTAATGATACTTTTGGTTATTTTGAAAAGCATACTAAAGGAATTGGTTCAAATTTGTTAAAAAAGAAATATTATAAAAATACATGTTTATAAAAACATGAACAAGGAATTAAATAACTACTTGTACCAAAAATAAGACCAAAATATGAAGGTCTTGGATATAAAAGACAAATGAGCAGTAAAGAATTAAGGAATAACTTTGTGACATGAAATAGTAACATCAAATCTATGACAAATATTAATAGAATCATTAATAATGAAGGATAGAATAGAAAAAGAAATTTTGTAATAGAAAATAGATGCAATCATTGTGGTAGATATGGACATAAGATAGAGAGATGTTGGAATATTTATAGTTGTGAAATTTGTGGACATAATCATTTACAAATGTTTTGTCTACAAAATAAAAGAAATACTAAAGAGTAAAAGTAGATTATGGATGAATAAACATAAATGAATTGTCATAAATCCAACTACATTGCCATTGATAATCATAATATAAATAATACAATTGTTGCTATGAATAGCCTATAACCAACGAAGCCAACAAGTCACTAATAGGTAGTAGTTACAACTATACTAACAAGGCGCTAATAATGTAATAACCACCAAATAACCTATAATAGAGATACGCTAACATCCCCCCTTATTACATTATTTGGGTAATAATATAACTACTAGCTACACTATCATCCCCCCATACAACAATATTTGGGTAAAGTATATAACTGCCCCAATACAGTGAAGAAGAAGAAGAAATGAAAGAATGGTGGCTTGTGCTTTGTCTTTGGCTCTAGCTCTGGATCATGGCTCTGGCTCATGGCTTTGGATCTGGCTCTAAGAATACCTCTAGTTTTGTACCATTGGGTCTATCTCAAGATATTCCTGTGAATCTGCCTTTGGATCATTACCTTTGGATCTAACTATAGATCTGCCTCTAGAACTTTGTCTCTGGGTCTGTCTTTAGGTCTGTCTCTGGGTCATTATAGCTGGAACTGCCACTTGGTCTATCACTGGATTTGCCTCGGGGTATACCATAGGTTTTAACTTTTCAGTAGAAGCCATACAACATTTATTTCATCATGGTCCATTGTGTGTGATCTGTCCATCCATAATCTATATGAACCTTTTTGGCCATTTTTAATTTGTACCAACTTGAAGAAGAGTGATTTGTACATCCACATGAATCACAAGGATGTAATTTCCAACATCTAGCTGCAACATGTCCTATATTTCCACAATGACTACAACAATGCTTTTTAGGAAATGTAGGAGATTTAGGTTTTACAAACATGGTATTACTGGTACTTGCATGTCCAGTATAGCCAAGGCCTTCATTCTTTGCCCTGACATTTAGCATTATTGGAGTTTTAATGCCTTGTTCCTGTTTACCTAATATCTCACCATTGAATCCCATTTTATTCATCATTTTGGATCCATATCCTTTGGTGTGTTTTTCAAAACACCCAATTTCATTATCTTCATCAATTTTTTTAACAATATTGCATTTTTCACTATTGATGAGATTATGGTGCTCTTTTTGAGGAGGTTCAATTTTTAAGTCACTAGTATCACAAGAAAAAATTGCTACTGTGATGAAATCACCTATGCTACAACTGATATCTGCCATCATAGGCATGAGGTCGCCTGTATCACAATAAGCATTGGCCATCATGGGCTCAAGGTCACATGTGTCACAACAAGCATTCACCACCATGGGTTGAAGGTCACTTGTGTCACTACAAGCATCGACCATTAGGGGTTTGACCTCTGTTTCCTCACTAATGTCCCTTTTCACTTTACGCTGTGCAATATCAAGAGCATAAAATGACATGTATATTCCCATTACAACACCAATAGGGATTAGAACACCATTTTTCTGCATGTCTTCACAATACGCAAAATCATTGATTATGGCATCTACACCATTCCGTAGTGTGAGAAATGTGCCATATTCATAAAAATCCATCCCGTCCATGTGTGGGGAAAATTATGGGCCTTTAATTGATTTAGCAACATCAGTTGGTCTTGGGATAATTTTCTTCTGTGATATGCCCATATTTTAAGGTGGCGGTCTCTTCCGAAAATGCACCTTTTACAATAAAATTTTACAAAATAATTTGACTAAGGTGTCGGTCACTGCCGAAAATGCACCCTTATAAGTCTTCCCCCTTTTGTTTGTAAAATTATATCTCCCCTATGTGCAATATGGGAGATGGTGGAGAAAAATTTAATCCCCCTTTAGTGCAAAAAATTTGCAACTATGAAGCCTCAAAAGGCTTTTACAAAACTTGCCTCCTTGACAAAAAATGTCACCACAATAATCCCCCCCTTTTATTACAATGACTTCAAACAAGGTTATTTTGCTATTTATGAAGCCTAAAAGGTGTGTAATGGTGCTTTGAAGGCAAATTTGGAGTTATCCCCCCTGAAGCTTTACAAGGCTTGTTACAATTCTCAAATTGGGACCCCCACCCCCTTAGGTGTGCAAGTTAATTACCTTAAAAAGATTTTTTATGACTTTGTACAATAAATTGTAAAAAGAAATGTAATTAATGAATTAAATTGTAAAAACAATTTAATTTATTTTAATTTAAGAAAAATAAAATAAAAGGGAATTTTAATTTTAAAACATCAAAAAATAACTGATTGCTGTTTTTACCTTTGGAGCAAAAGGTATGGAGGTCACCGATGAGATTGGAACTTGGGACCTCTCGGGTATTTACACCTTAGCGCTAGGTGGATTACCACCCCTGCTACCACCATCGATGGTGATAAGGGAAAAATATACCCTATATGAGGAATGGTGCACCTGAATTACCTCCACTAGGAAACACAACCTCCTCCTTACCGCACTGCCACCGTCGAGCGGTAACACTCCTCTTCGGACATGAATATCCTAACCACTGAAGCATGGTAAGGAGGAGGCTCTATAGTAAGATGAAAGGAATGTCGTATGGTTTCAATAGAAGGAAACCAAGTACAATCAAAGTTTGCTTGCACAAAATTTAGAAGTTGTATAAGGCTAGATGTTAGCATATATGTCTTACATTATTGAGCAAAAGGGTAGCGCACGTAGGCGCTCTCTAGGTTGGTTTAATAACCACCAAGTTGGTTTAATAAACCAACTTATTGTAACCACATTGTAATATTTATAATTGATATCAATCGGAATGAATAATTGCTTCATCAAATTCTTTATGGTATCAGAGCTAGGGATGATCGCAGACATTGGGTAAGGTAGTTATCATTTCTAACTACTCCAACTTCCCTAAACAACACGGTTCTTGGAGACACTGACGGACGTAGACAGAGGACAGACTACCAGCCAACGAGACTGGAGGCACGCAGACTGGAGGACACTGACGGACGTAGACAGAGGAGACACTGATGGACGCAGACAGAGGACAGACTACCAGCCAACGAGACTGGAGGCACGTAGACAAAGTAGAGCAGATCGGGCACGTGATTCGAGACTGGAGGCACGTAGACAGAGGAGAGCAGACTGGGCACGCAGACAGAGGAGGTCGACGGTTGTGGAGGCAAAAGGGCGGGGTGGTTGCCCGAAGGCAACCGAAAGCTATAGTAGCTTTCCTTGTTCTTAAAGACCCCCACAGTGGCAGCATAGGCCATGTGGGATTAAAGTTTTTTTTCTCCCTTCTCCGCACCCGATGCTGCTAAGATGTGCCTGCTCCCTGTTTGTTCTCGTCGGGCCCTCTGGCTCACGTGGTATGCGTGGTGATTGTTAGGCGGAAGGTCACGGGTTCAAGTCTCTTCGGGGAGGTATAAGGTTTTTTTGATGCCCCGCATGCGCTGTGATGATGGGTGGCAAGTTTTTGATGCCCCGCGCATGCTGTGATGGTGGGTGGCACCTTTTGATGCCTTGAAGTGCCTTGTTGATGCCAGGAAGTGCCCTGTTGATGCCAGGAAGTGTCCTGATGATGCCAACAAGTCATTTGATGCCTGTGCAGTCAAATTTGATGCCTTGAAGGCTCCAAACAATTTTTTTTTGGGGTTCAGGTACAATTTTTTTTCCTTGTCTATTTTGCAATACGAAGGGGGGAAATCTCAGTCTTCACATGATTCATTTGCAAAATTGTAAGATAAAGGGGGGAAATCAAACCATTTGGAAGTGAATAATTGCTAGATTTGTAATAGGTGCTTAAATTTGTGGGCATTTGTGATTGTTTCTTTTGCATTTAAATATTCTATTTTTCTTGCATTAACAATCATAAATTATAGAAAAAAATAAGACCCCAAATTTATACCCTATTTGTGCAATTTATTGCACAACAGCGTTCGGTATTTGAGATACCTCTGGTCCACACTTACAGGTAATGTTGTCGTGCTTTGGACTACTGTATTCGTCGCCTAATATAGCTGCAACAATGACGTCTGAGCTTGTTCTCTATTAATCGTCGGGGAGAAATAAGGCAAACCAGATCTATTTTTTTTCCATTTCATACCCACATCGTGATTGTTGTTAGGCGTAAATCTTGACGAAAGTTTTTTTTCCAAAGTGTTTAGGGGAAGTTACGCCCCACGCATGAGGAATAAAACTTTCTATGGTAGGTGTCATTAACAACACGATGCCCTTTCAATATCACCTATGTTCAATATATTGTGCTTCTCATATGTACTTATAGTCTCCCTCACGTAAGGGCGGGTACATATTGAGTAGTATACTATTCATATATACCTATAGTCTCCCTCACGTAAGGGCGGGTATATATTGAATGGTTACGATATAAATATCTAGTAGGTATAAAGAAAGGGAGACCAATTGGTGATATAAGGAACCTTCATAATGGCCACAATTCATAAGTATCTCTCAGATTCATAGTTGTTGAAAGGTCCTAACTTTGTTCCATGGAAAACAAAGATGAAAGCCATTCTTCAGTTGGAATATTTATGGGATGTAGTGACTGGCACTGCAAAGCGCCCTCAGACAATAGGAACAGATCAAGATGCTTAGGATAAGAAGGACAAGAAGAGTCTCGTGTTTATCTTGCTTGCTACTACAGATGAGGTGCAACCTCATATTTGTGATGCAAAAACTAGTAAGATAGCTTGGGATGCCTTGATCACAGTATATGAAGGAAAGAATCAATCCACTATTCTAAACCTTCAAACTCAACTACATACTCTCAGTATGAATTCTGGGGAAACAGTTGATATATTCCTTTGTAGAGTGGCTGACTTGAAAGCCAAATTGAATGCCATGGGAAAACCAGTGGATGATGATATCTTGAAATCTGTCATCTTGAGAGCATTGCCAGATTCCTACAAGATGTTGATCACTTCTCTCAATGTTTCTGGTAGACAAGTATCATTTGTGGAGTTGGTAAATTTGCTTCAGACTGAGGAGGCAAATCAGGTTCAGAAAGATGATGTGCCAGATAATGCCCTTTCCACACAACAAAGTGGTAAGAAACAAGGTCAGTTTCAAAAAGGGGGTCCTTCTTCCAAAGGAAAAGGGAAGCAAAATCAGTAGAAGGATACAAAATATTGCAAGATTTGTGATATGAATAACCATGACACCAACAGGTGTTGGTTCAAAAACAAGCAACAAAATGATCAAGGTCCTAAGAAGAAGGGCAAAGACAAACAGAAATACAACAAACATAAGCAACCTAAAGGCCATGTTGCTTATGCTGACTCCAACTCAGACTCAGATTCTCCTGGGTCCGATTCAAATTTTGACTCTGAAAGAGCACACAAGGTGCTCATGACCCATACTTCATCTTCCCAGATAGATGTTGTATGGTATATTGATTCAAGAGCTAGCAAACACATGACTGGGGACAAATCATGGTTTGATACTTTTGCGAAGAAAGAGGGTAAGCCAGTCACAATTGCTGACAATCAAGTCTATCAAGTAAAGGGAGAAGGGGATGTTTCTGTGTCCCTTCCTGATGGTAATTGTCAAATTGAGAAGGTTCTCTATGTTCTAGGATTAGCCAATAATCTGCTCTCGGTCACACAAATGTTGGATAGAAACATGGATGTCATGTTTCGAGTTGTCAAAGGCAAGAAGAGATGTTTTATCACCCACAGTGGTAAACATGTTGCAACCGGATCCTACAAACATGGCTTGTTCATTCTAGATGCTCTTTCAACTCCTCATGTTGCTCTGGCTGCAACTACAAAGGAGGCCACCTCTCTCTGGCATAGACGTTATGGGCACCTCAGTTCAGGATATTTGCTTGAATTACATAGATATGGGATGGTGAAAGGTCTTCCTCCACTCTCATCTATCTTACCAGTGTGCTCGGATTGCTTAGCAGGGAAGCAACATAGAGTACCTTTTGAAACTAGCTCCTCTCGAGCTACAAACCCTTTAGAGCTGGTACATACCGATCTGTGTGGTCCTATGCCAACCAACTATGGTGGAAAGAAGTATTTTCAACTATTTGTTGATGATTACTCATGAAAGATGTGGGTTTTCTTTCTTCAATTGAAATCAGAAGCATTTCTCTACTTTCAACAATTCAAGAAACTTGTCGAGAAGGAGTCGGGTTGTTTCATAAAAACCCTCCGCTCAGATCGAGGGGGGAATACACCTCTGAAGAGTTTTTAGATTTTCTTAAGAAACATGGGATCAAAAGACAACTGACTACAACCTATACACCTCAGCAGAATGGAGTTGCAGAAAGGAGAAATCGTTCCATTATGGAAATGGTTCGATGTATGCTAAAGGGAGCACATCTTGAGGATCAATATTGGGTAGAAGCAGTAAACACAACATCATACCTCCTAAATAGAGCACCCACTAGAGCTCTACAAGGGAAAACACCACAAGGATCTTGGAGTGGTAAGAAACCTTCCATTTCTCATTTAAGGGTGTTTGGATGTAAAGCATTCATGCACATTCCAAAACAGAAAAGGAGGAAGTTGGATGAGAAAACCCTACAATGTATCTTTCTTGGCTATGATGAGTATTCAAAAGGTTATCGATTGATTGATCCTAAGACCAAGAAGACACACGTAAGTAGAGATGTTGTATTTGATGAAGCTTTCACATCAAAAGACACATCTACAGTTGTATACCTAGATGAAGAAGAACCTAAGAAGGAGGTTCAACTTCCACAACAACAACAGAAAGTCCCAAAATGGTATACTAGCACTTTGAGAGATGCTAAGTTGAATTCCCTTCCAGATCTATCTCTAGATAGGCCATGTACTCATAGTATGACTCAAAAAATGAGAGCAGAGGAATCTACTTCAGAGGTTGACGAACTTTGTCAACACTTTGATGATTTGTCAGTGGGTACAGAAAATGATAGAGAAGAAGATGAGGATGAAGAAAATATTTATATGTCTACATTGAATGCAAATGAACCCACAACGGTTCAATATGCACTTGATAAACCACAGTGGAAAGAGGCCATGGATGTAGAACATAAGTCTCTCATAAAAAATAATACTTGGAAGTTAGTCGATCTGCAAAGAGGAAAGAAACCCATAGGCTGCAAATGGGTGTTCAAAGTGAAGTATAAGGCAGATGGATCTATTGATAAGCATAAATCCTGACTTGTTGCGAAGGGTTATGCTCAGAAAGAAGGCATAGACTATGAAGAGACTTTTGCCCCTACTACAAAAATGACTACCATTCGAGTACTTTGTGCCATGGGAGCTCAGTTTGGGTGGAAGTTGCATCAGATGGATGTTAAAAGTGCTTTCTTGAATGGTGACTTACAGGAAGAAGTATACATGACTCAACCAGAAGGATTCATGGTCGAGGGGCAAGAACAAAAAGTATGCAAGTTGATCAAATCCTTGTATGGGCTCAAACAAGCTCCTCGAGCTTGGTATATCAAGATAGACAGTCACCTTGTGCAACATGGATTCAAAAGAAGTCCTTCAGATGCAAATCTCTATATTAAGAAAAATGGTTCTGATATAGTGATTCTTGTACTTTATGTAGATGATCTGATCATAACAGGAAGCTCGGAAAGAATGATTGACTTAGTGAAAAATGATTTGAAGCAATCATTTGAAATGACAGATCTAGGACTTCTGCACTATTGTCTTGGTTTAGAAGTTACTCAGAAAAGATTTCATATTAGAGTAACACAAAAGAAATATGCCAAGACTTTAGTAGAAAAATATCGGATGACTAACTGTAAGTCAAAAGCAACTCCAATGGAGCAAGGACTTAAGTTATCACGATATGATGAATCACCTCAAGTAGATGGTACTCTCTATCGTCAGTTGATTGGGAGTCTCCTATATCTGACAAATACCAGGCCAGATCTCAGTTTTGTTGTGGGCTATCTTTCAAGGTTCATGCAAGAGCCTAAGATGAGTCACTGGAAAGCAACAAAAAGAGTTCTTCATTATGTTCGTGGTAGTACAAATTATGGTCTGGAATACAAAAAGAATAATAAGTTTTTCTTACTAGGATACACGGACTCGGATTATGCTGGATCCATTGATGATCGTAAATCCACTTTTGGATATGTTTTTCATCTGGGATCTGGACCTGTCTCATGGCATAGTAAGAAGCAGCATGTGGTTGCTTTATCTTCTACAGAAGTAGAATATCATGCAGCCAGTGAAGCAGTCTACGAGATAATGTGGTTAAGTCGCATTCTTACAAACATGGGTCTTCCAAAGAATCTTCCTCTTCATTTGTTTTGCGACAATCAAGGTGTTTTGAATCTTGTCAAAAATCCAATTTTTCATGAACGTACCAAACATGTTGATACCAGATGTCATTTCATTCGAGATGAAGTTCCAAAGCACCATATACAACTTCAATACATTCCTACTGATGCGCAAGTTGCTAGATATCTTTACCAAAGCACTTGGGCGTATCAAATATGAAAAGTTTCGAGATACTATTGGAATTTGCCAATAATGTAATAAGGGGGGATGTTAGCATATATGTCTTACATTATTGAGCAAAAGGGTAGCGCACGTAGGCGCTCTCTAGGTTGGTTTAATAACCACCAAGTTGGTTTAATAAACCAACTTATTGTAACCACATTGTAATATTTATAATTGATATCAATCGGAATGAATAATTGCTTCGTCAAATTCTTTACTAGAGTCTTTCCACAAGGTTGAAGAACAACCTATGAAGACTAGGACTCAATGAGGATCTTTCCACAAGGTTGAAGGATAACCTGTGAATACTAGGATCCTTATTTGGGTGAATCAACTTGAATATAGTTGATTATTTAGGGCATAGCCAACCCTAAAATTAATAGAAAGTTTCAAGGTCATATATCTCTTGACATCAATTCTTAGGAAAAGCTATCTAAGATATTGCTATAGTGAAAATTGATCTTCAAAATTTGAGAAGCTTCCTATAATAGATAGAGAATACTTTCATCTTAATTTGCTTGAATACTGAGATCTTTCCTTACACAAGGATTTATTAGAGTTGTAAAAATGAGACCCACAGGAAGAAGTCCCAAAGAAGATAGGAGACCCATTGAAAGAGATCCCATAACCATCAGAGATAGAAGACCTGAGAGAAGAGTTCCCATAGAAGACAGAGATAGGAGACCCAAGGAAATAGGTCCCATAGAATTTAGAGACAAAGAGGTAACCTAGAGGTAGAGTTCTAGAGGTAATGACCCAAAGGCAGTGAACTATTGGGAGTGACCCAGAGGTAGTGATCCAAATGTAGAGACCTAGAGGTATATCGAGTGGCAGTGACCTAGAGGTAGTGACCCAAAGATAGAGACCCAAAGATGACTCAAATACATTGATCCAAAATCAAAAACATATAGTTTATAAAAGAAGACCTAATAAAGGTTACATATATCTAGCCATGATATAGTTAGAGTTGAAGAATGAATATTGAAGAAGAATTAGATATTTAAGGCAAAACCTTCCTACCAAATAATGTAATATGGAGGGTGTTGGAGATATTACATTATATGGTCCCCTTGTAATATTATTTTGATAGATAATTTATATTTGTATAATGTATGTGTCAAAATGAGAGAAAGTGCAAAGTGCCAAGATAGAATGAAGAGTCTCATGATATGTGACAAGATGAGAGTTTTATCTTTATGAGAGGAATATGAAGGTTGCATCTCCTAGATAAAAGAGGATATCACTAGTTAGAGAACTGAAAAGTCATGTAAAATAATATATTGGAGGTAAAGCTTCATGCAATGTAATCAATATGAATCATTCTTGCAATTTTGTGATATTGTGCATATTTGAGTTGTATTTTGTAAGATACTTAGATATTGTTGTTATTGTTAGTACCATTCATTTAATTTATTTTAGATCCTAGAAAGAGCTTTTTATGAGGTAACCTATTCAAAAATCTAACAATGGTATCAGATCTAGTAAGCCAGGTTGTTCTAGCAAGTTGAAGTTTTGGTACAATAATCACCATCTAATGACATGCCCATTTGAAAGACTTATTTTGAAGCAGAACAAATTTGAAGAATAGTTATAGTTGAATGTTTGCATATGAACTCATCGTTGCCTTGAGGAGAATACTGTTGTGATTATTATTAATGGAGGCATATGCAAAAGAGACATTGTTGGTGTGAGTAGAATTCTTTGAAGAGGAGGTGTAAAGAGCAAAAATTCATAGGTTCACCTCTTATGTCATCAAAGTTTTCAAAAAAGAATGTAACAATATGTCTCTTTGCACATATTTTGCTAAAATACAACTTATAGCCAAGGCAAAACGTATCAAGGAGGTAGATGAGGAGTGTATTACACATCATTTTGTAACATCAAGGAGGAGCTTGGCATCGACACAGAGGACATAGATGAAGTTCGAGTATCGATTGATGAGCAAGTAAATAAATTTTAGGGAAGGAGAGCTACCAAAATTTTCTACCCAAAACATTTTCTAGTAGAAAAATCCTAACTCATTGCTTGGAGCTTTAAACATATCTGAATACCATTTATTTTGTCATGTGTTGGCTACTACATGGGCAATATTATCATAGATGTTAGTTTTCAAAATGTTTGCCTCAAGTGAATCAAAATATTGGAAGAAAATATTTGGGGGAAGATTTTTTGGATCGTGTTAGGACCATTGAGAGATAGACATAACAAATCTCATAGAGGAATTATTGACAACAAGATTCATAACGAAGAGCACCAATGAAGGTAAGGCTTTTTTATCTAGCTAGGTCAAACGTGACAGGTAGAAGAAAAATCATAGATGATTGTTATAGTGACTGACAACTATTATAGTGTGCAACAACATCGTACGACTGAGAAATTTTAGTTTTAAATCTGGTGGTAACATAAATGAAGGCTAAAATAGTTTGAAGGCTCTATAATAGCCTGTTGGAGAATCTACCAATGATTACAATTAATAGTTTGAAGATCATTCCCACTCCACCAGATAGTACCATTTATGCATTGTGACATGGCGATAGAGGACTCCACATTGGCCTATTGAGTGGGGCTATCCATTCCACATTGTCCTATAATATTTATTGAAGGATCAGGCACTTCTAGGATGGTAGGTTGGTGCCAATGTGGTGAGACCATGGAGGAGAAGAGAGGGTAATGTAACATTTGGGAATATCAAACGTCCATTGAAAATATGATGCCTACTAAAGACAAGATTGAAACATATGCAATATCCCTAAGCGTGCCTATTAAGGAAGGTAATTCTTAATTATTAGAATTTTGTAAATTTTTAATTCTTATGAGTGATAAGGTTTAGGTTTACGAAAATATTGAGTGATAAGTTTCACGGAGTATTAAGCAATAAGATTTTAATTAATTTCTTTATGGAGTGATAAGTTATTTATTAGAAAGATTAAATGTTTTTATTATATTTAGAACGCAGAAGAGAAGGAGAAATAAGTTATAAAGTTCATTTGAATTTATGGGATATTATTAAAGTATTTTATTAAGGTTGAATAAATATAATTAGTGATAAAAAATTTATCATTAATAATTTTATTTATGGAGGGATAAGTTTATTAATAGTATAGTTAATGTTTTATTTGCATTTAGAAGTTTTGGAGTAATAAGTAGAAATAGAGAATGTTTAATACACAATTTTTAAGGGTTTATTTTAATATTTCTTGAAAGTCAAATATGCAATTATTTAATTGTTAGCTTTTGATGCTTAATACTTAAAAAAAAATAATCACAAGATATAAAATAAAGTTGCTGTAAGAAATATAAGTCAATGGAAATATTCTAAACATATAAAACTCATAAATAACTTCTACAACAACTCATAAAAATACCATTAAAAAATGCTCATAAAAATAGTATCTTGATAGAATAAAGATCTCCAATACATCATACTTCCACACACTCACTCTACATTGTGTCTTACACACACACATAGAGACATATATAATGGAATGTGACTCTTCATATGGAGTACTCTTGGCCTTCACTCTTCTTGAGACTCTTCACTTTCCTACTCTATGGACTCATGTGCACATTGAATATTATGCACATCTACATTATTAAATACTTTGCACATTCTAATAATCCTTGTGCATTTATTACATTGTATTAAGTAAATACTCACACTCTAATCTAAGACACACTTCTAATATAAAGATGTACTAAGGTGATATATTAGCATGTACCAAATAATGTAATATATGCTAACACCCTCCTACATTACGTTATTTGGTTATTGAAGACTTTAGTCTTCAATATGGTCTTCGTCCTGGTTCTGGAACTTGTGCTCTTCTTTTCTGCTTTCTTCATTTTGCTCCCTTTTTGTATTCTGATCAAATGAATGATTAGTATATTCTATCCTTTGTACTTTAGGAAATACAAATTTCTTGAGTGCTTTTATAGTCATTAGATTCTTGCATAAGAATATTTCTTTTTCCTTTGTCGTTATAATTATATGACTCTTTATTTTCCTATATGAAAACTTTGCTTCATCATCTTCATTATTTGATTCTTCATTATTTGGTTTACAAATTGCTTGAAATAATTTTTATGATACATGGATACAGTAGATAAACTTGGATCACAATTGATCTATTTTCCTTTTTATTGTTTGATAATATGACATTGTTTCTTTCCATTGATGACTTTGAATTCTACTATCACATTTTGATCCATAAGTTGAGAAACTGAAAGAATGTTGGTAGTCAATCCAAAAACATATAACACATTGTTAATTATTTCTTTTCCATTTATTAGATTGACCATAACATTTCCTATCCCTTTTACTTCATAAGTATTACTATCTGCTATAGCAACTGGTTTCTCATTTTTTTCTCATAGAGAATCAAACCATTGTTTGTTTCCAGTCATGTTAACTTGCTCCCAAATCTATGTACCAATAATCCATAATTATTTGCTTTTTGAATAAATCTATTAATTCTCTAAACCTTTATGGTTATCTACCTTATGACACCCTAGTTTGATTTATCAAACAACAATTGTGATATAATTTTAATTTTCAAAATTTCCAATTTTATGTCTCTTTAATTTTAAATGAGAGACTAGATATTAATGTAATTTCAAATTTTCCAAATTCTAAGTTGAATTCCTTTTATCTCCCAAATTTCAAGTATATAAATGAATAAATTCTAAATTTCAAAAACTTAATTTGATGTTGAAGTCCTTATAACTCCCAAATAAGAAATTTAGAAAATAAAGGTATTTACAAATTTAATATTCCTATTTCGATGTAGAAATCCTTATTCCTCCAAGTTAAACTATTTGCAAATATTTCTATGCAACTTGAATTTCAAAATAGAATAAAGTAATTTCAAAACCTTTCAAATTAAATACTTCTTACTTCAACAATATTCCAAATCATTCAATAGAACTTCTAAGGTTATAATTCATCAATTCATTACCTTATTTCTCCATTCATTCAATTAATCTCAAGTATAATAGATTAATTAACCTTAACCTTAATAATATTATTCCTTATACCTCCTTAATCTTTGCAAAGGATTAAATCAATTCAAATATTCTATACCTCCTTGTATATGGCACGCTAAATTTGGGTCTTCAAATCTTTGACCTCCTTCTGCATATTCATTGGCCTCTCTATCCTCCAATATTCTCTCCTTTATGATGTGCTCCATGTTCTTCAAGAATTTGAAATCTATCTATTATCCACTAAACTTGGCTCTCATGCATTAATGGTGCATAGGAAATATTTTGATTCCCCTTAGTGATGGTTGGTGCTCTTGTTTGAGAAATGACAAGTGTCACTCAGACTATTGGTATGCATAGAAGATATTACGTCTTCCTTTGGTGCTCCTCCTCCTTGCAAATGGCTCTTCTTCCTCAATGCTTCCTCAATGGCATGTGGCTTAGTAACATCTCTTCTTTCTCAATGTATGCTCTTCAATGCTTCCCTTGGCTTTCTCCTCAATGCTCGATTTCCTTAATAACACTCAACTTTCTCCTCAATGCTTGGCTTCCTCAACAATGCTCTCTTCATATTCCTCCTCATTGTATGACTATTGTAAACTTAGATGTTCGACCTCCTTTATGGCTCTTCATCTGTATCTCTTAGATTCCTTCCAATATCCCTTCAACTCCTTTTAGGTAGCACTCAGTCTTGGTGCAAATGCTAATGTAAATGATGATTCAACTCCTATCAACGCTTATGCTTCCTCCTCCTTGCTCGGTGGCTCTTCTCCCTTGCATGGTGGCTCTCCTCCTTTGCATGGTGGCTCTTCCTAGGTAAATTTTGAATGCTTTCCCCCTTGTCTATGGTTGTTCATATTCATTCTAACAACACCTTGGATTCTCTCCTATGGTGCTCAAACTTTGCTTTTTGGTGGCCCTTCCTTCAATACGGTGGTGCCTCCACTTGTGCTTGGTGGTTCTACCACTCCTTTGGTGACTTTTATTCACCAATATTTTCTACAAATTTTACCTGTACTTTATGGTGTCTTTGGACACTCTAACTCTACCTTGCACTATTTGATCTCTTTCTTTTATTCAATAAGACTTATAAAAAATTCTGCACTTTCTTGGATTATAAAAACAACATATATATTAATTTTTCCTTCTCCTTATTACTCCCTTTCAAGCAATCTTTAACTTCACTTTTTGTTGTTGTGTTTTGTAGATTCTAGGATGATAATGATGCCTCCTTCCTTGGCTTGGAGACACTTAGCTTAGACTATATTTTGTTGGCTATAATAACTCTAATATGGTGCTTTCAAAAAACTTTATAATAAGCTGATTTGAATGCTTGAATAATGAAATTTTATAGCACCAATATTACAAACCTCTTTTGCCTCCTTTTGTAGCTAATATCCTTGGTGATTTGATTCACCTTTTTGTTGTCTCAAATTTACAAATTTTGCAGCTTCACTTCCTTTTAATTTTCTGCCCCAAAATCTTATTTTTGTAGCTTCAAATGCTACCAAATCTTCCTTCACTTTGTTGTCCAAAGCTCTCCCAAATCTGCTCTAAAAATATTTAAAATGTAGCTCTACTATCTCCTTCCAATGCTTCCCAAATTCATAGTCCAAAACTCTTCAAATGTTGCTCCAAAAATATGTTTTCTTCTCTTGTATCCAAAAATAGTCTCTAACTCCTCCAATTTGCTACCTTAGTTTGCTGTTAAATTCTCCTTCAATTGCTGCTCAAGGGCACTACAAAATCTGCCCAAATTTTCTCCAATTTGTAGCTCTATGTCACCTTCAATTTTCTATCATGTGACCCTTCAACTTCTACCTCAAAAAATAACAAACTTCTTCTTTACAAATAAGCCTTCAAAATCTTAATGGTTGTCTTCAAACTTCTCAATTTGGTGGCCTCTTCTATCCTCTTTCTCCTCCTTAGATCTTGCTGAATTTTATATTTGAATTTGACCTCTTTTTTGGCCTCTTCTTCAAGAATCTAAATGTCTTGAAGTCTTCAAAAATACTTTCTCAAATTTGGAAAACTTCTTGCCAAAAATCTTCTCCTTGAATCAGTTTCACAAATCCTTTTGGGCTTGTTGTTGAATGACAATAATTTTTCCAAATTTGATGTGATTACCTCTTTTTAGGAGTTTCTTCTTCTTGCAATATTCTACCTCAAAATTTCTTCAAATATTCTCCAATGGCCACTTCTTCAACTTTCTCAATAGGGCTTCTCTAGCCTTCTTCTTACTCCTTCCAAATTTGCTTGAAACCTCTTCTCTTGGGTTTCCAAACTCTTCAATCTTCTATCTCCTTTCTCAAATATACTATGGGGACCTCTTTCTTGGGTCTCCTCAATCTTCAATCTGTAGTCTTCAATATTCAATGGGGACCTCTTTCTTGGATCTCCTCAATATTCAATCTTCAATATTCAATGTCTACTCTTTTGTTGCAACTCAAAACTAATCCCTGCACGAGGAAAACACATAGACTTTTAGGAAACCGAAGATGAAATTCTTCTCTATCTATTGTAGGAAGCTTCTCAACTTTTGAGAACTAATTTTTTGCAATAAAAACTTAGACAATAGCAACCAAATACATCCAAATCTCTAAAATTCTAAAATCAATAATCTTCACTAGTTATCCTTCAATCTAGTGGAAAGAAATCTATGTTGAGTCCTAGTCTTCATGAGTTTTTCTGCAACCCTATGGAAAGACTCTAGCCAAACTACAAATTTCAAATTCTATAAATGAAATCTCCCTATATCCTCTCAATCTCTCTTGTGGATCTCCCTATCTCCTATCAATCTCCCTTGTGGCTCTAATACCACTATTAGCTTTTGATGCTTAATACTTAAAGCAAAATAACCACAAGATCTAAAATAAAGTTGTAAGAAATATAAGTCAATGGCAATATTCTAAACATATAAAACTCATAAATAACTTCTACAACAACTCATAAAAATACCATTAAAAAATGCTCACGAAAATAGTATCTTGATAGAATAAAGATCTCCAATACACCATACTTCCACACACTCTCACTCTACATTGTGTCTCTTACACACACACATAGACACATATATAATGGAATGTGACTCTTCATATGGAGTACTCTTGGCCTTCACTCTTCTTGAGACTCTTCACTTTCCTACTCTATGGACTCATGTGCACATGGACTATTATGCACATTTACATTATTAAATACTTTGCACATTCTAATAATACTTGTGCATTTATTACATTGCATAAAGTAAATACTCACACTCTAATCTAAGACACACTCCTAATATAAAGATGTACCCAAGGTGGTACATTAGCATGTACCAAATAATGTAATATATGATAACATTAATTTTTGGAGAGATAAGGAAGTTTAATTCAAATTTATGAATAAATAAATTTGCAAAAAAATTACTTTCTAGTTTTCTAAACTAATTTGGGAGTCAAGGATTTCTACTCCTATTTTTTTGAAATTTTGATATTTGATATTTAAAGGTTATATTGATTTAATAGTTTTCTAAGAAAGTTTAAAAGAAGAAATATTATTGAATTTGTGATTTATTGTAAATTTATTTGGGAGACAAAAGGGTTTCAACCTCAAACTCTAGGAAAACTATAAATTTATAAAATTTGTTCTTTAGTTTCTAATCTAGGGAGATAAAACAAATACTACTCCAAAGGAACATGGAGAAGAAAAAATAAATGAAAAAGAAAACAAATGATCAAAAAGTAGAAATACAAAAACTAGAAATACATGAATTTTCAAAAATAATTGAAATAGAAAATTTATATTTTCAATAAGAACAAATAAACATTCAAGATGACTCATTAGAAGAAACTAATGAAATGTTGTATTAAATACATAATATAAAAAATTGAATAAGATTACATAGTAGAGGCAGGACTCCCAAAATTTATAGGGTTAAGCAAAGGCTTTTAGAGGAGACTGGACCTCAATGGAGTTAAGCTTCCAAGAAAAAGTTGATACAAAAATGATTGACATTAGTTGGGGCATTCCAAAAATTTAACTCAGTGCCCTCTATCAATAGGATAAAAAGAAAAGAGAACTGAGGTTTGAAGAGAAAGAGCCACATAAAGGTTTGAAGAGCAAGAGTTGCAGAAGGACGGAGGATGCAAGGAAGGGACCAGGTGGGACTATGGATAAAATGAATTTTAAATATGTTGTAAGGGGTGCTCAACCTCCAATAACTCCAACTGAGTGACAAGGTTTTTTGTGCCAACCTCTTCGTATGCCAAGGATTGATCCCAAGAAAACAAACTCTGGTTGCATGCGAGCAATGAATGGATCTCTAGTTGTTAATATACAACAATTTGACATTCAAGATGGAATTGCTACAATGGAGCAACAAGGGTTGATCTATCGATTCTTGGGCTTTCGACCATCCTTACCTACTTTTAAAAGTTGGGCTTTGTAGCAATGGCAAACTCTAGGTGAGTTTAGCATCTCAAATTATCCTAATGGGTATTTTTTGGTGTTATTTTCTAATGAGGAGGATAGACAACAAATATTCTAGGGTGGTCCTTATTTTTTTTGTCGAGCTGGTTTATTCATGAAATCTAGCATACTTTATTTAAGGTTGAAGAGGAAATGCCTTCAGTAGGACCTATCTGGGTCAGAATTTTTGGTTTACCAGTGGAATTATGAAATACTATAGTTTTCTCAGCTATTGGTAACACTTTAGGCACCTATATGATGATAGAAAATAGCACAATATGGTTTGAGCATTTTATTTATGCTTGTATCTACGTTCTCATGGAATTTAATAATCCCTTACAAAAAAAATCGCTTTGCAGTTTGGGGAAGAAACTTGGGAGCAAGAAGTTGATTATGAAAACATTCCTTTTAGGTTTTGGGTTTTTCATGAATATGGCCACTTAGTAAAAGATTGCAAATTTGTAGTCTTGGAGAAAATAAAGCAGGATCAAGATTAGGAGGAATTTCAGGTTCCTAAAAAAAATGTAAGTAAGAAAATGAAGCCTATAGATAAGTCAACCTCCTAAGATAACAAAATTTCAAAACTTGCAGTGGAATATGACTTCGAGGATGTGGATGATTCTATGAAGTTGGAAATTTCAAAAACCCAGATTTTGGATAGCTCACAAATTTCCACCCAAAAATATTCAAAAACTCCTCAAAGATAGCCATTGGTCTGGTTAATAGTTTTTTTGAGATCTATCCTCAACAAGGGAAAACTCACCAGCAAAAACATAAAATGGAGAAGAAGGTCAAACAAGGCTTTAGTTCTCAAGGAGGATCCTAGGGATCTATGAATCAAGATTTAGTCTTGTATTCTCAATCTGCAAAAATAGATTTAAATCTAGAGCAATCAGGAGTTAGTGAAAACTCTAATAAAAAAATGAAGTTGGATACAAACCAAAAAGCAAAAAGGAAAACATATGTGGTTCAAATTAAAAAAGAAGGGGTAAAGTTGTCTACCAAAGGCTTTTGGATGAAATGATTAGGGGAAAATGCAAATGGGGGATGAAAAGTCTGGTGGGCTTTGCAAATCAAGGATGCTCTTCTTTCTATCCTTTCTTTGTTTGGCTCCAATTATAAAATTACCTTGTTCATTTTCTCTTTGTTTTAGCTTCTCTCTGGTTTAGTCAGGGTTTTTTAGTTCCCTGCTCAGATATTTCTTTCTTATATTTCCTCTATTGAATATTGGCTAAAAGGCTTGTTGGATTATTTTAACAATAGATGTATTATGTTTTTTACTTCTTTTTTGTGTGTGTGTTGTGTTTTTTTTGTTTTTCATGTTTTTGTTGTTTTTTTTTGTGTTTTGTGTTGTGTTTTTGTTTTGTTTTTTTTTTTGTGTTTTTTTGTGTTTTTATTTTATTTTTTTACTTTTGTGTTTTTATTGTTTGTTTATTTCGATTTTTTTGTGTTTTATTGTTGTTGGTCGTCATTTGTATTTTTGTTGTTTTAGGCATGCTCTTTGAGTGTGTCAAAGGGGGCAGGCCAGGTGCGAGCCTTGGGCATATTTTGGTGGAAAATATACCCTGGCCTCCTTGGGTCTTACTTAAAAGTGGCACCCTGAAAGGGATGATTTCCACAAACAAACAAAATAAAATGAAGAAAAAAATGATAAATCGATGAAGGAAAAGAAAATCCTACAATCAATCATGAGAGAAGCTCATGATGAAAATTTTTCAATACTTAGAAATTATATAAGTTCAAAGGTTGAAGCAACAGTTGAAAATTCTAAAGGTGTTTTAAAATTACCTAATGATATAGGAATATTAATAAATACAGTATCACTTTCTAATGAAGTCCTCAAAGGAAAGAATATAAAACAAGAGGAGATGACTAATAACTTGAAGAACATGCCTATTGATATTTTAGTGAAGCAAAAAATGGAGAATTTTTAATACTTTAACAATGCATGCAAAGTATATTTAATGATGCTAATGATTATTATGAATATTTTGTTACTATACCTATTAGTCTATGGAGAATAATTTACAAGGGAATAATCACTCTAAATGTTTCCAAGATAAGAAAGCAAGAAAATATTGAAGAATTAGGGAATAAGACAATTGTGAAAGATATTTCTTGTGATACAAATGATTTAAGGCCCATGATGATAGATTCATGTTGTGATACTATAGAATTAAAACCATTGATGATATATGTATGTTGTGAGTAGCGATCTTCATTAAAAGGAGAAATATACAAATTATGATTCTTATCAAAAGGAAAAGAAATATTGTGATGCAAGCAATGATACTTGTGACTTAGAGTTCATGATAAAGATTAAAGAACCTGTTACAAAAATATATGTTACATGTGATATAAATGATTTAAGTATAGTTCATGATTTTTCAAAAAAGGCTAATGCTATCAAATTTGATGTTGACATAGATTCAAATGATGATAGATATAAATATTCTCAGGGTTGTGTTGATATTGATAGAGATTAGTCTAATGATATTTTTGGTTATTTTGAAAAGTATACTAAAGGAATTGGTTTAAAGTTGTTACAGGTTTGGGAAAACATGAACAAGGAATGAAAGAACCAATTGTACCAAAAATAAGACCAAAATATGAAGGTCTTGGATATACAAGATAGATGAGCAACAAAGAATCAAGAACTAACTTTGTGATAGGAAATAGTAACATCAAATCTATGACAGAGATTGATAGAATCAGTAATAATGAAGGAAAAAATAGAAAAATAAATTTTGTAATAGAAAAAGATGTAATCATTATGGTAGATATGGAAATAAGATAGAGACATGTTGGAATATTCATAGTTGTGAAATTTGTGAAGGACATAATCATTCAAAAATGTTTTATCTACAAAAATAAAAGAAAGACTACAGAGTAAAAGTAGATTGTGGATGGATAAAAATGAATGAATGAGATAATATGAAAGGAATATTGTATGGTTTCTATAGAAGGAAACCAAGTACAATCAAAATTTTCTTATACATAATTTGGAAATTTTAAAAGGCTAGAGTATTTCCACAAGGTTGAAGAACAACCTATGAATACTAGGACTCAACAAGAATATTTACACAAGGTTGAAGGATAACCTGTGAATACTATGATCCTTATTTGGATGAATCAAATTGAAGACATGATTATTTAGGGTTTAGCCAACCTTGGAATTAATATAAATTTTTAGGGATAGAAATCCCTTGACATCAATTCTTAGAAAAATCTAAGATATTGTTGCAGTATTGATATTCAAAAGTTGAGAAAATTCCTACAATAGATGCATACTACTTTCATCTTCATTTTTTTGAATGATAAGAGATTTACTTACATAAGGATTGATTCGATTTGTAGTAAAAAGGAAACCCACAAGAAGAAGTCCCATTGAAGATAGAAGATCCACTAAAAGAAGTTCCATAGACATTAGAGATAGGAGACCTAATAGAAGAGGTCCCATAGAAGACAAAGATAGGAGACCTAAGGGAAGAGGTCCTATAGAAGTTAGAGGTAAAGAGGTAACCTAGAGGTATAGTTCCAGAGAAAGTGACCTTGAGGTAGTGATCCAATGGGAGTGACCAAGAGGCAATGACCTAGAGGTAAAGACCCAGAGGTAGAGATCCAGAGGTAGAGACCTAGAGGTAGAGACCCAGAGGTAGTGACCTAAAGGTAGTGACCCAGAGGTAGTGACCCAAAGGTAGATCTAGTGGTAATGACCCAAAGACAGAGATGTAGAGGTGACTCAAATACATTGATACAAAAGCAAAAAAATATAGTTTATAAAGGAATACCTAATGAATATTGCATATATCCAACCATGATAGAGTTAGAGTTGAAGAATGAATATTGAAGGTAAAAATACTTCATACAAAATAATGTAATATGGAGGGTGTCAGAGATATTATATTATTTGGTACCCTTGTAATATTAGTTTGATAGATGATTTATATTTGTATAATGTATGTTTCAATATAAGAGAAAGTGCAAAGTGTCAAGAGAGAATTGAGAGTCTCATGATATGTGGTAAGATGAGAGTTTTGTATTTATGAGAGGAATATGAAAGTTGCATATCCTAGATTAAATAGGAGAGCAATAGTTAGAGAACTGAAAAGTCATGTAAAATGATATATTGAACGTAAAGCTTCATGAAATGTAATCAGTCTAAATCATTCTTACAATTTTGTGATATTGTGCATATTTGAGTTGTATTTTGTGAGATACTTATATATTGGTGCTATTGTTAGTAGCATTCATTTGATTTATTTTAGATCCTAGAAATAAATTTATGTGAGGTAACCTATTCAAAAATCTAACTAAGGTACGCACACTAGAGTATTGAGCTTGGGTAAGCTTCAAAACTTTCCTAATAGGCGAGGACTAGGAATTAGATTTAGGCTAGAATTTAAAATTTTTACAATTTGTTGAAGTTTTGGAGGAAGTCACTATGAATCCCAACATGAATTTGTGGGTCCTACTGTGAAATTTTAGAGATCTAAAAAATAATAGGGGGTCCAAAAAATCATGAGGGCTATGGTGAATGAATTTGTGGTCCACAGATGCTGACCGTAAATTCTTGATTTCAAGCTCAATAAAAATGGGGCACAAAATCAAAACTATAAATAAAATAATATTTACTTTTCTCTAAGTTCTTACCCAGAAGCAACTTCTTTTCCATACTTAACTACCAAAATTCATAAATTCTAATAGAATTTATAATAATATCAATCCACAAATTTCCACCTTAATTTAGTAGTATAAAGAGTCATTTAACACATTCATAAATGCTAAGATAACATTAAATTTCAAATCAAAATAAAATGCATTATCTCTAATTACTTATGAGATTAGAATTATGACTAATATTTCCATTGCTCATTCACATCATAGCTAACCATGCAACAAAGGAAAAATAATCAAATCATGTAATAATGACACATACACTAATTGTAATACAACAGAGAAGACATAAGACCATGCTAGACTAGCTCTAGAACACAAAAGCAAAATTGTAGCATAGTGAGAGATGTCACAGATAACACCCTGGACACCCAAAAATTATTTTCAACATTAGATGCAACAAAGGGTAAAACTCGTTCATCCAAATCCCATAAGGGGGGTGGAGGTACAAGGTTCAAATCTTGGGCCTCGTCGGACTGAACGCTTGTCCCTTTCCTGGTGCTTTCAGTGGTGTAAAAGGTTTAAAATGATTGTGACATGGTGGTTATAGGGGCAGAATGCACGAAGATTTGCGTGGCGGCTTCTAGGGTGGACATCACAGAATATTGTGGCGACCATAAAAAGCTGGACAGCCTGCCAAAATTTGTGGTGGCTACCGATTCCACCATGTAAATACTAAAAATAATAAAAATAAAAATAAAAAAACAAAGGGTAAAACTCGAACTAACATCTATTAAAGTACATAGGAAACAATGACAACATGACATAGTACATGACAACCTCTGCTCTAGGATTGAGTAGAGTGAATAGAACTTGAATCCAAAGATGTTCCACTACTACTAAAAAATACAAAGGTATTCTAAGACCAATACTAAAATAAAAATACTCTCAAAGGCTTTAAGCAACCAAACCCAACAACATAGAGAAAAATACACTGCACTAAAAATCCAAATGGGTCTATCAAAATAAAATCTTAAAAAGCTAGGTAACATAAACATAAACAACTAATTTGGACCTACCAACCACAACATCGAAGACTTGGTCTTAGTGGTACAATAAGATAAACTAGACTAAACTGCTAGCCCAACCAACTCTAAACTCAAACTAATAATAGCAAAGGAAAAATGGTCCTGAAGAAACATCACTAAGAAACACACATAACAATACAACAACATTATAATTCAAGGAAAGCATTGTAGGAATGAAAGTCTAGCTAAGGTTTACCTTCACTTTAGTAATTCTTCTCAATTCATCACCTTGCAATCCTTCCCCTTTCCAAAGCTTTGATCTTCTTTCCAACCCCCCATTTTAGTCACCCCCATTTATATAATCCACTGAGGGAAACCAAGAAAGGAGATCATGATTTGGTAAGGCTTACCATTCTTCAGATTGCATGAACACCACCCAACATCTACACTCTCTCTTGCAACATTACAAAGTAGGTAATGTTCTTCTTTGGAGGATTATATTGGAATATTACCAAAATTCCAAGAACATGACTTAATAATAATAATAAGAAAACACATTCTTCTTCGAAGCAAAGCTTACATTAATCACTAATGTTCCAACTTAAATAATGAAACATTCACTCAATCATATTATTGCTTCAAGGTTAATATCCTTCTAATGCTAGTGCGAGCTACTAACATAGTAATTAAATTAATTATTCATTTAATTAATATTGGATGTTAATATTAGTTATTAACATCGATATTAAATATTTTCTTAGGTATTAATAATACCAATATTATTAACATCAATATTAAATATTTTCTTATGTATTTTTTGGGACCGATTGGGATGCCAATATGGCATTTGCCTCATCATGGGAAAATGGTTTTGTCATAATCCACGGAGTGGACTTCCAGGTGTCTGTAGAGATACTTGTAGAGCTGATTGGATAGATTGTTGATGGCCGCATTGTGAGGAGGAACAAACACAACTGGGAGGTGGAGATTAGTCAATTTGAAGCTACATCACCATTGAGGAAGCTCTACAAGAAGGGCTTGTTTTGCAAGGACCTACCTACACCTTGGAAGGAGGTAATGAAACCAATCATGCAATACATTACTGTAGATGATCCTGAGTCCCAAATTTGTAGTTTCCATATTTCATTTGTGAATCACTTTAGAGATGTAAAATTTCTCAACATACCAGAATTATTGTACTTGTCTATGGACTATTCTATAACATCCACCCATGCCAAGAAGGAGGAGGGTTGGCATTTTCATCAGGGTCTGTTCAAGATTTTGTATGCTTATCTACTACAAAAATTTCCTAAAGGAAATATTATCACTCAGGAAAACACAGAGGATGACACTTCCTCCACACCTGGCTCTAAGATGAGAGGTGCCAAAAGAAAGGGCAAGGAAAAAAATCCTAGGGATCTCTTAGTGCGAAGAAAAAAGTTAAGGTGGAATTTACTCCCACAAGGAGTTCCCAAAGGCTTAAGAAAAAAGAGTCCTTGAGCCCTGAGAAGGTCAAAGAAGGTGGTGAGGATGACTCCAGCGACACCGTTGAGAAATATTTGTAGAAATTGGTCATCCAAACCACCTATGCTACCATTGCCCACCTGGATACTACCTGAGTTACTGTTGATAAATCCATTTCACAATTAAAAGACCAAAATAACGTGTTAAACTTGTTTTTCTGCAATACCTTCGATGAGGAGGTCCCTGCAAACTCTGTTGTTGTTGGCATGTCCGAAGCAAAGGAGGATGATGTCATCAAAATCACAAAGGAGGTCTTCAAGAAAGTGCCCAAGGATGAAATCAAGGAAGGCAATCAGGAAACTGTTGATGCACCTCCTATGGAGTAATTGCCTTCCTGGTTTTTGTTGTTGACCCTTTGGGGTTTCCTTTCCTTCTGGTCTCACCTCTGTTTGTATTTTTGTGTTTTTCTTTTCTGCTAAGGATGCTTTTTGGGTCTTCCTCACATCCTCTTCTCTCTATTCTGCTTCCCTAGGATGCACTTTTTCTTTTCCTACATCCCTTCCTTTTGTGATGTACTAAGGTGTTGGGGCACCTTTCAAATGCCCCCTTAATGAAAATTATTAACTTACCAAAAAAAATACCAATATTATTATTAATACCATTTTGATAAAAACATCTAACAGTTAATTCTATGCATCACACACATGTAACAACATAGTTTTACAAATAAAACACGAGCAATCATCATTTTCCTTAAACAGGTGGTTTTATGATAACTGCAATATTATGACCCATCTACTAAGGATGGTTCTTTTGCTTATGACAACCTCCTTTCCTGATGATGCATTTTAAATCAACATACACATATGCAATCCATATAAATTAGGATATTCTTTTACCCTTGAGCTATGGATAAACAAGTCATCCATCATTTATCTTTTTCCCTCACTCTATTGGTTATCACATACCAATCCACCTGTGAGAGTACCTAGTCTTGCAATCACAAATTTCATCAATAGTACCATATTACCAAAAGAAATATAATAAAAGCATAAAATACAACTATCACACATTTGGATAACATAAAATGATATTATGCACTAGACATCAACACATCTATATAAATCAAGTATATAGAACAAGTCGTTCTAAGAAGGGTCATTACATACACTCCCCTTGGACTAAACATAGTCCTTTGTGTTTCTTAAAAATATTGTATATGTATTTTATTAAAAAAATATGGAAATTGTCTCCTCATTTCTTTAGAATCTTTCCAAGTTGTATAATTTTTAAAATAATGGTCCCATTAGACCTTACATTTATCTAGGGTTCATTTTATCAACATCTTGGAATGAAACCCTAGAATCCTTATCGATCACACCTCAATGGATGAGGGATATGCCATCTACAATTTTGAATCATTCCAAACATGAGAATGATTAAAATGTTGTAGTATATTACATTATTTGGTACATGCTAATATACCTTCATTGTACCTTCATGGTACAATTGTAAATAATATATTAGGGTTGAATCATAGTTTAGAGTGTGAATTATATTTTCCCTTTATGTAAGTGTGAATGTGTAGGATATGCATAAGTGTCATGTGAGTTAGTGTGCAAGTGTAAGTTGAGTCTATGTGCACAAGTGTCTTGTATGTATGAGAATAAATATATAATGTAAATATGTGCACAAGTGTCTTAGATTAGAGTGTACAAATTATAGAAGAGTAAGATTCATGTATAGGTGTACATACAATATAGAGTCAAGTGTTCATCAAGTATGCATGTTTCAAGTAGATAAACTAAGGGTCATGAGACTTGGCATATGGAAAAGAATAGTCAAGTATACAAAGAGTCACACTACTATAACTATATTATGGAGGTAATACTCCATAACAAAGTGATACAAAGAGACAAATACAATCACAAGCATTGCTTTGTAAGAGAAAGAGAAGAGTAATAAAGATTGCATACATTTTTTACAATTAATATTATAAGTTGTATTACATGCTTAGTACATATTAATTAAGGTTATTTACATTCATATTGTTGCTTATTATTGAATGTTATTTGATATATTATAAGCCTTATTTTACATATTAATTTGCTCATATTATTCTACTCATATCATTATCTTGACCTTATTATATTGTGGCTATATTATATTCAATCCTATGATATTTAACCTATGATATTTGTGGTAGTATTAAGGCTTAAAAAACCATTAGTGGTATCAAAGCTACCACCATACTTTGTCTAGATTGACAAGAGTTCATTTTAGCCACTATTACAAAATTGATTTTATCCAATTTGATAAAGTCGATTAGAAGTCTATCCACTTTGAAGATAGTAAGACTTAGACTCTATTTGAAGGTCATATTAAGTAGAAAGACTAGAGTATTTCCATGGTTGAAAAATAACCAGTGAAGACCAGGACTCAACTATATTAATTGGTGAATCAAATTTGAGATAGTTGTTCATTCATGGCTATAGCCAACCTTTGATATTATTAGAAAAATTTAGAGATATAGATATATCTTGATATTGGTAGAAGTTTTAGGGACATTCAATGCCACCCTGACATTGATAGAATATTCAGGGACATTCAACACCACATTGACATTGATAGAAGATTCAAGGATACTCAATATCACCCTGATATTGATAGAGGATTCAAGGATATTCAACATCACCTTGATAGAGAATTCAAGGACATCTACGATCACCTTGATAGTATAGAGGAAATATTGTAGTAGAGATTAAGCAACAAAAGTGTGAGAAATTTTCTACAAATGATAGAGAAGAGTTTTAACTTCTAAATGCAGATAGAAAAAGATAGAAACATATCGAGAAGCATTTAGAGCTTCCTAAGAGAAATAAAAAAACACACAAATATTAGAATATTGATATATTATTATTCAATAAGGATAAAGAAGCACCAAGCTTACTTTATATAGCTTCAAGTAGTGGATTGGTAGATAAGAGCTACAATATATTAATAATATTAGGTCATAAAGATATTGACCTTGACATAGCCTCAAAGAAGCCATTATAGAAATAATAAAATAAATATGTTCAGGTTATCTAGACCTTAACATTGGTCCAAAATGATATTATAGGAAGAAAGTAGAAAAGAAAGAGATTTAGGTCATAACGACCTTGATATTGATTCAAAAAATTATTGAAAGGAAAATATTTAGGTCACATAGAGCTTGACATTGGCTAAATAAGTTGATATAGAAAAGAAGAAATAGAGAAGCATATTCATAAGGAAGGAATAGAAAGGTTTTTCAGCCAAACTATAAGAAGTAATAAGAAAAAAGGATTTTATAGTGATAAAAAACAAGCCTTGTATATTGAAGAAAAAGAAAGCCTTTGAAGAATAAAAGAAGAAGCCAAGGTAAAAGATATTGGAAAGGTTCTAAAAGTGATCTATGTGAAGGAAAAGTAAGAAGATCACATTCAAACTGCAGGATGTAAACCTTCTATCTTGTTGTGGCCATTGCACAACTTACCCCAAAATTGGGGACCCACATTTTTTATTTTGGTTTTTGAGACTTCAGTTGTCTTTGAGTAATCATGTTTGGTGGGACCCTATCCATGAGCTCGCCATGTGGACTCCGAGGTTCTTCTATTTGTGGTGTCTTCTTCTCTTCATTTGAAAGTATCCGATGTGTTGCTTGGTTTGTTGTTTCTTGGTTTTGATTTGGTGATGTTTTGATTAATTTTAATGTTTTGACATTAAATTAATTAAAACATTTAAATTAAATTAAATTAAAATGAATTGAAATTTTATTTAAATAATAAAAATTAAAACTATATATATATCTCTGTGTGTGTGTGTGTGTTTATATAGAAATAAATATAAAACAAATAAAAAAATTTATAAAAAATAAAATTTTAATATATATATATATATATATATATATATATATATATATATATATATATATTTGGTAGGTAATAAAATTTATTAATATTGTTGGGTTGAAGGGTCCCAATCCCTATTTACATAAGGCTATTATCTAGTGCCGAAGAAACAAAAATAGAACAACCTCCATAGACATAGGGAAGAGTTGTGCTAGTTCCATGGGAACACAAAAAAAATAAACAAAAGATTCCAATAACCTTTTTTGACAATAGAAAGAAACCAGGGATATACCCGACAAAACAGGGAAGGTTCAGTAATAGAAACTAAACAAAAAAATCCCACTAACCCAAAACCCAGGACTACTGGGCTTTATTACCATCTTTAGTAGTATTATTTTGCTAATGAATGATAAGAGTGCTAAGTGACGTTGAAATATCCTAAAATTACTTGAAGTTAAGAGAGAAGATGACCCCAACTTCCTTGATCATATTGGCTGTTGCTAGGAGTTGGTCAACCGCCCCGAGACATGGTTGATGATTCTGGAGTGAAAGGCTTCAACAACACAACTAGTAATATTTTTAGCTGCATCCATGAACTCAATTTGAAGCCCTCTAACATGAACCATTCCATCATTCCATGAATTAACAAACTCGTCATATGGAGAAGGTTTTGCACAGAGGTGAAAACAATAGCCTTGTGATGAAAACCACAATTTTAAAAAAACCCACAATTTAAAAGGAAACATGTGGGATCCTAAAATGGATAAGGAATGGTGTTGACAAAATAACAAAGACAAAAGAAACATGGTGTTTACAAAATACCTTATAGCATTAAAAAGAACACCTTTGTTGGAACTAACAATAGTGTTGAAAAAACACTTGAAAGGAAAGACATCGGTGTTGAAAAAATACCTTATGGCATTGAAAAAAATACCTTTGCTGACATTTCTATGATTATTAAGAAACCTGCTCATTTTATTTTTGAACAATGCTGATTAAATCCTTTGGAAAGTAGTCTTCCTAAATAATGCAATCAGATTGATTTGCTGCCAAATTAGCCAAAGTGTCAGCAGCTATGTTGGCTTCACAAAAGACATGTTGAACTGTACTTAAGGGAAGCTACCTGAGAATGGCTTGACTTTCCTTAATAACATTTTGAATATTCCAACCTGGTTTCAAGGAACCTTTTGCATGATTAACCACAACAAGGGAATTACCTTCAAAGATGATTGGGTTAGGAAAATCTTTGCATAGAACAAGACACCGGATTATACCACCAACCCTAGCATCCCCAGGATTTCTTTTAGATGAACCATCAAAATTTACTTTTAGCCAATCCAACAGTGGAGGTTTCCACTTAGTATTGATCCTGTCATTGATGTGAACTAGTTGCCTAGAAATTTTGGTGGAAATATTAAGAAATTTAAACAAAATCATTTCTAAACCTAGATCAGGGGGTTTGCCACACTGAATTAAGTTGGTGTTCTTGACAGTGAATCTCACTGCTCTGTTGGCTACCATCACTGGATCCCTGGTCTGATTATTGAACACTCTGTTATTTTGCTCTAACCAAATCTTCCATAAGGTATGATGGAGGGAAGCTTTCCATATAAAATTTAATATGGGGTGGCAAAACACAGGAGGCCACTGGGTAAACATATCATAAATAGTATGGGGCCATGCCCATTGAACTCTAAAGATACTTAAAAGCACTGTAAAAATATCATAGGCAAATTGACAGTCAACCATAATATGCTACACTAATTTAATATATATATATATATATATATATATATATATATATATATATATTAACTAAAAAAAAAAAATAAATATTTTTATATGTGCATTATGAAAGTATTGGAAAGTGAATCCCCATGTATTCCCAGTTTGATGGGAAGGCTTGTTGATTTAAAAGGATAACCTAAGCATTTGACAAAAAGCTTTGGTTTGATCAGTTGAAGAATTTAATTATTGTTTTTTTCATGTAGGTCACTCGCAGTAGGTGCCTTGGTCCAACACAGATAGTTTTAATTAGCTAGCGAATGGATTACAATAGGTGGAATGACTGCCCGAAAGTAGATGTGGCACTAAACTGACCTCCCAATGGATATTGCTGACTCAAAGAGTGATTAGCTAGCAATATTTAATGACATTGTGGACCTTGGAGCATGGAAAACATATGAAAATATGGATTTACACAACAATAGAGGATTTTATGCACCAAAGGATATGATAGTATGAAAGGTCATGTGGACGATGGGATTTCAATAGCGTCGAACGTGGAAGATATGTAGTCTAAGGTGTAGATGAATTGAAGAGGTTAACACTTTTTCAGACAACAAGATATCTCAGGTAGCAGGCCATACCAATAGGCTGACGATAGATTATTTGGACTGTAACAATCGCATAGTGAAGATAACACCAAGACCCAGGTTGGCCATTAAATAAGTGATGACATGTTGGGCGTAGACTATATGACAACATTATCGATGACATTGCTATAGTATATTTTAGGTATCCATTCGTAGACCATAGGGTTTATCAGACTATAGAGACTGACATAGTGAATGGAAATACCCTGAGAGGAGTCAATGCTGAGCCAAGGTACATGGAAAAACAATAGATGTCTTTGCACGATCCAACATGCAAAGGCATTATCTGAAAGGATTTTAATGCAAGGCATTTGTTTAATTGGATTGTTTAGTGTGGCAACATGGTAGTGGATGTGGAGGACCATTACACTAAAGTGATGATACACACACCTGTCCATATCTCGATAGGCTATGTGATAGGCATAATAGGACATGATAATTTCGTTGATAGATGTAACAAATTGAACATGGTAGACACCTCAACTTCATGTAGATGAAGAAAATAAGTCATGCAATATGAGGATATAATAATGCAATGTGATGATTTATCCAATATGGTCTAAAGCTAATTAGTAAAGGGGAGCACTGGGATATTGACATCAAGCTATGACATGAAGATGTCTCACATAAACAATTTCAAGGAGACGTATTGACGATGTCACACACAGGAGCCACTCTAGACATAGGTTAGCATCTTCACTAGATGTTGTGGTGAATGTTGGGAAGGATGTTTAAAATATTACCAACTTTGACTATAGTTGTACTAACCACATGGCCAAAGCATTTTGTGAACCACAAAAATAGGGAGCTAATCATGGAGGCCAAGTGGCCAAGGCATAGTTATAAATACATTATGTAAGAATAATATAATAGGCCACTATGCGCAAGATTTTTATAAAGTTAATAGCTTAATGCATGGTGTGTCATTCCAAATAAAGACAAAATATTATCAAAGTAATAGAAGGCAGCAACAGTTACAAAGTCATCCATTATGCTTACGACCACAAATGAAGCAAAAAATACAAGCGAGAATTGGAAAGCAAAACATGCATGTGGAAACCAAATGAAAGGATGGAGGGAAGCGAAGAGTTTTATTTTTCTTCAGGAAGGTTAAATACAGTAGATAAACATGATGTAAGGGCTAGAAATTTTGGGAAAGCCAACACTGGAAACCTCTTGGAAGATGCTAGAATTTTTTTGGAAGAACAGAAACATTATCTTTCTGTTGTAAATGCAAATATTGCAGAAATTTACACCTTATTAACAAAATCAGAGAGGAAATCATTTTTTGGATATCTGTGATAATTGTCTATCTTTCCTTTCATGCTTTCTAGGCTTATACTTGTTTAGAAGCATGAATTTTATTTTTCTCTTAGAATATTACACCTAGTTTATTTTGGATTGTGCAAAATGCAACTTTGGATAAACTAGGTTACATTCAAAAATTCTCACATCTCTGGTTTTGTAGGATAGGGTAGCATCATGCTGGCAATAGTTTACCCTTTTAGTAGTTTTAGCATTCTGGTCCATTTTCCAGATTGTTTTATTTTTATTTTTCTAACCCTTCCCTTTTTGCATTTTTTTTTTAAACTTTGGTAATTAAAAAAAAATAGAAAAAAATTAAAATTCCAAAAACAAATGCACGGATGTGAAGAATAAGCTTTAATGCTCTATTTAAAACAATTTTGATTTCATTTTGAAGCCATTTCAAAATTATAAAAATTGTTCAAAGTTGTTTTTATAGGCATTTTGTAATTTTGGATTTTACATAATTTCACATTTCGAAAGCAAATCAAATTTCAAGCTTTGCATGTTTATTTTGCAAGAAATAAATTAACTTTCCTTTATGAAAATCATAATTTCATTAAAGGGGAGTGATTTATATGGCATTTCAAAGGCCATTGTTTTTAGAGCAATAAATTGATGTCTCTTTATGAAAATTAATTTCATCAAAGAGGGGTAATTTATTTATTATATCAAAGGCTATTTTTACTTTCATATTCAAAGCAACATTAAATGAATCCAATCATCATTTAAGGTTCACATTTAGAGATAGATTTTAATCTTCTGTTTCATGCTCAAAGTAGGATTTAAGGAAGATAAAACTTGTTTAAAATCTGCTTAACCAAAGAAAATAAAATCTACCTAAAATTATTCAATATAAAATGAACTAAGGTATTTACATCGTGGTCATATGAGGGCCAATCACATTTCCTTTTTATTTTAGGTTTCATGAACAATCAATAACATAGCTTAATAAAATAAACCAACATAGGCCCCTTGTTAACAGTTACTTGCAAATCACTAAGGTATTCCTAGCACTTATTTGATACATCTTCACAAGATTACAAGCACACATTAAGTAAAAGGAACCTTGGAGAAATTTCTATTTCTTTTCAAGAGAGGGTTTTCTAATAAAAATCCTGATTGTGATGGTGGTTTTGCAATTGGGCAAAATTTCTACTCAACACTATTGGCACTAGAAGGAGGGCATGGATTGGTGTTTATTTATTTAATGCTTTTGAATTGTTCATGCAATGTGATTTGGTGTAACCTTGAGAGCTTTGAATTGCTAAATGTTTCATGTCCTATTGACTATTATCTTTGGCCTCCTTTAGCACTCAACAGAATTGGCACTAGAAGGAGGGCTTGAATTGGTTTACTTTATTGCTATTTAGATGCTAAATTTGTTCATTGTTACTTGAAAGCTTATTTGAAGGTATTGGTCTTGACTAACAAGGTTTTGTTGATCACATTCATTGATTTGAAAAGTCTTTTAATTGATTATGCATTAATGCTAACCTTCTTTTTGCAAACTAAAGGATGTTCTATATGACTATGGTTTAATTGATGCATATATTTTGGTTGATATACATGATGAATGTGATGATTTATTAATTTGAGATTTGTTAGTCATTTCATGCTTCTTTGCAAGATATTTATTTGACTAACAAAGTTGGTATTAAAGTTGTATTCTTTAAGGTTCACTAATGGCCATGTTTGCACCATGGATGATAGGCAACCCATTGAACATACCCGGAGTTCAACATACTTTACCCATCAGTTTTGAAAGATATAATGGGACAAGGTCCACAAAAGAACATATTCAAGCATTCAAAATCTACGTGAATCATTTAACAATTTGGTATGATGATGTTTCTTGTAAAATGTTCCCTTACACCTTGGAAAAAGTTACATATGATTGGTTTACTAATCTACCTTTAGGGTCGATCACTTCTTGGGCTCAACTAGAGGCAATGTTTCTCAATCAATTCAACAAAAATCTAGTTGACCCAATCCTCATGTACAATCAGTTTGTCACTATTTGTAGAGGACCAAGTGAAAATTTGAAGTCATTCACCAAAAGGTTCCATGGGCTATACACTCAATTGGTGGTACCTTATGTCCTTCCAGAGGGAGTAGCTATCCAAGTATACCTCAATGCTCTTGAACCATTCACTTCCACATATTTACGAGGGATACCTCAAATCACATCCTTGTCCCAAGCTTATACTCAAGAAATGGTAATTGAGCAACAATTGAGTTATCAAAATTATGGTGGGGGTTTTGGATCGTATAATATTCAACCATTTAATACCTCCCTTACCCACCCAATGATTTATCCACCTAAACCAAGTTCAATCAATTTCAAAATCCTCAACCTACCATTCAAAATCAACCATCATTCTTAAGTGTGAATCAATTTCAAAATACTCATATTGATCATATTTCAAATGATGCTCCTAAGATAAATTTCAATTATTTTCACAATAATATGATTTCAGGCAAGGGAGGAGTCCTAGATCTAACTAGTATTGAAACATGTGATAGGTTAGGACCTTCCATAGAATTAAATGAAATGGTTGAAGTGGTTGAGAAAGGAAACCAACATGTTCCAAATAATAAACCTTTGGAAATAAAAGGTTTAGAGTTATTATTCATGGAATATTGGGATAACCATAGAAAGTAAAATATAAGAATTGATCCCATTGTAAAAGCTCTTGACCCACTGAAAGATGAATCTGAGGAAGATGAATTTTTTGAAATTGAGGAGGATGAATCTAAGGAAGATGAACTTTTTGAAATTGAGTCCTCAAAGGTGGATAAAGGTGAAAAAGAATTGATAGAGGAATCTAAATATCATGCCAAAGATACAATAGAGTTTCATCCCATGAATTTAGATGATAATTTTTATAATGGTTGGGGAAGATATGAAGAATCATTGGTTTTTCACACCCCTATTGATGAAATTTCTATTGACATGTAGGATGCTAAAAACACTATCTCACATGAAGATCTTGTAATTCCTGTACAAGCAGAAAATGGCATACCCATTTTAGAAATAGAGAAGGTTCCAAAATTTGATCATTTTGAATATGAGTTTATGGAACACCTGGCTGAAATAGAAGAGGAAGAAATGGTAAATGTTTCTTATGATTCAGTTGTTTGGGATCAGGAAGAAGTAAAGCCTCCTCTTTCATTTTGGAATACTGAAAACCTGGGTACAAATTCACATGATTGTCTTGAATATTCTAAGGAAGAAATACCATGGATGGTTAACAAGGAATGGGAACCAAATGATAAAAATATTGCTTTATTTGAAGCAACTCAAGTAATTGATCATGGAGATGCGTTATTTGACACATCCCTTGATCAAAAAAAGTTATGTTTTGAAAAGGATGGATATGCTTTTGATTGGGTGCCTAATTTTGGTGTTTTTGATAAATAGGTGATGGAAGAAGAAGAAGTTCTACAAGGTGATGATAATGGAGCCCATGAAGAAGAAGAAATTGTTATAATGGCTCACCAAGTTTTGGTAAATGAAAATGCACAAAAGGTAGAATATAACCTTTTGTGTCCAAGCATCCAAGCTTCAGGTGAAAATTTGTATAATCATTTATTGGATTCAAATGTTATTTATGATGAAATACCATTAGAGGTGAATGAAGAAATAGAGTTGATTTCTACTCACACCACTAATGATATTACTTTGTTGAATGAAAGAGAAGTTGATGTGCTTAAATTGTTGAATCAAGTTCATCAACAATTAACAATGGAATCTAGGATAAAAACTTATAATGATCCTCATTTAGTAGATATCCTAGATGCTTGCAAATTGTTACATAAGCATGATTGGCCTAAAGATGTGGAAAATGAATTGGCTTTGAAATTTTTAGAAATAGGCTCCTACTTGCAAGAAATCATATTTGAAAAGGAAAACCTAATTCTAAATCAGAAATTGAATTGTGAAATCTCCATTTTAATGAATAGACAAGAAATAATTGAAAATCAATTATTGTCTTATCAATTTGATGAATTGAAGCTTCACCATGGGATTGCTAATAAAACTAAATCAAGATAGTGGGGTGAGAGAGGTAAAATGAATCATTGTTGCACTTTATGACATAGTCTTGTTTTGGCTAGATTTCTGTAAATCTTGGCATGCATATCATGATATATATCTTTTAAAGTGTGCTAATCATGTTTGGGATCCAAGGAAATGATAGACCAAATTTTGCATCATCTTGTACATTATTGTATATTTTTGTGTATATTTTTGGTTTTCATGTATTTGTTTAGCTTTGCTGTTTTTGCTCTTTGTCCTTAATTTTTGATTTTATTTTACTTTCTTGTTAGTTTGCATTAGGTTAGGTTTTTGTTTGTGCTTTTAGTTTTGTATTTTGGGTTGTTCCCTTGTTTTTAGGTGATGTTCCGTGGTCGCTAATTTATGGCCTCTTGTATATTTTTTGTGTTCCTTTGTTAAGTAGGTTGGAATACCTAATCTGAAAGTAGATGAACCTAAGAAAAGGGGGATGATTTATTTTGTGATCATGCTCATATTTTGGGACTAAAATGGTGGAGAGTGGAACAATGAAATTTTTTTCTAAAGCACATGTAAGTCACATATTAAAGGGTATTTTTGGAAGCCTTGAAGGATGAAGTTATCTTGATTTACAAATTAAGGCGAAATCCAATATGCTCCATATCTAGCTTAAAAAAAAACCCATGCGAGGCATAAATTTTTGCAAAGCTATATAAAAAAAGCAAGCAAAGAAAAACATGCTAAAATCAGTCACCAAGTCTAGATAAACTCTACCGAGGCTATAGATGCTTGAATGGAAGTAGGGCTCTGTCTAGACACAACTTGATCAAAAGGAAAAGCTTTGCAAAATATCAATCAAACACAAAGGGTAATTTAGATAAACTCTACCGGGGCTATAGACACCTGACTGAAAATAGGGCTCTATCTATAAAAATTATTTATAAACAATTTTTATAGCCTAATGCAAGTCAGGTGATGGAATCTAGATGGTTTTCAAGGATACAAAATGAATCACTTTGTCACACACTAAGCAAATGCAGATGGATTAGTTGTTTATTCAAAGCTGTTTACCCCCACCTTCTTGGGACATCACTAAATAATTTGTATTTCGTTTATCTTTTATGTTATCATTTTATATTGGGTTCTTCAATCAAAATGCTCATGAGCATTTCCTTGCAGAGTTGCAATTTGTTGTGGCCATTGCACAACTTATCCCAAAATTGGGGACCCACATTTTTATTTTGGTTTTTGAGACTTCGGTTGTCTTTGAGTAATCATGTTTGATGGGACCCTAGCCATGAGCTCACCATGTAGACTTCGAGGTTCTTCTATTTGTGGTGTCTTACTGTCTTCATTTGAAAGTATTTGATGTGTTGCTTGGTTTGTTGTTTCTTGGTTTTGGTTTGGTGATGCTTTGATTAATTTTAATGTTTTGACATTAAACTAATTAAAACATTTAAATTCAATTAAATTAAAATGAATTGAAATTTTGTTTGAAATAATAAAAATTAAAAATATATATATATATATATATATTTATATATGTGTATATAGAAATAAATATAAAAAAAATAAAAAAATTTATAAAAGACAATAAAAATTATATATATATATATATATTAACTAAAATAAATAAATAAATATTTTTATATGTGCATATGAAAGTATTGGGAAGTAAAACCCCATGTATTCCTGTTTTGATGGGAAGGCTTGTTCATTTAAAAGGATAGCCTAAGCCTTTGATGAAAATATTTGGTTTGATCCGTTGAAGAATTAAATTATTATTTTGTTCATGTAGGTCACTCGTAGTAGGTGCCTTGGTCTAATGTAGACAATTTTAATTGGCTAGTAGATGGATTACGATAGGTGGAATGACTGTCGGGATGTAGATGTGGCACTAACCTAGCCTCCCAATGGATATTTTTGACTTAAAGAGTGATTAGCTAATAGTATTTGACAACCTCATGGACCCTGAAGCATGGCAGAAATGTAAAAATGTGGATCTAAATAGTGATAGAGGATTTTATGTTCAGTAGGTGGTGCAGTGCTAGAGGATATGACAACATGAAAGGCCGTATGGATGATGGGATTCTAGTATCATAGAACATGGAAGATATGTAGTCTAAGGTGTAGACGAATTGAAGAGGTCGACGTTGATTTAGAAAAAAAGATAGCTCAGATAGTAAGCTAGACCAACAAGTCGAAGATAAATTATTTGGACCGTAACGATCATGTGCTGAAGATAACACCAGGACCCAGGTTGGTTCATGGATAAGTGATGATGTATCAGGCATAAATTATATCACAACATTATAAATGGTATTGTTTTAGCGTATTTTAGGCATCCATTCATAGACAATAGGGTTTATCAGACCACAGAGACTGACATAGTGAATGGGAATACACCAAGAATAATTGATGCTAATTTGGGACACATGGGAAAATAGTAGATGTCTTCACACGATCCAATGTGCAGAGGCATTATCTAAAATAATTTCAATGCAAGGCATTCATTTAATCAGATTATTCAGTGTGGTGGTATGGTAGTAGATGTGGAGGATCGATGCACTGAAGCGATGATACACACATCATGCACATGTCTTGATGGGCTATGTGATAGGTAGAATAGGACATGGTAATTTTATGGATAGATGCAACAAATTAAATGTGGCAAACACCTCAGCTTTACACAGATAAAGAAAATAAGTCATACAATACGAGGACATATTAATGCAATGTGATGATTTATCAAATATAGTAGAAAGATAATTAGTAAAGGGGAGTGATGGGATATTGATGTCAAGCTGTGACATGAAGATGTCTCACATAGACAATTTTAGGGAGACATAGTGATGGTTTCACACATAGGAGCTACACTAGATATAGGCTAGCATTTTCGTTGGATGTTGTGGTGACTGTTGGGAAGGATGTTTAAAATATTACCAACTTTGACTATAGCTATATTGACCATGTGGTAAAAGCATTTGTGAACCACACAAATAGGATGCTGATCATGGAGGCCAAGTGGCCAAGGCATAGTTATAAATACATTATGTAAGAATAATATAATAGGCCACTATGCACAAGATTGTTATAAAATTAATAGCTTAATGCATGGCATGTCATTATAAATAAAGATAAAATATTATCAAAGTAATAGAATGCAATAATGGTTACGAAGTCACCCATTATGCTTACTGCCACAAACGAAGCAAAAAAGACAAATGAGAATTAGAAAGCAAAACATGCATGTGGAAACTAAACGAAAGGACGGAGGGAAGCGAAGAGTTTTATTTTCTTCAGGATGGTTAAATACAGTAGAGAAACATGATGCAAGGGCTGGAAATTTTGGGAAAGCCAATGTTAAAAACCTCTTGGAAGATGCTAGAAATTTGTTGGAAGAATAGAAACATTATCTTTCTATTGTAAATGCAAATATTGTAGAAATTTGCACCTTATTAACAAAATTGAAGGAGAAATCACTTTTTGGATGTCTGTGTTAATTGTCTATCTTTCTTTTCATGCTTTTTAGGCTTATAAATGGTGTTTAATGCATTCTAATGGTTACACTATTGAATGTTTAGAAGCATGAATTTTATTTTTCCCTTAGAAGATTGCACCTAATTTATTTCAAACTATGCAAAATGCAACTTCGGATAAACTAGGTTACATTCAAAAATTCTCACGTCTCTATTTTGCAGGATAGGGTAGCATCATGCTAGCAATAGTTTACCCTTTTAGTAGTTTCAGCATTTTGGTCCATTTTCCAGACTATTTTTTTTTTATTTTTCTAACCCTTCCCTTTTGCATTTTTTTTTTAAACTTTGGAAATTAAAATAAAAATAAAAAAAAATTAAAATTTCAAAAACAAATGCACGGATGTGAAGAACAAGCTTTAACGCTCTATTTAGAACAAGTTTGATTTCAATTTGAAGCCATTTCAAAATTATAAAAATTGTTCAAAGTTATTTTAACAGGCATTTTGTAATTTCGGATTTTACATAATTTCACATTTCGAAGGAAAATCAAATTTCAAGCTTTGCATGTTTGGTTTGCAAGCAATAAATTAGATTTCCTTTATAAAAATCATAATTTCATTAAAGGGGAGTGATTTATATGGTATTTCAAAGGCCATTTTTCTTAGAGGAATAAACTGACATCTCTTTCTGAAAATTAATTTCATCAAAGAGGAGTAATTTATTTATTATATCAAATGCTATTTTTATTTTTATATTCAAAGTAACATTAAATGAATCCAATCATCACTTAAGGTTCACATTTAGAAATAGATTTTAATCTTTATTTCATGCTGAAAGCAGGATTCAAGGAAGATAAAACTTGTTCAAAATCTGCTTAACCAAAAGAAGATAAAATCTACCTAAAATTATTCAAGCTAAAATTAACTAAGGCTTTACATCGTGGTCATATGAGGGCCAATCACATTTACTTTTTATTCATGAACAATCAATAGCACAACTTAATAAAATAAACCAAAATAGGCCCCTTGTTAACAATTACTTGCAAATCACTAAGGTATTCTTAGCACTTATTTGATACATCTTCATAAGATCACAAGCACACATTAAGTAAAATGAACCTTGGAGAAATTTCTATTTCTTTGCAAGAGAGGGTTTCTAATCAAAATCCTGATTGTGATGGTGATTTTGCAATTGGGAAAAATTTCAACTCAATATATCTATGTAGCATGTGTGACAAGAAATAGTAGATTAGCAAGCAACATTACAATGTAGCATCAAGTTAAGATAAGATAAGCGTAAAGCACTAGAGTGCTAGAATGATTTTGCAAAAAAAATATAAAAAAAAAAAAAAAAAAGAGAGGAATTGTTTAGCCTGTAGAGAGGTTAAGCATTTACAATGTAGAAGATTGTAATCAAAGTAAGAAAGAATTATACATATGATTTGGCCTACACACATTATTTGGCCTAATGAATTACTACAATAGAGCACAAAGAAAAATGTTAAGAGCTAAGGAAAAGTGTTTCCAAAGAACTACAATAGAGGACAAGGAAAAATGTTAAGATCCAAGGAAGAGTTCTAAAGTGGAGCACAAGGAAAATGAGTAAGTGCTAGCTAAGCTAAAGGAAGAAAATTACAGAGAAGTGCTAGTTAAAGCACAAGGAAGAACATTAAAAAAACTAGAGAGCTAAAGTAGCAATATATCCAACAACATTAGTTATAAAAGAGCACAGTCCATCATAAATCAACTTGCATAGAAATAGAAACAGATTAAGATAACTAAGCACAACATACAAAGGTGTTTCTCCTCATAGCCAAGCAATCTAAAGTGCTAGAAGAGTTGAAATGTTCTCAATAAGAAAAAGAAACATTCAATGTAATTCAAGCAAAGGAGGAATTAAATCAAATGTCTAGCGCTTAACATCTAGAAATCAAGCATATAAGAGCCTAACATCTGAGATTCAAGTCATTATCATTGAGTAGTCTTAGGTCAAGAAACTAACAAATAGCCTAAAAGCTAAGTTCTAAGCATAACACCTATGAAGGAGGCATAAATCCTAACACATAGGTGAAATTTTTATGCCCAAGTGGAAATATAACATCTAAGAGTAAGTCTCATGACCAAGAGAAAGTGTAACATCTGAGGTAGAGTGCCTATGGACAAAGAAGTCTAACAACTAGTAAGATTTTAATATCTAAGGTAAAGCACATTAAAACAACCTAAGCATGAATCCTAAGCACCTATAGGTCAAGGAAAAAATACCTCCATGTAAGAAAACATGTGGAGGGTTGTTTTTAGATAATCTATCTTAAAGAAATGTGAATGCACTCACACAAGTAGACAAGATTAACATTAAACATAATCAAGCACGTGTGTAGAGTTCATTCTTTGAAAGGTTGGTAAAATTAGGGTTTAGTTTAATTTTTGGAGTTTTTTAAAGGTTTAATTAGGAATAATAAGGTTTGATTTTTAGAAGTTTGCTAAGGTTTGAAGTTTTAATTGGAGTGATAATATATTTGAGTTATATTAATTTTTTGAAATTATTTGATAGTTATAAATTTGGAGTAATAAGGTTCCTAGTTATTTTGAAGTCTTTGATAGTTAGAAAAAAAGGTTTGAAGTGATAAGTCTATTTGATTTTTATTTAAATTTTTTATAAGCTTTTTAAGTTTTTTGAATATTTCAAGTTCTATTTAAAAAAAATAAAGAAGGAAAAGCTAAATTTTAGAGTTTTTGCAAATTTAAATATTTGGGAGAAAAGGATTTCAACTTCAAAGGATCAGGAAAAACATAAATTTGCAAAATTCATTATTAGTTTCTAAAACTACGGAGACATGATTTTTATGACATAGAATTAAATTAGAAACTTTGATTTATTTAAACTTAGGAGTTATAAGGTTGTCTACTTCAAAGGAATCAAAATATACAAATTTTATGGATAACAATATGGATTCTATGATTAGAAAAGAAAAAGTAGATGTCATAAAATTTGAGATTAAGAATTTGATTGAAAAATATGAAGGAAAGATAGATATAGTTTCAAAGTTAATATATAGTGAAGCCATAGATAAAAAATTTGAAACATTTGAATACTAACTACATTCAATTTTTTTTGAAGCAATTGATGATGGAAAATATAATATTATGATACCTCTATATATTGGAAGCATAATGCATATGGAAATGCTTTCACTTAAGCTTCGTAAAGATGAGAATCCAAAACAAAAAGAAATGATTGAACATATTAAGAAGAAAGAGACAAAAGATGAGTCATTTCTAGAAAGGATATTTCATTCTTCATGCAGTATTGCTATTCAAAGTTCATCTAACTAAGGATTCTATTATGATGCTCTAAATTAATGTTCACAAGTTACTATACATGAAAAGAAAGAATCATATGATTCTAAGGACAAAGACAAAGGAAATATTCTTATGCAAGAATTTTATGACAATGAGAGAGTTCAAGAAGCTTGTAATATTAAAGTTTAAAATATTGAAGTACATGAAGCCAAATATAAAGAAGTTGAAGATGAAATAAAATAAGAAGTCAAGTGAGAAGAAGAACCTAATGAAGCTAAATCAGAATATCGTGTGAAGTACAAGGTCACTTGAAGAATGAAGATGAAGAAATTGAAGACTAAAGTCTTCAATAACCAAATAATGTAATACGAGGGGGTGTTGGAGTATATTACATTATTTGGTACATGCTAATGTACCCAATGGTACCTTCATGGTACAATTATAAATAATATATTAGGGTTGTGTCATACTTTAGTTTATGAGTTATATTTCCCCTTTATATAAGTGTGAATTTGTAGGATATGCACAAGTGTCTTATATGTATGAGAATAAATATGTAATGTAAAGATGTGCACAAGTGTCTTAGATTAGAGTGTGCAAGTTATAGAAGTGTAAGAGTCATATATAGGTGTGCATACAATATAGAGTCAAGTGTTCATCAAGTATGCAAGTGTCAAGTAGATAAGCCAAGAGTCATGAGACTTGGCATATAGAAAGGAATAGTCAAGTATACAAAGAGTCACATTACTATGACTATATTATGGAGGTAATACTCCATAAAAAAGTGACACAAAGAGACAAATATAATCACAAGAGAAAAAGAAGAGTAATAAAAGATTGCATTCATTTTGAGATAGTGTAAGTTCTATTACATGCTTAGTACATGTTTATTAATTCTATTTAGATTCATATTGCTACTTATTATTGAATGTTATTTGATATATTATAAGCCTTATTTTACATATTAATTTGCTCATATTATTCTACTCACATCATTATCTTGACCTTATTATATTGTGGCTATATTATATTTGATCTTGTGATATTAAACCTATGATATTTGTGGTAGTATTAAGGCCTAAAAATCCATCACAACATACTTCCTAGGAAAGGATATGTGGAAATTATCATGGATATTTGATAGGTTGGGTGGCAAGGAGATCCTATAGGCTACCGGACTAATCTTATCAATGATCTCCAAAGGCTCAACAAAACAAGGATCCAACTTAGTTGACTTGATGACACTTTTCATGGGTCTTACCCTCAAGAAGACTCTATCTCCCATAAATAATTCTCTTGGTGATATTTTTATATCATCATAACTCTTTTGGTGATTGGTTGCTTCCTTGATCCTTTTTAAAATTACTTTAAGCTGCTCCTTGACCTCTCTAATAGTGTATGATCCAATCACCACCCGATATTTTGGATTATCCCACGATAGAGGTGTTCTGCATCTTATACTATACAAGGCCTCAAGTGGAGCCATTCCCAAGGATGCATGGTATCCATTATTATATGCAAAGTCAACTAGATGTAAAAATTCTTTCCAATTAGACTTTTGACCCATGCAATACATGTGAAGCATGTCTTCTAGAATCACCTTCTTTGTTTGCCCATCTATTTTTGGATGGTATGTAGAGCTGATATTCAATTTAGTGCCCATTGCATGATGAAGAGCCAAATAGAATTATGATGTAAACCTAAAATATTTGTCTAATATGATCACCTTAAGAAAACCATGTAACCTAAAAATTTCCTTAGCAAACCTATTTTCCACAATCGATGCATTATCCTTAATGTTTTTTAGTGTAAAATGTGCAACCTTATTCAAATTTTTGACCACCACAAGTATTACATCATGTTGGTACCTAGTCTTAGGTAGTATCCATAGTTATAACCTATCACTTTTGAGTAGATATGTCATGTGGGTACAATTTTCCTATCGAATGCTAATGCTCTACCTTAACCTTCTAGCATTCCAAACATCTTGAAATGAAACTAGTGATATCATGTTTCATTCTTAACCAATAGAAGGTGATTTTCATGTTTTATATCATATTTACACCTCTTGAACGAGTAGTATATGGAGAACTATGTACCTCTTGCATAAATTTTTTTCTTAAATAACCAGTTTTTGGTATGATAACCCTATATTTAAAACATACAAGTCCATATTTGATGTTAAAATTCTTGTTTCCCTTAATATTTTTCTCAATTTTAGCCTGAATCTCAATGCAATATTGATCCTATATTTGTATTTCCCTGAATTTATCCATTAAGTCTGCATGACTCTAGGTCAATGCTACTATGTGCCTTATCCCACTTAAGGCAACATCAACCTTGTTTTATTTTCCTTTGATATACTCTATACTAGAGTCATATTCATATAAGAACTCTATCCACATTTTGTGCCTTACATTCAACATAGGCTAGGTAAAGATATACCTTAGACTTTGGTGGTCTATCCTTAGCTTGAAATTTTTTCCCAACAAGTAGTGTCTCCAAAAATTTTGTGCATGCACAACCACTTCCAACTCTAGGTCATGCGTAGCATAATTCAAATCATGCTTCTTGAGTTTATTGGACTTATATACTATTGTAGATTCATTTTGGTATAACACCCCTCCCAAAACTTCTAAGGAAGCATTTGTACATACTGTAAAATTCCCAAGAGAATCTAATATCTTGAGAATTAGCACTGTAGTTAGCTTATTATTTAGAGTTTCAAATATGACCTCACACTTATCTACCATTTGAACTCTTTTCCTTTTTTTTGAAGGTTGGTAATAGACTAATCAATTTTTGAATAGTTCTTAACAAAATACCTATAATAACCGGTGGTTCCAATTAAGCTTATCAATTTTTATATTGGGTGTAGTCCAACTCAAAATGGCTTCAATTTTATTAGGATCTATAGCAATCCCATCTATAGATATTATATGCACCAAATATTGAATTTGTGAGGCATAGGACACACATTTAGACAACTTTCCATAAAGTTGATTTTTCTCAATACCTCTAACACTAACCTCATATGTTGATCATGTTACTCTTTGGTATGAGAATATATCAAGATATCATCCAGAAATATCTAAACAAACAAATCTAGATATTTTTTTAACATATTATTCATTAGATTCATAAAAGCCCTTGGCACATTTGTCAATCCAAATGGTAACACTATGAAGTCATAGTTCCCAAATCTAGTTTTAAAAGTTGTTTTGTGAGTATCCCCTTCACAAATCCTCAAATGATTGGATCTCAAGTAAATATTTGAAAATATAGTGGTATCCTTAAGCTAATCAAAGAGATCATAAATCCTCAACAATTGATACCTATTCTTGATGGTAAACTTATTTAGCATTCTAGTTGATGCACAACCTTAAGGAACCATATTTCCTCTTCATAAATAATATTAGAGAACCCTAGGGTGACACACTAAGTTTAACTAAACCTTTCTCTAATTAATCTTGAAGTTGCACCTTTAGCTCTTGCAACTTAATAGGAATCATTATGTAAGGTGTCATTGCAATAAATTCAGCTCTAGGCATTAGTTCAATGGTGAAAATTCACACTGAGGTGGTAGGCCTAGGATATCTTCTAGAAATACATCCCTAAATTCATGCAAAATTGGATGTCACTTAAATATTTCCTTGTCCCTATTATTTCCTATATTTCCCTTTATATTTACTATATAAAACATACCACCTCTTTTGAGTGCCTTCTTTAGCTACATAGCTGGTAACAAATGTGGTCAAAAAGACCCTTACCTACTTTGAACCCTTACTCCCTTATTATCCTTATCATTGTAGTTCATCCATATTTCTTAGAAGTTTATTAGGGCTCCATGAGCCTTTAACCAATCCATTCCTAGGATAATATCAAAGGCATGTAGTGGTGCTACATATAAGTTCCAACTAGTGGTTCCATTGGGTAAGGTGATCTCAACTATAGGAAAAAATTGATCCACTACGTAAGTTTGTCTAGATCCATGCTCAACTTTCCACCCTTGTGCCAAACATCTAGGTGTTTCTAGCATATCCCCAATTATATTAGTGGTAATAAAAGTATTTGTAGCTCCACTATTGATTAGAACTTAAGCATTCTTATTGAAAAAATTACCATTTAATAACATGGGAGTTGCTTGTCCATCTAGATTTTGACTTCCCATGGATGCATATATTTCATGTGGCTACTCCTTGGCTATGTTACTTAACTCTGATTGTTTGGGATATTTATTTGCATAATAAGGAACCCCACAAATAAAACAACTTGTCCTAGGTGCCTTAGTCATTTCATACATTTTTTCCTCTAATTCCTCTTTTTGAGCTAGATCACTATACTCCTAAGGTTGAGGTTTTGAATTTTCCTTCCTCTAGTAATTTTGGTTCCCATTGAATATTTTTTCTAAAATTTGGGTTCCCTTTACTTTTCCTAACTTTGGATTCTCATTTAACAAGTGTTTCCAATATTTTTGTTGTTGCTCCATCTGCTCTAAGCAACCTAACTAATGATGTAAGTTGCTCTATTTCCTCTTGTAGCAATGTAACTATTGAAGAAAGTTTTTCCACCTTCTCATTGGAGTCCATTGTTCTTCTAGTTTTCTTGTTAGAGTCCTTTATTTTTATAGACTTCTTACTAGAGTCCATTGTTCTTCTAGTTTTATTGTTGGAGTCCTTTATTATTCTAGAATTATTACTTGAGTCCATTGTTCTTACAATTTTATTTGGGGAATTTAATGCAGCTTCCTCCTACGTAGATAACCTTACCTTCTTGGATGATCTCAAAATAGGTGCCATATATTCATAAAAATAAGTTGGATAAGTTACAGTTGATCCCAAATTGTACTTACAATCAATTAGTTTCATTTCCCCATGAACTAACTTAGACCATTATAATTCACTTAATAATGATCATGGTTACACTTACTTCACTGCAAGATGCTATTCCCAATAAGAAAATATGCTCCCTAGGATTTTTACTCCTTGATCTAACTGGTCCAAACAATGTGCAATGCCTATCTTATCCTAGATCAATTTAAGGTCCCTAGAGGAGTAAGTATACCCAAAGTAGCACACCAAGTCAAGGCTTGTCCTATATTCTCTCAATGGAAGCTTCTAGTCCTATGATCTAGAGCTCTGATACCAACTGTAACAACCCACCAAACCAATCCAAAAGAGAGATATTTTTAAGAAAAGGTTCACAAAGAAGTCCCAATATTTTTTAGCATTATAAGACATAACCACATTTTGAGTTCAATATCACTTTAAATGACACTCAAGTGGACAAGAGTGGCCAACATCCCATATTTTTGGTAGCATTTGATGATATATATTAAAGGAAATGCATTCACAACATATAAAATAAGCAAGCAATGACAACTATATGATAATGGCACTCTAATATGCAAGAAAATATATAAGAATTTTTTTCAATAACTCAAAAATATGTCATTAATGAAAGCTCATGAAAATAGTACAATGTAATATAATGGAGGATATGAACACTCCAAAAATACATGAAGGATCTAACTATACTAACTAGCTACTAATGCTCCTTCACTTAACTACACTCAACTCTCTCAAAGGCATATATATATGGAGATAAGTCACTTTGCCTTTCATCTACCCATGAATATTCATCTACCTAACCTATGACTCATGTACATGTGGACTACATGCACATTTACATCATTGCACATTCTAACAATTGTGCATTTATTACATTGCATGAAGTAACTACTCAAACCTTACTCTAAGGTAAATTCCTACTCTAGTTATGTATCCAAGGTGGTACATTAGCATGTACCAAATAATGTAATATACTCCAACACCCCTCTATATTACATTATTTGGATATTGAAGACTTTAGTCTTCAATATTGTCTTCATCCTGGTTTTGGAATTTGAGCTCCTCTTCATTTTTTTCCTATTTGTATCTTGATCAAGTAAATAGTTAGTATCTTCATAAAATACTATCTTTGCTAAGAAAGCTTTAATTTCATGTTCATCTATAGGTTCTTCTAGTTTCTAAATTTCTTGAATCTATTGAACCAAGTGCCCTTTCTATTTCCCTTCTTTATATTTTTATTGAGGATGATTGTATTGGTTCTGAGAATTATATGGACACTAAAATTATTGCTGATGTGGACCATATTAATTTTGATATCAAATTTTCCACAAATTGGTTAGGCCCATTTATAATAAAACAGAAGGTGGGACTGGTAACTTATTGGTTAGCTTCACTTGAGGGTGTTGAGGAGCCTAAACCCCTTAATATTCTCCACCTATGGGTATTTTATACATAAAAAAAAATAACAAATAAAATTATAAAAGCACAAAAACACAACATCACCATTGCACATTACCATTGCATTTCATGTCATCATTTATTACACTATGCATTTTGATGTCTTCATATCTAGCCATATTTTTTATCTAGTTGCATTAGGCATATAATTCATTACACTAGCATTAGTCCATCTTGATTATTACATAATAAGCATAGCACCACATTTGTATGCTTGTCAATAATATTGATCAAGCTTTTTCTCTCATCATTGCTTACAATTTTTTCTTTTGGTCTTTTGACTATTAAGCGGTTCGCGTAAGATAGGATAAATACCGTATGATCATCAAAAATGGTGTTCATACGGCCACTGACTATTTTACACATGCCACTTAATTTTTGAAAGTTCATAAGGAAAAAACCCATCTCATTATTCATTTTCTACTACATTCACCTTTCTTGATGCTATTTTCATTTTTTTCTACTTTTGCTTTAAGTAGTTATCATAGGGTGTCCAATAAGGTCTTTCGGTCATTCAACCATCCCTAGATTTCTTTTATATTTTGTGGAAAGCCATCTAGATTTCTGGTGGTAAGGTCTTACTTGATTGTACCTTGCTTATCTCAAAATCCCAACACATCTTCACACTCTTAATCATAATTTCTATACAAGGAAATATGAAACTATAAAGTAGTTCTTGCCTCTTAAGCAAAAGATTTTCCTTGCTCTCCTATTATGTGCATGGTCTAAAAATTTGGAAATTGACAAAAGGACAAGCTCCTCCTCTTCCCCCCTAAAAAAAAATCCCCTTGCTCTTCTACAAAATGAGCAAGTCCCAAAAGCAATAAAATCCCTTGCTCTTCTCTAAAACGAGCTACCCACCCAAAAAAATCCCTTTTGCTCCTCTCCAAAACAAAAAAACCCTAAAAAAATAAACAAAATCCCTTGCTCTCCTTCAAAATGAGTAAGTATCACCCCCTCAAAAAAAAAGGAAAAGAACTTGAATCCTTGGAATTTTCAGTCTTTGAAAACCATGGGGTAATCTCCATTGCCAAAAATAGGCTATAGATACCGAAATGGTAGTGGAGTAGCCTTACGCATGGTGACACATATATCACATTAGTGACTTTTTGTATAGACCAATGTCAGCTTATGGATAAGGTAGCTTTTGGTGGCTTGCATTACTGAGTAGTTAAGTCCAACCGAGTACAAATTCAAAGTAATGAACTTCACTATGCACACAGAGGGATATTGAATATCTTGGTCTTCCTAGTAGATTCTTATCTTTCAAGTTCTTGCATGGTCAATATACAACTTTTGGTTGGTCAACTAGGGTGTTTGAGTCTCCTGAAAGTCTTATTGTTCCCTTGTGACTTCTCGCTAATCACCATCCAATACATTCACATATTATCAATTCATATTTTATTTAACTTGGCATATATTTCAGTGAATATCGTAGATGAAATTATTTTACTTTTAGTTCATGATTTTCATACATTCTGTGGTGCTTACACTTGGTTATTACATATTAGATTAATTCATTATGTTTTATCATTTAAAAATACATTCATATTTCATGCCATTTAAAATCATCACATCATTAGTACATTACATACATATCTAGGTCAATGCACAAATAAATCATATCCTAAAACATCCATCTAACATATATACATAATCATAACTACAATTCTAGGCATACATTCATAATCATACATCATTTCATTCATCATTACATAAAATCATGAACCATAAAAATAGGATAGGCATCAATAAACATCATCTCATATATATCAAAATAATAAGTACATCATGGTACAAAAATACCCGTAGGCTACAATAATAAGTGGATCCTTAGACCTCACATCCAAAAATACAAGTTAATGAGGAGGATCCATGCTTAGGCTGGCCTTGCATCGCCACTCTCCTTGCTACCCTTAGTCTCATATCTATGGGTTTGCCTGGACCCATTGGACTTTGATATATAAGAGGTCCCTAAAGCTACAATTAGTGGCACATGCTATCTCATAGATGGCTCTCTTGAGGCTCCACTACATTTACTCTAATGTGATTGACACGATAACCCTCATGAGAGAAGTACCCCACCAAGTCTTTCTATATCATCCTCCAATCACCCCACATAATCTTGATCATATTGATGTTGCAATATGTATTTAACTAAAATGGCCCATAGATGTATCACCTCTACTTGTAGTCTAGCAACCTCATATATACGCTACCCATCTAGGGATGGTTGGCCTTTCCTGGCTGTCTACCCTACCCATAGAGCATCTCGCTCTACCATAGGTCTCTCCCTCTCCTCCTATGGACTCACTACTTGAGATTATAGTGTATCTCTATCCTCTACCCAACCCTACCATCTCTAATTATCTATATCCCACTGAATCTATTCTATGGTGTGGGTTGTGTCCCTATTGCTCAACTAACCCTGAAAGATCTAGAACTACTCTATCAAAGTAGCAATTTGCTCTTGAGGGTCATCCTCATTTGGATCCTCACCCCCATATCTCTCCTCACTCCTCATAGGAGCATCCTTAGTATCTCCCTGAGATACACCCTCATCCACTCAATGATGCACTCATCACTGATATGGGTCTGTGATGGAAAGCCAAAATTGATCAAACCAATTCTCATTCAAAAACTTGGAAATATTACCTCACAAACCCTCATTCTATGGCTATATAGCCAAAAAACCCTAAAAATTGAAAATGAGTCGGATGGGGCCCAAAATTGGGGTGCGCATCCCTATTACAATAGACAAGCCAAAAATAAAGTTTCCAGTCCTAAATCTAAATACATTAGGAGATATTAACCTCCGAACAGCTCAAAAAGCATAAAAAACTAGGTAAGTAATTTTAAAACCTAATTTTGGGGCACTAGATGATGGAATTTGGCCTCGAAAACTAGATTTTTTGAACAAATAGGACTCAAATGAGTCATATTTGTTTAGAAATATCCCAAGTAGCTCCCTGTAAAATTTCACGTCAATCGAAGCTACGGTTGAGAAGTTATGGGCCCGACAAAATGCACTAAAATTTAGGAAAAAAATAAAATTTCCCAAATATCGTTGGATGCTCCTGCATCAGACACCCGGGGTGGATTGAGAAGTGACCTTCACTTCTGTACTATTAGAGGAAAACCTAGGAGGTCAACCTATGTTTTGGACAACCAAGTTGCATCTTCTACAGGTATGCCCTTCCACTTGACCAAATATTCTGAATACTGCCTGTTCCTGGTACTTCTGCCTTCTCGCGTGTCTAGTATTTCCTCTATCTCATCTGTGGCTGGAGTAGACGCTGGAATACTCCACAAATCTATACTTGGTGTCTCACTACTGCCTCCTTCATGGTATTCTATCAAGTCTAAAATATTAAAAATATGTGATAGATTCAGCTCACTTGGCAGTTCCACTTCGTAGGCATTTCTTGAATCTCTTTTACCTATGATCATGCATGGTCCAAACCTCTTCATCTTTAGCTTGTTGTAGGTTTTTCTAGGAAACATTTCCTTTCTCAAGTGAACCATGACCTCATCTCCCACTTGGAACTCCTTGAAACACCTCTTCTAATCTATTTTGGCCTTGTACTAAGTATTCATCTTACTGATATGATGTTGTACCTCTTCATGTAAACTCTTTATGTGCTCTACAAAATATTCAGCCTCAGCACTACTCTTTTCTCCTTTACCCATCGTTCTCAACTCAGAAGCATTCCTTGGGTTTTTCCCATACACAATCTGGAATGGTGATTTACCAGTACTTGTGTTGATAGAATTGTTGTAAGCAAATTCTGCCTGTGGCAAAATAAAATCCCATACCTTGGGCTTATCTCCTACCAAACATGTTAGAAGATTACCCAAAATTCTGTTCACCACCTCTGTTTTTCCATCATTCTACGGGTGGTATGCAAAATTGAACTTCAAATCCATTTTCAGCTTCTTCCACAAAGTCCTCTAGAAATAACCCACAAATTTGGTATCTCTGTCAGATACTATACTCTTGGGTAGACCATGAATGCGTACCACCTCCTTGAAAAACAAGCCTACAACATGAACTGCATCACTCATTTTTTTACATGGAATAAAATGAGCCATCTTCGAAAACCTGTCAACCACAACAAAAATGGAGTCATTCCCTCATTGTGTCCTTAGTAGGCCAAGAACATAATCCATACTAATGTTATCCCATGGTCTCTCCGATATAGGTAATGGCTGATACAATCTTGTATTCTGTCTCACTCCCTTAGCCATCTGACACACTCTGCAACCCTGCACAAATTTCTTCACATCCTACTGCAACTGTGGCCAATGGTAGTTTTCACTAACAAGGGCAATGGTCTTATCTTGACCAAAATGTCCAGCTAGTCCTCCACTATGCTTCTACTTTATCAGATTCTCCCTCATTGAAATTATAGGAATGCACAATTGCTTCCTTCTGAATAGCATCCCATCTTGGATTATAAAATCCAACCACTTAGTTCTATCCAAAGTAGTAGGAGACAAACGTGCCTTCCAAGCCTCTGCAAAATCTGGATCCTCTGGATACAAACTCTTGAGTTCTTCAAACCCAATGACTTCCACTTTCATCTCTATCAATAAATTTTACCTTCTACTCAAGGCATCTGCAACTCTATTAGACTTCCCACTCCTATGCTTCAAAACAAAGGTATAACTCTGTAGGAATTCAACCCACTTCGAATGTCTCTGATTCAATTTTCCCTGACTATTAATATACTTGCAAAGCTTGATGATCAATATATAAAACAAACTCTTTTGCTAACAAATAGTGTCTCCATTTCTTAAGAGCCTAAACTATAGCATAAAATTCCTGATCATAAACAAAATATTTCTTCCTAGCATCATTTAACTTCTCACTAAAATATACATGTTTACCTTCTTGACTCAACACAGCTCCAATGACACTGCCACTAACATCACAATAAACCTGAAATACTTTATTAAAATTTGGATGTACCAAAATGGGTTGTTCTATCACCTTCTTTTTCAACATCTCAAAACTTGCACCTGCCTTTGCAGTCCACTTAAACTCCTTCTTATCCCCTCTCATGGTTTCTGTCAGGGGTGCATAAATACTGCTAAAGTTTCTAATGAACTTTTTGTAGAAACTTGCAAGACCATGGAATGATCTTACCTCCGTTATGGTCCTTGGAGTAGGCCACTCAATGATATCCTTCACCTTCTCTGGATCCATTTTTAGACCCTCATATGAGATGACAAATCCCAGATACACCAACTCCTTCTTCACAAAGCTGCACTTCTTCAAATTAATCGACAAGCTTGCTCCTCCCTCGGCTTTTCAAAAAATATCCTAACTTGCATCAAATGCTCTTCCAATGTCTTACTAAAAATCAGAATATCATCCAAATAAACAATAACAAACTTCTCTAGGAATTCTCTCAACACCTCATTCATCAACCTCATGAATGTACTAGGTGCATTGGTTAACCCAAACAACATAACCAACCACTCATACAAAATCTCTTTGGTTTTGAAGGTTGTCTTCCACTCATCACCATATCTGATGCAAATCTGATGATACCCACTCTTTATATAAATCTTTGTGAAGTATTTAGCTCCACTCAAATAGTCCATTATATCGTCCATTCTAGGTAATGGAAATCTATACTTAATGGTAATCTTATTTATGGCTCTGAAATCAATACACATTCTCCATTCTCCATCCTTCTTCGATGCTAGTACTGTAGGTACTGCACAGGGACTCAAAATCTCTCTAATAAACCCATTCCTCAATAACTCTTGAACCTGTCTATTCAACTCTTCACTCTTCACGAGAGACATTCTATGGGCTGCCTTATTGGGTAAACTAGCTCCTAGAATCAAATCAATTTGATGGCTAATATTTCTCACTGGTGGTAAACCCTCAGGCACATTATCTGACACAATATCAGGAAAATATTCTAACAGACTTTCAACCTCTATTGGAATATCCATACATTGTTCCTTCTTAACAGTAGAAATTAATCCATAACACATAGAATCCCTCTTCAGGCCATCCAAAAATTTTCTACCATCTACCAAACAGATTCTAGCACTACTGCATACGTTTTCATCCACTTCCTTCAATGGCTTCAACTTGTGATGCACTCCATATTTCTTTAGAGAGTAAGTATTCACTTGTCCATCATGTACCACACATCTGTCAAATTGCCATGGCCACCCCAACAACAAATGGCAAGCATCCATAGGCAAAACATCACACAGAACCTCATCTTGATAATTTACAATATGAAATTTAACTAAACACTGCTCACTGACTAATGCTCTATGATCTTTCTGCAACCACATAATTTGATATGGATGCGGGTGCTTCCTCTTCTCCAATTTCAACTTAGCAACCATTTTTCTTGAAACTAAATTATCTATGCTACCATTATCTATGATAACATTACAGACCTTACCTGCACATCTGCATCTTGTGCGAAATAAGCTCTTCCTATGATCCACATATTTCCATCCTTTAATAAATGATATTCTTGTCATCAACACTTCTTCTCCTTATGCTTCTTTAGAATGTTCTAATTCAACACCTGTCAAATTTCACGTCAATCGGAGCTACGGTTGAGAAGTTATGGCCCCAAAAAAATGCACTAAAATTTAGGAAAAAAATAAAATTTCCCAAATTTTGTTGGATGCTCCTGCATCGAGTCTGCTATTACCTCAGTGTCCCTACCAGTTGCCCCCACCTACTACCTCATTCTCCCCTCCAATAACTACATCTCTTTGAAGCTACTGATATGCAAACTAAGAATCATACTCAGGTGTAGTTCCTAGGTCCTCTATCTTTGGGCCCTAGAATGGATATTGTATCATAAGCTTGTTTAATACGATCTTGATAAACATGAATATGCTCAAGAGCATTAATTCATCTTTCATCAAGAAGCGTAATTTGATCAAGGTGAGCCTATAATGCAACATCATCATCGATGAATTCTTGTAATGAGATGCACAATGAGGGAATTTTAAGCTCCAAGGGCATAATGGCCTGAGCACCATATACCAGTGAGAATAGAGTTACCCCTATTGGCATTCTAATACTCATTTTGTAAGACAAAAGTGCTAGAGGAAGTTGAATATGCCAATTTTTATGATGATTATTGATTATTTTCTTTAGGATGGTAATAACCATTTTGTTTGATGCCTCTCCTTACCCATTAGTCTACAAATAGTAAGGAGTCAAAAAGTTGTGCTAGATATGATACTTGTTGCACAAAGCTTGAACATCCTTATTTTTAAATGGTGGCCCATTATCCAAGATGATTTTGGATAGGATACCAAAACAACATATGATATTATGGAGTAAGAAATTTGTGATGCATGCAACTATCATAGTGGTAAGTGGGGTAGTCTCAAACCACATTATGAAATACTCAGTGGCTGTTAGAGTAAATATATGTTATACCAAGGATGGGGTAAGATTTTTCCAATTAGATCAAAATCCTATTGCAAAAAAGGATACGGAGAGGGGGGGTGAACAGTATAAGACCTCTTTTTACTTTTCCTTTATACTTCAAAATAGTAAAGCAATATATCCAAAGCAATATCAAAACAATGCATAAGATCATTCACAAAGTGACACCAATTTTAACGTGGTTCACCCAGAAAGCCTAGGCTACGTCCACAAAACTTTTCTCTAAAAGTTATCTCAAAGTTCTTTGGGAAACCTTCCCAATTACAATGTTTATGAGCCTCGACCCAAAGGAGATACCTTCCCCCAATCTAAATTTATGAGCCTCTGCTCAAAGGAGATACCTTCCCCTAGCTCTGCTCTAGCTGGTGATCCTCTAGAAGACCTCTGCCTCCGCTGCCCTTAGCAAATGGAAATCTATCCACAGAAGACACCTGTCTTCCCTGCTCTATCTGGAGATCTCTATCCTCAACTCTATCACCTCCAAAGCTGGTCCTCAAATTTGCACTAAACACAGTCCTTCGGTCTAGCACAAATGTCCTCGGGTTCTTCTCATAGAACCAATGCACCTTTGTCCTCAAGTTCTCTGATAGAACTATCAAACTCAGCTTCACAAGTCCTCTACTAAGACCTATCCAAATCTGCTCACAAGTCCCCAAAGGAACCTATCCAAAACCTACTCACAAGTCCCCAACGAAACCTATCCAAAACCTGCTCACAAGTCCCCAACGAAACCTGTCCAAAACCTGCTCACAAGTTCATCAAGAAAAACTTGCTTGGCATGAACCCACAAAGAGAATTGTTAGAGACCCAATGTGATTCATCAACCTCATAGAAGCATAAAGAGAATTGTTAGAGACTCAATATGTTCTATACTTAACTCCCAATATCAATCTCAAATATCATAGAATAAGATAGATGTAGTATGATTTTCTCAAGAACATGAAACACAACTCAACAATTGCCAACCATGCAATATCTCATATAACAATGATACTCATGTTATTTTCACCAAACAATTTGGGTTTCAACAACAATGCTCATCAAACAAGGTTTAGTCAACCAACACCATTCAACTCAACCACTTTCGAAAAGGAAACCACAAACAATCCTTTTCCCTCCAATGATATTTCAGAAATCAACCACCATAAACGATTAATAGGAGAATGTGACCATACCTTTTTGAAGTGAAGAAACCCCTTTGGAAATCTGCCACACTCAACACACTTTGAAAAAGAGCAAAAAAACCTTCACTTTAACTCTTTTACTAAAAGAAGTATCTCTCTCTATATACACCTTATTTATCCTTCTAAATGAGTTAGTCAAATAGCCCTCGAAAATCTACTTCCATTAATAATTTTGATCTTCCATAAAAATTATTAACCCAACATGTCATGTCAAAATAATTCAACCACCATGGCAATTATTTCCCTTTTAAATTTCAATCCAACTAAAGCAAAAATATTAAGTTAGCATTCCTTATATCTCCCAATCAGATTAATATACCATTTCCTTATCCCTCCTAATAAAACTAATAAGCCATACCCCTTTTTGAAATAATTCAATAAAAAAATACTAACCGCTTCACTGTCATTGCGATTCGATCCAACGATCTACCGCAGCCCTTAAACCTTAGCACCTGCTATCATGCCGGATGTACTAGCCCGTCGATGAGAACATTAAGTGCTTCTAGCACATATTGTGTCTTTCCTCCAGCTAGAGAAAAAGTTAAATCTGTCTCTATCAAAAACCGTCGACTTTGAGATTCGAACTAGCGATGTTTAGCATCCTAGAAACGTCTCTCAACCGGCTGCGACGCTATAGCACATAAGACGTATAAGCACGATCTGAGTTTTGTACCCTTCTCAGTTTACCTTCAAAGGGAATGTCGACAGGATTTGATCCCTTAACCTCTGCCCAACAGGAGTTCCATGAATTCTCGCTTACCATCTTGCTTCCTAAGTGAATGGAGTAAATCAGAGCATCATACTTTTCTTTCGAAGGATATATTATGTTTTTGCGTCCCCGGATAGTTCTCTGGTGGCCCTACAATTCGGTATCCGTGTCACTGTTCCATTACAGAAAAATCGCAGAGTCTCATTTGACGAAACTTAGTTTTCCCTTGCCAAGAGTAATAAGTTTATTCATGGCGACACTGATATGTTCTCTGAAACAATTGTCGCAATCGATATGGCACTCTCCTTCTATTTAATTTTTTGCTCGATAGGACATCTCAAATTCCTTTATTCTGCGTCGGTGAGAAGTATTTAAAATTATGAAGATCTCCCTTGCTAATGCATCATAGCCATGATGTTCAATATATTTTCTTTGATCGAATGAACATCACCTCTTTTTAATCGTATCCACACCTTTGACCACACAACGATTGTCTTCCTCCTTCGCTGACACAGGGGCTTCGATGACGAAATCGAAAATGCACAAGGATTAATATCGAATTCTTCGCTCAACATTAATGAATTTATTTGCCTTGTTTTATATGCACTTTGATGCATTACCAAACACGTCGGCCCTTTATAACATGATTTTCGTCGGTGGAAAATATTTTAATTTAAATTTTAAATAATTAAAATTTAAACTAAATATTTAAAAATAAATATCTCCATCACCGGGGCACCTTTTTCAACGAAACGAAAGGCCAACTTGGGTTTTAAGAAAAACCCATTTCAAATATGTTGTCCATGGTTTTAAATAAAACCTTTTATTTTTTCTGCCTTGGTTTTCACAAAAACCCTTCCTTGAACTTGGATCCTTTTGAAATCAAATCAAATTCCTTCAAAAGCTTCTTGACATCAATGACAACATCTACACTTGAGAAAATGCAATGTACCCAAGGTACCCAAAATTGCCAACAGGCCCATTATCCAAGATGATTTTGGATAGGATACCAAAACAACATATGATATTATGGAGTAAGAAATTTGTGATGCATGCAACTATCATAGTGGTAAGTGGGGTAGTCTCAAACCACATTATGAAATACTCTGGCTGTTAGAGTAAATATATGTTATACCAAGGATGGGGTAAGATTTTTCCAATTAGATCAAAATCCTATTGCAAAAAAGGCCACAATAAGTGTATTGGCTGTAGCACTTATGAAGGTATGTGGGATAAATTAGCATGATGTTAACATTTGATGCACCTTTTGACATAAGCACAAAAATCATGCTCCATCATAGGCTAGTAATAGCTCATGTGAAGGATGTGCTTTGTGATAGCCATGCTACTAAAATGGCCACCACATGTATTGTCGTGAGCTTGCAAAATAACCCAAGTAGATTCTTGGGGCTCTAGACATCGAAGGAGGACACCATCATAACTTTGACGGTATAGTATGTCTCCTAGAAAGACATATTTAGTTGCTTTTTGCTTGAATATTTGTTTGGTGGCATGTGACAAGCCTATAGGAGGGCTTCCAAGCTTCAAGAAATCTTTGATCTAGGAGAACCAGTCTTGATATTGCTTAGCTTGAACTAAATGAATATATTGCTCCTCTCTAGAAGTATCTTGTAAGAATTTTGATTGAGAGAGGATATTAAGATAAATGGTTGTGATATTATTATAAGGAACCTATGAAATTAAGGATCCCCAAGAAGCAATTTTCAAGAAGTCTTGAATTTGTAAGAACCAATCTTGATGGTTCAATTTGTACCATGTGGATGCTTTGATATGTTGTAGAAGAATCTCATAAAATTGTGGATTGTGAGAGAATTTTGACATGGATAGTGGTGACATAATCTGATGCATTTTATGAAATTAGGGATCCCAAAGAGACCATGGTATCCACAAAATGATTAGAGGAACAAGGGATTGGCTCAATGTCATATCACTCAAAATTTGTAAGCAACTTATCCATGATGGTTTTGTAAGATTTCAAGACTAGGTATTTACATTGGTAGATTTCTTTTACTTGGTTGACTATGAGTAAGGAGTCACCAAATATTTTAAGTCTCTTAACATTCATGGTGAGAGCTATTTGAAAACCCAAAAGAAGGGCTTCATATTCAACATTATTATTAGTGCATGGGAAATTGAGTTTGAATTAAAGGGTAATAGGAGCCCCTTGCAGTGTGAAAAACGATTCCTACACCACATCCTTACTAGCACTTAGAACCATTGAAGAATAGTGTGAGATCCTCTTTGTGTTCTAGTTATTTTAGTTCTTTTGAGCTAGATAATGTGAAACTTTGCATCATCATGTAGCTCAATTGTAATAGGCTTATCATCATGAAGAGGTGCTTCTACTAGCTAGTCTATGATGACCTGACCCTTGATAGAATTTTGTCCAATGAATTCTAGGTCAAACTCCATAAAAAGCATGATCCACTTTATGGTACGACTATTATGATAAGTTTAACTCATCATGTATTGCAAAGGGTTCTCTTTAGAGATGACATACATTGTCTAATTAATCATGTAGTGACAAAGTTTCTTGGTAGTGAAAACCATCGCTGGGTAAAGTTTCTCAACATAAGCATACTTGATTTCATATGAGACCATGGTGTGACTGATGTAATAGATTATATTCTCCTTATTTACCTTGTTATTTTGGTCCAACATAGTCCCTAAGGTAAAGTTAGTGATCGAGATGTATAGTAGACAAGGCACACCGAGTATTGGAGGAGATGATATTGGCATAGAACAGTATTGCATGATATCTTCGAAGACTGCTTGGAAATATTCATTCCAATAAAAATTCATCCCTTTTGGAGAAGATGATTGAATGATTGACACTTGTTTGATAGTTGCACAATGATTCGTTGGATATCCTGTATCTTCCACTGCAAGCTACGAAGTTGCTTAAGCTTGGTAGGGAGAGGTATGGATGTGATTGCTTCAACCTTCTTTGGGTAAAACTCAATGCCCTTCTTAGACACAATGAAACCTAAAAAATTTCCAGATATCACATTAAAAACATATTTTTTAGGGTTCAAGCATACGTTATGCTCCAAGAGACGATCGAAGACCTTTTCTAGAACACCAATATGGTCCTGGTATAATAAATATTTAGCCAAAATATCATCAACATAGTCTTCGATAATTGTGCATGTAGTAATGAAAACTATACATCATTTCCCACTGATAGGTAGCACTAGTATTCTTTAAGACAAAGGGTATGACCTTATAGAAAAAAGTCCCCCATGGCGTAGTAAAGGTTGTTTTGGCCTGATATTTAGGATTGACTTGGATTTTATTGTATCCTAAGAAGCCATCCATGAGGGAGAGCATTTCGTGACCTATGACTACATCTACCAATGTGTCAATATTCAAGATAAAAAAATCATCCTTGGGGATCGCTTTATTAAAATTATAAAATTGGTGTATACGTACACCCCCCCATTCAATTTCCTAACAGGTACCATGTTGGAAACCCAATCAAGATAATTGATAGGCTGGATGAACCCTGCATCCAACAATTTTTGTAATTTATATTTTATCATGATGATAATTTTTGGATGTAACTTTTAGATTTTTTGCTTGACTAGTTTAATGGCTGGATTTAGTGTCAAGTCTTAGACAACTAGGTTTGGATCTAGGCTAGGTATATCTCTATACGACCAAGCAAAAACCTTTCTATACTTCCTTAGAAGAGCGAAGAATACCTTGTGCTCTACAGTTGAAAGACCCTTCCCCAACTTGAGAATTTGGAGGTGTTCAAGATCATCACTGACATCGATATCGACCATATCTTCTATTAACATATGAAATCCCTTAAGGATGGACATCTCAGGTCTCAATGCCCATCCTTAAGGGTTCAGGCTAAACTGAAGAAGGAAAAAATTAAAGCTCCATTCACTAAGATTGATAAAAGGAAGTATCCCTCTTTTAAAAGGCCTATTTTCCATCCAATAAGAAATTAGATACTTCATAGCAATAGAAATGATCATCAGTAGGGAGGTACTTCAAAAGAGACTCAAACTCTCTTTCAAGCAGCTGGTAAAGGCAAGCAGGCTATCCAAGAACAAAGTAAGGAAGAGGTAAATTCTTTTTGACTTACCTTTTGGGGATATTGACGTTGAGGTAATCACTCATAACTTAGGTCCTATAATTAATCTCTCTTCCTCACCTTCTAAAGGAAACAAGCAAGAACTCATCGAATCCCCTGCTTCAATGCACAATGGAAGTCTTAACTCATCCCCTATACCCAAAGAGGTGGTGTAGGATATTTTACAAAGAGCATGGATGATTTCAGAATTTCATTAACCTCAACAACCTGATGGATGTGAACTTAAAAGGTAATCAATTTACCTGGACTAATAGAAGATGTGGTAGTCAATTAATTTAGTTTAAACTTGAGAGAGTTCTCTTTTCTCAAGAAGCTATTACTTTGTGGGGGATGCCAACCTTCAATATCTTATTAAAATTGGGTTTGATCATAGTCCCATTTTGCTGGATACTAATAATTTTAGGAACCCATTTAGGTTTGAAACCATGTGGATGTAGCATCCAGATTTTAGGGATAGAATTATCCAGTTGTGGAAAATAGTTTTTCAAGGATCCCAATCTTATAGACTTGCACAAAAACTCAAAATGATTAAAGAGAATCTCAAAATATGGAACAAGGATATTTTTGGAAATTTATTTGAGAATAAACAAGAAATTAAAAATAGGTTGGCTGCCATTGAAAAAGAGATCCTGGAAGGCTATAGTTGTAGCACTGAGCAAATAATTGAAGAAAAGAGGCTTCTATCAGATTATCATAACATCCTCAAATGTGAGGAAACCTTGTGGATGCAAAAATCTTGAGCTATATGGCTGAAAGAAGGGGATTCCAACACTAAATTCTTTCATACTTCCACCTTGAGGAATAGAAGCAACAATAGAATTAAAGAAATCATCTGCCAATATGGAAGTATCACTTCTAATGTGAAGGAAATTAGGTCTAAAGGTATTTCTCATTTTATTCAGTTGCTTAAAAATCCTATGCCTGGTGTCAATGCTAGTGAAGCCAAAGATTTTTTGCTCCAATTCATTTCTCATGCCATCCTAAATGATATTAATTTTAAGTTAACTACTAGCCTGACTGATGATAAAAATTTTAGGTCCTATTTTCTATGAAACTTGACAAACCCCCTGGTCCTGATGGATTTTCTCCTAGATTTTTCTAGGTCTTTTGGGATTGTGTAGGACCTGATGTATGTGAAGCTATAAAATAATTTCAACTTTCTAAAATTATTCCTCATAATTTCAATTCCACATTCATCACCCTCATTCCCAAGAGTCCCAATGCTAAATCCTTCAATTATTTCATCTATGTAATGTTGTCTATAAAATTTTAACCAAGGCCTTAGCCAATCAAATGAGGGATGTCTTACCTCTAATTATTGATCATTGTTAGGGAAGTTTAGTTCGAGGAAGATCCATCTTGGATGGAATCATATCTGTTCATGAAGCTCTCCACTCAACCTATATCACCAAAAATGTTGCTTTCCTATTAAAACTAGACATGAACAAAGCTTATGATAGGTTGAACTAGGATTTCCTTCTTGTTGTGTTAACTAAATTTGGTTTTCACCAGGATTGGGTCAATCTGATTAGAGGATGCATATCCTCTGCCTGGTTTTCCATTTTAATTAATGGTTCACCTATTGGATACTTTCCTAGAAGAAGAGGTTTAAGGCAAGGCGATCCTTTATCCCCTCTCCTTTTTATCATTGCTATTGAGGCACTTGGGAGATCCATTCATGCTGCCAGATGCTCAAGTTTCATTTCTGGAATCAAAGTGACTTCCCAAACCAATCCTGTTACTCACCAACAATTTGTGGATGATACTTTATTATCTACATTTGCATTAGTGGTTGAAGCTAAGGTCATCAAACACATTCTCCTTCTCTATGAAGAAGTGGCAGGCCAAAAGGTAAAATTTCAGAAGAGCAAGTTATTTTTCTTCAATACTCCAATCAAAATACAACTTAAAATAGAAAACATCTTAGGATGTGCAATATCTTCCTTGCCTGCTACTTATCTAGGAATGCCTTTATTTGTGGGTAACGCTTCTAAAAACATGTGGAACAATATTATTGAAATATTTCAAAATAAACTATTTGGATGGAAAGGTAATCTCTTATCCCAGGATGGAAAAGCTATTCTTACAATGGCCTGCTTACAAAGCATACCTGTCTACTTTCATTTTTTTTTCAAAGCACCAGTAAAGGTATACCAAAATATAGAACAAATCCAAAAGCATTTCTTATGGTCAGGAGCTGAAAATAAGAATAGGTTTCATCTAGTTGCTTGGGAAAAAGTGTGTAAGAAAAAATATTAGGGAGGAATTGGACTCAAAAGAATTAATATTTTAAATTTAGCTCTCATAGCGAAACAAGCTTGGAGACTAATTTCAAAGGATCAAGTAGAATGGGTCAAAATTGTTAAAATAAAATACTTGCAGACATCTAATTTTTTAAGTGACAGGGCTCCCTCTATTGGCTCCTCCTTCTGGAAATCCATTAGTATCACGAAAAAATTCCTAATAAAAGGTTTACGATGGCAGGTTGGTTATGGGAGATCAATTAACTTCTGGGAGGACAAGTGGCTAGGCAATCAACTTCTTTTACAAATACCAGGGTTTAGACTGATAAAAGAATTCACTGATCCTCTCTTTGGATTTAATATTGTGGATTTCCTTATCATTTCCAATGGAATCAGGTCATGGAGAACGATCTAAAATCCTAATTTATCAACTTAAATCATGTCCCTTGAAGCCCTTTTATTTGCCTTTCCTATCCCTTTAGGGATATCTTTTGATTGTCCTATATGGGAACCTACTGAATCAGGGGAATTCACTATTAAATCTACATATCAATTATCTCTAACCCCTAAAGAAACTCTTATCCCTTTCAACCTCGTGTGGTTAAAACATATGACACCAAAGGTTTTCTTTTTTTCTTGGGTGGCCATTCAAGATAAAATTCTTACTATTGAAAACCTTATCAAACATGGAATTCCCCTCCCTAACAGGTGTTTCCTGTGCCTTTCCGATTGGGAGTCTTCTTGCCACCTTTTCATTTTTTTTTCATTTCTCTAGAACCATCCTAAACAAGCTATTCCAGAAGTTCCAAATCAGCTGGGTGTCACCCCCATCCTTAGTTGATATTTTTTCCCAATGACCTAACCCTTTTAGAAATCCTTGTCTTAAAAGTTTTTGGAATTTTTGCCTTCATCATTATTTATGGCAGATTTGGCTTGAGCATAATAGGTGTGTCTTTTCTAAGGATGCCAAGGATTTTGAATCCATAACTAATAGAATAATATTTTACACCAAAGAGAATGTCCTGGTTGCACCGTTTGACCCTTTTCCTATTACCCGTTTTGAAGCTTCTCTTCTCCAATCCTTTCAAATTTCCTTAGATAATCCTAATCCTAGAAAATCCCAAATTTCTAGAGAAAATATTAAGTGGAATCCTCCTCCTCAGGATTGGGTCAAGTTTAACTTTGATGGAGCTACTAAAGGAAATCCAAGGAGAGCTGGAGCTGGAGGAATTCTTAGGGATCACCTAGGAAATTTGATTTTTGCCTTTGTTGAAGCCTTGGGGGACCAATCGAACCATATGATGAAAACTAGAGCACTATGGAGGGGTTTAAAATTCATGAAACAATTCCCAAGAAAAGTTATCATTGAGGGGAATTCATTAAACATTATAAACTACTTAAAAAATTCCAAACCATCGACATGGAAAATCAGAATTCTAATTAAGGATTCTCAAAGTCTAATTCTACTCCAACATCAAGTCATAATTCAACATATCTATAGGGAAGCTAATGGCATAACAGATAAACTTACCAACATTGGTGTGTTCGGCCCTGGGATGCTGACCTGGACCGATACTCTTCCACGTGAAGTGAATGAAATCACCAGGTTGGAAAAATTTCAAATGTAGCAAAATACACAATTTGCATAATTGGATGCACGTGAATTCAAAAAGGTGGCATCCTATAAGTCTTAATGCTTGATGTGATTTGTATTTTTCCATGATCACCCTTTTCACTCTAACCCTTTCCATGATAACCTTTACCTTCCCAAAGTAATTTTATCTTTAGAGTAATAAAATGGAATGGATTTGTTTGCATATTCTCCTTACATTTTCTTAATCCTTGTTCCAGATGGTCATGTCACTGCCTCATTCCCTTATGTTTATGTCTGGTTTTATTTCCAACCATGACCTGGGGTTGTTATTCCATCTCTTTCCATGATATCTAGTTTTTATTCCATGTATACCCATTTTCTTTATCCCATGGCTATATTTTGATCCCTCTCATAGTTGCTTAGTCCCTATGTATGCTTCCATTTTTGTCCAGTTCTGCCTCCCAATACATTGGGTTTCTACTTGGGCCTGTTCCCTCTCTAAATTTGGCACCCCCTTCTCTCTGATTGGTCAACCATTTCAAGTCCAAGCGCACCTTTCTACTCTTGTGGGAAATTTCTTTCGTTGGAAACTCTTTCAGTTCAAAGAATGTCATACTTTGACCCGCCTTCCCCGATATGTGGTCTTCCAAAGATCTGAGCATATCATGAGTGGAACGATGATGAGACTCCAAAAATGTCCTAGTTTTCCTTCACCTTTTTTAAGCTTTGATATGGACACTCCTTACACTTCTCCTGCTCATCTTCATCTTCCCTATGTTTTTTCAAAGAGTTTATGAACTTTAGCCTCGAGTGCTAAAAGGATGAGTTTCATTGAGCCTGATACCCTTTCCTTGGAACCAGTTACGAAAGCTATCCTCCGTGAAAGAGGATTGTTGCAATTTCTTCTTAAGTTGTTCTTTGATATGGATTGGGACATTAACATAGCCTTAAATTCTTCTTGGGATAAGGGGATGGTCATCATCCACGGTGTTGACTTTCATGTGGATATTGGCCTCCTGGCAAAAATCACTAGGCAATTGGCTTTGGGACGCACGGTGAGAAGAAAGAAACATAACTGGGAGGTTGAGCTAAGCCAATTCGAACCAAATTTACCATTGAGGAGAACCATAAAGTAAGGAATATTTATTAATGATCTTCCTACACCATGGAAGAAAGTCATGAAACCCATTATGGAATACATTATGATGGACGATCCCAATTATCAGCTTCATAGTTTTCACATCTCATTTATCAACCACTTCAGGGAATCCAAGCCCCTCAATATCCCTGAGTTCTTTTTTCTATCAATGGACTACATCATTACCTCAACTCATACCAAGAAATAATAAGCTTGGCCTTCCTACCAAGGCCTTTTCAAGGTGTTGTATGCTTTTCTATTGGAAAAGTTTCCTAAAGGAAATATTGTGAATCAGGATATGCAAGCGGATAATACTGAGGATGACATTTCATCAACTCCTACTTCTAGGGTTTGAGCATCCAAGAAGAAGAGGTTGGAGGAAAAGCATTAATGTCCTGATCTAGTAATGAAGAGGGTCAATCTGGAGGTTACTCCCATGAGGAGTTCCTAGCATCTCAAAAACAAAGAGCTTCAACATCCTGGGAAGTCGAAGGAAACTAAGGAAACTGATGAGGATGATTCTAGTGACTCGATGGAGAAGTTCCTATAAAAGTACGTAATCAAGACTACTTTAGCTACAATTTCTTATTTGGAAACCACCCATGCTGCTATTGGAGGAGCCATTTCATAGTTGAAAGAGCACATGAATTTTCTTAGCCTCTTGTTCTATTGTGACAACTTTGATGAAGATACTCCCACAAAATCCATCGATGTTGCTAATCCTGAAGATAAAGAGGACAAAGTTGTGGAGATTGCTAAGGATATCTTTAAGGATTATCCTAAGGATGATACCAAGGAAGTGAAGGAAGTGAAGAAATAGGATGTTGTTGATCCCACTACTTCCTGAGTGGATTATTTATTTTTGTTTTTGTCCCTGAGGGGTTTCTTCCTTTTCGGTTCCTATCTATTTTTATTTTCCTATGCTAAATTTGGTCCTCAAGGATGCTATTTTTGTGAACTATGCATCCTTTTATATCCTAATGTTATAAGGCATTAGGGTTCCTTTAAAATGCTCTCTTTAATGAAAAATTTTTAACTTACAAAAAAAAATGTAGTGAAGGACTTGGGATAATTATCACCATTCGATAATAAGCCCAAGAGAAGAAGAATTTGTCAAGGAGTTCCAAATTCAAGAAGAAGAATTTGGAAAGGAGTGCCAAATATGAGAAGAAGAATTTGGAAAGGAGTACTAAACTCGAGAATAAATTGGCAAGGAGTGCCAAATACTAGAAGAAGAATCCAGTGAAGACCTCAAGAAAATCATAATATTGATAAGAAGAAGATCCTATTTGAAGTCAAAATTCAACAAGAAGCTTGAAAGAAAATTTAGATTGAAGAAGCCTACCAAATCTAGGATATTTGGAGATTACCTCTCACAACAATAAGGCATATTTTAGAGAAAGAAGTTCTCTGAATCTATAGTAGAAAGTAGAAGATCACTGGAAGGATTAAGCCACCAAATCCAAGGCTCAAGATAGAAAGTTTGAGGCTAGAGATTGGTGAAGGAGAAAGTTGTTTAGGACAACCAAAAAATAAGCTACGTATCCATTCACTACAAAGAAAAAACTTGGTGAATCGAAACACCAAGATCTCTAGAAGCCATTAAAAAGATAAGCAAATAAGGTGCAACCAGTTGAACTTTAGATTAGTGTTCAATACCAAATTCCATTAAGCATCATATTTGGATTAAAAGTTGCAAAAGAATATATTGCATTATAGTCTTCAAGTGCAAAAAGAAATAATTCCTTTTAAGGATTATTTGCACAATTAATAGGAGTTGGATATTTTCGAGAGAAAGAAAATTATCATCTACCTATTTACTATCTAGAAAGCAAGAAGACTATATCCTACAATATTGATTGTAGTGAAAATTTATAGAATACTTATTAAGGGTTCATTACAAATTACTCTTAAAATTTGCAGATATTATTAAGTGCATATGAAATTATTTTGAGAGTTTATTTACTAGAGCAATAAGGTGAGATTATTACTATAATTAAAAAGTGCATTGGCACTATACTAGTTGATATCTAACTAGTTACTCTTAAGGTTAGTTTATGTTTATTGATTGTTAAGGATCAAGAGCACAAAACCAATGATTAATCAAAGTGTTTAGAGACACTATTTGGTGCATAGAACCTACAACATTTGGTGGTAAAAACAAGCCACCAAAATAAGATCAGATTCCTCCAAGGAGTGGAGAAGAAATCCACCATTAAAATAAGCAAGAAAAGCTTCAAATAGAGACTTGGTGAGTCTCAAATTCAAAGAAATACAAGGGTTATATACAAGGAAAAATTGTAGGAAATAACATAAAAAAGATCTTCTATCTACATGGTTACAAGCTTGGGTTCATTAGCCAAATATCCAAGCAAAAAGGGGAAATATGTCTAATCAAAAGACAACCTCAAGATCCCCCATTGCCTTCAAAGAAAATTGTCGTCAAATCAGAAAATCACATCTGCAAAAGGAGTGCAAAAAGAAGTGTAATAAGGGTATTTTTATATACAAAAGATGTGCGACCACGGGAAGCGCGCACCACTTACAATACTTACAATATTGTATCAAATGAAATACCACAAAGCAATAGATAACATAACATGGAAATGATAAAATAAAGAAAGATCTTTTATTAATTTCTTTGCAAATATCGATTACATATCGATCCCTCTAAGGGATACCTATTTTTGATACAATGTAATACAAGCAGAATAATGGTGAAGAAGATGTCCCCTCAAAAATGGGGTGGTGCACTTCTGTAGGCCTCTCGATCTCACACACGAACTTGTATGAGAGCTTATAGATACCTCCTCCTTCTCTTGCCTTGGAGGGATCTTATGCATTGAATGCCTTGGATAAGTATTGTAAACCTGTAAACTACATGCATAGAAACAACATAAAACTATTAGTAGCATGGGCAGCCTCTCCAGATGAGGCTCTTATTAGCAAATTTGATAAACATGATATATGAGCATAATAATATTAAAATACAAGCAAATACTAAGCGATAAATGCATGGGAAGCTCAGAAATAACAATGCAAATGCATTAAAGAAATCATATCTATACTAAAACTAATTAAGAAATCAAAGCAATAACAGATCTAAGCTAGAACTTGAAAAATAATGTTTGAATACCCTAGGCTATGCCTGTGAGCCACTGTCCATGACAATAATCATGAAATAGAACCTTTCCCCTTGTGAACCAAGGGTTGTAGCACTAGATTCCTTGCTCCAATTGATGTTAAAGGGTCACCTATTATGTTTGATATACTGATGGGTGGTGAAGAATAAGCGGATTTAAATGTGGGTGCATAGACTTAGCTTAGCTGGAAAACACTTATCTTGTCCTCAAAGGGGGCATGGATTCACTCTCTAAAATGCTAAGACTTTGTTGCACAAAATTTTGATATTCATGGATCATTTGCTTTTCATGGGAGAGTCCATATGTAGACCTCTCTATTTTAGATCTAGATCTGGATCTTGGCTTCCTTGAGAAGCCAAGATTCAAATTTGCATGCAACTGATCATCTCGGGGGGAAAGCATCAGTCACAAATTTGCATTCAAGGGGCAGTTAAGAGGAACTATAGGAGTTCCACACCAAAATCCTCTTGCAAGCAATGCAATGTGTAGTCAGACTATGTTATCTGGGCCCGTATTCATGGCCATACTATGCTTGGTGCTAGTCATTATTTAGAGCAGTGGCTAGGTGTGGCCACTCTCAACTTCAGCAGCCAGGTGTGGTGACTTCTCTGCTTGAGAGTGGCTAATCTTGGATGGGATACAACTACACTTTTTGAGTGGTTAGGACCACTGCTAGCTCTTGGAGAGGTCCAATATCATTCATATGGTCTTTAGATGTGTCTATGTGAGTAGTCTCCTAAACATGATGCATTTTAGATGTCTACAAATACCTCTTTTTGGGATGTGTTATGGGAAAATACAGTGTAGAGAAAAAATAGACCACCTAGGGCCACATTTTAGGTTGTGTAATGATCATTGATATGATCAACATTGGATGCCCCAGTCATGAGAAAGGGTGCACATCCTAGAATCATTGCTTCCAATAGGATGAAAGGCTTAAATTTGTGAAAGCTTACACATGTCCATCAAGCAATTGGGTAGCTTCAATGCTACTATAGGTCCGAAAGGAGGAGAGCTACAAAATTAACTGTCATGTTTGCTTTTTTCCCCAACAAAGGGTAAGCTTATGATAGTTTTTGGCAATGATTCATAAGACGAACACAATTTGACATGATCGGGCGATCTTTTGTTGATTTTTATTATGATTTTCTATCCCATCAAATGATGAGTCGATGAGGGAAGGACAATGAATAAAGCGATGAGTCGCTTGACCAAGATGAATGATTTGGACCCTTTTAGAGGTTTACTTTGTTGTTATAGGGTAGGTCCCATCTCAGGTGTGATTTCAACCATTTTTAGTAATTATACATCTCTATCCCATAGAGTGATCTGACTAAAATGGCCTTCTTAGGGAATCAAGGATGATAGCAATTCTATTTAAGCCTATGTTGAATCACTACATTCAATGATTTGTTGAAAAAAATTATAGAAGAAATGAGATGAATCTTCGTTCTTGTGGGGCAGTCCAGTCACCATGGCCTTCTTCGAGATTGAAGTGAAGAGTCTCAATTCTACCATAACTAATTTGTCCCAAGTGGCCTTATGGTAATTTACTCATCTTGCCAGATTGCATGGAGCGCTAGTCGCTGCAACCGCCAAGTTTATAGAGTAAATAACTAAATACGATGCTCAATTGAGATTTTTATTGTTATTTGATTTTTGTGTTAATTTGAAATTTTATGATGTTTTTGATTTTTTATTTGTGTATGCTAGGATGTGCGGTGTTAAAGAGAGTTTTTCTAGCTCTCTACCATGGCTTATGATGTCCTCCCAACGCTATTGCACTTGCATGTGGAATGATGTCCTAGAATAAATTTACATGGTGTTGTAATTTATATTGTTTTTTATTTTGATTTATGTAATTTTTTGGTATTTGTGCAGTTTTTGATTATTTTGGATTGATAGGCATGTTTAATGGTGGTGAGATTTTGAGTGAATTTCTCTTTATTTCCTAGCCGTTGTCAGGTCCAACAACCCTTAATTGCCACTTCGTGGTAGTTTTCAGGTCTAGAGGCTAGCAAGTGTGGATCGTTGATGCCAATATCAGATGAGGCATAAATTAAAAATATAAAAGAAATTTTTAGGGTTTGACTTTAATTATTGCCAATTGTCAATTGCACCTTTTGAGCTTTGAGGTGAGAGAAATTTATTGTGATCTAGGACACTGCCAAATTTAGACACCATGGCAGAGTAGGATGAGACATCGACAAGCGAAGGCATTGATGATTCATGGGTACCTCTCAAAACCTAGATTTTTTTATTTTAATTGGTAAAATGAACCAAACTAAACATGTTGGCAATGAACCGAACCGGTAAATATGTCTAAGTTAGGGTTAATTTTAGTGGGTATAGCTTAGTTTTATGCTTTTTTTTCAATTTTTTTGTTATTTGGTAGAGGGAGATATCTTTGGTGTGCTACCCCATGGCTGCTGACACTTAGAGCAGCCCCTAAATGGTCAAAGAGGGGCCATTGTCATTGTTAGTGACCAACTTGAAATCCAACGGTCAATTTTTTGACCATTGGCAACTAGCCGTTGTCAGCTTCAGCAATCGATGTGTGGCTGCTCCTGGCATGAGTGACTATGTGACCTTAGGTTTATATTTGAAATTTTTGGAATTTTAAGGATTTTAATTGATTTTTTTACAATTTTGAAGTGTAGAATTTGTTTTTTTTGAATGTTTAGGTGCATTTAGTCATTATTTTCATAGCCTTAAGCTTATCTTAGATAAATTTTGTACCATTTTTGTTTTATTGATCCTTTTTTTTTCTTTTAAGTGCATTTAATTTGGATTTAATTTGCACCCTTTAGATCTTGTCTACATGGGCTCAGGACCCTAAATTTCTTGTGTGGATTCTTCTCCAGATGGATGACACTCATTAGGATTGGCTTGATGCTCACAAGCTCTAGTATGTCACTAGGCTACCGATGATTATGTTGGATCAGGCCTACCTTGCTGCCTTAGCTCATAGGTGGGACTCCGGGACCAACACCTTTCATCTCCCTACTAGTGAGATGACCATCACTCTAGAGGACATCTACAGGATCTTCTGAATCACTCTTTATGGAGTCCCCATTGTGTTTTCTCAGATTGACACCTGAGATGCTATTTTTGTGAGAGTATTTGGTGCTCATGCAACTGCTGTGTTTGGTGACTATCATCATGGTGGGATCTCTGTGGATCATTGGTACTGGGAGAATATCTTCTCTCAATGGTATGAATTTTTGATGATGGTTATATGTAATATGCTTTTACCTTACTACTTTGGAGTGAGGTTCCCATGGAACCTCCTAGCTATGGTCTAGGACTTGATGGATAGCATGGAGCCTATCATCATGGCTTAGGGGAGTGCATTTTTGGCCCAGTGCTATGATGAGCTTTATCAGATTTAGTGCCATGGATGAGCCAACATTACCTACAACCTGCTCCTATAGATTTGGGGATGGAAGCACATCAAGGTGGACCACCCAAGAGGATTTCTAGTTGAGATTACTGATATAGTAGATGTGACTCAGTGCTATAGGGGAAGGTGGCCTTGAGATCATGAGGAGTGCAAGAGTAGATTCTATGCAAGGGAGATTTCTCACTACACAACATATATGACTGGCCTGGAGGCCAAGGATATTATCTGGAAATCCTATCATGATTGTACCACCTGGGCAAAGGTAGAAAGGTTCCCAGCTTGGACTCGATGCGACAGATGGGTTATCGATCACAAGGACAACATCAATGAGTTCTTCCACTATTGTCAGGTGCTCTAACAGTATAGCCTACAATAGGATATACTCCTAGAGACTATTTTGTATAGGAAGATTACTATAGAGAGGGATATTTTGCTACCCTAAGTTATAGCAGTTGTATAGGATGATGACCCTCCATTAATAGATGTTGGTATTGCAGATGGCAGGGTCATGAAGGCATATACCCAATGGTGGGTCACATGAATTTGGCATGGCAGTGACATATTAGGTCGATACACAGATGAGGCATCTATCGAGGAGGATCCTTATGGGTATTGAGTGTAGGCCTAGATAGAGGATTGAGGTAGGCCGTAGAGCAATAGGTGGCTGAGGAGAAGGTTTCTCCCAAGGAGGAGGAGGAGTTAGCTCTAGAGGAGTAGGAGTCCCCTCTCTGAGCTTAGCTACACTACATGGAGGCTAAGCTTAATTTAGATCAGATACAAATCTTGTAGAGGGACTCTACCATTGCTAGGCTTTAGATACTAGTCAAGATATTTGAAAAGGAGAGGACCACTCTCCAGACATATATAGAATCGACACAGATCAGGATAGACGAGCTTAAAATTGAGAGGGATGCTACCCAGGGATAGATTGTACTTGGTGTTGGTCACAAATCTGCCTAAGTACAAGATTTCATCACTTGTGCGCCCTAGACTCGGCCAACATTGAAAGGCCGAGAGAAAGAGAAGTCTCCCGGGCCAATCTCCAGAGAGGGCTGGCTCCCAAACTAATCTAAACTGGTTTCAAGATAAGGATGCAGGAAAGAAATGGGAAAATGCGGAAAGAAAGGGAAATAACAGAAAGAGATGGAAATATGGCCGAAGCCGATAGTTGATGGGGAGAACAACCTCAGACAGCAAATAACCTCAACTAGATCCTGAAGCTAAGCAGCAACTGATTCTTAGAATGCATATACAGAAATTGGATCAAGCATTAGCCGTAAGTTCGCCTCCAATTATACTCCAAACGTTCAAATGCAAATACAGCCAAATCCAGAACAGCAGAATTCAACTTATATTAACACTGGACTAACAGAAGTGACTCAGACAGAAAGCAAAACTTGAACAACAGTTTGGATCACCAACTCCAAAAGACACTAAGAATAGAGCAAAATGCATCTAGGATTTCTGCTTCAATTTCTGCAAAAAGGTCCTCCTCCCTTTGCTTGAGATTTTACATTGGTATTTATAGAGGTCTTTCCTCTTCCTTTCGAATCACAACATTTAATACATAAAACAGATTTTGAAGAGGCGATCCACAAAATGTGCACTTGAAAAGAGAAACAATCCCCCTTGGAGAAATGACATTCCCTATTTTTATGGATCAAAACTGAAAATTAAACAAAAACAAGGGACCATATTTCTTCATTAAATGACCATTATCGGGGCAAGCTGGAAGTTGTTAGGAGATCACGAACAAGAGCTTTTAATACTGGAGGCATCTTTAATTTTGGTGGCGTCGAAAGCTGCCTCATGTTCTTCCATCTTGCGCACATAGGTAAACAACAACATTTAATCTTGGAGCCTCTTTGACCACGATCTCAAAATCAGTTGGAGAGCTTTTATTTGATCCTTATCTTCTCCTCACGTTCTCCTATGCAATTTTGAAGGAAAAATGCGGATAGAACTGTATCGGGCCTTTGTTGTTGCTTCTGTCGTGAAAATGAGACAGGTCACGAAAATGCGACATGTCGCGAAATCGTGACACTTTTACCTTACTGCTTTCTCTTCTTGCCACCAATCGTGAAAATGCGACATGTCACGAAATCGTGACATCTTCTCTTCGTTTAGCTTTGTCTCCATGACATGTCATGAAATCGTGACATTCTCCTCTTTCTTGGCTTCTTTGCTACTCCTTATCGCAAAAATGAAACATGTCGCAAAATCGTGACATCTTTCACTCGGCGTCGTCTTGTTTGCTTTATCACCATGAAAACGTGACATGTCACGAAATCATGACACTTTCCTTCTACCTTGTACTTTTCAGCCTTCATTCCGAAAACGTGACAGGTCACAAAAATGTGACATGTCGCGATATCGCGACGTTTTCTCCATTTTGTCCTTTCATCTTCAACAAGTCACGAAATCGTGACATGTTTCTATCTTCTTGTACTTTGCACTTTTCCCCCACGAAATCATGACATGTCATGAAATCATGACAATTTCTTGCCTTCTTCATCATTGCCGCTTCTTGTCACGATATCGCGACAAGTTTCTCTTCTTGGCTTCATTTCCAAAAATGTCATGATATCACGACATCTTTCTCCGCCTTGTGTTTATCTTCAGCCCTTCCACGATAACGTGACATGTCGCGATATCGCGCCATTTCCATACCATCTCACTCCTTCTTTTTTATCGCGATATCATGACATTTTTCCTTGGCATTCCCCTTTGTTGTTGTATGTCACGATATCGTGACATTTTCCTATCACTTTCTTCCACTCAAGTCGCAAAATGCGACATGTCACGATATCACGACAACTTTCACCTCAAAGATCATTATTTTACTCCTTGCTTCCTTTGGCTGCTTTTAACCGCAAAAACGCGATAGGTCACGAAAATGCGACATGTCGTGATATCGCGACATTTTCTATACTTAGCTCATTTCTGCATTTGGACGTCACGAAACTGCAACATGTCACGATATCGCGACATCTTACACTTACTTTGCTCTAACACAAAACTTGTAGAGATTTTTGTATTTTCCCTTTCAAAGTGCTTGGAGGGACAAACAGAGGAGTTAGTATCTCTACAATTTGTGCATTCTCTTGCATGAACAGTAACAACAAAAACAATGTGGCAAAAATGCCAACATTCTTGGTGGCTCGTGGGGTATACAGTTCTGCTGTATGCATGAACCTCAGGCCTTTATCCATTGGGCAACAGAGTCAAGAAGCTGGAGGAGCAGAAAAAGTGAGTGTTGGTTGATGTTGGACGTCTCTGCGGGCTGCTGCAACAAGCTCTTGCTGGCGCTCGGCACTCAAAATAGGACCTTCAACAGAAATTTATGGAATAGCAGAACTTCCCTTATTTCTTGAACGACTGCATTTTGCCTAGCTCGGTTGAGCTGGGTAATCACCAGGTGCTGTGAAAGGATCTCCATGGCAGTAGTGAAAAGCACCTGAATTGAAAAAATGGAAATGAATGGAGTGATGACCGGCAGATGTGCAGGCCATGGAACGGGAATGGGGAATGATGGAATGGTGGAAGATGGAGGAGTAGAAGTGGTAGATACAACAACTGAAGAGGGTGCTACTGTGCTACCAGCTATTGGGTTTTATGAAAATAGATAATGAAATGGAAGTGGATGGAATGGAGGAGGTGGTAGGAACTGTGGAGAAGTGCTCAAAAGACAAAGGATTAGAAGAAAGGGGAAGTGAAGAAAAGGGAACATCAGAGAGGGGAGTAGAAACAACAGTAGTGGCTTGATTATTTGTAGAAGAAGGAGTAGGAGAGGAAGGGAATGAAGTAAGGAAGTGGAAGAAAGAAGTAGATGGAAGCCACTATCTACTGGGAAGGAAAAGAAAAAGAAAGAGAAATAAACATACCTGCGGGCTCGCGTGCAAAAGGAGCCGAAGTTAAAATTTTTTTTTTTCTTTTTTTCTTTTTTTCTATGTACAAGGTAACCCCCGAATTTAGCTGTGAACTCTCGGGAGAGACACATACCAAAACATGGCTCTATGATCTCCTGGATCCCAGACCTTGAACACACACTTATTGGTCTCCTGATTGATAATCAGCTCGGAGTCACCAAAGATTTGCAACTGTCGCGCTCCAAGTTTCTCAGCCTTCTTGAGACCTAGGCATAAAGCCTCATATTCTACTGTATTATTTGTGCAGCTCCAGGTCAAATGATATGAATAGGATCATTGAATTCCAGAAGGTAATACTAGAACAATCCCAGCTCCAATGCCATTTTTGTATCGTGCTCCATCGAAATAGAGCTGGTCTGGCATAGAGTCTTGACCAACTTGATCAGGAGGCAACTCTACTTCAACCTCTTCAGGCTTTGTAATGGAGTAACAACCAATTTTAGTTTCCATCATGGCATTAAAATTGAGCATTGAAAACTCATCCTCTAAGCAAAGCTCATCCAGGACTTCATCCATTAAATCAGGATTGTCCAATTCTTCAGTTATCATGTTGATAGAATGTTTGGACTTTTCTTCTTCTTCCATCTTCTCTATATGAAAAGTAGAAGGCTTCTTATTGTAAATATGGATTCTTCTTCCTTTGAAAGGAATCTCCAAGTGAGAATAATCCAGAGAAAGGTAGCCTCCCAGCTTGGCAGTGAATTCTCTCGACAAACACATACTGAAATATGGTTCCAAATCAACCACAACTACCTCCTGAATTACTGTAATTTGAGGCATACTATGTAGAGCAATAGGAACATCCTTGATTACACCCACTATTTTCATGGGAGTCCCATCCAACTGCAAGACACCAGGGCTACTTCTTGTATACTCCATACCCATGACTTCACAAACTGCCTTTGGCATGACAGTTGTCGCAGCACCAGAATCAATCATGCAGTTGTGCACTATCCAACCCTCCATCCTGAGTGACAAATAAAATGGGGGTGGTCTATTTTTTCCAGTGACTGAAGAGGTCAGAGTTTGAGACATAACTACCTGGGTTGGAGCCTTCCCCTTACTTTGTGTGGTCTTCAGGGATTCCTGTAAGAGATTTACCTATCCAGGCAGCTGCAAGGTGTCATACAGACTTACCTTAGCTGGTATCCTTTTGAGTTCTTCAACGATGTTGTACTCCATCGAGATCGGCTCTTTCCCTCCATTGGAAGATTCAAATTTGCTTCTATATTGTTGGGTGGCCTCCACTCATTGTCGTTTAGTCAATGATGGATACCGCAACGTCTCTCTAGCTTGTTCCTTTGTTTTTGCTTGTGGCTGAGAGACAGAAGCTTGTTCCTTCTCTTTTGCTTGTGGTGGAAGCGGATCCTTCGACAAAATAGGTGGTTGTTGTGGAGCTGGAGGATCATGAGTCTTTGCAGGTATTTGTTGCTTTGTTGCTTGTGCAGGAGGCACTTTCAATGGCTCCATCTTAGCCGGATCTACCAACATTGGTTTCTTGTCGTTGCGTGTCAAGACTGCTATGTGTTCCTCAAGAGACATCACGGAATTAAGATCCACCTCTCGAATCATGTTTACACGGCTCCCCGCAAGAACTTGCAAATAATTTTGGTGGACCATGCAAGTGGACTCATCATGTGGATCATTGCATGAAGAACACCAGTAAGAAGGCTCATGTGAAACTTCAGAAGGGCCAACCTCTTCACTTACCAGGATCGCTGAGTTCCTCTCAGGTACTTTCTCCATAGCCTTGCTAGGAGCAACTTGCTCTCTAGTTACCGCTAGAAAAAATCTTCATGGCTGAGAGTTCCTTTTCGCCTCTCTCCACTCCATAGATGTCACCTTGTTAGTGAGAGCTCTCATGGCCGACTGAATTTCTTGCAAAATAGCCAATTGAGGATCTGGGCTTGAGGACACAAGCGGTGCAGGTAGAGGTAATGGAACTGGTGGAGAAGGTAATGCAGGAGTTGGAAGTGGAGAGGTTATCTGTGGAATGGGAATCATAGGTACCGAAGGTATGGGAGGATTCCATGAAGATGAAGGGTATATGGATGGAGCAGTGTAAGATGTAGGGGCTGCACCTGTATGCTGGTATTGTGGGAGCTCGAGAAAAATAGGCATAGTCATTTTCGGAGGCAATTTCCCAATGGCAATCAGATCGGCCTCAGCCTTTTGTGCCTGGGCATATAGTGCAGGAAAGGTTTGAACATTGGACATCCTAATGTTCATACCAATATCTGAATGGAAAGCCCTAAGAAAGTACAATGTTGCTTGTTCATGAGTAGGGCGAAGACCATCAGGAACTCTCTGCCAAGTTCGGGCAAACCTAACATTGAAATCCACTATCTCCTCTTGAGGATGCCTCTTGATATTATTAAATTGATGCACTAAAGAAAATGGGTCTGCTTGCTCATTGAACCCTTGGATTAGCATCTCTGCTAATTGATCCCATGAATTTATGGAGTTGGGAGACAAGGATCTATACCAGCACAACAACTTACCTCGGAGTGACAGGACGAGCAATTTGATCATGACATCTTCGTCTGTGATATTATGAATTGAAGCCAAGGTTGCCACATCTGACACATGCTCGTACATTGTCTTTCCAGTCCCATCGTATGTAGGCAAGGCTTTTATTGCTGTAGCAAGAACTGGATTTTGAAAAGGCAGGTCCAACGCTCCCGAATCGTTCCAAGCAGGAACTCGCTGTGGTGGAGGTTGTTGACCAGCCATTTGCACTACAGGATTTGGATCTACTAGCAAGCTCGTAGCAGTACTGGGAGGAGTCGGAGATGGCACAAACTGACCCGCTGCCTATGAAGAAACAACAAATGATGGGTTCACAGGACTTACCAATCTTGAGCGCTCCCTCCAGTTTTGAACATCAATCTCGAAGAATTCGACTGGATCTTTCGATTCTTTGGCACTTGATCTCGTGATCATGAAGCAAAGATGCAAATATTTTCACCAGCTTCAGGATTGGAAATTTCTAGGTACTATACAGTCACCTTCAGTAGAGTCACCAGATGAACTTACAATCTCCGCTTTGAGGTCAAGACAGTTCATCAAAATCTTGATTCCTTCGGGTGTCAAAAAATGGGACTTGTGAGTCCCACTTTATCTAATTATGGATCTTTCTAAGACAGAAATAGTCTGTCCCACCGGGCGTGCCAAAAACTGTTGGTCACAAATCTGCCTAAGTACAAGATTTCATCACTTGTGCGCCCTAGACTCGGCCAACATTGAAAGGCCGAGAGAAAGAGAAGTCTCCCGGGCCAATCTCCAGAGAGGGCTGGCTCCCAAACTAATCTAAACTTGTTTCAAGATAAGGATGCAAGAAAGAAATGGGAAAATGCAGAAAGAAAGGGAAATAACAGAAAGAGATGGAAATATGGCCGAAGCCGATAGTTGATGGGGAGAACAACCTCAAATAGCAAATAATCTCAACTAGATCCTGAAGCTAAGCAACAACTGATTCTTAGAATGCATATACAGAAATTGGATCAAGCATTAGCCGTAAGTTCGCTTCCAATTATACTCCAAACGTTCAAATGCAAATACAGCCAAATCCAGAACAGCAGAATTCAACTTATATTAACACTGGACTAACAGAAGTGACTCAGACAGAAAGCAAAACTTGAACAACAGTTTGGATCACCAACTCCAAAAGACACTAAGAATAGAGCAAAATGCATCTAGGATTTCTGCTTCAATTTTTGCAAAAAGGTCCTCCTCCCTTTGCTTGAGATTTTACATTGGTATTTATAGAGGTCTTCCCTCTTCCTTTCGAATTATAACATTTAATACATAAAACAGATTTTGAAGAGGCGATCCACAAAATATGCACTTGAAAAGAGAAACAATCCCCCTTGAAGAAATCACATTCCCTATTTTTATGGATCAAAACTAAAAATTAAACAGAAACAAGGGACCATATTTCTTCATTAAATGACCATTATCGGGGCAAGCTGGAAGTTGTTAGGAGATCATGAACAAGAGCTTTTAATACTGGAGGCATCTTTAATTTTGGTGGCGTCGAAAACTGCCTCATGTTCTTCCATCTTGCGCACATAGGTAAACAACAACATTTAATCTTGGAGCCTCTTTGACCACGATCTCAAAATCAGTTGGAGAGCTTTTATTTGATCCTTATCTTCTCCTCACGTTCTCCTATGCAATTTTGAAGGAAAAATGTGGACTAAACTGTATCGGGCCTTTGTTGTTGCTTCTATCGCGAAAATGAGACAGGTCATGAAAATGCGACATGTCGCGAAATCATGACACTTTTACCTTACTGCTTTCTCTTCTTGCCACCAGTCATGAAAATGCGACATGTCACGAAATCGTGACATCTTCTCTTCGTTTAGCTTTGTCTCCATGACATGTCACGAAATCGTGACATTCTCCTCTTTTTGGCTTTTTCGCTACTCCTTATCGTGAAAATGTAACATGTCACGAAATCGTGACATCTTTCACTCGCTGTCTTGTCTGCTTTATCACCATGAAAATGTGACATGTCATGAAATCATGACACTTTCTCTCTACCTTGTACTTTTTAGCCTTCATTTCGTGAAAATGCGACATGTCGCGATATCGCGACGTTTTCTCTATTTTGTCCTTTCATCTTCAACAAGTCACGAAATCGTGACATGTTTCTATCTTCTTGTACTTTGCACTTTTGCCTCGTAAAATCATGACATGTCACGAAATCGTGACAATTTCTTGCCTTCTCCGTCGTTGCCGCTTCTTGTCGTGATATCGCGACAAGTTTCTCTTGCTTGGCTTCATTTCCAAAAATGTCACGATATCGCGACATCTTTCTCCGCCTTGTGTTTATCTTCAGCCCTTCCGCGATAACGTGACATGTCGCGATATCGTGCCATTTCGTACCATCTTGCTCCTTTTCTGCTTTTCTATCGCGATATCATGACATTTTTCATTGGCGCTCCCCTTGGCTGCTGTATGTCGCGATATCGTGACATTTTCCTATCACTTTGCTTTGTTGCCACTGCAAGTCGTGAAAATGCGACATGTCGCGATATCGTGACAACTTTTCACTTTTCACTTCCTCACCGCAACAAGTCATCCTTCCTTCCTTTCTTTCTCCTTTTTGCTCCTAGCACGAAAATCCAACATGTCGCGATATCGCGATAGTTTTACTCCCTTGCTTCCTTTGGCTGCTTTTAGCCGTGAAAATGCGATAGGTCACGAAAATGCGACATGTCGCGATATCGCGACATTTTCTATACTTAGCTGATTTCTGCATTTGGACGTCCGAAACTGCAACAGTCGCGATATCGCGACATGTCGCGATATCGCGACATCTTACACTTACTTTGCTCTAACACAAAACTTGTAGAGATTTTTGTATTTTCCCTTTCAAAGTGCTTGGAGGGACAAACAGAGGAGTTAGTATCTCTACAATTTGTGCATTCTCTTGCATGAACAGTAACAACAAAAACAATGTGGCAAAAATGCCAACAATTGGTTACTCCTACTACACAGGGACCTATAGGTTTGTATCTAGGTGCAAAGGTCAAGCACCTATACGGTCTCCTAGAGTAGTGCGATGCTCAGATCATGGGAGATGTTGCCTACATTGCCTCTTTATAGATGCAGATTTGGATGCTAGATACCATTTCTCAAGAGAGACCCACAGAAAGAGGGTCACAATAGAGCATGTGGAGTACATCAGGACAGTCTTCGATTTGATATAGCCAGAGGACTAGTGCTCATATAGAGTGAGCTACAAGGACTAGCTCCCATCATTCCCATAGGAACAGAGCCGAGGGTGGAGGCAAGGAAGGGGGCACAGGCCAAACTTGCTAACTTTATTGTTTTGGCTTTATTTTTAGTGTAAGGTCAGATGACCTACATAGTTGTAGCCTATGGGTAATTTTGTATCTTTATGTACTTATTGGACACACACATATATATGATATCATTGTTTTGAGACTCATTATGTGTATTTGTATGTTTTTGTTTTTATGCTAAATGATGTGATGTATTAATTTACATGCTCTAGCTAGGTGATGGATGTATAATTTACATGCTATGATCTGTATGTGTAGATGGACTACTTGATGGATGCATATATGGATGCACTACCTAGTTTGAAATGCATGTTTAATTTGATTCCATTGTATGCATTTAATTTATGTTATGATATGGTGAATGCAATATGTGTAATGCACTATTTACATGATGATGATCTAATGTAAATGAACCTGTACACTTTAATCACTTAAAATATAAGGTATGCATGTGATATGAGTTTTACAATCTAATAGGTGACACCACATAATATACGATGATGATGAATGTAATTAATAACTCTTAGCATAAGAATTAGTTCTTTCAACATTCAAATGTGAGATGAGATGATGTGATATGTATGTACTTTCTTTATAAGCTTCTGTATATTAAAAGATATGCACAAAATAGTTAGTGGCCATTTAAATATCATTGCTGACATTTATACGATATCTATCCTACTTTATGTACATGTTTAATGAATAAAACTTGCTAAATAAATGGATGATTTGATTGATGATGTGACTTGTTGCTATGAGGGGATTTTTGAGTTTTTCTATGAGACTCAAAAACCCTATTTGCTTCATCAAAAGCTATATATTGACCATACAAGACTCCTAAAAGACAAAGTTTTTGTTATGAATACCTAGATACTCATTATCCCTGTGTGTGCAAATGAATATATTAGATAAACATAAGCATACCCTAGTGCCAGGCGGGATTCATTCAGCCCATTATTGTATTAGGGATTCTCAAATGTTCATCCTAATCCTAAGTTGGACTTAGTTGGATTTAGACCACTAGGTGATACCAGACACCTAAATCTAGCCCTTTTTGAAAATTACTAAGAGCTTACCCTAATTCCAGTCGGGATTCATGTAACCCATTTTTTGTATTAGGAATCACTCAACGGTTTGTGGAGATCAACCATTCTAGGGATTCAAGCTCTTCACCCCTTCTTTTCTTCACATTTATTTGAGATACTTGCTCATGCTTTAGTGATGAAAACAACTGTTTATTTTGAATTTTTGTTTTCTTTTGAGCAAGGGATTTTTGTACTGATGATGATCACTGTTTATTTTTCTTTTGAATTTTGCTTTGTTTCAAGATTTTTACTTGTTTTGACGAAAGAAAGGGATTTCTTTGGGTAGGGGGTAGCTTGTCCTTTTGCCAATAATAAAAATCCTAGACCATACACATTACAAGGTGGGCAAGTATAAACCTTTCACTTAGGATACCTAGTACCACTTTGTAGCGTTCATATTTCCCTTGTTTCAACTAGGATCTTAGTGTTTTTGATTAGTGATAGGATTCTAAAATATACCAGGCACTATCAAAACTAGACCTCATCTTATGCTAGTGAAGATAGCTTTCTATAGAATCTAATAAAATCACTAGGTATGGCTAAGTGACCAAAAAACCCTAGTATATTTATTATAGAAATAGGAGGTGTTATGTTGAAAAACACAGTTACACACATGGGTTATGAATGATAATGGATTTTTAAGATGCATGATTGAGGTACAAACATGGTGTTATTTGTAATATTGTGAACATAACCTACCTAATGCAAATGCAACAGATGCAACGTGCCTAGTGCAATGCAACTAATGGATGTAAAATGGCAAATTCAAATGTTTTTGTATTTTTGATGCTTTCAATTATTTTTTAGTTTTGATTATTCTGAATGTTTTTGATCTTTTGTGACTTTACATTATTTTTGTGCTTTTGTGTTTTACTTTTGACCAAAGAGATCTAAGATGCCTTTGGGGATTTTTTTGAAGTGACCAAATGACTTTAATATGCCTTTGGGGATTTTGTGATGTAACCAAAGGGCTTATGATGCCTTTGGAGCCTTTTGTGATGTGACCAAAGGGCTTATGATGCCTTTGGAGCCTTTTGTGATTTGACCAAAGGGCTTATGATGCCTTTGGAACCTTTTGTGATTTGACCAAAGGGATTTAAGATGATTTGGAGCCTTTTATGATTTTACCAAAGGATTTATGATGCTCTTGGAGCATTTTGTGATTTGACCAAAGGGCTTTAAGATGCCTTTGAAGCCTTTTGTTTTTGTAATTTTGAAAATTTTGAATGTTTTTGATATTTTATTGGTTTATTGAATGTTTTTGTGTTTTGTTGTGCTTATGTGTGAAATGACCTTATATGAATAATGTTGAGAGGCTCTGGCTCCTCAAAACCTTTTAGTGATGTTAGGAAATATTCCCCAGTTCTAATATTATTAGAGATGATATAAGGACCTATCTAGTTGGCCATAAATTTATCTCGTAGATGCGATGGTAGATTTGAGTTCTATTGGTTTTGTTTAAGCACAAGATCCCCAACCTTAAAGTATCTTAGGTGGAATTTATTGTTATAAGCTCATGTTAGGTGATCCTAGTAAACACGAAGATTCTCAAGATCATTGATGTGATGTGCATCCAGAAGGATCAACTAATATAAGCAAGATTTTTGTGTAGTATCATCATTGATGAACTCTTTCAATACAATGCACAATGTTAGAATTTACAACTCTAAGGGCATAATGACCTCAGTGCCATATACAAGAAAAAATGGTCTTGCCCCAGTGGGAATCTACATGCTAGTCCTATAAGCCCATAATGCAAGGGGTAATTGTAGATGCCAATCCTTATGATTTTCTTTCACCATCTTCTTTAAGATGGCTACTATTGTCTTGTTTGAGGACTCTCCTTGCCCATTTGCCTACGGATAGTATGGTGTCATAAAATTGTGTTGAATGTTGTATTTGGTTGTATTTACCATTGAAGAACAAAGTCATGTCAGCTTCATTTTTTGGTTCTTCGAGTTCGGGTGCTTCTGATAATGTGAAGACTACATCATTAGGAAGTTCTATGGTGAGGGGTCTACTGTTCTAAAGAGGTGCCTCAACAAACTGATCAACTATGACTTATCCCTTGATGGAATTTTGGCGTATGAATTCCAAGTCAAATTCTATCAATAACATGATCCACTTTGTATTACGTGTATTATGATATGTCTTGCTCATCATCTACTGCAAAGGATTTTTTTTGGATATTAAATACGGTGTATGGCTCAGCATGTAGTGGCACAATTTCTTTGTTGCAAATACCACTGCTAGGCACAAATTTTCTATGTATGCATGTCCTATCTCATAGCTCACCAAGGTCTTATTGATGTAATATATCGCTTGTTTTTTATCTTATACATTATTTTGAGCTAACATGGTGCCCAAAGCAAAATTGATAGTGGATATATATAACAGAATGACACATCCGACCTTGGTAGAGCTAGGACTGGTGGCATTGCTAGGTACTTCTTGATTTCAGCAAAGGCTTGCTAATATTTTTCATCCCACTAGAATGGGACCCCCTTGTGTAGTAGTTGATTCATGGGTTGAAATTTGTCTGATAGTTATGCAATGAATCACTTTATGGACACTACCTTGCTTTGTAAGCTTCTTAACTCTTTGTTGTTAGTGTATGGTGCCATTTATAGGATAAAATTTACCTTTATTGGGTCTACATCGATGCATCGTTTAGAAATGATGAATCCCAAGACTTTTCTAAAGGTTATGCCAAAGACGCATTTCTTGGGATTCAACTTGACATTGTGTTCAATCAGGTGATTGAAGACCTTCTTGACAATCTCAACATGCTCTTCATGCAACAATGACTTGGCTAGTAAGTCATTGATATAGTCTTCTAATATCTTGTGCATGTAGTCATGGAAAATGTATGTCATAGCCCGTTGATATGTGGCACCAACATTTTTAAGACCAAATGGCATTACCTTATAGCAGAATATTCTCCATGAAGTGGTGAATGCAGTTTTATGTTGGTCTTCAAGTTTAATCTAGATTTGATTATAACCAAAAAAACCATCCATTAGGCAGAGAATCTCATGACTTGTAGTTGCATCTATAAGAGCATCTATGTTAGGCAATGGGAATAAATCCTTGGGTGTTTCCTTATTGAGATCCTTGAAATCCATGCAAATGTAGATTCTTCCATCAGGTTTTCCTATGGGAACCATGTTTGATACCCACTCTGGATAGTCAATAGGAACAATAAAGACTACATCCAAAATTTTTTGCAACTCATTCTTTACCATCAAAGCGACGGTGGGATGCATATTTCTAAGTTTTTTCTTGACCAATTTCTTCATGAGGTCTAGTGAAAGGTTTTTGACAACCAATTTTGGATCTAGTCATGGTATATATTTGTAGGTCCAAGCAAAGAGACTTGGTCTCTCTTTCAATAGAGGAATAATTACGACCTGTTCTTCTGGAGATAAAATTTCTCTGAACTTGAATTTATTTGGATTAGAAGCGTCATCATTTATGTCCACTTTGAAAGTCTCCTCTATTGCCATATGTGACCCCTTGTCAAGTTGGTGAGGATTGGGGATTAAGTGGATGTCATATGCTAGGCTTAAAGGTTCCACTGAATCATGGTCAAAACCAGTATGATAAACATCATGTGTGTAACCTGGTGCAAAATGAAATGGTTGTAGCATCTTCTCATTAGGAAAGAAATATTTAGGCTCTAGGGGTGAATCAGCATGATACCAATCAATAGCATCTAAGTTAAGACACAATTGTTTGGAAGGATCTACTAGGTTATGAAGTGGAGTGGTCAAATCAATGGAGATCATGTTGATGGATGGGATGAAATCTCCAGGACCATGTGGGTGAAACTCTTCATTAATAATTTACCTTCCATACCCAAGATGTGGCTCTGGGGGTATGGGGATCTCAGGATATAGTATATAGATAGATGAGATGATGGGATCATTAGACTAAAACAAATCTCTAAATGTTGGCAAATTTGGGAAAACCATGAGATAGATGACATCTGGATTTGCTAGTCTTCCTAGGAAGCAAAGGTTAGGATCTATGGTACAAAGTATCACCTCTGTTTCAACAAGAATATTGACTTAACATAATTTATGAGGCCCAAGATAAGCCATCTCAGTCTCATCCTCAAATTTATCATCGCTTATGAAGAAACCCTCATTCCTACCCATTGGAATTGGGCGGTGACTTCGATGTTGATGCCTAAGATAGGTCATTTCAGTCTCATCTTCATAATCATCATTGCTTATGAAGAATCCATTAGCATTTACTATTGGACCTATGATTTGGCATGCATGTCTCAAGAAGGCCATCTTAGTTGAGTCCTCTAACTCATATCCACTCTCATCTGAGATGTATCCAATATCTACATTGCTAGATCAAGCAAGGTTTTGCAGATATTGAGGCCCATGATGAGCCAAGCTAGTTTCATCTTCATCCTCACTCAATACATACTCACTTTCCTCTCGCTCATATCCATGGATTGGCTCATCCTCCCATAGGATGATTTCTGATGGGTGTGCTTCAAGAGAGGAATCATGGTGATACTCATCGGGTGGTTCGATATTGACCATAGACACCCATCTGTCACCCAAGTAGTTTTTTCTAGGGGGTTGATAGGTATTCCAGTAAATATCTTTCTTGAACCCCAAGCTTAGCCTATCTAGAGTTGTTGCCAAAGAATCATCATGGCTCTGTATTTGATACCCTAGACCGTACCTATTAGTAGGTAGTTGGTACTGCAGTTGGAATGGAAGCCAACACCCTTGCTTGTATAGACCTAAGCCATAGCCATGCCAATGGCATTGCTCAAAGTACCTTAGAGAAAACTTAGGATTTGATAAGTAATGAACATCGGTGGTGAATGGTTCATCCTCATCCTCTTCAATATCAAAAGTAGTATGGGCATAGTCTAAACCAACATAGATGAAGTTGGTTTGGTTAGGGAGAACCCCTAATGGAACTACTATCCCTATTGTCAAAATTGGGACTCTTTACCATCTCATGTATTGCACAAACTCAATAATAGGTGTGAAATCCATGTTTTACACAAGTTATTCACTTAACCCTATGTTGGCTAAGTGAACTATCATCTACAGTGGAGATGACACTATTGATGAAGCAAGTGAGGCAGGTTGAGGTACCTCCTTGGCTATGTCCTGGGAATATTTATCCTCCATGGGATTTGGAAATTTCATAGCTACTATAGTTGGAAGTTCCTTAGGTCCTTCCTCCATTAGGGGTGCTTTCAACTTATGAGTATCTCTTGATTTATATGTTGAAGGCCTCTCAAAAGCGCCAGTAGTTTTATATGCAGGAGGTGATGCCGATGTGGATGGGTTATCTTGCACTAATTTTCTCTTGTTTTTTGGCTATGTGGTTAGGGATGAAGACCTTATGTATAGATGTGTTGATGGAAGGATAAAGTCCCTCGACAAGTTGACCTAATACATGTACTTAAACGACTCGTCATCAGATGGAACCACATGAACTTGTCCCTCATGCACATACTTGATGCATTGGTGAAATATTAAGGGAACACAATGTATATCCCTTATCCAGGTATGCTCTAGGAGGATGTTGTATTGTATTTCCACCTCCAACACATGACACATCACGAGGATGGTATTTCTCCCTACCTGTAAAGGTAGAATGACTGTACCCACTGTGGAGTACAGTGCATCATTGAAATCCATTAACATGTAGGAGGTTGGGACAATGTTGGACCAAGGTATCTTTAGGTACCCTATAGCCTTTGTTGTGATAATATTGATCGATGAGCCCATGTTGATTAGAATCTACTTGAAGGGTATGTCATTGATTGACATGATGAAATGCAAATATGGGTCTACCAAGGTAGTAGGCACTACCTTGATTTCATGATCATAGAAATAGATCACAGGCTCTTGGCACTACTGCACTTATACCACAAAGTGTGTGAACACATCTAGGTTCTAGGCCTAGAGCTCGATCGATATCAAGATCTCCATCAAAGTCTCCCTATGCCTAGGAGGATTTTGTTTGAGCCAGTAAATTAACAACTTGGTTGGAATCATTTGTAGATTTTTTTCCAATCTACTTTGGATAATTACCACAGGTCATGCTGATAGACTTGGAGGATTGTTTTGCACCTGTCTCTATTGAGGTGTAGCCAAGATATGAATAGAGGCCACTGGAGGCTCTGGTTGACCATATTGCCAATTCCTAGTTACCACATTGACTATATCAACCATTCTGATGCATCTCTGAGTGGGAAATTTGACTCAGACTTGGTTGACTTGGGTAGGTAGATCTCTAGGGGTCTCATGATTTGGCAATGGGTTCCTAAATATACCCATGTCTCTATTATTGGGTGCTAATGGGTTGTTGAATTTTAGCTCACCATTCTCAATTATGTTTTGGATAACATTCTTGAATATAATACATGTTTCAATGTCTTGCCCCTATTTCTATTATATATGTAATATTGATCTTCCCTATATCCCTTGGACTTGGGACAATCAGGGTCAAGAAGTTGTGCATCAGGAAATCTGATCCTTTGTGCCTCACTTAACTGATTAAATATCGATTGCATCAATCTAGATAGATGCATGAAATAGTGAGGCAATATATATTCATTTTTTTGGCCCTGGTTGTTCTTTGGATCATAATTGGTTGATGAGGGGTGAGCCTGATAGTTCTATGACTGTTGACCATTACCTCCCTTTGGTGCACTTAAAACAACCTAGTTGACTTGAGTAGGCTTGGCTTGCTTCTATTTATTATTGTTACAATTGACATTATTCCACTCCTTTTTTTGGAGCTTGAGGTCTCCTTCGTCAACCTTTATGTCCTCTATAAGCTTGGATTGAGCCAAGGATTCTTTGAATATTTCATACTACTATAGTTGTAATAGCAACAAGATGTGTTTGGTGCATCTCTTTGTGAAAATTTGGGTGAGCTCTTCCATGTAAATGGAGAATGGTAGTTTTACCATGATTTTCCTCCATCTATTCCCATAGTCCATAACTAGCTCATCATCATATTGCTTTAAGTTCACCATATTGGACAAGTTTGCCTTCTTGACATCGAAGGAGAAGTGCTCAAGAAATTCATTCACCAGTTGCTCAAAGTTGATGATGCTGTGCTTTGGAATTTGATTGAAACATTGAGTTGCTACGCCCGATAATGTCATGATGAACATTATTAGCATTAGGGCATCATTCTTCTCAAGTTGAAAGCACACATTTATGAAATTTGTAACATGTTCTTGTGCATCTTTCTCTCCTTTGAACTTGTCTAGCCTAGGCATCTCAAAGTGCCTAGGATATGCAGGAATCGGTACTAAGGGACACAAAGGTTGATTGTGTATTTTTCTTAAAGTCAAATTTGCCCAACCATGTCATTCTTCTCAAGATATTTAACTCTCTCGATGAGTATTTGGTATGCCTTTGAGGAAATAATCTCCTGTTATTGAAGGTTTACTCATGGTGGTGATTAGGATCCTCCATCCTAACATTTAATAGTATTATTTTATTAATTATTATTATAACATGAATAGACATGTCCCTTCATTATCGTAGCCCTAGGATAATATAAATTAGGGTAGGTATGGTTGTAGGAAGGCATCAAAGAATTATTTAATTATATCTTTATTGAATGCATTGGAGGGACCTTCCTATCGGTGAAACAATGATTATTTATAAAAGTGTTTCTTTTAATTTAGATGATATTTTAATTATTTCTTTATTAAAATTGTGCTAGAAACTTCAAGGTTCTACCATTTGGTATCAGAGCCATGTGGGACCCAACCATGTGGGAATTGATTAAGGTTCTTCATCAAAACACTACTGTGCGTGAGTATGAAATTTGATTTAAGGATATCACCAAACACAACATAGGGTTGGATGAAGCATTTCTCATATATTACTTCATCAATGGATTGAAAGAGGAAATTAAAATGGAGGTGATGAATTTCAAACCCTATACCATGATGCATACCATTGGATTAGCCAAAATAGTAGAAGATAAATTAAATGCTCAACATCGAACTTCTTGACGGTTATTTTGAGCGATATCGAGTATCTAATAAATACCAAAGTGGAAGCTAAGGAAGATGATAAATATGAGGAAGATGTAGAAAACAAGGACAATGAGCAAGAAATACCCAAAATACTTGATCCCACCAATGTCAGCAATAGGGTTGATATACCGAAAGCGATTGATGTACGAAGAAAGGATGAGGTAGACATACCCAAAGTTATCAATGCCAGCTAGAAATGCACTCTAAAATACCTACACACACCTTCCTCACCAATAGTGAGTTCTCACCATATGACCAAACCTATTTGGAACCAACACAAAGTGACTACACACTCCTTATTCGTTGGCTCTACCAAGGAACCACAAAAGGATATGAAAGCATTACCATCACTTTTGATGCATCATTCTGAAGTGTTTGAGGAACCCCAATGGTTTCCCTCCCATCATCATCATGATTATCCTAAGGAAGATTCTACTATTTTTACTGGAAACCCATCACTAACACTTCGACCTTTAAGATATCCCTGCCTTCAAAAAAGTGACATTAAGATAGTACAAGAACTTGCACAAATTCAACTTGGAAAACAAGCAATGAAGCTCCTTACTTTGATATTTGAGGACAAAGATCTTTTTAAGGAGGGTGGCATGTTAGGATACCACATACTAACATTACTTATTAATTATTATTTATTACTTTAATTATATATTTTATTATTATTGAAAAGTCATGGTTGAAAAGTCATGGTTGAAAAGTCATGATTGAAAAGTCATGTTTGAAAAGCCATGATTAAAAGGTCATGATTGAAAAAGTTTATATATATGATATGGGAGGAATCCATATCAAATCATCCATGAACAAGAATATATAATTTTTTATTTAATGCATTGGAGCGACCTTCCCAGTGAAACAATGATTCTTTATAAAAGTGATTCTTTTAATTTAGATGCTATTTTAATTATTTCTTTATGGAAATTGTGCTAGAACCTTCGGGGTTCTACCAGTTGTAAGGGAGGTAATCCAGTGTTTTCCTAATTTGGGCATCTGTATTCAACCCCATGACCATGGATGGAGGTTCAAGATATGTTTGCTCCTGATATTCCATCCCTGCTTGTTCCTCATTAAGTCATGTTTGTTTGGGATCCAAGTGTTGTTGATATTGTGAGGCATGGTGAGTGCACTCATCTCTTTGTCTGGTGCATCTCTCATGCTAAGAATCAGCATGTCTATCATGTTGGTATTCATCACCACCTATGTGTAAGTTAGCCTGAGCTAGCCTGTTGGCTTACTGTTCGTGCTCTATCCGTTCTTACATCAAGCATTGCTCATGTAGGTGCAGATACCTTTTCCTTCATGCTTCTTTCTTGAGAGTTTCAAAATGCTCTCGCTCAGTGACAATGCTTCTTATAACCTATGTATGCGGTTAGACTGACCTACCACTAAAGGTTCATGCCTCTCTAACTTCATGCAAGGAGTTCTAATGGATAGGCCTCTCGGAGAGGCTCCTACTATGTTCTTGCCCTTGTCTATCAAGGTGACTTGCTCTATGCACTATGATTTGTGTTGTGTATCCCCATAATAAGAGGTAGTGTATGTGCTACAAGGCCACCTTGAAGCTTCCCCTAGTTCATTGGTGTATCTAGTAGTTATGCAATGTGAACTTCCTAAAGTAGAATGCATAGTAGCAATGCATAGTAGCAATGCTTCTTTGAGATGGTCTCGAGGGAACTCGATCCAACTCATCAAGCTATCTGGTCCTCCATGATTGATCCTGTGGAGTACCATTAGCACCAATGAGCTCATAATCTAGGGGTATCCTCCCATATTTAGGGAGGCTATAGGATGCCTTGGGTCTGTGATTGGGTGTAGCCCTAATGTCTTGCCCCTCAGTGGGATGATCTGTCCTAAGTGTATCATGTGAAGTTTGGGGCCTTGCAACCCCTACATGCCTATATGATGATGGAGGCCTTGATGCCTCCTCATGTCTATTTGATGATGGAAGCCTTTGCATGTTTGTGTGATGATGGAGGCCTTGAGGCCTTCGTATGTCTATGTGATGATGGAGGCCTTGATGCCTCTGCATGTCTATGTATAGATGGAGGCCTTGAGGCCTCTGCATGTCTATGTACTGATGGAGGACTTGATGCCTTCGCATGTCTATGTTATGAGGGAGGCCTTGAGACATCATCATATATTTGTGATGAGGGAGGCCTTGAGGCCTCCTCATGTTTGTGTGATGAGGGAGGCCTTGAAGCCTCCTCATGTCTACCTCAAGAGGAACTAGGATATGGTTCTATCATTGGGGTTTCTCGAGGAGTCCCACCAAGGGTTGAGTTATCACACCTAAGAATTGCTGAAATTTTTCCAGTGACACTGTGTGTGGGTGGCTCAATGCCATTATGATTGTGAGTGTGTGAAGCATCAATTTTTACATCGATGTTGGACCAAGGGCGGTTTCTCCGCATGCATACCATGATTACTATTATTTATCTTCTTATGTCAATTTCAATCCACACAAGCAAAGAAAATAAATATTTATCTCATTTAAGGATTAATGTGTGTTCCCTAAGATATTTTGTATGTTTTGATGCATTGTATATAAAGAATACCTTGTGTCACATGTTTTGCATTTCATTGGATGGTATTCTTGTGTTCAAATGGACTTCACCTATATACTCATAACTCGACAACCTGGTGATGAAATCCAGGGCATGTAATCCAACCTATAATATATGGTAATGAAGTCAACACATAGTCAAGGAGCATAGGTCCTCATGGTCCTCACCCAGTTCATTCGTAGTTAGTGATATACCTATCCAAAGAGAGATACATGTAAATTTTCCATGGGTTATGATAGATTTTGGAGCCAGTATTGGCCAATAATAATAGGTATGCAAGATTTGAGGTAGTGGGTGGGGACCAACCACTAGTAGAGATCAACAAGGTGGAGATGAAATTCACCTCGTTGATCTCTACTAGTGGTTGGTCATGATCTCCAACTCACTAGCATTAAAGTGATACGTGGTGTGTGGGATTACTTTTAGATTTTTATAATGGAAAGCTATGTATCAGAGATCATTCATGATTATTTCTCTATATGCATAAAAAGAATGTTTGATTTCAAAAAATGCATTTCTAACTGATCTAAATGACTTTCATACAATGCACTTTCTACTTTGCAATGGAACAACCTCTAGTTGGGACACATGCAAGCAAGCTTAAACACGCAAGAACCTAGACCGCTGGAGACTAGGGTAGACCTCAAAAATAGAGGACTGTTGTTCCTAGTAGTGACTAGAGGAAAGCTAAAAAAAATCTAAGAAGCTTCAAATGCATTTTTCTTCCATATTTTCTTATATTTCCTTAATAAAAACAAAAAATATGATTTTACTTTTTGTTTTCTAAAAATAAGTTGTAGAAAGAGAAATAAAATTAGGGAATAGCACCAACCTAAAATCCTTGTCTGATGATGAAAGGGCTGCCCTCTGCTGTATTTTTCCTACTAACTGTTGTCGACCAAAGAGGTTTCTACTAGCCACTAAATACAAAAGTGATCAGACTCTTCTAGATGTTGTTAACCAGAGTGGCTAAACCTACACATAGAAAATACATGAAAATATCAATAAAATGGCTAAAAATAAAAACTAGGTGAGGGTCCCACCATGATCGCCATCTGTGCGATCCCAAGAAGTGCGTACCACTTATACTACTTGCAATATTGTATCAAATGAAATACCACAAAGCAATAGATAACATAACACAAAAATGACAAAATAAAGAAATATGTTTTATTAATTTATTTGCAAATCCCAGTTACATATTGGTCCCTTTAAGGAATACGTAGTTTTGATACAATGTAATACAAGAAAAATAACGGTGAAGAAGATGCCCCCTTGAAAAGGGGATAGTGTAATTTTGCAAGCCTTCTGATCCCACACATGAACTTGTATGAGGGCTTATAGATTCCTCCTTCTCCTTCTCTTATCTTGGAGGGATCTTATGCATAGAACACCTTGGACTAGTCCTGTAAACCTGTAACCTGTGTGCATAGAAACAACAAAACACTATCAGTAGTATGGGCAACCTCTCTAGATGAGGCCCTTATTAGCAGATTTGATAGACATGATATATGAGTATAATAATATTAAAATGCAAGCAAATACTAAGCGATAAATGCATGGAAAGCTCAGAAATAACAATGCAAATGAACTAAAGAAATCATATCTATGCTAAAACTAATTAATAAATCAAAGCAATAACATATCTAAGATAGAACTTAGAAAATAATTTTTGAATACCCTAGGCTATGCCTGCGGGCCACTGTCCAGGATAGTGGTTGTGAAATAGGACCTTTCCCCTCATGAACCAAGGGTTATAGCACTAGATTCCTTACTTCAATTAATGTTCAAAGGTTGCCTATTGTGTTTGATACACTGATGGGTGATGAAGAATAAGTGGATCTAAATGCAGATGCATAGACATAGCTCAACAAAACAACACTTTACCGCTCCTCAAAGGGGGTGTGTATTCACTCTTTGAACTACTAGGACTTTGTTGCATAAAATTCTGATATTCATGGATTATTTGCTTTGCTTGAGAGAGTCCATATGTAGACCTCTTTGTTTTAGATCTAGATCTAGATCTTGGCTTCCTGGAGAAGCCAAGATTTAAATTTACATGCAATCGACCGTACCGATGGGAAAGCATCAGTCACAAATTTGTATTCAAGGGGTATTTAAGAGGAACTCTAGGAGTTCCACACAAAAATCTGCTCATAATCAATGCAAGGTGCAGTAATACTACATGATCTGGGTCCATATTCATGTATAGATTGTGCTTAGTGCTCATCACTATTCAGATCAATGGCTAGGTGTGGCCACTCTCAACTTTAGTGGCTAGGTGTGGCGGTCACTCTGCTTGAGAGCGACTAAGCCTGGATGGGATATAACTACCCTTTTTGAGTGGTTAGGACCATTTCTAGCTCTTGGAGAGGTCTAAGATCATTCATATGGTATTTAGATGTTCCATATGAGTAGTATCCTAAAAATGATGCATTTTAGGTATCTACAAAAGATATTACATGATCTTGCACTATCCTAATCTATTTTACACAAGGAAAAGGGTAGAGTTTCAAGTGTCTAAAAGACATAATATTCTCAAGGTATAACAACCCATAGTAGCTGAATACTTGCACACTCCAAGCAAGGTAAAATATCCCCATAGAAGGCTTGAATTCTTTACATCTTGTATAGCCAAATTTGCAAGCAAACAAAGCACAATACAAGGAAAAGAGAAGCATTATATTCAAGGGAAAAAAGGAGGGCATAATAGGTTGAAGAAATATCAAAGCTAGATGTACATCCAAGAAGAATTCTATACCATTATTGGAGGTTCATAAAAACTCCACAAAAGCTCCACCAAATCTCCACCAAAGCATTACTCTTCACTCCATCTGGGATCAACTCATAAGCAAGCAGAAGAGCTGAGAATATTACAACATTTAAAGGTGCTCCAAAGGTACATTAAATAAGTGTTATAGAAAGAGCCCATGCATAAGGAGGAAGTGATACTTGTTACTTGAAAATAAATCCTAAATTTCCTTACATGAGTGCCCATATTTCACATGTTTGAGCAAAGGAACATTACTAGCAAGAAAGATGGTATGTTAGAACAAGGGAGACACTTGTCTTCAAAGGAAATAAATGTTCCTCCATGGTTGTAACACCCATACATTACCTAAAGGTGGTTTCAAGCATCTTTATTGCATCAAAGCATTCAAGAAGTAACTACCATGACACTTGTCACATAGCACAAGAACCCTCTTCTATTAAAAGGTACCAAAGACCAAGGAAGTCCATATATTCTATATTCTAGCATTTAATCACAACACAAGCTGAATTACAATGTGGAAGAAAGATGAAAGAGCAGTAAAATCTCTGGTCAAGGAGGTCAAATAATTCCAACGTTGAAGCCAAGGGAAAATCAACGCACACCATCCTACATAAGTTCTCAAGGGAAAGGTGTTAAAGTGGACTATCATATACGTCCAAAATCTGCAGTGAATACGTAGAGAATACAACATCAAATATAAGGTCTCTAATTTATTAAATTTGCTTTCATTAATATGGAGTTATAACGTACATTAGGTTGAAATACTAAAGGAAATAAGCCATAATTGCAAGAAATATAAAAGGGAGAAACACATATTAAATAGCCTAATATTTGCAATATTATAACATAGGAGAAATAAGGAATTCTACTTTGAAATCAAAATTTCTATTATTTCAAATTTCATTGTTTTCTAATATTCCATATTAGGGAGTTATAAGGAATACTACATCAAATTAGATAATTGAAATTTAGAAACACTAATATCAAATTATTAAAGGCTATAAAAGGAGGTTTATTAAGAAAAATCAATAGTTGGAAATTAGTTGGTATACATGTCTCAAAACACATTAAAGGGATAAAAGGAATCCAACTATTAAAACCTCATCAAATTAGAAAGTGATTAAATTTCAATAGGAGTAATAAAGTGTAAAAGAAGTTGATTTTTGCTCTTCATAAAACTTTACAAAATCAACCCAAAATTGAACTATTATTCTCAAAAGCACTTTATCTATTATATAGCATTTCCAAAATCACTACGGAGACATAAGGCATTCTACAAAAATTTATAACAAGAACATTCATAAAATATTATCAAGTACTAAGGTTTCTAAAAAATCTAGAATTTCACCAAGGTATCATCAAATCTAGACCACAAGGATCATCATGGCATCAAACAAATTCTTTCTTGCAGAATCCCAGTTACTCAAAGGACCAAACTATTTCTCCTGGAAAAATAAGGTAAAAGTAATCTTAGTATATGAAAAACTTTGGGAGATAACTCAAGGGATAGAAAAAAGACCAACCACAAATGATATTGAAATTCAAAATTTGATGAAAAAATGCAAATTACCTAATGATAATAAACTTTGCCATCACTGATGAAATATGACCTTATATCAATTTAGCAAAGACATCTACAAAAGCATGTAAAAGCTTAGAAAATATATTTGAAGGAAAAAATAAAGCCACCATCCTTCATCTTCAAACTCAACTACATTCTCTAAAAATAAACAATGGCAAAAACATAGAGCTATTCCTAAGGAAAGTAGTAGATATTAAAGAAAATTATTAACCTTAGGAGAAGGGTTAAAACATAAACTTCTTACTCAAGTAACCATGAGGGCACTTCCATATAGCTACAAATATTTGGTAACATCTTTACAAGTTCTAAGTAAATATACTTCTTTTGATGATATAATAAATATTCTTCAAGAATATGAAGTGGAAAACACAATTAAAGATGAAATGAATAACACTACATTGGCATCAAAAGATAATCCACATGGAAACATTACTTCATCATCAAAATGATGAAGACCATGGTATAACAGGTATTGTCAGATATGAAAAAGAAAAGGCCATAGCACTAACTATTGTAGATTCAATCAAAAGAATTATAATCAAGGAAATCAGATGAAAAAAGGGAGCATATTTCAATCAAGGCAATATCTACATAATCCTAATCAACAACAAGTTCAACGTCCAACCGGTTATCCTCAATTGGAGTATCAAAATAGGAATAAAAAAGGACATCTAGCTCAAAGGATAGAAGAAATTGAAGAACTAGAAGAACCTACAGATGGTTATGAAGTCAAATATATTTTAGTAAGAACAATAGGTTATGAATACACTAACTATTTTATTGAACAGGTTACAAAGAATAGAGAAGAAGAATACAATGTCCAAGACAAAGAAGAAGATCCATATTGAAGATTGAAATCTTCAATACCCAAATAATGTAATATAGGGGGGTGTTAGAATTAGAGTATATTACATAATTTGGGTCATGTAAATATACCACCTTATGTACATAGTTAGGATAGGAGATTACTTTAGGGAGAAGTTATCTAGTTACTTCAAGAAATATAATAAATGCACAAGTGGCAATGTGCAAGGTGTCCCCTTGTACAACTAGGTAGAGTGTTGGCCAAGGAATCTATATTTCTATATAAAGGGCCTCATAGTAGTATATTACAATCATATTTATCTTATCATATTCATATCAAGATCTATCAAGTACTCTTGTATGGATTATAACATAGCTCTTTAGCTCATATTAATGGATTGACCATTTCCTCCATATTTCATTGTATTTTCATCACTTCTATTTATAGTATATTTCAGTCATATTATTGTTCCACTTTATTTCATGTTTTCTGTATTTCATTGGGACCTGTCTTAGATCTCTCCACCTCATATATCCTCAAAAGCTAACACATGTCCCATAAAATTGATGAAATAATTAGGGTGTTGTGGCTACAATTCAATAGATCTTAAGATCTCCATTAGAGCCTCTTGATGTGGAGTCGATTGTTGAATTAGCTCATAGATAGAGAGCCTCATCGATGATATTTTTAGAATTTGAGTAAGTCTATTCCTTAGTGTGAGCATTGGGTGAGGTGGAGTAGGCGTGATTAGATTTGCTATTGGTAGTACCTATGATGTTGATAGAATATTGGTAGGATCCACAACTTGTGTGGGGTGCATTGGATACTGTCTATTCCTCATCACAATGTTGATTGTTCTCATGAAAAATTGGTTATATGGGGTGGTATGCACTTGATTAACCTACTTAGGTTGTTCCATTTTGATAGCAGGTGTTGTGTTTACTTCGTGTTGAGGTAAAGTGTCTTGGAAGATTCCTATATTTTGGTTGTTGGAGGCAAGAGGATTATTGATTTGAATCTCGTCTCTCAATCATATCTTGCACTATATTATTGAATACATAGCATGATAAAATTTCATACCCATTTTGTTTATGATAAGTATAGTATTGATCCTCCCTATAATATTTGGTTTTAGGATGATTTGGATCCAGTGGTCAAATATCAAGGAGCGTAATTGCTTGCACCTTGCATAATCAATTAAATATTGATGCTAAGGACTCTAGAAATGGCATATGTTGGTGAGGTGGCTAGTGAGGTTGAGTTTGGAGTTGTTTTTGTGGTGGTGGATTGGCCACTAGAAAATAATATTGCATTGGTGGAGGTTGGGCCTGATAGTTAGGTGGCGGTGCTAAGCTCAGTTTGAGAGCCCATGAGCACTCAATACAACCTAATTCACTGAAGCTATTTTTGGTTGGTTTTGACCACCCTTTATAATTTTATTTGCCCATTCATTTTTATAAAGTTTAATTTATCCTTCTTGGACCTTAATGTCCTCTATTACCTTCACCTAGGCCAAGGCCTTCTCAAAATTCCTATATTGTTGAAGTTGCAATAATAATGAGTTGTGTTTGGTGTAACTTCTAGTAAAAATTTGAGTTAGCTCGATGATGGGTAGGTTGAAGGATAATTTGGTTATGATAGTCCTCCACCTATTCCCATAGTCCATGACTGGTTCATAATCAAATTGGAAAAGATTATATAGATCAGTCAAGGTGGTCTTTTTCTTGACATTGAAGGCAAAGCATTCTAGAAAAGCATCTACCAATTGTTCAAAGGTTAAAATACTATGGCATGGCAAATGGTTATACCACTCCAAAGCACCCCGATATAAATTATAAGGAACATCCATAGCATGAGAGGGTTGTTATCTTGAATATGGAAGAAACTGTTCATGAAGCTCATCAAATGCTCCTAGGAATCTTTATTTCCCTTGAAATTATCCAATTTTGACATCTCAAAGTGATTAGGATAGGGTGGTGATAGAATGGATGGATGTAGAGGTTGATTGGTGAGTTGTCGTAAGGTAGGTTTTTGGTAACCTAAAATTAAGGCTTTCTTATCTAAATATTTGAGGTACTCTATCAACAATTAATAGGCCTCTAGTGATATGATGGTGTTTGATCACCTTTGGCCTTGATTAGTTTTAAGATTCTATTGTGGATGAAGTCGTTGGCAAGTGTTGTCAATAAGCATATATCCATATGTTGTCTCTGGGTACATATCAATCAATTCTTGATACTCAGGTCATTGTTCCTCATAGACTTCATGATCTTGTTGATAGGGGTACACTTGATAGCATTTTTGTGAATGAGATTGATGAGGATGGATGGGTGGCAATCTAGGATGTTAATGATGAATTTGATTCAGGCATGGGCAAGGTGGAATATTTTGATTTGGGCATGGTGGAAGGTTGTGTTGTTGTGCTTGGTGCCTTGGGTGCTTTTGGGTTGATTGCCTTTGTTGTGTAGGCATGGGCAACCTCTAATGCAACACCTATTGCAATTTATGGTCCATGGTTGTCTTGGGTACATGGTTTCATTTCACTAGGTTAGTTGTGTGGTCTATTCACACATGTGTGAGTGGCATGAATAGGCATGTTTTGAAATTTAACCCTAGAGAGATTGATAATTTGTTTTTTGAGGTCACGAGAGGCTACATTGACCTGATACTACTATAGAAGGATAGATTTCAAATAATCAAGAGGTGCTAAGGCACACCATCCTTGGCCATAGTGTATATCATATGGTATAGCAGGAGGATAAAATTCACCATCCTTGGACCCACGAGTCGACATAAAAAATACTTGAGCTGATGTGGTAGCATTGTTATTACCTTGAATATTATACATCTTTAAGTGCTCATATTTATGTCTCATCCATGAATGATTAGCTTGAACATCCCTATCCTATTGTGGGGTGCATACTTGATCCTGATCAAGGGGAGTCATAGCTTGAGCCAGGATATGAATGCATGGTAGGGATCTCCTAGATATTTTAGCTTGGATGTAATTATCCCTATAAAAAGTGTGTAAGGTATCTTGATCTGGATAATTCATATCTTGCTCATAATTAGGACCTGTGGGTGAATTGTGAATGTGGGTGCTCGATGTATCGAGGTCAATGGAGTGATGGATGGCATTTGAGCCAAGAAAATCACATCACAATTTAAGGATGATGAGGTCCTATGGATCAATTTGAAAATTATCCATGGATTTAGGTGATAGATCAATAGTGTAAGCTCATGAATGAGCCTACCTGCATATTACGACCATCTGCTAGGAAAATCATGCATAAAGAACCATGAAAATGCTCTCAAGAACTTTCTAAACTATGCAAAAAAAACAAGTAAACAATAAAGAAAGCATTATTATTATTATTTGATTTTTTTTTTTGGATTTTCATGTGTTTTTATTTTGCAATTCTACTAAAAAAAAAAACTAAGATGAAAATATCACTATAGAAATATAGTTTGTGCGCAACCTACATCGATGAATACAACACAAATGGTAAAAATAGCTTCCTATAGGTAATATATGGGTGATATATTATGATATAAGACCCCTTGAGGAGGGGCCACACTATCTAAATCCTGCTACTTGCCTAGCTAGGATTTTGATTCACACTCAGGTATGCTTGGATACAAATGCTAGTTACATTCCATAGATTATTAAGCCATGTGGTTAAGGGCCATCTAAACCTAACCTACCTTAGGATGTACCCAAAATTAGGGGGTCTCTCGGTGATGAATTTTGAGAAACTAATCATAGGGGCTACTATGGAGTTTAGAGGGGTGAGCTAGCAAGAGGTGAAATCCAACATCCCTAGTATCGATTGGGGGTTGGTGATGAAGGCCAACCTTACCAATGTTTAAATGATATGTGCATGTGTGATATTCCTTTTATTGTTGAAAAGGTAAACAAAGAGCACACAAATGATTCTAAATAATGCAAATTATAAAGCAAAATGCATCTATTTTTGCTACATGAGGATCCATCGTTTTTTTTATTAGACAACAATGCAAAAAAAATAGTGAGGATACAGAGACTGTATTGACATAATATGGCTACAAAATAGGGACGATATCAAATTTATATGGTCATAGACTAGATATTATCTTGACCTAAGATGATCATGGTTTTAAAATTTTAAAACTAAAAAGAAAGAAAGAAAGAAATATGCATGCAACTAGATTATGTATTTTTCTTATTTTCTTAGTTTTCTCTATCAAACATGCAAAAAAACTATCCTAAGGTTTGAAAATATAACCTAGAATCCTTTCATATGATGGATATTATTGTAGATATGTAGCTATTTTTATCTCTGGCTAGATATCGTCTCACCCTAAGACGGTTGCAATGGAGGGGTTGTCTCAACCCAATACGGTTAAGACTGTGTATCTGCAAATCACCAAGACAAGCAAAAATTAGTCATTTTGACTCATAAAAAAAAAAATTATGAAAAAGGGAGACTCATAGGGGGTCCTACCATGATCACCATTTGAAATACAAAAATTTGCACCACAAGATAAAATGAAACACAATGCTTAATCAATGAAAATGAATTTTATGATTTATATTGATCTTTCAATGTGTTACAAAATGATCCCCTTTGAGGGGATTTCACCAATGATACAATAGATACAATGTGTCATTAGAAACATTTTTTCTGGGTGTAATGTGAAGATCTTTGTTCTAGCACAATTTTTGGAGAGTGGGTCTTCTTGCTTCCCATCATGATCACCATTTGAAAGCATGAAAACTTGCACCATACAAAAGATATAATTTGAAACATGATGAAATAACAATGAAATGAATCCTTTTATTAATTTGTTCTTTCCAAGGTGTTACAAGAGCATCCCCTCAAGGGATATTATCCAATGATACAAAAAATACAATATGTTAACAAAACATCTCTAGGTGTAATCTTTTATGATCTTTGTGCTAGCATAGTGCTTTAGAGGTGGGTTTCTAAATGACCATTGTGTGAGAATGGAATCTAAGACCTTTTACAATACTTGATCCTATAACCTACACAAAATAAAACAAAAGAGGAAAAAATATCATTTTTGGGGTCCAGTGAGGTTGGAACCATGTTTAATTAGGGAGTATAAAGTGAACTAAAAAAAAAGATGTATGCATTGGATAAAAATGAAGATCTACGCTAATGCAACAAGATAACATAAGTAAAATAGAAAAATATAATGATAGAATGACCATGCAAAATTGAAATCTAAATTAACATACATAAAACTATAAAAATTAGTCACCTGAATGGGACCATCTCAGATCGATATGGTCTCTATCTGCAAATCATCTCAGGGTGAGATGGTCAATATCGCAGGCTTGCAACTCTTGGAAACCAGGTCCGATGCCATTGGGGGTAATCCAAGGATGTTTTGTTGATGGATTATCTCATTAATGGGGACATGATATTATTGATTCAAATGATCCAAAGCAATAGTGTTTATCAAATGAGGTAATGGAAGGTGATATCAAGGCTTGCATGGCAATTTGGTAGCAGGTAGTAGCGAGAAAGGTTTGACAATTTATTTTAGTAACACTTCATCATGAGAGAGTTAAAAATCTTATTTTTAATGGAGGGGGGAAGTATCCATTTTATAGCCTCATTATCACATAGCCAAAGAGGAAAGTGGCAATCAAGGGCAACCTAAATACCAATTTACAAGTGGCAAAGGTGACTGTAGGTCATCTAGTACGATAGTAAATCAACTGCCATGCTTACAGGCAGTCTCGCTCCTTGATTATTATTTTTATTTTCATGTCTTGATTATTATTTTTATTTTCATGTGTGCATAATCATATTGGATCGAGATGGTCCCAACTTGGAGACCATAACGAGTTGATATGGTCATGCTTACCATAGAGAAAACGTGCTTTTTATTGTAGAAAAATACCAAATTAGCCCTAAGTCTACCCTAGGTGAGTTAAATGGGTTAGAATGAGGTCTTTTGGAGAGTCTCCTTGTGATTACATATTTTAGGTGTCTATAGGTCCTATCTTCTTCTTTCTTTGGCTTAATTTGATCTCTAAAAATGAGGGCTTTCTCTACCTTTATTGCCATATCTATTGCTTTGTCAAAAGATGTGATAGTTGTTGGTTCCAATTCATAAGATATTTGATCTTGCAAATTTCTAATAAAGAACTCTAGCATACCTTGAGGAGGCGATATATCTCAATCATCCAAATAAACTTATCCAACGAGATAAGAATTTTGAAAAACTTTCATCTTTACCTTGTTTTAACATATAAACATATTTCATAATCACATTTTTCTCAACATAAGATCCAAATTGCTGAACAAACAATTACGTTGTCTCCTTAAAATTCTTCAATGAATGATTAGGCAGTTGATAATACCACTCCAATGCCATGCCACCAAGGTTCTTAGGGAAAATATTTAGCAACAACATGTCATCATATATAATAACATGGCATGCTATCCTAAACATCCTTAAATGTTTAATAGAATCCTTTGTTCCCTTATAGATAGGCAAGACTAACTTTGGAAAATGCTTAAGGTAGGACCTATAAGTGACAATAGGTTCTAAAATATGATTGCACATTTCATTATAGTTGTAGGTGAAACTTGAAGGTTGAATCATAGCCACTATTGAAACCAATTGTTTCACCATATTTGTTAAACTTTGCATATCAATATTGTTGTTGTGCAATACCCTAGGTTCCCTAGGGGAGGGGTATAAGTAGGCGATTGAAAAGGAACTTGGCCAATATTGGAGGCATTGACACTATTATGATATGTGGTATCTTTTTATGAGGGATAACTTCTATTTGGTAGAATAGAAACATGAATGTTGAGATGAGTTGAATGAGAGGAAAAATGAGCATAATATCGATATGCACTACCAATTGGAGGAGCCTATGGAATCCCTCCAATGTTGGTGGTCATAGTAGTTGTATATGTTGGTTTATGAAAAGGATTAACATGATGTGAATATTTAAACAAAGGGTTGTTATGAATATTTTAGAATATATGGTTGGAGGATAAGATATCCCAACCCTTTTGAGTTAGGCTTCCTCTTCCATAGCCTTAACAAAAGTTTCCTTATGGTGTTTCATAAAACCCCTTATATGATCAAATAATGAGAAAGTGAAGCCTCCATTAGGTCCCTCAAAAGGAGCAAAGTTATTACCAATTTCTTCATGTTATCCCTCTTATGTATCTAGATTGGGATTCTCCCTATCAACTTGACCATCTTATTAAAAAATCTAATTAGATTTTAAAATCTTTTGCTTACTCCTAAGGTTAGAATCCATTAGGAGTAAGATAAAGGATAGAGGAGAAAACTAGAAAAAGATGTACAATAAGACTTTTAAGATGCTTTTCATGTTTTATAATTCTAGGTAAAAAAGTTTAGTGGTTTTGCTTAAAGTTTTTAAAATAATAACAAAAGGAATAGGCTTCCTATCTTGGCCACTAAGATATTTTTTCATGTTGGTTTCACCAAATATGTAGAGGGGAAAACTACCCTATCGTAACAATTCTTGACTGAATCTGTTGGGAGATGAGGTGACCATGGGGGTGTGTTATATTATCTACACTTGGGGGCTTAGGGATCGAAGGGTTCACTAGGAATGGTTTAAGGACTTGCTCCAAGTCTGGGGTGGAAATTTTTGATGTGTATATTGAGAAAATACATATGTTAGACCTTTTTAAAAACTAAGCTATGGAAATTAAAGAACAATGCAATACAACCAAAGATGCAAGAAGATAAGAAACTAACCCTAGAATGATTATTGATTTTCAATGATGACTAAACCCTAACTTGCAATAAAATAGATATTTTATCTTTTGAGCAAGGGTTTAAAAGAATGCATAAACAAAGTTAATCCTAGTATTCAAACTACATGATTTTACTCTTTCAAATACCTAGAAATAAAAGATCAAGTATTTTTTTTATATGATCAAAATCTGAAATATAAAAGAACAAAGACATCACCAAACAACCTAAATATATACTAGGTAACTTACCTAATTTTATGGTTGATCCTATATTTAATTGGTATCTAGAATATTTAAATAGCTTCAAACCTACAAGCAGTTCACAAAAACCTAGAAATTTGATTAGGATTTGGATGCCTACTTAGGTCACTATATGACTGAGCTTGGAGGCGCAACAGTCAAGCCCCTTCGTCCATTTAGCTGACCATTCAAAAATAAAATTATCCTTATTCTTTGGAATGAGCACAAGAAATATGAAATATACATGCAACAATGAAATGAAATGCAAATAGAATGGGTGCAATAGAAACCTAACATGCAAGATGAAAATTAGGGTTTTGGGAAGCAAAAACTTACCTCCAAGTCCTAATTGACCAAATTCATACCCTTTAATGGGTGGGCATGAATATAGCTTACAAAATTCACATCCCTTATGAGTGGAGCACACATTTGGTTTAGAGAACTTTTTGGGTCCCCAAAATACCAAAAAATATGATGCAAAATAGCAAAAAATAAAGCTAATGACTAATAATGTAAGTAAAGAACCTGGTTAGTTGATGAAGGAAGTAAGGAGCAATGAGAAGATGAAGGAAACACTCTATAATGGTAGACATATCCAAATTTTAATAGTTCTCCACTTGATACCCAATGGTAGTCAACACCAAAGCAACAAAATAGCAAAACAACAATCCCACGGTAGAAGAGCACTTGCTAAAAAATGAACAAGTCAAGATTAGGATTCTCAAGAGGATTCATTCTCTAGATCCAGATGGGGGAAAAGAGGCAATCCAATCCCCTATTTATAAGAGGTTTGTATGGCTAAATATTAGGAAAATTAAGGTTCACCTTGGACAAGGACCAACACCAAAATGGACCAATGAGGGGAGGGATTTTTGAGAGAAAAACCCCTAGAATACCAAATTTATACCCAGTTTTTATAGGGCATGAATTTGGCAAGCCAAATTCACGTACCATATGGATTGGGTTTGAATTTGGTAAGGTTAGGTAAAAATAACAAAGAAATGAGGGAAAAGGGTCCTAAATTTATCCTTGGTAAGTTTGGGTGGCTTCCTAATGATCTAAGGAAATATTAACTCATTTTTATGGATCAATTTCCCATGTATACAACACTTATCATTTCATTTATACTCCACATTTTTTGGAGAAATAAAGGTTGACACTTGTTGGCTAATTGGGATATAAAATTCCTAATGGCCTAAATATTACCTTGTAAACTATGCAACTCAATAAGGTTGCATGGAGGATGCATGTTAGTTATAACTAATATTTTGGTAGGATTTACCTCAATGCATTGCCTAGACACAATAAAACCTAAAAGATTGCTATATATGACTAAAAAGACCTTTTAGAGGGATTAAGTTAGACTTTGTATTCTCTTATGTTGAGCAAGGTGCAACAACAGTATTGTCATTGTTGTCAACACAGTCAGATAGATCTGTTGATGCAGTGGACAGGAAGTTCAAAAGCTATTCAGATGCAGAAGACAGGAGTTCAAAGGTTATTCAGAGTATGTACAGTGATTTTCCAAGAAGACCGAAGTGGCCCATTTGCAAAAGATCAAAGAAAAAGACAAGTAAGAAAAGTGTCGCGATATCGCGACATATACAACAGGCAAGAAAAACTGTTGCGATTTCGCGACATGTTGGAAGAGAGAGAAAAAGCAAGAAAAACTGTCATGATTTCATGACATGTTGGAAGAGAAAAAAGCAAGTGGAAAAACTATCATGATTTCGTGACATGTTGGAAGAGAAAAAGGCAAGTGGAAAAACTGTCGCGATTTCGTGACATGTTGGAAGAGAGAGAAAAAGCAAGAAAAACTGTCACGATTTCGTGACATGTTGGAAGAGAAAAAGGCAAGTGGAAAAACTGTCATGATTTCACGACATGTTGGAAGAGAAAGAGAAAGCAGAAAAAACTATCATGATTTCGTGACATGTTGGAAGAGAAAAAGGCAAGTGGAAAAACTGTCACGATTTCATGACATGTTGGAAGAAAAAGAGAAAGCAGGAAGAAGTGTCATGATTTCATGACAAGTTCGAAGAAAGAGAACAAGTAAGAAAAGTGTCACGATTTCATGACATGTCGCATTTTCATGACTAAAATAGGAGAGAGAAAGTAAGTTGGAAAAGTGTCACGATTTCGTGACATGTCGCATTTTCATGACTAAAATAGGAGAGAGAAAGTAAGTTGGAAAAGTGTCACGATTTTGCAACATGTCGCATTTTCATGACTAAAATAGGAGAGAGAAAGCAAGTTTGAAAAGTGTCACGATATTGCGACATGTCACATTTTCATGACAAAAGAAAGAGAGGAAGCATACGGAAGCAGAACTATCATGATTTCATGACAAAAGCAGAAAGCAAGACTTTGAAAGTAGAAGTGTCATGATTTCATGACAAAAGCAAAGAAGTAAAGTACGAAAGTAGAAGTGTCATGATTTCATGACAAAAGCAGAGAAGAAGACTTCAAAGGCAGAAGTGTCATGATTTCATGACAAAAGCTAAGTTGAAGACTATGGAGGTAGAAGTGTCACGATATCGTGACAAAAGCAAAGTTGAAGTCTTTGGAAGCAAAAGTGTCATGATATCATGACAAAAGCAAAGTCGAAGTCTTTGGAAGCAGAAGTGTCACGATATCATGACAAAAGAATAGAGAAAGCGTACGGAGGTGAAAGTGTCGTGATATCATGACATGTTGTATTTTCATGGGCCAAAGCTAAGAGAAAGAGCAAGGAGAAAAAGTGTCGTGATATCGTGACATGTAGCATTTTCATGGGCCAAAGCAAGGAGAAAGAGAAAGAAAGAAAAAGTGTCACGATATCGCGACATGTTGTATTTTCATGGTTAAGTTGAAGCCGACGAAGACCGATGACAGCCGACTAAAATTAGGGTTTACAGTTGTTATGAAAGTCGACTAAGATTAGGGTTTACAATCGACTAAGATTAGGGTTTTCATCATAAAAATATTGTTATAAAAGGAGGGTTGTTTGGAGAATTGAAGGATGTTGAAGTGTGTGAAGTTCGATCATAGTGCGTAGAGAGCAAGTCATGTCGAATCGTGCTAAGTGCAAAATTTACAAAGAGAGTAGAGTGCACGAAAGGGAGAAGATGATCATGAAGTTCGACTGTAATGAAGCAGAGTGTGCGAAGTGATTACGTAGAGAGAGCAGAGTGCACAGAGAATGCAAAGGTGAAGAAGACCAATCAGGGTCTTGCAAAAACAAAGGTATCTTTCTATCAAACTTATAGATTCAAATTGAAGTCCAGGTTGTAGCTTGGCATCAGGGGTTGGTGCTCCTTTCTATTGGTGCAGATAAATCAGGGGTTGGTGCTCCTTCCAGTTGGTGCTAGTAAATCAAGGGTTGGTGCTCCTTTCTATTAGTACAGATAAATCAGGGGTTGGTGCTCCTTCCAGTGTGTGCTGGTAAATTGATTGTAAAGTTGGTGCTTTGCAAAGGCTAGATTTGGATGGTAGTCCAAGCAGTCATTTTTGAGGAGTAGCCACATTGGTGAACCTCATTAAATCTTGTGTTGTGTGATGCTCTTTTGTTATACTTGTTGTATCTAGTAATAAGTTTTAATTATTGTTGTATTAAGAGCTATAAATTCAAGTTTAAAGAGCTACACTGATTCACCCCCCCTCTCAATGTCATTGTAAGACTAACAATTGGTATTAGAGCTAAGTTCCTATACAAGCTTAACCAGCTAGGGTGATCTTGGAAGTAACACAATGGCAGGTGGTGAAGGCTTCTCATCAAACAAAGCACCATTGTTTGATGGATCTAATTACGCATTCTAGAGAATCAGGATGCAAACATATCTCTGTGCTTTGGGATACGACATCTGGGATTCAGTAGTTAGTGGATACACAATACCCATCACTCCTCCAAAAGAGGCTGATGAAAAGAAACTATTTGAAAATAACTCAAAAGCAAAGAATGCTCTCATGTGCGGATTAGCAGACAGTGAACTAGTAAAGATCATGAGCTGTAAAATGGCAAAAGAGATATGGGACAAACTGAGGAGTATTCATGAAGGAGATGATAAGATCAAGGAGGCCAAGTTACAAACACATCGAGCTCAGTTCGAAGCATTAAAGATGAATGACAATGAAAACATTGAGGCATATATGCTGAGAGTTAATGGAATCATTAATGCGATCAGAGGACTCGACGAGGATATCGAAGACTCTGCCATCATGAAAAAGGTATTAAGATCTCTTCCTCAAAGGTTTGATTCTAAAGTCTCAAGGATAAAAGAAGCTAAAAATCTAAATTATTTTAGTATAGATGAGATGTATGGTTCTTTGACTGCATATGAGATGAGGATAGGAAGATCTAAACCCACAGACAGAGAAGCGGCTTTTAAAGCCCTTAAAGATAAAAACGCAAAACAAGAGTCCGAGGAAGAAGAGACATCAGATGAAATGGAAGCAAACTTTGTTAGAAAACTAAAAAGGGGAAAAGGAAAATACGGAGGAAAGCTACCGCTTAAATGTTTCAACTGTGGAGGCGTTGGGCATTTTGCGACTAAATGTCCACTTAAAGAGAAGAACAAAAATGATGAAGGATCGCACCAAGAAAGAAGTGACTGGAAGAAGAAAACGAATTTCAGAAAAGGCAACTTCAAGAAGAAAAGTTTCATCTCCAGGAATGCCAGTTCATCAGAAGACAACTCCGGTGAGGATTCGAAGAGGAAACAGGTGAAGCTCTTTTCATGGCATTTGAAGAAGTAAGATCAGAAAAGGAAGAAGGAGTGAACTCTGAAGTATGTGGTGAAAACCCTGAGGCTGAAGTAGATCTAGAAGGTGAGTTGATCTCTGCACTTGAAGAGTGGAAAATAGAGAGGAAAAAGAATAAGAAAATTTCAAAAAGGCTTGAGGATGCAAATGAAATCATAACCAGTTTGAAAGTACAGATAGAAGAATCCAAGAAAATCTTCGAAGATCTCGAAGTGCAAATAACCATGAAAATAGATTATTGCAGCAAGCTAGAAGAAGAGATTGTTGGTTTAAGAATGCAGCTAGAAGAGATGAATAAGAAAATCAGTTGTTATCACAAACGTGAAGAAAGTTCTATGAAGCTGGATAAGATCATAAATGACCAAAGGCCTGCAGGCATCAAATTTGGTCCGGGTTTCATCGAAGGAGAATCATCAAATGGATCAAAGGCCAGAAATGTAGAATCCATAAAGAATGAAGATAAGAAACAGAGTTGATCAAGGAAAAACATCTCATGCAAAAGAAAGCAATAATGCCAGGCACGAAAGGAGAATTGACAATGATGGATTCACCAATGTCACACATCAAAGAAGAAGAAGACCTATGGCTCCTACGACAACATGGCAAAGACCATCACCCAGGTTCAATTATCCCTTTTCGGTTTCTATTTTAAATGCAATGGCTATGGACATAAAATCTCAGACTGCAAATATAATATAAGACCAAGGAATTTCACCAGTAGAAATGCTTTTTCTCCTTTGATGAATTATACAGGTAGAATGTTATAACTGTCATAATTTTGGGCACATTGCAAGAAACCGTAGAAGTACATTTGCATCAAATCAGTTTCAGGGAAGAAAATTTCAACCAAATAGGATGAGACAAAATAGAAAACTTCTCGAAAAACATGCACAAGCTATTGATAAGGGAAAGGCAAAACAAGAACCCAAAACTACTATCAAAACGGAGTGGAAAGGAAAAGAGTGACTTAAGGAAGAAAAGGAATCCTTAATCGTACAAACAACATTTAAAGCACAGAATAAATATGTACCATGGATACTTGATAGTGGATGCTCCAATCATATGACAGGTGACAAACAAAAATTTGAGAAGTTACAGAAATATGAAGGTGGTTCAGTAAAGTTTGGAAATAATGATGGAGCTAAGATAGTTGGCAAAGGTTCAGTTAAAATTAGTGAAGGAAAAATTAAGTCAGAAGAAGTCTTGTTTGTGGATGGTTTGAAACATAACTTGTTGAGCGTAAGTCAGATTTGTGATAAAGGTCATGAAGTAGTTTTTATGAAGCAGGGTTGTGAAGTCAGAAAAACAAATAGTGGAAAATTGATAGCAACTGGATCAAGGACATCTGGCAACTTGTACACGCTCTTAGAGACTTCAAAAGGAGCTTGTTTTATTGGACAGGAAGAAGAAAATTGGTTGTGGCACAAGAGACTCGGTCATATCAGTTTTGATAATCTAGTAAAAATCACCTCAAAAAGGGCAGTGAGAGATATTCCCACCATAAGCAAACCTGCAAACAACATTTGTGCTTCATGCCAAAAGGGGAAGCAAACTAGAGTCACATTCAAAACAAAAGAGTACTACACAAGCAAACCTTTGGAACTAATACACACTGATTTATGTGGACCCATGAGAACACAAAGCATAAATGGTGACAAATATTTTATGTTGTGCATTGATGACTATTCCAGAATGACATGGATATTTTTCTTGAAGCATAAATCAGAAGCTTTTGATATGTTCAAGATTTTCAAAAACCATGTTGAGAATGAAACAGGAAAGAGGATCAAATGTTTAAGATCAGATAGAGGAGGAGAATTCATTTCAGAGGAGTTTACAAGTCATTGTGAAAAATACGGTATTAGGAGACAATTTTCAGCAACCGAGACACCTCGACGAGAATGGAGTGGTAGAAAGAAAGAACAAGACAAGTGCAGGAAATGGCACGGACTATGTTGGCTGAAAGCAGAGTAGCAGATAGATTTTGGAAAGAAGCAGTCCATACTGCAGTGTATATCCAAAATAGGTACATGCTGAGAACACATGAAAGCAAAACTCCTTATGAGTTGTGGTTCGGTAAAAGGGCAACAGCAAAATACCTCAAAGTTTTTGGCAGCAAGTGCTACATCAAAAGAACTGAAGATAATCTTGGTAAGTTTGAAGATAGAGCGGATGAAGGTATTTTTGTTGGTTATTCATCAAAAAGCAAAGCTTACAAATGCTACAACAAGAGGCTAAAGAAAATTGTGGACAGTGCCGATGTTAAATTTGATGAAGGTAGAGAACGAGTAATTAGCTATGAAACGAACTACCCAATTTATGAAGAGGTTATTGAAGGAGATGAGGAAAACGAAATGGAAAAGATACAAAAAATTGACTCAGATGATTTAAGTTGTGATTCAGAAGTGGAAGAAAATAAGAAATTCAAAATAGGCAGCTGGCAGAAAAATCATCCTAGAGAGCAAATAATTGGAGACCCCAAAGTTGGTGTTCAGACAAGAAGAAGAGTAGTAAGTAACTACTCTCTATTATCCAACATTGAGCCCAAAAATGTTTTTGATGCAAGCAAAGATGAAAGTTGGATGAAGGCAATAAATGAAGAATTAGATCAGATCGAGAAAAACGAAACTTGGGAGTTAGTACCTAGACCTGCAAATAAAAATATAATCGGGACTAAATGGATTTTTCGAAACAAATTGAATGAAGACGGACAGGTAGTCAGAAATAAAGCAAGATTGGTATGTAAGGGTTATGCACAAGTTGAAGGCATTGACTTTGAGGAAACTTTTGCACCAGTAGCTAGACTAGAGGCAATTAGAATGTTTCTGGCTTTAGCGAGTCTACAAGAATTTCAAAGTTTATCAAATGGATGTGAAATCAGCATTTTTGAATGGGAAACTTGAAGAAGAGGTTTATATTGAGCAACCGAGATGGTTTCCAACTTGGTGATGATCCCAACTTTGTTTGCAAGTTGAAGAAAGCATTATATGGCTTAAAACAGGCACCCCGAGCATGGTATGCAAGGCTAGACAACTATCTCACCCAACAAAGGTTTAAGAAAGGTATGGTGGATAGTAATTTGTATGTCAAAATAGAAAATGGGCATCTTATTGTTCTTGTTGTATACGTAGATGATATCATATTTGGCAGCAGCAAAGATGAGTCATGTAAAGATTTAGCAAATAAGATGCAGAAAGAATTTGAAATGTCAATGATTGGTGAACTTTCGTATTTCCTCGGGTTGCAAGTTAATCAAAATAAGAAGGGCATATTTATTTCTCAAGTTAAATATGTGAAAGAGATGTTAAAAAATTCACAATGGAGGATTGTAAGCCAGTTAGCACTCCCATGACGACAAGGTTGCAAGTTGAGCAAGGATGACAAATCTCCACTGTTGATCAAACCATGTACAGATCTATGATTGGAAGCTTATCGTACTCGACAACTACCAGACTAGATATTTTGCAGGCAGTATGCATGGTAGCACGATTTTAGGCTAATCCCAAGGAGACTCATGTGACAACAGTGAAGAGGATTCTTCGGTACCTCAAGGGTACTATGGAGTATGGGTTATGGTATCCGAAAGGTAAAGACTTCACCCTTATTTCGTATTCAGATGCAGATTGGGCAGGATGTGTAGATGACAGAAAGAGTACCAGTGGAGGTGCATTCTATCTTGGAGACAGATTGGTCGCGTGGCACAATAAGAAACAAGAGTCAGTTTCTTTATCGACAATAGAGGCAGAATATATTGCAGCGACAACATGTTGTACATAGGTATTGTGGATGAAACAAACCCTGAAAGATCTTGGTATTAGCTTTAGTGAGCCAATATCAGTTAAGTGTGATAACACCAGTGCCATTAACATCTCCAAGAATCTGGTTATGCATTCACGCACAAAACACATTGCTATCAAGTATCACTTTTTGAAGGAGAAAGTTGCGGAAGGTGAGGTTAAGTTGGATTTTGTTCCAACTACAGAGCAAGTAGTAGATATCTTCACAAAACCATTGCCCAAGGAAGTTTTTGAGTACCTTCGCAATAAATTGGGAGTGGTCACACTTCCCAAGAATTGACTAGCTACAGGGATCACATTCTCAGGGGGAGCATTTAAGTATTTGATTATCTTTTTGCTCATGTTCATGATTTTTGCTAAGTGTAATAAATTGTGCCTGAGAATGTTGTGCATGGACTCAGGGGGAGTCTGCAGTAGCCCTTTGGTATTATTGTCAAAGGGGGAGAAGAGTTATAGGAAATTGCACATGTGTTGCCAACAATTCCAAAGGGGGAGATTGTTGAGCAAGGTGCAGCAACAATATTGTCATTGTTGTCAACACGATCAGATAGATCTGTTGATGCAGTGGACAGGAAGTTCAAAAGCTATTCAGATGCAGAAGACAGGAGTTCAAAGGTTATTCAGAGTATGTACAGTGATTTTCCAAGAAGACCGAAGTGGCCCATATGCAAAAGATCAAAGAAAAAGACAAGTAAGAAAAGTGTCGCGATATCGCGACATATACATAGGCAAGAAAAACTGTCATGATTTCGTGACATGTTGGAAGAGAGAGAAAAAGCAGGAAAAACTATCACGATTTCGTGACATGTTGGAAGAGAGAAAAGGCAAGTGGAAAAACTATCACGATTTCGTGACATGTTGGAAGAGAAAAAGGCAAGTGGAAAAACTATCATGATTTCGTGACATGTTGGAAGAGAGAGAAAAAGCAGGAAAAACTATCATGATTTCGTGACATGTTGGAAGAGAAAAAGGCAAGTGGAAAAACTATCACGATTTCGTGACATGTTGGAAGAGAAAGAGAAAGCAGGAAAAACTGTCACGATTTCGTGACATGTTGGAAGAGAAAAAGGCAAGTGGAAAAACTGTCGCGATTTCACGACATGTTGGAAGAAAAAGAGAAAGCAGGAAGAAGTGTCACGATTTCATGACAAGTTCGAAGAAAGAGAACAAGTAAGAAAAGTGTCACGATTTCGTGACATGTCGCATTTTCATGACTAAAATAGGAGAGAGAAAGTAAGTTGGAAAAGTGTCACGATTTCATGACATGTCGCATTTTCATGACTAAAATAGGAGAGAGAAAGTAAGTTGGAAAAGTGTCACGATTTCATGACATGTCACATTTTCAAGACTAAAATAGGAGAGAGAAAGCAAGTTTGAAAAGTGTCACGATATCGTGACATGTCACATTTTCATGACAAAAGAAAGAGAGGAAGAGTACGGAAGCGTAAGTGTCACGATTTTATGACAAAAGTAGAGAAGCAAGACTTCGAAAGTAGAAGTGTCATGATTTCATGACAAAAGCAAAGAAGTAAAGTATAGAAGCAGAAGTGTCATGATTTCATGACAAAAGCAGAGAAGAAGACTTCGAAGGCAGAAGTGTCATGATTTCATGACAAAAGCTAAGTTGAAGACTACGGAGGTAGAAGTGTCACGATATCATGACAAAAGCAAAGTCGAAGTCTTTGGAAGCAGAAGTGTCGTGATATCATGACAAAAGCAAAGTCAAAGTCTTTGGAAGCAGAAGTGTCATGATATCATGACAAAAGAATAGAGAAAGCGTACGGAGGTGAAAGTGTCACGATATCATGACATGTATTTTCATGGGCCAAAGCTAAGAGAAAGAGCAAGGAGAAAAAGTGTCATGATATCGCGACATGTAGCATTTTTGTGGTCCGATGCAAGGAGAAAGAGAGAGAAAGAAAAAGTGTCACGATATCGCGACATGTTGTATTTTCATGGTTAAGTTGAAGCCGATGAAGACCGATGACAACCGACTAAAATTAGGGTTTACAATTGTTATGAAAGCCGACTAAGATTAGGGTTTACAGTCGACTAAGATTAGGGTTTTCATCATAAAAATGTTGTTATAAAAGGAGGGTTGTTTGGAGAATTTAAGGAATGTTGAAGTGTGCAAAGTTCGGTCATAGTGTGCAGAGAGCAAGTCGTGTCGAATCGTGCTAAGTGCAAAATTTGCAAAGAGAGTAGAGTGCGCGAAAGGGAGAAGATGATCATGAAGTTCGAATGTAATGAAGCAGAGTGTGCGAAGTGATTATGCAGAGAGAGTAGAGTGCACAGAGAACGCAAAGGTGAAGAAGACCAGTCAGGGTCTTGCAAAAACAAAGGTATCTTTCTATCAAACTTATAGATTCAAATTGAAGTCCAGGTTGCAGCTTGGCATCAAGGGTTGGTGCTCCTTTCTATTGGTGCAGATAAATCAAGGGTTGGTGCTCCTTCCAGTTGGTCTTTAGTAAATCAGGGGTTGGTGCTCCTTTCTGTTAGTACAAATAAATCAGGGGTTGGTGCTCCTTCCAAGTGTGTGCTTGGTAAATTGATTGTAAAGTTGGTGCTTTGCAAAGGCTGGATTTGGATGGTAGTCCAAGCAGTCATTTTTGAGGAGTAGCCACATTGGTGAACCTCGTTAAATCTTGTGTTGTGTGATGCTCTTTTGTTATACTTGTTGTATCTAGTAATAAGTTTTAATTGCTGCTGTATTAAGAGCTGTAAATTCAAGTTTAAAGAGCTACACTGATTCACCCCCCCTCTCAGTGTCATTGTAAGACTAACATCTTAATCATTCGAAGATATGCCTTAGATCTTTTTCATGAGTTTCATGATGAACGGAATGACCAAGGAGATCATCCATAATATTCTATAATGTCATGCATTAAATCATGGAAAATATAAGTCATAGTCCTTTGATATGTGGCACATGCATTCTTTAATCCAAAAGGTATAACTTGATAGCAAAAGGTGCCCCATGCAGTAATGAAAGTAGTATTGGCTTGATATTTAGGAGCTATTTTGATTTTTTTGTATCTTGAAAAACCATCCATTAAATATAGCATTCCACATCTAATGATGAAATATTCAATCATGTCTATGTTGGGCAAGGGGAAATCATATTTGGGACAAGCTAAGTTGATATCTCAAAAGTTAGTACATAATATGATTGTGCCTTATTTTTTGAAAATAGGAATGATAATAGATATCCAATCAAAATAGTTGATGATTTTGATGAAACCCACATCGAGAAGCTTTTGAAGCTCTTCTTTGACTAACAAGTCAATATTAGGATGCATATTTCTAAGTTTTTCTTGATGGAATTAACATTTGGTCAGACTACTAGGTGGTACATAACTAAAGAAGGGTTTAGCCTAGGCATGTCGGTGTATGACCAAGAAAATATATCTTGAAATTATTTCAATAAATTGGTCAATTACTCTTGCTCTTCAATAGAGAGAGCTTGCTCTAATTTAAGGATTTTAGGGTTTTCTAAGGTTCCAATATTATGTTGGAATATATATTATATTATTTGGTATATGCTAATGTACCATATGGGGTACATCATTAGTTTAGGAGAGTGTCTTAGATTAAGGCTTGAGTATTTACTTTATGTAATGTAATAAATTCACAAGTATTATTAGAATGTGCAATGATGTAAATGTGCATGGTGTCCACATGTACATGAGTCTATAGGATAGGAATATGAAGAGTCATAGGAATATGGAAGACCAAGAGTCATATCATTATATATAGGCCTTCGGTATAGTAAAGGAAGAGAGTAGAGAGGAAGCGATTATCATGCAAAAGTAGAGATATAGTAGTTACAATGTAGAAATTGTATGAAGAATGGAGCATTGAGATCTCCACATATTGTAACAAGTTCAAATTTTCATGAGATTTCATTAATGGCTATTTCATGAGTTATTTCAAAATTTTCTCATGCTATTTACATGCTTATTAGATTTCTATTATCATAGATATAACATTACATGATTCTATTATTACTTGTGGTTGCATTTACTTTAATTTTATAACATCAAAAGCTAACAGTGGTATCAAAGCACTAGGTTGATTTATAGGAAATAGAGAGAGCCACAAAAGAGATTGGGAGGAGATAAGAAATATCATTTTTAGAATTTTTAAAATTGCATTTGGCCAGAGTATTTCCACAGAGTTGCAGAAAAACTTATGAAGACTGGGACTCAACATTGATTCTACTAGATTGACAAATCAACTAGTGATGTTTATTTTCTTTAGATTAAAATAAATTTCTACTATCATTTTCTAGTACTCTATTGTAGAGAAAAGGAGATTCAAAGAAATTTGATAAGATTCCTACAAGATCTAGGAAGAATATCTTCTTTGGAATCAATCTAGTACTTGAAGCAACAAGGAAAGTAATATTTTAGAGGCCTTAAGTAAAATGTCCCATTGCAAGATTTGCAGGATTTGAAGATAGAATATTGAGGAGACTCAAGAAAGAGATCTCCATAGAAGATTGAAGACTTCACATTGAATATTGAAGAGAAGACCCAAAGGAGGTCCTATTGAAGAACTTCAAAATTTGGAATATTGAAGATAGAGAAGGACTAGAAAAGGTCCTATTGCATATTTTAGAAGCAACATATTTTAGAGATCCAAGAAAGAGATCTCATTGCAAAACTTCCATAGTTGAAGATTAGAGAGATCAAGGAAAGTTCTCATTGAATTTTTTAGAAGAAGTGAAGCTAAATAATTTGAATGCCCAAGAGAAGAAAACCTTAAGCTAACTTGGAAGGAGAAAGAAGAAGGCTAGGAAAACCTCATTGAAGGATATTTGAATAAGGTCATTGGAGGATATTTGAGGAGAACTCAAGGGAGAATATTTATAGCAAGGAGAAGTTCCTGATAGAGAAGAATTTGGGACAATTATCACCATAAAAAAATAAGCCCAAAAGAAAGAAGGATTTGGTAAGAAGTTTACCACATTTTGGAGGAGATTATTTAAGACCTCAAGAAATTTATATTCTTGAGAAGAAGGCCAAAAAAGAGGCCAATATTGAAGTTAGAATTTGACAAAGAGATTGAAGGAGAAAGGATCTAGAAGAGACCACCAGATTTGAGAGGTTTGAATATTGTCATTGAAGGCTTGAAGGCTGACTTGCAAAAAAGGAGGTTGTTGATTTTTACAACAAAAATTGAAGAGGTAAAGATAGCTGCAAATTGGAGGAGTTTCCTACCAAATTTTAGAGGTTAAAGGCAACACATTAGACAACATATTGGAGGAGAAATTGACTACGTTAGAATATGAAAAATTCAAAGATTCAAGGATAAAAAGAGAGCAACATTTGGGCAGCATTAATAGCTGCTAATTTTCAGAATTTTAGAGAGCATATTGGAGGAGAGTTGAAGCTACAAAACCACATTTTTGGGCAGCAAAGTAATAGGGATTAAAGCTGCAAAATAGACAAAGTTCAGGGCAGCAAAGCATATCAAAATCAGGGCAGCAATTAGGTGATCTAAATCACCAAGAAATCAAGCTATCAAATAAAGATAAAAAAGGAATGCAACATTGGTGCAAAAGGATCATTATTTGAACATTCAGATTTATCTTATTATTAAGTTTTATTAAACACAAAATTTTAGGTTTAAAGTTGCAAGAGGAAAGGTTTCTAGTTTATGTCTTCAAGGGTGTAGAAGATAGTATTTACCAAGGATTAAAACCTGCACAAAATAAATAGTTAGATATATTTTAAAGGAAACAATATCAAATTCATAATATCTATTGAAATCAAAGAAGACATTATTCTAAAGTAAATATTGGATATACTATAGAGAAAAGCAAATCCATCCAAAAGGTATAGTATTGGCATAATTTTAGAAGCTTGGAATCACCATTGGAAAGTTAACCAAGCATTGATTCAACAAGGAGATATAGTAGAAGAGTTACCAAGGAGGATAGGGTAATGTAAAAACCACCATTTCCATAGCTTGTAAAGAGGAGAGGTGCCACCAACATGTTCAAAAAGAGACACCACCATCTCAAAAAGCAAAGGTAAATATTGAAAAAATAGGGGGGCAAGCATTGCATTAAGCCACGTATACCAACACCATTAACAAGCTAGCAGATTGAAGAACCAAAGGGAATATCCCAAAGCACAAGAATAGCAATATAGATAGGTAACACGACATTCTTGTTGAAGTTAGTATATAACATGAACAATCCAAGTGCAAGAACCAAGGTATTCCATCATTGAAATTTTGAGAATGTAGCAAAGAAAGAACATGTGTAGTGTCATACTTTATTGAGCATTCAAGAAGAAAAGTAACATTGCAAAGGAGGGCTCATCATTTAAGAATCCACTTGGAGAAGTTAAAACACCAAGTAAAAAATGTTATAGTGAAAAAGAGTGCTACATTAAAGAGAGTGCATGAAATTACACTTCACAAGTGTCATGTGGAAGAAGGGTTATGCATATTAGCACCACCTAGAAGAACATTATAGTGCAAATAAGAGTACCATTTAGAGAAATGATAGCGCCATATCTAACACAAGAGAGTTTGTGCCAATTTTAAGGTAGGAAGAGCATATTTCGAGGATAAATAACATTACAAAAGGAAGTTGCAATGCTTAGAGGGTGAAGAATTTGAAGAGCCACTGCTTCCAAGTGTCACATAGCCAAAGAAAACTCCAAGGGAAGTGCAAACACATGCCTTGCATGAGTGACAAGTCTTACATTTACCCATGCAATAAGAAGACATACAAGGAGTATGTAGAGCATAAAAGGGAAGAGCAAAGTGGAGGTAAACCCAACACATAGTGAGGAGAATGTAACCAACAAGTGCAATTAGAGAGCACATTGAAGATAGTCAACATTTTGAAGCACCAAAACTAAGTGCATTTGATGGTCATAAGCATTGAAGGAGGAGAAGAGTATAGTACCTCAATATAAGAAAAACTTATAGGAAGTCAAATAAGCAAGACTACAAATAGTGCACACTTTAAAGAGGTATTGCATTTATTTAATCCAAGTGCATTTATTATTAAGTAAAGGAGGAATAAGGAGATTTATTACTAAGGTTGAAACTATTTAATTCTTAATGCTTGAGATTAATTAGATAATTGGAGATATAAGAATTTACATTGATAAAGTACAACCTTAGATGCATTATTGAAGATTAGAAAGCATTTGAATTTACTTTATTCAAGCACTAGGATTATTTGCAAATAACATTTGGAGGAAAAAGGAATTCTACATAGACTTTGAAAAACATTAAATTTGCAAATAACCATAGTTTCTAAATTTCCAATTATGGAGATATAAGGATTTCTACATAAATATAGATTATTATTATTATTATTATTTTACATGGTGGAATTGGTAGCCACCACGAATTCGGGCAGGCTTTCCAGCTTTTATGGCTACCATAGTATTATGCGATGTCCACCCCGAAAGCCGCCACACATATCTTCGTGCAATCCGCCCCTATAACCGCCATGCCACAATCATTTTAAACCTTTTACGCTGCTGAAAGCACCAGGAAAGGGACAAGTGTTTAGTTTGGTGAGGCCCAAGATTTGAACCTTGGACCTCCGCCCCCTTATGGGGTTTGGATGAACCAATTGGTCTACACCTCGGATCTTATCAATATAGATTGTTGAAATTTAGAAATTATTGAATTGAAAATTGAAAGAAGTAAAACATTGCATTGATAGAAAGTTGGAAATTGCATTTTGAATTAGTCTCTTGCTTAAATTTATGAGACATTAGAAATCCAACTTAAAAGGTCTTGAAAATAAAGAACCTTATCAAAATTGAAGGTGCATCATCAAATTATCTTTAGCTTTCTATTTATTAATTAATAGGGAGAAATAAGGTGAAGAATAAAAGTTGAACATTAGGGAGATAAAAGGGATTCAACTCTAGGAAAACTAGGAAAGCTAAGCATACTATCAAGATCATAGTACATTCAAAACACTTGCAAGGTGGAAAGTATTTTACAAAAACTTGAGAAATAAAAAATATCTTATCAAACTTGATATTTTACTAAAATACTTGGGAGTTAAAAGATATTCTACCTAGATATTTGGAAAATTAAATCCTTATCAAAAACATTGATTGAATATTAAGATTCTCAAGGTATTCTAAAAATTTTAGAATTAAAGAAGTTCATTAAGTTTGATCTCAACACACTAGGGAGTCATAAGGTAGACAACTTAAAGGTTTGAAAGATAAAATAATTTATCAAACTATTCTCAATACATAACACTAGGGAGCTATAAGGAATTCCACTTCAAAGGTTAATTTAGAAATAACATGGATGAAATAGTGAGGAATGCATTCAATAATGAGGAACTACTTCATGAGTTGAAATTTTATTCACAAAACTTAATAGATACCTTTGATGGATACAAATATTTGTCCACTAGTAAAAAGGAAAGATTCTTGTTGTTCCTCAAGGAAGCAAAGGAAGAAAATTTTATGACACTAATTGGTTATCTTCATGAAGTACTTTTTAGAGCTTGGTGGAATACTCAAAATATAGTTATATTTACATCAAAAGAATGTTTGATGATATATCTATCATTAATTATTTTTGAATTCTTTCAAAACATGAAACAAAATAGCAATCCTAGTCAATACTATTGTGATGATATACTAACTCAACATGAAGAAGATATATCACTAGGAAAATTGCAGAAATGAAGAAGAAGAAGAAGAAGAAGAAGAAAGAGAAACCATGATAGAAAAGAAAATATGAAGATGAAAGAAAGTACTTTTAACCTAAATACAGATCAAAGTAAGCTAAAGAAACAAGATGAAGATACTCATATGAATACAGATAAAGGGTACAATGAATAAAGCAAGAAAGAAGATCTCAAATTCCAAAATCAAGACGAAGATCATATTGAAAAAAAATATAAAGATCCATATTGAAGACTAAAGTCTTCAATAACCAAATAATGTATTACAAGGGGTGTTAGAATATATATATTACATTATATGGTACATGCTAATATACCATCTTGGGCACATCATTAATTTAGGAGAGTTTCTTAGATTAAATCTTGAGTATTTACTTTATGCGATGTAAAAAATGCACAAGTATTATTAGAATGTGCAATGATGTAAATGTGCATGGTGTCCACATGTACATGAGTCTATAGGATAGGAATATGAAGAGTCATAGGAATATGGAAGGCCAAGAGTCATCTCATTATATATAGACCTTTAGTATAGTAAATGAAGAGAGTAGAGAGGAAGAGATTATCATGCAAGAGTAGAGAGATAGTAGTTACAATGTAGAACTTGTATGAAGAATGGAGCATTGAGATCTCCACATATTATAACAAGTTCAAATTTTCGTAAGATTTCATTAATGGCTATTTCATGAGTTATTTTAGAAGTTTATCATGATATTTACATGCTTATTAGATTTCCATCATCATAGGTGTAACATTGCATGCTTATTTCATTACTTGTGGTTGCATTTCATTTAAGTTTATAGCATCAAAATCTAATATAGTAATATCTATGTTTTTTTTCAATGAGGATATGGGACCCATATTCATAGTAAAGTAGGGCAAGAATGACTCCTAACTGCTCAAGGCCTTTAGGTGACATAGTAATTTGATACTCTTGAGGATTAACATATTTGACATGGATGAAATATGGGACTAACCCATAAAATAAGAAACTACTTTCTAGAATATCTTCATGATCCATGTCACAAAAGATATATCCTTCAACATACTCTTCTTGGGTTGCAATTAATTCAGGATGGACAAGGGTGATTAAGTTGCAAAATAAAATTGTGAATGGCGAAGAAGGTTCTTCATCATGATCACTCCAATACAATCCATGATGATCCATAAAGTTAGCAAAAGTTATAATTTGATCATCATCTAAATCTATGTGCAAAGGTTAATTTTTTCTAGGGATGTAGCCAATGCCACATCTTCCAGGCCAAATCTTAACTTCTAAAGGTTCTTTAATTCCTTGTTGTTAAGGTCCCAACCCTTTGCCTTGATACCCCATATTGGTTAGGATTTTATTGGGTAATGGGTAATATTTGGATAGGTAACAAGTTGCAAATGGTTTCTCAATGGGTAAGCGGTTACTACCACTAATATTTTCTTCATGAGGTATTCCTGCATAAGTAAAGGTACACATGCTAATGTGTACTATTTCACCCTTATTATGGGATAAACCCAAAGTTCTTGGTGAAGGTGGTAGTGTAGCAAGATCTATGAGAGGATTTTGGATAGATTTATTGGTTTGATTATTAGAAGGATGAATGATTTGGGGTCCCTCATTGATTTTTAGAAATTTTAGCTTCTTTATTATTTGAGGAGAAGAAGGAGGAATAAAATAATAAGAAAGAAATTTGTTTAGAGATACCAAAATATAGAAATTTGTCTTGGATTGGGCTTGCTTGACCATTGAACAATATTGAAATGGATGAGGACCACCAAGAATGGTTGCAAGTTGATTTTTAAATTCATATTTGAGACATCGATGAAGAGTCGATGGGTCAACCCGCACTACATGGATCCAAGGGTACCCAAGAAGAAGATTGAAATAAGTTGAGCAAGACACTACATAGAAGAGAGTGTTCAAAATTTTAGGCTCTAATTTGAGAGGAAGCGTGATAATTCCAAAGGACCCTTGGGCTTCATTATTGAAGGCTTTTATGATCACATCAAAGTTTTCAAGGTCTTCTTTTTCCAATCAAATTTTTTGGATAAATTGAAAACTACATATTTTTATGGATGATCCATTATCTACCAATATCATTTTTGATAAAATAATCCCCTGTGTAGCCTATAATGTAAAGGGGAGAATCTACTTTTAAGGTTGAGGGAGGAAGATCATCTTCATAGAAAGATATGTGGTTTATCCCAAGAGTTCCAACAAAATTAGCAAGGTTACTTAGTGAAAGGTCTTGAGAGACTATATGTTGGCTTAATAATTTTATTAGAGATTATATATGGGTAGAAGAAGTTTAGAGAAGCTCAAGAAAATAAATTTTAGCTAGTGTATTTGAAATTTATTGTTTTATATCAAAAGAGGTTTTTGGTTGAGGTTTAAGAACCAAGGGTGGTTTATCAACAATGGTATTTTTTTAGTGTTGTTCTTCTAGATCAATGGTGGTCTAGAAGGTTGATTGGAAGTTGGATTGTCTTGTGTTTAAGGTTTTTGAGATGATTGGGATTGAGATTGTTGTCTTGTGGTAACTGATATCATGCCAACCATATTTTCATGAGGTGGGACAACATGATAAGAAACTTGACTGGTTATTTTTTTATCATGGTTAGTTAAAGGATTTTGGAATATCCCCATGTCTTGATTAGTGGATGGGGAAGGCTCAAAGTCACCTAGGAAAATGTGACCCTTGTGTAAAAAATCTTGGATAGCATGTTTAAGTCTTCTACATTAATTTGTGAGATGTCCATCCACTTTATGGAAATCACAATGATGGATGGAGTTATACCAACTAGAAGTTGTGTTGGGTTATCTAATGTTGGGTAAGGATGGGTGACAAAGGTTGGTTGGGTTTTTTAAAGTTCTTTTATGGTAGTTTATGTAATTTTTTGAGAACCAACTTTTGTAAGGTGCTTGTGGTATTGACATTATTGGTTTATCGGTTGTTGATGACACCATCACCTACCACATGTTTGTTCTTGTATTAAGGTTTGATTTAATTTTATTATTATTTATTAGTTTTTAGTTATCCTCTTCTTATGAGAGCTTTTTTTCTCTTTTCTAAATAAACCACTTGTTCAAAGGATGATAAGGTTGTGGTTTTTAATTCATAAGAGAGTTATTCTTGTAGGTTGATAAATATTTCCAACATGTCTTTAGGTGGTGGGGTATATTGCAATATTTCCACAAATCCTCTCCATTAGGATAACAAATCTATTCAACTTTTATATTTGGATTTTTTGAGAAGGTAGAGGTCTTATAGGCTTACTCTCTTCTCCACATAGGTACAAAAATGGTGGAAAAACATCTCGATAGTTTCTTCAAAGTTTCTAAGAGAGTGGTGGGGTAGCTAATAATACCACTCTCCTGATGATCCTCTAATAATTTTAGGAAATGTATTCAATAGGAGCATATCATCATAAGAAATATTGTGGCAAGCATTCCAAAATATTCTTATGTGTTTTATTGGATCCTCTACACCCTTATATTGGAATTTGAGGTGCAGGAAAATTCTTTGGGTATGGTCACCAAGCTACCATAGGATCCAAATTTTGGTTGCACATATCTCTATATGAATATGTGAAATTTGGTTCTTGAATTATTTCTATTCATTGAGCAAGTTGTTTGACTAGAGAGGTCAAGTTTTAAATTACAGGATTACTATTTTGCAATGTCAAAGGTTGGGTAGTTGGTATATTTATCCTAAAATTTCCCAAGGGTGGGTTATAAATTGGCCATGGTATTTTGAAATGGAACTTATTTCATGTTTGAAGTGTTTTCACTATTGTGATAAGGGTTAGAAAAGGAGGACATTGTATAGTATTTTATGGAGGAATATAATGAGTATTTGGTGGGATAGAAGAATAGTTAGGAGGAAGAGAAGAAAAATTGTTGACATTAGGTGGAATGGAAGAGAAATTATTGGCATTTGGATTAATAGAAGAAAAGTTATTGTTAGGAGGAATTGAAGAAAATAGATTATTGTTGGGAGGAAGATTATTATTTGGGGGTGGTTGAGAAAAATCCCCAACATTGGTTGTGGTTGTTGTGGCATAGGTTGGATTAGAAGCAAGTGGATTGATATTTGGATTCAAAGGATATTGGTTGAACAAAGGATTATTATGAGAATTATTAAGTGACATAGAACTATAATGATGAATTTATTGGTTGTTGGATGGTCTAGCTATAGCCACCAAAAATTGACCTATCCAAATGAGTCAATTTTCTCTTAGAAGCTTAAGTAACCCCTCAAAATTGACAAATGTAATTTTGTGCCCATAAATACTTTTATTTTGAGACATTTTTCATACTTAGTTAATTCACGATCCTATTGGATGAACCACAAAATTGCTCACCCTACTTCCTTAGGCATTGTCGCCCTCAATGAATTCACAGTCCAAATTAGTAGACCATAAAATTATTTGTCAATATTTCCCACCTAGTTTTTAAAGTTCCATTTGTTGTTGTTTGAAATAACCTCTAATGGTCATATTTTTGAATTCATGATGAATTATTTTCAACCATGAAATTGTGTCTCCAAGGCAAAGACTCCAAATCTTAGATTTTATTCCCACCTTGGGATTTGGGTCCATTAATGGTACTAACTTGAGGTGACCTCACCCTATTGCTATATCCCAAGGTTCCTCCCCTATTGAATTATACAAATTCAGATTCAACCACCCTATTAAATGTCTTTCCATCTCTCCCTCAATTCCCCAAAAATTTATAAACAAAGGCATTGGGCCTTCATTTTGGTAACATACTCTCAAGCTAACAAAACTCTTGCAAAATTATGACTCAAATTCTCAAGCTAGCATAACCAACTTGGAGGATTATTTGGAGGGAACACTAGGCTCATATTATATGACCACTCCTTTATCCTCCCCTTCCCTTTGTATTTATTTCATGGTTCTTTTCATTTTATGTTAATTGGTTTATCATATAACTTGACTTGTTTTAGCTTTTAACCTCACATTCTTGCTATAAACTTAGTATCTAAGCTTTTGTGCAGTTGGAGGTCAACCATAAAATATTCCTCCAATTATAAACCCATGAAGCACCTTTATTTAGCTATTTTTTTCATAGCCTCCCACTCAAGGCAAATTCATGATAGGCCAGTACCGATTGTGAATTTATTGAAGGGCAAAAAAGGGGTAGAATCTTGTCTTGTGCCCTGTCCCTTCCTAATCCTACTTTTCATTACCTTATTTAAGTTCCAAACTTTTAAATCCTTGATCCTACCCCTATTTTTATTTTTTATCTTTTGACAGAGTAAATTTGTGGCCCATCCTTATAGGGCACAAATTCATCAAGGACTAGAGATAGCCTGATTTACCTTAGCCCTTTGTTGATTTTGGCTTAATATCATTAGCCTTTTCTACTGTTTGAGCTAAACAACATGATTTTATATCATATCAATACTAACCACAAATTTTTTCATGTAAGCTTGGGGAAAATTTTGTCCTCCCTTTCATACGCATCCTCTATTCCTTGCCTTTTGTCTGATTCATGCATCGTATCTCCAAGTTTGCCTTAACTCTACTTTTTCATTCTTTTGATCCTAATTTTAATATATGCTTACTAGGAAAAATTCATGGTATATACCACCTAACTACAAAATATTCTCAACCATAGGTACCTCTCCTTGACTTTTTCACTCTACTTTCTAATCAAAATTTATAACACTTTACTACAAAATGAATATATAATCCATACAAATGGATGATAAACTTATTTTGATCCTTGTTTATTTTTTTTCAACTTTATTTATTTTTCTTTGTTGTCCCCGTGTCTTTAATTATTTCACACTTAGTCCCCTCTAAGCATGAGTTCATCCTATTTCCAAAAGGTTATTTAATTTATATTCAATTTAGATCAATTAAAGGACCAAGGGGATCTAACAGCCTACCCTACAAACTCTACCTCCATAGCAACCTAAGTAGGTCCCTATACACAAACTCCCAACTTCAAGTTTCCATTTTTGTAGGTTTTGTGGATTCGTGATCACTACTTTTAGGACACAAAAATGTGTTCATGACTCGATGCTACAAGGCACAAAATAATGGTAACCATTGAACTAAATCATTTTTGTTAGACATTTATATTTCCTCTTAGAATCTGCTCTTTGGTGTTGTGTCCTATTTTGTTGTCTTTGATTAGCATACCAAAATAAAAAGGATAAAAAGGACCTTAGTTTCCTTTTTGTTTCTAAGTCATTAAACACAAAGGGAGAAAATAAAAGAATTTAGTTAGGTTTGATTTTATTTATCTCCTCTATTTAGGCATTTGAAATTTAAATTACATGTAGTTATGCATTAGGCTAGATTTTTTATGCATTCCCTCATCCCTTGCTTAAAATAAAACAGACTTTATTTCTTGCAAGTTAGGTATAGTCTTTCATCCAAAAGGAATAATCATTATTAGGAATTAGCCCTTGTATTTTGCATACTTTTTTTCTTGCATCTTAGTTAAAGATACATCATTTTTATTATATAGCTTATATTCTCAAAATCAAACTTAGGTGTTTGCAAAATTACACATCAAACCCACAAATAGACTTGGAGTGAGTCTTTAAAACACTCCTAGTGAACCCCCAAACCCAAATCACACCAGAATTGAGGTGAGGATAAACCCCATGCAGGGATTTTAACCTTGATGGATCCACTAAGATATTCATGGGCACCTCCTCACATTTTTGGTGAACCCGATGTGAACACCTCCTTATAAACCTTTTTGAGACCATTCACTTAATTAAAAGATAAAAATTTATTTTAAACTTAAGAAAGACCACTTAATTTTGTTTGCATAGATTAGATCACTAATCAAGATTTAATAATTTGTGCCTTCAAGTCATCGTGGTAATATTGATACTGAGTCTTGTATCCAAGAAATATTGATCCTTGTATCATTCCTAGTCTAGTACCTTAAAGGTTTTCCCTCATGTACATACATGTATATTGGGGGAACTTAGTCACCTTAGTATTGATGGGTATATCAAGGTGGTAGGTATATCGAGTAGGTTCAGGTATATCGAGAGATCTTCTTGAGGTATATCGACTAGTTGAAATCAATATTCATAGCTTTTCTACCTTTCCTTAATCAAGAGTAGATATTTTTAAAATTTGAATCTCCCTATTTAACCATACCTCCTACTCTTTGAAGCAAGAAGAGGATCATAGACCCAAATGAGAATCCCTTATGGGATGACAATGATCAACTTGATAGAGAAAACCCTAACATTGAAGATGATGATGATACCTCAACCAATGATACTTATGATCCTATAGAAGGGCCTCATGGCCAAATTACCTTCAAATATCATGACCATATTATGAATTTCTTAAGGTAAAATAAGCATATCATGGCAGAAATTCTAGAAAAGGATATCCACTTCAATGAAGTTGGACCATCCAACAATCAACAAATTCCTCATCCTAGTTCTATGTCTCTTCATAATTCTCATCATAACCCTTTATTTAATCAATCTCCTCTAAATCAAAATATCAACCCATTTTCTTCTAATCCAACTTATGCTACAACAACCACAACTAATGTTGGGGGAATCTCTCAACCACCTCCAACTAATAGTATTCCTCCCAACCATAATCAATTTTCTTCAATTCCTCCTAATAATAATTTTTCTTCTATCAATCCAAATGCTAATAATTTTTCTTCCATTCCACCTAATATCAACAATTTTTCTTCTCTTCCTCCTAACTATTCTTCTATCCCACCAAATACTCATTATGTTCCTCCACAAGATACTACACAATATCCTCCTTATCATAACCCTTATCACAATAGTGTAAATACTTCAAACATGAACCAAGTCCCATTCCAAAATCCTATGAAAAATAATTATAACCCACCCTTGGGTAATTTTGGAATAAATATACCAACTACCCAACCTTTGACATTGCAAAACAATAATCCTAAAATTCAAAATTTAACCTCTCTAGTGAAACAACTTGCCCAAAGAATAGACACAATTCAAGCACCTAGTTTCACCTATTCCTATAAAGAGATGTGCAATCAACCTTTGGATCCTATGGTGGCTTGTTGACCATACCCTAAGAACTTTCCTACACCCCAACTACCAATTTATAAGGGTACAGAGGATCCAATAGAACACATAAGAATATTTTGGATAGCTTGCCATGACATCTCTTATGATGACATGCTATTATTAAAAACCTTCCCTAAGAGTCTTGGAGGGTCAGCCTTAGAGTGGTATTATCAACTACCCCACCACTCTCTTAGAAACTTTGAAGAAATCATCAAAATGTTTGTCCACCATTTTGGTGCATATGTGGAGAAAAGAGTAAGCCTCCAAGACCTCTACCTTCTCAAACAAGCCAAAGATGAGAGCTTCATGGATTTCTTATCCTGATGGAGAGGATTAGTGGGAATATTGCAATATACCCCACCTCCTAAAGACATGTTGGAGATATTTATCAACAACCTACAAGAACAACTCTCCTATGAATTAGAAACCACAACTATAACATCCTTTGATCAAGTAGTGGATTTGGCGAGAAGAGTAGAAAAGGCTCTCATAAGAAGAGGACAACTAAAACCTAAGAAAGAAGAAGAAAATACAATAAAACCTCAATACAAGAATAAGCATGTGGTAGGTGATGGAGTCACCAACAACCGAAAAACCAACAATGTCAACACCACAAGTACCCTACAAAAGTTGGTTCTCAACAAACCACAAAAACCTCCACCAAGAAACTTCACAAAGCTCAACCAACCTTTGTCATCCATCCTTAAACAACTTTTGGATGCCAAAATGATTGAATTACCCAACATTAGACAACCCAACACAACTACCAATTGGTATAACCCCAACCAACATTGTGATTTCCATAGAGTGGATGGGCATCTCACCAATCAATGTAGAAGACTTAAAAATGTGATCCAAGATTTATTAGATGAGGGTCACCTTTTACTAGGTGACTCTAAAACTATCCCATCCACAAATAAAGACATGGGGATATTCCAAAACCCTTTACCTAACCATGAACAACAAACAACCAATCAAGTTTCCTATCATGTTGTACCACCCCTATGACAACATGGTTGGCATGATATCAATCACCACTAGACAACAATCCCAATCACAACCATCCCAACAACCTCAAACACAAGAAAACCCAATATCTAATCAACCTTCTAGACCACCATTGATCTTGAAGAACAACACAAAAAAACACAAGTGTTGACAAACCATCCTTAGTTCTAAAACCTCAACCAAAAACCTCTTTTGATCTCAAACAACAACTTGCAAATACACCAACCAAAATTTCTCTTCTAGAACTTCTTCAAACTTCTTCTATCCATAGAGAAGCCTTGATCAAATTATTAAGCCAACATTCTATCCCTCAAGATCTTTCACCAAATAACCTTGCTAATATTGTTGGTACTCTTGGGATTAATCATATCTCTTTCTATGAAGATGATCTTCCTCCCACAACCCTACAAGGGGACTCCCCCCTTTATATTATAGGCTACATTGGGGATAAGTTTATCAAGAGGATATTGGTAGACAATGGTTCATCCCTTAACATATGTAGTTTTCAATTCATCCAAAAATTTGGATTAGGGGAAGAAGATCTCAAAAAATTTGATGTCATCATAAAAGCTTTCAATAATGAAGCCCAAGAGTCCTATGACATTATCTCCCTTCCTCTTAAAGTAGGACCCAAAATTCTTGACACTCTCTTCTATGTAGTATCTTGTCCAACTTCTTTCAATATTCTTCTTGGACACCCTTGGATTCATGCTATGAAGGCCGTCCCATCAACTCTTCATAGATGTCTCAAATATGAATTTCAAAATCAGCTTATAACCATTCTGGGTGACCCTCATCCATTCCAATATTATTCAATGGTTGAGCAAGCCCAAGCTAAAATAAATTTTTGTCCTTCAATTTCTCTTAATGAATTTCCTTCTCCTTCTTCTTCTTCTATTCCTCCTCCTAAAATCACCAAGAAGCTAAAGATCTTGAAAATCAATGAAGAACCTCAAATCATTCCTTCTTCTAATGATCAAATCAATCAATCTATCCAAAATCCTCTTATAGATATTTCCACACTACCACCTTCACCATGAACTTTGGGTTTACCCCATAAGAAGGGTGAAGTAGTACACATAGGTATGTGTACCTTTACTTATGTAGGGACTTCTCATGAAGAAAATATCAGTGGTAGTAACCCCTTACCCATAGAAAAACCATTTGCAACTTGTTACCTCTCTAAATATTACCCATTACCCAAGCAAATCCTAACCAACATGGGATATCAAGGTAAAGGTTTGGGCCCTCAACAACAAGGAATCAAAGAACCTTTAGAAGTTGAGATTTGGCCTAGGAGGTGTGGCATTGGCTACATCCCTAACAAGAATTAACCTTTGCCTACTGATTTAGATGATGATCAAATCATAACTTTTACTAAATTTATAGATCATCATGGCTTGGATTGGAGTGATCAAGATGAGGAACCTCCTTCCCCATCCACAATTTTATTTTACAACTTAATCACCCTTGTCCATCCTAAGTTAATAGCAACCCAAAGAGAGTATGCTAAAGGAGATACCTTTTGTGACATGGATCATGAAGATATCCTCCAAAATAACTTCTTCTTTGATGGGTCAATCCCTTGTGTCACCCATGTCGAGTCTTCTAACCCTCAAGAGGATCAAATTCCTATGTCACCTGAAGATCTTGAGCAATTAGGAGTAATCCCTACCCCTCTTCATTATGAGGATGAGTCTCATATCCTCATTGAATAAACCATAGACATTAATATTGGAACCTTAGAAAACCCTAAAATCCTCAAATTAGGGCAAGCCCTCTCTATTGAAGAGCAAGAGCAATTGACCAATTTATTGAAGGAATTTCAAGATATCTTTGCTTGGTCATATGCTGACATGCCTAGGCTAGACCCTTCTTTGGTTATGCACCATTTAGTAGTCCGACCTAATGTTAAGCCCATCAAGCAAAAGCTTAGAAAGATGCACCCTAAGATTACCTTGTTGGTCAAAGAAGAGCTTCAAAAGCTTCTTGATGTTAGTTTCATCAAAGCAATTGACTATTCTAATTAGATATCAAATATCATTCCTATTACCAAGAAATAAGGCATAATCAAAATATGTACCGACTTTTGAGATATCAACTTAGCTTATCCCAAAGATGATTTTCCTTTGCCCAACATAGACATGATTGTAGATTTCACCATTGGATGTGGAATGCTATCTTTGATGGATGGTTTTTTAGGATACAACCAAATCAAAATCACTCCTGAAGACCAAGCCAAGACTGCTTTCATTACTCCATGGGGCACCTTTTGCTATCAAGTTATGCCTTTTGGCTTAAAGAATGTAGGTGCCACATATCAAAGGGCTATGACTTATATTTTTCATGACTTAATGCATGACATTGTAGAAGACTATGTGGATGATCTCCTTGGTCATTCCATTCATTGAGAAACTCATGCACAAGATCTAAGGTATATCTTTGAATGATTAAGAGAATACAAAGTTTACCTTAAGCCCTCTAAATGTGTCTTTGGAGTCACATCTAGAAAGATTTTAGGTTTCATTGTGTCTAGGCAAGGCATTGAAGTAGATCCTACCAAGATCTTAGCTATTACTGATATACCTCCTCCATGCAACCTTACTAAGTTGTATAGTTTGCAAGGTAAGCTTCAAGCCATTAGGTATTTCATATCCTAGCTAGCCAACAAGTGTCAACCCTTCTTTAAGATCCTTTACAAGAATGTGGAGTATAAGTGGGATGATGAGTGCCAAAGAGCTTTTGATGAACTCAAAAGATATCTCACTTCCTCTCTTATTCTTATACCACCTAACCCAACCAAGCATTTATTGCTCTATATAGCAGCCACAACCCAAGCTTTAGGGGCTATGTTGGATCAACATGATGATCAAAATAAAGAAAGAGAAATTTATTATATTAGTAGAACCCTTGTCAGCTATGAAACCTGGTACACCCCTTTAGAAAAGCTTTGTCTTATTGTAGTGTTTGCATCTCAAAAATTGTGATATTATATGCTTAGCCATAAGACATTAGTAGTTGTAAGGTTTGATCCCCTTTACTACTTAATGTCAAAGCCTCACCTTTTAGGTCGAGCTTCCAAGTGGGTCCTTGCCCTTAGTGAGTTTGATCTAACCTTCATTAGTCAAAAGGCTATAAAAGGTTAGGTTATCGTTGACCAATTAGCCATAACTCCCTTAGAGTCTACCTATCCCTTAGTTGTAGAATTTCTTGATGAGTGCATCTTCAACCTTGATGTAGAACCCCAAGATTCTTGGACATTGTATTTTGATGGAGCCCATTGCTTAAAGGGCGTAGGGGTTAGAATCATTCTAGTCACTCCATAAAAGCAATTAATCCCTCTTTCCTTTAAGTTGTGCTTCTCCTACACTAATAATACTATAGAATATGAAGCCTTGATCTTAGGTCTTAGAGCCACCCTAGCCTTAAAATTCAAGAACCTTTCTATCTTTGGTGACTCTCAACTTGTAGTCAATCAAGTCAATGATGTTTATCATACTAAAGATGAAAAGTTGAAGCCATACAAAGATATTGTTGCAAATATTATGTCAACCTTTGAGAAGATAACCATAGAGTCTATCCCTAGATCCTCTAACTATCATGCAGATGCCATGGCTATAGCCACATCCCTTATCCCCTTGGAGTTAGAATATGATCAAGCTACAATTATCATTTGACAACTCTAAGAGCCCACAACCCATAGTTCTAGCCAACTTCCCTTAGATATCTTGAACATCAAAGCTTCTCCTTCTGAGCCTTGGTACAAAGATATCTTTAACTTCTTAAAATATGGCACAATGCCTAAAGGCTTAGATCACAACAAGCAAAATATTTTGTGCAAAAGAGCATGTAGATTTGTGATAATTGATGATACTTTATATCGACACTCTTTTGATGGCATCCTTCTATGATGCCTCACATCCAATGAAGCAAGAAAAACCCTTTGTGAAGCCCATGAAGGATCATGTGGAGGCCATTTTAGTGGATTGCCAAGAAGCTCCTTCAAATAGGATATTATTGGCCTTCCATGGAGAAGGATGCATGTGACTATGTTTGACATTGTGATAAGTGTCAACATCATGATAATATTATTCATGCACCTTCACAAAACCTTCAAGTCATTTCTTCTCCTTGGCCACTCTCCATATGGGGATTGGAAATAATTGGAAAAATCAATCCCACTTCTTCTAATGGTCACAAGTTTATCATGATAGTGACTGAGTACTTAACTAAGTGGATAAAAGCCATATCTCTATTCACTTTCACTAGAGTTCAAGTCTCTAAGTTTATTCTTAACCAAATCCTATGTCTATATGTGAACCATTATGTTATCATTTTTTATAATGGGAATCCTTTTAAGAACAATTATTTTCCATAAAATTTATGCTAAATATAAGATTCAACATAAATGGTCAACCCCCTATTACCCTCAAGGTAATGGTCAAGTCGAAGCCTCTAACAAATCCTTAGTCAAGATCCTTAAAAATATAGTTAATATATAGTTAATAAGATTGGTCAAGACTAGCATATTTAGCTTTATCCTACTTTATGGGCTTATCATACTAGTGTATGAACACCTATAGGTACAACCCCTTATGTCTTGGTCTATGGAATTGAGGCTATTTTCCCTTTTGAGTTAGAAGTCCTATCCTTGTGCATTTTATTGCAAGATACCTCTATCGATGATGAGTATCACCTTGCTTACTTAAACCAATTAGAGTTATTGGATGAAAATTTCATCCATGCCTTAGAGCATCTTCAAGCTTATCAAAATAGGCTCAAGCAAACTTACACTAAGAAAGTTTACAATCATTCTTTTGAAGTAGGGGACCTTGTCCTCAAAGAAAACCAAAGGAACACCAATGCTTAAACTGATCTAAAAGGAAAATTTTAGCCCAATTGGATAGGCCCCTTTGTCATAATAGCCAAGTTTGGCTCAAGAGCCTATCATCTAGCAACCCTAGATGACAAAGATCTCAAAGAACCCATGAATATTATGCACCTCAAAAGGTACTATGCATAACCTTTTATTTTCTTCTCTTCTTTTAGCTTTCTCTTCTTGAGTTATTTTGGAATATGGCAAAGAGGTCAACATATTGACCATAAGATCCTTCCCTCTCCATTGAGCATTATTTTGTTTCACTTCTTCTATGCACCCTCTTGATCATTTTATCTCAATTCCTCTACTTCTACCAGATTTTTCAATATATATTTTATGTCAATTTACATATGTCTTCTTGCTCATATTGCATGCTTACTTGTCATACTCTACGTAGAGTGCTTGATATTCTCTTTCTTTGCATTAATTCTTGACATATAGTTTACTTCTACTTCATTGTCATACTTTCATAAGACTACTTGTTCATGTAGATTCTCAAGGATTTTGCAATGAGGTAATGATGACATCTAGTTAGGTTTAGCTCATATGAATTGCACTTGCACTATATCACTAACACTTAGAAAATCCCCAAACTTAGGGTATGTTTCTTTTATTTACCCACTAGGATGCTATGATTACCCCTCTTACATATATACATGGGTAACTCTATGCTAGTGGGATTTATGTCTTTACTTTTTATGCATTTACATATGATTGCATTAGTTGGCACAAAATCACCCTTGGGTATTCTTCACCTTATTTCCTTGAACATAGATATTATTCCTTCCTTTCATATTCATCACCTAGATTTCATCCCCTCTTCCTTTCATAAAATTTTCAATATTCTTGTTCTTTACTAAGCCAATTATTTACCTTCTTGCTTTTTAATCCTTTGCATCTCTCAAATATTATGCTTTCTAGGGATATCACATGGTGGATTATTATTTTTATTAAGATTTAATAAGGGGTGTTGAAATGTACCCAAACCTTTTACATAATAGTAAGAGATTTAACAATATGCTCAAAAATACTTCTCCAAAAAACATCTATTCTAAACAAAGAAGGTTGTTATACAAAAACTCCTTTCAAATTCTACTTTATCTCTAGAAAACATATATATAAAAACTACTAATAGGGTTTAGAAATAGACCATCAAAACATAAGCTTTGAAGCTTCAATGATTTCCTTGAGCTTGTTTTTTGCTTTGTCCACAAACTGCTCAATATTCTTTTGGAGGGCCTACATTAGGATGCAATGTTTCTTAATGGTCTCCAAGAGCCCATTAACCAATATTTTATTGGTAGGGGCATTGATTACCCTTGTGTTCTAAGAGAGTAGTTTCATTTTATAATTATTTTAGGTAGTCTTTTCCCCTACCCCATGATAAGGTAGTCCAAGTACCATTTGTAATTTTGGCTATAGTTTCTCATTATCTAATATTTTGATTCATTGGCCTTTCATGTTTGCTTTCCATTTCTACATAAATCTACCTTTTCTTTTGATTCCTAGTTTTTTATCTTGGGGTTAGACCTAATAATTCTAAACCCCCCATAATTTTAGACCTTTTTCCATCATCATGGATTAAATTTTTTGCAGTAGGACTATGGCCTTGTTCATTTGAATTAAAATAGACAATCAACTATGCATTTTTTCCTCATTCATTATTATATTTGGGAGGGACTAGATCGGTCATTACTAAGTCTAGCTAAGAAAAGGAATTTAAAATTAGAACTTCATAACCCTTTGAAGAGGGTTTTCCAATACATACCTCTTGATTTTCTTCCAAAAATTGACCCTCCTCGGGGACTTCCTATTGAACTAGTTCTACCAAGTGATCTGGGATCCCCTCTCTATTGTTCTCAATAATTTTATCCTTTAAATCCCTACCCTTATTGGAGTTCTCACCTTCACTTTACTTATTTTATCAAACTTTTTAATTTTGGGTTAGTTTCTTGCGATTGGAGCATGCATTGGTTGAGTTCCCTAATTTCTTGCAACTTTTACATTTGATTGGAACATTTTCATATTCTATAGTCTGATTCCATATCACAAGATTTGAAATTAGTTTTATTTAACTTAAATTGTTGCATAAATAAGTTGTGAGTGAGCCCTGGTGGTAGGATAAATAGAAATAAGGTGCCCTATTTCCTTTGTGATAGCTACAAAAAATTTCTCATTCTAGTATTGGAAGGGTAAGCCTAGCAATCTCACCCAAATCAATGCTTGGGTGAAGCTTTGGGTTTCAAGATCAAATATTGGGCTCCACAATTTTAATAAAATCCCTTGATGTTCATAGAATCATGGACCTCCCTAGAGTATTTGATCAAGATATTCACTATATTTAAGCTTAACCATTAAAAACCCCTTCAATATTGCCAAGATCTCCATGTGTCCATAGGATTGTCATTTAACAAAAAAACCATTTATTGATTTTGTTAAGGTCCATTTGGGCTCCTATAAATTGACCCACAATATTGCTCAATAGTTAGGTTGACCAAATCATCAGGTAGGAAGAGTTTTACTCCCTCTGATTACAACTTAAAATGGATATCTAGGGTTTTTTGTTTCCCATGGACCACATGCAACTAGGAACGATCCCTAGGGTCAAAAGGGTGATTTTGCAAGTCCTTAGAATTTTTTCTACTCCTTTGATCAAATTGTCAGCTCTAAAATTGGGGTCTAGTCTTGGTTCTTTTTCACCATTCTACTATAGACATACTCCTACTGTAGACCTACTCTTACCCTCTCTGATGGATTTTCCAGCCTTAATGTTAATATAAAACTCACAAGATAATTTCCACATAATAAAATATTAAATAATCAAAAAATAGTAAGATCAAGATAATAAATGAAACTTACAAACTTAACAAGAGAGAATACGATCTATAGAATTCTATGATAAAAGGAACTTGTACAAGAAATTTGTGGAGCTTTGTGTCCATAATATAGCTTTACAAAATGGCCTTTGATATTCTTATATTGGGAGCTATCTGAGAGACTCTTGATCTTCTCATATATAAAATAATGTAATATACTCTAACACCCCATGTACTACATTATTTGATGTGAATTTCTCTTGATGTGCATAGATGATCTCTAAATATTTGGAACTTGTTTTGAACTAGAGCCTTTGTGAAAATATCTACAATTTGTTCTTCCATAGGACTATGTTTCAATTTGATATGATGACTCTAAAAATTATCTCTAATAAAATGAAATTGAGCTTCAATATGTTTGGTTCATTCATGTATGATTGGATTTTTGATCAAATTTAAAACTCCTTGATTATCACAATTTGTTATTGTTGGAGTTCTTTTGATTCCCATGTCTGAAAATATATATTATAATCATAATGCTTCATATAATTCATCCTTTATTGTATGCCACCCTCCTTTGGTAGATGAAAGTGCTACTACATGTTTTTTACAAAACCATGATATTGATCCTGAACCAAGATAAAAAAATGTACCTTGATGTGGATTTTCTATCATCAATAGAACTAGCATAATCAAAATTTGAATATCCTTGTAGAAAAAATTATTATCATACTTTTTATATGTTAGTCCATATTCTATATTCTTTTTAATATATTGTAATATTCCTTTTGTATATTTCCAATGACTTTCTCTGGGTTCTTGCATAAATATTGAGAGATAGTTTACAATAAAAACTTCTAGTCACATATTTCTTAATATAAGAGACTTCCAATCAATTGATGATAAGTTGTTGCTAAAACAAAAGGTGTTAAATCAGATTTGGATAATTGTAGTCCTTGTTCCATAGGTGTATCTTTGGGCTTACACTTTTCCATTTTGTATTTCTTAAGTAAATTTTTTGCCTACCTTTTTTGTGTTATTATAATATTATCTTCATTTTGATGGATTTCTAAACCTATATAATAATGCATGTCCCAATTTAGTCATTTCAAAACCCTTTTCAATATATTTTTAACTTCATTCATTAGACCTTTTGAGATCTCTATTATTACTATATCATCAACATATACTATAGTATTATTATATCATTTTCAACCTTATTTGTATAAATATTTGGATTTGACAAGCTTCTTTTGAAGTCATGCTGTGAAAAATGATTATTGATTTTTATATACCAATCTCTTGGAGCTTTCTTCAAACCATATAAGGATATATTTAACTTGTAAACTTTGTGTTTTTATCTCTAAGTTTATTTCTAAGCCATACATGTTCTTTTCTTTGTGAATTAGTATATTTTTTTGTGCTTTCACTTTGGTCATCTTGAAATTCTAATTCTATATCTTCATTTAATTAATTTTCTTCTAAATTAGAACTTATGAATTACCTTTTTGTTCTTTAATTCCATCTTTAAATTTTTTATCAAAAACTACATCTCTGCTTATATAGATTTTCTTTGTTATTGGATCAATTATTCTATATCCTACAAATTCATCATCATAACCAAGAAATATACCACACATAGTCTTTTCATCTAATTTTGTTCTTTTTTGTTTTGGAATATGCATATAGGTTTTACATCCAAAGATCCTTAATCTCTCCACATTTGGTTTTCATCCTAACCATACTTCTTTTGGTGTAATGTTCTTGAGTATTCTTGTAGGTAATATTTATGCAAATGTACAGTTGTTTTAACTACCTCTACCCAATACTAATGATCAATATGGACTTCTTTTATCATACATCTAACCCTATCCATAATGATCTATATTTTCTTTCTACAATGCCATTTTTTTGTGGTGAATATTGTTAGCTTTTGATGCTATATATTTAATGAAAAACTACCACAAGATCTAAAAATAAGCATGCAATATTAAATATAAGATGATGGTAATATACTAAGCATGTAAAACTCATAAAAAATTTGCAACTACTCATAAAACTGCCCTTAATGAAAAATCACAAAAATAGTACATTGAAATAAAATAAATATCTCTAACTCTCTATATTTCATACATGCTTTACATAATATCTACTAAAATATCTCTACCATATACCATCTCTTTAATGAGCCATATCCCAACTCTCTAATATTCCTTATCTCATAAGAAGAAGAGAATGCTAAGGAGGATTAGCTTTCTTGTCTTGTTTTTTGCGTTTCTAAGGTTGCCCTGTGTGGTACCCTTTTTGTCTTGTGGTGGATCCTAGGAGGGGTTGTGTTCCCCTTATCCTATTGGTTGGGTTTTGCTCGGGGATGCATTCCCCTATTTTTCTCTTTGATGTTTTTCAACATTTCTATGTTGTTTTTGTAAATAGGTTTTGGGGTCATCCTTTTAAAACCCAAAAGAAATGAAATGTTTTAACCTATGAAAAAAAATATTCCATACCTCATATTGTCTATATATGTATATATATATTGAGATATGACTCTTGGATTTCCATATTCCTATGATTCTTCATATTCCTATTCTATGGACTCGTGCACATGGACAACATGCACATTTATATCATTAAGTACTTTGCACATTTTAACAATACTTGTGCATTTATTACATTGCATAAAGTAAATACTCAAACCCTAATCTAAGACACACTCTTAATATAGAGAGGTACCCATGGTGGTACATTAGCATGTACCAAATAATGTAATATATTCCAAAAAATATGTTGTAGTTGGTTGTACTTTTATTCCATTTTCATCTAAAATAAATTTAATTATTTTAACAAAAATTCATCTCCTCTATCTGAATGAAAATTTTTGATATTTTTTCTTGATTCTTTTTCAACTAGAATTTTGAATTGTTTTAAGCAACCAAATGCTTCAGATTTGTATTTAATAAAGTATACCCACATTTTTTTGGAATAGTCATCAACAAATAGTTGAAAATATTTATATACTCCAATACTAGTAAAATTTGTTGAGGCCATCTCTTTCGGTAAGTCAGGAAGATAGAAATTATTGTTGGGTTCTTTCGTCAGTGTTCTCCCTCCTAGTTGGTGCTCGAATTGTCCAAAGTATTTTGTTGATAAAGGTAAAAACATTGTTGTTTCTCTTCCTGTGAATGCCATTTCGTTAGATTTCTCTTCTCCAGGTTGTAAAATGCAAAAAACCATCTCAGCTCCCTCCCCTGGTGCATTCTCTAATCACTTTGTTGTTGACGATGAACCTACGATCGACTTGGACTATATCGTGTCCTTGGCGATATCGATGCTTATGAAGGTTGGAAAACTCATAAACTAAATTAAGAACTAGAATATAGACACCCTTGGGGAGGAGGTCTCCAAGGTGGATGATGTTGACAAGGAATATCTCCCACATTTGAAATAGTTGGGTTTTTTTGTGGATGTTCCTTTTTGGCCTACGGATGTTCCTTTTTGGTTTTCCTTCTGCTGGGTGTAGGACCATATCCTATGGTAGTTTTTGTGGGCTTTGTCCCCTTGCTCTTGTTTGTTTTTTGCTATGAGATTTCTATTTTGGATCCTACATTTTGGATTGTAATGGTTTGGGGTAAGGGTTTCCATTTGAGATCCTCCCTTATTGACTTGTAACAAGGTTTAGGGATCCTTTAAAAATCCTTTTATCAATAAAAAATATTCATTGGGCCAAATATATATGTATATTAATTCCAATTTTCATTGAGCTCTATGTTGATGATGTTCAAAAGGTCCTCTATGTTGTTTTCTTTCTAAACATTCTAGACACACTATAGATTTCCAAGAGAGTTTTCAGACACAATATAGATTTCTATGAGAGTTTTGGTAATCCTTATACCATTTGGTATTTAGCCATTTAATTCAATGATGATGCTCTTATATATCCTAGTCTTTTATTACAAAGTTATTTTGTTTCAGATATTCCTACTGAAAGAGCCAAATTTGTTACTGTATCTAGAGTAAACAAGTTATCTTGTTAAGATCCTGAAGCTATCAATTTTTCTTGTTTGATAATATGACATTGTTTTCTTCCTTTGATAACCTTAAATTCTACTATCAATTTTTGGTCCATAAAATGAGAAACTAAAGAACATTAGTAGTTAATCTTGGGACATATAACAGATTATCAATTACTCATTTTCCATATTTTACATTGACTAGAAAATATCCTACTCCTTTGACTTCATAATTATTACTATCTACTATAACAACTGGTCTCTCATATTTTTCATAGAAAGTATTAAACCATTGTTTATTTCCAATCATATGCCTATTGGCTCCAAAATATATGTACCAATAATCCATAATGACTTCTAGAATAGTAAATATTATATCTCCCTAGGTTTGAATAAATCAAAGTTTCTAAATTAGAAAATCCTATGAAGTAGAAGTCCTTATGTCTCCCAAATATTAGAAACTAAGAAATATGAATTTTGCAAATTTAATTTTCCTAAGTTTGATGTTGTAATCCTTTTCACTCCCAAATTAATAAATTTGCAAAAAATATATTTCTATTTCAAAATCTTAATAAATCAAATCAAATTAAAATTAGTCTAAGAAATAAAAAAACTATTAGTAATCCTTATAAATTCAATCTTAAATTAGCATTCTACTTATCTCTCCATTTAATTGATTAACTAATTCATCCTTAATAAAATATTCCACCTTATTACTCCTTAACATAACTTTATAATTTATTCTAGAAATAAAACTTTATAAAGCTTAGAACTTATCACTCCAAAAATTATTAAACTTTGAAAAAACTAATTCCAAGGTTACCTTATGATCCATTCATGCTTGCTTCGCTGAGTTTCCTTGAAGTGCTACTTACAAATTATGCATCTACTTCTTTAATCAACCTGCTTAAATGCTACATGCCAACACTTGAATTCTACTCTTTGGATGGGCTATAAAATAGAATATTAGGGTTTATTTAATGTTTCAAATTACATGCAGGATGTTACATCTACTAAGAGCATTTCTATTTGAATTTTACACTAACCTTATCTATCAATGTGATGTCTTAGATTATCCTTAAAAAGCGTTGCTTACTTGGACATCTCATAAGTCATTTGAATAACTTTATCCTTACTATGATGATTCTTGTCCTTTTTGCATTGGCATTTGAAGAATGATTATTGCACTTCACAATTCTACACTGGCTCTCAGGGATGTACATTTCTCTTTCTACATTGGCTCTCAAGAATGACTATTGCACTTCTCTTCCTATGTTGACTCTCAAGAATGATTGTTCCACTTCACCTTATTTCATTGGCTATTGAGGATTGATTGTTGCACTATGACTCTGTGCTTCACATCGATGATAATTCCACCTTTACACAATATTTTTAATTTAATCTAATATTTTTGCTTCAGCTTCTAATATGTTGCACTCTTTTTCTTTTAGGTTAGGCTATGCTTACATACCATGATGAATCTTATTCAACTATGATTACTCCATATTAGGTGGTGCTCATGTTGGCCTTTTATTCAACGATGGTCACTAAGTAGATTGAAACTTTGATATTGATTCTTCAACCCAAAATATTGGTGTCTTCTTGATGCACTTATATATTAAACCACCTTATTGTGTACAACAAGTCAAATGGTTTATTTCTATACTTGCACTTGCTTATGCTGAATGATAAACTCTCTTAGTGTAGATGCAAAAAATTGACCCACCTAAATGAGTCATTTTTCCTTAGGTTCCTTTGGGAGGCTCTCAAACTTTCTAGGAGCAATTTTGGCCCATTTTTCTTGTGTTTTTACTTGCTTTTATTAACCTTGACCGAATCCACTCTCGATAAATTACAGGGCACATATTCGGAAAATTTAGGGTTTTTATTAAAAAACCTAATTTTTAAGCTGATCCTTTTGGGATGTTGACTTGATAAAGGTTAAATTTTATTTTTCTACCTTTTAGACATCCAAATCCTCTATAAATAAAGGGATAGATCCCATTTTTCTCTCTAGTTAATCTCAGTTGTCTGAATAATCCTTAAGTGATCTAGCTAGCAATCTTGTGAAATCAATTTGTGCTCTTGGTGATTTTGTGTTCTACTATTGGTGTGTTCCTATGATCTACAAGTGGAGAAATCCTTGATGACAACTTGTATTCTTGAGATAGGAGAGGTCTTCCAACTTTGTTATTGCTTCTTTCATGAGGTCACCATGTTATTCCTTTGCATTCATTTGTCCATCTAATTTCTTCAATCAATGTTTTTATCGCATTTTAGCTTCTAATATGGGGTTTTAAACCCTCTTGTGTAAATTCATGCCTCATCTACTATAGGACATGGATTTGGTGAAAGCTCTACTTTCATATATTGGGTGTTCTATGTCTGTTTCTTCTCTGTTACTAAATCCATGCTCAATAAATTAGAGGGTACGGATTCAATCTAGGTAGACTTTGGGATGATTGTTCATCCTAAAACCCTAGGGTTTTGATTTGCATGCCTATTATGAACTATTTCATATTTGTTTCTACTTTTTTCAAGTCTCCATTATTCTATTTTACTTGCATTAGCTTGGGGGAAATTACTTATTCCCAAACCCTAGGATTCAAAATTGCATTCTGGTTCATTCCATCATGTTCATTCTATTTGCATTTCATCTATTATTTCATGTTATCATATTTTGTTGTGTTTTTTCCAAAGGTCAAAGACCATTTTTATTATGATCGATTAACTAAAAGTACCTAGGGAGCTTAAGTGCTACACCTCCAAATTTAGTCTTACAACAACCTTCATAGGCCCCCAAATGTTGACCATATTTTCTAGAGTTTTTGTGAAGCTGTTTTGCAAATTTGAAGCTATTGTATATTTTGGATGCAAGATAAATCTTGGATCAAATACCTTTTTAGATAAGTGCCCTAAGTAAATCTATTATATTGTGTATTTTTTTCTTGTATTATTTCTATTCATAACCTAGGCCATAAGTAAAAAGGAAAATATTTGATTGCTTTCTAGGCATTCAAAAATGAAAAAGGCATATAGTTTTGCATCTAGGGTTTAGTATTGTTTATGAATTCCTTTGGTCCCTTGATCAAATAAAATGATTTTATTTCTTGCAAACTAGGGTTAGACATCATCTAATCAAAGAATCATATTAGTATTAGTCATTGTCTTTTTGCATCCTATATGATTTACCTTGTTATTTCATTTCCATAGTTCATTTTAGAAAGACCAAACATAGGTGTTTGCTTAAATCACATATTAAACATTTCCACACAAGACTTGGAATGAGTCCTAAAACTATTCCTGGTGAACCATTTTCCTTGTCCATCGAATGTAAAGAATATAAAACACCCTTGTGGTTACCTCGACTCCCAACATATCCAACCAAGAATCATACGTGACAAGAAAATTTCTTCCCTCTACATATTTGGTGAACCTGATGTTAAAGCACATATTAGTGGCCAAAATAGGAAGCCTCTTCCTTTGCTTTCCTTTTGAAAACTTTAAGTAAGACCACTAATTTTATTTGCTGAGAAATAGAAAATATTTATAAACATCTTAATAATCTTCTTGTGTATATTTCTTTAGTTTTCTCCTCCATCCTTTTGTTTCTCCTAATATCTCTATTTCTTAGGAGTCAATGAAGGAGTTTGGAATCTAATTATATTCCTCAAGAAGATAATCAAATTGATAGGGAGAATCCTAATATTGATGTAGAAGAGCAATAACATGAGGAAACTAATACTATCTATGATCCCTATGAGGGGTCTACTGGTGGCTTCACTTTTACATTGTCTGAACATGTATGGGTTTTATGAAATGTCATAAGGCAACTTTGCTCAAAGATATGGAGGATGAAGCTTGAATCAAAAGAGGTGAGGCTTATACTCCTACCATTCCTCCTAGGAATTTTCATAACAACCCCTTTTTTTAACCTTCACATCATTTTCAACCAACATATGCTACTACTATGACCACCAATGTTGGAATAATTTCACAAGTTCTTCCAACTAGTAGTGCCACTCAAGATTATGTTCAATTTCCTCCTCATTTTTCTCACCTCAACATTCATGATTCTATTCCACCAAATGTCAATTATCCTTCATAGTAAGATACCACATATCACAATCCATATTATAACAGTGTCAATACCTCCAACATTCACCAAGTTTCCCTTCAACAACCTACCTATACCCCTCCCCTAGGGAACCTAGGGGTATTGCACAACAATAATCCTAAAATGCAAAATTTAACTAATGTGGTGGAACAATTGGTTTCAAATTGGATATGATTCAACATCCTAGTTTCACCTACAACTATAGAGAAATGTGTAATCAGCCCCTAGATCCTATTGTTGCCTCTAGGCCCTACCCTAAGCATTTTTCAATGCCATTTTTTTCTATCTACATGGGAATGAAAGATCCAATCGAGAATTTAAAAATATTTATGACAACATACCATGATATTATATATGATGGCATGTGACTAAAGTCATTCCCTAAGAGCTTCGGTGGTATGGCATTAGAGTGGTATTATCAACTGCCTAATCATTTTTTGAGGAACTTTGAAGAGATAGTTGAATTGTTTTTTCAACAATTCAGAGCTTATGTTGAGAAGAATGTGACCATGAAATATGTTTATATGTTAAAACAAGGTAAAGACGAAAGTTTTTTAGAATTTCTATCTCTTTGGAGGAGTCTAGTTGGACACTTTAGATATACCTTACCTCCTTAAGTTATTTATTGGGAATTTATAAGAGCAAATATCTTATGAATTAGAAACAACAAGTATCACATCTTTTGATCAAGCAATAGATCTAGCAAGAAGGGTAGAGAAAACCCTTATCCAAAGAGGTCAACTTAAGATAAAGGAATATAGGACCACAAAACATAGTATAAGAACACGCATGTAGTTGGTGATGGGGTAATGGATAGCAGGTCCGTTAATAGTGTTGTTAACACCTTACAAAATATGGTGCTTTATCAGCTTTAAAAACCCCCAAAAAGAAATTTCACAAGACTCAACATGCCTATGAATATAGTCCTACAACAACTTTTGGAAGCTAAAATGATTGAGTTACCTCTCATAAGGCAACCTAATACCACGACTGATTGGTATAAGCATGTTCAACACTATGAGTATCATAGAGTGAAGGGTCACATGAAAAAATCATGTAATATTTTGAAACATGTGGTTTAGGATCTGATTAATGAATGATTTCTTGTTATAGAAATCTATCAACCCTATCCTCCAATAAAAAATCTACCTCCTACTCAACAAGCACCAACAACAAACCAAGACATGGGGATATTTCAAGATCCCCTTCGTAATAATGGTCAATAGACAACTAATAAAGTATTATATTTTAATGTGCCACCTCCCTATGATAATATGGTTGGTATGATAGCAATAACTACAAGGCAACAAGCTCAAACATAACTGACTCAACAATCTCAATAGAAAATGAGCTCTACCTCCAATACACCTTATAAACCCACCTTAGTTTTTGAATAATACAGTAGCATGAGGTTAAAAACCCCACCTTTAGTGTTGAAACCACAACCTAAATTTTCCTTTGACATTCAACAATAGTTAGCTAGTACCCTAGCTAAGATCTCCCTCTTAGAGCTTTTGAAAAATTCTACTATTCATAGGGAAGCCTTGTTGAAGCTTCTAAGACAACGATCTAGTCCTCAAGATATTTCCCCTAGTGCTATAGCTAATGTTGTGAGTACTCTTGGGATACATCATATCACATTTTTGGATTATGATATTTCTTCCTTAGATTTACGAGGGGATTCTTCCCTCTATATCATTGCATTTATTAGGGAAACATTTATCAAGTGGATTTTGATTGACAATGGTTCTTCCCTCAATTTATACACTTATCAATTTTTCCAAAATTTTGGATTAAAAGAGGAAGGTTTAACTAAATATGACATCATTATCTAAGCTTTCAACAATGATTCCCAAGAGGGCTATCCCTTCCACTCTTCACCGATATTTGAAATTTGAATTTAAATATCAACTTGTCACCATTCTAGGTGACCCTCATCAATTCCAATATTGTTCAATGGTTGAGCAAGCTCAATCTGTTCTCAATGTATGTCCATATATTTCCTCATATCACATCACCAAGAAACTTGAAAATCCAAAGGTGAGTGATGAACCACACATCAATGTCTCATCATAGTATCAAGTTAATTATTTTCTTTTAGAACCTCTTCTAGATCTTGTCAAGCTACCACCTTCACCAAGGACTGTGGGTTTACCCTATTAGAAGGATAAATTTGTACACATTAGCATATGTACCTTTATCTTCATGGGATTATCCCTCGAATAAAATATCTATGGTAGCAACCCTTTTTATGTAGAGTGTTAATTTACCCATTGTTATGTTGGCAATTTTGGGTACATTGGGTACATTGCCTTTGCTCAAGTGTATAAGTTGTCATTGATGTCAAAAGGCATTTTTGTGTTGATATCAAAAAGAGTGTGATGTCAAAAATATCTTGAGAAGCTTCATAATGTTAAAGGGTTTTTATTAAAACCATGGTGACAAGGTTAAAGGTTTTTCTTAAAACCATTTGGACTCATTAAGGGTTTTTATTAAAACCAAGCTTAACTTAATGCAAAGGTTTTTACTTCTTGAAAAACCTTGAAGGTCCATGTTTATTATTAATAATTAAATTAACTCAAACCTTTGACAAGGGTCTAAGTTTAATTTATTATTAATAAAATAATAATAATTATTATTTTAATTATTATTAAAGGGTCTTTCAACCCTTAAGCGACGGAGAAAAAAGAATTCTTTCGCCGATATGTTGCCATCGTTGGAGGAGCGCCGACGTCAAAAAATTAAGGAGAAATGGCTATATAAGTGGGGATGATTTTCTAAAGTGAGCACCACCCGATTAATTGGAATCTACGATTTGCGTTTGCTCTGTATCATTCGAATAGCGCTTGGCATCTGCGATTTGCGTTTGCTTTGTATCATTCGAATAGCGCTTGGTGTCTTCGATTTGAGCTTGCTCTGTGTCTTCGAATCTCCGATTGACGTCTTTGAAATCGTGCTTGATCTGTGTCTTGGAAACCATGCTTGGCATACTCGGATTTGAGCTTGGGCTGCATCCTTACTTTATGCTTGACGTTAGTGGATTGGCAATTGCACCTGAACTGTGTTTTTCCAGATTGTGTTGTGAGATGATTAATGCAAGCATTCAGTGACTTACGTTTTGGACAGCGCTCACCAGTTTGCATGTGGCTTGTGGAAGACATTTACGTTTTCTAGTTTCTTGGCGTCAAAGGAAGATAAAATAAAGGGCAACACTGTATTTCTTCGTTGGGCACTTGTGACCCAACGACGGTGGCATTTTAGCGAAGGCGCTAGAAGGCAGAGGTGCCGAGTTCGATTCTCTTCATTGGTAATTTTCTTTTGGTCACGGTGTGCAAAGGATAGTGGTTGTGAATGCGCTGGAGGTATAAGGTTAAGGTATCATATTTGCTTTGACATTGTTTTATTGATGCTTAATGTTTATGTGGAGTAATAAGGTGTAAAGAGGTTTTACTTTGTATGTATATTATACTTCCGGTGGTTTTTATTAAGTTGGAGAAATAAGGTGTTAATTTGGATCTTTATTATTGTTTATTATTGTATAGTTGCTAACTCTAATTGGTGGCAAATTGAGAGTTAGTGTTGTGACAGATTTTGAGTTCTCCTTCTTCATCAAAGTAAAGGTATGGGCAACTTCTTCCATGTATGTTGTTGATGGTATATTTTCTGAAATTGAGTTTGGAGTGAAAAGGTTGTCTACTAGGTATTTTTGGTGTAAATCTTATTTTCTGGATATTGAAGATTGTTTATGCATTAAAATCATTGATGAGTTTTTGGGTGAATGCATAATTCTGGTTGAGGAAGAGGAAGCATTTTTGCACTAGGGTTTATGTTAGTAAGTCTTGCTACTTGCATTGAGATGATGAAACCCTTAGTTGGCTGTTTTGATATTGATGGTTGAGTTGCTTCCATAGAGGTTGTTTTTGATCAAGTTAGTGCTTTACTTGATACATGATATTGGGCTTACTCCATTGAGTTGATTTGAACAAGTTATTCTTTGCATTTGGTGATATTGTGTTGGTGGCTGTTTTGTTCAAATATCCTTGGAGGGAAAAGGATTTCTACTTGTTTCCTTTTCTTGTGATGATTGGTTGAATGCTTCAAGGTTGATGTTGAGTTGAATGGTGTTGGTTGACTAAACCTTGCTTGATGAGCATTGTTGTTGAAATCCTAATTGTTGGTAAAAAGAATATGAGTATCATTGTTATATGAGATATTGCATGGTTGGCAATTGTTGGGTTGTGTTTCATATTCTTGAGAAAAGCATACTACATCTATCTTATTCTTTTGAGATTGAGATTGAGTTGAGATTGAGATTGGGAGTTAAGTATAGAACATATTGGGTCTCTAACAATTCTCTTTATGTTTCTATGAGATTTGAGATTGAGATTGGGAGTTAAGTATAGAACATATTGAGTCTCTAACAATTCTCTTTATGCTTCTATGAGGTTTATGAATCACATTGGGTCTCTAACAATTCTCTTTGTGGGTTCATGCTAAGCAAGTTTTTCTTGGTGAGCTTGCCGAGGTTTTGGACAGGTTTCGGTGGGGACTTGTGAGCAGGTTTTGGACAGGTTCCGATGGGGACTTGTGAGCAGATTTGGACAGGTCCTAGCAGAGGACTTGTGAGCTGAGTTTTTGATAGTTCTATCAGAGAACTTGAGGACAGAGGTGCATTGGTTCTTTGAGAAGAACCTGAGGACAGATTTGGCAAGTCTTTGAGAAGGCTTGTGTGCAGAGGATTGATTTGTTCAAGAGTTGGACAGATCTGATAGACAGAGGAAGACTTGTACTAGACCGACTGACTGTGTTTGGTATAGGTAGCTGAGCTGCTGTGGACGTGATCATAGAAGGTAGAGGTCTCTTAGGCTAAGCATTGAGGACAGGAGGTCTTCGATGGAAAGGAGTTCCACGTGCTGGCAAGAGGTAGAGGCAGTTGATCTTCTGAGGGATCATTTCTAGAGCAGAGGGGAAGGTATCTCCTTTGAGCAGAGGCTCATAAATTCAGATTGGGGGAAGGTGTCTCCTTTGGGCCGAGGCTCATAAACATTGTAATTGGGAAGGTTTCCCAAAGAACTTTGAGATAACTTTTAGAGAAAAGTTTTGTGGACGTAGCCTGGGCATTCTGGGTGAACCACGTTAAAATTGGTGTCACTTTGTGGATGATATTGTGCATTGTTTTGATATTGCTTTGGGTATATTGCTTTACTATTTTGAAGTATAAAGGAAAAAGTAAAAAGAGGTCTTATACTGTTCACCCCCCTCTCAAGTATAAGCTTGTGTTCTTCAATTGGTATCAGAGCGGGTGCCTTCGAAAAGTTTAACAACTTGAAGGAAAAGCTAGTAAAGAACACAATGGATCATTCAAGTGGCAATGCAGCACCTATTCTTGATGGGTCAGATTTTGGTCTTTGGAGTGCAAGGATGAAGGTTCATCTAATGGCACTTGGGAATGAGGTTTGGGAAGTGATTGAAGATGAGTACACTATTCCTGAACATGGTCCTAATACTAAAGAAGAAAGACTCCTACATCACAAGCAATTCAAAAGCAATGAATGCAATCCTGAAAAGCTTACGGAAAGCAGATCTCACCAAAGTGATTCACCGCAAGACAACTAGTGAAATGTGGAATCGGTTGAAGGTGGTTCATACAGGTGATACAAATGTCGGAAAGGCCAAGTTGAGACACTTCAAAGGTATGTTTGAACAACTCAAGATGAATGATGATGAAAATATTAGTGACTACATGCTTCGTATGGATGAGGTTGTTAACTCCATGAAAGACTTAGGTCTTGAGCTTGCTGAAAATGATGTGTGTGATAAGATTTTAAGATCTCTTCCTAATAGATTTAGTGAAAATATTTCTGCTATTGAGGAAGCTAAAGATTTGGATAAGTTGAAAAAGGATGAGCTCCATAGTATACTTGCAGCATTTGAGTTGAGAACTCAAGTGAAGGTTGATGTCAAGAAAGAGGCAACTTTCAAGGCTACCAAGAAATCCAAGGGTAAACAACTTCAAGAGAGTGATGAGTCTTCTAGTGATGAAGAGGCATATTACAGCAAGAAAGGCAAGTTCTCTAGAAAGCACAAAAATATGAAAAATGTAAGATGTTTCAATTGTGGAAAGTTTGGTCATTATGCTACTGACTGTACTATTGCCAAGGATGAAAGTGATGAAGATAAACAGGACTGTAAGAGCAAGGATTCTGAAAAGCACAAGCATCACAGGAAAAACAAAGATGAGCATAGCAATCAAGGAAAGAGGTACTCTCACAAACACAAGAAGAGCTTCTACCTAGACAAGGCAAGTAAGTGTTCTAGTAGTGATAGTGAAAGTTCTTCAAGTGATAATGAAAATGAGATGTTGTTCATATCGAAAAAGAGGAAGAACCAAAACATAGATTCATTATCATGAAATGTCTTAGATGTGGAAATTTTGGTCACCTTGAGGATGATTGCACAAATAATGATTTGGTTTCTAGTATGTATGAGGATGCTTCAGAAAACTATAAGGAAGATGCATGTATGGTTTTTGAAAAGGGTAGCACCTCTAGTGATAAGAAATCTGAAAAAGGCTTTGATGATTCAAAAAGCAAACATATAGAGGAAGGTGAAGTAGATCTTAAAGGTGAACTTATTAGTGCTCTTAGTGCTTTGAAAAAGGAAAGAAAGAAGAATGCTAGACTCAAGGATAAGTTAGATGAATGTTGTATGGAGAGAGATGATCTTATAGAAAGTCTTGACTTCTCTATAGCTAAGACACAAGAACTCAAGGAAGAGTTAGAGTCTAAGGTTCTTGAGTATAGTGAGTTAGAACAGAAAATGGCTTCTTTGAAAGAGGAAACTAAAGAGTACAAGGATAAGCTTCACAGGTTTCAAGATAGCTCCAAAAAGGTTAAGTCACTCATCAAAGGTCAAAGAAAGACAACAGATAAAACAGGCCTTGGTTTTGTTAAGCCTCACAAGGAACAAGTTGGAGAGTCTAGTAAGAGACTCCAAAAGGAAGAGAGTTCTGATGAGGAAAGTATTTCAGATCATGAGTCCTTGAATGATAGATGCACAGAAATAGAAAATAGAATTCAGAATGAGAAGAAGAAGTTTTCAGAGCCTAAGAGGTCAAATAAAGGAAAGTTTCAAGGCAGATGTTTTGCTTGTCACAGGTTTGGTCACATAGCTTCACATTGCATGACTCAAGTAAGGAAGGTAAATGACAGTTTCAGAGGTGGTAATTTCTTTCAAGGGTATTGCTACTCTTGTCAACAGTTTGGGCACAAGGCAATTTATTGCAAGGCAAATATCAGGAACAGGTTTGGTCAGAACTGGTGGATTCAAAGAACAGGTATGCCTAAAAGAAATAACATTGTTACTTGTTATAAGTGCAACAATGAAGGTCACACAGTCAGATAGTGTAGAGCTGAAATTCTAGAATACAAGAATAGGAATAGTGGCATGATCAGGTCCAAGGATCAAGGCATGGATAAGAACAGGGATGAGAACAAGAACAAGAACAGTGACAAGAACAGGAATATGGACAAAGATTTCAAGAGAAGGCCCGACAAGGAAGTTATAGACGCTGATGATGATCAGTGCCTAATGGGAGTTTTACTCCCACCCCAGAATTAATCACCTCATCAGGAGGTGGGGGAGGGACTAAGCTAAGAGGCTCATTCTTAGTCCCGAGCCCCAAAGGTGGCCCTTTGCCATTGATGACAAAGGGGGAGAGATATGAGTAAGGGGGAGAGCTTCAAAGTGAAGAGGAAAGCTTCAAGTTAGGGGGAGCAAAACTTCAAAGGAAGATTCTCAGTTGTGGGCACAGTTGGTCAGTTGTTAGCACAGTTGGTTTCAGTTTTGGCTCTTGAGAAGTGTTTTCAGTAAAGGTTTGCCATCAATGACAAAGGGGGAGATTGTTGGCAATTTTGGGTACATTGGGTACATTGCCTTTGCTCAAGTGTATAAGTTGTCATTGATGTCAAAAGGCATTTTTGTGTTGATATCAAAAAGAGTGTGATGTCAAAAATATCTTGAGAAGCTTCATAATGTTAAAGGGTTTTTATTAAAACCATGGTGACAAGGTTAAAGGTTTTTCTTAAAACCATTTGGACTCATTAAGGGTTTTTATTAAAACCAAGCTTAACTTAATGCAAAGGTTTTTACTTCTTGAAAAACCTTGAAGGTCCATGTTTATTATTAATAATTAAATTAACTCAAACCTTTGACAAGGGTCTAAGTTTAATTTATTATTAATAAAATAATAATAATTATTATTTTAATTATTATTAAAGGGTCTTTCAACCCTTAAGCGACGGAGAAAAAATAATTCTTTCGCCGATTTGTTGCCATCGTTGGAGGAGCGCCGACGTCAAAAAATTAAGGAGAAATGGCTATATAAGTGGGGATGATTTTCTAAAGTGAGCACCACCCGATTAATTGGAATCTATGATTTGCGTTTGCTCTGTATCATTCGAATAGCGCTTGGCGTCTGCGATTTGCGTTTGCTCTGTATCATTCGAATAGCGCTTGGTGTCTTCGATTTGAGCTTGCTCTGTGTCTTCGAATCTTCGATTGACGTCTTTGAAATCGTGCTTGATCTGTGTCTTGGAAACCATGCTTGGCATACTCGGATTTGAGCTTGGGCTGCATCCTTACTTTATGCTTGACGTTAGTGGATTGGCAATTGCACCTGAACTATGTTTTTCCGGATTGTGTTGTGAGATGATTAATGCAAGCATTTAGTGACTTACGTTTTGGACAACGCTCACTAGTTTGCATGTGGCTTGTGGAAGACATTTACGTTTTCTAGTTTCTTGGCGTCAAAGGAAGATAAAATAAAGGGCAACACTGTATTTCTTCGTTGGGCACTTGTGACCCAACGGCGGTGGCATTTTAGCGAAGGCGCTAGAAGGCAGAGGTGCCGAGTTCGATTCTCTTCGTTGGTAATTTTCTTTTGGTCGCGGTGTGCAAAGGATAGTGGTCGTGAATGCACTGGAGGTATAAGGTTAAGGTATCATATTTGCTTTGACATTGTTTTATTGATGCTTAATGTTTATGTGGAGTAATAAGGTGTAAAGAGGTTTTACTTTGTATGTATATTATACTTCGGTGGTTTTTATTAAGTTGGAGAAATAAGGTGTTAATTTGGATCTTTATTATTGTTTATTATTGTATAGTTGCTAACTCTAATTGGTGGCAAATTGAGAGTTAGTGTTGTGACAGATTTTGAGTTCTCCTTCTTCATCAAAGTAAAGGTATGGGCAACTTCTTCCATGTATGTTGTTGATGGTATATTTTCTGAAATTGAGTTTGGAGTGAAAAGGTTGTCTACTAGGTATTTTTGGTGTAAATCTTATTTTCTGGATATTGAAGATTGTTTATGCATTAAAATCATTGATGAGTTTTTGGGTGAATGCATAATTCTGGTTGAGGAAGAGGAAGCATTTTTGCACTAGGGTTTATGTTAGTAAGTCTTGCTACTTGCATTGAGATGATGAAACCCTTAGTTGGCTGTTTTGATATTGATGGTTGAGTTGCTTCCATAGAGGTTGTTTTTGATCAAGTTAGTGCTTTACTTGATACATGATATTGGGCTTACTCCATTGAGTTGATTTGAACAAGTTATTCTTTGCATTTGGTGATATTGTGTTGGTGGCTGTTTTGTTCAAATATCCTTGGAGGGAAAAGGATTTCTACTTGTTTCCTTTTCTTGTGATGATTGGTTGAATGCTTCAAGGTTGATGTTGAGTTGAATGGTGTTGGTTGACTAAACCTTGCTTGATGAGCATTGTTGTTGAAATCCTAATTGTTGGTAAAAAGAATATGAGTATCATTGTTATATGAGATATTGCATGGTTGGCAATTGTTGGGTTGTGTTTCATATTCTTGAGAAAAGCATACTACATCTATCTTATTCTTTTGAGATTGAGATTGAGTTGAGATTGAGATTGGGAGTTAAGTATAGAACATATTGGGTCTCTAACAATTCTCTTTATGTTTCTATGAGATTTGAGATTGAGATTGGGAGTTAAGTATAGAACATATTGAGTCTCTAACAATTCTCTTTATGCTTCTATGAGGTTTATGAATCACATTGGGTCTCTAACAATTCTCTTTGTGGGTTCATGCTAAGCAAGTTTTTCTTGGTGAGCTTGCTGAGGTTTTGGACAGGTTTCGGTGGGGACTTGTGAGCAGGTTTTGGACAGGTTCCGGTGGGGACTTGTGAGCAGATTTGGACAGGTCCTAGCAGAGGACTTGTGAGCTGAGTTTTTGATAGTTCTATCAGAGAACTTGAGGACAGAGGTGCATTGGTTCTTTGAGAAGAACCTGAGGACATATTTGGCAAGTCTTTGAGAAGGCTTGTGTGTAGAGGATTGATTTGTTCAAGAGTTGGACAGATCTGACAGACAGAGGAAGACTTGTACTAGACCGACTGATTGTGTTTGGTACAGGTAGCTGAGCTGCTGTGGACGTGATCATAGAAGGTAGAGGTCTCTTAGGCTAAGCATTGAGGATAGGAGGTCTTCGGTGGAAAGGAGTTCCACGTGCTGGCAAGAGGTAGAGGCAGTTGATCTTCTGAGGGATCATTTCCAGAGCAGAGGGGAAGGTATCTCCTTTGAGCAGAGGCTCATAAATTCAGATTGGGGGAAGGTGTCTCCTTTGGGCCGAGGCTCATAAACATTGTAATTGGGAAGGTTTCCCAAAGAACTTTGAGATAACTTTTAGAGAAAAGTTTTGTGGACGTAGCCTAGGCATTCTGGGTGAACCACGTTAAAATTGGTGTCACTTTGTGGATGATATTGTGCATTGTTTTGATATTGCTTTGGGTATATTGCTTTACTATTTTGAAGTATAAAGGAAAAAGTAAAAAGAGGTCTTATACTGTTCAACCCCCCTCTCAGTATAAGCTTGTGTTCTTCATGTTACCTATCCAAATATTTCTCACTTTCTAAATAGATCCTATCTAGTATGGGATACATAGGCAAAGGTTTGGTACCATGATAGAAAGGTATTCAAGAGCCCTTAGAAGTTGATATTTGGCCTGAGAGATGTGGTGTAGGCTAAATTCCTAATAAAATCCAACCTTTACCTTTTGATAATTATTATCATCTTATTACTTACCTTGATCTATCGTCAAGGCTTGAAGTGGAGTGATAAGGATGAGGGTCCACCTTATCCCTCAGATGTCATGTTTTACAATATGGTAACTTTGGTGCATGTTGAGCTAAGTATAATCCCAAAGTAGTATGCTAAATGGGATACCTTTTGTGATGGAAATCATGAGGATATCCTCCATAAAAACTTCTCTTTTGATGGGTCTACCCCATGTGTTGCATATACCGAGTCTCCTTGTTCTCAAGGGAATCCTATTCCTCTATCTCATAGAGATTTGGAAAATTTGGGAATCTCTCCCCTTTTATCAAAAAGGATGGCACAGTTAGAGTTTGCAATGATTTCAGTGCAACAACTCTTGAAGAATATGTTGTGGATGATACTCTTTGTTATGAAAATCATGAATGCATCCTCCATAATAGCCCTTTCTTTGATGGGAAAGTTCCTTGCACTACCATCTTGTTTGTTAAGATAGGAAACACAATCAAAATTTGTGCTAACTTTAAGAACTTCAAGCACTAATACAAAAAAAAACCAAAAAATTATAATAATAACAATAATACTATGCATTACTTTACATTTTCACTTATTTTGCATATTGTATTTGATTTTCTTAATTCATATTGCATGACTACATATCATATTTACATGTTTTGCATGATATTTTATTCCACCTTGCATTTTGTGTGTCATACAATTGCATTGTTGCTTGTTCAAGCTTGCAGGACTGCTTGATCATATAGATTCTTGGGAATTTCATGACAATGGCAAGTGATGACACCTAGTTAGGTCATAGATCACATGCATTGCACTCATACTAGGGCTTTGATGCCTAATGAATCCCCAACCTAGGGCCCATTTTAGTGCATTTTCCTCATTGCATTCACCCATCCCATCTTCTCTCCTTTCTTCCTCTCTTATATTCCTTGACCTTGAAAGTTTTTATTGCTTCTATCTCTCCAAGTCAAGGGATATAGTTCTTCCTTTGTATATCCTTTTCCTTTGCATGTTTTCCTTTATTCCTTTAGTCAAGACAAGAATATATGTTATTCTTCTATTTGCTATTCCTTGCTTTCACACTTCTTCCTTTTTTATTTTAAAGGTTAAGTGATCCCCATGGGATAGGATAGATACCATATGAATATCACTAGTGGTGTTCATATGACCATTGACTAGCTTACGCACACCTCTTAATCATTGAAACATCAAAATGGATACACACACTCACCTTTTTTTTTGCTTTATTGGCTTTTATTATACACCTTGCACACACCACACCCCTATCGAGTGGTACTCGCTTTGGCACATCATTCACACATAAGTACACCCCATATAGGATCAACTTCATAGTCACAAGTGAGGGGTAAACTCCATTCAACCATTTGTGAGCATACATCCTAGCAGGTATATCTCTTTCTCTCTATCCATCTTAGCGAGCACTACATCCCTAGCAGGTAATCACTCCACACTTGTCCATATTTTTGTAAGCATAACACCCTTATAGGATAACTTCATGGCCACATGTGAGGGGAATCCTCCATCTTAGTCATTTGTGAGAAAACATCCTTATAGAATTTCACTCCTTTTTCTATTCTTTTGCTTAGCCTTTTTGGAGCTATGGTTTCATCTCTTTCTTCTTCTTCACCTTCTATTTTTCTTCTTCTTTTTCTCTTCTTATTTTCATATGTCCATCTATGCTTTCATGTTTCATTTAGATTTGCATTTAGATATATTATTTCATTCATTAGGTTGCATCCATCCATTGCATTCATTATGTTTGTCATTGATAAAAAAGTTAAAATAATGCATACACATTTTCACACCATAATATAATAAAAATCATAGAATGATTTTAGATGATAAGCAAGGAATAAATTTTAGCTAGGTTTGTGCACCATAGTCCAATCCCAATGCACTCGACCCTCCCCAAGGATGCATACCATAATCTAAAATTGGAATGTCACCCTGATCCCAAACCCATCTCTATGAGTTTGCCTCCTTCGCTCTACCCATTAGTGGTGGTCTTGGTGGGGGTATGTTCATAGATTGCGTAGCAATTTGTGATCAAGATCATGACTGAATATATGATTGAAGGGAGGCTAGTGGAAGAATTCTCTAATATGCTAACACTTATTGGAAGTACAACACTTGGTAGAAGGTCTCCCTCCATACCACTACATCCTACCTCTCCTATACCCTTTGTAGGTGCTCCTATAGTAGGTGGATCCCCTTGCTTGGATGGTTGCTCATCACAATAGTCATCCCCTCATCATAGGCCTATTAATACTCCTACTCTAGCCAACCAATCTCCCCTTTGAGGTGGATCATCTTGACCCTTGCAATGTTCCACTCTGCCATGACCTAGTATAACTATGCATGGAGAGTGTCTATCTCTCCCTACATAGTGGTTTCCCTATTTGGAAGCCCCTTTGCCACCCTCACTATATCTTCCAAATCCATAATATTTCTTGTATAACTATGGGGATACCTTCGACTACCCTCCTTACCTCTAATCCAAAGAGAGTGATGGTGGTCCTTGTGGTTGTCATCGCCTCTACCATAATCTATACCCTACCTTACCTAATAGGTTATGGTATCTGCTATTATTGCTTTGCTAAATATTGGTTAACCTCTCAAAGTGCTAGCTAAACTCGTCAACCCATAACTTTGTTCCTCTAACTAGCATCGATGGGGAGATCCTTGGGGTTTAATACCCCTATACCATCTCCTATATTCAAGGGCTACCCTCACATCATATACTCTAGGATCAATGTAGAGGAAAACATCTAAGCCCTCCTCTATGAACCTAGCCATATCTGAGTCCCATTTGACATTGAATGAATATTTTTTCACCGTCATATACTAGTAATCCCCTAGGTTTGGTATCTCTTGGAGAATCCTAAACTATCATTATACTTGATTGAACCAAAAGAGTTCCAACTCATCCTTCTCTGTCGTGACCCATCAGACCCTCCTAACCCAAGCTAGATCCTCTACATCCTCCTCCTATATAGGGTGTAGATGCCATAGCCACCATATGATATTATGGTCCTATATCTCATCTATGATCCATATTCCTAGTGGTAGAATACCTACGTACAATATCTATGTATGCTAAGTCTCAAGACCACATGTATCATATTGATTGCTCTAGGTCGAGTAGTGGACCTGGTAGTGCATATAGCATCCTAATGGTGATGTACTCCTAGAACCACACCTAGATAAAAGTCATGCATACTAATATTGAATGTTGTTTGTACATGACACTGTACAACATCTTGTACAAATGGTCTAACACAAATAACCCCCATGCAAACCACACATGTTGGTCTTGCATCTCTATCACCACTCTTACCAGTGCTCATGGCAAGTGTTATCAACTCATGTGGTACACTAGAAATCCCACCACCACTCCATAGAGCACATTCATCAATGCCCCAATCCTATGTCATTGTGGCATGTCATAAACATGAAATTTTCTCTTATGGATATCATGTGATGTGTCACCCATCAATCTCTCTATCGTTACCTATGGCACATGTACCCTGTAAACTATCCCCTCCCTAATGGGGATCCTCAAGATGCACCACATGTCCTCTAGTGTGATAGTCATCCCTCCTATTGATAATCGAAATGTAAATGATTTTGGGTACCACCGCTCTACTAGTTTTGTCAATAGCACTCTATTAGCCTCCATGTAGGGCATTTTTGCCAAGTGTAGAAGCCCTGCTACCCCTAGTATGCATATCTATGCTATCATGAGATCCTATAGTGCCTCCTTGATGACACTCAATTATCATTACCTACTCTTAAGGACATCATGCTATAATAAAAACAAAATTAAAAAACACAAAAATTAATTTCATCATCATAAAAACATCAACATAAGCATACTAATATAATTTTCACACTAAGAGCACCTAATCTCTTCTTCTCTTCTATTTTTTTCTCTTTTCTCTTTTCTCTTTTCTTCTTTTAATCCAAACCTTGTATCCTCTAGAGAACAGATTCATGAATCCATACCCTATATGACATAAGCCATAAATTTGATCATCACTAGGGCCAATCGGATCTGTGAGTGATCATCAAATATTTGCTTGATTTTGCATGACTTCACTCAAAAATATAAAAAATTACTAAAAATGACCTAAAATCTAAATTCTAAGATAGTATTTGGCTCTTATCCATTTCCAATACACTGTTGCACTAACCTCGCCCCTCGCAACTATCATTGTGTAGGAAGTGCCATTATCGTTTTCTCCAGATTTCTTCTCTACCTTTTCGTGCGGTGAAAATAAATTATGATTTTCACCCCTTTTGCTTTTTATTCCTCATTTTTTCCTTTTCTCTCTCCTCTTTCTCTCCTATGCATTTTTTATTGTTTTTCGCTCTCTTGTCTTCTGAGTCTACCATTTTGATTCTCCTTAGGAGCTTTACATTCTTTTCGAAACTCAAGGGGGCACCCTAGCTTGAGAGGCATTAATGTCCCTAATGCCTTGATTTTTGTGTAAAATGTTCAAAGTGTCCAGAATGACACCATTTTTACACCACCCATTTCTTCTAAACCAACCACCATTTTTTCCCTTGTGTTTGTCATATTCTTACCCATAGATATGTACATCTTTCTTTGACACATTTATTAGGCCATAAATGCATCAAAGAGGGGGTAAAATGTAGACAAAAAATTAACCCACCCAAATGAGTAATTTTTCCTTAGGTTCCTTTGAGAGGTTCTCAAACTTTCTAGGAATAATTTTTGTCTCTTCTTATTGTGTTTTGTCTTTCTTTTCTTAACCTTGACTAAATCCACGCCTAATAAATTATGGGGCATGAATTTAGAAAATTTAGGGTTTTTCTTGAAAACCTAAATTTTAAGCCGACCCTTTTGGGGCATCAACTTAATCAAGGTTAAATTTATTTATTTTACCTTTTAGCCCTCCAAACCCTCTATAAATAAAGGGATTGGATCCCCTTTTTCTCCCTAGTTACTCTCAATTGTCCAAATAATTCTTAAGTGATCTAGCTAGCAATCTTGTGTAATCTTCTAGTGCTCTTGGTGCTTTTATGTTCTGCTATTGGTGTGTTCCTATGATTTGCAAGTGGAGAAAGCCTTTATGAAAACTTATCTTCTTGATGAAGGAGAGGTCTTCCACCTTTTATCTTCTTCCATGAGATCACCACGTTATTCCTTTACATTCATTTGTCCATCTAATTTATTCATTATGTATTTTTATCACATTTTAGCTTCTATTTTGGGGTTTTAAACCCTCTTGTGTGAATTCATGCTTCATCTACTATAGGGTATGGATTAATTGAAATCTCTACTTTCACCCATCAAGTGTTCTGCATATACTTATTCTCTATTACCAAATTCATGCTTAGTATTTTATAGGGTATGTATTCAGTCTAGGTAGACTTTGGGGTGACTGTTCATCTAAAAACTTTAGGGTTTTGATTTGTGTGTCTATTGTGAATTATTTCATCTATATTTTTTCTTTTTTTAGGTCTCCATTATTCTATTTTACTTGCATTATCTTGGGGACAATTACTTGTTTCCAAACCCTAGGACTCATAATTATATTCTTGTTCATTCCATCATATTTATTCTATTTGCATTTCATCTACTATTTCATGCTATCATATTTCACTATGTTTGTTCCAAATGTCAAAGCTCATTTTTATTATGAATGATCAACTGAAAGGAACTAGGGGGATTAATTTCTATACCTTCAAGATTAGTCTTACAATGGCCTAAGTAGGCCCCCAAATATTGACCATATTTTCTAGAGTTTTTATGAAGTTGTTTTGCAAATTTGAAGCTATTGCATATTCTGGATGCAAGATAAAGCTTGGATCAAACATCAGATTAGATAAGTGTCCTAATTAAATATATTATATTGTGTGTTGTTTGCTTTTATTTTTTATATTCATAATATAGGCCATAAGTAAAAAGGAAAAATATTTGATTGCTTTCTAGGAATTCAAAAAGGAAAAAGGCATATAGTTTTGCATCTAGGATTTAGTCTTGTTTATGCATTCCCTTGGTCCCTTGCTCAAAGAAAATGATTTTATTTTTTGCAACCTAAGGTTATATATAATTGAATCAAAGAATAATATTAGGATTAGTCATTTTATTCTTGCATATTGTGTGCTTTGCATTGTTATTTCATTTCCATAGTTTAGTTTAGAAAGACCAAACATAGGTGTTTGCTTAAACACATTAAACATTTCCACTCTAGACTTGAAATGAGTCCTATAACTATTCCTAGTGAACCCTTTCCCTTGTCCACCAAATGTATATAATATAACACACCCTTGTGGTCACCTCATCTCCTAGTAGACCCAACTAAGAATTATATACGACAGGGTAGTTTCCCCACTCTACACTTAGCTATACCTACTCAGGCCTAATGGTTTATTTTTTTAGTCATACCTTCTACATGGAGTAGAATAGTGTAGACCTTTTTTTCTTTATCTATTCTTTGAGTTGAAAACTACGTTTAATTTTGTTATATAAAGAAACTCGATATTGGGATATCTTGTACTTTGATTTTCTTATTCTTTCTTCCAATGACTGCTTCTCTTGCTAAAAATTAAGCTTGCATATTTTTCCTTCAAGATTAATGAATGATATACCTATATTGAGACCTTCTTAACACTTGATATACCAACCTTCTTTCATTATCTTAATTCAAAATTAAATTTTATCTTTATATGTTTACCTCTATCAAGCCTCTTAAATTTTTGTCAAGGTCAATATTAATGACTTGCAACTAATTTATATATCAAGGTCTCTCTTCAAGACCTGAATCTAACTTATGTCAAGGGATGGCAATTTCCCTATAATGAAAAACTATATTAAAGTTGATTTATATCAATAGTTGAGTCTTGATTATTTTGCAACTGTGGAAAGACTATATTTTTTATTACTTTTATCTTACAATAGAGTCCAGGTCTATCTCACATTAATTATATAGAATCTAAATCAATTTTATCAAACTAGACTAAATCAATTTTATATACAACACAATTAATTACATCCTTGGTTGAGAGAGATGCCAATCAAAACTCCTTTTTTTGAATCGTCATCAAGCGGGAAGCAGAGAAGCAGCATTATAGAAGCAGGCAATGGTATAGGTGCACACATAAATGGGACTAAGGGTTGACGACCAGGGATATGGGAATGAGGCCCCAAATAAGTCTGACCCTATGGTTTCGGATGATGGGAATGATGGTTTCTAGGGAAAATAATCCCTGAACAAAACAAAAATGTGTAACAAGAAATTCCAAGTAGCATTGTTTGAAGAAACCCTCAAGGGAAGGCCCAAACTCCCCTCAATAGAAACACACATTCTTTCCTGATGGATGCGATTTAATCCTGCTAGATGAAGTCATGGTTGGATACATTTACCTTGAATCCTTCTCCCTAGTTGAGAAACTTATAGGGGGAAGACCTAATATGGAGGCTATGAAGCAAAGGACAACGGTGAAATGGAAAACCAGGGGTTGCCTAAAGTTGGTTGCTATGTTAAGAGGCTTCTTCATGATTCAGATCAATACTCAAGAAGATGTGAATCACATTCTAACTAGGGGTCTGTTGAGAAGCAACATACCCCCACTGAAAAATGAGATTCCATCCTTAGAAAATTCTGAACTTTCATTTTTGCAGTAGGGACCCTCTTGATAATTTTCAGGTTTTAAATCCAAATTTGCTTGCCTCCTTTTTAAAGTTGTGCTTTTTCTTGCATTTCAGCTGTGTTATCCAAGAATTCACTTTTTACATGCTAGAATCATTCATGCACAAACAAAATCTTGCACCGGTACCAAGAAAAATACAGAAAACAGTTGCATAAATTCATGAAAAATCAAACTTTTCATTTTTGGTAGTGTCGCGATATCGCGACACTTCCATTTTCAAAAATGTCGCGATATCACGACGGGTAAATCAAAAAGCAGCTAAGTCATTTTTGTGTAGCGAAATCGTGACACTTTCCATTTTTGGAAGAGTCGCGATATCGCGACATTTCCATTTTTGGAAGAGTCGCGATATCGCGACATTTCCATTTTTGGAAAGTGTCACAAAATCGCTGCCGGTCGGAGGAGAGAGAAAGAAGTCGTACGGAAGGGCGCGATTTTGTGACATGTCATGAAATCATGACATGTCGCATTTTCGTGGCATGAGAGAGAAAGTGGGCTACAGAATAAAAAAATTGGCTAAGTATGAAAATGGTCACGATTTCGCGACATGTCGCGAAATCGCGACACTTTCTGGAGAGAGAAGGAAAGGAGACGAAGAAAGAAGCCAAGTGCAGGGGCAGGCGCAATTTTGCGACATGTCACGAAATCATGACATGTCGCAATATCGCGACTGTTGGAGCATAAATTTGCAATTGACGGAGAAGGGTCGCGATTTCGCGACATGTCGCGAAATCGCGTCATGTCACGAAATCGCGACATGTCACGTTTTCACGGCCGACGGGGGAAGAAGCAGCGCAGCGCTGGGGACGTCATGATTTAGTGACATGTCACGAAATCGTGAAACTTTTTGGAGAGATAAGGAAAGAAGACGAAGAAAGAAGCCAAGTGCAGGGGCAGGCACGATTTTGCGACATGTCATGAAATCGTGACATGTCGCAGTATCGCGATTGTTGGAGCAAAAAGTTGCAGTTGATGGAGAAAGGTCGCGATTTCGTGACATGTCGTGAAATAGCGACATGTCATGTTTTCGCGGATGACAGGGGAAGAAGCAGCGCAGCTCTGGGGATGTCACGATTTCGTGACATGTCACGAAATCGTGACATGTCGCAGAATCGCGATAGGAGAGAGAAAGTGCCCAAAGGGCCAGAAGTGCATTCCAGTAGGAAACAGAAGGCATCCTGGGGTAGCGACACGTGTCAAAGCATGAGGCAGATGAACATAAGTCGACATGCAAGCTTGCTTTAGGGTTTTTAGCCTGATTTAATCTGTTTTAACCTTTAAAGCTTATGATTTAATGATTTTAAAGTACTAATATAATCTTTTTGTCTTTCATGCAGGATTCCATCTGGCACTTACGGGACAACCGGGAAAGGCCATAAAGTCAAATTTAAAGTGCAGATTTGATCAAGGACCGCCATGCTAGAAGAGAAGATGTCGGTGAGGGCATTCAATGACAAATTTATTATAGAATTAATAGCATGGAGATAATTTCAACTCAAAGATGGCCTTGCGGAGATCAAATTGATGGAGAAGTGGTGACTCATCCGGCTCACCAGTAGAATTAATGGAGGCATTTATTTGCAGCTGCATATGAATGCAAGTGGCTTTAGATTTTATCTTCTCCATTTATGGTAGTTGACTGCACAGATTTGCAGAAGAGTTAATTTCTATCCGGACTTTGGTCTTAAGATGGCTTTTTATTGTAAAACCCGGTTCCTAGGGTTTAGATGTGATAATATTTGCAGTTATGAGAAGAAGATATTTCTGAAAAGATCAGGGCCTGTCCTGAGTCTATAAATACTACTTCTCAATGTAATTGCGTAGAGGCGGAGACTTAGAAATAAAAGGCTTATAAGCAATTTATTGCAAATTTTGTGAAATCCTTTGTTTCTGGACTTGGAGTTGATGTGCTTTAGCTTTTCTGTGATAGCATGGCCAGGAGCCTAATATTTTGCAGAGTGTGATAAGTGTATCTTCTTTTGTTATCCGTTCCATTAAAGTTTGTTAGATATATGTTGTAAATCTGAGATATCAAGTTTAAATATGTTGTTAGGCTTCAGTTGTTCTCTTGTCTGCTAGGGGAAATTACAGATTTGAGGTTAAATTTGTTCTAATTGCTCTGTCTTCACTGTGTGAGCTAGGTCGCCGGTGAAAGATACCGGCTTTAACCAGCTGCCCTTGGATTTATAATTTTTTGCTAGATCTGTTTCACTCGCCTTGTGCTCTTAGTTGAAAGTGATCTTAGACTGACTGGACACTTTCTTCTTTGATTTGTTCTGTTGTGAAGCTAATAGCATAGATAAAATTGACAGTTTAAGTTTTACAGTTTAAAGTCTGATAAACTTCTCTTTCTCCCCTACCCTACCCTCTTTTTTTTTTTGGTGAATGATCCATTTTTATTTTCTTTGTTTGTCTTTTATTTAAATCTACTGACCCATGAGAGCTAGATCAAAGAATTCAAGTTAAATCTGATAAACAACTTCTACAACTACTGAACAAGTTCAAGAACCCCCCTGTAAGGTAACAGAGCAGTCCATATTGAAATCTATTCTAGAAGTGGAAAAGAGTGAATAGCCATTCGACCCAACTCTGTAACTCGCACCTTGGATAACCAGCTAGATCCTAAAGCGAGTGGGATTCGTCCCGTGGGTGTCTCTGGGGCTTACTGTCCATCCTTTCATGGGGGTGCATATGAAAGCCGGACCAACACATAATTGGCGCTAGAAGGAGGGCCTATGAACTCAGTTCAAGTATTGTAAGGACATAACAACAACATTTGAAGGACCCACAGTGAACTCCGGATAGTTTTGTAAATTGTCAGTACAGTTTTGTAAATTGTCAGTACAGTTTTGTAAATTGTCAGTGTAGTGTTTTAAATTTCCAAATTCAGAACCTGTTGAGAACTGCAAAGTTATAAGTGCTTGTGAAAATTGGATTCTACATACAGGGTAACAAGGTCCCACCCCGCAGTCGGAGAGCTCCTTGTTCCTGAATTAGAAACTCCGAGAAGAAGTAGCCACAGAAGGGCCACATCTCTATCACGGATAGTTTTATCACCCCTGATTGTTACTCCAAACAGAGCTCAGAATATCCCTGTTAATCCATTAGCTATGGCAAATTGGTTGGGCTCCACGACTTTGAACATTTCGGGTATAGCCCATGACTTGCCCGGAAATCCAAAAAGATACCTCCCTAGGTATAAACATGATGGGACAAGAACTACAGAGGAACACTTAGTTGCATTCAAGAATGCACTGAAGTTATTAAATGTACAACATGAGGATGTTGCCTGCAGACTCTTCCCGTTCACTCTCCAGGAGGGAGCCTATGATTGGTTTCTAAATCTTACCAATGATTCCATCACCATATGGAATGACTTAGAAAAAGTCTTTGTGTCACAGTTCGGTGAAGTGATAGATCCCAGCATTTTATATCAACAGTTTTCTAGCATCAAAAGAGAACTGAATGAGTCTATTAGATGATATAATTTCAGATTCCAGAAAGCTTATGGTAGACTCACTGGCTATTATGTGCCTAATGCAGACTTGGCACTAGAGATTTTTAGGAACTCTCTAGACCCAATGACCTCTGTCTTCTTGAAGAGGGATGCCACTGTTACCAACTTGACAGAAGCTTATAAAGAAGCTTTAATCCTGGAAAGACAGTTGGGACCCCAGCCTTTAAATCTTTAGCAAACTCCTTTGATCACACAGCCTGCTCCTATATTCAATCCTATCCCACATCAGATGATGCTGCCAGTTTGTCAGACTTTACCATCAGCAGCACCAGTGGCTGCTGCACCTATTGAGAATGTACAAAACCCGGTAAAAGAGGCTGACAATGCTAGGATTGAAGAAGTTTCAAAGATTGTTCAAAAGCTGGCCAATGATTTTTTGAGCTTTAAAAGGCAAACTTCTACTGGAGACAATCCCAACAGGTACTCATATCAGCCAAACAGATTTAACAGGCCCCCATATGAACCTAATAAAGATTACAAGGGTAAAACTCATGATGTGAACATTTGTGACTTAGCCCTGCCCAACTGGTGTAGAATACATGCCACTTCTCAGCATGGGGAGTTAGACTGTCTAGAATTTTGCAATGCATTTGAAGCCTTGTCTGGTGATCTGATCTCCCCTGAAAATCAAAGAACTGCTGATGGCCCAAGTTCATCTGGCCACAGTGCAGCTATGGTCCTGAATTCTTTCTCTTTCCCGGATGAATCTGAGAATGTAGTTGAAATGCCCATGGATGAAGTACAGGCTTTCCAGCAGTACAGAAGATATAATTACAACCTGAGAAATAGGAATCCTGAGCCAAACACTACATCAACTCCTCCTGACAACTCTCACAATATTCCTTCGGACCCTTCTCCAAGCAATAATCCACCTCCACCAAAATGAGGAGCTCAGAGAGTACCAGATGTTGTTGTTCCTCCACTTAACAAAGGATATAACATAGTGGAGGATATGAAAAATATTAAGGCCAACATTACTCTGCATGAGCTGGCACGGATTTCAGAGCAGAGAGACAATCTGATAAAGACATACTCTGGCCCTGCTGCTAAACCTGTAGATAAAGGGAAGAAAATAGCCAATGCCAATCTGGCCATGTACAAGGAAAAGACTGAAGTTCCCCCATTTTTACTAACTATCAGAATTTTTGGGAAGAATTTACATAATTGTTTGGTAGATTCAGGTGCATCTGCTAATGTCATGCCACTGGCAATTTGTCAGCAGTTGGGGCTGACCCCAATGAAGTCTGAGAGGAGAGTTGTCCAATTGGAAAAATCAGAAGTTAAGGTTGTGGGAGAGCTGCAAAACATTCACATTCAATTAGCCTCTGAGCCAAGGGCTCAACATAAGATCGAAATCCAAGTTGTGGATATCCCAGTGGGATATGGAATGTTGTTGAGTAGGGATTGGTCTAAGTCTCTAAATGGATATCCGGCAATGGACTTTTCACACATGTGGTTTCCATGGAAGGGTGTGGCCAATCAATTACGGGTTGACGAGAGAACCCGTGTACAAGCACACGATTACAGAGTACAATGCTGCAAATGAAACTGTCAATATTGCAGAAGTAGACATTGGAGTCTACAATTTAACAACTGGGCAGAGTAACCAGTTTAACAAAGCTCATCCTGTACATATTAATGAAGTTTGGACACTTCATGTGGATGGAGCCAGATGTAAGCAGGGTTCTGGAACAGGGGCAGTCCTCAAAGAGCCTCAAATTCAGACATTTTTTATGTCTTACTGCCTGCAGTTCCCATGTACTAATAATTTAGCAGAGTATGAAGCTCTGATTTTAGGTTTAAAGTTTGCTTTGGATAAAAATGTGAAAAACATTCAAGTTTTCACTGATTCAGATGTGGTGGTCTGGGTCTGTCAAGATTTTAAGGTATTTGATCCTGGGGGTTTTTTACATTCAGTCCTTTTGAAAGAATTCTGTAAACCCTTCAAGTAGAAGCATAAACATGTTATCATATGATTTGTTATTATATGATTTGTTTAATTTGAAGGAGTTGCAGATTTGTTTTTCAAATGGGACAGGGAAGACAGTAAACACAAGTCTTTCCCAGATAACAAATTTTTGAAGCACAGTCTGGAGTGCATTTCGTCAACAGGACCTGAAAGGTAATTTTTTTAAATTACTTGCACATGGTCAAAATTTTTTAAGGCACCATTTCTCTGCTTTCCCAACTGCTATATTTTTTTGAGTATGAAGGGAAGTTGTAACATAGGTATACATTGCAAGTAAGCTTTGAAGTTTTTTAGTTTTAGCTTGTGCAGTTTATTTCTTTTGTCAGTGCTTTTTATTTCCTTTCTTTGTCTTTTTATGTCAGCTTGCTGTTTAAGTCTGTACAGTCTTTTGTTTCAGTTTTATTTGCTTTAGTTATTTATTGCAGTTCTTTTTCTTTGTTGTCTGTACAGTTACTTTAGTTTATTTCAATGCTGTTGCAGTTTCCCTTTGTCAGTTTTTGGTTGCTGTGTTTTTAGTTAATCCTTGCTGTCTGTATAGTGTCTTTTGTTTTAGCTTGCTTTTTAAGTCTGTACAGTCTTTTGTTTCAGTTATTTTCTTTGTTGTCTGTTCAGTTTATTTTATTCCCTTTGCCTGTACAGTTCTGTGCTTTAGTCTGTACAGTTTTATTTTGTTTTGCTTTGAGGCCTGTCTCTGTCTTTGGAAGTCTGTGCAAAGTCCTTTAGCTTCTAAAGGTTTCTATCCTTTAACCTCTGCCTGAGCAATCAATGAAAAGTCAGCCTTCAAAATTGTTTTATTCCTAGCTGATCAATCCAGTACCCCATTCTGTTCATTATTCTAATTGTGATAGTCTGCTTACTTTGAACAGTAGAACTATTTTGCTATTCAGGACAAAGGTAGAGAGATGATTGGATCTTGTGTCTTATTTGCCACAGTTGTTTTAATAATAGAAAAACTATTATGCTGTTTAGTTGGAGGAACTCCCGGGGAATCCAAGAAAAGCTGGTTATAAGAGGGGACTATGGTTCATGCAATTATTTGGGTGTCACCAAAGGCTATTAATGCCTGGACTGAAACAGTTTCAAATTGATCAAGTGTTAGAAGAAAATTGTAATTTCTCTAAGGTCTTCCAGATAGTGATATATTTCAAAAAGAAGAGAGATAAAAAAAAAAAAAGAGAAAATAATTACATAATGAAGAGGCAGCCAATATTAGATTCTGCCCTACAGTTGTAAATTTGGGTCGTGTAAATCTAAAGGGTAACTCTGTCTAGGCTATAAAAGGCTAAACTAGTAAACAGAGCTCTACTCGGTTTCCCCTTTTACAATCTAGAAAAGCTTATCAGTCCAAAGTTCATCAATCAATCCAGTCATCCTTGGAAAAAATTTATACCCTTTGTAATTGCAATCAGAAATCTTCCTTGAAGTAATCCAGCCTAGTATATCCTTGGGAAATTTTAACAGCTGGCAGTTAGCAGTCAATTTATTGTGAAGAATGTCTGTGGCAAGGCATGATGCATGGTCTTTTTGTTTTGAAACCAGAGTCCTGGGTTCTAAAATAGTGCTACTATTTTACCCGCAGATATCGCCATTTGTTGAGAAGCAACACACCCCCACTGAAAAATGAGATTCCATCCTTAGAAAATTTTGAACTTTCATTTTTGCAGTAGGGACCCTCTTGATAATTTTCAGGTTTTAAATCCAAATTTGCTTGCCTCCTTTTTAAAGTTGTGTTTTTTCTTGCATTCCAGCTGTGTTATCCAAGAATTCACTTTTTACATGCTAGAATCATTCATGCACAAACAAAATCTTGCACCGGTACCAAGAAAAATCCAGAAAACAGTTGCATAAATTCATGAAAAATCAAACTTTCCATTTTTGGTAGTGTCGCGATATCGCGACACTTCCATTTTTCGGAAATGTCACGATATCGCGACGGGTAAATCAAAAAGCAGCTAAGTCATTTTTGTGTAGCGAAATCGCGACACTTTCCATTTTTGGAAGTGTCGCGATATCGCGACATTTTCATTTTTGGAAAGTGTCGCAAAATCGCTGCCGACCGAAGGAGAGAGAAAGAAGTCGTACGGAAGGGCACGATTTTGCGATATGTCACGAAATCACGACATGTCGCATTTTTGCGATAGGAGAGAGAAAGTGGGCTGCAGAATAAAAAAATTGGCTAAGTATGAAAATGGTTGCGATTTCACGACATGTCGCGAAATCGCGACACTTTCTGGAGAGAGAAGGAAAGGAGACGAAGAAAGAAGCCAAGTGCAGGGGCAGGCGCGATTTTGTGACATGTCGCAAAATCATGACATGTCACAGTATCACGACTGTTGGAGCAAAAATTTGCAGTTGACAGAGAAGGGTCGCGATTTCGTGACATGTCTCGAAATCGTGACATGTCGCGTTTTTGCGACCGACAGGGGAAGAAGCAGCGCAGCGCTGGGGACGTCGCGATTTCGTGACATGTCGCGAAATCGCGACACTTTCTGGAGAGAGAAGGAAAGGAGATGAAGAAAGAAGCCAAGTGCAGGGGCAGGGGCGATTTTGCGACATGTCACGAAATCGTGACTGTTGGAGCAGAAAGTTGCAGTTGACGGAGAAGGGTCGCGATTTTGCGACATGTCGCGAAATCGCGACATGCAAAATCGTGACATGTCGCGTTTTCATGGTCGACAGGGGAAAAAGCAGTGCAACGCTGGGGACGTCGTGATTTCGCGACATGTCACAAAATCGTGACATGTCAGAGAATCACGATAGGAGAGAGAAAGTGCCCAAAGGGCCAGAAGTGCATTCCAGCGGGAAACAGAAGGCATCCTAGGGTAGAAACACGTGTCAAAGCGTGAGGCAGACGAATAGAAGTCGACATGCAAGCTTGCTTTAGGGTTTTTAGCCTGATTTAATCTATTTTAACCTTTAAAGCTTCTGATTTAATGATTTTAAAGTACTAATATAATCTTTTTGTCTTTCATGTAGGATTCCATCTGGCACTTGCGGGACAACCGGGAAAGGCCATAAAGTCAAAGTTAAAGTGCAGATTTGATCAAGGACCGCCATGCTAGAAGAGAAGATGCCGATGAGGGCATTCAATGACAAATTTATTGCAGAATTAATAGCATGGAGATAATTTCAACTCAAAGATGGCCTTGCGGAGATCAAATTGATGGAGAAGTGGTGACTCATCCGGCTCACCAACAGAATTAATGGAGGCATTTATTTGCAGCTGCGGATGAATGCAAGTGGCTTTAGATTTTATCTTCTCCATTTATGGCAGCTAACTGCACAGATTTGCAGAAGGGTTAATTTCTATCCGGACTTTGGTCTTAAGATGGCTTTTTATTGTAAAACCCGGGTCCTAGGGTTTAGATGTGATAATATTTGCAGTTATGAGAAGAAGTATTTCTGAAAAGATCAGGGTCTGTCCTGAGTCTATAAATACTTCTTCTCAATGTAATTGCGTAGAGGCGGAGACTTAGAAATAAAAGGCTTATAAGCAATTTCTTGCAAATTTTGTGAAATCATTTGTTTCTGGAATTGGAGTTGATGTGCTTTAGCTTTTCTGTGATAGCATGGCCAGGAGCCTAATCTTTTGCAGAGTGTGATAAGTGTATCTTTTTTTGTTATTCGTTCCATTAAATTTTGTTAGATATATGCTGTAAATCTGAGATATCAAGTTTAAATATGTTGTTAGGCTTCAGTTGTTCTCTTGTCTGCTAGGGGAAATTATAGATTTGAGGTTAAATTTGTTCTAATTGCTCTGTCTTCACTATGTGAGCTAGGCTACCGATGAAAGATACCATTTTTAACCAGCTGCCCTTGGATTTATAATTTTTTGCTAGATCTGTTTCACTCTGCCTTGTGCTCTTAGTTGAAAGTGATCTTAGACTGACTGGACACTTTCTTCTTTGATTTGTTCTGTTGTGAAGCTAGTAGCATAGATAAAATTGATAGTTTAAGTTTTACAGTTTAAAGTCTGATAAACTTCTCTTTCTGCCCTACCCTACCCTCTCTTTTTTTTTGGTGAATGATCCATTTTTATTTTTTTTGTTTGTCTTTTATTTAAATCTACTGACCCATGAGAGCTAGATCAAAGAATTCAAGTTAAATCTGATAAACAACTTCTACAACTACTGAACAAGTTCAAGAACCCCCTGTAAGGTAATAGAGCAGTCCATATTGAAATCTGTTCCAGAAGCGAAAAAGAGTGAATAACCATTCGACCCAACTCTGTAACTTGCACCTTGGATAACCAGCTAGATCCTAAAGCGAGTGGGATCCATCCCGTGGGTGTCTTCGGGGCTTCCTGCCCATCCTTTCGCGGGGGTGCGTATGAAAGCCGGACCAACACCTAATTGGCACTAGAAGGAGGGCCTATGAACTCAGTTCAAGTATTGTAAGGACCTAACAACAACATTTGAAGGACCCACAGTGAACTCCGAACAGTTTTGTAAATTGTCAGTATAGTTTTGTAAATTGTCAGTACAGTTTTCTAAATTGTCAGTGCAGTGTTTTAAATTTCCAAATTCAGAACCTGTTGAGAACTGCAAAGTTATAAGTGCTTGTGAAAACTGGATTCTACATACAGGGTAACAAGGTCCCACCCCAGAGTTAGAGAGCTCCTTGTTCCTGAATTAGAAACTCCAAGAAGAAGTAGCCACAGAAGGGCCACATCTCTATCACAGACAGTTTTATCACCCCTGATTGTTACTCCAACCAGAGCTTAGAATATCCCTGTTAATCCATTAGCTATGGCAAATTGGTTGGGCTCCACAGCTTTGAACATTCCGGGTATAGCCCATGACTTGCCCAAAAATCCAGAAAGATACCTCCCTAGGTATAAACATGATGGGACAAGAACTGCAGAGGAACACTTAGTTGCATTCAAGAATGCACTCGAAGTTATTAAATGTACAACATGAGGATGTTGCCTGCGGACTCTTCCCGTTCACTCTCCAGGAGGGAGCCTATGATTGGTTTCTAAATCTTATCAATGATTCCATCACCAGCTGGAATGACTTAGAAAAAGTCTGTGTCACAGTTCGGTGAAGTGATAGATCCCAGCATTTTATATCAACAGTTTTCTAGCATCAAAAGAGAACTGAATGAGTCTATTAGATCCTATAATGTTATATTCTAGAAAGCTTATGGTATACTCACTGGCTATTATGTGCCTAATGCAGACCTGGCACTAGAGATTTTTAGGAACTCTCTAGACCCAATGACCTCTGTCTTCTTGAAGAGGGATGCCACTGTTACCAACTTGACAGAAGCTTATAAAGAAGCTTTAATCCTGGAAAGACAGTTGGGACCCCAGCATTTAAATCTTTAGTAAACTCCTTTGATCACACAACCTGCTCCTATATTCAATCCTATCCCACATCAGATGATGCTGCCAGTTTGTCAGACTTTACCATCAGCAGCACCAGTGGCTGCTGCACCTGTTGAGAATGTACAGAACCCGGTAAAAGAGGCTGACAATGCTAGGATTGAAGAAGTTTCAAAGATTGTTCAAAATCTAGCCAATGATTTTTTGAGCTTTAAAAGGCAAACTTCTACTGGAGACAATCCCAACAGGTACTCATATCAGCCAAACAGATTTAACAGGCCCCCATATGAACCTAATAAAGATTACAAGGGTAAAACTCATGATGTGAACATTTGTGACTTAGCCCTGCCCAACTGGTGCAGAATACATGCCACTTCTCAGCATGGGGAGTTAGACTGTCTGGAATTTTGCAATGCATTTGAAGCCTTGTCTGGTGATCTGATCTCCCCTGAAAATCAAAGAACTGCTAATGGCCCAAGTTCATCTGGCCACAGTGCAGCTATGGTCCTGGATTCTTTCTCTTTCCCGGATGAATCTGAGAATGTCGTTGAAATGCCCATGGATGAAGTACAGGCTTTCCAGCAATATAGAAGAGATAATTACAACCTGAGAAACAAGAATCCTGAGCCAAAAACTACATCAACTCCTCCTGACAACTCTCACAATATTCCTCTGGACCCTTCTCCAAGCAATAATCCACCTCCACCAAAAGGAGGAGCTCAGAGAGTACCATATGTTGCTGTTCCTCCACTTAACAAAGGATATAACATAGTGGAGGATATGAAAAAGATTAAGGCCAACATTACTCTGCATGAGCTGGCACAGATTTCAGAGCAGAGAGACAATCTGATAAAGACATACTCTGGACCTGCTGCTAAACCTGTAGATAAAGAAAAGAAAATAGCCAATGCCAATCTGGCCATGTACAAGGAAAAGACTGAAGTTCCCCCATTTTTACTAACTGTCAGAATTTTTGGGAAGAATTTACATAATTGTTTGGTAGATTCGAGTGCATCTGCTAATGTCATGCCACTGGCAATTTGTCAGCAGTTGGGGCTGACCCTAATGAAGTCTGAGAGGAGAGTTGTCCAATTGGACAAGTCAGAAGTTAAGGTTGTGGGAGAGCTGCAAAACATTCATATTCAATTAGCCTCTGAGCTAAGGGCTCAACATAAGATCGAAATCCAAGTTGTGGATATCCCAGTGGGATATGGAATGCTGTTGAGTAGGGATTGGTCTAAGTCTCTAAATGGATATCTGGCAACAGACTTTTCACACATGTGGTTTCCATGGAAGGGTGTGGCCAATCAATTACGGGTTGACTGAGAACCCAGGTACAAGCACACGATTACAGAGTACAATGCTGCAAATGAAACTGTCAATATTGCAGAAGTAGACATTGGAGTCTACAATTTAACAATTGGGCAGAGTAACCAGTTTAAAAAAGCTCATATTGTACATACTAATGAAGTTTGGACACTTCATTTGGATGGAGCCAGATGTAAGCAGGGTTCTGGAACAGGGGCAGTCCTCAAAGAGCCTCAAAGTCAGACATTTTTTATGTCTTACCGCCTGCAGTTCCCATGTACTAATAATTTAGCAGAGTATGAAGCTCTGATTTTAGGTTTAAAGTTTGCTTTGGATAAAAATGTAAAAAACATTCAAGTTTTCACTGATTCAGATGTGGTGGTCTGGGTCTGTCAAGATTTTAAGGTATTTGATCCTGGGGGTTTTTTACATTCAGTCCTTTTGAAAGAATTCTGCAAACCCTTCAAGTAGAAGCATAAACATGTTATCATATGATTTGTTATTATATGATTTGTTTAATTTGAAGGAGTTGCAGATTTGTTTTTCAAATGGGACAGGGAAGACAGTAAACACAAGTCTTTCCCAGATAGCAAATTTTTGAAGCACAGTCCGGAGTGCATTTCGTCAACAGGACCTGAAAGGTAATTTTTCTAAATTACTTGCACATGGTCAAAAATTTTTAAGGCACCATTTCTCTGCTTTCCCAACTGCTGCATTTTTTGAGTATGAAGGGAAGTTGTAACATATGTATACATTGTAAGTAAGCTTTGAAGTTTTTCAGTTTTAGCTTGTGCAGTTTATTTCTTTTGTCAGTGCTTTTTATTTCCTTTCTTTGTCTTTTTATGTCAGCTTGCTGTTTAAGTCTGTACAGTCTTTTGTTTCAATTTTATTTGCTTTAGTTCTTTATTGCAGTTCTTTTTCTTTGTTGTCTATACAGTTGCTTTAGTTTATTTCAGTGCTGTTGCAGTTTCCCTTTGTCAGTTTTTGGTTGCTATGTTTTTAGTTAATCCTTGCTGTCTGTATAGTGTCTTTTGTTTTAGCTTGCTTTTTAAGTCTGTACAGTCTTCTATTTCAGTTATTTTCTTTGCTGTCTGTTTAGTTTATTTTATTCCCTTTGCCTGTACAGTTCTATGCTTTAGTCTGTATAGTTTTATTTTGTTTTGCTTTGAGGCCTGTCTCTATCTTTGGAAGTTTGTGCAAAGTCCTTTAGCTTCTAAAGGTTTCTATCCTTTAACCTCTGCCTGAGCAATCAATGAAAAGTCAGCCTTCAAAATTGTTTTATTCCTAGCTGATCAATCCAGTACCCCATTCTGTTCATTATTCTAATTGTGATAGTCTTCTTACTTTGAACAGTAGAACTATTTTGCTATTCAGGACAAAGGTAGAGAGATGATTGGATCTTGTGTCTTACTTGCCACAGTTGTTTTAATAATAGAAAAACTGCTATGCTGTTTAGTTGGAGGAACTCCCGGGGAATCCAAGAAAAGCTGGTTATAAGAGGGGACTATGGTTCATGCAATTATTTGGGTGTCACCAGAGGCTATTAATGCCTGGACTGAAACAGTTTCAAATTGATCAAGTGTTAGAAGAAAATTGTAATTTCTCTAAGGTCTTCCAGATAGTGATATATTTCAAAAAGAAGAGAGATAAAAAAAAGAGAAAAGAAAGAAAAGAATTACATAATGAAGAGGCAGCCAATATTAGATTCTGCCCTACAGTTGTAAATTTGGGTCGTGTAAATCTAAAGGGTAACTCTGTCTAGGCTGTAAAAGGCTAAACTAGTAAACAGAGCTCTACTCGGTTTCCCCTTTTACAATCTAGAAAAGCTGATCAGTCCAAAGTTCATCAATCAATCCAGTCATCCTTGGAAAAAGTTTATACCCTTTGTAATTGCACATCAGAAATCTTCCTTGAAGTAATCCAGCCTAGTATGTCCTTGGGAAATTTTAACATCTGGCAGTTAGCAGTCAATTTATTGTGAAGAATGTCTGTGGCAAGGCATGATGCATGGTCTTTTTGTTTTGAAACCAGAGTCTTGGATTCTAAAATAGTGCTACTATTTTACCCGCAGATATCACCATTTTTTGAGAAGCAACACACCCCCACTGAAAAATGAGATTCCATCCTTAGAAAATCCTGAACTTTCATTTTTGCAGTAGGGACCCTCTTGATAATTTTCAGGTTTTAAATCCAAATTTGCTTGCCTCCTTTTTAAAGTTGTGCTTTTTCTTGCATTCCAGCTGTGTTATCCAAGAATTCACTTTTTACATGCTAGAATCATTCATGCACAAACAAAATCTTGCACCGGTACCAAGAAAAATCCGGAAAACAGCTTGCATAAATTCATGAAAAATCAAACTTTCCATTTTTGGTAGTGTCGCGATATCGCGACACTTCCATTTTTGAAAATGTCGCGATATCGCGACGGGTAAATCAAAAATCAGCTAAGTCATTTTTGTGTAGCGAAATCACGACACTTTCCATTTTTGGAAGTGTCGCGATATCGTGACATTTCCATTTTTGGAAAGTGTCGCAAAATCGCTGCCGACCGGAGGAGAGAGAAAGAAGTCGTACGGAAGGGCACGATTTTGCGACATGTCGCGAAATCGTGACATGTCGCATTTTCAAGGTAGGAGAGAGAAAGTGGGCTGTAGAATAAAAAAATTGGCTAAGTATGAAAATGGTCGCGATTTCACGACATGTCGCGAAATCGCGACACTTTCTGGAGAGAGAAGGAAAGGAGACGAAGAAAGAAACCAAGTGCAGGGGCAGGTGTGATTTTGTGACATGTCGTGAAATCGTGACATGTCGCAGTATTGCGACTGTTGGAGCAAAAAATTGTAGTTGACGGAGAAGGGTCGCGATTTCGCGACATGTCTCGAAATCGTGACATGTCACGTTTTCATGGCCGATAGGGGAAGAAGCAGCGCAACGCTGGGGACGTCACGATTTCGTGACATGTCACAAAATCATGATACTTTTTGGAGAGAGAAGGAAAGGAGACGAAGAAAGAAGCCAAGTGCAGGTGCAGGCACGATTTTGTGACATGACGTGAAATCGCGACATGTCGCAGTATCGCGACTGTTGAAGCAGAAAGTTGCAGTTGACAGAGAAGGGTCGCGATTTCGCGACATGTCACGAAATCGTGACATGTCACATTTTCACGGTCGACAGGGGAAGAAGCAGCGCAGCGTTGGGGATGTCACGATTTTGCGACATGTCGCAAAATCGCGACATGTCGCATAATCGCGATAGGAGAGAGAAAGTGCCCAAAGGGCCAAAAGTGCATTCCAGTGGGAAACAGAAGGCATCCTAGGGTAGCGACATGTGTCAAAGCGTGAGTCAGACGAACAAAAGCTGAAATGCAAGCTTGCTTTAGGGTTTTTAGCCTGATTTAATCTGTTTTAACCTTTAAAGCTTTTGATTTAATGATTTTAAAGTACTAATATAATATTTTTGTCTTTCATGTAGGATTCCATCTGGCACTTGCGGGACAACCGGAAAAGGCCATAAAGTCAAATTTAAAGTGCAGATTTGATCAAGGACCGCCATGCTAGAAGAGAAGATGCCGGTGAGGGCATTCAATGACAAATTTATTGCAGAATTAATAGCATGGAGATAATTTCAACTCAAAGATGGCCTTGCGGAGATCAAATTGATGGAGAAGTGGTGACTCATCCGGCTCACCAGCAGAATTAATGGAGGCATTTATTTGCAGCTGTGGATGAATGCAAGTGGATTTAGATTTTATCTTCTCCATTTATGGCAATTGATCTCACAGATTTGCAGAAGGGTTAATTTCTATCCGGACTTTGGTCTTAAGATGGCTTTTTATTGTAAAACCCGGGTCCTAGGGTTTAGATGTGATAATATTTGCAGTTATGAGAAGAAGATATTTTTGAAAAGATCAGGGCCTGTCCTGAGTCTATAAATACTTCTTCTCAATGTAATTGCGAGAGGCGGAGACTTAGAAATAAAAGGCTTATAAGCAATTTCTTGCAAATTTTGTGAAATCCTTTGTTTCTGGACTTGGAGTTGAAGTGCTTTAGCTTTTCTGTGATAGCATGGCCAGGAGCCTAATCTTTTGCAGAGTGTGATAAGTGTATCTTCTTTTTTTATCCGTTCCATTAAATTTTGTTAGATATATGCTGTAAATCTGAGATATCAAGTTTAAATATGTTGTTAGGCTTCAGTTGTTCTCTTGTCTGCTAGGGGAAATTATAGATTTGAGGTTAAATTTGTTCTAATTGCTCTGTCTTCACTATGTGAGCTAGGCTGTTGATGAAAGATACCAGTTTTAACCAGCTGCCCTTGGATTTATAATTTTTTGCTAGATCTGTTTCACTCTGCCTTGTGCTCTTAGTTGAAAGTGATCTTAGACTGACTGGACACTTTCTTCTTTGATTTGTTCTGTTGTGAAGCTAGTAGCATAGATAAAATTGACAGTTTAAGTTTTACAGTTTAAAGTCTGATAAACTTCTCTTTCTGCCCTACCCTACCCTCTCTTTGTTTTTGGTGAATGATCCATTTTTATTTTCTTTGTTTGTCTTTTATTTAAATCACTGACCCATGAGAGCTAGATCAAAGAATTCAAGTTAAATCCGATAAACAACTTCGCAACTATCGAACAAGTTCAAGAACCCCCCGTAAGGTAACAGAAGCAGTCCATATTGAAATCTATTCCAGAAGCGAAAAAGAGTGAATAGCCATTCGACCCAACTCTGTAACTCACACCTTGGATAACCAGCTAGATCCTAAAGTGAGTGGGATCTGTCCCGTGGGTGTCTCCAGGGCTTCCTGCCCATCCTTTTGCGGGGTGCGTATGAAAGCCGAACCAACAGAGTCCATGGTTCATTGGGAGGAGCTTATTCCTTCGCAAGTGGGGTGTGGATTTAAATCCAAAAACCTAGAGCATCAACACAGCTCCCATCTGGGTCCACCTTCCAAATTTACCCTCTCACTTTTGGCACAAGGATGTTCTACAAGGGATAGCCCGAGTGATTGGAGAGCTTGTCTCCATAGACCCTGCTACGCGAGCTCGATCAAGAATGACACAGGCCTATATTTATGTTAATGCAAATTTAGAATCCTAGCTTTTGACCCATGTGAATTTGATTTATGGGTCTTACCACCGATGCCAAGTGGTGGAGTATGAGAAAAAACCCTCCTTTTGCATAGAGTGCCACACCCAGGGGCACCTTCAAAGCTAGTGTCCAAATCTGAGACCTATTTAGAATGATCACCAAGAAATCCAATACCCACTCAAGGGAGATATTTAGAGAATGAGAGCTAAAGCGGGACCGTGTTATGAGCCCAAAGGCAAGCAACCTACTCCCCCATCTCCGAATGATGACAAGACAAAGGCAAGTTCACTATTTGCTTTTTACAATAGGTTCAGTCTATTCAAAAATTTAGATTCCAATGCAAATAATGATAATGAGGAGACTCTCGAAGAAGAACTCCCTGGCCCAATTCACCCTGATCAATCCCCAGAGAATTCTAACCCTCCCCTGCAACCTCCTCATTCATTCCCTAACCCACATTCTAAACCTCCACTGGGTATGACTATTTCTCCCTAGTCCCCACTAACCAATCATCTACCACCACCTAGACTCCCCCCCATCCTCCAATAGGTCTGGCCCTTCTCACCCCCCACCCGATCCCCATGGTGATGAGATTGAGAGCCCTAAATCATCTCACGATTCTCCTAAATCTTGGAGCCCTAAACAAACCAGAAGCTTTAAAAAATCCCTAATTGATGTCAAAAGTGATAAAAATAAGGGTAGACCCTCGCTTGCAGAGCAAAAGAAATAGAGATGTAGCGGAAGACATAGCCAATGGCACTCAAAGTACTCTCTTTTAGGAATTAGGAATTTCCAATAGGGATGAACCAAAGAGAACCAAACCTCTTGTGCAACAAGGCAAAGGAGGTAGAAAACCCTCCAAAAATTCCAAATGAGAATCCTCTCCTAGAATGCGAGAGGGTTAAATGGAGCAGCAAAACAAAGACTTGTTGCTTCGATGTGAAAGGATTCAAATCCTACAATTTTTCTAATTCAAGAAACCAAATTAGGCGTGCAGTCCTCATCGAAAAAGTTACCAAAATTATATGGAGAAAGTGTGAATTTTCCTTTAGCCCAGCCTCTAGAACCTCTGGTGGTCTCCTCTACCTTTGGGACCCAACCAAGGTGGAAGGAAGAGTGATTTCTGGTGAGGGATAAATTTCCAACATGTTTTTCCATGATTCTATTTCTAAGCACTCTTGGGTATTGACGAATGTCTATACCTCGAATTTTCCTCAAGATAGGCTGAACCTTTGGCATACTCTCACTCAGATGCGTGAGGCTTTCAATAACATCCCTTAGATCCTTGTTGGGGATTTCAATACCCTGTTGCACCTCTCTGAGAAAAAAGGAGGGAAAGAGATCACTACCAGGATCACAGGTGATTTCAACAACTTTGTGGATGTTAATGAGTTAATGGATGTTCAACTAAGGGGATCTCAGTTTACCTAGAGCAATAGAAGGGTTGGGGGTGATCTCATTCAGGAAAGGCTTGACCATTTTTTTCTTTCTCAGGATGCACTACTTTTGTTTGGAGATGCCAGTTTATAGGCCCTGTCAAATATTGGGTCTGATCACAACCCCCTTATCTTTGAAACTACCAATAGACCTTCTTTCAAAACTCCCTTTTGATTTGAGGCAATGTGGACCTAACACCCTGACCTTAAGGCTCGCATTATTGAATGGTGGGGAGAGAGTTTCTCTGGATCAACCACCAATCAATTTACTCAAAAGTTGTGGTCTATAAAAGCCAAACTGAAGATATGGAATAAAGAAGTTTTTGGAAATATTTTTGAAAATAAGTAGAACATCAGGGACAGACTCCAAATTATTGAAAATCAGTTTCAGTAGGGTCAAGGGGATGCCTGTTTGAGAGCCGAAGAAAAGCAACTACTTTTATATTTCCATAACATTTTGAAGAAGGAAGAGATGTTTTGGCATCAAAAATCAAGATATTTGTGGTTGAAAGAAGGAGATTCCAACTCAAAGTTTTTTCACATTTCTACGCTCAAGCACAGAGGGGCAAACAGGATCAAGGGTCTAATAAAAAATGATGGCACCTTCACCTCCAATATTCACAAAATTCATGATGAAGCGGTTCTTCACTTTGAGTCCCTCCTGGGTTCCTGCCCTCCCCACTCTACCCAATCCATGGATTCCCTTCTCATGCACATCCCCAAAATCATCACTGATAGCATGAATGCCTATCTACTCAGCCCTTTAAGTTTTGAGGAGATCCACCAAGCCCTTTTCTCCATGCAACCTGATAAAGCCCCAGGTCCCGATGGATTCTCCCCAAGGTTCTTCCAAGCCTTCTAGGAAATCACCGACCCTGACCTATGCCAAGCCATCAAAGAAATGTAGAGATCTAGAGTCATTCCCAGAGATGTGAATTCTACTTTTTTGGCCCTCATCCCTAAAGGCCCTAATTCCAATTCCCTATCTAATTATCTCCCCATCAACCTATGTAACATGGTCTACAAAATATTTTCAAAGGCTATGGCCAATATATTAAAAGGTATTCTCCCATATTTAATTGACCCCTATTAAGGAATCTCGATTAAAGGTAGGAATATTGTGGATGGGATCATAACCATCCATGAGCTAATCCACTCATCCCATAAATCCAAAAAGTTAGCTTTCTTCCTAAATCTTGACATGAACAAGGCCTTTGACAAAGTGGATAGGGAGTTTCTATCTAAAGTTCTCCAAAATTTTGGGTTCCATGACAACTGGGTTCATCTGATCATGCAATGCATCTCAACTACTTGGATTTTTGTACTTGTGAATGGATCTATTGCAGGGTACTTCCCTAGTACCAGAGGACTGAGACAAGGGGATCCTTTATCCCCCATCCTCTTCATTATTCTTGTTGAGAGCCTGGGAAGAGCCATAAAAGTTGCCTATTCCATGGGCCTGATTTTGGGCATCAAAGTAACATCTAATATCCAAACCTCCACCCACCAACAGTTTGTGGATGACACACTATTGGCAATAATTGCATCTGTTTCTGAGGCAAGAGTCATCAAAGCTATCCTCAACCTCTACGAAGAAGTCGTAGAGCAAAAAATCAACTTCACCAAGAGTAATATTTATTTTATTAACACTCCAGTGGCCCGCCAAGCAAAAATTATGAACATTCTAGGATGTTCTACTGTAGCTTTTATAGCTACTTATCTTGGCCTCCCAATGTTTTAGGGGAATCCTACCAAGACAATGTGAAACAATGTTATTGAGAGATTTCATAAGAAACTTGTAGGGTGGAAAGGCACCCTTCTATCTTAGGTAGGTAAATCTACCCTGGTCATGTCAGTTCTTCAAAGCATACTTGTGTATTTTCTATCAATTTTCAAAATCCCTGTAGTAGTTGGGACCATGATTGAGCAAATCCAAAAATACTTCCTATGGGCTGGAGCTGACAATCAGAAAAATTTCCACCTAGTGGCCTGGGACAAAGTCTGCTCCCCAAAAAATAAAGGTGGGCTTGGATTTCATAGAATCAACAAAATGAACCAGGCCCTCTTAGCTAAGCAGGCTTGGAAAGTTTTCACTAATGAAAATTTGGAATGGATTTCAATCATTAAAAGAAAATATCTACAGCATCACTCCTTTAGAGATGAAGATATCCCCCAAATAGGGTCTCATTTTTGGTGGTCTATCATCCAAACCAGACCCCTACTCCAAAGAGGAACCAGTGGCAGCTCAAAGATGGAAGAGCCATCAATTTCTGGCATGACCCATGGGCCAGGGATGAGCCCCTTATCAATGACCCAGAAATCACTACTATCAAACTTCTAACAGATCATAGGTTCAAATTGAGAGTTTCTGACTTCATTGTGCAAGGCCAGGACCACCCCAAGTGGAAGTGACTTTAGTTCAGAATAAGCAATGCTATCATTGATAGAGCCATCACATATCTGTAGGTGATATTTAGAGCAAACTTCATTCTCAGGACCCAAAAAATACAAACCAATATGGAAAGGTTTTGATGATGGCTCCTTCTCGGTCAAGTCTATATTTGTCTTGTTGGATTCCTCTCACGAACAGCACAAGAACCAAGTTGTCCCAAGTTGTCATCAAGAGAATCTGACTAAAACACCTCATCCTGAAAGTCACCCACTTCTCTTGGTTAGCTTACCAAAATAAAATTCTCTCTATATGAAATCTAATCAAAATGGATGTCATAGTTCCCAATATATTTTACCTCTGCCTACAAGCGTGGGAGTCCACTCAGCGCCTGTTGATTGAGTGTCCCTTTGTGTACACTGCTTTCGTAACACTGGTAGATATGTTTTAGGTCAAATGGGTTTGGCCCTAGTAAATCACTAACCTTTTTACCCAATGGCCCCAAGTGTTTTGTAACCCCAGGCTCAAGTTTTTATGGGAAGCAGTGCTACACCATACCTTATGGTAAATATGGCTTGAGCGCAATAGTAGAATCTTCAATGACCGTTCTAGGGACCCAAAAGTGGTGGCTAATAAAGCATTATGTTTTGCCATTGAAAATGCTAACTTGGTCCCTTGTTCGATGATCCCAGCATCTGGGTTGGAAGAATCCCTATTCAAATCCCTTGGCATCTCTTCTGAGTGCACCAGATCCTAGACTCAAGTCAGCTGTAGGTCCACCATCAAGTGGACCCCTCCCCCCTAGGATGGCTCAAGGTAAATTTTGATGGATCGTCTAAAGGCAACCCCAGAGATGTTGGGGCTGGAGGAGTCATTCGGGACCATGAGGGAAAAGTCATCAGGGCCTTCATCAAAAACCTGGGAGTTCAGTCCAACAACTATGTCGAAGCTCGTGCCCTCTGGAGGAGCCTTGATCTCAGCAAAGGTCTAACTAAACCAATAATATTTGAAGGGGATTCCCTAAATGTGGTCAACCATATTAAGAATAATTCCAAGGTTGGGTGGAATATTCAAAGTATCATTCAAGAGAGTCAATCCATCCTCAAGCAAGCGCTGCTCAACACTATCCAACATGTTTTTAGAGAGGCCAATGTGGTGGTAGATTTGTTGGCTAACAGAGCAGCCAATCAGAATGATCTCACTATATGGGAAGACTCTTTCCCTCAAGACATCTTAGACACTGCCAAACATGATGTTGAGTGCAATTCCAATTAACAGCAAGCATCATCCCAAAGGTGTTTTTATCAACACCAAGGGTGTTCTTATTAACACCATGGTTTTTTTTCCCTTCCCATATTTTCATTATCTTTTGAAGTATCGAGGGTACTTTTTTCATGTGATTCGATCAGGTCATGGCAAAGCTTCAGGACCCTTCTGTCATATTTCACCCACCCCGTGCCTCCGCTTCATTTTTATTTTTTCTCATCTCTCATTGTCCACCTCACCTGTCTTCCATTTCCTTAACTCGTCTGCCTTCTACGCCGTCTACCCCATCTTGTTAACTGGTGTCTTCCACCCTGTCACCCTCCCTCTCCTCTTGCTTTGCAGTTTTGTTTTTGTTTCTCGTGCAGGTGTTGATGTGGCCCAATTTTATTGTCCTACGGTTGAAGTTCCAACATGCTTTGGAAAGGCCTCTCCATCTCATACTTATTTCAATTGCAACCCTAAGCTCTCTTTATTAGTCTACCTTCTTCTAGAGCAAACTCACTTGTTGCTTAGCTTCCTTGCTTTTGCACTTCTATCCTGGTGCTTTTACGGCTATGGCCTACCCGATATTATGGCCATTCTTGAGCCGTCGATGTTATAGCTTGAACCTGTAGCTGAAGCTCTACTCGGAGCCAAGGGACTCATCCCCTTCTTCAAGCTTTTTGGTGGCGTGGATGAAGGTGTCACCAATGAGTTTGTAAGGTCATGGAACAATGGAGCAGTTTATATTCGAGGACTCCACATTGAGGTAAACAACCATATTTTAGCTAAAATTTTTGGTTTATCTCCCAAGGGTAGGGCGGTGCATCGGGACAGACACAATTTCAAAGAAGAAACTAAACACTTTCCTGAGAAAGGCAAGGAGTTGACCTGGGTAAATGGGGGAGTCCTTTGGTCCTCTCTTCCTCAACCTTGGGACTCTGTCATTGTTCCCATCATCCAATATATCATTGTTGATGATGTTAGTAGCCCCATCCATTCTTTTCACCTTGCCTTCATCAACCATCTGCGTGACATCAAGCCGATCAACATTCTTGACTTTATGATTCGGTTTATAAGCCTTACCATCAAAAAATTTAGGGATAAGAAGTCTTCCAAACACCTATCGCACCAAGGACTATTTCTCATCATCTACAAGCATACCCTTCTATCCCAACCTACTATTGGACCTTTGGCTCCCCCTCTAGTCTCTGAGCCCTCCCTTGAGCCTGCTCATGGTCTTGAGCCCCGTGACCCTAATCCTTCAACCAATTTCCTTGGTGTTGTGCCCCTCTCTCATAGCCCCTCTATGGAAGTGCCCCTACAATCCTCTTCCCCTTTCGATGGTCTTTCGAAAGCAGCCAAGCCCATTCAGTCCAGTAGCAAAGATGAGGAAAGTCCTCCCCCCAAACCAAAGGAGTCAGCCCCTATGGAGTCTCGAGCTACTATAGCCAAAAGTAGACCTCTGAGGAGAAAAAGGAAAGTGATCCGACCCTCTCCGAGCATAAGTTTGTGGCGCTTGAAATGAAAGAGTGTAGAAGATTCACGTCCCTCACCCGAGATCATTTTAGATGATGAGGAAGATGTCAAGCGCAATGTTGATGATGCACTTCAAACCAGTACCATCAATCACGTATCCAAAGTGGTGGAGCAACTTTAGGCAGTAGCTAACATGATAAGGGAGGCGGGTGTCATCTTTTCTCACACCATCAAAGACCTCCAGGAACTCTCGACGGCCCTCAGTGTCCTCCTTGCAAAAGATCAAAATGTTGGCACCAATCAGGAGGATGAAGACAATTCCCAGTAGGTCTAGGAGTGGGGCAGTGAGCAGGTGGCTTGTCAATGGTGTTTTTGACTTACATAATTTTGTTGTTTCCCCTATTCAGGGTTTCTAGTCTGTGGGTTTGTTTTAATTTTCCTGTTCAGATTTCAAATCTAGTTAGTATCAGGTTTTTGCAGACTATTGGTTGTCCTCACGTCCATCCCTGTGATAGTGGGATGCATCAAATTTTGTACTATTGGCATTCCAAATGCCCTTTGTAATAGGGATTGGGTCCCTTCAACCCGACAATTAATAAAAATATTTTACCTACCAAAAAAAATTTATATGCAACTAAATAAATTCAACCTATGCAAGAAACTACTTGTTGTAGCTCTAATACCACTGATGGCTTTTGAAGCCTTAATGTTAATATAAAACTCACAAGATAATTTCCACATAATAAAATATTAAATAATCATAAAATAGTAAGATCAAGATAATGAATGAAACTTACAAACTTAACAAGAGAGAATACAATCTGTAGAATTCTATGATGTAAGGAACTTGTACAAGAAAGTTATGGAGCTTTATATCCATAATATAGCTTTACAAAATTATCTTTGATCTTCTTATCTTGGAACATGTTTAGGAGACTCTTTATATTCTCATATATCAAATAATGTAATATACTCTAAAACTCTCCCACCATTTGGATCCCACTAGGGGTAAATCCATCAAACAAATATTTTCCAGCTTTTAAATCTACCAAGAACCATATAGTATTATGTATATATCTATAAACTACCTAGATAAATAGAATCAATATTTTCAACCTGATCAAAAATTTATTTTTTCTTTCCATTATTGAAACCTGGTTTTGGCCAATGAGAAAAAATATGCTCTTGCTGCTCTTCTATCAATATTTTTACAAGTTTTACCTGACTTATAGATAATAAACCCAAATGTTTTGCAAGCGAAGGTGCAACCCAAATCTTGGAATCTGACCCATCATCAACATGAAGAGGAAATATTTTGAGTTGTTGATTCCATAGTTGTCATTTCCTCTAACCATAAACATGTTGAACAAATATCTAATCCAAATGGCATATAGCAATCACCAAAAACCCTAAATTGACTCCAAAAACTAATACTTGTGGCTATTTCACCACTGCCACCACCATCATTGCAATAGTTTGTGGTTGCTCTATTTCCTCTTATGATTATTCAACCAAGGAATCCATAATATTAAACATCATCCATAGCACTTTTTGGTTCATGCATGGTGGATCATATCTCACCATTACCTAGTCTATATATATGCTCATTGGATGCATTTATATTTATCATGGGACAATGATGCTAGGATCCATTGCCTGATTCTTAAAGCAAAATTAATATCACACTCCTTATCATTAATCCCTTGACCTTGAAAGTATAATTTCATCCAAATATTCCCAAGTCAAGGGATATATTCTTCCTCTTTCTATATTTCCACTTCTTATACATCTCTTGTATATCCCTTGACCTTGTAAGTATAATCATATTCTTCCTTTTCCCCAATTCAAGGGATATACAATTTTATTCTTCTTCTTGCCTTCATAATGAATTTTAGATAATCAATGAGATCATATTATAACATTTACAAATGGTTATTCAAATTTTAGCCAATGGAATCCATCCTTGCTAAGATTTAATAGAGCAACTGGTCCTAATGATGATAATACAAGCACACCTTCAAATGACCAACACGAACATGGTCTAGCAAGTGAAAATAGTTATTAATATCAAGGTATGATTGTCATTGTGCAAGGACATGTTGGAAATTTTGGGTACTTTGGGTACATTGCCTTTGCTCAAGTATATAAGTTGTCATTGATGCCAAGAAGCTTTTGAAGGAATTTGATTTGATGTCAAATAATTTGTTCTAATGAAGGTTATGGCATGACAGTTTCAAAGGTCTTTTGCAAACCCCAAGCTGACAGGTTCGAAAGAAAAGCGCTAAGGCAAAAAAGTGTCGCGATATCGTGACATGTCGGGTTTTTGCGACCCAAAGAAAAGAAAAGCGCTAAGGAGAAAAAGTGTCGTGATATCGCGACATGTCAGGTTTTTGTGACTTGAAAAACAGAAAAGAGCTAAGGAGGAAAAGTGTTGCGATATCACGACATGTCGCATTTTCGCGACTTAAGTAGGAGAGAGAAAGCAAGTTAGAAAAGTGTCATGATATCATGACATGTCGCATTTTCGTGACTTAAGCAAGAGAGAGAAAGCAAGTTAGAAAAGTGTCATGATTTCACGACATGTCATAGTTTCACGACTCAAAGAGCAAAGAAAATGTAAGGAAGCTGAAAGCGTCATGATTTTGCGATAGGTTGCAAAGAAAACGTACGAAAAGTTGATAGCATCATGATTTCACGATGGGTTACAAGGAAAATGTACAAAAGCTGAAAGCGTCACGATTTCACGACGGGTTGCAAAGAATGCGTATGGATGTAGAAAGTGTCATGATTTCATGATAGGCAAAAAAGAAAGCAGACGGAAGCAAAAGTGTCATGATTTTGTGACAGAAACTAAAAGCAGGTCTTCTATAGGAGAAGTGTCATGATTTCATGACAAAAGTAGAGAGGAAGGCTATGAAGATAGAAGTGTCGCAATATCACGACAGAAGTGAAGATGAAGTCTGCAGAGGCAGAAGTGTTGCAATTTCATGACAAAAGCAGAAAGGAGGTCGATGAAGGGAGAAGTGTCGTGATATCGCAACAAAAGAAAAGTTGATGCTGACAAAGATAGAAGTGTCATGATATCGCGACAAGAGCTTAGTTGAAGTCGACAAAGGCTAAAGTGTCATGATATCATGACAAAAGCCAATAGAAAGTGTACGGTTGCAAAGGTGTCACGATATCGCGACATGTTGTAGTTTCATGACAAAATCTACATAAGAGTTACAGAGGCAGTTGAAGCCGACAAAGTTAAATGTGAGCCGACGAAGATTAGGGTTTGCAATCGACGAAGTTTAGGGTTGTGCAGCTAACTAAATATTAGGGTTACAATCGACTAAGATTAAGGTTTTGATCTTGAAAGTGTTATTATAAAAGGTAGGCTATTTTGAAGAGTTGGTTGTGTTGTTAGTTGCGACGTTCGTAGATAGAGCGCAGAGTGAGAAGTTCGATCATAGAGGACAGAGGTGCACTGGTTCTTTGAGAAGAACCTGAGGACATATTTGGCAAGTCTTTGAGAAGGCTTGTGTGCAGAGGATTGATTTGTTCAAGTGTTGGATAGATCTGATAGACAGAGGAAGACTTGTACTAGACCGACTGACTGTGTTTGGTACAAGTTGCTAAGTTGTTGTGGATGTGATCATAGAAGGCAGAGGTCTCTTAGGCTAAGCATTGAGGACAGGAGGTCTTCGGTGGAAAGGAGTTCCATGTGCTGGTAAGAGGTAGAGGTAGTTGATCTTCTGAGGAATTATTTCTAGAGTAGAGGGGAAGGTATCTCCTTTGAGCAGAGGCTCATAAATTCTGATTGGGGGAAGGTATCTCCTTTGGGCCAAGGCTCATAAACATTGTAATTGGGAAGGATTCCCAAATAACTTTGATATAAATTTTAGAGAAAAGTTTTGTGGACGTAGCCCAGTCATTTTGGGTGAACCACGTTAAAATTGGTGTCACTTTGTGGATGATTTTGTGCATTGTTTTGATATTGCTTTGGGTATATTACTTTACTATTTTGAAGTATAAAAGAAAAAGTAAAAAGAGGTCTTATACTGTTCACCCCCCCCTCTCAGTATAAGCTTGTGTTTTTCAATTGGTATCAGAGTGGGTGCCTTCGAAAAGTTTAACAACTTGAAGGAAAAGCTAGTAAAGAACACAATAGATCATTCAAGTAGCAATGCAACACCTATTCTTGATGGGTCAGATTTTGGTCTTTGGAGTGCAAGGATGAAGGTTCATATAATGGCACTTGGCAATGAGGTATGGGAAGTGATTGAAGATGAGTACACTATTCCTGTACATGGTCCTAATACTAAATAAGAAAGGCTCCTACATCACATCAATTCAAAAGCAATGAATGCAATCCTAAAAGGCTTATAGAAAGCATATCTCACCAAAATGATTCACTGCAAGATAGCTAGTGAAATGTGGAAACAGTTGAAGGTGGTTCATACAGGTGATACAAATGTCAGAAAGGCCAAGTTGAGACACTTCAAAGGTATGTTTGAACAACTCCAGATGAATGATGATGAAAATATTAGTGACTACATGCTTCGTATGGATGAGGTTGTTAAATCCATGAAAGACTTAGGTCTTGAGCTTGCTGAAAATGATGTTTGTGATAAGATTTTAAGATCTCTTCCTAATAGATTTAGTGAAAATATTTTTGCTATTAAGGAATCTAAAGATTTGGATAAGTTGAAAAAGGATGAGCTCCATAGTATACTTGCAGCATTTGAGTTGAGAACTCAAGTGAAGGTTGATGTCAAGAAAGAGGTAACTTTCAATGCTACTAAGAAATCCAAGGGTAAATAACTTTAAGAGAGTGAAGAGTCTTCTAGTGATGAAGAGGCATATTACAGCAAGAAAGGCAAGTTCTCTAGAAAGCACAAAAGCATGAAAAATATAAGATGTTTCAATTGTGGAAAGTTTGGTCATTATGCTACTGACTGTACTATTCCTAAGAATGAAAGTGATGAAGATAAACAGGATTCTAAGAGCAAGGATTTTGAAAAGCACAAGCATCATAGGAAGAACAAAGATGAGCACAACAATAAAGGAAAGAGGTATTCTCACAAGCACAATAAGAGTTTCTACCTAGACAAAGCAAGTAAGTGTTCTAGTAGTGATAGTGAAAGTTCTTCAAGTGATGATGAAATTGAGATGTTGTTCATATCAAAAAAATATGAAGAACCGAAACATAGATTCATTATCATGAAATGTCTTAGATGTGGAAATTTTGGTCACCTTGAGGATGATTGTACAAATAATGATTTGGTTTCTAGTATGTATGAGGATGCTTCAGAAAACTATAAGGAAGATGCTTGTATGGTTTTTGAAAAGGGTAGCACCTCTAGTGATAAGAAATCTGAAAAAGGCTTTGATGATTCAGAAAGCAAACAAATAAAGGATCTTGAAAGTGAACTTATTAGTGCTCTTAGTGCTTTTAAAAAGGAAAGAAAGAAGAATTCTAGACTCAAGGATAATTTAGATGAATGTTGTATGGAGAGAGATGATCTTATAGAAAATCTTGATTTCTCTATAGCTAAGACACAAGAACTCAAGGATGAGTTAGAATCTAAGGTTCTTGAGTATAGTGAGTTAGAACAGAAAATGGCTTCTTTGAAAGAAGAAACTAAAGAGTACAAGGATAAGCTTTACAGGTTTCAAGATAGCTCCAAAAAGGTTTAAGCCACTCTTCAAATGTCAAAGAAAAACAACAGATAAAACAGGCCTTGGTTTTGTTAAGCCACATACGGAACAAGTTGGAGAGTCTATTAAGAGACTCCAAAAGGAAGAGAGTTCTGATGAGGAAAGTATTTCAGATCATGAGTCCTTGAATGATAGATGCACAGAAATAGAAAATAGAATTCAGAATGAGAAGAAGAATTTTTTAGGACCCAAGAGGTCAAATAAAAGAAAATTTCAAGGCAGATGTTTTGCGTGTCACAGGTTTGGTCACATGGCTTCACATTGCATGGCTCAAATGAAGAAGGTAAACGGAAATTTTAGAAGTGCTAGTTTCTTTCAAGGGTATTGCTACTCTTATAAACAGTTTGGGCACAAGACAGTTTATTGCAAGGTAAATAACAAGAACAGGTTTGGTCAGAACAGGTTTGGTCAGAACAGGTTTGGTCAGAACAGGTTTGGCTAGAATAGGTTTGGTCAGAATAGATGGATTCAAAGATCAGGTTTACCTCAGAGAAACAACATCGTCAAGTTTTTCAAGTGCAACAATGAAGGTCACATAATCAGATAGTGTAGAGCTAAAATTCTAGATTATAGGAACAGGAACAGTGGCATGATCAGGTCCAAGGATCAAGGCATGAACAAGAATAGGGATGAGAAAAAGAACAAGAACAGTGACAAGAATAGGAATATGTTCAAAGAGTTCAAGAGAAGGCTCGGCAAGGAAGTTATAGATGCTTATGATGATCAGTGCCTAATGGGAGTTTTACTCGCACCCCAAAATTAATCATCTCATCAGGAGGTGGGGGAGGGACTAAGCTAAGAGGCTCATTCTTAGTCCCAAGCCCCAAAGGTGACCCTTTGCCATTGATGACAAATGGGGAGAGATATGAGTAAGGGGGAGAGCTTCAAAGTGAAGAGGAAAGCTTCAATTCAGGGGGAGCAAAAATTCAAAGGACTTTGGTCAGTTGTTAGCACAATTGGTTTCAGTTTTGGCTCTTGAAAAGTGTTTTTAGTAAAGGTTTGCCATCAATGACAAAGCGGGATATTGTTGGAAAGTTTGGGTACTTTGGGTACATTGCCTTTGCTCAAGTATATAAGTTGTCATTGATGTCAAGAAGCTTTTGAAGGAATTTGATTTGATGTCAAATAATTTGTTCTGATCAAGGTTACGACATGACAGTTTCAAAGGTCTTTTGCAAACCCCAAGCTGACAGGTTTGAAAGAAAAGTGTTAAGGCAAAAAAGTGTCGTGATATCATGACATGTCGGGTTTTCATGACCTAAAGAAAAGAAAAGCGCTAAGGAGAAAAAGTGTCATGATATCATGACATGTCGGGTTTTCGTGACCCAAAGAACATAAAAGAGCTAAGGAGGAAAAGTGTCGCGATATCGCGACATGTCGCATTTTCACGACTTAAGCAAGAGAGAGAAAGCAAGTTAGAAAAGTGTCACGATATCATGACATGTCGCATTTTCACGACTTAAGTAGGAGAGAGAAAGCAAGTTAGAAAAGTGTCATGATTTTGCGACATGTCGCAGTTTCGTGACTCAAAGAGCAAAGAAAATGTACAAAAGCTGAAAGCATCACAATTTTGTGACAGGTTGCAAAGAAAACATAAGGAAAGTTGATAGCGTCGCGATTTCAGGATGGGTTACAAGGAAAGCATACGAAATCTGAAAGCATCACGATTTCACGATGGGTTGCAAAGAATGCGTACGGATGCAGAAAGTGTCATGATTTTGCGATAGGCAGAAAAGAAAGCAGACGAAAGTAGAAGTGTCACGATTTCACGACAAAAACTGAAAGCAAGTCTTCTATAGGAGAAGTGTCATGATTTCATGACAAAAGTAGAGAGGAAGGCTATGAAGACAGAAGTGTCACGATATCATGACAAAAGTGAAGATGAAGTCTATAGAGGCAAAAGTGTCACAATTTCACAACAAAAGCAGAAAGGAGGTCGACAAAGGGAGAAGTGTCGTGATAACGCAACAAAAGCAAAGTTGATACTGACAAAGACAGAAGTGTCACGATATCATGACAAGAGCTTAGTTGAAGTCAAAAAAGGCTAAAGTGTCACGATATCATGACAAAAGCCAAAAGAAAGTGTATAGTTGCAAAGGTGTCATGATATCGTGACATGTTGTAGTTTCACGACAAAAGCTACAGAAGAGTTATAGATGCAATTGAAGCCGACAAAGTTAAATGTGAGTCGACGAAGATTAGGGTTTGCAATCGATAAAGTTTAGGGTTGTGCAGCTAACTAAAGATCAGGGTTACAACCGACTAAGATTAAGGTTTTGATCTTGAATGTGTTATTATAAAAGGTAGGTTGTTTTGAAGAGTTGGTTGTGTTGTTAGTTGTGACATTCGCAGATAGAGCGCAGAGTGAGAAGTTCAATCGTCGAGGATAGAGGTGCACTGGTTCTTTGAGAAGAACCTGAAGATAGATTTGGCAAGTCTTTGAGAAGGCTTGTGTGCAGAGGATTGATTTGTTCAAGTGTTGGATAGATCTGACAGACAGAGGAAGACTTGTACTAGACCGATCGACTATGTTTGGTACAGGTTGCTGAGCTGCTGTGGACGTGATCATAGAAGGCAGAGGTCTCTTAGGCTAAGCATTGAGGATAGGAGCTCTTCGGTGGAAAGGAGTTCCACGTGTTGGCAAGAGGTAGAGGTATTTGATATTTTGAGGGATTATTTCTAGAGTAGAGGGGAAGGTATCTCCTTTGAGCAGAGGCTCATAAATTTTGATTGGGGGAAGGTATCTCCTTTGGGCCGAGGATCATAAACATTGTAATTAGGAAGGATTCCCAAAGAACTTTGAGATAACTTTTAGAGAAAAGTTTTGTGGACGTAGCCCAGCCATTCTGGGTGAACCACGTTAAAATTAGTGTCACTTTGTGGATGATATTGTGCATTTTTTTGATATTGCTTTGGGTATATTGCTTTACTATTTTGAAGTATAAAGGAAAAAGTAAAAAGAGGTCTTATACTGTTCACCCCCCTCTCAGTATAAGCTTGTGTTATTTAGGACACCCTCACCACTTTGGAAATTTTTATTGTAAATATGATCAATAAGATCCAATAATTGATAAATGTTGGGTTGCCAAAGGTTTCTAATGAACAAAGAAGCTCATCAATGAAGATCAATTATAAAAGATATTTGAGAAAAATGTCAAGGTTGAAGTTAACACCTCTTTCGATCAAATTGAAGTTTAAGGTCACTAGTTGAAAATTTGAAGGGTCTAATAGGTAATACGATGAAATTTCCACGATTTATTACATATATCTTACAATGGAATCTAAAATGTTTACGAATTTGGAGATCCTAGGAGATGATGTACAATAGAATTTTATTAAGATATTTCCATAACCACCAAAGAGATCCAAAAAAATAATAATTTTATAGTAGGATGATCCCAACTATGTAGACACTATTTCCAAGGATATAGGCAACAATTTTTATTTCTCATCAATCAAGTTGGGTGTCCCATGAAGTCACCAAATATGTAGTAGCCTAACTATAACCTTAGGATTCTCAATATATAAGTGGCTTATGAAAGTAAGAAGTTAAACAATTAAAGTCTCTAGAACACTTTATGTATAATGAGACACCCAAAGGTTGTATCCATTCCAAGGAAATAATTCTCTCACCCATGATCAAACATTGTTCTAAAAGAATCAAATTGCTCCCCTCCTAGGAGCAAATCACTCATTATCAAGCTAATACAAGAATGTATGAACACTAAGAAAGGTCTTCCAAAAAGTGATATTTTATCATTTTGTGGTGCCAAAAGATATTTGGAATGCTTATAAGTAGTTTAGGGATGGAATTAGAGGTATGTAATATTGGTGGTGTATCATTTTGCTAAATATGCTCCTAAATTATTAGAATTATTAGGAGTAGAAATGTGTTACACCCTAGGTAACTCTTGGGTGAATTATTTTTATAAATATGACCCATGGACTTCGTTGTAAACATATTTTGGCCCTTAAGAAATTCAAAGCTACACTTTGTGGACTCCATATTATAATAAGTTCTAGTTTTATGAATAATAAAGAGATTGTGTAGGACTTTATGTTAGGTAGTCACCACCAAGTTTGATTAATCTTGTTTTTCATATTTAAATACATTCTTGGAGGTTATAACCATATAATATGGTTAAAACCATATTTAATTTTTTGCACTGTAATTCATGGCCATATCTAGTGGTTATAACAACTTTTCAAACTAATACATGCTTGCTAATATTGCTAATAATGTAATAATTGGACAACATCCCCATTATTACATTATTTTGTATACAAAGAGGACTATTAAGAAATTCAAATTTGACATGTGCAAGCACCTTTGTAAAAATATTTGCAAACTATTCTTTGATGTGAATGTACTTGAGTTGAATCTGGTTATTCTAAACTTGTTCTCAAATGAAATAACACTAATCTTCAATGTGATTTATTCTTTCATGAAAAACTAGATTCTTGACCAATTTAAAAATACCTTGATTGTTGCAATTTAATATTGTTTGTCATTTTTTATGTACACTCATATCTGATATTATGCAATTTAACCATATTGCTTCACACATAGTTTCTTGTGTAATATGATACTCTATCTTTATGGATGACAATGCCACTATCTATTATTTCTTATTGTGCCACAAGACAGGTCTAGATCTTAGATGAAATATATATCTATATGTTGACCTCCTATCATATATAGATCTGACATACTCTAAGTCTATCTATTCTTGTAAAAAATATTTTACATTCTTCTTATACTCTAGGCTACATTCTACTATACTGTGGATATAATGCAAAATCCTCTTTGTTGCCTTCCAATAAATTTACTTAGATTCCTACATAAACCTCAAAAGATAAAGTTAGGAATACTTTATTACATTATTCTAGACAGTAACATTATTTGTATCAATATCCTCAGTTGTATATATCTCATTGTTTATAACAATAATTTATCTTAATAATCATTTTTTTTTTAAAGCAAAAAACCCCTTACGGGACTGCCTTGGTCTAAACTTGCGGGGCCGCATTGGTCTGAGAGACCACGAATAGGGGGTTCTACACTGTCAAAGTCACCTGGGAGTCGCACCCAGCCCTACCCACACCAACATTATCAATTGGATTTTGGGTACCCAATTCAGCTTTTTGGTAGGGTGGAGATTCAAACCTAGGACCTCCCTTGGAGAATTGCCCTCTCCTCTCCAAATCACCTACAACACCTAGGTAATCTTAATGATCATTGATCATAACAATAAAACATGTATTAAATAGACATTTGTGCATCAATGAATTTGATTTACTTCACCATCAATGGTATCAGAGTGAAAGCTAGATGTAAGGAAGTTTCCTCTTACTTGAGGTCAAAATTAATTCAAAAGGATAATGAGAAACCTTCTACTAGTATATAATTTGTGAGGTCTAAAAGGGATAATAATCACCATATAACAATATTTTTGATATGTGTAGTTTTTACTATTGTTCGAGGAGCCTCACTTTCATCTCTACAAATGACTCATGGTGGTGGTGCATTTTTCTCCATAGCCTAGTGTATTGTAAGCATCACAAGATCTATAATGAGATTAGCATCCTAAGGACATGATCAATATGTTATTTGCCCTCTCCCAAGGATATTATTGATCTTGTTGTGATAATGACCACATGCCTATTTGGTGAGCAACTTGAAGGAATTTTGATAGGTGATCAAGATATTTTGAATTGATATATGTATAAAGATACTTCAAGGGTGATGACCATGCATATAGGTGCACAAGGTATTTTACATGATAGAAATGGAAAAAATAACCACCTCATGACCTTAGAAATAATATGATTAATGAGGGTTTGATTGGATCCCATAATCCAATAATGGAGAGAGTCGACTACAACTTCTTTAATGATGACTAAAAATCCATAGGATCGTGACGTTGTTTGGATAGATGTCGATGAATAAAAGACATGGGAAAATAAATATGCTCATAAAATAAATTTAGAAACACAAATAGCCTTTAATCAAGATGAGGCAGTTAATTCAAGGTCATGAGGATCAATTTACAACCATGAGGATTTATTCAAGGCTATCAAAGAGGTACCTAATATTAGATGTCGATGTTGCAATCATAGTCCTATTGGGTCTAATCCTCTAAACACGATAATACTCCTTGACCCTAATAGAGAAATAATGTTCTTAGACCTATAGATTATGCAAGGAGAAACAAATTATGCTCATATGAAAGCAGATATGTGAGTAAAAATATATGCCTAAAAAGTGGGCATAACCAAAATTTGTGGACGATTGACATTCCCAATCTTGACATATAAGGTAAGCAAAGAAGGCTAACATGGATGGCTAGTTGATGGGCCCAGTTTTGAGCCATGCTTTACAATAACCTAGTGAAATTGTTGTGAAACCAATATAATCATCAACTTATGATGAAGATGTTTCCTTGGAGATTAGTTCCCAATTTATTACCTTCGTATGATAAATCAAGAATACCCCAGCATAGAGCTGGTGGCATAAACATTAGGGTTTGATCTTATGATAGAGAAGTTAATATTTGGATTTAATGCTCGATCCCGCTATGCAACCATAAACATATTGAGAAATTATCCCACATGGTTGATATCCTACTCCATCGCATGGTTGAAATATCAAGTTGACAAGCTAGGAGGTTGTGCAATCAAGATCCACATGCACTTAGATTCTAGTGGAAATTATGGAGTAGAATTTTCCATTGTGAATAAAATGTGGTTATGATCAAACCTTACCTTATAGTAAAATACACATCAGTAAGCATGGTGGGCTTGATTTGCCAAGTGGCATGTCATTTTAATGATGCTTAATTATGTGTGACTAGCCTAGTATATGTAGCATGTAATGGGCTCAAGCATGCATGAGGAGGGAGATCCAAAGGATGACAAAATTCCAATCAAGGAGTTGTTGATTGTAGGGCATATTTAAAACTTGATGGCACTCCTTTCAAATCCTAAAGGTAGGTATTTGGGAAGATAATGCATGGAACCTAAAGTGCTTTGTGGCCAAAAATACTCAGGTTCAAATCTCCTACATCCAAGTTTTTTATAAAGCATTTTTTTTAAGGTGAAAAAGAGGAATTGTTTTATTTTTATTCAAAAAAACTTATTAGATGTTATAAGGCAAAAAATAATTATTAAAAAATATTTCTCAAAAATAAAAAATAAAAAACGTTATAGTTTTATAGTTTAAAAAATATTTTTTTAACTATAGAACATTATTTGTTAAAAAAAAAGAATGTTATTTATATATCTAAAGCATCATGAGGAGTTATAAGGGCATAAAAGTAAAATTTTTTGTCTTTTGCATTTACAAGGGTGATTCAAAAATTCATGAAAATAGCATCATAGTCAAATTAATTTTTCAAAGTTCCAAACACTATTTTGCAAGATTTAACAATTGTAATAGATGGAATATTAGTGAATTATGACACCTTCATGTTTTCTTGTTTTGCATTTTATGTTTTTTATTTCATGCTTTATTGCATTGGAAGGAAAAAGGCATTCACAAAAATAGTCATGACTCATAACAGGAAGTATATAATGCATTGGAAGTAGCGTTCGGTATATATAGTGCCTTTAACAATCATTTACAAGTAATGTTGTCATGACTCATTACTATGCTTAAGGCCTAAAATAGTTGTAATAATTACATTGTGGGTTTATCCCTATAAATAATTGAAGATCAATAGGAAAGCTCTATTTGTTTATTTTCACTCCATCATACTGAAGAACATAAGCTTATACTGAGAGGGGGTGAACAGTATAAGATAAAACTTTTTACTTTTCAATCCAAATGATAACAACAATAATATCAAAGCAATAAATAATGCACACATCATCACACACATGAGAGACATGATTTAACGTGGTTCACCCAATGTGGGTTACATCCACGGAGAAAATATTTCTTATAAATTTCCTCAACAAATATCTTGGGAACCAATTCCCTATTACAATGTTTATGGACCTTTGTCCAAAGGAGATATCAATCCCCAATACTTTGGTTTGTGGATATCTCTCCACAGGAGAACTCTATCCTCTCTACTCTATTTTGTGGATATCTCTCCACAGAGAACTCTATCCCCTCTCTGGTTTTTGGATATCTCTCCACAAGAGAAATCTATCCGCTTTGATCTAGTTGGCTTTCAAATCCAATTCTCAAATCTCCTCAACTTTGATCAAATATACTCACTGCTCTGATAAAATCTATTCTTGCTTCTGATTAGATCTACTTAAATACCTATACTGATCTATCTCATACCTGCTCACAAGTCTACCTCAAACCTACTCACAAGACTATCTCAAACCTGCTCACAAGACTATCTCAAACCTGCTCACAAGACTATCTCAAACCTACTCTAGTCTTCTCACTATCTCTTCTCAATTATGCTCTACCACATGCTCATAACTACTCATAACACATGCTCAAAACTGCTCATAACACATGCTTCAAAAACTGCTCCTAACACATGTTCAAAACTGCTCATAACACATGCTCAAAAACTACTCATAAAACATGCTCAAAAATTTCACAAATTTATTCAAACAATGAATGCTCAATTTGTTCTCAAAAACCCTAACTCAAGTGTTTCCAAATTCACTATTCAATGATGCACAATTTGTTCTCAAAACATAGCTCAAATATTTCCAACAATACACACTAATCAACCCTTTTATCTCCACCTTATAATTCTGAAATATTTGCTCAACCAACCACTCTAGAGAAGTAATAATGTCAACATACCTCTCACTTTGCTTTGATGAAAAATACCCTCAAAACCTGTTCCAAAATAATTCTCTTTTTGCCACTTTAAGAGGTTAGCCAATCTTCTTTTCAAATCAAACACAATAACCTTTCCTCAAAATTTTGCATAGAAATATTGCTCTATCCTCTTTTTATTTTCTCAAAACAAGGCTTTTAATTAAAGAATAAAAACCTTTTAATTTTCCTTCACCATGCAAAAATTACACACAATAATTTTACCATAAGACACCTTATAACTCCTACTTTAAAACACACACAATCATACAATAAAAATCCTTATCACACCTTATTTCTCCTTCTAAATATATTTTAAATTATAATATCAAAAAACCTTTTCATACCTTATTTCTCCTTCCAAAAGATTTAAATTATAACACCAAAAGACCCTTTACACAACTTATTTCTCCTATATCAAATGTGCAAATATTAAATACCAACTTAACCTTATAACTCCACAAAAATCAAAATGCAAATTAAAAATTTTAAATACCTCCTTTTATTCTACCCTCAACGTGACTTGAACCTCTCACCTCGTGAGAGCAAAGCACCCAACCAAGGGGCCACCATTGACTGTGCTAGCGGAACTCATGAGAGCTCTAAGGTGCAATCTGCCTTTTATCCTCTTCTACCGTGTGCTTAACCCGAACCAAAATAAAATGGTCTACGATGGGTTTCAAACCCAAAACCTCCTCCTCGCAATGCCTTTGTACTGGCTCAGCCACCAACTGGTCTAGCTGGCTAGATGGGTTTAGAATGCATACTCGCTTGAATATGATACCTCCACTTTCACCTCAAAGGACTATGCTTCCTCTTCTTTCTTCTTCTCTGTCGAATGCACCAAATGCCGAGTGGATTACTTGCACAATTTTTGAACACCTTGCAAATGACCTTAGGTGCTAATATTTATATGTTTTATTTGGTCTTCGTCCAATGTCGACACCTTATTTTTTCACCCATATGACGTCGGCCATTTTATAATTTGAATTTATCTTCAATTTCTTGGTGCTCAAATATATAAAAAAAACTTTATATTATAATAATAAAATTATTATAATATTGCTCCTTTTGAACCTTGCCTTTATAATTAATATTATTGCCTTTAATAATATTAATAATATTAATTCTTTTGAACCTTGCCTTCACATTTAATATTATTATCGTCAATAATATTAATTCTTTTGAACCTTACCTTTATATTCTTTTAAACCTTTTGTCCTTCATTATAATATTCAAAATGTAGATATTATAATGCTTTTCTTCAACCAATATTATAATAATAAATATTATAATATTATCAATGACAACCACTGACATCTTCTCTTTTGACATAAACCTATGACATCAATCCTTTGACATCAATGACAACACACTATACTCAAAATTTCCAACAATATCTCCCTTTGTCATTGATGGCAACCCTTTCTGAAAATTCCTTTTCCAACCACTAGATTCCAAATTTGCTCCCCTAGAAGTGCTCCTAATTGAATGCTCTCCCCCTTACTCAAATATCTCCCCCTTTGACATCAATGGCAAAGGGACTCCTTTGGGGCTAAATATAAGACTCTTAGCTCAACCCCCTCCCCACCTCCTCTCCTTGAGGTGATTAGTTTTGGGGTGGGAGTAAATCTACTCCCAAATTTCCTCTAAGATACTCAAAAGTTTCCTTTGGAAGTGGCTTAGTAAATATATCCGCAATTTATTCCTTTGTAGTAACATATTCCAATTTGACTTGCTTATCCATCACCTGCTCTCTCAAAAAATGATATTTTATTGGAATGTGCTTGGTCCTTGAATGCATCACTGGATTCTTTGAAATATTTATGGCACTTGTATTATCACATAGTATGGAAATGGGATGATCATGCTCTATTTTAAAGTCTTTTAAAGTTTGCTTCATCCATAACACTTGTGTACAACAAGCAACTACTACAATATACTCTACCTCTACTGTGGATAAAGATATCGAAGCTTGTTTCTTGCTCAGCCAAGAGACTAAACAATCTCCAAGAAAGAATGCTCCTCCACTTGTGCTTTTTCTATCATCAATACTGCCTGCCCAATATGCATCTGTATATGCTGTGAGAGTGAAGTTGTCACTTCTAGGATACCAAAGTCCAAAATCCATAGTTCCTTTTAAATACCTGAGAATTCTCTTTACTGCCAGTACATGTGTTTCCTTTGGTGCTTCTTGAAATATTACCACTAGTCCCATTGCCTGCATTATATCTGGTCTTGTAGTTGTGACATATAGTAAGCTACCAATCATGGATCTATACAATATCTGATTTGCCTCAGGAGATTCATCATATTTACTCAACTTGCATCCTGTAACCATGGGGGTACTCACTAGTTTGCAATCCTCCAATTTGAATTTCTTCAACATTTCTTTTATATACTTGGTTTGTGAGAGAAATACACCATTTTCTGATTGTGAAATCTGTAGTCCAAGGAAGAAGGACAACTCACCAAGCATTGACATTTCAAATTCATTTTGCATACACTTTGCAAATTTTTGACACATCTTATCATTATTGCCTCCAAAAATGATATCATCCACATAGACAACCACAATCAACAAGTCATTTCCTTCATTTTTGATGTATAAATTATTGTCAACTATTCCTTTTTGAAACCTTATTCTTGAAGATACTTATCCAACCTTGAATACCAAGCCCTAGGAGCTTGCTTTAGTCCATAAAGAGCCTTCTTTAATCTGCATACATAATCTGGCTTATCAGTCAGGTTGAACCCCTCAGGTTGCTCAATGTAGACCTCTTCTTCTAAGAAGCCATTGAGAAAAGTTGATTTTACATCCATTTGATATACTTTGAAGTTTTTGAAGCTTGAGAAAGCTAAAAATATTCTTATGGCCTCAAGTCATGCAACAGGAGCAAATGTTTCATCAAAATCAATCCCTTCAACCTGTGCATAGCCTTTGCATACCAGTCTTGCTTTATTTTTGACTACCTGACCATATTCATTTAACTTATTTCTATAAACCCATTTAGTGCCAATTACATTCTTGTATTTTGGTCATGGGACAAGTTTCCAAGTCTCACTTTTTTCTATTTGATCCAACTCCTCATCCATTGCCTTGACCCAAAATTTATCTTCTCTTGCCTCATTGAAATCCTTGGGCTCAATTTTAGACAACAAAGAAATATTTACATGTTCACTTGTTCCTATTATCTTCCTCCTTGTTTGTCTTTCATATGGATTTCCAATAATAATATCTCTTGGATGATTCTTTTGCACATACCTAGATGGAGTCTTAGGTGGTGTTCTTTGTGCTTCATCTTCTTTTGATTCTTCACCTACTTCTTCTTGGCAACTTTCTTCTTCTTGATATACAATTTCTTGAGATGGTTCTTTTGACCCTATCTATTCATCAACTATCACATTTATACTTTCCATAATTGTATGTGTCCTCTTATTATAGCATTTATAGGCTTTGATCTTAGTGGAATAGCCAAGGAAGATACCCTCATCGCACCTTGAGTCAAACTTGCCCAAATTTTTCTCTTCCCATCTAATGTAGCATTTGCTTCCAAAAACTTTGAAATACTTCATAGTAGTTGGTCTTCCCTTCCAAAGCTCATATGGATTTTTATGATGATTTACTCTTACCTGAGCTCTATTGATGATATAGATAGTTGTATGAACTACCTCTCTCCAAAACCCATCTAAAATCTTGGATTCATTTAGCATAGCTCTGGCCATATTCTCAATAGTTCTATTTTTCCTTTCAACTACTCCATTTTGTTGTGGGGTCCTTGCTGCTGAGTATTCTCTTTTGATCCCATGTTGTTCATAAAATTCTATGAATTCACCTGAAGTAAATTCTCCTCCTCTATCTGATCTTAGACACTTGATATTTTTACCTATTTTATTTTCTACTAGAACTTTGAATGCCTAGAACTTCTCAAAGGCTTCTGAATTTTATTTTAAGAAAGCTACCCAAGTCATTATGGAGAAATCATCTATAAATAGCATGAAGTAACTTTCACCTTGTAAACTATTTATCCTTGTAGGACCACATAAATCAATGTGAACTAGTTTCAATGGTTCAGATGAAGTAAATTCTTTTGACTTGAAACTTGTTCTTGTTTGCTTTCCATGTTGACATTGTGCACAAATTGTGCTTTGTGGTATTTTTATCTTGGGTAAATCTCTGATTGCCTATTTGTTGCTTATTTTCACTATGTTGTCAAAGTTTAGATGACCCATTCTTCTATGCCATAACCAACTCTCATCCTCTTGTGATAAGAAACATTTTTCTCCCTTAATTTCACTCAGTATGTAGAGATTGTTTGTAGTTCTACTGGCATCTGCAATAAGCTTTCCTATCTTGGATTTTTTGATCTCACATCTATTTGGATGAAAGGTGATTGTGTGCTCCATGATCACAAATTTGACTTACACTTAGTAAATTGTGCTTCAATCCCTTAACATACAATACATTTTCTATATTTGATTTTCCATTATCTAAACTCAAAGTCCCTTTCCCAACAATTTTTGTTGAACCATTATCACCAAATTTTACTGATCCTCCATTGATTTCTTTAAGTGCAATAAATTTACTTTTATCACCTATCATATGACTCGAACAACCACTATCAAGAAACCACTGATTTCTCTTATCTTGTGCATGAAGAGTTGTTTGTACCAACATTGACTTCTCCTTTTCTTGCTCTTTTCTCTCTTTCCAAACTTTTGAGGTTGTATTCTTTTGAACCTTCTGATCCTCCTTCTTTTTGCTTGATTCAGGAAATATTTTTTTACACCATTTGGCCTTGTGCCCAAAGTTATTACATTTGTAACAGATGATATTGTTATCCATGAGAGGTGCAAATGAATTGAAATTTCTATCAACATTATTTCTCACACGGACCATGCAATGTACAACTCTATGACCATATTTTTTACATGAAAAACAATAACCATGGAAGAAATTTTGTAACTTGTTAGATTGCCTTGAATGATATGGTCGCATGATTCTTCCTTTGTTATTTCTGTAATTGAATTTTATCCATGAATCTTCTTTATTTTCTTCCTTCTTGATGCTTTTGCCTTTCAATATATTAGCATAGGTCATGGGCTCTTATTTCTTTGATATCTTTGTTCCTTTGGAGCTTGACTCCTCTTTCTGTTTCCCTAACTTTATATCTTATTGTAACTTATCTTTAGAATTTTCAACTCCCTTTCTTAGAGAGACAATTTTAGATTCCAACCCTTCACATTCTAACTCTTTTACCTTTAACTATTCTGCCATATCCTTTTCAATTTTCTTTACCTCTTCAACCTTCACCTTTAGTTCTGTGAGATTTTGTAGAAGTTTTGTCTTTGCTTCCTCATCCTCTTGAATTTGAGCCTTCAAATTTGAATTCTTCTTTCTAACTCTTTCCAAATTTCCAAGAGTAGCAATAAGTTCCTCTTTCATGTCAATCATGGCTTCTTCTCCATTTTTTATGGTCATGTATGTTCTTGTAGGATCTTCCTTCAAGCTGTTAGGCTTTTCATGAAGGAACTCACTCTGATACCAATTGAAGAACATAAGCTTATACTGAGAGGGGGGGTGAACAGTATAAGATAAAAATTTTACTTTTCAATCCAAATGATAACAACAATAATATCAAAGCAGTAAATAATGCACACATCATCACACACATGAGAGACATGATTTAATGTGGTTCACCCAATGTGGGTTACGTCCACGAAGAAAATATTTCTTATAAATTTTCTCAACAAATCTCTTGGGAACCAGTTCCCTATTACAATGTTTATGGACCTCTGTCCAAAGGAGATCTCAATCCCTAATGCTCTGGTTTGTGGATCTCTCTCCACAGGAGAACTCTATCCCCTCTGCTATAGTTTGTGGATCTCTCTCCACATGAGAACTCTATCCCATATACTCTGGTTTATGGATCTCTCTCCATGGTAGAACTCTATCCCCTTTCCTCTAGTTGGATTCCAAAGCCAGTTCTCAGCTCTCCTCAAATCTGATCAAATTTGCTTACTGCTCTAATCAAATCTATTCTTACTTTTGATTGGATTTTATCAAATACTTGTACTGATCTATTTCATACCTACTCACAATTCTACCTCAAACCTTCTCATAAGACTATCTCAAACCTTCTCATTATATTATCTCAAACCTACTCACAAGACTATCTCAAACCTTCTCACAATATTGTCTCAAACCTGCACTAGTCTGCTCACTATCTCTTCTCAATTATGCTCTACCACATGCTCATAATATCTCATAACACATGCTCAAAAATGCTTATAACACGCTCAAAATTTCTCATAACACATGCTCAAAAATTGCTCATAACACATGCTCAAAAGTTTCACAAATTTATTCAAACAATGAATGCTCAATTTGTTCTCAAAAACCCTAACTCAAGTGTTTCCAAATTCACTAGTCAATGATGCACAATTTGTTCTCAAAACATAGCTCAAATATTTCCAACAATACACACTAATCAACCCTTTTATCTCCACCTTATAATTCTGAAATATTTGCTCAACCAACTACTCTAGAGAAGTAATAATGTCAACATACCTCTCAACTTGCTTTGATGAAAAATGCCCTCAAAACCTGTTCCAAAATAATTTTCTTTTTTCCACTTTAAGAAGTTAGCCAATCTTCTTTTCAAATCAAACACAATAACCTTTCCTCAAAATTTTTTATAAAATTATCCTCTGAAGAACATGTGCTTATACTGAGAGGGGGGTGAACAGTATAAGATAAAACATTTTTGCTTTTCAATCCATATGATAACATCAACAATATTAAAGCAGTAAACATTACACAAAGCATCACACACATGAGAGACATGATTTAACGTGGTTCACCCAATGTGGGCTACTCCACGGAGAAAATATTCCTTATAAAATTTTCTCAATAAATTCTCTTGGGAATCCTTCCCTATTACAATGTTTATGGACCTCTGTCCAAAGGAGACACCAATCCCCTAATCAAGTTTATGGATCTCTATCCACAGGAGAACTCCTTCTCCATCTACTCTGGCTGGTGATCCTCTAGAAGACTACTACCTCCACTACACTGGCTTGTGGATCTCTCTCCACTGAAGACCTCTATGTCCTCACTCAGAAGATCTATGTCCTCACTACCCTGGCTAATGGATCTCTATCCACTAGAGACTACTATCCTCTACTCTATCACCTCCAAAGCCTACTCAAAACTCTACTCAATCTCTATCTCAGATCTGTACTAAACACTATCCTCTAGCTCTATCAAATCTGCTCATAAATTTGACTCTTCTCTATCACTAATCAATCCAACAAGTCCTCTCAAGAACTTGCTCAATCTACTCAACAAGTCTTCACCAAGACTTACCTCAAATCTAATTGTAAGCTTCCACAAAATCTCACACAAATATATCCTTAACTTTGTCCTTAAGTCCCCTCTAGGACTTACTCAAATCACTCACAAGCTTTCACCAAATCTTATTCAAATCAATTACAAAACTTGCATACAAAAACTCAACTCAATCTCTCATAGAAAACCTCTTCAATCACACAAACAAGTTTCACTCAAAATCTTGTTTAACCATAGAAACATATAGAGAATTGTTAGAGACTCAATATGTTTCACACTCACAAAACACTCAATCACTTCCAAACTCTCTTTCAAATCAATTTAGAATAAAGAACAATTTGTTTCACAGAACTTGAACTATCACTCCAACACTTTCAATCAATAATGCTCAATCAACTTCAATCAACCAATCACTCAATGAAACACAACTTGCTTACAAACCCTAAACCAAGTGTTTCACAATCTTCCAACAACTCACTATGGAACTCAACCTTGACTCAAGATGATTCCAAATTCACATAATAATGATACTCATGATCTTTCACAAACCCTAGTTCAAGATAGTTCTCAATTTCACACTCAATTGCTCTCACAACCATTCACCAATCATGTATATGAAAACTCACTCAACAATGCTTATCAAACAAACCTTTTCACTCCAACTTTACTCAATCCAACAATATTTCACTCACAAGGATGATATGCCCATACCTTTTGTTTGAAGAAGATTTGACCTCAAAACCTGTCTCAATCACAATCAACCTCTTTGCCAATCTCAAAGGTTAGATAGCAAAAACCTTCTCAAAATTTTCATTCAAATATTTCCCTCAAAATATTTCACCATACAAAACATTAAATCTCAATTACACCTTATTTCTCCTCCTTTATAAATTCTAACCATCAAAATTAAAATAAAATATTTTAACTTTATTTTCCCTTTTATCTCCCTTAATAACTCATAAACACCTTTTAATTTTTCCACTATGCAATTTCCAATTTAACAAAAACCTTGGGCAAATTAAAAATATATTTTTTAATTTTCACACCATGCAATTTTTGGATTAACACAACCTTAGAAAATAATAATGTGAGCGCATACCTTTTATTAAACCAACCAAAAACCTTCGAGATTTGAACACCCGACCTCACCTCTCCAAGCACCTATGCACAAAGTGTGCCCACCAACTGGGCTACATGCCTTCACATAATATAAAGGGTGCACGACTTACTTTTCTCCTTCTTCATGACAAAAAAAACTTCTCCCTTGCAAAACGGTGATCATGGATCAAACCCTGACCTCCAAAGCTTACACCCTTGGCTACCACTTTGCTACCAACCTTGAATATTTTCCTCCACTTCCTTTATTCTTCTACCCTCTTAACTTAAACATATCTTTCTTAAAATTTCCTTTGGGCAATAATCATTCGCATGGATGATTTAATAAATCAAACTTGCCCCCTTTTTATACTATGTGCCATATATCCAAAACGTCGATCCTTGAAATTCAAATTTAATTTAAACTTTGGCACCTTAATTAATTTAAATTTAAATTTTAACCTTAGGGTTAAAATATTTAAATTTAAATAATTTAAACCTTAGACTTTAAAATCTACCACATGGGTCTTTTGAGGAATTAAAATTTTATAATTCCTTGGCCTTTATTTTTCTTCAAACCAACCTATAAACCAAAATATTATAATATTATTATTTCCATTTAAACTTGCTTCTTTGCCTTTTGGAAAAACCACTAGAGAGACATTAATAACACCGAAACTTGGACATCAACCTTTTGACATAAATGCATGGATGACAATGAAACTTGGTCATCATCCTCTTGACATCAATGACAACAAAACTTGCTCATATTTCCAACAATCTCCCCCTTTGTCATTGATGGCAACCCATTTTCCTTTTACCATTTCCTTTACCTTTTTAATTTTGCTCCCCTGATTGAATGCTCTCCCCCTAACTCAAATCTCTCCCCCTTTGACATCAATGGCAAAGGGCCACCTTTGGGGCTTGGGGCTAAGAATGAGACTCTTAGCTTAGCCCCTCCCCCACCTCCTCTCTTGAGGTGGTTAATTTTGGGGTGGGAGTAGAACTACTCCCAAATTTTCTTGAAGATACTCAAAGGTCTCTTTCGGAAGTGGCTTAGTGAAAATATCCGCAATCTGCTCCTTTGTAGTAACATATTCCAACCTGACTTGCTTATCTATCACCTGCTCTCTCAGAAAATGATATTTGATCGGAATGTGCTTTGTCCTGGAGTGCATCACCGGATTCTTTGAGATATTTATAGCACTTGTATTATCACACAATATGGGAATAGGGTGATCATGCTTTATCTTGAAGTCCTCTAGAGTTTGCTTCATCCATAATACCTATGTACAACAAGCAACTGCTACAATATACTCTGCCTCTACTATGGATAAGGATATTGATGCCTATTTCTTACTTAACCAAGAGACTAAATAGTCTCCAAGAAAGAATGCTCCTCCACTTGTGCTTTTTCTATCATCAATGTTGCTAGCCCAATCTGCATCTGTATAAGTTGTGAGAGTGAAACTATCACTTTTGGGATACCAGAGCCCAAAATCCATAGTCCCTTTTAGATACCTGAGAATCCTCTTTACTGCTACTACATGTGTCTCCTTGGGTGCTGCTTGAAACCTTACCACTAATCCCACTGCCTGCATGATATCTGGTCTTGTAGTTGTGACATACAATAAGTTGCCAATCATAGATCTATATAATTTCTGATTTACCTCAGGAGATTCATCATCTTTACTTAACTTGCATCCTGTAACCATGGGGGTACTCACTAGTTTGCAATCTTCTAACTTGAATTTCTTTAGCATCTCCTTTATATACTTGGTTTGTGAAAGAAATACTCCTTTCTCTGATTGTGAAATCTGAAGTCCAAGAAAGAAGGACAACTCACCAAGCATAGACATCTCAAATTCATTCTGCATGCTCTTTGCAAATTTTTGACACATCTTATCATTGTTGCCTCCAAAAATGATATCATCCACATAAACAACCACAATTAGTAAGTCATTCCCTTCATTTTTGATGTATAAGTTACTATCCACTATTCCTTTCTTAAAACCCTATTCCTGAAGGTACTTATCCAATCTTGAGTACCAAGCTCTAGGAGCTTGTTTTAGTCCATAAAGTGCCTTCTTCAATCTGCATACATAGTCTAGTTTACCTGTTAAGTTGAATCCCTTTGGTTGCTCAATATAAACCTCTTCTTCCAAAACACCATTTAGAAATGTTGATTTAACATCCATCTGATATACTTTGAAGTTTTTGAAACTTGAGAAGGCTAAGAACATTCTTATAGCTTCAAGTCATGCAACTGGAGCAAATGTCTCATCAAAATCAATTCCCTCAACCTGTGCATAACCTTTGCATACTAATCTTGCTTTATTTTTGACTACCTGACCATATTCATTTAACTTGTTTCTGAATACCCATTTAGTGCCAATCACATTCTTATCTTTTGGTCATGGGACAAGTTCCCAAGTCTTACTTTTCTCTATCTGATCTAGTTCCTCATTCATTGCCTTAATCCAAAAGTCATCTTCACTTGCCTCATTGAAATATTTTGGCTCAATTTTAGATAACAAAGAGAAATTTGCTTGTTGATTTGATGTTATTACCCTTCTCCTTGTCTATCTCTCATCTAGATTCCCAATGATTAGATCCCTTGGATGATGTTTCTGTACATACCTGGATGGAGTCTTAGGAAGAAGTCTTTGTGTTTCTTCTTCTTCTTCTGATTCTTCACATAACTCTTCTTGACAACTTTCATCTTCCTGATACACAATTTCTTGAACTGGTTCTCTTAACCCTATCTTCTCATCAATTATTACATTTATACTTTCTATAATAGTACGTGTCCTTTTGTTATAGCATCTATAGGCCTTGCTCTTGGTGGAATAGCCAAGAAAAATACCCTCATCACATCTTGGGTCAAACTTACCCAAATTTTTCTCTTCCCATCTTATGTAACATTTGCTTCCAAAAATTTTGAAGTATTTTATAGTGGTTGGTCTTCCTTTCCAAAGCTCATATGGAGTCTTATGATGATTTACTCTTACTTGAGCTCTATTGATGATATATGTTGTTGTATGTACTACCTCTTTCCAAAAACCATCTGAAATCTTAGACTCATTTAACATAGCTCTAGCCATATTCTCAACTATCATATTTTTCCTTTCAACTACCCCATTTTGTTGAGGAGTTCTTGTTGTTGAATATTCTCTTTTGATCCCATGTTGTTCACAAAAGTCTACAAATTCATTTGAGGTAAATTCTCCTCCTCTATCTGATCTTAAACTCTTAATCCTTTTACCTATTTCATTTTCAACTAACTCTTTAAAAGCTTTAAACTTCTCAAGAGCTTCTGACTTTTCTTTCAAGAAAGCTACCCAAATCATTATGGAATAATCATCTATAAATAATATAAAGTAACTTTCACCTTGTAAACTCTTTGTCCTTGTAGGACCACATAGGTCAGTGTGCACTAGCCTCAATGGCTCAGATGACATAAATCCTTTTGACTTGAAACTTGTTCTAGTTTGCTTCCCATGCTGACATTGTGAACAAATTGTGTTTTGTGGCCTTTTTAGCTTTGGTAAATCTCTGACAACCTGCTTGTTGCTTATGTTTACTATGTTGTCAAAGTTCAAATGACCCATTCTTCTATGCCACAACCAACTCTCATCTTCTTGTGATAGAAAACACTTTTCTCCTTTAATCTCACTTAACATGTAGAGGTTGTTTGTAGTTCTATTTGCATTTGCAATAAGTTTTCCAGTTTTAGACTTTCTAATCTCACACCTACTTGGATGAAAAGTAACCATGTGCCCTTGATCACAAAGTTGGCTCACACTTAGTAGATTGTGCCTCAATCCCTTGACATACAATACATTCTCTATTTTTGTTTTCCCATTATCTAAACTCAGAGTTCCTTTCCCACAAATTTTTGTTGATCCATTATCACCAAATCTTATTGATCCTCCATCAGTTTCTTTGAGTACTAGAAATTTACTTTTATCTCCTATCATGTGACTAGAACATCCACTATCAAGATACCATTGTTTTCCCTTATCCTGAACATGAAGAGTTGTTTGTACTAACATTGATCTAACTTTCTCATGCCCTTTTCTCTCTTTCCTAATTGTTGAAGTTGTATTATTTTTACTTGACTCAGGAAATACCATTTTACACCATCTAGCCTTGTGCCCAAAATTATTGCACTTATAACATATGACATCACTATTCATAAGAGGTGCAAAAGAATTGAAATTTCTATTGACATCCTTTTTAACATAACCAGTGCAATGTACAACTCTATGACCATATTTGTTACATGAAAAGCAATAGCCATGGAAGAGATTATGTAACCTATTTGAATGCCTTGGGAAATATGGTCGAGTGCTCCTCCTTTTGTTGTGATTAACCCTTGTCCATGGTTCTTCTTTGCTTTCTTCTTTCCTGATGTCTTTTCCTTCCAGAGTATGAGTCACTTGCTTATATTTGTTTGATGTCTCTACTTCTTGAAGGCTTGACTCCTCTCTCTATTTCCCTAACTTTATATCTTGTCGTAACTTGGTCTTTTCAACTTCATTCCTTAGATAAACAATTTTTGCTTCCAATATTTCACATTCTATTTCCCTTGCTCTTAATAGATCTATCATATCCTATTCAATTTTATTTCCTTCTTCTACCTTTATTTTGAGTTCTGTGAGACTCTGTAGAAGTTCCATCTTTGCTTCTTCACCCTCTTGAATTTGATCCTTCAAACTTGAGTTCTTCTTTCTAATATTTTCCAAGTTCTTAAGAGCAGCAAAGAATTCCTCTTTTATGTCAAACATGGTCTCTTCTTCATTCTCTAAAGTCATGTGTGTTCCTGATGGATCTTCCTCCAAGTTGTTAGTCTTTTCATGGAGAGACCCGCTCTGATACCAATTGAAGAACATGTGCTTATACTGAGAGGGGGGTGAACAATATAAGATAAAACTTTTTGCTTTTCAAACCATATGATAACATCAACAATATTAAAGTAGTAAACATTACACAAAGCATCACACACATGAGAGACATGATTTAACATGGTTCACCCAATGTGGGCTACTCCATGAAGAAAATATTCCTTATAAAATTTTCTCAATAAATTCTCTTGGGAATCCTTCCCTATTACAATGTTTATGGACCTCTATCCAAAGGAGACACCAATCCCCTAATCAAGTTCGTGGATCTCTATCCATAGGAGAACTCCTTCTCCTCTGCTCTGGTTGGTGATCCTCTAGAAGACTACTACCTCCACTACACTAGCTTGTGGATCTCTCTCCACTGAAGACCAATATCCTCACTCAGAAGACCTCTATCCTCACTACCCTAGCTAATGGATCTCTATCCACTAGAGACTACTATCCTCTACTCTATCACCTCCAAATCCTGCTCTAACTCTACTCAATATCTATCTCGGATCTATACTAAACACTATCCTCTACTCTGTCAAATTTTCTCACAAATCTAACTATGCTCTATCACTAATCTGTCCAACAAGTCCTCTCAATAACTTACTCAATCTGCTCAACAAGTCTTCACCAAGACTTACCTCAAATCTCTTGTAAGCTTCCACAAAAGCTCACACAAATTATCCTTAATTCCACTCTAGGACTTACTCAAATCTCTCACAAGCTTTCACAAAAGCTTGTTCAAATAAATTACAAAACTTGCATACAAAACTCAACTCAATCTCTCACAGAAAACCTCTTCAATCACACAAACAAGTTTCACTCAAAATCTTGTTAAACCATAGAAACATATAGAGAATTGTTAGAGACTCAATATATTTCACACTCACAAACACTCAATCACTTTCAAACTCTCTTTCAAATCAATTTAGAATAAAGAATAATTTATTTCACAGAACTTGAACTATCACTCCAACACTTTCAATCAATAATGCTCATCCAACTCCACTCAACCAATCACTCAATGAAACAAAACTTGCTTACAAACCCTAACCAAGTGTTTCACACCAACACACTATGGAACTCAACCTTGACTCAAATTCCACTCCTCAAAAATTTAATATAACAATGATACTCATGATCTTTCACAAACCCTAGTTCAAGATAGTTCTCAATTTCACACTCAATTTCTCTCACAACCATTCACCAATCATGTATATGAAAACTCACTCAACAATGCTTATCAAACAAACCTTTTCACTCCAACTTTACTCAATCCAACAATATTTCACTCACAAGGAAGATATGCCCATACCTTTTTTTTGAAGAAGATTTGACCTCAAAACCTGTCTCAATCACAATCAACCTCTTTGCCAATCTCAAAGGTTAGATAGCAAAAATCTTCTCAAAATTTTCATTCAAATATTTTCTTCAAAAATATTTCACCATACAAAATATTAAATCTCAATTACACCTTATTTCTCCTCCTTTATAAATTCTAACCACCAAAATTAAAATAAAATATTTAAACTTTATTTTCCCTTTTATCTCCCTCAATAACTCATAAACACCTTTTAATTTTTCCACTATGCAATTTCCAATTTAACAAACCCTTGGGAAAATATTTTTAATTTCCACACCATGAATTTTGAAACCTTAAAATGATAACACATACCTTTTATTAATCCAACCAAAAGAGCCTTGGTGGGTTTCGAACACCCGATCTCGCCTCTCCAAGTGCCTCCGCACAAAGTGCACCCACCAATTGGGCTACGTGCCCTCACGTAAAAGAAAGGTGCACGACTTCCTTTTCTTCCTTCATCGACGGTGCAAACCAAAAGAGCTTCTCCCTTGCAAAATGGTGATCGCGTGGATCGAACCCGTGACCTCGCACCTATGAATGACTTAGCACAGCCCTTGGCTGCCAACTATGCTACCCAACGCTTTGAACATTTGTTGGCACTCCCACTTGCCTTTATTCCTTTGTTTTCCCTCTTAAGACTTTTAAACACATGCGAATCATTTTCTTTCCAATCACAATGCACGATTTCCTTTGGGCATATAACATTCGCATGGATGATGTTTAAATTAAAACTTGCCCCCTTTTATATGTAATGTGCCATATATCCAAAACGTCGATGATCCTTGAAATTCGAATTTAATTCGAATTTAATTTAAACTTTGGCGCCTTAATTAATTTAAATTTAAATTTTAACCTTATGGTTAAAATATTTAAATTTAAATAATTTAAACCTTAGACTTTAAAATCTGCCACATGGGTCTTTTGGAGGAATTAAAATTTTATAACTCCTTGGCCTTCATTTTTCTTCAAACCAACCTGTAACCCAAAATATTATAATATTAGATATTATAATATTATTATTTCCATTTAAACCTGCTTCTTTGCCTTTTGGAAAAACCACTGGAAGACATTAATGACACCGAAACTTGGACATCAACCTTTTGACATGAATGCATGGATGACAATGAAACTTGGTCATCATCCTCTTGACATCAATGACAACAAAACTTGCTCATATTTCCAACATTCTCTTTTTATTTTCTCAAAACAAGGCTTTTCAACATATTTTAAATTATAATATCAAAAACCCTTTTCATACCTTATTTATCCTTCCAAAATATTTAAATTATAACACCAAAATATCCTTTACACAACTTATTTCTCCTATATCAAATGTGCAAATATTAAATACCAACTTAACCTTATAACTCCACAAAAATTAAAATGCAAATTAAAAAATTTAAATACCTCCTTATAATCTGCCCTCAATGTGACTCAAACCTCTCACCTTGTGAGATCAAAGCACCCAACCAAGGGGCCACCATCGACTACGCTAGTACGACTCTCTAAGGTGCAATTTACCTTTTATCCTCTTCTACCGCATGCTTTACCCAAACCAAAATAAAAAGTCTGCGACGGGTTTTGAACCCAAAACCTCCTTGCAATGCCTTCACTCTGGCTCAACTACCAACTGGTCTAGCTGGATGGACATGATTAGAATGTGTACTCGCTTTAATATGGCACCTCCACTTTCACCTCAAAGGACTGCACTTCCTCTTCTTTCTTCTTCTCTACCAAATGCACCGAATGTCGAGCGGATTATACACAATTTCCAAACACCTTGAAAAATGACCTTAGGCACTAGTATTTATATGTTTTCTTTGGTTTTCGTCCAACGTCGACGCCCTTGTTTTTTCACCCATATGGCGGCCATTTTATATTTTGAATTTGTCTTCAATTTCTTGGTGCTCAAATATATATATAAAAAAAACTTTATATTATAATAATAAAATTATTATAATATTGCTCCTTTTGAACCTTGCCTTTATAATTAATATTATTGCCTTTAATAATATTAATAATATTAAGTCTTTTGAGCCTTGCCTTCACATTTAATATTATTATCGTCAATAATATTAATTCTTTTGAACCTTACCTTTATATCCTTTTAAACCTTTTGTCCATTATAATATTCAAAATGTATATATTATAATGCTTTTCTTCAACCAATATTATAATAATAAATATTATAATATTATAAATGACAACCACTGGCATCTTCTCTTTTGATATCAACCTATGACATAAATCCTTTGACATCAACGACAACATACTATACTTAAAATTTCCAACACATACATCTTATTCACCAAACCTTGAAATTAAGACTCCCCAAGGAGATATATTTAAGTAGGTGTCATAGATAGGATAAATCCCTTTTTGTACTACCTAGGTATAATTTATCATGCTCTTTCATGTACCTCAAGGTATCTCTCATGTGCAATCATGTCTATTGAGAGACTAGATTCTTCCACACACTGATGGGTATCTCAAAAGGTTTGGTATATTGGACTAACATTATATTGAAAGGGGGACCTTTTTGGGAGACATAAGGAACCCTCACTATTATGTTGAATTCTAAAAATCATGGGAAAGATAAAAAGAAAATAAACTAAAAAACAATCCAAAGTTCAACAGTATGTGACTCCAAGAAGCTTTTTAAAGTGGAGAGAAGTCAATTGAAGTTCAAACGTATGTGACTCTAGATAAAAATATTTATTTTCCATACGGTAAATATATTTATGAAGATGGATAGTTATTAACACTAAGAATTTATTTGCAAATGATTCTTAAAGATGATGATGTTTATGAAGATATTTTTGAAAATTGTGTTTCAATCCCTATAGATGTTGTGAGGGCATATTTAAAATAAAAAATCAAGGGGCAACAAATAAGAAGTTGAAGGTCAAAACCATGATGGTAAATGCTTTTTATGACACAATAGACCTCAAGCCTATGATGGAAAATGCTTGTTGTGACACACGTGACCTCAAGCCTATAATGGAAGATGTCTATTTTGACACAAGTGACCTTGTTAAAAGGATATATTTCACTTGTAATATGAGTGATTTGAACATTGTTAATGCTCATGTTGGCCATAAAAAAATCCATAATTCTAAATACCATAAGTATGATGGAAGTGTTGAAGGCCATGAAAGACAAAGTGATAATGAATAAATTGGGTGCTTTGAAAAGCACACCAAAGAAATTGGCTCAAATTTAGTGAAGCAAATGGGCTACAATGGTATAATATTGGAAATATAATGGTAAGGTATAAGAAATCCCATAATGCCAAATATCAGGCCAAATAATAAAGCCTTGGCTATTATGGTCTATCAGGAACTAATAACACTAATTTCATGAAATTATAATCCCATGCAACTTGTATAACCAACTATTGCAACCATTGTAATATATGTGGAGGTACTAATCACTCATAAAAAATTTGTTGGCACAAAAAAAATGACCAAGGTACATGTTGATTTGAATGGACAAATTCCACATAATGGGACAAAATAAAAGAAATGTTGAATGGATTCTATAAAAGAATGTTTTATTAGTATAAGAGGGCAAGAAGTTTAGTGATTAAGAAAAATTAGATATTTCCCATGGAGAAACTCTACAATGACAGAAGCTACAATACAAATGTATGGTAACCTTTGATGACCTAGAGGCAGACCCAGAGGTGTTTATATAATAGTTGGAGGTAATATCCAAGAGTTTTATTTGAGAGACTAAGCTTGAGCTAGCTCTAATAACCCAAGCGAAGGGCTTGAGCTAGATCCAAGATCCTAAGCCAGAGCCACAAGCCAAGATCTTGAGCCAAATCCAAGATCCAAGAACCAAGAACTAGAACCCAAGTTCAAGTTTGATTTAGTAAAATAAGGGAGTTGTCAGATATTACCAAATAAAAATAAGGTTCTATAATTTAAATGGGGTAGTAATATTTCCTCTCCCATTTAATGTAATAAGGGAGATATGTTAGAAGTACTTTATTACATCATTCTATATAGGAGCGTCATTTTTATTAATCTCCTCAATTGTATCTATCTCATGCTTTGTAACAATCATTGATCTTAACGATTATATTGATCTCATCAATTGTGTATATCTCAATATTTATCAATGATAATTGATCTTAATAATCATTGATTATAACTATAGAACATATATTAAATAGGTATTCTTGCATCAATGAATTTTATTTGCTTCACCATAAAATAACTCATAACAAATCTAACATTAGACCTTGTATTTATCATGTATATGATACAAGAAATCAACTAACAATAAATAATACAAGATACTTGTGATGACTTATCATATCAAGATAGTTGTAAACCTTGCTCCATTGCTGATACCTTTGGTTTATAGTTTGTAATCTAGTAAATTTAAGTAATTTCTTAGCATGCTTTGTCTATGAGACCATAGTTTGATTCTTTCTTTGTCATACCTCCAAGCCAAGATAGTAGTGCATAAATCCTCGATTTGTCATGTCAAATAAAAATTTCAAGTCATTCTTCACACCATTTACCAAATTATTTGAATGTTCACTGATGACCAAATCATCAACATATAGCACAAGTATCACTATCTCAAATATAATTTTCTTAGTATAGAGATTTATATTAGAGGGACTTATAGTGAAACCATGTTGTAATAGGTGATTATCATTTTTTATGTGCCAGACTCTGGGAGGCTACTTTAACCAATACAATGACTTCATCATTGTATACACCTTTTGATATTACTCATTGACAAAAACTCCTTTAGATTATGTCATGTAAACCTCTTCTTTCATATCACCATTAAGAAAGACACTCTTGACATCCATTTGTTGAAGTTTTAAATTGAACTACACTTTTAGTGCATATATTACACTGATAGTCTTAATATTTTTTGTAGGGGTGAATGTCTCCTCATAATCAATTCCTTCCTTCCATGCATAGACCTTTACAATAAATTATAACTTATACTTTTAATGGATCCATCTATCTTGCATTTAATTTTGAAGATTGACTTACAACCTAAGAGCTTCTTTCCTTTTGGTAGATCAACAAAACCCCATGTTTTGTTCTTCATCATAGATTCATACTCTACATCCATAGTTGCATTCCACTATGGAAAACTAAGTTCATCATTCACTAATTATAGTTTTTAATCCTCCTTCACTTCATCAAACCTATATTTACCTCCTAATGTGTACTACTATGAGTACATGGTCATGTGGAAGTGATATCAAGACCTGTAACAAGTTTAGCATATTTGATGGTACGAGTGATCCATTTTGGAGTCTTTCTCTATTATGGTGGAGCTATAAGTATAATAACTTCCTATTCATAAACTATTATAGGTTCATCAACAACTTCTGGAACTTCATGAAATTCCTCATCTAACTACATATCATCATTTATGCTCACTATTAGAGATGTGGCGTCATCAAACTCCTTAGAATCCTTTGTATTTGACTAAGTTTTTAATTCTTCATCAAACACCACATCTCTACTTTTATGTAATTTCTTGGTGATTATATCTATTAATCGATAAACTTTTGACTCATCAGCATACCTAAGAAATATGCATGGCAGGGTCTTCTCATCCAACTTGGTCCTTTGTTGCTTTGGCACTTGCATTTATGCCTTACTTTAAAAGAATTTAGAAATGCAGAATTGAAAGCTTCATCCTAGACCAATCTTCTTTATGTGTAGCTCCTTATAATGCCTTTGTGGGCTATTTATTTAGAAGATACACAACAATGGAAATAGCTTCAAATACTACTCTAAATTTACTCTTGTAAGTATGTAGTAAACCATTTCCATGATATAATAGTTCCTCATTTTGAAAACTCCATTCTATTATGGAGTGTCTACTATAGTGAGTTGTTGATTGATCCCATTTTTCTTGATAAACTATAAAAAATCATTATATATACATTCCCCCCTTGATCTAAGTTGAGGACATGAATAGAATACCTATTTTTGTTTATACATATTTCTTGAAGTGTTGGAAATACTTGATCATGTCTAATTTTGTTTACAAGAAACACACCCACATCTTCTATGAATAATCACCACAAATAAATAAAATTACTTACATCCATAAAAACTATCTAGCATGGGTCCATAAATATTGGTGTGTATCAAATTCAACTTTCCTTTTGCTCAATGAGTGCTTAACTCAAAAGGAACTTGGTTTTAATTCCATACTAAACAACCAAAGCACATTGGCAATGTTGGTAAAATTCTAGGTAATACTAACACCATTTTATGCTTACTCAATTGGATTAAATATATTGAACTTAGATGATCATATATCCTATGCCAAAGGGAGTTAGCATATGTCATTAATTTTGACAATGTAACATTAGGAGATGATGTGATATTGAGTGCAAACAAGTCATTCTTGTATGAACCTCTTACCACAAGCTTGTCATGTTTGATGATAAAACACTTCTTGCCATCAACAACTCAAAATTCTACCACCATGTTTTGATCCAAAATATATGGTTTGGACAACAAATTATTTATCGATCTAGGTACATATAGTAATTTTTGGATCTTACAATTGTATCTGGCAAGATTGAGAGAAACATCTCCCACTCCTTTGACATGATATGTTTTATCATCAATAATGGAACTGGTTTTCATTTGTTTTGTTTTGTAATAAATCAAACTACATTTTGTTCCTAATCATGTGCTTGCTAGCACTTGAATAAACATACCAAACTTCATCATTTGGTATTTCCATCACCTTGGATATTAGCACCTTATGTGCCTATTTAGATTCTATATTTGATTCTTCATGCACAAAATACCCTTGTTGTCACTTCTACTTAGGATGTGGTTTGTACTATCTTTTTATGATGAGGTTTATGAACTTAATCTCCTTAATGCATAGGATTATACCAACAAATCTGTGTATCATTTCCATATTTATTATAGATGTGGCAACCCCTCTTTTGTTTTAAAGATTATTTTTGTGATGATTATGGTGGTGGGGAAGGAATAATCTATGGCTTCTTTCTCCAAAAATTCTTAGAAATGAGTGCATTATTTATCAAATGATCCCTCAATGTGTTGGTTGCTTCTTCCTATTGAAGCATATTAACCAACTCATCAAAATACATTTTCCTATTTGAAACTTACAAGGAAGTGATCAACACTTTAATCTAGTAGAGCTCTAAGTATGATGGGTATCAACACATTATCATCCATAATATCTGTTGTAATCACAATGACACTGAGAGGGGGGTGAATCAGTGTAGCATTCCAAAACATGAATAGACAGCTCAAAAAAATTTGCAGCAGATAAAACTTATAAACAAATATAATAAGTACCGCAAGAGAACATCACACAACACAGATTTTTAACGAGGTTCACCAAAATGGCTACTCCTCAAAAAGAATGGCTGCTTGGACTCCCATCCAAATCCAACCTCTTGCAAAGCACCAACTTTACAATTTGTTTACCAACACCAACTGGAAGGAGCACCAACCCCTTAACTTTATCTCGCTTCAACAGAATGGAGCACCAACTCCTATTTTACCAAGCACCTACCGGAAAGAAGCACCAACCCCTTAATTTTCCAGAACCAACTGGACAATTTGTTTACCAAAGACCAACCGGAAAGAGGCACCAACCCCTTAATTTGCCAGCGACCAACTGGACTTCAATATTGAATAAAAAAATGTTTGACATATACCTTTGTTATTGCAAGACTCTAACTCGTCTACATCACCTTTGCAATCTCTATGCACTCTGCTCTCTCTTGCGTAATCACTTCACTACAGTCCGTTGCACTCGCTACAAACTGGACTTTGCAATCAACTTTGCCCTTCACGCTTCTCTGCACACTCTGCTTTCTCTGCGCACACGCTTCGCACACTGTGTCGTTTCACATTCTCGCTCTCTGCTCAACACGAACTTCACTTTCACAAACACTATGCTCGCATTCCCACTTTATCTTAACACCCCATTCTTCAAACTCGAAGAACCCTTGCTTTTATAGAAGAAATTTTAGAGGCAAACCCTAGAAGAACGTTGACTGAGAAACCCTAGAATTTGTCAGCTGCCAAACCCTAAAATCCGTCGGCTGTAACCCTAAGAATGTCGGCTACAAAACCCTAGAAATTGTCGGCTGCCAAACCCTAAAATCCGTCGGCCCAGATTTAACTTTGTCGGCCTCAAACTCTTCTCCACCTTCGTCACCTTCCTGTAGCTTATTGCCACGAAATAGTAACACGTCGGCCCTTTTAATTTAATTTAATATTCTAATTTAAATTTTAAATAAAATAAAATTTAAACTAAATATTTAAAATTAAATATCTTCATCACCGGGGCATCTTTTTCAACGAAACGAAGAGCCAACTTGGGTTTTAAGAAAAACCCATTTCAAGTCTGTTATCCATGGTTTTAAATAAACCTTTTATTTTGACTACCTTGGTTTTCACAAAAAACCTTTAAAATTTAAACTCAATATTTAAAATTAAATATCTTCATCACCGGGGCATCTTTTTCAACGAAACGAAGAGCCAACTTGGGTTTTAAGAAAAACCCATTTCAAATCTGTTATCCATGATTTTAAATAAAACTTTTTATTTTGACTGCCTTGGTTTTCAAAAAAAAACCTTTTCGCTTCTTGACATCTCAGGTTCTGAAGACTTCTTCTTCTCATTCTGAATTATGTTTTCTGTTTTTGTGCATCTATCATTTAAGGACTCATGATCCGACTAACTTTTGAACTTTATCCTCTGCATCCGAGTGACTTCTGAACTGCTTGTCCATTGCATCATTAGATCTAACTGACTATATTGACCAATGACAATCCTCCTACAACACCTTGCTCAACACTGAACTCCTATCCATTGTACTTTGGCTGCACCTTGCTGTTCAATAAACTCTTGTCCATTGCATCAATAAATTTGTCTGACTGTGTTGACAACAATGACAATACTGTTTGTTGCACTTTGCTCAACAATCTCCCCCTTTGGAATTGTTGGCAACACATGTGCAATTTTCCTGTAAATCTTCTCCCCCTTTGACAATAATACCAAAGGGTTGCTGCAGACTCCCCCTGAGTCTATGCACAACATTCTTAGACACAAATTATTACAATTAGCAAATATTCCAAGCATGAACAAGAAGAAAAACAAATACACAAATGCTCCCCCCGAGTCCAAGACCACTTCATTTCACCGATTGACAACATCATGATAAGCATAATAGGCATCAATAAAATCAACAATGTGAATAGCAGCAATAACCAGTGAATGACACCATCACCATCAACTTCACCAATATAACATGTGTAAGAACATGACTGAACCACTGTCTTCTGTGCAACTACCCTCTGTTATCTTGCAAACTCAAACTTGTCCACTGTTAGTGAAGGCATACAATAATCTTATATAGCCAACTTTTTGTTCTGCAATGCCAGCAACATCTGCATACAACTTCACCATGCATCTTGGATATATTCTCAACAAGCTTGAACCCAATGACAACTGTTTGTCTCTCTCTCAGTAGTGAGAATCCAGCAGGCTACCTCAATCCACTTTCAACTCGTGCAAGTACCAAACACTGTACCACAGCACAACCAACATCTTTTCTCAACCAATTAGGGCTTTAGCAACAATGCTTATAGACAAGGTTTAACCAACATCATTCAACTCAAGATTAACCTTGAAGCATTCAACCAATCACTACATGAAAAAGGAAACTATTAGACATCATTTTCCTTCCAAAGGTATTTGAACAAGACAGCCACCAACATAAATCACCAAGGCAAAGAATAACTTGCTCAAATCAAACTCAATGGAGTAAGCCCAAATCATGTATCAAGAAAAGCATTAACTTGATCAAAACAACCACTATGAAAGCAACTCAACTATTCATCACCAGGTTGGAAATCATCTGGCTGCTCATTAAAAACTTTTTTCTTCAATCTTCCCATTCAACATGCTGATTTCACTTTTGTCATCAGAATTGACAAGTGACTCACTTCTGTACCAATTTTTGTCCAGCACTACAATTTTACTGCCAACTCTTACTTTCAACTATGCATGTCGGAAGAAGACATTTTGTCAAACACTTTATGGCCAACCGTAGTGCACCTTACTCAGCCTCAAGCTTCTTATCCTTGGATTGGCATTAAATAAATAGTTAAAACAAAACTGTCTGTGAATTAAATATATTCACCAAGGTGTCATGAAAGATCTGACAATCTTCACATCAAGCGTCAAACAAAAACACGCTGCTATTATCGAAACACAAATACACAGCTGGGGCAATCATTCTTTCACTAATCAAATTATCTGGAACTCGTTACATTTCATGGCTTTGAACAGCTTATAGTAAGAACCATCAACAGTACAACAATGACATACAACAATACTAGAAATGGTGGCGACTCTCCATTTAATCTCCAGCCTTCATGGCACTTCCACAAACAACCATATGAACTGAAATAAATTTAAACAACTATAGTGCAACTCCTCCTTACTACTTGCCTTTCATCCTCAGGTTAATCCAACAAACATATAAGAGCAATAAAATAAAACCTTTTTCAAAATGCTCCCCTTGAGGATGTGTTACCTGGAGTTGCTTAGTGCAGCAGAAGAGCAGTCTCCTTTAGTTCAAGGAGACACGATTTCCTCTCTTCTTTCTTTCTCCAGACTTTCTTGACCTTGGGCTTGGATTTTTCACCTGCGTCCCTATTTTGCATCATTGTGTGAACTCGAATATCTCTCTGGTGTGGTTGTCTCTTATGCATCCATGATGAATGATTATTTTCCTTTCTTCTATGAACCCGATTTATTCCCTGTTTGTGTTGTGTTCTTTGCGTCTTATGAAATCTACTGTTTTGCCTTAGATTTGATACAGAAGTGCTTGGACAAAACCTTGCTATGTGCCCATGACCATTGCATTGAAAACATTGTACAAAGTGTTCACTCAGATATGCAGATGTATTTTGACTAGCATAACTCTTTGATTTATTATTTAATCCACAATAAGTTGCCTTGTGACCATACCGGTTACATCTGAAACAATAGCCATTAAAAGTGTTAGCATGAAAAAAGTGAGAGTGGTAGAACCTCTTTTGTTGTGGCTGCTTTGCTATAAATCTCCTTTGATATTTTCTTTCTTTTGAAGATACAACTTTAATCTTTTCTTGCTCCAACCCTTCAATAGTGAAATTTTTCTTCTCTCGTAGAGTTGGATGATGAAGGTTGTTCAACTTCAGACTTTTTATGCTTTGATCCTTCAACGGTGAGCTCCTTTTTCTCTCGCATATTTGGACGATGGGGGTTTTTCAGCTTCATACCCAAGACCATGCTTATCCGTGGAGCTTCTCTGATAATTTATCATTTTATCTAGCAATTCTGTGCTCTTCTCGAATTTAAGATTTGTATTGGCCTCTTCCAGTTGTTTCTTCAAAGAGATAATCTTTTCTTCTTGTTTGCAGCAAATAGTCTCTTTCTCATTGATCTGAGACCTAAGAGTTTCTTCAATCCTTTTGAACTCTTCTATTTGCAACTTTAGATTGCTAACTATTTTGTTGGAATCTTCTTCATGTTTGCTACATACATTAACTTTCTTATTCATCTCTTCTGTCTGTATTCTTAGACCGTCTATCTCTTCTTCTAGCTTACTGCAATACTTTGATTTCATGGTTAACTGCATTTCGAGATTTTTAGAAATTTTCTTGTAATATTCTATCTATACTTTCAAATTGGTGATTATATCTTCTACATCCTCAACCTTTTTAACCAGAGCTGAAATTAGTTTATGTTCCCAATTTGCTTCTGCATCACTTTCTTCTTCATCATATTCTTGTTCTAAATCTGTTTCTTTACCAATTTTGAATGGATCATCTTCAACTTCACTGCTATTAGAACCATGGCACTGACATTCATTATGACCGAGTTGACCGCAAATAAAAAATTTTGTACCTAGAGAACCTGCATCATGATCGAGTTGTCTCTTGGCCTTTTCTCCACTGTTTGATTCATCTTCATTTTCTTTCATGACCCTGTGTGTTCTTTTCTTCTTGTGTCTCATGGTTCCACTTTTGCCTTTCTTTGCCATTTGTGTAATAATCCAAGATCAACCTACACTGATTAAGCCTGAACTGGGAACTTGGCTCTGATACCAATTGTTGTAATCACAATGACACTGAGAGGGGGGGTGAATCAGGTGTAGCATTCCAAAACATGAATAGACAAGTTCAAAAAAATTTGCAGCTAGATAAAACTTATAAACAAATATAATAAGTACCGCAAGAGAACATCACACAACACAGATTTTTAACGAGGTTCACCAAAATGGCTACTCCTCAAAAAGAATGGCTGCTTGGACTCCCATCCAAATCCAACCTCTTGCAAAGCACCAACTTTACAATTTGTTTACCAGCACCAACTGGAAGGAGCACCAACCCCTTAACTTTATCTGCTTCAACAGAATGGAGCACCAACTCCTATTTTACCAGCACCTACTGGAAAGAGGCACCAACCCCTTAATTTGCCAGCACCAACTGGACAATTTGTTTACCAAGCACCAACCGGAAAGAGGCACCAACCCCTTAATTTGCCAAAGACCAACTGGACTTCAATATTGAATAAAAAATGTTTGACATATACCTTTGTTATTGCAAGACTCTAACTGGTCTACATCACCTTTGCAATCTCTATGCACTCTGCTCTCTCTTGCGTAATCACTTCACACAGTTTGCTGCACTGCTACAGCCAGACTTTGCAATCAACTTTGCCCTTCACGCTTCTCTGCACACTCTGCTTTCTCTACGCACACGCTTCGCACACTCTGTGTCGTTTCACATTCTGCTCTCTGCTCAACACGAACTTCACTTTCACAAACACTATGCTCGCATTCCCACTTTATCTTAACACCCCATACTTCAAACTCGAAGAACCCTTGCTTTTATAGAAGAAATTTTAGAGGCAAACCCTAGAAGAACGTTGACTGAGAAACCCTAGAATTTGTCAGCTGCCAAACCCTAAAATCCGTCGGCTGTAACCCTAAGAATGTCGGCTACAAAACCCTAGAAATTGTCGGCTGCCAAACCCTAAAATCCGTCGGCCCAGATTTAACTTTGTCGGCCTCAAACTCTTCTCCACCTTCGTCACCTTCCTGTAGCTTATTGCCACGAAATAGTAACACGTCGGCCCTTTTAATTTAATTTAATATTCTAATTTAAATTTTAAATAAAATAAAATTTAAACTAAATATTTAAAATTAAATATCTTCATCACCGGGGCATCTTTTTCAACGAAACGAAGAGCCAACTTGGGTTTTAAGAAAAACCCATTTCAAGTCTGTTATCCATGGTTTTAAATAAACCTTTTATTTTGACTACCTTGGTTTTCACAAAAAACCTTTAAAATTTAAACTCAATATTTAAAATTAAATATCTTCATCATCGGGGCATCTTTTTCAACGAAACGAAGAGCCAACTTGGGTTTTAAGAAAAACCCATTTCAAATCTGTTATCCATGATTTTAAATAAAACTTTTTATTTTGACTCGCCTTGGTTTTCAAAAAAAACCTTTTCGCTTCTTGACATCTCGAGTTCGAAGACTTCTTCTTCTCATTCCGAATTATGTTTTCTGCTTTCGTGCATCTATCATTTAAGGACTCATGATCTGACTAACTTTTGAACTTTATCCTCTGCATCTGAGTGACTTCTGAACTGCCTGTCCATTGCATCATTAGATCTAACTGACTATATTGACCAATGACAATCCTCCTACAACACCTTGCTCAACACTGAACTCCTATCCATTGTACTTTGGCTGCACCTTGCTGTTCAATAAACTCTTGTCCATTGCATCAATAAATTTGTCTGACTGTGTTGACAACAATGACAATATTGTTTGTTGCACTTTGATCAACAATATCTCCCATTGAATTTAGTTTGGCTTTCAACTCTACAACTTGATGAATAAAATCCTCAGTGCTTTCTCCATATTGGACTCTCATTGTGTGAAGTTGGTTCATTTTTTCCTTTGTATATAGTAGAAAGTGTGTCCTATGCTTCCTTGGATGTTTGTGATTCACAAATGTGTGATTGAATAACATATATTATGGAAAGGTTGATGATCATCAATGCTCTAGCATTTGCATCATCAAATTTCTACTATTCATCTTCATCCTCTATAGGTAAAATGACTTTGTTAATGATAATTTCCCAAAGTTTCTCAACTACCAATATGGTTCTCATCTTAATTATTCAAGGTTCAAGATTTAAATATTTAAGTAATGAATCTATAAGAAATTTTGGCACAACCATGGTGAGGATTCCTTGTAACTCCCAAATGACCCCTCTTTCAATATACTACCATTCTGATATACCAAACCTTTCTATATATCCACCCTTTCTATATACTCATTGATACATGAAGAAGCTAGTCTTATCGGTATATGTAGTCATACTTGAGAGAGACATTAAGTTATATGAAAAAGAATTATATGGGGTACCAAGGTAGTATAGAAAGGTGTTTTCCCTATCAAGGTAACCTGATTAAAGAGAAATCCTTGAACATAGGTGTAACTTTCCTATATACTTGGAATTTTTCAATTTTAGAATTTATGTCAAGCGATGGTGACAAATAGGGTATGATTATGGAGGAAAAGTTTAAAAAATGATGATTTTAAATCTCCCTAAAGGGTTGATGCCCAAATGTCATTATGGTAGCCTTGTTGCATTATAGACACAATATCTCAACATGACAACTTTACCTATAAACATAGGCCAAAAGTGTCGATACTGAACACTATTGTTGTGGTTTAGCACTTGTTGGAGAGGTATTCAAAGCATGAATTTTAAATAAAATTCTCAATTTTAATTTTTTTTTAATTTTTCAACTCCCTACTTAATGCTTCATCCATTAAAAAAAAAAATACTATTGTTAACCTTTTAAAATAAAAAATTTAAAAAAGAAAAGATAAATTAGGGAATTGAAACTAGAACCTCCAACTTCATAAGTCTTTGCATTGGCCTTGATGATAATTTAGCTATTCACCCACCTTGCAAATTTTATCCCTCCATGGATGTTGACCATCAAAGCAACCAATTCTATAACATCGATCATGTACAAGAAGTTGCCAAAAAGTAGTTATTTATTTGTGTAGTGCCCAAGTCATGAAAAATTGGTCATACAAAATTGATAAATTCTACCACCGATGATGGCCTCTTGATTTTTACCTCATGGCGATGATATCCATATCATGGATTACCTCTTACTATGATGGAGCATGTCACCCATTTAGATGTGTGGAATATGTTGCAAAATATCCATTTGGAGCAAATAACAGTGGCTATAGTGACCATATGCTTTAACTAGAGTGTGACCATAAATAGAGCATACCTCGAATTACAATCAGTGGGAGCAAATACTATTTACTAGAACCAAAAAAATACTTTAAATATAACTATGCATGGTGTATTTTGGTCATAACATTACAATAATTTATAAAATTCTATGGAAATATAAATGTAATCTATCATCAAGTATTTATGTACAATTCTAGAATGTTAGCTCTAAATTTTGTATTATAGACATATACAAGGTTATCACTCTTGGAAAGCTTCTTAGGAGTGCATGATGAGAGTCTACAAACATGCAAGTGAATTTTTAGTTCTTTGGTACATAGAAATGTTGGTAATGCTCATTTTACACCCACACCCATAGCGCCTATCAAAAATCCACGTAGAAAGAGGTATACTATAGGTGGAAGAGCTACACCAAAACCTACATCCACTATAATTGATGCTTCATTCTTACCCTAGGAAGGTCCTCCTATTTTACCCTCTACCTATAGGCAATGGTGCATCTCTACTAGTTGTAGGGGGAATCCTCTCTAGTGATGGTGATGGCAATGCTATCAAGGATATGATTGATGTGCTAGCACTCCACCTCACCAAGCTTGATCGTAGCATAGGATAAAAACATTTGGTTAAAGTTCATGCTTTATAAATATTGGTCCCCCACTAGGTCCTTCCACATCAACCACATGAACAAGCTTTGGTTTAACATCCCATTTAGAATCCAATGCTCCAATACCAATGTTGAGTAATCACCACCAAATTTGATTAATCTTGCTACTCATATTTAAATACATTCTTGGAGGTTATAACCATATAATATGATTAAAATTATATTCAAATTTTAACACAATAATTGTTAACCATATCTAGTGGTTAAAACAAATATTTAAACTAATACATGCTCATTAATATTGCTAATAATATAATAACTACCTAAAAATTTGCTTTCCAATTATGACATTGTCTTTTGGATTGTGGAATGCATGGTGATTGTGGTATTACCATTCTACCTCTACGCATTTACCTTATATTATTTTGATATCATATTCATGGGAGCATACCAATTTTATTTTATTTCTTCATGTGTTGATTGATCGTACTTTCCTTATTACGACTATGGTCAAATTTTATTTTCATACAATTTACTTTAATCTCATGCACCCTCACCTTCCTCACATTTACTATCCTACATTTATTTTTCTATATTTAGATTAAATTAAATTAACAAGGATAGTGGAGAGTGAGCCTAAATTTAGAGATCAAAAGAGTTACCGTTCTCCTTCCAATTCTATTGACCAAATTTATGAGATGCATTAGAAGTTAGATTTTTCCTACATTGAACACTAAGCATGAAAATTTAATAAGAAACTAAATATGGCATTAACAATAGCAATCAAATAGGCTTTATTACCTTAAATAAGAGATGGATTGCCATCACTCTTGAATTCTAGTTGGCCTTCTAGAAGGTTGGGGATATTTCTTGGGAATGGAATTCATGAGGCTTTTGTAGCCCTTCTAATAAAAACTTAGACAATTGATTTTTTTCAAACTATTTTCAAATATGACTATTTAATGTTTAAGGTTTTAAAATCCTTTTGTACTTGAAAATACCCCTCATGGTCTTAATTCCCCATGTAAAGAAAAAAATAAGGTTATCTAAAAGTTATTGTGAAGCTGGTACATTTGAGGTGCCAAGGAGGAGTTTAGTGGTACTAAGAACCCTATACTTTGAGTCTTTTGTGATTTATTTTTAAATACCGAAGCCAGAAGATTTACATGAATAATTATTATTATTACCATATCACATTCATATGGACATGGATAATCATTGCTCATGATAATATAATTAAACCAAATTTGTAAAGTAAATATATTTAATCCAATATCATTAATTAGTTTAATAGGATATCTAAGGTTATAGGTCTACCCAATAACAATTGCTCTAAAATTGCATTGATAAATGTTTAGCATTTCCATCTCAAAAGTATATGCCCTAGCTAAGAACCTTAGTATCGAAATGTATAGAGATAAATAATATAAATGCACGCATACACTTGGGTACATACACATACACCTAGATATTTTTAAGAGGTCTTTTTAAGAGAGTACATCCATCAATAATTTCAAGATTCTTTTGAATGCCCTCCATTTTTTATTGTATATTTTTTGTAATAAAATGAATTCAAGACTTTCACAACCTATTAATTGCTTGATAACTCCTTTTTCAGCAATCTTAACCCAATTTCTTGTTAACACTTATGAATTTGTTTCTCACTTCATGAAATAATATCACTCTATTTTCCCCTTTCAATTTTGCTTTTTGGGGTTTTACTTTCTTCTTGCACTCTCATAAATATTTACATTCTTAACATTTTTCATTTTTCATATCACTTTCAATTTAACTCATCATCTTAATGCTACCTTAAAAAACCTGAAGTGCAAGGGTCAACCCTTATAATGCTTTCTTTCTTATTGGAAAAATAAGATATTCTACTATGTGAAAAGGATGGAGTCATCTTCTTCCACCTCCTTTCCTATGGAAATTCACTATTAAACTTACTTTGCAAGTTTAGGCCCATTTGTATTTGAACTTTCACACTATAATTTTTTATTTAGTATATCCTTCTTGGTTCCTAAAATTTGCTCTATATGTACTATGACATACTTTTCCATATGATAAGGCAAGGGTTCTTTATTACCAAAATTTTAGGAGTGAAGGCTCTTTGATCTGAGCCATTTTTAATTGCTATTTAATATCCTTGCTTCAACTATAGGCTTGTCTTAAAACCTTTTGCATATATATCAACCATATTTAGTCTTATTACTTATGCAACATAAGAATAAAATGTTTTCATATTTAGTGAGTTGCATTTTCTTCATTTATATAATAATGATTTTTGACAAAATCTTTGAAATGTCTATGGCAATACATATACAACTATATTATGCTCTATGAAATTTGGTATTACCAATATCTTTGTTTTGATAAGCTCATACATAAGTACAAATAGGATAACCCATATTGGGACCCTTCCTATAATTTCAATCTATATAGAAAAATTATACCATGGCCTTAAATACAAGCTAGCTCTCCCATAAACCATGGGCCTTCACCTATGAGTTTTTCCATGACATCTAATTAGAGAATATTAAGAGGGGAAAAATCCTTTAAAAGAAAAAATCATAGAATAATATAAATCCAATCATCATTTTATTTCAATCCACATTTTTTTTTGCTAGATAATAAGGGGTTGCCTTTCAATCCATTTTTGAATTTATGAAAATCCTAACAAATAACCATTAAATTTGTAGACTAACCCTTTACTGTTAAGAACCATTAAATAAAGTTATCATCTCACCCTTGATAGTTACCTTCAGGTTTACTATAGATTCCTTCTTTCTTGTATGTTAATTAACATATAATTATTTTTTCAAGTAAGGCATCATACAAAATTACAAATAGCTCACCCATATTAGAACTCTTCCTATAATTTTGGCCTACGTAGAAACAAATTATACCATGATATTAAATATATTTTAGCTCTTTCGATAAACCATAGGCCATCACCCAGTCCTTGACATGAAATTGGAGAATATTATGAGGGAAAAATACTTTAGAAAGAAAATTTGTAGAATAATGTAAATTTTATCATCATTTTCTTTCAATCCATTTTCAAATCTATGAAAAACTTGACATATAACCATTAAAATTATAGACTAACCCTCTACTTTTATGAAGCATTATATTATCAAATGGCATTAGCTCAACTGGTTAGATTCCTCAACATTCAAGGAGGAGACCCAAGTTTAAATCTTGCCAAGTGATACATGGATAATATCCAAGCTTTGTTGTAATACCACTATGTGGTGATGATGTAATATCAGATGGGGCCTATTTCAATCCCATATAACCAATTTAAAAAAAAAAAAACATTATATCATGTTCGATCATATCATCCTTGATAGTTACCATTAGTGAATTATTCATGCCTTTGATAAGGTTTGTTATAAATTTCTTCTTCATTGACTTTTATTTAATAAAATAATAACTTTTTTCAACTAGGGCATCATTGTTTCTAATATGGTAATTCTTAGATGCTTTTTAATATTGATGTCAAGCTTGTCCTCATTAGAGTTGTTCATTATTTATATTACTTCAATTATTTAAAGAAAAAATTCAAATGTCAAAGGCAAATCTCACTTTGTGCTCATATTCACTCTTCAATTATGATGCTTACTAATGCTTCGATGTATGCTTTATTGATATGAAGATATTTAAATACAAATTATTTTATTAATATGGCATAACAACCTCCAAATAAGGACGACTACCCTTACCTGATATAGATGCATAGACTTTACGAGTGGTGGTTGTAACAAATCTTATTATTACACCAATACAACTATGATGGTAATAATTTTTAACATTCCCCTCCTTATTACATCATAGTTTAGAGTTTCTTGGAGAGGAAATCTTGAAATGCTTTAAACTTAATTTTTCCAAGTGGCTTGGTGAAGATGTCTACAAGTTGTTCTTGAGTAAGGAAAAATTTGAGCTAAATGGTGTGTTGTTGTACATGTTCACATATGAAGTGGCACTGAACTTCAATGTGTGTAGTGTGCTCATGGAAGATTGGACTATAAATGAGTTTCAACACACCTTGATTGTAGTAGTATATTATTGTTGGTTTATTTTTGGTGCACCCATACTTTCTATTATATGTTTCAACCATATAGCCTTACAGACAACTCCTTATAGAACTTGTTATTTTGTTTTAATGGAAGATCAAGTAATTGTTTATTTTTTCTTACTTTGCCATGATATAGGTGTAGATCCTAGAAATAATACATATCCAAAAGAGGATTTTTGATCATCAATTCATCCTACATAATCAGCATCTATATAGCTGATTAAGAAGAACTTATCACTCTTAAATTCTAGAACATGTTCAATGGTATTTTAGACATACCTTAATACCCTTTTTGTTGCTTTCCAATAAGATATTTTTTGTTCTTGCATGTATCATGAGAGCTAGCTTACTGCAAAATTGATATCTAGTTTGGTGTATGTTTGTTAAATGAGACTTACCACTAATTGATGATAAATATTTGCATTTACTGGAGGAGAGGAGTCAGGCCATGAGAGTTGTAGCCCTAGTTCCATAGGAGTCATCATTGACTTACAATCATCCATGTGATACTTCTCAAAAATTATCTTGGCATGTTTGATTTGTGTGGCAAATATGTAATGATGTGTCTACCATACTTCTAATCCTAGACAATAGTGCAATAGTCCAAGATTGGTCATGTTAAATGAACTATTCAAATCCTCCTTTGTTTCTAGAATCATTCTTTCAATACTTCCTATGATGACCAAATCATCCACATATACAATGATGATCACAACTTCCCTCCTTGTTCTTTGTAATTTAAACTTGAATCATATAGATAAACCATGTTTTTCAAAGTGCCCATATATTTTTATATACCAAGCTTGAGGGTCCTGTTTGAGACCATAGAGAGATTTGATCAATTTACACACCTTTGTTTTTTGTCCATGTATAATAAAACCTTCTAATTGAGTCATGTAGACTTCTTATTTTAAGTGTCCATTGAGGAAGACACTTTTTATGTCCATATAATAAATTCTCCATCCAAACTATGCAGCTAGAGTAAAGATCATTTTGATGGTCTTTGTTTTTATTGGAGGTGCAAATGTTTCTTCATAGTTGATGCCTTATTTTTGTGCATAGCCTTTGGCTACAAGTCGCACCTTGTATTTATCAATACTACCATCTAAATTATATTAGATTTTAAAATTTCATTTGCACCTGATAGCCTTCTTCCCTATTGGAATATCAACAAGCTCCCAAGTCTTGTTCTTCATTAATGCTTGAAATTCAATATTCATAGTATTCTTCCAAGAATTGGATTGAAGAGCTTCCTACACCATGGATAGTTCAACAATACTCATTAAGCCCCTATTTACCTCATTACAAGCCACGTTGCAGGTTCCTAGACCTATGGTGAATGTGTCTAGAATTTCATATATACATTAGGCTCTTATTGTGTCAATATACCACTTAGCTATTTTTTATGTATGATGTGGTAGAGTATATTGGTCCACATCTTCATTATTTTTATCCCTAGGAATTTCCTCATTAGCATATTATTCATCTTCATAACTTTGAAGTATTATTGGGACCGAGTTGGATGAAGACTCATGTACAGAGTATGAGAGTGACTTATTTTCTTCATCAAAGATGACATCATAAATAATATGTAAATTTTTGGTACCTTGATCAAATAGTATTTAGGATTTTGATTCATTATTGTACACTAATAGAATAAATTGACTAGACTTTTCATCTAACTTTTGTCTCTTCTTCTTTGGAATGTGCATATATGTTGTACAACCAAATACATGAATATGAGATATCGATGGCTTTTTTCTGGTCCTTACTTCTTTTGGAGTGATGTACTCAAGAGATATAGTTGGGTTACAATTGAGTAAGTAGATTGTAGTATGTGTAACTTATTTCCAGAAAGAGGGTGCAAGTTGAGAATACTTAAGCATGCACCGAACCATTTCCATGATGGTTCTATTTTTGTTCTTAGCAACATCATTTTGTTTTGGTGTGTAAGCAGTTGTCAATTATCAACAAATGCCATGTTTCTTTAGGAAAATTGAAAACTTATTACTGGTAAACTCCCCCTTGATCTTAGTGGTGTACATGGATCTAACGACCTATGAATGTGTCAAATTGACCCTTCAATTATTTGAAGTTAAAAAAGTCATATTTGTTTACCATAAATAATACCCATATTTTGTGAGTATGAACATCACCAAATAGCTAAAAATATCTAATATTTATATCTCAGAGCTATGGGTCCACAAAGATCAGTATGGACCAAATCAAGAGGTCCTTTGGATCGATAATTTGAATATCCAAATGGAGCTTGATGTTTCTTTCCAACTAAGAAACAAGGGAAAATTTGATTAAATTTCTTTAGAGGAAGACCTCTGACCATGTTATTTTGTAGTACAATTAGATGGCCAAAAATTAGATGACCATATCATCGATGCTAGAGCGATGCAAATATATTATAGTTGACAACTAATACCATATTTTCATGATGAACTATGTTAGGGTACCTAGGAATAGATATTTGGGGATATATTATTATATTGTATAAGGGTTGGCATGGGCCACACATAATCCAAGGTTGATTGTATTATAATATAATATTATATTATATTAGTGATCGGTTTCCCAAAGTAGAATTAGAAGATGGATATATAAAGAAGAGATATTTGTCATTGTAAGCATCATGGAGATCAATCACATGTAATCGTATTTGCCCATGGAGTGTCTTATGGGACTTTGACCTCCTTAAGTGGTGCTCTCATATTAGGAGATCTTGTGGAGTTATTCCTTCCTTAAGGATTATTATTGGTGTTTCCCTACCTTAAAGGTATTATATATCTCTCTCATTTATGGATTGTTATTGTGGATAAATGATTTGATATTTCTACATATTGGTGAATGATTTATGTTTAATCAGAGAAATTTTTTTGGCAAAGTATGAATTATTTTTTTATTGCAAAATTAGGATTAAAAAAATTCTGGAAAAACATCTCATCTTTGAGGAGCGATATCTCTGTGAAGGTTTATCTGATTCAGATAATTGTTGGATCATTTTATGTGAAATTTGAAGAGATTTAAAATGAGTGGTCATATGAAGGAATCTGAGCAGTATTGAGGGAGATACGACCTTTTGAAGTCAATCATCTGAAATAAGGATAGTGATGAATTTTACAAAAAAAATCTAGAATAATGTCTCATATTTCAGGAGCCATATCTTTGCGAAAGTTTATCCGATTTAGACGATTCTTGGATCTATTTGTGCAGAATTTAAGATATTTAAAATGAGTGGTCAAATAATGGAATCTAAGTAGTATTGAGGGAGATACGACATTTTGAATTTAGTCATCTAGAATAAGGACAGTGATGAATTTTCAATTCATAATTTTTTCAAAAGACGAAATTTGTTAGTTTGGGTAAGCAAATCAATTGCAATTTATTTTGTTTGGAATAAAAAGTTTGCAGATCTAGATGTCTCTATGGAATTTTAGCTTCAACTCAGTGGGAAGATATTTATTTCTATAAAACCCTAGTTTGCATTAGGGCATGATATATTGTCAAAAAACCCTAGTTTGCATTAGGGTATCAACTATGGAACTACAAAAGTTTTTTGGAACAAATGATATTGATGTGAGAGAGTGGTTGAAAATAGTAAAATCTCATTATGGTTATGGTAAAAGCATTGTTATTCAAAATATATTTTTAGGTGAACCTTTACAATGGGTAGAAATATTTGTTAGGAACAATCCCAGGTGCACTTGGAAAGAAATGAAACTAACATTTTTGAGCAAATGGGTATCTTTTCAATTACAAGCAATATTTGTAAGAGAGATCTTGAAGGAAGGGATAAAATTATAGATAGCCTAATGGATGTCATCAAAGACCTTGAAAAGAAACTATAAGGGATTCAAAATGAGAGAAATAAAATGAAATGAGAATGGGAAGTTTTCAAGAAACAGAATGAAGATTATGAAAAAGAAATAAAATCACTCAAGAAGGAGAAAGCATAAAATGTTAAGGAAGATAGTGAGAAGAATGAAGTCACATATTTGGATTTTCAAAAGCAAATTTCTATTTTGCAGGTTCATGGAAGTATTCAAAAGGAACAATTTATTATTTCCATTGATCCTAGTAGTAAGTATAAATTTACTGATATTTCTTTGGCTAAGAGGTTGCAGGTTCAAGCAACAAAAATTAAGGAAATACAGTTGGAGGGTGAGAATGTTTAGATTTTTGAAGATTTGAAGATCACCATGGATAAATATATTTTACATTCATATTTTTATGCTATTTAGATGATGGATGATGAGGATATTGTTCTTGGTTATCCTTGATTATATTCCTTGGGTACTATTAAAATTAATGTGCAAAAGAAGTTTATGAAGTTATGGTGCAGGAAAAAAAAGATAACATTGTAGGATATTTCTCAACTTAAAGAGCAAGGATCCAAGGAAAATCAAGAAGTGGCTACAAAGAAACAAATTGAAGAACAAATAGAAGAACCTGAAACAGAATCCAAGAAAGCATTAGTAGAAACAAAGTCCATGGAAGAAGCAAAAATAATTGAGTCCATGGAAATAATAGTAGAGTCCAAGGAAGCTTTGATAGAAGAGCACAAGGACACACCAAACAAAGGGAACATGAAAGAACAACGTGTAGAATATTTTAAAATAGTGGAGCCAAATGTTGAGGAGTCAAAGAAGGTAGAACATCAAGTTAATGTTGCACCATATTGTCATCCATGCCATCATGAGCGACAACAATCTTGGAGGTATGGCTCAAGACAACAATATTGTGGTTCTCTAAGGAATCATAAGGGCATCAATTATGGCAGTGTTTAGTAGAGAAAGCATAGTGATCCTAGTTTTCATAGTGGTTCATCAACATCAAGGAACAAGTGGACCCATCATTCAAATTATCAAAATATAGTAGTAGAAGCATGGAGCCAACAAAGTAGATTTGGATACTCAAGTGGTAAAATGGCATACCAACATCAACATGTTTCACTAGGATGGATGGATGATCGATATTGGTACTAGTTGCTAACATTGCTTGGCAAATCATATTATCTTGTTTCTTCATATGTTTCAAGGACGAAACATTTGTAAGGAGGGTAGCATGTTAGGGTACCTAGGAATAGATGTTTTGGGATATATTATTATATTGCATGAGGTTTGGAATGGGCCACACATAACCCAAGGTTGATTGTATTATAATATTATATTATATTATAATATTATATTATATTATAATATTATATTAGTAGTCGACTCCCCAAAGTAGAATTAGAAGATGAATATATAAAGAAGAGATATTTGTCATTGTAATCATCATGGAGATCATTCATATGTAATCGTCTTTGCCCACAAAGTGACTTATGGTACTTTGCCCTCCTTAAGTGGTGCTCTCATCTTAGGAGATCTTGTGGATTTATTCCTTCCTTAAGGATTATTATTTGTGTTTCCCTACCTTAAGGGTATTATCTATCTTTTTGTCATTTGTGTATGATTATTGTGGATGAATGATTTGATATTTATGCATATTGGTGAATGGTTTTTGTTTATGAGAATAATTTTTCGTAACAAACTATATGAAGCTCAAATATTTTTCCTATTCCTTTTCCATATGTGATAATCATATATTTTCTAGCTTTGTCAGGAATGAGACATACCTTGTATCCTTGTCGCTTGTCAAACTCAACCTTCAAATTGTGGTCAAGTAATTGATTGATGAAAAGAAAATTCTTAGTGAGTCATGGAACATACAAGACTTATGTTATCTTGCATGTGTGTGATCCAAGTTTCAAATTGACATCACCTATGCCTTTGATTTCATAGGATGTGTCATCACCCAGAGAGACCTTTCTTGTATAACTAGAATAGTCTAGAGTATAGAACCAATCTTTCAAATTGATCATGTTTGGTTGCTCTAAAAGTGACATACCAAACTTTATTAGGCTGACTTGGTTGAGCATGAGCAACAAGTACATGATCTTCTTCTCCTGGGTGGTTATTTTCTTTTTCTCTAGAGTGGTTTTTTTCTTCAACGTTATTATGTTGTTGATGCATGTTTTTCGAATTTAGATTTTTCTTTTTTATTGATGACTTATTCTAGAATAGATTCATCGCTTGAGAAGAGGACCCATTTATGAAGGAATTGTGTCAAAATTCCTTCAATATGTGGTCATTTTGCCATAAATTTCATGTATTTTTGTAGTCACCTCGGGGAAGCGATGCGTCGGCCCCGCTGACCTTTCCTACTTGTGATTTAATTGAATCTATTAATGTTTTAAGCATGCATCTTAAATGAAAGGCGTAAAAGAAGACACAACTAGAATGCAAAGAAATAAATGAATGAATGCTCTTGTATTGATATTTCCAAGGTCCGGTTACATATAAATCCCTCTAAGGGATACCCTTCATTTGATACATGATTTTACACAAGGAGGGCAGCAGATGTATAAAATATCCCCCTCGCACAGGGGTGGCGTGCTTATAAAGGCTTCCCGATGATGCACACAAAAATGTATGAGGGCTTACAGATGCCTCCTTCTCTAGGTCTATTTCCTAGAGGGATCCTCTTGCTTCGTATGTTGTAGATGCACCTGTGGCCCTGTAAGCAATGAAACAACAACACACGCTTAGATGTCCGAGATTGCCTCCCCGGATGAGGTTGTTAGCAATGAATGAGCTCAATAAATGCAATGAAACTAGTACTATGCAAGTGAATAACTGAAATAAAGCTTAATGAAATGAAAGATAAAGCAGAATAAAAGAAACTAACACCTAACACCCTAGACTAGGTTGCGGGCCACTATCCAGGACAACGGTCGCTAAGGTGAAATCTCTCTCTATTGATCCAAAGGCTATGGGCTCAAGTATGCTACTAATGTTAAAATGATTACCTTATGTGTTCATATTTGCCCTCCAATCCGACAGGGCTCCGCTACAAGAATTGATCTCCAAGGAAAAGGCTCCAAGTCTCTAGAAGCTCTCCTCAATGATCCAACCTATTCAAAGTTCTGATGTATGATGTTCCCTCTCTCTGATTGAAATATTGATGAAAGAAGGTCTCAGAAAGTCCCTTAATTGATCAAATAAGGTCCCCTAGTGCTTTTAGGTTTGCTCCTTATAAAGTGTGAAACCCTAGGTCTATGTTCAAAACCCTAGGATTGAATTCCTCATGCGTAGTGAATGTTAGCATGAGAAGCTTTTGTCTTTTCTATGTTTAAAGACCAGTTAACTGAAGTCTAAATTTAGACTCAAGTCTTCCATGTGAACTGGTCATGAAGGGGAATGCAAAGTTACTCCCGCTCACCTTTATTGCATGCAGACTGCCACTTCCACCCCTGATTAGGCCTGTTTGTTGGCAAAATGCTTTTTATGGCTTAGTCATTGTCATCTGCAGTGACTAAGATTTGGTCATTGTCATCTGCAGTGGCTAAGGTCTGGCCACTCTGAGCTTGAGTGGCCAAGGTCCAGCCACTCTAGTTTACAATGGCTAAGCTTGAATGGGCCTAGAATGCCCCAGATGAGTGGTGAGGACCACTTTTGATACTTGGAAAGTCCAAGGTTTAGTCACATGGCCTATGAATGTGCCTATGTAAGTAGTTCTCCTAAACATGACATGTTTTAGGTGTCTACAGATGCCCCTTTTTGTGATGCGTTGTGTGGAAAACACAACGTTGAGCAAAAATGTAGACTGATCTATTTGTAGGGTGTATGATGATCAATAGTCTGATCAATGTTGGATGGCCCAATCATGCAAGATGGCATGCATCCTTTGAATCATTGCTTCAATATTTGGAAGGCTTAACTTAGCTCAGTGGCTTGCACATGTTCGATTGCACTCATTCCTCAGACTCAATCGGGTAGCTTCAGCTGCTACAATCAGTTTTGACCGGTAGGAGAGCTACAAATTGATAATGTCATAGTTTGCTTATGACCCCAACAAACAAAGGGGAACTTTGTAATTGTTGTATGCAATGATTCATAGGACGAACATGATTTTGATATGATCAAGTGATCTTTTGTTGATTTTGACTATGATTATTTTGAAGATTTGAACTACCTCCTCACACAATGAATTGGTGAGGAAATGACAATGAATAAAGTGACAAGTCGCTTGACCAATATGACTAATTTGGTCCCTTTCTAGCATTTGTTCTTTTAATGGGCGAGACCCCCATCCAAGTGTGATTCCAATTGTTTATGACAATCATCCATCCCTATCCCGAGGAGCGGTCCGGCTATCAATAGCCTTCTTAGGGAGTTAGGAGGAGTGATTCTATTTATGCTCATATTGTATCACTTTGGCTCAGTGTTTTTGATGTCATAAGGGAATTAGGATGATTCTATCGCACCCATGGAGCAGTCCGACCATCTTGGTCTTCTTCGAGATTGAAGGAGGCCCATCGTAATTCCTAAATGAATGTTTTACCCTGAGTAATCTTATGGTAACTTACTCATCTCATCGAATTGCATGGAGTGCAAGTCGCTGCAATCACTGAGTCGATAGAGTAAGTAACTGAATACGAGGCTTACTCAAGAATTTGCTTTTATGTGAATTTTTTTGTTATTTTGATCATTATGATGACCATGAGCCATCAAAATGTGCTTATTTGATGTTTTTGTTGCTTCCCATGGAGAGAACTCTGCTTGTTTTTTCCTAGGATCTTGGCCGTTGTCAGGTCCAATGACCCCCAAATGCTTGGTCGTGGCCGCTCTTATCCTGAGTGGCCAAGAAATATGGGTCGCTGACATTAGCAACGACCAAGGCAAAATTAGGGTAATATAAAAATGACCTAGGGTTTTGAATTTTCACTTTTATTAGCTATCAATTTTGCTTTTCAGAGCTTTTGGAGTGAAAGTGACCTTTGCAACTTGGAGTGCTTCTACGACTTGGAGAATCATGGCTGCGCAGGGCGAGGCATCATCGAGCGGAGGAGCCGGAGCTTCTTGGGTACTCTCCTAAACCTTAACCTTGCTTGTTTTTGTTTGGGTAAAAATGAACCACATTAAGTAATCAGAAAATGAACCTCATTAAGCTCATTGGTAATGAATTAAACCCGTAGTTAGGCTTAGCTTAGAATTTAATGTGGTGGGCTTGTCCCCATTTTTTGTTTTGTTATATTTTTTTGGTGTTTCTGGCCTAGGGTAGACGCTCCTGTCACGTCGCCCATTGGCCGCTATTGATCAGAGTGGCCAAAATGGCCTGCAACTTGGCCGTTGTCACTGGCAATAGCCGATTTGAATCCCAACGGTCAAAAATCTGACCATTGGGGCTTGGCCGCTCTCAGCTTCAGCGGTCGATTTTTGGCCGTTGTAGGCGACAATGGCCAAGAACTCTTCAGGAAATTTTTTATTTTTCTATGCATGATTAACTGATTTTTTTGAATTTTTGACTTGTTTTTGAATTTTTCTGCATGATTAGGTGCCTTTATTGCTCTTTTGCTTAGCCTTTCAGACTAGCCTATCATTATTTGCACCATTTTCATGTTTTATTATGATTTATGCCTTAGATGCATTGTAGTTATGCTTTGTTTTTCCTTTGCTATTAGATTCTCACTGCTCGGGCTCGGGACCCAAAGCTCATGAATGACCTTCTACCCCTCTTGGATGCTATGGACTAGGCCTGGCTCAAGGCCCGCGGGCTCCAGTATGTCACTAGGCTGCCTCACATCATGTCAGATCAGGCCTACCTTACGGCTTTGGTCCATCGGTGGGACCCTCGGACCAACACCTTCCACCTTCCTACCGGTGAGATGACTATTACATCGAAGGATGTGTATAGGATTTTTTGGCTTCCTTTTGATGGAGTGGCCATTGTCTCTTCGACCACTAATGATCGTGATGTTGTCTTTCTTTGAGTGTTCGGAGGGCGCTCTACGGAGGCCTTCAGGGACACCAAGTCTGGAGGAGTGTCTATCTCATAGTGGTATGAGGAGAAGGTCTTCTCTGAGAGGCATGCAGTGTTGTTGATGGTTATCAACAACATCTTGATCCCAGACTGCTCAAGCTTGAGGTTCCCATGGAACCTCCTTGCGATGGTTCAGGACCTGATGGACAATGAGGCACCCATCATCTATGCATGGGGGAGGTCCCTGTTGGCCTAGTGCTATGATGAGTTGTACCATATCCATCGATGAGGTCGCATCGACATTGCTTGCAGCTTGCTCTTACAGGTTTGGGGATGGGAGCACATCAAGGTAGATCACCCCAGAGGGCTTCCTACCGAGATTACAGTCATAGAGGAGTGGATGCAGTGCTATGCTGCTATATGGGCTCGAGGGCATGAGGGGTGCAAGAGCCATCCTCATGCAGGGGAGCTTTCCCACTACACTGCTACTTTTACTGAGCTGAAGGTCAGAGATGTCATGTGGTGGCCATATCATGAGTGCCCGACTTGGGATGATCCTGCTAGTTTCACAGCTAGGATGCGGCATGAGCGGTGGCTCATCGACCACAAGGTTGGCATCCGAGAGCATTTCTTCTACTCCCGAGTTCTTCGTCAGTACGGGCTACAGTAGGATGTTCCTCTTGTTCCATTTGTATAGGCACCTCACAGTAGAGGGAGATCTTCCCCCACCATGGATCACAGAGCTATCAGATGAGGAGGATGCCCCAACGGTTGCCCCAAGAGTTGTTGGGGGAGTTACAGAGGCATTTTCTCAATGGTGGGGGGATCGGATGTGGCATGGTGATGGTAGCTTAGGTCATGAGGATGATGGTAGAGGTGATGGTGTAGATCCGATAGGGCATAGAGTCCGAGCCAGGACTGAGGTATGGGGCCAGCCAGTAGAGCAGGTGGTAGTGGAGGAGCAGGAGGCTCCTAAGGAGGATGAGGAGGAGTTGGAGCCCGAGGAGAGAGATTCTCCTCTGAGAGCATAGTTGCATGAGGTCGAGGTTGAGCTCCAATCGACCAAGATCTAGGTACAATAGTGAGATGCTACCATAGCACAATGGGATGCCACCATAGAGCAGCTCACACTATAGATCTAGGCTTTATAGGCTACTATCAAGGGTGGTACCGCTAGGATGTAATTTGTTGTTCCTCCTTCTACTCCATAGGGTGATACCGAGGCAGATCCAGGGATAAGCTCAAGGGCAGAGGTTCTACGCTTGTAGGCATTGCTAGATGAGTACGAGGGGAAGATCCAAGGGCATGTCTCCCATATAGCCTCTCTCCAGATGCAGCTTAGGAGGCATGAAGTTGTCCCTAGGGAGGCACCAGGTGCAGGTGGCTCACAGGTCAGTAGGCGCTCCACCTCTGGGTAGTCTTCCATCCATCCTAGCCAGAGGACTCGGACTCACATAGAGAGACCAGCAAGGTCACATCACTCTACTCATGACACAACCATAGGGGGAGGTGATGTTAGGGGTACAGGCCCTATGTTTGACTGATGATGCACTTTGATTTATCATTTTTGAGGTCTGCCTGACCTATATGACTGTAGCCTATGGGCGATTTTGTACATCCATACTTTTGACACACATATTTATATGACCTCTTTATGTTCTGACTCATTATGTGTATCATTTATTGCTCATGTTTTTGTTGTTATTTGTTTTATGATGAGATGTGATGATGGCATTATGATGATTTGTATATATGAAGTTTATGATGATTTGATGTATATGATAGATGATAGATGATATTTATGATGATGTGGATGTTTAGATGGATGTTTATGTAGATGAGATATGATCTAACTATTTGTGATATGATGTGATGTATCATGTAGTGATCTAATGATGGATTTTATGATTTTTGGATATGCAAATTATGATGTGATTTTTAGATGTGAATGGATGAGTTATGATTTATGTATTTATGGATGCAATGTTTATTGTTAAATGCATGTTTGATTTTGATTTCATTGTGTGCATCTAACTTATGCGATGATATGGTGCATGTAATACGTAATGTGTTATGTATGTGATGTATGCAATGTGTAATCTAATGTGAATGAACTTGTATGTTTTAATCACTTAAAACACAAGGAATGCATATGCTATGATTTTGACAATCTAATGGGTGATACCACAGAAAGTATAACAATCATGAATGTTTAATAATCATTCTAATCATGAGAATTAATTATTTAAGCCATCCATATGTGCAATGAAGTGGTGTGGGATGAATGTATTTTCTGGATAAGCTTATGTAATTTAAAAGATATAAAATAATCAATGGTCGTCTAAATATCATTTCTGACATATGATCGGTTTTTAGTTTATTTTATTAATACCCCCTAATTTATAGAAGCTTATAAAGAAAGTTGATGATGTGATTTATGATATGTTTTGTTGCTATGTAGGAATTTTTGAGGTTTTTCTCCTGAGACTTCAAACACTCTAGTTACCCTATCAATAATTGTGTACTGACCATACAAGACTTTTGAAAAGCAAGGCTTTTCACCATGTACCTGGATATTCATTCTCTCTATGTGTGCACATGAATATATTTAGATAGAGCTCAGGCATTTCCTTCGATGTCAGGTAGGATTCTTTCAGCCCATTGCTAAGATCGGGGATCCTCGAGAGTTCATCTTATCCTTATGTTGGACTTAGTTGGACTATACCACTAGGCAGTATTGGGTTACCTAAGCTAGCTCATCCACATTCAAACATTGGTCTACACAAATGCCATAAGCTAATGTAATAGACATATCATCATGCGTAAGGATTTCTCCTTCCAGTTTTGTATGATGCTGAGAATTCCAAGGATTCAAGCTCCATTCCCTTCTTTTCTTCATTTCATTTGGGGTACTTGCTCATGTGTAGTGATGAGAATCACTATTTATTTTGATTGATTTTTTTTTTTGAGCAAGGGATTCATGTAGTGATGATAATCACTATTTATTTTTTATTGATTTTTTTTGGCTTTTGGAATATTTGATAATCTGAATGTGTGCTTTGGGCTCTTGAATTTGTGTGTTGTTTCAGGATTTTTGCTTATTTTGATTTAAGCAAGGGATTTAATTGGATAGGTCGAAGCTTGTCCTTTTGCCAATTCTCAACACCCTTAAACCAGTTGCACAGGGGGATAAGCAAGGAAAATCCTTTTTGCTTAAGGTAACCTAGACCACTTTTGCAGTTTTCATATTTCCCTTGTACCAACTAGGATTTTAGTGTTTCAATTAGTGATGGGATCCTGAATATCCAAGGTTTTATCACAATTAGACCTTACTCTCTACTGATCAAGGTGGCTTTCTACAAAAGTTGATAAGACCACTAGATATGGTTGAATGACTAGGAAACCTCAGTATGTTTCTTATAGCAACATGAAATGGTTGTGTTGAGAAACACAGTTACTCACATGGATGCATGGATGAAGGTGGATTTGATTATTGTGATTGAGATACAAACTGTGGCATCGTTTGTAAGAATGTGATCATAACATATGCAAAATGCAATGGATATGTATGTTATAATGAAATGCAACTATGTGAATGCGGATGTAAGATGCAAATGTTTTTTTTTGTATTTTTTATTTTTGCATTGTTTTTGTATTTTGTGATTTGACCAAAGGGCTTTAAAGATGCCTTTGGAGCCTTTTATGATTTGACCAAAGGGCTTAAATATGCCTTTGGAGCTTTTTATTGATTTGACCAAAGGGCTTAAAGATGCCTTTGGAGCTTTTTATGATTTGACCAAAGGGCTTAAAGATGCCTTTGGAGCATTTTATTGATTTGACCAAAGGGCTTAAAGATGCCTTTGGAGCATTTTGATTGATTTGACCAAAGGGCTTAAAGATGCCTTTGGAGCTTTTTATGATTTGACCAAAGGGCTTAAAGATGCCTTTGGAGCCTTTTATGATTTGACCATGTTTTTGATTTTATGAATATTTGAATGTTTTTTTTATTATATGTGTATATTTGAATGTTTTTATTTTATGAATATTTGAATTTTTTTGATTTTATGAATATTTGAATGTTTTTTATTTTATGAATATTTGAATGTTTTTTATTTTATGTGTGAAATGCCTTCAAATGAATGATTTTGAGAGGTTCAGGCTCTTCAACCCCATCCAATGATGTAAGGTGATATGCTCCAGGTCCAACCCTTTCTAAAATTATGTAGGGGCCTATCCAATTTACCATAAATTTGTCTCGCAAGTGTGGTGGTAGGTTTGAGTTCTATTGGTTTTCTTTGAGCACAAGATCCCCAACTTTGAATTCCCTCAGATGGACTTTACTATTGTATGCTCGTGCAAGGTGGTTTTGATAAACATGGAGATGCTCCAAGGCATTGACTCGACATTCATCAAGAAGCGTTAGCTGATCAAGGTGGCCTTGTCGTGCGGTGTCATCATCTATGAAATATTTCAAGGCTACTCTCAAGGTTGGAATTTCTAATTCTAAGGGCATGATGGCCTTAGTGCCATATACAAGTGAAAATGGTGTTGCCCCAGTGGGCATCCGCACACTAGTCCTGTATGCCCATAATGCGAGAGGCAATTGCAAGTGCCAATCCTTATGATTATCTTTCACCATCTTCCTCAAGATGGAGACAATGGTCTTGTTTGAGGCTTTTGCTTGCCCATTTGCTTGTGGATAATATGGTGTTGAAAAATTATGCTGAATATGGTATTTGTTCATTAAAGCATGCACATTTTTGTTCTTGAAATATGGTCCATTATCCGATATTATCTTTGAAGGGACCCCAAAATGACTTATGATATTGTGGAGTATAAACTCCGCAATCCTTGGTCCAGTTGTCGATGTTAAGGGGATCGCTTCGACCCATTTGGTGAAATACTTTGTGGCCGTTATGATGAATGTGTGTCGGCCTGAATATGGGGGAGAGATTTTCCCAATCAAGTCTAGTCCCCACTGTGAGAAGGGCCATGCTACCTGGATGGGTTGCAAGGCTTGTGATGGCAAGTGCGTGAGGTTTGCATGATGTTGACACTTAACGCATCTCTTGACATACTCACAACAATATTTTTCCATAGTGGGCCAATAGTAACCCATTCTCAAGATGCGCTTAATGATGGCCATGCCACTGAAGTGGCCACCACACGTACCATCATGAGCTTGCAAAATTTCCCAAGATGCTTCCTGGGGCTCAAGACAATGAAGGAGCACTCCATCATAGCCTCGTCTATAAAGGATCTCTCCTAGAAAAATGTATTTTGTCACATTCTATTTAAATGTTCATCTTTTAGCATGCGACAAGCCTTGTGGTACCATTCCAAGCTTCAGGAAGTCCCACAATTGGGATAGCCAATCCTGATAAGCCACAACTTCTATGGATAAAATGACATGTTCTTCTTATGATCCAGAATTTGTGAACATAGATTGGGAAACAATCCTGTGATGAATGGTTGTTCCACACTCCATAGGACCTTGAGATATCAAATATTCCCAAGGGGCCATTTGCAAGAAAGCTCTAACTTTGAAGGACCAATCCTGATTTGGTTCAGTTTGGATCATGTTGACTGACTCTAGGTTGTCAATAACCTCACGTTGTATTGCTAAAAATATGAGCACTTTTTATTTGTTTGACATACGAGGGATTGCCTCGATGTCATACCATTCTAGTCGGGCTAGATAAGTGTCAACAAGTTCCTTATAAGATTTCAGGAGTGGGCACCTGCATTGGAATAGGCCTTTGACTTGGTTTACTATGAGCAAGGAGTCACCAAAGATGTTCAATATTTTAATGCCCATTGCTATGACTGTCTGAAGTCCCAAGATCAGGGCCTCATACTCTATGTTGTTGTTTGTGCAAGGGAAGTCTAGTTTGAATGATAAGGGCAATGGAGCACCCTATGGTGTGATAAATACTATCCCTACTCCACCCCCTTGCTCACATTTTGAACCATCGAAGAACAATGCCATGTCTCTTTCTTTCTTAGGTTCTTCGAGTTTTGATGGATCTGATAATGCGAAGACTGCATCATCAGGAAGCTCTATGGTGAGAGGCTTGCTCTCCTGGAGAGGTGCCTCTACTAATTGATCTGCTATGACTTGTCCCTTGATGGAATTTTGGCTTATGAACTCTAGATCAAATTCTGTCAATAGCATGATCCACTTTGTCATACGTGTATTGTGATATGTCTTGTTCATCATGTACTGCAAAGGATTTTGTTTGGATATAACGTAGGTCGTATGGCTCAACATGTAGTGTCACAACTTTTTGGTTGCAAAGACCACTGCTAAGCATAACTTTTCTACGTACGCATATCCCAGCTCGTAACTCACCAAGGTGCGACTAATGTAATATATGGCTTGCTCTTTGTTTTGCGTATTCTTTTGGGCTAACATGGTGCCCAAAGCAAAATTAGTAGCTGATATGTATAGCAAGAATGGTATGTCTGGCCTTGGTGGAGCCAATACTGGTGGTGTTGCCAGGTATGTTTTGATCTCTGCAAAGGCTTGTTGGCACTCTTCATCCCAATGAAATGGGACATCCTTGCATAGCAATTGGTTCATGGGTCGACACTTGTCTGATAATTGAGTGATGAACCATTTGATTGATGCTACCTTGCCTTGTAGGCTTCTCAACTCCCTAATGTTGGTAGGGGTGGCCATTTCCAATATAGCCTTTACCTTTGTAGGATCGACTTCGATGCCTCTCTTTGAAATGATGAATCCTAAGAGCTTACCAGAAGTTATGCCAAACATGCACTTCTTAGGATTCAATCTGACATTGTGTTCTATGAGGTGATCGAAGACCTTTGTAAGGACTTGAGCATGCTCTTGCCATAATAAATATTTGGCTAGCAAGTCATCCATGTAGTCTTCCAAGATTGTGTGCATGTAATCATGGAATATGTATGTCATGGCCCGTTGGTATGTGGCACCAACATTCTTAAGACCAAATGGCATCACTTTGTAATAGAATGTTCCCCATGGAGTAATGAAAGTAGTCTTATGTTGGTCTTCAGGTTTAATCTGGATTTGATTGTATCCAAAAAAACCATCCATTAAGGAGAGCATCTCATGACCTACGGTGGCATCAACAAGAGCATCTATGTTTGGCAATGGGAATGAATCCTTTGGAGTTGCCCTATTCAAGTCTCTAAAATCTATGCAAATGTGGACTCTTCCATATGGTTTTCCTATGGGCACCATGTTTGATACCCATTCAGGGTAGTCGATGGGAACTATGAAAATCGCATCCAATAGTTTTTGCAATTCATTCTTCACCATCAAAGCGATGGTTGGATGCATTTTCCTCAAATTTTGCTTGATTGGCTTCTTTAGGGGATCCAATGAGAGGTTGTGAACCACTAACTTTGGATCAATTCCTGGCATGTCTTTGTAAGTCCAAGCAAAAATATTTGGCCTCTCTTTAAGGAGAGGGATTATGATGGCTTGTTCCTCTGGAGATAGACTTTCTCCGAACTTGACTTTCTTTGGTTGAGTAGGATCATCACTGATGTCCACCTCGAAATTCATTTCTATAGCCATATGTGACCCATCCTCCAACTGGTGGGGCATGGGTATCAAGTGAATGTCATCGATGGGGTTTATAGGTCCTACTGACTCAGGATCCAAACCAGCATGGAACACATCATATGCACAACCTACTACAAAATGGAATGGTTGTAATATCTCTTCATTAGAGAAAATATCCTCAGGCTCTATGGGTGAATCAGCATGATCCCAATCAATAGCCTCTATATCAATACACAAAGGTTTTGTGGGATCGACTGGGTTATGAAGTGGAGTGGTCAAATCAATGGAGATTGTATTGATGGATGGAATGAAATCTCCAGGACCACATGGGTGGAATCTTGTCTCAGAGGTTTCCCTTCCATACTCATGATGAGGCTCTAGAGGAAAAGGAATCTCTGGATCTGACCTATGAGTAGGCCGGATAATAGGATCATTGGGCTCTAACCGCTCTCTGAATGTAGGTGGAGGGGGATTGACCATCTAGTGAATGGTAGCTAAGTCAATAGGTCTCCCTAAAAACCACAAATGAGGGTCTATGGCATGAAGTGCCACCTCTCTCTCTACCAGTATGTCAACTTGCCACAAGTGGTGAGGCCCGAGATAAGCCATCTCAGTCTCATCCTCAAAGTCATCATCACTTATCCAGAAACCATTAGCATTGGTATGTGGCCCTAAGACAAAAGGCTCATGTCTTGGCCCTAAGTAGGCCATCTCTATCTCATATTCATATTCTTCATCACTTATGAAGAAGCCATTTGCATTAGTCTCTTACCCCAAGATTTGGGGCCAATACCTTGATCCTAGATAGGCTCTCTATTGAGTCCTCTGACTCATAGCCACTCTCATCCGATATGTATCCACTCTCATTGTGGATGGACCAAGTAAAGCTTTGTAAATAGTGAGGCCCATGATAGGCCAAGCCCTCTTGTGCTTCATCATCACTTGCCACATATCTATTTTCTTCTTGCTCTTCATCCCATGAGTTGTATCCTATTGGGATGGCATCAATTATGAGTCTTGGATGATAAATTTTGGGTGGTGGTATGTTCACCATGACCACTTACCTATTGCTCATAAGTCTTGAACTTAGTGGGTGATAAGGAATAAAATCGATGTCTTCTCCTAACCCCAAGCTCAATCTATCCAAGGCTACTGCTAGAGAGTCATCTCGACCTCTGATGTGATAGCCTAACCCAAACCTGTCAGTGGGAAGCTGGTATTGTGGCTCGAATGGCCGCCTTCACCCCTGCTCATATATACCAAGACCGTAACCATGCCAATGGCAACGTTCAAAGTAGCTTAGAGAAAACTCTAGATTAGAGAGGTAACAAACATTAATAGTGAATAATTCATCATTGTCCTCTTCTTCTTCAGTAGACTTATGGGCGTAGTCTAGTCCAACATAGACAAAGTTTATCTAGTTGGGAGGGATTCCAAGTGGAACCACTATTCCCACTGGTGGTCTTAAGTCTTTTGGTCATCCCATGTCTTGTGCAGACTCTATGATGGGCATGAATGTTATGTTCTACACAAGGTATTCTCCTATCCCTATACTTGCCAAGTGTATAGTCGCATGTGAGGTGGATGACCCCACGGATGACACTGGCGAAGCGGGGTGGTAGTCATCATCTTCGACTTGATCTTGGAGATCTTCTTCTTCCATGGGACTTGGACCTTTCTCAATGGCTATGGTTAGTGCTTCCTTGAGCTTCCTTTCCTTCCCCATGGGTGCTTTTAGCTTCTGATTATCTTTTGGCTTAGACATTGATGGTTTCTTAGAAGCATTAGTCATGTTGGGTGCTAAATGAGGTGTTGATGTAGATGGGTCTTTTTGCACCCCTTTGTCTTTGTCATTCAGTTGCATAGCCGGAGATGAAGGTCCAATGTACAAGTGGGCAGAGGGAATCACAAATTCTCCTAGACAATCCACCTGATGGACATATTTGAATGGCTCCTCATCAGCCAACACCATGTAGACTTTGTTATCATGCACATACTTAACACATTGATGTAAGATCGAAGGAACACACTTCATGTCCCTTATCCAAGGTCGCCCTAAGAGGATGTTGTATTGCATGGCCCCTTCCAAGACATGACACATCATGGGGATGGTCTTATGCCCCACCTTGATAGGTAAGACTATCATTCCCACAGTATTGCATAAGGCATCATTGAAAGCCCTCAATGTGTAGGCTCCTGGAATGATATGAGACTTGGGGATCTTAAGGTGCTCTATTGTTGTTGTTGTGATGATGTTGATTGATGAACCTATATCGATCAAGACTCTCTTAAAAGGTAGATCATTGACTGATGCCACAATGTGCAGTAGAGGGTCTGGTAAGGCAGTGGGCACTGTCTTAATCTCGTAATCATAGAATCAGATTATAGGTTCTTGGCATTCTTGTACTTGTCCCACAAAATGGGTGAATGCATTAGGATCTTGTGGTTGGAGCTCAATTGTCCTTAAAATCTCCATCAAGGTCTCCCTGTGCTTCGGGGACTATTGTATGAGCTCATAGATGGATAGCTTAGCCGGAGTCATTTGTAAGTTTTGCTCAAGTCTACTCCGAATAGTCACCACAGGTCGAGTTGGTGGACCTGGAAGGTTGTTTTATCCCTACCTCTACCTAGGTGTAGTTGGGACATTAATGGGAGTTGCAGGAGGTTGTGGTTGACCATACCGTCTACTCCTGGTTGCTATATTGACAATTTTGACCATCCCAACACACCCGTGGGTAGGTATATCCACTCGGACCTGATTGACTTGGGCCCCTTGCCCTCTAGGGGCCTCATGATTTGGTAGTAGGTTTTTGTATATGCCCATATCTCTATTATTAGGAGCTAATGGGTTGTCAACTTTGAGCTCTCCCACCTCAATCATGTTTTGCACTTGGTGCTTAAAACCAATGCAAACCTCAATGTTATGCCCCGGTATCCTATGATAAGGGTAAAATTGATCTTCCCTATATCCTTTTGGCTTAGGATGGTTGGGATCTATAAGAGGTATATCAGGGAATCTGATCTTTCCCACCTCGCTCAATTGGTTGAAGATTGATTGCATTGATTCTGTCAATGGTGTAAAATAGTGAGGGGGTTTGCATTCTCTATTTCTCCCCTGATTATTCTTTTGATCATAATTGGCTGGTGGAGGATGTGCTTGATAATTTTGGGGTTGTTGTGTAGCCCCATCCTTAGGCGCAGCCAATACCACTTGATTAACTAGGGCAGGGTTTGCCTGCTTACTTATTTTTGCCATTTTTGTCATTTTTGTTCCACTCCTTCTTGGTTCGGAGTTTTATGGTTCCCTCATCTACTTTTATGTCCTCAATGAGTTTGGCTTGTGCCAAAGCTTCCTCAAATGAGGGGTATTGTTGTAGTTGTAGCAAGAGGGAAATGTGTTTGGAACAACTCTTGGTGAACATCCAGATGATCTCTTCTATGGGAACGGAGAATGATAATTTTGCCATGACTTTTCTCCATCTATTCCCATAGTCCATTACTGGCTCATCATCATAATGTCTCAAATTGGCCAGGTCCGAAAGGTTCACTTTTCTCTTAGCACCAAAAGAGAAATGCTTCAGGAAAGCATTCACTAGTTGTTCAAAGTTGGATATGCTATGCTTGGGCAATTGGTTGAACCATTGGGTGGTCGCGCCCAAAAATGTCATGATGAATGTCCTTAGCATAAGAGCATCATTGTCTTCGAGATGAAAACATGCATTGATAAAGTTGGTAACATGCTCTTGTGCATCCTCTTCACCCTTAAACTTCTCTAGCCTAGGCATCTCAAAGTGCTTAGGATAGGCAGGGCTAGGAACTGATGGGCACAATGGTTGGTTGTGTATTTTTCTCAATGTTGGTTGGTTCCCAGCTATCTCTTGTTTCTCAAAGGACTTCATATTTTTAGCAAGTTCTTGGAATACCTTTGAGGTGAGGAGTTCCTCTTCTTGTAGGCCCCCTCATGGTGGCAATGGAGGTAGCCCTCTATCCACTTGATTTGCTCTATTTTTGTCCCTCCTACGAGGGGATTCAGGATGTGTCTGATCCTGATCTATTAGGTTTACCCTTTCCCCACCAGTTGGATTTTGCTCATGATTTGGTGGGTGGTTTTGTTATAGGTTTCCTTCTTGTCTAGTGTGCCCCTCTCTTGGTGAGTCAATGCATTTCTCTCTTTGATGATCATTACCATTTTCTTGTTGGTTGTCATGAGCTAGATGCTCAGCTTGCTCCCTTAACCATTGCTCATGTTGGTGTAACAACCATTCTCTTTGTTTATCATGTTTGAGAGCTTCTACAAGCTCTCGCTCTTTATGCAAGGTATTCTCTAACTATCGCATGTGGTTAATTTGCATTGTCATAGAAGACTCATGCTTGTCTGATCCTATTCTTGTGGTCTTGACTCGTAGATTCCTCGAAGAGGTTTCCATTATGTCTTTGCTCTTGCTAGCTAGTGTAACTTGTTCAGTGTATTATTGAGTGTCTCTATGATCTGACTTTGTATGCTTACTATGGGATCACCCTGAGGCACCCCCAATCTGAGAAGTGGGCTTAGAAGTCATGGTTCATGAGCTTCCAGATGCAAAATTTTTTATAGCTATGATTTTGGGAGGTGGCCTCGAATAAATCCGATCCAACTCATCTAACTATCTTGTTTTCCATGGCTGATCCCGTGGGGTGCCATTTATCCCAATGAGGTCATAGTCTATTGGAATCCTTCCTCTTGTGTGAAGGATATCATCTGTTTGATGTCTATGACTGGATGTATCTCTAGTTTCCTACCCCTTAGTGGGCTGATCTGTTCTAAGTGTTTCATGTGAATGTTGGGATGTTGTAACCCCTATGTGTCCTTTTGATGATGAAGGCTTTGTGGTCACCTTATTTCTCCAAGAAGATGGAGGTGTGGAATCCTCATCATCCCTGTGTGAAGAATGGGTTTTAGAACCTCTCTTATGTCCATGTGGGGAGGAAGCTCTTGAGGCCTCCTCATGTCTTTGAGAGGTTTCTATGTGTTTAGAGGAGGCCTTTGAGGTCTCCTCATGTCTCCTTGATGAGGATGGTCATGAAGCCTCTTTGTCCTTATGTGATGTAGTTCTATGATGTTGCTCCCTATTTGGGGTTTCTTGAGGAGATCCCCCAAGGGTTGAGTTATCACCCCTTAGACTCGCAGAACTGTGTCTCACGGTCTTACGGGTAGGTCTTTCAATGTTACTACGACTTTGCCTAAGGGTGTGAGTTGCTTCAGATTCCCCTTCGGTATCAGACCGAGGGTGTTTACTTCTTGTTTTGACCATTTTGTTTTAGGAATTTAGTTTTTGTGTTGCACTTAAATATAACCAAACAATATCAAGCAAATGTTTATCTTGATTATCAATTTAAGTGTGCCCTAAACTATTTGTTGTATTTTGATGATTTGTTGTTTCTTTGATTTCTTGTTTTGCTTTGGATTGAGAATGAGGAGACTCATCCATAGTGATAATCAAGCACACTCATGCCAAACATGATTTCTCAAAAGAGACTAGGGTACACCGCTTAAATCCCAGTGGGGGGTTCGCCTAGCTCTTCCACTCTGAACCAATGATTCCAATAGTGGGAGACAGTTTGAACACAAATAACTTAGTACCACTATAAGCAAGTTCCTCAATCCATTTCTAGGAAGCTCTAGGGGGAAAACCGATGGAAGGAGATGAATGCCAATGTCACCGGACTGAATTGAGGGTTGGTGATGAAATCCAACTCCCCAATGTTTAAATGATGCATGTGTGTGTGGTGTTCATTTTAAGTTTGCATGAATAAGAATGCATCATACAACAACAATGACTCTTTCCTATATGCCTAATGCAAAATACATTTCAATTTCAGAAAGGTGCATAGCTACTATGAGATTAATGAATGCACTCTATTAGGTGCAAGTATGGCCTTTAGAAAGGCCCCAAAGCAAGCAAACCAACACACAGTGTCTAGCACATTGGATTCTAGGGTGAACTTTACAAATAGAAGTCATTGTTCCTAGCAACGCCTAGTGAAAAATCTAAAAGGAAACCTAAGATGTGCAAGATGCAAGTTCATTCTTCTTTCATTCTTTCAGTTTTCCAAATTGAAATATGTCTTAATTATCACTATTTTTAAGAAAATAGAAATAGACAAAAAACCATAAAGTGTCAAAAAAGTTGTACCAACCTTTAATCCAGCTCAGAGAATCAATGTTTTGACCTCTGCTACACTCCAGTTTCGGCCGTTGTCGACTAGAGCGACTGATTTATGGTCGTTGTAGAATAGAGCGGCTGACTCCTGGTCACTGTAGACCAGAGTGGCTGACTGCTGGCCACTATAGATCAGAGTGGCTAAACCTGCACACAAAACCAAGTTAGTATTCAGGCCAAGAATGAAAAATTAGTGGAAGTCCCACCGTGATCGCCATCTGTAGCGACCCCAGGGAAGCGGCGCGCCGGCCCTGCTGACCTTTCCTACTTGTGATTTAATTGAATCTATTAATGTTTTAAGCATGCATCTTAAATGAAAGGCGTAAAAGAAGACACAACCAGAATGCAAAGAAATAAATGAATGAATGCTCTTGTATTGATATTTCCAAGGTCCGGTTACATATAAATCCCTCTAAGGGATACCCTTCATTTGATACATGATTTTACACAAGGAGGGCAGCAGATGTATAAAATATCCCCCTCGCATAGGGGTGGCATGCTTATAAAGGCTTCCCGATGATGCACACGAAAATGTATGAGGGCTTACAGATGCCTCCTTCTCCGGGTCTATTTCCCAGAGGGATCCTCTTGCTTCGTATGTTGTAGATGCACCTGTGGCCCTGTAAGCAATGAAACAACAACACACGCTTAGATGTCCGAGATTGCCTCCCTGGATGAGGTTGTTAGCAATGAATATACTTAAATGAAAGTAAGTGCAAATGAAACTAATGCTATGAATGCGAATGAATAAAGTGATTCTATGCTAATGATATGCAAAATATGAAGAAAAATAATAATGAAACTAATGTCTAAACCCTAGGCTAGGCCTGCGGGCCACTGTCCAAGACAACGGCCGCTAAAGTGGAATCTCTCTCTATTGCTCCAAAGGCTATGGATCAAAGCTTGTTACTGATGTTGAAAATTGATTACCTTATGTGTTAAATTCCCTCCAATCTGACTAGGACTCCGCTACAAGAATCGATCTCCAAGGAAGGTTCCAAGTCTCTATATGCTCTCCTCAATGATCCTACTATGCTCAAATTCTGATGTATGATGTTCCCTCTCTCTAATTGAAATATTGATGAAAGAAGGTCTCAAAAAGTCCCTTAATTGATCAAAGAAGGTCCCCTGGTGCTCTTAGGCTTGCACCTTTTAAAGTGTGAAACCCTAGGTCTATGTTCAAAACCCTAGGATTGAATTCCTCATGCGTAGTGAATGTTAGCATGAGAAGCTTTTGTCTTTTCTATGTTTAAAGACCAGTTAACTGAAGTCTAAATTCAGACTCAAGTCTTCCATGTGAACTGGTCATGAAGGGGAATGCAAAGTTACTCCCGCTCACCTTTATTGCATGCAGACTACCACTTCCACCCCTGATTAGGCCTGTTTGTCGACAAAATGCTTTTTATGGCTTAGCCGCTGTCGTCTACAATGACTAAGATTTGGTCGTTGTCGTCTGCAGTGGCTAAGGTCTGGCCGCTCTGAGCTTGAGCGGCCAAGGTCCAGCCGCCCTGGTTTACAGTGGCTAAGCTTGAATGGGCCTAGAATGCCCCATATGAGTGGTGAGGACCACTTTTGATACTTGGAAAGTCCAAGGTTTAGTCACATGGCCTATGAATGTGCCTATGTAAGTAGTTCTCCTAAACATGACATGTTTTAGGTGTCTACACTTTTGTGTGCAAAAATTATTTCTTTGATGTTGGAAGCAATGTTGAGGTCTTGTGCCTCTCTTGACTGGTTGCTTCCCCTTTTGATTTGAAATAATAACTTGATCTTCATCTTGTGTTGTATGAGAGGCCTCTACATTTTGAATTAGATTCACCAAATTTTCAAATATTGGTGTTTGCTCAATGACATTCAAAGTTATCACAAACACATTATATTGTGAAGGAATAGATATCAAAATAATGGGAACAAGTGTGTCATCAAACACTTTCTCCCAAAGATTGTAGTGATGCATGTAGATTTGCAATTCACCTTAAGAACTCAAGGTTTTCTCCATTCTTTATTTTCAAGCAATGAAGTTGACTTCAATATTTGGTTCTTCCTCTTTAACTCAAATACTATCTGGAGTTTATCCCATGCATCTTTAACCATGGTAAAAACATGAATGTATGTTTGTACTTCATAAACAACACCAAATACAATTATCAATAGAACCTTTCTATCTACTTTATTAACTTTTATATATTCTTCACCATCTATGTTAGGACAGGTAATGGATCCATCTACAACTTTTCATACTTTATCAAACTCAATTTGAGCTCTAAGTTTGGTTTTCTAAGCAATGTAATTAATGGCTCACAATAAAGAGGAATCAAAAAATATGAACTTTGGTGCATCACTAGCCATGTTAAACCTTCACAAAACTAGAAAATTCCAATTCCAATTTCCAATGAGTATATATAAGACTATACTTGAAGAACACAAGCTTATACTAAGAGGGAGGAGTGAACAGTATAAGACCACTTTTTACTTTTCTTTCCCAATTAATATTATGCAATGTATAGATATAAATATCAACAAAACTAATCAAAGCAATGCACACATCACCACACACAATAGAGACACCAATTTAACGTGGTTCACCCAATGTGGGCTACTCCATGGAGAAAATATTTCACTAAAATTTCCTCAATCAATCTCTTGGGAATTATTTCCCTATTATAATGTTTCTGGACCTATGTCCAAAGGAGACATCAATCCCCTAATCAAGTTCATGGATATATATCCATAGGAGAAATCCTTTCTCCTCTGCTCTAGCTAGTGATCTTCTAGAAGAATTGTTGCCCCCACTACATTGGCTAATGGATCTCTATCCACTGAAGACTCATGTCCTCACTGCCCTAGTGAATATATCTCTATCCACTGGATACTATCATCCTCTATACTCTATCACATCCAAATATCTATCTCAAACTTGCACTAAACATAGTCCTTCAGTCTAGCACAAATATTCTCAATATTTGTCTCTGATCTGGCATAAACCTGTCCTCAAATTTGCACCAAAATTTGTCCTCAAATCTTCACTAAACATAGTCCTTCGGTCTAGCACAAATCTATCTTCAGTATCTGTCCTCAAGCCTTAACAAAAATCTTGACTTTATCACAAATCAATTTTGTTGGATCTGCCCCAAATCTTAACTCAAGGTTTGAACAAATCAAGCAATCAACTCTGATCTCAAGTCTTCTCAAAGACTTGTCTCAAATATGCCTTGTAAGCTTCCATAAAATCTCACACTAATATTTCCACAAGTCCTCTCTATAACTTGTCCAAATATGCTCAATGAGTCCTCACTAGAACTTTTCCAATCTGCTCTCAATATCTTTCCTCAAATTGTATTGTAAGCTTCCACAAAAGCTCACACAAATCTATCCACAAGTCTTCTCTAAGACTTGCCTCAAATATGCTCAACAAGTCCTCACTAGAACTTGTTCAATCTCACAAAAACATATAGAGAATTGTTAGAGACTCAATATGACATTCACAACATTCAATAATCACTCAATAGGAAGATGTGCCCATACCTTTTTTTTTGATGAAGAAGATAACCTCAAAACCTATATTAAATAAATTTTTCTTCTTTACCAATTTCAATGGTTAGATGACAAAATATCACACTAACACTCTCTCAATATATTTCTCAATCACAAAAATAATCAAACTCAAATACACCTTATTACTCCTTGAAATTAGAAATCATCAAATCACACATAAAAATAATTAACATCACCTTATAACTCCCACTATGCAATTATGTAAAAATATTTTTCTACCTTATAACTCCCAACCAAGGCAATTATCAAGCATACCTTAGAATATTGAAGCCTATGCAAAAACAATCGCCGCTTAATTGAAGCCTCCTCCAAAAACATCATCGCCTTGCTCGAACCTGCGACCTCTCAAGTCACACATGTGCTAGCACTAGGGCATCAACCATGTGAGCTAAGCCTACCACGTAGACCAAGGAGCACTCGCACCTTCTTCACCACTCCCTCTGGCACATGAGGGCAAAATTCTAGTAAACAAAACATACGCCTTATGTGAATCAAAACCTGCAACTCACGGCTCCCAAAGCATTGTGCAAGCCTTGCTTTCCAGCTTGGCTACTATGGTGGACGAGTGGGGACAAGGGTCTTCCCCTTTGACTTCTTCTTCTCCTCCAAAAATCATGAATCCACTTACCTCCCTCTACCGCATGCGAAGATGAATTTGTGCTAGTGTTATTTGATATTTAAAAACTTGTGTACTTCCACATTATGCTCTTAGACTTAAATATATATTTCCTTCAATTTGCATGACATCGGCTCATTTAAATTTTCAAATTGTTACTTAATAAAATATTTTAATTTTATTGATATTTAACCTTAGGATTAAATAAAAATAAATAAAATTAATTTAATTATTTAACCTCAGGGTTAAAATAATAAATTAATTTATTTTAAAATACTTTGGCAAATGCATAACCGATTTCCTTCCTCGAATGGCCCTAATGGCCCTGAATATTATAATCATAAATTATTATAATATTAATTTTTACTTGCAGTCCATTGCAACCTGATTTTAAAACTTCGACCATCAAACCTTCTTCAAACCTGTTAATCATCAACTTAGGAGGAAACCTTGCCTTGCTAACCTTTTACGATGTCATCAATGACAACTCAACTACTTGCACTGCTTCACTAAAACTAACTCTTGACATCAATGAACACTCACTCTTGACATCGGTGACAACTCATCTACTCAAACTGTCCAAAAATCTCCCCCTTTTTCATTGATGGCAACCCAATTACCTTTTACAACTTTCTTAACCTTTTTCTGTTTTTCTCCTCCCAACTCAATGCTTTCCTTTAAATCAAATCTATCTCCCTTTGACATAAATGACAAAGGGTAACCTTTGGGGCTCGGGGCTAAGAATGAGTCTCTTAGCTTAGTCCCTCCCCCACCTCCTCTTGAGGTGGTTAATTTTGGGGTGGGAGTATTTCTACTCCCAAAAAGCACTGATCTTTACCTTTGTCCACTTTCCTTCTCATCTAATCCTTCTAATTCCTCTAACTATTTTTGTTCCTGCTTGTCTCTAGAATTTCTACTCTACACCACTTTGTTGTATGTCCATCATTATTGGACTTGTAACACTTAATATTATTATTCCTTAGAAGTACAAATGCCTTGGTATTTCTCCTGGTGAAGCCATATCTATTCCTATCATGGATCCTACAATTCATTGCCTTGTGACCAAACTAATTACATGAGTAGAAATACCCATGAAAAGGCTACATATTTTTGAAGTTCCCATATTCTTGTCTTTCATGTGTCCTGCATTGTGAAGCCTTGTGCCCAAATTTGTGACATGAGAAACATCATCCATTGAAATTTCCTTGCCTTGACCTCATTGGTATTTTAGTCTCTTTTACCCTATGTTGGTTCTTGTTCCATTTGTTCCTCTTTTGTGCATTGTTATTTTCCTTTTTGAGCTTTCTATTGTCCAACTCATCCTTAGAAGTCTCACTTTCTCACACACTATCTTCTTCTGAATTTTCTTCTTCTCCAAAACTTGAGGTTGACCCATATTCTTATTTCTTTTGAACTTGTTCAAAACCAAGACCTATTTTGTTTTTGGACCTTATTTGTACCTTGATAATCTTATCTATGATCTTTGAGCTCTTTCCAAACTTGTGTAGCTTATCCTTAGACTTTTCTAATTCTTCCCTTAGTAGAGATACTTCTTGTTCTAACCTTTCACATTCTAAGACCTTTGCTTCTAGCTTATCTTTGAACTTCCTTGTCTTAGCCATTGACTTATTTAGATACTCTATAAGCTTTCCTCTCTCTTCACCACATTCTTGAACTGAAGCTTAAGTTGAGAGTTTTTCTTTATTACCTTCTTTAATGTGTCAAGAGCATAAATAAGATCTCCCTCAAGATCAACTTCTCCTTTCTCTGATTCTACCTCTATTTGTTTACCTTTGAAAAAATCCTCATTATTTTTTGACTTGTCTTCTATAGGATCACCTCCTTCTTCTAGTGCCATTAGAATATTCTCTTTTGGTCCTTCAAGTGTATATTCATACTCATCATCACTGAAACTGAAACCACTCTTTGTACAACTATCTTTAATATGTCCAAAGTTACCACATCTAAAACACTTGAGAATTATTGGTGACCTTTTCTTCACTTCTTTTTCTTCTATCAGAAATAGAATTTCATCTTTATCATTATCTGAGAAACTATTATCACTATCACTTGAGTACTTACTTGCCTTGTCTGCATAGTAACTCCTCTTCTGTATTTGAAATAACTTATTTCCTTGTTTGCATTGTCCATCCTTGTCTTTATTTTGGTACATGTATTTTTTTTATTTCCTGTTCTTATGATCCTGTTTTTCTTCATCATTGTTATTTCTAACTTTTTGAAAATCAGTTGCATAGTGACCATACTTTCCATAGTTAAAATATCTAATTGATTTTGCATCTTTAAATATTTTTGAATCCTTATTATTTCTTCCATAATTTGCTTCTTCATCTTTAGATGACTCATTGCTTGAATTTGAATTCTTACCCTTTGTCTTCTTAGTAGCTTTGAAGGCTACTTCCTTCTGGAGATTAGGTTTCTCTTTAGTTCTCATCTCAAAAATTGTAAGAATACCAAGCAATACATCTCTTGTTAAAGAATCACTATCTTTTGACTCCTCTATAGTAGTGATCTTTTCACTAAACCTTTTTGGGAGAGATCTTAAGATTTTATCACAAACATCATATTCTTCAATCTCAAATCCAAGTCCTTGCATGGAAATGTTATGCAATGTATAGATAGCAATATCAACAACAGTAATCAAAGTAATGCATAAATAACCATACATAATAGAGACACAAATTTAACATGGTTCACCCAATGTGGGCTACTCCACGGAGAAAATATTTTACTAAAATTTTCTCAATCAATATCTTGAGAATTATTTCCTTATTACAATTTTTATGGACCTCTGTTCAAAAGAGACACCAATCCCCTAATCAAGTTCATGGATATCTATCCACAAGAGAACTTCTTTCTCCTCTACTTTGGCTAGTGATCTTCTAGAAGAATGGTTGCCCCACTACATTGGCTAATGGATATCTATCCACTAAATACTCTTACCCTCACTACCTTGGCTAATGGATCTCTATCCACTGAATACTATCATCCTCTATACTCTAGCACCTTCAAATATCTGTCTCAAATTTGCACTAAACACAGTCCTTCGATCTACATAAATTTGCTCAATATTTGTCTTTGTTCTGGGACAAACATGTCCTCAAATTTGCACCAAACTCTATCCTCAAATCTACTCAATATTTGTCTCTGGTCTAGCACAAACATGTCCTCAAATCTACACTAAACACACTCCTTTAGTCTAGCACAAATATATCCTCAATCTCTATCCTCAATCCTTAACACAAAGCTTGAATTATTCATAAATTAATTTTTGGATCTGCCCCAAACCTTAACTCAAGGTTTGAACAAATAAATCAATCAACTTTGATTTCAAGTCTTCTCAAAGACTTGTCTCAAATATGCCTTGTAAGCTTCCACAAAATCTCACACTAATCTTTCCATGAGTCATCTCTATAACTTGTCCAAATATACTCAGCTAGTCCTCACTAGAACTTGTCCAATATGCTCTCAATCTCTATCCTCAAATCTGTATTGTAAGCTTCCACAAAATCTCACACAAATTTATCCACAAGTCTTCTCTAATACTTGCCTCAAATATGCTCAACAAGTCCTCACTAGAACTTGTCCAATCTCACAGAAACATATAGATAATCGTTAAAGACTCAATATGCTTCACATCCACTACAATGCTCAATGACTTCCAATCTCTCTTTTTACCATAGAAACTAATAGAGAATTGTTTGACTCAATATGTTTCACACTCACAAACACTCAACCTCTTTATCAAATCAATTTAGAATATAGAAAAATTTGTTTCACAGAACTTGAACTATCACTTCAACACATCCACTCAACTAAGCTCAAACACTTTCACTCAACCAATCACTTCAACAACAATGCTTATCAAGTAATCCTCACATAACAATGATACTCATGATCTTTGCAAACCCTAGTTCAAGTTCTTCACTCAACCAATCACTTCAAAAACAATTCTTATCAAGTAATCCTTACATAACAATGATACTCATGATATTTGCAAACCCTAGTTCAAGTTCTTCACTCAATCACTTCAATTCTTAATTCACATAACAATGATACTCATGTTCTTTGCACAAACCCTAGCTCAAGCATATGAAATATTTACTCAATATTTCCAACAATGCTTATCAAACAAGGTTTCTAGAATCAACTTTCATTCCAAAAAAACCAAACTCAAAAATGCTTATCAAACAATCCTTTTCACTCCAACTTAGCATTCACAACATTCAACAATCACTCAATAGGAAGATGTGCCCATACCTTTTTGTTTGATGAAGAAGATAACCTCAAAATCTGTCTTAAACACAATTTTCTTCTTTACCAATTTCAATGGTTAGATGACAAAATATCACACTAACACTCTCTCAATATATTTCTCAATCACAAAAATAATCAAACTCAAATACACCTTATTACTCCTTTGAAATTATCAATCATCAAATCACACATAAAAATAATTAAAATCATCTTATATCTCCCAATATGGCAAAAATAAAATAATTTATTTTCACCTTATAACTCCCACTATGAAAAAAGGTAAAAATGTTTTTCTACCTTATAACTCTCAACCAATGCAATTATCAAGCATACCTTAGAATATTGAAGCCTCCACAAAAACAACCACCACTTAATTGAAGCCTCCGCCAAAATATTTGTCACCTTGCTCGAACCCGCGACCTCTCATGTACTTCCACCTTAGGCACTTAGCCTTAAATATATATTTCCTTCAATTTGCATGATGTCGGCTCATTTAAATTTTCGAATTGCAACTTAATAAAATTTTCAATTTTATTGATATTTAACCTTAGGGTTAAATAAAATAAATAAATTTAATTTAATTATTTAACCTTAGTGCTAAAATAATAAATTAATTTATTTTAAAATACTTTGGCAAATGCATAACCGATTTCCTTCCTTGAATGGCCCTGATGGCCCTTAAATTATAATAATAAATTATTATAATATTAATTTTTACTTGCACTCCATTGCAACCTGATATTCAAACTTCAACTGTCAAACCTTCTTTAAACCTGTTAATCATCAACTTAGGAGGAAACCTTGCCTTGCTAACCTTTGACCATGTCATCAATGACAACTCAACTACTTGCACTACTTCATTGAAACTGACTCTTGACGTCAATGACCACTCACTCTTGACATCAATGACAACTCATCTACTCAAGTTGTCCAACAATATCCCCCTTTGTCATTGATGGAAACCCAAATACCTTTTACAACTTCCTTAACCTTTTTCTGTTTTGCTCCTCCTGACTCAATGCTTTCCTTTAAATCAAATCTCTCCCCCTTACTCAAATCTCTCCCCCTTTGACATCAATGACAAAGGGTCACCTTTGGGGCTTGGGGCTAAGAATGAGTCTCTTATCTTAGCCCCTCCCCCACCTCCTCTTGAGGTGGTTAATTTTTGGGTGGGAGTATTTCTACTCCTAGCAAGCATTGATCTTTACCTTTTTCCACTTTCCTTCTCATTCGATCCTTCTGATTCCTCTAACTGTTTTTGTTCCTACTTGTCTCTATAATTTTTGCTATACACCACTTTGATGTATGTCCATCACTATTTCACTCGTAGCACTTAATATTATTATTTATTGGAGGTGCAAATGCCTTGGGATTTCTTCTAGTGAAGCCATATCTATTCCTATCATGGATCTTGCAATTCATTGCCTTGTGACCAAACTGATTACATGAGTAGCAATACCCATGAAAATGCTGCCTATTTCTGAAGTTCCCATATTCTTTTCTTTCATGTGTCCTGCACTGTGAAGCCTTGTGCTCAAATTTGTGATATGAGAAACATCATCCATTGAAATTTCCTTGCCTTGACCTCATTGGTATTTTAGTCTCTTTTACCCTATGTTGGTTCCTATTCCTCTTTTGTGCATTGTTATTTTCCTTGTTGAACTTTCTATTGTCCAACTCATTCTCAAAAGTCTCACTTTCTCTCACATTATCTTCTTTTGAAGTTTCTTCTTCTCCAGAACTTGAGGTTGACTCATCTTCTTATTTCTTTTGAACTTGTTCAAAACCAAGACCTATTTTATTTTTTGACCTTCTTTGTACCTTGATCATATTATCTATGATCTTTGAGGTCTTTCCAAACTTGTGTAGCTTATCCTTAGACTTTTCTAATTCTTCCCTTAGTAGAGCTACTTCATGTTCTAACCTTTAACATTCTAAGACCTTTTCTTCTAGCTTATCTTTGAACTTCCTTGTATTAGCCATTAATTTATTTAGATCCTCTATAAGCTTTCCTCTCTCTTCATCATATTCTTGAAACTGAAGCTTAAGTTGGGAGTTTTGCTTCCTTACCTTCTTTAATGTGTCAAGAGCATAAATAAGCTCTCCCTTAAGATCAACTTCTCCTTTCTCTGATTCTACCTCTATTTGTTTGCCTTTGAAAACATCCTCATTATTTTTTGACTTATCTTCTATAGGATCACCTCCTTCTTCTAGTGCCATTAGGATATTCTCTTTTGGTCCTTCAAGTATATTTTCATACTCATCATCACTGAAATTGAAACCACTTTTTGTACAACTATCTTCAAGATGTCCAAAGTTACCACATCTAAAACACTTGAGAATTATTGGTGACCTTTTCTTCACTTATTCTTTTTCTTCTATTAGAAATAGAACTTTATCTTTATCATTGTCTGAGAAACTATTATCACTATCACTTGAATACTTACTTGCCTTGTCTCCATAGTAACTCCTCTTCTGTATTTGAAAGAACTTCTTGCCATGTTTGCCTTATCCAACCTTGCCTTTCTTTTGGTACCTGTATTTTTTTGATTCCCTGTTCTTATGATCCTATTTTTCTTCATCATTATTATTTCTAGCTTCTTGATAATCAGTTGCATAGTGACCATACTTTCCATAGCTAAAACATCTAATAGATTTTGCATCTTTAAATATTCTTGAATCCTTATACTTTCTACCATAATTTGCTTCTTCATCATTGGATGACTCATTGCTTGAATCTGACTTCTTGCCATTTTTCTTCTTAGTAGCTTTGAAGGTTGCTTCCTTCTAGAGATTAGGTTCCTCTTTTGTTCTCATCTCAAAATATGTAAGAATACCAAGCAATACATATCTTGTTAAAGAATCACTATCTTTTGACTCCTCTATATCAAAGATATTTTCACTAAACCTTTTTGGGAGATATCTTAAGATCTTATCACAAACATCATATTCTTCAATCTCAAATCCAAGTCCTTGCATGGCGTTAACAACCTCGTCTACACGAAGTAGATAAGAACTAATATTTTCCTCATCTTTCATTCTTAATTCTTCAAATTGTCCTTTGAGATTTTGTATCTTTGCCTTTTTGACACTTTTATCTCCTTCATATATGCTTTGCAACTTATACCAAATTCCTTTTGCATCTTTGCAATGCATAAATTTTATAAACTTTTTTATATGCAAACCTTTCAAAATTGCATTCATTGCTTTTGAATTGTAATGATGTAGAATCTTACCATCTTTATCTGTAGGTGGAGTAGTTGGTGGTATGTATCCATTTTCAACTACTTCTCAAATTTCATTGCCAAGTGCCATTAGGTGAATCTTCATTCTCATACTCAAAAATACATTATTGCTTCCATCAAATATTGGAGTTGAATTATCTGAGGACCTATTCTTAGAATCATTTGTGTTCTTTTAAGCTTTTCCTTCAAGTTGTTAAACTCTTTCGAAAGAACCTGCTTTGATACCAATTTAAGAACACAAGCTTATACTGAGAGGGGGGGTGTACAGTATAAGACCAATTTTTTTTTTTAATTAAGGTACAATTTCATTACAACCGGGTTTTATAGGTTGACCCAAAACCTTTTACAAAATCAGCACAATGCTGAAATGGATCAAAACCTCAATAGGGATAGTATGTCCTTTGCAATTAGCCCCCTCCTGAGGCCACACTACCAAAAAAGAGCATCGTCCCTTACACAATATTACAAACACCTTAGAACATAGGCAGTGGCCCAACGCATTGCTCTCTTGCTGCCCCAGCCGTGAAAATGTGACCTGTCACGAAATCATGACGTCCTGAAGTCTTCTCCTTCACTTGCTCTAAAGAGTCACGAAATGGTAACATGTCACGAAAATGAACATGTTGCGAAATCACGGCAGTCATCTCCCAATTTGCACTCATTCTGCTTTTAGTCGCAAATATGTGACATGTTGTAAAATCATAAAATCCTTAAGTCGTTTCCATATTTTACTTTGGAAATTCATGAAAATGCGACCTATCGCGAAAAAGAGACATGTCACGAAATCGTGACATTCTGCCTTCGTTCTGCTCCTTTGTCATTGTATGTCACGAAAATGCGACATGTCATGCCCATGAGACATGTCGTGAAATCATGACATTCGTCTCCCATTCTACACGCTTGCTGCTTCCATCCGCGATCGTGAGACATGTCATGAAATCACGATGCCCTTATGTCTTTTCCTTCATTTGTTCTTGAGAGTCGTGAAACTACGACATGTCACGACCAAGAGACCTGTCATGAAAACATGACAAACTACCTTCGCTCAGCTCCTTTGCTACTACCTATCATGAAACTAAGACATGTCATGAAATCGCAACAATCGCTGCCTGTTTTGTTCTCTTGCAACTTCCAACCGCGAAGAATCGACATGTCGTGAAATTGCATCGTCCTTGAGTCTTTTCCTTCATTTGCTCTGGATCATCACGAAACTGCGACGTGTCGATAAAATGACATGTCACGAAATCACGGCGCTTCTGCCACTTTGACCTCTTTTGTTGCTTTTGGACAGGAAGGAACAACATGTCACGAAATCGCAACACTTTCACCTCCATGCTCCTTTTCTTGGCTTTTGCCCACGAAAAACCAACATGTCACGAAATCGTGACACTTTCGCCTCCTAACACTTTCTCTTCTCTTTTGGTCGTGACAATGCGACATGTCGCGATATCGTGACACTTTTTCTTTCCTCCTCTTTCTCTTCTCTTTTGGTCATGAAAATGTGACATGTCGTGAAATCACGACACTTTTCCTTCCTGCTCTTTCTCTTCTCTTTTGGTCATGAAAATACGACATGTCGCGATATCGCGACACTTTTTCCCTCTTGCTCATTCTCTTCACTTTTGGTCACGAAAAAGCGACATGTCACGATATCGCTACACTCTTTCTTTCATTCTTAACATGATACGAAATCGTGACACTTTTTCTTTCCTCCTCTTTCTCTTTTGTTTTGGTCATGAGAATGCGACAAGTTGCGATATCGTGGCACTTTTCCTTCTTGCTCTTCCTCTTCTCTTTTGGTCGCGAAAGGACGACATGTCGTGAAATCGTGACATTTTTTCCTTCTTGCTCTTTCTCTTCTCTTTTGGTCATGAAAATACAACATGTCACGATATCGCGACACTTTTTCCTTCTTGCTCTTTCTCTTCTCTTTTGGACGCAAAAATCCAACATGTCGCAAAATCGCAACACTTTTTCATTCATGCTCAACATATCGCCAAAAAGTGACACTATTTCCTTCTTGCTCAACATGTCGTGAAATCGCGACACTCTTTCTTTCTTGCTTAACATGTCGTGATATCGCGACACTTTTTCCTTCTTGCTCTTTCTCTTCTCTTTTGGTCACAAAAATGCGACATGTCACGATATCGCGACACTTTTTTCTTTTTTGCTCAACATGTCATGATATCGCGACACTCTTTCTTTCATGCTCAACATGTCACGACATCGTGACACTTTTTCCTTCCTCCTATTTCACTTCTCTTTTGGTCGTGAGAATGCGACATGTCGCAATATCGCGACACTTTTCTTTCTTGCTCTTAATCTTCTCTTTTGGTTGTGAAAAGACGACATGTCATGAAATTGTGACACTTTTTCTTTCTTGCTCTTTCTCTTCTCTTTTGGTCACGAAAAAATGACATGTCATGATATCACGACACTTTTTTCTTCTTGCTCTTTCTCTTATTTTTTGGTCGTGAAAATGCGACATGTCGTGATATCGCGACACTTTTTCCTTCATGCTCAACATATATAAGACCAATTTTTGATTTTCTTTGCCTATCAATATTATGCAATGTATAGATAGCAATATCAACAACAGTAATCAAATAAATGCATAAATCACCACACACAATAGAGACATCAATTTAACGTGGTTCACCCAATGTGGGCTACTCCATGGAGAAAATATTTTACTAAAATTTTCTCTATCAATCTCTTGGTAATTATTTCCCTTTTACAATGTGTATGGACCTATATCCAAAGGAGACACCAATCCCCTAATCAATATTGTGTATCTTTATCCACATGAGAACTCCTTTCTCCTCTGCTCCAACTGGTGATCTTCTAGAAGAACTATTGCCCCCATACATTGGTTAATTAATCTCTATCCATTGAAGACTCATGTCCTCACTACCCTGGCTAATGGGTCTCTATCCACTGGATATTGTCATCATCTATACTCTGTCACTTCCAAAGCTCTATCTTAAATCTATACTAAACACAATTCTTCAATCTAGCACAAATTTACTCAATCTTTGTCTTTGATCTGGCATAAACCTATCCTCAAATTTGCACTAAACTCTATCCTCAAATTTGCATTAACCATAATCCTTCAGTATAGCAAAAATATTTCCTCAATCTCTATCCTCAAGCCTTAACACAAAGCTTGAATTAATCACAAATCAATTCTATTGGATCTGCTCCAAACCTTAACTCAAGGTTTGAACAAATCAATCAATCAAATCTGATCTCAAGTCTTCTCAAAGACTTATCTTAAATTTTCCTTGCAAGCTTCCAAAAAATCTCACACTAATCTGTCCACAAGTCCTCTCTAGAACTTGTCCAAATCTGCTCAACAAGTCCTCACTAGAACTTGTCCAATCTTCTCTCAATATCTATCCTCAAATTGTATTGTAAGCTTCCATAAAAGCTCACACAAATCTGTCCACATGTCTTCTCTAAGACTTACCTTAAATCTGCTCAACAAGTCCTCACTAGAACTTTTCCAATCTCATATAAACATATAGAGAATTGTTAGAGACCAATATGCTTCACATTCACTATAATGCTCAATGACTTCCAATCTCTCTTTTTACCATAGAAACTAATAGAGAATTGTTAGAGACTTAATATGTTTCACACTCACAAACAATCGACCTCTTTCTCCAATCAATTTAGAATATAGAACAATTTGTTTCACAGAACTTGAACTATCACTTCAACACATCCACTCAACTAAGCTCAAACACTTTCACTCAACCAATCACTTCAACAACAATGTTTATCAAGTAATCCTCACATAACAATGATACTCATGATCTTTGCAAACCCTAGTTCAAGTTCTTCACTCAACCAATCACTTCAACAACAATGCTTATCAAGTAATCCTCACATAACAATGATACTCATGATCTTTGCAAACCCTAGTTCAAGTTCTTCACTCAACCAATCACTTCAACAACAATGCTTATCAAGTAAATCTCACATAACAATGATACTCATGATCTTTGCAAACCCTAGTTCAAGTTCTTCACTCAATAACTTCAATGTGTATTTCACATAACAATGATACTCATGTTCTTTGCACAAACCCTATCTCAAGCATATGAAAGATTTACTCAATATTTCCAAAAATGCTTATAAAACAAGGTTTCTATAATCTCGTCGGACTGAACGCTTGTCCCTTTCCTGGTACTTTCCATGACGTAAAAGGTTTAAAATTATTGTGGCATGGTGGTTATAGGGGCAGACTACGCAAAGATTTGTGTGGCGACTTCTAGGGCGGACAGCGCAAAATATTATGGCGGACATAAAAGCTGGACAGCTTGCCCGGATTCATGGCGGCTACCGATTCCACCATGTAAATTTAAAAAAAAATAATAATCAACTTTCATTTTATAAAAACCAAACTCAACAATACTTATCAAACAATCCTTTTCACTTCAACTTAGCATTCACAACATTCAAAAATCACTCACTAGGAAGATGTGCCCATACCTTTTTGTTTGATGAAGAAGATAACCCCAAAACCTATATTAAACACAATTTTCTTCTTTACCAATTTCAATGGTTAGATGACAAAATATCACACTAACACTCTCAATATATTTCTCAATCACAAAAATAATCAAACTCAAGTACACCTTATTACTCCTTCAAATTAGCAATCATCAAATCACACATAAAAATAATTAACATCACCTTATAACTCCCAATATGGCAAAACTAAAATAATTTATTTTCACCTTATAACTCCCACTATGCAAAAAGGTAAAAATATTTTCTACCTTATAACTCCCAACCAAGGAAATTATCAAGCATACCTTAGAATATTGAAGCCTTTGCAAAAATAGTCATCGCTTAATTGAAGCCTCTGCCAAAACTATAATCGTCTTGCTCAAAGCTACGACCTCTCAAGTTGCACACACCCTAGCACTAGGGCATCAACCACATGGGCTAAGCCTTCCACGTAGACCAAGGAGCGCTCACTCCTTCACCACTCCCACCAATGCATGAGGGCAAAAGGCCAACAAACAAAACCCGCACCTTGCACAAATTTAAACCCACACCTAACGGCTCCCAAATCATTGTCCAAGACTTACTTGCTAGCTCGACTGCTACGGTGGATGAGTGGGGACAAGGGTCTTCCCGCTTTGACTTCTTCTCCTTCGAAAATTGTGAATTCACTTACTTTCCTTTGCCGCATTTATGAAATGAGAAACATCGTCCATTGAAATTTCCTTGCCTTAACCTCATTGGTATTTTAGTCTCTTTTACCCTATGCTAGTTCTTGTTCCATCTATTCCTATTTTGTGCATTGTTATTTTCTTTTTTGAACTTTCTATTGTCCAACTCATCCTCAAAAGTCTCACTTTCTCTCACACTATCTTCTTTTAAAGTTTCTTCTTCTCTAGAACTTGAGGTTTACTCATCTTCTTATTTCTTTTGAACTTGTTCAAAACCAAGACCTATTTTGTTTGTTGACCTTCTTTGTACCTTGATCATATTATCTATGATTGTTGACCTCTTTATAAACTTGTGTAGCTTATCCTTAGACTTTTATAATTCTTCCCTTAGTAGAGCTACTTCTTTATAAACTTGTGTAGATTATCTTTGAACTTTCTTGTCTTAGCCATTGACTTATTTAGATCATCTATAAGCTTTCCTCTCTATTCATCACATTCTTGAAACTAAAGCTTAAGTTGGGAGTTTTGCTTTCTTACCTTTTTTAATGTGTCAAGAGCATAAATAAGCTCTCCCTCAAGATCAACTTCTCCTTTCTTTGATTCTACCTCTATTTGTTTGCCTTTGAAAACATCCTCATTCTTTTATGACTTGTCTTCTATAGGATCACCTCCTTCTTCTAGTGCCATTAGAATATTCTCTTATGGTCCTTCAAGTATATTTTCATGCTCATCATCACTGAAACTGGATCCACTCTTTGTACAACTATATTCAAGATGTCCAAATTTACCACATCTAAAACACTTGAGAATTATTGGTGACCTTTTCTTCACTTCTTATTTTTCTTCTATCAGAAATAGAACTTCATATTTATCATTATCTGAAAAACTAATATCACTATCACTAGAGTACTTACTTATCATGTCTGCATAGTAACTCCTCTTTTGTCTTCGAAAGAACTTATTTCCTTGTTTGCCTTGTCCATCCTTACCTTTATTTTGGTACCTATATTTTTCTAATTCCCTATTCTTATGATCCTATTTTTCTTCATCATTGTTATTTCTAGCTTCTTGAAAATCAGTTGCATAGTGACCATACTTTCCATAGTTGAAACATAAAATAGATTTTGCATCTTTAAATATTCTTGAATCCTTATTCTTTCTGCCATAATTTGCTTCTTCATCACTGGATGACTCATTTATTGAATTTGACTTCTAGCCCTTTGTCTTCTTAGTATCTTTGAAGGCTGCTTACTTCCTGATATTAGGTTCCTCTTTTGTTCGCATCTCAAAAGCTGTAAGTATACCAAGAAATACATCTCTTGTTAAAGAATCACTATATTTTGACTCCTCTATAGTAGAGATATTTTCACTAAACCTTTTTGGGAGAGATCTTAAGATCTTATCACACACATCATATTCTTTAATCTCAAATCCAAGTCCTTGCATGGCGTTAACAAACTCATCTAAATTAATTAAATAAGCACCAATATTTTCCTCATCCTTTATTCTTAATTCTTCAAATTGTCCTTTGATATTTCGTATCTTTGCCTTTTTGACACTCTTATCTCCTTCATATATGCTTTGCAACTTATCCCAAATTCCTTTTGCATCTTTGCAATGCATAACTTTTATGAAATCTGTTTTATGCAAACATCTCAAAATTGCATTCATTGCTTTTGAACTGTAATGATGTAGATGCTTACCATCTTTATCTGTAGGTGGAGTAGCTGGTGGTATGTATCAATTTTCAATTACTTCCCAAATTTTATTACCAAGTGCCATCGAGTGAATCTTCATTCTCATACTACAAAATAAATAATCACTTCCATCAAATATTGGAGTTGAATTATCTAAGGACCCATTCTTAGAATCCATTGTGTTCTTGTAAGATTTTTCTTCAAGTTGTTAAACTCTTTTGAAGGAACCCGCTCTAATACCAATTGAAGAACACAAGCTTATACTGAGAGGAGGGGTGAACAGTATAATACCACTTTTTACTTTTCTTTCCCAATCAATATTATGCAATGTATAGATATAAATATCAATAGAAGTAATTAAAGAAATGCATAAATCACCACACACAATAGAGACACCAATTTAACGTGGTTCACCCAATGTGGGCTACTCCACGGAGAAAATATTTTACTAAAATTTTCTCAATAAATTTCTTGGGAATTCTTTCCCTATTACAATGTTTATGGACCTTTTTCCAAAGGAGAAACCAATCTCCTAATCAATTTTTTGGATATCTATCCACAAGAGAACTCCTTTCTCCTTTGCTCTAGCTGGTGATCTTCTAGAAGAACTATTACCCCACAACACTGGCTAATGGATATCTATCCATTGAATACTCATGTTCTCACTGCCCTGGCTAATGGATCTCTATCCACTAGAGATTGTTTTCCTCTATAATATATCACCACCAAATCTTTGTCTTAAATCTACACTAAACACAGTCCTTCGATCTAGCACAAATCTACTCAATATTTGTCTCTGGTCTGGCACAAACTTGTCCTCAAATATGCACCAAACTCTATCCTCAAATCTGCATTAAACATAGTCCTTCGATCTAGCAAAAATATGTCCTCAATCTCTATCCTCAAGCCTTAACACAAAGCTTGACTTAATCACAAATCAATTCTATTGGATTTGCCCCAAACCTTAACTCAAGGTTTGAACAAATCAATCAATCAACTATGCTCTCAAGTCTTCTCAAAGACTTATCTCAAATTTGCCTTGTAATCTTCCACAAAATCTCACACTAATCTATCCACAAGTCCTCTCTAGAACTTGTCCAAATATTCTCAACGAGTCCTCACTAGAACTTGTCCAATCTGCTCTCAATATCTGTCCTTAAACTTTATTGTAAGCTTCCATAAAAGCTCACACAAATCTGTCCACATGTCTTATCTAAGACTTGCCTCAAATCTTCTCAATAGGTCCTCACTATAAATTGTCCAATATCACATAAACATATAGAGAATTTTTAGAGACTCAATATGCTTCACATTCACTACAACTCTCAATGACTTCCAATCTCTATTTTTACCACAGAAACTAATAGAGAATTGTTAGAGACTATGTTTCACATTCACAAACACTCAACCTCTTTCTCAAATCAATTTATAATATAGAAAAATTTATTTCACAAAACTTGAATTATCACTTCAACACATCCACTCAACTAAGCTCAAACACTTTCACTCAACCAATTACTTTAACAACAATGCTCATCAAGTAATCCTCACATAACAATGATACTCATGATATTTGCAAACCCTAATTCAATTTCTTCACTCAACCAATCACTTCAAAAACAATGCTTATCAAGTAATCTTAACATAACAATGATACTCATGATCTTTGTAAACTCTAGTTCAAGTTCTTCACTCAATCACTTCAATGTTAATTCACATAACAATGATACTCATGTTCTTTGCACAAATCCTAGCTCACGCATATGAAAGCTTTACTAAATATTTCTAGCAATGCTTATCAAAAAAGGTTTCTATAATAAACTTTCATTCCAAAAAAACCAAACTCAACAATGCTTGTCAAACAATCCTTTTCACTCCAACTTAGCATTTACAACATTCAAAAATCACTCACTAGGAATATGTGCCCATACCTTTTTGTTTGATGAAGAAGTTAACCTCAAAACCTGTCTTAAACACAATTTTCCTTACCAATTTCAATGGTTAGATGACAAACTATCACACTAACACTCTCTCAATATATTTCTCAATCACAAAAATAATCAAACTCAAATACACCTTATTACTCCTTGAAATTAGCAATCATCAAATCACACATAAAACTAATTAACATCACCTTCTAACTTCCAATATGGCAAAAATAAAATAATTTATTTTCACCTTATAACTCCCACTATGCAAAAAGGTAAAAATATTTTTCTACCTTATAACTCCCAACCAAGGCAATTATCAAGCATACCTTACAATATTGAAGCCTCCGCAAAAATAGTCACTGCTTAATTGAAGCCTCCGCCAAAATAATCATCGCCTTGCTCGAACCCATGACCTCTAAATTTGCACATGCCCTAGCACTAGAGCATCGACCACATGGGCTAAGCCTCCCACGTAGACCAAGGAGCGCTCGCTCCTTCTTCATCACTCCCACAGATGCACAAAGGCAAAAGGCCAAAAAACAAAACTCGCACCTTGCGCAAATCAAAACCTGTACATCACGGCTCCCAAATCATTGTGCAAGCCTTGCTTGCTAGCTCAACTGTTGTGGTGGACAAGTGGGGAAAACGGTGTTCCCCCTTTGACTTCTTCTTCTCCTTCGAAAATCGTGAATCCACTTACTTCCCTTTGTCACATGTGAAGATGAACTCATGCTAGTGTTATTTGATATTTAAAAACTCATGTACTTCCACCTTAGGTGCTTAGCCTTAAATATATATTTCCTTCAATTTGCATGACGTCGGCTCATTTAAATTTTTGAATTATAACTTAATAAAAAATTTCAATTTTATTTATATTTAACCTTAGGGTTAAATAAAAATAAATAAAATTAATTTAATTATTTAAACTTAGGGTTAAAATAATAAATTTATTTATTTTAAAATACTTTGGCAAATCCATAACCGATTTACTTCCTTAAATGGCCCTAACGGCCCTAAATATTATAATAACAAATTATTATAATATTAATTTTTACTTGCACTCCATTGCAACCTGATATTTAAACTTTGACCATCAAACCTTCTTCAAACTTGTTAATCATCAACTTAGGAGGAAACCTTGCCTTGCTAACCTTTGACCATGTCATCAATGACAATTTAACTACTTGCACTGCTTCACTGAAACTGACTCTTGACATCAATGACCACTCACTCTTGACATCAATGACAACTCACTCTTGACATTTGATCCTTCTGATTCCTCTAAATGTTTTTGTTCTTGCTTGTCTCTGGAATTTTTTCTCTATACCATTTTGTTGTACGTCCATCATTATTGCACTTGTAACATTTAATATTGTTATTCCTTGGAGGTGCAAATGCCTTGGGATTTCTCCTGGTGGAGCCATATCTATTTCTATCATGGATCCTGCAATTCATTGCCTTGTGACCAAACTGAGTACATGAGTAGCAATACTCATGAAAAGGTTGCCTATTTCTTAAGTTCCCATATTTTTGTCTTTCATGTGTCCTGCATTGTGAAGCCTTGTGCCCAAATTTGTGACATGAGAAGCATCGTTCATTGAAATTTCCTTGTCATGACCTCATTGGTATTTTAGTCTCTTTTACCCTATGCTCGTTCTTGTTCCATATGTTCCTCTTTTGTGCATTGTTCTTTTCCTTGTTGAACTTTCTATTGCCCAACTCATCCTTAGAAGTCTCACTTTCTCTCACACTATCCTCTTTTGAAGTTTCTTCTTCTCCAAAACTTGATGTTGACTCATATTCTTATTTCTTTTGATCTTGTTCAAAACCAAGACCTATTTTGTTTGTTGACCTTATTTGTACCTTGATCATATTATCTATGATATTTGAGCTCTTTCCAAAATTGTGTAGCTTATCCTTAGACTTTTCTAATTCTTCCCTTAGTAGAGCTACTTCTTGTTCTAACCTTTCACATTTTAAGACCTTTGCTTCTAGCTTATCTTTGAACTTCCTTGTCTTAGCCATTGACTTATTTAGATACTCTATAAGCTTTCCTCTCTCTTCATCACATTCTTGAAACTGAAGCTTAAGTTGGGATTTTTGCTTTCTTACCTTATTTAATGTGTCAAGAGCATAAATAAGTTCTCCCTCAAGATCAACTTCTCCTTTCTCTGATTCTACCTCTATTTGTTTACCTTTCAAAACATCCTCATTCTTTTATAACTTGTCTTCTATAGGATCGCCTCTTTCTTCTAGTGCCATTCAAATATTCTCTTATGATACTTCAAGTGTATTTTCATACTCATCATCACTAAAACTGCATCTACTCTTTGTACAACTATCTTCAAGATTTCCAAATTTACCACATCTAAAACACTTAAGAATTATTGGTGACATTTTCTTCACTTCTTCTTTTTCTTCTATCAGAAATAGAACTTCATCTTTATCATTATCTGAGAAACTAATATCACTATCACTTGAGTACTTACTTGCCTTATCTCCATAGTAACTCCTCTTCTATCTTTGAAAGAACTTATTTCCTTGTTTGCCTTGTCCATCCTTGCCTTTCTTTTGGTACCTATTTTTTTCCAATTTCCTGTTCTTATGATCCTATTTTTCTTCATCAATGTTATTTCTAGCTCCTTGACAATCAGTTGCATAGTGACCATACTTTCCATAGTTGAAACATCTAACAAATTTTACATCTTTAAATCTTCTTGAATCCTTATTCTTTCTGTCATAATTTGATTCTTCATTACTGGATGACTCATTGCTTGAATCTGACTTCTTCCCCTTTGTCTTCTTAGTAGCTTTGAAGGTTGCTTTCTTTCAGATATTACGTTCCTCTTTTGCTCTCATTTAAAAAGTTGTAATAATACCAAGCAATACATCTCTTTTTAAAGAATCTATATCTTTTTACTCCTCTATAGCAGAGATATTTTCACTAAACATTTTTGGGAGAGATATTAAGATCTTATCACAAACATAAGATTATTCAATCTCAAATTCAAGTCCTTTCATGGCGTTAACAACCTCGTATACAGGAAGTAAATAAGCACCATGTTAGTAAGGGAAAGGTAAGATAAATGATTTGATAAATAAAATATGCATTAACATTAGCTTAGAAAGGTCTAAGCATTATATAGTTTACAAATAAACTATATTAGCACAAATAATGCTAACATAACACGTCAGGAGAGTAGTGTGCTAACATCTAACCTAGGTAGAGAAGTATGAACTAACTACTAATCTAAAATATCTAACCTAGGATATTTTATATACTAACCTAGGTTTACCAGTAGATATTTAGCATAGTAAATATCTCTATGGTAAGTAGTAAAAAGTAAATGTAATAATCTACCTATGTAGTATAATGCAATATACTACCTATTTTACCTAGTGGAGTAAAGGGTAAATATCCCAAAGAATGGAATATTACTCTAACATCCCCCCTTATTACATTATTTGGGTAATGTATATAACTATCCCAATACAATAAACAAAATGTCAATCTTCTGATTCTTGCTCTGTCACAATGCTTTGGCTACTCCTAGGCAAAAAATGGGTCATTCCTCACTTTGTCTTCACACCAACGAATGTCCTTATAGTAATCACATCATCCAACCGAATTGCATGGGTAACCAGCCACTGTAATTACTAGGTGTAGTAGAGTAGATCACTTCATACGAGATTCATTCATTTTACAATATGATTTTGCAAAATATTAGGTTGCTAAGGTGTCGGTCACAGCTGAAAATGCACCCTTATAAGTTCCCCCCTTCTCATTGCAAAACATGTTGTATTTAGTTTCTGAAATAAGCATGACTAAGGTGTCGGACGATGCCGAAAATGTACCCTTATAAGTCTTCTTCTCTTTTTACAAAATTTGTGAAGAAAATAAATGTATATCCCCCCTTAATTACAAAATATGTGCAACTCAAGAGTTTTGTGAAGGATTTTACAAATATTGCCTCCTAGGCAATTTTACACGAAAAAATTCCTTCCTTTTGTTACAAGAACTTCAAACAATGATAGTTCGCTATTTATGAAGCCTAAAAGAGGTACAAACACTTCTTTATTACAAGTACTTCAAACAAAAACTTATGCTATTTATGAAGCATAAAAAAAAAAAGAGGAAATGGTGCTTTGCTTAAGGTGACAAAATGTGTTTTCCCTCTACAATATTGTCTTAGCAATGAGCACTCTGTTTGCTCTCTTTGAACCAGAATCAGAATCCGAATGAGAAACTTCACTAGAAATATGGCTTTGTGATGTGCCTTTGCCATTTTAGTTTTGCTTGTTTTGAAACCAACACTGAATGGTGTCATGGTTGTCATTTTTACAATTTGTGCAAAACTATGCTTTCTAGGCAATTTTATCAAAAAAATCACCAAATCATCCTTCCTTATTGTAAGAACTTCAAGCATGATTGCTATTATGAAGTCTAAAAGAAAAGGTATAATTTTTATGACTTCTACTTTTATGATTGCCTTTACAAGTTTTATTTCCCTCTTGTCAAAAATCTGTGTTTTGAAGGAAGAAAGGAATTATCCCCCTTAGTGCAAAGGATTGCAACTTTTTAAGGTTCCTTATTTTCAAAAACTTGTTCTTTCTTTTTGATTACCCTAAAAGAGTACCAAAAGATAATTCACTCAAATAGATATTTAATGGCACCTGCCTTAACACCCTTCAATAAGGATGAAAAGTTTGAGGAAATTAAGCCAAACAAATAAGAGTGAATTAGGGGTTTTGTTGATTTAGGAGAGAATATCAAGTGAATTTTGGCTTTAAATCTGTGTAAGGATTTACACAAATTTGTGAAATTTTGGGGTTTAGTGTGTTCTTGATTATATGACTTATAATTGCAAAAAAAAAAAAATGCAATAATTAAACAAGAATGCCCACAAAATTCTTATCACCTAGGTTTCGGATGCTACCGAAAATGCACCTAATTTGCCAATGAAGGTGTCGAGTAAAATCAAAAATGCACCTTTTTAATTTTTGCAACAAAATATGAATGTGTGTTGTGCAAAAAAATTGATATTTTTATGTCTCCTACTTTGTTTTACAATTTTGCAAAAGAAGTACAATGTTGTCTTCCCCTTTTTATTTTGCAAAATTAACAATAGGAGCAATCCTTTCAAGACAAGTCGACACACGAACCACGTTTGAAAGGCTTCCAGACCAGTCGACAAATGACTTGGTTTTGATGGACCCAAGGCTTCAAATTCTTCTCAAGTTTGCAAAAAAAAAAATATGTGCAATTTTATGTCTTATAACCCCCTTTGGAGAAAACAAATGCACACTTTCAATTTTGATGTTTTGCAAATTTTTCCGTCTCCTTGTTTTCCACTTTGGCAAAAAAAAAATTCAAGTTTGATTCTTTATGGTTTGCTAAATGAACAAGTCTTTTGAGAAGAGTGTAAGGCTTTCTAATTTGCAATAAAAATTAGGTGCTCTTTTATGTCTTATATCCCCATATGGAGAAAACAAAAGCTCCTTTGGTAAGACCCCAAGGTCTTACTATAAAATTATTAACAAATTAATGTAAATGTAATCGCAGGCCACTCAAATGGGGCTCCCTTGTAATCGCTTTGCCACTATAGGGGGCTCCCTCCTTAGAATCTATGCTTATTATTCTTCTTCTTGGATGATTTGATATGGATGGCCAACCTAATATATATATCTACCCTAAAGCTATGTTGGTGAAGAGACATGATGGTTCACGTATGAAGAGACGTGATAGTTCACATTATGAAGGGTTGTGATGGTTCACTTTATAAGTTAATAATATAATAATTAAATGATTAATAATACTAACTAATACTAACTAATAATGTTAGGATTGAGGATCCTAACATGCCACCCTCCTTAAAAAGAGCTTTGTCCTCAAAGCTCAAAGTGAGAAGCTTTGTCCTTTGTTTTCCAAGAAGGATTTGTGTAAGTTCTTGGACTCTTTTAATGGCATCCTTTCGTAGGGAGGGATATCGAGAAGGATGAAGCATTAGCGGGGGGTTTCCAAGAACAATAGTAGAATCTTCCTTAGGAAAATCATGATGATGATGGGAGGGCAACCCTTGGGGTTCCTCAAATACTTCAGAATGATGCATCGAAAGTGATGGTAATTATTTCATATCCTTTTTTGGTTCCTTGGTAGAGCAAACAGAGGATTGTGTAGTCACTCTATTTTGGTTTCGAATAGGTTTGGTCATATCGCAAGAACTCACTATTGGTGAGGAAGGTATGTGTAGGTCTTGTAGAGTGCATGTTTGGCTAGCATTGATCACTTTGGGTATGTCTACCTCATCCTTGCTTGGTACATCAATCACTTCTTGCACATTGACCTCATTGTCTTCATTGTAGTGAGTAGGTGCATTGGTTGCTTTGGACACAACTACCTCATCTACTTGCTCTATGGAGATACAAGGATCAACTTCCTTCAATAAATACAATGTTAGTGTAGCACATTTATGGTGGGGTTCAAATTGTTCATCACAATTATCATAGAGTCCTTTTGCTCATCGTTCCTTCATCTCCTCAAAGCTAAGATGTTTAATTTGTAAAGTTCGATTAGATTTGGGGGTTGTGTAAGTGCTTTGTGCCCTTACATTATGCATAGGTTTGGAAGCAATGTAAGTGGTCAAAAAATTTTCCATAAGTGGTTTCCCTAATCATTGTTGTGCATTGATTTTATCTTCAGATAATTTTGCCAATCCATAGGTCTGCATCATTGTATAGGGATTGAACCTTGTCACCTCCATTCTAATTTCCTCTTTTAATCCCCTAATGAAGCCATTGATGAGAATTGATTCATCCAATATTGTGTTGTTTTTGGTGATATCCTCAAACCGAGTTTGATACTCACGCACGTAAGTGATTTGATGAAGATCTTTGAGCAATTCCCACATGACTGGGTCCCACATGGCTCTGATACCAAATGGTAAGACCCCAAGGTCTTACTATAAAATTATTAACAAATTAATGTAAATGTAATCATAGGCCACTCAAAGGGGGCTCCCTTGTAATCGCTTTGCCACTATAGGGGGCTCCCTCCTTAGAATCTATGCTTATTATTCTTCTTCTTGGATGATTTGATATGGATGGCCAACCTAATATATATATCTACCCTAAAGCTACGTCGGTGAAGAGACATGATGGTTCACGTATGAAGAGATGTGATGGTTCATGTTATGAAGGGTTGTGATGGTTCACTTTATAAGTTAATAATATAATAATTAAATGATTAATAATACTAACTAATACTAACTAATAATGTTAGGATTGAGGATCCTAACATCCTTCTTGATTTCTAAATTGCAAAAAAATAGGTCCTTTAAAGTTGATTTTGAATTTGCAAATTAAAATAAAGTTGATTAAAATAATTTTAATTAATAATAAAAATAAAACAAATATTTTAATCAAATCAATGTAAAATTTAAAAAAAAAAAAATGATTTAAATAAAACATTTATTTAATATTTAAATTATTAAAAAAATATAAAAAAAAAACTTTAATTAAAAAATGCAAGAAAAAAGTCATTACCTGCCAAATGGGGTGCCGCTTTGTTTTATAAGGTAAAATAATGCCTTTGTAGGGTCGACGAGAGTCAAACTCGTGACTCCTCGCTGCCCAAGGCCTTAGCCCAACCCACTTGGCCAGTTGGACTACAGGGCCCGACGTGAAGGGAAGGGAATTAATTTCCCTTTCCCTTCTTTCCTCGTGCAAGCGAGGAAAAATGTGGGAATTATCCCACATTGCCCGTGTAGGGGATTTTATGGGAAATAAAAGGGCTTTCAAGCCCTTATCTTATCGATTGCCTTCAGGCAGTCACCCTCGCCCACCTTTTGGTCCCCACCACGGGTCGTGGTTGTCAAGCCACCACGTGTCGCGGCTAGGTCGAGTCGGGTTGCACGTGGCAGTGTCACCCAAGTGTTAGGTCTGGCTCAGGTGCCAAGTGGACAGTCTGCCATGTGTCACCTTGTGCCTAGTCCAATCCCTCTGGCTCTTCACCATGTGTCAGGTCCAATCAGCATCCACGTGTCCAATCTAGGTTAGCCCCCCTATCCTCATCAGTTGTGTCAGATCTAGGGTCTAGGTGGCAGTGACATTTGCCTATGTTAGATTCATTGATGTCAGCTATGTCAGATCTAAGGTCTAGGTGGCAGTCTAAATTTCTTGATTTTCATGTCCAACATGTCTGCCACGGAGTGCGCTCCTGCTTTCGCATGGTATTCGACCACCTCACAGAGGGTGCTCCTGCCCTCACGTGTAGGGTAGCCTGGTTGCCATGTGGCCTCCCACAGAGGGTGCTCCTACCCTCACATGGAGGTTGGTCACCGCACAGAGGGTGCTCCTGCCCCCTTGTGCAGGTTGATCGCAAATGGCCATGTCTAGTCGTCAGAGACTTAACTTCGATCATCAGATGGGCTGATGGGCGTGAATGCCCATGGCGATGTTCGAAGGACCGCCTATCCTTTATGGCCTCCCGATGACATGGGGTCTACCCCACATAGGTCTATGGGCTTGGGGGCCCTCTCCCGTGGTCGCCCAATGATGTGGGCTCTACCCCATGCCGGTCTGTGGGCCTGTGGGCCCTGTTCGCCTTCCTGCTCGATGTATGTGGGCCCAAGTTAGGTGAGGCAAAAAAAAATCATCACCAACCTTAGGAAATGATTAAATAATGAAGTGCATAATAAATCAAACCAAACGCTGTGCATCGCCTTCTCCAGTGAAACGAGATCTGCTCTCGTCTTCTCCACTTAGAATGAGTGCCTCCTCCCTGGCTCTGATACCAATGTTAGTAAGGGAAAGGTAAGATAAATGATTTGATAAATAAAATATGCATTAAAATTAGCTTAGAAAGGTCTAAGCATTATATAGTTTACAAATAAACTATATTAGCACAAATAACGCTAACATAACGCGTCATGAGAGTAGTGTGCTAACAGCTAACCTAGGTAGAGAAGTATGAACTAACTACTAATCTAAAATATCTAACCTAGGATATTTTATATACTAACCTAGGTTTACCAATAGATATTTAGCATAGTAAATATCTCTATGGTAAGTAGTAAAAAGTAAATGTAATAATCTACCTATGTAGTATAATGCAATATACTACCTATTTTACCTAGTGGAGTAAAGGGTAAATATCCCAAAGAATGGAATATTACTCTAACATCCCCCCTTATTACATTATTTGGGTAATGTATATAACTATCCCAATACAGTAAAAAAAATGTTGATCTTCTGGTTCTTGCTCTGTCACAATGCTTTGGCTGCTCCTAGGCAAAAAATGGGTCATTCCTCACTTTGTCTTCACACCAACGAATGTCCTTATAGTAATCACATCATCCAACCGAATTGCATGGGTAACCAACCACTATAATTACTTGGTGTAGTAGATTAGATCACTTCATACGAGATTCATTCATTTTACAATATGAGTTTGCAAAATATTAGGTTGCTAAGGTGTCGATCACAGCCGAAAATGCACCCTTATAAGTTCCCCCCTTCTCGTTGCAAAACATGTATTTAATTTCTGAAAGAAGCATGACTAAGGTGTCGGACGATGCTGAAAATGCACCCTTATAAGTCTTCTTCTCTTTTTACAAAAATTTGTGAAGAAAAGAAATGTATATCCCCCTTAATTGCAAAATATGTGCAACTCAAGAGTTTTGTGAAGGATTTTACAAATATTGCCTCCTAGGCAATTTTACACCAGAAAATTCCCTCCTTTTGTTACAAGAACTTCAAACAATGAGATTTTGCTATTTATGAAGCCTAAAAGAGGTACAAAAACTTCTTTATTACAAGTACTTCAAACAAAAATTTATGCTATTTATGAAGCATAAAAAAAAGAGAGAGGAAATGGTGCTTTGCTTAAGGTGACAAAATGTGTTTTCCCTCTACAATATTGTCTTAGCAATGAGCACTCTGTTTGCTCTCTTTAAACCAGAATCAGAATCCGAATGAGACAATTCACTAGAAATATGGCTTCCGTGATGTGCCTTTGCCATTTTAGTTTTGCTTGTTTTGAAACCAACACTAAATGGTGTCATGGTTGTCATTTTTACAATTTGTGCAAAACTATGCTTTCTAGGCAATTTTATCAAAAAATTCACCAAATCATCCTTCCTTATTGTAAGAACTTCAAGCATGATTGCTATTATGAATTCTAAAAGAAAAGGTATAATTTTTATGACTTCTACTTTTATGATTGCCTTTACAAGTTTTATTTCCCTCTTGTCAAAAATCTATGTTTTGAAGGAAGAAAGGAATTATCCCCCCTTAGTGCAAAGGATTGCAACTTTTTAAGGTTCCTTATTTTCAAAAACTTATTCTTTCTTTTGTATTACCCTAAAAGAGTACCAAAGGATAATTCACTCAAACAGATATTTAATGGCACCTGCCTTAACACCCTTCAATAAGGATGAAAAGTTTGAGGAAATTAAGCCAAACAAATAAGAGTGAATTAGGGGTTTTGTTGATTTAGGAGAGAATATCAAGTGAATTTTGGCTTTAAATCTGTGTAAGGATTTACACAAAATTGTGAAATTTTGGGGTTTAGTGTGTTCTTGATTATATGACTTATAATTGCAAAAAAAAAAAATGCAATAATCAAACAAGAATGACCACAAAATTCTTATCACCTAGGTGTCGGATGCTACCGAAAATGCACCTAATTTGCCAATGAATGTGTCGAGTAAAATCGAAAATGCACCTTTTTAATTTTTGCAACAAAATATGAATGTGTGTTATGCAAAAAAATTGATACTTTTATGTCTCCTACTTTGTTTTACAATTTTGCAAAAGTGCAATGTTGTCTTCCCCTTTTTATTTTGCAAAATTAACAATATGAGCAATCCTTTCAAGACAAGTCGACACATGAACCGCGTTTGAAAGGCTTCCAGACTAGTCGACAAATGACTTGGTTTTGATGGACCCAAGGCTTCAAATTCTTCTCAAGTTTGCAAAAAAAAAATATGTGCAATTTTATGTCTTATAACCCCCTTTGGAGAAAACAAATGCACACTTTCAATTTTGATGTTTTGCAAATTTCTCCGTCTCCTTGTTTTCCAATTTGGCAAAAAAAAAAATCAAGTTTGATTCTTTATGGTTAGCTAAATGAACAAGTCTTTTGAGAAGAGTGTAAGGCTTTCTAATTTGCAATAAAAATTAGGTGCTCTTTTATGTCTTATATCCCCATATGGAGAAAACAAAAGCTCCTTTGGTAAGACCCCAAGGTCTTACTATAAAATTATTAACAAATTAATGTAAATGTAATCGCAGATCACTGAAAGGGGGCTCCCTTGTAATCGCTTTGCCACTATAGGGGGCTCCCTGGTACAGAACTAAGGTGACACACAGCAAAAATTAACCCAATTACGACAACAGAGGTCTTTCAATTCAGAAATACAGCATTTTTCATTCAAAATGGCCAAGCCCCCAAATACAATGCATGCGCGGTCTTTTATATCCTCGGCCCCAACTTCTTTCCCATCATTACACTAAGTGCGGGCTTCCCTCTAACCACCCGCATGAATGCCCTGCAGCCGCCTGCAAGATGCTGCCAGATGCCCCGTATTATCATGGTCTGGGGTGGCGGAGTGCGCTGTGGCCGCCTGTCAATCCTTCTGCCAAAACATCATTCAAAGGAGTGCGCCAAGTCGCTTGTAATTTGTTGCCACGTGTCCCCTTGTCAGAGTCCCAGTAACCGCTCCATACCCTCGGGCCACCTGTAACTTGATGCCACGTGTCCTTGCAATGGTCTCTGCAATCGTCGGCTGGTCAAACGTCGTGAGCGCTCTGTCGCGATATCGCGGTGTGTTTGCCTCTTTGCGCTCTTTCTCCCTTTCGGTCGTGATATCGTGACCATTCTACCTCTTGGTGCCTTTGTCCCAAAAGCGTCGCGATTTCGCGACCATTTGGCACCCTGTTCACCTTTCCTCCGAAGGTGTCACGATTTCGTGACCATTTGACGCCCTTGAGTCTTCGGCCCGGAAGTGTCACGATTTCGTGACCACTTTGCGCTGTTGAGCCTTCGCACCGAAAGCGTCGCGATTTCGTGACCACTTTGCATTTTAGAACCTTGCCTCCGAAAGCGTCGCGATTTCGTGACCATTTTGCATTTTAGAACCTTGCCTCCGGAAGTGTCGTGATTTCGCGACGTCTTTGAGCCTCAGAGCTTTGCCTCCGAAGGTGTCATGATTTCGTGACCATTTTGTTCCTTAGAACTTTTCCTCCGAAGATGTCTCTATGCTTTCAAGTCTTGTCCCCCGGACGTGTCACGATTTCGCGACGTCTTTTAAGCTCTGCCTTGGAAGGTGTCATGATTTTGCGACGTCTTTTAAGCTTCGCCTTGGAAGGTGTCACGATTTCGTGACGTCCTTTAAGCTTCGCCTTCGAAGGTGTCACGATTTCGTGACCATTCTTGTGCCTTAGAACTTTTTCGTCGAGATGTCTCAGTGCTTTCAAGTCTGGTTCCCCGAAAGTGTCACGATTTCATGACCAATTGGCACTCAAGTGACTTTGCCTCGGAGCTGTCATGATTTCGTGACCAATTGGCGCCCAAGCTGCTTTTCCTCGAAACTGTCGTGATTTCGTGACCATTTGGCGCCTTGACCTCTCTGCCCCGAAAATGTCATGATTTCGTGACCATTTTGCGTCCAGACCGCGTTGCTTCAAAAATGTCATGATTTCATGACCCTTTGGCGTCCAGACTGTGTTGCCTCAAAAATGTCACGATTTCACGACCATTTTGCGTCAAGGCTGCTTTGCTTCAAAAACGTCGTGATTTCGTGACCATTTGGCGCCTTGGCCCCTTTCATCAAAAAGCGTCGTGATATCGTGATAGTTTTGGCACTTAGAGAAAAAAAACATTTTTGGGTGATGCAAGATTGCTTCTTTGCCTCCGGATGCTCCTGCATCAGACACCCGGGGTGAGTTTGAGAAGTGACCTTCACTTCTGATCTTTCTGAGGTAGACCCAGGTGATCAACCTCAGCCTTTGATAACCAAGTCGCATCTTCTATGGGCTTGCCTTTCCATTTGACTAAATACTCAGAGTAACTCTTGTTCCTAGTACTTCGGCCCTCACGTGTATCCAGAACTTCTTCTATCTCGTCCGCAACTGGGATGACTGCTGGAATGCTCCACAAATCTGGACTGGGTATCTCACTGCTTTCTCCTTCATGATACTCGACCAAATCTGAGATGTTAAACACGGGGGAGATGTTGAGTTCGCTTGGTAACTCCACCTCGTATGCATTGCCCGAATCCCATTTGCCAATGATCTTACATGGTCCAAATTTCTTCATTTTTAGTTTGTTATAGGTCTTGGCAGGAAACCGCTCCTTCCTCAGATGGACCATGACAGAATCTCCTACTTGGAACTCTTTAGCTCTGCGTTTTTGATCCGCCCTTGTCTTGTACTGAGCATTCATCTTGGCAATGTGTTTTGTCACTTCCTCATGCACTCCCTTCAGGTGTTCGGCAAAGTCTTCTGCCTCAGCACTGCATTTCTCCCTCGTATCTAACCTTCTCAACTCTGAAGCATTTCTTGGGCTGCTCCCATAGATGATCTGGAATGGTGATTTATTTGTACTCCGATTGACCGAGCTGTTATACGCGAACTCAGCTTGCGGCAGAACTAGATCCCATCCCTTGGGCTTGTCCCCTACCAAGCATCGCAGTAGGTTGCCCAAACTCCTATTAACCACCTCTGTTTGGCCATCTGTTTGGGGGTGGTATGCAGAACTGAACTTTAACTCCGTCTTCAGTTTCTTCCATAGGGTCTTCCAGAAATAACCTACAAACTTGGTATCCCTGTCCGACACAATGCTTCTTGGCAGCCCATGAAGGCGTACCACTTCCTTAAAGAACAAACCAGCTACATGGACCGCATCGCTAGTCTTCTGGCATGGGATAAAGTGAGCCATTTTCAAAAATCGGTCCACTACCACAAATATGGAATCGTGTCCCCTCTGCGTCCTGGGCAAACCAAGCACAAAATCCATACTAATATCTTCCCACGGCCTTTCGGGTATAGGTAGCGGTTGATATAAACCAGTAGGCTGCCTCACACCTTTTGCCATCTGGCATATCCTACAACTCTGCACAAACTTTGCCACATCCTGTTGCAATTGTGGCCAGTAATAGTTTTCACTAACAAGTGAGATGGTTTTGTCACGACCAAAATGTCCAGCTAGACCCCCACTGTGCTTTTCTTTGATGAGATTCTCTCTCATTGAGCTCCTCGGGATGCATAACTGGTTCCCTCTGAACAGCATTCCCTCTTGAACCAGGTAATTCAACCACTTAGTCCTGTCCAACGTAACAGGCGCAGTGCAGGCTTTCCAAGCTTCTACAAAATCGGGGTCTGCAGGGTATAAGTTCTTGAGCTCAGCAAACCCTACAACCTCCACTTTCATTTCTATCATCAGACATTGCCTCCTACTCAATGCATCTGCCACCCTATTGGATCTTCCGCTCCGATGCTTCAGCACAAAGGTATAGCTCTGCAGGAACTCTACCCATTTCAGGTGCCTCTGATTCAATTTTCCTTGACTGTTAATATACTGCAGCGCTTGATGGTCGGTATAAAGAACAAACTCCTTCGGCAACAAATAATGCCTCCATTTCTTGAGTGCTTGAACTATGGCATAGAACTCCTGATCATACACCGAATACTTCCTCCTGGCATCATTGAGCTTTTCGCTAAAATACGCAACAGGCCTACCCTCTTGGCTCAATACGGCTCCTATGGCATTGCCACTTGCATCGCAGTCCACCTGAAACACCTTATTGAAATCTGGAAGTGCTAAGACGGGTTGCTCAGTGACCTTCTTCTTCAGCATAGCAAAGCTTTTGTCTGCTCCAACTGTCCACTGGAATTCCTTCTTGTTCCCCTTCATTGTCTCCGTAAGAGATGCGCAAATACTGCTGAAGTTTCTAATGAATTTTTTGTAGAAACTGGCCAGACCATGAAATGATCTAACCTCGGTCACACTTCTTGGGACAGGCCATTCTAGGATAGCCCTCACCTTTTCGGGGTCCATTTTGAGACCATTTGCTGATATAACAAATCCTAGGTATACCAGCTCCTTCTTCACGAAGTTGCACTTCTTTAGATTGATCAGTAACTGCTCCTCCCGCAGTTTCTCAAAAACCCTCCTGATGTGCATCAGGTGCTCCTCCAAGGTTTTGCTAAAAATCAGTATATCATCCAAGTAAACAATAACAAATTTGCCCAGAAATTCCTTTAGAACTTCATTCATTAACCGCATGAAGGTACTCGATGCATTGGTTAGCCCAAATGGCATAACCAACCACTCATACAGCCCCTCTCTGGTTTTAAAAGTTGTCTTCCACTCATCCCCTTCTCTAATGCGGATCTGATGGTAACCACTTTTCAAGTCAATCTTTGTGAAGTATTCAGCTCCACTTAAGCAGTCCATGATATCATCCATCCTTGGCAGTGGGAATCTGTATTTGATGGTGATCTTGTTAATTGCCCGAGAGTCTGTGCACATTCTCCATTCTCCATCCTTCTTGGGTGCTAGTACTGCTGGTACTGCACATGGACTAAGACTCTCCCTAATCAGCCCTTTCTTCAACAGATCTTGAACTTGCCGATTCAACTCTTCAGTTTCCACAGGTGTCATTCGATGTGCAGCCTTGTTTGGCAAGCTCGATCCAGGCACCAAATCTATGTGGTGACTGATCTTCCTAACAGGCGGTAAACCTTCAGGAACATTATCAGAAATGATATCAGGGAATTCCTCTAACAGTCCCATGACTTCCACTGGAATTTCCTTGCATCCTTCTTCCCTAACCCTGGGGATTATGGCATAGCACATATGATCCGGCTTCAGGCCTTCCAAGAATCTTTTGCCATCAACTAGACAGACTCGTGCACTGCTGCATACTTTCTCATCCACCTCCTTCAGGGGTTTTAACTTATGGCGAACTCCATTCTTTGACAAAGAATATGTGTTGGCTCGACCATCATGGACAGCACTTCGGTCAAACTGCCATGGTCTCCCAAGCAGCAGGTGACATGCATCCATAGGCAAGATGTCACATAAGACCTCATCTCGGTAAGTTCCAATATTGAACTTCACCAGGCATTGCTCACTTACTAGTGCCCGATGGTCCTTTTGCAGCCATGCAATTCGATAAGGGTGCGGGTGTTTTCTCCTTTCCAACCGCAGCTTGGCAACCATTTCCTCAGAAACCAAATTGTCAGTGCTTCCATTATCGATGATGATGTTACAGACCTTGCCTGCGCACTTGCATCTTGTTCGAAATAGGTTGTTCCTTTGGTCTGCCTTTTCCTCTTCATTCAACAAGACTCTTCTGATGATCATTGCTTCCCCTCTTTTTGCCTCCTCTGAGTGCTCAGACTCTACACCTTCGTCTGCTATAGCAGCTCGGGCCTGACCCTCAGGTCTTCGATTTGGCCTCTCTTGATGCTGCGGGCAGTTGTATGCCCTGTGTCCTTCTTCCTCGTAGTTGAAGCAGGTTCCTCGAAAGACACCTCTTCCAAACCCTCGCCCAGACCTACCTCTTCCTCTTGGGTAGTTGTTGTTCTGATTGCGTGGGCGTTGGTCATCCTCCTCCTTCACTTCTTTCTATTTTTGGCTACTGCTAGCTTCACCAGTTTTCCCCACATCTCTGTACCTTCCACCACTGCCTCTTCCACCAGCTCTTCCACCCCTGTCCTTCCCTCTCTACTTACCATCAAACCTCCTATTCAGTTTCTCCTCCACTTTTAATGCAAACTGATATGCATCCTCCACCGTGCTCATTCTAACCAGCCCCAGCTCTTCTTGAATGCTGGTTCGCAATCCATTGATGTAACGTGCGACCTTCTCCTTATTCACCTCCGAATGGCCAGTTTTGATTGAGATTTGATAGAACTCTTCCGTATATTCCTTGACAGTCTTACTAGCCTGTCGAAGACTCTACATCTTTTTTAACAAATCCAACTCATAATCTGCAGGGATGAACTGCCTCTTTAGTTTCTCTACCATCCTATCCCACCTGGTGATCCTTTCCTTTCCCCTCCTATTCCTTTCCAGCTGCACTCCTTTCCACCAGATGCTAGCATGTCCCTTCAGCTTGGTTTTTGCGAACCTGATCCGATTTGGATCTGAGATCTCTTCGTACTCAAAATACTCCTCCATGTCGTTGATCCAGTCTATCAACTCCTCAGGGTTGAGGTTCCCAGAGTAAGTGGAGACGTCAAATTTTGGCTTCTTCCCGATCTGGGAGATGGCCCTATACAGCCTAGCCTCTGCTGGATCCAAGGCCTCTTCCTCATCGGATGGAACCTCTTCTTCCCACACTTCATCTTCGCTGGGTTCCTCCCTTCTCGGCTCGACTCCTCTTCTAATTTCCTCTTGCAGGGCCTCAACTTGCCTCTGCAGGGCTCTCAGATCGACCTCCTCCCTTCTTGCTCGCCTGTGCCTCATACCACCACGGTCTCTACGCGGAGGCATCCTGCTTCTTCTTCACAACCCACAACCACAGTCCTGGTGCAAACTGCCTCACTGTCGGCGATCGGTCTGCACACTCAGGACCAACCTGCTCTGATACCACTTGATATAGAGCTAAGGTGACACACAGCAAAAATTAACCCAATTACGACAACAGAGGTCTTTCCATTTAGAAATACAACATTTTCATTCAAAATGGCCCAGCCCCTAATACAATGCATGCGCGGTCTTTTATATCCTCGGCCCCAACTTCTTTCCCATCATTACACTAAGTGCGGGCTTCCCTCTAACCACCCGCATGAATGCCCTGCAGCCGCCTGCAAGATGCTGCCAGGTGCCCCGTATTATCATGGTCTGGGGTGGCGGAGTGCGCTGCGGCCGCCTGTCAATTCCCTGCCAAAACATCATTCAAAGGAGTGCGCCAAGTCGCTTGTAATTTGTTGCCACGTGTCCCCTTGTCAGAGTCCCAGTAACCGCTCCATACCCTCGGGCCACCTGTAACTTGACGCCACGTGTCCTTGCAATGGTCTCTGCAATCGTCGGCTGGTCAAACGTCGTGAGCGCTCTGTCGCGATATCGCGGCGTGTTTGCCTCTTTGCGCTCTTTCTCCCTTTCGGTCGCGATATCGCGACCATTCTACCTCTCGGTGCCTTTGTCCCAAAAGCGTCACGATTTCGTGACCATTTGGCACCCTGTTCACCTTTCCTCCGAAGGTGTCGCGATTTCGCGACCACTTTGACGCCCTTACTCCGGAAGTGTCACGATTTCGTGACCACTTTGCGCCGTTGAGCCTTCGCACCGAAAGCGTCGCGATTTCGTGACCACTTTGCGTTTTGGAACCTTGCCTCCGAAAGCGTCACGATTTCGTGACCATTTTGCGTTTTCGAACCTTGCCTCCGGAAGTGTCACGATTTCGCGACGTCTTTGAGCCTCAGAGCTTTGCCTCCGAAGGTGTCACGATTTCGCGACCATTTTTGTTCCTTAGAACTTTTCCTCCGAAGATGTCTCTATGCTTTCAAGTCTTGTCCCCCAAAAGTGTCGTGATTTCGTGACGTCTTTTAAGCTCTACCTTGGAAGGTGTCGCGATTTCGCGACGTCTTTTAAGCTTTGCCTTGGAAGGTGTCATGATTTCGCGACGTCCTTTAAGCTTCGCCTTCGAAGGTGTCACGATTTCGTGACCATTCTTGTGCCTTAGAACTTTTCCGCCGAGATGTCTCAGTGCTTTCAAGTCTTGCCCCCCGAAAGTGTCGCGATTTCGTGACCAATTGGCACTCAAGTGACTTTGCCTCGGAGCTGTCGCGATTTCGCGACCAATCGGCGCCCAAGCTGCTTTTCCTCGAAACTGTCATGATTTCGTGACCATTTGGCGCCTTGACCTCTCTGCCCCAAAAATGTCGCGATTTCGCGACCATTTTGCGTCCAGACCGCGTTGCTTCAAAAATGTCGCGATTTCGCGACCCTTTGGCGTCCAGACTGTGTTGCCTCAAAAATGTCGCGATTTCGTGACCATTTCGCGCCAAGGCTGCTTTGCTTCGAAAACGTCGCGATTTCGCGACCATTTGGCGCCTTGGCCCTTTTCATCAAAAAGCGTCGCGATATCGCGACAGTTTTGGCACTTAGAGAAAAAAAGCATTTTTGGGTGATGCAAGATTGCTTCTTCGCCTCCGGATGCTCCTGCATCACTCCCTCCTTAGAATCTATGCTTATTATTCTTCTTCTTGGATGATTTGATATGGATGACCAACTTAATATATATATCTACCCTAAAGCTACGTTGATGAAGAGACATGATGGTTCACGTATGAAGAGACGTGATGGTTCACGTTATGAAGGGTTGTGATGGTTCACTTTATAAGTTAATAATATAATAATTAAATGATTAATAATACTAACTAATACTAACTAATAATGTTAGGATTGAGGATCCTAACATGCCACCCTCCTTAAAAAGAGCTTTGTCCTCAAAGCTCAAAGTGAGAAGCTTTGTCCTTTGTTTTCCAAGAAGGATTTGTGTAAGTTCTTGGACTCTTTTAATGGCATCCTTTCTTAGGCAGGGATATCGAGAAGGATGAATCATTAGCGTGGGATTGCCAAGAACAATAGTAGAATCTTCCTTAGGAAAATCATGATGACGATGGGAGGGCAACCCTTGGGGTTCCTCAAATACTTCAGAATGATGCATCGAAAGTGATGGTAATGATTTCATATCCTTTTTTGGTTCCTTGGTAGAGCCAACAGAGGAGTGTGTAGTCACTCTGTGTTGGTTTCGAATAGGTTTGGTCATATTGCAAGAACTCACTATTGGTGAGGAAGGTATGTGTAGGTCTTGTAGAGTGCATGTTTGGCTAGCATTGATCACTTTGGGTATGTCTACCTCATCCTTGCTTGGTACATCAATCACTTCTTGCACATCGACCTCATTGTCTTCATTGCGGTGAGTAGGTGCATTGGTTGCTTCGGACACAACTACCTCATCTACTTGCTCTATGGAGATACAGGGATCAACTTCCTTCAATAAATACAATGTTAGTGTAGCACATTTATGGTGGGGTTCAAATTGTTCATCACAATTATCACAAATTCCTTTTGCTCATCGTTCCTTCATCTCCTCAAAGCTAAGATGTTTAATTTGTAAAGTTCGATTAGATTTGGGGGTTGTGTAAGTGCTTTGTTCTCTTCCATTATGCATAGGTTTGGGAGCGATGTAAGTGGTTGAAAATTTTTCCATAAGTTGTTTCCCTAATCATTGTTGTGCATTGATTTTATCTTCAGCTAATTTTGCCAATCCATAGGTCTGCATCATTGTATAGGGATTGAACCTTGTCACCTCCATTCTAATTTCCTCTTTTAATCCCCTAATGAAGCCATTGATGAGAATTGATTCATCCAATATTGTGTTGTGTTTGGTGATATCCTCAAACCGAGTTTGATACTAATGCACAGAAGTGATTTTATGAAGATCTTTGAGCAATTCCCAAATGATAGGGTCCCAAATGGCTCTGATACCAAATGGTAAGATCCCAAGGTCTTACTATAAAATTATTAACAAATTAATGTAAATGTAATCGCAGGCCACTCAAAGGGGGCTCCCTTGTAATCGCTTTGCCACTATAGGGGGCTCCCTCCTTAGAATCTATGCTTATTATTCTTCTTCTTGGATGATTTGATATGGATGGCCAACCTAATATATATATCTACCCTAAAGCTACGTCGGTGAAGAGACATGATGGTTCACGTATGAAGAGACGTGATGGTTCACGTTATGAAGGGTTGTGATGGTTCACTTTATAAGTTAATAATATAATAATTAAATGATTAATAATACTAACTAATACTAACTAATAATGTTAGGATTGAGGATCCTAACATCCTTTTTGATTTGTAAATTGCAAAAAAATAGGTCCTTTAAAGTTGATTTTGAATTTGCAAATTAAAATAAATTTGATTAAAATAATTTTAATTAATAATAAAAATAAAACAAATATTTTAATCAAATCAATGTAAAATTTAAAAAAAAAATGATTTAAATAAAACACTTATTTAATATTTAAATTATTAAAAAAATATTAAAAAAAAATTAATTAAAAAATGCAAAAAAAAAGTCATTACCTGCCAAATGGGGCGCCACTTTGTTTTATAAGGTAAAATAATGCCTTTGTAGGGTCGATGAGAGTCGAACTCGTGACTCCCCGCTTCCCAAGGCCTTAGCCCGACCCACTTGGCCAGTCGGGCTACAGGGCTCGACGTGAAGGGAAGGGAATTAATTTCCCTTTCCCTTCTTTCCTCGTGCGAGCGGGGAAAAATGTGGGAATTATCCCACATCGCCCGTGCAAGATATTTTGTTGGAAATAAAAGGGCTTTCAAGCCCTTAGCTTATTGACTGCCTTCGGGCAGTCACCCTCGCCCGCCTTTTGGTCCTTGCCACGGGTCACGGTTGTCAAGCTACCACGTGTCATGGCTAGGTCGAGTCGGATGGCACATGGTTGTCCACCACGTGTCACCCACGTGTCAGGTTTGGCTCAGGTGCCAAGTGGACAGTCTGCCATGTGTCACCTTGTGCCTAGTCCAGTCCCTGTGGCTCTTCGCCACGTGTCAGGTCCAGTCAGCATCCATGTGTCCAATCTAGGTTAGCCCCCCCTGTCCTCATCAGTTGTGTCAAATTTAAGGTCTAGGTGGCAATGCCATGTGCCTACGTTAGATTCATTGATGTCAGCTATGTCAGATCTAAGTTCTAGGTGGTAGTCTAAGTTTCTCAATTTTTGTGTCCAACATGTTTGCCACGAAGGGCGCTCCTCTCGCGTGGTATTCGGTCGCCTCACGGAGGGTGCTCCTGCCCTCACGTGTAGGGCAGCCTGGTTGCCACGTGGCTTCCCACGAAGGGTGCTCCTACCCTCATGTGGAGGTCGGTCACCGCATAGAGGGTGCTCCTACCCTCTCGTGTAGGTTGACCACCAATGGCCATGTCTGGTCGTCAAAGACTTAACTTCGATCATCGGATGGGTGGGTGGATGTGAATGCCCATGGCGATGTTCGGAGGACCACCTGTCCTTTAGTGGACTCTTGGTGACATGGGGCCTATCCCACGTAGGTCTATGGGCTTGGGGGCCCTCTCTCGTGGTTGCCCAATGACGTGGGCTCTGCCCCACGCAGGTCTGTGGGCCCTGTTCGCATTCCTGCTCAATGTATGTGGGCCCAAGTTAGGTGAGGCAAAAAAAAATCATCACCAACCTTAGGAAATGATTAAATAATGAAGTGCATAATAAATCAAACCAAACCCTGTGCATCGCCTTCTCCAGTGGAACGAGATCTGCTCTCATCTTCTCCACTTGGAACGAGCGCCTCCTCCCTGGCTCTGATACCAATGTTAGTAAGGGAAAGGTAAGATAAATGATTTGATAAATAAAATATGCATTAACATTAGCTTAGAAAGGTCTAAGCATTATATAGTTTACAAATAAACTATATTAGCACAAATAACGCTAACATAACGCGTCAGGAGAGTAGTGTGCTAACAACTAACCTAGGTAGAGAAGTATGAACTAACTACTAATCTAAAATATCTAACCTAGGATATTTTATATACTAACCTAGGTTTACCAGTAGATATTTAGCACAGTAAATATCCCTATGGTAAGTAGTAAAATGTAAATGTAATAATCTACCTATGTAGTATAATGCAATATACTACCTATTTTACTTAGTGGAGTAAAGGGTAAATATCCCAAAGAATGGAATATTACTCTAACACACCAATATTTTCCTCATCCTTCATTCTTAATTCTTGAAATTGTCCTTTGAGATTTTGTATCTTTGCCTTTTTGACACTTTTATATCCTTCATATATGCTTTGCAACTTATCCCAAATTCCTTTTGCATCTTTGCAATGCATAACTTTTATGAACTCTGTTCTATGCAAATCTCTCAAAATTGTATTAATTGCTTTTGAATTTTAATGATGTAGAAGCTTACCATCTTTATATGTAGGTGGAGTAGTTGGTGGTATGTATCCATTTTCAATCGCTTTCCAAATTTCATTTCCAAGTGCCATAAGGTGAATATTCATTCTCATACTCCAAAATACATAATCGCTTCTATAACATATTGGAGTTGAATTATTTGAGGACCTATTCTTATAATCCATTGTGTTCTTGTAAGGTTTTCCTTCAAGTTTTTAAACTCTTTCAAAGGAACCTCCTCTGATACCAATTGAACACAAGCTTATACTGAGAGGGGGTGAACAATATAATACCACTTTTTACTTTTCTTTCCCTATCAATATTATGCAATGTATAGATAGCAATATCAATAGTAGTAATCAAAGCAATGCATAAATCACCACACACAATAGAGACACCAATTTAACATGGTTCACCCAATGTGGGCTACCCCACGGAGAAAATATTTCACTAAAAATTTCTCAATCAATCTCTTGGGAATCTTTTCCCCATTACAATGTTTATGGACCTCTATCCAAAGGAGACACCAAACCCCTAACCAATTTCATGGATCTTTATCCATAGTAGAACTCCTTTCTTCTTTGCTCTGGTTGGTGATATTCTAGAAGAATTTTTTTCTCCACTACACTGACTAATGGATCTCTAGCCACTAAAGACTCTTGTCCTCACTACCCTAGCTAATTGATATCTATCCACTGGAGACTCTCATCCTCTATACTCTATCACCTCCAAATCTCTGTCTCAAATCTGCACTAAACATAGTCCTTCGGTCTAGCACAAATCTGCTCAATCTTTGTCTTTGGTCTGGCACAAACCTGTCCTCAAATCTGCACCAAACTTTGTCCTCAAATCTGCACTAAACACAATCCTTTGATCTAGCACAAATATGTCCTTAATCTCTGTCCTCAAGCCTTAACACAAATCTTGACTTTATCACAAATCAATTCTGCTGGATCTGCCCCAAACCTTAACTCAAGGTTTGAACAAATCAATCAATAAACTCTGCTCTCAAGTCTTCTCAAATAATTGTCTCAAATCTACCTTGTAAGCATCCACAAAATCTCACACTAATCTATCCACAAGTCCTCTCTAGAACTTGTCCAAATCTACTCAATGAGTCCTCACTAGAACTTGTCCAATCTGCTCTCAATATCTATCCTCAAACTGTATTGTAAGCTTCCACAAAAGCTCACACAAATCTGTCCACATGTCTTCTCTAAGACTTGCCTCAAATATACTCAACAAGTCCTCTCTAGAAATTTGTCCAATCTCACAAAAATATATAGAGAATTATTAGAGACTCAATATGCTTCATATTCACTATAATGCTCAATGACTTCCAATCCCTCTTTTTACCACAAAAACTAATAGAGAATTTTTAGAGACTCAATATGTTTCATACTCACAAACACTCAAACTCCTTCTCAATTAAATTTATAATATAGAACAATTTGTTTCACAAAACTTGACCTATCCCTTCAACACATCCACTCAACTAAGCTCAAACACTTTCACTCAACCAATCACTTCAACAACAATGCTTTCAAGTAATCCTCACATATCAATGATACTCATGATCTTTGCAAACCCTAGTTCAAGTTCTTCACTCAACTAATCACTTCAAAAACAATGCTTATCAAGTAATCCTCACATAACAATGATACTCATGATCTTTGCAAATCCTAGTTCAAGTTCTTCACTCAATCACTTCAACAACAATGCTTAATTCACATAGCAATGATAATCATGTTCTTTGCACAAACCCTAGCTCAAGAATATAAAATATTTACTCAATATTTCCAAAAATGCTTATCAAACAAGGTTTCTAGAATCAACTTTCATTCCAAAAAAACCAAACTCAACAATACTTATCAACAATCCTTTTCACTCCAACATAGCATTCACAACATTCAACAATCACTCACTAGGAAGATGTGCCCATACCTTTTTGTTTGATTAAGAAGATAACCTCAAAACCTGTCTTAAACACAATTATCTTCTTTACCACTTTCAATTATTATATGATAAAATATCACACTAACACTCTCTCAATATATTTCTCAATCACAAAAATAATCAAACTCAAATACACCTTATTACTCGAAATTAGCAATCATCAAATCACACATAAAAATAATTAAGATCACCTTATAACTCCCAATATGGAAAAAATAAAATAATTTATTTTCACCTTATAACTCCCACTATGCAAAAAGGTAAAAATGTTTTTCTACCTTATAACTCCCAACCAAGGAAATTATCAAGCATACCTTAGAATATTGAAGCCTTCGCAAAAATAGTCGTCACTTAATTGAAGCCTCCACCAAAAAAGCCATCGCCTTGCTCAAACCCCCGACCTCTCAAGTCATGCACACCCTAGCAATAGGGCATCAACCACGTGGGCTAAGCCTCCCACGTAGACCAAGGAGTGTTCTCTCCTTCTTCACCACTCTCGCCAACACACGAGGGTAAAAGACTAGCAAACAAAACCCATGCCTTGCACGAATCGAAACACGCACTTCATAGCTCCCAAAGCATTGTGCAAGCCTTGCTTGCCAGCTCGAATTTTGTGGTGGATGAGTGGGCACAAGGGTCTACCCCCTTTGACTTCTTATTCTCCTATGAAAATCATGAATCCACTTACTTCCCTTTGCTGCATGCGAAGACAAACTCATGCAAGTGTTATTTGATATTTTAAAAACTCATGTCCTTCCACCTTAGGTGCTTAGCCTTAAATATATATTTCCTTCAATTTGCATGACGTTGGCTCATTTAAATTTTCGAATTGTCACTTAATAAAAAAATTCAATTTTATTGATACTTAACCTTGGGGTTAAATAAAAATAAATAAAATTAATTTAATTATTTAAACTTAGGGTTAAAATAATAAATTAATTTATTTTAAAATACTTTGGCAAATGCATAACCTATTTCCTTCCTTGAATGACCCTTATGGCCTTGAATATTATAATAATAAATTATTATAATATTAATTTTTACTTGCACTCCATTCCAACCTGATCTTCAAACTTCGACCGTCAAACCTTTGTCAAACCTGTTAATCATCAACTTAGGAGGAAACCTTGCCTTGCTAACCTTTGACCATGTCATCAATCACAACTCAACTACTTGCACTGCTTCATTGAAACTGACTCTTGACATCAATGACCACTCACTCTTGACATCAATGACAACTCATCTAGTCAAGTTGTCCAACAATCTCCCCATTTGTTATTGATGGCAACCCAATTACCTTTTACAAATTCCTTAATCTTTTTCTGTTTTGCTCCTCCTGACTCAATGCTTTCCTTTAAATCAAATATCTTCCCCTTACTCAAATATCTCCCCCTTTGAAATCAATGACAAAGGGTCACCTTTGGGTCTCGAAGAAAAAGTCACTTAGCAGCCCTCCCCACCTCCTCTTGAGGTGGTAATTTGGGTGGAGTATTTCACTTCCAAGCATTGATCTTTACCTTTGTCCACTTCCCCATCCGTCCCGAAAACTTTGCTCTCAACCACTTTGTTGTATGTCCATCATTATTGCACTTGTAACATTTAATATTGAAACTAACTCTTGACATAAATGACCACTCACTCTTGACATCAATGACAACTCATCTAGTCAAGTTGTCCAACAATCTCCCTCTTTGCTATTGATGGCAACCCAATTACCTTTTACAACTTCCTTAACCTTTTTCTATTTTGCTCCTCCTGACTTAATGCTTTCCTTTAAATCAAATCTCTTCCCCTTATTGAAATCTCTCCCCCTTTGAAATCAATGACAAAGGGTCACATTTGGGGATTGGGGTGAAGAAAGAGTCACTTAGCTTAGCCCCTCCCCTACCTCCTCTTGAGGTGGTTAATTTTGGGGTGGGAGTATTTCTACTTTCAGAAAGCACTGATATTTACCTTTGTCCACTTTCCTTCTCATATAATCCTTATGATTCCCCTAACTTTTTTTATTCCTACTTATCTCTAGAATTTTTGCTCTATACCACTTTGTTGTATGTCCATAATTATTGCACTTGTAACATTTAATATTGTTATTCCTTGGAGGTGCAAATGCCTTGGGACTTCTCCTGGTGAAGCCATATCTATTCCTATCATGGATCCCTCATCATTGGCTTCTCTTCTGGTGGCCAATCATCCGTCAGGCCGCAATTCATTGCCTTGTGACCAAACTGATTACTTGAGTAGCAATACCCATGAAAATGTTGCATGTTTCTAAAGTTCCTATAGTCATGTCTTTCATGTGTCCTACACTGTGAAGCCTTGTGCCCAAATTTGTGACATGAGAAACATCGTCCATTGAAATTTCCTTGCCTTGACCTCATTTGTTAGTCTCTTTTACCCTATGTTGATTCCTATTCCATCTATTCCTATTTTGTGCATTGTTATTTTCCTTATTGAACTTTCTATTGTCCAACTCATCCTCAGAAGTCTCACTTTCTCTCACACTATCTTCTTATGAAGTTTCTTCTTCTCCAAAACTTGAGGTTGACTCATCTTCTTATTTATTTTGAACTTATTCAAAACCAAGACCTATTTTATTTGTTGACCTTCTTTGTACCATGAGCATCTTATCTACAATATTTGAGCTCTTTCCAAACTTGTGTAGCTTATCCTTAGAATTTTCTAATTCTTCCCTTAGTAAAGCTACTTATTGTCCTAACCTTTCACATTCTAATACCTTTGCTTCTATCTTATCTTTGAACTTCCTTGTCTTAGCCATTGACTTATTTAGATCCTCTATAAGATTTCCTCTCTCTTCATCACATTCTTGAAATTGAAGCTTAAGTTGGAATTTTTGCTTTCTTACCTTCTTTAATGTGTCAAGAGCATAAATAAGCTCTCCCTCAAGATTAACTTCTCCTTTCTCTAATTCTACCTCTATTTGTTTGCCTTTGAAAATATCCTCATTATTTTCTGACTTGTCTTCTATAGGATCACCTCCTTCTTCTTCTAGTGCCATTATAATATTATCTTCTGGTCCTTCAAGTGTATCTTCATACTCATCATCACTAAAACTGAAACCACTCTTTGTACAACTATCTTCAAGATGTCCAAAGTTACCACATCTAAAACACTTGAGAATTATTGGTGATCTTTTCTTCACTTCTTCTTTTTCTTCTATCAAAAATAGAACTTCATCTTTATCATTATTTGAGAAACTATTATCACTATCACTTGAGTACTTACTTGCCTTATCTACATAGTAACTCCTCTTATGTATTTGAAAGAACTTCTTTCCTTGTTTGCCTTGTCCATCCTTACCTTTCTTTTGGTACTTATATTTTCTTGATTCCCTGTTCTTATGATCTTGTTTTTCTTCATCATTATTATTTTTAACTTCTTTATAATCAGTTGCATAGTGACCATACTTTCCACAGTTGAAACATCTAACATATTTTGCATCTTTAAATATTCTTGAATCTTTCTGCCATAATTTGCTTCTTCATCATCGGATGACTCAATGTTTGAATCTGACTTCTTGCCCTTTGTCTTCTTAGTAGATTTGAAGGTTGCTTCCTTCTGGATATTAGTTCCTCTTTCGTTCTCATCTCAATAGCTATAAGAATACCAAGCAATACATCTCTTGTTAAATAATCACTATCTTTTGACACCTCTATAGCAAAGATCTTTTCACTAAACCTTTTTGGGAGAGATCTTAAGATCTTATCACAAACATCATATTCTTCAATCTCAAATATAAGTCCTTGCATGGTTTTAACAACCTTGTCTACACGATGTAAATAAGCACCAATGTTTTCCTCATCCTTCATTCTTAATTCTTCAAATTATCCTTTGAGATTTCCTATTTTTACCTTTTTGACACTTTTATCTCCTTCATATATGCTTTGCAAATTATCCCAAATTCCTTTTGCATCTTTGCAATGCATAACTTTTATGAAATATGTTCTATGCAAACCTCTCAAAATTGCATTAATTTCTTTTGAATTGTAATGATGTAGAATATTACCATATTTATCTATAGGTGGAGTAGCTGGTGGTATGTATCCATTTTCAACTACTTCCCAAATTTCATTGCCAAGTGCCATCAGGTGAATCTTCATTCTCATACTCCAAAATACATAATCGCTTCCATAAAATATTAGAGTTGAATTATCTGAGGACACATTCATAGAATCCATTGTGTTCTTGTAAGCTTTTCCTTCAAGTTGTTAAACTCTTTCGAAGGAACTCGCTCTGATACCAATTGAAGAACACAAGCTTATACTGAGAGGGGGGTGAACAGTATAAGACCACTTTTTACTTTTCTTTCCCAATCAATATTATGCAATGTATAGATAGCAATATCAACAATAGTAATCAAAGCAATGCACAAATCACCACACACAATAGAGACACCAATTTAACGTGGTTCACCCAATGTGGGCTACTCCACGGAGAAAATATTTCACTAAAATTTTCTCAATCAATCTCTTGGGAATCCTTTCCCTATTACAATGTTTATGGACCTCTATCCAAAGGAGACACCAATCCCCTAATCAAGTTCGTGGATCTCTATCCATAGGAGAACTCCTTTCTCCTCTAGCTCTAGCTGGTGATCTTCTAGAAGAACTGTTGCCCCCACTGCACTAGCTAATGGATCTCTATCCACTAAAGACTCTTGTCCTCACTACCTTGGCTAATGGATCTCTATCCACTAGAGACTATCATCCTCTATACTCTATCACCTCCAAATCTCTATCTCAAATCTGCACTAAACACAATCCTTCGATCTAGCACAAATCTGCTCAATCTTTATCTCTAGTCTAGCACAAACCTATCCTCAAATCTGCACCAAAATCTATCCTCAAATATACACTAAACATAGTCCTTCGATCTAGCACAAATATATCCTCAATATCTATCCTCAAGCCTTAACACAAAGCTTGACTTAATCACAAATCAATTCTACTAGATCTACCCCAAACCTTAACTCAAGGTTTGAACAAATCAATCAATCAACTATGCTCTCAAGTCTTCTCAAAGACTTATCTCAAATCTACCTTGTAAGCTTCCACAAAATCTCACACTAATCTATCCACAAGTCCTCTCTAGAACTTGTCCAATCTGCTCAACAAGTCCTCACTAGAACTATCCTGCTCTCAATATCTATCCTCAAACTATATTGTAAGCTTCCACAAAATCTCACACAAATATATCCACAAGTCTTCTCTAAGACTTACCTCAAATCTGCTCAACAAGTCCTCACTAGAACTTGTCCAATCTCACATAAACATATAGATAATTGTTAGAGACTCAATATGCTTCACATTCACTACAATGCTCAATAACTTTCAATCTCTCTTTTTACCACAAAAACATATAGAGAATTGTTAGAGACTCAATATGTTTCACACTCACAAACACTCAACCTCTTTCTCAAATCAATTTAGAATATAGAACAATTTATTTCACATAACTTGAACTATCACTTCAACACATCCACTCAACTAAGCTCAAACACTTTCACTCAACCAATCACTTCAACAACAATGCTTATCAAGTAATCCTCACATAACAATGATACTCATGATCTTTGCAAACCCTAGTTCAAGTTCTTCACTCAACCAATCACTTCAACAATAATGCTTATCAAGTAATCCTCACATAACAATGATACTCATGATCTTTGCAAACCCTAGTTCAATCTCACCAATGCTTAATTCACATAACAATGATACTCATGTTCTTTGCACAAACCCTAGCTCAAGCATATGAAAGCTTTACTCAATATTTCCAACAATGCTTATCAAACAAGGTTTCTAGAATCAACTTTCATTCTAGAAAAACCAAACTCAACAATGCTTATCAAACAATCCTTTTCACTCCAACTTAGCATTCACAACATTCAACAATCACTCACTAGGAAGATGTGCCCATACCTTTTTGTTTGATGAAGAAGATAACCTCAAAACCTGTCTTAAACACAATTTTCTTCTTTACCAATTTCAATGGTTAGATGACAAAATATCACACTAACACTCTCTCAATATATTTCTCAATCACAAAAATAATCAAACTCAAATACACCTTATTACTCCTTGAAATTAGCAATCATCAAATCACACATAAAAATAATTAACATCACCTTATAACTCCCAATATGGCAAAAATAAAATAATTTATTTTCACCTTATAACTCCCACTATGCAAAAGGTAAAAATGTTTTTCTACCTTATAACTCCCAACCAAGGCAATTATCAAGCATACCTTAGAATATTGAAGCCTCCGCAAAAATAGTCATCGCTTAATTGAAGCCTCCGCCAAAATAGCCATCGCCTTGCTCGAACCCGTGACCTCTCAAGTCGTGCATGCCCTAGCACTAGGGCCTCAACCACGTGGGCTAAGCCTCCCACGTAGACCAAGGAGTGCTCGCTCCTTCTTCACCACTCCCACCGGTGCACGAGGGCAAAAAGGCCAGCAAACAAAACCTGTGCCTTGCATGAATCGAAACCCGCACCTCACGGCTCCCAAAGCGTTGTGCAAGCCTTGCTTGCCAGCTCGACTACTATGGTGGACGAGTGGGGACAAGGGTCTTCCCCCTTTGACTTCTTCTTCTCCTCCAAAAATCATGAATCCACTTACTTCCCTCTATCGCATGCGAAGACGAATTCATGCAAGTGTTATTTGATATTTTAAAAACTCATATCCTTCCACCTTAGGCGCTTAGCCTTAAATATATATTTCCTTCAATTTGCATGATGTCGACTCATTTAAATTTTTGAATTGTCACTTAATAAAATATTTTAATTTTATTGATATTTAACCTTAGGGTTAAATAAAAATAAATAAAATTAATTTAATTATTTAACCTTAGGGTTAAAATAATAAATTAATTTATTTTAAAATACTTTGGCAAATGCATAACCGATTTCCTTCCTTGAATGGCCCTGATGGCCCTGAATATTATAATAATAAATTATTATAATATTAATTTTTACTTGCACTCCATTGCAACCTGATCTTCAAACTTCGATCGTCAAACCTTCTTCAAACCTGTTAATCATCAACTTAGGAGGAAACCTTGCCTTGCTAACCTTTGACCATGTCATCAATGACAACTCAACTACTTGCACTGCTTCACTGAAACTGACTCTTGACATCAATGACCACTCACTCTTGACATCAATGACAACTCATCTACTCAAAATGTCCAACAATCTCCCCCTTTGTCATTGATGGCAACCCAATTACCTTTTACAACTTCCTTAACCTTTTTCTATTTTGCTCCCCTTGGGATACTTCTCCCTGACTCAATGCTTTCCTTTAAATCAAATCTCTCCCCCTTACTCAAATCTCTCCCCCTTTGACATCAATGGCAAAGGGTCACCTTTGGGGCTCGGGGCTAAGAATGAGTCTCTTAGCTTAGCCCCTCCCCCACCTCCTCTTGAGGTGGTTAATTTTGGGGTGGGAGTATTTCTACTCCTAGCAAGCACTGATCTTTACCTTTGTCCACTTTCCTTCTCATCTGATCCTTCTGATTCCTCTAACTATTTTTGTTCCTGCTTGTCTCTGGAATTTTTTCTCTACACCACTTTGTTGTATGTCCATCATTATTGCACTTGTAACACTTAATATTGTTATTCCTTGGAGGTGCAAATGCCTTGGGATTTCTCCTGGTGAAGCCATATCTATTCCTATCATGGATCCTGCAATTCATTGCCTTGTGACCAAACTGATTACATGAGTAGCAATACCCATGAAAAGGCTGCATGTTTCTGAAGTTCCCATATTCTTGTCTTTCATGTGTCCTGCATTGTGAAGCCTTGTGCCCAAATCTGTGACATGAGAAACATCATCCATTGAAATTTCCTTGCCTTGACCTCATTGGTCTTTTAGTCTCTTTTACCCTGTGTTGGTTCTTGTTCCATCTGTTCCTCTTTTGTGCATTGTTCTTTTCCTTGTTGAACTTTCTATTGTCCAACTCATCCTCAGAAGTCTCACTTTCTCTCACACTATCTTCTTCTAAAGTTTCTTCTTCTCCAGAACTTGAGGTTGACTCATCTTCTTGTTTCTTTTGAACCTATTCAAAACCAAGACCTATTTTGTTTGTTGACCTTCTTTGTACCTTGATCATCTTATCTATGATCTTTGAGCTCTTTCCAAACTTGTGTAGCTTATCCTTAGACTTTTCTAATTCTTCCCTTAGTAGAGCTACTTCTTGTTCTAACCTTTCACATTCTAAGACCTTTGCTTCTAGCTTATCTTTGAACTTCCTTGTCTTAGCCATTGACTTATTTAGATCCTCTATAAGCTTTCCTCTCTCTTCATCACATTCTTGAAACTGAAGCTTAAGTTGGGAGTTTTTCTTTCTTACCTTCTTTAATGTGTCAAGAGCATAAATAAGCTCTCCCTCAAGATCAACTTCTCCTTTCTCTGATTCTACCTCTATTTGTTTACCTTTGAAAACATCCTCATTATTTTCTGACTTGTCTTCTATAGGATCACCTCCTTCTTCTTCTAGTGCCATTAGAATATTCTCTTCTGGTCCTTCAAGTGTATCTTCATACTCATCATCATTGAAACTGAAACCACTCTTTGTACAACTATCTTCAAGATGTCCAAAGTTACCACATCTAAAACACTTGAGAATTATTGGTGACCTTTTCTTCACTTCTTCTTTTTCTTCTATCAAAAATAGAACTTCATCTTTATCATTATCTGAGAAACTATTATCACTATCACTTGAGTACTTACTTGCCTTGTCTGCATAGTAACTCCTCTTCTATCTTTGAAAGAACTTCTTTCCTTGTTTGCCTTGTCCATCCTTACCTTTCTTTTGGTACCTGTATTTTTTTGATTCCCTGTTCTTATGATCCTATTTTTCTTCATCATTGTTATTTCTAGCTTCTTGACAATCAGTTGCATAGTGACCATACTTTCCACAGTTGAAACATCTAACAAATTTTGCATCTTTAAATCTTCTTGAATCCTTATTCTTTCTACCATAATTTGCTTCTTCATCACTGGATGACTCATTGCTTGAATCTGACTTCTTGCCCTTTGTCTTCTTAGTAGCTTTGAAGGTTGCTTCCTTCCGGATATTAGGTTCCTCTTTTGTTCTCATCTCAAAAGCTGTAAGAATACCAAGTAATACATCTCTTGTTAAAGAATCACTATATTTTGACTCCTCTATAGCAGATATCTTTTCACTAAACCTTTTTGGGAGAGATCTTAAGATCTTATCACAAACATCAGATTCTTCAATCTCAAATCCAAGTCCTTGCATGGCGTTAACAACCTCGTCTACACGAAGTAAATAAGCACTAATGTTTTCCTCATCCTTCATTCTTAATTCTTCAAATTGTCCTTTGAGATTTCGTATCTTTACCTTTTTGACACTTTTATCTCCTTCATATATGCTTTGCAACTTATCCCAAATTCCTTTTGCATCTTTGCAATGCATAACTTTTATGAACTCTATTCTATGCAAACCTCTCAAAATTGCATTCATTGCTTTTGAATTGTAATGATGTAGAAGCTTACCATATTTATCTGTAGGTGGAGTAGCTGGTGGTATGTATCCATTTTCAACTGCTTCCCAAATTTCATTGCCAAGTGCCATCAGGTGAATCTTCATTCTCATACTCCAAAATACATAATCACTTCCATAAAATATTGGAGTTGAATTATCTGAGGACCCATTCTTAGAATCCATTGTGTTCTTGTAAGATTTTCCTTCAAGCTGTTAAACTCTTCCGAAGGAACCCGCTATGATACCAATTGAAGAACACAAGCTTATACTGAGAGGGGGGTGAACAGTATAAGACCACTTTTTACTTTTCTTTCCCAATCAATATTATGCAATGTATAGATAGCAATATCAATAATAGTAATAAAATCAATGCACAAATCACCACACACAATAGAGACACCAATTTAACGTGGTTCACCCAATGTGGGCTACTCCACGAAGAAAATATTTCACTAAAATTTTCTCAATCAATCTCTTGGGAATCCTTTCCCTATTACAATGTTTATGGACCTCTATCCAAAGGAGACACCAATCCCCTAATCAAGTTCATGGATCTCTATCCACAGGAGAACTCCTTTCTCCTCTACTCTAGCTAGTGATCTTCTAGAAGAACTGTTACCCCCACTACACTAGCTAATGGATCTCTATCCACTGAAGACTCCTATCCTCACTACCCTGGCTAATGGATCTCTATCCACTAGAGACTATCATCCTCTATACTCTATCACCTCCAAAGCTCTATCTCAAATCTACACTAAACACAGTCCTTCGATCTAGCACAAATCTGCTCAATCTCTATCTCTAGTCTAGCACAAACCTATCCTCAAATATGCACCAAACTCTATCCTCAAATATGCACTAAACATAGTCCTTCGATCTAGCACAAATATATCCTCAATATCTATCCTCAAGCCTTAACACAAAGCTTGACTTAATAACAAATCAACTCTATTAGATCTACCCCAAACCTTAACTCAAGGTTTGAACAAATCAATCAATCAACTCTGCTCACAAGTCTTCTCAAAGACTTATCTCAAATCTACCTTGTAAGCTTCCACAAAAGCTCACACTAATCTATCCACAAGTCCTCTCTAGAACTTGTCCAATTCTACTCTCAATATCTATCCTCAAACTATATTGTAAGCTTCCACAAAAGCTCACACAAATCTATCCACAAGTCTTCTCTAAGACTTACCTCAAATCTACTCAACAAGTCCTCACTAGAACTTGTCCAATCTCACAAAAACATATAGAGAATTGTTAGAGACTCAATATGCTTCACATTCACTACAATGCTCAATCACTTTCAATCTCTCTTTTTACCATAAAAACATATAGAGAATTGTTAGAGACTCAATATGTTTCACACTCACAAACACTCAACCTCTTTCTCAAATCAATTTAGAATATAGAACAATTTATTTCACATAACTTGAACTATCACTTCAACACATCCACTCAACTAAGCTCAAACACTTTCACTCAACCAATCACTTCAACAACAATGCTTATCAAGTAATCCTCACATAACAATGATACTCATGATCTTTGCAAACCCTAGTTCAAGTTCTTCACTCAACCAATCACTTCAACAACAATGCTTATCAAGTAATCCTCACATAACAATGATACTCATGATCTTTGCAAACCCTAGTTCAAGTTCTTCACTCAATCACTTCAATGCTTAATTCACATAACAATGATACTCATGTTCTTTGCACAAACCCTAGCTCAAGCATATGAAAGCTTTACTCAATATTTCCAACAATGCTTATCAAACAAGGTTTCTAGAATCAACTTTCATTCTAGAAAAACCAAACTCAACAATGCTTATCAAACAATCCTTTTCACTCCAACTTAGCATTCACAACATTCAACAATCACTCACTAGGAAGATGTGCCCATACCTTTTTGTTTGATGAAGAAGATAACCTCAAAACCTGTCTTAAACACAATTTTCTTCTTTACCAATTTCAATGGTTAGATGACAAAATATCACACTAACACTCTCTCAATATATTTCTCAATCACAAAAATAATCAAACTCAAATACACCTTATTACTCCTTGAAATTAGCAATCATCAAATCACACATAAAAATAATTAACATCACCTTATAACTCCCAATATGGCAAAAATAAAATAATTTATTTTCACCTTATAACTCCCACTATGCAAAAGGTAAAAATGTTTTTCTACCTTATAACTCCCAACCAAGGCAATTATCAAGCATACCTTAGAATATTGAAGCCTCCGTAAAAATAGTCGTCACTTAATTGAAGCCTCCACAAAAATAGTCACCGCCTTGCTCGAACCCGTGACCTCTCAAGTCGTGCACGCCCTAGCACTAGGGCCTCAACCACGTGGGCTAAGCCTCCCATGTAGACCAAGGAGCGCTCACTCCTTCTTCACCACTCCCATCGGTGCACGAGGGCAAAAAGGCCAACAAACAAAACCCGTGCCTTGCACGAATCGAAACCCGCACCTCATGGCTCCCAAAGCGTTGTGCAAGCCTTGCTTGCCAGCTCAGCTGCTGTGGTGGACGAGTGGGGACAAGGGTCTTCCCCCTTTGACTTCTTCTTCTCCTCCAAAAATCATGAATCCACTTACTTCCCTCTGCCGCATGCGAAGACAAATTCGTGCAAGTGTTATTTGATATTTAAAAACTCATATCCTTCCACCTTAGGCGCTTAGCCTTAAATATATATTTCCTTCAATTTGCATGACGTTGGCTCATTTAAATTTTTGAATTGTCACTTAATAAAATATTTTAATTTTATTGATATTTAACCTTAGGGTTAAATAAAAATAAATAAAATTAATTTAATTATTTAACCTTAGGGTTAAAATAATAAATTAATTTATTTTAAAATACTTTGGCAAATGCATAACCGATTTCCTTCCTTGAATGGCCCTGATGGCCTTGAATATTATAATAATAAATTATTATAATATTAATTTTTACTTGCACTCCATTGCAACCTGATCTTCAAACTTCGACCGTCAAACCTTCTTCAAACCTGTTAATCATCAACTTAGGAGGAAACCTTGCCTTGCTAACCTTTGACCATGTCATCAATGACAACTCAACTACTTGCACTGCTTCACTAAAACTGACTCTTGACATCAATGACCACTCACTCTTGACATCAATGACAACTCATCTACTCAAAATGTCCAACAATACTCATAAGTTGATTGATGCCTTGAAATCCAATACATTGGTGTCTTATCAGGCAAAAAAATAGGTGTTTTTTTCCTCCAACTAGAATCTTTAGGGAATATTCTAGTGCTTTAAAATATTATATGAGCCTCTCCTTTTTCACTTGCATTCAATAAAAAGAAAGAAATAAAAGATAAGGGCATCAATGTGCCCTCCCATGTCTCATGGGATAAATTAGAAAGAATTTTACTAGCCAAAGCTATAGACTTGTGTCTCATATGAAGTCTAATCTAAAGACTCACAAGCAAGAAAATGATGTGAATTTCGAAGAGACCATGGTGCATCAGTTTGGAGACATTAGTTTAGCAAATAATTGAACAATAGGTCACCAAGCAAATGAGCAACCAAAATGACAATGTTCGATTGTCAATATCATCCAATAGGAATAAAATCATGAACCTAGGAGTACAACCTCACCAAAACATTCAAAATGAGAATTTGAAAGGGTCCTACTCCCTTGTACAACAAAAGTTATCTCTATGTATAGCAACCAATGGTTGCCCTCTTGACATGGTGGAAAACACTTTAGAAGCTATGGGCTAGACTTTTCCTACACATTCCTTTTGTACAAAATGTGATATAGAGTTATGCAAGCACTGCCTCCCATAAAAAAAACCTTATAGACAAGCTCATTGAAGAACTTGATCGTATTATCGAATTCTCAATTGCATCAAAATGACTTCCATAGTCTTGCGAGCTATACCTCTCTTGAATTTTATTATTTCTTCCTCTCTATAATATTTTTTCACTCTATGGATTGCTCAATTATTACTTGAGATCTGTTGGTCAAATATCTGCCTAATCAACAAAACTATGTTTGTGCACCCTAGACATGGCCAACATTGAATGACCAGAGGAAAGGAATGTCCTCCGTGTCAATCTCCAAAGAGGGTTGGCTCCCAAGCTAAATCCTACACTGGTTGAAGACTAGAGTTGCAGGAAAGAAATTAGAAATTGCGAAAAGAAATGGGAAATATGGCCACAGGCCGAAGGTGTAGGATTCGAGGTAGACTAACAACAGGAAATTCACCCAAGCATGAAATAGCATATAACAAAAGAAAAGCAGCAGAATTTACTTATAAACTTGCAGGAACAACCTTCAAAATAACACTCCAGCACTCACTCCCTCATTAGCAACATTTAAATTCAGATGCAGAATTCAAATCTAACAACAAATAAGGCACATGAATGTAAAATAGAAGTGCACGAATACAGAAGGAAATTGCACACAAGATCACTTGCAAATTCAGAAGCCTTGTGTCTTCTATTGATGCAGAGAACTTGGAGAGTTTTCTTGCAAAGTGTCTAACCTCCTTTTACAATGAGAATTCAGTAGTATTTATAGAGGATTTCGCCTCTTTCATTAAATGCACATGGAGACAAAATGATCGCAGATCAGGAACCATAGTGAGGAAATTCCTCCTCGGAAATATTGAAAATTCATTCTCTTGGAACAACGATCCATATTTCAAGGAAACATTTCCAGGAAATCAGCATCTCTAGGCGTCGGTGCACAGAAAATTAAGAGACATTTGATGTCTTGAAAACGCGCTCCCGCTTTGGAAATCATGAAAATCCTCCTGTATTTTTAACACGGCTTTCTTCTTCGCTTGGGATTCACAATTTGAATTACTCCTTGCCTCCATTATTTAATGTTATCCATGATCTACTCTAGGCACCTTTAAAAATCTAGATTCTAGTGGTGAATACACCTTTCATTAGCTACCTTTCTTCTTTGACCAAGGTGACAACAATTCCCTTTAATTTTGGCAAAAATTCTCAAGAGACACACCACTTGCTTTTACAATCATGTTCACCCCCAAAAGGGGCACCAAAGATAGTCACCCTCCCTTTGGGGTGAACGACACTGAATATTCAACATGCCTCAACCATCTCGATGCATTCGCCCAACCTTCATTCACCAGTGCATTCACGCGATCCTACTTTTGGGAGGACGTTCACCCATGGGAGGGGCGAACAGGATGTTCACCCCTCAACCTAGGTGAACGCGATGTTGATTATTTCAGTCACGTGTGTGCCATTAACTTCCCTTATTCCATCATCTTTATATTACATTCACCCCAAAGTGGGGCGAACGGAGCTTTCACCCCACCTTTGGGGTGAACACATCCTATCGTAAAATAATTTTTTAAAGATGGGCACGATTTTTCAAACTTTTAAAAGACATTCACCCCAAAGTGGGGGAATAGAGCTTTCACCCCATATTTGGGGTGAACGCATTTTTCACATCTCATTCTTTAGGCACTTTCACTTCTCTTAAATCTTCTTTAATGTTTTCTTTTTTCCTTTGATAGAGTGTGGCGAAGTCTTCAATTTGTAGTGAGCTTTTAAATGATGCAAATTTGCATTTATAATGCAGTTCTCAACTTTTCTCCTTAAACATTCATCACCTCCAAGCTAAAAGAGAATACATATAAATAAAAAAATATTAACTGCAACATATAAATTCCCAAACATATATATTATAGATTAATGTCACCATATTACAATCAAAATGCTCCATTAAAATAAAATAAAAATCCCAATGTGGCAAAGTACAAAACTACCAATATTTTTGGTGACTCACGGGGTATCCAACTCGCATGGATGCAAGCGATCCCAAGCCTTTATCCATTGGGCTGCTATGGAGTCTTTTTGCCAACTACCTTGGCTGGCACCTTTGTTGTAGATGCCTTTCGATGCGCCTCCTCTTCAGCTTTCTCCTTGGCTTTAGCTTCGACTACCACTTTGAGGACTTCAGCTCGCTCTACTTCTTCTATTACCTTCTCTGTCACCGTGCACTTTGTTTTTGCCTACTTCACCTACTCTTTGAGGCTCTCAGAGGTAACCTCATAAACTATAACAACTTCTTCCCAAGCATGGGTAGTGAATAGGCTAGGAGTACTCAAGGATTCATAGACAAAGCACAAGTTCTGAACATCCTCCAAGCTGAGGTACTTTGCTCTCTGAGCCAACTCATACAAGGACAACTCCAAGCGGGTATATTTCTGCATTAGAGGCAATACATGTGCTTCTATGATGGGCTCCTCCCATGCATCGATCTTCGAGGTATCCTCTACAAACTTTCTCCAAGCAGCAATCAATTGTTCCTTAGGGAGAGGTTCACCCCATTCATCAGTGAAGTCTGGGAATCCCAACCTAGCAAGAGTATCAAAATGAGTCATGGAAATAGTATGCTCTCGCTCGATGGTATTAAGAATTTTCTGGCCCTCTCTCACCAGGTCCATTCTCTGAAAATAACTATGCAACGTGACTTTGGCAGTGGACCAAGCATGATCCATTTCGCTCAGGGGGTGAATGTGAATGCTAGAATTAGCTAGAGCTTGAATTTTTACTGCCATATCCATATATGGCTCTAGCCTTTCCTCTATGTTATCAATCAATTATTGGCCCAGCTGAATCTGTATGCTAGCCGTCCATAAATAGTGCAATACCTGAACTGCTTGTTCAACCAACTTCTCATAGTTTTGGGCAGAATGAAGGTGCACTTCTTTAATATTCTTTGGAGAAAATCCTATAGCTTGTGCAGCCTTCTTGACCAGTTGATTCTGGATAGCCTCTAGCTATTATCGGAGTGAATGCATCTCTATCCTGGCCGTATCTCTTTCTTTTAAGTGCACTCCGACCTATCGATGCAAGTGTTCATTTTCTATGGCAGTATTTTCTTCTTGCGCTCTACTTTTTGCCAAGGTGGCTTCAAGCTCAATAATTTTATTTTCATTCTCAAAATATTTCTCCTTATAATGCTCACCATGCAAGTATACCGAGCTCATATCAACCTATATATTACCCATATTTTTGATCGGATCTATCTTGGTGAGATCTTCAGTTATAGTCTCATAGACATAATCACTCGACAACATTTCTCCTTGTGGCTTTTGGACTAAGGGAGTGATTCTAGTCATGTGAGACTCCATGGCGACTAGGTCGAAAGCAACCTTCTTGATCGGTCGAGCTGGAGCCAAGGCCTCCTTTCACCTCTTGCTCTTCAACCATTATGAAGAACTCAGGTGCGCCCGATTAATTTTCTCCACATCGGGCTATTTTCATGCCACCTGAACATCGGGCAATGCTTGTATTTCCAAAAATGGGGTGAATGGAATCAAAAATTCTGAGCGGCTAGGCTCAAAGGAAGTGGATGAGATGGCTAGAAGAGGGGGAACTAAAATGGTAGATTGGATGGAGGAACTAGGTTCGGCTATAGTTATGCTTACTCTAGGAGGAGCTTGCATACTTACAACCTCAATGGTAGTGGTGGTGGCAATGGAAGGGGAAGGGCACAAAAATGGGTTCAGCCCTGATGCATATGAACTAAAAGAAAGGGAGGTCAAAGAAAAGGGAAGAGAAGAAGGAGCAACAGTGACTTTGGGAGGGGAAGATGAAGGAAGTGAAAGAGATACGGAGGGCATACCAAAGGGTGGAGAAATGGAGATAGAAACTGATGGGAGTGAATCAGAAGTCACTACATGCTCCAGAAGAAGAGGGAATAGAAGATGTACCTTCGGGTGTGAGCATCATGTGATGCGATGATGGGAGTGATTGTGAAATAACTTCTTCTTGTTGCTCTTCCACTCTCTCCTCAATATTCACATTCTCCACGACATCCACAACTTCCACTTGAGAACTCTCTGACTGATGGTCCTCCTCTTGTTCTGGAACCATTGGAAACATTTGTGCAACCATAGTTGGAGCCTCTATTGTTGGTGAAGGATTAACAACTACCATCGAAACAACAAGAACTATAGGAACTACAACAATTGAAACCTCAGTAGAAGTAGTAATGGCACCAGTCCTTGGTCTTTTCACCACTTTGGGAAATGGTGGTACCTTTGGCACATTTTGCTTCTCCGATGTAGGTGCCTCCTCAACTTTCTATCTCATCCACTACGATCTTCGTCTAAACACATACTATTGTTCTTCTTCCTCTAGAGTCTCCTCCTCAACTAACAAATATTTTCCCTCTATCTCACCTTCACCACTATCAAAGTGTTGAAAACTCTGAGGTAGAATATTGGTGAAAGCAATGGGCTGATATGAATCAACATACTCATCATAAATCTCTAAAAATGACTCATCCAACTTCAGCCCATAAGGAGTTGTTGGCTTCCCTCGATGAACCCGCATTATCCACCAATTCATAATTTTCTCCTCAATCCATTCAGGTTCACTTTCTTTAACTTGGCTAAACAAACCCGATGGAGGGATTTGAGATTTATACCTAGCCAGATTATACTCTACCTCTTGCTCATAGCAATCGTGCCAAGGTGGAAGTGTCATCATCTTTTCAATGTGCCAATTCATATCGGGCCCATCAAAATTATTTTGATTCTTCTCAATATCAGGCCGAGGGCAACAATGAAATGATTTGGATTTTATAATTGCTAAAAACTTGCCCAACGGGTCATACCTCCAACGCTGTGGTAGCTCTATGAGTCCCAAATCCTGCAACGTTACTGTAAGGAGCCGATTCTATCCTACTTGGCTCACCTCTATACTACCAAATTTAAATGGCATATTGCATGTCATTTTCTTACCATACCCAGCTCCATACACATCATTCACATAATCTGACTAGCGCACTACTTCCATAGCAAAAACATGCTCGATGGCAAAATAGGGCAACAAGAATGGCTTACCCGTAAAACCAAAAATCCTCACAACTACGCCCTGAGTGAGCAGAAAAATATCTCCTTTCTCTTGGGCAACCACTGCTTCTCTTAATTCCCGTGGCACCCTCTCGCATGTACCACAAAGTAACTCTATTGCAGGCCCCAAAAACCAACTGTTAAAACTGTAGAATGACTCCCTTCTTGTCAAGATGGAAGTCCACATATAAACTAGCAAAGGTTCATTTTTCTCATCTGTCTGCATTACTGCAATGAAAGGAAAGTATCATTGGAGTTGGAAAAAGAAATACCATACCAGAAAAGAAGTGTGCCTGAATGACTTTTCCTCCCCAATTTGCAACTTCTCCAGCTAAAAATTCAACCTCCGAGAAATAAAATCAGCCCAATCAAAGAAAATCGGATTGGTGCCCTATCTCATAGCTGAAGGAGAATAGAATTCCACCCAGAAAATACATTGTGCTAAGGCCACTTGCCACTTATGAATGGTATCATCTGAAGGTAAACCTATGACCCACGCCAACATTGAATAAATATCCAAGCTTTTAAAATCTATGAGCGGCTTTGGCAAGTTAGGAAGCTGCCCCATCGATGGCTCCTTAATCAGCTGGGTCTCCATAAACTGATGCATTGTTACCATGGAGACATATCTATCCTCCTGTTCATCGGTATGCAATTTTTTATGAACCCCATAGGAAGGAGGCTTTAAACCACAAGCGAATGCCTCCCGAACCTCATCCGGGGTGATGGTGAAGAGTATTTCCCTCTTTGCATTTCTCACAACTCTAGTAAATGGGTCATAAAATTGAGCGATAAGCAACACTAACTCAGGACAAGGATGAACTGGTGGGCACAGGTACCAAAACAACTATGAATGATAGGGCACTGTCAGCCAACTTCCTGATGTCAACCCCTGGTTCACTACGAACTCAACATCCTACCATAATCTTTCCACACCTTTGTGGGTAATAATACAATCACCAATTTCTGCCATTGTGTCATCATATGGGTCTAAGTCAACATAGTCATTCCTTCAGGCCTTCTTAGCTCTAGATCCTCCTCTTTTCTTTGAATTTTTGGGCTCTACAACCTCTGTAATTTCTTTAGTCTCTTTACTTCGCTTTCCCATTATTTCTTTTTCCTGACAAATATTTTGAATGCTCTCTAGGAACTTTTGCAATGACAGTTCAAAATACACGATGGTAATAAAAATTTAAAAAATAACTATAGGCTTTTACCTTGTCCTTTATATAGAGTGCTCTCCCAACTACCATAATAAATGTCGAGTTAACCTAGGCACTTTCGAGAGAACGTGAGCATTGATTCGCTCGCCTAGCACCACTCCCAATGCTTTAATGGTATCACCTTTGATTCACTACCAAATCATCCTAGGAAAGAGTGCCCTCCCTTGCTACATAAATTCATTGTAAATCATGCCCTGGTTGTCGAAGCTTGCTTGGAAAAATAAATCAACCACCTAAAAACCAATGGTATGTATTATTTGCTCCTCGAGAACACAAATCTTTCGTAGGGTGCACATTTGAATTAATTGCTTTTAAAACATTCTTCTACCTACATTCCTGCTCTCCAATATTTGCCACGTGTTCAAGGGCGCAATCCTTCCACAACGTGCTTCCGAAATCATGTGCTTCCCCTTTTCCTTCAGCGAAGTCATTTTGTGGGCACCCAATAATCCCTTTTTTTACTGCACCTTCAAAAATAAGAGCAAATTTTCTTTTTCCTCATTCCAGGGCGCCTTCAATTTGCTTGGTAATTCTATGGCAAATAGCCTTCTTTAATGCCTTCCTCACTTCCTTTTTCACCCAGATTTAGAAAACTGATTTTTAAAAAACAAATCCTTTTAAAGCGCTTATTCCTCTTTTTTTTTTTTTTATTTCTTTTTAAAAGTGCCTTGCATTAATACTTTTTTTATAAACTTCCCTCCCTATTTCTTTCACCCTTTAACAATGCGTTCACCCAAACTAAGGGCAAATCATTTCCCTCTTTTGGGTAACACATTTTACCTTAATTCCTTGACCAAGCTACATATATTTTATGTGCTTTTCACCAAAAGTCTATCATCAACACGTTCACCCCAACCTTGGGCGAATGAACATGTCGCCCCATATTTGGGGCAAACATGATTTCAACTTTTAAGAACACACTTCTTAAGAAGCAAAACCCACTTTTTTTTTTTTTTATTTATAAATATACCATCACCATTTTAAAGCAAATAAAATACTATCAAAAGAATATATACATATTTACAAGATGGTACCTCATTAAAATCTAATCATTGAATATAGGCCTTCAAATGAAGACCATTCACCAGGATAGGAAGATCCCAACCCTCCATGTCACGAAGATGATAGGCATTTGCTGAATTCACTATAAAAATATGAAAAGGGCCTTCCCAGATAGCATCAAACTTATGGTGTTTCCCCGACTTAGCCTTCTTCTCATTCCATTTAAGAACTAAGTCTCCCACCTAAAAACTGTGCTCAGTTGTTTTCTTTCCGAACCACTTCTGCATCTCTTTAGTGTGCTCGATGAATGTTTGATACACCTTTTCTCTATCTTCTTCCAACTGCAATAATTGTGCCAATATTGCACTCATAGGATCATACTCCTCATCTTCATCTTGAAATAACTGCAATGTTTGAAGGACTGGAAGCTCAATGTGGGTAGGCAGAACAACTTCTTTTCCATACACCAAAGAATACGGAGATGTTTTGATAGATTTTTTTATGGATATGTGGTCCGCCCAAAGAGCTTGGTTCAATAACAAGTGCCAACTCCTTTTATTATTTCCGAGTGTCCTTTTTAAAATCCGTAGCAAATTTTTATTGGTAGATTCGGCCAAACCATTCCCTTGTGGGTAATAATTGGATGATGTTTTGAGATAAATTCCATATTTTCTAGTGAACTCTATGATTTTGGCCCCAATGAATGGAGTTCCATTATCAATTACAATTGAATCTGGGATGCCAAAGTGAGTAATGATTCCTTCTAGAAAAGAGATGATGGTCGCTTGATCAACCTTCTTGGTGGGAATAGCCTCTGCCCATCTGGTGAAATAATCAATTATCGTTAAGATGTATTTGTGTTCTATGGAAGAATGTGGATCAATGACTCCAATGAAGTCAAGACCCCACTGCTGAAAAGGTGCTTCCACTTGAATTGGGTGCAGAGGCAATGCTCCTTTCCTGATTCTACCAATGTATCACTGACAACTATCACAGTGTTGACTTACTTTATGAGCATCGATGAACAGAGTAGGCCAAAAATAACTAGCTCGAATAATTTTTAAGGCCATAGGTCTCCCTGCATAATGGCCACCAGAAAGTCCAGAATGAAATTCTTCTAATATTTTCTCCTTTTTAGACTCCTTCACACATCTAAGGAGAACTCCATCAATATTCTTGTGAAATAGCCCATTAGGCAACATAACATATTTGAGGGCTTGCAACCTAAACCTCCGATGCTGTGAAGCATCAAGGTGTGGTGGACACTTCCTAGAAGTAAAGAAATCAATAAGCTCCTCTGTCCAGTCATGATTGCTTGGAGTATGATTTGCGCAAATACTTTCACCAACTTCTTCTTCTTGCATTACAATCAATGATTATGATGTTGCACTTTTAGCCAATTCTTGACAAAGAGCTCATCCATGAACTAACTTTGTCGATCGGATCTCCATATCATATTCTTGAATTTTTGAGACCTAGCCTACCCTTTTGTCACCTAGTTCTCCTTGGAGTATGAAGTTTCGAACATCGGGATGTATAACATAAATGATAATTTTACTCTGGGAAACAAAGTGTCGAAACTTCTTCAATGATTTCATCACCACATACACCTATTTCTCAATGAAATTGTACTTCTCTTGGTGAGGTGCAATGACTTGGCTCAAGAAGGCAATTGGCTTCTCATCTCCATCTTCTTGCTTCTATGTCAAAACTACAACATAGCTCTCTTGCTCACCTACTGCATAGAGAATGAAGTCCTTTGAATAATCAGGATTAATCAACACTAGAGCTTGGGTGATTCTTTCCTTGATCTCCTGAAAAGCTCATCTTCTGGATTCTATCCATTTAAACTTGGTATTCTTCTTTAAGAGCTCAGTCATGGGTTTCACAACTTGAGCAAAGTCGGTAATGAACTTGTGGATGAAATTTATTTGGTCGAAGAAAGATTGCAGGTCTTTTTTGTTAGCAGGCAATGGTAGCTTCAAGAGTGCTTCAGCTCTTGTAGGATCAATTGCCAATCCTTCTTGTGAAATCACATGACCCAATAATTTCCCTTCTTTAACAACAAATATTGACTTCTTCGGATTAATAGAAATCCCGAACTCACGACACTTCTCGAACACCTACCTCAAATGAGAAACATGGTCTTCTCTGCGATGTGAAAACATAGTCATGTCATCAAGATAGATTACAATAATTCTATTCAATAACTCATCGAAAGTGATGTCCATGGCCCTCTGAAAAGTAGCGCCAGCATTTGAGAGTCCAAATGGCATCCTTTGGTAGGCGAATGTGCCCCACTTTGTAGTGAATGTCATTTTATGTTGGTCCTCATCCTTCACCCATATCTGATTATAACCAGAGAAGCCATCTAACAATGAAAATATTTGTGCACCAGCGACCACATGAAGGATTTGATCAATCTGCGATAGAGGGTAATGATATTTTAATGATGCCTGGTTCAAATTTCAAAAATCTACACACAATCGAATGTCTCCATTCTTTTTTCGTACTGGCACCAGATTCGCCACCCATGTCGAGTGCTTAATTGGGTAAATTATCTTTGCCTCTAGCATCTTTAACAATTTTACCTTCATGAGTACTTCTATCTTGGGATTGACAGGTTATTTTTCTATCGAAAAGGTTTTACTCCCTCTTGTAGCTCGATGGTATGTTGGATCACGTTCTTGTCATATCCCTTCAAATCTTGATAGCTCCATGCAACGATGTCGGGGTACTCATAGCACAAGTTCTTAATGTCTTCCAACTCTTTCGACATACAATCAATTCCAATTTTGATGATCTTCTCAGGTTCTAGCTGCAATTCCTTATACTCCTTGGCATCCACCTTGATCCTGTGCTTTTCAGCCCTATCATTTTGATCAAATAAACTTTCCAATGAAATCAGTCCCCTAGGAATGTGATTATTCTTCAATTGTATCATCCCCTCCATCTCTTCTTCGACAAGATTTCTATCATCTACGCTTGCAACTTCCTTGATCAGAAAATTGACTATTTGCTCATCATTATCGAACACTTGCCAATAGATGTTCTTGTTAGGGACTGAGGGTCTATAGATCACCCTGAAAGTCTTGGGATTTCTGACTATTTGCTCCATGGGAGAATAATTCATGCCAAGAGAGGCTAGAATATCTGCATGTTTATTTTGCTCATGGGAAATCGCTTGAATATTCAAGGTTGTGAAGGACTCAAACAAATCCCACACTTTGTTGTGATAGGCTTTTAGGTAATGTTGCTTAGACACACATTTATTTATGGTTTGATTGACAATGAGTTCAGAGTCACCAAAAATTTGCAACTATTTAATGCCCAACTTTTTAGCCTTCTTCAATCCGAGGCACAATGCTTCATATTCGACTGCATTATTTGTGCAACTCCAAGTCAATCTATAAGAATAAGTCTTCTATAACCCCTATGGGAGAGATCAAAATAATACCAGCTCCTGCACCATTCTTACATCTAGCACCATCAAAATAAAGCTTCCATAACTGATCTATGATAGGATCCGAGGAATCAGGGACTTTTTCTTCAATTTGCTCTGGTTTGGTTATCGTATAACAACCAATATCTATTCCAATCATTGCATTAAAATCCATGAGTGAAAACTCATCTTCGAGGTGAAGTTCACCAAGCGCTTCTTCCATCAAGTCAACCTCTCCTAATTCTTCAATCATCATGTTAACTGCACCTAGGGGATTTTCTTCTTCCTCCAACTTCTCAATATGAAAAGTTGATGGCTTTTCATTATATATGTGAATCCTCTTTCCTTTGAATGGTATTTCCAAATGCGAGTAGTCTAAGGAAAGGTATCCTCCTAGTTTCATTGTGAACTCCCTTGAGAGGCACATGCTAAAGTATGGCTCTAGGTCAACCACCACTACTTCCTGGATGACAATGATTTGTGGCATGCTATGTAGGATGATGGGAATATCTTTGATTACTCCCACCATTTTGACCGGAGTCCCATCCAACTGCAACACTCCTAGGCTACTTCTTGTGTATTCCATCCCCATCACTTCACATACTGCCTTTGGCATGATAGTAGTCGCAGCACCAGAATCAATCATACAATTGTGTACAATCCACCCCTCCATTCTGAGTGACAAATAAAATGGGGGTGGCCTATTCTTTCCAGTGGTCGAAGTCGGTAGTGCTTGTGCCAACACTATTTGAGAAGGACTTTTCTTTTGGTCTTTAGCAGTCTTAAGAGATTCTTGCAGTAGGTCAACTTGTCCAAGCAACTGTAGTGCATCATATAGGCTCACTTTCATAGGTATCTTCTTCATTTCTTCCACAATGTTATAATTTGAGATGGTCGGAGCCTTTTCTTCTATAACCCGCTCATACTTATCCCGATACTATTGAGTAGCTTCTACCCTTTGTCTCTTTGTCAAGGATGGGTACTTGAGGTGCTCTTTGGCCTACTCTTTCATTTCATTTTGAGTTTGGGCAGCTACTATAGGTTGTGAAGTCGATGCTTTTGTTTGTGTCTTTTCTTGAGCTTGCTTAGGTAGTAAATCTTTCAACATGATAGAATCCTATTGCTTAGCCATTGCACCAGGTGCTTTCATTGGAGGTTGCCCTTTTTCATTTTGCACCTTTGGTTCTATAGGCACCTTCAAGGGTTCAAGCTCAACTGGATCTACAGTTACTGGCTTCTTTTTGGACCTTGTAAGAACCAAAACTTGCTCCAAGGATGGCATCATAAAATTATGATCAACCTCCCTGATCATGTTGATTTGTCCACCAGCTAAACTTTCTGCAAGCGTCTGCACATAATTCATATGCACCATGCAGGTTTCTTCTCCATGAGGATCATTGCATGTTGAACACCAATACGCCTTTTCTGTTGTGCTAGGTTCTTCATTTGCTAACACAGTTGTGCTCTTCTCAGGGCCTCTACTAGTAGATGCTTGCTCTCGAGTAATCGATGGAGTTTGAAATCTCCTTGACCAAAATTTAGCCTCAGCTTGCTTCTTCCTTACCATCGTAAGCTCATTTGATATCGTCCTTAAGGCTGAATTATTAGATTTCACCTCCTATAACAATATCATGAAAGGATCAAGATTAGAAGGTGTAGGAGGCACTAGAAAAGGTAGAGGTATTGGCAGTGCAGGCAATGACAATGGGACCGATGGCATCGAAAATGCTAGAAAAGGAATGAATGATGGCAATTATGGTACTGACTGAGCGGATAACTATGAAAATCTTGGAGCTGGGTGTTGTGGGATAGGGATCGGAGTGATTTGAGGTGGGCCTGAGCTCCATGAGGGAACTGGGTACATGGAAGGCATGGGTTATGAAAATGCACTTGAATACAAATGTTATGGTAGGTCAAGTAGAATAGGCATCATCATTTTTGGAGGAAGCTTGCCTATGGCAATCAAGTCGGATTCAACTTTTTGGGCTTGCGTATACAGATCAGGGAAGGTATTCACATTGGTTTGTCGAACAACCATGCCAATGTCAGTGTTGAATACCCTAAGATAATAGAATGCAACTTGTTCATGCATGGGCCGCAAACCATCAGGAACTCTTTGCCAGCTTTGGGTAAACCTGACGTTGAAATCAACTATCTCCTCCTACGGATGTCTTTGGATCATTGTAAACTGATGCAACAAGGAGTATGGGTCAGCTTGTTCATGGAAATTTTTTATCAACAACTCCACCAACTGATCCCATGAGGTAATAGTACCAGGTTGCAATGATCGGTACCAATACAACAACTTTCCTCTCAATGATAATACCAACAACTTTACCATTACATCTTCATCCATTATCCCATGGATCGTAGCCAAAGAAGCTACATCCTGAATATGTTCATAGGTCATTTTACCAGTGCCATCATAGGTCGATAAAGCCTTCAAAGCTGCTTGAGGCACTAGATTTTGTGCTTGTAAGTTCAAGGTCCCTGAGCTATTCCATGCTGGGAACTGCCTTGGTGGTTGTGGCTGCTGAGGTGGTGGGTTCTGAGCCATGTGGACTGGTGTGTGGGGTGGAGCTTGAGGAATGCTAGTGGTAGTACTAACTGGACTTATAGGAGCAGAAAATACATCAGCTAGTCATGAGGATGTGGTGGATGATATATGGGATGTATGAGGTAATGAAGATGTACGATGTAAAGTGGCTAATTGAGGATGTTCTCCTAACATTTGAATATCAAGTTCGTAGAACTCAATTGGATTATCAAGATTTTTGGCCTTCGATCTTGTATTCATGAGACACAACTTTTGTTGTTCTCACATTTGGAGATTTTTAGGTATAATCGAGTCACCAGATGTTCTAACTATACAACATGAAGGTGAACATCAAACCTTAATACTATCAGAAGTGGAACTTTTGGGGTCCCACCAGGTGTGCCAAAAATTATTGGTCAAATATCTACCTAATCAACAAAACTACATTTGTGCACCCTAGACATGGCCAACATTGAATGACCGGAGGAAAGGAATGTCCTCCATGTCAATCTCCAGAGAGGGCTGGCTCCCAAACTAAATCCTACACTAGTTGAAGACTAGAGTTGCAGGAAAGAAATTAGAAATTGTGAAAAGAAATGGGAAATATGGCCATAGGCCGAAGGTGTAGGATTCGAGGTAGACTAACAATAGGAAATTCACCCAAGCATGAAATAGCATATAACAAAAGAAAAGCAGCAGAATTTACTTATAAACTTGCAGGAACAACCTTCAAAATAACACTCCAACACTCACTCCCTCATTAGCAATATTTAAATTCAGATGCAGAATTCAAATCTAACAACAAATAAGGAACATGAATGTAAAATAGAAGTGCATGAATACAGAAGGAAATTGCACACAAGATCACTTGCAAATTCAGAAGCCTTGTGTCTTCTATTGATGCAGAGAACTTGGAGAGTTTTCTTGCAAAGTGTCTAACCTCCTTTTACAATGAGAATTCAGTAGTATTTATAGAGGATTTCACCTCTTTCATTAAATGCACATGGAGACAAAATGATCGCAGATCAGGAACCATAGTGAGGAAATTCCTCCTTGAAAATATTGAAAATTCATTCTCTTGGAACAACGATCCATATTTCAAGGAAACATTTCCAAGAAATCAACATCTCTAGGCGTCGGTGCACAGAAAATTAAGAGACATTTGATGTCTTGAAAATGCGCTCCCGCTTTGGAAATCATGAAAATCCTCCTGTATTTTTAACACGGCTTTCTTCTTCGCTTGGGATTCACAATTTGAATTACTCCTTGCCTCCATTATTTAATGTTATCCATGATCTGCTCTAGGCGCCTTTAAAAATCTAGATTCTAGTGGTGAATACGCCTTTCATTAGCTACCTTTCTTCTTCGACCAAGGCGACAACAATTCCCTTTACTTTTGGCGAAAATTCTCAAGAGATGCACCACTTGCTTTTAAAATCATGTTCACCCCCAAAAGGGGTGCCAAAGATAGTCGCCCTCCCTTTGGGGTGAACGCGACGTTGAATATTCAACGTGCCTCAACCATCTCGATGCATTCACCCAACCTTCATTCGCCAGTGCGTTCGCGCGATCCTACTTTTGGGAGGACGTTCACCCATGGGAGGGGTGAACAGGATGTTCGCCCCTCAACCTGGGTGAACGTGATGTTGATTATTTAGTCATGTGTGTGTAGTTGACTTCCCTTCTTCCATCGCGCTTTATATTACGTTCGCCCCAAAGTGGGGCGAATGGAGCTTTCGCCCCATCTTTGGGGCGAACACGATCCTAAGCCGAAATGATTTTCTTTATAATGACGGGCGCAAATTTTTTAAAAAGACGTTCGCCCCAAAGTGGGGCGAATGGAGCTTTCGCCCCATATTTGGGGTGAATGCATTTTTCACATCTCATTCATTGGGCATTTTCAATCTCTCAATCCTTCGCCATTTTTATTTTAATGTTTCCTTTTTTTCCTTTGATAATGTGCGGGCCTTTTCCCGAGTGTCTTCAATTTGTAGTGTGCTTTCGAATGTTGCAAACTTGAATTTCTAATGCAGTTCTCAATTTGTTTTTCCCTTTAAACATTCATCACTTCCAAGCTAAAAGGGTACATATACAAATAAAAATAGAAAGATAAAATAACTGTAACATATAAAATCGACCCAAAATAATATTTTAGGATTAATGTATGTCGCATTACAATCAAAATGCTCCATTAAAATAAAACAAAAATCCCAATGTGGCAAAGTGCAAAACTGCCAACAAGATCTTTCTTTGTGAATGATTTCTTTTATTGGCTTTGGGATATTTTCTTGCCACACTATTAGCTTGTTTGTTTTGATGCCTTCATTTGCCAGTTTATCAACCACTCTATTCCTTTCTCGATAAACATGCGAGAAGCTACAATGGGAAAAATCTAAAGTTAATTGTAAAACTTCTTTTAGGATTGACAGGATCTTCCATCCTAGCTGCACTTTCCCTTGGAGGCTCTTAATTATAAGCATGCAATCACCTTCCACCTCCATTTTCTAAAGATTGAGGGACTTTGCTTGCTTCAGCCCCTAGGACTACCATGGCTTCTACCACATTATTGCAGTTAATTCATACTTTTTCTAGAATGTCAATAAGGCTTTACCTAATGAATCTATAATGACCCTTCCACCCCCTGCTTCCCCAAAATTCCTTTTGGCAACCCTGTCAAAGTTTAAAGTGATCCATCCCTTAGGATAATTCCATTTATGGTTTCTTCTCAAATTAAAATTATCTTTATCCTCCTTTTTATGCAGTTTATGCATGTCAAGTCTCTCTCACTACAACCATGATAAGATTAAAGGTTCTTTTATGAGAAACTTGCTTGTTCTTGAATATTCTATTGTTCCTTTCCAACCATAATCCCCACAAGTAGTAAGCCTTAAAGAGATACCAAAGTTTCATGTTTACTTCTTTGGTTATATGTCAATTCCATTGGATCTAGAGATCTCTACTCTACCCAGACAAGCCCCAAGAAGTCTTGTTCTCTTTTAAAAATAGATTCCACACTTCCTAAGCATAAGTGCACTTTAGGAGTAGATGATCAATATCCTCTTCACTTATCTGACATAAGGGGCATCTGCTTGGACCATGGAATCCTCTTTTCCTAAGATTGTTCCAAGTAAGAATTTTGTTCTAAAGTGCCAAAAAAGATTATGATCTTAGGAACACAAGGGTTTTTCTAGACCGAGTTCTAGGGAAACAAATCCACTTCTTCTAAATGAAATATATCATAACCACTCTTGATTGTGTAGTTCCCTTTCAAGTTGTGAGGCCATAAAGGAGCTTCCACCTAATGAGAGGAAGGGATATGGTAAGCTCTTCTAATGTTATCTAATATAGTCTTCTCAATATTTAAATCCTCATCCATCTAGTCATCTTCTCTCTCTCTCCAGCAAAGTTTGTTATCTTCAGTTAAGGAGATATAGTCCTTTATTCGAACCCCCCATCTATCGATCAACACCTGTTTTATTTTCTACAAGCCTTGATGATCAACTAGTGGAACATTATAAATTCATCTATAATACCAATAATTACAATTGCTATTCTTATTCACTTTCCAGATTAACTCTATTCTTAGTAAAATATTGCTTTCTATCATTTGATTCCATATGGCTAAGCCAACGGGGTATTCATCCTCCTCAACAATAGCCAAAATTTTTTTTTTTTTTAAGTATTTGTTTTTTAATAGTAGCACCCATGGTCTGTTACTACATGTCAAAAAGTGCCACACAACTTTAGCCCCTAATGCCATGTTCAAATCCTTCATTTTTCTCATACCTAAACCACCATTTCTTTTCTTACGATAAAATTTATCCCAATTGATTAGTGAAAGCCCTCTTTTTATCTTTAGTTCTTGTCCATATGAAATTCTTCTGGATGGATTCAATAATATTTGTAATCTTCATTGGCATTTTGAAGAGTCGTGAAATATATTGGGGTAGATTGCAAAGAAATTTTTAACAAGGCTTTATTTGCTTGTGAGAGAATGTTTCCTTTCTATAATGCTAATTTAGACTAGATTCTATCAATAAGAGCATTCCATAGGTTCTTCTTCATTTGCCCACTAAAAAGAGGTATTCCTAGATAGGTTGTTGGCATCTGATCTATATTGCATCCTATGATCTCCTTTATTTTTCTTTGTCTTAAAAGAGTATTCAAGAAATAGATCTTACTTTTTTCATAATTGATAATTTGGTCAAAGGCTTTTTCATATCTCGATAAAATGATCTTGAATGTTAGGAAAACATTTGAACTTATACAACTAACTTCATATATTTGATATGTACAACTAGAGTGGGCCTATGAGAAAGATGGGTACTCTAAAGAGAAAATCCAAGGTTCAAATCCATAAGGATGGAGTTGTATACCAATTTAAATACATATAATATAAATGGGTACATTTCAATCCTATATAACCAATTTATAAAATAAAATTTAAAATTAAAACTCATAAATATAAACGTAAAAGGGCAAAGTAGTTTTTAATGTTTGTGAGGTCATAGGCCATATGAGATGACCCTCATGGAGGATGTTGTTTACCCAATATATGGTTATCCAACCATACTCCAGTTATTAAAGCATAGTGTAAAACCCTAGCCCTCATAGGATTCAAACCTTAAACCTTTATTCAGAGTTCCAAAGTCTCTACCATAAGGTCACTAAGCTTGATATGATATGAAAATTGAAAATATAACACTACCTTTGAAAGTACAACTTCAAGGAACACTCCTACATGCAATTCCTAATATGATATGTAAATAGAAAATACAACATTATCTTTAAAAGTACACCTTTAGGGAACAATCCTTCTATATACAAGTCTTAATATATCTAATCAATGAATGGATTTTAAAGATTATTTTCTTGAAATTTTATTCCCAATGAGATGTCATTATAAGAAATGTATATTAAGTTGATATATATACCACTTCCACAAGGCCACTCCTATCAAAAGACCATAATATTACTTTTGTTGTAATGTCAAATAAACCATACCCAACTTACCCTTTTTATCAAAGTTATTCTTTATTTTCTTTTCTATGAAATATATTCATCATCTTCCTCAAATTATTATGTTTCTGCAATCAACTCATTGACATCATTTTCATTAAGAGAAAAATACCTCACTTGGCTAGTTGCCTTTTAAAACTTGAATTTTACTAAGACAAAGATCAACACCGTGATTGGCTAAATTATCTGCTACATAATTTCCTTCTATATATATGCTTAAATTTCCAAGAGATTGTCTTTGATAATTGAAGAACATCAACAATAATGTTAGTTTTATCCAATCCCCACTCCATTTTTTTTTATAGCAAAATAATATTATTTTTTAATCTTTCTCAATTAAAATATAATTTGATTCTTTTTCAATTGCAATTTTAATCCCCACTAGTGTCATAGCATATGCATAGTTTTTAGTTGAAGTCTCATATGATTATGAGAAGTGTGTCCTCATTATTTTGAAAAATGCCACCTCCATCATTTTGTCAAATTTCCTTTGGAAGCACCTTTAAAAAAAATCTTGGTAAACCAAATGTTTGGGCATTTCTAATTTACCAAAACAAAACCTCTGTGTTACTCCATTATCATAGATGACTCTTTCATATATATTCAAATCTTGTAATCAAGAGGCTCACACCTCTTTTTATGCTCTTAAGAAGTGCTATGATGAGCACTATATATATAAATATTCTACAAGTGAAGCAATAATACAATTCCAAACTTAGGCATGATTTTGAAAATTTAATTTTTTTTCTTTTAAGCCATCAATTCCAACAAATAATTGCAAGACAAGTCCTCCATAAGATATATAATGTTTTAGCTTTGACATAATTAATCTAGCATTCCATCAACTATTTTTAACTTGATGGAGCTACCCTATATATTCTCATATTTTTGAAAAATCAACCCCAAATGGTGCAAGCAAAGGGACCATAAAGAAGTGGTCTGATGTTTCTATATCCTTCTCCCACAAGGCACACTTGAAAGGTCCATATTCTCTTATTTGAAGACCCTCTCCCAAAAGATTCTTGCTTTGGACTACCAACCTAAGGAATGTGAAGGTCTTAGAAAGGGCCTCTAGTGGCCAAACATTCTTCCAAGGGAAATTAATGAGAGTAGGAAATTTTGATTGCTCTAAATCCTCATATCCCAACTTGACTAAGTATTTGCCATCTTTGAATAGATTCAAAGCCAACTCATTCTTTCATGTAAAAATAGGCAAATAGAACTCTTGAAGCATCTTTTTAAGCTCATATCCTATTTGTTTGGGTTCCTCTCCTTCAACCAACTTACTAATAGAAATCCATGGTCTAGAGTTGTTCAATTAATATAATATTTGACCTTTGGATCTATACAAGCTAGACATGCCCAAGCCAATGGTTGTTATTTTCAAGTGGAAATAAGAGGATAAGGATTCAACTAAGCATCAAACCAAAAACTTGCATAATCCCCCTCATTGATTGACTATCTATTATATTTGTTGATCAATTGCAAACTATCTTATATGACGTTCCATATTGGTGATCGTTTAGGTAAGGTTTGTTTCTTGAATAATTTCATCACATCAAGAGAACCTATATACTTTTGAAGTAACGTATTCACTGAACTCTTTCCTTGATATTTGAATAATCTCCAATCAAGTTTTTCCCTAAAGGCAACTTTGCAAGTCTACCCTTTGATATTCTTTCCTTTGCAAACCCTATCTCATCTACAAAGAGGAAATCTTAATTTTTCCTTGCATCCTTTCCAAATTAAGATGTTATACCTACTAGCAATCTTGAAAGTGGCATCATAAAATAAAGATAATTTGCAATGTAGTATTTGAGTTGTAGCCTTCTAGCCATGGTTGAGAACTTACCTTTCCAACCTGCCAGACAAGATTTCATTCTATCCAAACACGAGTCCTAGAAATCCTTCTTTCCTTCAAGAGACTAAGGAAAAACTAAATTTGATGATGGAAATTTTTCAATTTTAAACCCTAAAATAAAATCTGAACAATATTAATGAAAAAGATAATAGATTTGGTAATATTAATCGTCTTGTAGCCTTCTCATATCATGATAATAATGATTTTAACCCAATGGCATCATTCATTGAGGGATGACCCAAAAGAAAAGTATTATCAACAAACTAGAGATGAAATTCGAAGGGGCCATTTGTTGCAACTTAAATATCTTCGATTTTCCATTCCATTTTTGCCTTTAAGAAAGCTCTTCCTAATGCCTCCGCAAAAAAAATAAATAGATAAGGACATAATGAATCACCTTGTTGAAGTCCATGAGATGACTCAAATTATCCAATAGGGGATCCATTTATCAAAATAAAATATTTTGGAGTGCTATAACATCTAATCCATTCACACCAACCTTGATCAAAACCAAGCTTTTTGAGAATATCGTCTAGAAAACTCTAGCGAACCCTATCATATGCTCTATTCATATCTAATTTCATATACTTGGTTTTTCTATGGAATGAAGAGAATGTATGGCTTTCTACGCAATGATTACACCATCAAGAATTTATTTACAACAAACAAAACCATCTTACTCCTTTAAGATAAAACAAATTTCGAATTATTTTCAATTTGTTTGCCATATTACCTCATGTAGCTCCTCCATAGACATCTTCATCAAGCTTTTATTTTGTCCCTATATAATATATGATGAGATATTTTGGAAAAGCTTACCTTGTGCCTCTTTATCTTGCCCAACATATGGCAAATTATCTTTGAGATAATTAATTATTTCCTTCATGATATCTTCTTCTTCCTTAATATTTCTTCCATATGGAGCTGAAATACATTTTACACGATGAAAAGAAAATGTGTTTTGGTTGTAGCATGAAAAATTTGGTATTTCAAAATCCTTCCTTAGCCATCTCTCCTAGTTTTTTAGAACCAATATGACTTTTCTTTTTTCAATAGATTATGCTTATAAAAAAGTAATTTTTTTCCTTGCACACAATAATCTTGGTCTATTCCATTGATTTCTACCATCTTGTGTAAAATTTTGAGCTTGGATTCAATTTCCATCTTTTTTTAAATATGTTATTAAGAGATTTGGCATTCCAAACCTTCATTTGCAGATATTTCATCTTTCACATAAACCTATACATAAATTGTCCTAAATATTATATTATTTATTCCAAAATCCAAAAAGTTACTGATTTTTAGAATAAAATTTATGCAAGGATTATTCCTAATCAAACATTTTGGGATCACTCTTGGACCTATCGTCATTATCTCTAAGCAACAAAGATTGCAACATGCTAATATAATACCCTAATAAGTTTTACACTTGCAATCATAAGTTAGCACTATAATCTTGAATGAAATACAGACATAATGAGTGAAGACAATGATCTTCGTCCCAAAATATGAAGAGAATAATTCTATCAAATAAATAATTATTATCATCAATGATTAGTGTAGGTTTCCATTTTTACTATATATTAATTTCCCATAGGTTGAATTCAGCAATGATAAGTGTATGTTTCCATCTCTACTATATATTAATTTCCCCTAGGTTGATTAATATAAGTTGAATTTCCTCTCAATTATTTTCATAAGCAAGACAAAGATCAACCTGAGGAATGATAAGTGTAGGTTTCCATCTCTACTATTATTACAGAATAGAAAATAGATGGAAAATAAACCTATGAGGAGATGATGATCACCTACATGTTGTCAAGCACCGAAGGCTTTATCTTATTGGGAAATATTTTTCCATCAGACCATGCCTAAACAACAAAAACGGGTTACCAAAGTGCTAGGATATGACTGAAATAGTTTATAAGAAGGACAAGGAAAATGTATTGTTGATGCACTACCTCACCAATACGAAGACCAAGGTATGATGCCATCTCTACTCCACTTCCAACATGGATTCACCAACTTCAATAAGAGGTGACCCAAGATTCTACCTTGCAATCTTTAATTCAACAACTTCAAAATGACTAGGATTCTAGACCAAGATATACATGGAATAGGCAACATCTGAGATATTGAGGTTGCCTCGTTATTCCTAAAAATTTGCCACTCCGCGAATCTATACTGCAAGAAATGCATGCTTCCTCAACTACAAGACATTTTGGATTCTTAAAGACATGAGCGGGCTAAACGCACATTTTTTTGGATAGGGATGAAAGGGGATATTCAGACCTTTGTGGTAGAATGCGATACTTGTCAACGTATGAAGGGGGAAACTATATGGAGATCGTTTGGACAAACATTTGCATGGATTTTATTGAAGGAATCCCAAAGTCTCGAGACAAAACAAGCATCCTTGTGGTAGTGGATCATCTCTCTAAGTATGCTCACTTTTGTCCTCTAGCCCACCTACACAAGGCCTCAACGGTTGTCCAAATATTCATTGATTCCATTTTTTTCCTTCATGGCATGCCTCAGTCCATCATTTCCGACCAGGACCCCACATTCACTAGTTATTTTTGGCAATAATTGTTCAAGCTACATGGAACACAACTCAAGCTGAGTTGGGCATACCATCCCCAAACAGGCAGGCAAACTGAAATTGGTAAGTGCTTGGAAACATATCTTCATTGCTTTGCATCTACGCAACTGGCACAATGGGTCAAATGGTTTCCGTTGGCCAAATGGTGGTATTATACTTCTTATAACTCTACCAAGATGACACCATATGCAACAGTTTATGGACACCCTCCACCATCACTTTTGTCATACATCCCAAATAGTTCTAAAGTTCAAACAATGGATTCAGAGCGTGCACAACTACATCTCAAAGATAATTTGGCTATGGCACAAAATTGTATGCAAAAACAAGCTAATCAACACCGCTCAGAGTGCAGTTTTAACATTAGGGATATGGTTTTCCTACAGTTGTAGTCGTACAAGCAATCAACATTGAAACTTCATGGTTGTCAAAAGCTAGCATCTAAATTTTATAGACCATATAAGGTGCTACAACAGATTGGCCTTTTGGCCTAAAAACTCGAATTGTCACCCTCCTCCACGATACATCTAGTTTTTCATGTTTCCTCTTTAAAGAAAGTCCTTGACAGATATATATAGGTTCTATCAACACTACCCCTGTGGGATAAGGAAGGCTCAGTAATCTTAGAACCCAAGAGTATTATGGACTGATGGACATACACACTTTTCAACTACACACTAACTAATGTTCTAGTACAGTGGCAGGGATTGCAGCCGGAAGATGCCACCTAGGAGTTGCTCCAACTCCAGCAGCAGTTTCACCTCAAACTTTGAGGACAAAGCTACCTGAAGAGGAAGGGCATGTTAGGGCCCTTATGTATTTGTCTAGTCTTGGTGTATGTTGCACCTTGGGCGCCTAGTGCATATGGGCCCATTATGCTGTAATTGTTACTCTAAGCAGGAGTTAGTAATGATACTTTTATTGTAAGCAGGAGTTACTAGCTTGGTTTCCCTATTGCAAGCAGGCTGACCCTTGAGCATTAGGGTTAGGGTACATTTGCATCCAGAAGATGCCACCTAAGAGTTGCTCCAACTCCAGCAGCAGTTTCACCTCAAGCTTTGAGGACAAAGCTACCTGAAGAGGAAGGCATGTTAGGGCAAAGCTACCTGAAGAGGAAGGGCATGTTAGGGCCCTTATGTATTTGTCTAGTCTTGGTGTATGTTGCACCTTGGGCGCCTAGTGCATATGGACCCATTATGCTATAATTGTTACTCTAAGCAGGAGTTAGTAATGATACTTTTATTATAAGCAGGAGTTAGTAGCTTGGTTTCCCTATTGCAAGCAGGCTGACCCTTGAGCATTACGGTTAGGGTACATGAGAGCCTATATAAAGGAAGGATTGGGAATAGAATATCATCTCATTTTTCTCAATTTGTATCGAAGCTCTGCTTCCAAGGAGGTTGCCCCATCGAAGAGGCCTGCAATATTTGTTCCTTGATTAATGTACGTTGCTGAATTTCCTCTCAGTTATTTTTGTAAGCACTTTTGTTATTTCATTTTCACATTTCCATTAATTCCTGCACTGCTCTTGTGGATTAAGTTTGATTTTTATAATAAGGTTCCTAACAAACCATGGTCGAAACTAAATTGATAAGGCAACATTTAAGAAAATCAACATATGCATATGCATTTCAACCTGTACTTCCCTCTAATGCAATTAGGATGTCGTAACAAATTTTTACTATGTGAAGATATACAGTATACTGCCTGAAAAGTATTACAAAAGATCTACTCAAATGCAACCACCTGGATATCCCATCTGATGGATTAAAAGCTAACTCTAGCTCTTAGCTCAAGGTATATACAATCCTTTACATAGCTCCATATTGTTTTGCTGCAAATATAAGATAATTGAGAGAATCAACATTAGAGAAATAAAATTGGATGTGAAACTAAGTACTTTTTTTACTTTAGGAAATTTCACTGACAAATGGAAGTCATGTTCACTCAATGGGATAACCCTTTTCATATTCATATTAAATGAAATGCTCTGCATTTGACTGGTAACCAATAACAATCGTTAGGGAAGATCTCAGAATGAAATATCTCAATCGTTGCGCAACAGCGACTAACTTTCTCATGAATGATGCTCAAAGTTCTTGCTGCAAAACCTAAGGTTATTTGCCCTTGCTAAATTCCTGATAAAGATGTCACTGTGCATGGTGTTTAACCAATTTTTTGCACGGCAATTACAGCAAGAGAATGGGATACAAAGACACCAAAGAATAAATATAAATGGGGCATCATAAATTTAAGGACAGGATATGCTAGCCTGTCCTTTGCATGAATTAGATTGTAAATGTTTATGCCATAAGTGGTGTGATTCAACATCAGTGTTGCTCTGATATTTTTGTGGTGAATGGATGTCACTGGATGGAGCAACTTTTGATGGCATTTTGTATACTCCAATAGAGTGATCCTTTGACGAATTCAATTCATAATTGGAGACATTTAAATTCACATGGGAGATGCTTACCTTCTCAAATGTTGATTATATGTGACAAATTAATTCCTTTTTGTTTGAAGCGAAGCTGATAGTGTAGATGCCTCTGCAATTAGAGAAACAGGGAGTCTGCCCTGCAAACAGGTGCCAATATCAAATGGGTGCAATAAAGAACCATCAAACAACAGATTTACTCCAGGCAGAATCACATCAGTATTGTCATTATCATCAGAAGTTTCCTGTTTTGCTCCAGATGTTGTATCAGCTGTTGTCGCATATTCTTCAACTAATCTTGAACCAGGTTCATATACAGGAGTTAGAGAAAATGACCTGAAAATGACAGCATGTATGATCATGAATTAGAAAGGCCTTTCACATACATTCATAAATAGGGTTGTACACCAAAAAGGGCATCTACAAATACTCAATATTCACAGAAGAGCGAAAGTGAAAGTTATCAGATGCCTATAGTTTATTGTAATTTGAGTTCTAATAGAAGGTTCATTGTCTTCATCAAATATCCTACTGTTGGATTGTTTGGTTGAATACTGGGCAAAGTATATACTGCTCCAAAAGCTTTCATTAGTTGAAGGATCTAATGAAGCAATACAATATCTCAAAAATGTCAAAAATCAAACGAAGAATTGAACTCCTACCCTTGTACTCATGGATGTAAGTCTTTGACAAAAAGACCAAACTGGGGAAGTTGGCTAAGTGACCCACTTTCCAACTTATTCACACACTGACCCACCTAACAATAACTTTTAATAGACTAACTATGGTATAGCAACAGGAGATTCAAGAAGAAGAAAAGCAAATGAAGACATCCAGAAGAAAACATAACACACAGAATAACCTTCTTAATAATATTATTTTGTTTATTTGTGAAGATTTGGCATACATTAGATGTTAACAAGTTTGTTTTGAATAGATTGTGAATGTAGTTTTGAAGGAGATATACCATGGAGATTCTCTTCAAATTAACTGAAGAAACTGCCGGCTGCAAGTGACAGCATTTTCGTGGGTTCTATTTAGGACTGAGTTTTCCACTTAGCAAAACATTTGAAGGATATAAAGTTGTCAGTTTCTGGATTTAGTTATTGGAATTATATTGTTTCTCATTTTAAGTTCTCCAAAGACACATTAGTTTTTTTGTGATCAATTGCAAGCATCATAAGTCAACATTTGCCAGTCTACTAACAAAATAAGTTGGCTAGCAAGATTACTAACAGGTGCATATGATTTGTTTCAAGCAACTCAGAAGATAAAAGGCGAATCATTGAACTATTTTAATAGCCACCAATTTATGCTAAATTACATTGTTTGACTCCAATAAACCCAAGTTCAAATGATGTTTACTAAGCAATAAATTTAATATCTGTATGTTAGACCTAGTTGCTAATAAAGAAACTAAAAAGGAGTGTCCATGCCAACTATCTGCCTTAGGCCTGGTTTCCTTCTTTGTATGAACAACATACATTTTTTAATAGCATTGAACAGTAAATATGAGTTATGACACTGCATATGAATGTATAAAGAAACCTAAAAGTGATCAATAATGACCATGACCATAGTTGGGATTCCAGCAAGATTTCCTTTTTGAATGTTTGTACACTTGTTTGCAAGAAAATTACAAACATATCTTCTCTTCAATGATTTAGTGCCATCTGAATTGTACACAAATGATTCAAATAATAGACACCATAACAGTATTCTATTTGCATCATAGTTTACATACACACAAATATCTTAAACAACATGTACCTCTTTTATAGAGTGGCATGAGAGTTATGTCACAGTAACATGCTCTCAATGTCAACATCAAAGAAGGTGATTCTTATCATAATATAGCATGCAATGAATCAAATCTGTATGCATACAAATGCTAACAATAAGATTTTGGGAATTCAAGTTGTGAATCTTTGAAGAATTTGAACCTTTGAGAGATTAATCAGAGGTTGGAGACATGAATTACAAATTTAAAATCAAGGAAATTTGGCTTCGGATGGGGGTTTATTCTTCTATATCTACAATATTAATTTGAGGTCAAAAACAGAGGAATGAAATGAGTCTTTAAGTTAAAAACAAATAATCGTTCAAAAAGAATAATCTCATTTTGAAGGCCTTTTGGAGATCATGGTCTCATGAGCTGACAAATAAGTGTTTGTCTACAACATGGTATCTGGTTGATCGAGGGATCTTAATGGTGTTTGAACAAATAACAAGAATGCTAGTCTTGTCCTTTTCCTTTTATCTCTTAAATTCAATTATCTGATTGATCAAGGAAGAATACTTTGAAACAGAAGTAGTAAAAGGTTTACATCTCATCAAAAGATGCACAAACAGGTCAAATATTGCATTTCATCTGAGTTGAAGTTTGAGTTCATTTAAAAGAAAGAAATTTTACTTATTTTCACAAATTTCGACCTGGATTTTACAATATCATAGAACATTATGTCGATTTTAGATTTATCTTATTGGCAAATTCATAAGGTAACCATAACTAAATTATTAGTCTTAACATCAGTGTTTGGCAACTTGGTGTCATCATGCTCTCCTAGACCTTAAAAAAGCTATCAAGTCTTTGATATGTTTTCCACTCCACATTTTTCATTAACATAGAGACTTATTTAATTTACACCCGTGCAATTTTCAAAAATTTACTTTTCAAAATCTGTTGATGTAGACAAAATATTTATCCATTTGGCATATATTAATATGCACCAATAAATTCACTTTGATATCCTCCACTATGATATATCATTTACCCATTGATTAATGATGCAAACTAGGTCTTTGATATGTTATGGGGAATGCTCAATATTTTTGTTAATGCTCGTTATAATTTATTAAAGAAGCTCTTTTCTTCTTTGTCTGCAATGTACTATATATAGCCAATCATCGGTCTTGCCTCCCATTAGTTGGTCTTTTACTGTTGATTTGGGAGAAAATGGCTTCAAAATAATATAATAAATTGTAATTTCAATTGCATGCAAGCATTGCATTTGTGATGTGCATCTTCATGGATGCAATATATGACCACAAAGAATAACTTGGACAAGGAACACATAAACCGGGCTCTGGTACAAAATTGATTTGTGTAAACTGCAAGGTGAGACACTAAGAAGTAATATCCACTACAGTGTTTGCATCAAAAAAATAAAATCGCAAGACAAATCTCATTATTATTATCATTGTTGTTATTATTATTATGATGATGATGATGGTGGTGATGAAAACTCTAAAGAGAACAAGAAATTTTCCTAGTGACTTTAAAAGGCTTCCTTGGACTTCAAAGCAAAAAAATCTTTGTAACATAGACATTTTGACTTCTAACTATTCAAAACATGTAAGGAACTAACTAAATGCTAGCATATAATGCTAAAATTAAAAACATGACAATGATCTCTTGATTTTTAAACAAAAGAAACACTCTTTCTGATTTACCCACTAAGCACCTAAATTATCATAATGCTGACAGAGTATCCAATAGGAGCCAATTTGCACTTGGGCTTCATTGATATTTTGAATTCTCGTATTGCCATCTTGACCATTTATAGCAATTTATCATCTTATCCTTGGGATTTTATCAAATGAATAATTCAAATATATCTTCCTTATGCTTAAAGATGTGTACGATTTTCAAATTCTCACAATATTCTAGATTTGTTCCTTTGGTTGCATTCGCAAAAGAAACAATGATAAGTGCTACCATGATGATGACAATGTTATCATGTATATATTTTTACTATAAAATGGATCCCATTGTTTACCCCTTACCAAGGAAATCTGGAACAAGGAAATGTTTTCTGCTACCAGAGATTATTGGCACATATGCTTCTACAACAACAGCAAATCTGGCACATATACTTCTACAACAACAGCAAATCTGACATGGCACCAGCTCATGCACCATTGCAGCAATGAGTCATCACATCCGTGGTCACACCAGTGAGCATTTTGATATGTATACAGTTTGTTATAGTTTGTCATATATAGGTTGCTACATGTAGATATGTGACACCTAATGTTCATAATAAAGTATGTTAGACATAGTAAGCTATACTTTTAATTTTCATGTACAGCTATTGGGTGCTTGGTAGTTGGGTGGTTGCTAACCATCTTCCGATAACCCCTTTGTATATATTCATCCCTTCCTGTTTGGAGATATATATGTTTGTGTATTGTGATGATATTTGATGTTCACACTTGTTTGAGCATTGTACAAATGCTGCTGTGCATACGAGATTGGATTATCAACTGTATTGCATATGATAATGGCATACATGTTCTGTGAGTTCTTTGAGTTCCTTTCTGTTATATGCTATTTTTGTATGTTATTTCTTTGCACATTGTGGAATATTAAATTGCTATGCTACAGATCTTACCAAAGATAGGCAAGTCAGAGTGTACACTAGACTGAATCTTAAGAAACCTCTTGTAAAGTTGAAGCTCAGGGAGAATATTTACAACAAATATTGGATTATGAAACATCACCCTTTTTGGAGTTTTCATAATCATGGACATATTTCAGGTGTTGCTCTTTGCTTCAGCAGGGTGAAGGTGAAAACAACAACTGTTGTTTTCTTTAATAGTCAGAGTTCACAATGCCATTCATTACCGTCACCCATAATTAAGTCACTTTTCAACGTAGTCATAAATAATTATGTTTATCTGGAAACAGTTTTCAAGGCTGACAAAGCCATGGCCTGATGTTCCTCTCAGCAATAAAATGGTGATTGACAAGCATTCTTGGGAAAGAAATGACTTGAAGATCTGTATGAAACTCGTCCCACAGACAACCAGGTGTCCCGAATGTTTTCTCCCAAGTTCCCAACAATACAATCACTGTTGATGATCATAATTATGATTTATAAGTTCCATTTAAACCTTTAAATGATTTTATGGACCTGTTGCCAAATCTTATCTTGATTCTAAGAAGCTCATGCATTCATCTCAGGAGAGTGAAGAGGAGTTCCTCTTTACTTCGTTTGAATCATGGGAAAAGATCTAGAGTATAGAAGCAATCTCTGTAACACATCAAATTGCAGAATAGAATACATTATAGAAGGAAAGAGAAAGAGTAACAAAAGAATATGGAACCAAATCAAATGAAGGTTAAATCACATATTTTATTCAGAAGCAATCATGGTACAAGATAATGAGATGAAAAATATGGTTGATAACCTTTCAACATTGAAAACACACTTTTCTACAGATTTGTAAAGACACCATGGGAGATGAAACAGTTCATCTTCCAAAAGTTACTGAAGATTGATACCACAGTTCACCCACTTGTATTGAGTTGGTATTAATGTGGAATGTATTAACAGTTGGCATTTTCGATGGTCAAATTGTAAAGGTCATAGTGTTTTGCTCATAACTTCAATTCACTATTATTATACGTTTTTAAGAATGATAGAATGAACTCTACAGCCTGGAAGATTAATAGAATTAATCCATCCTCCATTTTGATCCCAAAATTTCACTTTGATGAGGTTCCAATTTGCATTTTAAAACTGACTCTATTATGGTTTCAGCTCACCCTAGTCCTGAACTGCCACTTTGATCAAGATTCAGTCAAAATCGCTACATAATTTCTTGGTATGTTTATATCCAGACATGGGTATTTGTATATGATCATGCATTTTATTGCTTCCTGGTAGATGTCTATCAGGTGGTTGATGTAAGGATGAAATGGTGAGTCATTTTCTAGTCTTCTGGCCACGTTGTAACTTCAAGTCTGAAAACATTTGTTGATAAACAATGTGTTTGATCCATATGGATTTACAGCAGGTCGCCTGGGAGCATGAAAAGTTGATGACGCAGCCGCAAGCATCCAAAAGAGAGCAGCATAGTAATTTGGTCATAACTCCTTCAAATGAAGTTGGATTTCAATGAAACTTAAGATTGAGGCTCCTAACATCAAGAAGAATGCTCAGAACTAAATAAGATCAACATGCATCATCTAAGCCTAAAAGAAAGGAAAGAACAGTCAGACCAGTGAGTAGTATTTTTGGGATAAATCAACCATGTCCAAATTGAGCGATTATTTTTTCAGGTGCAACAGGACTCAAGAGGGCTAGGTCTGATAAAAATTTAATGCCAAGATACATCTGGTTGACCAGTCAAAATTACAAAACTTAGTCTGTTGTACAGTCCTATTTTTTCTCTCCTGAGAGCTCCAAATAAGACAATTTTTTTACAAAAGGCTCTTGACATCATTGCACACATGCCTACCAATTTTTAGCTCAATACCCATCCGTTTGGACCTTAAAATGTCAAAAAAATTAGTCCAGCCAACAAGCTGACAGGGGATGGGCTGATTGGCCATGTGCAAGGTAGCCTAAGAGTGATCTGGAAAAGTTTCAAGAGGAAATGTGCAGAGAAAAGCACGATACATGATACCCATGCATGTTTTACACTTAAAATAACATCAGTAAATAAGAAATATCAGTTGCACTCCCAGATTTGGCTAGATGAGGTTTATTTGGGCCAAGACAGGAAAAGAGAAGGAGATTTGGAGAGCTAGAAACAGAGGCAAGGCATTTCCAGCAATGAAGCAAGGATACCACTAAGAGGCCCTATGTGAAACTGCAAAGAATAGCATGGCCGCTACACGTCTCAGTGATGGCCAATTTGACAGTGACAATTATAATATCTCTATTTTGCATGAAATAAGAAGCCTGAATGATTAATTTGTGTAGTGTTTGATTCTATTATTTGTTGTTTCATATGTGGTCTTTCTGAGCATTTTAATAGTTTTACTTGCATAATCTTTGTTTTGTGGGATTCTAGCAAGATTATATAATTTCCAATACTATACAAGCTAGTTTGAGCTACTAATGGACAGTAATTCAATACAGCAGTAAAATGCTAGTTCTTCAGTGGATTTTTGGCTTTATGAGCAATGCATTAGTCTCTATATAGACTGTCCATACTCTGTTATTTTCTTCCATGACTACTTTGGGCATGAAAGAATCGTTTTGTTTCACTAATAACTAGTGACTAGTTTCACAAGAGTCTAAGTGAAACTAAGCCAAAGTGCACTACAATCATTTGAAAATAATCTATTTAAGGCTCCATTGCACATCCCTTTGTTTTGGCCACTGTTTAATTTAAACATTTTTGCCTGAACAATAAAACTATCTCCAAAGATTGCAATGTACCTTAAGTAATGAAAAGAGTCCAGAAGTTATCAGCAATCACATATTTTCACTCCCACTATTTAGGTGAGTGTCATATGTCAGCTGATAAATGGTGTAATACGTGATTATCCTGGTCTTTGGCCATTTCAAAACCCATCTTGAATGGAGAAAAATATCACATTAAGGGATGTGTTCAACTCATCGATGAAGATCCATATATAGACTTGAATGCTAACCCACTCTAAGAACAACTCAAAAAAACTAAAGTTGAGAAATTTCTATGCTTTGAAAACTACCAAAAAAATGTTGGTTTCAGAAACAAATGCTTTTGCCCAACATCCTGATAGAGGTAGCACTTGTATGTACTTCATTGCACCTGCAGACTTTAATCAATGAAAAGAATAAAGCAAATATTTCGGTCCCTAGTTCAGTGTGTAAACTGTTTTGATCTAGGTATTGCATGTAAATACAGGTCTAGGTATTGCAAATTGAATGCATGAGTTGATTTTGAATAGTACCTTCGCATAAAATACATCATAACAACATTCTAGAGAAGAGGTCCACTAAAATAAAAATAGGCAAAATCTAACACTAGCCTTAAATATTCCCAGCAGCCAAGAGGCTTTCTAATTTAATTTCTCTCTGTTCATCAGAATTTTGGAAGACCACAATTCTGTGTTCTGAGAACACAAAAGCTCTATTGGGGTACTGAATGAAGTAGCACATATACCATATATTAGGTTGATTGGGGTCATAAATGAGAAAGCCTTCACAAATGCTAGACTAGACTAAATTATTATTCACTTACAAAATGTTTGCTTACAGATAGAAATACCATTGGTGTATTAGGCAGATTGTTTAATGGACATAAACTCATCGAAGAAAAAGGGGCTATATATTCAAAAGAACCAATTGGATTAATTCTTGAACAGGAAACATTAGGTCCTCACATACTACTCCCTGAAGAACAGAAAACATTCAAAATCAACTACAAATCAGAGACGTAGACATTTAACAAGGGCAAGATGCAGTACCTCAGAATATCCCCATCAAAACTTAAAATTTCAGAACGCAGCCTATGCCGATTAGCATTTGGTACTTGCTTATGCTCACTCGATCTCCATGGACTTGCAGGTTCAACAAAAGGATCCCATCTTCCACTTGCATAAGTTGTCAATCGAGGAGATGAATCTTTTGTTATTTGTTCTCTAGAATAAATGAGTTTTGAAATAGGACCCGTTGCATGATAATCTGCACAGAATTCACGCAGCCTTTTCCTTAACTTTTGCATTGCTTCCCGATGCTCTGAAAGTGAATTTGCTTGAAGCAACTGTGATTGTATTACCCTTTTACATATGCTTCTGCACAATTCTGGGCTGAAAAGTGGAATTCCAAATTCTATACTGAGTGGAACCCACTCACATTTTGCATTTTCAGCAAAGAAACTGTCCTGATCTTCCATCTTATGAACCTTTATTAGACGAATATATCCTATTGTCCAAAGTTGAAGCTCCTTGGACAAATTCATCAATGTTGAATTTAGCTGTTCAATTTCTTCAGCACTAAGTCCAGTTTCATTATTGACAATCGTACACGAACCATCTAGATTTATTAAAGGTAATGGTATATCCTTTGTAATAGGTCTTCCAGACTCATTTAAATCAACTTTCAACAGGGGCTGAACAAGCACTGCTGAAAACCTTAGTAAGGAGTTCAAACAATGCAAAAGAATGTTTCCATTTACAAGAGTTCCATCAAATTTTCCACCCAGCCCTCCTATGTTGGACCCATCCCACGACCACAACAAAGCTTTTTCACATTCTGATAATGGTGGAGGAAGCAGCCTGAGTCGCTGACCCTTCATGAAAACAACAGAAAGGGGACCAGAACCTGCTACTGTGTACAGAAGAAGTTTTATCCATGGAGTCATAGCTGCATATGATGGTGGACCAAAATGGACAGGGCTGGCACCTCCAGGCAAAACTGTTGAAGGAGAAGAAGGGAGAGGGATCATTGAAACAATTATATCATAATCCCGATGAAGTAAACGACGCAATGTGGCTGGTGCCAAGCCAGCTAAGCTTTCACACCGAAGAACATCTACACGGTATTTCCGCTTCCTCTTCATGTGATTCTTTACATTTCCACTTGTGTCAGTCAAGCTCAAAGAATTTGCTTCTTTATCAACATTGATGTCTTCCTTTGTCAATGGATCTGAATAATGCTCAGATTTGTCAACGACTTTATTATATTCTAGCAATGGGTCATTTGGAGCAAAAGGTCCATTACCAATATGAGAGATTCCATATTCAGATGAATTCAAATGGAAGGTATTACTTCCAGAACCATTTAATTGTGGTTCTTCCCAAATGTTAGAATTTCCAGTACTTTTTCTTGGATTTTCTGCATCAACAAAATCACTTTTGCTAGAGTGAAAATCAATCAAGTCAGCAACATCATCAGTCATTGTGTCAGTTGTTAATCCACCTGACCGGAGACATTCAAGGGCACATCGAAGACTGAATGCATGGTTCGCAAACTCTTGCAGCTCACCCTCAAATTTTGTTCCTTCTAATGCAAGTAGATCTTTACATAGTTCAGCAATACTAGCATCACCCAGCTTGCCTGCTTCATAGAGTGTAACAGCATGTGATTTCAACCCTGCAAAAGAAAGGAATCTTTAAGTTATGTTCATTGTCAAGGATCTTCAAATCTGTTTTGAAAGAAAGAAATGGAAGCATGAGAATGAATGAAATAAGCTAATTATCAAAGATCCAGAATAAAGGAAAGAGATAAACTTTATGAATAAGTATTAGTCCTAACCAGTGGGGCCAGATCCACTACCTAATAGTAAAGTCTCAATACCTTATACTAACCCAGCAATATAATGGTGTGTTTTAAGTATTGATTCAACTCCTTAGAATTGCTAACAGGTTATCAAAACGATTTGCACCTCAAGAAAGAATTTACCAATTTTTTCTAGAAATTAGAAGTAATCTCAGACTTATTGCCTCAATATAGAATAAAGATGGCATTTAGGTCAAAATATTAAAAAAACAATTACATTCAGAAACTTTAATAGCAATAACTTTTCCTAATGGGACTCAGAACTTTAAAAAAAGCACATTCAGAAACTTTAATAGCAATAACTTTTCCTAATGGGACTCAGAACTTTAAAAAAAGCACATTCAGAAACTTTAATAGCAATAACTTTTCCTAATGGGACTCAGAACTTTAAAAAAAGCAATCTAAATTATAGAAATTCATTCCTCAAGAAGACCTTATAGACTTTCATTTAGTGTTTTTAGGGCACATAACTGATAAGAAGGCCCTAGACCATTACATTTATAGAACAAAATTAAGTCATAATAGCTACAAGATACTACAGAACAAAAAGGAGCAAGATAACTAGGAAAATAAAATGCAGGAAAAAAGAAGCTAACTGCAAGATAACTGCTTTAATGTAACACAAGCTATTTCTTCTGTTACAAAGGAAATGAACTAGAACGTATCTAAAGACATTTCTAGGTCAAACCAAAATTCATTGAATGCTTTTTATTGTGATTTATAATACACAAGCAAACTTTTGTAATGAGCAAATAGATGCTTTCTTTCTCAGCAACTTTTATCCAGATTGCAGATTCATTTTGTTTCCTTGATGTTTCTTCTAAAATTTTAAAATTCCTTTATCTCATATTTTGATTATCAGTAACTCAACATATGATCATATAGCTCACCACAAAGGCTTCTTGAAGAAAGAAGAGTTCTCTACACTTGAAGGGTTATGATAGGTTTGAGGTTGTACACAATTTCAAGAAGCCAAAGTGGGAATTGGGGACGACTATGAGGATATAAAAGTTGTTGATGGTTTGGCATAGAAGAATTAAGACTTGCTAGTAAGCCACAATATGGCCTCACTATATCAAAAGGCATATTAAGCTAAAGAAATTTAGCAAAGAAAGAAATTTCTTAATCTTCATGGGTGAAAAAAGTAGGTCAATAAGACTCAAGCATTAAACCTGGTTACCATGGCCTTGACGAAGCCAAAAACAGTGCTCCAAAAAATACAAAAGTACAGAGTACAAGCTACAAACTTCAACCATAAGTCGACAGAATGTGTCTTTATGTGATGACATTGTTTAGAACATACACAATCTTATATGGTACACATATAATACAAGCAAGGCACAATCGTGGCCCAAATTGTCATAGAAGGTCAGTCATAAAGAAGAAATGCTCTGTGAGGCAAGGATGTGGAGAGGAGTCTAGAAATGCATGGTTATCTAGACCTTTTGGGTCATGGGTATTGGCAATGCTAACTACTTTATCTTATGTGTGGAAAAAATCCTTGCTAGTTGGTCTATGGGGTCGGCATCGTCTCACAGCTCTAGCCCTGTTTAAGGACGACACAACCATATCATTTAAGGGGGACATCATGCTGCTTGCTCCTGAAAGAAGGTGAGAAGAGGTAATCAACCTGTTAATCTATTGAGGTTGTGAAAGCCCCTTTAGGCCTTGTCATCTAAGGGTAATTGCTTCTTGGAGATACAGAGGCAAACATCTCTTTTTAGAATATCAAAAAAATGAAGAATGACCTCCTTGATTTTAAGTATTAGCAGTAATACCACCATCTGATATCATAGTATATGGAGCAGCTAAAGATAAAGTGCTTCTCGACTCTATCTCCTATCCAGAGCAGAGGTAGCAAATCCCTCCCCCCCTCCCCACAAAACCTTACCCAAGAATATGGTGGTCAACCTTGATCCTGATCTGATGGGCGCATACTTCATCTGACCAAGGGCAATCCAAAGGTCATGGGATGTTAGGATACTATCCTAACATTAATTAATAATAATAATACATGTTATCCTATGGTTATATTAATAAATAATATAATAATTAATTATATTAATTATTATATTATTATAAGATTAGGGTTAGGGTTAGGAAGCATGGTGACTCTTCACTCATAACCCTAAAGGGGTATAAGACACTATGTGATTCTATCATTTAATATATCCATGAATATAAAATATAATATAATTTATTGAAGGGACTTCCCGACAATATCAAAAGGCGATTCTTTTAGATTTAGGTTATTTATTATTTATTTATCATTTTATGTGCTAGGAACCCTAGGTTCCTACCATACGGTATCAGAGCCTTATGGATCCAACCACATTGGTCAAGGAAATGAAAAATGACATTGCAGAAATTAGAAGAATGATTGAACAAAAACAAAAAAAACAAATGGAACGTTATGATCGTATTATACAATATTTAATGGAAATGCAAGAGGAGACCCTAGCCATGGAATCTCAAGTAGAGGAGGATCCCATAGCCATGGAATCCCAGGTGGAGGAAGAGCCCATAACCAGGGAATCCCAGAGGGTACCCATTGCACTCCCCAAGAACAAAAAAAATCCAAACCCTAAAAATATCTCCAATATTGTTTGCAATATCTCCAATGTTGTTTGCAATGTTCTTTTTAATGCAGAGGAAGAAACGAAAGTTTCTAAAAATTACAATGCATATCAAAGTGGAAGCCAACCTAGTATCACCTATGCAAACAAAATAGAGGCTCAAGGTGCTCAGTATCATAAAGTTATTTCCATTGCACTAACATCCACTAAAGCTCCTTATTTCTCTCCTTCACCTGGTGCTACTAAAACTGTTTCTCAAAATTTAGGAGGTCCAATCCTCGTGAAGGGCATCATTCCCAGTGAGGTTACATTTGAGTATTCTCATAGCTCCAAATTAGTTGCAGGTGAATTTCAGATTGCAAAAGCAAAAGAAACAAAATCTAAGGAATGCAGCCCTGCCCGTCCGCCTCCATGGCCACCTCCGCCATTTCCCATTTCCTATGCAGTGTCAATGATCCTTCTTTGTGGAATTGTCTGGCTGCAGTTGAATTCGTATTTAAAAATTATAAAGTACCATTACCATCCTTTCTATTTGATTGAAATGGTCGCTCGGCTTGGTGGTAATTCAAACAATTGGGCACATAAAGTGAAGGACTTGTCAAAATTTTCTGAATCTACATGTGAGGACCAACGCCATGCACTGTCATTCATTCTTAGTGACATTCAGTATGAATCCTTTCATCATCAATTTTTGGTTTTGAAAAATGTGGACAGTATAAAACAGTGGTTCACGTCTTTAATTCGGTTCACAAAAACCTGGAACAAATCACTAGATAATGGACAGAATATAAAGCTTTGTGAGCGTCCATCTCAAATTCAATGCCATCTTTTAGAGTTTTGTTGGGTAGATTTTCGTCAGTAACTCAAGCTTACTCTTCTTCGGAAGGGAAATCGAGCCTGAGATATAACAAAACATATGTGTTTAAAAATGTGAGGAACCACGGGCTTTATGGGAATCACATCATCGAAGCCATGTTCAAAGCCTAAGCCCACCGTGACCATCCAAACCGGGAGACCGGTCTTTGATGAACGATCTCTCCACTTCAAAGATGAAATCTAGCGAGCAACTCGGTCCAGAAATTGCAGGCCAACTGCATACCACACCAACCACACTTGCCAAGCTAGATGACTGCTCAAACGTAAAATAAGAAATTAAAAACAAAAATACATTTGGCTTCCCTTAAATTCTAAGTGCCATGAAAAAGTTCTTCCTTACAAGCTCTCACACTCCTGTGTTGCGAACGAACGTCAAACACAGTAGTCGGTTCTAAAACACATCGATTAAGTTATGGGTGATAATATCTATTGTGCGCATACTCTGCCATACATGGAGAACGAACGAGGGATTTGTCTATTCAAAATATTTTTTTCTATCTATTCATGGATTTCATCCTAGGGATGTCTTTTTGCGGCATCTCATGATCATTGAAAATTTTGAACGAGTTTGAGAAGAAAAGATTAATGGAGGTGCCAATAGAGCATTAGTTCAATGATAACATATAAGTGATGGGATACACTAAAGTTGAATCAGAATGACAGCAAATTATCTCAAAAATAATATATCGTAGCCTACGTGCAGAAAAGGCCGCCCTTTTTCGTTGTGGTGAACATTAGTTATTACCGGTGTTCATCAATAAGATTTAAGATGGACTCTTATATCACTGGCGGTTAAAATCAGTAAAGTTAAAAGAGAAGCTTTCTAACTGTTGTCTCTTCTTATAAGGTTAAAATGGAAGCTTTTTGTATACAATTTAGAAGGACAATTAGGTATCTATATCATATTTTGTCTACGTTCAAAAAAAAAAAAAACTGAAGTGAAAACTGTTCCATTTTGTTTGGATACGAGATGAACTTCAAAATAAGATGATATAAAGACTACTGAGTAGTGACTACTAATGGAAATGATGATTGTTGATAGATGGGCCTGTTTTCATTTCATTGAAAGTGTACGTAGTTTGCAGGTATTATGTGTACAGCTTACCGACATGTAAGCTTACAAGCATCAAGCCACATTGAAGAAATTCATAGGCACATGGCACTCAAGTTGGTAACAGACACTTGGTAGATGGCCACACTTAACGAATTCATAGAGCCCTTTTATTTCATCAAACATACTATGGAGGAGAATCACACAATCAAATTCACCAACTATCACGATCACAACTTAGAAGAAAGACCATCTCCATAGAAGATTGCACATCGTGTTTGTCCTATGCACTAAATAATATAGAGCACTATTATTCTAAAAAAGAGGGAGTTCAATACCTGTCATACTCATTTTATAGCATTCCTCGCTTGTCGCCTTTTCCTAGGACCACATTGGAAGTCCTCAAAGAATTTACCCGTAATATTGGGGGTTGCGGGAGGTGTGATTCTGACACTGGCCGCCTTTCTCCTTGGAGTTCCAAGTAAGAGATTATATCAATCTTCCCTGGGAAATTCAAATCCTATTAGAACGGGCATAGAAACTATACGAGGAAGAAAATGTTATGAATATCATGGATTGGACAGTTAGGGGAAGTTACTCCGACGAAGAAGCCATAAGATGCATTCGCATTGGGCTTCTGTGCGTACAATCTGATGCAACGATCCATCTAGATTGTGCATAGACGTCACGCAGGTAGCCGTTGATAGAAAGAAGTTGTGAATAGACGAGAAGTGGCCGATGTTAATGTGCATTATAGGTGACAATTGAGTTTTTTTTTAAAAGACAAACTTAACTACAAGAAGCCTGTGATGTTGAGATTGGCGAACTTTGTAGAAGCATATTTCCAAATTTTTCTAGCTTTGAGGACAAAGCTCTTCAAAGAGGGATGGCATGTTAGGATACTATCCTAACATTAATTAATAAATAATAATAATAATACATGTTATCCTATGGTTATATTAATAAATAATATAATAATTAATTATATTAATTATTATATTATTATAAGATTAGGGTTAGGGTTAGGAAGCATGGTGACTCTTCACTCATAACCCTAAAGGGGTATAAGACACTATGTGATTCTATCATTTAATATATCCATGAATATAAAATATAATATAATTTATTGAAGGGACTTCCCGACAATATCAAAAGGCGATTCTTTTAGATTTAGGTTATTTATTATTTATTTATCATTTTATGTGCTAGGAACCCTAGGTTCCTACCATGGGACCAATGGCAACTGATAGAATTGGGGGTAAGAGATGATGTCATACACAACCTAAACTGCTCAACATAGAAGGCCATCTTGGGGCCAAGAGACGAAAGAGGAGAGATCCACAAACTTGGTAAACTTATGAATCACCCCTCTCTAGAAGGAGACAGAGAGCCTTTTAGTGAAATCCTACCAGATTGGAGAATTAAGCTAGTCTCTAGGTGCCATCCCCTCCTTCCTCCAAGGAGGTAGACACAACTCTCTCTATAGAACAAAAGGCTAGGAAGGAGTCTCTCTCCCATCCTGAAACTTGATCCCCCATGTATTGTAGTTGATGGAGATGGAAAGTGAGTCCAAAGATGCTTTCAAGCCGAACCAAGTGAGCTGCAAACTCGGCATGTATAATGGACCAAGGATAAGATTTCCAGAATGACTTCAACAATTATTTCCATCGTTATGTTGATGCTACTTATAAAATAGAAAAGAAAAGATTAATAAAATTATGAAAACACAAGATAAAATCAATTAAATTAAACAAAAAAGCTGAACAAAGAGGATTATTGGAAAAGTAAGAGAGAGAGACTCTCTACAAGTCTGAAGAAAATTCCGAGATACTCTTCCATCAAGGTTGTCTTCAATGGTTGAAGAAACAAGATTCAGTAGTGAATGTGAATTTTGGATATGAGCATTAAGTAGAGCAAAGCTATATACAAATTTGTTAATCCTAGCAAGACAAATCATATGTGCTATATTTACAAACTACTAAATGCATTTCACTCAGATGATCACATAGAGCACCGTATGACAAATGATGGTATAGAATTGATTTTACAATTGAGATGCACATGGATCAAAGATGTGGTAAGTATAAGACATTGGCATCATAGGTAATACCAAGAAGGTTTTGATAAGCGGAATTAAGAAGCAAGATATGCACATATGTACAAAAGCACACATACATATGGTGAAGTACCTAGAGAAATATAGAAAGAGGCTTATCAACCATGAAAAGAAATTTATAAGGTAGAAATAAAGGAAAGATGAAGCCAATAGTTATCATTTGTTGCCGATGCCCCATGAGCTGATTGTTCTCAGTGGTCCAAAACAACAAAATAGGTCACTAATAGCATAATTGATAAAGATCATTAATTTCAACCACAATAAGCCCATAGTATCATATATGGAAATGGATGTTGGAAGGTCAGTCCACACTCTGAAAAAAGGTGAAGTAACCACAAGGTCTTTGGGGTTGGGTCCTAGCTCGTCCATTCTTTTCAACATGGTATTAGAGCCAAGCTAATTGAGCTCAAGCAACTTCAACCTACACAAATGGCTTGAAGGAGGTATTATAAGGTCAATCCAAACTCTAGAGAGTTGATTGGAGGTCCTAGGTTCAAGCCCTTGTTGGTTCATTCTTTTCAACAAAAGAATGGAAAAAACAAGGCAACTAATTGGAAGAGTCCTAGAAAACTTTTACATTATGCCATTCAAGACTGATACGATTCCAGATAAGATAAGACTAGACAAGATAATTCTATTAATATCTACAGATGGCTAATGTGGGCCAAAGGAACTTTTCAAAAAAAAACTTGTTACAATGCCCTATAGTAACCAAAACATTACTACAAAAATAAGCTAACCCAAAGTAAAGAAGCTAGGATAAACTACACTAATGTTGCAGAATTGTATGGCATTTTACAGCTTCCAGGGTTGCACCCAAAAATGGGTAAACCCTAACATGCTAAAAAGTAATAGAAAAAGAGAAGAGAGAGCCAACAATCAAGGTAAATGAGGAATAGAAAATAGCTCAAAGGGTATGATATAGAGTCACAACCCCTCCTACCAACCTTTTAATAAATAACCATCTAGTAGGTTATTACTAAGCAGTGTTACACAGGGATGCTTCCCCCACGTATCCCTACCGTCCCCAGAATGAGGGGGGGCAGCAAAGGGGAAGTTTCCTCGCCGTCCCCCTTTTGGAAGGGACAGGCAGGACATCCCCGGGATGCCGCCAGGTAACAGGGGGCATCCCCAGTACCCCTATTGTGAGGGGACACCGTGGGGGATGGCCTGGCTGGGCGTCACTTAAGATTAAAAACAAAAACTTTTTTTTTTATTTTAAAAATTGAACATAATTTATTATTCTAGAGTGTATAGATTGTTGCAGATCAGTTGTGCATTGAGAAAAAATAAAGATATGCATCTCTAGGTTGGAACAAAAGGTACATTATGATTATGCCATGTTCTCATATGTCACCTCTGTCATTTTAATTTGCATTTTACATTCATGATGCTTTATGTAGTTTTGTCTTACCTCGAGAATATTTTGTAACTAATGTTGATTTGTAGTACAATCATTTATGTCTTTAGTTGCAATCTACAAAATGATGAATATTATATATATTTTGTATCAAATATTATTTCCTCACCTCTTTACCATGTTTTTCCTGGATCACATACTCTAACTTGTCCTTTGATTGTCATGTCATCCATGCGCTATCCATTTGTTTCGATCACATGTTGCTTGGGGTTTTACTCACCATATTCGTAGTTGTTTATACCCATCTATCAACCTATCTCATTCTATTTTACGTTCAAATCTACCACACACCAATTCCTTTGTTCATGCATTCCTCATATTGTTATAGAATCACTTTCTCAATAACATGCAAAGCGCCTACATTTGTTCAGCTTCTATTCATTCCTATCAAGCACAAGCGATTACATGGTGAATGCACATCACCAAAAGTATAAAAGTTTAATTTCTTGTAGGTACATTGTCTTTTGTTGTAAATGAGACTATTTTTGTTGTAAATTATTCTAATGGCTTCTAAATATTTTTGTTGTAAACTATTTTTGTTGTAAATGAGACTATTTTTGTTGTGTAAATTATTCTAAATATGATGAGGGCAGCCCATCAAATACTATTATACTTGTCGTCCCCTAGCCGTCCCCTAGCCGTCCCCCAATCGTTTTCTAAAATTGGCTTGTCGTTCCCGAAAGCCATCCCCCCATCCCTAATACTTTTGTAACCTTGTTAATAAGATAGGATACCTATAGATGCTAGTTTTGATGTGGCCATCACCTGCGCAACCTCGTACTCATACAAAGAATAAGTGTGTTGGAACTCTATGCGCACATGCAATTTTGAATGTAATAGTTTTAAATTCATCATAATGTTTGGTTATGATTATGATGAAATACTAGTTAATATATGGATAATTAAGAGTCATGTAGTAAGACATGAAATGAAATTCAAATGTATGACAAATTAAGTATAAATAGGGCCCCTCATTCATTTGAGTAGGGACGGATGTCGACATATGGAGGCAAGAATGCACAGGAGAGTATGGAGATAACTATATTGCATATAGACATGTATTCTTGCTGATAATAATAATACCATTCAGCCATTGTCATGCAAATTGTGTAGTCTTTATGCATGTGTTTGTATTTGATTGTCATTGTTGTAGATAGATTATCCAAACTATTTCCACTTATTTTTGTTTGTTGTAGATAACCGTATTGGGTCGTTTGGATCTTGGACCCAGGCCATCCCATGCAAGGTTAAGGTCGTCTAAGTGATAGGCAAGGCATCTAGAATGGACTATAGACAAGGTCGTCTTATTTGTTGTGTTGTGCAAGGTCATCAAGGGCGAAGACAACTGTGTTGTAGGTCATCTGGATTGAGACCTAAGACCATTTGAGTGTTTACTCAAATTGTATGTTGATGAGTTGCTTTGCTAATCCACTCTATCATTCATTCTACGTTCCTTCAACTTTAGAATACCATCGTCATGCTACATTTGGCATCATTGTCATCTGAAGTGCAAACCAATGACCACGTGGAGCTTGGAGATGGGAGACGTGGATGATAGATAACCTAACACGAGTATGTGGGATACGTGGATGAGAAAGGGCGGGAGAACAATTGACAAGACAAAGTTTGAGGATCACACAACAACAAGAGTGGGGAGAGCATGGACGTGTAGAGCACCCGAACAACTTGCATGTTGGTGAGGAAGACATGCATGTTGACGGCAGTGTGCTGACGAAGTTTACTAGCGAGGAGATGCAAGCACCAGAGGTACAACAAATGTGGAACCCTCAAGAGGAGGGAAGTTTGGATGAAGAACATGAAAGGTGGCAAACATTGCTAGTTACAACGGATGACTCGCAAGTGGAGGCACTGTTGGCATTTTTGCCACATTAAATTTTTAGCCAAAATTTTGCCTAAGTATGGAGCTTTAAATCGGCAAATCACATGCAGAAGCGTTGGAATTTTCGCGGGCCCTAAAAGAGGATGATAAAGTGGACGAATTGATCTTTTGATGTCTCATTATTGCAAATCTTTTCGCAATCTTTCCGGCGACATATTACAATAGGTGATCGGGTCAGCGGATCAAAAGTTATGGCCCCGGGAAGTACATCTAGCAAAAGTCCACTTCGGGCTCGAAAAAAATTCTAAGGCATGAGGGGCACTTCGCCCAGAATGCTGCGAAGTTGCCACTTCGGGCTCTTTGGTCGCCGAACCTCCACTTCGGCCCCAACTCCAGCGAACCTCCCTGTCCCGATGATGAAAAAATTTTAAGGCTGGCAAGTCACTTCGCCAAAAAAACAGGGTAAGATAAGAAGCTTCGCTGAACAAAAAGAAGGAAAAGAGCAGCTTCGCAAAGAAGGGACAGGAAAGCCTAAGTTCGAGCCCGGAAAATTTCTAAGGCATGGAAGGAGCTTCGCTTGCGAAGCTGCCAAAGCACCTACTTTGGGCGAAAAAGTTGCGAAGCTGTGATTGTAAGTTGCCGGGATTTTCTAAGTCAGCGGGCTCACTTCGCTAAAATTTTAGCGAAGCATTCACTTCGGCAACAGTTTTAGCGAACCTCCGGTTGGCAGAAAAAGTTTTAAGGCAAGAGGGGCACTTCGCCCAGAATTTGGTCGAACTGCCACTTCGGGCCTCCACTTCGCCGAAGCTCATGTCGGCCGCGAAGTTCATGTCGGCCAAAACGTCCAACGTCGGCCAAAATCCTCCACTTCGCCAGCGAAGCTCTAAGTCGGCCAGAAAACTTCACTTCGCCAGCGAAGCTCCATGTCGGCCCCAAAGTGCAATGTCGGCCACAATGTTCAACGTCGGCCAAAATGTTCTAACAAGGGCGCTTTCTCCAAAGGGCACACTTCCCAAAGTCGGGTATTTTTCCGAGGCAATTGAGTGTTTCATAAATGCATTTTTTCTGGCCCGAAAGACCCGGTGCCCATTTGTAGCAATAGGATACGAGTTATCAGTCATAGAGAAGAGCTAGGGCAACTTGTGCATCAACTCGAGCACCTCACCCCGGGGCAGCCCAGGACAATTCAACGACTCATAAATACAGGTTTCCCCGATTGACGCGGCCATGGTAGCTTATTAGGGAAATAGATGTGAAACCTCAGTGGCATAAAAGGGCGAGCGAGCATTTTCCAGCTCCCAAAGGCGTACATTCAAACCCAGCACATTAATGGCTCAGAGGGTCGAGTCCTCTATAAAAACCCTAGCATTGTAATGAAAAAAAGGGGGGGAACTTCTGCTAGAAAGCTGTTGTAACTTGATTTTTTGCAATTGATATTAAGAACTTTGGGCCTCATTTCTCTCTTGTATGCTGCCTTCTGTGATTATTTTTGCTATTCTGTCTTCATTTATGTACTGTAATTCTGAATCCTGGATTTAGGTGTGTGATTGGGGACAGAACCCTGGAATTCTCCTGAAGGATACATAGGGGGGAATATGTTGTGTTAGTTTTCTTGTATGCTGCCTGTGGATAGTGTTTCTGCTATATTCACTTATTTCCTAACTGCTGTAATTCTGAAATCTGGATTTAGGCGTAGGGGGGTAGGTGAATCCTGGAACTCGTCTAGAGGATACATAGGAAGGCTAGTGCGGCGTTCATTTTATTTTATTCTTCATATTTATTGCTGCTACTTCAAGCTATTAGTTAGTAATCGTGCTGCCGGTTCTTCCCCTTTTAAAACATCCATTTATATTTCTTTCTGTACCTTTTATCTCTTTCCTGCACCCTACCCTTTTTATTTCTTTCCTGCACCCTACTCTTTTTATCTCTTTCCTGCACCCTTTCTCTTTTTATCTCTTTCCTGCACTCTCATCTTAGAAAAACAGTAGTTTAGTAAAGGAGCCGACCTTTCTCCGGAGATTGGCACGGAGGGCATCTCTTCCCTCCGGCCTTTCAATGTTGGTCCAGGTCTAGGGCGCGTATATGTACAAAATCCTTTCCTGTGGCAGATTTGTGACCAACAGGCACAACATGCAAACAAAAATCGAACCAAGGAAAACATTCACGCGAGTGGTGAATGCAATGTGCATTGTGTGTAGGATGAGGCGGAGCAACTGGTGAATCCAACACAAGTGCGGAGGAAAGTGCCTAGACATGCGGAGGACAACAGTCAAGAACAAGGGCAACCGTGGGAGTGTCCTCAAGAGACCAAAACCGATGCTTGTGTACTCGTGAAGGAGATCACGGAGTGTGGTTGGGCAAGGAAGCGGCCGAGGATTGTTTTTAGATGACTAGTCACCAGTGGAAGGTTCGTTGAGTGGAGACGAATAGCCACCAATGGCAAATATTGTTGCAGCTGCGGGCAAGTAGAAGTGCTCAAGGTTTACGGGAGACGAGAGAGAAGATCCAGAATGCCATATCAAAATGAGTGAAACGATATAAAAGGCAAATGGAGTTACAGATGAAGATACATAGCTGAGATTGTTCCCAACGACATTGTGCAGAATAGTGATTGATTGGCATTTGAGGAGAGATGAACCCTTCACGGATTGGGTAGAGTTGAAGAACAAATTCAATGAGTTCAGATTGCTTCGTGATGATATGGAGATCATTAGCGAGATCTTTTAAATGAAGCAGAAAGATGAGAATATTAAATCATATAATCGTCGTTTAAAGGAACTCATTGGCAAGATGGAGACCAAGCCGATGGATGGGTTGCAAAAGCGATGGTTCCTAGACAGACTACTACCACAATATAAGAAGATGAAAGTGGTTCCGCCAACCACTTACCAAGAAACATTTGATAGAATGCTGAATTTGGAAAGTGATGAAAACGACAGTAGCCAAAGGAGGAAGCATGAGTCACGACCAGGACCACAATTCGGATAGTGACTGTGTTGAAATTGTATTATGGTTCATGGCCAAGGCCAACATTGTGCGATGTATTGGATAGGCCTAAGGGCATTTCATTATACAATGTATTAATTATTTGTAATATTTTATTATGTAAGCCCTATGGGCCGCGATTAACCTTGTTATGGTTAAACCCTCTTTATAACTTGTAATTAACCTAAAGCCCTCTTGTTATGTCGGCTTAGGTTAAACTTTATTATGTAATTGGGGTTTGGTATTGATATAACACCCCCCTCTCACTCCTCATTTGATAAATCAGAGTGTGTAATTTTATCTACAAATAATGCCATGATTATTTATGGTGCCTAGGGGTGCCCCCAAATCTTTGTCTCTACTTATATTCCTTTTTCCCTTTTATGCTTTATAAATAAGATTTGAGTGGATGGATTGCTTTTATGTGTTTCTAGAACATATTGTGAATTCCAACATGGTATCAGAGCAGGTATGGAGCAACATTGCATGGTCACGCAAAAAGATTATTTGAAGCCTCCAATCCTTCCTTTGATTTTTAGGACGAATTACTCTTCAAAGTTCCATAAAAAATCTTGGGATAAGAAGCAAAGAGATCTTTTTTTGCTTCTCTATCCATTTTTTCAAGACTCCTTTAAAAAATTTGATCACTTCGTTTTTATCGAGGTAATTTTGATCTACTGTTTACAAATTCAATCTATTTCCGATGCAATTTTCCTTTATTTGAGCATGAGAAAAATAAGGATGGTTTTCAAATGAAAATTGGCACCAATCAATTTGAATTTAAAATTCGCACCTTATCGTGCGTGCTTTTCATTGCATGCCTCCCTCGCTACATGATTTTGGTGCCTTCGCAAACACGTGTCATCTATGTCAAGGCGGAGGATCTCGAGTTCAAAGCCCAATGGCACCTTTTTCGTTGGAAATTGAAGGAAAAACGTCGAGATAACATTAGCCATAGACAACATGGCTTTGACTTTGGGCAATGTAACTGGTGTACTTCAAGGAGGCATCAGTTTCTTTGTTGCATTCGAAATTGTGCACAGATGGTTGGATCGTTGTTGTTAAGGCATTGGTAGTCTAGATGTCTAATGTTGAAGACCAACCAAGAATCAATTTTTTTTTCGCATTTTCTTTTTCTTGACAGCATAGGAGTTTTTGCTCTAAACGGCAGGCCCACCTATCGCATCTATGTCATGGGTGCATTGGTTGGGATGATGCTCCTTGCCTACAGGACACTAAGAGTCGAATCTAGGCACCACTTTTTCCAAATATTCTTGGCATGACTCCCCTTTCAGTTGACGCGGTCGTCGACGTGGCACCGAGGAGTGCCACATAATGTTTCTTTTGCATACTATATATATATATATATATATATATGCCTTAATTCAATCAAGAGAAAGCAGGTGGCAGGTTTCCAATTAGTCAAGGGCGACTAGGCGACACAAAATCAGTGGTTGTCACAGCGAATGAGCAGCCACCAAGTGGCAAATTGGGATTCCTTGATGTTTTTCAAAGGTTTGAGGCTTTAATTTTTATTTTTTAGGGCTATTTGACCAAAACTTCCAGAGGCCATAACTTTTGCATACAAAAGCCTTTTGAGCCTCTTTGTTTTATCAAATCACATGATTTTTCGAGGTCTATGGATTTGTGACATCAATCTACAACTTATTTCAATGTTTAGGGCCGAATTGTGGGGAATAGTCCTCAAGCACTATTGCCCTCATTTGAAGGGGCAGATTTACTCTTTTTATGTAATCATAATTTTTGGCCTTATTTTTTTGGAAGATACAGATGGATTTTTTGGAGGCTTGCAAGAAAAGGATTTAGAATGTGCTTTAGTCAATCCCTCTTCCTCCTTTGGGCGACTACTTCAGCTTATTCCTGAAGATCTAATCTTTCATGATCTCTTCCTTCTATTTCTTGTCCAGGTACTCTTAGAAGTTTGTTACAACTCTTCTTTTAAGCAAGTTCATGCAAAGCCTCTTTTGGTGACTGAAATCAAGTGGCCCAAGCACAAGAAGTCTTCAAAGAGGGTAATGTATGTTGTTAAGTTGTGCCTTCAAGACATACCTTATGCAACAATGGAAGATTGAAGGAGCTTATCTTTAAAGGAGGTGGTGATCTTGACTTCTCTTCTTCATTTGAAATCCTAGTAGAAGTGTTTTTTGGATATGTGCGGGAGTGTCTAATAATGGTAGTGATGACTACAATCCAGCCTAAGGAGATTCTTGTGCTGGAAACATTTTTGCAACAGTAGTTCAGATGATGGGGGGAATCCAGATGAATCTACCTCAAAAAGCGAAGGGGAAGATATCATTGTCACTAATGTCTTCTCTCCTTGGCCCCTCAATCCAAATTAGGGTTTGGGGGGGGGGGGGGTATTGAAATTGTAATCTTATTCATGGCCAAGGCCGACATTGTGTGATGTATTGGACAGGGCATTTCATTGTACAATGTATTAATTATTTGTAATATTTTATTATGTAAGCCCTATGGGTTGTTGTTAACCTTGTTATGGTTAAACCCTCTTTATAACTTGTAATTAACCTAAAGCCCTCTTATTATGTTAGCTTAGGTTAAACTTTATTATGTAATTGGGGTTTGGTATTGATATAATCTTACTCCTCAATTGATAAATTGAAGTGTATAATTTTATCTACAGATAATGCATTGATTATTTAAGGTGCCTATGGGTGCTCCCAAATCAGTCTATATCTCTTCCTTTCGTCCTTTTATGCTTTTTGTATAAGATTTGAGTGGATGGATCGCTGCTGTGAATTCTAACAGACTGTGATGACCTTAGTGCCACAATTCAAGCCATGCGGAAAGACTTGGAACAAATAATAAACGATGTAAAGGCTGAAAAAAAAAGGATATGAAGCACATTTGGTATTGTGATTGTAAATCAAAAGGCCACACTAATGTTAAATATCCAAAGAAGGCATATTGCAATAATTGTGAGGTTGTAGGTCATGTTGTTGTGGATTACCCGTTTAACCTATGAAGTGTGAGGCACCAAACAAAGACAGTGCAAAAAAGATGAAAGAAGAAACACCTAACACTTCAAAAAGTGGATAAGGAGCAACAAGTGGTAGGTACTGGAACAACTGCCAAGAGAGGAGACAGCCTCAACAAGGAAACTAAACCATAGGAGACAAGGGACGATCGCAATATGATTCTTATGGAAGGCCAATCATTCAGTGCAGAAGATCTCAAGAGTGGGGACACTTCCAATACAATTGTAGGAACGCTCCAATAGGAGGAGAAAATGGAAACAACAATGCAATGATGTGTGAATGATGCAAAACTGGCAACCAAAAGAAGGAAAATTGTCTAAAAAAGGCAAGTACGAATAATTCGCAAAATGGCAATTTTATGTTAGGCTATAGGATATACCATATAACTTATTATTACATTATTGTCAGTAACAGCCAATATGTTGTTACACTATTGTTAGTCTGTTTCATTATTGTTAGCTTAGCAGATCAAATCAGTTAGCATATTTGATTCAGGCTATTCATAGCCTTTGGCAATGTATTTATGTTGGATGAAATCAATAGAATTGTTGTTCGATTATCTGACAGTGGTATCAAAGCATGTGTTAATTGCTTTCTGCGTACACACTTTGCCTTTGCCAACAGCTGAATGTGAGCTCATATTGGCGAGCTTGCAGCTGAGTAGAAAACGACATCATTTGTTGTTTGCGTAGATTAAAAAAAAATCCTATCCTGTTACCTTGTTTTTAGTACTGATAAAAAAAATTAGCACCTCTGATTGCAGCTTCAGCTTCTGTTGAAGGTTGTTTCCTGTTTCAGTGCTTAGATAAAAAAAAAAAATACAAGGCCTAGCACGCAGCAAGCCCATAGCAGATTGGCAGCAGTCCACATGGACCCTAATCTGCCACCACGTGGCATCCACAAGAGGGCCTGCAGCCCAAAGAGGGTCACCACTCCCTAGCAAGCCCGCAACACGGGCCCACGTGCAGGCCGCTGTAGCGCAGCAGCTAAGAACAGTCGCACACTGCCCCAAAAGGCCCCGCGGAAGCCCACGCGCAGGCCTGCGCAACTATAGGACCGCGCAGGGCCAACGTGTTGAGCCTGCAGCGTAACACCCCCTGTACTGCTACACAGAGTAGATCGCAAATCAAAAAAAATAAAAATAAAAAAGAGTTTTTTCGCGCTGCGGAGTCTGAAACCTGCAAGAGATCGTCGTCGACCTCTTGCCGCAAATCGCTGGTCTCTCGAAACAAATCGCAAAGGAGCACTCGAGCGTAGGCGGATCTAATCGCACAAAGCAGTATGCGTCTGAAAAAAATTCGCAAGCATCAGACGGAAAAAAAAATCTGGAGCAAATTGAAAAAAATTACATCTCCCTAAGGTTTATTTTTCCCCCAATCGTATTCATCGAAGCTCCATCCAGTTTCGAGACGACACCTGGCAGATCTGTATTTTGGCCTGCGTGGAGGAAGAAGGCGCAATTTAAATACAATATTTGTGAATATAGTTTCCGACAAGGTGCTTAGCTCAGTCGGTTCAACTACGGGAGATAAGGTGTTAACCTGGAGGTTTGCAGTTCAAATCCCAACTGGAATTTTTTGCACAAAGCAGGGAGCAGTTTTTTTTTGTTTGGTCGAGGATCTTTATCCCACATGCAAGCTGGGATGGCTTGCGCTAGTGTTTAAGAGGGCGAAAGCGCATAACTTGTTTCGACGAGTTGTTCATGAAGATTAGACCTGCGCGAGAAATCCTTTGCATTGGAAACCATGCATTCTGTTGACCCTCGTTGACCGCAAGGAATCGCTGCGTCCGAGGGGTTGACTCTGCTGCCGTTGACCTCATGATTCGTGCCCCCTTGGTTGCCGCGCCGGTTGGTGGCGCTAAATGTACGAAAACAAAACAATTTTTTATTAAATTGTTTAGTGCATATTTTTTTTAAAAAAATTAATTATTTAAATTAATTTATTAAATAATTTTTATTTTTAATTAGTTAATTAATTAATTATTGTTTTAATTAGTTAATTAATTTATTAAAGTAATTAATTATTTGATTTTATTAATTTGTTTAATTTTCAACTTATGCACATTTTTTGAGTAAGATAGCACTCCACATCAAAATCAAAAGTGCTACATCAAAACAAAAAGGAGGCACAAAATTTTGCAAAACAAAAATCATACAAATCAAAACAATTGACATGATTTTTTGCAAACCTTAAAGCAAACAAAATTCAAAAGAGGGCTACAAAATTGCACACAAACCTTGTTATTTTGCAAAACAAAAACACAAAGGGGGACAACACAAAATTTTGTTGTTTTTTGCAAATAAAATTCAAAACAAGGGCAAAGCAAAAGAAGTGAATATCATTTTTTGCAAATCAAAACTATTGCAAAAATTTTGTAAAAAGGTGCATTTTCGGTTGAATCTGACACCTAATTGGCATTGTAAAAGGTGCATTTTCGGTTGAATCCGACACCTTCCAAAAACATAAATTTGTGGGCATGATAAAAGATGTATGATGCATTTAATTCTTTGTTTTATGCATTAACATATTTGTATTGAAGCAGCAATAAGACCCCAAATTTATACCTATTTTTTGTGCAATTTATTGCACAAAGCAGCGTTCGATATTTACGGTACCTCTAGCCCACACTTACAGGTGATGTTGTCGTGCTTTGGGCTACTGTATCTAACGCCTAATATAGCTGCAACAACGACGTCTGAGCTATTGTTCTCTATAAATCATCAAGGAGAAATAAGGAAAGCCAATTTTTTGATATTCACTCCATTATTACCCCATTCACTACTATTGCTTGGCATAAATCCTCCAACTAAAAATTCTTCCAAGTATTTAAGGGACTTGGCGCCCTACGTATGCGGAAGGTTTTTTAAGCAGGTGTCAAAGATAGTAGTGAATCCCTTTCAGTACTGCTTTAACGGTATAAAGAAAGGGGGACCAATTTGGTGTTATAAGGAACCCTCACAATGGCCATTGCTAAAGCATACTTGTCAGATTCACAACTTCTCAAAGGTCCAAATTTTGCTCCATGGAAAACAAAGATGAGAGCAATATTGCAGGTTGAAAAGATGTGGGATGTTGTGACTGGAAAAGTCAAACGCCCAACTACAATAGATGATAAACAAGAAGCATATGATGATGTTGATGCGAGAGCACTGATGATCATAATTCTTGCCACTATTGATGAAGTTCAACCGCACATTTGTGAAAAGGAGCACGCAAAAGATGCATGGGATACATTGTCAACAATATATGAGGGAAGGAATCAAGCCACGATCCTTAACCTTCAATCCCAACTTCACACTCTTAGCATGAAAAATGGAGAAAGTGTAGAAGTGTTTCTTTGCAGAGTTGCAGAACTGAGAGCTAAGATGCATGCAATGGGTGAGAAAGTAGAAGATAAGCTCTTAACCTCAATCATTTTGAGAGCTTTACCAGATTCCTTTAGAATGATGGTCACTTCACTTCAAGTGTCTAATAGACAAGTCTCTTTTGAAGAGTTAGTTAATTTGCTTCAACAACATGAAGCAGATAACAACCAAAGAGATGAAGTGTCCAACAATGCATTGTTTTCTAAGAAATCTGGAAATAAGCAAAAAGGCTACTTTCAGAAGGGATCTTCCTCGAAGGGTTCAAACACCAATTCCTCACAAAAGACACCTCAAAAATAGAAGAGGTACTGCAATATTTGTGAGATGGACAATCATGACACCAACAAGTGTTGGTTCAAGAACAAGCAACCACAACAGAAAAAGGGCCAAAACAAACCATGAAGAAGAAATAGACAACAAAAGGGAAATGTTGCTATAGAAGGATCAGATTCAGATTCTGAGAGGGCACACAAGGTGCTCATGACTCAAACAAATCCCAAACAGAAAGATAATGTTTGGTATATTGATTCTGGTGCCAGCAAACACATGACTGGTGACAAAAGGTGGTTTGACACATTTGAGGCAAAAGAAGGCAAACCGGTAACAATTGTCGATGATAAGACCTATAAAGTCCAAGGAGAAGGCAATGTTTCAGTAACTCTTCCCGATGGAAAATGCCAAATTGAGAAGGTCCTATATGTACCAGGATTGGCCAACAACTTGTTGTTCGTGCCTCAAATTCTGGATAAACATATGGTGGTTGACTTCAAAGTTGTTAATGGACAAAAGCGTTGCTACATTACCAAGAAGGGTAAACATATCGCAACGGCTTCCTACAAACATGGTTTGTTTGTATTAGATGCTATCTATACTCCTCATGTTGCCATGGCTGCCAACTCAAAAGAAGCTACTTCCTTATGGCACAAACGGTATGGGCATCTAAGTTCAGGCTATCTACTCGAATTGAGTAAGCATGAGATGGTGTTAGGTCTGCCAAACCTTTCCCATACTTTGCCTGTTTGCTCGGATTGCTTAGCAGGAAAGCAACACCGAGTACCCTTTGAATTGAGCTCTTCAAGAGCCAAAAGACCATTGGAGTTGATACACACCGATCTGTGCGGACCAATGCCAAACAATTGTGGTGGAAAGAAGTACTTTCAGTTGTTTGTTGATGATTACTCACGAAAGATGTGGGTTTTCTTTCTACAGCTGAAGTCAGATGCATTCTCGTATTTTCAGCAGTTTAAGAAGCTTGTTGAGAAAGAATCAGGATGTTCAATCAAGGCCCTCCGCTCAGATCGAGGGGGGAATTTACCTCCAATGAGTTTTCAAAATATCTCACTAAACATGGGATAAAAAGATAGCTTACTACAACCTATACCCCTCAAAAAAATGGAGTTGCTGAAAGGAGGAATCGTTCCATCATGGAGATGGTTCGATGTATGCTCACAGGTGCACATCTTGGGCAACAATATTGGGCAGAAGTTATCACTACTATTGTGTATCTCTTGAATCGAGCACCAACAAAAGCTCTTCAAGGAGTCACACCACAAGAAGCATGGAGTGGAAGAAAGCCCTCCATTTCTCATCTAAGGATATTTGGATGCAAAGCCTTCATGCACATTCCAAAGAAGAAAAGGCACAAGTTAGATGAGAAAACCCTGCAATGTATCTTTCTTGGTTATGATGAAGAATCCAAGGGGTATCGATTGATTGACCCTAAAACCAAGAAGATTCATATAAGTCGAGATGTGGTATTCGATGAAGCTCCCAAGTTGGATACACCAGAAACTAGCAAAGACACATCTCCTACTATATACCTGGATTTTGAGGAGCCTAAGGCAAGGACTCCCCCAAAATAGAAGAAAACTCCAAAATGGTATACTAGCACTATGAGAGATGCAAAATTGGATGCACCACCTGATCTCACTTCAGATCGGCCACGTACTCGAAGTATGTCTCGTCAAGAAAGAGAAGAAGCCGAAGATGCAGAAGATGCAGATGATGAAGAAGAAGACAGGAGTGAATAAGAAGATTACAGTTTCATGACTACAATTGTGGAGCATGAACCAACTTCAGTGCAAGAAGCCCTTAGTGTGCCTCAATGGAAGGCAGCTATGGATGCTGAAAATATGTCTCTTATGAAGAATAAAACATGGGAGTTAGTTGATCTGCCTACTGGTAAGAAACCCATTGGCTGCAAATGGGTATACAAAGTCAAGTATAAGGCAGATGGAACTATTGATAAGCATAAAGCCCGCCTTGTTGCAAAGGGCTATGCTCAAAAAGAAGGCATAGACTATGAAGAGACATTCGCACCAACTGCAAAAATGACTACCATTCGTGTACTCTGTGCAATGGCAGCACAGTTCGGATGGAAGCTTCATCAGATGGATGTGAAGAGTGCTTTCTTAAATGGTGATTTAAAAGAAGTGTACATGAATCAACCTGAAGGATTTGTTGTACAAGGACAAGAACAAAAAGTTTGCAAACTGATCAAGTCCTTGTATGGGTTGAAACAAGCTCCGAGAGCTTGGTACATAAAGATTGATAATCACCTTCTGCAGCATGGATTCAAGAGAAGTCCATCAGATGCCAATCTCTATTTCAAGAAAGTTGGTTCTGAAATAGTGATCCTTGTGCTCTATGTAGATGATCTGATCATCACTGGCAGTTCAGAAGAGATGATTGCAGCAGTGAAGGGTGACTTGAAAAAGTCATTTGAAATGACAGATCTAGGACTTCTCCATTATTGTCTTGGCTTGGAAGTTGTGCAGAAAAAGAACCACATCAAGGTTACACAAATGAAGTATGCCAAGGCATTAATTGAAAAATATCGAATGACAGATTGTAAGCCCAAAGCAACTCCAATGGAAACAGGGTTACAACTATCTCGATACGACAACTCTCCTCAGGTAGATGGAACTCTCTATCGACAGTTGATTGGGAGTCTCATATATCTGATGAATACCAGGCCGGATATCAGCTTTGTTGTAAGCTATCTTTCGAGGTTCATGCAGGAACCTAAGGTCAATCATTGGAAGGTAGTAAAGCGAGTTCTTCACTATGTCCGTGGCACACCAGAATATGGCCTGGATTACAAGAAGAATGATAAGTTCTTCTTGCAAGGATACACGGACTCAGATTATGTTGGATCTATAGATGATAGAAAATCAACGTCAGGATACGTATTTCATCTTGGATCTGGTCCTGTCTCTTGGCACAACAAGAAGCAGCAAGTTGTTGCACTTTCATCTACAGAGGCAGAATATCGCGCAACACGAGGAGCAGTGTGTGAAGCGATATGGTTACGTCGCATTCTTTCAAGTATGGGTCTTCCAAAGAATCTTCCAATACACTTGAATTGCGATAACCAAGGTGTTTTGAAACTTGTCAAGAATCCAATGTTCCATGAACGAACAAAGCATATTGACACTCAATGTCACTTTATTCGAGATGAAGTTCCAAAGCACAAGATTCAGCTCCAGTACATTCCCACCGATGAACAGGTTGCAGATATTTTCACTAAGGCACTTGCACGTGTCAAATTTGAGTTGTTTCGCAACTCTCTATGTACATCAAATAATGTAATAAGGGGGGGATGTTAGGCTATAGGATATAGCATATAACGTATTATTACATTATTGTTAGTAACAATCAATATGTTAGCTTAGAATATTAGTTGTTAGTTTGTTTCACTATTGTTAGCTTAGCAGATAAAATTGGTTAGCATATTTGATTCAGGCTATTCATAGCCTTTGGCAATGTATTTATGTTAGATGAAATCAATAGAATTGTTGTTCGATTATCTGACATTTTATTGATATAGAGGAGCCTCAACAGGACCAGCAACAAACACAAAAGGAGAAGCACGTGCTAACAGTAACTCGCGCACAAGCAAAGAGAATGGAGGAGTACCCAAACCCTACTATAAAGGAGAAATAGTAGGAAGCACGTGTACAAAGCGAGGAAGAGATGCAAAAGACCAATCATGAGAAGTTGAAAAAACCCATCATCATTGAAGACGAGGAAACGTCAACGCAACAGTTGGCAATGCAAGTATTGGATACAAATGTTGAAGTGAACGTGTCTAGCTTACTGTGCGTGATACCGGAGACATACGTGACGATTAGAGAAATGGTGCAAACAAGGAGAGTGGAAGAGTCGTGACACCAACTAGAGACAAGTAAATTAGCAAGGGTTCAATACATTGACCCAACAATCCTGATGATCGCTGCTAGGAAGAAGCCAACATTGATTCATATTGAGTTGATCACAAGTTGACACAAGTGATCGTTGATAGAGGATTGAGTGTGAAAGTATTGCCTAAGAAGACATGGAAGGACTTGGGGGCACCATTTCTATGGTCTCCCAGCTTTTGGTTGTATGGTGCAAATAAGTATGGCATTGAAATGAGAGGAGTGTTGACTGCACAAAGAGTGAAGATTGTTGACCAGATGTTCATTCTAGCTTTTGTGGTAATTGCTATGCAGAAACCAGCCTACGACACATTAAGGGGACATGGGTGGTTACGCACAGAGAAAGTAAACCACAATTGGGAGGACCGCTTAACTTTCAAAAAATGCCAGCACAAATACGTAATTAATTTGAAGAATCAGTCCGTGAGTGAAGAATTAGCAAGATCCAACGAATCAACAATTTTTGTTAAAAGAGGAAGATCATACAAACAGACATGAACCTAACAAAGAGGAAGTGTTGGAGTTAGAATAGTGCATGGAAGATGAAGGGCACTCGGACAGAGGACTTCTACATTGACAGATGGAAGACTATGAAGTTTTTCATCCTACCTGCATGTGTAACAATGAAGAGGAGGATGTCCATAATGAAGGGCCTATAAGCATATATGAGGTCGTATAATGCAATCGAAGTGCCAAGCCAGAAACGAAAGTGGAAAAAGAAAAGACATTTCCACAGAACTTTGCAGAGTATAGTGTTGGTGATGTGCAAATTGATGGAAATCGAGCACATCCTTTTGACGTGGAAAAAATAATAACCAAACCTAACACCATAAAGTATGAAGGATTGAAGATAGTGCAGGTGAATCGCAACAAAGGATAGAATAAAATAATCCACTGGGGACAAGTGGGACCCAATTCTAAAAGCAGCAGCTTTTGAAATCTTCATACAGTTGTGTGTTCATTGTACATACAAAGATCTATAGGGGATTCCACCTAACTTGTGCGTGCATCAGATTCCATTGGTTCCTAGCACACAACCTATGAGAAGGTCGTATAGAATGAACCCAAAGTATGTGACCTTGGTCAATGCAAATATAGAAAAGATGTTGGATGCGGGAATAATCTTCAAGGTGATAGTAAGCGAGTGGATGTCAGCTATCATCATCAATTTTACGGAAAGTAACCAAATCTGCATCCGTGTGGATTTTTAGAGTTTGAACACAATGACCATCAAGGATCCCTTTCCAATTCCCTTTACTGATTTAATATTGGAAGTAGTAAGTCACGAGATCTATATATTTTTGGATGGATTCTCAGCTAGAAGACTTATATTGACAAAATTTGAGCCGTGATGAGCATGGAAGAGCCATACAGCGTAAGTTCGTTGAAGTCTTTTTTTGGGCATGTCGGGTATTATCAATGTTTCAATAAAAACTTTGCACAAGTTTCACACCCTCTTGATGTGTTGACACACAAAGGTGTTCTCTTTAGGTGGACGCAAGAGCACCAAAAGGCCTTTGAGGAGTTAAAGGCAAAGTTGGTTTGCGAACCCATTTTGGTGTTTTCAAATTGGGAGAAGGAATTTCATGTCCACTTGGATGCATTCAATTTTGCAATTGGATTCAGGTTTACTCAGGAGGGGCAATATGAGTTAGACCAACCCATATACTTCTCAAGTCAATTTTTGTCACGAACAAAGAAAAACTATAGCACTATGGTGCGAGAAGCCTAGGGATGGTGTATGCAATACAAAAATTTAGACATAACTAGCTTGCCAACCATTTTTTTTTCTACATGGATCATCAAGCATTGCTATACTTGATCAACAAGCCACCTATTCACAAACAAGTTGGTAGGTGGCTCATTCCATTGCAGGAGTTCATGTTTCAAGTGGTAGCGAGACTAGCGAAGAAGCACGTGATTATGAATCAATGGTCGAGGATTCACTCAGGAGAACCTATGGGAGTGTAGAATGAATTTCCAAATACTCATCTATTTTCAATTACTACACTACCATCATGGTACAAGTACATGGGTGAATACTTGTCGAGGGGGGAGCTGTGAAAGGAGTTGGCAACAGCAAAAAAGAAAAATATCATCATTAAATCAGCACCGTTTCAGTTGATGTTTTATTATACAAGATTGGACTTGATGGAGTTCTATGAAGATGTGTAATGGACGAGGAAGTGAATTCAGCGTTGAAGGAAGATCATGAAGGGTTGGCAAGAGGGCATATAGGGCCGGATGTGATGCCAAGGCGCTTCTAGCAAGGTTGTGGTAGCCCACCCTCTATCGTTATGCAAAGGAGTTTGTGACCACATGTGATACGTGCCAAAGAGTTGGGAAGCCACTGAGGGACTTCATGCCATTACATCCATATGAGCCGCAGAAGTTGTTCGAGAGATGAGATCTAGATTTTGTTGGACCATTGCGAACCAACATATTAGGTACATTGTGGTAGCCATTGAACTTAACGAAGTGGGTGGAGGGAAGATCGTTGCCCAATAATTCTATAAAGAGCACAACACGATTCTTGTATGAGCAAACCATTACGAGAGTCTAAGTGCCTCTTCAATTGACAAGTGATTATGGAGGACACTTTGTTGATGAGATTATTCAGAAGTTGACCACGGAGTTCAAGATCTTGCACTTGTCTAATCCGCATTACCCCAAAGCAAATGGGCTAGTAGAAGCAATCAATAGGGTCTAAGTTTCCATAATGTACAAGACGTGGTATTGAAGATGCTGATTGGGAGGAGAAATTACCAGCAATAGTGTGGGCGTACAGGACTACGTATAAGGCAACAACAAACCAAACTTTGTTCTGGTTGATGTATGGGTAGGAGGCAAATGTGCCAATAGTTTTTGGTACCAAGTTTGAGTGGTAGTATAAAACCGTCTTGGTGACCAAGAAAGCCTAGAGGAAAGACTAACGACACTCATCAAGTTGGATGAGAAAAAGGCTATGGCACAATGGCCACAAAGGTTGCCCAATGTCATTGAAAGTTGTGGCACAATAAGCACATGAGGAAAATGAATTTGAAAGCAAGTAACTTAGTGATGAAGTTTAATGGCAAGAGAGAAATCAAGCCGAGGAAGTTGACGACTTTATGGCTTGGCAAGAGAGCAGCTAAGAGGCTCTAGAGAAGCACCCAAGTGTGAAGAAAAGTTAAGGGAAACTGTGCTTGGTGATTGAGGAGGAAATCTTCATTTGTACATTTTCTTAGTAAGAGGTCATGGAACTTAAAGGTATGCTCTCTGCTTGTTTTATGTTGATATGAATGAAAGGAATTTTCATTTGCATGTTGTGCATAAATAAGAATGGTTCTTTTTATGAATCAAGGGTCCTTTCAGTCCTTTGGGATGCTTTGATTTTATAAATAATAGCAATAATGCTGCAGTGCGTTGTCGTCTCTGTGTCCCTTGAAGATATTAACCATTAGGGACGTTCATCAATCTAATAAGGGTTTAAATTTGTTTTAAAAAGCTAAGGTTTGGGAAAGATTGAAAGTAGTAGACGTCCGGACGCACCTATTGCCCTATCTTTTATTTAGAAATGCCTCAGTCTTGCTGATATAATGATAGGAGATGTGAGATTCATGCCTTCATTAATCTTTGTGTTATCCTTATAAGTTCTTAAGCCTGTCTATTTAATCTTTAACCTAGACATCTGAACAAAAACAACTGGTTCTAGGTCTTCGGCGGTCTCCGGTTCATATAATAGCGTCTGTAATTTTCAGCTGAAACCCCTATTGTGCGTTCTTATAGGTATTCCCAGGTCTGTGTTAAAGTTGAAACATTTATTTTATAAATTAATGAAGGAAATCAATCTTTGAATAAGCCATTACGTAAGGTTATCCATTTCTAATGTAGGCCACTTGGGTGGTTTGACCGCACGTCTTGAATCGGTGGTCTAAGTTTTAATTATGTTGTATCATGTTTTTTTAAAGCTTTAGTAAAAGATAAAGTATTTGACTTCTTTTGAATGCTTTTACGAATGGATCATTACTTAAAACATTACAGCAAAAAGAAGACACGATTTAGTTGGAAAAGATATAAAAAGGGGGCTTTATTTATTTTGATGTTATTAAATGAGTTTATTTTATTTATTGTATTAAATAATATGAAACTGCCTTATTTTATATGGTGATTAATTGGTTTTTTTTTTTGAATTGTTAAGATTTATATGTAATGCTTGTGAGCTGTATATCTGGTAATGGGCAGGCTTCATGTTTTAAAACTGTTTTAGTTTCTTTCTTTTTTTTTTTTTATTTGTGGAAAACATCCCAAAAGGGATGCCACTTTCGGGTAAGACCCAAGGAGGCGGGGGTATCCATTCCGCCAAAAACGCCCAGGACTCGGACCTGGCCTACCACCTTTGACATACTCAAGGAGCAAACAAACACACAAAACCAATTTAAAAAAAATAAATAAGTAAATAACAACAAAAATAATAAAATAAAATAAAAAACATGCTCCTTGAGTGTGTCAAAAACAAAAGCACAACCAAACACGCACAATAAGATAAAAGAAACCACAACACGAACCACATAGAAAAACACAAGAACCACATAACAAAACACAAACAAGACAAAAACAACAGAACACTACAAAGACATAACCCAAAAAAAAACATGAAAAATAAACACAACCAAAACCTAAAAAATTAAAAAAATAAAATAAAAATAAAAATAAAAAACAACCAACAACGAGACAATAAACAAAAACAAAAAACATAGAAAACACTCACACATAAAAACACGAATTAACACAAACAAAGAGAAACCCAAGAACAAGAACGAAAAAAACACAAGAACAATAACAAAAAACATTAAAAAAAAAAACACAAAACAACAAAAACACAAGAACAACAAAAAACAACACAAAGAACACAAAAACAAAACAAAACAAAAGAACCCACCCACCTTAAAAAACTAAACAAAAAAAACAAAAAAAAGAAAAAAAAATTGAGCATAACAATGACCTATCTAGACCAGAAGACTATTAAGGCAAGAATCAACGGAGGAAACAAAATAAAGAATAGAATGAGCTAGGGAACTAAAAAAAACTGAATGAACCAAAGAGAAGCAAAAAAAAAAAAAGCAAGAAGAAACTAGGTACCTTCAGAACTGGAGCCATCCAAAGAAATGATAGAAAGAAGAGCTTCCCTAATTTGAGAAGCCCACCATCTAGGAGGGTGGCCATAACAAGTAAGATCACCTTTGTCCAAAGCCCAATTAGCTAAAGCATCAACACTCTTGTTTTGATCTTTGACCACATGATTGTAATCAACTTTCAAAAATCCCATCCGGATTAATTGAATCTTCTCAATAATTCTTTTTATTCTCCAATCCACCTTATGATTCTTAGAAGGAGTCTTCAAGAGATTAATCATAAGTTGAGAGTCGAGACTCAACTAACACCTTTTCCCATCCAACCTTAGTAGCCTCATGAAGGCCTTTGAGGATACCATACCCCTCACCAAGGTTATTGGAAAGAATACCCAAATTCTCGGCAAAAGTAAAAACCGGGGAGCCATTTGAAAGTCTACCAATTCCTCCCACACTGGCTTTTCCGGGGTTCCCTCTAGAGGCTCCATCGGTATTGACTTTTCCAAAATCCTTAGGAGGAGGTTGCCAATTTCTTGTCCTATCCATCTTACTAATACTCACATTCCCTTTAAGTTGGTTGCCCTTAGAAGATTTAATCTTCAATCTTTGCATCACTTGATCCCATCTTTGGTGGGAGTTTTGGGGGTGATTAAGGAGTTGATGGACTGATTCAACTAAGTTGGCTATGGTCTTTTGCCAAATATAGTGAATATCCTTCCTATCTTGATTAAAAATTAGGTTGTTCCTTTCATTCCAAATATTCCAAAGAAGAATGGTAGAACCCATCCAAACTAAGCGCCTAATAAAATGATCAACACCCTCTTGATTAGGCCAATCCCTCCAAAGCTGTTCAAAAGTAAAAAAATTGGACCACTTGTAAGCCAAGTAAAGTGGCCATTCTCCTCCATAGCTCGGAGGCTAAAGTACACTCAATAAAAATATGGTTGAGAGTTTCTACATTCTCTTCACACATTTCACATCTAAAAGGGCCATGAAAACCACGCTTCATAAGTTGCTCACCGGTAAGCACCCTACGATGCAATAAAAGCCAATTAAAGAACCTCACCTTAGGCCAGAGCTTTTGAGCCCACAATCGAGAAAAGATGTCGGAAGAATGGTTGGGATTATTATGGCATAAGGTCAAATAACCTTGAGCAACTGAATACTCACCCTTAGTAGTGTTGTTCCATCCAAAACAATCTTTTTCATGGGACCAAGAGAGGGATCTCATATGAAGGATGCCTTGGATATCTTGTCTTTGCCTTTACGGGATTTGAATAGGCCGAGTCCTCAATAGGGATCCAATATCTACCAACCTTTGAATTACCGGTATGGTACCGACGATAATTAGCCACCTTTATCCAATTAGCTCGGTGAAGCTCCTCCATCCAAGGCCTCCAATCGGGAAGCCGAGTTATCAAAGGCTTGTGACCATCCCAAGAATCTGTCCAAAAATTTGCATGTTGACCATTATGAATGATCCAAAATAATTTTTTCTTTATCAAATCCTCACCGGTCTTAAGAGCTGCTAAAATGGGAGAACCTTTGGTAGGAAGTTGATAGCGAACAAGGTCTTCGGGACTTTTGTTCTCAGCATATTTAGCACGGAGATTATTGGCCCAAAGAGCATTGGGGTTATGCAACATCCTCCAATATAATTTAGCAGCTAAAGCTTTGTTGTTATTAATAGAAGACCGGAATCCTAACCCCCCTTCACTCTTAGGAAGACATAAAGTATCCCATTTCACCAAGGCCCATTTTCTTTTCTCCTTAGTACCACTCCAAAGGAAACGATGACTGATTTGATCCAATTCTCGAAGAACAGCCTTTGGGATATTCAAAACGGAAGAAACATAAATAGGAATAGCTTGAAGGACTGATTTTACCAAGGTGATTCTACCCCCAGAAGAAAGCCACTTGTTGGTCCACTTTCCAATTTTCTTCTTGACTTTGTCCAACAACCAATTCCAATCTTTATTTTTCTGCCTTTGAATATTTATGGGAATACCTAAATAAGTGATTGGAAGGGAGGTCTTCTTATATCTTAATTTATCCAAGACCATGGATTCTGTCTAGCAGAGCGGTGAAAGAAAATAACTTTATATTTGTCTTCATTGATCAACTGCCCGAGTAGCCTTAGAAAAACAGCTAATGATTTGCTTAATATTAGAAGCTTCCTTAAGCGTAGCTTTACCTAAAAGAGTAGAGTCATCCACAAATTGAAGATGAGAGATAGGTCTAGCTCCATGAGCAATGGTAACTCCCTCAAGGGTTTTGTTTTCCCTCTTTTTGGTTATAGTCCTACCCAAGCATTCAGCAAGAATGATGAATAAATAAGGGGATAGCGGGTCACCTTGCCTAATACCTCTGGAAGCTGGGAATGAGCTGAGAAGGCCTGCCATTGATAAGAACTAAGTAGGAAACTGAAGAGATACATCCCATAATCCAATCCATCCAATCCTTAGAGAAACCAAATTGCCTCAAAACTTTGATAAGGAAGTGCCAATCCACTCTGTCATAAGCTTTGGATAAGTCTAACCGAATGAACATGGAAGGAGATTTTTGCATATCCATGGAATGGATGGCTTCTGAGCAAGAACTATCTCATCTACTATTTGACGTCCTTCCACATAACCCCCTTGCTGCGGGGAAATAATCTTATGCAAAAGAGGCTTCAACCTTTCTGCCATGATTTTAGTAATGATTTTGAGAAGAACATTACATAAAGCAATAGGTCTAAAAGCTGAGATATGATCAACCTCTTGAGCTTTTGGAACAAGAGTAATATAAGTTTTATTGATAACCTTCAAAATTTCTTTGGCTTTCCTGGCTTCTTCCACCACCTCTAATAAATCAACATGAAGGATATCCCAGAACTCTTGGTAGAACTCAATGGGAAAACCATCAGGACCTGGGGTTTTCCCTTTTTGCATTTTAAAAACTACTTGTTGAAGCTCATTGATAGTAACGGGAGCAGTCAAAATAGAGTTCTCCTCAGAAGTGATAAGAGAAGGGATTGCTTGAAGAACATTTTGTTGTGAAGCTGAGTCAAGAGGAGTAGCAGCAAAAAGATTGGAAAAGTAATCAACAACAATAGAGTTCATGCCATCCCAAGTATAAACAACATCTCCAGAATCTGATTTTAAGGAAGAAATAAAGTTGTGAGATCTTTGAGCTAGAAGAGATTTGTGGAAGAAATTTGTGTTTCGATCTCCTTCTTTGAGCCATTGAATTCTAGATTTTTGCTTCCATAAGATTTCTTCTCTTTTTTCCCATTCCTCTAACTAAGTTGTGAGTTTAATTTCATCTGCACTTCTCTTCTCTGTGAGGCCATCTAAACGGATTTTCTTATTCAAATTTTCAATATGAGCAATAACTTCATGTTTTTTTTTATGTACATCCCCAAACTCTTTCCAGTTCCAAGTCTTGATTTTGGATTTAATGTATTGCAGTCTTTTGGCAAAACAGAACATCTTAGTCCCATGCCTAGGTTTACCTTCCTTCCACCATTGTTGCACACGAGGTCTGAAGGAAATGTCTCTAAGCCACATTAATTGAAAACGAAAAGGAGAGAAACTCACATTGGTTTTCCACATTTCCACCATGACTGGCCAATGATCCGAACCAGCATTATTAAGAGTCTTCACTTTAGGAATGTGACCATGGATTAAGAGATGTGGTAGTTAAGCAAAGTCCATCGTAGAGATGTGGTAGTTAAGCAAAGTGGTAGTTATTCCACCGGGGAGGTGCAATGACTAAACTTCAAGGCATTACACTTGTGAGCACCAACATAGATTGACTTATGGTTGGTGAAGGAATTGGCGTCCCCTTCTCTAAAGGTTGAGAAGGGATAATTCCTACGCTATGGTCGAATGGTCTTGCATTCACGGAGAATGTAAGAAATGTATGGGGACCATTAAAGCATCCTTTATACCGCGGAGGTATATAAGGTGAACCCCAGAACTTACGAGAGTTTGGCCACTCCTGTCCACTCAAGAGTCGTCTGCAGCAGCAACGTCTCGAAATGTGGTTATGCCTTAACAACTCTGAATAAGAAGGGAACATCTTTAGTGAACCTTGAATAAGATCAATACTTGTGGACCTAAAGTTGGATGAATTGAAATGCACGATGAAAGAACCTTGAATATGCCCACATGGCTCATACCATATATGGAAGGAGTGATGGCCAGAGAAAGTTATGATTGGGCAAGTTTCTTGTCAGACCACGTATAGAATTTCCTAATGCAGTATACAAAGAATTTTTCCATGGCATTCCATGCCATCGCATTACTTTTGGAGGCTACATCGCACAAAAAGACTCAATCTCCAAGACTGAATCCTCCACACACAATACTAAAAGCAACACCTACACCTTTCTATTGGATACATGTTTCCCCATTGATGAAGATTGGACCTATGGTAAAAGTAGCCATAGGGAAGAAGATGACAATGAAAAAACAAAAAATGCCAGAGTCATCAAAAAAAGACAGAGGAGATACTGATGCATTGGCTGAGGAAAGTGCAAACTCTGATGGTGCAGAGGAACGGTTGTCTAGTGTTGACGAGTTGGTTAGGAAGAAGGGGCAGAGACAATTAGAGCAGTAGTGGCAACAAATGGGAGCGCAACTGTAGTAGCAATACAATCAACCAATGGTTCAAAGTGTTAAAGTGTTTCCACCTTCCAAACCACCTTAAGACACCACAATGATTGGGACGGCTAGTGGAAATCCACAAGAAATCATGGCAGGTCAACATTACAAATTGTGTGGATTGACCTATCTTGTAGTGCCATTGGGGACTCTAGTACAAGCAAGAGGCCAAAATGTGCAAGAAGGCACTGCAAATGCCATTGCGGGTGCCAAGAAAGTGGCTTTTGCTAAGGCTGCCATAGGAGGATAGCAGCCAAGACAATCAGAACCTGATGCGGAAGGAGTTTATTGTGCAAGAGAAGCAACACAATAGTCACAAAGATAAACTGCACAAGAGTAGGCGCTGGAGACACCATTTGACGGATGTTGATGATGATGTGCAAACTACAGTTAATGCGATGGAAACATCACCACCATCGAAGGATGTACTTGGAGGAGATTATGCGGATGATGTCATGATGCCAATGAATGTGGATACATCGAAGAGCTATGTCACAACACCATTGTGGCAATTTGCAGAAGAAATGACAAGGTGTGATTCACCTCCATTGGATGAGGAACCACCAATTGAGCTTACATCTACAACAACTTAGACCACAGCACCGACTTCATCAGTGCCAGAGGAGAGAAGGGAAAACAGCCTACATTAGAGCACATATTGTGGCAAAAGGTCCAAAGCAGTCAACCGCCTGAGGCTGAACCTAAAAAAGGCAAGGAGATGGTAGATACCGCTAAACAATGAGCTAAAGCAGAGGGAGGAGCAACCCCATAAATCCAGGAAGGTAAGGCCACCAAGTATAAAATCAACCTGAAGAATCAAGGTGGCGAAGATATTGAAGAAACGACCATTAAAGATGATACCAAGGATGAGTTGTAGCATGGGGAAACAAGAGAATATTTTCTGATCAAAGTGCCTAACTTGAGACAGCCTCCAGTTCATAGCAAGCAGATAAATGAACAGGTTGATGCATTCTTTGAGAAAGTGATTGGATTGTTTGACAGAGTCCAGAGTGAGTTCGAAGTTGGTTGTGTTGGTGACTGGCGACTATGGCAACTTAGGATGGAAGCAGAGTTGGGAAAGTTGTTGAGTTGGGCCCAAAACAAAGATAGAGTGAAGTTAGAGTGAAGTTTGTAGAAATCCATCATATGCAGTCATGGGAGCTGGGTGTTAGCAGTAGTAATTTTCAGTCAATGCTAGAAGTAAGAGAACTGCCAGAAGGAACTCCAGTTTTGCATCGACATCCACCTAGAGCATATATTGGTGAAGGAATCATTAATGAATATCCTGAATTTCCAGGTGCCAAGACAGTTAAGTTGGCACCAGAGTTGGTAAGGTCATATGCCAGAATGAATTTCTTGGCATATCTGATTCAGTGTTTGGCAACAACCCTGGCGATGTTTCAGCAGATGATTCACAGCCTGAAGCTAAAAGAAGAAGAGCAAGCCAACCAGTTACAAATGGTGTAAGGACAGCTTCAACAAGTGCAATAGGACGCCAACACAAAACTAGCAAGGATGAGAACAGAAATGGACAGTATGAGGCAAGCACATGCATAGCAAGATCAGTTTGGGAACACTTTCATCCCATGTCTTGGGATGTTTATAATTGTATGCTCTCAACAAGTGGACAATTGTCCTAATTACCACTTCAGTTTGCCTGCCACTTTGTTAAATCAGTGCCTCAAATCTCTGTGTAAAATTCTCTCTTATTTCATTTTAATTTCATTTTCCTTTTCTGTCCTAGACAGATCACAGGTTTTTGTAAGAGATACACCTTACTTTTTGCTTTGGAGTGCTAATGTTTTAAAACAAATTTCCTAAATATCCATTCAAAGATGTATTTCCTTCATTACAATTGTCGAGTCACTCTAATATCAAACCATGATGGTAAACTTCTCAGGCACCAGTGCTAAATGCACACACCAAATTATGTTTTGGAGAGCAAATATCACTGCACAGTGCACAAAAAATACAAGTGGAGGAAAATAACTAACTGCTACAACAATGAAAGTATATCATCAACCAAACTATACTCCAAGAAAAGTATAAGACTACGGTAATCCTAACTACGAGGATTTCTTCCCAGCTTTGGGCTTGAAAGGGGACCCTGACTTGCAAGTTTCACAAAGTGGTCCAAGTCCTCTTAAAGTTGGGATCATAAAGTGATACTCAAAAGAATGCTAAACTTTAGTTATAACATAAACAGAATTGCAAAATGTTGAAATATCCACTGGAGATGCAAAACATCCTGCTGCTATTTACTTCACTAAATATTTGGATCTCTCTCATAGAGTCTGCAGTCTATATTTGTAAGAAGACACTGAGGAAAAGAACAGATAACGTGTACAGACAACCTTGTATTAATAGATTAAGATAGAACAACTGAAATAAAATGGTTATGAACTTGGCATGACAATACATGGAGATTTATAAGAAAGAATCCCTTGTAATTTTGAGAAATTATGGTTAGCATGATATGCCAGCCAAGTGATCCAAATCCAAAAATGTGCAGGTATGTATAACAACCATACTGACAGATTAGTTATCTTGACTACTGTTAATCTACAACTATTGACCGCAATCATGACTCACAACTGCAATACACAACAGCGTTCCCACAACAGAGTTGCAAGAAGTCTGGACTTGCAAACAGAGTCCAAAAAGAGACAAAAACCTGACTGTTCATGTAACTTCCACTGATAAGGTTAGTCCAGGCAAGCATTCATAATTTACATACTAAATATTGAAATAATACTATGCACAAAAAAAGGAAAACATATATTGATTGATAAAGGTAAAAACAGCCAGTCAAATGGGTAAGCTCAAAATGGTTAAAAAGGTGGGCTCCCAATGCAGAGGCCCAGGTTCAAAAACCCCTAAGCAACATATGCTGAGAAACCAAAATGTTAAGTGGAAATGGGTACATTACCGCATCCAAGTCTAGTTGTCATGTAGACCAACAGGCATGGCCACGTGCAAATCTTGGGCAAAATGATGTAAGAGATACCCTATGGCTGTGGCAGCTAACCCAAATGTTACCCAACCAAAGAGGGAACTTACCAATAAAAACAAAAAAGAAGGTAGGAATAGTCACAAAGTTAGGTTCATATCAATTAATAAACATAAAAATAGTTCACAACACTAGATTCACCCACAACTTTGTCAAACATCATACACTTCTCATCCACTTCCTACAAAATGTGATAAAACATGGCATGTAGAAAGACATTTGTAAGTTCTAATAACAAAGTAATGACCAAATAAAATAAGCAATTCCAAAACTCATAATTTGCACCCCTATTTCTGTATTGGGTGTCCTCACACAACCATTAGGACAACTACTTCCTTGCCATACAGTTTGTCTTCACTTAGCTTAGTCCAAAAATAATCATGAACTGGTAAGGATATGCTCATTAGGATTATCAATAAGATCCACAGCAACAATCATGAAATTGGGAACTAGACACCACAGGGAAAAGGTTGAAATTGACACATGACTCGCAGAAATGGATGAACAGATAGGATATATTTTGGCCCTTCGTCATGCAGCTTGATAGTTGGGTAGATAAGATAATCTTATTAATGTCCACAGATAAGAGCTTCCACAATGCACTGTAGTAACCAGAAAGTACCAAAAGAAAGCTAAAGTAGAGTAAAGAAACTAGCATAAACTACACTAAAGTGAAACAATTGTATGGCGTAAAATTACAGCCTCAAGGGTTACCAAAAATGGATGAACTTGCTAATGTTGATGGCCCGGTGGAAGTTGACACTGATGCTAATGTTGGCACCAAGGCTTGGTGCAAATGCTCGCGCCACTCAGATTTAACACATAAAGGTATCCCCTTTGTGCTCAAATCAATCGTGCCGCCTTAGGATATGTTGGTCCCCATTACCCATAATTTCAACCTGCTGGAGTTGGTGATAAAGTTTCTGTGCAGGAGGTTGGTGATGGAGGAGACTCTTAGACACCAAACCAAGATGGGAGTCTTCCTTCTAGCACTAGGAGTGTGGGTGGGTGGCATGCAATGATGATGCATCCTGAAGAGCTTGTACTCAAGCCAAGGAAGCAGCAAGAGCAGGAACTGGTGTCTACAAAGGCTGAAACGATGGTTTGTTGAACACAAAATAACAAACAAGAAACATCTATAGAGAATTATGTACATGATACTAAAACTGATCCATGTGCACCTAGGGATGTGCACAGGACCCCTGGGACTTGTGTGCTCCCAATGGATGGGAAGACGATCATCATGTATGGATGTGAGACCCAAGTACTCCTAGGCTATTTTCCTTAGTAGTCTGAGGCTGGTGCCCTTGGTTTGCTTCTCAAAACAACCAAATGAATCTGTGGAACAAATTTATTAATAAGAAGAGGAACCCACCAAATGCGCATGTGTGCGTGAACTTCTTGAAGAAGTGGTTGTTCTTTCTGCACCTTGTCCAACTCAACTTGTAGTGATAACAGGTTCTGTTCAATACATTCATAGGCAGTACCTTTCTCCTTCACCTCTTGTTGATGCTTTTTCATAACCTAGCTGCATCTTTTCTTTGCTTGCTATATACCTTCAATAACGAGGTCTCAAAGTTGAGACAACACTTCTAAAACTCTGTTATATTTGTGACAATGATGCAGGATTCTCTCCCTTTGCTTGACCTTGATCTTGCAACTTTTGGTTCACTCTTGAAAGTCTTAAGCCCCTTTTTTATCAGTTGGCTTTCCTGTTCCAACTTCTGGACACTCCCCATGTCAAATGAAGATGTAAATATTAGAGCGTAATCCAGCTTTGATAACATTGATCTGAAATTTAGGGGGCGATTTTGAATTGTTAACACATGAGGGAGAGAAGGGGACAAGGACTTGGTGCCTAATTAGACCACTAATTGCAAGGGTTGAGAAATTGTTGAAATGGAAGAGCTGAGGTCCATGGCTCAAAAGGTCGAGGCTGAAAGTTGAGGCTGTGGGGACTGACCACGATGCCAAAGAGTGGAAATTCAGGATTGTTGTCCTCAAGAATGGGATAACAGGTTTCACAGAAGTACAATAAGTGTGTGCGAGAGAAGGGAGCACCACACAACATTACCATTGGTAGAATAAACTCGACATCAAATGGGATTGCAAATAACAAAGGAGTCAATAATCATCCACACAAGAGAACAATAGTACAATATAAATACATGAGCTTTATTCACATGGAGGTGATGTACAAAGATCTCTGTGGAGATATCACTGTGGCATAGGCCAGATCTCTATGGACAAATGTAGGTTGGCTTTGGTCAGATCCTTGTCGAGGGATACAAAGAGGCATTGATCTGAGCCCTCTAGTGGCACGTGAGGTGGTGCTAGTTGAATCCTTGTGGAGGTATGTGATGTACAAACCTCCAAACTTGGTAACTCTGTGAATCAGTGCTTTCCCGGATTTCTACCAAGGAATGTGTGTTGGTTCAGCTGTTTATCTTTGTAGAGAGGTGTATGAGCTGATACAATCACTTATCTCTGTGTAAAGATATGTGGAGTGGTAGAATGTTATACTTTTGTGCTTGGTGCGTCCTCTTCCACCTTGTCACTTTACCCTGGGCAATGTTTACTTGTGCGGGCTAGTCAAATGGAAGAGGAAGAATGCGGTAGAAGGTGAAGCAATTTGTCTTCCAACATTTTCTGGCAGTTGGTTGTTCAGTTACAATCACTGGTGTCAGGCTGCATTGTTGATAGTTATGCTGATGATAGTTGTTAAATGGTGACATTCAGTCTTCTGATGTGCACATGGTCTGTTGGAACTGCATGCAAACCAGTTGGGGGTACACATGCAGTCCTATTGGAGTTGTGCACATGCCAGATGGCACTTAAATTAATCCAAACAGTAATGGCGTTGGCACCTGCTGTGGAAGCTGGGCACTGGCATTCAAGATGGGTGCTAGCGCTTGGGACAGTAGAGACGGTTGACACAGTCTCACAACTGGCACTAATGACAATGGCACTGGCTGGTCTCGTGTCGATAGCTGAAGATTGGTGATACTAGTATGGCACTCCATGGTATTGGCAGTTGGCGTCTATGCAACAATGATAGCAAAAGTCAAAAGCTGTGCATTAGGTTGGTGCCTGTGCTCCAGGGGTAATGGCTGAGACTGAAGCTTGGATGCTGGCTGACTGCGAGCTCAGTTACAGGTAGCAAACACAGGTGTCAGCTGGCAGCAATGTAAAGTTGAAGTGGTGTCCCATTGGTACTAGCGACTGGCAGATACATCCCAATGGTGACTGAGGCTAACATGCACCATTGATGCTAGCAACTAGCACTTGTGCCTCAATGGCAGCTGAACCTGATGACACCTCTAGCAAGTAATAGCTGGCACTTGCACCCCAATGGCAGCTGACCCTGACAGCCCTTAACTGGTGGGTAATGGCTAGAGCTTGCATCTGTGGAAGCTGGCACTAATCCTGATGTTGACACCAAGGGTTGGTGCTCTCAAAGGCCAATGCTGGCGACACCTGGATTTAGCACATGGGGGCAACCACTCTATGCTCAGATCACAGAGATTAGTTGTTGATCTCCAAATAGAACATTCATACCATCTTCACTAAGTTGTCACAATTAGTGTGTTGAAAGTGGTGAAGAACCCAACCTACCATGTTGGTAGAAAGCATATTGAGGTTCATTGCTAGCATATTTGAAAGGTGAATGAGGATGAACAAGTTTGTGTTCAATATTGTGCCACACAAAAGCAAATTGCCAACATAATGACTAAACTACTACTACCTGATACATTCATCAAATTTCGGGACAGGTGTGGAGTTATATCTGGTTTAATCATTATGACAATAGAATAATTCATGTGTAAATATGTAATGATCGTATGATATGATCTTCAATTTAGTAAGGTTGTTAAACCAGTTACCTACAAAATCCCAATTACTATGTATATATAAATGAAATTAGCAAAACCGTAGAAAGTGCACATTTTCCCCCAGTTCTCTGTTGCTGTTGTTCGCCTCCATATTTGTCCCTTTTTAAGTTCTCCATATAAAAATCCACAATCATATATCTTTTTGAAATGTTGAACTTCATAACAAGCCTCTACAACGTCTGAGTAAAACTTGAAATATAATATGTCATCTGCAGCCTCCTCAATGAGGATGTCAATTCCTCATATGGTAAAATTTTTGCAATGCTAGCTGATCGTGTTCATGTTAGAAGTATTAATATAGCAAAGTTGGGAAGTATATATACATATGCTAATTTCAGCCTATCTTATAGAAATAATAGATGTTTTAAACTTTCTAGTCTTCTACAAGATCTTATCACCTTTGTATAATCTTTTCCTTAAAGCCTTTATGCAAGAACTCAAGTTCCATGACATAATCTGCCTTCCAATACTAGAGAAGCATATATGGCACAATAAGTTATATAGAAATTTACTATAGAACAGGGAGATCAACAAGATATTTAATCAACTTAATTAATCCAGAAGCACATGTTATGTTAGAAAAGATATCATCTCAACAGCACTTACTGCTTTGTATTGATGGGGTTGTCACTTACAATAAGTTTCAGGTACATACCAGGTGATACTGAACCCATCATTAAATATGATGTTATGTTAGCATCAACAATAAATGCAACACGTATTGAACTGGCAGATGCCTTTGTGCTATCCACGTTAACTGCATCTTCTTGGAAATCTGAATTTCTTTTACTGAAAGGATTTTCGTTGCTGAGGCTTGTCAAAGAAGATCCATCTTCATCATCTATCAAACTGTTAGGAGAGCCAGGCATGCTTGAATCTTGAAGAACTGAAGCTGGATCAATTACTTTTACTGCCCATCCCAGGCGACAAGCAAATGACACAGCAGCTTGAAGATGAGGTAAATCAGCTTGTAAAGTTGTAGCCAACTCAGCAACTGTTGCATGCTCACTCGACACCACGAAAACAGCATACAATAGTCTGGAAAATAAATATCAATGTATCATTAAGAAATAAACATGGTAAAGATAAGAAATCAGCGTACCCATAGTCATCTAAGATTAGGCACTATTATTATAAAAATCAATATACAAGAAGCATATGCTATTGAGTTCAATACCCATACAAGAAATGTGAATAACGAATTGGAACCACATTAAAAGCACCCCTTACACTATAGCCATAGAAGTGTTCAAAATAAAAACGAATCAGAAGTAATCCACAACTCACTCTTCTGTAGGATCTTCATATTGCTGTTCCCTGTTTGAGACAAATCCTTCAAGCTTCGAAACTGAATTATAATCCAAAATATATAGTTAGATAAAGAAACATCTATTATTACAAACAATTTTAATGCAAAACCATGTCAGAACAATATCCCACTGAAATATAACATTAGCACACAGCATGAAGTTAACATGAGTGAATCACCTACCAACAAATCTGTCAAGTATCAGAACTGGATTTTATGACAAAACTACAACATCAATTTAAGACACAAATCATGTGTCGTTTCTCATAATTTGACACAGACATGAATATAGACCATTTTTAACCTAAATTCACCAAGCATCTTGTCTTTCAAGAATTGATGTTGATTTTAACTTCTTTATCATTTTCTCTGAACACTTACTGAATATTGATTTCAAATCGACACAGCTTATGTTGTTTCAAGAATAAATTTTCCTAGCATCTGTGATGTTGTTTCAAGAATCAATTCCACTAGCATCTGTTCTTTTTACACCTGCCTAATGGGTGCTGGACATGTAGACAAAAAGACAGCTTACCCAGAAAAATTGCTTGAAATACAAGTGAAGATGTTCCACCCAAAGATGCAACTGCTACTATAATGGGAGCATATGCTTCTTGCTCCTTGTTCAGTTTGTTGGGGGACCTCGACATGTTAATAAAGTTGGTGATTGTGTTGTCTCTACCAATTATTTTGCTGGAGATGCCTCAAAAGTAAATGCCTTTTTTGTCTACTCAAGCAATGAAGTAACCACTACAAACACTTGCAGCTACAATGTTACCCCACTCTGTTGTCTACTTGCCAAGAATCAAACTCACAACCTTCTACTCATAAACATGGGTCCTTAACCAAAATCCCATTCATTATTTTATTAGTTTTACAATTCCCTAATTTTGAGTGCTTGTATCTAAAGGACCTCCATTAAGCATTCAACTCTTACTGTTGAGCCATGTACAATAAATTATTCTCCAATTCATATTATTTTCTGATTTCTCTACTCCATCATGTGTTAGTTTGGCTAACTTATCTAATACAGATGTAATGTTCTAGGAAAACAAATATGCATTTGCCTTTTCTTTATTGTATTATATTCTAAGTCCTTCATACATTTCTTTCACTAATAATGTTCATTCAAAGATAGGATAATATAAGATAATTTTATTAATCTCCACGTGTGACCAAAGTAACTCAATGGGACTCATCAGAAATAAACTGTTACAATGCATTGTAGCAACCAAATAGCACTAACTGAAAAAACTAGAGTAAATAAACTAAGTTATACCACATTAAAGTGAAACTGTTGTATAACATCATGGGATGGATCCAAAAATGGATAATTCCTAAACACATTGTAAGCAGTGAAGAAGAGACGAGAGAATCAAGAACCAAGGAAGAAAAGAGAGAGAGATAAGATAATTTTATAAATGTCCTCAGATGGCCAAAGTAGGCCAATGGGACTCATTGAAAAGAGCAGTTACAATGCATTGTAGATAGAGAAGAGGAGAGCTCAAATTGATCTATCTGTCCAATCTAATCAATAGTTGGATCCAGAGTAGAAACTGAGCCAGCATCAGCCTCAAACGTCCCAAAGGATCCAACCTAGGATCTAATGATCCTCCTAGAAGAATGGCCAAGACTGAGGGATCATAGTTGGGTAAGCCTAGGCAGGCATAAAGTCCGATCCCTCAAAATTCTTCTAGCATCCATGCCAAGGAACCAATTGAAGACGATAAAAAAATTGAATGTTTCTTCTAGTGACATCTCCTAGGTAAGTGAGAAGTTGCCGATACCCAGCATCAATGAGCCATAGTTCCATCCTCCTACATTGAAGAAAAAGGCACCAGATTCCCATGGCCAAGAATGTACTGATCTGAGATTATCATTATAGAAAGACGTATCCTTGGATGAATGCTTATTTCCTCCAAGAGCAAACAAGGTGAAAAAATGATTGGATTAGTTAACTATTAGTCAGCCTCTTCTATAATTTCTAGCATTGAAGAGTGATAACCTCTTGAAGGCATAGAGCAAAGCATCTTATGTCTAGATAATGAAAAAAAGCAGTAAGTGATCCACCTGCAATCCTGTAGAAGCAATACTACCTACCTTCAATCTTGTAATAGATGAGACACTAAAGATGAATGTTGTTTAGTCTCCACCTCCTAATGAGAGAAATGGCAACAAACCCTATCCTCTGGGCTAATTTGGTGGTCTATCTCCACTCACAACTGTTGTCATTAAATTCTGACTTGACCAAGGGGGAACTTGGGACTGTGTGTCCAATGTATCCAGATGTAATGAAGACGAGTGATAATGCCATCTCAATCCTCATGAAATGCTCCTTGTAGAATGCTATTTTGAATCTGAGAGGTTGGGGCAGAGCAATCCAAGTTGTCTGAATATATTGCTTATAAATGTGATCCTTGACTGCTTCGTTAATTACACTTCTTGTCAGGGAGAAGTCAGGGAGGAACTTTTTGAAAGCATTTGAATGGAGGTAATTCATCTATAGAGATGCCAACTGACTGAAGAAGTGAACTAGCTTCTCAATACCAGCCTCAGTGACAGCCAAGAATGTTCATGGAATAAATCCATGATGAGAACAAAGTGTGCAATGACCCATGGATCTGAGGCAACAAAGGTGAAAAATCATTTTGAAGATACTCTCAAGGAGGAAAGGATGGGCACCACAGTCAGCTTCGACAATACATTGTCGACTTGTTCTCTTCCATTGAATGAACCATTGAAGCAGAATAATTTGTACCCTCTAAATATGACCACAGTTAGCAGATCCTGGACTCAGACCCTAAATCTCAGATCCCTAAAGGACTCTAGGTTTGAAACAATAGGCAATCTTTGTAGGTATGTCCTAGAAGCGCAACTGGAAACAATGGCATTCCAAAACTAAGAGAGATGTGTATGCCTTACAAAGTAATGACCATGAAATTGATCAAAGACGAATGGAAGGACCTATAAAATTGAACCCTCAGGAATGTGTAAACAGTGATAATTCAATATACTTGCCCTCATAAAAGAACAAAAACATGGAAAAGACAATTTTGAAGTGTCGAAGACCATCACCTTAGTGTCACTAAGGTTGGTTGCTAGCTGTCTTGAATGGCAAAAGGGAGAAAGAACATCCAGTTCCCTTCACAAGCCCTCAGAAATATGAAGAAGAAGAACTATATTATTTGCAAAAAGCAAAATGGCCATCAAGACATGATGCAAGAAACAACCATCATTGCGTGGGTTTTGATGAATAAATCCTTCAACCTCATCCATATATCCCAAAGTGTGGAACAAATAGGCACCCTTGTTTGCCACAAGTAATGATGCTCTTGACATCCTATGAAACAAGAGATGCCTTAGGGACAATGTCAAAGCCCTTTTACAAAGTCCACAAAACAGCAAAAGAATTCATTTGACAGTTGATAAGCCTCCTCAATGATAACCCAAAGAGTGAAGACATGGTAGTTTAATGGTCATCTCTAGAACAGCATGCCCTCTTCATCTATGTTTGCCTTGCTCCACTTGTTTTGACACTTTCTTCAAAATTGTGGTACAAACTTAGCACTTGTGTGCCCAATCATGACAGTTCTGTAATTATTTGGATTTGAAAAGTCTCAAGACTTGTGGGCAGGGTAGATAATATGTTGTGACCAAGGAGGAAGGAAGACCAAACAAACAACCTTGTTAAATAATTCTGAAAAGGAATGGCAAATAAATTCAATGCCATACTGCAGAAACTCGACCTGGAATCCCTGAAAATCAGCAACTATGATTGTGCATAATTTCTGTATGGCTTCTTTTTTGGTGTCTCCTAAAGAAAGGAGGTGGCATGATATGGGAAGACAAGACCTAAATGGTGGGCTGCCCTAGGGTATCAGATAAGGAATTAGCATGTGAGACCCAAGTCCAAGTATCAATGCATGACGGAAAGGTTACCAACCAAAGAAGATTTTGCCAGAAGGCTTTTAGAGAGTGATGAAGAGCATCCAGAAATTCACAATGTCTAACAACAATAACCTCTCATTTATTGTGTCAAATGAGGCATTTAAATACCTTTTGGGTGGAGAATACAGCAGTGAGTTCATGGGATAAGAAAAAAATGGAGCTTCCAATGCATGGACTTATATTCCTCACGATACATATGATTCATGGGGAAAGAGTCAATGCGACAGGTTGACTTTGTTTGGGCAAATGTGTACAGAAGGGTGTCAAGGGATCCGTTCTGTAAGATGTGAGATAAAGATTCCTATTCAGTTGTCGATGTGGAGATAAGAGAATAATATCCAAACATCAGTTGGGTAAGGCATACAGCATAGTTGTCAGCGTACTACCAATTATCAAAATCGATCACAAGTTGCTGATAGGACTTGGAGAGGGAGTAAGAAAAGAAGAAAAGAAAGATTTTATATGGCCATCCCCCTTCCCATCCATTTTTTGCCAAAATTTTGAGGTTTCTATAGCCGTCCTTTTTTTGCTTCCCAACATTTTTCACATCCCCACCTAAGATTTCTCTATGGAACATAGGTCTCAAAACTGGATGAGCCCTTTGGCCTCCTTACAGGGTTAAAGTTACACCCAGTGCTCCTTAAGTACATGAAGAAGCAATCTGCATAGCACTGAAATCATGTGCAATGGGAGAAAGGACCATGGTGAAGTTTGTGCATTGCAAATGATGGCTGTTTGAAGAGTGAGAAGTCTTGTGGACAGCAAGACTGCTGCGGGAAGAAGGCTGCTACTACATGAAACCTCATAGCTAGGGAACTAGATAAAGTTGCTCAATTCCTTCCAACTACAGGGGCACAGGTTCCTCCAGAATAATTTGCTTTACAGCCCTAGCACCTCAGCCACCATGGATACTTTTATCTCTCCACATCATCAGATAAAATTCAAACAACCCTGTTTAGTATGTTTACTGCCCTATGCCTTTCCTCCAAAATGCCAACTATGTTGTATATGCAGCAGGTACAGGTTGCCCCAACGTTTGTATGGATGGAGTGAAAAAGGCAGGAAGAGACTGCAGATAATCAATAACATGGCATGGCCATGACATGGAAAGTCCATCATTGCATATCTCAACCATAATTTGGTTTTCAGTGATCATCTCCAATATGTGTAACTCATTATGGAATTCAGGACATAAACAAAAAAAAAACTGTCTATCAATGGAGGCAGTCTCAAATAAGACAAGCCAAGACACCCAAACTATGAACACCACCTGATCAGCATGTCTCATGCCTAAATGCAGGGACACAATTGTATCCACTGACACGTTGAAGGGCCCATTCAAGGCTCCCATGGGTCTCTCTAATAAAAACAATGTCTCTTGAAGATAAAACATTCTATCTCCTAGAGCCTTCATTTTGCAAGCCAAGGATGAGACTACCTTGGGGATGGAGAACCATATATCATTGCCTTACGAATACGGATTACTGCCTACTTGTTATACTTTCAAGCATCTGCCACCTATGCGAGTGCTTTTGCAGCTCCTCCATTCAAGGACATCTGAGATACTCGTCCAAACACATTTTGATGGAAAAACTGAAGAGGTTCTTCTTGTTTTTTAGAAATATTGAAGGCCATCACCTTAGTCTTACTAAGGTTAATTGCCTGCAGTCCTGAACCACCAAAAACAAGCAGGAGTATCTACTATCAGATGTGCCATGGTATCCAGCTTCCTTCAAGTAGAATTCCAAAAGTTGTTTTGAGAAACTCTGTTCAAACTCCTCTTCCCTTGCTAGATAGATAAAACAACAATCATGTGTTTCCTGCACTTAAATATATTTCGAGACTCTGTGTTATTCCTCCACTGGGTTAAAACATGTGTGCCACAAAGATGAGTTCTCAGACCTATATACCTGCCGAGACAACAGGAAAGGGGGGAAGAAGAGGAGTAAGAAGTCTCATGGACAACAAGACTGCTATGGGAAGAAGGCTGCTACTACATGAAACCTCAGAGCTAAGGAACCAGATAAGGTTGCTCATTTCCTTCCAACTACAGGGGCACAGGTTCCTCCAGAATAATTTCTTTTACAGCCTTAGAACCTCAGCCACCATGGACACTTTTATCTCTCCACATTATCAGATAAAATTCCAACAACCTTGTTTACTATGTTTGCCCTATGCCTCTCCTCCAAAATGCCAACTATGTTGTATATGCTGCAAGTACAGGTTGCCCCAATGTTTGTATGGGTGGAGCAAAAATGGCAGGAAGAGACTCCAGATAATCAATAACATGGTGTGGCCATAACATGGAAATTTTGTCGCTACATATCTCAACCATTATTTGGTTTTCAGTAATCATCTCCAATATGTGTAACTTGTTATGGACTTAGGAAGGAAAAAATTCTTCAAACAAGAGTCAATTAATAATTTTGGCTTAGAAAAATTCACTAACACAGAATTCAAGTTATAAAAGTCAAGGTTCTTAAAAAATATCCTGCACCAAAAACAATTTAAAACAAAAACTACTACTTGAAGCTTTATAGAAAGTTTATACCTCATCATTCTACTAGAGCTCACACTCTTTATTACCTCACAAACAATAAACATTTCAATGAGGGCTTGAGCCAAGAAAAGGATTCTCAATGTCTTAAACATGCTATCTATACAATATTTGTGCTTGCACTCCCTGAGGATTTTGAAATTGAACCAAATGCCTCTCAATTTCCCACAAGCATTGGTATTATGCACAAAAGGCATCCAGCTTATAGCTCGAAAGCTTTCACACATCCCAAACTCAATAATAGGACCTATGACAGAGAAATATACTTCGTCATTTTGGTGTCTACAGACACCCTTATTACTCTGTGTGTTCTTTCTGTAGGCTGTTATTTCTGAGTAATGTGTTGATTCCTTTCGTTTATGGAATGTATTGTGAATTCTAACATACTCAAATATGCACGTTTCTTCGTGTACAGCAAGGCAGTTACAATCCACAAGAACATTGAACACCCCTACAAAAATTCTATTGGCTAAGCATTCATAAAAACTTCTCTGATGCAATCAGTCCAGACGTCCACGTTGAAGCTTGGCATCTATTAGCCCGTCAACAATGTCTTCTCAACACGTGTATAAATTTCTTTAGTAAATTGCTTAGAACCCGACTCACCATAACTCTATCTTTATAACGGGGTGACATTTTCATATGCTCCATAAGTTTTCGGAATAAGGATGGTGCATGACGCTGGAACGCATTTCCAGGACAGAGACATATTTTTATGATAACACTGGGCCGATGACAGATATTTCCAAGATGACAGGACTTTCTTTGAGACAGCTCCCGAAGCCTGGGATGGATTTCCGTGGAACACAGCCATTTTCCAAACTGGTTGCCTTCATTCCTCACAACAAAGCAATGGATTTTACTAGATGAGAGATCTTCCACCACATTTGGAAATGCTTTGTGTAGTCCCTCACCATCATTTAGAAACAGGAGTTCCTATTATTGTGGATGATTAATGCATACATCATCAATCTAGTACATTGTGCTACAAATGTTTCTACATCATCCAAAACACTTACAATAGGGAACCACGTCTCCACTGCTAATAAAGATTTAAGGTTTCTTAAAGATTTTAGTTCTTTGATGGACACCTAGTTTCCCTCCTTGCTCCTTCCACATCAAGTAAGTAGAAGGAGTATTATAAAGATACACATTTTGCAGAGTAATCAAGACAAGTACATCAAGAGCATGCTGCTTACTCAAGCAGAATATAAAGTTCTATAAGATAAGACTCAGTTCTTTATCACTTTCCAATGGGAGAGAAAGTCTAACTATAATCAGAGAACAAGTGAGTCATGAAGCAACAACATCACAAACAAAATCCTATCTGATATAGTCCACATACCATCCCACAATCGATGCTGTCCAACTGGACCTTCCAACACAACTAGGAATTCATGATGTGATTAGTGTCAACAACCTTAAATTACACCTTTGAAGTGGGGGAACAAGTTTCTAGCCTCCACACCCAAATTACATGCTATTGGAGACTAAGATGTAGAATTACCAAGAACAGGCAAGCTACAACCTGTGAAGTTGAAAGCTTAGGTTTCAAACTACGCTGATCTTCCTAATGCACATCCAAGCAGCGATTTCTGTATTTGCTACAGAAATTGGCAAAACAATTCTCCTAAGAATGAAGGAATTGTGGAGCACTTTATCTTCCTTGTGATCATCATCTTTAGTGGTTCATGTTGTAAACTATATTAGCATACACAAACTTTTCACGTAGCACTGACAAACTAGCAAATTTCACAACCCCCACATATCGGTGACATGTAGATTTTATGAATCCTTATTATATAGATTCCTGTAATTATGACAGGCAGCAAAAAGATGGACGAAGGCATACCTCTATAAATAGTCTGTCTCCTCATGTATCATAGCTTTTAGTGATAGTGAAGATTAACGTTATTATTTTCCTTAAGCAAGTCTCTTGGGTCTTCTTTCCACTTTGTCAAACATGTCTAGGATTTACCCCCTTACCGTACCTAAACTCATATCATAATGCATATATTTCCCACCTTTGAGAATGCTTTTGAGGCAAGATTTGTGAGCAGGTACATGTGTTGGACTGTCGAAGTCATTCATAGCTTCAGAGAGTCACATTTATCCACATGAAGCTATATAGGCATAATAATAAAAAATGGCATGGCAACCTTATCAACATACATTTAAGAGACAGGTATTGGTGTTTCCATCTGATTGGTAGAATTACCAACAACCTGTTTATACATATTCAACCACTCATTAAGGGTCAACCAGCCACAAGGATCTAACTCGCATTTGACTTAGTAGCAATTGCAAGGCAGTGTCTATTTCACTTATTTTCTACAACTTGTACCTCTCCCCAAGTGTATAAGTGCCACTTGAAGCAGGTACCTTCCAGGGATTGGAAACTTAGAAGATGACCTAATTGAACAACATAAACATCTTATTGGCAACAGTCTAATGCTTTCATTTGTTTAGATATGAGAAGTGATTGTGTATCACATTTTACTCAAAGTGTGAAGCATAAAATATATTAATGGAGGGCGACCAAGTTTCTCCAAATTAACTCCTCTAAACAATTCATACCTATCAATAGATGTAAGTGAACCTTAGGAAAAAATGACAATTTTGCGATGCAATGACTATGAAGAAATACTCCTAAACAACAACCATGCCCAGCCAATTGCTTTCATAGAGGAGCATCCAATGCACAAACTAGAGAGTTCCAGGTTGTAGCCACATCACCAACTTCTTCACATCCATGGGAAGAGTATCCAACATGAAGAACAGATGGACCTCTTTTCCATCACCAAAAAGCAATGTTAGATATTTCATCCTATGCACATGAATTCTTATTTAGATGGTATCCTTAGCCAAGTAGTGGGGGTATATGCAAAGGTCCTTCATCAATTCACAGCTATGCTAGGCCTCATTCTGTCAACCTATGGCTATTCACTGTTTAGGATCATGTACTTGTCAAGTTATCTAAGCAATATTTCCTTCACACCTTTGTCTTTATTTGGACTATATATATGATATATCCTAAAAGAATTTTGATACACTTAGCTTTGGTTACTTCATATAAAATTTTGTCTTGCTAATTTAAACACAAGTCTGTTCATGAGTACATTAACAAGCATATCATTACAAAAAAATAACCCATCAAATGGCATAAGCTTAACTGGTTAAGTACGTAAACTTTAATAGCGGAGACCCATCTTCAAATCTTGTCAGGTGATATATGCATAATTGCCAAAAATGTTGTTGCAATATCACTATGTGGTTTGTTGAAGTATCATGGTAATGCAGTCATGATGTGTTACGGTTGGGGACTATTTCAATCCCATATAACCAAATAAAAAAAAACTATGAATGCACATGATCTGTTACCTCCACACAGTATATTCGCAGGCAAGGCAATTCAACCCTGAAACCACAAACGATTTAAAAGGAAAAAGAAGAAGAGGAAGAAGAAGAAGATCGCAGACCTTTGAATCGATCGTCCGGATAGACAGGGACATCAAAGTACACCAATCCTCTTCGATGTAAACCTCGTATGATCTCAGGAGCAAACAACACAAATGAATTTGCCTCCTCTTTGCAGATTTTGTCTATTGTTGCCATCTCATCTTCTGTAAGTTTCTATTTCAGAGAAAAGCATGAATGAGAAATTTAAAACTAGATTAACAAATCTATTCATCAAAAACATATTGTTTTTTATGCAGTATAATCATGTAATGAACCGACATGCCAGTCTTATTGAATATTTGATTGTATGGTTTACATATCAGCAAGTCAACCTTATCTGATACAAATGGTCCCAAAAATTGCCAATGATATAAAAGCAAGGTCTCAGACAGGTATATATGCAGAAAAGAAAGAAAGAGCACCTACAAATGCAGATTCTGCCACAAACAAAATCTGCAGATGAAGTACAGAAATAATGGATGGCAGTGCTACATCAAATAAGGCCCAAATGATTCAAAGTTACTAAAACTAAATGCATGTCCTCAAATATCAAAGGTGTGCTCAGACAATGGCTACTTGAATTTTGTCGGTGGCATGGTTTCCATGATATGATTAGCCCATCTCCCAGCACATGCCCACAACAAGATTCCAGTCATTGTCGTCTAGGCAATCAGGCTATATCTTTGGTAGAAATCCTCAATTTTACACCAACATTCTCCAACATGTTAAGAAATAAAATTGAACTCCTGATTCTACAATGAAAGCAATTCCTTTTACTGCAAAACAAATAAATAGAAAATTTATCCCATGACTACCATGCTGCTAGTATACAAGTCTTCCTAGTTTGCAATTTTTCTATATACATGACAGCCACAAAAATAAATTTCTACACAGCATAATCACACTCACCCGAAATTCCTCCAAGGTGAAATTGACAAGACAGACACCCCACCATGGTTCAATTGGAAAGTCAACTGGTTCTGTTGGGAGTAGGTCCTTAACTATTGATTTGTTAAGCTTCCACATAATTTTCTGCATAATGATCATCAATCCAATCAATACTATTCCGAAAAATCCCAAGAAACTAACTTAATAAGATTACTGCTGTTAGAAAAGGCAATCTCCAAGTTAGCATCAAGATACACACAAAAATACATGACCTCTGTGAACTTTGAACTTGCACTTCAATAGTACGTTCACAAATCTGATCTTCAATGCAGATGGGAAAGAAAATATAAATCAAATCAGCATATTGGATTATACACATCTGCATTTACAAAACATTTTCTTGTTATCTAGAAAATGGGACATTATCAAACCAGTATCTAGCTATTATTTCTTCCTCTAGTCCTTCAATCATGAACTTTTATGGGAAGGCTTAGAGTTACTAATTCCTCATAACATTGCACCTTGCCATGCTTCTATGGGGTAGAAATGTTTTGAAATTTATTTTATGCTGCTTGTACACTTCTGCAAACAGAACCCTTCTTTAGGAATGAACATAAACACCATTATTACTTTGAATGTAAATTAACTAACCGTCAGTTCCCTTCAGTAATATATTCAGCTTAGCAAGTTAATAAATGAGAAAGGGGACACCAATGACTCAGATTAGAAGACCAAAAACATATACCAATGTATTACAACCTTCAGTTAGCTTAATTGCTCAAAACAGACAGTGATTTAAAGGGAGAAGAATTAGACAAAAGGTAGTAGGGCCAGAAAGAGATATTCTCTATCGGACTTTGAACTCACAGTAAAACAGTAAATAATTTAATTGTTACAATTCAGCTACAAGGCATATATGATCCACATTGACTATGCATTAAAATTTTAGCTCCATATCAATAATTGAGATTCATAATACAAAAGAATGTATAAGGACCCTAAGAGAAGTCATCTGAGAAAGTTTGAAATTTTGTTTATTTACTCAAATTATTTGTTCAATGTGTTGAATTCAGCAAAGCTTGATTGAAGTTTCCTATAGAGATGCTTCATTAAATATTTTCCTTATTTTTTGTGTCCCACGGTGATGCATCACAACGACTAAATCCTGGGGGAATATGTCTCCACAGCAATGGGAGCGAGGGGATGTGCCCCCCACACCCTTCCCCATCCATGTGGGCAGACATCCCTGCATCCACCACATTACAAGAGTAACAAGGTTTGAAAATTCAAATTTTTGATTCATTCAGAGACCAACAAGTTTGAAAATTTGGATTTTTCAAAAAAAAAGAGGTGGAAAATACTAATGCCATTGACAAAAATAAGAACTTATACCAAATACCAATACACAATAGCTCATGTGCATAACTTTATAGAAAATATATTATTTACAGTATATAATGTAATGATGTTATCTAGTGCAAGGTTAGAATTTTTATCAAAGAATCATAGTCAAGCCTATCACACTTGCGCACTGCCATTTGCAGGCAAAATTTTGGTGGTGTCAAGGGGAATGTATTAAAAATTAACTTTCTTTGTCCAAAAAGAATTACAAAAAAGCAATCTGCAAAAAGGGATGATAAGAAGATGCCAGGCAGACTACAAATCATCTATTACTTATTCCCATGCACACTGCACAAGTTTTAGGTCTTTTTCCTTATGTTTTTCAGGACTTTTTTGCTTTTAGTAATGTTAGATATTATTTTTAATTTTATGAAGCTACGAATCCAAACAGACCAATCCAGGCAGTCTGGATAACCCAGTCTGATCCATATTTGGTCAAGATCTGGCAGGATTCAGTAACTATGCACATGAAACAAGTATAGACAATTAGGAATATAAAAATGTAATCTTGTAGGACTAATTTCAAGTGGAAAACAGCACTTCTAATTCATAGTTTCTGGGAACTACAGTTTCATTAAGATGAAGCTTCACTGACAGCATTGTTTTGAAAAGAATGGTGGGGCCCTCTAGAGTCTCTATCTAATATAGCCACAAAACTTAATTAATAACAGACACTTGCATTCTAGGCAGTAAGAGAAAAGATGGGTAGCTGCACTCCATAATTATTACACATTTTTACAGAGGCTTCTGATAGCTAGCTAATAGAAGTGGGCTGCATCCATGCCCTTTGAATGTGACAAATAAAAGATGACTTCCAAATGCAAAAGGTGTTCCAGTAATAGAACAATATCAAGGCAGTATCCTATTCTTTCTAGATTTGTATAGGGTTAGCCTTTACTAATAATTAGAAGAAAAAAAAAACATAAATGATGGAAAACCATATAAGGCTATTAAAGGGAATGTACAGCAGAAGCAGAGACGAACGAAAAGTTTAAGATACATCAGTATTTTCTGTAATCATACCAGATTGCTCTGTGTCTCTCACAATTCAAATAGTGTTCCTATGCTGGTGTATACCTGCAATCAGTTGCTACTACCAGTGCTGCTAGGAAAATTTGCCGACAGTGGAGGGATCGCGGCTGAATTTCATAATTATCGATTTTGCACACAGATACAGACCTGCATTCTTGTTCCATTTCAGGTGTGGTCTCATTTCTATCCTATTTGTGGAGGAAATTTACTGTGAAATCCTTTGCATTTTCAAGGGAAAATAAATTGATGCTGGTTAAGGAAGAGTTATTGATGTGGACAACTGGGGTAGGAAGGATTAAGGGAGGGAAATACTGATTGGAATGAAGGCCTATGGACCCCCAACAAGAGCAGTTTGCATTGAGGCCAAGGGTAAAATTCATGGTATTTTTGCATCCTAAAATATTTTTCATTTTCAATTTTTTAAATATTTCTATATACTCATTCCCTTCTTGCCAAAACTTGGGTGTGTTTCTTAGTCACCTTCTTTTCACAACACCATTTTTCCCCTCCCCCACTGAAAGAGGACTTGGTGTAACATAGTTTATTCGTTTCAAGTTCATAACAGCAAAGCAAATATTTTTCCTGACTATGTGGGCTCTAGATATTTGTGTTACTTAGAAATGTCATATTTTAGGTTAGGTTTATTTTAAACCTGTGGTAATGGTGTCGAACTTCTTATGAGTAACGTCATGTGTTCTTCACTTTAACATAGTTATAACTGAGTTTATGATCATAGGCCTCAATCTCTTTTGTTTAGTTATATGTGCGATAAACATTGTGCTTGCTTTGTTTCAAGTTGTATAGCAAATAATTAGGATTTTCTTTGATAATAACTGTTGGTTATGAATCTGCCATGAGGAAAGGATTTGTTGTTATTGTGCCCAGATTCGCCCACCAGATTGAAAGGCCGGAAGGAAGGAATGCCTTCCGTGCCAATCTCCGGAGAAGGCCGGCTTCTTGTGGGGTTTTTGTGTTTTAGGTTAAGAGTGCAGGGAAAGGGATAAAAGTGCAGAAAAAGATTCCAAATATGATTGGAGTTGGGGTGGGGGGAATAAGCAGCACGGCAACGAATCAATCGCCGCTACTAACAGCATTCCTTTACAAAGTACACATTGAAACTACCGCTATCAGTCATCCTATGTATCCTCTATCTATGCATTCCAAGAATACTTGACCACCAAATACAAGAGTCCAGAGTTCAGTACAACAGTAAGCAATGATACAAGAAACATGAGGCAAAAATGACAAGGAGAGGCAGCATACAAGATAAAAGACAATAAGCAGAGCCAAGTATGTGCTTGTATTAGAGGCAAACGCACAGCTACAATTGTTCCCTAGCAATATATTCCCCTTTCCCCCTTTTTACAATGAATCACATGGCTATTTATAGCCTCAAGTCCCCCCGATTACATTCTTGGGCACAAAGTCCCAGACTAAACATTAGCTGACACAAGCGGCTGAGGAGTCGTTGATGCTGACTTCTGTCGGGCAGGACTGTACTTGCGGCATGGTGTCCCTGAAGGTTGTACAGCTACGTGGCGGTGTGTCGGGTCAAACCGTCGATCAGCAGGAATGTGGGTAGGTGCGGCAGATGACACTTCTCATCAACTTAAATGGTGGCAGTTGGCGCAGATAGTGCAGCCCATGCTTTGTCCTTATCCCGGTCAAGTCTTGGCTCGAATCCCGAAGTTGGACACTTGTCGGATGCTGATGAATGACACGTGTCTGCCTTGAAAGGCAGTTTATCCAGCTTCGCCCGAGATATGAGCGTTGTTAGGTTGCGCAGGTAGAAAACAGCGCAAAAGGGTCATCTTGCCTTAGTCATTTTCTGGTCTTGCTTCCCCAACTGCGCACCGGTCAGAGGGCGCACCCCGACTTCGCTACGAAGTCGGGTTGCACACCGGCACTTGTTGTCTTCTTCTGTTCGGACTGCGCACTAAGAGAATGGCGCACCCCGACTTCGCTGCGAAGTCGGGTTGCGCCCCAACACTTAGTCAAATTTCGCTCATTTTCCTGTTTTGTCGCACTTCGCACTGTCCCTATTGCGCTCCAACTGGAGGGCGCACTCCGACTTCGCTGCGAAGTCGGGGTGCGCCCTGACACTTAGCCATTTTCAGGGGACACTTGCGAAGTCAGAGTGCGCCCTGACACTTAGCCATTTTCAGGGGACACTTGCTGGAAACTTTACTAGGGGAAGAAAAGGGAGGAATGAAACTGCAAGGAAGAGGAGGAAAAGGGAGAAATGAAGAATTGGAAAAAAGGAGGAGGGAAGGAACAGAGCAGATCACTTACAAAAAACGGAAAACATGGAACCGCGTGCAAAATGTGGCAACAATAACTAGTAGTAGGATAGTCTAACCAGTCTTGTTTAGTGACAGAGAGGAGACCATGTCACCAAAGAAGACCAGGGTTCAAGCCTTGCCAACTAGCCTCCCCTGCATTTAGGAGGATTGCACTCGTACTAAATAGCCTTCCTCTGTCCTATGAAATATTTTTAGAGTCCTTGAATATGTTGATGCAAAGCCAAACTTCAGATTCCGAAATGTTCAACTTTTATGTAGTAATTCAGGTTAATACAGTTGGTAGAGTCCAATTCTAGAGAAACAAAGAGTGCCTTTGTCACAAAACACAAACATAAAGTAAACCAAACCTTGGTAGACAAACATGCGATTCCTCCAAAAAATGTGATTTTGACTCCAAACCTGGAATTAGGTGTTATTATTGCCATAAATTTGAACATCTCAAGACAAGCTGCAAGAAAAGGTAATATGATTTCTCTAAGAGAAGTATGATTTCTTTCAGAGAAAGGATTGAAAACAAGTCAATGCAACAGAAATTGCTGACTAAGAACCAGAATGGGGAGAAGAGTTTTTTTTTATCACATCAAAATTGGCAAAATCCTCTCCCTTTTGTGTGGTATCTTGATTCGTGTGCTTCAAAGCATTTTACATTTAGGAGGGATTGATTTGTCACCTTAATAGAAAATATGAATAAAACTGAAAGAGTCATAGTTGGTGATGGTTGGTATAACAGAGTAGAAGGGTTTGGTGACATAATGGCTACTATACATAATGTTTTACACCTTCATAATTGTCTGGTATGTGCCTGATTGAATCATCAAAAAAAATTAAGATAATCAATGTATGGACAAGACTAACACAACGATAAAGCCATTTCCACAAGGATTGGAAAAAATGGGTTTTATAAGCATGTTGGCTCCAGGGATAAGAGCTCACATACATTGGCAGCCGTGTAGGATGATAGCAGCATCTTTCTGCACTTAGAAGAACCATTTTGATTCACAGGTTGCCTTCTATTCATGAAACCAGGAAGTATGTACAGGGTGTCTGTCTATAAAACAATACATATAGCCATTTTACAACAGGAACAAATAGCATGACATGGGATCTTAGTTTGGTCCATCCTGATTTTTGCTAACCAATGAAGACACTCACTGGCTTAAGGGCAAGGCATCTTTCTTCCATCACTGGATGATTTTTACAGAAAAATATGGGATTATTCCTTGAAGAAGGAATCGGATTGCTTTGCTCAATTTGTTTATATGCAATATTTGGTTGAAAAGCAAAGTGATAGAAATATAAAGGCTATCAAAACAAATAAGGGTTATGTGGGGGGAGAATTCACCTCCAACTGATTTTCAGGTTTTTGTGCATAGGACAGACTACATAGGCAATACAGCCCACCACAGTTGAAAAACTCAGCCTTGGCACAAGCTCCACAAGGCCAATTTTGACTCAGACTTGGGACTTGGCAAATACTGAGCCAAGAAAACAATAAAACATGCAAAAATTCATTAGACTTGGTAAAAACTAGGTGACTCACGAGTCAATCCCAAACATCTCAATTGGGTCGACTTGGGCATGGACTTGGCGAGTTTTTTAAAAACTCGCTGAGTTTCATAACAATGCAATCCACAGCAAAATAGGGTGGTCAAATGGAGGAACAGGAGATGAACAGATGCATGTTGCATGGCACAGTGATGCCCTATTGCTACTAAGCAAAAGCAGTAGATAAAGCAGTATATCTTCTCATTCGCAATCCATTAAAGCAGTTCAAAACCTCACTCCAAAGGAGGCATGTCAGGAAGTAAACATGAAGTTAGGCATCTTCATATCTTTGGTTGTGTTGTGTTTGCTTTAATTTGGGAAGAAAAGAGAAGTAAGCTAGATGCAAAGTGTAAGAGGTATTTGTTTGTCAGTTATAGTGAGCAATCTAAGGCATACATGATGCTTGATGTCTCTAGAAATAAGGTCATTATCAATAGAGACGTTATTGTAGATGAAATACATCATTTTTTTAAAATAAGGCATAAATTTCCCTGGATGTTCCTGTAAGAACTGATGATGCAGTAGACATTATGGTTTTGGAACAAAGTTCTGGTGTTGGTACTTCACAACTAGCTTCAGTGCCATTGACACCAAGGGAATAGTTTCAAGGAGTTGAACAAGGAACAAGAAACTGGCCTAACTCTAATTGCAGCTCCATATTTATCAGAGAAGACTTAAGTAGTATTACAATAAATTACAGCATGTTTAGGAATATAAACTTCCTCAGCCCCAAACATATGAGGGAAGGCCTAGAAGACCAAGAAAACAAGGGGCAAGTGGTTCTTCTAAGCATGCAAATTTTGCTCACTTCTGTTGTTGTTGATATCGTTGAGATCCACAATTATAATGAAGCTAAAGGGAATCCTAAATGGAAAATGCCATGAAGAGTGGATATGATGTTTTTATGAAGAATGAGAATTGGGTGTTTGGCCAAACTAATGAGGCTTGGGTGTTTGTCAAAATTACCTCCAAGATAGCAACCTATTGGATGCAAAGGGGTATACAAGGTGAAATGCTAGGTAGATGGTTCCATGCACACATACAAAGTATGAGCTGTTGCCAAGGGTTATGCACAGCAAGGAGGGGTAGATTATGAAGAAACAGCTGGTGCTCCAGCTAAAACGGTAACCTTTTGGTTTGTGCTCTCAGTGTCAGCCCAATCTGGATGAAAAGTGTTTCAGATGAATGTGAAAATGGATTCCTAAATGGAGATCTGGCTGAAGAAATTTACATGGTTCTGCTGCAGGCTTTCCAGGTTACAGGCAAAGAACATCTAGTGTGTAAGTTGGTGAAGTCCTCGTATGACTCAACTAAGCTCCACAAGACCGGTATACCAGAATAAACCATCATCTTCAAAATTCTGGATTTTGAAGAAGTTTTTCTAATCCAAATCTCTAGGTAAAAAGCAATGCTGATGACATTGTGATCTTGACTGTTAAGATCTTGCCAGCATTGGGAGTACAGCAATTGTGATTCCAAAAATGAAATCAGATCTTTGGTCTACTTTTGAATTGACTGATTTAGGCTCCTCATTACTGCCTAGGTGTAGAATTTCGGCAATCTAACCATGTTGTTTTTATCTCACAAGGAAAGCTTGCCTGAGAGAATCAAAATGAAGGAATGTAATCCAATTTCCTGAGCTATAGAGGCTTGGCTGAAATTATCAGCCAATGCTGATTTTTCAACAGTCAATGAATCAGTACACAGTTGGTGAGAAGCTTGATTTACCTCACATTAACGAAACTGAACTTATAGTTTGCAGTCAGCTATCGTTCTGAGTTCATGTCTAAACCTGAGACGGATCATTGTCGGGAAGCAATCTGGGTACTCAAATATGTCAAAGGAACCATTGACTATGGCATATAATCAAATAGTAAATGGGATACAATCATATGAGCGCAACCCAAGTTGAAATCTCTGCATTGTGATGGATACTCCTGCAGTAAGGCAGCCCATGATAATACAAATGTTGTAATACCACAATAATGTGGTTGGTTGAAATACTGCTATAATGTGATTATGATATAATATGGGTAGGGTCCATTTCAAACCCATACAACCAATTAAAATAAATAAATAAATAAAATATTCACTGTATTCTTATTCAAACGATGTATACCAATGTGTTGTGCTGCCTGTATTATGTTTCAATATGTTCACAAAATCAACACTACTCTCATCATCACAAGACCTCCAAACTTTGGGTCTAACAATTGCAATTGACAGCATTCATATGTCTTATTGTTGAGCTTGGTGGTTCCTAGTATGTTGAAAAGAGAGGAGAAATGAATGGTGTATTAAGTCCATACATGATGCCTTTGATCTCATGCAAGGTCTAATGATTCATGAAGAAAATAACTAAACCCAACAGCAATGTTGGTTCTAATCAAACTTGACTTTTAAGATGGCCAAATCTGCACACTAGCAAGATTTGATCAGCATTGTTATATTGATTTGCACCACAGGGCCCAGGATGTGGTGATGCGAAGGACAACTTGCAGAACCAGCTTGTGGTGCCTGAAAGTTATGTTTCAGAGTTGTGCAGCAATGAAGAAGGAATGCACCTCATGAAAAAAAACAAACTTATCCAAAGATAATGATGCAAACATAGAAATATACTACAGAAAATTCCTGAAACTGGCACCAAGTTTCAGCAGAAAATGGGCCTACCCCAACCCTTCAAAAATCACCCTACCTACCTCGTATTTGGTATGGCTAGTCCCTTAAATCAACACAAAGAAAGTTCTACATTTAATTTTTGTTGCAGTTCCATTTTTCCACACCAAGATCCAAAAAAGGAACTTTCCTTATGTTGAAGTAAGAGGCTATGGGGCTTACCACCACCCAAACCAGCTACAGTTGGGTGTTTGGGCATGGAAAACTGGCGAAAAACCTACATGACAATCCCCATCACACCCTAGGGGGAATCACCCCAACTCATACATTAGCGTTGGTTCCATTTTACCTTATTTGGGTCGATTGAAGGAAGGGCCAACCGCCTAGTTATGTTGCCACAATCACAAGAGATCACAAGACTAACTCAGTGCTAATTGCATTCCTGACAAAAGGGTTTGGCTTACAAGTATAAGACTCATGTATTAAGTACTACAATATTACAAATGTTTAATACCAGGGGTGTTGGCGTTGCAGGATGCAAAGGGCATTCTATTCCAATGCACGAAAGAAGAAACAAAACAAATGCTTAGGCGACAGGAACAGCCTGTGTCTATAGGTCAGAAAAGGAGAAAAAGAAAACATGGTGAGCCAGAAGGAACAGAAGAAAAGAAGAGTGGTAACTATGCTCTGCTTTATACGATATGTACATCAGTTACAAGATAGTTGGAAGGCGAAATGCTTTAGCTTCAACTGATCAAGAAGCAGTTTCACAAACAGTTGGAGAAATGCCTCTTCTACTCCCTTTGCGTTTGGCGCCAGTCTTTAGAATGACAGCTGGCTGAAATGTTTCTGCATAGAGACATGTGGAACACCTAGCACTGCAAGATCCTATGTGCAGTCTAACACCGGTTGTTGACACGTGGGATTGGTGCCAAAGGTCTGCCTAGATCTGTGCATTGGTGCCATTAAGGTTGGCACCATAGAAGTCATGACACCACAAGTTGACTTCACACTAGCCCGTCTGGCAAAGAGTCCAGATAGGCGTCAAGGCCTCCAAGTTGGAGATGCTTTAGCGTCAACTTCCTTGTGACCCTGAGCAACCCCTGCTTTGCTCAGACTATGTATAGAACCCAAGATCCTAACCCCTTCTCAATTTCTTAAGGGTTGAATTTAGACTTTTATTATTCAAGACGTCAACTTGCTACTCACTGAGTATAATGTTTGCTAGACCAAAAACCTTAAACTTACGTTTGAAATGAAATGAGAGATTTTAATTACATCCGCAAGACCCAAACATGGCCTATGGGACCCCCAAAAATAGAAGCATAGTTATTTGAAAGATGAATTGATGCAAAAATAGAATTCTTGGAATTTCCCTGCTTTTTGTCCTGGAAGCATAATGCTCGTAAAAAGTATCGATGCGTCTACTCAATGCAAGAGATTCAAATCGTTGCGCCTTTTGCTAAAATCCATTATAGTGGATGTAGGAGAGAAGTATCTCATGTAGATTGTTCCCAACAATAACTACATGTTGCTGCCAATAAAATTTTGATGGAAGGATACTACACAATATATGTGTAAGACAATTGACTTGATGTCATCCTATAAGATTACAAAAACTTGTATGGGTAAAATTTATTGTGAAGGCATTGGCTCTCAATATGATGAGAAACTAAATTGATAAAAAGGATTTTGTCTGCCCTGCTATTATCCAATTTGTAACCAATTCCATTTTCTGTAAACTATACAATACCAAAATAATACTCTGAAAATATTTGTCAACTTAGAATGGACCAACTCTATCACATGGCATGACCTCAAGTGGTTAAAAATGTGGGCTTCCTATGTTAAGATCCGGTTTCAAATCAGGTGATATGTGCACAGTTACCAAAGCGTTAAGCAGAAAATCATGCAAACGACTGCACCCAAATCTAGGTGCAGCGTACCCCAATGGACATGACCAGGTGAATGTCCCAGGTGAATTTGGTACAAAATATACCCTACAGTATTGGCAGCTAAGCCAAAGGTTAATGCAGCCAAAGAGAAAATTTACCAATTTAAAACTTCCAATGGATTATAACAATGATCTGGAGGATAGGATCAAGGAAGTGGGGACGGCAGGAGAAACGCATGACTATGTTGGAGATCACTGATTGAATATGCAACTTCAGCTGTACAAACCCTTGCATATAGCACAATACCATCTGAAACCAGCTTCTTTCCATGACGCATAACCTAATGCAAAATCAGACATCACAAGAGGCCTTTTCCCCATGCCTTGAAAGCATGTTCAAAGACTGGAACACACAGGATTTCAGCCATGGGCAAACACAGAAGTATAAGAATGGTAATGTAAACTAGGTTATCATTTAGCAATCAGGCCTAGAAACATTATCTTGGCGGGTATCTTCATTTATGCTAGGGACTAGATATAATTTACATATTACTCTAGTTCATATTTATTTGTAATCAATTTCACTTTATTGGGTTTACAAGTTGATTCTTCTAATATATATGAGATAAGTGGCATTTAATGGGAGGCCTTTGGAGTTCCCTCTACTGATTACTGGAAGTCTGGAACTTTGTTATCCATGCTTTTCTCTATAATTGTGGTGCTTTCAACTGTTAACAAGTTTACAAATATATGCACTTGAAGACACACAACTGACAGGACAAGAACTTGATGACTGTTAACAAGTTTACAAGTATATACACTTAAAGGCCCACAACTGACAGGACAAGAACTAGATGCCTAATTCTGAGCATTACAGTCTCCAACTATCTTACAAATAGTTGGATGGAGACAGAAATAGTCAAGCCAGAAATCTAGACAAGGCTGGTTTACCATCAATTAGATTATAGTTTCCAACACAACATTTCCAGGGTCAAACTAGGACTGGTGCCAGTGATTTTATTTTTATCTGTTCCATGTTATGTAATATGCAGTTTATACTTTAAATTTCAGTTTGTTGCACAATGTGTTTAAACTTTGCAAACTATTTGGTTTTAAAATTTCCCGTATTATATGTTCATAGTATCATTTGACTATTTAGCACAACCACATGTCAAAATATTCCATCGTCCAAATGGTAGATTCTTACTGGATGAAATTGTATCTAATTTTGTAAGTTTGAATGTATTATATATTTTTTTAGTCTGATATTTTGTCTCAATTGGTACATTAACTCATACATTTGGCTTTTCAAAAAGCTAGGTTGTATGGAAATGGATATGGTGTCCAATACAAAGACGGTGTCAGTTACAGATATGGCAAATTTTCAAGACCCCTAAATATGGAAATGGCTAGATACAACATTATAAAAAAGTAAAAAACCATATCTATTTTGTATATTGAAATAAAAAACATATAACACAAGAATGATTATACAGATATAAATTTATATAGGATATTTTATTATGAAGAAGACAATTGTCACTGTATTTAAAATTTTTAATTTATTTTTTAAACATTGCGTAATCTTCTTTTAATCTCACAGATACAAATTAGATGTACCTAGGCCACATCCGAATATGTTAGATATGGATGAAACAGGGCCATGTATTCAGATATGTCTGGATATGGTACCCATGTATTTGGAAACATATGAATATTGTATCCAAGAAGTATCATGCAGTATCCATATCTGATACGCAGATACAGGTATCCGGGTAGGATGATTGCCAGATATGGTAACTCTGTCGAAAAGTCATCAAGAGCTATGTGACTTTGACGTAGCTCGGAAACCAAGTACATATTCAGCTAATCATAAGTGGTTTGTTATTTTGATTACAACAAGCACTCTTTCCTATGAGAATGTCTATTGTATTGCTAAGGAAAGATGCCTCATAGTGTGTGCTTCCTGAGTATTGTTTCTATTGATTTTCCAAATTTTTCTGATGCCTCATGTATACTATATGCATCTAAACTGTTGCTGTGTAGTGTCAGGTGACCAACGCATACATGGAGCACATATTGGATATTTGAGCTCCATTAATGATTGGTGGTAAAAGATGATATACTTACATTCTAACAAACTGAATAATCTTTGAAACATCTTCACAATACAGTATATGTGTTTTTGTGTTCCACCAAAATAAGACAACAAAGACATTATTGATGACCACTTAAATATGCCGTTGCCTTTTCGTGATAAAAGAAAGCACTCCCTACTCTTTTAAGCAGCATCAAACAAGAGGCCAGTAACTGATATTTATAGTACAAACCTTTGCTCTACATTTGTTCATGATGTCAATAAATTCATTTCTTCCAATTCCAGTGAGCCGGAGAGCATCTGCAGCACTGAAATTCGGTATACGATCATATGGTTGCTCTGCATTATAAAAAATGTTCAGATATGATAATAATTGTATATGGTAGACATATGCAATTCCGAAGTATAAAAAAATTAGCAGTGTATTTAAGGAATCTAAAGAAAATATTTTTAGATTCTTCTAGGAAGCAACAGTAATGAAGTTTTCTAAGATGCAGCCAAATGTTGCATAGAATGATTCAAGCATGAATTATTTCAATTCACGACATTGAGAGAAAGTAGGTAATTGTTCTCTATCCATTTAATGAGATATATCTTAGCCAAACAAACTTCTGTCTGTATAACAGGAATAAATGTTTTGCACAGTATCTGTATATGCACTGAAACATTAGATGTGTTACCAGATACTACTCCAGAAAATTCATAATCTCCAGCCGCTTTAATCATCGCATACTGTATAACTCTTATAAAAGCTCGATTAATATCACAATGAAAAATCTATCTTTAGTAGATACAATATAATAGCCATTTATTAAGGTCATAAAGCACATACATAAGGTGAGTCCATAAATGGTTTAGGTCATCTCTTAGTTATCTCTATTTTTGAGCTCGACAGACAAGCTTTTCTATTAATTATACAAAACCAACGTACAAAACTGGATCCATTGTAGCATAGACTACTAGCCCTTGAAGTCTACAAATGGCCTATATAATGAGTTCTACAATATAAAAAAACCTGAATTTAGAAAACAAGCCAACTGCCATCATACCACCCAGCACTTCGTTAGAATACATATAGTAGACCAATGAAAAGACCAGACCATGAAAGATACCTCCTCCCTAAAACTTGAGAAGAACTTAAACTATCAAATTGTAACAAAAAGGATGGCACTAGTGTGGAAGGAAAAAGTAGAAAAATGACTTCTCTTCATTTGTGGATTGACCTCAAGCTCCCAAGCAAGCAACTCGGAAGATTCTCTAAGCCGAAACACAATGTTCAAGTTGAGGATATTATGTTGTCATTAATTATGTGAGTTATGCCTGTGCCTGCACAGAGTAGCATTTTCCATCCTCTGAGCCCCAACACCCTATCTTAACCTTATTGAGATGCTACTTGAGGCCATCTGACATTTATGACATGTAAATGAAATAATGCATAAACTCTGCTTAATATTACCTATACGATTTGGCAGATGTCATCTGCCATTCCATGTAAGTGCAAATCTGTTATAATCACTAATGACCAAGATAGTGCTCTTCAACCTTCTACTTACATTATTGATCTAGAAAGACACTACCTGGCTGACTCTTAGAGCAATGCTAATGGGCAGCCGTTCTGAATTGTCACTCATCCAAATCATAGTCTTTATAAAATGGCCTTGGCAAGAACAACACTTCTTGCAAATGTATACAAGGTAGTGAAGCAAAAATCAAACTGAGAGACAACAATGCCTAAAAACATGAAGAAAAGACAATAAATAGAAATTTTAAAAAGAATGTGCACTAGTGAGTAAACATTCTCTCCAAAATTATAGATTCACCCATCCACAATATGTCGCTTAATGTTCTCACTATTGATGCTAACTTCTCCATATAACAGATGCTCATATTAGCATTCATAGTCCATCAGGCATTACCCTTTGACACAAGTAACTCAGATCAACCACCTGCACTTTCAAATCTTGTATACAAAAAGGGTTTATGCAAAAGTTGGTTCATGTTTTAGGCTCTGGTATCACAAAGAGGATTTATCTCAAAACTTTCTCTTTACATGGGGTCAAATCAAGGAGCACTTTATATTTAGATGTTTGTTTATGAGATCATACATAGATAAAATTACCCTTTGAAGAAGGATCTTTAATTCTATTCTTTGTTGATCCAAATACCAGGAAACATACATGATGTTGGAAAATTTGAGTAAGTTGTGTTGTCATTGATGTCAAAAGGTTCATGTCAGAGAGCACTTTGTATGGCAGGAATATTCTTCTATGGTTGATATGGTTGAAATTGATCAAGGCAAAGTTCATCCCAAAAGCAAGCAAATTGGTCGGAAAGAAGAGGCCATGGTTTAAAAGGAAAGACAAATATTATTATAATATTTTTCAATGTATAATAATTGGGTCCAAGAAATCATTAAAAAAAAAGAGATATCCTGGACAAGGTTTATTGAGCTTTTATAAAAAGGTTGCAAAGGTTTCTTTTTAAATTATTTAAATTAAAATATTTTAACAAAAGTTAAAATTTTAATTTAAAATAATTTATGGCGCCAAAGTTTCAAATTGAATTCGAATTCGAAAGCAAGAGAGGGCCGACGTTTTTTAAACCAAAGGAAAGAGTATTTGAAGGAAATGATTTTTCATTTCCAAAGTTGTAGATTTGAATGCCCATGTGAAAGGATAATTCATGCGCATCGTTCGAGAGGGGCAGAGACCAAGGATAAGTCAAGCAAATTATTCAAGGAGGATTTCGTTGAAAATCGTGGAGAGTGCGAAGATAATTCCAAAGCGCTGGCTAGCGCAGACGGCAGTTGAGGCTTGGCTAAGGCGCTTGCGAAGGGTTGGTCTCGGTTTTGAATCCCACGCAGTTGGTTTTTGCAAAGGAGGAAAGAGCTTTTCGTGTTCGGCGAACTTCGTGAGAAGTAGACACTGTATGGGACAGTGTGTCCATTGATTCACATGTGGGCGCATAGCGCAAGTGGTAGCCTAGCTTTGGTTAGGGCATTGTGGTGGCTAAGGTCGCGGATTCGAGCTTGGGCGCGGGTCGTTGAGACTTGTGCAATATTTTTCGCAGGTAGAATATTAAAGGTATGCTTTTTAATTTATGTGCTTCTATGGTCTTGGAATACGTGATTTGACTTTGAGACTTCGAAATCGTGAAAGGGAAATATCAAATAAGTGAAATTGTTTAGGGAGTCATAAGGGGTGTTAATTAAATATTTTATTTTGAGTGCTTAGGAATTAAATCAAGTATTGGAAATTATGAGGTGTAAACAAAGGGACTTTATTTTTGATGTGTGTTGAATATTATTTTGAAAGAGAAGGAGAGATTGTAAGGTGTAAACAAAGAACTTTATTTTTTGATATGTATTGAATATTATCTTGAAAGAGAAGGAGATTATAAGGTGTAAACAAGGAACTTTATTTTTGATATATGTTAAATATTATTTTGAAAGTGAAGGAGTGATAAGGTGTATTTGTGACTTGACATTTTATTGTATTTCTTGAATGGTGAAATATTCGTTGAGGTAAATATTCTTGTGGAGATTTTGAGATAGACTATTGCTATCTAACCTGGAATTGGCAAAAGGATTTGGTTGTGAGTAAAACAGGTTTTGAAGACATATCTCCATCAAAGCAAAGAGGTATGGGCACATCATCTTTTGTTTGAAATGTTGGAATGAATGTTGTAAAATATAAGGTGGAGTGAAAAGGATTGTTTGATAAGGATTGTTGGAAATATTTGAGTGAATTCTTATATGCTTCATTGGTGAATGTTTAGAGAACATTTGAGATAGAGATTGAGGATTATTTGAGTTAGGTTTTGAAACCCACATTGTGCATTTTGTTTGAAGAAGTATGAAAACACTTGTTTAGGGTTAGTGAGCAAGTTGTGTTTCATTGGTTGAATGATTGAGTGAAATTCTTGAGCATTGGATTTGAGTGATATTGAAAGTGAATGTGCAAACATTAGAAATCAGATTTGTGAAAGCGACAGACTTAATGATTGAGTAGAACATATTGAGTTTTGATAGAGTACATCATTCTCTATATGTTCCAGAGGTTAAACGAATTCTGGATAAAATATGTCTAAACTGCTTCAAGTTAAAGGAATTACCTTGAAGATTAGACAAAGCATTTGATAGCATTGTGTGCAAGATTTGAGATTGATTGATAATATTTTGTGAGTTGTTTTGAGTATGTATGAAGGCAGATTTGAGGCAAGTCTTGGTGAAGACTTGAGAGCAGATTGAGCAAGTTCTTGAGAGGACTTGAAGGCAGATTTGAAGCAAGTCTTTGTGAAGACTTGAGAGCAGAGTTGATTGATTGATTTGTTCAAGCTTTGTGTTAAGGCTTGGGGCAAATCTGAGTAGAGTTGATTTGTGATTGGATCAAGCTTTATGTTAAGGCTTGAGGACAGAGTTTGGTACAGATTTGTGAGTAGATTTGTGCTAGACCTGAGATAGAGTTAGAGCAGATTTGTACTACACTTGGGACAGAGTTTGGTGCAGATCTGAGACAGATTTGAGAGCAAGCTTTGGAGGTGATAGAAGCAGAGGACAATAGTCTCCAGTGGATAGAGATCGATTAGCCAGGGCAATAAGGACAAAGGTCTTCAGTGGATAGAGATCCATTAGCCAGAGCAGTGAGGGCATAAGTCTTCTAGAAGATCATCAGCCAGAGTAGAGGGGAAAGAGTTCTCCTGTGGATAGAGATCCACAAACCAGAGAAAGGGGAAAGAGTTCTCCTATGGAGTGTGATCCGCAAACCAGCTGGGAAGATAGAGTTCTTCTGTGGAGAGAGATCCATGAACCAGTTGAAGAGATAGAGGTCTCCTGGATCAAGTTCCACGAACCAGAGAAAAGGGGAAAGAGTTCTCTTGTGGAGAGAGATCCACAAATCAGAGCATAGGGGATTGGTGTCTCCTTTGGATAGAGGTCCATAAACATTGTAATAGGGAACTGATTACCAAGAATATTTGTTGAGTAAATTTAGTAGAAAGATTTTCTCCGTGGAGCAGCCCACATTGGGTGAACCACGTTAAATTGGTGTCTCTATTGTGTGTGATGATTTGTGCATTGCTTTGATTACTGCTATTGATGTTGCCATTAATAATATTGGATAATATTGTTTGAGAAAGAAAAGTAAAAGTTGGTCTTCTACTGTTTACCCCCCCTCTCAGTATAAGCTTGTGTTCTTCACATGAGGCAATATAGTCAAGGGGATTCCCAATCTTATAATGGCAGAAGCTTGAGGATGTGTTCCCCCACTAAATATAAGTTCAGAGTGTGCAAAATGACCAAAACAGACAGCAAATAGATTTAAAGAATAGTATTTTATTAATCAAATGACATTAGCTCAACTGGTTAAATTCCTCGCCTTTCAAGAAGGAGACCAAGGTTCAAATCTTGCCAAGTAATACATGCATAATCATCAAGCTATTGTAATACCACCATGTGGTTATAATGTTATACGAGTGAGGTCGTTTCCATCCCATATAACCCATTTAAAAAAAAAGAACATACTATTTCATTTAACCAAAAATGTCTTTGTACAATGAAACTCTAAGAAGAAGCGCATCAATCTTCTTTGAGAAGGTTGGACTTGTACTGAAAGGTTCCAAAACCATTTTCAAGCTAGTGTTCTACCTCCATAGACTCTGATGATTGATCTATTGGTGATTCCTTGGCTAGTCATGAGAAATATCCTTGCTTAGCCCTTTGTTTCTTTGAGCATATCACTTCTTTGGTTTCTACCATGCATCAATGTTTTTGGGATTCTAAGATAAGTTTGTTCCTCCAATCCATTAGTATCTCCATTTGACCACCTTCCTCCTTTCAGTTATTATCTATGTACCCCTCGTTGTCTCCTTCCCTCTAGGGAAGTGATACATAGAGTTGTCAACCAAGACATCTATAAGTAGTATGTCTAGGTCATGTGGACTCCTCCTTCAAAACCTCTCAACACTAAGTTTTCCAAAATCTACACTGGCCATTTTGTGTAGATAATTCACAACACCATCTCTAGGCCAAACTTTACTGGTCACAGGGTTTGTGGACCCTCTTGGGTCAATTAAGAGTCTATGCTCACCATCTCCATGTTGAAACAGATCATCAACTCGTACTAACAAAATTTGTTGCTCTACTCTCTCCAGTAAATGGAAAATGAAGAGCATTTTATGTTTCAATTCCCCCATATAGATCCATGGGAGATACTATTGACATCATAGGAATTCAAGAGGTTCATTCACCACTTTCTCTCATTACCCTAATCAATGGTGTTTCACTTTCTTTCTTTGTGAGGTAGCTCTCTAACAAAGGGCTCTCTATGATACATCTTAGCACACTAGATTAAATACTTCTTCATGCTAGCATGTTTTTGTTCTTGTCATGATTCTAGATTTTTGCAAGTAGTCAATGATGGATTTCTTAGACATCATTCCTCTCGACCTCTTTCCAACATATCACCCTAGCACTCCTTGCCTCAATTTACACACGACAACCTTGTCTCTCCCAGGTACTGGAAGTCTCAGTTGCCCTATCGAAGATAGGTTCGTATCACTAGTTTCCTTCCCATTTGTAGCTCATCTAACTCAAATAATAGAAGTGCAGCCACAACGATTGTGGACATGCTCCATACTCCAAGTATGGGTAATTGATATTGTCATTTGTGATCCTAGCTCATTAGTCAACAGCAAATCCTTCTTTGCTATTTTGATGCTACAGCTCCCAATTCGCATGTACAAGATTCATCCATTTGAGCAGATCTTTCTCTTTACTTTCATAATTTGTTCCTTTGTTCTTTTCGTCTTTTCACTCTTCAGACTTATGACTCAAGTTCTTCAGCCCCTAGCACCATAAATTGTATCTTGCTTCTTTGTTGATTCCCCTTGAGCTATTTTTGTGATTCATGGATATTAATATAATTTCATTTCATTTAAATGTAAAAAAATTCGAGAGAAATCCAACATAAATGAGGTATGTTGTGAATACACATTAAAAAATACAGATCACAAAATTAATTCAAATGAATAGTTGAAGAGGTTCAAATACCATCTACTATAAAATTTGATCTATAACAAGTCCTCCCATTGACTAAATGCATCTATTGCCAACTAAAATAAATTTGGTATTGAAAAAGAACAAGAATGAGAGTAAATCAAATGGTTGATCTTTTCCCAACTAATATTGGATTAGGCACTATCAGGATTGGCACTTATTGACTTTTCCATTCTTAAGATTGGAACATAGAAGACTTTTGCACTTGCCATTGGCATTCAAGCTGGCATTGGGATCAACTTTGGAAGTAGCATTGAGATTGGTGCTATAACTGACACAAACAAGGGAGGTTTTAGCCTTATTGAGGAATTTGATGTTGCTAAGTATACTCAGAATCCATACCATTCATCCCCCTTGGAAAACAATGGACCCCATTATAGGGACCATAGGACATGTTGATCCTCAACATGAACAGAATGTCTTCCCAGGCCCTCCTCTTGCTTTGGTCTCTCACTTTCAATGAATAGACTTCAAATGGTGATAGGATTCTACCATACAACACATAAACACAAATGGAGTATACAAAATAACATGGACAAAGATAAATAATGGTAAACGATACCACAAGGATTGCACAATGAGAATAAATACTTCATTATATATACAAAATTAAAACAAAGTACATAAATGCTCATCTGACTCTCTTTAGTAAGTGGACTCTGTCCCCTTATTGAGCCTCCACCCTGTATAGACTCACCCACCATATACCACACTTACACTTATACAATCTCGTAAACAAACTCAACAATACACACTTCCTTTGGTTAGCTAGGCTTGCTAGCCCTCACTCTCTTACATGACTCTAACTTGCTTGAGTTCTCAAATGCTCAATTGGACTCTCCCTATTTATAGGATCATGGGAGCTAGATATTTCATAGTAAGAGAAATATGGATGTGCTAATTGTCAAGATATTCTAGATATTTCCTCTTGGACTTTTACCATGATATTTTATGATTACATAAAATGTCAAAGTATCACATGGTTCTAGATATCTACTTTTTGGACTTTTCTCATGATATTTTATAATTACAAAGGATAGTCAAAATATCACACGACTCTAGAGATTTCCTCTTGGACTTACATAATACTTCCAAAAGTATCTTTGGACATTAGACTCATTCTAGAAATTCTACAAGATACACTCAATTATTTAAAGAATATCCCAAGATACCTTGACTTTGTGACAAAGACATTTTACCATGACACCGACACTTTTAATTCTTACTGTTTACTTTTACTTTGACTATGACCTGTCCTTTTCACTATATTCTTATTGAACTCCTTCCATACATACATTTTGTTTGTAATACTGTTAGCCCCTAATGATCATTGCATTCTCCTCTAACAAGCTACCGTGCCACAGCTAACCTGATCACGTTATTGTGTCACAAACTTCCCAAACAAGCTATCCAATATTATATTGTAGATACTCCTTATGCTATTAGACATGCAAATAACACAACAAAAATTCATGTTGACAAAAGCAAGGAAGCTGCTTCTAAATTGCTCCCTGGTAAGTTGCATTGCTTGCACTAATAACTGACCTACTTAAATGATAGAAAACAAAGGTAAGGCCATGTTGTAATTGTGCTTCGGACCTATTTCCAATAATCTTATCGTGCTCAAGATGAACCAAGCAACTTGCATCGAGACCTATTGGATGTTTAATCTAGGAGGTGAATTGCCCTAGTAGAGAAGCAAAATAGGATAGAATTAACTCGAATTAAGGATCAGATGAAGCCCAACGTATGGCAATACATCAATCTCAAGAGTGTTGTCACCAAACTAATTGGTGATGATGTAGAGACCTTTGATGCATGGCATCCCTCAAATGGCTCACTCACATAGATCTCTTTCCTAACAAAATTGAAACCTAGATATCTTTCCCAAACAAATGTTAGCGTACTTGTATACTTGTATTTGTCTTTATTTTGGTTACGGCAGACTGTTACAACTCCTGTAACAGATTCATTCCGTCGGTGACTATTCCCGGCTATTGTAGTCCTATTTAATTATTGTTGTTCAATACAATTGTTGTTCGCACATTTACATGGCATCAGAGCCAAGTTGCAGGGAACTGGGAGAAGCCGAAAGTGCGGAGGACTGCGTTTTTAGGAGGGAGAAGACAGCCGCGTTTTTTTTTCTGTCGACCCTCCGTGCAGACCGCCGCGCCACACGACAGAGCTCGCGTAGGGTGCGAGGTGTCGCGCGGCCAAGTCGGAGGGAGTTCGACGCGCGGGGAATTCCCCGGCGGTCCTCCCCGTGACGCGACGCTCGAGGAGACGGTCGCGCAGGGCGCAACGCGACAGAGCTCGCGTAGGGTGCGAGGTGTCGCGCGGCCAAGTCGGAGGGAGTCCGACGCGCGGGGAATTCCCCGGCGCTCCTCCCCGTGACGCGACCGCCGACGCGCCGGGAATTAAATTCCCGGCGCTCCTCCCAGTGACGCGACCGCCGACGCGCCGGGAATTAAATTCCCGGCGCCCGAGGAGGGACGGACCCCCCTTCCCCCGTGCGACGCGCAAAGAGCGCGTCGCGTTCCCCGAGCCCCCCCCCTCCCAAATTCCCCGGCGGGAATTTAAATTTTAAAATTCCCGCCGCTCCCTCTCCCTTTGCTATAAACCCCCCCGCGTGCTGCGCTGCGCGCGCTCCTCCCCCCCCCCAACCGGCCGCGGTTTCTTTATTTTTTTTTCGAAATTTTTCTTTTGTTTCGAAACAATTGAAAAAAAAAAAAAAAAAAAAAAACCCTGTTCGGAACGCAGGGGAGGGACGCGGACGGGAAACGAGAGGCGAGCAACGGGAGACGAAGCTGCGGAGGACGGGAAACGAGAGGCGGCGAGCAGCGGAAGAGCTCGACGGAGCGAGCATACCGGAACTTGCGGGAGGAGGTGGCGAGAGGGCTTGGGCGGACCGAGAAGGGACAAAGGAGAGGTGCTCCATTGTTTCCTCCGGATCGGCCGCTGGCTCACGTGGTCGTGAGCCGTGCGGTAAGGCTCAGGGAGCCTACAGGTCGGGGGTTCGAATCCCGCCGACTCCCCCAAGGTATATTTTTTTTTAAAGTTATTTTTTTATTATTATTATTTTTAATTAAAATTTTTAATTTTAATTTTTTTTAATATAGTTTATAAACTTTAATAAATTAAATTTAATTTTAATTTATTTTTTCTAAAGTTTAAAACTATAGAAATTAAAATTATTTATTTTAATTTTAAAATTGATAATAATTATCAAAATGCTTTGTTAAAGAAAGCCTTTTAAGGGGGGATTTTTTTCAAAAAAAATCAAAGGGGGATTGAGAGTAATTTTTTATGAAAAATAGCAATTTGGCATTGTAAAAGGTGCATTTTCGGCTGTGACCGACACCTTGTGGGTTATTCTAGTGGGCATTTTTTTTTGTTGTATGTTGCATATTTCATTTTTGCACTATAACATTAAAAATTAAAATCAAACACTCCCTAAAGTCCCCGGAATATAAAACCCATCTGTGCAATTTATTTGCATTTGCGGCGTTCGGTATTTGCGATACCTACGGCCAGCACTTACGAGTAAAGTTGTCGTGATTTGGCCTACTGTATCCGCCGCCTAATATAGTTGCTATAACGACGTCTGAGCTTGTTCTCTATAAATCGTCGGGGAGGAATAAGTACGCCATTTTTGCATTTTTTACTCCATCCACTACCCTTTATCGCACTTGTGTTTAGGCGTAAATCCTGACGAAGTATTCTTCATAGTGTTTAGGGGAAGTTACGCCCCACGCATGAGAAGAATCTTCTATGGTAGGTGCCATCAACAAGGCGATTCCCTTTCAGTACCGCTTATGTTCCACGTATCGTATGATCTCTAAATTTCACCTATAGTCTCCCTCACGTAAGGGCGGGTGATTTTTTGTTGATCTTTCTAAATACCTATAGTTTCCCTCACGTAAGGGCGGGTATTTTGTACGGTATATTGGCCTAGCAAAAGGTATATCGAAAGGGGGACCAATTTGGTGATATAAGGAACCTTCACTATGGCCGTTGTTGCAAAATTGATGATTGATCCGCATCAGTTATTGAAAGGTCCAAATTATACACCATGGAAACATAAGATGAAGGCAATTCTCCAAATGGAAGATTTGTGGGATATTATTCCTTGGAGTAGCAACAAGGCCTTCACCAACGACGAGATCCACGGGTCCTTCGACAGATCAGATTGCTTTTGACAAGAAAGACAGTAGAGCAAAGGTGCTCATTTTGTTTGCTGTTTCCGATGAAGTGCAACCTCATATAGCTGATAAAGCAAGTGGTAAAGAGGCATGGGATGCCCTTAGAACCATCTATGAGGGGAAGAATGAATCCACCATTCTTCATCTTCAACAACAACTTCATAACTTGAGTTTGAGACAGGGTGAAACAGTTGAACTCTTTATGTGCGAGTGTACGAGTTGAAAGAGAAATTGAGTTCTCTAGGAGATCTCGTGGATGAAAAGCTTCTCATTTCACTTGTGATGAGAGCTTTACCTTCTTCATTTGACATGTTGATAACCTCCATCCGGGTGTCCCAACGACAAATTACCTACATCGAGTTGGTCAATCTGCTTCAACAACGGGAGGCACGCCAACTTCACAAGGATGATTCTTCCAATACGGCCCTATACACCAACGAGGCGGGGTTCTAGGAAGAAAGGTAATGGGCAAAAAGGAGGCAACTTTCGGAAAGGAGGAAATTCTCAACGGGATACGAAAGGAAAAGGCAAGCAACCTCAACGAGAAGAAGAGGTGGTGCAAGATGTGTGAGAAAGACAACCATGACACCAACGGGTGTTGGCATAAGAACAAGCAAAAAGGCCAAAACAAACCACAAAATAAAAACAAGCAACCCCGAGGCGAATGTTCTTTGTTGAAGAATCCGACTCGGATTACGAATGGGCACACAAGGTGCTCATGACTACCACAGATTCCACTCGGAGGGATCCTATTTGGTATGTCGATTACGGAGCTAGTAAACATATGAGTGGCGACAGATCGTGGTTTGAATCATTTGTGGCCAAGGAGGGCAAACACTGTCACCATTGCCGATGATAAAACCTACGGGGTTCGGGGAGAGGGTACGGTTTCGGTCACTCTTCACGATGGCAAGTGTCGAGTTGACAAGGTCCTCTATGTTCGGGGATTGGCCAACAATTTGTTGTCGGTGACACAAATCCTGGACAGAAATATGGTTGTCAACTTTCGTGTTGAGAATGGAAAGAAGTGTTGTACAATTACCGGGAAGGGTAAGCGGATTGCAATGACTTCATATAAGCATGGCTTATTTGCACTAGATGCTATCTCTATTCCACATGTTGCCATGATTGTCTCTACCAAGGAGGCAACTTCCCTATGGCACAAGAGATATGGGCATCTTAGTTACGGCTACTTACTTGAGCTCGGCAAGTATGAGATGGTAAAGGGTCTTCCTTCCCTTTACGCCACATTGCCGGTGTGCTCGATCGCTTGGCGAGGAAGCGGCATAGAGTACCATTTGAGAAGAGCTCTACAAGAGCACGAAAACCTCCGGAGCTAATTCACACCGATCTATGCGGTCCTTTCACACCCAACGGTGTTGGAGGGAAGAGGTACTTTCGTTATTCGTAGATGACTACTCACGAAAGATGTGGGTTTTCTTTCTCAAACTGAAATCCGAAGCTTTCGCATTCTTCCAACAGTTCAAGAAATCCGTTGAGAAGGAGTCAGGGGCTTCTATTAAAACCCTCCGCTCGGATCGAGGGGGAGAGTTTACCTCTAATGAATTTTCTGCATTCCTAGATAAACATGGGATCCAAGAGACGGTTAACAACTGCCTATACTCCTCGACGAGAATGGAGTTCCTTGAGAGAAGGAATCGTTCTATCATGGAAATGGTTCGTTGTATGCTCACGAGGTGCAACTCTTGGGCAACAATATTGGGCGAGAAGCTGTCACCATCTGCAGGTGTATCTTTTGAATAGGGCACCCACAAAGGCCCTAAAAGGAATGACTCCACGGGAAGCATGGAGTGGTCGAAAACCCTCCATATCTCATCTACGTATTTTCGGGTGTCAAGCTTTCATGCACATACCGAAAGAAAAAAGGAAGAAGCTAGATGAGAAAACACTGAGATGTATTTTTCTTGGATATTATGAGCACTCTAAAGGATATCGGTTGATAGATCCTTTGACCAAGAAAATTCATATCAGCGGAGATGTTGTCTTTGATGAAGCTTTCACATCACAGAGCACATCTACGGTACACCGGGATATTGTGGAACCAAAGGAAGAGGAGATTCCTTCGTCAACACGGACGGGAGGTCCTTCTACATCTTCTTCACCACCACCGAAGCGGAATCCTAAATGGTGTACAAATACAATCGAGAGATGCAAATTTATCCACTCCTCCCAATTTGAATTTGGATAGACCTCGTACACGCGGTATGGCTCAACGGGAAAGAGAAGCCGAGAAGCCGGTGAGGTTGATGATCTTTGTCAATCTTTTGAGGAACTTTCTGTGACTCCAAGTAGAGAAGTTGAGGATATGGATATTGATGATGACGGGGCATTCATGTCTACCATAGATAGTCTTGGACCTGCATCGGTGCAAGATGCTCTTAGTGAGCCTCGGTGGAAGGCCGCTATGGATACGAGTATGAGTCTACGATGAAGAATAAAACTTGGAAGCTTGTTGATCTGCCTCATGGAAAGAAACCTATTGGCTGCAAATGGGTATACAAAGTCAAGTACAAGGCGGATGGAACAATTGATAAGCATAAAGCCCGTCTTGTTGCAAAGGGCTATGCTCAAAAGGAAGGCATCGACTATGAAGAAACTTTTGCACCCTACTGCTCGGATGACCACAATTCGGGTTATGTGTGCTATGGCAGCACAATATGGGTGGAAAGTTCACCAAATGGATGTCAAAAGTGCCTTTCTTAATGGTGATCTCCAAGAAGAAGTCTATATGACTCGGCTGAAGGATTTGAAGTGGAAGGCCAACGAGCAGAAAGTTTGCAAATTGGTTAAATCCTTGTATGGTCCGAAACAAGCTCCTCGAGCTTGGTATATAAAAATGGACAATCACCTAATGCGGCATGGATTTAAGAGATGTCCAGTCGGATGCAAACCTCTATTTCAAGAAACGGGGTTACGAGATAGTGTTGCTTGTACTCTATGTGGATGATCTGCTCATTACGGGGAGTTCGGAAGATTTGATCTCTCTTGTCAAAAGAAACTTGTGCAAATCTTTTGAGATGACGGATCTTGGACTTCTCCATTCTTGTCTTGGTCCGGAATTCAGCCAGAAGGAGCACACCATCAAAGTGTCTCAGAAAAAGTATGCCAAGACATTGCTCGATAAATATCGCATGACTGACTGCAAGCCAATGGCAACTCCTATGGAGAATGGACTTCAGTTATCGCGACATGATGACTCACCCCAGGTAGATGGCACTCTCTATCGACAGTTGATTGGGAGTCTCATATATCTGACCAATACTAGGCCGGATCTCGTATTTCCTTTGTAAACTATCTTTCGAGGTTCATGCGGGAGCCTAAGATTACTCATTGGAAAGCGACAAAACGTGTTCTTCACTATGTCCGTGGTACTATAGAATATGGCCTAGAATACAAGAGGAACAACAAATTCTTCTTGCAAGGATACACGGACTCCGACTATGCCGGATCATTTGATGATCGCAAGTCAACTTATGGATACATTTTTCATCTGGGATCTGGTCCTGTCTCTTGGCACGACAAGAAGCAACGGTGGTTGCTATTTCTTCAACGAGAGGCAGAATATCGCGCCGCACGTGAAGCTGTGTGCGAAGTGATATGGTTACGTCGCATTCTAACAAGTATGGGCCATCCATCAAAATCTCCAATACACTTGTTTTGCGACAATCAGGGTGTTACGAACCTCGTCAAGAATCCAGTCCATCATGAAAAAACAAAGCACATTGACACACAATGTCATTTCATTCGAGAGGAAGTTCCAAAGCACCGAATTCAGCTTCGCACATTCCCACCGATGCTCAAGTTGCGAGACATTTTCACTAAGGCACTTGGACGTGTCAAATTTGAATTGTTTCGCAGCTCACTTTGTATTGCAAAATAATGTAAGGGGATGTTAGTAGTCTAGTATAGCTATTAGTTATTACATTACCCAAATAATGTAATAAAGGGGGATGTTAGCGTACTTGTATACTTGTATTTGTCTTTATTTTGGTTACGGCAGACTGTTACAACTCCTGTAACAGATTCATTCCGCCGGTGACTATTCCCGGCTATTGTAGTCCTATTTAATTATTGTTGTTCAATACAATTGTTGTTCGCACATTTACAATTGAAACAATAAAATGGTATGTGCTTAATGAATCATAACAATGAGCAACACAATAAAAATTACTCAGAACCAAGGCAGCAAAGTAAACAGTCATTGGTGATGAGAATAGACACAACCAGCCAATAGTGTCACAAGGATTAATGTGGGGAAACCCCTCTTGGGAAAAAAAACCCATAGGAAAATGTCGCTAATAGCTTATATTGCTGAAATACAATAAGAGTAAAATGTGCATGAACTAACACAGAGGCTCTTCACAAAAAATAAAGTACAAACAGCTCACACAATCCAAATACTCCAACATCACTCCCTTGTCAATGGTTAGAAATTGCAATAACATCCCAAATTTATGTTTTTTCCCGCAATGGTGAAAAAGAGGGGTATGGAAGGTTATAGTCATGCCCTTTGCTCTTCAACTCTTCCTTCAATGACCCTTCATTTGTCAATCTTTCTTCCTATTTGAAAATGGGTTTGTTTTATTTGATCCAGTCCTCAATCCTGATCATAAATCCCTAATGAGAGGCATATGGTCTCTTAAAAACTCATCCATAAAAATAATAAAAAAAAAGTGGCACAACATTTGGGTCGAAAACTTGGACAAATCTATGTCTCCTCGTAACTAGTTTAAAATTTGAACATGAAACGGTTTACCAAGTTAATCTCAAAATTGTGTTCAAACAGAATGCAATGCTTGATGTCCAAAGTGAATAACAATTCCCATAGATGCAACAACAAATACCTTCTATGAAATGGCAAAAAAGTAGCAACAAACATCAATAGGATGCTACCTTCGCTTGGTCCTTCAAACCTTCCCAAAACTTTATCATCCTTCAATAGACAACAAATCCAAATATCAAAATGTTTCCCTTGTATTTGGGTTGCATATGCCACAACAAAAGGATTGATACGTGCAAAACAAAATGGATGATGCATCAATCTCCCAGCGACAAAATACCAATGTGCCATGAAGTGTTTCTTCTTAATACAAGTCTTTGAGTGTGAATATTCCTTCACAAAGATTAAAATTAATGCATAGCAAGTATGAGTCGACAGGAAGTCTCCTTCCAAACTAGAAGCACCAAAATATCCCACACAATGAAAAACACAATTTGATTACAACCAACATGGTGAAATGGATGACCAATATGAACCAATCCTCCATAGAAAACGCATCCCATGTCTTCTCTTTGCTTGGTGAAATGGCAAAACGGCTACAATGCACCACAAATAAAAATATCAAGTACAAAAGGCTTCTATTGTATACACTGATTATAGGAATATAAATGTCAAGCTCTTATCCAAACTACAAACTTTGCCTAATCTCTCCATGCTCAATTAAACTGCTTCTTACAAATACATGAGAACAACTTGCAAGTGGACAACTATGCTCCACTCAAGCAATATCGCATTGAAATGGATGCTAATTCTCCTCTCAAACTCATCTTCATTGGTCAACCGTAGAAGATGATGGTCAACCTTAGCAAAATTAAGGTCATGATCTTAGCACATCAAAGAGTGCCCTTTCAAAGTTCATGTCCTCATGTGAGGGGAAGCCAATTAGGATCACCATTAAGTACACCTACCTAGGGATCAAGTTTACAAAACTCTCCCTTAATCCTTAACCAGCTTCTCACTAACAACTTTGCAAGGGGTATGCATCCCTCGCACTCTTGGAGCATCAATTTTTCCAGCTACACTTCCAACAAATACCTGCAAAGATTCCCCCTCTTTGAATGCATTATAAAACCCACAATCTTATATGGATGTGAGAGTTGAAGCCCAAGTCTAGGGCTTGTTGATTGGGCTCGTATTGAAAGGGTCCGAACCATATAGCTACAACAACTTGTCTAATGTAAGAGAAAGTTTTGTAGATATTTTGTTCAAGATAAGTTCGATGCTCATACTCTTTGGCTTACTAGCATCTTCAAAAATATTTTTCAACTATATCACCTTACATAGATAGGTAACCACACTTCAACCCACAAGAGATATACTTACATACACTTCGCTCCTCATAATGGGTTTCCTCCAAAAGCACATTTGATTGTCATCAAGGTTAGTATTCTTAAGCTAGATCATTCCTTTACTCAATTCACATCTCTATAGATCAATTGCTTTTTTCAAATACTCATTGAACTCTTCCCTATTTTCCTAGAAAGAACGTGATTCACCAATCGGTCAGGAATGATATATATTGGCAATATATTCAAGTCACTTGGATTGCCCCACCCCAGCCTCTTAACCCTAAGAAAGCCTTCTATACTAGGAATTTCATGATGAATGAGAACAACATTATTGCTTGCCCGGATTATACCCAAAAACATTGGACACATGGACTCAATTCCCTCATGCTCAACTCTAGGTCTACTCACATTAGTTGCAGATGGAGGTAGATCACCATATTCCTCGAGAGGATAAGGTATGTCGCCTTTGCTCCATGAAAGAGGTGGAGACTAAAGAGTACTTTATATTCAAATGTCCTGCTTCTTATGAGATTCAAGGAAGGTACTATTTCCTTGTTTCTTTAGGGGTAGATCGCTTGCCACTTTTTCTTGTTTCTTGACTAGAGATGCTTGGCTTTATACCTTCAGGCAGTTATCACTCTTTGGAATCAAATATTACAAGAGAGTGACTACCACCCAACTAGTCACTTCCTTCGTTCACCCTATCTTCATCATTAGGTGTTAGTTGTTTTGATGCTACAACTCTCCAAGATTGTAATACTAATGATAAATCTATGCATCCTTGCCCACATTCGAGAGTAACCACTAGGGATTTGACACCTTCCCTTTGCACGTGGCAAGGTGTGACCATGGCTCTCTAGGTGCAGATAGACGTAGCTTGCCAACTTCTTGCGCTCTTCTACTAGTTCCTCAACCATGGATGCGAGGAAATTTTTTGGGAAATCATACTTTATGCCCTCCAAGATTATCCAACTAGCCCCCCTTGGCTCTAGCCATCCTCCTAGAAGCATCATTAGATCTTGTGTTATCTCTTTTGAAATGGTGATGATGATGGATTTGCTTCTACATCTACTTCTACTTCTACTCGATATTCCACCACTTATTAAAGTTGGTGTTTGGATCCTCTTGAGCTCTTTTCTATTTTTTTCTCTTCTTTTCTCTTTTCCCTTGTCTATTGAGTCTCATATCTCTTTAGCATTACTTGCAATGTTACAGTTTACCCATTTTTGGGTCCACCCCACGAGGATGTGATCATATGTTGTACAATAGTTTAACTTTAGTGAAGTTCACTCTAGTCTCTAGTTTAGTTTATTAATACTTTCTTGGTAACTACAGTGTTTTGTAACAATTTTCTGATGTTGAGTCCCACTAACCTCATTTGATCGTTTATGGACATTAATAGAATTATTTTAATCTTTGGGTGCTTATCTATAGCTCAACTCCATATTCTACAAAGAAATATAGAATTAGGCTCTAAAATAAACCCCTATCAAAGAATCGGTGAACATATATTGAAGTGGACTCCTATTCCCCTAGTTTCTCCTCTTCCTCTACTCTGCCACACGCATCTACTTTAGAAACACTATGTAGAATTGTCTCCAAGTGCCAATATGGATAGAAAACTCGGCTTCAATCAACTAACTCTTTGTGCCATCATCACGAGGGAAAAGCAAATCCCTCAAATGAATTGAGTGTCCATAAATGCATCCTCAATGAAATTTACAATTGGCTGCTCTTTGGTTGGTGTCTTCCCAACACGTTTGCTGAAATAGTCATACTACTGCAAGATTAAAGAGACAGCTTCTAATGGAATTAAACATATATACCTCAAGTGCAAACTTTTATATATTGTATAATGAACATTTAATGGCTGTGAATTCACTTGGAAACATCCCCTTATTCATATAATATTATAAACCAACACAAACATATCCTTAAGGTTGCAATGACTAATGAATTTCCTTCCACCATAAGGTCTCATGACCTCGTGCCCAAAAATGAGAAAAAATGGTTAAAATAGTTAAAACATCACCTACCATACTTCATGGTTGCTTATATTTCTTACTTGAAGTTCCAAGTGGAGGAAATGTAGAACCACGTCATCAAATTCCTCTCTTTGAAGCTTACCCAAGACTTGATTCTAGACATAAATTCATTCCTTCTCCTCCAATGTAGAAAACCAAATTGTCTTTGGCATTCACATCTTTTTATTTTTTAGCACTTGGATCTTGGATTGGTCAACATGACACATTCTCTTTCATTACCTTCCAATGCAACATATGCAAAAACTTGGAGTGATGATGTGCTTTTCCCTTCCTATACAATATTAGAAGGTATCTTAGGGTTGCATAGTGTCATACACTACATCATAATAGTTGCACAACACAATAAAAGATAAATTGATCAAAAATTCAATGAAGATTTAATAATCCTTTATATCTTTTATGGACTGAATTGCTCTTTGCTTTGTTCAAAACTCTTGTCTAGTTGATGAGTGAAGTACAATTCGCTAGCACATATGAGTCAATAATTGTTGCCCCTATTTATGGGATTAAGTATTTCATGATCCAAGTGTAGATTGAACCTTCTTTCACCAAAAATTTGCTCGCAATGACTAAACTCATGACTATGAACAACCTGCATTATACAAAAACAACGTACTTGGCTTGGGCACACTTGCTCAACGAAGCCCTCTCTAATGAATGACAAACTTTTTCCTTCATGGATGGCAAACCCACAACATAAAGGTGTTACAAACTGTCGACGTTAGAGGATTTGAATGCAAATATATTTCTAAAACCTGTAGCCATCATACTCCATTTGCTTGGACTGATCCAACCTTTACTCCGACCTCATAGACATTGCAACAACACCGTGAGAATGTCCTTCAACCTTTGCTTCTTTTTTAGATAGCTCTTCCCTACATTTCAAAACCACAAGCTTCCTACACATGCTACGGTCGTGATTCTTCTTACCAAAATGTTTACATGGGTGAAGATCCCAACAAAACTTAGATATATGACCTCTAGTTCCATATAATCACAACGAAATAGGAAACTGAAAGGCTGATGTTTATGCCTATTTCCATGGCTTCATACTTTATTATGATTGCCTCGGTTGGAGCTTGTTGCATTACACTTGCCCAATGTGGAAGCTTCCCTTAATCCTTCTACTTCAACAAAGGTTGCACTCTTCTTGGATTTGCATTAAAACTTTTTTGGACTTCTTGTTTAATGGGCACACTTCCCTCTCTGTGCACCGGGCAAAGGCGATATATCCACTTTCACATTAGAAGACATGTCTAAATTCTGTATGGAAAACTTCCCTTTTCCAAAGTCTCCAACATGACATATGTTGAAGCCTTGAGAGCACTTCAATAGGGTCTCCCATACCTTGGCCATACTCGCCAATTCGTTCATCTTGATAGCCCATCTTATCAAAATCTTGGAACCTATTCCTTTAGCATGCATCTCAAAACTTGCAAATGAATTACTGCAGTCTTCCAAGAACATGAAATCAAAATCATGTTTGCTTTCCATGCTTGTTTCACTGGTAGTGCTAGCTTCTTTGGTGGAATAACGAGGAAGACCCTTGTCTCTTCCTCCATATTTTCACACTATAGCAAATAACTTTTCCTTCTCTTGGAGCTTCAACTTTGAATCTTTATTCTCTTCTCGCAACTTGTCAATCTTTTAGGATGACTACTAAGTGGTCTCTACCAGGTCTTGAATCTTAATTTTTTCCCTTTTGGAGCTTACATTGCTGATTTCTACTAGATTTCTTTATATCTCAGCAAAAACAAAGTACATGACCTTTGTCAAACATTTGACATGCAAACTTGTTTATGCATAAAAATAACAAGGAGGTAGCAAACTTGACACAAGTCACAAAGAATTTGTTCCATCACTTCTTCAGCTTTATCCAACCTAATTTAATTCCCAAGGAAGAATCTTCACCTTCTGCATAGCCTTTAATCACGGCCTTGTAGATCTAGCTCCAGTTTATGGATCTGCACACACCAAACGATATTTTCCTTTCTTCCAGGTTAGAGACATACACACAAGCTCAAGAGAACTTGGTGATAGTAATACGATCCATATCAGCCCTCGATTGGATCATTCACTCAGATCTTTTTCATAACAAAATTGAAACAATAAATTATGCTTTGCTTATTAATAGCTTAGAACAATGGAAAACACAGTAGAAAATTACTCAGAAACAAGACAGCAAAGTAACTGTGAGATGAGGTGGTATTCTAAAACAGAGACTAACACAGCATAGAAAGGAGAAAATGAACATAAAACGAACTTGTGCAAAAACCCTCCAATAAAAACGTCATTAATCTTCAAACCTGTACATTCTACTTCAATACGATGTCCCACACTTATATATATATACTAGGATATCTTTTGGATGTCTCAAGAATCTCTTGGTGCTTCACATTCTCTCCAAATCTAACCTCTTGGTGTTTCACATTCTCTGCAAATCTGGATAAGAATATTTTTTTTGCCTTTTTTAATTTTCACTTGCAATTCCAACTGTCCTATTCTGATTTCTTGTCTTATTCTTGTCCTGTTCTCATTTTGTTTTATTCTTATCCTGTTTTGATTTTTTGTCTCACTCAGTATCACAATTTCTAACATAAACAACCATTGGCATGAGAATATACACAACAACCCAGTTGGGAGACGAGGATTTCTGTGGGGAAACCCTCTTAAGGAAGAAAATCCACACACAAATGCTGCTAATAGCTCAGGACATATTTGGGAAAATCTCACTATCCCCTGTTCTGAAAAATGACATGGAGGGGGAAAATGCATTTTAGTGTGCCAAAAAAAACCACTATAGTTGTGAGGTAGTTTTAAACTTAGTGAATCAGTCCTTTAAGCCTTCATGAGAGTCCCTTGTATGAGTGAAATTTATTTTTCTGCTCTGGAACACTGGAATTTTTGGAGAAGAGTTCAATCCCCACCCCCCACCCCCCACCCTCCAATTTTTTTAGTGTAAAATTAGAGCAGCCAATTCCTCGTTTTTACTGAAGTTTCAGATCACAACTTCTCAGGTATCCTCTCCAATTTTAAATCAGTATATACAGATTTCCATTTTAAGTTATAAATCTTGAAAGGGTTTGAGTGATTCTAGGCAAATTTTTGCGAGTCTTTTGAATGCATGTTACAGCAGAAATAGGTTCAGGAAGCATGGCATTCCCAACAAACGACATTTGTCTATATCAGGTTCTTTTGGTTACCACTCTAGGATACTAGACGCTTTTAATACTAAGGATTATTTACTTGGAAATGGGGGTGGAACTCCAAAGGAAACAGATCAGAAATTGGGGAGGAATTACAGCAACAAAGTGCAACCTTTTACTGAATGTAAGTCAGTAACTCAAGTTTGAGGGGGGAATGACTATACTATTGATTCATTGAACATAAGCAGGACTAAAGGATTGCACCTCTAAGCCTGCTATCTCATTAATAAAGAGTTTGGCAAGTGGTGGGGCTCATAAACCACTCAAATCTCACAAGCAGATCAATGTAGGATCATTAACACACACACGACACTAATTAAGGAGAACTAGGTATTAAAGTGGAACAAATCAATTAATCTTATATTAAGAAATAATTACATTGTTACCGAACTCTCTGATTTGCAAGAGAGCAACAAGACCAAAGAGAACACATGATCAGAATATAAGATTGAGACATTCCAAATAAATAGGACACAATACATGCTATAAATTTAAACACTGTTTCTACGAACTTATAAATAAACAAATCAGAAGTGGGCATAACATACCATTTTTCATCACCTCATAAAGCATATCACAGTAATATCTGAAAGGTGAAATTCTCATTATTCGACATACATATTCTGCCAAGTGATAAGGAAATAGCTGCACCCAAGGCAAGAAAGTAGCTTAAAATGACAGAAACCAAAAGAACTACTCCAATTCCAGCTACCATGAGTTTGTGATTTATAGACCAAGGCTAAACATTTCAGACTAGCTATTTTGCTTCCAATGATACACCTACTCTTAGTTGCATGTCATTATCAAATCTAAATAAGCTAATTTACTAACTCTTTTCTCACACTTTATTTTCGTAAAAGCATATCTCAAGAGCCTGACTAAAGACAGCATAAGCTTTGGATTGAATAGAAGCAAATGGAGGTTCTCAAGGAAAGAAAAACAAAGAGGTGTATATACAAACCGCCAGATTTCTGCGTAGATAACGCATCATATCTTCATAATACTCGCTTTCTTTACATGTTTTTCTTGCAAAACAATCACTCCATGGAAGACGTTTCTTTATGCAATGTTCTTTTACTCTGGAGAGATTCAACAGAAACAACAGTTCAATCAATCAATTAATCAAAGGGTTCTTGATAGCACAAATAGTACAAGGAAAGAAATCTACAGTGACCAGAAATGTGGAACATTTAGCATTTCCCTCTTTCATTTATCCTTACAGTTCTACAACCATAACACTGGGAAATCCATGAGAACAACCAATAAGTAACAAATTCCCATCGAAGAATTAAACAATAATTGTTATTAAAGAATATGTATACAAGTTTAAATGCATTGTTTCTGATTATGTATGCCCATAGGTTTGGTGGATGTGTAAAGCATGGTTAAAAGGTTCAGTTGAACCGGGCCTAGGTTCGGCTTTGTCTAGACTTTCAGTTAGGCTGAAGCAGCTAGGATTGTTCTGGACCATTTTTGTTTTTTTAAATTGGTTATATGGGATTGAAATGGGTTCCATCCATATTACATCATGACCACATATTGGTATTACAACAGCTTGGCAGCTATGCATATATCGCTTGACAAGATTCAAACCTGGGTCTCCTCCTTCAAAGTCGAGGCATTTAACCGAGTTGAACTCATGCCATTTGATTGGGCTAATTTAATTTTTTTCTTTTTCAGATTAAAAATGCAAATTTTGAACTTTGTTGAAAAAATGTTTACTTACTAATAACAAACATTAATAAAGATAATGCTCCTTACTTAGAGATCAGCCCTAATGCGAGCTTACTATCATACCCACAGTCCACTGCAGGGAATACACACAATACAGGAAATCAAGCATGGTGGAGAAAATAAAGGAGGAAATTGAACACAAGGGACACAGCTCCTAACATCTGAAATGCAATGAATGCAGACAGAGTAACATGCAGAGGCACACAGTGCAGTCGATTAGCTAATAACAAACATTAATAAAGATAATGCTCCTTACTTAGAGAGCAGCATTACCCTAATGCAACCTTACTATCATGCCCACACTCCACTGCAAGGAACACACACAATTCAGGAAATCAAACATGGTGGAAAAAATAAAGGAAATTGAACGCAAGGAACACAGGTCCTGACATATAGAATGCCATGAATACAGACACAGTAATGTGCAGAGGCAGACAGTGCTGTCGATTAGCACATTGTAATGAGTGCAACTGTTGAGTCCATTTGACTTCTGCCTCTCCTAGTTTTTGACCCTTGATCAGACTGGAGGTGATTACAGCATTGCAATGCTAGGCCACACAATGGGCGCATCATTGCAGAAAAAACTGAGATGCTCAGGGCTAGATGAGTCATAGATAAGATAAGATAATTTTATTAATGTCCACATATGGCCAAAGTAGGTCCATGCAACTCATCGAAAATAATTGTTACAATGCACTGTAGCAACCAAAAGTATATTACAAAAAAAAGCTAAACTAGAATAAATAAAATAGCATAAACTATAGTAAAGTGAAACAATTGCATTAAATCACCCTCAACAGTTGGACCCAAAATGGATAAACACTAGCATGCTAAAAGTAATGGTGAAGAGAAAGCCAGCAGTCAAGGTAAATAAGAGATAAGAGCTCCAGTGGATCAAAGTGGCAACACTAATTGGTAATGAGATGTAAAGTAGAAGCACAATCAACATCATCACCAACTATCCCAAAAGCGCCAACCCAGGATCTAATGATGCTCCCAAGAAAATGGCTAGGACTAAAGGGACCTGGTTGAATAAAACCTCTCAAGACTCTTTTTAGAAGAAGAGAGGAAACTGATAAGTTGCATCGACTCCTCCGTATGTGAGGGGTGCCCAAAACCCAACGTCAGAAAACTGCAGCCCTGCCCCACAGCATGCAAGAAAGAAAAAAGAACCAAAGCCCTAGTGGTCAGGCTTGTATGCAAACAAGGTCACACAGATCTGTCATTAATATTCTAGAGAGTCGTGACTAAAAATGAATGCTTGTTACTCTTGACAGTAGAGATAGAGTGAAAGAATGAGGTGATTTTCAAGTAGTACTTGATCTCCCTTGTAATAACTAACGCTGAAGAGTAATAGTTTCTCGAAGCTACAAAGCCGAGCATCTCTAGAAAGGATAGCTGAAAAAAGTAGCGAGAGATTCTCCTGAGTCTCTATACAAGCACGAGTACTTCCTCGAATCTCACAATAAATAGGACACCTGAAGGTGAAATGTCCTTTAGTCTCCACCTCGTGAACAGAGGAAAGACAACATACCTTGTCCTCTTCTCGAGGAATATGGTAGTCTGTCTCCACTCACAACTGATGTAAGCGTGCTCTTAGTTGACCAAGAGGAATCCTAAGGCTGCGTGTCCAATGTCGATGGATATTACCAGTATGAGCATTGTAGGCAGGCAAATTGACATGTCTGCGTAATCAGTAAATAAGTTTTGTCATTTTGTGTTATTTTGTAGTTTGTATGCAGAGTGTTTGACAAAATGTGCATACGTATAATTAATAAAGTTATAAAATTGTGATGTAATATTTCATGTGATAATGTGTAATGTTAAGTTATGTACGATTAAGTCATAAAGTGACTCATGTATTGTAAATTTAAGTCATTTAGGAAAATGATGAGGTGTCGGGTAGTTGGAGGATGCAACTACCTCTTAGTTGTATAAATAAGACCCCTCCCTCATTCATTCAGATGGCTGTAATTGTTGTCAAAGGCCAAAGTGTGTGGTTGGCCAAAGTGTATGGTTCCGTTGGCAAGGAAGGAGATATTCCATACAGGCATTGTACTGTGCATGTAATGCAAGTGTTGTACAGACAAATCAAACGCTGTTCCAGGCAGATTGAGTGCTGCTGCAGGCAGATTGAATGTTGTTCCAGTAAGTCTAAACTGCTATTCCAAGCAATCTGATATATGTTGTGCGCAGTGTATGCATTGTAAATGTAAATTATTCACATTGTATATTTATTCATTTAAGTAGAAATGGAATTGTGTTGCAGTATGTTATATTCCATTTCAACATTCTGGCATTGTTGCCTATATGAAGTTGGGTCAATCCTAGTGACATGGAGTTGTGACAAGCAAATTATACAGGAAGGTGTTAACAGTCTGGAAAAGGGCGAGCCATCCTATCCGCAAACTGAGCCAACTGAAGCAGATTACAATGCATATGAAATAACAGACTTGTTTGTTGATACTAACGAAGGGTCGTACAGCTAGACGCGTATGATAGGCACGTAGAAGGAAAGAGCATACGAGAGGTTGTCGTACATACAAAAGGGCATGTACGGCAAGACAACGTCATACAAGCAATGTGTGTATGACAAACTCCATACAAGTCAGTGGTGTGTATGGCAATCACCATACAAGAAAAGGATGCATACGACAATACAGCAGAACACCATACAAATATACAAGCAAAGGGCACGTATGGGAGTACAGCAAAACATTGTACAAAAAAGTTGAAGGGTTGTACAAGCAAGGTACAATATGAGTCGTCAGAAAGCATTAGTGAGGAATTGCATAACGACGAAGAATGTTTCGCACTGGAGCAATTGCATGTTGATATGTCCGATGGTGAGCGGGACAAGAGTCCATCATTGATGCAAATGCAACATGGTGTGTCTGATAGTGCACAAGATGGGAGTCCGGCACTAGAACAACTACAAGTTGGTGTGCCCAATGATGAGCGGGCTGAGAGTCCGACATTGGAAAAATTGCAGGAAGGCACATTTCATGGTACGCAAGGCAAGAATCCAACACGAGCAATTGCAGGGGTCCATTGATGCGCATGATAAAGGAGAGATACATGAACAACCACTGCCAAGGTTAAGCCAATTTAGGCATATCATGTGAGTGTCCAATGTTTCATGGAGGAGAAACAGAGGACCTAGTCAGGTTGAGTGGGTTGTTTACCCATTTGGAGGAAGATCCATCAGACGCATTAAAGAAGAGGTGGTTCATGGAGGGACTCCTTCCTACGTACCGGAAGAAGATCGAGATGGTCCCTCCAAAAACATACCAAGACAAGCCTTGAATTTGGAAAGCGACGCAAAAAAATTATTAAAATGTTGGGGTCATGTTAATGCAAACAAGAGAGACCCTAAGGATGAAAGTGACTTTGATGTTGAGAGTGATTTTGATAATGAAAGTGATGATTTTGAGAATGAGAATAATTCATCGTTCAAATGTTGAGGTCGAGAAGTCAATGAAGGAAGTGACTCCGAAGAGAAGAATGATGACTCTGATGATAAATGTGACTCGAAGAGCGCAAGACCATTGCTACAAAAATATGCAACACAAAGCGAGAATGTAGCAAGGGGGATGCCAGATGGGGTTTGCGACAACCGCCGAAGAACAAGAAGACACAAAATTGAGTATGATATTGAGGGTAGACCCATTGTACAATGTTGGCGATGCCATTTGTGGGGGCACTTCGCACGTGAATGTCAAAGTGTTGCGAGTCAAGATGAACCAATGATGCGTACAAAGTTTGAAGCACCGAAGAAGAGTCACAACCCTAGTTGGGAAGCAAAGGAGGTGAACCTAATTGCAATAGAGGAGGTGAACTTGATTTCAATCGAAGAGGCAGAAATCCAACAGATAGTTGAAGCTACGTAGGAATAAGTTGAAGAAGTGGTTGATGCAGACGGGGAAGTAAGTGATGTAGACGATGAAGTGAATGCTACAGACAATGAAGAGAGAGTTTTCGGCATCTCACCGTCTCAAGCATGGTCGTTTGAAAGTTGCAAGGGTGTACGACGAGTTGCCAAGGCTATACGGCGAGAAGTTGTTGGTGTCGTATAAGTGTCATCCGAGGAAGTGCCATACAAGTTGTGGTATGATGGCACATTGTCAAACAAGTTGTGGTATGACGGCACACTGCCATACAGGTTGTGGTACGACGAAACACTTTTGTACAAGTTGTGGTATGATGGCACACTATCATACAAGTTGTGGTGTGATGGCACACTGTCATACAAGTTGTGGTGTGATGGCACACTGTCGTACAAGTTGGGGTGTGACGACACACTGTCATACAAACTGGGGTGTGATGGCACATTGCAAACAAGCAATGCCAACATATGTTATCGTAAAAGTGTTTTCGTACACATGTTGCCAACATATGTTGTACAAGTGTTGTCGACCTATGGTATCGTACAAGTGTTGTCGACGTATGTTGCATTGTACAAGTGCTTTTCGTACAAATGCTTGTCGTACGAGCACTTGTCATACAAGCACCTGCTATATAAATGCTTGTTGTACAAGTCATTGTACAAGTGGAGTCCTGTACAAGCAATATCATCATGTTGTGGCATATGGAGGTCGTCGTACAATGGAGAGTTTCAACCATCTAGACTCAAGGCAGGCTGTCTAGTTGGTGTTAGCAATACAAAGGTGGGTTGTTCAGGCCAATAAGTTAGTCGACTGAGACCAAGAGATGTCTATCAAAGGCTAAGACAAGGCCATCAGACTCCAAGAAGCAGTCATCAGCAACAAGAGAGAAGTAATCGGAGCTAAGGGGAAGTTGTTTAACTGGGTTGAGTGAAGGCTGCCAAAATGCAGACGAGAAAAATTCAGTTCAAACAGTGAAGGTTTCAATGGTTTTATTGTATAGAAAAATTCAGTTCAAATAGGGTACGCGCGAAGGGTGCTTCCCCTCAACCCTGCAAGGGGCACTACCCCTTGACCCTACAAGGCGGCTCCCACCCCCTTGACCCCCGACACAGGTGGCGACGGGCGTTGCCCGTCATGTTGGTCCTATTGGCCATGTTGGACATGTTGATGATACATCATACAACTAATTACAAAAAGTGGAGTAAGCAATCGAAGAATAGTGTGATGCAAGCAGTGGTTTGAAGCGATACTAGTTATAGAAGATATCTGGAATAGAAGAAAATAGAAAGAGCACGACAAGAGATTCTACTACGTGTTCAGTGCTTCTATCCCCAGTGTTCAGCTCCTCTATCGTCGAGGACGCCAACAAGTTTAGAGGAGGGGAAAGATGTAGGTGGGCAAATTAACATGTCCACATAATCAATAAATAAGTTTTGTCATTTTTTGTTATTTTATAGTTTGTAATTAATAAAGTTGTGATGTAATATTTTCATGTGATAATGTGTAATGTTATGTACGATTAAGTCATAAAGTGACTCATGAAATGTAAATGTAAGTCAAATGCATGTCAAATGTAATTTAGGAAAATGATGAGGTGTCAAGTAGTTGGAGGATGCAACTACCTCTTAGTTGTATAAATAAGACCCCTCCATTGTTCATTCAGATGGTTGTAATTGTTGTCAAAGGCCGAAGTGTATGGTTTCGTTGGCAAGGAAGGAGATATTCCGTACTGGCATTGTAATATGCATGCAATGCAAGTGTTGTTCAAACAGATCGAATGTTGTTTCAGGCAGATAGAGTGTTGTTGCAAGCAGATTGAGTGCTACTGCAGGCAGATTGAATGTTGTTCCAGGCAGATTGAATGCTGTTCCAGCAAGTCTGAACTGCTGTGCCAGGCAGTCTGATATATGTTGTGCGTAGTGTATGCATTGTAAATGTAAATTATTTACATTGTATATTTATTCATTTAAGTAGAAATGGAATTGTGTTGCAGTATGTTATATTCCATTTCAACAAGCATTAATGGCATTCTCAATCTCATGAAATGGCCAACTTAGGACTAACAAGCTGAGATGGAGCAATGTTAAGACCCCATTCTAATATTATTAATAATTGTTTAGTAATGTGGTACTTCGAGCGCCAAGTTTATGGGCCCATGTGATGTAACCGTTAATTAGTATAAAATGACATCATTTAAAGATGTAACGGTTATTCTTTAGGAGTTACTAGTTGGGCCCCCACTTGCACGTGGATGGGAACCCTTGAGCATTAGGGTTAGGGTAGTCAAAGTCTATAAAAGAGCCAAGGGGGCAAGAGAAGGATCATCTCATATTTTGTTGTATTGAAGCTCTGCTTCTAAGGAGGTTGCCCCCTCGAAGAGGCCTACGATTCTGTAATGTATTCTTGATTTCTGCCATATAATCTGCTGCTGTATTTCCATTTTGTTTTGCAATATTGTTAATTTCAAACTTATTTTCTGTTATTATTGCAATATTGTGTGGTTGTGCCTTTATTTTACTCTGAGGTTCTTAATAAGTGGTATCAAAGTGCTTTGCAGGGCGACGTCCTGCCGTAGGGCAAACAGTTCGTGCCTTGCCATTTCAACTTGTTAAGTATAAATTTTCCTTGTTTCTTAATTTTCCTGCTTATTATCCTACAAAGAAAAATTGAGCCATTTCTTTCCTCTATTTTTAGTTTAATAGGTTAGAAACCCTATGTCGAGGGTTTTAAAATATCACGGAGGAGCTATCGTCAAGCTAAATTGCCCATAAAGCGTCTACTGAAGTGAGGGGTTATCAGACTCCAATACCTAGGCCTCAAACAACACTCGTATACGGACTTGAGCTCCCACGTACTTTTAGGTATACAAGGAGACCCCTTTAGGTTTAGGAGAGGCCTTTAGCCCTAGGAAGTGTTGGTTACGAATCCGCAATGAGGAAAGGATTTGTTGTTATTGCGCCCTAGACCCGCAAACCAACATTGAAAGGCCGGAAGGAAGGAATGCCTTCCGTGCCAATCTCCGGAGAAGGCCGGCTTCCTGTGGGGGTTTTATGGTTTAGGATGAGAGTGCAGGAAAGAGATAAAAATGCGGAAAGAATTTACAAATGTGATTGGAGTTGGGTGGGGGGAACTAACAGTACGGCAACGCATCAATCACCGCTACTTACTGCAACATAAATACAAAGCATAACCAGAAATTGCCAAATCTAAGTATACTTTTTATATAAAGAAGTGTACGCACAGCTACAATGGTCCCCTAGCAGACATTCTCCCTACAAGGAGAACTAACAGCACGGCAATGCATCAATCACCACTACGGACAACAACATAAATACAAAACGTAACCAGGAAATGTCAGATCCAAGTATATGTGTTATGCAAGGAAGTGTACGCACAGCTACAATGGTCCCCTAGCAGACATTCTCCCTACAAGGAGAAATAACAGCACGGCAATGCATCAATCACCACTACGAACAGCAACATAAACATAACACACAACTGCAGGAACTGCTACCTAATTTATCCTATGTATCCTCTGATCTATGAAGTCCATGAGTACTTGGCCATCAAATGCTGGAGTTCAGAGTTCAGCACAACAGCGAGCAATGACACAAGAAATATGACAAAGAGAGGCAGCATACAAAATAAAAGTAGTAAAACAGAGCCAGGTATATACTTTATATTAAGAAGCAGAAGCACAGCTACAATGGTTCCCTAACAGACATTCCCCTTCCACAACCTTACAATGAAAATGTGATGGGTATTTATAGCCCAAAGTCCCTCCGTTACAATTTATGGGCACAAAGTCCCAGTCAAACATTAGCTGACAAAAGCGGCTACGGAGCTGCTGATGCTGACTTCTGTCGGGCTGGACTGTACTCTCGGCATGGTCTCCCTGAAGGTTGAACAGCTACGTGGCAGCGCGCTAGGTAGAACTTCACATTGACAGGAATGCGGGTAGCTGAGGCAGGTGGAAACTCACATCAGCCTTAAATGAGGCAGCTGGCATAAGTAGTGCGGCCCATGCTTGTCCTTTTGCTCGGCATGTCTTGGCTCGGATCCCAAAGTTGGACACTTGTCGGATGATAACACTTGACACGTGTCTGCCTTGAAAGGCAGTCTATCCAACTTTGCCGGGATTAGAGCGCAATCGGGTAGCAAAGGTGAAAAACAGCGCAATCGGGTTGGCCTATTTCCCTCTGCGCACCGGTCAAAGGCGCGAGTCCGACTTCGCTGCGAAGTCGGGTTGCGCACCGGCACTTGCTGATTCTCACCGCTGTTCGGACTTCGCACGGACAAGGGAGCGCAGTCCGACTTCGCTGCGAAGTCGGATTGCGCTCCAACACTTAGTCAATTTCTCTGCCAGACTGTTTCCAAGTGTGCTCAGGAAGAAGGGCGCAGTCCGACTTCGCACAAAAACTGGGCGCAGTCCGACTTCGCACAAAAACTGGGCGCAGTCGGACTTCGCACAAAAAACTGGGTTTCCTGGTTCTGCTTCCCGGGGCCATAACTTTTGATCCGCTAACCCGATCGCCTATTATAATATATCGTCGGAAAGCTGGCGAGAAGATCTGCAATGATAAAATATCCAGAGCTCATTTTGTCCATTTTATCGCCCCCGTTTATGGCCCGCGAAAACCCGAACACCTCAGCATGCTCTTTACCGCTTTAAAGCTCCATACTTAGGCCAAAATTTATCAAAAGATTTAATGTGGCAAAATTGCCAACAGGAAGCTTTTCAATTGTGCATCTATCCATATTGCACCGAGCACAGCACCTTGGGAGATTACCATCCCGTACTGTCATATAGGCAAGTAGTGCAGTCAAGGGTATGTGTGGAACCCTCCTTGAGTAGTAGCCTGAAATATTGGTCCAAGCATTATCATTCATCGTTGTAGTATAATAGAGGGCTATGGACAGTGCGCACACCTTGGCCTAGAGTTAACCTATTTCAGTCATATGTCAAATCCGTATACCAACTGTCAAACCTCCAAAACCCTAACCACATATTTGAGCATACTGAGGAGACCACCTATCAAGAAATTTGTAATATCCCCTTCTTGACATATCCATATGTGGGGTCCACTCTACCCAGCTGCGGCAGAAAAGAGTGTAATAGAAGGTGAACTAATAAGGCAGATTTGCCAGTTGGCAGCAGTTCAGCTAAAGCAGAAGAATAAATCTTAAAATAGGAAGTGGTTAATAAGGCAGATTTGCCAGCTGGTGCCAGTTAGTGATGCAGTAGCAATTAGTTGGAATAAATCTTAAAATAGGAAGTTGTTAATAAGGTAGATTTGCCAGCTGGTGACAATTAGTGATAAGGAGAGGAAGGTTATAAAAGGGGCTGCTAGGAAAGGGAGGAATCATTCTCATTATGTCAAGTCATTGAGCCCTTTTCCAAGGCATTTGTGGACGGAAACCCCAAGTGTTGAGTGCAGGCCATTGAGGACGAAAACCCTCATCTGGCTGGAATTGTATGAAGGTTCTGTGTTCATTTGCAAATCTGAAATTTGTAATCTTTTATCATTTTAGTTATTACTGTGTTTCTTTCATAAATATAAAATACAAAAAAATCAGTTTGTTGCAGCCTACTTTTGTGTGTTTTTATTCTGCATCTTAGGCAGGTTCTTTACAGTGGTATCAGAGCTTAGATCTGGCCAGCCTAGGGGAGATATAAGAGGAAAAGCTATTGCATGCCAGACAGCATTAGAACACAAAGACTGAGGCAGAGGGAACAAAAGAAGCTACAGTGGTATCAAAAGGAACAAGAAAAGTTACAGGAAATGTCCAACAGAGAGAAAGAGTTCTCCAGCACACTGAAATTCTTGCAGGATGGACAGCAGCAGTTAATCAATCTCTTCACTCAGCTAGTACAGTCTTCAAACCCTGTCACTATTCCTTCAGGACATGGTGAACGAGGGGAAACCTCAGCTTCCGGGGCAAACCACAACACACCACTGAAATCAGCGACTAGTTCTGGGTTACCGAGAGTCACTTTTTTGCAGAGGGAAGCCATGCAACAAGGAGAGGATGAGGTGGACCAGCAAGAGGATGACTTGGACACCCTCCATGCTGAATATGCTGCGAAGAGTGCAGAGTTCCAAGGGGACATCTCCTTCATGGACTTCTGCAACTTGAAGTCTAAACCAAAGGCTCGAAATGGACAAAGAGCCACCCATAACCAGCCTCATAGGGATCTACAACACAGATTGGGGAAGCTCACTGTCCCTTCATTCGATGGGTCCAACGAAATTTCAGCCCGAGCATGGATCCAGAAACTGAATACATATTTCTCATTGAGCCCTATGTACGAGGAAGAAGCCATAAAATTTGCAACCCTTCACCTGGAAGGAGTGGCACATGAGTGGTGGTATCACGGGCTAGTCACTCAAGGGCATAGTCTTATCACCACCTATGAAGAATTTTGTAGAAGGCTGATTGACAGATTTGAGAGGCAAGATCCAGAGGAACACTTTAGAAAGTTAGCACAGCTGCAACACCATGGCTCAGTTGATACATATGTGGCTGATTTTCAAAGGTTAGCTGTAATGGTACCAGACATATCTGAGAGGCGATTGACATACCTTTTCATGGAAGGTTTGAGAGAACCCCTTAAAGGCCTAATCAAGGCCTTTGACCCAGAGTCATTACAGGCAGCCATCAAAAGGGCTTTCACACTAGAGACTTCTGCACCTAGTAGATCCTTTCAAGGATCTACCACTAGAAATGTGAGTATAGGAATGTCGCAGCAGCAATTGAAGGTTCCTCACAAACCCTTTCCACAGAGATTGGGAGCTGCACCCTCTCGACCGACGAGTCAAGAGGGATTGGGACAACCGTTTAGGAGTCAGCAACCAACTAATATGACCCGTAATGAGATGCGGAGGAAACAATTATGTTTCAACTGCAAGGAACCTTGGGATCCATCACATAGGTGTTTGGGAAAGGGGCAAGTACACTTGATTGAGGTATACTCAGATGATGAGGAAGAGCCAGAGCCATGCACAGAGACACAGAGTGCAGTAGAGGAGGAGGTAGCGCCAGTAGGCATGATCACAGATGGAGGAGAACAATCGTCTACTATTGCCTCTGTATCAGGAGCTCCAAGATACCACTCCTTTCGAGTCAAAGGGAGGATTGGTGGGCAGCACATAGTAGCTCTCATCGATGGGGGAGCGACCCACAACTTCATCGACCAAGCAGTAGTAGCCCGTTTTAGGTTGAAGGCAGAGGAGTTTGAGGGCTTTGAGGTAACAGTGGCAGATGGGTATTCATTGGCTTGTAAGCAAGTCATTCGCCAGCTCCAGGTGGTACTAGATGGTTTTACCATCATCCATGACTTCTATGTCATTCCTCTAGGTGGTGCTCATATGGTATTGGGCATCCAATGGTTGCATTCACTTGGTGAGTTCACACAGAACTACCAAACGATGACCCTCAGGTTCAAAAACCAAGGACAGGAGAGGACTATTAGAGGTATGACTAATGAGTCAGTACAACAGGTTTCAACACATCAGATAGAAAGGCTCTTGAGACGAGACCAGGTTAGTTGGATTGCAATATGTGAGGGATCACCACAAGGCACCCTAGATTCAAGAGAGGACAAATATCACCCAGATATTCAAGCCTTGCTAGACAAATATGCTTTTGTATTTGGAGACATGCCTGCTGGACTCCCACCAAACAGGGGATTTCAGCATACTATTGAGTTGGAGTCAGGGTCAAAGCCCGTTATTGTGACTCCCTATCATCATCCACGAGCCTTCAAGGATGAGATAGAGTGGACCATACAAGAATTGTTGAGTTTGGGACATATCAGGCCTAGCACGAGTCCTTTTGCTTCTCCAGTGGTACTTGTGAAGAAGAAGGATGGTACAATGAGGATGTGTATTGATTACCGGGCTTTGAACAAGAGAACCATCAAGAACCGGTATCCAATTCCTAGGATTGATGAGTTGATTGATGAGCTTCATGGAGCAAAATACTTCACGAAGATTGATTTAAGATCCGGATACCATCAGATTCGGGTTAAGCCAGAGGACATCCATAAGACAACCTTTCGGTGTCATTATGGGCACTTTGAGTTCCTAGTGATGCCTTTTGGGCTCACTAATGCACCGACAACTTTTCAATCTGCAATGAATGAGATTTTCAGACCCCACTTAAGGAAGTTTGTCCTTGTATTCTTTGATGACATTCTGATTTACAGTAAAACATGGGAGGAGCACTTGGCGCACTTGGATATTGTTTTGGCAATTTTACAACAGCAGACCTTCTTTGCCAAAAAGAGCAAGTGCGAGTTCGGGTTGCAGAAAATCTTGTATTTGGGACATATCATCAGCGAGGCAGGAGTCGAGATGGACCAGACTAAGGTCCAATCCATTCAAGAGTGGCCCACCCCGAGGACCTTGACTCAGCTACGAGGATTCTTGGGTTTATGCAGTTACTATAGGAGGTTCATACGAGGATTCTCACATCTTGCAGCACCGTTGACTGAGTTGACTAAGAAAGAAGCTTTCCATTGGTCAACAGTGGCACAAGAGGCGTTCAACCATCTTAAGAAGGTAATGTGTACTGGTATTATTCTTGCCATTCCTGATTTTTCATTACCTTTTATGGTCGAGTGTGATGCATCAGGAGAAGGTTTAGGAGCTGTCCTTATGCAAAAAGGGCAACCTATTTCATTTGAGAGTCGGAAATTGACAGAAGTGGAGAGGCACTTCTCCATTTATGACAAAGAAATGTTGGTTGTTATGTATGCTTTGGAGAAATTTAAACAATACCTAGTTTGTGGGCGATTTGTGGTGAGAACGGACCACAATAGTTTGAAGTTCTTTCTATCACAGCGGGATCTCAATGATAGACAACAAAAGTGGGTAAGCAGACTACAGGCATATGACTTTGACATTGAGTATGTCAAAGGAAAAAATAATAGGGTGGCTGATGCATTATCCAGGAGACCTGAATTAGGTGCTATTTCTTCAGTAGAAGTTGATTGGAGGGAGGAGTTGATGGCTGAATATGCCAAAGATGCTTATGCTACAAGGTTGCTTGAGGATAGTATTGCCACTCCAGACAGGGATGAGAGGTACCAAGTGAGGCAAGGCATCATTTTTTATAAAGACAGAATCTATCTAGTACCAGGGTCAAAGCTCAAAAGGAAAATAATTGCAGCCTTCCATGATTCTCCATTGTCTGGACACATGGGATTCTTTAAAACCTATAGACAGGTAAGGAGTAGATATGCATGGAAGGGTTTAAAGGAAGATGTAATTCAGCATGTACGGGAATGCGATGTCTGCCAGAGGATGAAGCATGAAACCACACATCCAGCAGGATTACTTCAACCTCTTCCCATTCCACAACAAAAGTGGGATTCAGTGTCCATGGACTTCATTACAGGTTTGCCTAGAGTGGGAGGAAAGAGTTGCATATTTGTGGTAGTAGATAGACTAACAAAGTTTGCACATTTCTTCTCCATTCCCAGTGAGTTCAAAGCACCACAGGTGGCAGAGTTGTTCTTTAGGGAGGTCTTCCGACTTCATGGGATACCTCGCACCATCGTCAGTGACAGGGATGCACGTTTCATGAGTACATTTTGGCAGGAGTTATTCAGATTGACAGGGACAAAATTAACTCCAAGTACCAGTTATCACCCCCAGACTGATGGACAAGTAGAGATTGTGAACAAATGGATTGAAGGATATCTGCGGAGTTTTGTGACTGACCATCAGACAACTTGGGTGAAATGGTTGCACTTAGGGGAATATTGTTACAATACTACATACCACATGTCAATAGGGATGTCCCCTTTTATGGCACTTTATGGATATGATGCACCGACCTTCACAGAGTTGACCCTTCCTGAAACACGTGTTCCTGCAGCAGGTGATTTTATAGAGCAGAGCAGACAAATTTTAGCAGGGTTGCGTGATCAATTACAGCGTGCCCAAAATCAACAAAAAATATACGCTGATAGGCAGCGCATAGAAAGGCAATTTGAGGTAGGGGACATGGTCTTTCTCAGATTGCAGCCCTACAAGCAATCCTCTTTGAAAAGGAGTGGGGCTGAAAAACTCAAACCCCGCTTCTATGGTCCCTACAAAGTGGTTAGGCGTATTGGGGAAGTGGCATATGAGTTGGAGTTACCCCCAAATAGCCGAATCCACAACACCTTCCATGTGTCTTGTTTGAAGAAAGCAGTAGGCCAACAAATAGTGCCTTCGATTGAGCCTCCACCCTTGGATGATGAAGGAAAACTAGTACTTATTCCGGAACAGATCCTTAGCACAAGGGAGAAACAACTGAGAAACCGTGTATGGACAGAGTTTTTGGTACAATGGAAAGGGCTGCCACAGGAGGATGCCACTTGGGAGTCGGCTGAGATACTTGATCACCCAGCTTTGTCTTGCTTGAGGACAAGCAAATTTGGGGAGGGAGGATTTGTAATATCCCCTTCTTGACATATCCATATGTGGGGTCCACTCTACCCAGCTGCGGCAGAAAAGAGTGTAATAGAAGGTGAACTAATAAGGCAGATTTGCCAGTTGGCAGCAGTTCAGCTAAAGCAGAAGAATAAATCTTAAAATAGGAAGTTGTTAATAAGGCAGATTTGCCAGCTGGTGCCAGTTAGTGATGCAGTAGCAATTAGTTGGAATAAATCTTAAAATAGGAAGTTGTTAATAAGGCAGATTTGCCAGCTGGTGACAATTAGGGATACAAGAAGAGGAAGGTTATAAAAGGGGCTGCTAGGAAAGGGAGGAATCATTCTTGTTATGTCAAGTCATTGAGCCCTTTCTCCAAGGCATTTGTGGACGGAAACCCCAAGTGTCGAGTGCAGGCCATTGAGGACGAAAACCCTCATCTGGCTGGAATTGTATGAAGGTTCTGTGTTCATTTGCAAATCTGAAATTTGTAATCTTTTATCATTTTAGTTATTACTGTGTTTCTTTCATAAATATAAAATACAAAAAAAAATCAGTTTGTTGCAGCCTACTTTTGTGTGTTTTTATTCTGCATCTTAGGCAGGTTCATTACAAAATTGACCATACTTGGCTGGAGAAGATAATTGTTGGGGTCAATAACAGTCAGGAACAATGTCAAACAGGGCAATGTCAGTAACAGCCAAAACAGTGTCTGCTAGGGCAGTTGTCAGTAACAGTTGAAAATAGTGTCAGATAGGGTCGTTATCAGTAACAGTCAAAAGAGAGTCTGCCAAAACAGTTGTCAGGAACAGTTAGTAGCAGTGTCAGACAAGGCAGTGTCAATGATAGGCAAGACAGTGTCAGATATGACAATTGTCAGCGAATAGAGAAGAAAGTCAGTTTTCTAGGTGAAGAAAAACAGATAAAAATGTCATTTTGAGACCTAGTCCATTGTGATTGTATTTTCAAACTGATCATTTAGATATATAGCACCCAAACATTTTTTGTGGACCATTACTAAAAATAGTAACACCTAAAACAACACATTTTTTTTTAGTAAGGCAGTTGGGGTGGTCCAAATCACAAATCTAGAGGGACTAGAGGGGCAATGAGGGAGATGGAGCAAAACCAGTTGATGGATCAAATAAGGCTAATAAGTCAACAACTTAGTAACCTACAGAACCAATATGGACAAGAAGTTAAACATTTGAAAGATCATATGCAGCTCTTGAAATCTAAACAGATTAAAGTCAAAACGGGGATTGAGGAAAAATTCCTTGAGGTTGAAGGGTGTTTAAAGGGAGCCACGCAATTACACCAACAAATTAACAATGAAGGAACGGTTGGCAATTCAAGAAATAGAGAGGAAGAAACACATCATGCTCTTTTTGACATTAACACTATGTTTAAAATGCCCAAATTAAACTTTCCCAACTTTAATGGAAAGGGTGATGGTTGGTTGTGCCAAGAGGATCAATTTTTCAAACTCCATCATGTACCCCGATATTTATGGAACACAATGGCAACCTTTAACTTTGAATCTGAGGCCCTCCAAAGATATCAGTGGGTACAAAACATGACTCCTGACCTTTCTTGGGAAGAATTTGAGTCCCAATTACACACTCGTTTTGGCCTAAGTGAGTATGAGGACTTTACAGTTACTTTAACAAAATTGAAACAGACCTTTCCTATTCGTGGGTATCAGACTTAGTTTTGAAAGTTGGCTAATAGTATAAGGGGTTTAAGTGAAATAGCACAAGGGTTATGTTATAATTGTGATGAGAAATATTCCCCAAGGCATAAATATGTACAACAAAAATTGTATATGTTGGATGTGGATGATTCTGCAGTAAATGAAGTACAGGAAGTAGAAGTAGAACATCCGGAAGAAGAGCACCAGGATGAGGGTGAAGCACAAGAAGAACCACTGTTGGCTTTTAAGCCAGATTATCTTAGGTCCCAATATTCTAGATCTTGAGTAGACTCAAATATAAGAGCAATAAAAATATTATATGGCCAAAATAATTAACAATAATATTTATGAAAAATGACAATAATATGAATATAAATGGCCAAAATCATTCATGTAATAACATGAAGAAAACTTACAGTAGAATTGCTCAAAATATGCATACAAGCTTCAATATTATCAATGCTTGAATGTGATCTTCTTAGATACAATACATGGAGCTTTGTCTCCATAATATAACCTTAGAAAGGTGACTCTTCAAGTACTTGACTATTGCTCTTCTCACATATCCGAGAGATGCATCTTTTCCTATTCCATGCATAAGACAAATCCTCTCATGTCTTTTGGTTTCTCATCTTGCCACTTGTATACATGACTCTTGACTCTCTATTTACTTGCACACCTAACACATGACACTTGTGCACTTTCTCACATTACACACTTGCACACTTAATTACATGACACTCATGCACTTTCTCACATTACACACTTAAACACTTAATTACATGACACTCATGCACTTTCTCACATTACACACTTGCACACTTAATTACATGACACTTGTGCACTTTCTCACATTACACACTTGCACACTTAATTACATGACACTTGTGCATATCCTGCACATAGACACTTACATAAAGGGGAAATATAAATCATACTCCTAAACTATAGACTCAAACCCTATTCTAATATTTACATTGTACCATAGGTACCATGCGGGTACATTAGCATGTTCCAAATAATGTAAAATTCTCCAACAACCACAACCAAAGATTTCAGTTCATGGACTTGCAGGAATCTCAACCCCTCAAACTATTAAGGTAGTAGAATCATTCAATGGACCAATAATTATAATTCTTATTGATTCAAGCAATACACATAATTCTATTGATCCCCGAATAGCTAAGCAAGCCAACTGCTACATACATTCTTGCAATTCTTTTGAAGTCATGGTGGCAAATGGAAGAACATTACTTTGTAAAGGGAAATATCGAAATTTTATGTTGAAGATAGGGGAATATAACTTAAAACAAATACGTTCGCACTTTCGTTAGGAGGATGTGATGTATTGGGGGCACAAGGGCTCCATACATTGGGAACAGTAGCCTGGAACTTTGTCGAACTATGGATGCAATTCACTTAGAATGGGACGCCATACACTCTTCATGGTTCACACGCGGGATCCCCGCAAGTTATCAGTTCAAGTTGAATGGAGAAATTGTTAAAAACATCCTCACATGGGGTAGTAGCTCAATTGTTTGCAATCCAACCCCAGAATACTGAAACAGCCAAGCCACAAGGGGATTTGCAACTCATTTTGACTAAACATAATGTTGTTTTTGAGGAACCTATGGTATTACCTCCACGCTATTGCCATGACCATGCAATCCACTTGGTACCAGGAAACTTGCCACCTAACATCCGGCCCTATAGATACCCCTATGCACTAAAATTAGAAATTGAGAAGTTGGTCCAAGAGTTATTGAAAACATGGGTAATTCGACACAGTAACAGCCCCTATTCTTCACCAATACTATTGGTCAAAAAAAAATATGGATCATGGCAACTATGTATAGACTTTCATGAACTCAACAAACTCACCATTAAGGACAAATTCCCTATTCCTATGATTGATGAGTTGTTGGATGAGTTACATGGCGCCAAATTTTTCTCCAAGTTGGATCTCCGCTCTAGGTATCATCAGATAAGGATCAAGGAAGAAGACATTCCAAAAACGGCATCTAGAACTCATGAGGGCCATTATGAATTTTTCGTCATGCCTTTTGGCCTAACTAATGCACCTTCAACATTCCAGAGCCTCATGAACAATGTCTTTCGTCCATTCCTTCGCAAGTTTATTTTGGTCTTCTTTGATGACATTCTCATCTACAGTCACACTTGGGCAAAGCACTTGCAACATCTAGATCAAACTTTGCAACTATTGCAGGATCATTAGTTATTTGTCAAACGATCCAAATGTTCCTTTGGCATGTAGGAGGTCGAATACTTGGGGCATATTGTTTCATAGGAGGGAGTTAAGGTTGACCCCAAGAAAATTGAAGCTATTCAAAATTGGCCTAAGCCGCAAACTCTCAAGGCGCTTCGCAGATTTTTGGGTCTCACGGGCTACTACCGACAATTTGTACAAAGTTATGGAAAGCCAGTAGTCCCCTTAACAACCATGTTGAAGAAGAACTCATTTATGTGGTCAGCTCCAATAAAAAAGCTTTTGCAAATCTCAAGGAAGCCATGATTTCAACACCGGTGTTAGCCACTCCTGATTTTTCCAAACCCTTTATAATTGAAAGTGATGCTTCGGGTCATGGCATTGGTGTCGTATTAATGCAAGAAGGGTAACCCCTAGCCTTCACCAGTAAAGCATTATCGGGAAAATTTTGGGAAAATCTACTTATGAAAAAGTAATGATGGTCATCCTCTATGTTGTCAATCATTGGCAACCTTATCTCATTGGGAGGCATTTCTTTATTAAAACAGACCCACCAGAGTTTGAAATACTTCTTGGAACAGAAGGTATCTACTCCAGCACAACATAAATGGGTTTCAAAATTGTCGGGGTATGATTATGACATTGTGTATAAGAAAGGCAAGGAGAATATTGTGGCAAATGTCCTCTCCCGTCAGTTTGAGGATCAAGCGACAATGTGTGCCCTCTCATTCCTACTTCCCCAATGGATCTCCCAACTTCAAGAAGAAGTAACCAAGGACCCGTCCTTACAAACTTTGCAGGAGCAACTCCAAAGGGATCCCAATTCACACATCAAGTATTCATGGAATGGACACCTGTTAAGATACCAAGCTCGCATTGTGGTCCCCAAAACTTCATCACTTTGTGAGGACATCATGAAGGAAATGCATGCTTCACCCACTACAGGCCATTCGGGATTTTTGAAGACATATGAGCAAGCTAAACAGTCATTCTATTGGGAGGGAATGAAAAAAGATATTCAAACTTTTGTGGCAGAATGTGAAATTTGCCAACGGATGAAGGGAGAAACGGTTTGTACTCCAGGCACTTTAAAACCGTTACCAATCCCAAAAAATATATGGAATGATATCTCCATGGATTTTATTGAAGAACTTCCTAAATTTGGGGGAAAACCAATCATTCTTGTAGTGGTGGACCATCTCTCAAAGTATACTCATTTTTGCTCCCTCGCCCATCCTTACCATCCCTCCACCATTGCTATTCATGGACTCCATTTTTTAACTCCACAGTATGCCAAAATCTATTGTGTCTGAACGTGACCCCACTTTCACCAATCAATTTTGGCAAAATTTGTTTAAACCGCAAGGAACGCAACTGCGAATAAGCTCAACCTATCATTTGCAAACTCATGGGCAAACTAAAATTGTCAACAAGTGCTTGGAAACCTACCTTCGTTGTTTTACCTCCAAGCACCCAACACAATGGGCTAAGTGGTTGCCTTTGGCTAAATGGTGGTACAACACTTCATTCCACATAGCCTCCAAAATGACTCCTTTTGAGGTAGTTTATGGGTACCCATCTCCGTCATAATCTTCATATGTTCCCAGAAACTCCAAAGTTCAAGCGGTGGATGCAACCCTTCAAAAACATACCCGACTTTTACAATAGTTGAAGGAGAACTCGGTTATGGGTCAAAACCAGATGCAACATTAGACTAATCAACACCATTCCAAGCACAGCTTCAACGCAGGTGATATGGTCTTCCTTCGACCCCAACCCTACAAGTAATCTTCAGTGCAACTTCGTGCTCATTACAAACACAATTTTATGAACCCTACCAGGCCTTGCAACGGATTGGACAAGTGGCCTATAAGCTCGCATTACCACCTTCTCCCAAGATCCATCTAGTCTTCCATATCTCTGGAGAAGGTACTCGACAACCGCATTTAGGTCCTGTTCTCAATTTTGCCACATTTTGTCTAAAGGGGTAAAATTTTAAAATGTTGCTATGGTTTTCTTGTTTAGATTCACTTTCTCCTCTGAAAACAGCTTTCTCCAGCGAAGAGCCCTTCCCTAACATTTTCATGGCGCTGAGGCGCAGCAAGAAGGCCCACCTTTGATGCATAATCTGATTTCGGAGCAGCTTTGCTCGGGAAAGCATAAGTAGAAAAGCAACTTCGCTCAAAAAGGGGCCGAACCTCAATTTCGCTCAGTTTCGAGGCGAAGGACAGCTTCGAGCAAAAGACCACTTTGAAGGTTCAAAAAATTGGCTAAGGCAAGTCAGCCTCAACTTCGCCCAAACTACTGGTGAAGCTATACTTCGGGCCCCAAGGAGAGCGAACCTCGGTTTCGGGGCTAACTGGGGCGAAGGCCCACTCCGAGCGCGGCTTTCTCCGAAAAGCTTCTAAGGCAAAACTCACCTCAACTTCGCCTAGAAATCTAGCGAACCTCCACTTCGAGCACCGTCTTCAGCGAAGCTCTCATCTCAAGCAAAGATGCGCTTCGAAGCAAGAATTGACTAAGGCAGCGAGATCAAGGAGGACGGGCTCATCTTCACCCCGATTTCCAGCGAAGCCCAGCTTCGAGGGCTATCTCCAGTGAAGCTCCCATCAACAGCGCACTTCGAGTGAAAATTTTCTAAGGCAAAGCCAAGCCAGTCTTTGCTCCTAAGCTCGGCGAAGCTTCGTTTCGGGCCCCTTCCTTCAGCGAAGCTCCTCTTCGGGCCTAACCTGAGCGAACTATATCCAGTAAAGTCCATTTTGGACTTAGGCAAAAAAATACAAGCTGAAGCTCTCCTCCCCCCCCAACTCCAGCGAACTCCCAGCTTCGGGCAGCAACCCCAGCGAAGCTGCATTTCGGACTCAATTCAAACAAACCTTGGCCAACACATGTCAAAGCTGGAGAGCTGCATTTCGGGCCTAATTTTCGGCGAAGCAGAGCTTTTTTTTAGCGCTAGCGCTGCATCAAGAGGGCGCGCTTCCAGAGAGGAGGTAGGTGGGAATTTAAGGCGCACGTATTTGGGTCTCCTGCCCATCCCATCCAAACGGCACTGTCAGGTCCAAGAAAGCCCCTAAGGACGAACTTCACCAACCGCAATAATGAGACAAGCAACCCCAGCGGTAAAACCTATCCGAAGCCATGCCTCGTAACTGCAAATACGGGTGAGCCGCATTTCATGAATGCACTGTCATATGACAAGGGTCAAATCTCAGCTGCCCCAGCGGTTTTAGGGTTTGCCATTAATGATTACAAAGGTAAATTCCTCTATAAAAACCATCTTATGCTCACATTTCCAAAAGCTTGCCTCCAAAAGATCAACACTGTGATTGGCTAAATTATCTTATGCTCACATTTCCAAAAGCTTCCCTCCAATAATAGATTATGAACATCAACAATAATATTATTTTCCATTTTTTTATAGCATTAATGATTATTTGTGAATCCCCCTCAATTGAAATATATTTCCATCCTTTTTCAATTGCAATTTTAATCTTGTAAGAAGTGCCCTAGCCTTTACATAGTTGTTAGTTAAAGTTCTATATGTTTTCGCAATCAACTCCTTGACATCATTTTAATCTCACTTCTAAAATTTGAATTTCACCAAGACAAATATCAACACCGTGATTGGCTAAATTATCTTATGCTCACATTTCCAAAAGCTTGCCTCCAATAATAGCTGACGAACATCAACAATAATATTATTTTCCATTTTTTTATAGCACTAATGATTATTTGTGAATCCCCCTCAATTGAAATATATTTCCATCCTTTTTCAATTGCAATTTTAATCTTGTAAGAAGTGCCCTAGCCTCTACATACTTGTTAGTTGAAGTTCCATATGTTAGTTGAAGCTCCATGTGATTCTGAGTAAGTGGAGAATTTTGTCTGCATTATTTCAAAAAACACCACCTCCAGCTTTTCCCAGATTTCCTTTAGAATCACCATCAAAATTAATTTAAATTTATTCTTATTATTATAATACTATCATAAATCTTATTATTTTTTTCAATGAGTTTACACAGGTTTTTATGAGGGGTCCCGGTCCCCTCGTACTTAGTGGGGTTTGAACCTTAGACCTCTCAAAGAGAGACCATAGCCCTTACCATTGCAATAAGCTTGCAGCTCCTAATAAATCTTATTATTATTAAAGGCACTAAAAATAATAATAATAAATAAACAATTATTATTTTAACTCATTGTTGTTATCATTATTATTATTGTAACTACTTTACAAAAATTCTTATTATATTATTGATAATAAAACACTATTACAATTATCATCATCATTTTGTGAGAATATGTACACTAAAAATTTTAACACCAAGTTTTAAATAGAAATATAAAAACAAAAAACAATCAATCATAATCAAACTAGCCATAAGATCTAAGAACAAATGGCATTACCTCAATCAGTTAAATTCCTCAACTTTCAAGGAGAAGACCAAGGTTCAAACCTTGCCAAGCAACACATGCATAATTGGCCCGTTTCAATCCTATATAACCCATTTAGAAAAAAAAAAACTAAGATCTAAGATTTATATAAAAATCTAAGAATATTGTTAGGCCCAAGGAAAAAAAATCAGAATATTAATAAGCCTTAAGAAACTATCAAATGGCATTAGCTCAACTAGTTAAATTCCTCAACTTCAAGGAGGAGACAAAAGTTTGAATCTTGCCAAGTGATACATGCATAATAGCCAAGTTGTTATAATACCACTATGTGGTCACAATGTAATACGGGTGGGGCTTGTTTCAATCCCATTTAACAAAAAAAAAAAAGTCTTAAACTAGATCTATAAAGGCGAAGACTTTGGAACTCCAAATAGGAGGTCCAATGTTTGAATTTGATAGGGGTAAGGTTGTACAGCATGTTCGAATTTGTCAGAGGTAGAGTTGTATGTAATATGCAACCCCCAACTGAGATTGCCACTTATCACTCCGGTTTGGTGTTTTTTTGGTTTGGTTTTTGTGTATTTTTGCAATTTTTGTGTTTTGATGATATATGCTTTTTTTTTGTATTTTGCAATATATGAAAGATAAAAAACACACACTGCTGAAATTAAGAAATGCCTCTAACTTTGTTTCTACAACTCCGAATGCTACCAAATTTGTACACAAGCTTCTTCTAATATAGATAAACAAACCCAATGAAGGAAATTGCATTAAAATGAGAATACCCGGAAATATGAAGATCTGATATAAACTGGAAATTGCATATCAGCTACAGAAATCTCATTGTTTTGCTCATAGATTCCAAAATACGAGTTTCTCCATCAAACTTATAGCATATTTGAGTACCCTTTTTGCCAAATATTACAATGCAAGTGATAGAGTGCCCTTAAATGAGGTGTTTCTTCCCTAACCAGCAATCACGTTCCCTCTGAAGTATGTATGGCCTGCTGGATGTTGTACGGCTGCCCTAGACTTCTTCGAACTGCCTCGAACTTGTTCCAAAACTATCCAAATTGAAGCGGCTGGGTTGTGTGAAGAAGTTTGAACACATAACAGTCAAACCCTAGCTGAGAAATCACATCAAACAATCTGATATTCACTCCAAATTGGTACGGCCTCCTTGTGAAGTGAGGTATGAATAATGAGCAGCTGATAAAGCCCTCAAATCCACACAAAGCAATTGAAATTATCACTGAAATTATGTCTCCAATCTGCACAAAGTCACTCCCATGAATTGAGAATGCAACCAACCAAAGTAAGGAGGTCTTTCACTCCCAGCAATGGTGTCCTCTGCTGTGGTTTTCGTCACAACAAAGCAGCAATGAGAAACTCCCGCACAATGCAAGCTCTCCTTCAAAGATTCCAAGAGAATACAATAGCAAAAGATCCCTTCAAATGCTCTCACAACCTCTATTTATTCTTTCCTCAAGTTGGGCGATCCCTTTCCATGAGCAATGTGGGATAATTTGTTTTCACTTTACTCAAAAGAACCCCTTGAGGGGGTCGTCCCACTTTCCTAGGGAGGAAAAACATATTTAAAATAACTTTTAATCAAGTCTTTATAATATGACCTTTAAATCAAGTGGTCATAAGGCCCCCTTTATCAATAAAATATGCCCAACATTAAAATAATTAACTTTTATATTTAAATATAACCTTATAAATCTTCGGGCATTAAAATTATTGCTCTCCTAACACCCAACCACCAAACAAAATAAGGAAACGGATACCCATTAAGCTCTATTGTCCATCCGTAACGTCCGCTTCCACTGAAACCTCCAAAGAATTGACTTACTGAAAATAGTAAGTCCCTGCAAAGATGCCCAAAACGGTCCAGAAGACTGGCAATAAAGAGCTCCACCTGCCTTGACATCATCCAAACTGTCGATGTGGGTCCCCACACAACTTCCTCCTGCCTACGGGAACCCGTGAGTAGGCAAGTCTCACACTGCATCATGATGCTGACTAGGATGGGAACATTACATTGTACACCATGCTCCAGTAACCAAAGTTTGATTGGAAAATCCCATATTGGGTAAGCACCTCGTCCCATATGGCCTATGGCCTCATAAACGTTAAAAATCTACTTTATTTTGATTGTTTTTCAATCTCTAGAGCCTCTTTTACCTTTCTTTTACTCCAATGATCTTCTCTTGTCAACAATTTGGTTTCCTCTAGACAAATATGGTAGCCCATTTCAAGATATTTTTCAATAATAATTTCCGAAAAAACTAACCCAGGTGTTGTAGGTGAGTTGGAGAGGAGAGGGCAATCCTCCAAGGGAGGTCTTAGGTTCGAATCTCCACCCTACCAAAAAGTTGAATTGGGTACTCAAAATCCAATTGATAATGTTGGTGCGGCAGGGACGGGCGCGACTCTTGGGTGACTTTGACGATGTAGAACCCCCTGTTGTGGTCTCTCAGACCAAGGCGGCCCCGCAAGGGGTTTTTCGCTTTAAAAAAAAAAAAAAAATTCCGGAAAACTTTTACTTCTGTTGTCAATGATCCATTGCACACTGCAGCTCTTGATATTGTCAAACAATCCCAAGAACTACAAGTTTGTTGGCGCATTGAATGAAATGAAACGATAAAGTGCCAAGACTTGACAGCCTCCAATTTTAGTTCTATAAAAGGATGTGGCTTGTTATAGGACTGGATTTCTTAAAATGTGACAACAATCTACATGAAGACAAATCACAATTGAGCATATCAATGAAGGATTAGTCAAACTCATACCTAAGGATACAAAGAATGAAAAGGCATGGGATGGCGCCTCCCATTATCCTTTTGAATGTGTCATAGAATATTTGCTAATCAGATTCGGCTGATAGTCTCATGGTTGTTCAAAGGAACAAAACAGGTTCATAAAAGGCAGATTCATGCTAAACAACCCTTCTAAAATGGGTTCATAAAAAGCAGAGTTATTATAGACAATCTCCTTGCTGATAGTCTGACAATTGTTAGAAGGAACAAAATGGGTTCATAAAAGGCATATTTATTCTAGACAATCCTTCTCAAATGGGTTCATAAAAGGCAGATTTATTCTAGACAATCAATGAGATTCGGAAGTTTTTAGTTTCTATTTTCATATATTAGAGTGTTTTAATGCTTTATAGCATCCTTCTATCAAGGTCAATTAGCACCTTTCTAGTTTGTAAATGAGCATCTTTCTAATTAGAAAAAATTTCAAAAGTAGTATCTTTTGCATGTTCCTTGTTGCCTTATCCGCCAAGCACATCTATCCTTTCTATCATTGTACATCTATATAATACATTGCAATAGAGTTTACATCATCATTTTTGGCAGCTATCTTTTCTGATTTATTCCTACGTCTGTGTTTTCTGAATTCTACATTCCACCTTGTGCATTTATCTGTTATATCTTGCTGCAGGTTCACATAATTTGGTACCAAAGCCTCGTTTAGTTCTCCAACTACATGCTCACTTGTGATCCATCCTTGTTGATTATCATTTTACTCACCCTCAAGTTGAGATTTGTCAAAGCACACCCTACCCTGATGTTTAGTTTGCTGCTCCATGCTGCTGTCTTTTTTCCCCTGAAAACCAGTATTCTCCTTTTCACTGGTCTTCATCATCAAAACATTTCCACTCAAAGTAGATCAGATAATTAAATGTCTTCCATTTGTTTCCTGCAAATTACTGTTTTAAGAAGTATTTACTTTTCTTGCCCTTTGATGTCGTACATTTTTTCCTTATCTTCCCTGCCTCCCCCCCATCCCACTCGAAAAAAAAAAAAAAAAAAGATGAAGAGTGTGATGGCTACTACAGGCAGCTCTAAACTCTGATTTGATTTAGTTTCTGACCCAGAAGCTGAATGATCAACAGTAGCTACAGAATGAGTTTCAGCTAAAATTCATGGATCAAATGGCAAATATGTTCCAAATTCTCATGGGACAACAATCTGCAAGTTCTCCCTCTTTGGCTGTCCCTATTGCCCGACCTGCCTTCAAGTTGGATGCCAAGATATCCATAACTTATTTGATTGTACAATCGATGGAGGTAAAGTGGATGCTGTGCCTCGCAATCTAGAGGCATGGTTGAAGAAACAGCTTCAACTCACGAAGGCACAAAAGATTATGGTGGTTTAGGTCCACATGGACGATGAAGCCCTCACTTGGTGGCAATCACATGTCAAGCTTCTACAAGCAACAAACCAGTTGAAAACTGCTGCATGGAAATAGTTCAAAACAACTCTTCGGACATGCTTTTATCCCCTTGGATATGCAAAGGAGATATTGGTTGTTTGGCTTCATCTTCATCAAAAATCGGGCTAATCAATACATAGAGATGTTCAATCATCTCTTTGTCAAATTGGACATGGTTGAATCTAATGATGTGCTTCACATAAAATTTGTCATTCGATTATCTTTTCAGCTTTGAGTGGAGATAGAGCTTATCACCATTACATCCTTAGAGCATGCTTACCAACTTTCTCTAAAGGTGGAAGCAAGACAGCAAAAGAAGAAGACCAATCCATCTCTTGCATCTCTGAATAAGAGCATTTCTACCTTAGCCAACATCACAAACCTTGACCCTCACAATGTGGATCTACGAAGGTTTTTGGGTAATGGGAAGAACAACTTTTGATTATTATGAGCAGACTGAACATTCTACTAAAAATTGTCAAGTCTTAAAATCAAAGAATGCAAAGACCCTTCTTGCTCAACCACAACCGCACCCACACCATGATAATTCCACAATTGAGCGAACAAATCCCAAACTTCTAATCCTCGGCTCATTACCATGGTCAAAAATTATAATGCAAAAAAATTAGGAAGCTTTGTTCACACATAACTGCCAAATCAAAGACAAATTAATGGAGCTGATCCTTGATAATGGCAGTCCAAAAAATCTGATTTCACACAAACTGGTGGATGATCTTCATTTGCCTAGTTGGGTTGGATCAGGAAGGAAGCACAACCAGCACTTGTCACTTGCAGGTGATCTGTGACATTTTCCATTGAGCCATTCCAATACACAGTAGCATGCAATGTCACTCCATTCGATTGTTTTAGTTTGATTCTTTGAGCACCATAATAATAAGATTGTAACACTGTTTTTTATGGCTTTCACAAAACCTATCAGTTGCCAAGGAATGGTAAAGTGTATCATTTCACTTTTTCTTCTAGTAGTTCTTTGCTTTTTGTTAGTCATTAAAAATCAAGTTTGAAACCAAAATGTCTGATCATCTCGAAAACTCTAGGACCTATAAGAAAATAATGGGAGACCTTTACCTAAAGTCATAAAAGAGGTACCCAGACCTCAAGGCATTGTGGAGCAATGATAAATGGGATGCAATCATATAAGTACAAAACCAGCTCAAATGGACACACCCACGATAAGGAGGCCCATAATACTACAGTTTGTTGTAATACCATTATAATGTGGTTTGTTGAAATACCACAATATGGTCATCATGTAATATAGGTGGGAGCAATTCCAATCCCATATAACCAATTTATTAAAAAGGGCCAATAATGCTATCGAGAGATCCTCGTTAGATGAAGTAACTAAGAGAAGGTTCTCCCCCATTGGTGCAATGATGCTGCAAATATGTGGAACACCAAAGGTACATATAGGAGTCCATTTACAACCTATATGTTGAGAAATGTAGCTCGGACAGGAACTTCTTGCACAAGCTTCAGTATGAACGTGCTAGAAGTGGTTCGAGACATTTCTAATTCTATTTTGAATTTCACTTAAGTGATTTTCTATTTTTAAGTTCACTTAAGTGATTCTATTTTGTACTTCACTTAAGTGATTCTATTTTGATATTCACTTAAGTGATTTTCTATTTTTAACCTTACATCTCAAGATGAGATGAGATCTAATCTTAGGGTTAGAGAGATTAGGGTTACCTTTTTCAAGGATAAAAGGAGAAGATCAAGAGTGTTTTAGATACACAGACAAAGACAAAAAAGAATGGGAGGAGAACAGATTGTTGAAGGAAAAATACAAGCTTAGGAGGAGAAGAACAGTGCTTGCTGGCTAGAAAAGCAGCAAGAGAGCAGAAGTGTTCTGCTGTAGCTGTAGCCTCTTTTATTTGTAATATTTCAGGTTCAGAAATATATTTAACTTCCGCTGTTCACGCTGTTTATTTTTCCAGCCATCCGTGTGACTGTTGCATGTTTGAATAAATTATTCTCAGATCTGATTTATTTTAAAAGAACATAGGACAGCAGTTATCTAGGGTTTGGAAAATTTACATGGTATCAGAGCTAGGTTCTGTGATTGAGATCCTCAAGGGTTTACAGCAGTAGATCACTGCTGGATATTAAGAAAAAAAAAACAGCAGTTAGGGTTTCAATTTTTTTTTTGGCTTGAAGGACTAAGCTTATTTGCAGGACTGTTTTTTTGAGTCATTAATATTTCAGCAGTTAGGGTTTCAAGCAAATAAAAAAAAAACAGTTAGGGTTTCAAGCAAATAATAAAAAAAAAAGCAGTTAGGGTTTCATATTTTTTTTGGCTTGAAGGACTAAGCTTATTTGCAGGACTGTTTTTTTTCAGTCATTAATATTTCAGCAGATCTCAGAAATGGCAGCAGCTAGCCTCAGATTTGAGGATAGATTGGAAGGTGCCTCCAATTTTTGCCCTGGAAAGTGAGGGTAATGTTCTTATTGGAAGAGAATGATCTATGGGATATTGTCAAGGCTGATGTGACTTTGCCTATAGATCCGCAGGAATTGGCAGCTCACAAAAAGAAGGAAGTGAAGGCCAAGCGGATGATCTTGGATGCGGTGAAGGATCACCTGATTCCTCACATATCCGAGAAGACTAAGGCAAAGGAGATGTTCGATGCCCTGGTTAGCCTCTACCAGAGCGAGAACATAAACAGGAAGATGATATTGCGGAACAAACTCAGATCTATGGAGATGACCAGATCTGACACCGTTACCAGTTACCTAATGAAGATCACACAGATTCGTGATCAATTGGCAGCAGTAGGGGAGAAGGTTGAAGACACAGAGTTGGTGAACGTGGCACTTAATGGTTTCTCAGCTTCATGGGAACCATTTGTCAAAGGCATTTGTGCTCGTGAGAACCTTCCCAAATTTGAGAAACTGTGGGATGATTTCATCCGGGAGGAGACTCGGATGGAGTCAAAGGCCAACAAGAAAGGTGGTGACGATAACCTAGCTCTTTTTGGGCAAACCAAGAAGGGCAAAGGTAAAGGACCCAACAAGGGTGAGGTAAAGAATGAGGAGTCAACCTCACAATCAGGGAAGAAGGACTTGAGCAAGATCAAGTGCTTCATTTGTCATAAGCACGGCCATTATGCATCACAGTGTCCAGGACAAGAAGGGCAAAGGGAAGCGGCAGCGGATGCGGGTAGCGGCCTCTGCAGAAACTCAGATGAGTGAGTTTGCTGCCAAATTCGAGAAGGATTTCTCATTGGTCTCTTGCCTTTCTATCGACACAGTTCCAAGAAATGCTTGGTATGTGGATAGTGGGGCATCTCGGCACATGACATCAGCCCGACAATGTTTTACCGAGTCTACAAGAGCGAGGACTCGGGGGTTCGGGTTGAGCTTGGTGATGATACCAAATATCCGGTTGTAGGAATTGGTACCATTCCTTTTCGACTCCGGTCAGGGAAATCTTTAGACTTTGATGATGTTTTGTTTGTTCCAGGTCTCAGGAAGAACTTGCTTTCGGTTTCGGTTATGGAGGATAAGGGTTATGCAGTGGAGTTCAAGAACCGGCATGTCCTTATTAGACCAAAAGAATCTAGCCCGGAAACAGCACAAGTAATAGGGGTTAGAGAAGGCAGTTTATACAGGTTGCAGGGTGAACCTGTTCGAGCCCTAGTTCATAGCGGTAACAACTTGTGTGATTTGTGGCACAAGAGGATGGGGCACTTGCATCATAGAGTGTTGCCTATTATGAGGGAGATAGTCACAGGTCTTCCAGAGTTCAGCATTGAGCAACAGGGAGTATGCAGAGGGTGCACGCTTGGCAAGCACGCCAAGGCTGTTTTCCCAAACAGTGAGCATAGGTCTAAGAAGATACTAGATCTAGTACATTCGGATGTTTGTGGACCGATGTCAGTAGCATCAATTTCAGGTAGCATGTACTATGTTTCCTTTATTGATGATTTCTCTCGCAAGACATGGATCTACTTTTTAAAGACCAAGGATGAAGTCTTTAGCGAGGTTTCGGGAGTTCAAAGCTCTAGTTGAGAACCGGACAGAGAAGAAGATCGAGGTCTTGAGATCAGATAATAGGGGTAAATATACCTCCAAGGAGTTCGATGGTTTCTACAAGCAAGCAGGAATCAAGAGGGAGCTGACTGTTCCATACAACCCACAGCAGAATGGGGTTGCGAAGCGAAAGAATCGATCCATCATAGGGGCTGCTAGGGCCATGATTCATGACCGGGGCTTGCCGATGTTTCTTTGGGCAGAAGCATGCAACACAGCAGTCTACATCCAAAACAGGTGTCCTCACAGGATCTTGGAGGACAAGACACCAGAGGAGGCATTCATTGGTGTGAAACCAGAGGTGAGTCATTTCCGCATCTTTGGATGTCCAGTTTATATCCATGTTCCGGTAGAGAAGAGGACCAAGTTGGAGCCCTCCGGTAGGAAGGGTTTATTTGTAGGATACAGTGAGACTTCAAAAGCTTACGGGGTTTATATTCCGAGAGAAGAGGAAGACGGTAGTGAGCGAGGGATGTAAAGTTTGAGGAGGACGTTGCATCCGGGAAGTCCCATGAGCCTATTCCGGTGATAGAGAATGAGGAGCAAGAAGCTCCGAAGGTTGAGCCGGGGTCACCAAAGACACCGGTGGTTTCCGAGTTCGAGACAACAACCTTCGGGTGAGGAGGTGGAGACATTAGCCCCTTCCGGTTCTATCGGGAGACCTCAATGGCTTACACGAGACATTGAGGGATGCTTGAGGAGTATGTTGAGGCTCCTAGCAGCATGATTAGGGAGAGCAGACCTCCAAGGAAGTTTTCAAGCTACATGGCATTGATGAGTAACATCATAAATTCAGAGCCTACCAGTTTTCGGGAGGCAACAGACCAACAGGTTTGGCGGGATGCCATGGTGGAGGAGTACACCTCCATCATGAAGAATGATGTTTGGGACATAGTGCCAAGACCGGAGGGGAAGTCAGTTGCGAGTTCCAAGTGGCTCTACAAAATTAAGCATGCTGCGAGATGGCGGCATCGAGAAGTTCAAGGCAAGGTTTGTGGCGAGAGGGTTCTCCCGAGAAGAGGGAGTGGACTATGAGGAGACTTTTGCTCCAGTCGCGAGATACACTTCCATTAGAGCGAGTTATGTCTTTAGCTTCATCTATGGGATGGCAGATTCGGAAGGGAGTCGTAAAGCTCCAGTATATTCCCACGAGATCAGCGGGTAGGTGATATTCGACCAAGCCCTTAGTGAAAGGGAAGTTTGAAGCATTCGAAGACAAACTTGGATTGGTGCAGAATTCCTTCCTCGCTAAGAGGGAGTGTTGAGAAATGTAGCTCGGACGGGAACTTCTTGCACAGGCTTCAGTATGAACGTGCTAGAAGTGGTTCGAGACATTTCTAATTCTATTTTGAATTTCACTTAAGTGATTTTCTATTTTTAAGTTCACTTAAGTGATTCTATTTTGTAATTCACTTAAGTGATTCTATTTTGATATTCACTTAAGTGATTTTCTATTTTTAACCTTACATCTCAAGATGAGATGAGATCTAATCTTAGGGTTAGAGAGATTAGGGTTACCTTTTTCAAGGATAAAAGGAGAAGATCAAGAGTGTTTTAGATACACGGACAAAGACACAGAAAAGAATGGGAGGAGAACAGATTGTTGAAGGAAAAATACAAGCTTAGGAGGAGAAGAACAGTGCTTGCTGGCTAGAAAAGCAGCAAGAGAGCAGAAGTGTTCTGCTGTAGCTGTAGCCTCTTTTATTTGTAATATTTCAGGTTCAGAAATATATTTAACTTCCGCTGTTCACGCTGTTTATGTTTTCCAGCCATCTGTGTGACTGTTGCATGTTTGAATAAATTATTCTCAGATCTGATTTATTTTAAAATAACATAGGACAGCAGTTATCTAGGGTTTGGAAAATTTACACTATAATCAATGCTAGAAACTCCGCCACCAATGGACTGGCAAAGAAACTCAAACCTTTACTAGGTAAGTCTTTTTCTTTCATAAAAGATTCAATACAGTTGGTTAATAAGCTCAAGAAACAAAGAGTTCACGACGATGGCCTCCTGGCTAGCATCAACATCCACTTTTATCAATATTACCATCAATGGACCAATTGAACTCTAAACAAACTCATGAATTGAGAAACCGCTAGCTTGGCAGAGATTTGTTTAAATTCAAAGTATTTCAGATGTGAACTATATGGGCAAACAAAAGCTATGTTGATGGATTCGCTCCTATAATCAATTGTAACAAATTTATTTATGGAAGACTTATGAAAGCAAAGCTCTCGAGATAAATCCATTAAGACCAGAGTAATGGGTTTGTTTTGTAAATAATGTTTTTGCAAAGTGCCAACATGGCAAAACAAAACTAAAGAAATTCATGAAGCACATCAACAACATCTCACACCACATCATATTTGCATTCAAAGTAGAGGAAAGCAGCAAAATTCCATTTTTAGTTGTAATGGCAAAATGTAGACAATTTCTTGGGTAACAACATTTATAGAAAGAAAACTTGCACAAATATTTACTTATCAGCAGACTCTCAACACCACCCTATGCAAAAGATGGTTATTCTCAACACTTTGGCAATCATAGCCTATGGTATCACGGATGTGAAACGCATGGAGGATGAAAAGGCCTACCTTATTGAGATTCTCGAAAATAATGGTTATAGCAAAAGGCAAAATCTAAGAGCCTTCCAAAGAACCGAACAACCCAAACAAATGGCTGCAAACACTCAGACAGTAACAATCTCCATCCCCTATATCCAAACAACATTGGAAACGCTGGCTAGAGCATTGAAACATTAGGACATAAACTTAGCCTTGTAGTGAAATTTCAAATCCTGCTGAAAGGAAGAATTTTGAGCAGAATTATCACCTAGAGTCGAACAAGATGAGAGGACCTAAAGCTCTGTCGATCTATCAAGTAGTTGATGCTAAGAAAATGCCAAAGATGCCAAGGGAAAACCTTTGCTGAAAGCTACTAGCAATCTTGAAGCTCCTTGCACCACAAGGCTATGTTGACCCACTAGACCAGAAAGATAGTGACCTATAGCCTTTCTAGTGGTAGTTAAGTCATACCTAAAAGGGCTCCGCTATTGGCAAGGTTTGTATACACTCAGTGGCTACGAACACATCCCTCAACCTGATGGGTGGCTTCAAGAACTGAGCCATCCTCTTTTGGTAATTGGGTTTGCAATACACCATATAACCGAGAGCAGTTACAAAGATGTGCCAGCAATATCTCAAGGAAGCAAAACCCAAGAACAATGGAGGAAGAAAAGAAGGGCGACAAGATTTTCAAAGGAGGACTTAGTTTGATCACCCCAAAAATTCGTGGCAGAAAGCAGAGAAGAGCAAACTGGACAAGGAGAATAGCTCAAACGCATTCACCAAGACAGGGTGTCTGGTATCATTGGAATAGAAGAAGAATGCAACAGGCAAGGAGCAAAGCAGCAGCAACAGATGATCAATAAAGCGGCAATTAGAACACTCGCTAGCATTCTAAGCTCGAAGGATATGTCCGAAGTCATCATTCTTGTAACTACTTGGTTCCAAAAGCCAAAGCAATCAATTCTAGGCTCAAATTGTTTAAGGTTGGCTTAATCTTTCAAGCTAGAAGCTTCTAGCCAGACTAGCTTGGTGTCAAACTTGCAAAAGAGGCAAGCCAAAATTTTTCCATGCTGATGTAAGCAAAGCACTTCAAAATGTCCAGCAAGGCAAGGAGCTTGCAAGGCAAACAATTGTTCCAAACATAAAAGGCAGTCTGGAAGGTAATAGAAAGGGGCAGCATCTTGGACTGGAGTTTATTGGCAAGAAGGATGACGTCAATGTCAACAATGTCCAGAATGCCTATAAAGCAGCACAACTCAAAGAGAAGGAGAGCTCCCAGATGAAAGCAGTTAGGCCACGTGGCAGTTGTCAAAGCAGGAAAGCAATAGCCACTACCTCCAAGCATAAAGGATGATCCTACAAATCCCAACCACTTGACAAAAGACGCATAGAAGATGCCAAGTGGCGCCAGCTCATCCCTAACCATGTCCGAGCCATTTTTGCTCATAATTGTACATAGTAGTTAGCTTTATCTGAGCTTAGCAAAAACTATAAATAGGGGAATACACCTCATTGTAAAGTTTCAATTGTTTCAGTGTTTGCCCAAGGCAAGATATATATTTATGCTACTCTAGAATACAATCAAGAGTTGTTCGACTTACCCCAATCAATGTTTGCAAATCTCTTTACGTAACATTTACACTTCCAACATGGCTTTTTTGCTTTAATCGAAGTCTTTCTGTTAGGTTTAATGTTGTTTGGTATTCCTCTTGTCTATCTGTTAGGCTTAAATTGTTTGGAATTCATTGGTTAAAGTGTTGGTGATGTTGATAGTTGTAACATCTGAGGTCAATGTATTTTTTGCATAGCGTTAATTGTATAGTTTGTTAGGCTTTGCTTGAACTAGGTGGCCTATGCTCATGCATCTTAAATCAATGTTGTTAGCTCAGCTCCAACCGTATTTAAATCAAGCTTTCTAACCCTTTTTCATTTTCTCTTTCTTTAGTCTTTCTAGCAACAACTTAACAAGGAACTGGCCTTCTCTGGAGGTTGGCTCAGAAGCAATTTCGGGCCATCCAATCTTGACTCTGGTCAAAGGAGCAAATTCATACCTAGGCAAATTGAAGCATCAAGAGTTTTTGGCATGCCCGATGGGACCAAATTTCATCAATTCGTCTCACATTCAGAAGATTTCACGAAGATATCAAGCAGAAGAATCACCGGTGGGACAGAAGCACAACAATCGCCTAATCAGAAGCCAAAGCCATCGTGTGCACAAGAGCATTTGGCATGCCCACATCTCCGAATGATCAAGATTATGGTGAAGATCTTGGTCTCATAAAGCGGATAAAGCATTCATTCACCTAGCAACTCCACTGATTAAAAGAACCAGAGATCAGCAACTCCGCGAAAGGACGCAGCCCCAGAATCGCATGATTACAAGAAAGAAGGCCAACAAGCAAAAAGAGCCCCTGCGATTTGTTGATCTCTCGGTCTTCAAGAATTCTAGTAAAGGTAAATCCTTTCACCTATCCGAACTTTTTCAATCCAAAGCCCCACTCCTTTACAGGCCATATCTCTGCACACACCTACTAGATCCCCACCTAGAACCATGGTTGGACGCATATACCATGGCTAGAACAATATCGGACCCCTTAATCTCCCAGATATCCATGACATTCCTCAAGCCACACTAAAAGCTTTGCCCTCTTATGATGGTAGTGAAAAGACAGCCTATGAACATTGCCAAGATATAGCCACTTTAGCTACTATGCATAATATTATCCATGAAGATGTAATGGTGAGGTTGTTAGCTTTATCCTTTTGAGGCAAAGTGTTAGCTTGGTACTTGTTGTCACATTTTGCACGGGGTGCAATGTCTTCAATATTGTTTTGTAACAGTGCTGCTCTTCTTTTCCTCCTTCCGTTTTTCTTCCTTCTCTCCCTTTCCTTTTCTTTCCCATTCTCTTTCTCTCCCCCCTTTTTTCCTTGGAGTTCCCAGTTGATTTTCCAGCTTTCCAGCAGGTCTATCTGAAATTGGCTAAGTCTGGGTGCGAAGTTCGCACTTCGCCCAGTTTTGGTGCGAAGTTCGCACTTCGCCCAGTTTTGGTGCGAAGTGCGTACTTCGCCCAGTTTTGGTGCGAAGTCCGACTTCGCCCCACTTTCTGGGCGCACCTTGCACTGGCAGACTGGCAGGTCAATGCAGAAGAAAGATAAAATGCCGGAGCAGGTCCATATGGCGACAGACACCAGTGTTCGCCTGTGCGCAGTTCGACTTCTCAACAGAGTCGGAATGCGCCCTTGACAGGTGTGCGGTAGGGGAACAAACCCGGAATTTGACCAAGGCTTGAAGGCCTTCCCCGACTGCACTGATTTCTGCACGCATCCCAAGGAGCCCCGATCCCAAGCGAAGATGGATAGATTGCCCTCTAAGGCAGGCATGTGTCACACAGCATAGCCCATCATCAGACAAGTGTCCAGCTTCGGGATTTGAACCAAGACTGCCGACCAAAAAGGGATAAGCATGGGCTGCCTGCACCGCCTGCGTTAATATCCTCATTCAAAGCTGATCTGAGGTTTCACCTGCTCCAGCTACCAGCGAGCCTGCCGACTTGAAGTTTTGCCCAGCACTCCGCCACGTAGCTGCCCAGCTTCCAGGAAGACCATGCTGCGGGTACAGCCCAGTCCGACAAAAGGTCAGCATTTGCAGCTCTTTCGCCGCTTCTGTCAGCTTATGTTTGACTGGGACTCTGTGCCCATTAATGTAACGGGTGGGACTCGGGCTATAAAAGCCCATCTTAAATTCATTGTAAAGTGTGGAAGGGGAATGTTTGTTAGGGAACTACTGTGCTTACTGTAACCGTGCTTCTGCTTATGAATACAATCTGTATGCCTGGTTACCATTCTCTTGTCTTTATTCTTTTATGCTGTCTTTCATTATATGCCTTAGGCCCACCTGTGTCGCGGCTCGTTGATTCATTTCGGCATTTGGCGATCAGGTTCCTCTAGCATTGCTTGTTTAAAGCACCCTCTGTACTTCATTAATTTAAAGCATTCATGTAATAAATCTGGTAGCAGTTCCATCAGTTATGTGTGACGTTGCTGGCCCGTATCTGGTGATTGATGCGATCCCCTGTTGTTAGTTCCTTGTAGGGAATGTTTGCTAGGGAGCCATTGAAGTCGTGCGGTTAAACTCTCGCCTAACACATATACCCGGCTCTGACATCTCTAGGTTTACTTTCTACCCCGTCGGTGTACGTATCCGGTGATTGATACGATCCCTCGCTGTTAGTTCCTTGTAGGGAATGTTTGCTAGGGAGCTATTGAAGTCGTGCATACGGCTGCTGGTGTATCGGAAGTACGCCTAGGTTTTGCGATTCCTTGTCATGCTTCGTGTTTGTATGCAGTAAGTAGCGGTGATTGGTGTGTTCCCGTACTGTTAGTTCCCCCCACCAACCTTTGGACATATTTGTAATCTCTTTCTGTACATTTGTCTCTTTCCGTTCATTTATTTCTTTCCTGTTCCCTTTAGCTTAAATCAAACCCCCCAAAAGGAGCCGGCCTTCTCCGGAGATTGGCTCGGGAGGCATCTCTTCCTTCCGGCCTTTCATGCTGGTGGGCGAATCTGGGCGCATTAACCAAAAATCCTTTCCTCATAGCAGATTCGTAACCAACAGGGAAAGTGCAAACCAGGCCTTCGCGGATCACATTGCAGCCACTAAAGGCTGGTTTGCCAAAGGCACCACTGCCCGAGTTTTTGAAGTCGGGGACCTGGTGCTGAAGTGGGACTCATACAAGGCAAAACCGGGTAATCACCGAAAATTTGACGCTCTCTGGGAGGGCCCTTATCAGATTGCCCGAGTGAATCAGTTCAATGCCTACATACTTTCGGATATGGAGGGTCAGCTCCTCCCCATCCCCGTCAACGGGTTCCACTTGAAGCTTTATCGCTGTTGAAGGCGCCCGAGTGGCCCTTCCTTGTAAAAATTTTTCCTTGTGTTTTTTATTTTTCCCCGCATGTATAGTTTCCAGTTTTAGCTTTCAGTTTATTTTTCCTTCTTTGAGCTTAAATGCGGCATGGGAGAGAAAGACAGACTTCGCAGCGAAGTCTGTCGTTGCCCCGCAGGAGGGCCGAAGTTCGGCTATGCAGAGAAAGAAAGGAGAAAAAAGAGCAAAAAATCGACTAAGTGTTGGCCGAAGCCCGACTTCGCAGCGAAGCCTGACTTCGGCCCAGCCGAATTGCGAAGTTTGTTCGAGAAAACACTGAAGCACACCAAGAAGAAGCTCCGCTCATCCTTTGACCGAAGTACGCACTGCGCAACCCTTCGTGCGAAGTACGCACTGCGCGCAAAGTTTGCGCGAAGTGCAAACTTCGCAGCGAAGCCTGACTTCGGCCAGCGCTCGCGCGAAGTGCGCACTGCGCTCTACTCTCGTGCGAAGCGCGAACTTCGCGCGAAGTTCGCACTTCGCACCAAGCTTTGGCCGAAGTCCGAACAAAGTCAGCATCGCATTGCGCAGTTCAGTCAACGGGCGAAGGTTGCAAAGATGTGTGAAGCCCAAAGGCGGCAAAGACCCAGACCGCGCCCGAAGCCTTGGGCGCAGCAAGCAAGCAAAAGAGTTCAAGCACGCGCTTCGCGCGAAGTTCGAACTTCGCCCGAAATTCGGGCGAAGTCCGACTTCGCCGGCGAGGTCGGGCCGCGCCCAACTTCGGGCGAAGCCCGGCTGCGCCTAGTTTTCCGGGCCAGCGTTGGGACGCGTTTCAAAAGAAAAATAATAATGAAAAATTCAAAAACCCCCATGCTGGGCCCAAGGCGCGCTTGCACTTGTTTTAATCTGGGTTTCCGCGCCAAAGGTTTTGTCTTGAGCAGTGTGCCCAAGTGGTGGCAGCAACGTCAGCCATGGTGCAGTCCCCAACGCTGAATTAATGATTGCGCGTTTTTCAAGGAAAAATGCAACTAAAGAAGCAAGGCACGTCTGCCGGGGCGCGTCTTTTCTCAAACGTTCTCCTGCGCAGCCACCAAGGGTTTTAACTCAGCCGACCTACCCCCTCCTGCGTTGCATTAATGGCGCTGTTTTTATCTAGAAAAGGGGGTCAGAATCATGCCAACATTCCAGATTGCAGAGATTATTCCTCGGACAGTGCTAATTATTCCTCTGATAGCGAAATTTGTTGCGAGACAGCTGAACTGTCATTATTGCCGACTCGGAGAGATGGACAAGGGAAAAAGGCCCGTGTCGGCGCGATCCAAGCAAAAGCGACGAACCGGGGGATTTGCCACGGCCGGGAGTTTTCAAAGGCGATCCTCCGCCAGAGAAAAAGTCAAAGGCCCGGACGAAGAAGGTACAGCGTGGGCAATCCCCACCACCTCCGGTGAATTACCGCGGGGATATGTGGACGGCTTGTTTTCCATGAGCCTAACTCAGCTGCGAGCGAATGTGGAGAGCTGGGCTGACAAAGTTTCGCCCTCCCATCATTTTGGAGCGGCGTACAAATCAAATCTCTTCAGATTCATGTGCCCTCCTGTCCACCAATGCCCGGAGTCGATAGACTTAATTGTTAGACATTATAAACCAGCTTCCGGCAAATCTGCGAGTTCCGTTGGCAAACCCTTGTTCGCACTGCGCGAGGAGGCTGTACGACCGACTTTCGCCCCGGGTGGAGTATGACTCCAGCACCATCCTCAGAAAAATCATCTGGGCGAACAAGCGGGACGTTTCACGCACACCAAGCGAATGAGGGATTTCTTCAATTCAGAGCTCAATGCCCCGCTTCCAGCCGGACAATGGCCGACTGGCCCCATGCCTTTGGCGAAATTTCAGAGCAAGTATCTATATACCATCTTGGCATGGATCCTCGGTTGCGACTCCGATGAGTTGGTGCACCCGTACCAGCTGGCGCTGGCAGAATGCCTCCTGTGTGGAGAATCTTACGAACCAACGGCGCAGCGGAGCGGAAAGCGCCCCATCTCTTTCGACTAGGCAGACTGGCTGGCTTACGCCATTCATTCCAGCCTGTTGAAGATTCAGAAGAGGCAGTCAACCGATTTTCGTTTCAGTTCCGTTCTGGCCTGGCTTTGTTTGTACCATCTGCACCCCCAAATGCCGATCCTGAACCTGAAGAAGGTTAACGAGAAGGGAGAGCCCCGGCCCGTTTATAACTGGACGGATGACTTATACCGGAAAGGGTCCTACTACAAGTTCAACTTCAACTTTCTGGGATTCGTCATGCCAGTCTTCACCGAAAGTGAAATCCCCCGTCCCTCGAGAGAAATGACGAGTGCTTTGATAAATCAGAAACTCGGGGACGTTTTCAGACTGACGCAGGGGATTGTGATCAGAATCTACGGGTTCAAGGGCAAACCCTATTTGCTGCCCTATTGGTGCTCAGAGCATCTGTTCGGGATGGAGGTTGCCCGACAGATGGACTATGTGGAAGAAGAGTTTGGCCTAGGGAAGAAAAGAGGACAGATTTTCCAATACCCTCTTTCCTGGCCAACGTTGAGATTATTGAGGTAGGACAACATGTCTACCTAGAGCAAGCGTTGTCCCGGATTGGCCTGGTTTTGCTGCCGCAGCGCTGGAAGTATGACCCTCATGGGATAAGGGGAAAGTTTGCACATTTGTGCCCCCGGGATATAACCGAAGATAGATGCGACGTGGTCCATGTGGACCTTGGTCGGGAGATTGAATTAATGGAAGCTTCTCCCCCTTGGCGGGATTTCTCTGCGAGGAGGTCACATATGACCCCAAGAGAAACCCGGACCATCACTTCTCATCTCCGGGGTTCAAAAAATTTTTGTCCAAGATTGCGAGGCCTTAAGCTGGTCTAAAGAAAAGATTACCGAATCTTTGGAAAATGAGATGCCGCACGCGACACGATAAATCCACAAGGAGAAACATGGCCGTAGATGACGACTTCTCGGTTCTCTATGACCGACATCATGACGGTGGCGGCCGTTCGCATATCAAGGTTACGTTCCCCGAGGCCCCTTTGAGGATTATAAAAGTGGGTCTCCTCCCAAACAGTTGTACACTTCGGCAACTGCCAGTGCCGGCCCAGCAAGTACCCAGGCCGATCCAATGCAGCTCGTGGCTCCTAAGGTGGCGCCTGAAAAGGCGAAAAAGTTAGTCAAGGCAGCGCCCGAGGCACTTCCTCAAGCAAGAAAAGCACCAGCGCCACCAGAAAGCAGACCGGTCGCGGCAAACCTTCTGCAAGTCAAACCCCGGTACAAGTTTACCGTGGGAGCATCAGTGCCTGCTGCACCTGCTTCGTCTCCTTCCCCTGATCCGACAGTTGTTCCAGAAGAGTAGAAGCGGAGGAGAGTTGAGAAAATCGGGCGACCCTAGCTCGATAGTGCAGCGACCGGTCGCAGAGCCGCGGCCGCGTCCTGCCGCCGCGAGAGGCAATTCCTTTGGGCGAGTCCCAAGCCGGCCGCCGAGACAAGAAGCTAAGACATTCACCCGGCATCGGCTCAGGCGGAGCCCACGAGTACGTTTGCTGTCCCTGTCTCTCTAGTCTCACCCAGTTCTACTTCCACTCAGTCCCCCGCTCAATCTGGGCGAGCCATGACCACATCCTCCTCCCCGTCTCCGCGTCCTTCTAGCGGTCCCCATTCTTTCGATCGGTTGCTCAGAACCCTAACGTCTCTCTTTCTCTGAGCACAACTCCAAACCCTTCGCCCGAGGTCAGTGCTGAGGCTGTCCGTTCACCATCACATCCTCCGCCTCAGCCGCTTCAAACCCTCACAGTGTCAGCCGCTCCCATTTCCATTTCCCGGTCGCCCCCACAAGCGACCGATTCTTCCAAGGTCCGTCCGGTTCCTCCTGATCCCATCCCCCGCGGGAGAGACGTCTCGGCGGATCCCTAGGTGCGGGGAACCAGATTTTATGGACGACCTTCAGAACTCAGATGACTTGCCCCTGGCAACGAGAGCCGTAGAGTATTCTGTTTCTTTTCGCCAAGACCTGAAGCGGAGGAGACACGAAGAGATAGCCGCCCCGGCAAAACGCGCAAAGTATGATTTCGGAAGGAGGGTGATTACAACGGAGAAAATAATCCCAATAGTGAAGAAGCCTCTCCGAGAAATGACTAAGGCGGACTACGTGCTCCAGACAAAGGAGAAAAGCTTTGACGACATTGATAAACGGTATGAGATTCAGACGATCATGCGCAAAGCTGACAATCTCTTTGTCAAGAGTCTGGAGGAGCAGGAAGAACTTTTCACGTTGCAGGACAAAGTAAGGCAACTTGAAGAGGACCTATCTAGGTCCACCGAGCAGCTGGAAGCGGCGCGGTGAGAAACAGATGAATTCAAAGCCCGACTGGCCGCTTCTCGACAACGAGCCGCAACCGAAAGAAAGCGGCCTCGGAGCAGATTTCTCGGCTCCAGGAGTCTTTGAATCAGGCGCAATCGCGGCTTGCAGAGAAAACATCTCAAGCGGCTGTCTTTTCAAAGACAAAAGTTAAGGAAATGAGGGCTGGTTTGCTGAGGGAATGCAAGCCCCATACCTTTAAGGCGATGGCGGTCCTGGACTTCGCATCCGGGATTCAAGAAGTTTCGCCAGGGAAAGCCTGTGGTAGAGGAGGTCGAGCGTCAGGCAAAGCAATGGCTGGACCACGGCGATAAATCTTCGGGAGGCGCGAGCGCGACGGCGTCCTTTTTCCCCCGTGTCCTCATTCGCTGCAGAATGGGCAGGTGCAAGGGTGACCTTGCACAAATATTTCAGAAAAGTTGAAGAGGTGAGAGTGGCCAGACGAATGCTTGACGCATTCGGACATGAAAGAGATATCTGTCTGGCCCCCTTTCACGCTCTTTCGGAACTTGGGTGTCCGAGTTTTGTTGAGAATGGCGAGCTCCTCACCCTAGATCGGGTAAAGAAGAATTGGCGAGTCCTTTGAAGCGGATATAGCTGAAATTGATAGGCTGGACTGATCCAATTCAAGACGATCGAGTCACTCGGATGGTGTCCGGATATTCCGAGGATCCGCTCCTATTTTCGGGAGTTAGAGAAAAGATACCTCACCATCGACCCGCACGCGGTTGCTTGCTTTTCACGGAGCATTAGAAGACATAGGCGACCGCAAGCCATTCGAAGCGGAAGCTCGGCGCTCGGCGCAAGAGGCGTACACTCGCATGTGCGAGGCAGAAGCAGGAAATGGAGACCTTTCGGAAGGAGATACTGATGAGGCAACTGACAAAGATGAATCTGAAGAACAGTTGCCGCAAGGAGAACAGTTAGAGCAGCAAAAGGCAGGGGAGGTAAGTTCCTCTGCACCCAAAGGATGAAGGCATGGATTCTTTGCGCCGAGGCGAGCTCGACACCCCGCGAGCCGCCAGAAATGTTGTCACATTTTGCACGGGGTGCAATGTCTTCAATATTGTTTTGTAACAGTCTTTGCTCTTCTTTTCCTCCTTCCGTTTTTCTTCCTTCTCTCCCTTTCCTTTTCTTTCTCATTCTCTTTCTCTCCCCCTTTTTTCCTTGGAGTTCCCCCAGTTGATTTCCAGCTTTCCAGCAGGTCTATCTAAAATTGGCTAAGTCTGGGTGCGAAGTTCGCACTTCGCCCAGTTTTGGTGCGAAGTTCGCACTTCGCCCAGTTTTGGTGCGAAGTCCGACTTCGCCCCACTTTCTGGGCGCACCTTTGCACTGGCAGACTGGCAGGTCAATGCAGAAGAAAGATAAAATGCCGGAGCGAGTCCATATGGCGACGGACACCAGTGTTCGCCTGTGCGCGGTTCGACTTCTCAACAGAGTCGGAATGCGCCCTTGACGAGTGTGCGGTAGGGGAACAAACCCGGAATTTGACCAAGGCTTGAAGGCCTTCCCCGACTGCACTGATTTCTGCACGCATCCCAAGGAGCCCCGATCCCAAGCGAAGATGGATAGACTGCCCTCTAAGGCAGGCATGTGTCACACAGCATAGCCCATCATCAGACAAGTGTCCAGCCACGCATCCCAAGGAGCCCCGATCCCAAGCGAAGATGGATAGACTGCCCTCTAAGGCAGGCATGTGTCACACAGCATAGCCCATCATCAGACAAGTGTCCAGCTTCGGGATTTGAACCAAGACTGCCGACCAAAAAGGGATAAGCATGGGCTGCCTGCACCGCCTGCGTTAATATCCTCATTCAAAGCTGATCTGAGGTTTCACCTGCTCCAGCTACCAGCGAGCCTGCCGACTTGAAGATTTACCCAGCACTCCGCCACGTAGCTGTCCAGCTTCCAGGAAGACCATGCTGCGGGTACAGCCCAGTCCGACAAAAGGTCGGCATTTGCGGCTCTTTCGCCGCTTCTGTCAGCTTATGTTTGACTGGGACTCTGTGCCCATTAATGTAACGAGTGGGACTCGGGCTATAAAAGCCCATCTTGAATTCATTGTAAAGTGTGGAAGGGGAATGTTTGTTAGGGAACTACTGTGCTTACTGTAACCGTGCTTCTGCTTATGAATACAATCTGTATGCTTGGTTCTGTTCTCTTGTCTTTATTCTTTTATACTGTCTTTCATTATATGCCTTAGGCCCACCTGTGTCGCGGCTCGTTGATTCATTTCGGCATTTGGCGATCAGGTTCCTCTAGCATTGCTTGTTTAAAGCACCCTCTGTACTTCATTAATTTAAAGCATTCATGTAATAAATCTGGTAGCAGTTCCATCAGTTATGTGTGACGTTGTTGGCCCGTATCTGGTGATTGATGCGATCCCCTGCTGTTAGTTCCTTGTAGGGAATGTTTGCTAGGGAGCCATTGAAGCTGTGCGGTTAAACTCTCTGCCTAACACATATACCTGGCTCTGACATCTCTAGGTTTACTTTCTACCCCCGTCAGTGTACGTATCTGGTGATTGATACGATCCTCTGCTGTTAGTTCCTTGTAGGGAATGTTTGCTAGGGAGCTATTGAAGTCGTGCATACGGCTCGCTGGTGTATCGGAAGTACGCCTAGGTTTTGCAATTCCTTGTCATGCTCCGTGTTTGTATGCGGTAAGTAGCGGTGATTGGTGTGTTCCCGTCTTCGTTAGTTCCCCCCCACCAACCTTTGGACATATTTGTAATCTCTTTCTGTACATTTGTCTCTTTCAGTTCATTTATTTCTTTCCTGTTCCCTTTAGCTTAAATCAAACCCCCCAAAAGGAGTCGGCCTTCTCCGGAGATTGGCTCGGGAGGCATCTCTTCCTTAAGGCCTTTCATGCTGGTGGGCGAATCTGGGCGCATTAACCAAAAATCCTTTCCTCATAGCAGATTCGTAACCAACAGGTACCACTCTTTAGAAGAAGGCAATATCAACACTTGGGCTGACATAGTTGAACCTTTTATCCTAGAGTTCAATGACCTTGAAGATTCCTCTTCACTCCTTACTCAGTTTACCTCCATACAAAGGCATCCTCAAGAGAATATCACAAATTTCAACTTCCTATTTAGTAAGACCCGGAGAAGAATCCCTCAGGATATAAGGACATCCCATGCCCAAGCTTACATCTACTACCTTATAGATTTTGTTCAAGACTTAAGACTGCAAATCTGGTAGTCCTCCAATGAGACGAGATTCCCTCAAATCTTTCAAGTTGTTGCAATAGAAAATGTACTTATCTCGGTTGGCAAGCTCCTCTCGAAAGTTGTAATGCCATATTTCCTGGAAATCCCTCAGCAAAGCCAACAAGCCTCACTTCCAGCTCTATCATCCCCTTCACTGGCCGCTTTGCCAACACCCAAGCCATATCCTTAGCATACTACTCCAGCCATTCCTATATTGGCCCTGCCTGTTCCGAAACCTAAAGAATCAACAAAGATGTAGAAGTTAAAAACTATGATGAAGAACCTAACAAATAAAATCACTATGTTGGATCTGCAAAGTGTTGAAAGGAGGTTTGAAGGGTAACAACAAAGGAGATATCCCTACATCACAAAAGACCAAGGGGCTTCAACAAGCAACGCTACCAGAAAGCAAATTGCCACTATCGAAAGCCAAGAAGAAGGAACATCCACTATCTAGGAAGATTATTGGTGCCTAAGCTTGCAATGATCCACACAATGTTGACACCAGCGTGGTTTATTAGCACCAATGCCAACTAACCACAACCCAAAAAGCGGAAAGGCAATCAAAAGGGGTTGTGGGTATGCTGATTGATTTAGAGCAAAATATCATTGTTGAAGAGCCTTCAACTTCCAATCCGATCCACGTATTGATAAGTTCCAAGAAAATACCTCTTCCAATAGACCCTCAAAAGGCTGATGGTTCGAAGCCTCCCCTCAGCCTTAAAAGAAGCAAAAAAAGGAGCAGCCAAAGGAGCAAACCAAGCCGGAAGAGCCTAAGGTCATACAAGAGGAGACTTGGAAGTAAGCTTTGAGAAAGTTGCAATACCCTTTTGCTACCATAAAGCAAATGAAAGAAGACACATAGTAGTATCAAAGGAATTTTGAAGAGCCAGCCTGGAAGGAAGATAGGATGTTAGAATTGTCTAGATACAGCATCGTTGAAGAACTGAAGAAGACTCCATCAAGAGTCACCATGTATGATGATCTGTTGATTCCCGGACATATAGATCTTATAAAAGCAGCCCTTAAGAGCTCATCATCAAGCAGAATCTCCTCTTCGAACCTGAATCTAGTGCAAAATCAACAAACTCTTGGCATGGGCAAATTAAGCCTCCTCCCTTCTATATGTCTTTGTGCGTCGAAGGATACATTGTGCATAACTGTATGGTGGATTCCGAAGCTGCCACAACAGTCATGCCTAAGGTTGTTTGTGATGAAATGGGCATGGAATACACCTAGACTAGTTCTAGTGTACTACAGCTACACAAGACCCCAATCCGAACGGTGGGAGCTATGAAGGACATTTCCATGATACTGCACAAGGTGTCAGACGTCTCAATAATCTAGGAAGTAATAGTGGTGGATCTTCCGCCTCTATTTGGACTGTGCTTGTCAAGGGAGTTCACATCAAAGCTTGGAGGGTATTTATCTTTCGACTGCACACACATGGGTGATTCCCTACAAAGGAAGAAAGGTTCGGCTTTATGTGGAGAAGCCCATCCCATACCACATAGAGAGGCTTGAGGAGCGAAGCGTCCATTTGGTTGAAGATGATCTGGAATACCCTTAAGTGATGATTGAGAAGCAACAAAAATATTTGAAAGAGTTGATAGAAGAATCGTTGATGGAAGAAGAGTTTTTCGTGCTTGATTTCAATGCAATAATCCATATAGACCTAGGAACTCATCGCTCACCAGAGCCAACCAGCCATCAACTTACAGCTACAACAAGTAACATGTTCCAAAAAACAGATAGGCAGGAGCGGTAGAATTTTGGGTCACTTTGGTCCGAACATTGTCAATTCCGATGAATGAGCTCCGTGAAAAACAGCTGGCATGGAAAAGCACACCAAATTGTTGTAAATAAGCAGCATTTAAATAGAGCTTATAAAAGCTAAATTGTTATGTAGTTGTTGGCTAAAGTAGGCAACAACATGAAAAGGGGAGTAAATTAAAGCGCTCACACGGAACAATTTTTCGGGGAAAGCACACTAGGTGGTTCACATGCATGTTTGAAGGAGGTTCACACAAATCAAGAGCTCCAAGAGTCAACAAAAAAGCTAAGGAAGTGCATCCCCTAGATCACCATCAACACCTCAACAGCCATAAGGAAGAGATAACTATCATGGCTAAACATGAGGCAAGATAGCAGATTATCATGCCTTTGCTGACTCAGCTATGCTTGGAAAAGTCCTTTCATAACAGGCTTGCCAAAGAAGAATTGATGAAAAGGACTGATTAGAGGAGTGGCTACAATGACTTTCCCCATAAGAGAAGTCTATAAAAGGAGAGTTTTCTTCTCAGTATCTCATGAGTTCCCAAGCAAAACTGCTCTCCAAGTAAGAAATCTGCCTCCCACCTCCTTAAGCCCCAAAGTTCTCAAGATAGTGTTCTCAGGAAAGGAGCAAAGTGGCAGCAACAAATGATTAATAGAGCGTCAATTAGAACACTTGCTAGCATTCAAAGCTCGAAGGATATGTCCAAAGTCATAATTCCTCCAACTACTTGCTTCCGGAAGCCAAAGCAAGCAATTTTGGGCTCAAATTGTTTAAGGTTGGCTTAATCTTTCAAGCTGGAAGCTTCTAGCCGAACTAGCTTGATGTCGGACCTGCAAAAGAGGCAAGCCAGAACTTTTCCATGCTAACGTAAGGAAAGCACTTCAAAATCTCCGGCAAGGCAAGGAGCTTGCCATGCAAAGAATTGTTTCGAACATAAAATGCAATCCGAAAGGTAAGAGAAAGGGGCAGCATCCCGGACTGGAGTTTATTGGCAAGAAGGATGGCATCAATATCCGGCATACCTATAAAGCAACATAGCTCAAAGAGAGGGTGAGCTCCCGAATGAAAGCATTGAAGCCATGTGGCAATTGTCAGAGCTGAAAAGCAATAGCCACTCCCTCCAAGCATAAAGGATGATCCTGCAAATCCCAATTGCCTGACAGAAGACGTGTAAAAAAATGCCAAGTGGCGCTAGCTCATTCCTAATCATGTCCAAGCCATTTTTGCTCATAATTGTACATAGTAGTTAACTTTATCTTAGCTTAGCGAAAACTATAGAGAATACCCCTCACTGTAAAGTGTCAAATGTTTTAGTGTTTGCCTATGGCAAGTTGTATGTTTATGCTACTCTGGAATGCAATCAAGAGTTGTTTGACTTATATTCCTCAACACTTAAGGAGGAGACCCAGGTTCAAATCTTGCCAAGTGATACATGGATAATATCCAAGTTGTAATACCACTACGTGGTGATGGTGTAGTATAGGTGGGGCCCATTTCAATCCCATATAATCAATTGTAACAAAAAAGTGTCGTTTGACTTACCCCAACTAATGTTTGCAGATCTCTTTACATAACATTTACACTTTCAGCATGGTTTGTTTGCTTTAATCGAAAGTCTTTCTATTAGGTTTAATGTTGTTTGGTATTCACCCAGGTGTTGTAGGTGAGTTGGAGAGGAGAGGGCAATCCTCCAAGGGAGGTCCCAGGTTCGAATCTCCACCCTACCAAAAATTTGAATTGGGTACCCAAAATCCAATTGATAATGTTGGTGCGGGTAGGGCCGGGCGCGACTCCCGGGTGACTTTGACGGTGTAGAACCCCCTGGTCGTGGTCTCTCAGACCAAGGCGGCCCCACAAGGGGTTTTTCGCTTAAAAAATATATATATGTTGTTTGGTATTCCTCTGGTCTATATGTTAGGCTTAAACTGTTTGGAATTCATTGGTTAGAGCGTCGGTGATGCTGAGAGTTGTAACATCTGAGGTCAATGTATTTTTTGCATAGCGTTAATTGTATAGTCTATTAGGCTTTGCTTGTACCGGGTGGCCTATGCTCATGCAGCTTAAAGCAACGTTGTTAGTTGAGCTCCGGACGCATTTAAATCAAGCTTTCTAACCCTTTCCCCTTTAATCCCTTTTCCTTTTCTCTTTCTTTAGTCTTTCTAGCAGCAACTTAACAAAAACCAGCCTTCTCCGAAGGTTGGCTCAGAAGCAATTCTGGCCCATCCAATCTTGACTCCAGTCTAGGGTGCAAATTCATAACTAGGCAGATCAAAGCATCAAGAAGCCTATAAATCCCTAATCACACCTTAACTAAGCATGTTTGATAAAGCATAATATATTACTGATCCAAAAATTAAAAAGGGAATTTACTTGATCTCATGCTCTTGTGGGATACCCTATGTTGAAGAGAGGTGGGGGAAGTAAATCTATAAAAACAAGGACTCAAGGAGAATTGTACTTAAATACAGCATAATAGAATTACAAAATCATCAAGGAAGTAAATTTATAAAAAACAAGGACCCAAGGAGCATTGTGCTTAAACAGCATAATAGAATTACAAAATCATCGAGTACAAATCATTCTTACAAAACAAGACACCACATATATGATGCGGATACAAGAATGCTATCTAGGAAGGATCATTAACCAAAAATAAAAGTAAAGAAGATCATCGAGATTAAGAAAAATCTGATAAATCTAAACATCGGACATGCTTCACAAATCGAGATTAAGAAAAAGGCATAAAACTCTTTTCCTTAGGTGGGATAAAATATTAATAAGACAAATCCTCCTTTTCTCACATCGGACATGCTTCACACATGTCTCATCTGGAGGATGGGTCTAACAATCAAAGTCAAAACATCAAGAGATTTAAAGCCCCCATGACGTAACCAAAAGATCCACCCACGGAACTAACAACATTTTTTGGAGAAAGCAAGGTAGAGTGAAACCTATGGTTGTATGAGATGTTTCCACACATCCAACATTGAGGTTCTTGGTATTAGAGCAGAAGGTAGTTCTAAATAGGAAATAGATTGTAAAACCACTAGAAAAGGAGTCAGCTTAGCTGCTCTTACTACACCACTATATTCTTTTGGCTTCCCATGTCCAGGGAATTAAGGGAATGTTTCAACTTTATGATATTATTGGACCTGCAAAAAATTTCCAATATCTAGATCAATCCCCTCAAAAAGAATTTGGGGCACATGGCAATTGGTTTCTGCTTCTCCTTATTGAGTGTTTGACAAACCATGAGATGTATGGGACTTGGTTGCTCAACACATCTGGATCTTTCGAACTGATATATAAGATAAGATAATGCTATTAATATCCACAAATGGCCAAAGTAGGCCAAAGGGACTCATTGAAAATAGCTGTTACAAATTACAATGCATTGTCGTAACCACAAAGTACTATGAAAATAAGCTAAACTAGAGTAAAGGATCTAGTGTAAACTACTCTAAAGTGGAACAACCTTATGGCATAAAATTCCAGCCTCGCTAGGTACCCAAAATGGATAAACCCTAACATATTAAAAGTAATGATTAAGAGAAATCTAGAAGATGAGGTACAGTAGAGATAGAAAGAAGCTCCAATGGATCCAAGCGCCAACATTAATCTATAGTAGGATGTCAAGTAGAAGCACAATAATTGTTGTCACCAACTATCCCAAAAGGGCCAATACAGGATCTAATGATGCTCCCTGAAGAATGGCCAAGAGCTTAGTTACGAAAAATCTCAATTTAATCCCAATCTGATCCAATTTTTTTCGATTCAACAAGTTTGTCGATTCAAATCGCATTGGAATCCCATTTTTTTCCAAAACATTATGACATGCATGAAAAAGTTTTTTTGCAATAAAAATTTGTATTTTCTTCCTTTTTTTTGGCCGATTTTTTTGTTGATTCTCGATTTTTCCCGATTCCTTTTCCATGCCGATTCTGATTCGATTTCGATTTCTATTTTCTCAACTATGGGTGGCTGAAACCCAATGCCAAAGAACTGCAGTCTTGTCCTGTCACAAGCAAGAAGAAAGAACTGAAGCCCTAGTAGCCACTCTTGTATGCAGACAAGGGCGCACAGATCTGTCACAAGATAGAGGACAGGTTAGTCTCTTGCCTTCTATAGCAAGCAATTGTCAAAAAAAGGCCTCTTTGCTTGTAAGAAACTTTAGAATTGTATGAAAACATTATCTTCCTGGTGTCAACTGAAAAGGGCCCAAAAATTATCTGCAATTGATATCTCATCCTTTAGAGACATCTGCAAAGCTATCCTTTACAATTGCTACTTTCAATTGCAAATGCACAAGTCAAGACCGTATTGAAGGGACTAAAAATACAACAATGGGAAACCCTATTTAATTATGGCACAAGGATTGGCACACCTAACTGAGATACCCATTGTCAATATCTCAAATATTGAATAAATGTTCAAGGCCAAAAGTCACCACGGCCAGCCAAATCTGGATGCAGTTCAGGCCAAAAATGGACCAGTTCGTTCCAGATCTATTTTTTATCTAAATAAATATCTAACTAATTTATAGGGTGAAAAAATTCCAAATGGGACAACTACACCAAAAATCCCTTCCTACCTAAAGGAAAACCCTCTTCCAAATGGGTTACAACTACACCAAAAATCCCTCCCTACCAAATGCTTCAATGACAACTTTGAAAAAAATTGCAATGTCTTCATTCATGATATCAGAACTTTAACTTATAAAGTATTATTTTTAATTTAATAAACTTTATTTGAATCACCATTTATTGGTTTAAATTTATTAAAATTAGTAGTTAAAAAATAATTTCTACTACTTTGAATCCCATGGGTGAACCTTAATTTTTAAGCCCAGGGGGTTTAGAGCAATTAGTAGGGAGTGAGAGTTTCACACCCTAAACCAAGGTTCAAATATCATGGGTGAACCTTAACAATTTTATCAAATGGTCTTAACTCAACTAGTTAAATTCCTAGACTTTCAAGTAGGAGACCCAGGTTCAAACCTTGCTAAGTGATCCATGCATAATAGTCAACCTGTTGGACCACCATATTTTGATGATGTAATAGTGGTGGGGCCCATTTCAGTCCCATATTACCAATTAAAAAATAATAATAATTTCTACTGTATTATAAATTAATTTAATATAATGATCAAATGGCATGAGTTTAAGAGGTTAGAAATGTGGACTTCCATAGAAGAGATCAAGGTTCAAATATTTTTAGAGGATATATGGCATATGCATAAGTGCCCAAAGCATTATTGTATAAACACCACTAGATGATTCGTTGAAATCCTATGGTAATGCGGTTGTGATGTGATTCAGGTGAGGCTTGTTTCAATCCCATATCATCAATTAAAAAATAATAATAATTTAATATAATGTATATTATTCAAAAATTGTTATCTATATAAAAAATTGTAGAATTTTACCTCATTTATGTGTTAAGTTTGTTTAAAATAGTATTTTATAAGTCGATATGGATAAGTTATATTTATTAAATAACTTCAAATTGAAAGAAGAAAATTCAATGTAATTTATAATGGGCCTAACAGCGAAGGCTTGGGTACTCAAAGAGGAGGTCCAAGGTTCAAATCCAAAGTAGAGTAGAGTATGTACGCCCCAATGGCAGAGACCACAACACGAGTGCCTCCTCCCACATATAGTCGACTCAAAGGAGTATGGGGTCATCTGATATGTGTAATGGTCGTGGATTTTAAAAGTGATACTTAACTTTATAATGTTATTACTTTAAAATTGAGTGGTAATGTTATATATATTTTTACAATCTTTATTTTCCACAATGAACCAAACCGAAATTTCTTGAAAATTTCAAACTTTTGAAACTTTTCATCTTCCCATTTAGAGGGAACTTTCTATATCTGGTACTATATGGGGGACAAATGATCCTAAAGTTAGATGGCAAGCTCATGAGCTAGTTAGTCAAAGCCCATCTACATCAAATTATGATTTTAAATTTCAATTGCATCTTGTGCAGAAAAGAGAGGTCTGTTTAGCACATTTTCTTGATATGCCCAGTTGCTTACAACGTGTAGGCATGGTTTCAAGCAGAACATAGTGTTTTATTTCCTGCATCTCTTTTGTGGCAAGGAGTAGTGCTTGGATATATGTGGATGATGGCAAATACCTTCAAGGGCCTCTCGCACACCTTTCAATTTGCAGCACTGTGTTTCTCATGGAAAGTGTTTCAGATAATTGGTCTTCTATCAGCCTAAGCAATTTGAAGTAATTCACACAAGAATTAGCTCTTCCTGTTAGGGCTCAAACAATATGGATTTGCAAAGACATAGATTCGTTGCCCATGGGGACATAAATCTAAGTGCTTGCTATCTTAGCCTTCGTCAAACAAAATATTCATGCAATGCAATTGTTCTTTTGTAGGTTTCTTTTTTTGAGCAATGAAGTAAATATATAATGGATTTTTTTACTAGATAAATAAGTTGCTACAAGATTGAATGCATAGATGTAAGAATAACAAACGATTAACTTAATGTATTAAGGAAAAGCAAATAAAAACAACATTTAGTAGACATGATATCCAATACAAAATGAATCTCTAGCATAACAAAGACAGAACAAATGCTGGTATAGCTTAAACTCAAAGAAAGAAATATAGAAGTATAACCTAACATCTAAGGAAGAATGAAACTTACTTCTTATGCCATTCTTCTTTAGAAGATAGAAAGAGCTGAAGACGCTTTGGAAGATTCTCCCATGTACACTCTTCCTGAATTGCTTTCACAATAATCTGTTCCTCTATTGTTGAAGGAGCATGCTGCATTTTCCTTGACTTTGTAAAATTGAAGGAATTTGTGAAAGAGGCTTGAAAATGGGCCCTGCAAATGAATTTCATGTGTCAAGTATCAAGTAAAACAAAACAAGGAAAGATACAAAGCATCTAAACTCATGAGAGGAGAAACATAAAATTTACTGTTCATAATAAAAAGCTATGAATGACCAAAATTCTAAAACTTCCAAATATGAGTTCTGATTCAGAAATTCATAGAACACTGGTATTATGCCAGTCACTCCAAAATCAATCTAGAATAGGCACCCACCTTGCACAGAAGCAATAGATGGCCTTAAAAATTACCACATCTGAATAAAATGATAAATGGCCTTAGAATCAAACTGTCTACTAAGTAGGATGGGACCTTTGGAAATAGAATATGCATTTTTTAAGTTGTACAACGGATCAGCTCATGTACTTGGGCATTTAAGCTGAGCTCCTTCCACAACCTATCAAAAATTGATGGTAAAAGTAAAACGTAAACAAACTAATAAATGCATATGCAGTCCAGCAGATTATATCTCCATAAATGCTGATTAGGGTGCAAATAATGCCACAACAACCCAAAACTAGATGAATGTTTCAGCCTGTGTCCATTTTGAAATCTCTGATTCAAGAAGTATCGAATGCTGAAAACACTATATTCCAAAAACCATGAAAAACGATCACTTATAGACAATACCAGTATCCATATCATTCCTCAATTCACTGACAATGATAGTTCAGTCCTGAAATTTTTCTTTTGCAACAGCCAGCAATAGAGTAAAATGATAAACATCAATAATGAGGTTACCGTCTTAGGCTCTTCCATGGGACCCCCTTGAAGTTTCATGCAGATCATTGTAACAAACAATAAAATGCCTCACAAGTTCACAACACATTCCAGTTGCAAAAACATGGCATTCACACATTATTCAATAAAATTAGGGATTAAAACTTTTGACAAGTCTTCATAATTAATTTGTTCATTTCCTATGAATGCAAGGAACCAAAATGGGATCATGCATCTGCTGGGCCATGGTCTAGAAGTACAATGGTGGCACTTATTGCTACAATAACCCAAGTTCAATACCCCAAAGTCATAACCCCCATGCTAATTCAACTTGTGTCCAATAGTATTGTTTTTCTCAGCAATCCAATATAAAATGAAGTTCACTTTCCATGACTCAGTAATCTGATGAAGATGAACAGATTTAATTAGCTTCTTAGTTAAGAAAAATTGAGTTGAGGGAGTGAAGCCTGCTCCCTGCAAACTAACAGGCAGTTTACCCATATCCAGAAAACAACGTCTCAAGTGTACAACTTTATTGACAAGCATAAACCCTTTGTAAATGAAGTACAAGTCCTAAGAAACTCTTTTAAGTTTTAAGAACCACTTTAGCTCTACGTGGAAGGCTAAGAAGGTTTTTCCCATCAATGTTATGCAATGTAAGAATGTGGTCAAGGCTCCCAAGGGCTATACTACGTATTACAAGTAACAGTTGCCTGTTTCTAAGAACCAATCTCCAGATGCTTAATCCAGTGAAAATCAGTTGCACTCCTCACAGAGTTTCTTTCATTGTCACTTTGTTCCACAACTCATCTCATAAATGTGAAACGCCATACTATTTCTTCCCTGCTTATGTAAGCAGATCACGAGTCCTAAGGTCTGACCAGCAACAAAGTAATAACACATTGTTGATCCTGCCCCTAGGCTGTTAAAAAAACAGACAGAGGATAGTAAAACTCCGTGTGACAATCCAGGGAGCAACCAGCAGCCTCTATAATCCAATCAATTGTCAATAAGACTGCAAATTGACACAAATACTCATTCCCAGGGCAAGTCATACTTGCAAAAAGATTCTCCTTTGGTTAGGGGTTTCTATACCGTTAAAATTTGCCCAAACAGAGATTGAACCCGAGCCATCATCAGAACAATTACTCTGCCTTGCAGCCGGCCCTTAGCCTGTTGGACTCATGTTGCCATATTTCAAGAAAAGAAAAAATTCCCTACTGTTGTGTTGTTTATCTTGTTCAAAGCTGAACATGTGCATCCATCTACCAAAGCGAAATGGGAGGAATTTCCAAATTACATTATATAATTGTCCTTACTGACAAAGCATATGCAAAGATCCGACTTGCTCCTCTTCAATCCAAGGGGGTACTTCAACAAAACAAAAATACCGAACACTGTACTAAAGCGAAAAAAAGGAAAATAGAGATCTCGCACTAAGTTTATAAACAAACAGAATATATCCAGAATCCATATTATACGTGAAAGAACAGTGTCGATGCTAATCCAATCGCGACACGTGACATGTATGTTTCCAGAATTAGACTGTGACCAGGTAGACTCGGGAAAGGCATCATTTTGGACATATTGGTACATTTAAAGCCAGAATATCTATATTTGGAAACAATGCCGTCTTAAAAACCGGTTTTCACATTGTTGCCAATACAACGTTTCCTTCTCCATCTTAAAACTAGCTTAAGAAAATTCTAAGCTTGCTTTCAGGAATATTTCAAAAATATTTATCTAATGAGAATGTTTAAATCTAAATAGTTTTAATAACGTCGGATAAACAAATTTGAAAAAATTCAAGACCTGTTTCCGGGATCCGTGGACGCTTCGTGCCCTAATGCCCTGCTGCCTCGCCCGCATAAAACTGCAAGGTTTGTAAAATGAAGGTATTCAAACCCCAGAGCCGGCAATTCAAAGGAAGTATTTGTTCCTCCCACGGAATTAAAGGTAGGCTTCAGCTGAGATTTTGATAAATATTTTCTCAAAGTTTGACGGCCGATGCTTACGGAAACTGTGATCACCTGTGTCTGAAGACGTGTGAGACTTTCGATTTCTGAATAAATCTGCGGTTACACAGATCTTCGTTGCTGAGGTGTTCTTTTGTGTGTGTTTTTAAAGCTGGTACTCTGTTCTTGAGACTTTTGCCTTTGCCAAGACAGTCAACGGGACATGGAATCGATTTTCTTCGTAAATGTTTTTCACTCGAAGTAAATTAAGTTAGAGTTAACTGTGGTTAATTATTATATTTAATTATAACGGTTCAAAAAATAATTTTTAAGTGATAAATATTATTTATTATAACATAGAATAATTTTTATGTGATAAATATAACATAGAATAATTTTTATGTGATAAATGTTGTTTAATATATAGTTAATTATAACGGTTAAAAAGTAAGATATTTTTACGAGATAAATATTGTTTAAGTTATTTGAAGCAGGGCACGAGGATATTGAAGCAGAGTCGATAAAACGGAGAAGATTTGAACTGTACACTGAATCAGACAAAAAATATCAGCACAAAAAAATTAAAGGGTTTGCGGCAAAGGGTTTTTGCAGAGCAAGGAGGGTTTGCGGTGGAGTATTGTATTAAACATCTATTTCATCGGGTAAGCACATTTTTCGTCCTCTTTCGATTTATAAAACAATTTAAGTAGATAGGAGAAATACATTCGTTATAGGGGTTTGCGGCAGAAGGTTTTATTATCAACAAGGGTTTGCAGCGGAGGGTTTGCAGAGCAAGGAGGGTTTTATTACACATTTATTTCATCGGATCAATAGTACAGAGGGTTCGGCTATAAAGGGTTTGAAAATGGAAGAAGGGAAGCAACAATTGCAAGAACCAATATATGTCAATGAGAAACAGTATTGGAGGATATTAAGGCGTCGACAAGCTCGAGCAAGGGCAACAACAATGAAGAGGGCATATCAAAAAATAAAAATAAAAAATATTCTACCACATAAACAGGTGGAGAATAAGGAACAATCAAAGGCAAATCACCAAAATGAGTTTTCAGATGAGGAAGAAACTTACAATCCCACAACTACACCACTCATGTGGGCACCAAGACTTTATGTGCAAGAGCTAATGAAGATGAAAGAGAAACTTGAAAGCATGGAAAGGAGGGAGAAATTAAGAGAAACTAAATCAGATGAGGTTATAAACACCATTCGGAGGTTGGAAAAGGAAAACAACCAACTCAAGGAGCAAGTGTCAAAGCTACAAAACCTTGCAAACATGGGTCAACGTGAATGGCATGTCCTCAAACAAGCCATCCACCCCCCAATCAATGATGCAATAGAGGTGGAAAAAACAAATGCAAATCAAATAAAAGAGGTACATAAAACACTCCAAAACATGGAAACAAGAGAAAATGAGCTACGAAATGAATTAGCAAAGGCAAAGACATGGTCTCAAGTAGTAAAAGAACCAATCAATCAACAAAAAGAGTTGATAGAGAAGCAAGTAAAAATTCAAATAACAGAAGAGAAAGAAAGACATGAGAAGTTATCAAATATAATCATCAAAGGGTTGAAAGATTATGGGGACAGGGAAGACACAAATCGTTTAACCAGGGACTTCTTGTCAGATCGATTACAATGGAAGGGTCGATAAAAAAGCAAGCAAAATTGGCAGGTTGAGAGAAGGAGGCAGAGATAGACATATTCGGGTCACATTGATGAGCTACGAGGATAAAATAAGGTTACTTAAAAACAGAGGCATGCTGAGAGGGTCACAATTTTATTTAGATGATGACCTAACATTTTTACAGCAGGAAGAAAGAAATAAGGAATGGGAAAAGGTGAGGGCAACAAGGAATGAAGGGAAACAAGCATATTTAAGAAATGGAAAGGCATACATCACATCTAAACAAATCCAAAACAAATAGGGAGTATGGCTCCGCTCGGGAACATCTTACAATGGTAAGTTGGAACTGTAGAGGTTTCCCTTGGAGAAGAGGACCCGGGTTAGGGCCCATTGCTAGAGACAAAGATATAATCATATTGACAGAAACACATGAACACGATGGATGTAGGACTCCATAATTTGTGGGATACAAAAAAATAGCAATATGGAATAAAGCAGCAGAAAATGGCAAAGGGCATGGGGGTATTATGGTTTTAATAAAAGAGGAATGGGATAGGGTCATTAAAATTGAAAAACAAGATGAAAACAAACAAGACATCTGGATAAAGATCCTAGAAAATAAGTCAGTTATTAGCATAGCAACATGTTATTTTGCTCCCAAGAATTCTAAATTCTATAAGAAACATGACCTTAACAGAGAAGACCCATACTCCTCCCTAAAAAGAGACATTTCAATATACAAGAAGTTGGGGGAGATTATATTAATTGGAGATTTCAATGCAAGGACAACAAATAAGCAAGCTAACATTCTAGAAGGTAACGAAGATATTGAGATTAATCCTCTTTGGATGCCAGAAGAGGAAAATCAACAATGGACCAGGACTTCAGAAGATGAGCATGGGGCTATCACGCAATATGGAGAAGAGTTGTTAGGTCTTTGCAACATATACAATTTGATTATTTGCAATGGGATGAACAAATGGAAAAATTCAGGAAAGTATACATGCAAAACATATAAGGGACAAAGTGTAATAGACTATGTAATATGCTCACATAATTACATACCAAAAATAGAGGAGCTAGAAGTGGAAGATTCTCCAATGGAACTTAAGTCAGATCACAACCCAATTGTTATGAAACTTCGAATGCATGGAGACAAACCAAGGGAAAAACACTTGCAAGGCAATCAAAATAAATATCCTCACAAGGGAAACATTCTCTTAACAGATGAAAATCGGCAGAATTTTAGAGCAGTATTAAATAACAAGTTACAGGAAAGGGAAGAACTACATCACAGTAGTAGAGATTACAGTAAGAGTGAATGGTTAATGCACGTTATTCAAGAAGCTCTAAACAAATGCAAGAGAGCTAAACCTAAAAAGAAAGAAAGGAATAGCTTCCCAACCAACCCATGGTTCGATGAAGATTGCAAAAAAATGCGAAGATTACTAAAGGAACCAACGGGTAAAACAAGAGCAAACAAAAAAGCATATGAGAAACTCGTAAGGGCAAAAAAAGAAGAATACACTAGAACAAGGAGGAAAGAATTGATTTACTTAGGGAAGCATGAACCAAAGAAATTTTGGAAGGAACTAAGCGTGAAAAGGATGCAAACTGAAAATAACATAACAGTTAATCAATGGTTGGAGTATTCAAAACAATTGTATCAACGTAGTAACCAGCAGGAGACACCCCCTACTATCATTGTCAAGAAAGAACTTTTCACAATTGAAGACATTATTCAAGGGATAAAAAGTTAGCAACTGGTAAAGCCCGTGACATAGACAATCTTCAAGCAGAGCATATAAAATGGGGGGTAGATATCTTGGCACCGCAAATCAAAGAAATTTTCAATGAGGTCATACAAAATGGCTTCCCTACCGAGTGGACAACTAGCTTGACCATTCCTTTGTTTAAAAGTGGAGATGTAAATAATCCCTCAAACTATCGAACTATCATGATCAACCCTCTCTTTGCAAAGTTGTTTGGGAGTATGATAGAGCGTAGGATCAATATATGGGCATAAGAAAAGGGAAAGAGAGCAAAGGGACAAGCACTCAACTATTGATCACTGTATCACGCTCAGACACATAGTGGAAAAATATGGGACAAAAAAGAGGAGGCTTTTTGTTGTTTTGTAGACTTCAAAAAGGCATTTGACATAATGCCAAGGAAAAATTATGGAGCAGAATGGAAGAGCTAGAGGTTCCAATTCACTACAGGGCAGCAGTTCACAGACTATATGAGCATGTAAAGGCTAGAATCATAACACAGGAAGGGTTATTTGAATGTTTTGGTAGTGACATAGGTGTCAAACAAGGTTGCCCTCTATCTCCGACCTTATTTGGGTTGTACATTGACAAGTTAGAAGAATGGATAAACAAATTTGGGGGAGAGGGTGTGCATTTAGCCAAATATGTGGTAAAACTCCTCATGTATGCAGATGATGTAATTCTTGTGGCCAAAACAGCCAAAGATCTAGAAGATCACCTTCAAGCTCTAGAACTCTTTTGTAAAGAAGTTGGGATGCAGGTGAACACGAGCAAAACAAAAATTATGATTTTTTCAAAAAAAGAAGAAGCAACAACTCAAATTTCAGTTTGCAGGAGAACCGCTTGATGTAGTAGTAGAATACAAATACCTGGGCATAGACTTTCATGACAAACTTAATTGGAATACATGTAGGATGAAAAGAACTCAAAGTGGTTGGAGAGCACTATATGCACTTCAAAACAGGTGTAGGAATGCCGAGTTGTGGGACCGGAAGACCACCAAGGTCTTATTTGGCCTACTTGTTACACCGGTTTCTGTTGTATGGTTGCGAGGTGTGGGCTAGTGGCACAACAAATGCAAAATGGAGGCAAATAGAAAGGATTCAAAAATATCTAATCACAAACTTTCTCAAAATTAAGGCCACAACCCCTTATGAAATTATTCTAGTCGAAACTGAATGTTCCCTTTAGAAGCAATTGCTATGACCAAGTCGTTATGTTACTTGAAAAAAACAGAAAACATGACAAATGATAGATGGCCTAGGGCAGCTAGGGGACGAAGAGTTGCATAGGCGAAAGAATACATGGATGAAACAAAATCAGAAATGGATGAAACGTTGGGAAATCAACATAAATGAATGCCCAAATGTCAACAAAGACATAAAAAATTATGTGAATGAAAAGTTCGAAGTGGAATGTGGAAAAATGCAAGTAGGAAAAGACAATATTATATTGCAAATTTTAACCCAACGTATGACCACAAGGAAAAAGCGTATATAGGCGCCGAAATCAAGTGGAAGGAAAAATACTCATTGCTCAATAAGGACTAGCTCTCATAGGCTTAGATGTGAAACAGGGAGATGGACAACGCCCAAAGAACAATGGGAAGAAAGGATATGTACTCTATGCAAGACAAGGGCAGAGAGACAGAGGAACACTTCATCTATAAATGCCCGAGTTTTTCAGATATCCGTGACAAATACAAAGAAACACTTGGGAACGAGTTTATGGCAGATTTATTTGAAGACAGTAAAATAAAAAAGTTGGGGAATTGCTAACACAAATCAACAGGAGAAGGAACAACCTTCTCAAAGATATTAAAGATCATATGATATGATTTGAGTAATTGTACTTCCATATTTGAGGTCCCATAGACCATATTTGGGTCTCGCGGACGTAATTAAAATCTTTCATTTCATTTCATTTCAAATATTATCAATATTACAGGGTTGACACTCCGTATAGTATATATCATGCCTCTTGGTGGGACAATTGTATACCAACATTTCTAGTAGTTGTTCTATATGATTATGTTTTTTTTGGTTATATAAATGAATTGATTACAATCACAATTTTTAGTAATTATCAGCATAGTTGGTAGGGTTCAAACTATCCGTGAAGGGGACCATCGGATAAGCAAGAAATAGATCGTCGTGAGGGACAATTGTATACCAACATTTCCAGTAGTTGTTCTATATGATTATGTTTTTTTGGTTATATAGATGAATTGGTTACAGTCACAATTTTTAGTAATTATCAGCATAGTTGGTAGGGTTCAAACTATCAGTGAAGGGGACCATCGGATAAGCAAGAAACAGATCGTCGTGAGGTGCAACACGCAGAGGAGTCGGATCGAGCTACTACGTAGGGTTCAAACTATCAGCGCAGAGGAGTCAGATCGAACTACTACGTAGGGTTCAAACTATCAACAAAGGGGACCATCAGATAAGCAAGAAACAGATCGTCGTCAGGTGCAACACGCAGAGGAGTCAGATCGAGCTACTGGCTATGCATGGGCACGCCCGTGAGATTGGAACCTGAGTCTCCTTTCGGTAAGCGCCCCAACTTACCAATCCACCTAGACCCACGGACGGGGTCTATATGATTATATTTATTTGTATGTTACTCAGTCTGTCCCAGGTTAAAATTGTTATTTCTAAATCAATAATACACTAATAGCATGTACAAATTATTTTAATAAAAATAATATTAAATGATTTGAGATTAATTCATTAAAAACATAAATTTTTAGAAAAATAATATTATATTAAAAAATTATTAATTTTTTTTATATATAATTATTTTATATTATTTTGTGTTTTCATATTTTCTTGTGTTTACTGTTTGAAAGAAGTTATTCAATATTTTTGTTTTCAAAACAAAGCATTACAATGTTTTCATTACATTTCTATCGGTGTCAAAATCAAATCTGTCTTTTAAAGTGCTAAGTTAATAAACCATATTAAAAGTCGTTGGTCTAGGTGGATTGGTAAGTTGGGGCGCTTCCGAGAAGAGACCTAGGTTTCAATCCCACGGGCGTGCCCATGCATAGCTAGTAGCCCGATCCGACTCCTCTGCGTGTTGCATCTGATTGATGACGACGATATGTTTCCTGCTTATCCGATAATCCCCCTTCATACCACATGTTGAACCAGATTGATGAAGACGACGTGAACCCTGTGCGTCTGACGGTCCCCATCTCACGCTGTATTACCATTAATGAGACGGTGGGTGTGTTGGAAGCCTTCGATAGTTTAAACCCTGCAGCTAGGCTGACAGTTACTAAAAATTGTGATTTTAACCAATTCATCTATGTAACCAAAAAAATAAAAAATAAACCATATTAACTTATCTTTCTCTGGAAAAAACATTTTCTATCTTCCTTAACTTGCTAAATTTCCACACTCACTCAGCTCCTTTATATCATTTTTATTAAAAAATAAAAATCTCATACAAATGTTTTTTGGAATTTAAATTTTGCCAAAAATGAAATTCAACATTGCAAATGGCTAAACTATTTGTTGCTTAATTTTCACATCTATAAATATCTTTTATATAACAACCTAACAATTTCTTAGTACTACCAATTCCTTTATGCATGAAAAAATAAAAACAATTTCTAATATATTATTTTTAGGGTTTTTATTCATGTCCTTAAAATTCCAAGATATTATTTTCATTGTTATTTTTTTATCTTTATTTGTGGGTTTAGCCCCACTTAATGTTAACACATGCTATTTGTTTTTGCTTTTGTATTTCCATATCATTATCCCTTTAGATTTACTTTTCTCTTTGTTTTTGCTTGGTCTTTCTCTCTTCTTTTTCATTCCCATCCTTATCCATTTTTTCAATCTTCTCACACTTCTCATAGTAAGACTTATCATCTTTATGTTTGTCTTATGTTGAAGGATATGAAGTGCAAGGAATAACCTCAAAAGCACATTATTTTTTATGTTGCCTTGGAAACCTATAGTGCAAGGATGCTCTTCCATAGCAATTACCTTCATATTATGCCCTAAAAATCCTAAAATGTTACACACTCCCTCTATCTTCATTTCTTTATTATGTTGCTCTTAAAACCTTGAAGTGTAAGGGTTAACATTTTCACCCCTTCCACTTTTATTACTTGAAGAGGATTTTATCCTACTTGAGGAAAATGAAGATGATTTACTCAAAATAAACTTGACCTCTTCTCTCATCTTTGTTTTTTTATTTTCTTCCACATCTTCCTTTGTACCTTTAATTCCTTTAAACTTGAACTTATACATTGTACTTTCTTGTCCCTTATATCCTTATTTATTTCTTCTAATGGTTGATCCAAGTGAACTATGGTGGCCTATGCCAAATGATGTTGTAGATAGGTTTTCTTTGTCTCTTATTTCAGAGTGGGATATCATTGATCCGATCTACTTATATTATTGTATGATTTCCTTGCTTTGTCTTAAAGTTTAACTCAACCAAAATTCTCTCTTTCTTCATAGTTTTCACTTTGCAAACTCTTGCCATGTGTCCGATCTCATAACAATTATGGCATCGAAATGCGATATTTTTATAATCTACTTGTTGATCTCATTCTCTTGATTTGGATTTAATCTTAATGGACTATGGCAAAGGGTTGATCTCATTCTCTTGACTCAAATTTAATCTTAATGGACTATGACAAAAGTTTTGAAATATCCATAGCAACACATATTCAAGTATATATAGCATGTTTTTGCTCCTTTAGTCCTTCCTTGATGGAATTCCCTAGGGTATTTCCAATATTCTTCAAAACAACCTTATTAATAAGTTGATATGAAAGTCCAAAAAGCCTAACCCATGTCAAAAGCTTCTTAATAGTTTCTATCTCAATAGAATTTTTTTTATTCCATGGTCTTAAATAAAGGGCATCTCTCCCCCTAAACCATGGGCCACCACCCATTATTTTATCCTTGATTTTTGAACTAAAAAAGATGATGAAGAAAAAATATTTAAGAAGATAAGTCTTAGAGTAATTTGAATTAAATCCCCACTTTCATTTGATCCAATTTTGGATCTCCAAAACGTATTTCCAAGATTTATAGAACTTGCATATTAACCATCTAATTTTGAGAACCATTATATCATGCTCAATCATCTCATCCTTGATTGCCACTTCTAGTAAAATGTCTACTACCTAGATCAACCTTGCCATGTATTTGCTCTTCCTCTTATCTCCAACTTAGCCCTTCATCCTTCCAGTTAGGGCATCCTGATTTTCCTTCCATACTAGCTAGTGGGGCTTGCTCCTAGCTTGCACTTGCTCTTGGCTTGCACTCCCTCTCACCTCACACTAACTCTTGTCTCTTCTTTCTCCTAAATTTCCTTTTCTTTTATGATTTTTCAGAAGAAAAAAAATGTTTGATGCATTTGTGGTAAGCATTTTAAGCATTAATGCACTCCATATGAGCCCATTGCTCTTCTGCCATGACTGAAGATATGTGACATTAATATTGGTTCTCTCTAGTTTGCTTTATGTCTCTTCCACCCACTCAATATTCATGTTGTAGTATATGCTTATGCAAATTTTTTTCAACTGGTTATATGGGATTGAAAAGGGCCCCACCCGTATTACATCATCACCACAAAGTGGTATTACAATAAAGTTTGGATATCATACATGTATCGCCTGGCAATATTTGAACCTTTGGTCTTCTCCTTAAATGTTGAGGAATATAATCAGTTGAACTAATGCTACTTGATAAAAATTTAATGAGTTTACATAGGTTTTTATAAGAGGTTTTGATCCCCTCATACTGAGTGGGGCTTGAACCTTGGGCCTCTCAAAGAGAGGCCAAAGCCCTTACCACTGCAATAAGCTTGCAACTCCCTAAAATTTTAAGTTTACATGGGTTTTTATGAGGGGTTCTAGTCCCCTCGTTCTAGGGTTTGAACTTGAGTACTTACCACTATGATATCCCTCGTCTCTTATGCAAATATTTACATTGTATTTCTTTCTTCCTTTAGTTGACCAAAACATTCTATATTATCTTGTATTTTCATATTTTTCTTGCATTCATTATGTGTGTAAAAAGGCACTCAATATTCTTGTTGCGTTATATGCTTATATGATGTGCACATTGTCTTTCTATCCTATCTTCACCATACACGAAAATATGTGCTATTTATTTTTATGACCTATATATCCTTACCCTTCATATTTGAACCTTTGGCTTCTTAATTAAGTACTCAAGCCTTGCCTTCATTCTTGATTATTGGAATTTTTCTAGGCAATACACAAATAATTATCATTCTTATATAATAATAGGGTGGATGGAGCCATGGTGACAGCTAAAGACCCATCTACAATTTTTTTGTGCATGTGAACAACAATTTGAAGAAGTTTGTTTGGCTAGAATCGTGGAGTGCATGCAACAAAGCTAGGGTTTGCAAAGTGAAGCACAAAGAAAAAAATACAAGTGATAGTAATTATTTTCTGGAAAAATCTTTTATTTGCTGGAGGAGGAACAAATTTTGGGAAAGACAAAAAACCTTAACATCGATCGATTTTCCCAGGAGAGATCGTGAGTATCAGTTTAGGTATGGTACTTCTTTGGCTTTAGCTTTGAAAATATTTCATTGGCTAGGGCTTAAAAAACAAGGACCTCTTCTTTGGAAAGTGATTTATGGTAGTTTGTTAGTTGCAATGACGATTGCAACCTCACTTTTCAAACAAGTACGCAATGAGGCCTTTTCCATGTTTTCACAATAGTTTCCCTTTGATGAGGAGAAGTTGGATCATATGCGTCAAGTGCTTAAATCAAGGAAAGCATCCCATCCAAAACCACTTGTTCGCTCTAACAATGGTACCTTTGTGCCCAAGTTAGATGAGTCTCATGTGATTGAGGTACCTCTAGCCTACATCCAAAAGCCTTTGCTCATGCTTTCCACCCAAGCCCTTGCATGTAAATTTGTGGGAATATGGCCTAGTCCAATCACAATCCAGAAATGGATTAACACACATTGGGGGGTAAAGTCTCCTCTTATGAATTCATGATGATAGGTAGGGGATACTTTGTCGTTACATTTGCCTCTGTGGAGGACAAGAGCACTATTATCATGGAGGTCCTTTGTTTCTGGGATCCAACCCATTCTACATGACCCCATGGAGCATAACATTTGATCCTCAAGAGGAGGAGCCTAAAGAAGTTTCTATCTGGGTGAGGTTACCATTTTTTCCACTGCACCTATGGAACAAACCCTCGATGGAATTAGTAGGAAATGCTATTGGAACATTCATTGACTGGGCTCCTCCAAAGGCCAATAATGCTATATGCACACACATTTGTGTGTAAGTCAATCTAAAAAAAGGTTTGCATGAGCATATTGAAATAAAGGTGTTTGATTGGATACATAACCAACCCGTGGACTATAAGCATATACCTTTCAAGTGTATAGCATGCCACGAGCATGAGAATTTCTCTCAAAACTTCCCAATTAAGAAAGCACAGAAACAAAAAAGGAAGAACTAGGATTCCAGGAAGTCAAAAGGAGACCACGCAGATCAAGAAGCAAGAATCAACAACCTCAACCACATGATCAAAAAAGCTTCCAACACAAAAATAAATTTACAAGTCTTAATGAAGGAGAAAAGGAAATCATCTCTCTAGATGTGATGGCTCCTAAAGATAAATAGAAAATACCTACAACTGAAGTTGATAAGTCACTAGAGATCTTAGAAGATACACTAGAGAACATAACAAGTGGAGAAGAAACTGATGGGAACTTAGAGTAAGAGGTAGAAAAAACACAAGTGGAGGAAATAGTGATTCTTTGGGGCTTATCGACCACACGATCTATAGCTAAGGGAAGAAAATCAAACCAACAACTCAAAAATGAGCAAGCACAGAAAAACTTGCAATCTAAAACGTAGGTCAAAAATGAGGAGAGCTTCGTAAAAAATAAGAAGCAATCCAAAAAATGAAGATTATGTCATGGAACTGTAGGGGACTGGGAAGTCCTCTGAAAAAAAATATCTCAAAGTTCTAATACAAGAGCAAAAGCCAACAATAGTTTGTACTTAGAAAACAAAAACAATAGAGGCAACACTAACTAAAAAATGGTAGAAGATTTGAGTACAATTATAACTGATAACTGTTGATTTTGTGGGAGCTTCAAGGGGACTGGCTTTGGCTTTGGATCCACAAAAACTAGTCTTTAGCTTACAACATAAGCATAATAATTGGATAGGTACAAAATTTATCTTACCAGATGGAACTAGTATAGCAATACTAAATTTTTATGGTCCAAATCATCCTATCCAAAAAGGAGAAGCATGGCAAAACTTAGCACAATGGCTAGACAATAAGAAGTTTGACAACATAATACTGGGAGAAGATCTCAATATGATTCTCTACCACTAGGAGAAGGTTGGGGAAAGTTTAGCAAGGGATCCAAATAGAGATCTGCTCAATCAAATTATGGTAGATGAAAGCTTACAAGACATTCGACCAACCAAAGGAAAGTACACTTGGAGCAATAGAAGAGTAGGGGCAAACTATATTGCAAAAATATTGGATAGATTTTTTATCAGTGAAAATCTCCTAACACACTTTCCCCTCACTTCCAGTCACATAATTCATAACTTATCTCAGATCATAAGCCAATTCTCTTGGATAGCGGTCAAAACCTACAACCCCAAAAAATTCCTTTTAAATACAACTTTGAATGGGCAACATAAGAAGATTTCAGTGAACTTATGGAAAGCACTTGGAACCAATAGGTCCAATCCACCAACCCCCAAGAAAAGTGGAAAAGCAAAATTCAAAAATTGAAGCACGTGATAAAAAAATGGTTGGCATAAAAAGAGAGAGTCAAACCAGATAATAAGCAATTGATGCAATAACTAGAGCAGCTAGAAACAAAATTTGGGGATCATCCTCCTCAACCATGGCAAGAAGATGCAAGAAATGACCTGATTCAGAAGCTCAATAAATTAAGCACTGAAGAAGAAACACATTGGAGGCTTAAATACCGAATGGTTTGGCTAAGCAAGGGGGATAGAAAAACCAAATATTTTCATCTGAAAACCATGCAACACTACCAAAGGAACACAATAAAGGAGATAGAGTATGAAGGAACCACTTATACAAACCGAGAGAAAATTAAGGAACCTTCCAATCAATATTATTTAGCTTTGCTCTCCAGAGAAAATGATAACCATAATTCCTAGGGAATACTACTGCAACATATACCGATAGTATTAAGTTTGGAAGACACACAAGATCTTAGTAAACCAATAACTATGGAGAAACTTAAGGAGATTATAACATCTCTACCAAAGGACAAATCTCCTAGACCTAATGGATTCACAAACAACTTTTACCAGCAATACTTACACATCATCGGAGAAGATTTGCTATGCATGATTGAGGATGTTAGGGTGAAAGGTAAGCTTCTTGGAACCATCAACTCCACATTTCTAGCATTGATTCCTAAAGAAAAATACCACTACTTTCTCTAGATTCAGACCAATTTCTCTATGTAACTCTTCCTATAAAGGTATTACCAAACTGTTGGCCAATAGAATAAAGAATAAACTTGAAAAACTAATATTATAAGAGCAAGGGGGTTCATGACTGGAAAACAAATATATGATATATCATAACAGTGCATGAAGCCCTCCACAGTAGTAGAAAAAAAAAAATTGTTATAAAACTTGATGTGGCAAACACCTTTGATTGAGTTAATATACAATTTGTAGAAAAGGTCCTACAAAATTTTGGATTCCCACATCAGGTCATCAAGTGGATCGAAGCATGCATAAAAAACCCATGGATAGCCCTCTTAATAAATGGAGAACCAACAAATTTCTTTCAGGATACAAGGGGAATTAGACAAGGGTGTCCACTATCACCATACCTTTACATCATTTTAGTTGAGACTCTTGGAAGATTAATTAACCATCTTCGAAGAGAAAGAAAAATAACAGGGATAGAGATTGCAGTAGGATGTAAAGTTGTAACACATGCCCAATTTGCAGATGATATCATTCTTAGAGGTGAAGCCACCAAGCAAAATGTTAGACAATTCAAGCAATGCCTGGATTGGTTCACACAAGCTCTTGGGGCTTGTTGTGGCTGATCCACAACACAACCCAAAATTGGGGACCCACCTTTTTTGCATGCTTTCAAAGAAGATCTCAGTGACCCAGATGCTAAAAATCAAGAAAAAGGCAAAATTGCACAAAAATGAAAAAGTGTCGCGATATCGCGACATGTTGCTCCATCGCGGCCGAAAATGAAAAAGTGTCGCGATATCGCGACATGTTGCTCCGTCGCGGCCGAAAATGAAAAAGTGTCACGATATCGCGACATGTTGCTCCGGGTCGAAAATGAAATGGTGTCGCAATATCGCGACATGTTGCTCCGTCGTTGTCAAAAAAGAAAAGTTGTCGCAATATCGCGACATGTCGCTCCGTCGCTGCCGAAAAAGAAAAGTTGTCGCGATATCGTGACATGTTGCTCCGTCGTGGCTTGAAATGAAAAAACGTCGTGATATCGCGACATGTCAAGCTTTCGCGGCCCAGGCAAGCAGGAAGAGGCATTGATCAAAAATTGTCGCGATTTCGCGACGTGTTGTGAAATCGCGGTCTAGAGAGGAGAGAGAAAGGCAGAATGGAAAATTGTCGCGAAATCGCGACATGTCACAAAATCGCGGTCAAACCAGTCAAACGGGGCAAGGCACTAAAAGCGTCACGATTTCGCGACACGAAGCAGCAAAGGGGCACGAAGCAGAAAAGCGTCGCGATTTCACGACAGAAAGCCGCAAGATAGCTCCAAATGAAAAAGCATCACGATTTCACGACAGGAAGTAGCCGAGGCGTACGGAGATGAAAAGCATCACGATTTCGTGACAGGAAGCAGCCGAGGCGTACGGAGATGAAAAGCGTCGTGATTTCACGACAAGTTGCATCCTCACAGCTCGAAATAGAAAAACGTCGTGATTTCACGACAGGTTGCATTGGCAAGGCTGCTGGCAAGAAAATGTCGCGATATCGCGACATGTCGCGTTTTTGCGATGAAAGCAAAGGAGCAAAGTTGCATGCATAAAAACGTCATGATTTACATGGGGCCATTACAGAATGTGCATAGGAAGCGCGAAACACGTGGCATACAGGTGTCAGGGTTACAGAAGCGTTACATGTCAACAGAAAATATCGAACGTTTCGGCCTCGAACATAAATTCAAAAGCAACGAAAAGGCGGGAATACGAAGCGATGCATTCTGGGAGGTGAAACGAAGCGACGCAGGGCGAAACAGAGAGCCGTATCAGATGGTATAAAATTAGAAGAGCAGATTGATACAGGGGTTGGAAGTTGCTGCTAGCAGAGTTGCAGAGCCAAAGGCGACAAGCCATTCTGGGCCTGCTATTGGAGCAATTTCCTTCACTTGTTCTGGTCTTATCAAGACTGGGACATTCTGTCATTGTAATTGATACATTTATTTTAATACATAATTACAGAGAGTTGCATCTCACTGGCAAGAAAGGAGGAGTTATTTTTGCATGCAAAGATTGAATGTTTATCTTTCCTCTTTCAGATTTTCTAGGTTTATAGGTGAAGTTTAATGCGAGTTCTCTCGGTTGCTTCATGCGAATGCCTAAATCTGAAAATTTATAGCTAAGACCCTAGAAACCAGCACCTGGCTTATCTGGATTGTGCGAGTTTGCAGGTTCAATAGGTTAGGTTGTGTGCAGAAACCTCATTATCTTCGGTTTTGCCAAATCGAGATCGTAGCACTCTGAGCGTAGCTTAGTTCATTCTTTTTGTTTTATTTTCTTTTCTTTTCAGTTCTTTATTTTACGTATTTTAATTACCTTCTTTTAAATAAGAAAATTGAAAATCTACCAAAGCCCGAAATCAAAATAGATTTGTCATCAAGATTAATTCACCTAGAGTCCATTGTAATTTCAGAATAGAATAAACCAGAGTGCCCCTTGTTAACATTCACTTGCAGCACTAAGGTATTCCCAGCATTTAAATTGAACAACATCATTGGTATAAAAAAGGATAACGTAAAAGGAACCTTGGAGAAATTATCCGTGTAATTTCTTTGCAAGCAGAGGATTTGGGACTCGGATCCTATCGGAGAGTATGTTTTCACAACTGGGTGAAAACACCACTCAACAGATTGGCGCTAGAAGGAGGGCCAAAACGGTTTATTTTATTGTGATTTAAGTGCTACAGGAATTGCTATGCACTGTTCTTAACGCTTTGATTGTTCATACAGGAATAATATGATTTGATTTGATTTAAAAAAAAAAAAATAAAAATAAATAAATAAATAAATAAATAAGGAATTTTTGGGTATTAAAGTTATATTCTTTAAGATTCACTAATGGCTATGTTTACACCGTGGATGACAGGTAGCCCATTGAACATACCGGGAGTTCAACATTATTTGCCCGTTGGTTTTGAGAGATGTCTTCCTCGATTTTTGTCTAATGGGACAAATACTGTAGAAGAACATATTCAAGCATTCAAATTTGTTGTGAATCACTTAACAAGTTGGTATGATGATGTTGCTTGTAAAATGTTCCTTTACACCTTGGACAAAGTGGCATATGATTGGTTTACAAGTCTGCCTTTAGGGTCTATCACTTCTTGGGCTCAGCTAGAGGCAACATTTCTCAATCAATTCAACAAAAAGCGAGTTGACCCAATCCTCATGTACAATCGGTTGGTCTATATTAGAAAAGGACCAAGTGAAAATGTGAAGTCATTTTCCGAAAGGTTCTTTGGATTATATACGCAATTAGTGACATTTTATGTTCTTCAAGAAGAAGTGGCTCTCCAAATATACATCAATGCTCTTGACTCACCCATGTCCACATATTTGCGAGGGATGCCTCAAATCACATCTTTGTCACAAGCCTATACTCAAGCAATGGCAATTGAGCAACAATTGAGTTGTCAAAATTATGGTGTGGGTTTTGGATCATGTAATCTTCAATCATTTAATACCTCCTTTACCCACCCAATGATTTATCCACCTCAACCAAGTTCAAGTGTGAATCAATTTCAGAATCAACAATCATTCCCAAGCTTCAATCAATTTCAAAATCCTCAACCTACTATGCAAGATCAACCATCTTTCTTAAGTATGAATCAACTTCAAAATACTCATCTTGATTCAAAAGATGTTGCTAAAATCAATTTCAATGATTTTCATAAGAATATGATTTTAGGCAAGGGAGGAGTACTAGATCCAACTAGTATGGAAACATGTGACAGATTGGAAACCCTTGACTCACCAAAAGATGAATTCTATGAGGATGAATCTGATTCGGATGACACATTGGATGACATTGTTGAAAGTAATGGCCCAAAAAATTCACACCTTCCAAATTATGTTAAACATGAATCATGGGTTACACATGTGGATTATGATAACCTTATCAATTTGAATACAAGCAATAACCCAATTTTGGAAGTAATTGAACCATCTAAGGAAGGAGAGGATAAATTTGATGAGAAATATGTTGATGAATTAAAAGATGATGTAGAAATAGTTGAGCATCACAATTTGATTTTGAAAGATGATCATTATGATTCTTTGGAAGAGTATGCTCACTCCAAACCTTCGATGAAATTTGTGTGCCTATTGATATGCGGGATAATACAATTGCCCTTTCATATGAGGATATTACAAGTCCTGTACAATCTAAGAATGCTTTGGAAGAAGGGTTGGAATCTCATCAAAGGTTGGAGAAGGATAATGATTCTACTACCATGGATGAAGAAGGAGAATCAATTGTTTTTGTTCCCCTTGGGGGGCAAGAAATCGAAAATCTTGATCCACCTATTGTTTCTACAATGTCTATGCCATCTCAAAATGATGAAATTACAAAACCTAAGTGGTGTGGGTTGGATGCTATTGATGATCTTAATGAAAATATGGATTTTGGGGCAACTCAAGCCATTGATCGTGGAAAGGTGTCACGTGACACATATCTTGAAAAATTAGGCTCTTGTTTTGAAAAATATGGACGCATGTTTGATTGGGTGCCTAACTTTGGTGTTTTTGAACAGGTATTGGACGATGAAGAAGACAACGAGAAAAAAGAAAAGGCTACTAATACTCATCAAGTTATGGTAAATTTTAATCATGATGGGTTGAGTATGGATGACAAGGGGAAATCTTTACCTTTGGTAGTAGCTACAAAAATTTCAAGTGATAGGTTACATGATGTCCCTTTGGATGCTAACATCATTAATGAGGAAATGCCAAATTTTGTTGATGCTTGTCAAGTTTTGAATGATTTTGATTGCTTTAAAATCCTGGAAAATGATTTGAATTCAAGATTTTTAGAAATAGGCTCTTGTTTGCAACATCTCACATTTGAAAAGGAAAGCCTACTTCTAAATCATGAATGGAACGATGAAACTTGCACTTTAAAGAATAGACAAGATAAAATTGAATACCAACCATTGTCTAATCAATTTGATTTGATTCTCACCTATGATGTTGGTAATAGAACTAAATCAAAGTGGAATGGTGAGCATGGCAAGTTGAAATTTGTTGCATTGCTTGGTTTGATCTTATTGTTGTTGGATTCCTACAAAATTTGGCATGTGTATTGTGTCATATGTTTTTTGATATGTTCTAATCATGTTTGGGATCCAGGAAAGTAATAGTCCAAGCTTGGCATCATCTTGTACAATAGTGTATATAATTTTTGTTTTTTTTGGTGTGGGCTTTCAAGTTTTTGTTTTTGGGATTGTTTTTGGGTTTTGGTTTTGGTTTGTGTTTTTCAAGTTTCATTTTTTGGATTCTTAGTTTAATCATGATTTAAGTTGTGTGTTTGATTTCAATTGACATGCTTTGTTTGTTTTTATAAAAATAAAAATAAATAAATAATAAAAAATAAAAAATTGAGATGTCAACTTATGCTTAAGACTAGGAGAATATGAAACATTGGAATTGTCTTGTAAAAGCTCCACAAGTAACACAAACATTTTAAGTTATATCGTTTGAAACTTGTGATGCATGAAGTAGTCAAGTTTTGTATGGCAAATATTTCATCTGCAATTCAAAAGATAATGCATTCATGTTACATCTCACTTTACATATACATTCCATCTTAGTTGCATATGCATCTCAGGTATAAATCATTAAAGTGTGTCAAATCCTCTTAGGGTTGTGCTATAACATAAATGTGAAAAAATCCTAAGGTTGGAAACTGAGTCTTGTGATATCTAGAACTAAGCACATCTTATACACATTAAAAAGGATCTTGAGCAAAATGATCAAAACCTTGCTTGGAAGAAAAGGTTGGGCGAAAGAAGTATTTCATGTCTATCCTATTATGCAACATGATCCTTAAAACAGTGGTTTTGACCACTTCCATAAAGCTTAAAGCCTAAAATCAGAGTAGTAAGGATAGGGCTAAATCCTCATCAAACTTAGGTTGAGGATCCAACTCCCCAAAGCTTTGATTTGACCTACATGGAGTAGTAAGGATAGGGCATAAATTCTCATCTCGCTTAGGTTGAGAATCTGATTCCCCAAAGCTCCTATGTCTCATTTCATGATAAATCTTGGATTGGAAGGATCGTACTACTTGTCCTCTGCAAAGGATGGGTAGTCATCCCCAAGGTCTAAGCAATAAAATTAATATTTTCCATTTTTATCCAAAGCTTGGATTGGAAGGATCGTACTACATGTCCCTAGCAAGGATGGGTAGTCATCCCCAAGGTCCAAGAAGTAAAAAAATTAATTTTTCCCATCTCATCTTTATATTGGATTGGAAGGATCGTACTACTTGTCCTCTGCAAAGGATGGGTAGTCATCCCCAAGGTCCAAAGAAATGAAGGTAAGTCTTGGATTATGGGGTTAGGTATGCCCATGCATGGCAACATGTCTTGTCTAAAAAACAAGACCACAGATTGTTCAAAGGGTTAGACTAGCATGACCATTTCTTCCATAATTGGTTAAATTATTTTGCTCAAAGTGAGGTAATGAATTCCAAATCAGAATAGTAAGGATAGGGTTAAACTCCCATCTCGGTTAGGTTGGGAGTCTGATTCCCCAAAGTTCTGATTTCACGTTCACTTGCACATGGGTTCAAGATAGTAGGGACTCATAACCAACTTTGGGATATAATAAAGCAATTCATTAGTGGATCCTAAGAGGGTTTGGTAATCTTGAATGTTTGTGCATGATACTAGAAAGTTTAGGCCTTTACAAGAGCAAAATCTCTAAGCATAGTTATCAGGTTACACAAATCATTCACAATCTCACATATGCATTCATGTAAAACTGACAATGGAATGTTGATCAATTTCAAACGATAGGGAATGAAATACATTGCACACACCGAGCTAATACTTGATGATTATGATGATTCATGTACTTCTGATCTTTGGGCATTTGTTTATATTTCTTATGTGCTAACACATGTTTTCGAGTTTGTATACTTCCAGGTAGGGTTCTCACTAAAATGCTCAAGAGCATTTGATAGCAAAGTCGCCATTTGTTGTGGCTGATCCACAACACACCCCAAAATTGGGGACCCACCTTTTTGCATGCTTTCAAAGAAGATCTCAGTGACCCAGATGCTAAAAATCAAGAAAAAGGCAAAATTGCACAAGAATGAAAAAGTGTCGCGATATCGCGACATGTTGCTCCGTCGCGGCCGAAAATGAAAAAGTGTCGCGATATCGTGACATGTTGCTCCATCGCGGCCAAAATGAAAAAGATCGCGACATGTCGCTACGTCGTTGCCAAAAAATAAATGGTGTCACGATATCGCGACATGTCGCTCCATCGCTGCTAAAAAAGAAAAGTGTCGCGATATCGCGACATGTCGCAACAAAATGAAAAGTGTCACGATATCGTGACATGTTGCACGTCGCGGCTTGAAATGAAAAACGTCGCGATATCGCGACATGTCAACGCGAAAAGGAAGAGGCTTGAAAAAATTGTCACGATTTCACGACGTGGAAATCGGCAGAGAGGAGAGAGAAAGACAAAATGGAAAATTGTCGCAAAATCGCGACATGTCACAAAATCGCGGTCAAACCAGTCAAAAGGGGCATGAAGCAGAAAAGCGTCGCGATTTCGCGACAGAAGCGGCAAAGGGTACGAACGGAAAAGCGTCGCGATTTCGTGACAGAAAGCCGCAAGATAGCTCCAAATGAAAAAGCGTCGCGATTTCGCGACAGGAAGCAGCCGAGGCGTACGGAGATGAAAAGCGTCGCGATTTCGTGACAGGAAGCAGCCGAGGCGTACGGAGATGAAAAGCGTCGCGATTTCGCGACAGGTTGCAGCCTCACAGCTCGAAACAGAAAAACGTCGCGATTTCGCGACAGGTTGCATTGGCAAGGCTGTTGGCAGGAAAATGTCACGATATCGCGACATGTCGCGTTTTCGCGGTGAAAGCAAAGGAGCAAAGTTGCATGCATAAAAACGTCGTGATTTACATGGGGCCGTTATAGAACGTGCATAGGAAGTGCGAAACACGTGGCATACAGGTGTCAGGGTTACAGAAGCGTTACATGTCAATAGAAAATATCGAACATTTCGGCCTCGAACATAAATTCAAAAGCAACGAAAAGGCGGGAATACGAAGCGATGCATTCTGGGAGGTGAAACGAAGCGACGCAGGGCAAAACAGAGAGCCGTATCAGATGGTATAAAATCAGAAGAGCAGATTGATACAGGGGTTGGAAGTTGTTGCTAGTAGAGTTGTAGAGCCAAAGGCGACAAGCCATTCTGGGCCTGCTATTGGAGCAATTTCCTTCACTTGTTCTGGTCTTATCAAGACTGGGACATTCTGTCATTGTAATTGATACATTTATTTTAATACGGAATTACAAAGAGAGTTGCATCTCACTGGCAAGAAAGGAGGAGTTATTTTTGCATGCAGAGATTGAATGTTTATCTTTCCTTTTTCAGATTTTTAGGTTTATAGGTGAAGTTTAATGCGAGTTCTCTCGGTTGCTTCATGCGAATGCCTAAATCTGAAAATTTATAGCTAAGACCCTAGAAACCAGCACCTGGCTTATCTGGATTGTGCGAGTTTGCAGGTTCAATAGGTTAGGTTGTGTGCGGAAACCTCATTATCTTCGGTTTTGCCAAATTGAGATCGTAGCACTTTGAGCGTAGCTTAGTTCATTCTCTTTGTTTTATTTTCTTTTCTTTTCAGTTCTTTATTTTACGCATTTAATTACCTTCTTTTAAATAAGAAAATGTGAAAGATCTACCAAAGCCCGAAATCAAAATAGATTTGTCATAAAGATTAATTCACCTAGAGTCCATTGTAATTTCAAAATAGAATAAACCAGAATGCCCCTTGTTAACATTCACTTGCAAGCACTAAGGTATTCCCAGCATTTAAATTGAACAAGCATCATTGGTATAAAAAAGGATAACGTAAAAGGAACCTTGGAGAAATTATCTGTGTAATTTCTTTGCAAGCAGAGGATTTGGGACTCGGATCCTACCGGAGAGTATGTTTTCACAACTGGGTGAAAACACCACTCAACGAGGCTCATATAAACACTCAAAAGAATCAATTCTATACACAAAATGTTGCAACAATAAGAGTCAAACTCTTTTGCACTATCCTAGGATTTCAGTCTAGCACAAAAAAATACTTCAAATATCTAGGAGTGCCCATGAGCTTCCACCTCAAAGCCTCAAACTACTAGATCCCAATATTGGACAAGATGGTTAGGAGGATACATAGTTACAATAATAGTTGGCTCAGTCTTGTAGGAAGGGTACTATTGATCAAATCAGTGTTAGCTTCTCTTCCTGTCTACCATCTATTTATATATCATGCTTCCAAGTTTATTTTGGAAAATGTAGATGGAACTATACACAACTTCCTATGGTAAGGATGTAGGCAATCAAAAAGAAAAAAGTTCCACTTGGTCAATTGGGAGATGATCACCAAAAGTAAAATTCAAGGAGGATTGGGAATCAAAAAAATGAAGATAGTTTCGAAAGCACTGGGATCAAAACTTCTTTGGAACATGCTTAAACACAATCAAGCATGGTAGCGCATACTAGTCAGCAAGTATGTAAATAATCAAACAGGTATTCAAATGCTCAAACACATAGAAAAACTTCCCAGAGCCTTGTTGGTTTGGAAACATATAGTGGTTGCAAAGAGCATAATAGAGGATAGAATTTCTTGGCTATCGGGAGATGGTAAGTCAATTAATCTATGGGAGGACCCAATCCTAGGAAATCCACCATTAAGAGAGAGAACTCCTATCGAATTGCAAAATCACTTGGAAAGCCAAAGAATACTCAAATTAGGTGACTTGTTTTATTGGACCTCAAAAAATTTGAACTGGATCTCCCCTCCCATTCCATCTCAGCTTCAAGGAGATTGGGATTATTTTAAGTCCCACATGGTGAGCATTAGATCTCTTTATCCCATGATGGTAGACAAACTTATTTGGGGTAGCATCAACAATAATGGGAAATACTCAGTCCATCTAAGAGTCCAACATCAGTGGATTGGGCCTGTCAACAAAAAAATATCGATATTGTGGAAAACTAGAGCTCCACCTAAACTGCAAGTATTCAGCTGGCTAGTATCTCAAAATAAAATCTTAACAGGTGATAATCTGCAAAAGAGGAGTATAGCAGGGCCTCATGTTTGTTACAAGTGCAAGCAGAATAGTGAAACAATTTTCCATCTTTTGTTTGAATACCCAAAGGCAATTTCAATTTGGTTAGGAATAACCAAAATTCTTGGCATTTCCTACTCTGGAAGGTTAACCATAAACACATGTTTTACCAAGTGGAACAAAGAATATAAAGATAAACTGGCAGGTAAGCCCCTCCTAAAATATCATGTGGAGCTTTATACTATATCTTGTCATTTGGCACATTTGATTGGACAGAAACCAGAGGTTTTTTTAAGGAAAATGTAAGGACAATAAAAATCTAATACGAAGGATAAAAGAAGAATTAGTCCTAAATGTCAAATCTAGTTTCTGTCAATAATAGTATGAAGAAGATCTGTCACCCACAAAAATAAGAATGATCTACCAACTTAATCTCCAAGCTTTCCTGACACAAGGAGTATGTAGACCAAACAATTCTTTGCCTATTTGGCACTCTTCTTTAATGGTGCCTCAAATTCCAACCCCGATTAAGAAGTGGTAGGAGGACTAATTCTTAGAGGACCTCATGAGATCCTGCTCAAATACATGATCAACTTGGGAACAACATCTAACAATGTGGCAAAGGCTATTGGATGTGAAATCAACTTAAAATTGGTGGCAAAGAAAGGAATCACTCAGGTCACAGTTTATAGGGATTCTAAACTGATAATAACAACTCTTGCCAAAAATAAATATTTTAGATCTTTACAATTGAAGATTATTCAAGATAGGATTAGACAACTAGGTAGGATAATTGGTAAAATATCCTATCAACACATAAGGCGGGAATTCAACAAAGAGGCTGACACACTAGCGAATTAGGCAATAAATATAGCCCCTGGTTATTATTGCCAAATCATCAAGAAGTAGAAGGGCAGGGGTGGTATGCGAGGATGACGAGGACTCCAATAATGAGGCCCTTTTTTATCTTCATGTTCTATTTTTTAGAATGCTCTGTTCACTTTGATCTCTCGATTAGAGAGTTTTGTACCTTTTTGTTAAGTAAATAAATATTTTCCTTTAAAAAAAAAGGTAGATGGTTTCATATCCATATAATTAATTTCAAATAATTTTAAAATAAAATATTATCATATAATTATCAGTCACTCATTTTAGTTGCAAGCCTATTGTAGTGGTAAGGGTTGTAGCCTCTCTTTGAGAGGTCCAAGGTTCAAACCCCACTTAGTATGAGAGGACCAAGACCCCTCATAAAAACCTATGTAAACTCATTGAAAAACTATTTGTGAAGGTTGCTATAGGAAAATGTCATGAAGGATGTTGAATTTTGGAATATTTGTATTCATATAGAAAATTGAAAAGATCCTGAAAATGAAAATCAAGAATTTAGATAGTATGTCAAATGATGTAGGTTTCTAAGTGTATCTATTTGCAAACTCTCGAGATCTAAATAGGAGAATTGTAATTTTTCAAGGGTGGGGAACCTGAGTACAACTCCTTATTATCTAGCATAAAAAATCAATCACTCATTTCAATAACCCCATATAATTAGTTGAAAATGAATGTGCAATTATTCCAGCATGGACACCGCAATGGTAAAGTCATTGGGATCTCTTAACAAAGACCCAAGTTCAATTCACGGGAAGGGTGGCCCCTGATATGCCCTCACTTTTCAACCTCTTAAAAAAAAGAATGTGTAATTAAAATATTATAAAAAAATATATCAATTTAAAATATTTTAATTTAAACTTAGTAAACAAATGTGAGTAAGAGCAAGCTTCATATTTAAAGTTTTGTTTTGCCTAGAGTTTTGAAAAATTTTAAAGGATAAAGAATTATTATGAAAAAAAATCAGACAAAAGAATAAATGTATTTAAGGAAGCTTTAGCTCAAATTAAGAATGTCCTGGCTAGAAAAGTAATATTTTGTGAATCAAGAAAAAAAGGAAAAATAAATATATAGTAATCCCTATTTAATCAATAGATGATAAACCAAAATTGATTGTCAAGGATGAGATAATTGAACATGATATAACAATACTTGAAGGCATATTAGTATGCAAGTTTAACAAATATTGGCCAAGAATTTTTAAAGATTCAAAAATGGATTGAAGATAGAATTTAAACTATTAAATGACTATTTTTTGTGGTCACCTTCTTCAATTCAAAAGTCAAGGATAGAATAATGGATGATGGCCCATGGTTTATAGGAAGAATTTTTTGTTGTTGTTGTTGGAGAACAAGGGATTGTACTCAGGTCCCTCCACCTTTGACAAATCACAACTCTCTTCTTTAGAGCATGATATTTTGCAAACAAATTCAATTCTTATCTTAATTGAGTTGCTATATCATTTTACATAAAATGTCTAAATTCTTGATTTTCATGTTCAGAACTTTTTCAATTTTTGTGTGAATATAAATATTCCAAAACTCAGCATCCTTCTTAACATTTTCCTACAACAACCTTCACAATACAAAAACATCACCTCTGTTATCTATGCATTGCATCTTAGTAGAGTAATATTTCCAAAACATTACACTAGCATAGCCTACTTTACCAAACCTGTATTGCTAGTTTCCTTCCTGAAGCACAAGTGCAACCACAAAAATATAATAAATCATGTATATAAAAGCACAATTTTCCATTCATCGTCATGCATTTACCAAACATATTAAGAATCTATTGCTATAGTTTCCAAACTATTGAGCAGTGTCCCAAGATATGGTCTATACTCTCCTCCATTTTACAAAGAACACATTTTGAGGGACCATGAAAACCCCTTTTCATAAGGTTATCCTAGGATAAAATTCTTATATGACCTACTAGCCAAACAAACATTTTGAATTTAGGAATGCTCAGGCGATCCCAAATATCTCTCCATATTCTTGTTATATTCCTTTTATATTATATCCACTTCTAGTTGTGTATTCTCCTAAGTTGTTCAACTCCCATATCAACTTGTCCCTGGATCCCCTTGAAATAATCATTGTTATCTTTCTACTCAAATGCCTCCTAGCATCAATGTCTTGTATACTTGTAAAAAAATCTTCTTTCCATTTGTATCTTCCTTCCCGATCCTTGTACAAAATGTTTGAAACCATATCACCATATTTATTTTGAAGTAATTTCATCCATGGTTTCAAAATTATATCTAGATTGAATGGTTTTTTATCACACCAAGTATCCATCCAAACATAAAATTTTCTCTAGTTCCCACCACACATTTTAAACCTTTAATTTTTAGATCCATTGATTTTTTTAAAATCATTCTATAGTGTAGAACCATTTGGTAGAGAGAACACAGTAAATATAAAGCTTGGGTCATTGGGCTCAACATACTTAGAAGAATTCTTGCCCATTGTCTTTGACTCTATTTGTATAATCTTCAAATTAATTTTCCCCTAATATCTAAGTTTTCATCCATGATAATACTTAAATCGATACCTTCCCTAGTTTTATCATCACACAACTTGCTCTTCACCAAAGGAATTTTCCTTTTATCATGTAATCCTGACCAAAAAAATGACCGTATAATAAAGATTAAACTTTTTTCTATCCATTTTGGTATAGTATACAAGGACATAATATGTTGGAATGGCCTGCAAGACTGATTTAACTAGTTGCACCCTTATTGCTAACGATAACCATCTACCTTTCCATGTCGGTAGTTTATTATGAACTTCACTTATAACTAGATTCCATTATTCTATCCTCATTCTTCCCTCAAATAAGGGCATCCTTAAAAAAATTGTTGGTAAGTTTTCCTCCTCCATTTGAAGTAACTTGCATATCCTTGCTTTGATTTTAGTTGGGGTGTTTAGGAAGTAAATTTTAAATTTTGTCCTATTAACTTTATGACCTAATGCTCTTTCATATTCCTTTAATAATTTATTCAAATATTTGGCCTTATTTATCCTTGCCCTCCTAAAAAGGGTTGTATCATTTACAAATCATTTATGGGTGATGTTGTCGATGTTATTACTAGCCTTAAGTCCACTTTTAAGCCCATGTTTGAAAGTATTCTTCAAGTTCTTACCCAAAATATCTTCCATAATAATGAACAAATATGGTGATAGAGGATCTCCTTTTCTAAGGCCTCTCTTGGCTTTAAATGATTTTGTTACTAACCCATTGACCAACACTGAATATGAAATTGTAGAGACACAAGCTTTAATCCATATGACCCATTCTTCCCAAATCCAAAATTTTATAATACTGCAAAAATAAAATCCCATTTAACCCTATCATAGACCTTACTCATATCAAGTTTTAATATCATTGCTTTCTTTTTTCCTAAAGTTGTTGAATGCATAACTACATGAGCTACTATGATCTCGTACGCAATTAATTTCCCTTTCACAAATCCTCCTTGATCTTATGAAATAATTTTGTCTAAGAGTGGTCTTAACTGATTTGCCATCACTTTGGAAATAATCTTATATACCATATTACATAGGCTTATGAGTCAAAATGAGTCAAACAATTTTGCATCCTTCTTTTTTGGAATCAAGGTAAGATATGTTTCATTTATTTTATAAGGTATGCATTGTTTTACCCTAGATTGTTCCACTACCACCAATAAAAAATCCTTCACTATATCCCAATTATGCTGATAGAATGCTGCAGAGATCCCATCCTGACTTGGGGTTTTATCCTTATTAAAAGAGAAAAGAGCTAAACGTACTTCTTCCAGAGTAATAGGCTCCGTCAATTTCCTATTATCTTTATTTATTATAACTAAAGGAACTTGTAGAAGTTTATTATTAAGAACTTCAAACTCCTTTGATCCTAGAATATTATGATAAAAAGGCCTTGCCTCCTTTCTTATTTTACTCTGGTCTTCAATCCAAACCCCTTCTACTAATTTAATTCTACTAATTATGGATGTTGATCTTTGTACTATTGCCATCCTATGAAAAAACTTTTTATTTTTATCTCCTTTTAACCAAGTTTGTCTTGATTTTAATCTTTAAAATTTCTCTTTCTTACTCAAAATATTATGATATTCACTAATTAAATCCCTCTCCTTTGAGCTTGGATTATTATGATCACCTTTTTGTATTTTTAAAGTTCATATTTTAGTTCTTTCTTCTCAAAAATATTTCCAAAAGTGTTCTTGTTCCGTTCTTTTAGTCTAGATGTCATTGATTTAATTTGTTTTGGAAGTGTATACAACCCACCATTTCCTGAAGAATTCCATGTTTGTGTTATCATATCAAAAAATTGAGGATGGTCTTCCCACATCTGCTCATATTTAAAATATGATATTTTTTAATTCACTTACCACAATTAATACTTTAATTGGCCAGCGATTTGAACCAATCCTTATCAAGGTATTAATTTTAGCACAAGTCTCTTCATCTAGTCAATGATCTAAGAGAATGCATTTGTCTATTATATTTGCTATTAGGTTTTGGCCTATCCTGTTGTTGGTCAACGCATAGTTGTCTTCTTCAAACTCAACCTCCCATAGAGTATTGCTTTGAATAAAAGTTGAGAAATCTCTCATACTTTGGGTTAGTTTCCTAATTCCCCTAAATTTTTCATCCAACTTGGTTATGACATTAAAATATCCTATGATCATGAATAGGGTTTCTTGGTCTTTACTTATCATAAAGGCTTCGTTCCCACTCTAAAATTTTAATCTGTCTAACTGAGTTGTATGTCCATAGACATTGATAAGGATGAAATGAATATCTACAAAGAAGCATGTGACTAAAAAGTCTATCCAAAGCCTAGTTTTATGAATGGTTACATGCTCTAATAGGATTCCAACAAGTTAGAATTTCTCCCGTCGCTTCTTCAGAATCTATAGCATTCCATCCACATCTTGTCCATACTGCTTTCATAGTTTTAACTTCTTTTGTAATTTTAGTTTCTTGAATACAAATATTAGAAGGCTTATTACTTAAACAAAGGTCCCTGACACACCTATGCTTTGAGGGGGCATTAGCACCCCTTATGATGAGGACATCCAAACATAAGGTATATTATTATTATTATTCATGTGAGACTTCACATTAAGCTCATGTTAGATTATGGTTTAAGTTGTTAAGTTGTTAGCCAATTTGTTAGCTCAAGTTAGCTAATTGTTGGATTTTTGTTTTGTAATTTGTGCTATTTAAGCACTCACAAATAATATAAATGCAATTCAATGTGATTCCACGTAACCTTATTTTTCATGATATGGCAATCATGTCTTATTAGAGGCTAATGATCCCACCTGTAAATTACCAATATCATTTTTTTGTTTGGTAAAGAGAAGTTCAACCAACTTAGTTTGTGTTCTTTTCTCTATGTTTGTTCTTACTTCCTTGGATCTAGCTTGATAATTTAAGAATTTTTCTCTTTTTGCCTTGTTTGTATCAAGAGTAGGTCTTATTAGTCTATTCCTAAATATTCTTTTACAACTTTATTTTCCCTCATATTTATCCTCTTCTACCTCTACAATAGAAGCTTTTGACTTGTCTTGCTCATTTTCTAGTATTTCCTTATTAATGGTAGATGTATTAACATCTAACACTGCATTTTCTTTACCAATTATTTTCTCCTGAATGGTGCATGGTACTTCAAGAGAGTCTTCAAAATATGATTTGGCACATTCCTTAGGTTCATTGAGAATGTTTGTCCCTAACTCAAGATCATACTGAATAGACAACTCCTTGTTAATATGCTAAACCTATTGTATTGTGTCATCTAATCTTTGATCTACTTTTCTCCATAGGCTAAAGTCTCAAAAAAGTTGGTATTTCATCCAATATGCTTCCTTACTAGTTTCCACTGTTTATTTGCTTTCATTTGTCTATTTATATTTTTTGGAAGTTGAAAATAATCCTCATCCATATCCATTTGTAAGTTTCTCTTGTGTTTTCTTACAAATGATTATGCTAGACTCTTCTTAGGGCATGATCTCTCGATATGCCCCACATCATGACATCTTCTACATCTAAAAGATATGTTTTCATGATCTATGGTTTGAGTCCACATCTTATCCTCATACTTAAGAATGATTTCTGGTAAAGGTTTACTTATATCAATCATGACCAATATCCGAGCATAAATAGCCAAGAATCCATCTTTCATAGTTTTTGAAATCTCAAGGAATTTTCCCAAAGTGTTGCCTATTGCCTTGAAGGTATCCATTTCCTAGAACTCAATGGGCAACCCATACATCCTAACCTAAACTGGTACTAGAGATAGATTTATATTTTTAGGTGAAAAGCCTTCATACTAGTGGGTAAGAGTCCTGCTCTTCCCACAAACCAAGGACCCCCTTTTAGGATTCTATCTCTTTATTCCCTAGAACATAAAATAACTACGAAGAAACCTTTGGGAAGAAAGGATAGAATCACTCCTAGAGACTTCCAACTCCTATCAATCCATTTTCTCAAGGTCAAGCCCCTGGCTATTACCCATAAAATTTACCAAAAGTCATCCTATATTTGAGCAATAAGGATCAATCCTTTATGGTTTTTTTAACTAACCTCTACTACTAGAGATGATTCTAAGAATTTAGCTATAAATAGGTCCATGGAAAGGAAACTAAAACTCAAAATATATTGAAATTTACGAGAATATCCTATAGAAAATATAATATTTGATAAAAAAAATAATAATAATTTGCAAGCAAAATTTCTAAGATAAAGAAGGGAAAAAAAAGACTTAGCTAAAAATTTCTATGCCCAAACAAAATGTCTTACCTCACTAAAGCCCTATCTATCCGTTGCTCCTCCCATCATCGAACCCTGACTGACAAATATTTGTATTTTGTTTTTTACAACTTGAAAAATCATTAGTGCCCTTGTTCCAGATGATTGACTTCACAAGGTCATATATCCCTCAATATTGCTCAGATTCCTTCATATGATAATTCATTTTAAAGCTCTTCAAATTATGCACAAAGTGGTCTAAGAATAAGTTGAATCATACAACCCTTCACAAAGATATGGCTTCTAAAAGATGAGACGTTTTTTAGAAAAAATTGTCCTAATCCTTTGCAAAGTGTGAAAACATAGCTTAATCTATAGGGAGAGTTGGCATGTAATTAAGACAATGGAGTGTTTTTTTTTTAGAAATTAAAATATTTAAAAGGATTCTCATGTGTTCGGTATTTTAGATTTTTGTATAAACTTACTATTAAGAAGGTTTTGAAGAATAGTGGTAATACTTTATGGTAATTTATTTAAGAGGGGTCAAATATAGAGTAGCCAAAAGCACGTCACGTACATCCAAAGATGTGTCATTGTGGATATTTCAAAACCTTTGACAAAACTCATTAAGATTAAATATGAATGGAGACAACAAAATCAACATGTGGATTGTGAAAACATTGTATTTTAAAGCCACCGTTTTTTGAGTTGGACACATGGTAAGAGAATTCAAAATAAAAATTATTGGAAAATAGTGAATTTTGGACTTGCATTGAATATTTTCCATGTTATTCAAGTGGAGCTAACTCTAAAAGGACTTTACACTTTGCCCCTATCCTATACTTTTGTTTGAAATTGAATAGATGGATGTAAAGACAACTTTTCTACATGGCGAACTTGATGAAGACACATATATGTCACAACCAAAATGCTTCAAGGTAAAAGGTAAGTAGGACTTGGTATGCAAGCTAGCGAAGTCCCTTTACAAGTTGAAGCAATATCTAAGGATGTGGAACCAAAAATTTGATAGGTTTGTTTTGACACTTGGGCTTGAAAAAAGCAAAGCAGGTCCAAGTGTATATTTCAAAAAGGAAGGTGAAATTTTTTTATCATTGTATTGTATGTGGATGACACGTTGTTAATTGGTAACAATAAGGAGATGATAAAGTTAGTAAAATATCAGTTATATTTTGAATTTGACATGAAGGATTTGGATCCTGCAAAATTTATTTTGTGTATATAAATAATAAGGAATCATGCAAATAGAAAGTTGTGGTTAAATCGAAGGAAATATATTGATTTGATACTACAAAGGTTTAGTATGCATGATTGTAAAGCAGTATGTACTCTATATTCGGTTGGTCAAAAGTTATTTACTGAATAGTATCTTAAAACAGATGAGAAAAATGAAGAAATGCATCATGTTCCTTATACTAGGGCTATGGGTAGTCTAATGTATGCACTGGTCTGTACTAGACCTGATATTGCACATGCAGTGGGAGTAGTTAGTAGATATATGTCCAATCCAGGAAAGGAATATTGGACTACTATGAAGAGGATCTTTAGATACTTGAATGGAACTACAGATTATGTTATCTGTTACGAAGGAAAATTTGGAGACAATGATATTGTAATCTACAAGGGCTTATGGATGTTAACTAGGCTAAAGATCTTGACAAGAGAAGGTCCATGAGTGCTTGTGTTTAGGTTGTTTGGAGGGGTAGATGAAACAATCAAAAAGGCGCTAAGACATCCATTCAATATCAAAGAATCTACTGCATTTGTATTAAAAATCATAAAAGGGGTTACAAGAATTGATATCCTTTTACAATCTTGCCCTGAAGGCTACAATGGGGTCTTCCCTAAGGAAGCCCTCTCAAATGTGGTACAAAGACAACACGATTCGTCTTCTTGGGTTCCTTGATGCAGGTGGGCTTCTTGCTCGTAAGCCACCACGTGTTGGATGTTTCCTTATGCCTTGTTGGACCTGTGAAACCTGCAAAATCATATTAGTGCATTGGGGGATCTGCCTCAGTCAAACCCCATAGTTATGAAGACAAAAGACTCATAAAAAGCATTCAAAACATAAAATAACTTGTTGAAAACAACATAAAATAGTAAATTAAGCTATTCTTACCTATTCGGGTGATTCTGGTGCCTGTTGCAGAGGTTCACACTCCTAGGGTGCGAACCGGGTGGTTCACACGTGTGAGGTGCAAACTGGTCCTTTTTCAACCAAATTTCTCAAATAGCTTCTCTGGATGCTCAGGATTGGCTGTTGACTTGAAATTTATTCGTTTTAGCTTTTGAAAGTGCACTCTTAGCAAGATTACCAACCTATCTCATTAACCAAATAGTAAGAGACAAATTGATCGTGATGTTCGTATGATGGTTGTGTAATGGATGTGTGATGGATGCAACGACAGTAGTGATTTTAGCAGAGTTTCGGTATGCAAAAGTTGGTTGTTCCTAAAAGGTGAAAATGACCTTCTATTTATAGAGTGGGCCAAGGTGAGAGAAAGGGGATGAGGTGTCCCCTGTGAGGTGGCAATGGTGAGGTGTCCACCAAAGAGGTGTCCTGGGTCATAAGTGGGGTTGGGTGAGAGAATCCCTCACCCATCCACAAATAATGATGATTTACCAAAAATATCCATTTGTCATTAATAATCACCTTTATTAAAATATCTTAGGATTAAAATTACCTTTTTAAGTGCAAAAGTCTCCATCTTGCATTAATGACCCAGAGGAATGTGAGGTGGAGAAATATCTAGGTGAAATATGGCAGGGCTAGGCTAAGCTAGGCTAGGTGAGGTGGAAGGCTAGGTTAGTCAAAGTAGACTAGGTGAGGTGGAGGCTTTAATTAAATCAAGATTAGATCTAATTAATTATGATATTAGCCACAAAGCTTGACTTGACCAAAAGTGTTGACTTTTTGACCATAAAGTGACTTTTGACCATGGTAAAGGTTTCAACCTTGGTTGAGTTTGCATGAGGTCACATTAGGATTTACGGTTAAGCGTAGGAAGTGGCTTAGCTAGACCAAAGGGGCCAATGATTATGAATAGTGATTTTGATCAATGAATAATATTTTTAGCCAATTTATGCAATTTTCGAGGGTTTTGCAAATTAATTGACCGTGGAAATGGGAAGAGGGATAATGTGCGACATTTTGGTATCTACAGTTGACCCCTTTTTGTACTAGATTGTGTGAAACACAATTTAGTACAAAAATTAATGATGTGGATTTGATGGGATGATTTGGAAGGCAAAGAATTTGCGATTGATGAATTGTGGATGATTGAGAGACACATTGATAAAAATGGTTTGTGGATGATTGCTTTTGGAGGAAGGTATATGATTACCTTGCATTATGATCAACTATAAATGCTTCAATTTGGAAGGAACAAATGTGTTTGTTTATATTTGCTTTAGATTGATTGATGAGCTCTTTTAACAATATTTGATAGATTGTTGGAGCCATGGAGTAGAACTTTCAGGAGCTTCATTCATGAGTGGTCTTACGATTGCCACTATGAAGATTGGAATCCATGAGGTGTCTAAAGTCAGAGGCATTTTGGAGCCTATCAATCATTGATTTGTTTTTGGATTGAATTTTGATTAAGAAGAGAAATTTCGTTGTTTTGTATTTGTCCTATCATAAGGACTTGAGATAATATTTAGCAAAAATTTTCTTAGGCATTTGTTATATCCATGATTAAATGTTTGGTTACTTGACCATGTGCAAGGTATATTTTTATGTGTTGGATGATTACCCCCTCAAGCGACGAATTGGTGACAGAGAAAATGACGAGCGACGATGAGACGGTTGATAAAGAAAATGGTGAAATTTGCAAAATTTGGCATGAAAATAGATGAAAATGATGATTGTGCAGAATTGTGGATGTAATTTTGTGCAAATTGTAAAATTTGAGGTCGTACGGTAGGTTCGCACGATTGGCATGCAAACTGGGCGATTCGCACGTGTGGGATGCGAACCTGCGCGAACGAGGGTTTTTAAAGGGAAAATGACATTTTTGATGTCATTCGCACTTGGAAACAGAGTTGGAGAGGTGGAGGAGAGAAGAAACGGAAAGGTGTTGCTATTGGAGTGTGGGACAGATGGGATGAGATGGCCAGTGTTATAGTGAGCACAATTTCAGGGGCAGGAATGCCTGAGGTAAGCATGTTTTTCTCTCTTGGTAACTATGCAGTTAAAAAAAGTTTGGAAAAATGAAACTTTTGCTTTAAATGGTAAAAAATGAACGCGAGGGCATGAACGGGGCTAGATTCACGTACTTTGTGTAAAAAGGGCAAAATGGGTATTATAATGTGCTTTTGGTGTTTGCTTACGACGTGTTTGTGTGTGGGAATGCGTGTTTTCCATGATGTGGGAAATGGGGAGGTGAAAAATGAATGCATGTGGAAACTGATGAATGGGGCAGCCTAATGAGTCAAATGGGTATCCCGATCTACATTTGCATGTGTGTTTTGACCTTATTTTGACTGCTTCATGTTGCATGTCTGTGGGGGAGGGTTTGCGTTATTTTTCTCAAATTTTTGGCACGTGTGTGAAATTTTTGCCTACGTGGAGTGCATGGATTGGTCGATTGTGCGATTGCAAATCACATGCAAAAAGTTGGCCGGTTAGGGTGGTTCACACAGTTGGGGTGTGAACCGGTTTTTCACACGTCTGGAGTGCGAACTATTTTTTTGTTTGTTTGTGTGCATGTGGGATGAAAATAAATACAATAAAATTTAAGCATTTATGTACAAAAATAAAATGATTTCCTAGTGATGGTAAAAACTTGCGAAAAATAAATGTTTTTGTTTCGTTTTGTTATGTACAATGATTATGTATAAGATCCTGAAGGATTTTTGATATTTTATGTGAGTGTGATGGTAGGTGAAGAAGATATTTACATTCCATCACCTTCGAAGGTGCAGGAAGGCCTTGGAGGATGAGTGGACAGTGGACGACGTGGCTTGGTTGAGGGTGATTGGCTTGTATGGAGTATGGGTTATGTGTGAGGTTCATGTGAACCATGCCTATATAGTGGCATTGTGTGAGAGGTGGGATCCGAACAAGAACACCTTTCATTTATCGACAGGGGAGATGACAGTGACCTTGGAGGATATCTACCACATCTATCGGTTGTCGATCGATGGGATTACGATGATGACTACGGAGAAGGATACGTGGGAGGGCATCCTAGAGAGGACATTTGGGCAGTGATGGTGGTAGGTAGATGCAAGGAAGGGCATATATTACATGGTTTATTGGAATAAGGCGTGGTGATGCAGGAGCATCTCGGGAAGCACAACAATCTTGCATCACCAAAAAAAGTTCAAAGTTTGAAAAAGTTCAAAATTTGCAAAATTGACTAAGTATAAAATTGGTCGCGATATCGCGACGCAAATATCGTCGCGATATCGCGACGTATTTCGAGCACCATGGCAAAAGCAACTAATGGTCGCGATATCGCGACGCAAATGTCGTCGCGATATCGTGACGTATTTCGAGCACCATGGCAAATGCAACTAACGGTCGCGATATCGCGACACCAAAGTTGTCGCGATATCGCGACACCTTGGCCGCCAAAGCCAAGACACAAAGAAGTGTCGCGATATCGCGACACCTTGGCCGCCAAAGCCAAAACACAAAGAAGTGTCGCGATATCGCGACACCTTGGCCGCCAAAGCCAAAACACAAAGAAGTGTCGCGATATCGCGACACTTTGGCAGCCAAAGCCAAAACACAAAGAAGGGTCGCGATATCGCGACACCTTAGCAGACAAAGCCAAAGTGGCAGTTCCAGGTGGCAGTTCCAAGTGGCAGTTCCAGGTGGCAGTTTCGAGTGGCAGTGCCTGAGATCGTTAAGGCCGTTCCAAGCGGCAGTTTCAAGGGCCGTTAAGACCGTTCCATATGACCGTTCCAGAGGCCGTTAAGGCGGTTACGAACGGCGGTGCAGCACGAAGCATAGAGCATAAAAGGGATTTATTTGAAGGATTCGGGAGGCTGGGGGAAGGAAGGAAGGCTGCGGCTGTATTTTGCATTTAAAGCACTGTGTATTTATTTTCATGGTCTTTTATTGTAAAAGCTTCCATGCTTCGAATTAATAAAACTACGTCTTTCAAATAAAATTGCATCATTTTATTTGTGGTTAATTTGGCTCCCCATCAAGTGGTATCAGAGCTGTAAGATTCTGAGTGTGTTGAGCAGAGCGCCGAACGTGAGGCAGCTCACACCAGGATCTGGGGTTACGGGTTTCTGAGAAACTGTGAGACAGAATGCCATCGCGAAGAAATCGTGGTCTTGGAAGGAACGTGGTTCCTGAAGGAGATTTTCGTGCATTGCAGAGACAAGTGTTGGCATTGCAGGAGGAATTGCGCAGGGGAATAGAGCCAAGAGGAGAAGATCGCAGCGATGATGACGGAGTTGAAGACCCGTCTGAAGAGGAAGAAGAAGAAATGAGTGCCGCAGAGTCGCGAATGATAAAAGCCATTTCACAGATTGGGAAAAGGCCAAAGATTGACGTTTCTACGTATTCTGGAAATTTAAATCCAGAAGAATTAATTGACTGGATTAATGACATGGAAGAATATTTCGATTATGAGGACGTTGAAGATCCAAATCGAATAAAATTTGCCAGAACAAAATTAAAAGGCCATGCTGGCATATGGTGGAAAGGAGTGTAGTTGGAAAGAAACCGGAGAGGCAAAGAAAAGATCTCCAGGTGGGATCGAATGGTGGAAAAATTGAAGCGATAGTTTATTCCAGCAGATTACGAATTAGATATGCTGAGGAAAATGCAGAGTTTGCGACAGTCCAGCAAAACTGTTAAAGAGTATACTGAGGAATTTTTTAAAATTTCAATTAGAACCGGTCATACGGAAGCAAATAAGGAAAGAGTAGCCCGTTACATTAATGGGTTGAGAACCAGCGTGCAAGAGGAATTGAGTCTGGTTCGAATGAACAACATTGAAGATGCTTATCAGTTTGCTCTGAAAGTAGAAGAGAAACTGAATCGCAGATTTGACAGCAAGCAAAGAGGAAGAGGTCGTGGTGGAAGAACTGGTGGAAGAACCAGTGGAATTAAATATGATGATCAAAAACAGAATGGTGAAACCAGCAATCGCCAGGAACAGAAGGAGGAGAATGCTTACCGACCCCGTAATCAGAACAATGATTATCAAAGGGGCGAGAGGTAGAGGTGGACGCGGATATGGCGGAGCGGATTTCGTGGAACTGTTTTAATTGCGGAGAAGAAGGGCATCGATCATATGAGTGTCCCAAACACCAAGAAGCACCAAACAGAAGGCTCGAAGGAAATGCCGAGCTACGAGTTGTTGAGGATGGTGTTGAATCCGAGCACTACGAAGAAGCGAGCACGGAGAAGTGATGATCACAAGAAGAACTTTGTTGAATGAAGAGAAGGAACCAGATCAGCAGAAAAGCCTGTTTCGCATGAGGTGCAAATGTTCGAGTAAAATCCGTAATATTATTATTGATAATGGTAGTACAGATAATTTGGTTTACGAGGAAATGGTAGCTAAATTAAAGCTAGAAAGAAAACAGCACCCGCATCCATACCGGATTGCATGGTTGCAGAAGGATCATAGAGCATTGGTCAGTGAACAATGCTTGGTCAAGTTCAAAATTGGAAGATACCAGGATGAGGTCCTGTGTGATATTTTGTCGATGGATGCTTGCCATTTGTTGCTTGGAAGACCATGGCAATTTGATAGACGTGCGGCGCATGATGGACATGCAAATACCTATTCCCTGACAAAAGATGGAGTACGCCACAAATTGAAGCCATTAAAGGAGGTTGAGGAAAAGGTATGCAATAATGCTAGAATTTGTTTAGTAGATGGCAGAAAATTTTTGGATGGTATAAAGAGGGATTCAATGTGTTATGCATTAATTCCTAATGTAAAAAGAGAAGATACTACTAACATTCCAGTAGAAGTTGAACATCTGTTAGCAGAATTTCCTGATATTATATCAGACAATGTGCCTGAGGGTTTGCCGCCAATGAGGAAGATTAGTCATCAGATTGACTTAATGCCAGGATCTATCTTACCCAACAAGGCAGCTCATAGAATGTCTCTGTTGAGAATGAAGAATTGAACCGACAAGTTCAGGAATTGTTGAGGAAGGGTTTGATTCGGGCAAGTTTGAGCCCTTGTGCGGTGCCGGCGATACTTGCACCAAAGAAGAATGGCGAATGGCGAATGTGCACTGATTCCCGAGCCATTAATAAAATTACTATTAAATATCGCTTTCCATTACCCAGAATGGACGATATAATGGATTGCTTGAGTGGAGCTAAATACTTCACTAAGATTGATTTGAAGAGCGGATATCATCAGATACGTGTTAGAGAGGGTGATGAATGGAAGACAACCTTTAAAACCGAGAGAGGGTTTGTATGAGTGGTTAGTTATGCCATTTGGATTGACTAATGCACCCAGTACATTTATGAGGTTGATGAATGAAGTATTGCGTGACTTCCTGGAAAAGTTCGTGATAGTGTATCTAGATGATATTCTGATTTTTAGTAAAACATTGGATGAACATTTGTTGCATGTTCGGACAGTTTTTGAAAAACTGCGTGAGGAGCGATTATTGATAAATATACGAAGTGCGGTTTTGTACGGAAAGAGTTGATATACACGGGATTTGTCATCTCGGAGGAGGGTCCGAAAATGGATCCTGAGAAAGTGAAGGCTATCCTTGAATGGCCTGCTCCAAGGAATGTGACAGAGGTAAGATCATTTCACGGTCTTGCAAGTTTCTATAGAAAGTTTATTAGAGACTTTAGCAATATTTGTGCACCCCTAACAGAAACTATGAGAGGGGATAAGAGAGAATTTAAGTGGATGCCAAAGCGAGATACCGAGCATGAATATATTGAAGAAGAAAGTGACAGAACATCCCATTCTGGCACTTCCAATTTTAATAAAGTGTTTCAGGTTGACTGTGATGCCAGTGGCAGTGCCATTGGAGCTGTGTTGAGTCAAGAAGGTAAACCTGTTGCATATTTTAGTGAAAAATTGAATGATGCTAGAAAGAAATACTCTGTTTATGATCAAGAATTCTATGCTATAATTCAGGCTCTTAAGAAATGGAGACATTATTTGCTAACCAAAGAGTTTGTTTTATATATTGACCATCAAGCTTTACCAGTATATCAATAGTCAAGGTAAACTTAACCAACGGCATTTGAAGTGGGTTGAATTCCTGTAGAGTTATACCTTTGTACTAAAGCATAGAAGTGGCAAATCTAATAGAGTTGCAGATGCCTTGAGTAGAAGGCATAATTTGTTGATGGAAATGAGAGTGCAGGTTGTTGGGTTTGATGAACTCAAGAGTTTATACCCACCAGATCCAGATTTTGCAGAGGCATGGACCGCATGTGTGTCTCCTACTACCATGGATCGCACTAAGTGGTTAGATTTCATGATCCAAGATGGGATGTTGTTTTGACAGAATCAGTTGTGCATTCCCCGAAGTTCCATGAGGGAAAATTTGATCAAAGAGAAACATAGTGGAGGACTAGCGAGGGCATTTTGGCCGTGATAAGACCATTGCTCTTGTTAGTGAAAATTACCATTGGCCACGGTTGCGACCGGATGTGACCAGATTTGTGCGGGGTTGCGAGTGTGCCGGATGGCAAAAGGAGTCGACCAGAATACGGGAATGTACCGGCCATTGCTGTACCGGGAAGACCTTGGGAGGATATCGGCATGGATTTTGTTCTTGGTACGCCAAGAACACAACGTGGAAATGATGCCATTTTTGTTGTTGTTGACAGGTTTTCGAAAATGGCCCATTTTATTCCATGTCAGAAGACAAGTGATGCGGTTCACATTGCCGACTTGTTCTTCAAGGAGGTAGTCCGACTTCATGGTCTACCCCAAAGCATTGTTTCGGACAGAGATACCAAATTTGTGGGTTATTTCTGGAGAACTCTATGGAAGAAGCTGAAAACAGACTTGAAATTCAGTTCTACGTACCATCCGTAGACTGATGGACAGATCGAGGTAGTCAACAGAAGTTTGGGTAATCTTCTACGATGTTTGGTAGGAGATAAACCGAAGGGATGGGATCTGATTTTACCCCAGGCAGAGTTTGCTTACAACAATTCTGTCAATCGCAGTACTGGTAAATCACCATTCCAAATTGTGCATGGGTACAGCTCGAGAAACGCTTTTGAGTTAAGATCAATGGATAAAGCAGATAAGTGCAGTGTTGAAGCTGAAGACTTTGCAACACACATGAAGACTTTACATGAAGAGGTACAGCGACATATCAGTCAAATGAATGCTACTTACAAAGCCAGAGTAGATCAGAAGCGACGTTTCAAAGAATTCCAAGTAGGGGATGAAGTCATGGTTCACTTGCGTAAGGAACGTTTTCCTAGAAAAACTTACAATAAGTTGAAGATGAAGAAGTTTGGACCATGCCGGATCATAGGCAAACGAGATTCAGGCAATGCCTATGAAGTTGATCTCCCAAGTGAGTTGAATATTTCACCTATCTTCAATATTTTAGACTTGGTTGAATATCATGCAGGAAGTTGTAGTGAACCACCCAGTCCGGATCTGTGGAACATTCCTGCATCCACTCCAGACAAAGAAGAAATTGAAGACATACTCGACACTCGTGCAGGCAGAAGTACCCGAAACAAGCAATATTCGGAGTATTTGGTCAAGTGGAAGAACAGACCTGTCGAAGATGCCACATGGTTGTCCAAATCAGAGGTTGATCATTTGGGTTTTCCTCTGACCATCTAGAAGTGAGGATCACTTCTAAACATCTACCCCGGGTGTCTGATGCAGGAGCATCTCGGGCAGCACAACAATCTTGCATCACCAAAAAAAAAGTTCAAAGTTTGAAAAAGTTCAAAATTTGCAAAATTGACTAAGTATAAAATTGGTCGCGATATCGCGACGCAAATATCGTCGCGATATCGCGACGTATTTCGAGCACCGTGGCAAAAGCAACTAATGGTCGCGATATCGCGACGCAAATGTCGTCGCGATATCGCGACGTATTTCGAGCACCATGGCAAATGCAACTAATGGTCGCGATATCGCGACACCAAAGTTGTCGCGATATCGCGACACCTTGGCCGCCAAAGCCAAGACACAAAGAAGTGTCGCGATATCGTGACACCTTGGCCGCCAAAGCCAAAACACAAAGAAGTGTCGCGATATCGCGACACCTTGGCCGCCAAAGCCAAAACACAAAGAAGTGTCGCGATATCGCGACACCTTGGCCACCAAAGCCAAAACACAAAGAAGTGTCGCGATATCGCGACACCTTGGCAGCCAAAGCCAAAACACAAAGAAGGGTCGCGATATCGCGACACCTTAGCAAACAAAGGCAAAGTGACAGTTCCAGGTGGCAGTTCCAAGTGGCAGTTCCAGGTGGCAGTTTCGAGTGGCGATGCCTGAGATCGTTAAGGCCGTTCCAAGCGGCAGTTTCAAGGGCCGTTAAGACCGTTCCATATGACCGTTCCGAGAGCCGTTAAGGCGGTTACGAACGGCGGTGCAGCACGAAGCATAGAGCATAAAAGGGATTTATTTGAAGGATTCAGAAGGCTGGGGGAAGGAAGGAAGGCTGCGGCTGTATTTTGCATTTAAAGCACTGTGTATTTATTTTCATGGTCTTTTATTGTAAAAGCTTCCATGCTTCGAATTAATAAAACTACGTCTTTCAAATAAAATTGCGTCATTTTATTTGTGGTTAATTTGGCTCCCCATCACGTGGCTTTATATTTGTCATGCGATGGCGATGTTGTTGATAGCGAGCCATGCATTACCAGATGCTTCAGGGGTTAAGTTCCCCTGGAATATGATGGGAGTGGTATGCGATATGGTAGAGCGATGACAACTATATGCATGGGCACCTGCGCTATTGGCACAGGTATATCGGGAGCTGCATGGGGTGGTGAGGACTGATAGGATAGGGCTCAGTATTAGTCCATTGCTACAGATATGGGCTTGGGAGCATATGACCATTTTGAGACCTATGCAGTTACCATATGAGGCGCATGTGCATGAGGGGGATGAGGTACCTTATGCGATGAGGTGGAGAGCAGACAAGAAGAAGAACAGAGGCTCGCACAGGTGAGCTGATGTATCATCGAGAGGAGCTTGGGCGATTGACGATGGATCAGGTGAGGTGGAGGCCATGGCGTGGAGGGCCTAAGTGGGGTGAGGATGCAGTACACTTGGCATGTATTCAACATGGTCAATGGTTGGTGGGGAAGTATTCATTGCAGGTTGAGTATTTTCTATTTTCTAGAGTAAAGTGGCAGTTTGAATTGGTGCAAGGGTGGCCTGAGATACCTGTATTGATTACAGGGTAGAGGGTGACACAGGGCCACAACCCATAGTGCCACCTCTAGATGTTATTCTTGATGAGCCTATTGTTGTCCCAGATGTGGACAATGTGGGGACCACACTGGAGTATGATGTGTGGTGGTCTAGGCAGAGTTGGCAGCCAGGGTAGGGTGTAGTGGATGAGTGGGTGGAGGTTGCAGGAGCTCTACCCTATGTAGGTCTACCTGGAGGGGTGAGAGCGGGGTCACCCGAGGAGATGGAGGAGCGAGAGGATGTGGGATCACCCGAGCTGGGTGACATTAGAGGAGCATGATGAGGCCAGGGTTTAAGTGGAGCAGATGGCAGAGGAGATGGAGGTGCTCAGGATTGAGTGAGATGAGCTGATATGGGAGCGTGATACCATCCAGGGAGAGCATGATGAGATGATTGAGACCATAGAGTGGTTTTAGAGGTTGTTGGAGGAGGCACAGAGGGAGATAGAGGTCGTGAAGGCCTATCATTTAGTGAGGGTCATGGAGCTAGAGTAGACTATGTGAGAGGTATAGAAGGTGAGGGAGAGGGTAGAGCAGGAGATTGCTCAGATTGGAGATGTAGTGCCATGGCTAGAGGTAGCACATAAGGAGGTGGCATGATTATGGGTGGGGAATGAGCAGTTGATGACAACCAACATGAAGGAGGCTACCAGGAGGATGAGAGTGGAGAATGAGCTGATGGTGAATGGCCTACCAGTTTTGACATACTCTAGGTCTCTCTCATTATCATAGCCTTAGGCAGAGTGGAGTGCACCCTCGGTTGGTGGGATGGGTCGGTAGGTGGTGGCACCTATGATGTCATATGCATCGATGATGATGGCACCATCAGCATCGATGGGGGTAGTGCAGAGGGTAGAGGCTGGAGAGGCCGAGTCATCACAGGTAGTGATAGGATGAGCTCCAACGGATGAGGGGGTGGGTGAGACTCCTGTAGGGTAGCAGTCATGATGGGGTTGTGGAGGTAGAGCGACTGTCATTTGATTTTTTTTGTAGTTTTGTAGGTGCTCAGGATGAGCGGATTCTTTTTTGGGGAGATGTGTCTATGAGGGTACACTCCTTATTGTAGTCATATGGCATTTTTGATGGTGATGTATGTACATGGAGATGTGATGATATGCCCGTAAGGGCCCACACATTTTATTGTAGCCTGATGGCATCAGTTTTGATATATATATATATATATACATATGAGATTTTGTGGCACTTGTGTCGATTTGCATTTGTGTGTTTGCTTGTTTCTGCTTATGGTGGTGTATGATTAATGTAGATGTGGTAATAGATAATTAGATGTGAATGGAATGATGATATGCTTAAATAAATATGAACTAACATGAGGTGTGAGATAAAAAGTAAAATGGCATGCATTAGATTTAAAAGATATAAACACATTGCTTAGGGACAATATTTGCATCATTACAGTATTCAGGTGATGTAATCCATTCCATTATTCCAAGGACGTTGGATATAAATATTGTAGTGAAGAGATTCGAACACTACAGTTTGTAAGTAATCAAACCCATTGACTAACTGAGCAAACTTCTTGAACAGGTTCTAGGCTATCTTGGTAAACAAGACCTCAATCCTAGATTTGTGTGTGTAAAGTGATGTTCATTGTACCATGTTGAAAAATGATGGTTTATAACTGCATGGTAACTTAGCCGATAAGCTAGCTCATTGGTAAAGACCTGAGGAATGCAGGGATTCAAGTTGATGGTACTCTCGAGGCTTTTCCTTTTGTTTTCTACCCTTGTATGATAATTTTCTTTTGTGGTGCTCTTTTCTCTTGTCTTTCTCTTTTCTATTTTTTTTTGTGGGCGTTGGCTTTTGTTTTCTGCCCTTTTTCTCTCTTTTTTTTTTGTAACTTGTCCTTTTGTCAATCCTCAGGTTTGAGAGAAATCATGTGAATGATATAATGAGTGGAGTGATTTTCGCTAAGCATCAGTCATCATGCAGTGTAGCCAGTCCTATTTCCAACATGTAGTTAATTTGTAGGACGTGTGGGTAAATCCAGGAATGAGAGCAAGGTAACCAAGGGAAGCCTAGAAATGTTTTTGAAATGTGCCAACTTTGGATGGTGGTTGATTATGTAACTGTTGATGGGTGAAGCACTCAGAACATTTCAATAATCTTATTTCCTGAAAAGGGGTTTGGGCATCACACTTGGTATGCTAGCATGTGCATGTTTAATTCCCTTCGCATGGTATTTACAATGATTATGTATAGATGCCTATATGGATGCAAAAAGGCAAGAATTTATGTGCAAGGTTGCCCCAATTTTATGTACAATGGGTTGGGGCATAAGTTAAATTGGTGTGGAAATAGAGAAGGGGATAAAGAGGAAAAGAGGAGAAAGATGAAAAGAAACTTATCAAAGGTATGTAGCCACTCGAAGCGTGACCATACAACATTGATGAGTATCTTAGAAGAACAAGAATAGAAGAGAAAGAAGAAAAGAAACCTATCAAAGGTATGTAGCCGCTCGAAGCGTGACCATACAACATTGATGAGTATCTTAGAAGAAAAGAATAGAAGAGAAAGAAGAAAAGAAACCTATCAAAGGTATGTAGCCGCTCGAAGCGTGACCATACAACATTGATGAGTATCTTAGAAGAAATAGAAGAGAAGAAAGAGATGAATGCAGTAGTTTTGAATGTAAATGCAAATGGGAGTAGTGTCGTAGATCGTCAAAAATGATGATGTTATTTTTTTTTTTTTTTTTTGTGTTTTTTGAATTATATACATAGATACAAGTGGTGATGAGCTAGAAAGCCTACAACTAGGTATAGAATTCTCGTAGATGAATAATGTTAATGGGCTCAAGTTTGGAAATACCTTCCAATGTGGCCAGATGATATGCCCTAGATCCAAACTTGTGAGTAACCATGTAAGGGCCTAGCCAATTCGATGCAAATTTATCATGGAGATGGTACGGTTGGCTAGTAATTTGTTGGTTTTCTTTGAGGACTAAGTCTCCAATTTGGAATTCATGTTGGTGTACCTTGGAATTGTAGGCACGTCGGAGATGGTCTTGATAAACTCATGTGTGTTCAATAGCATGAATGTGATGTTCATCTAATAAGGTCAATTGGTCAAGTTGGGCCTGATGAGTTGTATCATCATCAATGAATTCTTGCATGGAGACTCGCAAGGATGGTATTTCAAGTTCCAATGGCATGATGGCCTCAGCGCCATATACAAGAGAAAATGGGGTTGCCCTAGTTGGGGTGTGAATACTGGTATGGTAGGCCCATAGTGCTAGTGGCATTTGATTGTGCCAATCACGATGTGAGTCTGCAATGGTTTTGTGAAGAATGGCGTAAATGGTTTTGTTTGTAGCTTTTGCTTGGCCATTACCCTGTGGGTAGTATGGAGTAGAGAAACTATGTTGGATGTTGAATTTTTCACATAGTGCATGAACATTCTTATTCTTAAATGGAGTGCCATTATCTATGATGATTTTGGATGGGATGCCAAAATGACAAATGATGTGTTGAGTGATGAAATCAACAATTTTAGGACCGATCATTTGAATTAGAGGGATGGCCTCAACCCATTTCGTGAAATATTCGGTTGTAGTAATGATGAACTTATGATTGGCAGATGAGGTGGGTGTGATTTTATCGATGAGATCCAAGCCCCATTGTGAAAAGGGCCACATTGACTGGATAGGTTGTAGAGCCTGAGAAGGCAAGTGTGTAAGATTGGCATGATGTTGGCATTTAACACACTTTTTGACATAGGCACAACAATCATGCTCCATTGTGGGCCAGTAATAGCCCATTCATAGAATGCGCTTGGTGATGGCCATGCCACTGAAATGGCCACCACAAGTACCATCATGAGCCTCTTGAGTGATTCATTGGGCTTCTAATGGTTCTAGACAGTGTAATAAAATGTCATCATGACTTCACTTATAAAGGATATCGCCTAGCAATGTATAGCGAATGGCACGCAATTTGAAAGCTCATTTGTGAGTATGATTTAGATCAGGTGGGAGAATATCGAGCTTAATGTAGTCCTTGACTTGGGAAAACCATGGGTCATGTGGGTGAGCTTCGATGATATTGATGCCATCATCACGAGAAGGTGGATTGGTGGAAATGGTAGAATGGAAAAGGGTGTGGATGGACACGTGAGTTGTGTCAGAAAGTGGGTTTTGTGGAATGAGTGAGCCTAGTGAGGCCATGGTATCGAAAAAATGATTTGTGGATCATGGAGTAGCGGTGATGTCATACCATTCAAATTGGGCCAACAAATCTTCAATGACTTGTTTGTATTGTTGTAAGACTGGGCAACGACATTGCCATTCTCCCTTGATTTGATTCACAATGAGGAGGGAGTCACCAAATATGTCCAAGCGATGAATGTGCATGGAGAGGGCTTGCTTTAGGCCAAGAATAAGAGCTTCATACTCAACATTGTTGTTTGTGTAGGGAAAGCCTAACTTGAAGGAAAAGGGGAGAGGCTCCCCTTGTGGTGTGAAAAAGACTATTCTTGCACCCCCAACATGTGTGCAATGGGAGCCATCAAAGAACAAGGTTAATTCAGTAGTTGATTCAGGCTCGACTGGGTTCTTCAACTTCGCTTATATGAAATACAAAGTCATCTAGAAGTTGGATAAGCAATGGTGCATCACTTGGTAATGGGGCCTCAGCCAACTGATCAACAATGACTTGGCCTTTAATGGATTTTTGACTGATGAATTCGAGATCGAATTTCATGAGGAGCATGATCCATTTGGTCATTCGACTATTGTGGTAGCTCTTACCCATCATGTAGCGAAGTGGGTTATCATGGGAAATGACATAGGTAGTGTGATTAATCATGTAGTGTCATAGATTTTGGGTGGCAAAGACAATGGCAAGGCAAAGTTTCTCCATGTAAGCATACCGCATCTCATAATCAATCAATGTGCGACTGATATAGTATACAACTTGCTCTTGGTCATGTTCATTATTTTGAGCAAGAAGCGTGCCCAATGCGACATCGGTAGCAGAAATGTATAGGTGGAATGGGCACTCTAGATGGGGTGGAATGAGGATGGGTGGAGATGTGAGGTATGATTTGATGTCATCAAAGGTGGCTTGGCATTTACTATCCCATTTAAATGGGACTCTCTTCTATTAAAGATGATTAAACGGATGACACTTGTCTGAAAGTTGGGCGATGAATCACCGTATGGATTGAATCCTTCCTTGCAAGCCGCATAGCTACTTGAGGTTCATAGGGGGAGGCATGTCAAGAATAGCTTGGACTTTGGTGGGATCTACTTCAATGCCTTTCTGTGAAATGATGAAACCCAATATTTTGCTAGTGGTGACACCAAAGACACATTTCTTCAGATTTAATCGGACGTTATGTTCCAAAAGGTGATCAAATATTTGATGTAGGTCCTCAAGATGTTGACCACGGGTTTTGGATTTAGCTATGAGGTCATCAACGTAGTCTTCAATAGTTTTGTGCATCATATCATGAAATATGTAGGTCATGGCACGTTGGTAAGTTGCCCCAACATTTTTGAGGCCAAAGGGCATGACTTTGTAACAAAAGGTCCCCCAAGGGGTCATGAAAGAGGTCTTGTGTTGGTCTTCTAGATTGACACGAATTTGATTATAACCTAAAAAACCATCCATGAGTGATAGTATTTCATGTCGGCTGTAGCATCGACCAACGTGTCAATGTTAGGGAGTGGAAAATTGTCCTTGGGACAAGCTTTGTTAAGATCCCTAAAATCGGTGCAAATGTGGATACCCCCTTTGGGTTTTCTGATGGGAACCATGTTTGAAACCCACTCAGGGTAATCGATAGGCTGGATGAAATCGACATCAAGGAGTTTCTGTAACTCCTCCTTGACAACCAGCGCGATGGTGGGATGCATGCGGTGCAACTTTTGTCGGACAGGTTTAGCATTGTCATCTAGGACAAGGTTGTGCATGACTAACGATGGGTCAAGGCCAGGCATATCCATGTAGGACCATGTGAATACCTTAATGTAGTATCTGAGGAAATTGGTATAAAGGACATGCTCTTCTTCGGATAGGCTAGCGATGAGGGAGACAATGTGAGGGTGTTCTGGATCATTGCCAATGTCAACTTCAATAGTGTCCTCAACAAGCATGTGAGAACCATCATGGAGTTGTGCAGGTATGGGGATGAGGTGAAGGTCATCGATGGAATCTAGGAGCTGGAATTCATCATCTAGATAAATATCTATATGATTAATCCATGGGATGTGAGGTGGGATGGAGGGTAATGGTGCATTGGTGGATCGCAACATGTGCGATGTTGAAAGGAATTCAGTAGCGACGGGGGTTTTGGAGATATCATCTAGAGCAATAAAATCAGGAATAGGTAGGGGGACATAATGAGGTTGGTGTGGATATCGTAGTAGAGCATACAAGTCAACAGAGATCATGTTGACCAAAGTGCTAGATATGGGAGAGGTAGGTGATGAGGGTTGTGATGAATCAGAGGAGGATAGCAATGAATCCGAAAAGGTTGGTTGTGACCTGGATTTAACACCATAGGTGGGGAAGGGGATCGAGAACATGGGCCAATAGGTGGTGGTAATTCTTGAATGGGAAAGAATGGAATAGTGGGTGGGGGTGAAGAAGGAGTATCTTCGGGCAAAGGTGGATCAACTATAAAAGGTGGGTCAAGAGATAGGTTGGTGAAGTGGTGAGCAAGGGTTTCGACTTCATGGGGTGAGAGAGGCTCATGTGGTGGGGATGGTGGAAAGAATGTAGATGGAAGGTCAATTGTGGAATGTGGGGAAGAACTACATATCAGAAGATTAAGCTCAAATTCCTCATCAAAAAGAAGGTCAATAGGATCAAGATCCAGATTTTGCAACTCATGCTCGAGTGTACTGATTATGGGGGGATGGTAACCAATGCTGGATCGGTCAGTGGGTTTGCATGGGGGAGGTTGAATATAGGTGTGACACCCTTGTTCATATCTTCCTAGGCCATACCCATGCCAGTTATACATACGTAAATAATGCTAGGAAAAATTTGGATTGGACATGTGGTCAAGATTACCATAGAATCTGGTTTGTGGTGATGGAGGTGTTGGAGGTTCTACGGATGAGTCAAGTCCCCCATATACAAATTTCATGCAATTATCGAGAGGACCTAAAGGAACTACCACCCCAATAGTCAAGGGCATATCATGAGGTCGGCCAAAGTCATGAGTGGATTGGATGTTGGATGGAAGGACTCGAGCATTGCTTATGTTATACTCACCAGGACTTGGTGTGGTCATGAGTATTGAGACATGAGGAGGGGTCGTATGCTCAGGTGGAGGGGAGGACCCCCTGGGTGGTGTAGAAGATGGTGGAATTGGTGTAGGTGGAGTAGCGGGTGAAGGGGTGGAAGTGGAAGTATTAGATTGAGCTAACTGGTCATCAAGTCGAGAGGCACGTTGTGTCCACTCATAGCACTCAATAGGTGTTCCAGTAATAGGATGGTTGGCATGGGTGAATTGAGAAGTGGGGATGGAAGTAGTGGTGGGTGAGCTGGAGATGACTCATGTCCGCATCGAGTGGGGCACAAAGTGATATGAAGATGCAGGAGGTGTGGGAAGAATTGGTGGGTTGCTAGATGAAGATGGAGTGGAGGGTGTAGCAGAAAAGGTAAATGGAGGAGGTGGTGTGAAATGGGAGGAGGGTTGATGAGAGAATGTGGGTGTAGCTTGCGTAGTGGGAGGTTGAGGTGGATTGGAGGAGGTGGATGTGATGTTACTTGGATCATGTGTTGGAGGGTGAGATTGTGAAGTTGATGGATACATGTTATCAAGGGACCGACATGGAGTAGGGGTGAATTGGGTGGATGATAAGGGTGGACCGGGTGGAAGAGTGATGATATTGCAGAATTTGAATGGATCACCATCGGTAGGGATGCAGTGGACTAATCCATTATGGACATATTTGATACAATGATGAAGCATGGAGGGGATGCATTGCATGTCCCGGATCCAAGGACATCCCAATAGGATGTTATACTGCATCTCACCTTCGATAACATGAAAGAGAGTGGAAATGGTTTTGGCACCCGCCTTGATGGGCAAGACAATGGTACCAAGGGTAGGATGCATGGAGCCATCAAAGGCTCGAAGGTCCATGGATGGAGTGGCAATATGGGAAGGGGGAAGGCGAAGATGGCCTAGGGCAATAGTAGAAATGATGTTGATGGATGAACCGGTATCGATGAGAACATGCTTATAGGTGATGGCATTGATGGAGGCCTGAATATGTAATGGGGGATCCGCTCCCTCACCTACAACTTCTATAATTTCATGGTCATGGAAGCTGATAGAAGGTTGTAGGCATATCTAAACATTGCCAACGAAGTTGGCAAAGGCGTCTGCATCATGGGTCTCGAGATCGAGAGAGCGAAGGATAGAATCAAGGGCTTCATGATGAGGTGGGGATTGTTGTAGGAGGTCATAAATGGATAACCTTGTAGGGGCGGTGTGGAGCTGATGAGAAATACTACCATGGATGGTGATGACATTCTATGGAAGAGGTGGAGGAATTGGTGGTGTGATGATTGAGGTTGTGATAGGTGGTTGTTGAGATGTGGAAGGTTGTTGGGCGGTCGTAGGGGGTGGATAGCATTGATTACGAGTGGTGATATTGATCATACCCACAAACCTCTATTGGGAAGGACATCGATTGACATGATTAACTTGGTGTGGATCAGTTTGAGGTGGATTACCCCCATGCTCGGGTAAAGGATTTTGATATATCCCCAAGTTTTGATTTTGTGGTGCGAGGGGATTTGAGACTTGAATAGTGCCTCGATCGATAAGGTCTTGCATGACATGGCAAAAAATGTGGCATGAATCAATAGTATGGTCGTGTTGTCGATGATAATCATAGAAAGCCTATGGATTGTAGTCCCATGGGAGAGGATGATTTGGATCGAGAGGTTGGACATTTGGCAAAGTGATGAGACCTCCCTCAGTTAACCTGTGAAATAGAGTGGGCATGGGCTCAGATATAGGCATCCAATTGCATGGAGGGTGAGGTGGACGTGGATTCTGACCTTGGTATGGATTATATTGGAGTGGAGTATTGCCTTGGGTGGAGTGGGAAGAAGTGGAGGATTGGATTGGTATTGATTTTGAGGAGATCATGGAGGAGTGGGTTGTGGAGCTTGCATAGATGCCACTTGCGGTGGTGGATATGGAGAATTGAGAAGCACTTGATTGGTTTGGGGTGGTCGGGTGGTAGGTGGTATATATGGAGGGTGGTTGTAATGGTAATTGGTGGGGTAGGGTTGTTTTTGATGCAACTTGATTTTTTTCATGTGGACCTTGATGTCCTCGATGACTTTGGCTTGGGAAATGGCTTCCTCAAATGTTCGACTCTGATGAATCTGCAATGTTTGGGAGATTTGTTTATGACAACTCTTGGCAAAGAGTTTGATGAGCTCTGAAGGTGGGAGAGGGAAGGCTAGATCATGAATGACCACTCTCCAATGGGTGACAAAATCGGTGATAGGCTCGTCATCCCACTGATGTAAAGCATAAACATCGGACAAGGTAAGCTTGGTTTTGATGTTAATCGAGAAATGCTCTAGAAATAGATTGGCCAATTGTTCGAAAGTGAATAAACTATGGTGAGGTAAATGGTTGTACCAATCTAATGCTTGTCCCCCAAGTGAAAGTGGAAACGTGCGAAGCATAAGGGGATCACTACCGTGCAACTGGTAGCAAGCAAAATGGTAATTATTAAGGTGCTCTCTAGGATCTTCCTTACTTTTAAATTTGTCAAATTTAGGGATCTCAAACCTATAAGGATATGGATGGATAGGAACATATGGGTGAATTGGTTCATTGCACAACTCATCATATGTGGGTTTTTGAGGCCCATAACCAGTTGTGCATAAATCCAATGTACGAAGTTGCTCCTGCATGGCTTGAAATTCACTAGAGAGCATCATGGTAGTATTTGGTGGATCTAAAAATGGAGGTGATGATGTGGATGTAGGTAATGGTTGTGATGGGGGTTGTGAATAACCCAGGTGTGGTGGATATTGCAACTATTGTTCCTCCCACGGATGATAGTAAGCAGCCTAGTTTGGATCAGGTACCGACATAGTCTGATATTGTGGGATAGGAACCTGAGATGGGTGGGGTGAGATGTATGAAGAGTGGTAGGTGGGTGGTTGCTACTGCTGATCATAATACCTAGGGACCTACTGGGTAGGCATGGGCATCTACTACTATTGCGCATATGGGTAAGTCGGTTGCACCTGAGCAGTAGTGGTAGAAGACCATGTGGGTGGTGAAGTGAAGAAAGTGGGTGGTGTAGAAGATGAGGGTGGAAGAGATGTTGGTGTGGTAAAAGTAGACTGATGGGAAGATGGAGGTGGAACTGATGAGGATGAAGGGGGTACCGATGGGATGGCGAGAAGGGACTCAGGCTGAACCTAATATCGAGGGGGATGACCTTGATAGGCGGGGTTCAATGGTGGGGGACGAAAGGAAGGTGGGGGTGGTAAGCGAAATGATGATGAAGGAGTCGATGGGGGTCCATAGGATGAGAATGGTGGATAGTTGGTGGGTGGATAGGAGGTGAACTATGGTGTGATAGGAGGTGGCTGGGAGGATGAAGAGGCCTACTATGGGTGAAGCTGCAATAAGGGATGGGATAGATCGGGTGATGTCAGCTGGTAATACTGAGACGAGTGTGAATAGTGTTGAGGTGGGAGTGAGGAAGGTGGCTGGGAGGAAGGCTGATAACTCGATGAAGCCTGCTGAGATGGTGGGGTTTGGGATGAATGTATGGTAGGAGGGTCCATGGATGGAGGAGGTGTGGATATCATACCAACTATCTGGATAGTGGTAACGACATCGGGTATGATTTGAGAAACAATGGGACCAGAGTCATCACCCAAAAGTGGATGGGAGGAATGCTCGAGGAAGGGATGGGTAGCGGAAGGTGAAGCAGGTGGGGTGAACTCATCTACCACCATAACGGGTATGGGGTGGCCAGGAGGAGTGTAGATGACATGTTGGTAGTATGTGGATGGGGGATTGGGAGAGGAAAGATCTTCCAAAGGAGGGGTCTCCTCGAAGGTCTCATCCAAGAGGTGGGATGGAGTGGAAGATGCCATATGGGATGTGGGACTAGTAGTAGGGGTGGAAGGCCAGTCAATAGGTCAGGAGGACCTACAATAGTAACCTGGTCAGACTCGAAAGGTGGATCAATGGTCTGAGAACTAGAAGCACCTACCATCATGATAGTCCATTGAGCAGCCTCAATGGCATGATGAAGGGCTTCACGCATCTGACTATGCATAACTGGCATGGTAATGTGTGCAAAAGGTATGCTAACAACCAATAGATGTGAAATCTAAACTCTGGAAATGTCTATGACTGACTAGGACACTATCTATTTTGAAAAATATAGGTTCACACAGGTGGGGTGCGAACCACTCAAAATGAGAAATAAATATCAGATATGTGTTGTGTGGTGTGTCTATGTCCTGTGTGTGCAATCTGGAACCCAAAAAATAGGTTCGCACTCTAGGGGTGCGGACCACCCAAAACTATGATAGAGAGTGAATTTTATGCTGTGTATACCCTCTGTGTGCTGTGGAGACCTGTGTAATGCAGTTTTGTAGCCTGAAAGCTAGATTTTCACACAGAATCATGTGAAATAAGGCTGAGTGTAGGGGAATCACACTAGGGGGTGCAAATCACCTAAAAATAGACTATGCAGTGTAAAGCGTGGAGGTGAAACTATGGAACAACTGATAAGTGTGTTATAGCATGTTTGATATGCTATTGTAACCACTTTTTGAGACTCAACAATAAGCAAATGTTCTTTCTTTTTGGTTTTTATGTGTTTTGATGAAAGTATGTATCCACCCTAGGAACAAATCATGGTAATGGGTGAACTTCTACTTTGAATCAGGTATGTCATAGCATAGAACCTTTTGCAACACCCAAGGGTGCACAAAATAGAACTATGTTTCCAATGGGTGAGTGGCAACCTAGATGGAATCAGGTACAATAAAATGGTATCCAAAGGGGGAGACTCAAAATGCTCTAATGAGTCAAATAAACTCTCACGAAGAGAGGTCACATTGTCAATGTGGTGCTACCGGCATACCCATGCTTTCGCTTAACCCTCACATTTAAGGCATCCATAGTAACGATCAACTGCACCCACTAATTATTTGAAAAGCCCTATGGTAAAGGGGCTTTCTAAAACTACCCACTCCAAAGGTACCTTCCAGTGATGAATTCTAGATAACCAACACTCAAAGTGGGAAGGATCGATCAGGTATTAATGCTAGAATGATCCACCTAGGGGGCTACTATGGTGACTAATCTAGAGGTGAGCCAGTGGAGAGTAAACCTAGACCTCACTAAACTCTGGTGGTGAATTGGTGATGAAATCCAATTCGGGTTGGAGATGAAACCCAACTCCTTACACCATTTAAATAGGACGTGAGTGTGTGGTGTTTGTTTGTGCGGTACTATTTTAGAAGCAAATCTACTCTAAATACCTTTTCAAAATAAACTATGCTATGATGCCTTTTCAAAACAAATCTATTTACTTGGTTTGGTACAAAAACAAATTTAATCTATTGATTTTCAAAAGGGAAATCTAATTAAGTGGTTTTCACAAAAGCAAATTTAAGCTATTGATTTTCAAAAAGGAAATCTAATTAATTGCTTTGGAAATGAAATGACTTAAAAGGAAATTACTGGAATTGGAAGCTATGCTAGAAAACAACTAAAAATTTAGCTACAACAAATAGGAATGTGCGATGTTGTGGAATTCGTAGCTCAATGTAAAATATTAGCTTCAAAATAGAGGAAAACTAAATATTTTCACACAAAACCTGCATCCAGGTGAGTGTAAATATCTCCAATGTGGCCTCTGGTCCAAAACTATGTGGATTTGGGAGGTTCACACTCCTAGGGTGTGAACCTATCTTCTGCTAGTAGTTCACACTCTTAAGGTGTGAACCAGGATCCAAAGACTGAGCTGACTGATTTTGGGGTCCTGGTGATGATTTTGATGTCTCTGGAGTGTTTTTAGCATAGGTACCTGCACAAAAAGTTCCAAAAACTCAATTTATGCGTAGCAAGATGACCAAAAACTCGTAAGGATATCGTAAATACTTGAGGTAAATAAATGATAGAAAAGTAAATTAACTACTGATTTGGTGCCCAAAAATACAAGGATGCTTTAACCTTGCATACGTCGTGGCAAGAGACAATTTGTGGTCTAGGTATGGGGGCACGCAATCCCTGGGAACATGAGGCTCTTAACCTCCCCTGACTTACCTTACCATTGGTTGTGGGTGTCTAAACCAATACCTGGGTATCAAGTATCAAGTTTGAGGTAGATTGGGGAATTCACACGCCCAAGTGTGTACTCACTACTCTCTTTGAAGGCTCACCGGTGCACCAACGAACCTATTGCTATTTGGCCTGAGATGTCTTTCAGGGCATTTTTGCTTTGGTTTGGGGTTTCTTCAAAGATGACAACTACCTGCCATACAGAAATAGACCATAATTTTTGGTTAGAAGGTGATTAAGCTAATGCTTGGTGGGGGTCCCATCGGGCGTGCCAGAATGAAACTACCAAAAAGATGCTAAGACATTCATTCAATATCAAAGAATCTACTGCATTTGTATTGATAATCATAAAAGGGGTTACAAGAATTGATATCCTTTTACAATCTTGCCCTGAAGGCTACAATGGGGTCTTCCCTAAGGAAGCCCTCTCAGATGTGGTACAAAGACAACACGATTCATCTTTTTGGGTTCCTCGATGTAGGTGGGCTTCTTGCTCATGAGCCACCGCTTGTTGGAGATGTTTCCTTGTGCTTTGTTGGACCTATGAAACCTGCAAAATCCTATTAGTGCATTGGGGGTCTGCCTCAGTCAAACCCCATAGTTATGAAGACAAAAGACTCATAAAAAGTATTCAAAACATGAAATAACTTGCTAAAAACAACATAAAATAGTAAATTATGCTATTCTTACCTATCCGGGTGATTCTGGTGCCTGTTGCAGAGGTTCGCACTCCTAGGGTGCGAACCGGGTGGTTCGCACGTGTGAGGTGCGAACCGGTCCTTTTTCGATCGAATTTCTCAGATAGCTTCTTTGGATGCTCAGGATTGGTTTTTGACTTGAAATTTGTCCGGTTCAGCTTCTGAAAGTGCACTCTTGGTAGGATTATCAACCTATCTCATTCACCAAATAGTATTATGAAAGAGACAAATTGATTGTGATGTTCGTATGATGGTTGTGTAATGGATGTGTGATGGATGCAATGGCAGTAGTGATTTTGGCAGAGTTTCGGTATGCAAAAGTTGGTTGTTACTAAAAGGTGAAAATGGCCTTCTATTTATAGAGTGGGCCAAGGTGAGAGAAAGGGGATGAGGTGTCCCCTGTGAGGTGGCAATGGTGAGGTGTCCACCAAAGAGGTGTCCCCTGAGGTGTCCTGGGTCATAAGTGGGGTTGGGTGAGAGAATCCCTCACCCATCCACAAATAATGATGATTTACCAAAAATATCAATTTGTCATTAATAATCACCTTTATTGAAATATCTTAGGATTAAAATTGCCTTTTTAAGTGCAAAAGTCTCCATCTTGCATTTATGACCCAGGGGGATGTGAGGTGGAGAAATATCTGGGTGAGAGGTGGTAGGGCTAGGCTAGGCTAGGCTAGGTGAGGTGGAAGGCTAGGCTAGTCAAAGTAGACTAGGTGAGGTGGAGGCTTTAATTAAATCAAGATTAGATCTAATTAAGTATGTAATTAGCCATAAAGCATATTTAGACCAAAATGTTGACTTTTTGACCATAAAGTGCTTTTTGACCATGGTGAAAGGTTTCAACCTTAGTTGAGTTTGCATGAGGTCGCATGAGGACCTATGGTTAAGCGTAGGAAGGGGCTTAGCTAGCCCAAAGGGGCTAATGATGATGAATAGTGATTTTGATTAATGAATAGTGTTTTTAGCCAATTTATGCAATTTTTGAGGGTTTTGCAAATTGATTGACCATGGAAATGGGGAGAGGGACAATGTGCGACTTTTTGGTGTCTACATAAAAATCAATCAGTTGTTGTTTTGTCCACTATAGAAGCAGAGTATATTATAGCAACTCATGCCTATAAAGAAGTAGTGTGTCTATAGAGGTTGTGTCCAACATTTGAAATTAAGTAGAAGACTATGAGAATTGATGGTGATAGTTAGAGTGCAATATTTTTGGCAAACAATCCTAGTTTTTATGATCGGTTAAAATATATTGATATCAAATACCATTTTTTGAGAGATATGGTTGAAGAGAACCAAATGATGTTGGAGAAAGTTGATATAGAGAATAATATTGTTGATTCATTAACAATTTTTGTTCCTGCTCAAAAAATTTCTTGGTGTAGAAAATCTATGGGCATGGTTGCCCTTGATAGTTGACAACGATAATTTTAGCCCCTATGGAAATTATTGAACAAGTGGGAGAATGTTAGACTTGTGTTGAATATTTTCCATGTTATTCAAGTGGGGCTAACTCTAAAAGGACTTTACACTTTATCCCTATCCTCGTTGGGGTTTGGGGCCGAGTCGGGTCTCGAGCGGGGGTACAGGGGCGACAACCCCTATTTGGAGGTCCAAGGGTGTTAGCCCTTAGGGAAATGTTTTTGGGAGTTTAAGTTATTTTAGACCCATATGGGCATTTTCTGGTTAATGTAATATCAACCCATGGTTTCATGCCCATGGTATTGTAAAACCCCTTCTTGTGTTGTTGGTATATAAAACAACACTTGCATGAGGGTTTGGTAATGAATTTGCAAGAAATGTAATCACAAGCAAAAAGCGAGTGAAAGAATATTATTGTATTGGAGATGGTCAAGTTTATACAATAAGGAGATATTCTTGCTGGGATTTTTCCTAAAAGGGTTTCCTAGGATAAATTATTGTGTAATGTGTTCTTCTTATCTTGTTTTCCTTTTGATTTTGCACTTACTACTTTTCTAGATTTTGATCATCGGGGTATTATTTCTCTTCAATGATTTTTTTTGTCATGAGACAAACTCAAATATGAAGCAAGGGAATTGTACAATAAATTAGCTTAAATCAAAGATTTCCCCTTCCATAAAGCTGACAATAAATAATATTTTTTCCCTAATTAGATGGTAAAGGCCAACATTGTTCATTTAGAGCAAAAATCTGAAGAGACTAAGATGGATGCAATGGACGAAGAAGTATAATGTGTAAGTTTTGAAAAAAGAATTAAAGTTACAATGGAAGATATGGAGTCAATTTTGAAAAGGTAGAAGAGGCTAAGTTTTATCCACACAATTTATCTCCAGTTTCCTTTATTAGTATAAAATAATCTCCTTACAATAAAAATAAAAGTAGTATTAAGGTTTTTTCTTACACTTTAGTACTTTTAGGGAAGCATGATAAAGAAAAACTATGAAAAATATGCCCTGCACTTTAGGATTTCTAAGTCAACATAAAAACATAAGTACTATGGGGGTTGTCCTTTACGTTTATTGATTTCAAAGTAGGTTATGCCCTATACATTAGGTTTTTTAGGCAATAATTATTTTTGTTGGAGAACAAGGGGTTGTACTTGGGTCCCCCACCCTTGACAAATCACAACTCTCTCCTTTAGAGCTTGAGAGTTTACAAACATATTCAATTCTCATCTCAATTGAGTTGTTATAGCTAGATACCTACATCATTTTTATGGCTTTTAAAGCCTTAATATTAATGTAAAATCACAAAATAATATTCACAAGATCAAATATAATGATAGTTACAATATAGTAAGATCAATATAACTATGTAACCATAATAGCATGAGCCAGCTAATATGTAAATCAAGGCTAGTAATAAATCAACTAACATTAATTAAAAATATTTTTTATTTCTAAAATTATAAGGGTTTTAGAGGAGGAATGATAGAGGTTTGTGGCATTACAGTAGCATTTTGAATGATTGGAGCACAAGTAACAAGAGGAATGCTAGAGGTTTGAGGAATCGAACTAGGGTTTTAGAGGCTAGGGCAGAGGCTTGGACAACATTTTAATAGTATCACAACCAAGAATAGGGGACATAGGTTATTTGGTACCAGTTCCTCCAAATCAAGGAATCTCATACTGGTATAAACTACATGGAACCCAAGATAGCTTTAGTGACTATCAAATACAAGCAAGGAAAATCATAACCACAATGGAAAAGCAATAAAAGGAGGATTCTTTTCCTGGAAGGGTGATCGAATGTTTACCACATGCAAAAGAAATACCAGTATTAGAAATAGCAAAGGATTGGATAGTTGAGGATATAGTTTATAAGACAAAATACAACTTGATAGGTAAATTTGTGGGTTTCAAACCATCTATGCACTTCCTCCACACATGGATAAGGAAACAATGGCATTTGGAAGGAGAATACAAAATTCTAACTCTCCCAAATGGGTATTTTTTTGTGGAGTTCACATCAATGATAGACCAAAAACAAGTATTTAAGGGAGGGTCGTATCATTACGGGCCAGCGAGACTATTCCTACAACCATAGAAGATGATATTTGATCCGAGGGTGGAACCGATTGCAGTACCAACATGGGTAAGATAATTTGCCCTTCCCCTTGATTTTTGGAAAGAGGAGGTACTTGAGGCAATAGGCAACTTACTCGGATATTATTAAGGTGGATCAAGAGAAACAATTTTAGGAGGATCGATAGTGTTTGCTAGGGTTTTTGTAGAAATGGATTTCATTAAACCTCTTACAATAGAGATAGACCTAAAAATAGGGGATTTTTTCTAGTTCCAACAAATGGATTATGAGGCTATTCCATTCAGATGTCGGGTGTGCCACTCTCATGGACATCTGGCTAGAATGTGCCCAACAGTTAAAGACCATCAATTTGGACAAGAGGGGACAAAAGTAAATATTAACATGATGGGCCAATCTCTTTAGCAAAAGATAAATCAGAAGGAAGGAAAGGGCCCAAAAGACTTTGAGGGCTTCCAAAAAGTAATCAGAAGGTCAAACAAAAGAAATCAACACAGTAACCAAAGACGAGGATAAAAAATGGGAAGAACAAATAATATATATGAGATATACAAACAATTAGGATGCTTAGGAATAGAAATGGATTTTCAAATGGAAGGATTAGAGGAGGATACTCAACAAGTCACACCAGTGGATTAGGAATAATACTCCAATCTAGTATCAGGAAACAAGTAAGGAGTAGAACTAGACACAACCTCTCTCATGGAAGAGGAGATTCAACCTATGAGGGAGACCATAGGAGGGGAATCAGAGCAAGGGATAGTCTTAACTCAGGAAATAGAGATTAAAGATGACAATAAGAACCAAGACAAACCTACTTTAGGGATTCATCAAGTGGAGAAGAAACAAAAATCAAACCAATATGTAGGGAGGAAGTCAAACAAGGAAAAGATGGAGGAACAAGGAAGAAATTTGAGCCAAAATGGACAAGTAAAATCGATGGCTGATTTTTTCTCTCCCCATTCTCAATGATTTTAATTACTTGGAATGTGAGGGGTTTAGGCAACCGCCCTAGACAAAAGGTAGTCAAAAACATTATCATGGATATGAGTCCATATATAATTTTGCTACAGGGAAACCAAAATGCAAGGAGAAGACTTACAAAAAATAAATAGGAGGATATGAAAAAAAGGAGAGATCCTTATTCAATCAGCACAGGGAAAATTAGGTGGATTGGCCACTATGTGGAATATCCAACTGTTCCTAGCAATAGGGGGCCTCCACGAGAGGGGTTTTGATGGTTTGGTTACAAAATAGAGAAAATGGGAAAAACTGGACTATAATTAATTTCTATGGAACACAGACAGTCATATTATAGAGGGATCAATGGGCATCCATCCAAACTTTCAGAAATAACTACCTGAATAACCAATGGATTGTGGGAGGAGACTTCAATGCAAATCTTAGAATAGAGGAACAACAAGGAGGTAGAGCCATGTTGGAGGAAAATTATAGGTTCTTTTTAAAAATAACATGTCAAATGAATCTAATAGATATCCCAACTGTGGATAGCTCCATGACTTGGACAAATAGAAGAAAGGAAGGGAAGACAATCAAATATTGCTTGGATCATTTCTTCATGGGGGAGGAATTATTCTTGCATACCAAGCATCAAGCGAGGGTCATGGATAGGCTTTCTTCATATAATTTTCCAGTAAGACTTATCATAGAAGAAGATAATTATAAAGTTGCAAGAAATTTTAAATTTGAGCTATGGTGGTTGAAATATGAGGAGTTGGAAGACCACATAAAGGAATGGTGGAAATTAGGGAGACCAAGATTGGGGAAAACCCAATTCAAACTCCAAAAATAACTAAAATATGTGAGGACCCAACTAAAGGAGTGGAGTAAACACAAGGAACTCACTAGAATCCATAAGACTTGTTGAGTGGTATTTTCACACACTTGTGAAAGTACACTCTCCTTTAGGATTTGGACTCCAAATCCCCTCTTGCAAAGAAGTCAAACAAACAACTTCTCCAAGGTCTCCGTTGTATTAGCATTTGCAACTGTGTATTAGTAATCTCAAATAAAGATATTCAATTTAAATGCTTGGAACACCTTAGTGATTGCAAGTAACTGTAAACAAGGGGCAATGTTGGTTTATTTCACCATGAAACTTTAGTGATTGTTCATTATTTTACTTTTTTTAGATTTTGTAATTTTTAAATGTTCATTTTAAATAAATTAAACCTTCTGGAAAATAAAATAAAATGAAAAAAGAAATACAGAAAATTAAAAATAGAACACATTCAGTCTGATGCTATCCTATTCCGACAAAACCGAAGATATGAGGTTTTCATGCATGCAACCTAACCTATTGGACCTGCAAAACAAGCACAATCCGGATAAGCTAAGTGTTGGCTCCTAAGGATTTGAATGAGGTTTTCAGATTTAAGCATTCGCATGCAGCAACCAAGAAAATACTTGCATCAACTACATTTACAAGCCTAAAATCTGAAAAGGGAAAATAGACATTTAATCTTGCATGCAGAAAATGACTCCTTCTTTCTTGCCCATAAGATGCAAATTTTTGAACAATTCTGCATTAAAAATATGTCATGTTACAATAACGAAATCTCTGGTTTTTCTCAAAACCAAAACAAGTGGAAGAAAAGCACTCCAAAGCAGGTCCAGAATGGCTAATCACCCTCAAATCTGCAACCCCGCTCGTAGCGGTTTTCGACCCTGTACCAATCTATGCCTCTGCATTTTATACTTCTCGGCAATTGCTTCTCCTTCCACAACGGTTCGTTTCATCTTCCAGATTGCATCGTTTCATATTCCCCATCTCATCATTATCTTTGACTTTATGTTCGATGTCTTAAACGTTTAATCTTCTTCGTGAACTGTAACGCCTATGTCACCCTTACACTTTTATGCCACGTGTTCCATGCTTCTCTGCATGTTCCATAACTGCCCCTGTAAATCGTGACCAAAAATAGCATGTCGCGATATCGCGACATTTTTGCATGCAGCCTTGCTCTTCTACTTTCATCGCGAAAATGAGACATGTCGCGAAATCGTGACATTTTCTGCCCACAACCTTTTCGCCTTCATGCATCGCGAAAATGAGACATGTCATGAAATCGTGACATTTTTATGCTATCGGGCTATGTAGATGCAACCTATCGTGAAATCACGACGTTTTTCTCTATCACTGTGTTTTGTTGCACTTAGCCGCGAAAACGTGACATGTCACGAAATCATGACACTTTTCTCTTCTGCACCATCTTCTACTTTCTATCACGAAATCACGACAATTTTTCATTTCGTACCACTTGGCCGCTTTCTGTCGCGAAATCGCGACGCTTTTCTTTGTCTCTGCTTATGAAATCGTGACAATTTTTTATTCTGTCCTTGCTTTCTGTCACGAAATCACGATGCCTTTCATCTTTGTATCCCTTGGCTACTTCCTATCATGAAATCGTGACACTTTCTCTTTCCGTACCATCTCTTGCTATTTCCTATCACGAAAACGTGACATGTCACGATTTCGCACACTTCTCATTGACTCTTCTCTTGCTCTTGCTCGCGATTTTACAACACGTCGCGATATCGTGACATTTTCTCTTCATTGCATTCTGCTCCTAGCGCACGACATGTCGCGATATCGCGACAACTTTTTATTTTCGCCGCGACGGAGCAACATGTCGCGATATCGCGACAACTTTTTATTTTTGGCCGCGACGGAGCAACATGTCGCGATATCGTGACAACTTTTTATTTTCGCCGCGATGGAGCAACATGTCGTGATATCGCGACAACTTTTTATTTTGGCCGCGATGGAGCAACATGTCGCGATATCGCGACAACTTTTTCCCTTTTGTGAAATTTTGCTTTTTTCCTTGATTTTTAGCATCTGGGCTACTGCAGTTTTCTTTGAAAGCATGCAAAAAAGGTGGGTCCCCAATTTTGGGGTGTGTTGTGGATCAGCCACAACAAATGGTGACTCTATTGTCAAATGCTCCTGAGCATTTTGGTGAGAACCCAACCTGAAATATACAAGCTTAGATACGGGCGTCAACACATAAAGATAAACAAATACCGATAGATCAGAAATACTTGAAACATCAGAATCATTAAGTATCAGCTCGGTGTGTGCAATGTGTTTCATTCCCTATCATTTGAACTTGATCAACATTCCATTGTCAGTTTCACTTATGATTTGTATGCAAGGCTATGAATGATTTGTGCAGGATTTGATGCATGATGAAGATGCTAAAGATATAACAACTCTGCTTTACAAAGGCTCAAACCTTCTAATATCATGAACAAACATATTAAAGCTGTCAAACCCTCTTAGGACCAAATATATGTATACTTGAATTAATTTACTAGATCCCAAAGTTGGTTATGTGTCACTACCATCTTGAACCCATGTGCAAGTGTAAGTGAAATCAGAACTTTGGGGAATAGGATTCCCAACCTAAGCGAGATGGGAATTTAACCCTATCCTTACTATTCTGATTTGGAGTTCATTACCTCATCTTGAACAAAATGATTTAACCTATTATGGATGAAATGGTCAGGCTAGTCTATCCATATGAGCAATCAGTGGTCTTGCTTTTAGGCAAGACATGTTGCCACGCATGAGCATACTTAACCCCATAATCCATGACTTGGCTTTCATTCATTCTTTTCTCTCTCTTTTTTTTTGGACCTTTGGGATGACTACCCATCCTTGCTAGGGACATGTAGTACGATCCCTCCAATCCAATATTAAGATGAAATGGAAAATATTATCTTTTATCTCTTGGACCTTGGGGATGACTACCCATCCTTTGCTAGAGGACACGTAGTACAATCCTTTCAATCCAAGATTGAGATGAAATGAAAAAAATTAGTTTTAATTTTATTGCTTGGACCTTTGGGATGACTACCCATCCTTGCTAGAGGACATGTAGTACGATCCTTCCAATCCAAGCTTTATGATGAAATGGGAAAAATGGAAGCTTTGGGGAATCGGATTCTCAACCTAAGCGAGATGAGAATTAAGTCCTATCCTTACTACTCCATGTAGGTCAAACCAGAGCTTTGGGGAGTTGGATCCTCAACCTAAGTTCGATGAGGATTTAACCCTATCCTTACTACTCTGGTTTTAGGCTTTAAGCTTTATGGAAGTGGTAAAAACCACTTGTTTTAAGGATTATGTTGCATGATAGGACAGACATGAAATATTCTTTTCACCTCACCTTTTCATCCAAGTATGGTTTTGACCATTTTGCTCAAGATTCTTTTTAATGTGCATGGAATGTGCTTGGTTCAAGATAGTTTGGGCAGCAGTTCCCAACCTTAGGATCCTTTTAATATATGTTATGTAATAATCCTAAGAGGATTCAACACCTTCTCAATAATTGCCCATGGAATGAAAATGTAACTGAGATGACATGTATATGCAATGTGGAATATGACATGAGATATGAATGCATTGCTTCTTTTGGAATATATCATCTAATTTACCATAATGTGCAAAACTGACAACTTCATGCATCACAAGATTCAAACGATATTATTTAAATGTTTGTGTTACTTGTGGAGCTTTCTACAACACAATTCCAATGTTTCATATTCTCCTGATTTTAGGCATAAGTTGACATCTCAAATTTTTTTTTTTTTTTTTTTTTTTTTATCAAAACAAACTAAACATGTCAAATGAAATCAACCACACAACTTAAATCCTAATCCAAATAGCAATCCCAAAATGAAACTTGAAAACACAAACCCAAACCAAAACCAAAATCTATATACAATATAGTACAAGATGATGCCAAGCTTGGACTATTACTTTCCTGGATCCCAAACATGATTAGAACATTTCAAAAGACATATGTCACAATACACATGCCAAATGTTGTAGGAATCCAACAACAATAAGATCAAACCAAGCAATGCAACAAATTTCAACTTGCCATGCTCACCATACCAATTTGATTTAGTTCTATTACCAACATCATAGGTGAGATTCAAATCAAATTGATTAGACAATGGTTGGTATTCAATTTTATTTTGTCTATTCTTTAAAGTGCAAGTTTCATCATTCCATTCATGATTTAGAAGTAGGCTTTCCTTTTCAAATGTGAGATATTGCAAACAAGAGCCTATTTCTAAAAGTCTTGAATTCAAATTATTTTTCGAGATTTTAAAACCATCAAAATCAATCAAAGCTTGACAAACATCACCAAGATTTGACATTTCATCATCAATGACATTAGCATCCAAAGGGACATCATGTAACCCATCACTTAAAATTTTTGTGGCTACTACCAAAGGTAAAGATTTCACCTTGTCACCCATACTCAACCCATCATGATTAGAATTTATCACAACTTGATGAGTGTTAGTAGCTTTTTCTTTTTCTTCATTGTCTTCTTCATCATCCAACACCTGTTCAAAAACACCAAAGTTAGGCACCCAATCAAACATGCGTCCATATTTTTCAAAACAAGAGCCTAATTTTTCAAGATATGTGTCACGTGACACCTTTCCATGATCAATGGCTTGAGTTGCCTCAAAATCCATATTTTCATTAGGATCATCAATAGTATCAAACCCACACCACTTAGGTTTTGTAATTTCATCATTTTGAGATGGCATAGACATTGTAGAAACAATAGGTGGATCAAGATTTTCTATTTCTTGCCCCTCAAGGGGAACAAAAACAATTGATTCTCCTTCTTCATCCATGGTAGTAGAATCATTATCCTTCTCCAACCTTTGATGAGATTCCAACCCTTCTTCCAAAACATTCTCAGATTGTACAGGACTTGTAATATCCTCATGTGAAAGGGCAATTGTATTATCCTGCATATCAATAGGCACACAAATTTCATCAGAAGGCTTGGAGTGAGCATACTCTTCCAAAGAATCATAATGATCATCTTTCAAAATCAAATTGTGATGCTCAACTATTTCTTCTTCATCTTTTAATTCATCAACATGTTTCTCATCAAATTTATCTTCACCTTCCTTAGATGGTTCAATTACTTCCAAAATTGGGTTATTGCTTGTATTCAAATTGATAAGGCTATCATAATCCACATGTGTAACCCATGATTCACGTTTAACATGATTTGGAAGGTGTGAATTTTCTAGGCCATTACTTTCAACAATGTCATCCAATGTGTCATCCGAAACAGATTCATCCTCATAGAATTCATCTTTTGGTGAGTCAAGGGTTTCCAATCTGTCACATGTTTCAATACTAGTTGGATCTAGTACTCCTCCCTTGCCTAAAATCATATTCTTATGAAAATCATTAAAATTGATTTTAGAAACATCTTTTGAATCAAGATGAGTATTTTGAAGTTGATTCATACTTAAGAAAGATGGTTGATCTTGCATAGTAGGTTGAGGATTTTGAAATTGATTGAAGCTTGGGAATGATTGTTGATTCTGAAATTGATTCACACTTGAACTTGGTTGAGGTGGATAAATCATTGGGTGGGTAAAGGAGGTATTAAATGATTGAAGATTACATGATCCAAAACCCACACCATAATTTTGACAACTCAATTGTTGCTCAATTGCCATTGCTTGAGTATAGGCTTGTGACAAAGATGTGATTTGAGGCATCCCTCGCAAATATGTGGAAATGAGTGGGTCAAGAGCATTTACATATATTTGGAGAGCCATTTCTTCTTGAAGAGCATAAAATGTCACTAATTGAGCATATAATCCAAAGAACCTTTCAGAAAATGACTTCACATTTTCACTTGGTCCTTTTTTAATAGTGAAAAACTGCTGATACATGCGGATTGGGTCAACTTGCTCTTTGTTGAATTGATTAAGAAATGCTGCCTCTAGCTGAGCCCAAGAAGTGATAGACCCTAAAGGCAGACTTGTAAACCAATCATATGCCACTTTGTCCAAGGTGTAAGGGAACATTTTACAAACCACATCATCATACCAAATTGTTAAGTGATTCACAACAAATTTGAATGCTTGAATGTGTTCTCCTGCAGTATTTGTCCCGTTAGACAAAAATCGAGGAAGACATCTCTCAAAACCAACGGGCAAATAATGTTGAACTCCTGGTATGTTCAATGGGCTACCTGTCATCCACGGTGAAAACATAGCCATTAGTGAATCTTAAAGAATATAACTTTAATACCCAAATTTTTTTTTTTTATTTATTTATTACTTTTTTTTTTTAAATCAAATCAAATCACATTATTCCTGTATGAACAATCAAAGCGTTAGGAAAGTGCATAGCAATTCATGTCCTCCTTTTAACAGTACAAAGTTGTATTGTTAAAAGAGGGCTAAAGATAATAATCAATAGGGCATGAAATATTCAAAATTTAAATCCCTATAGCATTTAAATCAATCTGAAATAAACCGGTTCAGGCCCTCCTTCTAGCGCCAAAATGTTGAGTGGTATTTTCACACACTTGTGAAAGTACACTCTCCTTTAGGATTTGGGCTCCAAATCCCCTCTTGCAAAGAAGTCAAACAAACAACTTCTCCAAGGTCTCCGTTGTATTAGCATTTGCAACTGTGTATTAGTAATCTCAAATAAAGATATTCAATTTAAATGCTTGGAACACCTTAGTGATTGCAAGTAACTGTAAACAAGGGGCAATGTTGGTTTATTTCACCATGAAACTTTAGTGATTGTTCATTATTTTTTTTTTAGATTTTGTAATTTTTAAATGTTCATTTTAAATAAATTAAACCTTATGAAAAATAAAATAAAATGAAAAAGAAATACAAAAAATTAAAAATAGAACACATTCAGTCTGATGCTATCCTATTTCGACAAAACCGAAGATATGAGGTTTTCATGCATGCAACCTAACCTATTGGACCTGCAAAACAAGCACAATCCGGATAAGCTAAGTGCTGGCTCCTAAGGATTTGAATGAGGTTTTCAGATTTAAGCATTCGCATGCAGCAACCAAGAAAATGCTTGCATCAACTACATTTACAAGCCTAAAATCCGAAAAGGGAAAATAGACATTTAATCTTGCATGCAGAAAATGACTCCTTCTTTCTTGCCCATAAGATGCAAATTTCTGAATTTCTGCATTAAAAATTGGTCATTATACAATAGCAGAATCTCTGGTTTTTCCAAAACCAGAACAAGTGGAAGAAAAGCACTCCAAAGCAGGCCCAGAACGGCTAATCACCCTCAACTCTGCAACCCCGCTCGCAGCGGTTTTCGACCCCGTACCAATCTGTGCCTCTGCCTTTAAACTTGCTCGGCAATTGCTTCTCCTTCCATGATGGTTCGTTTCGTTTTCCAGATTGCATCGTTTCGTATTCCCCATCTCATCATTGTCTTTGATTTTCTGTTCGATGTCGAAACGTTTGATCTTCTTCGTGAACTGTAACGCTTCTGTAGCCCTTACACTTTTATGCCACGTGTTCCATGCTTCTCTGCATGTTTCGTAACTGCCCCCTGTAAATCGTGACCAAAAATAGCATGTCGCGATATCGCGACATTTTTCTGCATGCAGCTTTGCTCTTCTCATCGCGAAAATGAGACATGTCGCGAAATCGTGACATTTTTGCCGCAACCTTATTTGCCTTCATGCATCACGAAAATGAGACATGTCACAAAATCGTGACATTTTTATGCTATCGGGCTATGCAGATGCAACCTGTCACGAAATCATGACGTTTTTCTCTATCGCTAGGTTTTGTTGCACTTAGCCACGAAAACGTGACATGTCACGAAATCGTGACACTTTTCTCTTCTGCACCATCTTCTGCTTTCTATCATGAAATCATGACAATTTTTTGTTTCGTACCACTTGGCCGCTTTCTATCGAAATCATGACGCTTTTCTCTTTCAGTTGTCTCGCTGCTTCCTATCGTGAAATCATGACAATTTTTCATTTCGGGCTGTCAGCTACTTTCTATCATGAAATCATGATGCCTTTCATCTTCGTATCCCTTGGCTGCTTCCTATCATGAAATCATGACGCTTTCTCTTTTCGTACCATCTCGCTGTTTCCTGTCACAAAAATACGACATGTCACGATTTCGTGACACTTCTGCATTGACTCTTCTCTTGCTACCTTGCACCGTGATTTCACAACATGTCGCGATATCGTGACATTTTCTCTTCATGATGCATTTTGATGCTCCTAGCCGCGAAAACGTGACATGTCGCGATATCGCGACAACTTTTTATTTTCGCCGCGATGGAGCAACATGTCGCGATATCGCGACAACTTTTTATTTTCGGCCGCGACGGAGCAACATGTCGCGATATCGCGACAACTTTTTATTTTCAGCCGCGACGGAGCAACATGTCGCGATATCGCGACAACTTTTTATTTTCGGCCGCGACGGAGCAACATGTCGCGATATCGCGACAACTTTTTATTTTTGGCCGCGACGGAGCAACATGTCGCGATATCGCGACAACTTTTTCCCTTTTGTGAAATTTTGCTTTTTTCCTTGATTTTGAGCATCTGGGCTACTGCAGTTTTCTTTGAAAGCATGCAAAAAAGGTGGGTCCCCAATTTTGGGGTGTGTTGTGGATCAGCCACAACAAGACCAAAATCAAGGATTAGAAGGAGAAGATTTCTCAGGAGATAAGACAAGGAACTATTACAGAAGATCTGTTGCAATGTGAGGCAGAAATTATTAGGAGAGAGGAATATTTGGAGGAACTAGAAGAGATATATTAGAGGTAAAGATCCAGAGTTACATGGTTGAAGGAGGGGCATCAAGACACAACTTTCTTTCATAAGACAACATCAACTAGAAGACAACAAAATAGAATTACAAAGCTTATAGATATGATGGGTCAAGTAAAAACCAGTGGAAGTGAAATGAAAACTATAACAAATCAATACTTTTATACTCTTTTTAGTAGTAAAAAAAATTTAATGCAACATGGCAAGAGAAGATACTAGAGACAATTCCATAATTAGTCAAACCTGAACACAATAAATTATTTATGGAGGAAATTTCTTTGGAAGAAACATCGCAGATTGTACAAAAAATGCAAACAAGAAAGACCCCAGGACCAGATGGATTCCCCATTGAAATTTATCATATTTTTTGAGAAATTTTGGGCCAAGTAGTGGTGGGGGCACTGGAGGAAATCAGACAGAGTAAGAAAATGTTAAAAGCCTCGAGTCTTATTTTTATCACTTTAATTCCTAAGGGCCCACCTAGTGAGATAATTGAGAACTATAGGCCTATTTCACTATGTAATGTAGTATACAAGATATTAACAAAGCTTATGGCAAAGAGGTTAAAACCTTTTTTACCAAATCTGATTTCAAGTGAGCAAGGTGGTTTTTTTGAAGGTAGACAAATTTTAGATGGAAGAGTAGTGGTCGAGGAGGTGATACACACAATGTCCATGCAAAAGGATCCAGGTATATTTATTAAATTAGATATTTCTAAAGCTTATGATAGAGTAGACTGGTCCTTTATGCAAATAAATTTAGAAAAAATGGGCTTTGCAAAGGAGTGGAGAGATTGGATAGAAGCTTGTACACAAGCTACATCTTTCTCAGTTCTGGTAAATGGTAGTCCATCTCCCATGTTCACAACAGGAAGGGGGTTGAGGCAAGGGGACCCTATTTCCCTTTACCTTTTTATCCTTTATGCAGAGGGTCTAGGGAGACTGTTAAAAAAAGGGAGACAAGAGGGGAGGCTAAGGGGTTTGAAAATAAGTTCTTAGATTGAGATAAATCACCTCTAGTTTATGGATGATACTGCTCTTATTAGTCAAGCCAATATACTAGTAGCAAGAAACATAAAATAATTTTTAGATGGGTATACTCAAGATACGGGGCACAATTTTAATGAGAAAAAATCTCAAATAGTTTTTCAATACAATGAAGAGGGTGAGAGATAAAATTATACAATTGTTGAGCTTCATGGGAACTCCTTTACCCATACAGTATTTAGGAGTACCTTTATCTACAAAAAAAATAAAAATCAAGGAGTGGAAAGGGTTGATTGACAGACTTCAAGCTAAGTTGAGCAACTGGACACACAAATGGCTAAGCTTGGGAGGAAGGCTTACAATTATTAAAGTTGTGCTACAAGATCTCCCAGTTTATAAATTTTCCATACTTTAGGCTCCAAATAAAATTCTAAAAGATATTGACAAATACACAAGAAAGTTTTTGTGGTCAGGTGCAAGGGAAGAACAAAAATTAGCACAATTGGGTGGGAGAAGATATACCAACAAAAAAATGAGGAGGATTGGGGATAAGATCAACATCCCAAAGTAGCAAGGTACTAGCAAGGAAGCTATATTGGAGATGGATTATAGCTACTGGAGGCTTATAGAGAAGACTATTACAAGCCATATATTACCCAGGATAGGTTGAGAAATACATCCCGAGACTCAGAGTGGAAGGATAGGGATCTACAATATGGAGAACAATGGAAGCAGACCAGGAGTTAATAAAGCCATACCTTTATTGACAATTAGGGGATGGAAAGGATGTTCTTTTTTGGGAGGATTCATGGAATCAATCTCAACCAATTATTCAAACATTCTCAGAGATTGAGAGTTGGAAAGTAGACCTCCAAAAGGCAGGGTGGTGGAAAGCATCTTACTATATGAAATCATGGAATCAACATGTGCCAGATTTACTACAATGGAAACATCCATGAGAATGACCAACGAGGGGGACAAAGGAACTAACTAAAAAATTGTGGAGACATCTCTAAAGACATCCAGTTCAGGACAATTCTAAGAAAAATATACTTGTATGGGGAGGAAGTAAGTTGGGAATCTATAAGGTAAAGGAGGGATACAAGGTAGTCTGTGGATATGAGATTACTCTAGCACCACTTCTATGGACATTTGTTTGGCAAAAGGAAGTATTGCCAAAAATTAATATTTTCTCATGGCTAATTAACCATAGAAAGTTCTTGACATTTGATGATTTGATAAAAAGAGGTTTCTATGGGCCTTCCAAATGTGTTATGTGTGGAAAGGTAGAGGAGACCTTGAATAACCTCTTTTTTGGGTGTTTTTTTGCCAAAGACATATGGATCAGTTGGTGGAGGCAGATGAGACAACATTGGGAAATTTTTGAGAGTCAGGAAAGCTTTTATGAGAAATGGAAACAATGTAGATTTAAGACTAGAATAATGAAAATGGCATGGAAGCTGGGACCTAGCTTCATATGGTGGCAGTTATGGCTAGAATGAAATGCATGCATATTTAGATCAGAGCACATAACAAGGGAGCAAGTTTGGGAGAGGATTATGAGTAAGTTAATGGAAACACTATCCATTAGATTACAGGAGGAAACAAACATAGAAATGGAGGAAGTGACTATTCTAAGGATCTTTGGAATAACTGTAAAAGAAAAACAACTAAGGGTTGGTTGCGTAGGTGAGATATCCTCGAATAACATAGAGTGGAGATTTCCTCCCATAGAGTGGGTGAAGGGAAACACAAATGGTACTTCTACTAAAAATCTTGGAAAAGTTGTTTTTGACATTATCATACAAAATTGGAAAGGAGAACAGGTGTACTGGAGAGCAGAAGGTATGGGGAAGAACAAATAATTAAGTAGAAGGACAAGCACTCTTGTTAGCATCAATGATAGATGCAAATCTACATCTACATAAGCTAAGGATAGAGATAGACTCTTAGGTATGGGCTGGATTCTTGGATCTGATAAGATCCTTTCAGGTGCTAGGAATTGGATAGAGAAAGAATGTGGAAGCAGTTCAAAAGATATGGAAGGTTTTTCGAGATATTTTTATTACTTAAATCAAGCAAGAGGGAAATAGAGTGGTAGATTATTTAGCAAAATGGGGAAAATAACTGGAGGAAAGGCAATATGTGGACTCTCACATGGAAAATCAGATAAGTTGGTACCAAAGAATCCAAGGGATACGAGAGGTGGTATAGGTAGATAGCAAACATGTTCAAGATGCTAATAATGACTTCAAAACATCATGAAGATAGATGGATGGTCTACAAAATTTAGATGATTGAGAAAAATTGAAATTTAACTATGGTAATGCTGATGTGTATGGATAATTGTATTATGGTGGCCTCAAGTGATATTTTCAACAAACACACCTATATATTGTTTTTATGGCTAATTTTTGAGCTAGGAGGGATTGAAGGAGGATTTTCTTCTTCCCTTGTTTCCTGTCTAGCTTATTTTACTTTGTAATACAACTTCTATAAATATAATATTTTTTCGTTTAAAAAACATTAATTAATAAACAAAAATACAAATGTAATAGCTCGAATCATACATGTACAAAGCATGTAGCACAACTTACAATATTAGTTGCTCAAATGTATGTAAACTTTTTTACTACTCTTTCTCTTACAAATGTATAATAAAACTCTTATACAATGACAATGCTTTCTATGCTCACCATTTAGACAATGTAGGCGATGTAGGCAATGTAGGCTATGTTCACTATGGAGTATTATAAAACCATTATAGAATGACTCTTTGGTTATTTGACTCTTCCTTTCCTTGTCAATTATCATGACTCTTGGCTTCTCTACTTGACACTTGCATACACGACTCTATCTTGTATGCACACTTGGACATGACTCTTCACATTACACACTATAATCTAAAGATACTTGTGCACACTTACATGTAAGACACTTGTGCACATATACACACATAAAACTTGCTCACATGAAACTTGTGCATTTCCTGCACATTATTACATTACATAAAATATTTGCTCACACTCTAATCTAAGACTTAAACGTAGTCTAATATTTACAAGGTGTATATTATCATGTACTAAATAATGTAATATTCTCCAACACCCCCTGTATTACATTATTTGGTTATTGAAGACTTTAGTCTTCAATTAAGGTCTTCATCTTCATGTGATCCCGGGATTGTGCTTCCTCTATTCTCTATTTGCTTTCTTTAGTCTATCGCCTTTATGTATCCTGATTAAATGAACAATTAGTATCTTTCAAACTTTGAGAGAAGTTCATCTTTATTGGTTATCAATTTTGTTGAAAGAGCTTTGATTTCATTTTTTCAGTAGTTCATTCTAACTCTTGAATTTCATAAATTTATTGGGCTAGATGTCATTTTTTATTTCTCTCTCTATATTGTAATTGAATTTGACTATATTTATACCGAGGAGGATATTGACATTGAAATTATTGTCCTTGTGGATTGTATTGAGTTTGATATTTTCTTTGTTGTACTGACCTACTTACTTGACCACTTTGATTCATCTAATTTCCTTGAGACTGATTCCTTGAATTATATCTACAAAAATTTGTGCTATGTCCCCTTCTTTTACATACTTGACAATATCTATTATTCCATTTGGACCTATATCTTGAAGTTGAAGCAAGATTATCTTGTGAATTATCTTTTGATACTAAGGCATTGTTAGTCATTTCATCTTTGGTTGAATTCTCTACTTCATACTCTTGTATAATGTTGACTAACTCATCAAATGAAGTATCTTTGCTTAGAACTTGCAAAGATGTAACTAGATGCTTATAATTTTCTAGAAAATCTCGTTACTTGAACAAGAAATTTATCTTCTACTTTTTCTCCTACAGTTAATAGTTTTTCTTTTATATCTACTACCTTTCTAAGAAATAATTCAATACTTTCACCACTATTAACTTTTAAGGAATATAACTAAGATTGAAGATTGAATATAGTAGCTTTATTTTTGCCTTCAAATATTTTAGCTAATGTATTCCAAGCTTCTGTAGAAGTTTTTGTTGTACTTATATAAGGTTGTATTTCATTAGTAATTGCAAATATTATTATCATAAGTGCTTTGGCTTCACCAAATTCATATTTTTGAATTTCTCTAACATCTTTAGTAGGTTTTGTTTTTGCTCCACTAACTATATCCCAAAGTTTTTCTACTATTAAAATTGATTTCACTTTATTTTTCCATGAAGCATAATTTGGTCCTTTCAAAAGTTGAGATTCAGAAAGAAAAAAACTTGTTTTTGACATAGTAGTGCTCATATGACCTTTTATGTAGACTACCTTGTATCTCCCTAGGTTTAAATTCAAATTTTCCAAGTTATAAAACCTATGTAGTAGAATTCCTTATGTCTCTCTAATATTTAAAAACTAAGAAAATATGAATTTTACAAATTTAATTTCCTAAGTTTGAAGTTGTAAATCCTTTTGACTCCCAAATTATTAATTTGCAAAACTTCAATAATCTAATATTTCAAAAACTAAAAATAAGCCAATTTCAAATTTAAATAACTATTAAGGAGCTTATAAAAACCTTATACCTCCATTATTTAAATTATCATTCACTTATCCCTCCATATAACTTAATAATTAATGATATAAATATTATCACTAATTATAACCTTAAATAAATAAATCAACCTTAATAAATCAAACTTCCAAAAGCTTAATAACACTTTTACCTAATTTTTCTGCGCTCCTATTATTTTGTTGTGTTGTATTGCTTTTGATCACTCTTAAAATTCACATGAAATGACCTTGATTCTCTCGCTCCCATTTGAGTGTTCCTTTTAATTATTTTGCTACAGATGGACATTCTATTTTAGAAGAAAAAGTTTTAGGGTTTGAGCACTTGAGATTCTAACATTACGTCTCTAAATGTATGAACATTTCCAAGCAATGAGTATGAACGTTCCAAGCCAATGATTGTTTCTACTGGCACCTCTTCCTTTCATAGTGGATGTTACACCTTTCTTAATGATGCTTCTTTACTAACATTGTTCAATAACTTTCACATCGCATAAGTTGCTTGGCTTCTTTCTACACTGGCCTTTTGGGAAGGTAAGTCTCTTATTTTCCCTTGGCGATTGAAATTCTTTTGTTTTCTTCGTTCTCAAGTTTTTACTGTTACACTTTTGCTTCAAATGATGGTTGTTGCTATGCTCGCTCTCCAACATTGACTATTGCACTTTCACGTTAGGTGATGGTTGTTGTTGTGCTTGCTCTCCAACCTTAACTGTTGCACTTTTGCCTCAGGTGATGGTTGTTGCTATGCTCACTCTCCAACATTGACTATTGTACTTCTACCTCGGATGATGGTTGCTGCTGCTCTCACATTCGAATATTGATTGTTGTTGTGATAGCTATTCTAGGATGATTTCATCACTTCCCTTATGTACTTAACTTCAATGAGAATATCTCACATTCCTTTTTGCTTTAGCTTGTACTCTATTTCTTTACTTGCTATTTCAACTTCTAATCCACTGCACTCTTTTCCTTTCAGGTTTAACCTTATTGCTTATGTACCACTAATGATTTCTTGCTTGACTTTGATTTCTTAGGTGATGCTCATGATGGCTCTTAGTTTTGCAATGAATACTTGAACCTGTAACTCATAATATTATATCAATATACATTGTAGTGCACTTAATCACTAACTGAATAGCTTATTAATTTACTTGATTAAGCTAAATAACTAATCCTCTAAGCTGTACCTACTTTGATTGAATGTCTTACACCTTATACATGGATTAGATAAACTTTGTCCTTGATGTTATTTTATCTGCCTTTAAGCTTAAACTCAATTTCTCATCTTATCAAGCTTGCATTCTTTGCCTTTAGATGGATCTTCACTTGAATTCTACCTTCACATTTACATTGGAATTCTACCCTTACCTTTAGATAGTTATTCTCTAAAAATTTTCGGTTGCCTTCTACGTTCACATGGCTTCAATGTTGTTGGTTGCAATATATTTTGAGCTCTTTACACTTTCTGTTCTCAAGCCTCTTTCTCTAACTCTATACATGAACCTCTTTTTCTGATTCTTCTATTCTCAAGTATCTTTCTCTAACTCTATATTCAAGCCTCCTTTATTTCTTAATATGGGGCTTATATGACCTCTTCTTTGAAGGGTCTAAATCCTGTAATATTGGTTTCTTGAACCAATGTCAAGGTCAATATGACTTGAATCACTAAAACTTTTATCAAGGTCTTTTTCTTCAAGACCTCTATCCACAATATCAATATCAAGATCTGTATCCAATACCTGAATCTCTCTATCAAGGTCTCCCTTCAAGACCTAAAACTATATCTTTTAAGGTTTACCTTCAAGACCTAAAACTATCTTTGTCAAGGTATGCCTTCAAGACCTGAAACTATCTTATAGACCACCTCTATTCCAAATTAAATTATAGAATAGGTAACCTTGATATATCTATCTTTGTCAAGGTCAATATCTCTATGACATAAATTTTAATAGACTGCAACTTGAATCAATCTCTGCTCAATGAAAGTTTTCATCTTGTCTTGCACTTGAAGATGAAAGTATTATCTATCTATTGTAGGAAGCTTCTCATATTTTTGATGACTAATATTTTCTACAACAATGTCTTAGTTTGCACCTAAGAACCTAATCCTTTAATGTCAAGGTGACATAGATTTCCATGATGCTCCAATCAAGATAGATTGATTATAGCAAATTCTTTAACTTTCTTCTAAGTGTTGACATAAATCAGTTGTCAAGAATTTATCTATGTCCCTAAAATATCCTATCAATGTTAGGGTTGGCTATTTCCTTGAATAATCAACTATCTTCAAGTTGATTCACCCATATATGAGTCATTGTCTTCACTGGTTATCCTTTAACCTAGTGAAAACACCCTAGCTAAGTCCTAATATTCACTAGTTGTTCTACAACTATGGAAAGATCATAGATTTTCTCTTTGTTCTTCTCTGCTTCAATCTTCTTTCTTCTTCTTCAATTTCTTTTGCAATTTCCAATGATATTTTCAATTGGTTATTTTCAACTTTGGGCAATTTATTTAACCCTAAACTTTTGCTAATCCTCAGATGCACTTATCAACCTAGTTTCTCTCAATCTCAAATGACCATATTGTGGCTCTAATACCACAGATGGCTTTTGAAGCCTCAATATTAATGTAAATCATAGAATAATATTCACAAAATCAAATATAATGATGCAACCAGAATAATATGAGCCAACTAATATGTAATTCAAGGCTAATAATAAATCAACTATCATTCATTAATAAACAACAATATGAATGTAATAGTCCGAATCATATATGTACAAAACATGTAGCACAACTTACAATATTAGTTGCTCAAATGTATGTAAACTTTATTACTCCTCTTTATCTTACAAATGTATCATAAAACTCTCATACAATGACAATGCTTTCTATACTCACTATGTAGACAATGTAGGTGATGTAGGCTATGTAGGAGATGTAGGCTATGTTCAGTATGAAGTATTATATAGCCATTGTAGGATGACTCGTTGGTTGCTTGACTCTTCCTTTACTTATGCCAAGTCTCATGACTCTTGGCTTCTCTATTTGACACTTGCATACACATGACTCTATCTTGTATGCACACTTGGACATGACTCTTCACATTACACACTCTAATCTAAAGACACTTGTGCACACTTACATATAAGACACTTATACACATATACACACATAACACTTGCACACTTGCTCACATGACACTTGTGCTTGCACATTATTACATTTCATAAAATATTTACTCACTCTAATCTAAGACTCAACCCTAGTCTAATATTTACAAGGTGTACATTAGCATGTACCAAATAATGTAATATTCTCCAACAATTTTTCATAGAGTCTAAGTTATTGATTTTTATTTTTTAGAATCTTCTTCAATTTTATATGTGAATACAAACATTCCAAAAATTTACATTTTTCTTCTTGGCATTTTCCTACAACAACCTTTACAATACCAAAATGTGACCTCTATTATCTATACATTGCATATTAGTAGAGTAATTTTTCTAAAACTTTATGCTATCATAGCCTACTTTACCAGATCTAGATTGCTAGTTTCCTTCCTAAAAAATAAGTGCAACCACAAGAATTGTAATAAATAGTTTATATGAAAACACATTAATGTTATAAAATAAATTAAATTTTACCAATGGAAAACATTAAATAAAAATCTTAATCATTAATTGATTTACGCAATAAAAATTTTATTGTCAGCTTCAGCTAAACTTACTACTTCCTCTAACCATAGAAAAGAGAATTTAAAGTCACAATCCTCAATTAACACCTCTCTATTGGCTAGCCTATCTGTACATTTGTTCCCTTCTCTTAATGTATGTGTAAACGTAATTTCTTCAAACTCTGTAGCAAGGTGTTGATTTTCCATAATTATTTCTTGTATGTTCCATTAAGCCTTTGCTTTTCTCAAAATTACATTTATCACTATTAGTGAATCACCTTCCATCCATAGTTTGTTCCATTTTAATTATTTGCATATTTTCAACCCTTCCAAATCCACCCAAGCTTCAACTTCTTTATTTGTCTTAAATACACTATTGAAAGCATAGTGAGACAAAATAGCTCCTCTATTATTTCTAATTAATCCCCCTCCTCGTATTGGTCCTAGATTTCCTTTAGATGCTCCATTAAAATTTTATTTGACCAACTTCACTTCTGGCGGTTTCCAATTTATATTCTTTGCCTTCTTTGTTTTTGTTACACCCAACATCATAATTCCATTTGATGACTTGAATACATCTATCAAGGCTCTCTGCTTCAAGATGAGAGTTTGGGTGATGAGTCGATAGGATTGTTTTAGACTCCTCTATGCCTAAACAAGTATTTCTTTTCATTACTTCTAAATTGCTTTCCTTTCCTTTAAATATTCTTCCATTCCTTTCTAGCCATATAGTCCAAAGTGTTGTATCTTTTGATATATCCCAAATTATCTATAAATCCTCACTTTTAAAAGTGCTTTGTTATTACATTTACCATTATTTATTTTACCACTCATCACCATGCATTTACCAAACATATTAAGAATCCATTCCCATAGTTTCCAAACTATTGAATAGTGTCCTAAGAGATGGTATATACTCTCCTCCTCCTTTATACATGGAACACATTATGAGGGTCCATGAAAATCCCTTTTTATAAGGTTATCCCAAGATAAAAATTTTATCTGACTTGCAAGTCAAACAAGCATTTTAACTTTAGAAATACTCAGATTATCCCAAATATCTCTCCATATTCTTGTGATGTTCCTATTTTATTGGTGCTTTACATTATATTTGCTTCTTGTTGTATATTCTCCTGAGCTATTCAACTCCTAAATCAACTTATCCTTGACTTCCCTCAGAACAATCATTGTTGTTATCTTTCCGCTCAATTGCCTCCTAGCATCAATGTCTTGTATACTTGTAAAAAATAATTATTTCCATTTGTATCCTCCTTTCTAATCCTTGTACATAATATTTAAAACCTTGTTACCATATTATTCTGAAGTAATCTCATCCATGGTTTCAAAATTGGATCTATATTGAGTGCTATTTTATCACACCAAGTATCCATCTAAAAATAAAAATTTTCTTTAGTTCTCACTACCCATATTAGACCTTTAATCACTAGATCAATTGATTTTTTAAAACCATTCCATAGTGCAAAGCCATATGGTAGTGATAATGTAGTAAATATTAAGCTTGGATCATTTGACTCAACATACTTAGAGGAATTCTTGCCCGTTGTCCTTGAATCTCTTTGCACAATATCCAAATTACTTTTTCCCTAAGGGCTAAGTTTGCATTCATAAGAACTCTCAAAATGAGACCTCCCCTAGTTTTATAATTACATACGTTGCTCCATTTCACCAAAATAAATTCTTTTATAATGCAATCTTGACCATAAAAATGATTGCATAATATAGATTAAACTTTTTTATATCGATTTTGGCATAGTATACAAGGGCATATACTATATTGGAATGACCTATAAGACTAGTTTAATTAGTTGCACTCTTCTTGCTAATGATAACCATCTATGTTTCCATGTCAGTAGTTTATTATAATCTTTACTTATAACTGTATTCCATAATTCTATCCTAATTATCCATTCAAATAAGGGCATCCCTAGATAAGTTGCTGAAAATTTACCTCCTCCATTTGAAGTAACCTACATATCCTTTCTTTGATTCTATATTAAGTGTTTAGGAAGTAAATTTTAGATTTTTTCTTATTAAAATTTTGCCTGAATGCTCTTTCATATTCCTTTAATAAGTTATTCAAAGCTCTAGCCTCATTTATCCCTACCCTCCCAAAAAGGGTTGTATCATCTACAAATTGTTAATGGGTGATGTTGTCGATGTTTTACTAGGCTTAAGTCCACTTACTAGCCCATATTTGTTAGCCTTATTCAAGATCCTATCCAATATCTTTGTCATAATAATGAACAAATATGGTGATAGAGGATCTCCTTTTCTAAGAACTCTCTTGGCTTTAAATGATTCTATTACTAACCCATTGACAAAAATTAAATATGATACTATAGAGACGCAAGATTTAATCCATCTAACCCATTTATTCCCAAATCCAAACTTTTATAACACTGAAAAATAAAATCTCATTTAACCCTATCATAGACTTTACTCATATCAAGTTTTAAGATCATTGCTCTGTCTTTTCTTGAAACCATTGAGTGCATAAATTCTTGAGCTACTTTGATCCCATTCAAAATCTCTCCCTTTCACAAATCCTTGCTCTCTAAAAGAGGTTTTATAGTCGATATAAATATATAGATGATAAGCTAAATTGCAAGCAATATGAAAATGGAAGATATTGACGAGGATGAAAGCTTTGATAGAAATTGAAAAAGGAGAACACCCTAAAAAAATAATAAATAAAAAAGAAAACTTGGATATATATAAATGAGTTTACACAGGTTTTTATAAGGGATCCCATGGACCTCTCAAAGAGAGGCCAAAGCCCTTACCACCATATTAAGCTTGCAACTCTGAGAATACTTGGATATTGATTTGTGAAGAAAGAAACAATTTTTAAGTGTAAACAAAAAGTGGGTTTGAGCCCATAAATAAGAATAAAAAATAATAATGAACATGGTATCTTAGAGTTTTTATTATATGAATATGGCAATACATAGGGTCATCAAGCAATTAATAAATTGTTTATTATTTTGAATTTATTCTAATATAGGAAATAAAAATGGATACTTAGGAATGTAAGAAAATATTTAAAAATATTTGGAATATAAATTTATAGTAATCCCTCTCCAAGCAAGAGATGATACACCATGGATGATTACCAAATATTAGATGATTAAGCATGTTATAACAAAATACATAGGCATATGGTTAATAAACAAGTTCAACAAATACTGACCAATATTTTTTAAGATTAAAAAATGGATTAAATGAAAGTGGAGATTGAATTCAAACTATTCAATGACTTTTATTCCAAAGGAATGTTTTCTCAACATTTTCTTTAGTTCAAAAGAATATGAATTATGGCCCATGGTTTATGGGGAGAGTTAGATTGTATTTGAGACCTTGGAGTGATTTTTTCAGAGATGGAAACATTTGAAAGGATTCTATTGTGTTCTAGGCTTTTTGGAATTCCATATCAAGTTACCAATATGAAGATTTTGAAGAATATTGGTAATATTTTAGGGGAGTTCATTTAGGAGGCATAAATTATTGAGTAGCCAAAAGCATATTGTGTACAACTAGATATGTGTTGTCATGGATATTTTAAAACCTTTCTCAAAACAATTAATGCTAAATATAAATCAAGATAATTGAATCAACATGTGTATTAATAAAATATTGCATATTTTATGAGTTAGAAACATGAAAAAGTTTCAAAATAAAAATGAATGGAAAAGAGTAAAGAGTTTTGGTCATAAGACAAACTCAAAGATAAAGTAAGGATTCAAATTGTACTATAAGTTGGATTAGGCCAAAGATGTTCTAGTCTAAAAAAGTTGCAAACAAACCCCTTTTTCCTAATCTGATGGCAAATTCATCATGGTTCATTTAGAGCAAACATTTGAAGAGTCTAAGAAGTATGCATAGGATGAGGCACCGCAATGTACAAGTTTAAATTAAAAAATAGTTAAAGTTCCAAATGAGGATATTAAGTCAAATTTTAAAGTTGATAAGATAGAAGAGGTTAAGTTTAATCAATGAAAATAATCTTTATTTTCATCAATTGGTATAAAATAATCTCATTACAATAAAAATAAAAATAATATAAAAGTTGTTCCTTTGAATTTTTTTTAGGGAAGAATGATAACAAAAATACTATGGAAAATATGCATTGCACATTAGGTTTTTTAGGGAAACATAAGAAAGTAAGTTCTAGGGTGGTTGGTTATGCTTTATATATTTTGAGGTAACATAATAAAGTAATTTTAAAGTTATGCCCTATACTTTAGGTTTTGTAGGAAATATAAATATAGATGATAAGTCATAATATAAGCAATACAAAAATAGAAGAGATTGACAAGGATGAAAGCAATAGTAGAATCAAAGCAGGAACAAATAGAAAAGAAAACTTAAATATTGACTTGGGGAATCCTTAAATAAATATCACAAGTGTTAAAAAAAATGGGGTTGAGCCCACAAATATAAATTAAAAAATGATAATGAATATGGTAGCTTGGAATATTTGGGGTATAAAAATAATGATGAATATGTTATCTTGGAACAATACAAAAAGTTATCAAGGAATTAATGGATTATTTATAGTTTCAAATTTATTCTAATACATGAAAGAAAAATGGATAATTGAGATTGTAAGGATATATTCAAAAATATTTGGAAGTGTTAGAATTCAAAAAACTTTCCAAAAACAAATAAAAGCAATACATCCACTCAAATCTTATACAAAATGCATAAAAGGACAAAAGAAAAGAAAAAAGAGACATAAAAATTGAGGGCCACATGTAGGCACCATAAATAATCATTGTATCATCTATATATAAGAATCACAACACTCTACCTCCAAGAGCTAGGTGGATTGGCAAGTGCTAGTGTGGTTCGACACTTACCAAGAAGAGACCTAGGTTCAAACCTTGGGGTGCCATTTAGCAAAGGAAGTAGTCTGATCTGAATCCTTTGAGTGCGCGCCAGACCAATGACGATGGTATGAACCCTGAGTGATCGGTGGTCTCCATCTCACGCCGGGTCAACAACAATGAGATGACTAGGCTTATTGGGAGCAATCCCTATGGTTTGAACCTTGCACTTACCAGTTACTAAAAAATAGTGGTTGTAACCAAATCCCCTATGTAACTAAAAAAAAGAATCACAACACTCCAATAATGAAATAATGGAGTGATGGGGGTATTTAAACCAATACCAAAGCCCTAAATAAATGAATAAACTTAACCTTAAGTCAACATAACAAGAAAATTTTTAAGGTTAATTACAATATTATAAGGTGGGTTTAGCCATAACAAGGTTAACCATGACCTATAGGGCTTACATTATATAATATTACAATAAATTCAATACATTGTATAGTAAAATTCCCTAAGTCCTATCCAAGAGTACATCATAAAATGTCAACCTTGGCCATGAATAAAACAAAAAGAGACAATAGTGCTGATAATATCCCCCCATAATGGATGTTATAGTGAAATTTCACATTTGAGGTAGACTCTTCTAAATCTGCTTCACCATATAAAATTTGCTACTACAAAAATGCTTCTTGCGTAAGACTCTCCTTAGGCTAGACTATAGTCATCACCGCCACTACTACATACTCACACACACACATCCAAAAAACACTTCCACTAAGGATTCAAATGAAGAGAAGTCAAAATCAACACCACCTCTAAATATAATTTGCTTCAATCTTCCATAGCCACATAAGGTATGACTTAAAGGCATAGCTTATCCTCTTAAAATATACATCACCTTTCTTGAAGGCTTCTAATTGCCCTTGGACCATGTGATTTCCATCATCTAAAAAGACTTTGTATGAACCTACTTGAAAGAAAACTATTATAAAATTCCAAGAGTATCTAGACAAGATATAAAATAAAGAAGAAATTATGAATGGATAGATCTTCACAAATAAGCTAAATCAGTTATCCTAAGGAAGAAGAGTGTTTGACTAAAGCATATCCAAAATATTTTTCTTATAAGACTACAAAAGACTCAAAATCTATTGCAATTGTCATAAATCAAACTATATATCCCAAAAAAGTAATCTAAAGATTTTGATTACACAAAATATGGTAAATTTAACATTTCAAAATAGGACAATAGATTTTGAGGATTATTTTACACAATTTGACCCGTAAGACTAAAATAGATTCATGAATTGATATCACCAAGATGTAGAGTTCAAAAAATTATGCAATTTAAAAAAATTAGGCTCAAAACACTTATGTTAGCAAAATTTATGACCTATAGAACATTTTCCTAAATATCCCCCAAAAAAACAAAAATTAAAGCCTCAAACCTTAGAAAAGAAACAATAATTCCCAATATGCTACTTGGTGGCCGCTCATTTGCTAATAAAAACCACTTATTCTACACCAATTTGTTACCTTTGATTAAGTGGAACCCTACCACTTACCATTTTTTAATTGGTTGAGGATGAATAAATAGGTTAAAAATCATTGATGGCACAAATGGTTTCCATATCAGCTAGAAAAAATCATTTGTCCAAAGAGTGTGAAAGTACCAAATAAGGAAGTCAAACTTGGATTTGCCATATGTTGGTGCTTTTACTTACCTAAGGCACCTAACATATCGTCGAGGATGCAAACTGAAACACACCTTCAAAAATAATCCTTTGTGACGCCAAGACATATGAGAATGCAAGCAAAAAATTAACTACTATGATTCGAACTAGGGTGGGGACAAAACAAGCATCTTAACAAGGCTCCTTTAACCATTTGAACAACATGGATTCTAGGTCCAAAATAAATGATGCCTCCATGGAGAACACCTCTACAATCCCTCAAAGCTTGTTTGAATGTGAAAATTTGTGATTCGAACTTGAAGGCTCTCATATCTACCGTCCAAACTTACACTTAGTTATTCATCTTATTGTCTGATTATGGTAAAATCAATATACAATCCTTTTACTATGGTTTGATGGCTTTCCATCTTAAAAGGTAAAAAATTAAGAGATGTGGGATTGAAGCCATGACCTTATACTATGAACAACCTAAAACTCTTTCTAGCTATCTTAGCATCATTTTGATGCTAACCATGGTGCACCTTCGCTCTATGAAGATGAAGGTGAATAACCGATCCAACAAAACATACAACCTAAAGTACATGTGAAGAAGAGAGCACGTGAATTTTTTTTTATGATAATTTTCAAAATCTAAATTAAAAAAAATATATTTTCTCCTTCTTACCAGCTCAAGCGCCATAGCAAACCTGGAGAAGTCTAAAAAACATAATTGCACTAAATTAAATATGAAAATTAATGTGAAGGCTTAAAATACCTTGAATTAGGCATAAATTTTCTAAATATTTTATAAAATTAATGAAAAATATGGGAAAAAATATATTCTCTACTTCTTCTATCAAAAACATTAATGATGTTTTGAAGAAGAAATCATCTTGAAAATCAGAAGAGAGATTGAAGGATATGGATTAACTTTCTATGTGACCAAGTGACATTACTCCATACATACTATGATACCATTTCAAAATTCACAATATTTTCCAAAAATGAATAGAAAAAACACACCCTCTCAAATATTATATAGAAAACATAAAAGGATGAAGGAAAGAAAAAGAGACAAAGATTTAGGGGTGCACATAGGCATCATGAATAATCATTGTATTATCAATAGATAAGAATCATAACAATATTATACAAGATATTGTAATACCATTGCATGGTGATGATGTAATACAGGTGGGGTCTATTTCAATCCTATATAACCAATTGAAAATCAAATGGCATTAGCCCAACTAGTTAGATTCCTCAACATTCAAGGAGGACACCCAAGTTCGAATCTTGCCAAGTGATACATGGATAATATCCAAGTTGTTGTAATGCCACTACGTGGTGATGATGTAATAAGGGTGGGGCCTGTTTCAATCCCATATAAGCAATTGATAAAAAAGAATCATAACACTCCCATAATAAAATGATGGAGTGGTGAGGGTTATTTATACCAATAACAAATCCCTAAATACGTATATGAACTCAATATTAAGCTAATATAAAAAGAAAGGTGTTAAGGTTAATTACAATTTTATATAGTGGGTTTAACCATAATAAGGTTAATCACAACCCATAGGGATTACATAATAAAATAAATATTAAAATGTACAATGAAATGCCCTTAGGTCTATCTAAGATTTAATCATCCAATATTGATCTTGGCCATGAATCAAATTACACTTTCAATAGAAAGATGGGTGACTATACAACCATTTTACTTCAATAGCTTTAAGAGATATTCAAATGATATCAACCAATCATTATAAGCAAGAAGTAATTGGATTGCTAGTATTTTTGTAAGAAAATATGAAAAGTTAAAAGTCGTAAATATATATGCTCTAAATAAAATGGCATGAGCTCAATCAGTTGGATTCCTTGACATTCAAGGAGACCTAAGTTTGATTCATGGCAAGTAATACATGCATAATTTCCAAGTTGGTGTAATATCACCATGTGGTAATGATGTAATAGGTGTGGCATATTTCAATCCCATATAATCAATCAAAATAACTATATGCTACAAATATAGTCACTCTTCAAGGTATATGTTGGAAAGACCTTATTTTGTTCATGTGATAGTCAATGATTTTTCATAATTATAATATTTGAATTTCGAAGGAGGACATCAATGTAATTCTATATGATTTGGAAAAGAAGACTATTACTCATAGATGGTCTAAACCAATAGAGGATTTTGATTTCTTTATCAATTTAAATGGCCTTTGGGATGTTGTTTCTTTAAGATTTTAATATGCATAGGGATATAGATATATTGGAAAAATCTACATGGTATAAATATTGGACATATAAGTTATAAGGTAATTATAATATTATCAAATGACATGACTCAACTAATTAAATACCTTGAATTTTAAGGTGCTGAAAGTGTAGTCTGAATCATGGCCAAGGCTAACATTGCATTCTGTAATATTTGATAGGCCTAAGGGTAATCATTGTATAACATATTTAATATATTATAATATTTTTATTATGTAAACCCTATAGGTTGTGGTTAAACTCATTGTGGTCAAATCTACCTTATAACTTGTAATTAACCTTATTTTCACTTAGGTTAAATTTATTAGTGTAATTTGAGGATTAGGTATTCGTATAAACACCACCCATCCACTCCATCCTTGTCTTGGAGTGTTGTGATTCTTATCTATGGGTAATATAGTGATTATTTATGGTGCCTATGGGTTCCCACTATGACTTTCTCTCTTTAATCCTTTTTATGCTTTCTATATAACATTCAAATGGATGGATTGCTTCTATTAATTTTTGGAAAATATTATGAATTCCCACAAGGTATATGTTAATTGGTCTTTTATGCACACCCTGTGAAGAGTAAACATGAAACACCAGTAACACATAAATGGGAATAAATTCCATCTCACTTTAGGATCTTGTTGACTATCCAAGGTGTGAGTTACAGGGTTGGGTCGAATGTCCTCACTCTTTTCCACTTCTAGAATAGTTTTCAAGGGACTGCTTGTATACCTCCAAGGGGGTTCAACTTTCGTTCATTGTTGTTGTTTGGTTCATCAATTATATTTACATTTGTAAATAGATCTAGATCTTTGGATTTTAGCAGATTAAGAGAATAAAGAATTTTAAAGAACATAAAAGTGGAAATTCTTTAAAATAAAAATAGAGAGGGTAAGGTAGGGCAGAAAAGAAGGATGAAATATTGCAACTTAATTGTCAATTATTCTTTCAACTTAGCATGCTATTATGTTCTCCAATAGTAACCAATAGAATAATAAATTATCCAACTTTCTAAGATCAATTTATTATCTAGCAAGGGGTGAAACAATTTCATAGAACAAACCAACCTATCTAAATCATAATTTTCCTTGTAACTAACAGGATATATCTACGGATAGCCAACGCTCATGCACACAGACCATAAATATCAACTCCAAATAATTAAACTATGGATTTAAACACTCTCTTAGGATAGTTTATAGATTCTAAAGATTCAATCTTGCTGGGATGATTTTTGCTAGTAGCATAGCTCACGTAGCAAAACCAGAGCCAATAGGAAAAGAACTAAATTTCAGAATGAGTAAACCTCAATGAAGCTCTTCACATCAACAACATGCCAAAATCAATCAAACTCAACAATTATCAAATACATTTCAATGAAAACAAGAATAGGGATTCAACACCATTCAAACTCAAGAAGCAAATTAAGCGCCTGGCTACGCCACTTCAGAGTAACAACACCGCAAAAGATCCCATGTCAACAACAAACAAATTTTCTAGAAAAACAATTTTATAGAAAACACTTCTATTATAAATTATTGCATCCTTTGTTTACATTAAATGGGAGTATTTATAGACCCAAGACATGCCTTGATCTTTTCAAAAATATCTAGCTCCCAAGGAATTAAAAATAGTTTTAAAATCCCACCGTCGAGGTGCTACAATATAAAACATTTTTTTAAATAGATTTATGTTCAACTCCAACCACTCCAAAAATCTGCTTGAGTATCTTGCCATAAATGACAAAGATATAATCTTATTTTATCTCTTATAAACAGTGACTGCGTGCAGATATCCTTTCACTTTCAAGCCAATTGCAGAAGTATGCACTACTTGGCCATGCTTAGTAAGGTCTTCGTCACTCTGCAAGCTTAGTAACGACCACACTTCTTTGAATTTCAACTTGCACGATGCTTAGGGATATCGGAAATGCCATGCCTAATTAAATCTTAGCACTCTGCAAGTTGGGTTGATCATTAATTTTATGCGTCTTCCATCCTGCAAAGTCATGCTCTTGCTTGGTTTGCTTTAAAATTCCATGCTCGACGTCACAAATGCCATTACTTCCACCTTTACTATGATTACCAACAAATTTCCTCCAAATTTGAAAAAAGACAAAGGTTAGAATATTAATATTATAATTAGTTTGAAAAAATTAATTTTCCTAATGTGTAAACCTTTGATTTTTCAGTTTATTAAATTAATTAATTCTTCTATAGTTTAAACCTTTGATTTTTCAATTATTAATTAATTTAGATTAATTAATTAATTATTTCAATTTTAAAATATCCCTAAGGTTGGAGATTTTAATATTAGGGCAAAACTTATTTTTATATTCAATTCCAATGCCTTTCCTTTCATCAAATCTGCGCTCTTGCAAAGAAAATATGAAATGTGCTCTCTTAATGAAATTTCAATGAAATCTTAAATCCGCGCTCTTAAATGAAGAAAATCCGAAATACGCTCCATTTACAAAGGAGCTTGAGAAAGTTGAGAATTTCTCCCGAAAGCTCATTTTCTAGCGAAACCTTATTTCGCAGCACATTCTTGTTTGCGCTCCATTTACAAAGGAGCTTGAGAAACTTAAGAATTTCTCTATTTTACCCAATTTTCAGCGCTTTCTTGTTTTCTCTCATTTTCAGCGCTTTCTCATTTTCTCTCATTTTTCATCACTTTCTTGTTTGCGCTCCATTTACAAAGGAGGTTGAGAAACTTAAGAATTTCTCTATTTTAACCAATTTTCAGCACTTTCTGGTTTTCTCTCATTTTTCAGCGCTTTCTCATTTGCACTCCATTTACAAAGGAGATTGAGAAACCTAAGGACTTCTCTATTTTACCCAATTTTTAGCGCTTTCTTGTTTTCTCTCATTTTTCAGCACTTTCTCGTTTGTGCTCCATTTACAAATGAGCTTAAGAAACTTAAGGACTTCTCCCAAAATATCATTTTCTAGAAAAACCTTATTTTGCAATGCATTCTCATTTGCACTCCATTTACAAAGGAGATTGAGAAGCTTTAAGAAATTCTCTATTTTACTCAATTTTCAGCGCTTTCTTGTTTTCTCTCATTTTTCAATATTTTCTCATTTTCTCTCATTTTTTAGTGCTTTCTCATTTGCCCCTCAACGAAGAGCAAGGCCTCCCCACAAGAATAATAGCAAGCCCATCTCTGTCCTCAACCAATCCCCTTGGGGCCATTCATGCGGATCTTTCCACTTGTACATATTCATATTACCAAAAGGCTGGATTATTTTAAAGTCCTCCACACAAGACCAACCCGCTTCCAAGAAACAAACACTTAGGGAACGTAACCTAGGATATTGAGTCAAGATAGGAGGGTGGCCATCCCAAGAATCCTCCTAGAAAAGAGCATATGATCCTCGATTGTAAATCTAGAACAAACCCTGCTTAATTAAATTAGCTCATTTTTTAGTGTCCTAGATAACCAAACCTTTCCCAACCAAGCTGACTTTAGGGATCTCAGCCTCAAAAATACCTCTCAAGTACTTACAAGATAAGATTTTAACTCAAATTTGATCTTGAGAAGTACACCATCTCCAGTAGAGTTTCGCAACAATAGCATACCCAGAAAGAGTCGCATGTCGCAATCCAAGGCCTCCCTATTGAACTAAACTACAAACATAATCCCACCTAACCAAACTCCATTTAGATTGAGCAAATTTTTCCAGACCACAAAAACTATCTTGACAAAGCATCCATGTCCTTGATAAAATGAGAGGGAGCTATTTACACAAAACACCTGTAAATGGGTAAGGCTTGAACAAAATATTTTAAAAGCAACACTCTACCCTCAAAGGAGAGCCATATGACGGTCCAATGATTCACCTTCCCTCTAAATTTATTAAGCATAGACTACCAAGAAGATCCAAGTAGAGGATGAGACAAAATTAGAATACCAAGATAAATGAAGGGGGGAGTCCCGACCTGGAATCTTAGAATTATAACAATCTTGGTTTGAATAAGAGGAGGGACATTGAAGAAGAAAATAGAAGACTTGTCATCATTAATCAACCACCTAGAAGCACCAAGATGTATGTCAAGAGATCGCCTAATGTTGCCAACTTCCCTGGTATTGGCAACCCCTAGCAAAGTTGTATCAACAAATTGAAGGTGGGAAAGAAATTGTGAACTGCTGTACCACTTCCAACCCTAAATGAGATCATGCCTAACCTGAGACTTGAGCAGTCTTCCCAACCCTTCTACCATAATGATAAAAAAATAAGGATATAGAGGATATCCTTGCCTCAATCTCCTCAAGGCCTCAAAAAACTTCGATGGTTCATTATTAACAAGAATAGATAACGAGGAAGAAGAAAAACAACTCATCACCCATCTAATACATTCCTCCTAAAAGCCAAAAGTAGCAAGAATGTTTTGAAGAAATGACCATTTGACTCGATCATAGGATTTGGCCATGTCCAACTTAATGAACATAAATTTCTCCTTAGAAGTTTCCATTGAGTGAATAACTTTTATAGCAATAACAATCGCATCTAGGATTTGCCAGTCAGCAACAAACCCACCTTGATCCTTAAAGATGATTTTACTCAACCTTATCTTTAGCCACTCAGCAATAATTTTTGTAATGATCTTATACATAACATTGCAGAGAGCAATAGGCCTGTAAATATCTAGAGAATATGCTCCCTCTTTTTTGGGAATAAGCACCACAAAGGTAGCATTTAGGGTCCTTAGCATCTGTTTGTTCTTTTGGGACTCATGGACCACCTCTAGAAGATCAAATTTGATTAACTCCCAAAAATCCTGATAAAACTCAATCAAGAATCCATCCGAGCCCAGGGCTTTCCCTTTTTCATCTTGAATACAACATTTTCCAACTCCTCAAGGGAAATTGGGCCCATCAAATGCTCATTCATATCTCTAGAAAAAATTGAGGGAATACAATTTAGAATAAGCTTTTCATCCTCATAATATGAGAGGGAGTCCTCCTTGAAGAGAGAGGAAAAATACCTCCTAGTCTCTTCTAAAATCTCCCTGAAAGAAGAGAGAAGGGCACCCTAAGAATTCACAAGAGAGAAAATCAGGTTACCATTATGGTGAGCCTTAATTGAGTTAAAAAATAAGGTTATGTTCCTATCTCCTTCCTGAAGCCAATCCACTCGAGCTTTTTATTTCCAAAAAATTTCTTCCCTCAGCTCCCATTCAACAAGTTCTTTTGCAACCTTAGATTCCTCAAAGAGAAGCTCCTCCGTGAGTCCATGATCTCTAATCTTCCTTGAAGCTTCTTCCACCTTCTTAAGAGCCACCAACTTAGCCAAGGAAAGGTTCCCAAAATTTAGACTATTCCACCTCTTCAGTCTATGCTTAACAAATTGTAGTTGCTTCATAAAGGAATACATAGAGGTGTCATGAGAAGGTTTACCATTAGTCCAAAAGCCTTGCATAAAATCATGAATCTTAGGATCTCGAAGCCACATAAGTTAAAAATTAAAGGAAGGATTCTTCTTTAGTCCAAACTCAAGATCATAGAGTTTGATAGGCCAATGATCAAATCCCCTACCTTCCAGAATAACAGAACTAGAGCTTTTGTTATTACTAATCCAAAAAATAGAGATCAAAAACCTATCCAGTCTCTCTGATATGGACTCTTTCCCACATCTTCTATTGTACCAGGTAAATATCCCATTAGTTAGCTTGATGTCAACCAAGTTCAGGTCCCAGATATTTGCACTAAAGATAGAAGAAAAAGGCTCGAGATGATCAACTCCATCACGTTTCTCCTTCAAACAAGTGATAATCTCCAGCCAAAATCCATGGGTACAGGGGAGACATACTTCTCACAAAGCCAATGTGCTCCCACAAATTTACTTTACCATTGTAATCAACAGGAGCATACACATTTGTAAGTAGGATGGTTTCACCAGATTCATTATCATGCTCGATCATAGAAATAGAACATCTATTGGAAATCCAAGTAAGAGGAGAGATCTTAATCAGACCCCATAAACAAGCAATACCACCAACATATCCACATGCACCAATACACTGTCATTGACCCCTTGAAAACTTGGGAGAAATACTGAACATACTATCAGTAGCCAATTTAGTCTCCTAAATAAAAACCACATTTAGATAATGTACACGAATCAAATCACGAACAACTTTTTATCTAGGAATGTTGTTCAAATTCCTTACATTCCATGAGAGGATAATCATTTTTGGGGGTTAAAAAAATGGAATTCCAATGTTCTCACCAAGCCTGACTCCACCAAAGTCTCCCCATTAACTTAATTTTATCCTAGTATTTCTTTCTATCCACCTTCATATTCTTATCCGAAGCACCTTTTTTAATTGTTTTTTGCTGCAATCTCAACATCGTAGGAGTTTTGCAGTCCAAGGATAACTGCATCAGTGTAGAAGAGAGCACAACTATATTTGTGCCACTTTGCAACGTGTACTCAAAGCAAAAGTCATATATTATTAATTTAAATGCACTAAATATGATTCTTTAGGTTCCACATCAAGAAGAGACATCTGATTCGGCCCTGTTATAGCTGCATCAAGTAGCAACATTTTAGGTAACTCCATGCATTGATCAAGATCATCTGATATCTAAAAATGGTTGAGCAGAGCATCTGGCTGGCTATCCTTAAGGGCTCTTTTTATCCTTCTTCCTCTATTTCAGGATTTTACAGGAATAAAGCCTTATCCCAATCCCCTTCCTTTATCGAGTCTTTTTATATATCCAAATTTTGTGCAGATCAAGAGGACCCAAGATTTGAAGCCATGATTAGGATAAACTTAGGATATTTTATTTGTAGATTTTTGTATTCATGATAGATATGACAATAAAATAGAAGAGCTTCATAGTCAAGTTGTTGAACCCATGTAGATGATCCAAACTATATTTCAATAGAATATGGAATAGGATTGTTTAAATCAATTTTGACACAGATACGGGAAATAGAAATTACCTTTTTCTCCATCGTCTGTTGTGATGGTCCAATCGACTTCCCAAGAAGAAGGGCAATCATATGCAAGATTTCGTTTCTCTAGGATTCCAACGAGAGCCATGGGAGCCAAACCCACACTGGAACATGTGATGACCACTCCTATTATGGGTTGAAATCCACATGCCAAGATTTAAGAAAGAGTCCAGATTGGTTACAGAAATAGGGACCCCTTCAAATGCTTTGTTACTATCCACAAGATAAGAGAAAACCATCATAAAATAACTATTCACACTCAAAATCACCTCCACGTCACCATCAGGATTCCAAGTCTTCCTAACCCAAGCCTCTATAAAGAGAAGAGAAATTTGAATACCCATAAATTTGCTAATTAGTGCATGCTTGGTTAACTACTCCACATATTTCGCCATCGAGTCTGGTTGAACCACTAGAACTGACTTGGCTTCACATTTTTCTAAACATCCACTATTATTTAATAAACAATTCCTGACATGCATTGGGAAATCATGTTCCTTCCAATCATTTTTAGATGAAAAACGTCGCTAGCATACATGCTCTATGATGGGCCCGACGCTATCACAACATTCCTCCAGTCCATCTCAATCTACCCATACTCTTGCTATTACTGTGCTAAACCCTAGCTCTTTTTATAGCTCCAAATATTCAATCTTGTTGGGATGATTTTTACCAGTAGCATAGCTCATGTAGCAAAACTAGAGCCAGTAGGAAAAGAACTAAATTTTAGAATGAGTAAACCTCAATGAAGCTCTTCACATCAACAACATGCCAAAATCAATCAAACTCATAATAATTATTATCACATACATTTCAATGAAAACAAGAATAAGGAGTGAGCACCATTCAAACTCGAGAAGCAGATTAAGTGCCTGGCTATACCACTTTAGAGTAACAACACCACAAAAGATCCCATGTCAACAATAAATGAATTTTCCAGAAAAACAACATTATAGAAAATACTTTTATTATAAATTCTTGTATCCTTTGTTTACATTCAATGGGAGTATTTATAGATCCAGGATATGCCCTGATATTTTCAAAAATATCTAGCTCCCAAGGAATTAAAAGCAATTTTAAAATCCCACCATCGAGGCGCTACAATATAACAATTTTTTTTAAAATAAAGTTATGATCAAATCCAAGCACTCCAAAAATATTCTTGAGTATCTTTCCATAAATAACAAAGATATAATCTGATTTTGTCTTTGATAAATAGTGACTGTGTGCAGATATCCTTTTACTTTCAAGCAAGTTGCAAAAGTATGCACTACTTGGCCATGCTTCATAAGGTCTTCGTCACTCTACAAGCTCAGTAACAACCACACTTATTTGAATTTCAACTTTTGGTATCATGATGTTCTTAGAGGCATAGCTAAGGATATTGGAGATCTAGTCTTCATTGATGCAATGACAATGCACTTTTGGTATGATGATGTTCTTAGAGGTATAGCTAAGGATATCGGAGATCTAGTTTCCATTGATGCAACAACAATGGCTAAAACCCGTATGGTATTTTCTAGGTTGTGTATCATGGCTAACCTAGAGGTAGATCTTCTTGACTCCATTAAACTCATCTTTGACTTGGGAACATGGGTGCAGTACATATAATATGAGAATAGATCGAGGGTATGTCAAGGTTGTGGCAAGCATGGCCATGCTTTAGGTTAGTGTCCTGCTCAACATCTAGAGGTGATAGTGAGACCAAAAAAGAAAAATTCAAAAGGGAAGAAATTTTGGATCTTGAAGAAATTCAAACCTGTGGATGTGGTGAACAACAGTGTTTAGGGGGTCTCGAATTCAATCTTAGAAAACACACTTTTTCTTCCATCCATAGGTTTGGAAAATGTGGGTAGAGACTCTTAAAATGTGAAGGAAATCCCTGCTCCTCTCATAGCTAAGACTACAGGAGATGATGTGGTAGGCACTGAGTTTAACCAGGAGAAGTTGGAATTAGAGCCTAGTAAAGATGATCCCTTAAAGACTCCTTCAAGGATGGTTAGATGTCATTGAATTCCTTTGCTGGCAGAGGTAAGACCAAAATATCTAATCCTTTAGAATTCCTTTGAGGGACTTGAGCTGGAGGACCCAATGATTTAGTAAGAGTCCCTACCAGGATATTTTTAGGTCACTCCTCCTATACCTGTTTGTTAGTATATTATATTATTTGGTACATGTCAATGTACCACCTTGGGTACATAACTAGAGTAGGAATTTACTTTAGAGTAAAATTAAGTATTTACTTCAAGCAATGTACTAAATGCACAAGTGTCAATGTGCAAATATGTAAATGTACAAGGAGTCCACTTACATGAGTCATAGGAAAGGTAGATGAAGAGTCATAGGTAGAGTAAGGGCCAAGGAACATATCTTCCTATATATAGGCCTCATAGAGTAGTGAGGAGGGTAGTAGAGAATATAGAGAGTGCATAGTATAGATTAGTAGTGGAGTACAATGTAGCTCTTCAAAATAGTTTATGGAGTGTTCATGTCCTCCATTATACTATATTGTACTATTTTTGTGAGCTTTCATTAATGGCATATTTTTGAGTTATTGCAGAAGTTTATCTTATAGTTTTCCTGCATATTATAGTACCATTATCATTTAGTTATCATAGCTTACTTATCTTACATCTTGTGGTTGCATTTCCTTTATTATATACTCATCAAAAGCTAACATTGGTATCAGAGCCATGGTAGATCGATAGGAACTAGAGAGAGAGCCACAAGAGAGATTGAGAGGAGAATAGAAATCTCATTTTTAGAATTTCTGAAAATTAAATTGGCTAAATTCTTTCCACATTGTTGCAAAAAAACTCGTGAAGAGTAGGACTCAACATTAATTCCACTAGATTGACAAATCAACTAGTGAAGATCTATCATCTCTAGATTTAGAGTTTCTTCCATTATAGTCCTAATACTTTGTTGCAGGAAAAGGAGATTCAAAGAAACTTGGGAAGCTTCCTACATAGAGCTAGGAATAATATCTTCTTTGGAATCAATCTAATACTAGAAGCAATAAATGAAAGATCAAATATTTGGAGGCCTAGAAAAAAGGGTCCCATTGCTAGATATTGTAGACCTACAAAGTGCAAAAGAAGAAAAGACCATAGGAGCCTTATTGTAGATTTGAGGAAGAAGAGACTCCAGAGAAGAGTCCAGATGAAGATAGGAGATTGGTGATCTCCATTGAAGATTGAAGACTTCACCTTGAAGAAGTTGAAGAGACCCATAGAAGATCTCATTCTTGTAGTAGTAGATTTTAGAGATCCAAGAAGGAGATATCATTGCAAAGCTTCCATAGTAGAAGGTTGAAGAAAAGGTCTCATTGAGAATACTAGAGAAGTGCAATATTAGAAGACCCTAGAGAAGAGGTCTCAAGGAGATGGAAGGAGAAGGCTTGGAGAGCCTCATTGAAGGAGATTTGAAGAAGGCCATTGAAGGATTTCCTAGGAGAACTCATTGGAGAAATCTACTACCAAGGAGAAGTTCCTGATAGTGAATAACTTGGGATAATTATCACCATATGACAACAAGCCCAAGGGAGAAGGATTTGGAAAGAAGCTTGCCAAAATTTTGGAGGATATTGGTGAAGACCTCAAGACTTTTAGATTCTTGAGAAGAAGGCCTAGATTGAAGTCAAAATTTGACAAGGAGGAAGAAGGAGAAAGGAGATAGAAGAAACTACCAAACCTGAGAGGTTTGAATATTACCATTGAAGGCTTGAAGGTCATTTTAGAGATAGGAGGTTGCTGAATTTATAGCAAAAAACTGAAGGGTTCTTGAAGGAAAATATCAGCTATGATTTGGAGGAGTTCCCTACCAATTTTTTGAGATTCAAGGACAACATTTTAGTGGAGAGATTGATTGCTTTGCAATCTAAAATTTTTAGATTTGAGAACAACAAGAAAGCAACAATTTGGGCAGCATCAATAGCTGCTAAGTTTCAAATTTCTAGGATACATCCTCAAGGAGAGTTGAAGCCACCAAACTATAGTTTCAGGTAGCAAGATAGAGGAGTTACAAAGCTACGAATTGGTGAGTTGAGGAGCTATTTTGGATAACAAAGAAGAGTTGCGAGTTCATCCAGTAAAAGGCAATAATAAGGTGAATCTAATCACCTTGAAATCCTTCATCTACAAATATCTTAAAGGTAAGCAACTTAGGTGCAAAAGGTTCATTATTTGAACACTTATATTTGGTTTGTTATTAAGTTTCATTAAGCACCATATTAGAGTTTAAAAGTTGCAAGGAGAAGGTTTCATATTAAAGTCTTCAAGGGAGTGTAGAAGATAGTTTCTTTTAAGGTTAATACCTGCACATTAAAATAGGAGTTAGATATATTTCAATAGAAAGAAAAATATCATCTTCCTATTATCTACTAGAAGCAAAGAAGACTACATTCTAAAGCATAGACTTTAGTGCTAGATTCAAGTTACTTTTAAGAGTTCTTTACAAGGAGCAATAAGGAGAAATTACTAGTGCATTATACTAGTTACTCTTAAAAGTTATTAAGTGCATTGGTTGTTAAGTTAAGGTGGAAGACCAAAGTGCACAAATCAACATAATATCAAAGTGTCTAAAGATACTATTTAGTGTAGAAAACCTGCAACTTATTGTGGCATAGAGAAGCCACCTAAAAGGGTGATATACCTCCAAGGAGTGGAGAAGGAAGCCACCATCTCAAATAAGAAGAAGAAGCTACAAAAGGAGACTAGGAGAGTCTCAGATTAAGGTGCAATTAAGGAACCTATTACAGGTTATTACAAAGTTATTTACAAGCACCATACTTGTCTTCTATATTACATCAAAGGGAGACAAAGGTTCAAGTGTCTCAAGGACACACTATGTAGCTCATTATCACATCTACAAGTGGTCACCATTAGCAAGGGAAAGCACAAGCCAAGGTGCTTAAGAGTAGAGCCATTCAAAGGGATCAATACCCGCTTCATCAAGGTGTAACAAGACACCATTGTTCGGTGCTACAACAACACGAGAGCAGTGCCATAGTGGAAGACACCTATCACGGTGGACAACCTATAATAAAATAAGGACAACAAGGTAAACTATAGTGCAAGTTGGAAGATAACTCATTCTAGTTGGCAAAGACAAGGTGTAGAGCAAAATATCATCGTTAGTTGGCAAAGACAAGGTATAGAGAAGAGTTATCATCGTTACCCAAGCAACAAGGAGAGCCATTGCACGTCTTGCTATCACAAAGGAGCCATCCATCCATGTTGGAGAAGAGACATCCATCTACGTAGGAGAAGAAAAATCATCTCACGTTTCGCTATCACGAAGGAGCCAAGAAAACTTAGAAATAGTTGGCAACGATAAGCATTAAGAAAGAAGTAAGCATATAGGTATTTTGGAAGTAAGCTTACATGCAAAGGAAGGTGTATACACTTGCTAGTCGACGTTAGACATATTGTACCACCTAGTAAAAAGAGAGATAGAATGTTTTTTGATTGAAATAATTACACCAAGGGATATAATGCATTGCCATAATCACATAACACCTACACTGAAGAAGTAGGCACTCATTCAATTTAACAACAAAGCTAAGAGAGGAGAGCATCAATGATTAGAGTAACACTCCAAAGGGAATCAAATAATTGCTCTAAGCGCTTCACACAAGACCTCCACCATTTATCTCAACATTGTCATAATCGATAACACTCTAGATTCACTTAACCTATGATCCTAAGCAATATAGGTACCATTTGACATACATTGTATTCCAAGATCTGTGCCACTTGGCATACGTTACACAGGAGATAAGGAGTATTAAAGGCCTACACAGGCAAAGTGCAAATAAGTAAAGGCGCATTAAATAAGGGTGTGAGACTGTCATAGAGGATGTACATTAACCATCGAGTTTGCTATCATATGCCACAGTCAAGGAGATACAACACCTACAGTGGAGATTGAAGTCAAAGCAAAGCGCCCATTTACCTCACACATTCAGCCTTACAAAGGTATAGTTTCACTTAGATTAATATTTGCTTTCATTAAGGAGTGATAAGGAGTAGTATATAAGGTTGAAATTATTATTATTTGCATTGAAGACACAAGCAAAATCAACCTTAGTAAACTTGAAAGCAAATCAAAAGGAGTTTATATCCTTAAATAGTATTTCAAAAACATATTAGTTGAAATACAAGTACCTTAATATTTACAATTAATATCATAGGAGATATAAGGCTTTCTACTTGGAAAATAAAATTATTATATTGCAAATATTATCAATTTCTAAAATTCCAAATTAGGGAGATATAAGGAGTGCTACATCAAACTTTAGTTCATTAGAATTTAGAAAATTGAACCATTGAAATTAAGGATAGAGAAGCAAAATTATTGGTTGCTTAAAAGAGTTGGAATTATTTACTTATACTTGTCTCATACTCATACTAAAGGGACAAAAGGAATCCAACCATAGATAACTCCATCAAATTAAAAAGTGCATAGTTCAATAGGAGAAATAAGGTGAAATAGGAGTTGATTATTATATTACCATCATCCTCAAAACATTACAAAATCAACTCAAAAGGTGAACTAATAGTTGCTAAGCACTTTATCAAGAATAGAGAATACTCTAACCACTTGGGAGACATAAGGAATTTTACAAAACCTAAGTCTTTAAAAGATTCTATCAGAACTATTCTAAATATATATAACACTAGGGATCTATAAGGATGTTTACTCCAAAGAACACATTAAATAATGTAATTAGAAAAGGAGGAGGGAAAATACCAATATGTCTTAAAAACATGATTGATAATTTAGAGAATTTAATAGATAATAAGAAAGATGCAAATGGAAAAAGAAGAATCAATAAGATTTAAAAATATTTTTGAAAACTCACAAACTAATAGTTTGGTGAAAGTAGATTCTTCAGAACGTCTTCTAATGAGATAGTAAAGGGAGTTGATTATAATTATACTCATGATAATATTGAAGATCATATTCAAAATGTAGAAAAGAATATTGATAAAAAAGACCTCATATAGATTTATGAAAAAAGTAAATATGGTATAGCTTCAATTGTACACACATGGTTTAACTATTTCATCAAGGAAATAGATAAACATGATATTCCTAAAACAGATAACAAAGAAGTTGGGAGATCTTTACTATGCACCTACTACAAAAAATTTGGTCATGAGAAGGTAAAATGCTAGAGTTTCCATCCATGTAAATATTATGGAGGAAAATCTTATTCATATTACTTCTGTTACTACAAAGATCATTACTATAAAAGATTCGAGGAGAGACTAATATTCATATTATATTGTTTATTCCAAATTATTATTTTAGAAGCATCCACTAACAATAAGTTCAAGCTTGACATTTTTGAAGATCAAGGAAATAGGCCATACAGGAAACTGTTGAACAGAAAAGGAAGCAATTATGATCCATGTATAACTTGCAAGATTATAATATCACTAGTACATAAAGGATACTTAGAAAACTACAAGGTCAAAGACTCTTCCAAATACTTTGAAACAATAAAAACCAATGGAATGAAAAAATAAGAAGAGACAACATGAAGATAAAAGTAGTAGAAGAAGAAGAACCAGACCAAGTTAAAGATTATTCAAAAGATGAAGATCCATGTTGAAGACTAAAGTCTTCAATACCCAAATAATGTAATACATGTGGGTGTTAGAGTATATTACATTATTTGGTACATGTCAATGTACCACCTTGGGTACATAAATAGAGTAGGATTTTACTTTAGAGTAAAGTTAAGTAGTTACTTCAAGTAATATAATAAATGCACAAGTGTCAATGTGCATTGACGTAGAATAAATTTAGCTCTTCTAGCAAAACAAGCTTGGAGACTAATCTTAGGGGATCAAGTATAATGGGTCAAAATTGTTAAAAAAAAATACTTGTAGGCATCTGAGTATTTAAGTGACAGGGCTCCCTCTATTGGCTCTTCCTTTTGGAAATCCATTAGTATCATGAAACAACTCCTAAGAAAAGGTTTAAGATGGAATGTTGGTGATGGGAGATCAATTAACTTCTAGAAGGACAAGTGGCTAGGCAATCGACCTCTTTTACAAATCCCAAGGTTTAGATTGATAAAAGAATTCACTGATTCTCTCCTTGGATATATGATTACATACTTCCTTATTTTACAATGGCATCAGGTCTTGGAGAAGGATCCAAAATCCTAATTTATTAGCTGAAATCACATCCCTTGAAGCCCTTTTATCTGCCTTTCCTATCCCTTCAAGGATGTCTTTTGATTATCCTATATGGGAACCTACTGAATCAAGGGAATTTACTGTTAAATATGCATATCAATTATCTCTAACCCCTGAAGAAACTCTCATTCCTTTCAACCTCATGAGGTTAAAACATATGACACCAAAGGTTTCCTTTTTTTCTTGGGTGGCCATTCAAGATAAAATTCTTACTGTTGAAAACCTTATCAAACGTGGAATTCCCCTCCCTAACAGGTGTTTCCTGTGCCTTTCCGATTGGGAGTCTTCTTGCCACCTTTTCATTTTTTTTCCTTTCTCCAAAACCATCCTAAACAAGCTATTCCATAAGTTCCAAATCAGCTGGGTGTCACCCCCATCCTTAGTTGATCTTTTTCCCAATGGCCCAACCCTTTTAGAAATCCTTGTCTTAAAAGTTTTTGGAATTTCTGCCTTCATCATTATTTGTGGCAGATTTGGCTTGAGCGTAATAGGCATGTTTTTTCTAAGGATGCCAAGGATGTTGAATTCATAACTAATAGAATAATATTTTATGCCAAAGAGAATGTCCTAGTTGCACCGTTTGACCCTTTTTCTATTACCCGTTTTGAAGCTTCTCTTCTCTAATCCTTTTAAATTTCCTTAGATAATCTTAATCCTGGTAAATCCAAAATTTACAAAGAAAATATTAAGTGGAATCCTCCTTCTTAGGATTGGGTCAAGTTTAACTTTGACGGAGCTGCTAAAGGAAATCCAGGAAGAGCTGGAGCTGGAGGAATTCTCAGGGATCACCTAGGAAATTCTATTTTTGCCTTGGCTGAAGCCTTGGGTGACCAATTGAACCATATGGCAGAATCTAGAGCATTATGGAGGGGTTTACAATTCATGAAACAATTCCCAGGAAAAGTTATCATTGAGGAGGATTCATTAAACATTATCAACTACCTAAAAAATTACAAACCATCGGTATGGAAAGTCAGAAGTCTAATTGAGGATGCTCAAAGTCTAATACTACTCCAACATCAAGTCATAATTCAACACATCTAGAGCGAAGCTAATGACATCACAGATAAACTAGAAAACATTGGTGTGTCTGGCCCTGGGATGCTGACCTGAACTGATACTCTTTCACGTGAAGTGAATGAAATCGTCAGGTTGGAAAAATTTCAAATGCAGCAAAATGCACAATTTTCATAATTGGATGCACATGAATTTGAAAAGGCAGCATTCTATAAGCCTTAATGCCTCATGTGATTTGTATTTTTGCACGATCACCTTTTTCACACTAACCCTTTCCATGATAACCTTTGCCTTCCCAAGGCATTTTTATCTTCATAGTAATAAAATGGAATGGATTTGTTTGCATATTCCCCTTGAATTTTGCTTAATCCTCATGCCAAATGTTTGTGTCACCACCTCAATCCCTTTTGTTTATGTCTAGGTTTTATTTTCAACCATGACCTGGGGTTGTTCTTCCACCTCTTTCTATGATAGCAGATTTTTCGTCCACGTATGCTCCATTTTCTTTAGCCCGCGGTCATATTTTGATCCCTTTCACAGTTTCTTAGTCCCTATGTATGCTTCCATTCTTGTCTATTTCCACTTACCAATACATTGGGTTTCTACTTGGGCATGTTCCCTATCTAAATTTGACAACCCCTTATTTTTTATTGGTCAACCATTTCAAGTCTAGGTGCACATTTCTGTTCTTGTGGGAAATTGCTTTCGTTGGAAACTCATTTAGTTCAAATAATGTCATACTCTAGCCCACATTTCCTAGCATGTGGTGTTCCCAAGATCTGAGCATATCATAAGTGGAACAGTGATGAGTTTCTAGAAATGTCTAAGCTTTCCTTCACCTTTCTTAAGCTTTGATTTGTATGCTCCTTGCACTTCCCCCATTCATCTTAATTTTCCCTATATTTTTTAGAGATTTTTTGATCTTTAGCCTTGAGTATTGAAAGGATGAGTTTCATTGAGCCTGATACCCTTTCCTTGGAACCAGTTGTGGAAGCTATCCTCTGTGACAAGGGATTGTTGCCATTTCTCAAGTTTTTCTCCGATACGGATTGGGAAATTAACATGGTCTTCGTTTCTTCCTAGGATAAGGGGATGGTCATCATCCATGATGTCAACTGTCAGGTGTATGTTAGCCTTCTGATAGAACTCACTTGGCAATCGACTGTGGGATGTACAGTGAGAAGAGATAATCATAACTGGGAGGTTGAGCTAAGCTAGTTCGAACCGAATTCATCATTGAGGAGAACCATAAAGCAAGGAATGTTTCGTAGTGATATTGTCACTCCACGAAAGGAAGTCATGAAACCCATTATAGAATATATTATGGTGGACGATCCCAATTCTTAGCTCCACAGTTTTTACATCTCATTTATCAACCACTTCAAGGAATCCAAGCCACTCAACATCCCCAAGTTCCTTTTTCTGTCAATGGACTACACCATTACATCAACTCATGCCAAGAAATAAGAAGCTTGGTCTTCTCACCAAGGCCTTTTCAAGGTACTGTATGCTTTTCTATTGGAAAATTTTCCTAAGGGAAACATTGTGAATTAGGATATGCAAGCGAACAATACTGAGGTTGATATTTCTTCAACTCTAACTTCTAGGGTTCGAGGATCCAAGAGGAAGAGGTTGAAGGACAAGCATCAACATCTTGATCTAGCAAGGAAGAGGGTTAAACTAGAGGATACTCTCATGAGGAGTTCCTAGTGTCTAAAAAACAAAGAGCTTTAGAGTCCTAGGAGGCTAAAGGAAACTGAGGAAACCGATGAGGACGATTCCAACGACCCGATGGAGAAGTTCCTATAAAAGTACATAATCAAGACTACTTCAACTACAATTGCTCATTTGGAAACTACCCATGATGCTATTGGAGAGCCATCTCATAGCTGAAAGAGCATGGGAATACTCTTAGCCTCCTGTTCGATTGTGACAACTTTGATGAAGATACTCCTACAAAATCCACCGATGCTGCTAATCCTAAAGATAAGGAGGATGAAGTTGTGGAGATTGCTAGGAACATATTTAAGGATTCTCCTAAGGATGACATCAAGGAAGTGAAAAAAGTGAAGAAAAAGAATGTTTTTGAGCCCACTACTACCTAAATGGCTTCTTTGTTTTTGTTTTTGTCCCTTTGGGGTTTCTTCCTTTTTGGTTCTTAACTATTTTTGTTTTCCTCTGCTAAATTTGGTCCTCAAGGATGCTATTTTTGTGAATTATGCATCCTTTCCTATCATAGCATTATAAGGCGTTAGGGCACCTTTCAAATGCCCTCTTTAATGAAATATTTAACTTACCAAAAAAATGTGCAATGACGTAAATGTACAAGGAGTCCACTTGTACATGAATCATAGGAAAGGTAAATGAAGAGTCATAGGTAGAGTAAGGGCCAAGGAACATATCTTCCTATATATAGGCGTCATAGAGAGTGAAAGGAGGTAGTACAAAATATATAGAGTGCATAGTATAGATTAGTAGTGGAGTAATGGAGTGTTCATGTCCTCCATTATATTGCACTATACTATTTTTGTGAGCTATCATTAATGGTATATTTTTGAGTTATTGCAAAATTTTATCTTATAGTTTTCCTACATATTATAGTTCTATTATCATTTAGTTATCATAGCTTGCTTATCTTACATCTTGTGGTTGCATTTCCTTTATTAATTACTCATCAAAATCTAACACTGTTCTGGAAAAGGGTTTGTTGGGACCAAAAACTAGAAGTTATCATAGGGACACATTGACATAGATGTTAAAAGAAAAGTGGGTAAGCCCATAAATTATTCCCTGTAGAAAAGATAAGTAGAGTTTGAGATTGTGAATGGGTCTCAGGCCCTCTTGAAATTGGAAAAATCAAAGAATCTAGTAGTAAATAATTAAAACTTGAAGCTTTTAGACCTAATGCCCAGTCAATGGCTGGGAGCAAGGAAAAGATCTCCAAATCTTGTAAATAAAATTCCTTAGCGTCTAATCTCCTCCTTTAGAATAGATTCTGCACCAAATGTAATTTTTATACAAGAATCTAAAATTGAGGTAGATAAATTTGATTTAGTTAAGAATTCTATTTGAAAGCAAGCATGTATTGTGGCCAGTCCTGTAAATGGATCCTCAGGTGGTCATATCTATTTTTGGGACCTTTCGAAGGTGGATGGTCACGTTATTTCAACCTTTGATAGAGTAATTAATATTTTATTTTTTTGTAAATCCTTTAATAGGAGATGGGTAATGTCTAATATTTATGCCCCAAATTCAGGCCTTAGTATAAAGCTTTTTTGATCCTCTTTTATTGAGATGAGGAAGGTTTTCAAGGATGAGACTTGGATTTTGGTTGGGGATTTTAACTACCCACTTTCCCTTAGACAAAAAAGGTGGGAATTATCCATCTGCTAGAAGTATGGAATAATTTGCAAGCTTTGTCAATCATTGTCAGCTTATGGACCTATATTTTAACTCATCCTCATCAAGTTTGATAGAGTGTTGATCTCTAAGCAAGGATTGCCTTTTATTGGTGATGCTTATCTATTTTCTTTACCCAGATCTGGGTTGGACCACAAACCACTTTTTATTGAATCCCCCTAGTAGGCTAATTTATTTCCCAAACATTTTCACTTTGAGGCTATGTGGTGTTCCCATCTGGAGTTGGAAATAAGAATTAAATTTTAATGGTCTGAGCAGGTGCTGGGTGATGGAATGGTCAAAATAGCTAACAAACTTAAGTTGGTTAAGAGTCACCTGAAGTCTTATAACAAGGAAGTCTTTGGAGATGTTTTTAGATCAAAAGAAGCTATCAAACACTTACTAAAAGAGGTAGATTTGGAGATAGAATTTGAAGGCCTCTCGACTGATACTAGAAGCAAGGAAAAGGTTCTATTGTCTAATTTGCATAATATTTTAGCTAGGGAGGAGCTCCTGTGGAAGTAGAATTCTAGGGTCTTATGGCTCAAATAAGGCGACTGCAATACTAAATTTTTTCATTCTTCAACATTAAGGCATAAAAGCTGCAATAGAATCTATGAAGTTGTTAAAGAGGATGGTTCTAGATTAGAGGACATTCATGTCATAAGATTTGAGGCTATGATAATTTTTAGTTCTTTGCTGGGTTGTAGGAGTTGTAGAGATAAAGAGACTAAAAATGTCCTTCTAAGGTCCATTTCCAGTATGGTTACAAGAAATATAAATTTGAGACTTGAAGCGCCATTCACTAATGAAGAGATCAAATCCATAGTATTTGGAATGGGGGCCTTAAAAGCACCAGGACCGGATTGTTTCCCTCCATACTCTTCCAAAAATATTGGCACATTATTGGGAGGGATGTTTGTGAAGCAGTGAGAAATACCCAAAGCTTTAATTTAATTCCTTATGGGGTGAATTCCACATTATTGGCACTGATTCCTAAATCTGTTGGTTCCAACAACTTTAGTGACTACATGTCAACCAACCTTTGTAATACTATCTATAAGATCCTGTTCAAGTCACTGGCAAATAGGTTGAAATTGCTGATGCCTCTGATTATTGATAAAGCTTAGAGTGGATTTGTAGCTAGAAGGTAAATTTTGGATGGTTTTTTGGTAGTTCATGAAATCATTCACTCAGTCTAGAAAAGCGGTAGACTGGGCCTTTTTCTCAATATCTATATGAGCAAGGCATATGATAGAGTGTCTTGGGAGATTTTGGTGGAGGTCTTGATGAAATTTGATTTTGTCCATAGATGGATTAATCTCATAAGAACTTGTATCTCCTCTATTAAGTATTCAGTGCTTGTAAATGGATCACTTACTGGGTATTTCCAGAGTTTCAGAGGACTCCGTCAAGGAGACCCACTTTCATTGTATTTATTCATTCTTATGGCCGAAGCCCTAGGAAGGTCCATTCTTGTGGATCCCATTATTGAAGATTTCATTCCTGCACTATTAATCAACCCAATCACACACCACCAATTTGTGAATGCCACACTTCTCTCCTTTTTGGCTTCGACGATCCAAGCCAAAAAGGTCAAGAACATTATTTCCTTGTTTGAAAGAGAAATTGGTCAAAAGATAAACTACTTTAAGAGTAAGGTGTATTTTCTTAACACCCCTCCATATAGGTAGAGGAATATTGTAGAAATCCTTGGTTGTGGTATTACAAAATTTCTAGCATCTTACTTGGGCCTATGTTTGTTTACGGTAGAATGCAAGAAAGCATTTGGGGCTCGATGGTGGAAAGGATGTAGAGGAGACTTGTTGATCCAAGCAAAAAAAATTTAATGGTCAAGATGGTTCTCCAAATCATTTTTTTTTTTTTTTCTATCTTCAAACTTCCTATTAAAGTTTTACCTAAGCTGAAGCATATCCAAAATGTATTTCTTTGGTCTAGGGCTGAAGACCATAGGAAATTTTACCTAGTGTCTTGGAATCAAGCTTGTTCCAAAAAGGAATGTGGAGGATTGGGCCTTATAAATCTATCTTATGAATGAAACACTAGTTATGAAGTAGGGCTAGAAACTTATGAAGGAACTGTCAGAGTGGGCCAATATTTTATGAGAAAATATCTAAACTCATTAGGGAGCTTCTTGGTGGACCCCCTTCCTAAGGAAGTTTCTTTATTCTAGTAGAATTTACGCAAATCTAAAAATACTCTGGTCAAAGGTTCACATTGGACCCTTGGTAATGGGATATCTATATATTTTTGGAATGATTTATGGCTTTTAGACTTCCTCTATTGCAGGATCCCAACCTTTTGCCAGTGAAAATATTTACAAAGAGACTTAGATGGACTAAGGTGGCTGATTTTATTGATTATGTTGGTGGTAGAATAATATAGAAATAAGTTCATGCTTCCAATATTAGCAGAGAAGAATTAACTGCTTGGAAATATACTAAATTTGTAGGTTTTGAAGTCCCAAGAGGTGGAGGATTGTATTATTTGGAAAAGGAAGAGCAATGGATATTTCTGGGTCAAATCAATGTATTCTCTGCTTGATGCTAACACTCCTCTTTGGCTCCCCCCTTGTAAGGTCTGGTTTAAACACTTGATTTTGAAGGTGAATATTTTTTATTGGTTGGCCATTCAAAATAAATATCTCACTATACAAAATCTATGCAAAAGAGGGATGATCCTTCCCAACAGGTGTTATCTTTACAGGTCGATGGAGGAAACGTCTGCCCATTTGTTTATTCAATATCAATTTTTCTACGCTGTCTTGAATCTCATCATCAACTCTTTGGGGGTTTAATGGGTATTCCCAATTTTTGTTTTGGATGTTTGCTCACAATGATTTTATCCTTTTAGGTCCTAGTGTATTACTTGGCTTTGGAAATTTTTTCTCCCCCACATCTTCTGGGGCATCTGGTGGGAACAAAATCAAAGGGCCTTTAAGAACTCTAAAAGGGACCTAGTTATAGTCTATTAAAAAATTATTGGGAGCACACTGGAGAATGTCATATCTTTTTTACCATATTTGGAAGTGGGTATAAATGATGAAGAGAAATTAGAGCTCCTTCTAATATTCCCTCCTAGTTCGGGGCCTATTGAAAATACTCAATCGAGACAAAGAAATGGTGTGAGGTGGTCTTTACCCCCATTAGGGTGGGTTAAGCTTAAGTTTGATGATGCCTCGAAGGAGAACCCTGGACTCCCTAGGGCTGGTAGAGTAGTTAGAAATGAAAGAGGAGAACTTATTAGAAAATATTTCAATCCAAAATTCTCACTTAGTGGAAGCTAGATCTTTGTTTCAAGAATTCCTTCTTATTGAGGCTTTGAACTTCAAAAAATTCCTAGTGGAGGGCGATTCACTGAACATAATTAAGCTCCTTAAATATTCTTCTCATTTGAACTGGATGATTGCTAATCTGATTTTGAAAGCTAATAAAATCCTTCTTTCCGAAGATGAAGTTCAAATCTAGCATAATTTTAGGGAAGGAAATACAATGACAAACTTAATGATGAATTTGGGCCTTTCCCAATAGGGGATTTGTTGGAAATATGGGCAGAATTTGTTGTCATTGATGTCAAAGGAATACTAAGCAGATGTCAAAGGAATGTTAAGCAAATAGTTCATGGTTGATTTTATAAGAGGCAAGGATATAATATTTAATTCAAATATTATATGGCTGAAGCAAAAAAAAGAGAAGCAAGAAGGATAGCAATATTACAATATTTGGGCAAAAGAAAAAGGTTGAAAAGATATCTCCGTTCCATGGTGGTTGAAAGAAAATTATAAGGTTATTTTTCTAAGGTGAAAATGGCAAAAGGTTTTTCTAAAAACCTAAGGAAGATTATATTTAAAAAGGCCTAAAGGACATTTAAATATTTAATTATAATATTTAAATTCATTCTGAATTTAAAATAATTATAATTAAATTATTATTTTCGAAATGCAAAGCATTCTCCTTGAAAAGAGCAAGTGAGCAAGTTTTAATAATATTAAAGGAGGCAAAGGTTAAATAATTTTAATTAAAATATTTTAACCTTTTGGTTAAAATTTTAATTCAAATTATTCTTGGTGCCAAAGTTCTTTTTGATAGATGGTGGCAAATCGAATAAGGGCCGACGTCTTCACATTTATCATATTGCATATAAAGAGGGGGTAAATTATTTTCCCAAAGTGATAATGCATTCAAAGTTTGAGTTGAGCAAAATAATATTTTGTGCGAGCGCTTCGAGGGAGGAATCTTCGTGTGATTCAGAAAGGACAGAGGTGTGTGTGTTGAAATCAAAGTGGGCACGAAAACCCTACATGACACGTTGGGTAGCACAGATGGCAGGCAAGGCAGTGATAAGACTTTTGTGGAGGCTAGGTCATGGGTTCAAGTCGCACGATCATGTTTTGCAAGGGAGGAAGGAAAAGTTTTGCATTTGATGTGTTTGGCATGGAAGACAAGGACAAAAGGAACATCGTGTGCCCTTGGTCTCAACCAGGCATGTAGCCCAGGTGGCAAGCCTAGCGTTCGCTAGGGCGCAATACTAGCAGTGAGGTTTCGGGTTCGAATTCGTGCGGAGGCAGTTGTGTGGTGCGCAAACATTTTGGTGCAAGTTCTAAGGTATGAAAAATTAATTTAATTTTTGCAAGGCCTATGTTATAATAAAGGGTGTTTTGAGGCATACATATTATTAAGAGGGTAGTGTTTGAAGTAGGGAGATATAAGGATTAAAATAGTTTATTTTAATTCTTTGATGCCTTGGAAATAAATTAGAGAGTGGATTTAAAAGGTGAAAAAGGAATTTTATTTTGATCTTGCTTTATAAAAAGGAGATAAAATAATTTGTCAATGCTTTGGGATATTTTGAAGTGGTGATTATTTTTCTTTTAATGCATTAATATCTAGAGGGAGTGATAAGGTGTATTTGTGACATCTAACCTTTGTGATTGGCAAAGAGAGTGGTTATAATTGAGACAGGTGTTTAAGGACAATTCTTCATCAAACAAAAGGTATGGGCACATCTTCCTTGTGAGTGATTGTTGGATGTTGTGAATGCTAAGTTGGAGAGAAAAGGGTTGTTTGATAAGCATTGTTGAGTTTGGTTTTTTGGAATGAAAGTTGATACTAGAAACCTTGTTTGATAAGCATTGTTGGAAATATTGAGTGAGCTTTCATATGCTTGAACTAGGGTTTGTGAAAGAACATGAGTATCATTGTTATGTGAAGTTGTGAACTATCCTGAACTAGGGTTTGTGCAAGATCATGAGTATCATTGTTATGTGAGATTGTTTGATAAGCATTATTGGAAATAAGTGAGTGAGTGTTCATATACTTGGACTAGGGTTTGTAAGCAAGGAGTGTTTTATTGAGTGAGTGATTGAGTGGAGTTGATTGAGCCTAGTCAAGTGGAAGTGTTGAAGTGATAGTTCAAGTTCTGTGAAACAAATTGTTCTATATTCTAATTTGATTTGAGAAAGAGATTGAAAGTGATTGAGCATTGTTGTGAGTGTGAAGCATATTGAGTCTCTAACAATTCTCTATATGTTTCTGTGAGATTAGACAAGTTCTAGTGAGGACTTGTTGAGAAGATTTGAGGTAAGTCTTGGTGAAGACTTGTTGAGCAGATTGGACAAGTTCTAGTGAGGACTTGTTGAGCAGATTTGAGGTAAGTCTTGGTGAAGACTTGTTGAGCAGATTGGACAAGTTCTAGAGAGGACTTGTGGAAAAATTAGTGTGAGCTTTTGTGGAAGCTTACAAGGCAGATTTGAGATAATTCTTTGAGAAGACTTGAGAGCAGAGTTGATTGATTGATTTGTTCAAACCTTGGGTTAAGGTTTGGGGTAGATCTAGCAGAGTTAATTTGTGATTGAGTCAAGCTTTGTGTTAAGGCTTGAGGATAGATTTGAGGATAGATTTGAGAGGGAGATTGATTAGATTTATGCTAGATCAAAGTACTATGTTTAGTGTATATCAGAGGACAGAGATTGAGAAAATTTATGCTAGACTGAAGGACTATGTTTAGTGCAGATCAGAGGATAGATATTGAGCACATTTGTGCTAGACCGAAGGACCATGTTTAGTACAAATTTGAGATAGAGCTGAGAGAAAGATTTGGAGGTGAAAGAGTATAGAGGATGATAGTCTCCAGTGGATAGAGGTCCATTAGCCAAGGTAGTGAGGACAGGTCTTCTGAGTGAGGACAAGAGTCTTCAGTGGATAGAGATCCATAAGCTAGTGTAGTGGAGGCAGTAGTTCTTCTAGAAGATCACCAACTAGAGCAGAGGAAAGGAGTTCTCCTATGGATAGAGATCCATGAACTTGATTAGGGGATTGGTGTCTCCTTTGGATAGAGGTCCATAAACATTGTAATAGGGAAAGGTTTCCCAAGAGATTTGTTGAGAAAATTTTAGTGAAATATTTTCTCCGTGGAGTAGCCCACATTGGGTGAACCACATTAAATTGGTGTCTCTATTGTGTGTGGTGATTTGTGCATTGCTTTGATTATTGTTGTTGATATTGCTATTGATACATTGCATAATATTGATTGGGAAAGAAAAAGTAAAAAGTGGTCTTATACTGTTCACCCCCCTCTCAATATAAGCTTGTGTTCTTCAATTGGTATCAGAGCGGGTTCCTTCGAAAGAGTTTAACAGCTTGAAGGAAAAGCTCACAAGAACACAAATGGATTCTAAGAGTGGATCCTCAGATAATTCAACACCAGTGTTTGATGGGAGCGATTATGTATTCTGGAGTATGAGAATGAAGATTCACCTAATGGCACTTGGAAATGAAATATGGGAAGCAGTTGAAAATGGATACACACCACCAGCTACTCCACCTACAGATAAATATGGTAAGCTTCTACATCATTACAATTCAAAAGCAATGAATGCAATTTTGAGAGGTTTGCATAGAACAGAGTTCATAAAGGTTATGCACTGCAAATCAGCAAAAGAAATTTGGGATAAGTTGCAAGGCATATATGAAGGAGATAAAAAGGTCAAAAAGGTAAAGTTGCGAAATCTCAAGGGAAAATTTGAAGACCTAAAAATGAAGGATGAGGAAAACATTAGTGCTTATCTACTTCGTGTAGACGAGGTTGTTAACTCCATGCAAGGACTTGGACTTGAAGTTCAAGAATCTGATGTTTGTGATAAGATTTTAAGGTCACTCCCAAAAAGGTTTAGTGAAAATATTTCAGCTATAGAGGAATCAAAAGATAGTGATCTTTTGACAAGGGATGAATTACATGGCATTCTCACAACTTTTGAGATGAGAACAAAAGAGGAACCTATTCCCTAGAAAGAAGCAACATTCAAAGCTACTAAGAAGACTAAGGGTAAGAAGTCAGATTCAAGCAATGAGTCATCCAGTGATGAAGAAGCAAATTATGGCAGAAGGAACAAGGATCCAAGAAATTTTAAAGGTACAAAATCTGTTAGATGTTTCAATTGTGGAAAGTATGGTCACTATGCATCTGATTATCAAGAAGCTGGAAATAACAATGATGAAGAAAAATAGGATCATAAGAATAGGGAAACAAAAAAATACAGGTACCAAAAGAAAAGCAGGGATGGACAAGGCAAGCAAGGAAATAAGTTCTTCCAAAGGCAAAAGAAGAGTTTCTATGCAGACAAAGCAAGTAAGTACTCAAGTGATAGTGATGATAGTTCCTCAGATAATGATAAATATGAAGTTCTATTTCTGGAAAAAGAAAAAGAAATGGTTAGGAAAAGGTCACCAATAATCCTCAAGTGTTTTAGATGTGGTAACTTTGGTCATCTTGAAGATAGTTGTACAAGGAGTGGTTTCAATTTCAATGATGATGAATATGAAGATACACTTGAAGGACCAGAAGAGAATCTTCTAATGGCATTAGAAGAAGAAGGAGGTGATCCTATAAAAGATGAGTCAGAAAAGAATGAAGATGTTTTCAAAGGCAAACAAATAGAGGAAGAATCAGAGAATGGAGAAGTTGATCTTGAGGGAGAGCTTATTCATGCCCTTGATGCATTAAAGAAGGTAAGAAAGCAAAACTCCCAACTTAAGCTTCAGTTTCAAGAATGTGATGAAGAGAAAGGAAAGCTTATAGAGGATCTAAATAAGTCAATGGCTAAGACAAGGAAGTTCAAAGATAAGTTAGAAGCAAAGGTCTTAGAATGTGAAAAGTTAGAGCATGAGGTAGCTTCACTAAGGAAGGAAGTAAAAGAGTCTAAGGACAAGTTACACAGGTTTGGAAGAAGCTCAAAGAATTTGGATAAGATTATCAAGACACAAAAACCTACATCAAGCAAGATAGGTCTTGGTTTTGAACAAGTACAAAAGAAACAAGGAGAGGAGTCAACCTCAAGTTCTGAAGAAGAAGAAACTTCAGAAGAAGAGAGTGTAAGAGAGAGTGAGACTTTTGAGGATGAGTTGGACAACAGAAAATTCAACAAGGAAAGGAACAATGCACAAATGAGGAACAGATGGAACAGGAACCAACATAGGGTAAAAGAAACTAAGAGACCAATGAGGTCAAGGCAAGGTAGTTTCAATGGATGATGCTTCTCATGTCACAGGTTTGGGCACAAAGCTTCACAATGTAGGACACATGGAAAATAGGAATATGGAAGGTTCAAAAATAGGTAACTTTTTCAAGGGTATTGCTACTCTTGTAATCAATTTGGTCACAAGGCAATGAATTGCAGGGTTCATGATAGGAATAGATATGGCTTCACCAAGAGAAATCCCAAGATATTTGCACCTCCAAGGAATAACAATATTAAGTTTTATAAGTGCAATAATGATGGACATACAACAAAGTGGTGTAGAGCAGAAATTCCAGAGACAAGTAGGAACATAAATGGTCAGAGGAATCAGAAGGATCAGATAAGGAGGAAAGTGGACAAAGGTAAAGATCAGTGCTTGTTGGGAGTAGAAATACTCCCACCCTGGAATTAACCACCTCAAGAGGAGGTGGGGGAGGGGCTAAGCTAAGAGTCTCATTCTTAGCCCCGAGCCCCAAAGGTGACCCTTTGCCATTGATGACAAAGGGGGAGAGATTTGAGTAAGGGAAGAAATTTGAGTAAGGGGGAGAGATTTGAGTTAGGAGGAAAGCATTCAGTAAGGGGGAGTAGTTTCTAAGGGGGAGCAAAATAGAAAGAGGTAAAAGAAATGATAAAAGGTAAATGGGTTGCCATCAATGACAAAGGGGGATATTGTTGGAAATATGAGTAAGATTTGTTGTCATTGATGTCAAAGGAATACTAAGCAGATGTCAAAGGAATGTTAAGGATATTTTTTAATGGTTGATTTTCTAAGAGGTAAGGATATAATATTTAATTCAAATATTATATGGCCGAAGCATAAAAAAGAGAAGCAAGAAGGATAGCAATATTATAATATTTGGGAAAAAGAAAAAGGTTGAAACGATATCTCCGTTCCATGGTGGTTGAAAGAAAATAATAAGGTTATTTTTCTAAGGTGAAAATGGCAAAGGTTTTTCTAAAAATATAAGGAAAATTATATTTAAAAAGGCCCAAAAGACATTTAAATATTTAATTATAATATTTAAATTCATTTTGAATTTAAAATAATTATAATTAAATTATTATTTTCGAAATGCAAAGCATTCTCATTGAAAAGAGCAAGAGAGCAAGTCTTGGTGAAGATTTATTGAGCAGATTGGACAAGTTCTAGAGAGGACTTGTGGACATATTAGTGTGAGCTTTTGTGAAATATTACAAGGTAGATTTGAGACAAGTCTTTGAGAAGACTTGTGAGTAGAGTTTATTGATTGATTTTTTCAAACCTTGAGTTAAGGTTTGGAGCAAATCTAGCAGAGTTAATTTGTGATTGAGTCAAGCTTTGTGTTAAGACTTGAGGACAAATTCGAGGATAGAATTTGGTGCAGATTTGAGGACAGGTTTTTACCAGACCAGATATAGAGATTGAGCAGGTTTTGTGCTGGACCAAAGGATCGAGTTTAGTACAAGACAAGATAGAGATTGAGCAGTTTTGTGCTAAACCGAAGGACTGAGTTTAATACAAGATAAGACATAGATTGAGCAGATTTGTGCTATATTGAAGGACTATGTTTAGAATAGATCAGAGGATAGATATTGAGTAGATTTTTCTATATCGAAGGACTGTGTTTAGTGCAGATCAGAGGACAAAGATTGAGTAGATTTATGCTAGATCGAAGGACTATGTTTAGTGCAGATTTGAGATAGAGCTGAGAGCTAGCTTTGGAGGTGACAAAGTATAGAGGATGATAATCTCCAGTGGATAGAGGTCCATTAGCCAGGGTAGTGAGGATAGATATTCAGAGTGAGGACATGAGTTTTCAGTGGATAGATATCCAAAAGCCAGTGTAGTCGAGGCATCAGTTCTTCTAGAAGATCACCAGCCAGAGCAGAGGAGAAGGAGTTCTCCTATGGATAGATATCCATGAAATTGATTAGGGGATTGGTGTCTCCTTTGGACATAGGTTCATAAACATTGTAATAGGGAAAGGTTTCCAAAGAGATTTGTTGAGAAAATTTTAGTGAAATATTTTCTCCGTGGAGTAGCCCACATTGGGTAAACTACGTTAAATTGTTGTCTCTATTGTGTGTGGTGATTTATGCATTGCTTTGATTACTGCTATTGATATTGCTATTGATACATTGCATAATATTGATTGGAAAGAAAAGTAAAAAGTGGTATTATACTGTTCACCCTCCCCTCTCAGTATAAGTTTGTGTTCTTCAGGCTTGAGTTTTGGAACTCAAATTTTCCTCAAAGCCTTTAAAGAGTGATAAGTGATGATAATGGGTAAAAATAGATCCCTGCTTGATCAAGTATCTAATAGGTTTTCACCTGTCTTCATTCTCACTCTATTTGGATTGTTGTTAGAATTGGTATTTTCTACTATGGGTTCATTAGAGGCCTACAAGATTGGTACCACAATTGGTCCTAGGGCCTTTTTTAATTTAATCCTTTCCTACAATGTCCCTTTTTGGTGCTTTGGTTTTTGAATTGTTTCTATTATTTTTGGATAGTTGTCATAATATAGACTCTTTTTTGAATGCTATCAGTCGTTACCCAGGTCTAGGTACTTTCTCTTTGAATAGAATCCGAGTCATAATTTTTTTGAGTGGGGATTAGATAATGAATAAACTTGGAGAACCTCATGCTGATCTGGGCTCATGGGATCTCTGGATGGTTGTTGAATATTTTGATTGGATGCCATGGTCCACTTGGCCTACTTTTAGTATGCTTGGTTGGCTATTCGTACGCCACCTTAGGACCCTTTTCGTTGGTACACTTTCATTCTTCCATGGACCTAGGCTTAAAGTTTGTTATTGGTTTTGGTAGTTCTCTCAAAGTTTTTCAAGGGTGTTTTTCCCGAGACAAATCGGTGATAAAATTTCATGAGTTGATGGGATTTGAAACTATCATTATATCCTATGACACTCATGTGGGATGGATTACCCCTTTCTTGCTTGGTTATTGATTTATATTGATAAGAGTGAAAGCCTAAGGTTGGTTAGAGAGTTCTAGATTGGGCTCGACTTGCTTTGTAATCATGTAAGGGAGTCTCTTTTCTTTTGGCTCCGAGTCCCCTAGCAAATACTTTAAATTATCATTGAAGCTAGTTTTTAGGGACTCCTTGGATCTTTTGGCTTGCTCACCTAGTCTAATTTAGTTCTCTTTAGTGCGGTCTATGGATGGTGTGTGTGTTCAAAGCTCTATTTCCTTGGTTTTTGGTGTAGTATCTTGGGTCAAAATTTAGCTTAGAAAATCTACAAGGTCCCATAATATCAAGGGTCAGAGTTTTGGTTGGTTGCAAGCTTGCATCTTGTTTTTGAAATATGTTCTAGTCTCTTCCTTGCAGGATCTGATCCCTTCCATGGTTTGCTTATTTTGGTTCTTGGGATTATCTTGTATTTTTGTATTCTTAGTCTGTATTGGTTGGGCATCTTCTTGTTAGGCATTTGTATTTTATTTTTTTGTTCTTTCCTGCGTCTCGGGGTGTGACCCTAATCTATGGTAGTTTTTTTTTTTTTTTTTCTCTGTAAAAAATGGTTGGGGTCCCTTTCAAAACCCCTTATTTTATCCAATAAAAAAAAATAACTCCACACTTATTTACATGACACACATGTAACAAACCTCCTTGAAAGGACTCATTGTTGACAATGAATTATGTATTGGTGTGGATGTCTAATGCATAAATTTATTTTATGATGTCAATATGATTGGGTAATTGATTCTACTATTGGAATATGGTACTGTTGATGCATTTGTGGTTGTAGGACCAAGTGATCTCATTGATGATGAGCACCAGAAATGCTCATATTTTGTACATATTTCTTTGATCAATATGCGGATGTATAATAAGGATTGCGTACTTTTATGAATGATTATATAGATATTTGATATAATTATGCGTGTTATCTAATTTGTGTGCTTTTAGTATGTTTTGTGGAATTGCAGTTGATTTAGTTAGATTTGGAACAGTCGAGGTCCTTTTGATGGACCTGGCACTTTATTTCATCGGGGGTCAATGTAGAGAACATAGGCGCCTCCCTGCAATCGGAAGGCGCCAAGGGAACAAGCGCCTCCCTGCAGTCGGAAGGCGCCAAACCAAAGACGAGCGCCTCCCTGCAGTCGGAAGGTGCCAACTGAATACGAGCGCCTCCCTGCAGTCGGAAGGCGCCAACTGAATGCGAGCGCCTCCCTACAGTCGAAAGTCACCAACTGAATACGAGCGCCTCCCTACAGTCAGAAGGCACCAACTGAATACCAGCGCCTCCCTACAATCGAAAGGTGCCAACTGAATACGAGCGCCTCCCTACAGTCGAAGGCGCCAACTGAATGCGAGCGCCTCCCTACAGTCAGAAGGCACCAACAGAAGGCAAGCGCCTCCCCACAGCGAAAGGTGCTAATAGAAGGCAAGCGCCTCCCTACAACTAGAAGGCACTGTGATAACAAGGTACCTTCCTCATAAGGAAGGTGCCACTGATTCTTTGCCGTTGACCAGATTCGAATGACGTGGACGACAGCGGTTGGTGCAGTTCCAGCTCTGCATCATGCAGAGCTAAATTGGAGATAGCACCAATGTATCAAAATGTCTTACTGATGCCAGGCAAAGCATGAACCGAAGTGAACATGCCGCCATCAAAATAGAATGCCAGACATCGATTGCATTCGCCAGACTATTCTAATTTAGTCTAGGAAGAATCGACTATTGTAACCACTTCTATAACAGAAGTTCTACGGGTGTGTTATATAAACACACGTAGATCATTCTGAAATATATAGAGAGATATATAGAAATAATTAATAAAGATCCATTTAGAGTTACAGAAGATAGATTGTAATACGTTGATAAATATATTACAGTTCCAGAAGTTCTAAAGCGCGTGTTCGATCGGGAAGAAGCTGTTGGAGCCTAGGCCCACTCCAAGCCAGTATTTCTTCCCCATTTCCTTCTTGTTTATTTATTTTAATTAGTTTATTGCTTTCATAGGAATGTTCATTGGTTTGCTAGTTCCAGTATTTGTAGTAGATTTATTTTCAGGAATGTGTACATGATTTATTTCTGTAGATTTAATTATGTTCTTCTTACGTAATTTATTGAGGAGTGCGGGAATGATTGACAACCATTTCAAGAACACCCCCAAAATGTAGGATTAGCAGATTCACCTCCAGTGGTATTGTAGTAACCTAATTCCGACTCTTCGCAAGTTTACGAAGCTCCCTAGGTTGATAATTAAATGCACGGGCATGTGACAAAAATAGGAAACCATTCACCTTGTTTGGCCCGCAACATTTTGGCACCGTTGTCGAGGAAGCGTCTTAATTAGATTACCTACAATACCCTAAAACCTTCCATCTGACCTTGTATGAGTTCTTCGAGAAGAAGAGGACCTGACGGTCGCTTTATAAGAACTAATCCATCAGGACCTGAGTCAGCCGAGCATTTTGGATTTGAGTTAGACTCGCTCGACCTACCAGCAGTCCATTGGAGTGAGGAACCGCACTTTGTGCAAAGTGCCGCCTCATCCCATCAACAAGGGGATGAACGAATCATCATAAATCCCCTATTTAATAGGACTCCTCTAGAGGAAGCCCTGTTGTGGAAGGCTATGGAGGATCAGACGATCTCGCCAGACAACCTTAGAGCATTGACTCAGAAAGTTTTAAATGATCGGAAGGCCATAAACGCTGCATTAGAAACCACATTTCCTAAAAAAATGGTAGATAACGATGAAGTCTCATCTGGCTTTAGTTTCCCAATAGAGGAGGGAGTAGGAGATACCAAAATGAAAAACATATCCCCTGCTCACCTTTCGTCCTTCAAAGGACACCCGATTGAGGACCTTGACCTATTTTTATTCAAGTTTGATGTTTTGTGCAGGTCTATGGATTACAAATCAAACACGCAGAAGTTGAAATTATTTCCTTCTACATTAGACGATGCGGCTCTACGATGGTTCATCGGTCTAGGAGACAAACACATCACCAGGTGGGACCAGATGAAGAAGCTCTTTCTAGAGCAATATCAAGATTTTGGGAGAGCAAGAGACTCCAGGGAGGAGGTCCTGAGCATGACACAAAGAGAAGATGAGTCTCTCGAGGAGTATTGGGAGAGATTCAACTTTAATCTTCAATGGTCCCCTCACTCGAAGCTATCTGATAAGTCCCTCAAAAGCATCTTCTTGAGGGGACTTACCAATGAGTCACTGGAGGCTCTCAACATGATCTCTGGAGGTGATGTCTATCAGCATGCTATGGATGACATCCGGAAATTATGCCGGAACTACTCGAGAAGGTGAGGCAAAATCATCGCCAGGACCATGAAGGCGACTGCTTTAGTCACCAAAATAGAAATAGGCAACATGTTGGAGGATTTGAAGAGTGAAATGCTCTCATCTCTAGCACTGCAGATGGATACGCTACTGTTAGAAAAGAAGAAACAAGAAAATGATGCAGCATTAGCCTATTTCTGCCCAAAATGTAGAGGAAGGCATGCAAAGAATGCATGTCCAGAAAACAAGGTCAGAGTATGCGCAGTTTGCAGGCTGAATCATAAAACTCGATTGTGCCCACAACTGCCTAGTAACCAGGAAGCGGCTGAGAGCACGGAGGCCTACTTCATAGGCAATAGGAAGAGTTGGCCATAGCCCCCCATGGGGAATATACCAACCGAGATGCCATCATATGGGGGAGGGTCATACATGCACCAAGGACCCCCTCAACCACCTAATATGGGGTGGTGGGGACCATCACCCTGGACTAACGCACCCCCAACAGCATTTTCGAATCAGCAGCCATGGATGCCATATCCATATCCTGGGCAGTAGTGGAGAGGCCACAATGCATGGAATCAGACTCCACAGAGTGCAGCGCCTGCTCACATCCAACAGAACTTACCAGCATTGCCAGCAGTGAGACCTGCACAGCTACCAGCACAACCGACAGCAAACCCGAACAACAGAGTAAATCAGTCGGCATACAACGTAGAAGGTGAGATGTATCATATGTACAATATTCAGCTTAGATCAGGTAGGCAGCTAGGAGTAGAGACACCGCCTCTGGTAGAAGAGGAGGAAGAAATAGTAGAGACACCTCCACTAGTAGAAGAGGAGGAAGAAATAGAGGAGACACCTCTGGTAGAAGAGGGAAAAGCACTTGAGAGAGCGGAGGCTCCATTTCCTAGCCGGCTGTAGGAACAAAGAAAAACAACACAGCCAGAATTTGACATCTTGTCGAGCTTGAAGAATCTCACGGTGACAATCCCATTATTTCAAGCAATTCGAGATGTCCCCATTTACACCAAGGCAATTAGAGAAATGTGTCTAAGGAGACCGGGATGAAAAGCTACCCAGACTATCAACGTCGTGGGTAAAGCGGAAGATCTAATGATGGGTAGAACACATCATCCGAAGTATGCGAGATCCGGGCAGCCCGGTCTTGACCATAAAAATTGGAGGACATTCCCTGTCCAACACATTGGTTGACCTCGGGGCAGCCATCAACGTGATGCCTCAAGAGACCATGCGAAGGCTGCAGCTCACGAACCTGAAGCCAACCATGACAGTGTTGCAGTTAGCCGATCGATCAACCGTGTCGTTGGAAGGGATGCTGGAAGATGTGATCGTAACAGTCAGTGCATGGGAATATCCAGCCAATTTTTTAGTTTTGCAAACCAAGACCAAGTGAGGCGGTTACCCGCTCATTTTGGGGAGGCCATGGCTGGCAACAGGTGATGCTTACATCAGCTGTCGGGATGGGCTAATGACCATCTCCAATGGGCAAAACGTCAAAAGGCTGACCATTTCATCGCCAGCTCAGTCTATGGACTCGACAGAAGAACCCAGGATCACCGAGCATGGAACTATGGAGTTGTCCATAATCTAGCCGGTGATGACCTTGGAGGAGGTGGCGAAAGAGGACGAGGATGGTGCTATCATGGAGTTTCTCCATGGAGAATCGTCCACCCCCACACTGGATCGCCGTTGATTGGCGCCCAAGATCGGCACATCCGACAAATACACGTTGGGCCGGGGAGGATATTAAACGTCAACAGCGAGGTTGACGCCCACACGACTAGAAAAATTGGAAGAGCTTACGGTAAAACACCGGCAAGCATTTGCATGGGACTACGCGAGATATGCACGGCATCGGCCCAAAAATATGTACCCATCGGATTTATTTAGATGACCGAGGCAACTCCTAGTCGGCGAGCCACGAGAGAAGGATGAACCCAGCAATGAAAGACATTGTCAAAGAAGAACTGCACAAACTTCTGGTTGCCGAATTCATATATCCAATTTTTGACGGTGAATGGGTATCACCATTAGTGGTGGTCCCCAAAAAGAATGAGAAATGGCGGATCTGCGTGGACTACCGGGCGTTGAACAAGGCGACTAAGAAAGACCACTTCCCGCTCCCGTTCATCGATCAGGTCTTGGACACACTCTCGGGAAGAAAATACTTCTCCTTTCTGGATGGTTTCAGTGGTTACAACCAGATTCAGATAGGGGAAGAAGATCAAGATAAAACAACGTTCACCTATCCATGGGGAACGTTTGCCTATAAGGTATTGCCTTTTGGACTGTGCAACGCATCGGCCACCTTTCAAAGGGTGGTGCTTAGCATATTCTCTGATATGATAGGAGACGGGGTGGAAGTATACATGGACGACTTCACCGCCTATGGAGAAACCTTCGAGGAGGCAATGACAAATCTGGAAAGAGTGCTCGACAGGAGCAAGGAAAATCATTTGTCCCTAAGTAATGAAAAATGTTTTATGATGATGCAGGAAGGCATCGTGTTGGGACACCACCTCTCTGCGGAAGGAATAAAAGTAGACAAGAGGAAGATCGAGGTCATCAGAGACCTACCTAGCCCTAGAACGCAGAAGGAGGTAAGAAGTTTCCTTGGATCAGCTGGGTACTACCGGTGATTTATCGTCGAATTTAGTAAGATTGCCAAACCACTGCACACCCTACTTTCTAAGGACGTAGAGTTCAATTGGATGGGAGACTGCGAAGAAGCGTTCCAATTGCTGAAAGAAAAATTGATATCTGCATCGGTCTTGAGAGGACCGAATTGGGCCATACCGTTCCATATTCTCTGCAATGCATCTAACGGTGCGATCGGAGCAGTCCTCGAGGCAGAAAGACGACGAAGAATTTTATGCCATCTATTATGTCAGTAAAAACTTGGCGGGAGCAGAGCTCAACTATACAGTGACAGAAAAAGAATTCCTCGTAGTTGTCCATGCAATAAACAAATTCTGCCACTATATAACGGGATACAAGGTCTTCGTCCATACGGACCACGCGGCTATCAGGTATCTGATGAGCAAGCCGGCCATTGGTGGCAGAATTATCGAGATGGTTGTTGCTATTGCAGGAATTCGACATCACTATAGTCGATAAACCGAGCAGGGACAACGTCGTGGCGGATTTTCTATCCAGATTGATACCGACGAGATCATCAAGCGGTGGAAGATCAGTTTTTGGATGAACATCTATTCGCTATTAGTGAACAAACTCCGTGGTATGCAGACATAGCCAATTACTTGGCCATCGGAAGGACCTCACCTGCTCTCTCCTACCGAGAAAAGCGGGCGGTCATAGAGAAGAGCGCATCATTCCTTTGGATGGATGGTCTCCTATTTAAAATAGGACGGGACCAAATTATAAGAAGATGCGTAGCAGAACAGGAGTTTTCAGAAGTGCTCAAGGCATGTCACGATGAGCCATGCGGAGGACACTTTGCGGGGAAACGAACTGCCTACAAAATCCTGCAAGGTTGGGTATTTTTGGCCCACTCTGTTCAAGGACGCGGCGGCGTATACCGGCAAGTGTGACGAGTGCCGGAGGATGGGTAGACCAACCCACCGAGATGAAATGCCCCTGCAGCCCAGGTACACCTGGAACCTTTCGATAAATGGGGCATGGACTTCGTGGGACCATTCAATCCACCTTCGATGGGAAGGAGGTTTATTCTAGTCTGCACGGATTACGTCACCAAATGGGTGGAAGTGCGAGCATTAAGGGACTCAAAGGAAAGAATGGTCATCGATTTCTTATTTGCCCATATTTTCACATGATTTGGGGTTCCTCGGGAGATAACAACAGACCAAGGGCCCCAATTCACCTCCAAATTGATTGAGGAGGTGATGGAGCGGTATAGAGTTCGGCACAATAAAACCATGCCCTACCATCCGCAGGCGAACGGGCAAGTAGAAGTGACAAACGGGGAGATAGAAAACATCCTGACCAAAACCGTGCAGCAACACAAGAAATATTGGGCCACACGGTTGTCGGAGGCAGTTTGGGCATACAACACCACGTGGAAATCCACCACGGGATGCACACCTTTCCAACTGGTCTATGGGAAAAATGCGATGATGCCCATCGAGTTCGAAATCAAAACTATGAGGACGGCTTCAGAATTAAATTTGAGCTTGGACGAAGCTCAAACATAGAGGATTCGCCAGCTAGATCAGCTGGACGAAATCTGACTGGATGCTTTGCGAGAGGACAGAGATTATACAGAAGCAGAGAAAGAAGTGGCATGATAACCACATCAAGCTGAAGAAGTTCCAGGTAGGGGAATGGGTACTATTGTACGATTCTCGATTCCAGGAAAGGAAGGGCAAACTTATGCAGAGGTGGATGGGGCCGTATGAGGTGGCAGAGCTCATTAGGAATGGGGCGGTGCACGTTAAGACAATTGATGATAGCAACACCATGTTCACAGTCAATGGCCACCGACTACGCCCCTATAATACGTCCGAAACGTTACAGGTGGAATCCAGAGTAGGCATGGGGGAGACCCCATCTTGCTAGATCTGGACCGAACTCTCACGGGTGAAATGGTGGGCACGAAAGTGCTCACCCAATTTTTAGTTAATATAGTTTTTTTTTGTAATGTGTGTTTTTGAGGGACGACGCCCGCATGCAAGGCTGAGGCATCCTAATCCAGGGCCTAACGGGCATGGAACGCGTCTAACTGCCTTTATTTTCCTTTCTTTTTCGGTTGCTTTTTGCAGGTGGAGGACACGAAGCACGAGGGATAGGTATCGGGAAACCAGGCCTGATTCGGCTCAGCATTTCGACACTGGCTCGTAGGTAGAATTTGGGCAGCATGAAAAAATTGGGAAGGCTTGATCACCCTTTTTCTAGTCAAATCGCCACCCAGAAGAAGGTGCCTTACTGCATCCGAAAGGCGCCAAGTCTAGAAGAAGGCGCCTTACTACATCCAAAAGGCGCCAAGTCCAGAAGAAGGTGCCTTACTGCATCCAGAAGGTGCCAAGTCTAGAAGAAGGCGCCTTACTACATCCGAAAGGTGCCAAGTCCAGAAGAAGGCACCTTACCGCATCCGAAAGGCACCCATCCATGCAGAAGTTCTAAAAAAAAAAAAAAATACATATGTAGGCGCCTTCCATGGCAGGAAGGCACCAAATCTAAAAAAAAAAAAGCCGAATACGCCTTCCAACATCAGGAAGGCGCATTCATCCAGACGAAACGCCTTCCAACATCGGGAAGGCACGAACCAGAAGGAGGCGCCTCCCACATTGGGAAGATGCATGCAGACAAAAGTGCCTCCCAGCCAATCAGAGGCACTTCCTACAGTCGGAAGGCGCATTCGTTCGACGAAGAGCATCGACAACGTTGGAAAGGTGCTACAAGGGCACCATCCACATGGGGAAGGTACCAAAGAATGCCTTCCGTGTACAACATTTACATCTATCGGATGCCTCGAGCGGAATGAAGCATCGCACGAATGAGTGACATCAAATGACCATACCCCTCCCTCATGTCACAAGTCAGCAAATCAGTGGCTACCATGACGACAGGAATGCCGAATCAAGTACGTGCATATTAAATCAAATCGTTTATATAATTATTTATAAATACGCAGTACCAAAAAAATACCGTCGTCATAGAGATCGTATCCCCCCAAAGCCGAAAACATGTGCCAATGATAGGGCATCTTCCATAACTGCTAGGGTTAGGCATCTTTTCTATAAGAAGGTACCTTCCTGAAGAAGGAAGGACAGAAAAATATATAGCATCGAAAGGCGCCATGGGAGGAAGGTCCAAGAACCATGCGATCAAGAAGAATGAACCCAGTGATACTGATGGAATCGAGAGAGGCAGTGAAGACCCAATTCGAAGGCGAGGGGTGGCTCGAATACTGCACCCTGGTCAGTCAGGGCCGGGATGTGGAGGCGGCTAGAGAATTTGCCACCTCTTTGAGGGGCGATGCGGCCCAAGTACGAGGGGTGGAAATTCTAGTCACCCATGAGTTCATCTCATAGGCGACTGGATTGCCTCTCACGGGGGAATGTACATACAAGGGCGGAGTGTTAAAACTATACACCGAAATACTACTGCCAGGAGGAAATGTGTAGATAGACAGGGAGGGGTTACTCAAAAATAGTCTCCCCATGAATATGCGGAAGATGTTCGAGCAGATTGCTCGATTCTTCACATGCACAGGGAAGTATACCCATCTGAACATTAATCATGTGCACTTCCTCAATCACCTAGTGCATGGGAGGAAATTAAATATACCTTTCTACCTAGCGACTGCTCTGAAAGATGAAGTGGCTCGGTACCAGAAAGGGGCACCATCCACCTTAGCCCACCATGGGCTGATATCGGCATTGGTCCGCCATGCAGAAGCACAAAGACAGAACCGTGACGCAGAGGGAGATGGCGGCCAAATAGAGCAACACAATGTGGTTGCCGAATTAGGGCAAGATGAAGCATCCCCTATAGAGGAGATAACAAACATCGGGCAATTGGTATCACCCTATTTTCTAGGAGGGGCAAAGCAGTCACCGATGCCCGAAGACATAGAGGACAGAGGGCATTCCCTAGTGCCGAGTATGAGGAGGAAGGAGCGCCACTCGCTGGTGGTGAGGATGAACCAATCCCCAGGAGGAAACGTCTACGATGATTCCTCTCGATAGAGGAAGGACAGAGTGACCCGAAGATAGACGTTGCCGCCCAAACCCTCCAAGAATTAACGAACTAGAGCCCACGGAATGAAGGAACTTCCAGGAGTAACGACCAGATCGATGCGGCCTTGGAGGAGGTGCTCGAATGGCAAACTGATTGCTGGATGGCACAGCAGACTCTGGAAGATTGCCAGAACCAGCATAAAAGGGAATTGGAGGAAAGGGATAGATGAATCGCTCAGCTCGAGTAGCTGGTCCAGCAATTGCAAGAGGAAAATCAAATGCTCCAGGATAGAGGAACAGCAAGACAGGAGGCGGCCACTTAGATTGATTGGGTAGAAGAAGTGCCGATGAACTCTCCCACATCCATCGAACGAGTATTCTCTTTAGGGGAGATTCGATCGGATGCCGAAGAGCAGCCCGGAGGGAGGGGAGGATTCCTCTATTTTCAAGGGTGAAAAGGAAAGAAGTCCTACGATGCCCCCTATCATTGTCTTGAGTGACACAGAGCAGGACGAAGGTACCCAGCAACAGATAAGACCAGAGGATATGGAGGACCTCCCAGGCCGAAGAAGGAGAAGAGCAGAGGGGTCGACACCGAGTAGACAGGAGAACGAAGGATCACCCCGGAGATAACAATCCTTCGAGTAAAGGAAGTCCCCAAAGGAGAAAGAAGAGACCCGGTTTGAGCCACCACATTTTTTAGAAGCCAAGGCAAAGAGGCCCAGGTCGGCTCGACAGAAGGCGAAAGTGACCTTCGTCGAGTCAGAGGAGGACGAATGGGACATGCAGCTATTCATCGAAAGGCAAAAATATTTTGAGCAGCTATGCAATGAAATGAAAGCAGCCAAGGAGGCCAGGAAGGCATCCTCGAGGGTAAAAGGAGATTCTAGCATCTGCGTCAATCCGGAGAAGACAGCCAATTTTGGGACATCTATGGTTCATCCCGAGGGTGGCCTTCCATGATGAGGAGGTACTTGGAATGGTGGGGAGTATATGGCCCACAATTGGAGGCTGCTGCAATTGCAAAGGAGAATGCAGGGCTTACCCCTGAAGCGGCCGGATTATACAAGGCCCAAGTAGTGCCTTCCAGAGGGGATAACTCAGATATCCCTGCGGCGGTGGTCAAACCTCCAGGACGTCGACCTCTGGCAAGCTTCGAAGCTGCATTTCAATCGGCAGGAACAACGCTGGCTAGACCACCACCAGTAGCGGCCAGAACAAGAAGGGGACAATTGACAGCCGTAGTTTCCCATAGGCAAAGGTGAACCACACCTTCAAATGCCGGCACGAAAAGATAGACTCGGGCCGTAGGGGCAGCCGAATCCTCCAAGAGATGGTGACGATGAAAAGTCAGAGGGCTACCTACAGTTTGGATGCCACGAGGGCGTGGCATATGTTAGGCGTGGGGGGATGATGAGCACCAGAAATGCTCATATTTTGTACATATTTCTTTGATCAATATGCGGTTGTATAATAAGGATTGCATACTTTTATGAATGATTATATAGATATTTGATATAATTATGCGTGTTATCTAATTTGTGTGCTTTTAGTATGTTTTGTGGAATTGCAGTTGATTTAGTTAGATTTGGAACAGTCGAGGTCCTTTTGATGGACCTGGCACTTTATTTCATTGGGGGTCAATGTAGAGAACATAGGCGCCTCCCTGCAACCGAAAGGCGCCAAGGGAACAAGCGCCTCCCTACAATCGAAAGGTGCCAAACCAAAGATGAGCGCCTCCCTACAGTCGAAAGGTGCCAACTGAATACGAGCGCCTCCCTGCAGTCGGAAGGTGCCAACTGAATACAGCGCCTCCCTACAGTCGAAAGGCGCCAACTGAATACGAGCGCCTCCCTACAGTCGAAAGGCACCAACTGAATACGAGCGCCTCCCTACAGTCGAAAGGTGCCAACGAATACGAGCGCCTCCCTACAGTCGAAAGGCGCCAACTGAATGCGAGCGCCTCCCTACAGTCGAAAGGCGCCAATAGAAGGCAAGCGCCTCCCCACAGCGAAAGGCGCTAATAGAAGGCAAGCGCCTCCCTACAACCAGAAGGTGCCACGATAACAAGGTACCTTCCTCATAAGGAAGGCACCACTGATTCTTTGCTCGTTGACCAGATTCGAACGACGTGGATAGCAGCGGCTGGTGCAGTTCCAGCTCTACGTCATGCAGAGCTAAATTGGAGATAGCACCAATGTATCAAAATGTCTTACTGATGCCAGGCAAAGCATGAACCGAAGCGAACATGCCGCCATCAAAACAGAATGCCAGACGTCGATTGCATTCGCCAGACTATTCTAATTTAGTCTAGGAAGAATCGACTATTGTAACCACTTATATAATAGAAGTTCTACGGGTGTGTTATATAAACACACGCAGATCATTCTAAAATATATATAGAGAGAGATATATATAGAAATAATTAATAAAGATCCATTTAGAGTTACAGAAGATAGATTGTAATACGTTGATAAATATATTCCAGTTCCAGAAGTTCTAAAGCGCGTGTTCGATCGGGAAGAAGGCTGCTTGGAGCACAGGCCCACTCCAAGCCGGTATTTCTTCCCCATTTCCTTCTTGTTTATTTATTTTAATTAGTTTATTGCTTTCATAGGAATGTTCATTGGTTTGCTAGTTCCAGTATTTGTAGTAGATTTATTTTCAGGAATGTGTACATGATTTATTTCTGTAGATTTAATTATGTTCTTCTTACGTAATTTATTGAGGAGTGCGGGAATGATTGACAACCATTTCAAGAACACCCCCCAAATGTAGGATTAGCAGATTCACCTCCGGTGGTATTGTAGTAACCTAATTCTAACTCTTCGCAAGTTTACGAAGCTCCCTGGGTTGATAATTAAATGCACGGGCATGTGACAAAAATAGGAAACCATTCACCTTGTTTGGCCGCAACAATTGGTATATTAATAAGGATAACCACCTAAGTTGAGAGAAATTTTAGAAAATTATGGTGATGACTTGCTCATCGAATTCTCAAGGTAAAAAAATACCCTTCATATAGATGCATTACATTATACTTATTTCATGTTCACACCATTGGGCCGGGAAGTTGCTTGTGCAATGAGTCTCCTTAATAGGTTGGCGATAGCAATAGACTATCTTAAAAGGGCCACCTACTTAAGGATAAAACAATGGTGTGTAATATTGTTGGTGTGAATATCATATATGCTTGTGTGTGGTATGCATAGATTTATGGATGAGAACTATTATAGTATTAATTTGTTGGTAACCTTAATACTTGAGAATATATATTTTTTGATTAGTTGGACAAAAGGAGTTTTGAAAGGACCTCCAAATATTATAACAAAAAGAAGCTAATCTCCAGCCATTAGGAGACTGAGGATACTTAAAATATTAAAGCCAACCAGTCCTTGGAGACAACTACCTACACCTACACCAACATATACTAGCCAAACAAACCCAGACACATAAGCCAAACAAAGATAAAAGCTGGGCATGCAGGCCTACATGCATAAATAAAGACAAAAAATTGGGCACGCAGGCCTGACAAAAATATTCAAAAAGTAAAATCCAATGGGGAGGGTTCCAGCAACCCACCCTAAGTATTCTGAGTCAAGTTTGACCTTTAACTGAATTCATTGTCCAATGATCTAAGGCCATCTGGAAAATTACCTGTCCAAATATGAAGATCTTGCTATGTAAGACCTTGATTAACCAGGAAGCTCGTAGCTTTGTTACCTTCTTTGAACCGATGCTTGAATTGGACTTCTTCTAAATTTTGAATCATTCTCTTGGCTTCAATTATAAAATTTGTAATAGTCCAAGAGGAATTTTGGTTGCCATTAATCATGTTGATAACATTGAGTGAATCTCCTTCTATGATTAGTTTCCTGTAATTCACCCAGTTCAGTTGGGAAACACCCTAAAATAATGCTTGAGCTTTAGTGAAATGGCTGGTTTGGTGACCCAAGTTTTCAACAAAGGCAAGAAGGATTTTACCCTCCAAGTTTCTAAACAAACCCCCTGCACCTATCGGACCTAGGTTCCCTTTAGAAGCTTTGTCAAAGTTGAATTTTAGCCAACCCGATGGAGGGGGTTCCCAAATCATGCTAGCCCTATCTTGACTCACCCTACTCACTATATTATGAGGTTGAGTTAAAAAACCCAATGATATCTCCAAATCGATATCCCCTTCACAAGTTATTGAATCCAGTTTTAAAGCTTTCACATTTTCCATTGTATCTACAATGGCCCTCGAGGAGAATGATGACTCAGGATGGTAATTATTTTTAAAGGCATGGGTATTCCTTTCCTTCCACACCCACCACAAAATATGGGGTAACCCAAATTTCCAAAACTAGCATAGGTGGGGAGAGGAGAAGGGGGAGACCCATTGAACAACCAGGTCCTCCAGCGAGTTGGGAAGAACCCAAGCAACACCCAGCTCCAAAAATAACTGATAGAATACTACAAGAAAAATTTTAGGTTAGTGTAAGAAACTCCTGAGAAGTCTCCTCCCAACCATGACCCTTCATAAAGCCGAGAGCTATGCTTATCAATAGGGAATTTAACACACAACCTTTGTGTCCCCCTTTGCATTGTAGAGGTTCGAACCGTGGACCTCCTATTCAATAGGGCCAGGCTCACCTTCTCCACTTGCACTACAAATATGGACTTAATACTTGAGAATATTAGTGTCAATGTTAGTAATTAATATTAGCAATTGAAACTAATAAAGTGAATTATTAAATTAATTCATGAGGATGCTTTAATTATTGCATTGTTTCTCCTAACATTAAAATATTGGAATAAGATTAAAACTTAGAAAGCCTTTTTATTTATTTATGTTTTGTCATGCTTTGGTGGCACTTTAATTAAAGCAAAAGGTGGCATTAGTTGAGTAACATATTCTTGAGCATTTCATACATTACCTCAACCATGCAAGAAGGCTCCCCTACCCTATTTGAATTTTTGGACTTTTTGAGTAGATGAAGTTGTCATTGATGTCAAGGATGAATTGTCATTGATGTCAAAAGGTCAAAAGAAGTAATACAAAAGGTTGGTGGCAAAAGAGCTTCATAATGTTTACTTTTAAATAATATTTGAAGCACAAAATAAAAGGTTTTATTAAAACCATGGTTGGGCAAAATAAAAGGTTTTTATTAAAACCATGGTTGGGCAAATAAAAAATGTTTTCTAAAACCTAAGGAGGCTTTTATTTTAAAAAGCCCAAAGAATATTTAAATATTTAATTTATAATATTTAATTTTTTTTTGAATTTAAATAATTATAAATAAATATATTTCGAAGGTAAAGTTGGAAGTGCCGACGTCAGCATTGTTTCCCCGATGAATTTCCTCTCTGTCGACGTGTGTGACAAGGGAAGGCATATGGTATAAATACCATAGCCATTCCTAAGGTTTGGTATCCTTTTCATTGCATCCGCCTTAAGTGAAAAATCTCGTGCAAATTTTGAAACGTGTGCCTCCTGAATAGTGCAGTGTGTGGTTCCATCGACATTGAAGGAAGAGCCAAGGGCTCTTAAGGGTTTGAAGGAGTCAAAGTGCACATTGTGCTTTGAGGCTCCAAGTGGAGCACATGGCTCACACAACATGGAAGTCGTGACCAAGGCGTTGTGGGAGTATTGTGCAAAGTTTGAGCCCCGCGGATTGCAAAAAGTGGTAATAATTTTTGGAAATTATTTTAATTTGTGTTGCTAAGGTTTAGGAGAGATAAGGTGGAAGTTAAGTTGTGTGTTGAGGAAATATTTCTTTTTGATATATGAAGGGTTAATTGTTGCTAAAGTAAAATCTAGGGTAATTTTTTTTTACCTTAGAAAAGTGAGAGATTGACTTATTGCATTATTTTATAAAGCAATTTATTTAATTAATGTAATATTAAATAGGGAGTCATAAGTAGAGTTTGGATTATTTTTGAGATATCTTTTTGAAAAGGGTTATGATGAAATTGAATTATTAAGATGTTCTTTTGATGAGTTAGAGTTTTGGAAGAAGTGTTTTGATTAAATATTTGTGGTGTTGGGTATTATTTTAAGAAGGAGAAATAAGGTATAATTAAGTTTGATTAATTTTTGTAATTGAGAATTATTTTGTGAAGAGGTTAGTGTGATATTTTATCATCTAACTATTGAAATTGGAAAAAGTGAAAATTGTGATTGAGATAGGTTTTCTAAGGTCACTTCAACATCAAATAAAAGGTATGGGCATATTCTTCTTTGGTTGAAATTATTGATTGAGGTATTCTAAAAACGAGATTGGAGTGAAAAGTACTTTGTTAATTTTTCCTTGTTGAGTGTGTTTTGAATTAATGCTTCAAGGTTTTCTGGAATAGAGGTTAAGGAAAGTAACCTTATTTGATAAGCATTGTTGTTGAAGTGATTGGTTGAGTGAAGAACTTGAACTAGGGTTTGCAAATATCATGAGTATCATTGTTATGTGAAGATTTTTTGATAAGCATTGTTGTTGAAGTGATTGGTTGAGTGAAGAAATTGAACTAGGGTTTGCAAAGATCATGAGTATCATTGTTATGTGAGATTGGTTGATAAGCATTGTTGGAAAATTTGAGTGAAAGTTCAATGTTTGGACTAGGATTTGTCATTGAGTGAGTGATTGAGTAGAGTTGGTTGAGCCTAGTCAAGTGGATGTGTTGATGTGATAGTTCAAGTTATGTAGAACAATTTTTTCTATATTTTGAATTGATTTGAGAAAGAGGTTGAGTGTTGATGAATGTGAAATATATTGAGTCTCTAACAATTCTCTATATGTTTCTATTATAAAAGAAATATTGAAAGTGATTGAGAGTTTGTGAGTGTGAAGCATATTGAGTCTCTAACAATTCTCTATATGTTTCTATGGTAAAAAGATAAATTGAAAGTAATTGAGCATTGTGGTGAATGTGAAACATATTGAGTCTCTAACAATTCTCTATATGTTTCTGTGATAAAAGAGAAATTGAAATTAATTGAGCATTGTGGTGAATGTGAAGCATATTGAGTCTCTAATAATTATCTTTATGTTTCTATGAGATTGGACAAGTTCTAGTGAGAACTTGTTGAGCAGATTTGAGGGAAGTCTTTGAGAAGACTTGTTGATAGATTTGTGTGAGCTTTTGTGGAAGCTTACAATACAGATTTTGAGGATAGAGATAGTTGAGTAGATTGGATAAGTTCCAATGAGAACTTGTTGAGAATATTGGACAAGTTCTAGAGAGGACTTGTGGACAGATTATTGTGAGCATTTGTGGAAGCTTACAAAGCAATTTTTAGACAATTCTTTGAGAAGACTTGTGAGTAGAGTTGATTGATTGATTTGTTCAAACCTTGAGTTAAGATTTAGGACAGATCTAGCAGTGTTGATTTATGATTAGATCAAGCTTTATGTTAAGGCTTAAGGATAGAGATTGAGTAAATATTTGTGCTAGATTGAAGGACTATGTTTAGTGTAGATCATAGGATAGGGATTGAGGAGAGATTTGTGCTAGATTGAAGGGTTGTGTTTAGTGTATATTAGAGGACAAATATTGAGCAGATTTATGCTAGATCGAAGGACAATGTTTAGTGTAGATTTAAGTATAGAGTTTGGTGCATATTTGAGGATAGGTTTGTGCCATACCAGAGACAAAGATTGAGCAGATTTGTGCTAGACCGAAGGACCCTGTTTAGTACAAATTTGAGACAGAGTTGAGAGTAAGCTTTGGAGGTGATAGAGTATAAAGGATGATAGTCTCCAGTGTATAGAGATCCATTAGCCAGGGTAGTGAGGACATATGTCTTCAATGGATAGAGATCCATTAGCCAGAGTAATGGGGGCAACAGTTCTTCTAGAAGATCACCAGCCAGAGCTAAGGAGAAAGGAGTTCTCCGTTGGATAGAGATCCATGAATTTGATTAGGGGATTGGTGTCTCATTTGTACATAGGTCCATAAATATTGTAATAGGGAAAGGATTCCCAAGATATTGATTAAGAAAAGTTTAGTGAAATATTTTCTCCGTGGAGTAGCCCACATTGGGTGAACCACGTTAAATTGGTGTCTCTATTGTGTGTGGTGATTTATGCATTGCTTTGATTACTACTGTTGATATTGTTATCTATACATTGCATAATATTTATTGGGAAAGAAAAGTAAAAAGTGATCTTATACTGTTCACCCCCCGTCTCAGTATAATCTTGTGTTCTTCATGAATCTGGTGGGATTTGTTGGATGGGGAAATATTTTGGGGAAGAAAGAAACTAGAGGCTTGGAAAGAGGAAGGACTTGGAAACACAACTATGGAGTGGGAGATGTTGGGAAGGCTTGGCAAAGGTAGCATTTTCTAAGTACAATTTTTCTTGTTATGGCTATAGAATTACCTTCTCACTTTTTTTTGTAGATTACTTCCTAGAATTGGTGTGACCATGGTTATTTCTTGCATTTGTTGGTGAAGTTTCCTTCTTGTTAATTGTAATCTGGTGTAGTTAAGCCTATGTTTCTTGTAAGATTTCTTGAGGTGCTACTATGACCAAAATTATCTCCTTTTTTTTGGTTTGAGTCATCACCATGGCAGCTAGCTAGATGTGTTCCCTAGATTTATATATTTTTAGCTTGTTTCTATGTTGAGAGTGGTAGGTGAGCCTTTCATAGCGTTGTTGTATATGTTTGTTTTGCTATAATGGGTAGTTTTTGTTGATGTATTGAATTTTTTATGGTAGTGCACCCATTTTAAACCTAGCTTGAGCATTCTTATTTAATATTCTGGTTGACCAGAGTGTTGTTGCTCGAGGTCTCCTTTGTTGTTCTAGTTAGACCGAGTCAACACCCTTGTTAGTGCTTATAAATCTTGTTGTTTTGGACTCATGTTCCATATTTGGTTTAGTTGGAAGTTGGGTAGGTGTTGTGTCTAATATTCTATTGGATACCTATGTGTTGTAATATTTTTGTTATTTGTTTGGAGATTGACCCTTTAATATTAAAGTAAGTTAATCCTTGCTAACATACTATTTTATTTGTGAAAACGTTTTTGAATTTGGCCAAATAGCAATTAAAGAGTAAGTGTATTTGTCTTCTTCCTTTATGTAGAGGAGTTGGATCCTCTTGTATAAATGTTGCAAAAGCTTTAGTGGGAGTTTGTTTACCATCTGTTTTCATTAGAATTTTTTTTTTGAGAAATGAAACTCTTTTAGTTTTATGGAAGTTGAAGTTTATTTAAAGGAAAACTCTTCTAGATTATAGAAGTTAAAGTTTATTTAAAAGAAAACTCTTTTAGGTATTATCTTTGCAATATGAAGTTGAAGTTTTAGAAAGAGAAATATTTTAGTATTATGCTTTAGCTCTTGTTGTAAAGAAAACTTTTCTATGGGTGATGGCTTTTTAGAATAGTAAGAATGAGAGTTTGGATCTTTTGCTTTATTGAAAAGAAAGAGAAACTATTATAATGGTTCCTAAGACTTGTGTAGGTAAAGGAACCATTATAGAGATAAGTATGGGATTCTCTCCTTGTTGGTTTATTTTTATTATGTTTTAGTATTGAAAAAGAAGATAAACTATTATAATGGTTCCTAAGACTTGTGTGGGTAAAGGTGTTAAAACTGAACATGACTTTGATACTAAATGAAGAGAGCTAAACATAACAAAGAGTAGCAAAATAAAGATGCAAACGCAAAACAAGATAATAACAAGGGAAAACCTTCGCTTGGGGGATGTCCAGCCATACCAATTTTTTCCATTAGCAATCTCAAACAAATACTGCATCTTCTACAAGGAAAACCCTAGCATTTATCGCTTCCAACTCACATGTGCATGCAAGTTGCACCTTGTCCTTACATACACATTAACACCTCACCTTTAGAACTTGACCCATATTACATAGGCATTTAATGCCAACATTCCCCCTTAATGACATATTTGTAATTTTGTAGTACAAACAATGATTTTTGACACAACCCTTCATGGGCACAAGCTAAAACTAGTCCTTTTGAAGACAAGTAGCCTTAACCTGATTACTACCAAATCTAGGACTATAACTTCCACTAGCTATATCTAGTTATTCCAAGACCTAGCCACCCTACAAGCTACCTCCAACCTTCTAAACACATTAGCTTCACTTGTTACCCTTAGCCATATACCGCAAACACACAATACACAATATTTCACCTGGAAAAACCCTTTTGGGTAAAAACCCAACATAAAAACCTTCTTATTGCATAAAATCAGCTGTATCCAATACAATAATATAGTTATTTGAAACCCTAATGCATATTGCATAAACTCAACCATCTCCAATATAATAATGTAGTTCTCTCTTTGTGTTTGTGTTCAAACCCTAATGCAAGTGCAAAATAAATAACAAAGGCACATGCACGGATTTTACAAAAAAATGGGCACAATACCATGGGTTTAAAAATAACCCAAAAATAGCCCATTCAAAAAACAAAAAATACATTGGCTTCACCTGTTACCCTTAGCCATATACTAGAAAGGTAACAAAAAAAGTCCAAAAACCACTTACACTAGGCAACCACCACTAGCATCCACACCAATCTATTTTGGGCACAACTACACTAGTTATAGTAGCATTAACAACCCTACAAGCTACACTAGTTACAATAGCCAATAATCCAACTACACTAGTTATAGTAGCTTCTTCAGGTACAAGCTACACTAGTTACAATAGTTAATACTTACCCAAAACTTGCAGTACAACCTATAAACCATCTTAGACAATTTTTAGCAACTTTGCACAACACATAGATCTACAAAAATTCGTAAAACCTTGCATATCTTCATCATATATAACATTGTTAGAGCTCACCAGATCTATCATTGTTGAAGCTCACTAGATCATAGTTGCTGAAGATCACTAGGTCTACCACTGTTGAAGCTCACCAGGTCTACCACTATGGAAGCTCACCAGGTCTACTATTATTGAAGATCACTAGATTTTCCACTATCGAAGATCATTATATCTATCACTTTCAAAGCTCACCAAAACTACGATTGTCAAATTTTAGGATCCTCAATCCTAACATTATTAGTTAGTATTAGTTAGTATTATTAATCATTTAATTATTATATTATTAACTTATAAAGTGAACCATCACAACCCTTCATAACGTGAACCATCACGTCTCTTCATACGTGAACCATCATGTCTCTTCACCAACGTAGCTTTAGGGTAGATATATATATTAGGTTGGCCATCCATATCAAATCATCCAAGAAGAAGAATAATAAGCATAGATTCTAAGGAGGGAGCCCCCTATAGTGGCAAAGCGATTACAAGGGAGCCCCCTTTGAGTGGCCTGCGATTACATTTACATTAATTTGTTAATAATTTTATAGTAAGACCTTGGGGTCTTACCATTTGGTATCAGAGCCATGTGGGACCCAATCATGTGGGAATTGCTCAAAGATCTTCATCAAATCACTTATGTGCGTGAGTATCAAACTCGGTTTGAGGATATCACCAAACACAACACAATATTGGATGAATCAATTCTCATCAATGGCTTCATTAGGGGATTAAAAGAGGAAATTAGAATGGAGGTGACAAGGTTCAATCCCTATACCATGATGCAGACCTATGGATTGGCAAAATTAGTCAAGATAAAATCAATGCACAACAACGATTAGGGAAACCACTTATGGAAAAATTGTCGACCACTTACATCGCTCCCAAACCTATGCATAATGGAAGGGCACAAAGCACTTACACAACCCCCAAATCTAACCGAACTTTACAAATTAAACATCTTAGCTTTGAGGAGATGAAGGAACGACGAGCAAAAGGACTCTGTGATAATTGTGATGAACAATTTGGACCCCACCATAAATGTGCTACACTAACATTGTATTTATTGAAGGAAGTTGATCCCTGTCTCTCCATAGAGCAAGCAGATGAGGTAGTTGTGTCCGAAGCGACCAATGGCACCTACTCACCGCAATGAAGACAATGAGGTCGATGTGCAAGAAGTGATTGATGTACCAAGCAAGGATGAGGTAGACATACCCAAAGTGATCAATGCTAGCCAAACATGCACTCTACAAGACCTACACATACCTTCCTCACCAATAGTGAGTTCTTGCCATATGACCAAACCTATTCGGAACCAACGCAGAGTGACTACACACTCCTTCTCCGTTGGCTCTACCAAGGAACCAAAAAAGGATATGAAATCATTACCATCACTTTTGATGCATCATTCTGAAGTATTTGAGGAACCCCAAGGGTTGCCCTCCCATCGTCATCATGATTTTCCTAAGGAAGATTCTACTATTGTTCTTGGCAACCCCCGCTAATGCTTCATCCTTCTCGATATCCCCGCCTACGAAAGGATGCCATTAAAAGAGTCCAAGAACTTACACAAATCCTTCTTGGAAAACAAAGGACAAAGCTTCTCACTTTGAGCTTTGAGGACAAAGCTCTTTTTAAGGAGGGTGGCATGTTAGGATCCTCAATCCTAACATTATTAGTTAGTATTAGTTAGTATTATTAATCATTTAATTATTATATTATTAACTTATAAAGTGAACCATCACAACCCTTCATAACGTGAACCATCACGTCTCTTCATACGTGAACCATCATGTCTCTTCACCAACGTAGCTTTAGGGTAGATATATATATTAGGTTGGCCATCCATATCAAATCATCCAAGAAGAAGAATAATAAGCATAGATTCTAAGGAGGGAGCCCCCTATAGTGGCAAAGCGATTACAAGGGAGCCCCCTTTGAGTGGCCTGCGATTACATTTACATTAATTTGTTAATAATTTTATAGTAAGACCTTGGGGTCTTACCATCAAATCTCACTGGATATGAAAGCTCACCAAATATATCATCAAATCTCACCAAGATTTGAATATCAAACCCTAGCATGAATAGTCTTTAATCCTACATGTAATCATGAAAGAAATAACCATAGGATCTCTTCATACAATGCCATAAATTGCCTAGGTTCAAGACCATAGGCTTTGATACCAAATGTTAAAACTAAACATGACATTGATACTAAATGAAGAGAGATAAAAACTACAAGTAGCAGTAAAATAAAGATGCAAACAAAAAACAAAATAATAACAAGAGAAACACCCCTTGGGGTATGTTCATACATTCCAAACTTTTCCATTAGCAATCTCAAATAAATACTACATTGCATCTTCTACAAGGAAAACCCTAGAATTTGCCACTTCCAACTCACATGTGTATGCAAGATGACACCTCATCCTTGGAATTTTTTCTATCAGCAATCTCAAATAAATACTAGATTGCATCTTCTACAAGGTGAACCCTAGCATATGTTGTTTCCAACTCACATATGCATGCGAGGTGACACCTCATCCGTACATACACATTGACATCTCATCCTTGGACTTTGACTTATATTAAAAATGTGTGATTACATAACCATTTAATGCCAACAAAAGGAACCATTATAGAGAGAAGTATATGATTCTCTCCTTGTTGTTTTGTTTTATAATGTTTTATGCATGGTTGCTTGCATAGTCTTAATAACATGATTAAAATGCGTTGCATTTGGATCTATCCTTATCCCTAAGTATTTCTCCAGTTCGTGGGTAAATTCCCTTTCACGAAGAAGATTGTGGAAGGTAGATGGATTAAAGAATTTATGCAGATGGCTTCATTGTACCTTTGAATGTAAAGTTGTTATGTAAATAGAAGCAATATAAAGGAATGTTCTATTAACTAGTTTTGTGAGCTTGATCTATTTACAAAACTAAATATTATTTAATTGCTCTAAACATATTTGAAGGTTAAAGGTTATCTTGAGTATTGCTTTGATGAGATACTTTTGTACATAGTTTTATCACTAGTACTTGGATCAAATAAATTATGGCATTTAAATTGAAGATATGCTTCTTTATGTAGCTTATTATTAGTGCTTGGATTATCTAAATTATGGCATTTAAATGGATGAGATGTTTTTGTACATAGCTATATGATTAGCACTTGGATAAAATAAATTATGGTATTTAATGTGATGTAGCTTATTGTTAGCATTTGGATAATTTAAATTTCATATTGCTTTTGAGTTATGAGATGCATTCTTTAACTCTCATGTCCATTATATTGCTATATCTAGAAACATGTTATTATTCAAGCATAATTAATTTATTCTAGATAGAGAGATATGCCTTGGGTTGGACTTAGAATCACTTGTTGGACCCAAGTAATCAAAATCCCTATCCTAGGAGGATTTGCAAAGATGTAATAACCAGGTAGATATGAACCCTAGGAGTTGCAAGAATGCAATAACTAGTAACTCATGAATATGGAAGGAGTTGCGTTGATGCAATAGCTAGATTCTTGTGAATAATTGCATCTTGAAAGTTGAGGATAAAGTGTAACCCAAATAGGAGTTGTGGGATCAATCACAAGATAATAATGTTGATTCCTCAAACTTGTAGGTTTTAGTAATCATGTTCATTGTCAGTTGAATGGTAATGACCTTAGTTAGCCACGAAGGTGTGGTAACTAAGCACCAAGGCTTTATGCCTGATTTACCTACCTAGATGGGATTAGGATAAGGTTAGGGAATATACATTCCCATTTAAGTTTTATGGGCCTTAAAGGATAATCCCTATGCTATGGTCACATTATCCTGTGCCGGGTATGGTCAAGTTGGGGGGACCACTTTGACGTCCTTCTACAAATGAGGTTTAGAAAGGTGAACCCTAAAAAATATGGGATGTTGGCCACTCCTATCCACTAAATATCATCTACGACAACATATAACTCAAATGTGGTGAAGCCTTGAGAATTATGAACAGAAAATATATTGGGATCTCTTTTGTGTACCTTACTTGCAAAAAATAAAATTATCTCTCTTGGGTTGGTATTTTTGGGTTGTTATAACACAACTCACACTTAACAACATGATACCTACTATAGAATCAAATATTAAACAAACCCTTAGACTAAACTATTTACATGGTCCTTGCATTAATATTGTAAGGTATCAAATAATGTAATACCTCCAAAACCCCCTCGTATTACATTATTTGGTATGAAGGTCCTTTACCTTCATTTTGGCTTGTTCTAATTTTGTTTCTTCTAGATCAATTGTTGAAGAAATTCATATCATTTTTCTAGCCATATATAGAATTGGATTTTTTTTTGAAGAAATCCATTTAGTGCTACCCTTCTTATAATTTCTTTCATATTGTCCTATTTTTACATGCTTATTAATCCATAATTCATATTCACATTATTATTTCATTTATACCAAAAATATTTTTGAGAATGATTATTACCTCCACAAATTTCACAACAATAAGTATTCCAACATCTTTCTATCTTGTGTCCATGCTTGCCACAATGTCCAAATTTGTTACTTGATTGTTTGAGGTAATCATTTTTTTCCTTTACATTATTCTTTTACCAAATTGTTTTAGAATTTGTGCCACTATATCCTATCAAAAAATCTATTAATATATTTCTCACTACTATTAATTTTGTTATGTAATATATTATTTGGTACCACTGAGTACCATGAAGTACCATGGGGTACAATTGTAAATATTTAGATTAGGAAGTGTGTGTGTCAAACACATGTGTCAAGATATGAAGAGAGTTTATGTGCTACGTAACAAAGTGTGAAAGGTGTCAAGTGTGCAAGTGAAGAATCATAAGTGTTAGGAGTCAAGTGTGGAAGTGAAAATTCATATGATATGTTTCAAGGTATGAAGTAGGAGACTATGTAATCATGAGAGTCCTTGTCATAATGTGAGGCGTGTGAAATTTTGCATCTCCCACAAGTTTGAGGAGAGCAATAGTCAAGATTATTGAAGAGTTTTATGTAAAGTTATACACTGGAGATAAATCTCCATGCAATGTAATTGATTTTTTTTTTAATATAATAAAATTTGATTTATGGATGTAATAATGAAGTTTTTGATGTGCAATATGTGTGTTATCATTGAATTTAATTTTGTGAGTGACTATATGATCATGGAAACCTAGACCTATGAAATCTTTGGGATCACTTTATAATAGTGGTATTATAACCACTCTAGTTATCTCTATCGAGGATGAAGAGAGAGAGGAAAAAGTGATAAGATTAAAGGAGATATGGGGTTACTATGATGATATTGGATTAAATAAGGATTTTTGAATATGGAAGTAGATTTATTGAAGGATTGAGGAATATAGTGAATGTGAGAGAGATTGGTCGAAGATGATTAGAGGAATTTTGTTGAAGAGTTGAAGGGAGAATGTTTGAGTGGAACGAGATAATATTGGTAAAATTGTTGAGAAGAGGAAGATTTGAATAATTGGAGGATAATTATTGAAAGCATTGAAGATAATATTGATTAGAGGAGAGAATATTTGTGTTTGGATGTCTACTAGAAGTTTACTACAAGAAGTTTACTAAAAATGGCATGAGTCATTTAATAGTGAAAAAAGCTCAAGTCGAAGGATGTAGAAGAAATTTTCTATAAAGAAAATGAAGTGCAAGCTGGAGGACATAGAATGAGGATGAAAGGAAGCTAGAGGACATAGATCTAAGGAGGAAGTTAGAGGATGATGGCTTGAGAATAAGAGGAATCCAAAATGTGTATACCTAAGGATAAGAGGAAGCTAGAGGATGCAAACCTTAGGATGAGATAAAGCCAAAAGACACAAACCCAGGGATGAGAGGAAGTCAAAGGATGTAAACTAGAACACCAAAAGAAGCTAGAGAACATTTCTTCGAGCGATGAGTGTAGTCTAAAGTAGCGTGAAGTAGAAGAAAGTGTAGTAGAATTAAGAAAGTAGACTAGACAAACTTTAGTAACACCTACTGGAAGTGAGCAGAGTGCATAAAATACTAAATGCTCTAAATTTAAAATGAGACATGATAGAAATCAAGGTAAAGCTTTAAATATTTAAAGATTATTAAAGGACATGATTTGGTTGAAGAGATATTTTGTATGCTTGATAATTTATCTTTATTAAATTTTGAGAGTTATAAGGAGTTGAGGATAAATTTAGAATTTGATAAATATAAGGTTAAAACTGGGAGTTAAAAGAAGTTTATTTAAGAAATGAATTAATGAATGGGAATTATAGGGAAATTAAACATTTGAAACTTTAATTGAAGTTTGAATTAATTAGAGTTTGGGTAAACTTGAAATTTGAAAGTGAAAATTTGAAGATTGTGAGATTAAACTTGAAAATTAGGGAGAAGTGAAAATTGAAATTTGAAGGAAAGAATTTGAAATTAAAATTAAAATTTGGGAGTTATAGGAATAGGAAAAATTATTTAACATTGAAATTAATCGTTTGATTGAAGAAATGAAATTGGTTTGATTGTGAAGAAGAAGTTGAAGAAGAAAGAGTAAAAAAATTTAAATTTGGAGCAATACGGTATTCTACAACAAAATAATTAAAATTGTTCAAAATGAATACATCAAGATCATACAAATTCAAAGAACCATGATTCTTTAAAAGAAACTTTCAAAGACAAATATTTCCTTGAACATATAACAAGATATAATAAGCCACAAGAAATACAATCAAAACCAAATATAGAAAATAGAGATGTTTCATGGTACATAGATTTAGGTGTAAGTCACCACATGATAGGGAATTTATATTGGTTTGATTCGATACAAATTAAAATAAACATTCCAATGAAGATAGTAGATGACAAGGTTTACCATGTACAAGGATCTAGGAATGTCACACTTGGTTTATATTCTAAATGCAAATTAGAAAATGTGTTGTAGATTTTGGGTATAACAAATAACTTCATTTCAGTATCTCAATTGGTCAACCAAGGAAGAACTATGGAATTTAAATATATCAATGGAAATAAAAAATGTCTCATCAAGAAATAAAATAAAATTGAGGCCATGGGTTCTATCAAGAATGGAATATTTGCATTGGATGTAATGGGAATATCACAAAAGTTTTAAATCAACTTTTTTCATAGGAGAAAAATAAAATAAAAAAATTATATTGAGTATAGATCTATTATGATAAAGAAACAAAGAATAGGACACTGGAACACAAACAACATCAGAAATAAAATTAATAAATGAATATAGAAGATGAAGATTGAATACTAAAGGTCTTCACACCAAATAATGTAATAGGGGGTTGTTAGAGGTATCACATTATTTGGTACCACTAAGTACCATGATGTACCATGGGATACTATTGTAAATATTTATATTAGGAAGTGTATGTATCAAGTTATAAAGAGCGTTTATGTGTTATGTAATAAAGTGTGAAAGGTGTCAAGTGTGCAAGTGAAGATTCATAAGTGTTAGGTTTCAAGTGTGGAAGTAAAGATTCATATGAGATGCGTTAAGGTGTGAAGTAGGAGGTTATGTAATCATGAGTCTTTGTCATAATGTGAGGCATATGAAAGGTTGCATCTCTTGTGAGTTTAAGGAGAGTAATAGTAAGGATTAATGAAGAGTTTTATGTAAAGTTATATATTGAAGACAAATCTCCATGCTATGTAATATACATATTTTTGAATGTAAGAAATTCTAATTTATGAATGTAAGTGAAATTTTTGTTGTGCAATATTTATGGTAACATTTAATGTGATTTGTGTGAGTGACTCTATGATCCTAAAAACCTAGACCTATTAAATATTTGGGCTCAGGCCTCACTTTCTAACATTAATATCATTACAATATCTATTTTCACATATACCTTTTGCACATTCTTTGTCTTCACAAACAATGTTTGAATACCTTGTATCACATGCAATGCTTGTTCTTAGATTACTTTCTCTTGTATTTGTTGTCGTGGGTCCTAAATCACTTGCATAGGCCTTTATGAACTTCAAATCACAATTCTCAATTTTCTTTTGATGGATATTACTAGTGTTACAACATGCATCTATCACCATGGGTCTTAAATTTATGGTATCACAACTTACATATGTATTTTAAAGTAGGTCACTAGTATCACAACATATACTTGTTGTATATGGCTCATATCATTTTTGTATAACATACATATTCCATTGTAGGCTTGCTTTTTGGTTTTCTAATCATTTATTCTTGTCTTCTATTCTTATCTTTAAGGACTTCATTAGAGAGTAATGCCATATACATTATCTTTTCTATATCAATAAGCAATGTAACATCTTTAGAGTCATTATTTTCTTCAGTAAGTTTCAAACTTAGATAATTACCAAATGTTGAAAATTTTTCATCTTTAGCTTCTTTGAAAATTGATTGTAAGCTCCTCTTTAATTTTATTGATATACCTTTTCGTTCTTCAAGATTCTAAATGAAATAATTCTTCAATCCCTTTTTTCACACAAATTTGTCCTCAAATTTATTATTCAAATCCAATTAATTATTGTAGAATTCCTTATTGCTCCCAAATTATTATTCAGATCAAATAAATTTTCTTAATTCCTTTCTGTAAATTTCTCTTCAATTAATTTTCTTCAATTCAATTTTTCTTTATTCAATAATTTTCTTCTTCTATTCAATTTTCAATTTCTTTCTTCCTTCAATCTTTCATTCTTCTTTCTTTCAATTAATCTCTTTCTTCAATTTCAATTTTTATTTTTATGTTTTTTCCTCAAATTTCAAAATTTTCCTTCAATATTTATGCTTTAATTAAATTTTCTTCTTTAAATATATTAATTTCTTCTTCTTATAACTCCCAGTAATTATAAAATTCCTTTCTTTAATAAAATAATCAATATATTATTCCTTCAATCAATAATATTCCTCTTCATTAATTATTTATCTTCTTATAACTCCCATTAATCATAAATTTTCTTCATCAAAGTAATTATAATTCTTTCTCTTTAGTTCTTCTTCCTTTCAAATATATTATTAAATTTCTTCTTATATCTCCCACAATTATTTTCTCCTCTCCTCTAAATAAAATTTAATCCTCCTTGACTTTAGATTTCACTAAATAAATCAATGTTAAAAATACCTCTACATGTGGTAATTTTTGATGTTAACGCTTTGCAATCTTCTACAATCTGCATTCAGGCATTACATCCCATCTATAACATTCACCTTCAAATACTTTAATTATATAATAATCGTTTATTTGCTACAAATAATCCAGACGTCTCAATTCTGTGTTCTCACAACTTTGGTTAGGGTCTCCAATTTATTTTTATGTGCTCTTTGGCTACTCAAACATTTTTAGACATCCTTCTTAGAAGACATTTTTATATATTTGTGCATGTTTATCTAATGTTTTAATAGATTTAATATGCTCTCATGCCTTTCCACCTTTCTACTAGTCCATCAAATCTTTTTTCTTCAATTAGTCAATGTATGGTTTCTTCAATTTGTCAAACACTGACTACTTTAGGTCCATCAATGTCTAGCTTCTCTTCATCTAATTTGTCAAATATTGTCTACCTTTTGGTCTATCAACACCTAGTTTCTTTATATTCACTACTTTGGTTTCCTCATGACTCATGTTTGAGCTTCTTCTTACGAATCATGTCCATGTTTAAGCTTCTCTCAACTCATATTCATGTTCGAGCTTCTTCTCCTCAATTTTTCCTCCTCTCATGGTCTTACTATAAATATGGTTCTCACCAAGCACAATAGTATGAATTTGATACAAAATATGGTTCTCACCAAGAACAATAGGATAATTCCATATGATCTCAATAACAAATAATCTCAAAATATGCACATAATAATGATCATCAAATTCACTAAATATTATTGGTAAGATATAATTTAAGCAATGCATAAATGCAATGCTTATTTGATACATATTACAAAGCTTTTTCTGCAATATATACATACACAAGACTCTTCATAATCACATGACTCTTGATATTTACACTTATAAAAATTCTTCATCTCCTCATACTCATGAGAGATTTAACTCTTCACATTTCTCAAATACATAATAATAAATCTCACATATTTACATAAATACAAAGTCTCTCATGATTGCTCATAACTCCTCACTTTTAAACATGACACTTCACTCACATAACTCACATGATACCTCACACACATAACTCCACACTTATTTACATGACACATAACTCACACTTAATAACATGACACCTACTATAGACTCAAATATTAAACACACCCTAGACTAAACTATTTACAAGGTCCTTGCATTAATATTACAAGGTACCAAATAATGTAATACCTCCAACAAACACAGAGATTGGAGGAAGCCTATAGGAACTATAAATAATCATTGTATTATTTGTATATAAGGATTACTCCACTCTAATGTTAACATCAGGGTACTTATACTAATACAAAAATCATGAAGCCAACATAACAAGAAAGGATTAATTACAAGTTTATAACATGGGTTTAACCATAGACCATAAGGCTTACATAATATAATATTATAATAAATTCAATGCATTGTATAATGAACGCCCTTAGGCCTATCCAATAATACATAATATAATGCAACCCTTGGCCATGAATCTAATTACACTTTCAACACTCTAGGCCTCACTATTGGAAGAGATTAGTGACTATGATGTACTTCAAGAGCAATGGTGCTTTTTATCGTCTTCCTAAGAGAATGCAACATATATTGCAATTTTTGACCCATTGGAAGCAATTGGACAAGATGGTATGCTAGTAATATCTTGATCTTATGATATTATGTGTCATGGTTAGCATAAATTATTGTCCTCCTTTATAATGATACTCCTTGAATAAGACCTCTATCCTTTCCTCTACATATCTCAATAAGATGCCATCATATGTTTTCTAGAAAACTATACCATATAGCCATGCACAATTTCCTTATATTTGAATTGAACCCTATATTTGGGTGTAAACCCTACTAAGAACTATCCAATTTCCATGTAGCTACTAATATATCTCATCTATTATGTTTTATCATCATTTTTTACCTCCTCCATTAGGGAAATTTGATCCTTTGAAGCAGACATTACAAGGTTCTCATAGAGAGATCTTCCCATTATGATTTTAGTGGGCTTAATTTTCATGTTGAACTCTTTAATTTTATTTATCCATCTGGCTCTCTTCTCTCCTAGTTCACTATGAATCATTACAAACTAGGCATTGGGGTGGGTTACAATGATGGTGGTCTTGATTTGGGATAGGTAGTAACTAATTTTTTAATGATTGTATACCTCTCTTCATAGTTTTTAAGGACCTTAATCATCAAGGAAATGGGATGTAGTTCATAATTTTCTTTTTTAGGGTCAATTATTTGGGAATGATTTTGATGATCACAAATAAATATAGCCTAAAGTATTTAGAAAAATCAAGATGGAGAAGGACTAGGAATTTAGTGATAGTATCCTTTATGTATTGGAAATCCTTTTTATCTTCTTTTTCCATATTAGGGTTGCATCATTTTTTAATATTTTGGTGACTGACCTAACTAATTATGAAAAATTGGTTATGAACTTAGTAGTGAACTAGATTTAACCTATTAATGACCCAATTTATTTGATAAAAATGGATAAGAGAAGGTCTTGGATGGCTCTTATCCTATCAGAATCTATGGCTAGGTCATATTTTGACACCATATGTACTAATAGTTTACCTTCTTAGACTATGAAAATGGACTTTTTAGGATTAAATGAGATACTAGATTCTTAACATCTTTGGAACTTAGAATATAAAAAATTGATATTCCTTTCCTTTGAAAATATAGTTAAGTCATCAAGGTATATGAGAATGATCTCACCAACGAGTCCTACAAAGATCATGTTCATGACACATTATTAGAAAGTGACCCTTGCATTTGATAATACACAACACATTATTTTATTTTGTGGTAAAAGTTATTTCAAGTTTATCATCATCCTTGACCTAAATATAGTTATACCTTGAAAAACCATCCAAAAAGTAACAATATATATGATCCTTCCACCTTCTATAGGATATTATCAATAACAAGTAGGGGATAATGATATTCTAATTTATATGTTGACACACAACCTAACATCACCATTATGATTACAGATTGAAACTATGATGGATACCCAAGTGGACTGCTTAATTAGAAAGATGATTTAGGCCTACAAGACTTAAAAGCTCCTTTATAATCACAAAAATTTTAGGATTCATTGGTATTTGCTTCTACCAATTAGGATTTTCCCTAGGTTCTAATTCAATGGCACGCTCTATGATATTTTTGTAGTACACCTTAAAATATATAAGGACTATGCAATGATATCTCCATATTTGCCAGGTAGTTCCTTAAACAAATAGATTTATTCTTTGGTGCACTCTTTTCCTAGCATTAATTTTTTCCTTCAACTATCTCAATAGGGTGATAGGAAGAGGCCTTCACTTTTATGCTAGTTTTCTTTTTATACTATTATTTGGATTGAATAAAATTTATAGTGTTTAACTCCTTTGGTAACTAATTTGTTTGAAGTTGAATTATCACATATCTACATCATCCTCATATTCATTTTTTCTTCATCATGTTGAGATTCTTTATGAGAAACTCGATGATCTATGTATCATTGTTGAAGACTTGTCAATGATTAGATATATTAGGGATTGGTGGCCTAAACACCACTTCTAACTCTTTTAGTTTATCTTAGATATGCACTAATAGATTTTAAACACTTGATTTTATTTCACATTTAGATCCTCAAATTTTCTCAAGAGACTCTTAGTTTTTCACATTCTTCTCAAAATTTTCAACTTCTCCCAACCTCTCATGAGGTGTAACAAACAAATAATTATCTAACATTAAATAATATAACCATTATCTAACATCCCCCCTTATTACATTATTTGGTATAGAAAATATTTTAATGTGTTGACTACAATTGAAAATGTACCTTTTACAAAAAACTACTACCTCCCCTTAATTTTTACTTCCTAAGGTTCTAAAACAAAAATGGTCTAGGCTCTAGTGTTCGCTTCTTCTCTAGTTCTAGCATTGAATTTAGCTTTGAATTTCACTCTAGATCTAGTTTTGGCTTTGGCTTTGGCTCTAGCTTTGACTAGGATTTGGATCTGGCTTGGGATCTAGCTTTGGCTCTTTCAACTACAAATTTAGAATCTTCCATGTTTCATTGTAGGCTCCATCATTACAGGTTTTTCAAGCACAGCCTAGGTCACATCTATAAATTTAGATGCATAAGTCATGCATCTTTTTTTTTTTAAGTATCACTAAATAATCCTGTTGCATTGGTTCTTAGAAAAATTATATTTGATAAACCATCAATTTTATCAATTAAAAACTCCATATTATCCTTGCTCTCTTACGAGAACAAAATATTCTCTTGTAGAATCTGCTCAACATTTTATTCATTTTATCCTATTTTATCATATCTAACTATCCATAGTCAACATGTATTTTGTTGGTCATTTTATCTTTATGTCAACAATATTTCTTAGAGTGATTATTTTCACCAAAAATATCATAGGGATGTAGATCCCAATACTTAGTTGTCACATGTTTGGATCATCCACAATGATTGCAACAAACTATTCTAGGAGTTTCATCTTTTGCATAGGTTTCTCTTTTCACAAACTTGGTCTTACCACTTCTTATTTGACCATCATAACCAAGGCCTTCATTCTTTGGCCTTATGTTTGGACTTATGGGATTTATTATACCTTGCCCATTCCTTCCCAAACGTGTTCCATTATATCCTATTATTTTTATTAATTTTGAGACAATACCTTTGGTGTGCTTTTCAAAGCACCCAAATTCTTCATCATCACTATATTTTTTATTAACATGACCTTCAACACCACTATCATAAAAAATGTTCAAAAATTTATACTATTTATCATCACTATTCTCTTCAACAACATGGTCTTTGTCATGGACAACACAATCAACGAGATTGAGCATGAGTTCATGATGATTATTTCAACACAAACATGACTATTACCAACAATACTCAAATCCCAAGTATCATAAGTGAAATTTGACCTTTAGATACGATCACTTGTATCACAACCACCATTTTCCATCATAGGCTTAAGATCATTTTTGTCATAAAAAATATTTGCCACTATAGGCTTTCCCTCAACAATATCCAAATCACTAGTATCACAAGTGAAATATGTACCTTTGATAAGGTTCCTTGTATCACAAAAAATATTTGGTATCAACCTTTCATTTATTTGCTCTTCCCTTTTAAATTGCACCTTAAGGATGTCAAGAGTAATTAATGCCATGTACATTCTCCACACCACCAATAGAGATTGTAATACCCTCTTCAAATTCGTCTTCACAAACATTAGCTTCTTTGAGAATTATGTGTACGCAACACATAAGTGTTAATAATTCTCCACTTTCACTAGCTTCCCTAGCTTCTTAGAAATAAAGAACATAGTTTGGTTTCACACACTTTTAAACTTCTACTTGTTTCTTGTCTTATTTTCTCTTTTTATTTCCTATTTAGTCAAGTGATGTGAATGCTTCTTCTTGTAGTCTTTGAAATTTGTTTTCTTAAACATAATAGTGAGGGGTTAATTATGTCTCCCAAAGGGTCACCCTTTCAATATACCACTAGTTAGATATACCAAAACTTTCTATATGCCAACCCTTCTTATATATCCATTGATACATGGAAGAAGCTAGTCCTCTCGATATATGTGATCATATGTGAGAGAGACCTTAAGGTATGTGAAAGATAATGATACATGATACCAAGGTAGTATAGAAATTAATTCATCCTATCAATGACACTTGGTTAAAGATAAATCCTTGTGCATAGGCATAACTTCCCTATATAATTGAATTTTCTCAACTTTAGGATTTAAATCCAACAACAATTACAAATAGGGTAAAAATAGAGCGAAAGAATCACAAAAAAATGATGTTCTTATTTCTCTCTAACAATTTATAGGGTCGATACCCAAACATCATTCTGACATCTATCTAGACTATAGATACAATAGCTCAATATAATAACTTTAATTATAAATGCAAGCCAAAGATACTATTTATATTGAACACTATGAATGTGCTTTAAGCATATGTTTAATTTGTGTGCAAAAATATTTTTACATCCAAATTACAAACTATTTTGACATCCAAAATACAATGACTCCTCACCACATTATCACATAACTCTTATATTACATTTTGAATCTTATTATACTTAGACACTATATACTAAGACATAATAACTTGACATTTACAACATCATTGGACAACATACACTATTCTCACAACATGAGTCTTGACTTGATGTTTATGAAAATCACACACTCCAAGAATTTAGTGTTCAAATTTACAATACACTTGGACTTTATGAAATCATAACCATATATCTTCAGTAACCAACATTATTAAATTAGACAATACACTTTACCTCTTGATAACCCTCACTCTAAATATAAAAGACTTTATGTGGGCATTTTTTTTTTTCTTACACTCATTTTTTTTCTTTTTTAAATAAAAAAATAAAATGGTCTTGGTGGGTTCTGATCCCTTGACCTATTCTTTTAAAAATTACACTTTACTTCAACTTGGGAATTCTCCTACTTAACACATCATGTATTTGCCTTGAAAGAGTAGTAATAAATTTTTTTAGTACCCTCTTTTGTGGTTAATTTTATTGCATAAGACATGCATTGGTTTTTTAGGTAGATGGCTCTCTGTTATGTAGGTAGGTAGTTTTTTATACTAAGGTCCTCTATTACACAGGAAAAAAATAACATAATATGTCTACCCTCAAATGAAAAAAATAACATAATTAGACAGAGTGGAAAATTTGTCATAGTAGCCCAACCATATAGTTCCATTGCAAAAAATTGAGACCCTCTATATTTCACAGCTCTCAAATATTCACTATAAAAATTGTTTGGGGTTTCACCAAAGAAAATAAATAATTTTCTAGAGACAAAAAATAAAATAATATGTCTAAAATAGAGAAAGCAAATGATGGTGGAAATTGTGGGTTATCTAGTGAGGACACAAAAAAACATGCATAGGTTAAGGGCTATGATAGCAACCTAGGAGGATCCACGACCTTGAAACTAGAATTTTTGTGGAGCAATAAATATAGAGTACATATTGTGCAAAGTTCATGACCACAACCTTCTACAACTACAATACAACTATGCTTAATATAGGATTGCTCTCTAGACTTTTCTTTGTTACTATTATTTCTACTCCAAAATATAATCTTTTACCAACTTGATTTCTATTCCCTAGGACTCACTTCCTCCTTTTGTTCAAGAGAGGAATTTGAACCATTTTTAGAGGAAACTAAATTTGTAGTTGGGGTATTGTGCATAGGTGGTTATGTTTGATAAGAAATATTTTTTTCTTGTCTTGCTTAAATTGGAGATCCTAGTTCATTGTTGCATGCACATAAAGGTAGGCTAATAGATGGGAATGGACTATAAGATACACTACAAAATTATTCTAAGGATAAAGGAGAAATCCTATTTTTATGGGACTTAGATTTACATATTAGACTAGATGATGAATATGAATCACAAATGTTTGCCATACAAGGAGTACATAATCCAAGAAAAATGTTCAACTTAAGATCCTTTGAGATTGAACCAAGTAACTTTACAAAGGATAAAATGCCTTGATGACAAAAAAGGACAATATCTAGGATAATTATGAAGAGGCACTAGAGGGCTAATGCAAAATGATAGAGCACTAGGCCATAGAAATTGGAAAGATAGTTTTGGAGAAAAATCACAAAATCTTGCTTTGATAACAATGACAAATTTTAAACACTTGATTTTATTTTATATTTAGATCCTCATATATGTATAAATATTAATATATTGGGGTGTCTCTTGATTTTATCAAGAGACTTTTGGTACTTCACATTATTCTCAAACTGTTGAGCTTCTCTCAACCTTTCTCTCAACCTTTGGTAAGGTGTAACAAAAAAATAATTTTCTAACATCAAATAATATAATAATTATCTAACATTGATAATGTGATCTAATTTTGCTACCATTGATGCTAGCTCATATGATTTTACATTTATTTTTTGAGGGATTGCCTTGATCTCATAAGTTTTGAAGCTCTCTAGAAAATCCCATATCTGATGCTTGTATGACTTTTGTTGTTTGTTCTTAGTGTCACATTGAGAATTAATTTTATTTATGACTAGTTTGGAGTCATCAAATATCTTTAGATTTTTTATTCCCATATTTTTAGCCTTCCTTAGGCCATTTCATAATGCTTTACATTCATCCATGTTATTGAATAACATACATGTAAAATTCATTCATACTCCCTATTAATCAATTAATTGAATACCTATGCTTTATATTATCAATGAGTATTACCCATATTTTATTAAACTCTTGTCCCTACGGGTTGGTTAGAGCAAGAATGTTATATGGTTATTTGGATATCAAATAATTCCTAACTTGGTTTATTCAAAATTTACCTCTAAATCTTCATCATATTAGATCACATTAATAATCATGTCTATCTTGGATATCTAATATTTCTAGGATCTCATAATTCATAAACTCAAGCTATTCATTACAACTCACCACTCTATCTTCATCCAACTTATTTAAAAAGTAATTTCATGGGGGATCATTCTCAATGTGGATCATATTCCCATATCAACCTTCATGTGGGTATAATCCATTTCTAGGTACCCATCCCCATAGAGCTTATGAGTCCATTCTCTTGATAACAATATCCCAAAAATTGGGGGAAGGTTGATTACTACCACCTCTTAGACTACCACTAATTCTTAATGTATTACTATGGAAATAATAAAATACTTCATATCCCCATGGCATTTACCCGAGTGTCATCGATATTAATCAGATGTCTAATAGTCTTGGTATAGGGCAATTCCATCTCTTTGTAAACTATACTTGATATAAATATTACAACTACACTTGAATCTAATATGCAACACTTTATTAAATTTTAATCTAGAGTCATATAGAATGGTGAGGGTTTTAGAGTTTTAGGATTGGGATCATTATTATATTTATTATATTGACCTAAATATCACATAGGTCTTTTGTTATCAAGCTCTATAATTCACATTAGACTAGGTTGAATAGGATATTTTTATTCCTTGAGAGCTTCTTGAAGTAGGTCCCTTTGACTAGGATGGGCTAGGGATTCTAAGATTCTAAACTTAGCAAGAGTATTCTTTATATCTTTTTAGATATTGAATCTAAATTTGATAGAACTACTCTCATTGTGCATTGTAAATTTTTTGTATTTTTTAGTGGTTATTGTGCATCCTTCCTTGGAGAGGGATAGATATTTCAGGTGTTGTTCCACTTACTTCTACAATTTGTGTTTCTTTTTTTCATTGCTCCTTTTTCCTATATTTGTCTACCTCCTATTTGTTTACCTTTTAGGTTTCTAGTTCCTTTTTCTTATTTTTTTGTTTTCCTTTACTAGCCTATGCATCTACTTGGGGTGTATCAGTTGAATTCTTAACAACACTTTCAATTTATTTTTTCTATCGTGTAGTCATAATTGGCCACTTATATTTTAAGTGTAATGGTGGTATTTCCCTCTTAACCATTGTGGCACTTTTATTTGCCTCAACCTATTTTTGTGTTGTTTATTATTTAGATGTCTTCCTTTTGCCCTTGGTTCTAATTCCTTTTTTCTTTACACATATGACATTGGTATCAAATATGGAGTCTTTTGTCCTCTTCAACTGTAATGAAGTTAGAAAACATTACATTCTTAGGATTTGGTAAGGTAGGGATTTCTTGTTGTGTTGAGACTTGTTGGTTGATTTGAAATAAGTTTTTGGTAGACATGTTGAATTATTATTAATACCATTTGACCTAAGGTGGTGGTCTATTGAGCTTAACATTGTTGATTAGATTGATTCATCTATGAGTATCTAATAGATACTATACACTATAGGGGATCACACCTTGTATTACATGGAAAACATGATAACATGTTAAATTTTAAATTAGTTTTCACCATAATGTTTTGAACCTAATGTGCACACTAACACTTGTCATAATACTTGGTCTTCGGTGAGACAAGGTTTTCATGTGCTACCAATTTTATTGTTGTTGTCACCTACTCTTTTGATATATCATTGCCTTTTTTTTTCTAATTTATCAAGGTCTTCCACATCCAACATTTCTTTTACATCAAGATTATATTGATCTATAATAGTTTTAGTATCATTGTTGGTTTTTGATAGGGAAATTAAAGCTAGTAGTCGTGGCTAGAAGGCAACTATAAATGGTGAATTTTGTCCTACATGTATCATGATATATGGAGAAGGGATTGAGTTAGAATATTAGTGAATGCTAGGAATGGACAAGATGAAGGGTTTAAATCTAGAAATTTATGGATTTTAGGTGATATGGGTAGCATAGGCCATAGGTGGAGCAAACAATGATTTTTCTATTCTAACGAGGATATTTTACACATGAGTCACTTCTTCAAAGGTTGTAGCTAGAGTGACATAGTTAGGATTAGAAATATTTTAGGTTAAGTTAGCTTTTAAAACTTTTATGGAATATGATAATACCTATTATTTATTTGGACTAACATTTAGAGTACTTAAATTCAAGGTCCTCAAAAATCTAGTTGGAAACATAAGTATCTTCTTGAGGATGCCTTTGCATAACACTTAACTGAAATAAAATAGAATAACCAATACTTATACTTCCAAATATATGCATGAAAGGCTCCATAATTCATGTCCAATTTGTCATATAATTATCAAATAATCCTATATAGCATAAAACAACTTTATTATATAATGAATAGATAAGTGAAAATACCATGATGTCTTCCTCCTAGATGTGGTGAATTGACTTGAGTGTGGATAGCTCATTAAAGTTATCTAATGTCAACTTATTTCCACTCCCATAAAATGTACGTAATGTTTTCATAATGATAGGTAGGATAATGGAATAGGTCCTCATATTTAGTGGTACTTGATAGGTTGAATTAGGATTCTAGTTTTAGGGCCTATGAGGTTGAGGTACTGGATTATTTTGTAGAGGCTGATTGTATTACATGGGATAGGTGTAGATTATGTAACCTTGTAGGGGAGCTACATATGGAAATATTTGAAGGTATTTATATATGGGATAACAAGGTGGAAATAAAGGAATGTTCAAGTTTCAAAAAGGAGGAGGTGGATTAGGACAACCCCATTATTGATTCAAAGGAGCTTGCATGTTTTGAAATGGAGGATTTTGCAATCCTTGTTGAGTGTGGATAGCTCATTAAAGTTATCTAATGTCAACTTATTTCCACTCCCATCAAATGTACGTAATGCTTTCATAATTATAGGTAGGATAATGGAATATGTCCTCGTATTCAGTGGTCCTTGATAGGTTGAATTGGGATTATAGTTTTAGGGACAATGAGATTGAGGTACTAGATTATTTTGTAGAGGCTGATTGTATTACATGGGATATGTGTAGATTATGTAACCTTGTAGGGGAGATACATATGGAAAAATTTGAATGTATTTATATATGTGATAATAAGATGGAAATAAAGGAGTTTTCAAGTTTTAAAAAGGAGGAGATGGATTAGGACAACCCCATTATTGATTCAAAGGAGCTTGTATGTTTTGGAATGGAGGATTTTGTAATCCTTGTTGAGTGTGGATAGCTTATTAAAGTTATCTAATGTCAACTTATTTCCACTCCCATAAAATGTACGTAATAATTTCATAATTATAGGTAGGATAATGGAATAGGTGCTCAGATTCAGTGGTCCTTGATAGGTCAAATTGAGATTATATTTTTAGGGTCTATGAGGTTGAGGTACTGGATTATTTTGTAGAGGCTGATTGTATTACATGGGATAGGTGTAGATTATGTAACCTTGTAGGGGAGCTACATATGGAAAAATTTGAAGGTATTTATATATGTGATAATAAGGTGGCAATAAAGGAATGTTCAAGTTTTAAAAAGGAGGAGGTGGATTAGGAAAACCCCATTATTGATTTAAAGGAGCTTGAATGTTTTGGAATGGAGGATTTTGCAATCCTTGTTGAGGGATTTATTGATTATAAAATTTCAATCATTTCTATAAAATCTATAGTATATATCTAGAGGGAGGTGGTGTTTGACCCATGAGGTTTCCCTACATTATTTGTGGTTCATTTTGACCAACCAAATACTTGCAAATTCTAAGCAAAACCTTGGTTCTAATTAAGAATAAAAAGTTATCTTGAAGAACTTGTATTTGGTGGCATAGAGTTCCCAGATGAAAGTTTTATTATGTCGGGCATGCTAGATATAAATGGACTTTGAGATGAAGTCATACTTATAGGAGGGATTATTTATGCAATAAGTGCTAGAGGTTGAATCACATTATTTGGATTATGGAATAATGTTGGAGTGGATTATTCACATAAAATGGTTTTCCATAGAGGGTATTAGTGTGAGTCAAGATAAGGATTACACTAGCCTAGCTCTAACTAGTGAGAGTATAAAAGTAACTATAGCGAAAACTAGAGGGGATAATTTGTTGCGATATATGATTTTAACTCACTTGATTGGCCACTAGACCTTTTCCTTTTAGAGTAAAATTAGATATAGTAATTTCCTTTATTTTTTCATATTAATGCAATCACATAGTAATTTTTTCCTTCCTTTTCCCCTTCATACTCTTCCATTGATACATAATTAATTTTGCTAATTGATGCTCTTTACAAAATTTTTACATTGTTATTATCTATTCATAAGCTTGATCTCACGTATGTATGTATCTACATGGATAAAGTTTTAGGATTAGACTAAAAATTTTACAATTAATTTATCTATGGAGTAAATCACTCATAAATTAGAGTGAATCACCAACTAACTAGAATGAATTACCTACAAAAACTAAACATGAATAATTTTTCAAGTGAAGGTCCAAGTGAATCACTCAAAATAAGTCACTTCAATTCTGTCGTGAATCGCTCTCCTTCGAGGAGTTAGAAATATTTCTTGACCTTATGAGCAAATTATCTCATGACCCTATCTTGGTAGACCCTTTGTTTTGGTTGGATTTATGCTAGGTTATGCATGATGGATATGTTATTGTAGTTGGATGCTTTTCTAACCAAAGGAATGACTGATAAATTATGTTTGATTTCTGCAACATAGGTTTTATGGATAAAATATGATGTTGCTAACATATTTTCATTGATGCAGGATCAATATGTCCTAAATATGGGCATATTATTTGACAAAGAAGCAACCTAATAGATGCTCTCTTTTCTTATTTAGTGACTTGGCATAATTTGTATATAAGAGATAGATCAAATGTTGCTTGCTTGGTTACTAACTACAAAAATTTAGTGAAGATGATTTGAGTTATATTGTGTCTTAAAAATATGATCTCTTTAAAAAAAAAGAATGAAGGAAAAGTTTTGGTAAGCATAATTAGTATGGTGGACTTCTTATTATTGATTTTAATATGATCTCTTATGATCGTAAGATTCTTTTTATATACTTGTGCAAATTCATAGAGAAGAGAAAAGACAAGAGTCTTGGCTTTCCTTTTATTAGATTATTGCTATTTAAAAAAAAAGGTTAGGTTTACTAAGTGTTTGGTAAGGCACCGAATCCTTGGTAGACATGGGGAGAAAGGGAGTAAACTTCATGGTTTGTTCAACTAAGAACCCACGTTGAGAGTCTCCAAATCTAAAGGTGATGGAGTAGTGGGGAAGTTGAGGTGGGGTGGTTCTATTTGGGATGCCCAAGAAAACTAGGAAGAGAGGAGGCATTTTTTGGTGAAGGGGGTGGTGGAAAATCACTTTGCGAAAGGAAGTCTGGAGTGGCGACACTGAGGAAAAAGACCCAGTTCACTGCAACAATCTTGGATCACAGGTAGGCATGCTTCTTAAAACTGATGTCTTCTCACTATGTTATTGGTAGTAAAAGAGTTTCCAATGCTTTGGTGGGGGTGCTATTCTTTCACAACTAGTGGTGAGAGATGTTTCATTGCACTCACTGTCTGGCACTTGTTGTGTGTTGGACCTATGAGATAGATTAGAAAATAAGACCCTAGAGTTGGCTCGGTTGAGCGAGCTATTAAATGGTTTTACTCTTCTTGTTAAAACTTCTCTTTTGGTGTAGTAAACCATTAGGATGGCAGAGTTGGGATGATAGGTTTGAGTGTCGTGTAAACTACCCAACCTGGTACCCTTACCTATTACTCGCTATGTATTTTTGGTGCACGATAGACTGAGAAGTCTAAAGACCTTCTCTACCTAACCAGAGGTTTAAGGACTATGCTTGGTTACAGTGCTGCATGTGGGTTGATGTTCTTGTAGTTGTAGAGATAGTGGATTCATCTTGAATCACTATGGAGCTCACCATTACTTAGAGGTAAGTCCATGAGGAGAAGCCTTCTTGGAATAACTGTTTGCATGCATCTTGTGTTGTTCTTTATAGAAGAGGGAGTAGGTTATCTTCTTGAGCCAAAACAACTATGGTTGTAAAAATATTTGGATGCTAGAACGATTCGCTTGAAACAACCTGGAAGTCAAGTTGAGTGTTCTTGTGTACGTCTAAGACTTTTGGTAGTAGGAGGTGGAGTCCTCTGCATGTTATGTTATTCCATATTTTATAATGCATTTGATAGCATTAGAGAATGGATTAAATAGGAATGTTATTCTAGATTTTATAATGCATTTGATAGCATTAGAGAATGGATTAAATAGGAATGTTATTCCAGATTTTATAATGCATTTGATAGCATTATAGAATGGATTAAATAGGAATGTTATTCTAGATTTTATAATGCATTTGATAGCATTAGAGAATGGATTAAATATGAATGTTATTCCAGATTTTATAATGCATTTGATAGCATTAGAGAATGGATTAAATAGAAATGTTATTCCAGATTTTATAATACATTTGATAGCATTAGAGAATGGATTAAATAGGAATGTTATTCCATATTTTATAATGCATTTGATAGCATTAGAGAATGGATTAAATAGGAATGTTATTCCAGATTTTATAATGCATTTGATAGCATTAGAGAATGGATTAAATAGGAATGTTATTCCAGATTTTATAATGCATTTGATAGCATTAGAGAATGGATTAAATAGGAATGTTATTCTAGATTTTATAATGCATTGATAGCATTAGAGAATGGATTAAGTAGGAATGTTATTCTAGATTTTATAATGTAATCGATGGTATTAGTGAATGGATAAAATGGATATGTTGTCCCCAAAATTGTGATGTATTAGGTAGCAATGAAGGAATGATAAAACAGATTGTTGTTCTAGCTCTTTCATACATTAAAAAGCATTGATGATTTGATAGAAGAATATGTAGTTTTAGAATCTATTATGCTATGGATAGCTCTGGAAAATTGATAAGTTGAGTATGTGATTCCAAGTTCTATATGCATTATATAGCTTCAGTAGATACCAAAAAATGGTTATGTAATCCTGAATCTACTATGTTTAGTTGGCATTGGTAAATCAGAGTGGTGGGTGCTTCGGTTTTGAAGTTTGATTGATTTAGTATTAGTGTAAGGCTCCAAGAATGGTAGCATTGGCTTTGTGCATTCTTGATGGACAGGTTCCACTCTGGGCACTGTAGTTGAATACTCTTAAAATGATGAAGAGTTGGGGGTCGAGTGTTAGTGCTTGGATGATATGCTAGAATTGAACCAGACTACCCATGGGGTGTTTACCAATTGTTTTCTATGTTTTCCAACCACTATTATGACAACATATTGGAGGTTTTGGGAATAGAGTTCCAAGATGTAGTCACAGTGGCATCTGCGAGTAATGAAGGACCACCTCTTATGAGGAATTTGATAGACGTGATAGGTTCCTTAGTAAGTTTCAGATAATATGGGTTGTCCACATCTTATGTAAAGGTTTAGATTGATTAATGAAATAATGATGGTTTGATTTGAGGTTGGGTTTCCCCATGGGGTTTCTCCTAGGATAAATTTATGTGTTGATGTGGTTGTTGTGTGGCTTATAGCTATTTCAGTGTTAATTGTCTATTCTTATAGATGTGGTTCCATGCATTTTGGTTAAGATGTTGGTTAAAAATGTTTAAAAGATAGAAAGGATTAGAATTAGATTTATTCTTGGAAAGTTCTTAAGGATTCTTCACCTTAGGTGTAGATGTTAAATTAATGTAATGGCTTTTGGAAAACTATGATATCATTAATATTATGTGGTGGATAGTTTAGTTGGGATTCTCAAAATATTGTGAGTGATTAAGCTAATACTCATCTAAGAGGTATATTAATAGATGATGTTAATTAAAATATTGGAATCGTATCTAATATCATATTTGGTAGATGTTAATGGGTAAAAACCTAAGAAATATTCTTATGCATCATAAAGGAATTTGATGGGTGAATATTAGGATGAAGTTAGTATCTTCATTGGAAAAACTATAAGAGTACAAACACACATCATAAGGGAATTTGATGGGGTGTTTTGAAGGGAATTTGAATACCTCATTGACTTCAATGGGTGACATTGTTGTCTAAATTAATCTAAGGTATTCCTATGGATAGGGTTTTAATGAGGCAAGTGAGGAACTGATTAGCTCATCTTTAGATGAGAGGGATAGTCAAGTTCTATACGCTCTAACCCACTTAGATGGACATGAGTAAGGGATAGCTGGAAGTGTACCCCTTCGATAGAATGAAAGGGAAGGCAAGTTAGCTCGTGGGACCAACAAGAGGGATAACTTGTAAATACTAGCCTTGCACCTAGTACACTTGTGTAGCTAGACTTATGCAAGATGTAGTGATGGGTGTACCTCGGGTAAGACTAGATAGGTTGTTAAGTAGGTTACAATGCATCTAAGTCTCCCTAAAAAATATATAGGATAGAAATTTGGGTTGTGACAAATTTTTCCTCAAAACCTAGACAAACCACTCATTGAATTCCACTTGGAGAAATTTTACTATTCTAGAGTGAATCACTAATTATTTAGACACAATTGCTAGTTAGATTAGACTTTTGTAAAATCTCAATATTTTCTAGGTATCCCAAATGGAATAAATAACTTATATGTAGGAGTGAGTCATTTTTTGAGTGAGGACTTGGCAAACATTTCCCCAATTTATCCTTAATGCTTTCTGCCTATGGAAAATGTAAATATGGAATCGAAAGTGAGAAATTTTGTTAGTTTGATGTTGCCTTCCTTGTTTCAGATTTTTTTTTATGATTTTTAAGTTCATAATGGATCCACCATTTTCAAAATACCTACGAAAAATTAGACATAAATAACAAAAAATATTTGAAATTAAAGGTCAATATGGGACTGGACCTGATAAACAAGTCCCTAGCCCCAATGAATCATTCTGTATTCAACTTGGAAACATTTTTCAAATTTAAATTAAATCACTAGATTAGTGGATCAAATCACTCCTAGATATTGACCTAGGATATTTTTTTATCTTTTTAGGTGATTGGTCCCAAGTGGAGCAAATTGCTCCAAGTTTAAAATAAATCACGTCCTAAATAGGCACATGGAAAAAATTCATCAAAATTAGACCAACTACTTCCTACATATGGTAGAATGCAAATTTGGCTGAATAATAAAGAATTAGTGTCCCATAAAGCATGCCAAAAACTATTTTGAATTGGAGAATTTTCAAACTTCTAATGCACTCTCAATTCTAGTTTCAAAAAAGTTGGATGGAAGATAAACATCTCTTCCAACCTTTGGATTTAGGTCAGCTCCCTAATGTCCTTACCCAAAACAAACTAATATAATATAATCCTATGAAATTAAATACAAAAAAGTAAAATACATAAAGTAAATGTAGGAATTAAAATGCATGAAACTAATTTGTGAAGTTTAGGGTGTGAGAGATTGAAAACAAATACAATTGAGATCATAGCAAGAAGAGTGTTTGATCAATCAACACATGATGAATTCACCAAATAACAATTAATTACCATTCAAAAAAAATTATATTGTGAGAGGAATAACAATATTAAAAAAAGGGTTATGCCACAATCACTACATATTTTACAATGTAGGAGGGTTGTGCTACTTATTGAAGGAAAAAAATTATCAAGTTCTTACGAGTTTAATAAATTAGAAGAGCACAATACGAGATTCATAAAGTGTAGCTCTAAATATCTCAAGGACAAAAGATGATTACAATGGATACCATGGCTCCTATTTATAAAAAAAATTTACCCCCAAGTTACCTCGGGTGAGAAACTTTTACTCATAGTAAAAGTAAAAATTTGGGGACATATGTAGCAAAATGATGTATCTCCAAATATTACATGCCTTTACTTATGCTTCTGAAGGGTTTATAAGTCTTCTATAATGAGTCAAGGCATCACTACATGCCAAAAAAACACTTTTCAAAGATCTTCATTGGAATACATGCTTCTTTTTTTATCCCTCCACTTGTCCTTGAGTTCTTCACTCTAAGAGGTGAGTGAATCACTTTAGTTTACTAGTGCTTTGACAATGTTTTTTAGAGCTTTGCTCCTACAAGCCAATTGCTTCATCTTGCTAGTGGATAACTTCTAGAGTAAATTGACTTGTGTAGATCAAATTGCTCTCTATCCTTCCTTAGAAAAATTTGAGGGGTTTTGAAAGGTTTTAATTGAATGATTTCAAATATTTTGTAACATTTCAAAATTGTAAAAGTTTCCAAGGCAGTGACTTGTCATTACAATATTCTCCTTGAAAGTTGAGAAATTTAACTAGTTGAGATCATAATATTTAGTTGAATCACAATTAAGTCAATAACCATTAACAATAAATTTAAGCCATAAAAAACTAGTAGGAGTCTAAGTGAGAAAAACACCTAGGGAAAGAAAATCCATAAGAAAGAGCTATAATAAGTTATATTACTAAAAAATGGTAGAAGTGCAATGTGTGTCATCTAGAACAAAGTCTCTCTTAGAGAATGAGAGCACACATAACTCATACAACTTAACTTTTACTAAATTCTACCTTACTAATGGCTATTAAATGCAATAATATATGTAACTTATAATTTTCTAACAATGGGGAAAGAAATTGATGTATGGCAGGTCAAAAGGCATGCCCCTTCCTCTTTACTTTCTTTCCATTACCTTTCAATTTTCCATTTTTATTTAAATATAAAAATTTATCTTTATGTTATTGTTTTTGATATTTGACCCAATCTTCAACCTTGATCACACCTCTCCAATGGGAGGCTTTTGGTACTTAAAAATTTTAAAAATTGAATTAGGTGAGAAAATATTTCCTCCACCTATATTATACCATTTGCTTTCTTCACTAGTTGTCCCTTGATCACTACTTCTTGATACCCTTATTGTCCTTGGTGAATAGAATGAACCTAATTCTATAACATAGTATATTCATATTGCTGATCATCCTTACTAAAAATAAGATATTTGATTGATGGTAGAACCTATTCGTCTTCCTCTTCATCAAGCATATAAGGAACACAAAAAATAACATTTATAATAGAGTACAACTTCATAAAAGGTGAGAGATCCAACACAAAATTATTACTTTATACTTATTAGAGGATATAAAAAGGACCATAATGAGTTAGTTTTAACTTTTTATCAACACCAATAATCATGTTATTTTCCAAGTGCAACCATACAAAATCATCAACTTAAAAATTATGGTCAACCATATGCTTGTCATGCCTTGTTTTATATTTAGCTTGGCTCTTCTTTAGGCTATATTGGACCCTTTGATGAACCAATATGGCTTTATATAATAAATTTTCGGATTTGTTTACATCCTTATGAGTATCTATGTTATTTGTGTAATAACCCAAATGCCAAATTGATAGGTGAATTAGGAGTATATCCATAGCAATCTTCAAAAGGTGAGATATTAATGGAAACATGAATGTCATTATACATATATTGAATATAAGGTAAAATCTCATCCTAAGCTTTTTGATTCATTCAATTATATCCTCTTTAAATATGAACCAATGTACTATTCACAACCTTTGTTTGTCCATCTATTTGGGCATGAAAAGTTGTAGATCTCTTCAACTTAGTGTGCATCACATCTTGCAATGTTATGCAAAATGCGTTGAGAAAATACTATCTCAATCCAAAATAATATATTTTAGCAACCTAAAATGGACATAGCCCTATACAAAAAAATTGTCAATAGCTTATTGATCTAAAATAATCTTCTTATAGGGCACCAACACACACATATTGCTACATCTATTAACTATAACAAATAAATACTCACACTTCAATGTCACCACCAAGAAAATCCATAGAGACACTATCCTAAAGCCTAGAATAAATAAAAAATGGTGTGTACAACCCTATATTTTTGTTATTTGGATTTTTAGTACTACATGAAACATAAATTTTCACAAACTTAGCACCGTGAAATCCTATTATTAGTTAAAATACATGTCTTTGTAAGTTAACAATGGTCTTGTTCATGCCAAGATAACCACCAAAAAGAAAAATATACACTTCTTTTATCAAGTGCATCATTAAGCTCCCATTGGGTATGTGTTGTGGTATGAATAGTAGTATTGAATCTTTATAATAAAATAAATCATGCAAGAGGAGGTTGGGATCAAATTGAGTCAATTGCTAAAAGGGATGGTCATGGAGACCAAGGCATAAATGGGTGGTCAACTCAATACAAAGGGTATTGTACCAAAAGGTACCCAAAGGTTAAGTGTTAAGGTATTTAATGCCAAAGTTTTATTGTTAGTCCTAAACCAATATAAATATAAATAAAGTTGGCATGAAATATGGAGTTAGTTCCATGAACAAATGTGATGACATAATGTCAAATACGAGGTTGGTACCAAAGGTAAATCTGGTGCCATGTACATGTGTAACACCATAGGATATTATGGTATTAAATCATTAATAAAGAAGTTGTGAGGAGCACCAAAGCCTATGAGTTAGCATCATTATAGAACCATGGGAGGACATTGGAAAACTCTAATTAGATCAATTCTTGTCATAAAAAAATCTAGGATGACAAGTTTCAATGGATATTCAAAGAAAAATTCTTTAAAACAGATAACTATAGAAACCACTAATTTATTAAAATATTTTGAATAGATTACAAGTAAACAAATCATATGGACATAAGTAATATGATAGAACATCCAAAAATTGGAAAATAACGAGTCATGGGTATAGAGCCATAACTGAAGATAAGGTCCATATCAAAGATTAATTTGGTTGTAGATACATAGTTGGAACTATGCACAAAAATGGTGTTATAATTTCATTGTTGAGGTTAGTACCAAATGTGTACCTAGCACCATGGACTATTGTGTCATTAGTGCCCAAGATAAGATTAGCACCATAAGTGGATTTGATACCCTCAATAAATTTGGTGTTATAATACCAAATATGACGTGGCTACTAAAGGTGTAGTTGGAACCATTAATAGGTTTGACATCATAATGTCATTGATGAGGTTAGTGCCAAAGGTGTAGTTGGTTCTATGACCAGGAATGTTACCAATACCCAAGATAATATTGGCACCACAAGTGGACTTTGTGCCCTAAAAAAAATGTAGCACAATAATATTGAAGATGAGATTACTGCCAAATATATAATTGACACTATGAACAAGTGTGGCATAATGTTGTCAAAGATGAGGTTGATACGAAAGGCATAGTTGGTGCCATAAATAAGTATAGTTCCATATGCATATTGGTGCATAATGTTTGAGCAAATGACATGTAAAGTTATCTTTTTATCTTCATGTGATTCTAGTAGAGGAATTAAACCATTGAACTAATGTAGAATAAGTTTAGAGGCAATATTATTAGATAATCATAATTTTTTCTAAAAGATGTCACCAAATTAAAATTTATTAGGAGTAAAATTATTTTATATCTATTAAATTTTAGGTTAAATTTTTGATATAAATAAGAACTGATAGCTCATATCCATTAACTATTTTTAGAATACTTGAGCTACTCATGATAAATATTGTACATTGATATCAAGTTATAATTAATTAATAGATTATTCATGGCTTCTTTGTATAAACAATGTCTTATAACCTCTTCATTTATAGTTGCATGATGCTTTTGGATTTGCCTTACAATCTCTAGTTATTCCATTCACTTGTTTCTTCTAGGTTATTTGTGGATATGATCAAATCAAAATCTATTTGGTTTCTCGTAAGGATTCCCATTAGATCAACACTAACCTCATTGTACTTACCTAATCATTTTTATATTATTATATTTATTTTATCCTCTAATACCCCATTTTCCTCTAATTTGTATTGTTTGATTGAATTAGTTTAGATTAGCTATATTAGTGGGAAGCTAACTTGAATCTTGGAGGTTAAAATAATTAAATCCCTTTCTTCCAATATTGAACTATAATATTGCAAACACATATTTCTGTAGATCAATATTTATGGCATGCTCAATGGAACCATTAGTTTGGCTTCTCCATGAAATCAAAACAAATTCACTTACATTAATCGAGTTTACCATTCAAGGGCTATTTTTAGATATACATAAATCTTCTTCAAATCTCTTGAAATTTGCAAAAGGGATTATTACTCATTACAAATATGATATAAGCTAAAAATTTCAATTCAAATATATGCATATTTTCCCTAAGATACGATAATTTTACATTTTTATCACGAGTTTTGCATTTAATTCTTCTTTATTTGGTTATATGGGATTAAGATGAGCCCCACCGATATTACATCATGAATATGTCAGGGTATTATAATAGCTTGCCTATTATACATGTATCACTTGGCCAAATTCAAACTTGGGCTTCCTTCTTGAAAGCTAAGCAAATTAACTAGTTGAACTAATGCCATTTGATAAATGTTAAGATCCATTCATGAGATATGAACCTTGGTTGAGGGTGTGAAACTCTCACTCTTTACCAATTGTTCTAAAACCCATGTGTAGTTTTGAATTTAATTTTAAAATCTACTTAATAGTTTGCTATTCCAATATTTTAATCTATATTAAGGATTTAATCCATTTTTTTTTCTTGAAGTAAATAAATTTGTATGTTTTTGAGCTTATAATTGTAATTTTTATAATTTTTTATAGGCACATTTATCAAAAAATGGGAGAAGTTTGAAATTATTTAAAAAAAACTTTACATGAGTGATTAAACTAGTGTTTTTCTTGCTCACTAGTGACTCACTCAGTCAAAAATTGTAAATAGATCATTGTAGATAAATTAACCTTCATAAAGAATTTTATAAATTCTTCAAGTACCTTAAAGAAGGTAATTGTAAAAGGTAAAAATAAAGTAGTATTTAACATCCATGGGTCCATAAGCCATATGGGATGATCCTCATGAAGGATGTTGTTTACCTTGTATATGTTTATCCAACTATAATTCAATTACAAAAGTATGGTGTACAATCCTACACCATTTAGGATTCAAAATTTGGATCTCCTATTCAAAGTTCCAAAGTCTTCACCTTAGGCCCACAAAGAGTGATTTTCTCTATGCCTTAAAGAGTAATTTAGTCCCTAAAACTAAAACTTTACCTTTAAGGAAAATATTCAAATCCTCTAATTTTATATCTTCTCCTTGGGAATTAGTACAACTTGACCTTGGATAAAATTGACAAAATATTTGGCTAAGTACCTACAAGATTGATTCACTCTCAAGTTTCAATATGATTCATATAACATCCAACAATTTGTTGGTCATTAAAAAAATCATTTTATAAAAGATAAGGTTGGCACAAAAGATGAAGTTGACACAAATATAAAGTTGATACTAAAGTTGAAGTTGATGCCAAAGATAAAATTTGCACCAAAGGTAAAATTGACATCACAAACAAGTTTATCACCAATATCAATGATGAGATTCGTTCCATGTATAGAAATGACACCATCACCAAGGATGAGGTATTATCCCTAATATTTTGAGGGATTCCTTATAGGTATATAATTAGATATAGATCAAAATCATAAGTATTGATGGTAACTTAAATAAAGAACCCAAATATTATGATACACATCTAGTTATTTGTGCTTTAATTTTTGGTCAATGTTATGGAGACTCCACTAGGGGAACCCTCTAATGATGCAAATTATATCATGGATTCTAAACCCTCAATTTCTAAAATATCTATAAATTCCCTATGGATAATAATAAGTTTTACAAATGTCACTTAATTTAATAAACTCTACAACAATAATAATTTCATTAGAATCAATCAAACATGCAACAACAAAATCATCAAATAGTGTAAAAATTTAATCTTCAATAGGTTTATCAAAATCAACAATTTACATTTAAACCAAATTAGAAATTAATTCCAAATTAATTTTTCAAGAAAAATGTACAAAAAAATGTGTAATAGTCATAACAAGTGGTCACTCAAATCCCACACACTAAATAAAATCTATAAATGATCTAATATCCTCAACAAAAACCAACATATGTTTCTATGGGTCCAACCATGCATCAAATATCGTATGAGCAAGGAAAATATGACCAAAAAATATAGTATGGACAAGTTCCTCAATCACCCTAATATTATATCACATGACCCAAACACCTATCCAAAATTTCCTCTACCCTCATCCATTGTAGATTAATCCATTGTCAAACACCTCCTACTATGAAATACAAACCTATCAATAAATAATGTCATCCTTACCTTCAATTTCATTTCCCACTAAAATATATGAAGGGCCCCAAGGACCTATTACTCAACAACAAAAATTATTGTTTTTCTAATAATGGACCTCCTCTATTACTATGAAAGAAAATACCTTGAAAGAGGATCTCAAGTTCCTAATTTCAACCCTTACACAACTATCATGTAATTAGGGTATGACAGTGACACAAGATTATAAGTTTGAATAGGAAACTACTAAATCCCTTGGGAACCTTGTGAAGCAGAATCATATAGAACACCTAAAGTATTTATAATAGGTAAATGAAATCTTTGTACCCAAGGAATACCTCTACCATCTTATTAAGATTCATGTTTCCCTTAATTTTAGAAAATACTTGATAATGAAAAATAAAAATTTTAAAGAGTTTATAAAAATTTGGGAATAATATAATCCTTTTTGAGATTAGATTTAAAGCTCATATAATATTTTGAATCGTTTAATTCTTCCTCAAGTGATTATTTAGACATTATAGAAGAATACGAGGCATTTGGTTCCCCTTATAGAAAGAAAAGACTATGGCGATATTAGATGTAAATTTAAAACTAGAATATGATGCATTTTATTTGAGTATATAGGAGCAATGGAAGGAGTAATTAAGCTAGAACATAAATAGAGAAAATTCTACATGATTTAAAGAGTTCACATGTGCCTCCCCTTTTATAAAGGTAGATTACTTCTCCAAAGAGAAAATTCCATAAGATACCATTCAATAAACATAGAAGGATTTACTTGTAACTCCTAAAAGTTCTTAGGTGATTTCAAATGAAGGGGCTACATTGAGTAGTAGAGAGGCTATGATTCTAAATATGACATAGTTTCCTATAATTTTGCAGAGTAAATTTTGGGTAAAACTTGCATTACAATAGATTGGTGCTTTGAAGAATGATAGTGAATTTGTTAGGGAATAATAGTAGAAGGAAACACCATTTTGAGTAATAATTTATCACTTGGTTGAATAAAAGGGTCCAAACTAGTCACCAACATCAAAATTCATCAAGGAATAAAGTAAATATAAGAAAGCTATCATAGTTACAAAAATTCTAGCACTCAACTATGCTCTTGATCACTTTTTGGATAAATATAATTTTTATTGTTAGGGTGTAAGGCATTAATCTTTAGATCAAAAGGCAACAAGAAGTGAAAAGGCTGAAAAATTTCTCAAACTATGAACCCATACAATTTTTTGATGGAGTATATTATTTTCTAGGCTACATCCATGAAGCTCTAAATTGGGAAAGACCTCTTGGAAATGTACTTCCTTATTAATTGTTTATGCTATTTGGGTTGTTATGTTTACATAGATGCTGAAAAATCTTGAGTTAGAAAATTAACATTAGAAGGGATGGTAGTTATTTTCCCAAGCCTATAAATGAAATTACTTTCTTCTTGATGAAATAGTCACTAATAAATTAATTATAAGATAATTGTTTCTATAAATTCCTATTTCTCATTTTTCCTTTCTTTGATTTTATGATAAAAAGAGACAAAGTTATAAAAATGAGAAATTCTCCTATCTTGTTTAAGCAAAAAATTTGCTAGAGACTTGTGGGTGAGATTTTGCACCCTTCACCCACTCTTTCTTTTGAAAGATGATATCTTTTAAGAGCACACTGAAGTTTTGGAAATGTTAGTGGATGGGCAGAAGATAGAGATAGTGGCAAAAATGATGGGTGGCTACAAGTAGTAGGTGGGTGGAAGGAAGATCAAAGAATGAGGGAGGATAATAGAGTAGGTAGATGATTCACCCTTTGCTTCAGGTAGAACTATCCAAAAGACTCACCCACTTTTTGGGAAAACATTTCAACTGGTCAGCAAGGGTAGAAATATCATAGAACCCCACCCACAGGAAGGATGGAGACTTTCACCCATTCTCAAGCAGAACTTTCGAGAGAAAATTGGGTTAAAATTTGAGCAAACGACTACCCTCCTTGACAACTCCATGGGCGGAAAACAAGACAAATAATGCATTCGTTCGGTATGTAAACTCTCATATTCACCTAAAATTCAAACAAAAGTACTCATTGCTACAACTATTCAATACTAGGCGATCATACGTAGAAGTGACTGATTTGAAATGCGCTTCTCCCAAGGTGATTAATTCCAGTCATTCATCACCTAACCAAAGGACTATCAACTGGATGAAGGGGTGAGGTAGATAATAATTAATAATTTGGGTAGAGATGTTAGTAGCTCCAAGGGCTCAGATCAACCCGGATGCACCTACCTCCTTCCAAAAGATCATCACCATCCCGAGGAGCAGTGTACTAGCTGATCGTTTGTCTTCTCCAAGCGTTGTCTTCCCGCCTAATGTCATTAATGTTTAAATTTTGAATTTAATGTAAAATACCTTTAAATAGTGGAATGCTGGTAATTCCTAAGGACTTCTCTTTAACCATTACAATTCATATGTAAGGTTTTCACCATTTTGTAAATATAGACTTATCACTGTTTGGTCTCTGATTTTGCCTTCATATCTTTGCATTGAATGTATGAATGTTTATTTCTGCTTTGGTCAATTAAGTGGTTTCATATAATTCTACAATCTGGATTTCATGGGATTCACTTAGTGGCTCTGGAATTTGCATTTGTAATATGGGTTGAGGGTTTATTTCTATTAAAGTTGGTAGGATGGGAGCACTCTAATTTTGCATTTTGGATTTCATGCACCCATCCATCAGTTCTAGAATTTGCTCTTGCTTTTCATTTTGAAGTGTTTATTGAAGGTGCAGTTGGCTGATCTGTTAGGTGTTAGGTTTGTATTTTCCCGTAGTGCAACACCTACATGTGTCTTGATGCAGCTATACCCATCCTTGTGAGTTTTGGCTATGACCATTTTTCATTCTCTTTCCCCCATTTTTCCTTTTCCCTTTCATGACCTAGGTATCTAGCACCATCGTAGAGAAACTGACCTTTTTCAGAGATCGACCGCTCTGCTCCTTGCTAGTGGCAGTCATTCAATATTGGCACTGGTCCACCCCTGCCCTCCATGTAGTGCCAAATTTTTGATCAACAGTTTTTGGTGACTCTACTGGGGAACTCATTTTAGAAAGTTAGAGTTTGGTGATACTCTAATTTGCCCATATCTTCTCAAAATCACCCGGCGACTTCGACTGTGCGGTATTTCTAGATCACAAGATTAGTCACCTTCATGTGCTGAAATATCCAAACATCTTAGAGGACTCAAGGTTTGATGAACAACCTTAACCTTGATAGTAGTGACAATATGTTCATCTGGTGACTCCAACTCCAACTTTGACCTTGACAGGATTTTACCAGTGGCATTATGATTCCATTAAATTTCCTGCACTAGAATTATTCTAGTTCCCTTAGTCTCCCTAACCGGTATGATATCCCAAAAGTTACCTTTCACAACTTAAAAAAATATAATGATGTTAAGGGAGATGTGAAGGAGCACCTTGAAAATGTGGCTTCTCAAGCCACCCTTCATAATATCATGCACAAGGATGTAATGATCAGGCTGCTTGTTGCTTATCTCAAAGGCTAAGCATGGCTTTGGTAAAAAACCTTGCAGCCTAGAATCATCTCTACATGGGCGGGCTTGGCAGAGCCTCTCATGGATATGTTTGGTGAATTGGAGGACCCTTTATAGCCTCTATATCAATTCACATTTATCAAGAGGATGTAGACATGCAAATTGATATGTCTTTATTTGCTGAATCAATTTTGGTATTATGTGTTATTTTGTAATTGTACGCACAGTGTTTGTTGAAATGTGCGCGCATATATTTAATAATATTTGTAAAGTGAAATTTAATATTGTACGTAATAATAAAGTGATGTAAGTCAATTATGTCGGATAAATTACAAGTTATAAACTATTTTATCCTGTAGTGGGAAATGTCAGTAAATGCAAAAGCAAATGCATATGAAATGTAATTTGGGGAAAGTATGAGGTAGTTGAAGGGTAACTACTTTTTGGTGTATGAATAAGCCCTCCCCTCATTCATTGAAGTTGTTCATTCATGGATAGAAGGGTTCAGTGGTTCATGCATTAAGGAGAGTCATGCAGGTTGGTAGAATAACAAAACAACATTGGTATGTGTGAGAATTGATGCAGATGTGCGTAGGGTATAATGTAGTCAAGTCTTGTATGCAACCATGAAGGATATTCTACCTAGGGTTTGTAGGCTACAGATTGTAATGCTATATCATAAATACCATTGTTAATATAAAATTTCCTGTAATTAATGCTATCTACAATTGCTACTGCTATTACCATTGCTACTATTGTTATTATTGCTATTATTATTGTTGTTGCAGGTTCTATGAATTATTATTGCTATACTACAATGATTACAAATCTATAGAATTATTTAAGTGGAAATGGAATTGTGTGTAGCATGTTAAATTTTATTTCTATAGAGGAACCCTCTTGAAAGTGTGATGGACTTTAATGTTTTTTTTGAGAAAATCCAAAGGATTCCATGACAAATCCTCCTGATATCTATCCAAGCATATCTATTATACATTAGGGCTCTTGGCCTTGACATTAACTTCCTTCTGCATCAATCTAGGAAAATTAGGTTTCTGCAACTCTACGAGGAAGTTGTCAAAGCTGAGCAAATCCTAACGTGGAGGCTTCATCCAACCAACTCCTTTCAAAAGCTAGTGCTAGGTCACGTAATAGACACACATCAAGGATGAGTGTACCCTGTTGACCACATCCATGAGGACAACATGGCAGATCAACCCCAAATCCAACTGGATCTAGGTGAATGTGGATGCCCATGGACGAGAAAATTCCAATGGTAGAGGAGCCAGCTATGAGATTGGTCTAAAAAGTCAATATCAAAATAGGATAGCATAAAAATTTATTCCTTGATAGGTCACCACCCGAAAGGTAGAATATGGTGGCAAAAGTTATTGCCACCCACCTAAGTACCTAGGTGCTTAGGCAAAGTGAGAAGAATTATGATTTTATCATTATTCTAAGCCAGCATGGATGATGCCATATGTGATACAAATAGCGACTCAAATACAATGTAATATGGTCTGGCCACTATAATTCACAAGGTGATTTTCATGACCATCCTCAGCTTAGACGTTCCTGTCACACTGTAATTTTGAGGCTAGTAAATAAAGTTGTGCACTATGTGCAGCCAATGCAAGGGTATCATAAGTTTTGTTGGTGACCATTACAAAAATAAGCTCCTATATAAGGTTACCACTTAGTTAGGCACTAGAAAGCATCAGGGAAGGTTCCCCAGGAGTTTTCTTGGAAATATAACATTCCTCCTCCCTCTCTATGTTCTCATTCTAGTTTTTGTTTCTTCCATTTGTTTTTGAGACCTCGTAGCCCAATGGATACATCCAACAATTATCAAGGCCTCTTATCTCATCCTAGGGAGTTGCATATAGAAGCCTTGGAACTCATAGTTGCAAACACAATGTAAGGTGAACACGATATAAATAACACCCTATGGGTAGATGCAGATAGGACCAGAAAGTGTAAACTGCAAAACACATTTAAAATAGAATGACCTCATGGTTGATAACAATCAGTAAAAAAGGATCATTTCTAGATTGTGTGAAATGAAGGTCTAGGACAAGAGAAATAAAAATCACTGGCAATCTATCTACTCTTGGAATGTCTCATATCCTCGATGGGTTACATTTAAAGGGATTCAATCCGAGAGAGTGCCTCATAGAGAATGGTTTATACCCTATCGATTTCACTTGATAAGCTTCGGATTGCTTTTCCCTTCATGTCTCCCTGTTACCTCACCCTGCCCTTTCTTCCACCTTCCTCTGCCCTTTGTTACCTGCATCTCTTCGGGTTGGTAACAAAGGCTTCTTTGTATCAACTATTTCCTATTGCCCCTTCTCATCCTTTGTGTCTTCCAGTAAGCTTTTCTAATGTTTGCTTATTGTTTCCACAATTTTTCTTCTTACTACTCTTGCCCATCATAGTCCTTTTTGTGATTGTCATTTCCACCCTATTGTTCTGGCTCTCTTTTCCTTGTCCTCCCCTTTTGCTCCCATTAGCTGCACCCCTGTTCCTTTTCCTCCACTTTGATTTTTTTCATGTTAATTGTATTGCTTCTTCTGGAATCTCTTCATGCCATCCTTCCCATTTGTGTTGTTTTTGTTTGTGCATCTTCCTTTCCTCTCTATATTTCCCTCCTTTTCTTCATCTCTCTATTTTGGTTGTTATATTTCCTATATTTTTTGGGTTATTTATTTCCACAAGATGGAAAACCCTTGTGAGTTGCTAGAAGTGTGGGTGAGATTTTGCACCCTTCACCCACTCTTTCTTTTAAAATATGATATATTTTACAAGCACACCAAATTTTTAGGAATATTAGTGGACGGGTGAAAGATAGAGACGATGGTAGCAGTGATGGGTAGCTACAAGCAACAGGCGGATGGAAGGAAGATCAAAGAAGTGTGGCGGATAATGGACCAGGCAAATGATTCACCCTTTGCTTCAGATGGAACTATCCAAAAGACCCACCCACTTGTTGGGCAGACATTTCAATCGTCCAACAAGGGTGGAAATATTGTACAACCCCACCCACATGAAGGATGGAGACTTCCACCCATTCTCGGGTAAAAATTTCTAGTGTAAATTGGGTAAAAATTCAAGCAAACAACCACCCTCCTTCCTAACAACTCCACGGGCATAAAATAAAATAAAAAATGCACCCAATCGATATGTAAACTCCCACCATCACCTAAAATTAAAATAAGAGTACTCATTATTGCAACTATTCAGTACGATGTGGTCGTACACAGAAGTGACATATTTAAAATGCGATCCTTACAAGCTGATTAATTCCAATCATTCATCACCTAACAAAAGGACTGTCAACTGGATGGAGGGGTGAGGTAGGTAATAATTAATGATCTAGGTAGAGATATTAGTAGTTCCAAGGGATCAAATCAACCCAGATGCACCTACCTCATAGAAGATCATTACCATCCCAAGGAGTAGTGTACTAGTTGATCGACTGTCTTCTCGAAGCGCTGTCTTCCTACCTAACATCATTAATATTTAAATTTTGAATTTAATGTAAAATACCTATAAATAGTGGAATGTTGGTCATTCCCAAGGGTGTATCTTTAGCCATTACAATTTATATGTAATATTTTCACCACTGTGTAAATATAGACTTATCATTGTTTGGTCTTCAAATTTCCCTTCATGTCTTTGCATTGACTATATGAATATTTATTTCTTTTTTGGTCAATTAAGTGGTTTCATATAAATTTGCAATATAGATTTTGTGGGATTCACTTAGTGGATTTAGAATTTGCGTTTGTAATATGGGTTGAGGGTTTATTTCTATTAAATATGGTAGGATGGGAGTGCTCTAATTCTACATCCTAGAATATCATGCACCCATCCACCAGTTCTAGAATTTGCTCTCCATATTTTGCTCTGAAGCGCTTATTGAAGGCGTAGTTGGCTGATTTATTAGGTGTTAGGTTTGTGTTTCTACCCATGCTGCAACACCTGCATGTGTATTGATGTGGCTATACCCATCCTTGTGAGTTTTGGATACAACCATTTTTCATTCTCTTTCCCCCCTTTTCCTCTTTTACCTTTCACGGTGTAGGTAGCTGGAACCAACCTTCTTTGGAGATTGATCGCTTTACCCCTTGCCAGTGGTGGTCGTTCGATGTTGGTGCTGGTCTATCCCCACCATCTGTACGATGCCGTATTATTGATCAACAAGACTCTTTTACCCCTATGAGGACTTCTCTATATATTTTTTGTCTCTTCTTGTTTCCGAAGAAGGTGCCTCCTTTTTGTTTCTGATGGTTGGAAGAACTGTTCCTAAATAGAACTTTTTGTAAAAGGTTATAGGAACCTTTCAAAAACCCTCCTACTAATCAATTTTTTTTTTCTAGAGACACTTGGATTACCATTTATTTTCATCATCTTTTATCCAATATTAGTCGAAGGCATTTCCAACATTCGTGAATCCAAAACCAAAATGCTGAAAGTCTAAAATTTTTGCCTAAGTCCTATATGGATGAATTCATTGGTAATGAGACTAATTTAATGATATAAGACACCAACCAAATAGGATGATGGTAGCAAGGTGGGACTCAAGATTTGGACCATTTTTGTGCAACTAAAAGTTTTTTTTTTAAGTATGACTTCATAGTCCAATGAAAATCCATAATCTAGAATAGGCTTTGTAGATAATGCAATCATAGAAATTGATGAGGACACCATTTAGCCTTAGGATTAGTTTATTTTCTAAGCTTATTTTTAAATAAATGCTATGTAAAATGTGATATTCTAATCTCATATGAGCTTCTATATCTAATTTGTTAGCTTCTAGATAACTTCTATTAGTTGCTAGGCTTATTTCAGTATGATTTGGTTCTATCTAGGTTAAGTTGTTAGTTGACATCTTAAGTTAACTACTTGATAAGTTAGCTTAAGTTAGTTGATATATTTTCTAAATGGCATAGTACATTGGGATTGGGTTAGCTTATTTCTACCCTCATATGATTTGCAATATATCTTTTAAACGTGTAATTTATGCATACAATATGCCTATATAAGATTAACAAATGAATAAAATAAATGGTTCAATTGTTTCTATATCAGTTAGTAGCAGAGTAGGAAAATCCTGCTTGTGAGGAGAATTTCCCTCATGGAAATTACCCCTCTACCTCTATAACTCTTTCACTTCTCCTCCTTCCTCCCTCTATTTTCTATTCTCTCTTTTCAACCATAGAAGGTAGTCATATAAGATCTCATTCTGGTTATCCAAGTCACTTATTTGAGCAACCTTTAAGTGATTTTAGTTGACTACCATTTGAAGCAAGATATTAACCGATTACAACTTTTAATGATGATGTTACAATATTATGGTTGATACCAATTGGCCATATTACCATTAGTCAGAATCCTTGTTTACTCAACCATGGTGATGATGAGGTCCTGAGAAACCCAATGGATATAACCACATAAAGCATAGAAAATACCTTATGATCCTCGATAGATTTTCTTTATAAACCCTATGTAAGGAATAGTGCACTAGGCACAATTTCAATCCAGTGGCTTTTTGCACTATCGAAGGCTATTTTTTTGACATTGATGATCTTTTTGCACTCGCTTGGCCATCCATACCTATGTTAGATTTCATAGAAGTTACCACACATTGAAGTGCTCTCTAACTTATTTATACCTACTATTGGTGGCATCCAAAGCCTATCTATTGTGTATGTCATCATTCATTTTTCTAGATTTGAGCCTCCTTCACTCTTGATAACTCATGCTAAATGATCCAAATATTTTATGTGCATAGTAGAGTTGATTAGAACAACATTGATAAAAGTGAGATTGAATAAGCCGTTGAATCTATTAATGTTGAAAATTGTATAGGCCTATGATGGTTGCCTATGCATGGAGGTAGAGGAATACAACATTTTCATGATATAGATTTGATCAAGCTCACCAAATTGGAGGTTGCATTGGTGCTAGAACTACTGGAGAATATTATTAATATTTTAAGTGTGTCAAGAGCAACATCTTCATGGAGCACTACTCACTTTGGTGACTCATCACCATTGCACTATAATGAGTGTTGTCATCTTTGGGATTGCTTCAATGACTCATTATCATCGACCCTTTATGGTGAGTTGATCACTGTTAGAATTGATAAGGATAGGCAAAGGTTTCTTTTATTTATCAACTTTAGTTTAGGTGATATTCTATCCTATGTACTATGTATGCTCACGTAGGTTATCTAGAAGGTAAGGTTAGCTTTCTAGACCAAGTTGTTGTTTTGTTAGATCCTAAGTTAGTAGCTTATCCTATTGTTGGGATTTGCACATATATTTGCTATCAGTTGTAACTAAAGGTATCTTTAAGTGCCTATTCAAATTTCAATTTGAGCAATAAAATATTGGCTAGTTTCAATCCACATAGTGGCATCAGAACCATTATCTCCTTTTTTGGTTTTGATTAGTATTTTAATTTTGGCTATTTCTCATAGAACCATTTGATTGGAAGGAAGGGAGGAGTTCTGATAAATTCCTGCTTGTTGGGAGAATTTTTATTAGTAAAGTCTTGCTTGTTGGTATTGCAATTACAGTTGCTTGCAAGGTGACTGCCACATGCATTTCTATTTTAATTATTCTCACATTTGGAAGAATTTTTAATTATTTATTTTGCATGAATTTTTAATTATTTTCTTCCCTTGCATAGAGTGCTCTAGAGAACAAGAGTTGAACTCAAATAAATCTCTAGTTAGATGTTGCACTCATTTTCCATGCATTTTGATTTACACTATAATATTTTTTATTGAAATAGGGGCCATGCTAATATTCTTTGTATATTTTATATTTTGTATAAAATATACAATATATTTTATTCAAAAATAAAAAATAAGTGCACATTTATTTATTTATTTATTTTAATAGTTTAAAAGTACATAAATAAATTAAAAAAAAAGAAAGAAACAATGAGGATTTATTTACTTTTAATAGCTAAAGAGTAAATAACTAAATTTATTTAAAAAGGAAAAAGAGACAAAAGTGCAAATTTATTTATTTATTTGCTTTTAATAGTTGAAAAATAAATAAATAATTTAAATAAAAAAGAAGGGAAAAATGTGCACATTTATTTATTTATTTAATTTTAATATTTTTAAGAGTAAATAAATAAATTAAAAAAAAGGAGAAAAGGGAATATTCCTATTTTATGAGCATTTGTGATATTTACACATTTGCTTCTTTGTGCACCTTTATGTGCCTAGTTGTAATATTGTAAGTTTGTGGATTAAACTACCCTTGTAATTAGTGGAAGCATAATTTTCCACTTGTCATTGTGGATTTGTAATACGATCCCTTGGATCGTCTGAAGCATTTGAGGATTTGCAATCCTCCAATTTGGATTTTTAAAACCTTTTATGGCTTTGTAATAAGGAGTGCACATTCGATGGTAACTGAAAGTCCATTTTATGCCTTGTATTGTATCACAATGATTTATGCCTTTTTCCTCTTTATGTTGCAAATTTTCGTCATAGTGAAACTAGTACAATTTTGAGGAGCCCAAAATTTTCTAAATAAAATTGAAGAACATTCCTATAAGGCCCTTTTAAGCATTGTTTGATTTTTGCACTCCCTTCAAAGGAGTTGTGGTGGTCCCATTGGGGCTTCCTACAAGACCCTTTTTGAGCATTTTTTTTGCTTTTAATACTCCTTTCATAGGAGTTGTGGCGATCCCATTGGGGCTATTGTATGCTCTCTCGAGTAGTGTCTCTTTCTCTTCTCTTATTAATCAAGTTTAAGGATTATATTTTGGGCACTTGTACATCTTCTTGCCCACTTTCTTGTAAAAACATTAGAATCCAATGCTTCTATGGTGGGGAGGAATGATAAGGAAAGGCATAGGTTTCTTTTATTTATCAATTTTAGTTTAGGTGATATTCTATCCTATGTACTATGTATGCTCACATTGGTTATCTAGAAGGTAAGGTTGTTAGCTTTCTAGATCAAGTTGTTAGTTTGTTAGATCCTAAGTTAGTAGCTTATCCTATTGTTGAGATCTATGCATATATTTGCTATTAGTTGTAACTAAAGGTATCTTTAAGTGCCTATTTAAACTTCAGTTTGAGCAATAAAATATTGGCTAGTTTCAATCCACGTCAAGAATGATCTTGGTGATCCGATCATTGTTAGGGCTATTTTCATGGATAGCTGATCATTACAGGTTGACACTCTTAGCTAGTGGAGGTAATTAACATTTATCTCATGAAGACCTCAAAATTATTGTCATCCATTGTTTTAATCCCTTTATTGGCCATTTATTTTTTTGTTAGTACCATAGAAATCTATCACCTATCACCATTGAATATGTCACCACCAATTGCAAGAATAAAGTTGAGGTATGAAGTCCCTATTAGTACTATAGAATTTTTTTGCCTATCACCGTTGAATATGTCACCACCAATCGCAAGATTAAAGCTAAGGTGTGAAGTCCCAATATGTTGATCATCGACTGTTGACCAATCCTTCAAAGTGAAGCTATTATAATTCTCATCAAGTTTGGTCATTTATTTCTACTAAGTGATTGAAGTTCATTTAAGTATAATTACCTTAATTATTAATTAAATTCACTCAAATTGATAAAATAATTTAATTATAAGTGCAACCTGAAGCGAGTGTGAGCACAAGCTGAGAGTGAGTGTAGTTGAAAGCAAGTGTGAGCATGAGTCAAGAGTGAGTGCAGTTAAAAGTGAAAAGAGATGAAATGTACTTCTTACAATAAGGAATTCACATGGTTCTAATTTAATGGAGTTATCTTCATGATCGACTAGGTCCTAATGAGACCTTTGATCTCATCTAATTCTTCAATTGAGCCCCCAAAGCTAGACCCATAGAATAAGGATGGAGCTCTTTGCTTGCATATTTTGAAGACCATCATTGAGCACATGATGACTCAAAGTAACTATTTCTTGGTAGAAAAATTCTTGGACTCATGATTGAACATAGATCTGGTATGAAAGTGGATTAGACAAAAATAGATCCTGAAGAGTTAGGTGGAAGTAATTGCTATGCCAAAAAACTATATGCTCTTTAAATTTACCTACAAAGAGGATATAAGGAATGCCCTAATGGGAGGCCCATGGTTTTTCAAATAGAGAGGTTTGTTCATGGATTATTGTCACCCTGGTTTGAATCCATTTAAAGATCAAATTATCTTTGCACCAATGTAGGTCAACCTTCCTAGTTTAACCTTTGAATTGTGGCACTTGTAGATAATTGGTGGTATTGGAAAATTATATTGAAAACTAATTTCAATGGATTTGATGATGGAGGCCTGCACTCAATTGATTGCAACCCAATTTTTTGTAATGGTAGACTTGTCTAAACCCCTCCCTATGTTGATTAATATGATGTTTGAGCATGGAGTTTTGAACTAGACTATTTCCTATGAAAATTCCTATTTCATTTGTAAGTAATGTGTCAATGATGGCCATAGCTCGAAGAATTGCCATGAGTGGTCGAAAGAACAGTTGAAGAAAAAATTTATATGACACCCAAAAAGACGTTCTTAGAACCTAAGTTAGAGTAGGAAACGGGATAGGAATGAAGAGGAAGTTGAGACAAGAACCAATAATGAAAATGAAGTTGAGGATTTGTAAGAGGGTGAGATACCCTAGGAAGTAGAACAATCAAAAAAGGAAGAAAAAGCTACTGAGTTCAAAGTTGATGAATCGAATGAAGCAAGAATGGATGAAACTAATGAAAAAGAGCAAGGTCAAAATTTGGATGACGAGGAAGTACAAATGAAGCAAGATGATATGGAAGGTGGTGCCATGCAACTATATTAGTGAATAACACAAGATTATACTGAGAGGGGGAGTGAACAATATAATACCCCTTTTTAATTTTTCTTTCAATTCAATATTATGCAGTGTATAAATAACAGTATCAATAGCAGTAATCAAAGCAATGCACAAAACACCATACATAATAGATACACCACAATTTACGTGGTTCACCCAATGTGGGCTACTCCACGGAGAAAATCTTTTACTAAAATTTTCTCAATCAATCTCTTTGGGAATCCTTCCCAATTACAATATTTATGGACCTCTATCCAAAGGAGATGTTGATCCCCTAATATCAAGTTTGTGGATTTCTTCCACAGGAGAACTCTTTCCCCTTCTGCTCTAGCTAGTGATCTTCTAGAAGACTCTATCTCTCTGCTGCACTGATTAGTGGATCTCTCTCCACTTGAAGACTCCTCACTCATATCTGTCTTCAATTGTCCTGGCTGCTGGATCTCTATCCACTGAGACTCTGTCCTCTATACTCTGTCACCTCCAAAGCTCTGTCTTAATAGGTTCACTCAGAACCTTCTCAAATTTTCTCAACAAGCTCACCCAGAACTTGTCTAAATCTGCTCAACAAGCTCACTCAAAACTTGTCCAAATATTCTCAACAGGTCCACATAGAACCTGCTCAAATCTACTTGATAGGTCCACACAAAACCTGTCCGAATCTGCTCAAAAGGTCCACACAAAAACTATCCGGTCCACACAGAACCTGCTCAAATCTACTCGATAGGTCCACACAAAACCTGTCCAAATCTGCTCAACAGGTCCACACAAAACCTATCCAAATCTGCTCAACAGGTCCACACAAAACCTATCCAAATCTGCTCAATAGGTCCACATAAACCTATCCAAATCTGCTCAACAGGTCCACATAGAACCTATCCAAATATTCTCAATAGGTCCACACATAACATACTCAAATATGCTCAACAAGTCCACACAGAACCTATCCAAATATGCTCAACAGGTCCACACAGAACCTGCTCAAATATGCTCAATAAGTCCTCTATAGGACTTGTCCAAATCTGCTCAATAACTCCTCTCTAGGACTTTCTCAAATATGCTCAATAAGTCCTCTCTAGGACTTACTAAAATATGCATAGCAAGCTTCCACAAAAGCTTACTCAAAAGCAGTCCACAAGCCTTCTCAAAGACTTGTCTCAAATTTGCTTAACAAGCTCACACAAAACTTGTCCAATCTCATAGAATCATAAAGAGAATTGTTAGAGACTCAATATGTTTTATAATTAATGCTCAATCAATATCTCAACTCAATAGCATAGAAGCATAAAGAGAATTGTTAGAGACTCAATATGCTCTATACTCAAATCCCAATCTCAACTCAAATCAATCTCATAGAAGCATAAAGAGAATTTTTAGAGACTCTATATGTTCTATTCTCAATATCAACTCAAATCCAGAATATAGAATAGTTTTTTTTATGGAACTTGAAAAACCACATGCATCCACTTGACTAGGCTCAATCAACTCAACTCAACCAATCACCTCAATGAACAACCCTTTCTCACAAACCCTAGTCCAAGCATGTATCAACCAACTCAAAATATTTCCAACAATGCTCAACAACAAATCTCACATAACAATGATACTCATGTTCTCTTCTAACTCAAATTCAAGTTCTTTGCACAACCAATGGACTCCAACAACAATGCTTATAAAACAAGGTTTAATTACAACTCTTAATCCAGAAAATCTTGAAGCATTAAAACAATCACTTTCAAAAAGGAAACCACAATCAATCCTTTTCACTCCAAAGATATTTTCAGAAATCAACCACCATAATCAATCAATAGGATAATGTGCCCATACCTTTTATGAATATGAAGAAGCCTCTTTGGAAATCTGCCACAATCACAATATTCTTTTGCCAATCTTCACAAGGGTTAGAAGATCACAAAATAATCAACATTACTCCACTTCACAATAATATTCACCAAGGCTTTTAATTAGAAAACCTTCTTAAGAATTAATGCACAACTTCCTTATCACTCCTAAAACCACTTGTACCATAAAATAAAATAAATCAAATCATTACATAACCTTGTCACTCCACAAACCAATTATACCATAAAATAAATCAAATATTTTATATCCTTCCTTTCAACACTTTTGCACTCAAAGATAATCACAAAGCTTTCTTAGGCAATATCTCACATTAATCAAATATCAAACCTTATTAAAATATTAAATCCTGCTCAACCTTATATCTCCCACAAAAATCATAATCAAACCTTAGCAAACAAATATTTTAATTAAAATATTTTCCCCCACAAATATTGAAGTCGAAGTGCATACCTCAAAGAAGCCCTCGAAGGGTTTTGGCATTTCAAACCTCTGCCCATCGTGCTGTTAAGTGGTAGCTAAGCCGCTTGAGTTAACACTGCCCATGTGACTGTCTTGGGCACTCTCTTCCTTAAAATACGTGTGCTTTCCTCACAAGGCACCAAAAATTTGACCGTCCATGACTTGAATGCCCACGTCACACTCCACGAAATTCGATGTGTAATATTCGGATGCAGAAATACTTTGGGTTTTCAAAAATCATGCGACACGACTTAGGTTTATTAAATGGAAAACCTTTGGCTTATTTATATAAGCCATCCTTCAATGTGAATACGTCGGTCCTTTTAACATTGCCCTCATGACATCGGCGGTGCCAATAAGAAAGGAGAGAAAAAGCTTTTATTTAATTTTAAAATTAAAATTAAAATTTTAAATAAATTAAAATTTAAACTAAACCTTTAAAATTAAATTTCTCCATAACCGGGCACCTTTTTCGATGAAACGAAAATTCAACTTGGGTTTTAAGAAAAACCCATTTCAAATCTGTCATCCATTGGTTTTAAATAAAACCTTTCCTTGCCTTCCTTGGTTTTCATAAAAACCTTTTGCTAAGCTTCCCTTGAAGCTCCTTTTGGAACCAAATGCCATGCATCCCTTCTAGAACCTTTGATCAAAACCTTGGCTTCTCATGAAGCTCTTTTTAGAGCAAAATCATAGTGCTTACTTACATAGGTCCTTTTGACATCAATGACAACTTTTAGCTTAGGGACTCAAAATTTCCAACAATTAGGAATTTGACTTGGGTGGGATAAATGAAGAAAAAGATCCACCAATTGTACAAAATTAAATTCCGATTGATATATTTATCAGTTCGAAGAATAGAGTGATTAAACCATTCTTTCTGACCTTTTCTCCAACTTGATGAATGCTGGTTAATTGTATTTTGCATTACATTATTAAAACTTTCATTTTCTATCCAATTTACTTGAATTGGATCTTTTGAATTGCGGCCAGACCTTAAATATAATTTATTGAATACATTTTCGATATGGTATTTCTTGAATGCTTTTTGAAAAAAAAATTTTGATTTTGAAAAATGCCCGTCAACTTTCATCTTATATTGAATCAATATTAGTCGTGCCAATAAATTCATTAAAATGACAAGAATCACAAGGAAGAGTGTCAATGTTGGAAAAGACTCAAGGAGATGCCCAGGTGCCTCCAAAATTTGATTTTAAGAAACAAAAAAAGAGATTGCGAATGGGATGCAAAGGACCTTGGACTTGAGTGGGTGGAGTTATGAGGACATCCAAATATAAGACATATTATTATTCACATGAGACTTCATATTAAGCTCATGTTAGATTTTATTGTTAATTTTTTAGCCCATCGGTTAGCTCAAGTTAGCTAATCGTTGGATTTTTGTTTTGTAATCAGTGCTATTTAAGCACTCAAGAATAATACAATTGCAACTTCGATGTGATTCCACATCAGATGGTATTAGAGCAGTAGACTTTGCTTCTGTTTGACTAGGGCACCATGTTCTCCTCTAAAGATCAAATTTTCTTTGAAAATTTAGAGCAACGACTGAAATTAATCGTTGCTAATGTTCAACAAATTCAAGCTGCCACAACAAAAGAATAGGAAAAATTTGCAGAAGAAATTCTTCCTATAGAAGACATTGTTGTAGAAGAAGATTATGTAGAAAACAAATGTCTTCATGTGGAAGCCATTGTTGTAGAAGAAGAAATTCTTCTTGCTAAAGAATTTGCTGCAAAAGAAATTCTCCCGATGGAAGAATTAGAAGAAGAAATAATTTTTGTAGAAGAAATTTTTGCAGAAGGAATTGTTGCTGTAGAAGAAGAAAATATTGTAGCAAAAGAAATATTTGCAGAAGAAATAAAAATTATTTTTATGGAAGAATTTTTTATTTCTAATTTTTTTTTGAAGCAATACCTAGAATCAAACCAAGATCTATGGGCATGGAGCCCATCGTCCTCCCATTGGACCATACTACTACCAATACAAAATTTGAAGGCCTATTCCATGAAGATCTAGATAAAAAATATTTCACCCTTTTCCCTTCCACTGCAGATGGTGGATCTTGTTATGCTACTGGATCTATTTTTCTTTGGCTCTCTAGTTTGCCACAGATGAAGGATCTATAATTGCTTCATATCCTAGCTTAGCCACCTCCTTGGCCTCCACCAAATTCAATTTTGGTTTCTATATCATTGGTATTTGTTGGAGTGTATTATCCCGTGGTTGCTCTATACACGAGGAGCCGTACAAGCTATGCAGAAAAAACCCCCTTATTTTCCTTTATGCAGAGGGAAGGCCTGCACGTACCTCCATGCATATGGAGCATGCTCTTATGTGCCTCCATGTGCATGGAGCATGTTTACATGTGCTACCTTATATGCACAGGTCACACACCCACGTTGGCCTAGCCTATGGCCAACATCTTAGCCAACGTGCAAGGTCCTGCATGCTCCAAGTTGGCCTATGGCCAACATCTTGGCAAGTGTGCAAGGGCCTACATGATCCATGCTAGCCTATGGCTAGTGTGTTGGCCAGCGCGTAGGTGGCCTACGTGCTTTACGTTGGCCTATGGCTAGCATGTTGAGTAGCGCGCTCCACTCTGATCCACTACCAGTGTGTTGGGCCTGCGCACAATGGTACGCACGGTCAACTTTGACCGCGCACCCATTGAAATTTTTATTATATATATATATAAAATTAAATTAAATTAATTAATTAATTTATTAAATAAATAAATAAATTAAAAATTAATTAATTAATTAATTAATTTAATATAGTTTCAAATATTTTTTATGACAATTTGAGGGACCATTCATCCTTCTGCAAGCATAGGTGAGTTTATAGTAGTTGGAAAGCTCTTTTTGAGCCCAAACCATTGGTATCTTTCTTTTGGAATTTTGTGAAGACCCGTTCCAGATCATCCTTGGTCTTATTCTCCTTGTATCTTGGAGTGCATTTTTGGTCATAACCGACACTCCTAAGTTCACTCCCATTTTATTGTGAAAGCATTGGAGTCCAATGCTTATATGGTTGGGAGGAATTATGAGGACATCCAAATATAAGACATCTTATTATTCACATGAGACTTCATATTAAGCTCACATTAGATTTGATTGTTAAGTTTTTAGCCCATCTATTAGCTCAAGTTAGCTAATCGTTGGATTTCTATTTTGTAATCTATGTTATTTAAGCACTCAAGAATAATACAATTGCAACTTTGATATGATTCCACATCATGGAGCAACCCCTAAAATCCTTAGAAAATGAAGGTATTATATTGGAATATAAGGGGGGTCAACTCAATCACCAAACAAAGAATAATCAAAGACATGAAGAAAGAACACAACCTCAAACTGCAAGAAGAAAACATCGCTAAAACAAAAGAGAAAATATGGAAGAATGCAGGCTTGGTTGCAAAAGCGGAAAGTAGGCATTCAAGAGGTATATTGGTGTCTTAGAAGGATGAATTGATGATAGAAAAAATGCTACATTATTTAGGTAACGTGATTTTTGTATTATTTCAATCTAATTCAATAGAAGAGGAATTCGTGATGACAATAGTTTATGTTCCAATACCAAATTATGATAAAAATTAGCTTTGGAAAGTGCTATCCATAGCTAGACAAACTTGGCAAATCTCCCCAGGCTCATTTCTAGGGACTTCAATATCCCACTTTTATCTAAAGAGAAAATAGGAGGAAGATAGGAATTAGGGAAGCTGTTGAGGACCTATAGAGCTTCATGGCATCTTGAAAGCTAATGGATCTAGAACTGCATGGCTGTAACTATACTTGGACTAACCGTAGAGTAGGGAAGACATGATAATGTGTAGGTTGGATAAAATGATGGCTTCTAAAAGTTGGTTAGAAAAATTTACCAATTATAATATAAAATCTCTTCCCAAAATAGGTTTAGATCATAGCTTGCTATTGTATGTAACTGAAGACAGGTTGAGGAAGAAGTATCCTTTTCGCTATGAGAACACGTGGCTCTCCCACCTAGGGTTGGAAGAGAAGGTTAAATAATTATGGCAATTGGAGGTCATGGGGACAAATATGTTCATGATGATAAAGAAACTGCAACATGTCAAAGCCCAAATAAAAATTTAGAATAAGTAAACCTTTGGGTGGATCAATGAGAATAAGCAATAGATTAAATATGGCAATGCTCATGTGGAGATGATAATACAAGAGATAGGAAGTCTTGAGGATCTCATTGAGTAGGATAAGGATAAACTATGTGAATTTCATAATATAATTGCCCAGGAGTAGATGCACTGGCAACATCGATATCAGATCACATGGTTGAAGGAAGGTGATTAGAACATAAGATTTTTATGCCTTACAATAATTAGAAATAAGGATGCTAATAAAATAACAAAGATCAAAAAATAAAATGTTGAGTATTCTCCGGACCCTGAAGAAATCAAATAGATGAGGGTGAATTTATTCAAGAAATTACTATCTGATGATGAATCGATTGATGAAACAATAGGGAAGAGCTTGTTAGAACATATTCCCTACATAATAGATGAGAATATAAAAATATTTTATTGAAGCGTGGCTCTCCCACCTAGGGTTGGAAGAGAAGGTTAAATAATTATGGCAATTGGAGGTCATAGGGACAAATATGTCCATGATGGTAAAGAAATTGCAACATGTCAAAGCCCAAATAAAAATTTAGAATAAGTAAACCTTTGGGTGGATCAATGAGAATAAGCAATAGATTAAATATGGCATTGCTCATGTGGGGAAGATAATACAAGAGATACGAAGTCTTGAGGATCTCACTGAGTAGGAAAAGGATAAACTATGTGAATTTCATAATATAATTACCCAGGAGGAGATGCACTGGCAACATAGATATCAGATCACATGGTTGAAGGAAGGTGATTAGAACATAAGATTTTTCTTCCTTACAACAATTAGACATAAGGATGCTAATAAAATAACAAAGATCAAAAAATAAAATGTTGAGTATTCTCCGGACCTTGAAGAAATCAAATAGATCGGGGTGAATTTATTCAAGAAATTACTATCTGATGATGAATCGATTGATGAAAAAATAGGGAAGAGCTTGTTAGAACATATTCCCTACTAATATATGAGAATATAAAAATATTTTATTGAAGCCCTTCACCAAGGAAGAGGTCAAGAATACAATCATGTTCTTCCCAAAGAATAAAAAACCTGGTCTTGATGGATTTTTGATATAATTCTTCCAACACTTCTAGGACATAGTGGGAGAAGATGTTTGGAAGGCCCATGTAAATTTTAGAACTCTAATGCCCTAGTAAAGTCATAGAAATACACATTATTGGCATTGATCCCTAAAGTCAAGGGGACCAATGAATTTAATTTTTTTGTCCAATTAGTTTGAGTAATACTATTTACAAGCTATTGATAAAGCTGCTAGCTAATCGATTGAAGTGTCAACTACCCAAGATTATTTCAAAGGATCAGGATGGATTTGTGAGCAAAATATAGATAATGGATTATATTATAAATTTACATGAAGTGTTGCATTTTATGGATAGGAGAAAGGGGGAAGGGATGTTATTGAAATTGGATCTGTAGAAGGCATATGATAGGGTAAATTGGCATTTATTGAACAAGGTCCTAATAAAGTTTGGATTTAGTCCTAAATGGAGAAAATGGATTAGCATATGTATGTCCTCTGCTTCATTCTCTATACTCATAAATGGGAAGCCTCCAGGTTTTTTCCAATCACAATAGGGACTTCAACAAACTGATCCAATTTTTTTCCATATCTTCATTATTATGGCAAAGGTTTTGGGTAGGGCTATTAGAGCAAGGAAATGTAGTGGTAGGATCAAAGGCTTACATCTGGAAATAAGTTTTCTAGCCACCATACACCATTAGTTTGTGTATGACACGATGATTTGAGGCAAGCTTCATTGATGGAAGCAAAGCAAATTTTGGAGGTCTTGAAAGATTATGAATGAGCATCCTAGCAGAAGATAAATTTTAATAAGGGTAAGCTATTATTTCTAAAAACCCTTATGCATAGACAAAGGAGGATTGCTAATTTATTTGGGTTCCAGATAAAATCCTTCCCTTGCACCTATCAAGGTATTCCACTATTAAAAGAAAGAATCAAGGAGGATCTTTGGAAATCCCTCATGGATAAATTTAAAATGATACTAGCAAGTTGGAAAGGTGCTACACTTAGTCAGGTGAACAAGTACCAACTCATTAAAACCACTCTTCAAAGCATACCAAGTTACTACTCTTCTATCTTTCGAATACCAAGCACAATGACTAAAAATATTGATCAAATATGCAACTTATTATGGAATAGAGTGGAAGAAAAGAAATTATTGGAGCTAGTGGCTTGGAAGAAGGTATGCCAACCTAAAAAATTTGGAGGGTTAGGCATTAAGAAAATAAAGCATTCAATTTAGCTTTGCTTGGAAAGTTGGTCTAGAGACTTAGTATTGATGAAAAAACTTAGGTTCATATGTGTAAGGTCAAATATCTAGAGGGGTAACATAATTTATTGAGGTTGGAATCCCTCCCGAGGGGCTCAGAATTCTAGAACAAAATTAAAGAATGTAGACAAATATTTTAAGATTAGATAAAATGGATTGTTAAGGGAGGCTCTCAAGTTTTATTTTGGGATAATTTTTGGTTGGAGTAGGTTCCATTGGCTTAAATCCCAATCTTCAAGGAGTTGGTAGTTTGGGCATTAGGCAATCTGGAGGCTATTGTGAACTCCTATATCTACATAAGGGATGATAAGAAAGAATGGAAGCAATTTTTCCTAGAAAAATAAGAGCTAATGGAAGCAACAAACACACTCAATAGGAGATTACAAAGGACTTTCATAAGTGAGCTAAGTGAAAAGGATGATGTCTTGGTTGGGACATAAATTTATCTCCTATTCGGTAAAAGAAGGATATAAAGTCTTGACAAGGAATAATCATGATCCAAAGTTTCCTGAAAAGAACATTTGGATAAAAGGATTAATGCCAAAAATTGCCTTCTTTTGGTTGGCCTTCCTGAATAAGTTTGTAACCATTGAGAATTTAAGAAAAAGAGGTATGCCATTGCCTAGTTGCATTTTGTGTTTAAAAGGAGCTAAAGATGTGGATCACTTGCTACGACATTGCAACTACTCCAGGAGGGTATTTTGGAAAGTGTTTCAACATTTGAAAATCACATGGGTCATGCCTCAAATATTTCAATAGTTGGTATACCAATGGAAGATTCCAAAAAGCCTAAAGAAACAACACTCCTAGTGGGATATAACCTTACCACACTAAGCTTGGGCCATATGGAAGGAACGTAATAGAAGGATTTTTAGGGAAGAAAGTCTTGATTAGAATGTGTGTTGGCCAATAGGATTAAAATCATGATTTATAAAAAAGTAAGCCTTAAACTACAGAAGGAGTATAAGAATGAAGCAGAGGAGGAAGACTTGTAGGCTTGTAATGAAAATAAATTACAACAATCATGATAGAAAAATTTATAGATCCCCATCCATGATCCAATCATTAGATCCGTAAGGAAAAACTTGGAGTCATAATGTGTGGAGTACAACCGATAAGGAGAAAATTTATCCAGGTATTTATAGGTGTCAATTGAAGTAGTTTTCATTAAAGCCACATGAGTTTCAAAAGGTGAAAGTGGGAAGGATAGTAGATGAAACTGAGTTGGAAAGAAAAATGTATAGACTATCTAGGTTGTATATTGTGTTTGATCGCTGATCATTTAGAGTTGGAACAAGAACACTGCAATTTTGTTGTTGTTTGGTCATATTTTGTAAATTGGCATTATAATATCTCACTCTATGTAAATAGGTTTTGGGACCTTGTATAAAAAACCTATTTTTTACCATTATCAAAAATAAAAATTAATTGAATTAATTATATTTGCAAACCTACTATAGTGGTAAGGATTTTGGTATCTTTTTGAGAGTTCCAAGGTTCAAACCCCACTTAGTATGAGGGGACTAGGACCCCTCATAAAAACACATGTAAAATCATTAAAAAAATTAATTAATTGAATTAATTAGTTGTATTTTTTTTGAATTTACATGGTGGAATCGGTAGCCACCACAAATCCGGGTAGGCTATCCGGATTTTATGGCCGCTACAATATTCTGCACTGTCCGCCCTGCAAGCTACCACATAGTTCTTTATGTAGTCTGCCCCTATAACCACCATGCCACAATCATTTTAAACCTTTTACGTCGCTAAATGCACAAGGAAAAGGACAAGTGTTCAGTCCGACGAGGCCCGAGATTTGAACCTTGGACCTCCGCTCCCCTTATGAGGTTTGGTCGAACCAATTGGTCTACACCTCAGACCTAAATTAATTAGTTGTTGATAAAATATTAATTAATAATTATTTTGGAAAATAAATAATTAATTAATTTGAGGAATTTTGTATTAATAAGGCATAGTAATTTCAACCTTCTTTGGACATTCCATTTTAAGTTTGGGTGAAGCCACTCTATATGCTTCTTAAAAATTTATATCCACTTGTAATTATGGGTTTTTAATACAATCCATTGGATTATATAAAGCATTTGAGGATTTGCATTATTTTTTCAATCCTCCTATTTAAGTTTTTGAAACCTTCTTTTATACATTTATTTAAAAGTGCTATAAGTGTATGGAGTGTATGATCAATTATACCCAACACTCTCATTCTATTATTAAGCCATTTCGTCATTTATATGCTTTTGCTTACTCCTTCAATTGGATTTGAAGTCATGTCTCTGCCATTAAGACTTTTCAAAGTATTTGCATCACTCCAAGCAATTCCTTCTTCCAAAAATTCAGCAAGTACATTGTGACTCTCTTCCACATTTTACACCAATCATCTTTGTCTTGTCTTCCTATGGTTATTTTGTTAGCTTTTGATGTAGCATATAATGGGATATAGAAATTACAAGATGTGGAATAAGATGAAATAAAGTAAATTGGTGAGATGACTAAAAATATACTATAAATAGAAATTATGGAAATATATACAAAGTAGCTATGGAGGAAATGAACACTCCATGAATAAAGCTACTGCTCAAGAATGAGATTTGAGCATATCACACTCCATCACATTACATCACACTCTGCTACATCACACCACATTGTTCTATACTACTTCCTACTGCTATATCATGCTCTATGTCTATGGCCCTTTATATAGGAAAATAGGTTCCTTGGCCAACACTCTACCTAGCTATGCAAGGGACAACTTGCACATATACAACTTGCACATTGAAACTTGTGCATTTATTACATTGCATGAAGTAACTAGATAAATTCCCCCTAAAGTAATCTAATGTCCTAAGTATGTACCAAGAAAGGTACATTTACATGATCCAAATTATTTAATATAATCTATTTCTAACATACTTTGACCTTGGATTTAAATACTTCGGTCATGGTGGGTGCCTTGATGAGACATTCTTCATTTTTATTTTTTTCCATTATGACATCCTTTACCTGATCTTTTTACAATTACTTTACTTCATACTTGAGTGTATCGACCTTAGTAGGTGCCATGATGAGAGGTTGGTCATCTCAAATTACAAGGATTTATGCCATGTATTAGATCACAAGAATTTATGTCCTTTGTTACTTCTTCCTCTCTTTGTTGTAAATTTTTCCCATAATAAATCAATTGCAATTTCAAGGTGCTTCCTTGGAAAGAAAGGAAATTGATTGTTGGTACAAGGTGCACGATTTCAATTCTTAAGCATGCATGATGTGAGGAGTAGACAATATTTTGTGAAGAATAGTGGATACATTTACTACCATGGTCCCTTTTAGGGCTGTTTTCTTTTGGATACTCTCTTCATAGGAGTAGTAGTCACTTCTCCATTCCTTGGAGGAAATTGTATGCTCTCTAGAGTAGAGTCTTAACAAGTGATTGGATGCTCTTTGTGATTGAGCAAAGCTTTATGAGACAATTGTATTCTCTGTGATAAAGCAAAGCCTTTCAAGAAGTCCATATCTTCTTCTTTAGTTTTAGAATTGTATTTTTGGAAAATTTAGACTCTAGAAAGTTCCCTCCCACTTTCTTTGTTAAGTCTTAGAGTCCAATTCTTTCATTGTTGGGAGGTATAATGAGAACATCATTTAACATTAGGGTTAGTTTATTTACTAGGTTTATTTTTAAATAAATTATATGTAAAATATGAGCTTCTAATATCACTTGGGCTTCTAGATCTAAGTTTTTAGCTTCTAGATAGCTTATGTTAGTTGCTAGGCTTAGTTTGGTATGATTTAGTTCTATATAACTTAAGTTGTTAGCTGGTATATTAAGTTAACTACTTGATAAGTGAGCTTAAGTTAGTTGATCTCTTTTTTAAATTTCATAGTATGTTGGGATTGGGTTAGCTAATTTCTACCCTCGTACAATTTGCAAGATATATCTAAAACTTGTAATTTGGGCATACAGTATGCCTATATAAGATTGAAAAATGAATAAAAAAATAGTTCAAATATTTCCATATAAAAAATAACAACCAATATGGGAATTGATGAATACAACTCATTCTTATATACTGTAGTGGCAAATAAAAAAGGAGAATGAGAAAACCTTCAATGAAACAAGATAAATAATAAAAAAGGAAGAGGGAGAAATGATGTATTATCTTGAGTAAAATGGTGCTAAAATAGGAGAAGGTTCACATCTCAAGGATTGAGCAACACAAATGAAACCCATAGCTCCAAAGGCACAAATTACTTCCACTTTCACACCCTATAATTATATACACTTTATTTTTATCTTCTAATCCTTCCACTCCACTTATTCTCTCTTATCCTCTTGCTTCTTATCAACCTTTTTCTTAAATTACCCTACTTCTATTTATTATATCCCACCATAAATAAATATAATCATAATTTAAGCACTACTAGAAAGCTCTCTCACTTTTGTAATAGGACAATTACCTTTTTCATCACCAACATTAACCATTCCTCCATAATTATATCTTCCATCACCCACTCCATTAATATGTACTATCCCACCACCATTTATCCTCCATCAATGTGTAATATCATGACCTTCATCATATTACTTGACCTATCTGCATCTTGATTTGTTATATCATCTATCACCATTGAGTTCATGCCTTCATCCATATCCCTTCATGAAATTGATGGTTTAGTTAGCATTTCTCACTAGGTCAGGATCATGCAAATGATACTTTTTCCTTCATAACACAAGAAATTGTTAGGATATTTTATTACATTATTATTAGATCATGAATTATTAGCTAAAAATTTCTTAATAGTTGGAAGATTATTTTAATATTTCTTGCATGTAATGATCTCCTAAATTGGGAGTATCAATATTTTAGTTTGTAACCCTAAAGCATGTATTAAATAGGATCTTACCTTAATGAATGAATAACAACTTCTTAATCATCATTGGTATCAGAGCAAGGAAATCTAAGTATGCTCTAAACCTGTGACGTAATGTTGATCTAGTTTATCAGAAAGGATTCCTTGATCTAAACCATAACCAAGTGTGTGATGTCTACTAAGGGACAATCATCACTATCCAATGAAAAGCCCTTTCATTTGTTTGATGTGCATAGGTTTAATTGTTTACAGGTTTGATTTATGGAAAATATATTCATTGATATTAGAGTTGGCTATCTTGATAGTGAAGAAACTATGGGATATTGTGATAGGCCAAGAGGTAACTAACTCAAAGATAGACCAAAGATCTAGAGAAACCAAATACAAGAGCAAGAATAGCTAGAGATAGCGCATCAAAAATTAGAGGTAGACCAAGAGGCAATAGGTCCAAAAGCCAATCCAATGGTAGACCCAGAGGCAGACCTGGTGGCAAACCCAATGGTCAACCCAATGGTAGACCCAAAGATGGAGACAATGGCAGACCCAGAGGTAGACCTAATGGTAGACTTAGTGGCATAACTAGGGGTAAATTCAAATAAAGAGCCAATGGATGAGCCAATGGCCAACCCAAAGGCAGAGCCAATAGCATACCCAAAGGTGGTTACCCAAGAGCCAAAGCCAGTGCCAAAGCCAGAGCTAAAGCCAAAGCTAGAACTAAAAACCAAAGCAAAATCTAGGAGCTAGAACCAAGAGCAAGAGTCTATACTCCTCTAAACTAAGGGGAGATCCTAATATCTATTAAATAAAATAATTTAGTAATGGGAGAATGTTAGTATGTTTTATTATATTATTATTAGACCATTAATTATTATAAAAAATGTTATTATTAGTTGTAGATAATGGTTCCAAAAAGAAATAACAAGTGTTTGATAAAATATCTACATTATACATTATAACTTTGTAGAATATATGTAAATAGTCAATGTGGTCAAAGAAATTTCATGTAGCGTTTAATCATGCAATTGCAATGTAATTAGACATATGAAATTATGTTTATTTGTATAATGTAATCAACCATCATGTAAAGTGTTCAATTATTATTAAGACTATTTTATTAAGGCTGAAACACAAGACGGTTGGGGAAGTTGGGGCTTGGTTGGTTACGTAACCACCAGAGCCACCCTATATATAGACCCTCTTTTCATTTTGTAAATCATCCATATCAATCCAAAGATGATCCACCATTTTTTCAAGTCCATTGCATAGGAGAATAGTCATAGGAAGGATGTAGCATTGTGCTGCAATCATAAGACTGGATGTAATCATCTTCATGATAATGCAATGATATGATTTGGTGCCAACTTGGTCTCTTGAATGTTTGTATGTGTTAGATCTATGTTGTGTTGCAGTGTTGCAGGGAGGAGCACTCAAGCAGAGTGAGAGAGTTGTAAGGACAAAATATTTTAACTTCCTAGAGGAGTTGATAGGAGCTATGTCGACATCTAGTAGCTATCAATTATCAGTCATACCTATCTGTTACAGTTGTTCATCCTAACTATCTATCATAGCTATTAATCATAGATATTTGTCATAGCTAATATGTTAGAGCTTATCAATCACAAGGTAATTTATAATTAGATATTTTTTCATCAGTGATAAGGTAATCCATCATCAATCATCAATAATATGTCATAGAGTTATCCATAATAGAGTTATTTATCTAGGATGATCCATCATATATTAAGGCATAAGGAATTAACTATCTGAGTGATACTAACACAGTTAGTATCAAATCATAATGACATGTTATTTAGTATGAGTTTCCACTCCTTCCCCCACTAAACCCTATCATTCCCTCATCTCGAGAAGTACTCATCATTGTCTACATTTGGTGTCGTTGCCTAATCAAGTTTGGGTCAAAAGAGGAAGTGGACGTGATAAGACAAGGAGGTGAATGACAGATTCAAGGTTGCAAGGTCGACGAAGAAGGAATCAAATACAAACAATGGAGCAACCACTTAGGAGAAGTGCAAGGCTGGCAAGTCAAAGAACACAAACTAGAGATGAAGTTTCACAACCAAAGGTGGAGAGGGAAAGTTCAAGAATTGCAAGAGAAAGGTGGTAGACATTATTATTGACAACAAAGAACAAAGTGCAAAATCAAATAGTCGAGGAAGATATTAGTGTAGCAGTTGAACCTAACATTGCAAGTGAAGAGCATATGGTAACACCTGAGCCAATAGAGAGGAGTTTTCCAAAAGGTGTGAAAGATCGAAGTTTGACACTAGAGAAACCATATGGGGATTCTTGGAGAGGAAGATTAGAGCCATATATTGTTTACTCATGAAGGAGGTAATGAAGTAGTAATTTACACAAATTTGAGAGAAGGCTATTTGAATAGGTACTTGAATAAGAATTTGAACCACATATAGTTGCAAGGGAGTGGAATAGAACCATACATGCATCATCAAGTGATAAGGAGATTAGGGGAATCTCAAAGGCACATGTTACCAATGGATTGGATAAAACAAATGCCCACCCTTCACTAGGGAAGGGAAAGAAGACCCAACATGCCACATTGGTACTTGTACCATGATTTGGAAGGCAAATGGAGTAACACAACTTGTAGAATGGTTGCAATTATTTCCTACCACTTTGCGAGGAATGGCCATAGATTGGTGCTTTAAAAGAGAAAGTACCCAACCATTTGGACAATGGAACACCATGCAAGACACATTTATAAATGAATTTTGGCCATTATGAGATGATATAGAAATCATAACAAAAATCTATGCTACAAAACAAAAACTAGATGAGGATGTTAAGAATTATAACCAAAGACAAACAATTGGCAGACAAAATGTAAATGCCACCCGTAGATGGATCAGTAAAATAATTGGTTCATACGTGGACTTCTACCAATATATAAGAAGAATATGAAAGTAGTACCATCCTCCACATATGAGGAAGCTCTCAAAAAGATGAATTTTGAGAGTGAAGCTAAACAAACGATAACCAAAATTATGGGGCATTCAAGGAATGACAATTCTGATAGTGATACGGAAGATAAGGTGCAAAGCGCTATACACTCCTTTAGAAAAGAATTTGATAAAATCATGAAAGAAGTTAAAGGAGATGTGAGGAAGGAACAAAAAGATATTTGGTGTTTGGATTGCAAATTAGAAGGATACATAAATATTAATTTCCTAAAGAATGCATAATATATACGATGTGGTAGGATATATCATTTTGGATTGTCCATTTAATTTGAAGGGAGCAAGGCACCAAACCATGATGGTGCAATAGGAGGAACAAAAAAACACCTCAAGGAATGAACAAGGTGCAATGAATAGTAGATATAGGAATAATCAGCGAGGTGGAAGGAAAGGTGGAAAAAGTCATCTATAATATGATTTCGATGGAAGACCTATCATCCAATGTTGAAACTGTCAGGAATGGGGACATTTCATGAAAAATTGCCCCAAACCACAAACTGGAGGAAATACAAATGGTAACAATGTTACCCAAATGTGTCAGTGGTGTGGACCAGGTAACCACAAAGAAATAAATTACCCAAATAAAGCAAGTACAAGTGGCACACAAAATGTCAATTTGATTGACATTGGTGAAGTTAGCAATGAGGTAGAAAAAGAAAAAGAAGTTCTAGCAATGACCAGAGCTCACGCTAGAAATATGGAGCAATACTCATATTCAGCCAAGGAAAAACAATAATGACAAGAAGCTCAAGAGATGATAAAGGAAGAATTGGAGAGGGAGAAGTAATATTGGCTGCTCCAAGAAAAAGCCTTGAAAAAGAAAAATATCATAATAGGTAAGCAGACATCGATTGAACGTTTGATGACATAGGTACTAAATACGACCGTGGAAGTGAAGGTATCAAATCTACTCAATGCAATACCTGAATTGTATGCTATGGTTGGTGAAGCAATAAAGACAAGAAAGAGAAACAAAGTTTGGGAGGTAGCTAGCATCAAACAGGAGCAATTCATTGATCCTACGATACTAATGATCGAAGCCAAGAAGAAGCCAACCTTGGTTCATATGGAGATATTGGACCATAAGCTGACTCAAGTGATCGTAGAAAGAGGATCGAGTGTGAACGTGATGCAAAAAAATATGTGGTGAAGCATAAACCAACCCACATTAAGATCTCCAAATTTTATGTTATATGGAGTAGATTAGTATGGTAAAGAAACAAAAGGAGTAATGATGAGCCAAAAAGTGTGGATAGCAGAACAAGAATTTATTTTGGCTTTCATAGTGATTGCCATTCATAAACCTTCATATGATGCATTGCTTGGATGAGGATGGTTAAGAATGATGAAGGTGAACCACAAATAGGAGAAGGAACACCTCACCTTCAAGAAAGGTCAACATAAATATATGATCAACTTGAAGAACCAGGCAATGAGCCAAGATATTGCAACCTCAGAATCGGAGAGTTCGTCATCCGATGGAGAAATGGGATATGAACTAGATGAAGGAGTGTTGTAGCTAGAAGAATGTATAGAAGATGAGAACGATGATAATAAAGGCCTACTCCATTGGTAGATGGAAGATTATGAAGTGTTCACACCCTAGTGTTTATGCATCCACACAAAAAATGAAATCCAAGATAATGAAAAGAAAGAACTAGAGAAAGGAGAAAGTAGCAAGAAGAAATCAGCAATAGAGAAGGATCAAGAACGTGAAAAATGGATTTTTCTGAAGAACTTCATAGAATACACCATGGGAGATGCGGTGATTGAAGATAAACCAACTCACCCCATTGATGTCCTAAAGGTAGTAGAAGAACCTAAATCCATTAAATATGAAGGACCAAGAATGGTGTAGGTTAACCTCGGGGAAGAAGGTAAAGAGAAGATGATTAAGTGTGGAGATGATTGGGATCTTGTGCTTAAAGCAACAATATTTAAGATCTTTATGGAATATAAATATGTGTTTGCATGGACGTACAAGGATTTGAAGGGAGTACCATCGAAACTGTGCATACATAAGATTCCTCTAATTGAAGGCACACAACTAGTAAGAAGAAGATCGTATTTAATGAATCCAAATTATGTAGCCTTGGTGAATTCCAAGATAGAGAAGATGCTAGATGTAGGCATTATCTTTAAAGTTATGACAAGTGAGTGGGTGTCACCAATAGTGATTACCCTAAAGAGAGAAGCAAATAAGATCCATATTTGTGTGGATTTTTAGAGTCTTAATGTCGTAACTATAAAGGATCCCTTCCCAATCCCCTTCATAGATTCCATCTTGGAGGAAGTAGCTAACCATGAGATCTATTCATTTTTGGATGGATTTTTAGGTTATAACCAAATCAACATTGCGGAGGAAGACAAGTTGAAAATCACTTTTATAGTGGAAAATGGTATATATGCATATAACCGCATGCCATTTGGATTATGCAATGCGCCAACTACTTTTCAACAAATCATCTTATACATTTTTGATAAGATGTCCATAGGGAATTTCAAGGTCTTTTTGGATGATTGGTCCCTATATGGATGAACGTAGGATCACTTGAAGGCATTGGAGGAATGCATGAGCTTGTGTAGAAAATCTTGAATCACACTAAATCTAGGGAAGTGCATGTTGATGGTGCCATATGGGAAATTGTTAGGACATATTGTATGTCGGGAAGGCTTGAAACCAGACCCGAACAAGATATGGATAATATTGTTGATGGAAGAACCACATGATGTGAGTTTTATGAAAACCTTCTTAGGGATAGTGGGCTACTATAGGAGGTTTATCAAGAACTACACATAAATTTCTCATCCGTTAGATGCTCTTACATGCAAAAGTGTTCCTTTCAAATGGGCGAAGGAACACCAAGAGGCTTTTGAAGGCTTGAAGGTGCATTTGGTGAAGGCGCCTATCCTAGTTTATCCAAACTAGGAGAAGGAGTTTCATGTCCATGTAGATGCCTCAAATTTTGCAATTGGTTGTGCCTTAGCTCAGGAAGGATAATTTGGATTGGACCAGCCCATATACTTTGCAAGTCGGTTATTGTCAAGAGTAAAGAAGAATTATAGCACGATGGAATGAGAAGCACTAGGGATGGTTTACATAGTATAGAAGTATAAGCATTACCTACTAGCCAACCCATTTTCTTTCTATGTAGACCATCAGGCATTGCTATACCTGATTAATAAACCGATGATATATGGACGAGTGAGTAGATGGCTCATCACACTATAGGAATTCATATTTTGAGTGGTAGTAAGGCCAAGAAAGAAGCACGTAATAGTAGACCAACTATCGAGGATTCACTCTGGAGAACCTGCAAAAAGAGGGATACAAGATGAATTCCTTGATGCATAATTATTCATGATAAGTGTGGTACCAATTTGTATAAGCATAATGAGGAATACCTATCGATAGGAGAGCTACCAAAGGAGATGATGACAATAGATCAAAGAAAAATTATTACAAAATCGACACCCTTTACGTTGATTGTAGGCTTGCTATATAATATGGGGGAAGACCACATTCTAAGAAGATGTGTGATGGAATATGAAGTGCAACAAATATTGAAGGAGACACATGAGGGATTGGTAGGAGGCCATATGGGGCCAGATGCAATGACCAGGAAAGTGTTGTTGGCAGGGCTATGGTGGCCTACCCTTTATCATGATGCCAGGGAGTATGCAAAGGCATGTGATACGTGTCAAAGAATAGGAAAGCCATTGAAAAGGGACTTCATGCCATTACATCCTTCTCAACCCTAGGAACTTTTTGAAATATGGGGATTGGATTTTGTGGGACCATTACAAACAAGCCAAATAAGGAAATATCAGTATATTGTAGTGGCAATAGAATATTTGATGAAATGGGTAGAAGCAAGGGCCTTACCAGATAACTTTGCAAGAAGCACTGCTCATTTTTTGTATGAACATGTTATCACTAGGTTTGGAATCCCTCTTCAATTGACAAGTGATCAAGGAGGCCATTTCATCAATGAAATCATTCAAAACCTAACAAAAAAATTCAGGATATTTCATTCCTTGTCTAACCCATACTACCCTAGGGTGAACGGGAAAGTAGAGGCAATGAATAAAGTCTTGGTTTCCATCATGTATAAAACATATGATATGGAAGGCACCGATTGGGAAGATAAGTTACTAGCAATCTTATGGGAATAAAGGATAACCTTCAATCCAAATACAAATCATACATCCTTCTAGTTAATGTATGGACAAGAGGTAATTGTATCAGTTGAATTATTGGTACCAATATTGAGAATAGTAGTAGAGAATCACCTAAGTGATGAGGAGAGAATGGAGGAGAGGCTCACAATACTCGTACAACTTGGAGAAAAGAGAGTTATGGAATAATGGGTAACAAATATTGCCCAATGACAACACAAATGTTGGTAGGACAAACATTTACAAAAATTGGGTTTGAATTTTGGTGGTCTAGTGCTCAAATATAATGGAAAATAAGAAATCAAGCCAGGAAAATTGAAGATCCTATGTCTTGGACTCTTCTAGGTAGAATAAGTACTCTATAATAGGGTTATCCTATTAAAGAAGTTGGAGGGCACATTTTGCCCCAAGACTGTAAATGGCTCTAAGTTGAAGGTGTACAAGGCACAAAAATAGATAAATGTATTCAAATTGGAAGCATTAGGGGAAAATTCTTGAAGAACAATAGGAGAATCATGACCAGAGATATGATCTGATGAACATAGAGAACTGAGTGGAATTGTTAAAGAAGAATGAATGAACCTAGAGTGGTTATGCAAAGTAAAAGGTAACCTATATTCGAATAGAGGGAGTTGGAACCTTGAGATGGAGAATGAAGATGATTACAAGTTCATGTCAGATTCTCGAATAATGAAGACGAAGAGCGACTTTGAACCCTCACGAATGTTGCATTATAGGAACAAGAACCAGAAGTAGAGCAAGAGGAGAATGGGAATGAGGAATCAAGGGTTCTACAACAAATGATCAGGGAGACATATTGGTTATAGGAGGAATACGAAACCCTAAGAATGCATAATGCATGATTGAGAGAACAAGTGGTTCAAGAACTAGATGAAACAATGCAGTGAATGAATGAACGAGAAGAATTACGAAGAGCAGAGTTGGATGAATTTGATCAACAACTAGAGAGACAATGAGAGGAGTTAAGGGGAAGCATAAAAGACAATGAGGAAGTACCTTCAAAGAGTACTCCAATAGTTCCTCTTCAGAGACATTGAGAATCCAACTAAATATTGAAGATTCTTCTAGTACTACCTCCCCATTGACAAGATGTTCTAGAAGACAAAGGAACATGAGGCCACCAAAACAAGAAGAAATAGTGGAACTTCAAGGAAGAATCGAGGATAGACCTCAACAAGGTCTTGTTGATAATACAGGACAATAGGTAAATAGAGAGCAAACAACTATGATATTATGGAGGGATGTTAGAGAAGTACCTGAACAACCTAGGAATGGAGGATGGATAGATGAATCAAGTAGTGATGAAAATATTCCTAGGGATCCTAACACTCCATACCCAAGTCCCAACCTGCAATGATGAAGACAAAGAGATGAAGTTCAAAGTCAACAAGCTAGGGTATGATTCCTCAAAATGGTTCAAGTTATTAAAAATAATGAACCATTAATGCCTCAGGAGGAGGAAGAAGGAATGGGAAATAACTCAAGCAATGATGATGAACCAATAAGAGGACCACTAGGAAGATCGGAGGTACAGGAGTATCAAGTTGTTGCACATCAATTGAGAAGACAAAGGAGAGAAGTCAGGAGATTGCAAAGAAGGGTGCAAGAGACATCAAGATGGCCTATGCATACTACAGGAGAAGGGAATGATTCAAGCACTGACTCTGCCTTCTCAGATTAGTATAGGGATGCCTTAGTTCAATGTGTTTCATAAATGTACTTTGAAGAAGCAAGGTGGTGAAGGAGATTGCTGAGAGCAGATAGAAGGTTGAGGATTCTAAGGCAGTTGTCACTTGGAACCCAAGATCTCACATGACAACCCACAAGAGCAGAATTTATTGATCAAGCAAGAAATAGAGGTAACTCGAGTAATCCAAGGAGTTCGACAAGAATTTTGGGTAACCCAAGTATACCTGACCAAGGGGGGAGTTTGATTGGTCTCCTTCGTGGTAGCTCGAGGGAAAGAAATTTTTCTCCTGCTACCCATAGGTCGGCTGGTCAATATAATAGGTTGCAAGGACTATCTATCGACATAGTTCAAACCAACCAACATCCATGAACTCATGAGGATGGACCTTTAGGTCTGCCTCATCGAGCTCATGGAAACCAAAGATGTCATCATGAGTGACTAAGAAACTAAATGAATCTTGGACAACTAGGAGTGTGACAGTCCAACATAAGGGAGATTCCATTAAGAATAAGAGGAGGAAGATTCAAATCATTTTGGGAAAGACATAGATTTAGGAATAGGGATCAAATACCTCCAAGAAATATAGTTCAACATTTGATACACCAAGAGGGAGAAAAAATTCAAATATAGGAAGACAAACTTCAAGGCAGAAGGCAAGTTATAAATAGGTTGACCATGATTTGTCATAATAACAATAAATAAGGCAACCGTTATTAGTTGGAGAGGGTAGATAGCTAATATACAAATAGAAGTGCAGAATTTTATTACTTTGACAATGGCATAATATTTTATCTTGATGATGGAAAGACTGGAAGATTCTATCTTGATGAAGGTAGATATGACAAAACCCATTAGGATGATGATAGGATAGGAAGAATCCATCCTAATGATGGTAGATTAGATAGAACCCATTAGGATGATGGCAAGATAGGAAGAATTCCATCCTGATGATGGTACACTAGAGGTGACTCATGATGATGATGATAATAATATGAATTTTTGGGTTTTTTTATCATCCATTGAGGGAAACAAGGAGCCAATAAGGAGATATGGATACGTTGGATTAGCGTATTGTAAGAAACTAGAAATGATCAACCAAAGGAATAGTCATAAATAAAAATTCCCTAAAGCCAAGGGAATTATCTGAATCACTAATAAGTAGAATCAACTTATGGCGATGATGAGTTCAATAGTCATGAGAATTGCATCCATAATTAGGAGGGAGCATCATTGGAAACACTAGAAGCCTGCATTGGCATTGCCATGTACTTCACACAATGCTGGTGAAATAAAGGAAAAAAAAAAAAAGGGAAACAAACAAAATATTGGAAAAAGGAAAAATAAGAAGAGGATGACAACTGAATGCAAAGGTAGTGCACATGTAAAAATTATGGCTAGAAGTGGCACTTGTTGAACGATTGCATAGGTGACAATGACAAGAGGAGAAAAATATAAATAGAAAATCCAAGGGAAAAAATTCTCATTGTTTGCAGATTAGTGTGAGGCATTTGCATAGAAGCTAGAGTTGGAGGTTTGGGATATAAATCATCTATGCATCAAGTATTTTAAACAAGATGAGGGCTGCTAGAAGTCGCATTCATCTAGCAGATCTGAAGACTTTGTAAATATTTTGATAAGAACAATGCTTTTGCAAGGTATTTCTACTCTAAAATTTATAGTTAGACTAAACCAATATACTATAAACAAAGTATGAAAATAAGAATAGAAGTCCATAACTATGAAAAATCTTAGTTGCATCATATTTCCCCTTCAATAGGAGAATCCTTCAGTCAAGTCGATAAGAAGGTGCAGTTGGTAGGAAATCCATTAGCAAGTCTATAGGAGAATCCATTAGGGAGGTGTCACATCAATCGACTAGGGAATTGTCATCATAAGTCAACTGTAGCTTGTCATCATGTTAGTTGACTAAGAAATAGCTATTAGAAGGTTGTGTCACCAATTTTGGAAGTAGGAAATAAGTCATCATAAGGTGTTAAGTCGTAATAAAATCAATTATTTGAGGTAAATCTACCGTCACAAGATTGGGTGCAGGAAAATTTCCATAATTGATGGATGATAAGTCAAAATAGATTGGGTCAAATCAAGATAACTGAGCCCAAATATTCTAGAGGAGAATGAATGAATGTAATTCTAAAATAGGAAGAGTTTTCAGAGTCAGTATCAAAAAAATGACTCTGCCATCATTAGAAACATTCCCACATTGGAGGAGAGATGCGTAGATATGTGTAAAAACTTGAAAAAGAGAGGACTCAGAGCAAGCAGTTGCATGCATAGGAAATGGTGCCAAGAACAAAAGATAAGGAAGCTCAACAACTCGAGAATGACTAGATACCCTTGAAGGAGATTACGTGGATTCATGCCACTAGGGACTTTTGTTGACAATGGTGGGTGCAAACACCACCTGAAGACCCAGTCAAACAAAAGATCAAGGAGGTTGGTGTTCATTTTATTTTGTAGATACCCAATTTTGACAAGGATTTTTTTAATGAGTACCTGATATTAATATTGTTGACATATGACATGACAACACACACTAGTAAAGTGTAAGTGGGAGATAAGAACATAGAAGTGGGATTTTCAATTGAGGCATTTAAGATAACTTTTGGATTTCCAAAAGATGGATAGTCGATACTAAATGAATGATTCAACCCCAAGAAGACTCGACAATTGATCTAGAGCATCACAACTCTAGAGAAGGAGTTGGACATCCTATTATCACATGGTAGTTGAGGGGTCAAATATAATTAATTGTTGAATAAGGGATTTCAATGCATTATGAATGTACTAATGGCTGGGTTGTCTAGGGAGCAATGAACCTTAGACTTATTAGTATGATTAATCCCATATCCACAAAGCATTGAGAAGGGAGTTACATACGATTAGATAGCCTAATTGACAATTCACATCCAATTTTTTTTGATGAGGACTACCAAGAACTTCTCAATGGTCTTCAATGCCATTGGATTATTTTTAGATGCAATGTATAGAGCAAGTGTGCAGGTTCTAGGATTGGACCCTCCAAAGGATTTACCTAAGTTGGCACCATCAATTTTGAGATGGATGGATACTAAACCACAAGTAAAGAACACTCTAACTAAAAAGTAACAGGTAAAGCATCGATTCAACAAGGCTTCACTTGAGGAAGGTCCAGTGGAGGAATCCAAAGGGGAGGATGATGCACCACAAGTATGAGATGTGGCACCATTGGAAAAGGAAGCTACACTACTAACAAAATAAGTTGCACCCCCAACATGGAAGAGGAGGAAATTTTTCTGCCATTGCCATCATAGTCACCAAAATCCATGGAAAGGGTCACCAAAGAGAAGATAGCTCATAGTCAAGATATGGTGCATGATATCAAGCAACTATGGCAAAAATAAAAAATTGGTCCACATAACAAGAAGACAGGAATACAAAAAATAGATTTTACAATCTCTGCATCTCTTAAAGCAATACCAACAAAAGGAATAAGTATTTCCACCTAGGTGAGGCCTATACAATTTTTGGTAGAATTTCAAGTTTGGGAATGGTTGGCATCACCTGGAATACCCCCAAAACTCTGGTTTGAAAAGATCTCAGTCACAAAAATTTACAAGCATTTTTATTTGAAGATATGCTCATTCTGGAAAAAGCTAAGGCAATGACCCAAACTATAGATCCATGCACCACACAAGAGGAATAATTGGGTAAGAAGGAGGAAGTGACATCAATGTACAAGGTTGAAGGATATCCACTGGTAGACATGCAAAATAATCCTATTTTAGTGGAGGAGGAATTGCCTAATATGTAGTAAGAGATGAAGATAACACATGACAAGGAACCACATCAAACACATATGCCTTGAAAGAAATTGGTACCAACTATGAGAGAAAGTAGCCAATCACATGTACCTTCAAAGAAACAAATGATCACATAAGCGATAGTAGCTAAGAAGGCTATTGAAATTTCAGGGAAAGGGAAGGAGCCAGTGGTAACCTCGAGAGACGAGGAATTTGACACGAAATTGTTCGATCACATAATATTGGATGTGCTTAATTTTTAAGATCCTCTAGAAATGGATGCACACATTACCCAACAAGTGATTGCTTGTTTTACCAAGCTAACCAATGTGATGGACAAATTATGGCTAGAATTTGAATTAGGTTGTGTGGGGCAGTGGAAGCAATAGTAGTTAATGGTAGAAGAGGAGTTGGATAAGTTGGTCAAATGGTCCAGAAAAGGCAACTCACAAGTGGAGATTTCTAATATTTACCAAGAACAGTCATGGTATCTATCCATTAAACATATTAAGACCATGTGAGGAGTTGAGAAACTACTTGAAGGAATGCCTACACTATATCTTGAACCAACCAATGTGTGTGCTAGGACATGGTACCTATCCCCCTTCCTAGATCATACCAGAAGACACAGGTGGAATTGCTACCTAAGTTGCTTCCAATGTACAACCATATTAACTTTCTAGCACAATTGCTATGTTGGCTAACTGAAGGGATCAAGCAACTATACATGACCAAGAAGAATCTGGCCTAGTACTTACAAGACATGAAAGGGAAACTACAAGCAACAAAGGCCAAAGTGTAAGAAATGAAACACAAGTTGGCCAATGATGTATGCCAATTGGAGGATGCTATGAGATAAATTCAAGAAAGAAATAAGAAATTCTTGGATCTTCATGCTCAACTTAGTGAGAGGGCTCAAATTATTATGGATATGGAAGAAGAATTATTGCAACAAAAATCAACAAAGGAGTTACTCGTGAAACATAATACAGTGCTTCTGGCTCAAAAAAACTAGAGTGAGAATGCCTTGAGAGAATAACAAGAATAGGCTAAGCAACAAGAGGAGGCATTGCATAGAGAATTGGCTTAGACACAACATCAAGATGCAACTCTCAATGATGAATTAAACTAGAGGAAACCATCTTACTCTACCCTAACACAACAAAATATGAAGGATATATGTATTAAATGTGAATTAGAGTTGTTGACAAAGTTACAAGAAATGTAAGATAAGGCCAATGCATATGGCATAGAATGGGTCACATATTTTAATTATGCAAAGCAACTTAATTTTGAACAAGAAGCATTCAAACTTCATGTGCAAAAATTAGAAGTACTTCAAACTATTGATATGAAGGCAGTTGAGACCCTAATAGGACATCAACTACTATAAAGAGGAGGGTAGATGCAGATAGCAGTTCCAAAAATAAATAACAAGTATTTGATGAAATATCTACAATATACTTTGTAATTATGTAGGATATATCTAAATGGTCAATGTGATAAAATAAATGTCGTGTAGCACTTAATCATACAATCACAATGTAATTAGACACATGAAATTACATTTATTAGGACAATATAATCAACTGTCATGCAAAGTGTTCAATTGTTGTTAAGACTATTTTGTTAAGGCCGAAACACAAGACGGTTGGGGAAGTTGGGGCTTGGTTGGTTACAGTAACCACCAAAGCCACCCTATATATAGACCCCCATTTCATTTTTTAAATCATCCATATCAATCTAGATATGATCTACTAGTTGTTCAAGTCCATTACATAGGAGAACAATCACAAAAAGGATGTAGCATTATGTTATAGTCATAAGACTAGATGTAATCATATTCATGATAATGCTACAATACGATTTGGTGCCAACTTGGTATCTTGAATATTTGTATGTGTTAGATCTAGGTCATGTTGCAATGTTGTAGGGAGGATCACTTAGCTAGAGTAAGAGAGTTGTAGGGACAAAACCATCTAACTGCCTAGAGGAACCGACATGCCAAGAGTTGACATACCTAGGACCAATAGGAGCTATGCCTATGTATAGTAGCTATCAATTATCCATCATAGCTATCCATCCTAAATATTCATCAAAGATATCTCTCACAACTAATTTATCAGAGTCTATCATTCACAAGGTAATCCGTTATCAATCATAAGGTAATTCATCATTAGTCATCAACAATTCATCTTAGAGTTATCCATCGTAGAGTTAGCTATCTAGGTTGATCCATAATATATTAAGTCATCAAGAATTTATCATCTAACTGATACTAATACAACCAATATCAATCCATAATGACATGTTATTCAGTATGAGTTGCCACTCCTTCCCCCACTAACCCCTATTATTCTCTCATATCGGGAAGCACTCACTGCTGTCTACATTGGCTAGAAGATTATTATAATATTGCTTGCAAATAATGATATCCTAAATTGGGAGTATCAATATTTCAATTTGTAACTCCAAAACATGTATTAAATAGGATCTTGCCTCGATGAATGAATAGAATATTTTTTACCATTAAAAATATTTAGAATAGTTTAGACCATACCAAAGAGGTAGTGGCCTCTACATTCTAACAATTTTCCCTTTAGCTAATCATAGAAAGTCCATGCAAGAAATATATAGGAAAAGTAGCTATTCTAAATAATATAGGGAGACATCAACAATGATATTGCTAGTATTCAAGTTTACTCATCATTGCTCCTACACTCTTCCAATGCCAACTAATTAAAAAGGAAAAATAATTGTTTATTAAATTGCTACAAGAAGACCCAAGTAGACTAACTACTATATAACCAAAATTTCTACTTTAGATCTCTACAAAGCTATCCCAATCTAGACTGTGCAAATGATAAAATAACTATACTAGGTGATGTCATAAGATGTATGTAGACAAATACAAAAGTGAAACGATATAAGGTAGATGTATAAAGTAATGCTCAAGTGATAAAATAATTATATGTATATACTAAAATAGATAGGGATATATTATTCAATTGCAACAAGAGTTGGAGGTTGTTAGGAAACAAGTAGAGTAAGAGAAAAGGGGATCTAAAAATAAATGGTGCTAAAATAAAAAGGAGAGATCCTAAATAAAAATATTGAAGTGATGAAATATTAATCTTTCACCACTGATGTAATCAAGTCTACTTAAGATTAAATTTAGAAAAAAATATAACAATATATAATCTACTTGGACCACATCTTAGAATGTGAAGAGTTGCTCATCAAGGATAATGCAATAATTAATTGTTCTTAAAGAGAGATATCATCTAGGACTAATCATGTTTAGATGCTAAGATGCACATCTAAAGTGCTAGACCAACAACCCAAACAACTAGGTATTTCAAACAAAACAAGTAGTGCAAGTTTGGCATCCAAACAAGGACACCGCAATGGTAAAAGACTTTGGGCTCTCCTAGAGGAGATCCAAAATAAATTCATGGGGAAGGGGCCCTTGATATGCCCCCAAATCCTATTAAAAAAATAGTGTAAGTTTTGGTAACAAATGTTCCTCTTTAAGCAACAAATTCTAGAGACTTGCATGAATTCCCATGATAATACAAAAGAGTCTTTAATGAATATAAAAGAAAGAGTATCATAGTTGGTCAATAGTGGATTACCAGATGCCCTCATAAAATAAGAACTCATCACAAGTATGCCAACATGAATCACCCAACAAAATAGAGTATAATATATTAGAAACATAACATAAGTGACAAACATCATCACAAATTTGGAGAGAATACTCATAGGGGATATTCAAGTTTCTAATATATAAGAAGACCTCCATTGAGAGTAATATGACTAGTTGGATGCATTTATCATGGATTATATAACATCAAGGTACATTCAAATACCAAGTGGAGAGTGTTGCAAAACCGGTCATCGTGTTTTTATGACTCCACACCCTAATGGACAAGGCATAGTTTGGGATAGGCCTTGTTGATAATATTATCATCAAAATTGAATCAAGTTGGTTGATGGAATGTGATCCTATAATATTAAAATATTTTACCTTTTGAATAATTAAAATTTAATATACACTATTACCAAGGGAGTAAGGAATAATTTAGCATCTTCTATAAATTGATCCCGACTTCATTATGAATCACCAAAAATTTAGTATTTTGACTACTACCATTGCATTCCAATAGTGAAATAAGTCATATAGGAGGAGGTTGGGATCAAAATTGAGACAATTCCTAAAGATTATAGCTATAGAGACCATGGTTCCAATTAGTGGTTGCCTTGGAAAAAAACGATATGGTAAAACAAGATGCCTAAAGACTAGATGTTATGGTGTTTAATCCTAAAGGTCAATTGTCATTCTTGGTTTCAATAGAAATACAAATACATTTGGCACCAAAGTGGAGTTGGCACCATGAATGAATGTAGTGCCATAATGTCAAAGATAAGGTTGGTGCCAAAGTTGAAATTAGTGCTATATAGGTATGGATCCATAGTTTTTTATGAAATTAACTCATTAATTGAGAAGTCATGAGAAGTGCCAAAGCCTATGAGTTGGTTTTATTCTCGCATTGTAACCAATGAAGACTTTGAGAAACCTCTTCCCCTCTCAGATAAACTCCAGCTATAAAAAATATAGGAAAATAGGTTTTAGTGAAGGAGAGCCAAGATAAATTCTTAAAAATAGCCAATTAGAGTAACCATCTATTCTCTAAAAAATCCTTACAAATTGCTTACAAGTAAGCAAATCATTTGTATATAAGTAATTTTTTGAAATATCTAGTGAATCAATGAACATGAAGTCATGGACATGGAACCATATTTGAAGATGAAATTAGGACCAAAGATAATGTTGGCATGAAATATGGAGTTGGTAACATGTATAGGTGTGGTGCCATAATATTGTTGATAAGGTTGGTGCTAAACGTATAGTTGGTGCAATGAATAGTCATGTCAGTAGCACCCAAGATAAGGTTGGTTCCATAAGTGGAGTTGGTACCATGAACATGATGTCATAATGTCAAATATGAGGTTGGCACCAAATGTATAATTGAAGCTATGAAAAGGTGTGACACTATACACATTTTGGTGCACAAAGTTCAAAATAACTACCTAGAAAGAAACCTTTTTATGTTCAAGTTGTGGTAGTGGATGAATTGAAGTTGCTCAAATCATGCAAAATTATTTTAAAGGTAAATTTAGTTGGCTAGGCATTGATTTTGCGAAAATATGTCAAATTTAAAATTTACTAGGAGTAGAATCATTTTACCAATTACATATTAGGTTAAATTTTTCTATAAATGTGAGTTGAGATCTCATTTGTAAAGATCCTTTGGCCATTTTTAGTATTCTAGAGCTACTCTTTATGATTAATATTGTATATTAACAAAAAATTATAATTAATAAAGAGATTGTGCCTAGATTTCTAGATTAATTATGTCCTTTGACCTCTTTATTTATAGTTGTATGAATCTTGTGACTCTATCCTTCCATATCCAATAAGTCCTTTTGCTTTTTTATTATAGTTTTTCCATGGATCTAATCACACAAATTATTTGATCATTTTTTAGGGTTTACAATGGAGAAACACTAATCTCACTAAGTTCATTTGGTAGTATTTGTTTTATTATATTTAGTTTATCCTGCCAAACCCCTTTTCTCTCTAATTTATATTGTTTGATTATATTAAATTAGATTAGCTAAAGTAGTGGGGAGTCAACCCAAATGTATAGGCTAAAATTATTAAACTCTTTTCTTCCAATATTGAAGTATGATCTTGTAGATGCATATTTTCATGGATCAACAATATGTAAAGCTTACTTAATCTATATATTAGGCCATTAATAAGTTGGTAAGAAACCATACCTCCTTGGTTACAGACTTTGGAGGTCTTTAAATATTTATATATCTCTCCAAAATATTTCTCTTGAGCATATTCCTCCTTAAAATCCTCACGTGTCAAGGGATCAACCTACATCATAATATTAGCTATAGAAATGTGATGTCTAGATAACAAATCATCCCTACTATTAATTTCTCTATTAGTACTTCATTATAATGGTAATTTACAATTTTTTTATGGGCCCTCTCTAAAAAATCAATATCTCTTTATTAAAACCATTATTATACTTAATATCAAGATGAAATTGCTATAAAACTCATCCATTTGAAATGTATAGATTGTAGTTTATTTTGAGTTTAAATACATTATAAAGGTTGATGATTCAAATAAACAATGGTTATTTTCCCATTAGATATTGATTCCATTTATTTATGGCTTGCACCAAGGCATGCAACTCGTCATAACTAAGGTAAATTTTGAATAGCTTTTTCAAAAAACTTAGAGTGGTAGTAAATAGGTTTTCCCATATAAAATCATAGCACCTATAACATAATTAGATGCATTAGTCTCCATCTCAAATATTTGTTGTAAGTTTTTTTTTTTTTTTTTTTTTTTTTGTTTTTTTTGAATTTACATGGTGGAATCGGTAGCCACTACGAATCCGGGCAGGTTGTCCAACTTTTTATGGCCGCCACAATATTCTGCGCTGTCCACCCCAGAAGCCGCCACACAGATCTTCGTGCAGTTCACCCCTATAACCACCATGCCACAATCATTTTAAACCTTTTACGCCGCTGAAAGCACCAGGAAAGGGACAAGCGTTCAGTCCGGTGAGGCCCGAGATTTGAACCTTGGACCTCCGCCCCCCTTATGGGGTTTGGATGAACCAATTGGTCTACATCTCGAGACCTATATTTGTTGTAAGTTAGGTAATGCTAATATAGGCACATTAATAATTTTATGCTTTAATTCTTTAAATGCTTGAGCATGTTATTTATTCAAAACAAAAGAATTTCTCTTGGAAGGTAAGGAATGCAAAGGAGCAACAATATCCAAAAATGTGAGGAATGAATTTTCTCAAAAATCATATACTCCAACAAACTCCTAACATTTAATAACATTAGTGGGATTAGGACAATTGAAAATGACCTCAACTTTGGTTGGATCAATCTTCAATTATCCTTAGCCTATAATAAAATCAAGATACACTAAACTCTACTTTACAAATTTGCACTTCTTTAAATTTTCCTTAAGTTGATTTTGCTGCAGTAAATTTATCACCTTTCTTAAATGGTCAATATGTTCATACCACATCTCATAGAAAAAAAAAATATCATTCAAATATATAATACCATATGAGTCTATATATGAATTAAAAATTTTATTCATGGCCATCATGAATGTTTCAAGAACATTGCATAGGCCAAAATGCAAAACTAGCCAATTATATAGACCTTGATTTTTCTTAAAGGTTATCTTCTAAGTGGTCTCCTCCTCTATACAAATTTGGTGGTTAGGAAATTTTAAATCCAAAATTTTGAATAAATTTACCTTATGCAATAGGACGAAAATATCATTTATTTGAGGCAAGGGATATAGCTAAAATATGAGGAATAAATTCCCTCAATAATTGTACAACTCTACCAAAAATCCTAACTTTAATAATATTAGTGGGAGTAGGGCAATTCAACATTACCCTAACTTTGGTTGGAACAATCTTCAATTACTCTTTGCCTACAATAAAATTAAGATACATCAAACTTTATTTTATAAGTTATTCTTCAAATTTACCTTAAGTTGATTTTATTGCTACCTAACACCTTTCTCAAATGGTGAATATGTTCATCCCACTTCTTGCTGAAATCCAAAATGTCATCCAAATACATAATACCAAATTATTTTATATTTGGATTTTAAAATGTTAGTTATGACCCTCATGAATGTAGTAGGAGCATTACATAGGCCAAAATTAAAATAACTATTCACATAGAACTTGCTTTGTCTCAAATGTTATCTTCTAAGTTTCCATACAAATTGGTAGTAATTAGATTTCAAATCCAAATTTATGAATAATTTTTCCTTTTACAATTGGTCAAAAAGATGATCTATTTGAGGTTATGGATAACAATTCTTGATGGTAATTTTATTCAATGCTTGGTAATCTATGCACATACACTATATGCCATCTTTATTGATCATTAAAAAAATGGGTGAGATGCAAGGGGATTAACTCAATCTAATGAATCCATCAAATAACAACTAAATTTACCTCTTGATCACCTCATTCTCCATTATTTGATCTATAATAGTACCCCAAATTTGGCAAGGAAGCTTCCAACTACAAATGAATCTCACATTCAAATTCACTCTCATGGGAGTTTTATAGCTTCTTCAAATACCATCTTGAAGGATTAAAACATCTCTTTAATTTACTCCATATTTGGAAGTGCATCTAGAACATGAGCTCTAAACTTCAAAATATTATCCTTTCATCCTATCTTTGATGAAAAATGCACAAATATTTTATTTGCATTGACCAAAATCATTGCTTGATTGGATGCAATAATTATGAGGGGTGCTTTTCCTTTATAATCCCTTATGATATATTACTGTATTACTTTGGTCAAAGATACTTTTTCTCTCTTCTCATGAAAACAATACTTTTTCTCTCTTCTCATGAAAACAAAATTCCTTGTCCATAAATGAAGGCTACCTAACATAAGATCTCAAAAATCCAATTTTATAACATCACATAATACCTCATCAACAAAGTTTATATAAATTGAAAACTTCACTCTACGTTGCAATCTAACGTTTAGTTTAATATCATTATAAACCCAACTAAGAGAATAACGCTTAGAATGAGGAATATTCTCAAATTAAGTTTTTTACCATCTTTTCAAAAATAAAGAATTCCTATGAACCATAATCAATCAAGATATTTACCTTGGTCTTTTTCACATTTACTCCAAAATAAAATAAATGTTCCTTCTCTTCTCCATTGTCATTATCTCATTCTTCATTATTATTGATTTCTTCTTTGAAAATAATTTATTTGGGAATAGTAGTTGCACAAAAAATCTTCTCATCAAAATTAGACTCGTACTTTAACTTTTTGCTTTAGTTGTCATGGACATTGTCTTTTATTTATTCTTTAAAATAAATTTGGGCATATTTTGGTGTTGCTTCTAGTAGGTAGCCTTTTTATGGACAACTAGATTACAATGAGTATAATATTTTTTCTTTGGTTGTGGTGGTAGCAACTATTGTTTTTTGGAATTGTTTCTTTTGTTTATTTTTATACAACTTACCTAGTCCTTCTCCTTTCTTGGATTATGGCATGAGATAATATATTTTTTTATAATTATCATCCATGGCATGATTTTTTATTCTAATATCTACCAAGGTCTTGATGGAAAAAAGTGACAATATCCTCTTTATACAACTTGAGTGGACTTAAAAGTTAAGAATTTAGAACATGGATAGGAGTTTCAAGGTTCAAATACAAAAGGGTTAGGGTTGTATACCACATTTTGATATGGTTGGATAAATACTTGGATAACTACATCATCCCATATGGCCTATGGCCTTGTGGACATTAAACTCTACTTTATGACGGTGAAGCCAACAAGATATTTTATAACTACATCCTCATCATTCAATGACTTTCTCATCAAGATGGCTTATTTTCAAAATTTAATAGTATATTATTCAACATTTTGTTCTTGCATTTGTCATAAGAATTGCCTTTTTCATTTCTTTTTAGAAGCTTACTAAAGAGAAAAAAATTATTCCTTACAATCTCTTTCATTTGTGACCACATTTTTATAAATAAAAATTAGGTTATGCATAAGGGGTTGGACTCAAAATGTACTTGTAAAATAATGGTGAATCCTAATCAAAATCAAGGTGAATCATGGAGAATCCTAAGAAAATCAAATCGAGCATCTTCATACCAAAATTTGAGGTATTTGAAGCCCTAAAATGTAAGGTCATATTTGGGGCCACTTTTGACATATTAAATCATATTATAACTTCATAAAAATACAACCATTAGATCAGGATTGAAAATAGCTTTCCAACAAGTACAAATATACCTATGTTTGGATATATATTGTGGCGAATTGACCCTAAGAAACAATTGGTCCTAAAAATTTTAGGCGAATGGGCCGACGTCGAGGGTCCTCATATTCGCCAATTTCCAATTTTGGAAATCCTAATATTCACCCAATTTGTGAATATTCACCACTGTGCATAACCCTAAATAAAATTCCATCATTTGCCAAATATTTAGTATAGCTTAACAACTATGTTAATGCATGTTTAGATATTTTAATTATGCACAAGAAATTCTTTGTTGTATCATAATTTCCATGAATACTCAAGAACAACTTAAATTGCTCCAATTCTTCTAGATTTTTGCTTATATTTAGACTATTGAACCTCAAAATTGACCTCCATATTAAATATTGATGGAATAAAAGGAATTTTAGAGGTCTATAAACCTTACTCTATCTCAATATGCTCATCCTTCTCTTTTATAGCAATTATTCTCTTCTTTAATGCAACATTAACTTTATATTTTCTTCAATGTTGGTCAACCTCTCTCCAAGGTTGGAAGAAGAATATATAACTCTTGCCATTGTGTTTAGTCTCAACTTCCATGATTTGGTTTCATTTTCTAGATCTACAGATAATAAAACCTCTTTTCGTTTTTAAGGTTAAATGCATACACACACAAGCTCAAGAATATTTCTCTAATAGAATATGATCCATTGCATCCCTAAAGTTTGCTTAGTCACACAAATATTTCAATAAAATTATCAAAAATAAAATAATGTACCTTGATCAATGAATTAAAAAGGAAAAAAATCAAATAAATAATGCATAATCACATCATAGTGAAGTAAATAACCATTAAAATAAATTTAAACCATCAAAAAACAATAAAATTTAAGTGGGGAAAACCCTCTAGAGGATGAAAACCCATAAGAAAGAGTTGCAACAACTTACATTAGTGAAAAAATCATAGAAATACAATGCATGTGAATTGGAACAAAGTCTTTCCTAGTGAATGAGAGCACAAATAGCTCATACAACTCAAAATTTCTACTAACTCCTACATTGCCAAAGGCTAGGAAATGCAATAATATCCATAGCTTATGCTTTTATGGCAATTAAGAAGAGAAGTTGGAAGGCCAAAAGCATGTCCCATCCTCTTCAATTTCTTCTCTAATGAACTTTTAATTTTTCATTTCTCTTAAAATACAAATATTGACTTTATATTATTGTTTGTAATGCTTGAACTGGTCTTCAGTCTAGTTCAAATTACTTCTTTCTCCTAAAAATTGTCATCCCAATTGCATTTATCCCATATCATTCTAATAACTCATGAATATTTATTAGAAAAGATTGTTAGCTAATCCAAAATATTTCAAATATTTGAAACTACATCCTTACATTCCTCCCTACCTATTTTAATTTCCTATTTTAAAATAAATTTTGAACTACAACATCCTACTAATGTTTTATTCTTTTTTTTAGGTCCATAGTTATACCCCAAATATTATGAGATGCTATATTTTTTATATTTTTTCTTATATTTGGTATTAGCTTATGATATTTATTTCTAGATTACCAAATCAACCTCCCTCTAGTATTTTATTTCTCTTTATTCCTTCTTTTAGGGTCTTCCTCTCTCTTTTCCATTCCCCCAAATACTTTCATTCTACTGACTATAGTCCATTTTTAGACTATTTATGGTTTGAATTATCATTTATAGGTTTATATTGCTTAGAAGAACTTAAAATTGTTGGGATTTCTAAGATCGTATGATTTCATAAATTGTATTAAAACCACTCATGTATGAGTCTTGTGTGAGTTGTTAGAAAGTTGTGTGAGTTGTATGATTTATAAGTTGTTAGAAGTGGAAGTTAAGTTGTTAGTTTGTTACAACCTATGTTGGACAAAATAAAATATATTTATACCTTGAATGTCAATAAAAATAACAATCAAATCATTCTACCTTTCAACATTTGGTATTATAGCATATGGTGATGGTAAGGCAAGATGATCTATTGAAGGGATGGTGAGGACATCCTCCTACCCTAATCCATGGTGAAAAATTCAAGCTCTTATGTGGCCTCATGCATGATGGTCTGGGTCAAGATCCTATTCAACCTCATGGTTGTTCCATGAACAAGACTATCCTAATGCTATAGGTGGTAGAGTTTGGTTTGACAAGTGCTTCTTGTGATACCATAACTATAGCTTCATTAGAGTACTAGATCAAAACTCTTATTTTATTTACAATATAAAGCCAAACATAGATCCCATGCCTTTGACATAGCCATTCAAAATATTTCAAATAATTTATTGAATGATGCCTTTTCATCAACCGAAAAATATGTTGTGGACTCAACCATTAAATCTTGGACTAGTGGTAAAATTCAAGGCTTGGTTTATTGCTGGATGGACATTTTCATTAAGGACTACCAATAATGCTTAGCAAATGTAACGAGTTTATATCTAATTTTTACTAATGGAACATAATTTGGAGGTGTGTATTTTCTAGGAAGTTGTTTTGTTCATTATGAAATGTATGATTTCTCAATTATTGCTACATTGCCTCATATTCCTCCATTGTTGTTATCCATAAAAGCACCAACTGATTCAACACCCCAATGACATCACCTAAATTACCACAAAGTATAAAATATTCAAAAAAAGTAATAATTCTTGGTAGCCTTGGTTAGTTGTTGCTAACATTATTAATAGGCCTATTTGCAATGTGAAGAAAGTTCAAGTCTGCACTATTTGGGAATCCACTTCTACCACGATACCTACATAAAGAAAATTGATACATTTATAAAATACATATCCAAAATGCTATGTTCAAGGATGATAGCATTATGCATCTCATCATAGAGCTCTACAAGAGTGGGCATCTCTTTAATCATATCATTGACCACAACCAGTACACCGAGTGTACCATCATCGTGGTTATGAACACCATATTTGGTCTCTTGGATCACATATTTTTCCAAGTACTTGAACATGAGTAGGAATGTTATTGCACTAATATTTAGTTGGGAGAGTAATTAATGTAGCATTAGAATGAGTAGGGTAGACACAACCAAAAGGGAAGCCATAGTTATTTCTAGGATGGATGTCATGACAAAGGTGACATAAGGTCATCCAAAACTGGTCAATAAGACTGTTTTGCTTGTAAAAATCAACTTCAATTTGCATTTGTGGAAGGGCTAGATGATAGGAGGTATATGCATGGCCATTTTTTCTAGGATGATTCTAGAGCCTAGATGTTACTACCATTGCTCAATAATAAACAAGTTTCAATCCCCTAGAAGTGGGCTTGGTCAAAATAGGTTGGCCCTGTGGACCAAAGTGACATATCACCATCTACAACTTAGACGATGACCAAGATAAATTTATTGTACAAAGGTATTAAGCCCTAAATTTTAATTTCCCATTACGATGGTCTACCTTTTAACAATTTGTATCCAAGAGAGAAACTCAGTCTCCTAATGGAATATTCATTTTATCTTTGGAGGATAATTACAACATTATCTTGCTAGATGTCTAACAAATTTTTTTTGGGTGGAGCAGCAATATCAACATTCAAGAAAATAAAAATTGCTTTTTGTGATTTCTCACTAGTGGAATATTGGTTTTATGCAATGCTAATGGCACAATTTGGACATCTAAAATTTCTTACGCTTCTTATATACAATGTGCTAAAACCTCGTATCTTACCATTGAGGAAACTATTATTGGTGCACCAGGGAAGTGTACCAGATTGATGCTCATTCATACCTTTTAGCAACCAAGAGGAAAGGGACATCAAAATTTCTGTATTATTATTGTCTCAATTGCAATGGCTAGTATATATGACATAAAAATAATTATATTGGCACTGATGCTAAAGAAAATGTCAATGAACTCAAGAGAGTTGTAGAGGAGCATAAGGAATATCTTGCAACACATGATGAAGACCATCCCCACAAGGATAGTGAGGAGGAATATGTTTTGAATTGATTCAATGTTGATACTTGTGAATATATGTGTGTCCTTATTCACAAGAGGATGTTCAGTGTGGTCGTTATTCCCACTAAAATTATGTTTGATGTATTAAGTAGAGTGCATGATTAGTGGTACCCAAAAATTCTAAATATTATGCAAGTGAAGAGTTCACATTGAGGTAAGGAGAAAATATTAATCTTTCCCAATGCTCAATGTACCTAGGATTTTAAAAATGATATTCAGTAAGAACTAGGTGACTAAAGATCGATAGTAATTTCCAAGAGCAATAAGGTCCATTCGACTACCCTACTAATCATATGTGTAAGTGAAGGATCATATCACACCCAAGGTGAATGGTTAAATTTATTTCCATTCACAATATTATGTAAATCAATGAGGCTCTATCCACCTAATTGTGTATGTGTCCCCTTGTGAATAGTATTGTATGTCCCTATTTATAAATTTGATGCTAGATATAGTGTGTCACTATCAAATTATATTGTATGACCTTGGATAGCTAAGTTTGTTTCTATCTTTGGTTACTTATCTAGTGAGGCCTTTTACACTAAAGAAGCATAATGAGGACATTCCCACTATTACTTATTGAGAATAATTGAGTGTGTACCTCTTTGTGCTCTAATTATACACTATACCAAAAAGGGTCTTTAAGGGTGGTTTTTAACTACCTTTAAAGACCTTTAAGGGCTGTTATTCAACTATCGTCTATGAGGCATCATAAAAATTTTACATCATATGATGATGATTAAAAACCAACTCAAACATTTCCCTCTTAGGGTCTATTAGGGTGGTTAAAACTGCCTCAAAAACCATCTTAGTTTATTACTATGAGGGTGGTTAAAAATTGCCCTCTTAGGGTCTATTAGGGCGGTTAAAAACCACCCTCTTAGGGTCTATTAGGGCTGTTAAAAACCACCCATCCTCTTAGGGTATATTATGGTGGTTATAAAACACCCTCTTAGAACCTAAGAGGGTGGTTTATAACCTCCTTAAAATTATTAAATTAAAAATAAAAATAAAAATTTTAAGGTACAACATTGTATTTAAGATGCATTCTTTGGATTCATCAGATTTTGAAGAGAGGGAATCACCCCCTATTTTTTATAGGAAGATGTCCAACAGTGGTTTCAGGGGAAATATCAAATTTATTACATGCTAACAAATATAAGTTTGGTTGTAAAGAAACAAGCACCTATGCATTTGTCAGTCATAAATGCTTACAGTTCAAGTTTACCTCATTAACCAATACCTAATAGTTACAAGAATTCAATATTATTTGAAACTTTGAAATCATAAGTATTCCTTCTAATTTCTAAATTTTAGAAGACAACTTATTTGTCGTAATGAATCATACTTAAATGCCTTTTTGGCCAAGGTAATTATCAATTTCAAACTAAACATTAGATGAATACAAGAGAATAGGTACACAAGCATACATATGATCAATTCAAATATCTTCATATAAAATTTAGCATAATAGTCATGTCAATCAACACCCAAAACTCATGGTTTAATGATATTTCCAATATCTATACAACATACTTATCTTTTTTCTTGAGCTTTAATACCTACCACACCAGTACACTCCTTCTATGACATTCACAAAAACTCGGAGACAATGTTGACCAAGTATAAAACAATATGAATTTTAATAATATGCAAGTAGGTGCATACAAATACATAAAGTTATAACCTAAGCATGAACTCTATTAATAAAAAACTTCACTACAATGAGGGAAGATCTTTACTCCAGTTCTTTGTTGGTTTAACCCACCACTAGCTGTAATCTTTAGATAACCATTGCCACTAGTCTCAGGTGTTACAACTACATAGAAAATAAAAATTATGTAGCACAATTCATTTAATACACTTACAAGGAAATATTCCTTGTATGTATTATACACAATAAATTTGATAATTCTATTATAGTTCTCAAAAAAATTAGGAGCCATGGAAATGTAAAACTTGCTAGACAAGGATATATCATGGTAAATAGTCACATAAATTTACACATTTACATGAGGGTAACATTTCTCCCAAGACCAAAAAAGAAACCCTGAACAACATACATGCAAAATGATTGCTTGGCTCACTGCACCCATAATAAAACTCTGAATACTTTGAATGCTAGATATCATTTATCACACCACTGCCTTGCCTTTGCAACAAACATGGAATGATGAATGATAATGTGCATTAGCACCTAACCTATCCTATTCAATTAGTGTTTGAAAAATATGCACCATAAGTTGTTTAAGACAAATCATTCACATTAAGCTAGTTAATAACTATTAGCATGAACAACTATACGAGGAAATGAGAACATATCGATGTATCACTTAAATTACTCAAATTCCTTTGAAAATTATTAGCTCACTCCTTCCATTGAATCATGTTAATAAATTAAGATATGTGTGGTTAGAATTGTTGTCCCTTCTTACTCAAATTCAACCCTCACAAACATGATATCACTATTGTTAAATATTATTAGAGTTAAAACAAATTAATTATAGGATAGCCACTATAAGGTAAACATAAAGGTAAATTAAGACCTAAAAGTAGGTGTGCTTGCTAAATTAAGACCTAAAATATTAAGGAGGTAAGGCAAAAGATCCTTGGTTAGACCAAAGGGATTTAGATTGAGACCAAAAAACATAGCTTAGAAAGTATATAACTTGAAACAATATAAAAGGTAAAGTGAAATATCCATCATTGCAACAAAGAAATCTCATAGCCCTAGTAGGCTTGTTGGCTAGACTGAGATCTTAAAAGTCACTAATAGAGGCATCCAATTTGGAACACAAAATTACCTAAAGTGAAATATTCCTTATTTCGACCAAGGGATCTCATACACTAGGTAAACATATGGGTCAGAGTAAGATCTAAAAAAACACCTCATTACCTATTACTTAAATTAAGGGTTCCAATCTTGCTGCCATGAGTTTGGATCCAAAGGAAAAAAGTACATCTACCATTTCATAATATAGTTGGTCTCCAATTTTTAACTTCATGTCTATCTCAATGGTCATGTCTCTTAGACCTGTATCTAATGCATAAGCACACCACTACAAGTAAACTTCCAACTAAAGACCCACTCTTATTATGTTATCTCTAAATTTGACCAACAACAAGAATAAGCATAGAGGACAACATTGCCCACCTAATTTTTTATTCGAATTTGAAAGGAATTGCACAAAAAATCTCTAGATTATAACATTGAAGAGTCACCCAACATTTTAAAAAAATTGGCACCCAATACGGGAAATCTAAAGAACTCAATGCAAACAAAGTTGGTGTGAATTTTCCATAAGCAAGAAAGCCCAAAATAAAATTGGGTACGAAGAGGGACTTACAACATTTAAGGCTTGATATGGATTTCCTTCATTGATCTTCTACCTGGCTAGAGCTATGAGAGATTGAATGGTTTGCATTTGGTTTTGATGGCCACCACTGTTGCTCAATTCCAAGAGATTCTCGTCTATATCCATGGCTACTTCTCAAATCTCCTCTTAGTATTGAATATATATCTTGATTTGAAAATTGAATATAACACCATCAAATATAAAATATTGTCATGATACCATGTACCACTAAGAGAATGCAAAATGAATATGATATAAATATCCTCACCTTTGACTACAGGATCCCTACATAGGGCTAGTGCCAAGGTGGTCTTACCACTTTGGGTATTCTAAAATGCAACACACGAATTTAATCCTCATTTAGGAAACATGAGCCCTCCATATAACATGCATATGTATAAACATACCTTCCTTACCCAACCATCAGAGATGAGGCGAGAGGATATCCTGAGACTTTCGTTAGATATATAAATATCTGACTGGCCAACCTCATACTCAAGATACCTACTCGTCTCACTCCTAGCTTGGCTACCCATTGTACCTACAAGATGCCACAAGATCTCAATAGTACTAGTTTAAAACGAAAGGAAATCACATGTATGCTTATGAATCACAATAATATACAAAAACACAAAAATATTGTATACATATACTAAAATAAAAAGTGTGCAGTATATTATTTATCCACTTATATTTAATTTAATTTAAATATTAATGTCCATTAGCTGCCAAGATGGCTAATAAGACTACAATATTATAGTGAATACAATTTATGGAATTAATAGCTGATGTAACCCTAAAGAGTAATATTGAACAAACAAATAATAGACACAAAAATGTGACCTATACAAAAATATAAAGAAGCAAAAATACAAAAAAACAAAATAAAAAGTGAAACTAGTACAAAGAGTTGCCAAAAAGAAAGGACACATAAAGAAGCTCTAAAAGAGTTAACATGTACCAATGATTTGCATAACCGACAACACTCCTAAGACCCAACTCTAATAATATTATTGAAGTGATTCAACTCTAGAAAATATTAGTGAAGAGATTCATGTTGTCCACTGGCTAAGGCCTTTAAATTCTATGTTATCATTTCCTCACCAAATATTATAGCGGTGACATGGTCAACATATTAACATAACTTTTTTTTGATCAATTAAATTAAAAATAGGTTTTATCAAGGATCCTAAAACCTGATTACAACAAGTCATAAGACTATAAAAAATGCCACAGGAAGGCCACAGGAAAGGACACCAAAAATCCAGAGGAAAGACATAAGGAATGCCTTTCAGGATAGGCTTAAGGACAACCTTTCAGGATAGGCTAAAGGATAGCCTTAAAGGATAAAATTTAATTTATTTTTATTTTTAATTTTTACATTGAATTCTGGGATATATGCCACCCCGCCCAGAAAAACCAAAAAAATGTGCAAAAGGACCACCCAAACAACACGTGCTAAGGAGATTTGAAAAAGGGAAAACCCACCCATAAATATTTGAAACAGGGCTATCCCGCGTAATACAAAAATTTGAAAATTCAAATTTGAAATTAAAGTAGAAAATGCAAAAAAATCCCCCTTGAGGATGCACAGGGACATATTAGAAGGATGCAATAGTAGGGAACGACATCCTGAACAAGCCTACAAGAGGAATATCAACCAAGGGACTCCAGAGGCCATGAAATCCTGTTACAGCAAGGAAAACTACTCAAAGGCCAAGGGAGATAGAGGAAACAACAATGTAGAAATGTGATCCAAGGGAAATGGTGGGGAGGCCCCAAGAAACCTCAATAGAGGAGCTATGAAGCATGAGCTACCACCTAAAAGTGCAGGGCCCTATCGAAGGCTAGGAAAAAAATTAGCAAGAGCTCCACAACAACCTCCAACGACTGATGAGCGACTTTAGGGATCCAGAAGAGGATGACCCATAGGAACATGGAAAAAATCAGCATAGAGACCCTCCACAAGCCATGAAAAGACTGAGAACTCACCATCAAACCTACAAGTAGAAATCCAAAGAGCAACACCATAGGAATAAGCACGAGGTCCCATCCCATGCCAAAATATATTGTGAAGAGTTGCTCATGAAGCCAAAAAATCCCAGCCATAATGCACTACATGAGAAGAACCTCTGATCCTTAGCACCAAATAGGACCCTACAAGAAAAAAAAAGGTTCCTAAAGGAACTCAAAAAACCCAAGGGAGGACCCAGGAAAAACCAGGGACACCCCAAAAAATCCCAAGGACATCCTAGTTCACAGGAACCAAAAGGAAAAACCCACCAGAAGGCATGAAAAGGGGTAGAAAAGAGAATAAGGAACATCCCAGCTCAAGGATATTATCTGCAACACCAACCAACCAAAAATGAGGGCAAAAGGAATGCCAAGGAACTAGGACAGGACCCAAGGACGTCCCAGAAAAACACAAGGACATTCCAGATCACAAGCACCAGACATAACCCTACCATACAACAAGGAAAGGGGTAGACAAATGGAAAAGTGATTCCCCATCCCAAGGAGATTGTTTGCAACACCTACTAGCCAAGGAGGAAGGGCAAAGGAAGTTCCAGGGATCTAGGATAGGACCAGGGATATAGGACAAGATCGAGGATCTACATATTGACAACTACTCACATATCCTGAATATAAAATAGGCCAATATATTCTAAGTTTCCCTTTACTCATAATTATAAATGCATAAATAGTAAATGTAAGAAATTTCCACATCCTAACATAGCATTCCTCCTTTTAAATATAAAATTGATGCAAATGCACTGGATGTCTAGGTTCAACAACATGAATCATAATCCTTCATCAAGAAGTTTAAGGAGGATAAAATCATCTTATTTTTTCTCTCTTATTATAAAATATAAAAAAGCACCCTCTTATTATTGCTTGAGGGTTACTTTAACCTGCAAAACAAATTATAGGGTTACTAATAATTTTTATGTCAACCTAAAATATACAAACATTGGTCCACGCATCTAAATAAAATAAATAGTGATGAGAAAGCTCTCTAAGAATCCATCGAGTTAGACAAATAAATACTTAAATGCACTATATGATATAGGCCAGGTAATGAAGAAGCCCACAACATTCTTTATTATGACCATATCATCATTTATTTTAAACAAGATTATTTCCTCTTTATGGGTGATGTGCACATTGACTTTCTAGTAACCTTCACCCAAAAGTTCACCATGTACAAGGTCTTTAGGGTTAGTACTGATCACTGTGCCTTCAACCACTATGTTATCCTTATGGATCTGAGTCAAGTAGCATTCCCTTCTCTCGGTTTGCATGATCAATGTCATTTTCAATTCCTACATAGAAAATTAACAACCCAAATAAATTCATTGCATAGTGTACAATACAAACTAAGTCAACCATTTTATATTTGAAATAATAGTCATACCATTAATGACTCTGGCCTAGAAGGTATTGAGAAGCTGCCTGTGCCTTGATTACCACCACCAATGTTGTATCCAATTGTATAGGTAGCATGTAGTGATGCTACCTATGGAATTATATGTTAGGGATCATTACAAATTTAGGGGTACAACATGTAAATATTTTAAATATGAAATCATGAAAAAATTGATACATCTCTATCTGTGAAAGCCATGTCAAATATCTTCAATATTTTTATCTTTCTCTGCAAGCTTCTCTTCCAAATTTTGCTCTTTCTCTACCGTATGCTCTTGCTTTTGGTGTAACTTTTGTATGTAACCCTCGCTAGTATGTAGAGCAATCGATGATAATCCTTTGTCGATGCCCTAAATTCGACCTGATATTTCGGGTCCTAAAACCTTGGAATATGCATCATCCTTAATATATTGATATATAGAGCTTGCAGATGATATTGCATCATCAAATTTTTACTAGCAATACTACATGCATTGTTAAAAAGAAATATGTTAAAAACAATTTATATAATAATGGTTTGAAGTTCAATGTATTACTATTTCCAAGGGAATGTCACTTACGATTTTCTCCACAACTTCTGGTGAAATAGGAACCCCATCCTTCTTTTTATGAGCTACCATCCACACAGTTGCCCTTGGTAGTGGACTTTTCGTATTTGATTGTATCTTCCCCTGTATGATATATAGTTGGAGAGACGTGAGGATAATTCATACGACAAAATAATATAGCTATGTTTATCACATATAATGGATGAGTATTATAAAATACCATTTCATGCTCCAGTTGATATATCCTCTTTGATTGCAAGTGTGCATGATGGATTGGTGAGATCTATTTTGTTTATTTCTTTGCCTCACCACCTACAATGCAATGAAGAAAATAGTACATAAAATCATTAGGGAGAGCAAGGTCCACAAATTTCACATGACCATAACAATGATATGAACTACCATAGCAAATTGGTTGATACTTGCCTTAAAGTCAGCGTTGCTCCTACCATTCACAAAGGCTTTCCAATATTTTTGTGATATACAAGGTGGGAGATTAGCAATTCTATCTGCATCATTATCATACTCATAGTGGTTTTTCACAAGTTGATGCTTATGATAACACCATCGCTTATCAATGGTTGCAAAGACCCATTTCTTCATAGCATCCAAAATGATATATTTTTGTTGTGTCAAACCAATATCTTATTAGATGCAACATTTATATAACTATTAAAAAATGGACACTATGAACTCCATTGGATAGGAAGTTACCATAATGACTGTCCATAACTGGTTTTTAACTTCCACTAGGATTTCTCTCCAGTTTTTATGGGTGATAGGGATAATCTCCCTCACAATCACTCCCAAGTAAGATGAAAACTTAGTAGAATTTTCTTCTATGGGTTGTCCATTTAGATTGCAAATGATCTTCACCTTATCTGTGTTTCTTGACTCTACTACATATTTTTTTGGACCTCTCTTTCTATGATATTCAATGTTTGAAGTGTGTGATGACATGACATCAACACCTATACATTGGACACCATCCAAACATCATTATGCCATATAGTATGACGACAATGACTAACCAACATCACAAGAAAATTTCTTATGCAGTTTACATACCTTCTTCATTATTCTAAGGCATCGTCAACCTCATTTCAAGTATTCTCACCATTAGATTCATTTATGTTATGGGTCACCTCCTTATCTTCCTCATTCATGGAACTCCGTAGCTGGTATCTTCTACTAGTTGCTAAAATACACCATAGTCGATGATAAAACCATGATCAATTATAATATGTCTAGATCAACCACTATTGAAAAACACTATCAAATTTCAAATACTTACTGACATGTGAGGCCTCTATCACTAACTCCTAATTTATTACGATAACCTTAGCTACAGAGGCCTCTATCACCAACTCTTGATTTATTGTGACAACCTCATCTACCAAGGCCTTTGTAACTAACTCCTAATTTATTGTGACAACCTCAACTACCTGTGGTGTCTTTCTTGGTATCATTTTGGACATATTACCACTCTAAATATTGTACAGACACACCACAAAACCAAAATAGACATGAATAACGCACAATGAAAGACTATGCATACGAAAAAATAACCAAAATAGACATAGGTTTGAATTATTTTTTTTATCTTTCAAGGATATGTGATGTTCATGTAGGGTTCACCAAAATGTAACCGTAGCTTGCCACATAGGATGATAACCCAAATATCTGTTAGCATATGTTGTTATGTTATATCACATTATTAGCACTAATATTAAAATAACGCTCATAGGCGTTCTCCGAATTCGTTGATTAACCAACTTGGTGGTTAATCAACTACATTGTAATCTTTATATGCAAATCAATGAGAATGAGTTGAGTGCTTCATCAATTTCTTCATGGCATCAGAGCTACGGACGTAGACCGAGCAGACAGGACGGACGAGCGCAGACAGACTGACGAGCGGACAGGACGCAGACCGCAGACCAAGCGGACAGGACGCAGATCACAGACCGAGGACGACGCAGATAGACTGACGAGCGGACAAGACGCAGACTGACGAGGGAACAGGATGAGCGGACAGGATGCAGACTGACGAGCGAACAGGACGCAGACCGCAGACCGAGGACGACGCAGACAGACTGACGAGCGGATAGGACACAGATCGAGGAAGGAGACAGAGCGACGGATCGGGGAGACGGCTGTGGAGGCAAAAGGGCGGACTGGGGGTGGTTGCCCGAAGGCAACCGAAAGCTTAAGGAGCTTTCAGAGTTCTTAAACCCTCCCACAGTGGCCGCATAGGCCATGTGGGATAAGTTTTTTTCTGCCTGTCTCCGGCCCCGAGGCTGTAAATAGATCCCGGTTCATGCTTGTTCCCGTCGGGCCTTCTGGCTCACGTGGTCAGGGCGGTGAATGTTAGGCAGTAGGTTTCGGGTTCGAATCCCTTCGGGGAAGATATCTTGACGCCCTGCACAGATTTTTGATGCTCTGCAATTTTTTGATGCCCTGCACAGATTTTTGACGCTCTGCATAGTTTTTTGACGCCTTGCACAGATTTTTGACGCTCTGCACAGTTTGTTGATGCCGAAACAGCGCAGTTGACGCCCGTGATGCCTGCTAATGGCCATTTGACGCCTAAGCAGTCTACATGACGCCTTGACAAGCTCCAATATTTTTTGAGAGTTTCTCTAGGTATTTTTTTCCCAATCCTTGTCTACTTTGCAATTTGAAGGGGGGGAGATCTCAGTTCTTTTTCACATGATTCATTTGCAAAATTGTCAGATAAAGGGGGGAAATCAAACCATTTGGCAGAATAATTGCTAGATGTGAAATAGGTGCTAAGATTTGTGGGCATTTATGATTGTTTCCTTTGCATTTAAATATTTTGTTTTCTTGCATTCACAATCATAAATTAAACAAAGTATAAGACCCCAAATTTATACCCTATTTGTGCAATTTATTGCACAACAACGATTCGGTATTTGAGATACCTCCGGTCCACACTTACGAGGTAATGTCTGTCGTGCTTTGGACTACTGTATTCGCCGCCTAATATAGCTGCAACAACGACGTCTGAGCTTGTTCTCTATAAATCGTCGGGGAGAAATAAGGCAAACCAGTTTTTTTTCCCATTTCATACCCACATCGTGATTGTTGTTAGGCGTAAATCCGACGAAAGTTTTTTCCAAAGTGTTTAGGGGAAGTTACGCCCCACGCATGCGGAATAAAACTTTCTATGGTAGGTGTCATTAACAACACGATGCCCTTTCAGTATCGCCTATGTTCAATATATTGTGCTTCTCATTTGTACTTATAGTCTCCCTCACGTAAGGGCGAGTACATATTGAGTAGTATATTGTTCATATATACCTATAGTTTCCCTCACGTAAGGGCGGGTGTATATTGAATGGTTACAATATAACGATCGCAGGTATAAAGAAAGGGAGACCAATTGGTGGTATAAGGAACCTTCATAATGGCCACAATTCATAAGTATCTCTCAGATTCACAATTGTTGAAAGGTCCTAACTTTGTTCCATGGAAGACAAAGATGAAAGCCATACTTCAGTTGGAAGATTTATGGGATGTAGTGACTGGCACTGCAAAACGTCCTCAAACAACGAGGACCAGATCAAGATGCTTGGGATAAGAAAGACAAGAAGAGTCTCGTGTTTATCTTGCTTGCTACCACAGATGAGGTGCAGCCTCATATTTGTGATGCAAAAACTAGTAAGATAGCCTGGGATGCCCTGATCACAGTATATGAAGGCAAAAATCAATCCTCTATTCTTCATCTTCAAACTCAACTACATAATCTCAGTATGAGTTCTGGAGAAACAATTGACATATTCCTTTGCAGAGTGGCAGACTTGAAAGCAAAATTGAATGCTATGGGAAAACCTGTGGATGATGATGTCTTGAATTCTGTTATCTTGAGAGCATTACCAAGTTCCTACAAGATGTTGATCACTTCTCTCAATGTTTCTGGTAGACAAGTCTCATTTGTGGAACTGGTAAACTTGCTTCAGACTGAGGAGGCAACTCAGGTCTAGAAAGATGATATGCCCGATAATGCTCTCTCCACACAACAAAGTGGTAAAAAGCAAGGCCAATTTCAAAAAGGAGGTGCTTCTTCCAAAGGAAAAGGGAAGCAATCTCAGCAAAAAGATACAAAATATTGCAAAATTTGTGACATGAATAACCATGACACCAACAGGTGTTGGTTCAAAAACAAGCAACCAAATGAAAGAGGTCCACAAAAGAAGGGCAAGAACAAGAAAAAATACAATAAGCATAAGCAATCTAAAGGCCATGTTGCTTATGCTGAATCCAACTCAGACTCAAATTCTCCTGAGTCCGATTCAGATTCTGACTCTGAAAGAGCACACAAGGTGCTCATGACTCATACTTCGTCTTCCCAGATAGATGTTGTATGGTATATTGATTCAGGAGCTAGCAAACACATGACTGGGGATAAATCCTGGTTTGATACTTTTGTGGCGAAAGAGGGTAAGCCAGTCACAATTGCTGACAATCAGGTATATCAAGTAAAAGGAGAAGGGGATATTTTTGTGTCTCTTCCTGATGGTAATTGTCAGATTGAAAAGGTTCTCTATGTTCCAGGCTTAGCCAATAATCTGCTATCAGTCACACAAATGTTGGATAGAAACATGGAAGTCGTGTTTCGAGTTGTCAATGGCAAGAAGAGATGTTTTATCACACACAGTGGTAAACATGTTGCAACCGGCTCTTACAAACATGGCTTGTTTATTCTCGATGCTATTTCCACTCCACATGTTGCTTTGGCTGCAACTACAAAGGAGGCCACCTCTCTCTGGCATCGGCGTTATGGGCATCTCAGTTCTGGATATTTGCTTGAATTACACAAATATGGGATGGTGAAAGGTCTTCCACCCCTCTCATCTATCTTACCAGTTTGCTCGGATTGCTTAGCAGGGAAGCAACATCGAGTGCCTTTTGAAGCAAGCTCCTCTCGAGCTGCAAAACCTTTAGAGCTGGTACATACCGATCTGTGTGGTCCTATGCCAACCAACTATGGTGGGAAAAAGTATTTTCAACTATTCGTTGATGATTACTCACGGAAGATGTGGGTTTTCTTTCTTCAGTTGAAATCAGAAGCGTTTCTCTACTTTCAACAGTTCAAGAAACTTGTTGAGAAGGAGTCGGGATGTTTGATAAAAACCCTCCGCTCAGATCGAGGGGGGGAATACACCTCTGAAGAGTTTTTCAGAGTTTCTTAAGAAACATGAGATCAAAAGACAACTGACTACAGCCTATACACCTCAGCAGAATGGAGTTGCAGAAAGAAGAAATCGTTCCATTATGGAAATGGTTCGATGTATGCTAAAAGGAGCACATCTTGAGGATCAATATTGGGCAGAAGAAGTAAACACAACATCATACCTCCTAAATAGAGCACCCACTAGAGCTCTACAAGGGAAGACTCCACAAGGAGCATGGAGTGGTAAGAAACCTTCCATTGCTCATCTGAAGGTGTTTGGATGTAAAGCATTCATGCACATTCCAAAACAGAAAAGGAGGAAGTTGGATGAGAAAACCCTCCAGTGTATCTTTCTTGGCTATGATGAGTACTCAAAAGGTTATCGATTGATTGATCCTAAGACCAAGAAGACACATGTAAGTAGAGATGTTATATTTGATGAAGCTCTCACATCAAAAGACACATCCACAACTGTATACCTAGATGAAGAAGAGCCTAAGAAGGAGGTTCAACTTCCACAGCAAAAACAGAAAGTTCCAAAATGGTATACTAGCACTTTGAGAGATGCTAAGTTGAAATCCCTTCCAGATCTATCTCTTGATAGGCCATGTACTCGCAGTATGACTCAACGGATGAGAGCAGAAGAATCTACTTCAGAGGTTGACGAACTTTGTCAACACTTTGATGATTTGTCAGTGGGTACAGAAAATGATAGAGAGGAAGATAAGGATGGAGAAAAAATTTATATGTCTACATTGAATACAAACGAACCCACAACGGTTCAATCTGCACTTGATGAACCACAGTGGAAAGAGGCCATGGATGTAGAACATAAATCTCTCCTTAAAAATAATACTTGGAAGTTAGTCGATCTGCCAACAGGGAAGAAACCCATAGGCTGCAAATGGGTGTTCAAAGTGAAGTATAAGGCAGATGGATCTATTGATAAGCATAAAGCCCGGCTTGTTGCAAAGGGATATGCTCAGAAAGAAGGCATAGATTATGAAGAGACTTTTGCCCCTACTGCAAAAATGACTACCATTCGTGTACTTTGTGCCATGGGAGCTCAGTTTGGGTGGAAATTACATCAGATGGATGTTAAAAGTGCCTTCTTGAATGGTGACTTACAAGAAGAAGTATACATGACTCAACCAGAAGGATTCGTGGTTGAGGGGCAAGAACAAAAAGTATGCAAGTTGATCAAATCATTGTATGGGCTAAAACAAGCTCCTCGAGCTTGGTATATCAAGATAGACAGTCACCTTGTGCAGCATGGTTTCATAAGAAGTCCCTCAGATGCAAATCTCTATATTAAGAAAAATGGTTCTGATATAGTGATTCTTGTACTTTATGTGGATGATCTGATCATTACAGGAAGCTCAGAAAGAATGATTGACTTAGTGAAAAATGACTTGAAGCAATCATTTGAAATGACAGATCTAGGACTTCTGCACTATTGTCTTGGTTTAGAAGTTACTCAGCAAAAATTTCATATTAGAGTAACACAAAAGAAGTATGCCAAGACTTTAGTAGAAAAATATCGGATGACTAACTGTAAGTCAAAGGCAACTCCCATGGAGCAAGGACTTAAGTTATCTCGATATGATGAGTCACCTCTGGTAGATGGTACTCTCTATCGCCGATTGATTGGGAGTCTCCTATATCCGACAAATACCGGACCAGATCTCGGTTTGCTTGTGGGATATCTTTCAAGGTTCATGCAAGAGCCTAAGATGACACACTTGGAAAGCAACAAAAAGAGTGCTTCATTATGTTCATGGTAGTACAAATTATGGTCCGGAATATAGAAAGAATAATAATTTTTTCTTACGAGGATACACAGACTCAGATTATGCCGGATCTATTGATGATCGTAAATCCACTTCTGGATATGTTTTTCATCTAGGATCTGGACCTATCTCATGGCACAGTAAGAAGCAGCATGTGGTTGCTTTATCTTCTACAGAAGCAGAATATCGTGCAGCCAGTGAAGCGATCTGCGAGATAATGTGGTTAAGTCGCATTCTTACAAACATGGGCCTTCCAAAGAATCTTCCTCTTCATTTGTTTTGCGACAATCAAGGTGTTTTGAATCTTGTCAAAAATCCAATCTTTCATGAACGTACCAAACATGTTGATACCAGATGTCATTTTATTCGAGATGAAGTTCCAAAGCACCATATACAACTTCAATACATTCCTACTGATGCGCAAGTTGCAGATATCTTTACCAAAGCACTTGGACGTATCAAATATGAAAAATTTCGTGATACTATTGGAATTTGCCAATAATGTAATAAGGGGGGATGTTAGCATATGTTGTTATGTTATATCACATTATTAGCAACTATATTAAAATAACGCTCATAGGCGTTCTCCGAGTTCGTTGATTAACCAACTTGGTGGTTAATCAACTACATTGTAATCTTTATATGCAAATCAATGAGAATGAGTTGAGTGCTTCGTCAATTTCTTCAATATATTTCCAAAAAAAACCTAAAAACTAACCTAAGATGCAACTAGATGATTTTTTATTCCTTGCCTAAGTGCTTTTGAAAAAAATTAAGCATTGATAGTTGAACAAAACTTTGTTTAAGTGTCAACTATACATATATTCAAAACTTCACAAAGGATTAGAGCTATCCCACAACATGAAAACATGTTTTGCAACTTAAAAAATGAAGTTACCCTGTTGGACAAAACTTTATATATAACTCGACAATATGTCTGTGTGTGCACGTTCAAAGTTTCACAAAGGATTAAACCTTTCCCAATCTCTAGAAAATCCACTTCACAGGCATCCAAAAGGACATACCCATGAAACTAAATACTAAATAGTCAAATGTATATCAAAAATTAAAACTTACAAAAATATTCACATTTTGCAAGCAGAGAGTCCAAATTCCATTTAACATGGATTGTGGCCTGAAACAAAGTCAAACAAAAAAGAGTGGCATGCTAAAACATTTTATTGCAAAATAGAAGATAGGTTTGATCTGAAAGTTCATTTCCTAAAGACATTAAAGAGACCGACTTAAATAAAAAAACATGCCTGTGAACATGCTTGTGTTGCTCCATTCTTTAGGAAACATAATTCAATTGCATGCATATTTTTGCAAAAATTGCAAAACAAAATTAAATGTCCAAGACAAGATAAAAATTGAATTGCAAAAATAAAATAAAAAACAATATATTGATCCTAAAATATTAGCTTCTATATGTGTTTAAAGGAAAAAATTGGATATATTTCTAAAAGGTAATGTTACACTAAGTTTGTATAAAGTTGAGCAAGTGCACATGGACAAGATAATGGATGAGATTATGATCACAAAATCTTATCCTTTCTAGCATATCACTTTGAAGTTTGTACTAAATTTTAGAGCTAAAGGTAAATTAATGATTAATAGGCTCACCATACTATCTAACTATCTTAGGACTAAGACTATAATATCCATATTTTTTTATATTTAGAAAAAATAAAATAAAGAATTGTACTTTGTACAAACTCATAAGAAAACTTAAGATACTAAGGAAAGGTGTTGCAGTTGTAATATCCAACTCCTTGTATAAATAAGATAAGGGAGAAAACTCCACTCAAAACAATAACAACACAAACATAGATGGCACAAACAACAATACAAGGGTTTTATTCAAAATTGTATTCAATTATTCCTGAATCAACTAGTCCACTATTAATTTAAAAGAAAGGAAAGAATTTTGGTACAACAATGAATTTTTTTATAAAGTGTTGAAATTGCTTCAAATGACTATTTTCATACATTTAACAAAGGAAAAACAACTATTTCAAAAGAAAATGACATAGTGCAACAACCCAATCCATAAGCAAAACAACAATATTTGGTTATAAAATCAAATTCAATTGCTCATACTTATCAATTTATGGATTATAAGAAATGAAATATACATGTAACTCTAGATTATTTATTATTCATTAAAAAATTTAGAATGTACAAATGGAACAATCCCAATATGTGGATATGTCAAAGAAAATGAAGTGTGTGAGTCAATAAGTGATGCAGTTGCAATATCTATCTTTTTATACACATAGCACCTTAACATTTCTAGAATACAATCATTTTATTGGGCATAAGCTAATATAGTCTATGAGAAAACAAATTGAATTGATCGTATGATCAAAAAATCCATTTATGCTCTATTTTTAGAAAATAAGGTAATCGAACAACCAAAGGAAAAAAGCCACAAAATCTTATTCTTGGCCACAAATAGGAATACAACCCTTACAAAGTCAATGTCAGTTGATTACGATTAAAAAAAAACTATTTTGCTAATTCTTCAAAATAAAGGGAATGCAAGGGCCAACGATCAAGAAACCAATGCTCTTTCCATTAAGAACTATTAGAGATATACAACCTTTGCAAGTTAAAAATTAGCAGATTATCAATCGTTACCTAGTCCTAGAATGATAGGAAGAAATACCATACATGGATGGTTTGAGAGAAAGATCTTACGACAAGGAAAAGAAGTTCTAGGACAAGGCAGAAAAATCTAAAGTGAGTTATCTCCTGATTGACAATAGTTTGCTATGTTGTAAGCATAAAATAAAGTTTTCTTGCATAATCATTGTTTTAAGTGCTAACAATTTGTTACTCCTAAAATGGACCATTCTTTACAAGCAACATTTTGGATTCCAATATTTCGTTCGATTGTATGTCCTTGATTTGAACGCATCCTATTGCTAGTACCATAACATAATAAATTTTGCAATTTGATGTATTGTTACTGAAATTGCTCCCAAATCTAGATCAATGTTGTCAAAGTAGGTGATTATGTCATTGTACATCCTATCAAATCAGGTTTGACTACTGGTAGGATGGTCTCAAGACACATTTCTGTTGATATGACCTCCCAAGGATCCTTTTGAAAATGCAACCGAGACTGTTACATCAATAAAGATATCTATGACAATGTCTTCTCTCTCCTCACCACCATACAAAATGTGGGAGGCCCACAACCCAAAGGAATGATACCTGTATATATGCCAAAGTATAGAAGACTGGAATTGGTTTTGATGAAAAAAATATATTGGAATGACTAATTCTTCATGAAAGCTTATCAACCAAGATAGGATTGACAAATACAAGTGATTGCGATTTTAGGCATGATACAGTGGACAAATAATTAAATTATCGAGTCTAAAGTCTTACAACCTATGTTACACAGAGTACCCTTTAGTGGCAATAGAGAAAGGAGGGGACGCAAAAAGGTGATAGCTAGGAAACACCCCTAAATTTTAGTAAAACTGGGATGACAAATGGAACAACAATATAAAATTATTTAAAATATAGAAATATAAGAATAAAAATTACAAATGAAATAACATTTTGAAGGGCAAAACAATTGTGTTAATCATTGGTTTACTCGTTACTAATCAACAGTCATAGACAAACTAAAAATATAATGATGCATTATTAGAAGATTATAGTGATTAATTCAATGTTATTGGGCCACTGAACAGACAAGGATATTATGTGGTAACATCATGCACACACAATATGTACATAAATGAATTGTAAAACTTCTTTAGAGATGCTAATGTTGGGTGTTTCAAATTTCAATAGAATCCATGCAGGCAACCACACGTTTGCATTCCTATGTTACTAAAATCTTCACATTTTGGAATATGAGGATAATTAGGTTTCCAGATATCAGTTGCTTATCTAATCTGACAACTCTTGATATTTTGCAAACAACTCTCCATATTCTCATCTCTCTATATTAAGTGTCCAGATTTAAGCTATGAAATATTGTATATTACATTGGGGACTCCAAGGCATACCACATCCCTCAAGTGGATGTATGGGCATCCCATGCACATCTTGGCACAAATGATGGTACAAGGGGATGCTTTTCTGGATGTCCCCCAGTTGTTGTTGATCTATGGGCTCCAAATGATGGTGTAGAGGACAACTCCCCTAAACCAACTTGTAGCATTAGGTGAGTTATGATACAGAGTGGCACTACAAAATTAACCACCAATAACTTGATTGTACTTGTGAAGGAAGGAAGACACAGATGCTTTGTGAGCTAGGACTTGACTGTGACATATGCTATAGCAACAAGAAATGGTTGACTGTGCACTAAGGTGTTAACACCAAGGTCAACTGGTAGACGCTAAGCAAGGGACTACTCAGACTGGGTGTTAAGACAAGACTATACATGGATGAAACTCATGGTGCTAATACACAAGGTGCTAAAGTTGGTGATGACAAAACTACAATTAAGGCATTGTGTCAGGATATATTAGGCATAATACTAACATGACAAAATTCATTCACTTAGAAGTGAACACAATAGATACCCATGAAACACATCCATCTTCATTACAAAAGAATATTACAATAGTCCTCTATGGAAGAGAAAGATACCTTGAGGTATAAGCCAGATCCCTAAGAAAGGGTGTGAGAGGATGCAAGCCAAATCTCTATCTAGAGATGTGAAGACACTGGATGCATTCCTGAGAAAAAATATGATGTGGCATGTCAGGTCCCTACATAGAGATGTATTGGCGCCAATCGTGTCTCTTGTATACAGATGCAACTGTAGATCTCACAGGTGAGATGTGAACTACCATTGACTACTCAATCCCTACTCCTATTTTTACCTTCTTCCTTCTCAATATTCTATCTAAAACAATCCTTTATGCAAGAGGATGTAACTGAATGGGAAAGGATAGTGTTGGAAGATAGAACGGTTCATTGTCCAACTACAACTAACAATTCCCAAAAGGGTAAAATTGTTTACCTTCTAGCAGTGGCTAATAGTTACAAGATTCTGATGTTATCCACCAACCTCCTAGGTTGAGGTGGCACCAACATGACAATGACAAAAAGTTTGATGCCATCTCTCGCAATATTGACAAGTGGTAGTTTGGCACCAAAAACAGGTCAAAAACGTAAATTGCAATTTGAAGGTTTTCAGTGTGATTTTCATCTCAAAAACATTAGGAGCGCTAGAGTTAGCTAGAGCACATCCTACAATTTCCTAAAACAACTAACCCAAGTTATTGATGTCATTAGCTCCATTGTGCACATTACCATTTGATCTTGCATTACATGTTACCCTAAAATTTTAAGAAAAGGCTCAGAACACAATTTACAACACAAATTCAAACCATTCAAATTTAAAAGCATGAACAACATCCTAATTGCTTGCTTTCTATATTCAGTAATTGTTATCTTTGATATTATAATAATTGTGTGCAACAAGAAGAAAAGGTGTTGTTGCAAATTGAGAAATACAAAGAGCGAAAGTACAGAGAAACCCTAAAACAATTTTATCCACAAATGTGTGTGACAACAAAAAAAATGACACAATTTTGACCATAAAGGTAAAGCATTTGTAGATTTTTTAGAAAATTCCAAAAACCCTAAAACAATTTTATCCACAAATGTGTGTGACAAAAAAAAATGACACAATTTTGACCATAAAGGCAAAGCATTCATAGATTTTGTAGAAAATTCCAAAAACCCTAAAACAATTTTATCCACAAATGTGTGTGACAAAAAAAAAAATGACACAATTTTGACCATAAAGGTAAAGCATTCACAGATTTCATAGAAAATTCCAAAAACCCTAAATCTTACCTATAGCTCGCTTCTTGTCACCTCAACACTCCCAAGCCCTATGCCACTTGAACTCTCCAATGGGTAAAAAACCACCCTGATACTAAACTCTCCAAAATGTGCACTTGTTTATGAGATCTCACTTGCCCCTCCTTTTCAAGAGCTCGAGAAAGAGGAATAATCACTCTCGCCTCTCCCCTAAGGTCAAAAAAGGATAATCACTCTCACCTCTCAAGCCCCTCTCTTTAAATTAAAAAGGTTGATCGAGTGCTGAGCATTCCCAGTTTGAAAAGGTCAAGGTCATGGGAAGCTTAGAACAGAGAGCTTGACAAGGTTAAGGTAACCCTCGAGTATTGATCATTTCTAGTTTGAAAAGGTTAAGACCGTGGGAAGCTTAGAATAGAGAGCTTGATAGGGTTAACACAACCAAAATTTTCACGCGCCAAAAGGTCCGTGAATCCTTTATATATATATATATAATTTTTTTAAGGCTAATTTTTAAGGGTGGTTTTAAACCGCCCTCGTAGGGTCTATTAGGGTGGTTATAAACCATCGTAAAAGGCTTTTTTGTGTGCGGTGTTTTTAAACCACCCTCTTAGGGTCTTTTAGCCATGCTTAAAAGGCTTTTTTGGTGCAATGTTTTAAGGGCGGTTATAAACCGCCCTCTTAGGGTCTATTAGGGTGGTTTAAAACCATCGTAAAAAACTATCATCTTTAGCCGCCCTAAAAAGCCTTTTTGGTGTAGAGTTTTAAGGGTGGTTTTAAACCACCCTCTTAGGGTCTATTAGGGTGGTTTTTTACCATCGTAAAAAACCATCATCTTTTAGCCACCCTTAAAAGCCTTTTTTGGTGTAGTGATATTTGATGAACTATTGTGTCCTAGTTTATTATATAGTTATTTGTACTATTTTTAGTATTCTTACCCATATTTGGATCATGATGTAATAAGGGGGGAAATGTTGGGATTTATTACATCATATGATGTGATAAATCATATTAAGATAAAAATAAAGTGAGTGGTTAAAACCACTCACATAGGAGTCTTGTGTGAGTTGTTAGAAGTGAAAGTTAAATTTTAAGTTTATTAAAACCTATATTGGGTAAAATAAAATGCATTAATATCTTTAGTATCAATGAAAATACCAATTGAAGCATTCTGATTTTCAAAAAAAATGCTATGGATAATTTGAAAATACTTTCTTTTTTTATGCCCTAAAAGCACATGGACTTTAATTTAAGTGATTCATTGGATTTGAAAATAATATTTTTGGTCTTATTAATATTTATCATTATGATAGATTTATTATTGAATATTTACAAGATATTTAGTGATTTCTCTAAGCTAGTTTTATCCCTATCCAACAAGATTATACTATTTTAATCGAAAAGTAAAATAATGATCTAAGTAGATAGATAGATTTTGGTCTATTTCTATTGTTCAAGAAGTTTTCAGAATATATTTATTATATTTTATAGAGGGTAAAGGATAAATAATAATTCTAGTTTGGATCCACATTGTAACATATATTGTTTGATCAATTTTGGATAGTTTTAGGTTTAACATTGTAATTTCCACCATGGGACCAAAGATATGGTGGGGTAGAGGATAACTCCCTAAAGTGGGTTATGACATCATATGAGTTATGCTTCAAAGTCATAGAGAAAAACATGATAAAATAAAATCTCTACCAAACAATTATACTTTATTCACCAATAATGAAAACATAAATATAGTCCAAAATATAAGGCTCATGTTGAAATCTTGACAATAGTACACAATAAAAATACATGAGATGTGTGATAAACATGGCACATATAAGTTGTGTTACTATGTAGTGAAAGAATTAATAAGATAAAAACTAGAGGATTGCAAGGACAATAAGAATTTATCAAGGGGAATAAGAGAAAGAAGTGAAGAAATAGAATACATATAAGAAGAAATCACCTACTACATTCCTCAACTATATACAAAATGTAGAGTAATTATAGAGTAGTTGGGACATAAATGATTTGGCTCCCAAATGTTTAAGAAGTAGTTCTTGTATCAAATATCATTAGCTCAACTAGTTATATTCCTTAACATTCAAGGAGGAGACACAAGTATGAATCTTGCCAACAGATACATGGATAATGAGCAAGTTGTTACAATATCACTGTGGTGACGATGTAATATAGTGGGGATTTATTTCAATCCTATATAACCAAATGAAAAATAAGTACTTGTGATAGTTTTAAAAATTGTCTACCTTCCTTTTTAAAGTTGGTGCTAGTCCATAAGATGCCAAGTGGGAAGACTACACAATTGTAGTCATATCCCAAACACATGGTGTTGTAAGATGTATTTTATACATTCTAGCATTTAGTGGTGATCTAGGGATTTGGTGCCATAAGCATTTCTTTCTTAGTTCATGGGAATCATATATATTTTCTCTAATATAAGGTTAGCACCATAGTTGTCATGACTTAAAAATAGTGTTGGTGCCATGAGTAAGTTTGAAATATAGATGGTTATGGTTTTAGCCTATCTAGTCAAACATCCATATGGGGATCACGACCTTCAAGATAATAATGTTGTGGAATTATTGTTCCTAAAGAATTAAGAAACATGATTTTTTTAAATCATTCATTCCCATTATAAAGTGATGGTTCTCATCACATCAGATTCCAACCATGGAAACAAATGATTTGATCTAGTGTGTACCATTTAGCTTAGACTCAAAATTTACCGCTAAACAATTATAAAAGGTTGTGTGTCCTCTAATAAATTGCCTAGTGATTTTATTAATTAAAATGTCTGTTAAAATAGGTATCAACTAAGTATGCAGGATGTCATATTGCCATAAGCTCTAGTAGAAAAGGATGGTATGACTTGAGGAATTCTACTCTAAATGCTACATACATCCCTAAATAAGGAGGCAAATTAAGAATAAAAAAATTCTCGATTACCATGCATTGTATTGTGTATAGATCATGACAAAATAGTTTGATCTTTCATTTTGGATCAGAGAAAAAATCCTTTTTCAAATGGATCTAAACTCAATCTCTAGATTAAAAAGTGTAAGAAGTGTGCTATTGATAATTCAAACTCCTAGTATTTCTATTGTTGACACCCAAGTATCTTATTTATATGCTACAAAAGTTACCCCACCCTATTAGCTTCTATTATCTATCCTAGTGTCATGACATCAATGACAATTTAGAAGATAATATCCATGAGCACATAGGATTGAAATTGAAAACATACCTAAAATATGTTATGATGTCTAAGATTGTGTAAAGTCCTATTGTAGGAAAGTTGGTTGTGTGGGATACTTTCGTCCCATGTCCAAGGGTAACTTTAATTGTGTTGGAGTATATTACATTATTTGGTACATGCTAATGTACCCCCATGGTACCTTCATGGTACATATGTAAATAATGCGTTACTGTTGAGTCATAGTTTAGAGTGTGAGTTATATTTACCCTTTTATGTAAGTGTGAATGTGCAGGAAATGCACAAGTGTCATGTGAGTTAGTGTGCAAGTGTAAGTTGATTCTATGTGCACAAGTGTCTTGTATGTATGAGAACAAATATGTAATGTAAATATGTGTACAAGTATCTTATATTAGAGTGTGCAAGTTATAGAAGTGTAAGAGTCATACATAGGTGTGCATACATTATAGATTCAAGTGTTCATCAAGTATACAAGTGTCAAGTAGATAAGCCAAGAGTCATGATACTTGGAATATGTAAAGGAATATTCAAGTATCCAAAGAGTCACACTACTATGGCTATATTATGGATATAATACTCTATAACTAGAATGAATCATATAGAAACATATATAGATACATACAATCACAATATGTACTATCATTGTAAGAGAATGTGAAAAAATAAAGGGTGCATACATTTTGAGCAATTAATATTGTAAGTTGTTCTACATGCTTAGTACATGTATGATTAAGGATATTTACATTCATATTGTTGCTTATTATTGAATGTTATTTGATATATTATAAGCCTTATTTTACATATTAATTTTCTCATATTATTCTACTCATATCATTATCTTAACCTTATTATATTGTGGCTACATTATATTTGATTATGTAATATTTAACCTATGATATTTGTGGTGGTATTAAGGATTAAAATCGATTAGTGGTGGTTCAAATCTTGGGCCTCGTCAGACTGAACGCTTGTCCCTTTCTTGGTGCTTTCAGCGATGTAAAAGGTTTTAAATGATTGTGGCATGGTGGTTATAGGGGCGGACTACGCGAAGATTTGTGTGGCGGCTTCAGGGCGGACAACACAAAATACTATGGCGGCCATAAAAATTTGGACAGCCTACCCGGATTCGTAGTGGCTACCGATTCCACCATGTAAATTCAAAAAGAAAAAAAAAATCCATCAGTGGTATCAGAGCTACCACTTGACTTTGTCCAGATTGATAGAGTTCATTTTAGCCACTCTTACAAAATTGATTTTATCCATTTTGATAAAATTGATTAGTAGTCTATCTACTTTGAAGGTAGTAAGACTTGTAAGTCTAAGTTTCAATTAACCTTAGATTAACATTAGGCTAAAGGTAATAAACAAATGACATGAAAATTACAACCAAAAATATATTAAACTAACCATACGATAATACATTAACATAAACCTTATATAGGTTTAGAACTTGCATAATCATAGGAAAGGGAAGGTGGAGGAAGATCGGGGAGTTTAGAGAGAACGAAGGAGTAGGAGGTGGAGTGGGAGGTGGCAGTGAGCGTGGGGAGAGGAAGGGAGTGGAGTGATAAGGTAAAATGGACGGCAGGAGAAAATGGAGGGATAAGGAGAAAATGAAGGAAAGAGGGAAGGAAAAATCATGCCGACCATCCGACAAAATTAGCCAACAAAAGGTAAGCGTGTTCACACTGTGCTTAGAAAAACTAGTTTTTTCTAAGCCTATTTCAAGCTAAGTCTTGTTCACACTTGCAACATTCTCCCCCTTAAAGTTGAGAGAATTGACTATACAGTCTCTCAGCTTTACAAATTGAGTTTTAACCAGCGCCTTGGTGAAGATGTCAGCGACGTTCTCCAAAGTGTGGCAATAGTGAAGCTCAATAATATTAGTTTCCACCATATCTTGGATGAAGTGGTACTTCATATCAAAATGCTTTGATCTACTATGGTGGATAGGATTGTATGCCAACTAAATGGCACTGATTTTGTCACAAAATATTCGAGTTGGACCACTTTGTTGCTCTCCAATCTCTTCTAATACCTTTTGGAGCCATAGAGCTTGAGTACTAGCATTAGTCACCGCTATATACTCAGCTGTTGAAGATACTTCTTCGAACTCCAAGTTATTAGGCCTGAACCAAGACTAAAATAGTTACCTAATGTGGATTTTCTATCATCAATATTGCTGCCCCAATCACTATCACTAAAGCCTTCAAGCTTGATAGTATCACTTTTGTAGTACTGGATTCCAAAATCCAATGTACCCTTCACATATATCAAAATCCTTTTAGCTGCCTGCAAATGCAGCTCAGATGGATTAGACATAAATCTAGAAACAAGAGATACAACATACTGAATGTCTGGTCTGGTGTTGACGAGAAAAATCAAACTCCCAACAATGCTTCTGAAAGTGGTCACATCAACTTTCGGTGCTCCATCATACTTGCTTAATTGGATCCCATGTCCAATTGGAGTTGCAACTGATTTGCAATGCTCCATAGCAAAATTCGGAATCATATCACGAGCATACTTAAGTTGACAGATGAAGATCCCTGTATCTGTCTGATGTACTTCCATTCCAAGAAAGTATTTCATCAAGCCAAGATCCTTCATCTCAAATTCCTGTATCATGGAGTGCTTGAACTCCATGTTAACTTTTTCATTACTACCCATAAAAATGAGATCATCCACATACAAACAAACTATGAGGATGTCATTTCCTTAATTCAGGTAGTAGAGCGTGGGTTCATTTTTGCTTCTGATGAACCCATAATCTTTAAAGTACCCATCAATGCATGAGTACCAAGCTCTCGGTGCCTGCTTGAGGCCATAAAGAGCCTTCTTCAGTTTGTAAACAAGATGTTCCTTGTCTTTCTCTTCAAATCCCTGTGGTTGCTCAACATACACTTCTTCTGTCAAGTAACCATTTAGAAATGCACTCTTTACATCCATATGTTGGACTGTCCATCCCTTATGTGCAACTAAGGCAAGAACTATTCTGATAGTCTCCTGTCTGGCTACAGGAGCAAAAGTCTCTTCATAATCAATTCCATATTTTTGAGTAAATCCCTTTGCAACTAATCTTGCCTTGTGCCTCTCAATGCTACCATCAACATTAAACTTGGTCTTGTAGACCCACTTACATCCAACATGTTTCTTTCCTTTAGGAAGCTTCACCAGCTCCCAAGTGTCGTTTTTATAGAGGTGACCTCCTCTTTCATGGCATCTTGCCAAATCTTTTGAGTACAAGCCTTCTCATAACTAGAAGGTTCAAGCTGTGTATTAGTTAACAAAGCATAGTTAACTAAATCTCCCCTAGGTTCCTGCTGGGAAACATCATCACCATACAAGTGCATATTTTCTAATCTTTGTAGAACAAAATTCATTTCACTAGCTTGACTCCTAGTGTATCTTTTTGAAAAATTCTTATCTAACATCTGATATGATGGATGATTCTGTAGAGTTATCTTACCTATGGATGGAGAATCGATGTCCATGGGTGAGTAACTTACTGATCTCTATGGAGAAGGACTTGGTGAAGAAGTTGAATCAGAAGATGAACCTGGATCTCTGAGAGAAGACTGCTTACTTTTCTGTGGTGTCTGTTGTTGCACCTGCTGAGAACCTACATCACTAGATTCATCATCACTAAAAATCTGAGGCTTACCCCATTCTCCCCCTTCATCAAAAATCACATCCCTGGAAAGCACAAACTTTCTAGTCCTGGGATTGTAGAGTCTATAAGCTTTTGTATTCTCATAATATCCTACAAAGATGCATGCCTGACTCTTTGGATCGAGCTTCTTTCTAAGCTCATCAAGAATGTGAGAATATGCCAGTGAGCCAAACACTCTAAAATACTTAACATTTGGCTTTTTACCATACCAAGCTTGGTAAGGTGTTTGTCCTTCCAAACTTGAAGTAGGACTTTTGTTCAAGATATGTACGCTGGTCCTGGCTGCATCTGCCCAATATGAATTAGTCAAATGCTTCGTCTGAAGCATAGACCTTGCCATCTCCACAATGGTGCGATTCTTCCTCTCTGCGACACCATTCTGTTGTGGAGTGTAGGCAGCTGTGAACTGCCTCTTAATGCCATGTTGCTTACAGAAATTCAAGAACTCATTAGAGGAGTATTATCCTCCTCTATCTGATCTAAGAAATTTTACAAAATATCTACTCTCACTTTCAAATCTTATTTTGAAATCGACAAAACATTCAAATGCTTCATCCTTATATTTCAAAAAATATATCCAACACATTCTAGTAAAATCATCAATGAACAGTAGGAAGTAAGATTTGTTACCAAGACTCTTGGTCTGCATCGGACCACAGATGTTTGTATGCACTAGCTGAAGTGGATAGCTGGCCCGCCATGCTTGTCCATGAGGAAATTTTGATCTGGCATGCTTCCCAAGAGCACACCCTTCACAGACTTCCTTACTATCCTAAACCTTAGGAAGTCCGGTTACCATCGCTTGTGAAGTTAGCATTTTCAAACTAGCTGAATTCAAATAACCATATCTCAAGTGCCATAGGACACTTGGATTGGAAATAGCAACATTTGCTAACTTATCTCCCCCTGGATGGCCAATTTGTAAAGGAAACAATCTATTCTTGGACATTGGAACTTGTGTAATGATTCTATTACTGTTATTTTTATCAAAAATAGTGCATTTACCCTCATCAAAAAGCAACTTGTAGTTCTTTTCTAACATTTGACCAACACTTAAAATATTGTGTTGAAGATGGGGTGTGTAATAGATATCACTTACATGTTTGACGCCTTCTTTAGTTGGAACTGCCATTGCTCTAATGCCTTCAACTGCCAATGATTTATCATCTCCCAATTTGATGTTGGATTTAATAAATTCGACGAAGCACTTGATTCATTCTCATTCATTTGAATATAAAGAACACAAAGCAGTTGATTAACCAACTAGTTGGTTAATCAACGAATTAGAGATTGCCTACGAGCAATACTTTTGCAAATAATGAAATACAATATATGCCATAATGCCATATGCTAACATCCCCCCGTATTACATTATTGGAAAATTCCAATTGTATCTCGAAATTTTTCATATTTGATACGTCCAAGTGCTTTGGTAAAGATATCTGCAACTTGTGCATCAGTAGAAATGTATTGAAGTTGTATATGGTGCTTTGGAACTTCATCTCGAATAAAATGACATCTGGTATCAACATGTTTGGTACGTTCATGAAAAATTGGATTTTTGACAAGATTCAAAACACCTTGATTGTCGCAAAACAAATGAAGTGGAAGATTCTTTGGAAGGCCCATATTTGTAAGAATGCGACTTAACCACATTATCTCGTAGATCGCTTCACTGGTCGCACGATATTCTGCTTATGTTGAAGATAGAGCAACCACATGTTGTTTCTTACTGTTCCATGAGATTGGTCCAGACCCAAGATGAAAAACATATCCAGAAGTGGATTTACGATCATCAAGAGATCCAGCATAATCTGAGTCTGTGTATCCAAGTAAGAAAAAATTATTATTCTTTCTATATTCCAGACCATAATTTGAACTACCACAAACATAATGAAGAACTCTTTTTGCTGCTTTCCAGTGACTCATCTTAGGCTCTTGCATGAACCTTGAAAGATATCCCACAGACAAAGCCGAGATCCGGCTCGGTATTTGTCAGATATAGGAGACTCCCAATCAATTGGCGATAGCGAGTTCCATCTACCTGAGGTGACTTATCATATCGAGATAACTTAAGTCCTTGCTCCATTGGAGTTGCTTTGGACTTACAATTAGTCATCCGATATTTTTCTACTAAAGTCTTGGCATATTTCTTTTGTGTTACTCGAATATGAAAGCTGTTCTTGAGTAAATTCTAAACCAAGACAATAGTGCAGAAGTCCTAGATCTGTCATTTCAAATGATTGCTTCAAGTCATTTTTCACTAAGCCAATCATACTTTCGAGCTTCTCGTGATGATCAGATCGTCTACGTAAAGTACAAGAATCACTATATCAGAACCATTTCTATTGATATAGAGATTTGCATCTGAAGGACTTCTTTCGAATCCATGCTGCACAAGGTGACTGTCTATCTTGATATACCAAGCTCGAGGAGCTTGTTTTAGCCCATACAAGGATTTAATCAATTTGCATACTTTTTGTTCTTTTCCCTTTTCCACAAATCCTTCTGGTTGAGTCATATATACTTCTTCTTGTAAGTCACCATTCAAGAAGGCACTTTTAACATCCATCTGATGTAATTTCCACCCAAACTGAGCTCCCATGGCACAAAGTACACGAATGGTAGTCATTTTTGCGGTAGGGGCAAAAGTCTCTTCATAATCTATGCCTTCTTTCTGAGCATATCCCTTTGCAACAAGCCGGGCTTTATGCTTATCAATAGATCCATCTGCCTTATACTTCACTTTGAACACCCATTTGCAGCCTATGGGTTTCTTCCCTTTTGGCAGATCGACTAACTTCCAAGTATTATTTTTAAGGAGAGATTGATGTTCTACATCCATGGCCTCTTTCCACTGTGGTTCATCAAGTGCAGATTGAACCGTTGTGGGTTTGTTTGTATTCAATGTAGACATATAAATTTTTTCTCCATCCTTATCTTCCTCTCTATCATTTTCTGTACCCACTGACAAATCATCAAAGTGTTGACAAAGTTCGTCAACCTCTGAAGTAGATTCTTTTGCTTTCATCTGTTGAGTCATACTGCGAGTACATGGCCTATCAAGAGATAGATCTGGAAGGGATTTCAACTTAGCATCTCTCAAAGTGCTAGTATACCATTTTGGAACTTTCTGTTTTTGCTGTGGAAGTTGAACCTCCTTCTTAGGCTCTTCTTCATTTAGGTATACGATTGTGGATGTGTCTTTTGATGTGAGAGCTTCATCAAATATAACATCTCTACTTACATGTGTCTTCTTGGTCTTAGGATCAATCAATCGATAACCTTTTGAGTACTCATCATAGCCAAGAAAGATACACTGCAAAGTTTTCTCATCCAGCTTCCTCCTTTTTTGTTTTGGAATGTGCATGAATGCTTTACATCCAAACACCTTCAGATGAGCAATGGAAGGTTTCTTACCACTCCATGCTCCTTGTGGAGTCTTCCCTTGTAGAGCTCTAGTGGGTGCTCTATTTAGGAGGTATGATGTTGTATTTACTGCTTCTGCCCAATATTGATCCTCAAGATGTGCTCCTTTTAGCATACATCGAACCATTTCCATAATGGAACGATTTCTTCTTTCTGCAACTCCATTCTGCTGAGGTGTATAGGCTGTAGTCAGTTGTCTTTTGATCCCATGTTTTTTAAGAAACTCTGAAAACTCTTCAGAGGTGTATTCCCCCCCTCGATCTGAGCGGAGGGTCTTGATCATACATCCCGACTCCTTCTCAACAAGTTTCTTGAACTGTTGAAAGTAGAGAAACGCTTCTGATTTCAACTGAAGAAAGAAAACCCACATCCTCCGTGAGTAATCATCAACGAATAGTTGAAAATATTTTTTTCCACCATAGCTGGTTGGCATAGGTCCACACAGATCGGTATGTACCAGCTCTAAAGGATTTGCAGCTTGAGAGGAGCTGGCTTCAAAAGGCACTCGATGTTGCTTCCCTGCTAAGCAATCCGAGCAAACCGACAAGATAGATGAGAGGGGCGGAAGACCTGTCACCATCCCATATTTGTGTAATTCAAGCAAATATCTAGAACTGAGATGCCCATAACGTCGATGCCAGAGAGAGGTGGCCTCTTTTGTAGTTGCAGTCAAAGCAACATGGGAAGTGGATATAGCATCGAGAATAAACAAGACATGTTTGTAAGATCCAGTTGCTACATGTTTACCACTATGTGTGATAAAACATCTCTTTTGGCCATTGACAACTCGAAACACGACTTCCATGTTTCTATCCAACATTTGTGTGACTGAAAGCAGATTATTGGCTAATCCTGGAACATAGAGAACCTTTTCAATTTGACAATTACCATCAGGAAGAGACACGAAATATCCCCTTCTCCTTTTACTTGATATACCTGATTGTCAGCAATTGTGACTGGCTTACCCTCTTTTTCCACAAACGTATCAAACCAGGATTTATCCCCTGTCATGTGTTTGCTAGCTCCTGAATCAATATACCATACAACATCTATCTGAGAAGACGAAGTATGAGTCATGAGCACCTTGTGTGCTCGTTCAGAGTAAGAATCTGAATCGGACTCAGGAGAATGTGAGTCTGAGTTGGATTCAGCATAAGCAACATGGCCTTTAGATTGCTTATGCTTATTGTAGTTTTTCTTGTTCTTGCCCTTCTTTTGGGAACCTCTTTCATGTGGTTGCTTGTTTTTTGAACCAACATCTATTGGTGTCATGGTTATTCATGTCACAAATTTTGCAATATTTTGTATCTTTTTGTTGAGATTGCTTCCCTTTTCCTTTGGAAGAAGCACCTCCTTTTTGAAATTGGCCTTGCTGTTTACCACTTTGTTGTGTGGAAAGAGCATTATCTGGCATGTCATCTTTCTGGACATGAGTTGCTTCCTCAGTCTGAAGCAAGTTTACCAGTTCCACAAATGAGACTTGTCTACCAGAAACATTGAGAGAGGTGATCAACATCTTGTAGGAACTTGGTAATGCTCTCAAGATAACAAAATTCAAGACATCATCATCCACAGGTTTTCCCATAGCATTCAATTTTGCTTTCAAATCTGCCACTCTGCATAGGAATATGTCAATTGTTTCTCCAGAACTCATACTGATATTATGTAGTTGAGTTTGAAGATGAAGAATAGTGGATTGATTCTTCCCTTCATATACTATGAGCAAAGCATCCCAGGCTATCTTACTAGTTTTTGCATCACAAATATGAGGCTGCACCTCATATGTGGTAGCAAGTAAGATAAATACAAGACTCTTCTAGTCTTTTTTATCCCAATCATCTTGATCTGTTCCTGTTGTTTGAGGATGTTTTTCAGGTGCAGTCACTACATCCCATAAATCTTCCAACTGAAGTATGGCTTTCATCTTTGTCTTCCATGGAACAAAGTTAGGACCTTTCAACAATTGGGAATCCGAGAGATACTTATGAATTGTGGCCATTATGAAGGTTCCTTATATCACCAATTGGTCTCCCTTTCTTTATACCTGCCAGATCATTATATTGTAACCATTCAATATACACCCGCCCTTACGTGAGGGAAACTATAGGTATATAGGAACAATATACTACGCAATATGTACTCGCCCTTACGAGAGGGAGACTATAAGTACATATGAGAAGCACAATATATCGAACATTAGCGATACTGAAAGGGCATCGTGTTGTTAATGACACCTACCATAGAAAGTTTTATTCCGCATGCGTGGGGCGTAACTTCCCCTAAACACTTTGGAAAAAAGAGCTTTCGTCAGGATTTACGCCTAACAACAATCACGATGTGGGTATGAAATGAGAAATAAAAAAACTGGTTTGCCTTATTTCTCCCCAACGATTTATAGAGAACAAGCTCAGACGTCGTTGTTGCAGCTATATTAGGCGACGAATACAGTAGTCCAAAGCACGACAGCATTACCTGTAGGTGTGGATCAGAGGTATCTCAAATACCGAACACTGTTGTGCAATAAATTGCACAAATAGGGTATAAATTTGGGGTCTTATGTTTTGTTTTTAATTTATGATTGTGAATGCAAGAAAACAAAATATTTAAATGCAAAAGAAACAATCATAAATGCCCACAAATTTATAGCTCCTATTACCAATCTAGCAATTATTCTGCCAAATGGCTTTATTTCCCCCCTTTATCTGACAATTTTGCAAATGAATCATGTGAAATCTTCCCCCCATCAACTTGCAAAATTTGGCAGAAAATGAGAAATGAATACCTGAAAAAAAAAAATTGAGCCTCCAAGGCATCAATTTTGCTGTTGTGGGGCATCAATGTGGCCTTGCAGCCGTCAACTGGCGGTATGCTGCATCAAAAAATGCGTTGCAGGTGTCAAGGCGCCGTGCGGGCGTCAACAGTGCCATGCGGGCGTCAAATGTGCCCTGCTGGCATCACAGAACTGGTGCGGGCATCACAGAACTGGTGCGGGCGTCAAAAAAAAAAAAATGCCGTCACATAACCCCCGAAGAGATTTGAACCCACGATCTACCACCAAACAACGTCCGCACTTGCCACGGGAGCCAGACGGCCCGACGAAACCAAAACAGACAACAGGGAATAAAGAAGTGTGTTGCGGCCTGGGATTTGAAAAAAAATAATAATCCCACATGGCCTGTGCGGCCACTATGGGACGTTTTAAAATCGGGGGAAAGCAGTTAAGCTTTCGGTTGCCTTCGGGCAACCAACCCCACCCTTTTTGGCCTCTGCAACCATCGTGCATCCTCCGTCTGCCTCACGCACCTCCGTCTGCTGTCGTCCTTTATCCGCCTGCTGTTTGGTCAGTCTGCTGCTGTCTGGTTAGTCTGCTGCCTATCGTCCTTCGTCCGCTGTTGTCTGGTCAGTCTGCTACCTATCGTCCTTCGTCCGCCTGCTGCCTGTCGTCTTGTCGTCCTTCGTCCGCCTACTGTCTGGTCACCACAGGTCCCATTGGCTGTCCTTATATCCGTAGCTCTGATACCATAATAAATTTGACAAAGCACTTGATTCATTCTCATTCATTTGAATATAAAGAATACAAAGCAGTTGATTAACCAACTAGTTGGTTAATCAACGAATTAGAGATCGCCTACGAGCGATACTTTTGCAAATAATGAAATACAATATATGCCATATGCTAACAAGATTTGTATGAGGAATTTAGATTAGCAAAGAGCTCTTCTTTGCCACTCATATGGTTTGAACATCCAGTGTCCAAGATCCATGTATCAGTCATGTTCTGATCTGCCTGACCATAAGAGAGAAAGAGATTTGTGGACTCTTACTCTTCTCCAAAATTTCCAAACTGACTACTTTGGCTGCTACTAGTTCCTTGTGAAGTCTTTGTCCAATAGTCATGAGCATAATGGCCAAGTTTGCCACAGTTGTAGCAAGATTGTTTTGACTTATCTCCTCCTTTGCCTCTGCCTGATTATTTTCCTCTATTTTGCTCTCCTCCTCTATTCTGTTGTTCACCTCTGTTTGAGAATCCTCCTCTGTTAGGAGTTCCACCTCTTTGATTATTTCTGCCTCTACCTCTGCCTTCTTGTGAAGCAAAGGCTTTATCATCTCCTCTGTAACTTGTGGAAGGAGTTTGCTATAACCTCTCTTCATGTGAGAGAAGTGAGCCAATTAGGGATTTAAAAGATAGAGAAGTTAGGTCTTTGGATTCTTCTATAATTATGGCAACTGAATTCCACTTAGGAAGAAGTGTCCTCAACATTTTCTTCACTATAACTTCAAGCTTTACATCTTCTCCTAAAGTGACCATCTTATCTACTACGGCTTTCACACTCACGCAGTAATCACCAACCTTTTCACTCTCTTGCATTTTAAGAGTCTCAAACTCTCGTTTCAAGGTTTGTAGTTTAACTTGTTTGACTTGGTCACTACCCCTATAACTTTCTTTTAAAGCATTCCAAGCGATTCAGCAGTTATAAAAGAAGTTATTCTAGGGAAAATACTTCTATCAAGGACGGCTTGGATATGATAAAGGGCAAAAGAATTATTCTTCTGTGCTTCCTTTTTAGCCCTTTTATCAGCCACATTCAAAGCTGCCCATTCAGTAGTAGTAGGTTTAGTATATCCCTCTTCAATCACATCCCAAAGACCTTTGCCTATCAAAAGAGTTTTCATTTTAATTGACCAATACTCGTAATCACCACCATTGAACTCAAGGATTGGTAGACTAGTATTGGAAGCCATTTTAGAAAGCAAACTTTATTGCAACTTCAAACAAGTAGTACAAAGAAGTACAAAATAGATCACTGATTTATTGATTTAAATCAAATCTAGCTTTCTTAATATGCTCACTGATTTGGCGTTCTTCTTCTCGAGGATCACCCAAAGCTGGAAAGGTGAAATTATCCGCTTCGTCGTCACTAATTATAATGACTTCGAGTCTTCTTGCTGGTTCATAACTTCTTTTAAGAACATTTCATTCTTCGATTGCAGGTTTCACCTCCATTGGTTCTTCTTCCTCTTATTCTTCTTCTTCTTCTTCTTCTTCTGGTTCTGAATCAGGAGAGCGTGGTGTATAGCTCTCACTTGTTTCTACTTCGAGCACTCTGCGGTGTATAACTGTCACTTGACTGTCCTTTAGGTACTATTTCAACCGTCTTGGATTCAACTATCGTTTGCCTGAAGATATTATCTTCGAGAATCTACCTCGTAGCCAGAATATGGTTTCCTCAGATGAGCAATCACTTGATTCTCTAATTGGCAAAACACTGTATGAAGTCCATATCGCTGGACTTTCCCGTCAAAGGAATCAGGAGTCTCTCTTCTCAAAAGAGAGAGTAATGCATGATAGCATCCGGTTGACCGGATCATCTACCCAGAATCACACCGTATGAACTGGGTTACAACTTAGTATGATGCCAAAAATAAACTTTTTATATCAAAAAATCTTTGCACCCTTTTATTTTTAATTTTTTTTTCTAAAATTTGTTTTAATAAAGACTTATTTAAAAAAAATTAACAATTTCCTATATATATATTTTTAATTATTATTTTTAAATGAAATGGATATTTAAAAAAAACAATAATCAAAAACTATATATAGAAATTATAATTTTTTTAAAAAAAATCTTTTTAAAAAAAAACAAATAATAAAAATTTAAAATAAAAAATTTAACATTTTTTTTTTGAAACCCCCGCTGGGATTCGAACCAGTAACCTCTGCTGTCTACCCGACAGAATCTTTTTTTAAAAAAACAAATAATAAAAATTTAAAATAAAAAATTTAACATATTTTTTTTTTGAAACCCCGCTGGGATTCGAACCAGTAACCTCTGCTGTCTACCCGACAGACTTAGCCGCTGCACCACGCGGCTACGGATGGGAGCAAGGAACCAAAAAACAATATTAACCCTCCATAAATCGCGAAGGAAAAAAAATAAAAAATTTTACCCCGGCGGGATTCGACCCCGGGTCTCTGCTCTGCAAGGCGAGGACTTTCGCCGCTAGGCCATGCTAGTCGGACGAGATAGGAGAGGAAGGGGGTTCTACTTACAATGGCGATGAAATACTGTTTGAAAAAAAAAAATTAGTTTTTAATCCCACATGCAGTGGGCAAAACAAATGTCCAGGCTTTATCAAAGCCTGCAGACACACAAGAGTTCGATTGCCTTCGGGCAATCGATCCACCAATCCTTTTGCCCATCAGACGACCAATCAAACATCGCCATGTGGCACACACTAGAGCACTTGTCCACATCAGCCGCCATGTCAGCACGCCTCCACGTCAGCCTCGTCCACGTCATCGAGCCAAGTCAGCCTCGATCCACGTGCTGCCAGCTCCGTCGTCATGTCAACGTCTAGTCAGCTCCTGGTTAGCCTCGATCCACATGCTGCCAGCTCTGTCGCCACGTCAGCCTGCTGTCAGCTCTGCCGCCACATCAGCCTGCTGTCAGTGCCGCTGCCACGTCAGCATCCAGTCAGATCCTCGGGATTCGTGTGCTCCTCGAGATCCGTGCGATAGCTACTCCGTGCACTCCTTGAGATCTGTGCGACTGCTACTCCGTTGCTCCTCGAGATCTGTGCCATAGCTTCCCCATCACTCCTTGGGATTCGTGCCACAACTTCTCCACCGCTCCTCGAGATCCGTGCCTTACCTCGACCCTCGGGATCCGTGCCCCCTAAGCTCTGATACCAGTGTAAGTCTAAGTTTCAATTAACCTTAGATTAACATTAGGCCAAAGGTAATAAACAAATGACATGAAAATTACAGCCGAAAATAAATTAAACTAACCAGACGATAATACATTAACATAAACCTTATATAGGTTTAGAACTTGCGTAATCATAGGAAAGGGAAGGTGGAGGAAGATCGGGGAGTTTAGAGAGAACGGAGGAGTAGGAGGTGGAGTGGGAGGTGGCAGCGAGCGTGGGGAGAGGAAGGGAGTGGAGTGATAAGGGAAAATGGACGGCAGGAGAAAATGGAGGGATAAGAAGAAAATGAAGGAAAGAGGGAAGGAAAAATCATGCCGACCATCCGAAAAAATTAGCCGACAAAAGGTAAGCGTGTTCATACTGTGCTTAGAAAAACTAGTTTTTTCTAAGCCTGTTTCAAGCTAAGTCCTGTTCACACTTGCAACAAGACTCACATTCTATTTGAAGGACATATTGAGTAGAAAATATAAGGTATTTCCATGGTTGATGAATAACTAGTGAATAATAGGACTCAACTATATTGATTTAGAAGTAAATCAACTTTGAGATAGTTGATCATTCAGGGATATTACCAACCCTTGACATTGAATATTAAAGGTAAATCAAATTTAAGATATTTGATAATTCATGGATATTGCCAACCCTTTATATTGAATATTGAAGGCATAATTAAATTTAAGATAGTTGATCATTTAGGGCTATAGCCAACCCTTGACACTAATAGAGGATTCGAAGATATAGATATCTCTTGATAGATTAAGATTCAAGGATATTTAATATTACCTTGACATTTATAGAATATTAAGGGACATTCATAGTCACTTTGAAATTGATAGAATATTTAGGGACATTCAAAGTCACCTTGAAATTATAATGATTAGAGTTGCAACAGAGATTAAGAGAAAACAATAGAAGTGTGAGAAGCTTCCTACAACATATAGAGAAGAGTTTTAGATTCTAAATGTAGATAGAAAAATATAGTAGAATATTGAGAAGCATTTAGAGCTTCCTAAGAGAGAGAAAGTAGAAAAAAATGAAGAATAGAAAGAGTGTTTAGGTCACAAAGAGATAGACCTTGACATAAGGGAAAGTTTCAAGTCATAGAGATATTGACCTTGACACTAGACAAATATTTAGGTAGAAAAGAGATGAACCTTGACATTAGAAGAAGATTCATGTCACAAATAGATAGACCTTCACACCAGAAGAATATTTAGATCACATTATATATTGGCCTTGATAATAGAAGCAGTTTTAGATCGCATTGACCTTGACATTGGCCCAAGAAGCCAATATAGAAGAAGATATAGATTCAAAATTTAGAGTAGGTTTGAGAGGACAATATTAAAGAATAGAGGCCCTTATAAGTGGAATGAAAAGAAGCCATTTATATATAAAAAGAGGCTTTATAAGAATAAGAAAAAAGACTCATATGGTAAAGATTCTAGATATATCCAAAGACTAAGAGAAGAGGCCCAAGTTTTGTATAGAGAAAAGGCCAATATAGAAGAAAATAATAAGACATATGAAGAAGTCAATGAAATATAAGAGGCCTACATTATTAGATACAAGAAGTATAAGAATGAGGTAGCTTAAAGAAAAATGCAACGAAAGAAAAATAATGTGACAACTCTTGCTAGAAGAACAAGGCAGCTTGTGCTAAATGAAGAATGGTTGTTTGTCTAGCTTCAATAAAAAGGAGGAAGAGTACACAACTGTTGATGATCTTCATCTACAATAAGAAAAATAATTTAACAATAGTAGTAAAGTAAGCAAATAGAGTAGAACAACTATTCATTTATGCTACTTAGTTGTCATAAAACAATACAAAACATCATCAGTTTTCGGTGTGTAATAGAAGGAGAAAGTCGATGCAGTAAGCTACCATATGCAAAAGAAAAATCCATCAAGCCAACTCACACAATCAAGGAAGCTATCAAGGCAATAAGCTAAAGTACACAAACTAATGTTGAAGCATTATCAATCTAGACACATTCTAGAAAGTCTAAGTGCATTGCTTCATAGAAGAAAGGAAGCTAAAGTGTCTCCTACAGTTACCTCATTTTGGGAGTTATGCAACAAAACGTTTGGACTTCAAATGTCTAACTGGAATTTTGATTCCCTAAGTATATTCTAGAGAGTATAAATGACAATATAAGTACCAATTGGAGGTATTATAACATATAAATAATAATTTGAGTGATATTGATCATTTACTAATGCTAAGGAAAGAATCATAATGCTCATAGAAGAAGGAAGAACTCCAACAAGCGAGGTCTGAGAAAGTTGTGACATCCAAAATAAGAGAAGTTCCTCCATGCAAGTCCATACCTGGAGCATCATTTCCTACACCCTTAGCGTATGAAAAGAGCGTTGAATATTTCACACGAGTAGTTCGAATAGCCAACAACAAATATGTGCATTTTAGAAATGGCTCTCATAAAAGGTTGATGGTTATATTAGGTTTTGGTTGAAGTTTAATATTTAATATTTGATTAAAGTTTATATTAGGAGATATAAGGTATTTTTGGAGCAATAAGTTTAAATTTTTTAAGGTTTATAAATGATTTTTGAAAGATAGGAGAAATAAGTAAGATTTAATTAGAGTTTTTTAAGTATTTATATTTGGAGTAATAAGGTTAAATAAAAGTAGGGTTTGATAGTTTGCTTTTTTATAAATATAAGGAGTAATAAGGAATTTAGGAATTTTTGAAAGTTTTATTTTTAATAAGTTTGGAGTAATAAGGTTTTCAACTAGGTAATTTGATTTTTTGAAAGTTTTTCAAATTTGAAGTTTTTTTTGGTTTCACACTTTGAGAAAATAAAAAAAATGAAAATATTGAAATTTGGTAAATTTATTTATTTTGGAGATAAAAGGTTTTCAACACCAAAATATAGGAAAACAAAAAAATCATTCTTTAGTTTCTAAAACTAGGGAGACAAGGTTTACTACTTCATAGGATTTAAATTAGAAACTTTGAATTATTTAAACCTAGGAGTTATAAGGTTACCTACATCAAAGGAATAAAAATCTACAAATTTTATGGATATCAATATGGAGTCTATGATTAAAAAGGAAAAAGTAGATGTCATAAAATTTGGGATTAAGAATTTGATTGAAAATTTTGAAGGAAAGATAGATATAGTTTCAAAATTAATATATAGTGAAGCCATAGATGAAAATTTTGAAACATTTGAATACTATCTACATTCAAGACTTGTTGAAGCAATTTATGATGGAAAATATAATATTATGATACCTCTAGATATTGGTAGCATAATTTATATGGCATTGCTTTTACTTAAGCTTCATAAATATGTTAATTTGAAATAAAAATAGTTGATTAAATCTCTTAAGAAGAAAGTGAAAACAGATGAATAATTTATAGAAAGGATATTTATTTCTTCATGCAATATTGATATAGCAAGTTCATCTACTCAACAATCTACTATGATGCTCTAGGTGAATGTTCACAAGTTACTATATAGGAAAATAAAGAATCATATGATTCTAAGGACAAAGGCAAAGGAAATATTCTTATGCAAGAATATGATGACAATGAGAGAGTTCAAGAAGTTTGTAATATTGAAACTACAAAAACTAAATAACATGAAACTGAATCCAAAGAAAATGAAGATGAACTCAAAGTAGAAATCAATCAAAAATATGAACCTCATGAAGCTAAAGCAAAATATCACATACAATGCAAGGTCACTTGAATATTGAAGATGAAGACAAAGACCATGCTTGAAGACTAAATTCTTCAATAACTAAATAATGTAAAACATGAGGGTGTTGGAGTATATTATATTATTTGGTACATGCTAATGTATCCCCATGGTACATATGTAAATAATAGATTAGGGTTGAGTCATATTTTAGAGTGTGAGTTATATTTCCCTTTTTATGTAAGTGTGAATGTGCAGGAAATGCACAAGTGTCATGTAAAGTTGTAATGTGTAGGAAATGCACAAGTGTCATGTGAGTTAGTGTGCAAGTGTAAGTTGAGTCTATGTGCACAAGTGTCTTGTATGTATAAGAACAAATATTTAATGTAAAGATGTGCACAAGTATCTTAGATTAGAGTGTGCAAGTTATAGAAGTGTAAGAGTCATGTATAGGTGTGCATACATCATAGAGTCAAGTGTTCATTAAGTATGCAAGTATCAAGTAAAGAAGCCAAGAGTCATGAGACTTGGCATATGGAAGTGAATAGTCAAGTATAAAAAAATTCATACTACTATGGCTATATTATGGAGATAATACTCCATAACTAGAATGAATCATATACAAACATATACAGATACATACAACAAATATTTGTACTATCATTGTAAGAGAATGTGAAGAAATAAAGAGTGCATATATTTTGAGGAATTAATATTGTAATTTGTTCTACATGCTTAGTACATGTATGATTAAGGCTATTTACATTCATATTGCTGCTATTATTGAATGTTATTTGTTATATTATAATATTTATTTTCCATATTAATTTGCTCATATTATTCTACTCATATCATTATCTTGACCTTATTATATTGTGGCTACATTATATTCGATCCTGTGATATTTGTGGTAGTATTAAGGCTTAAAAAGCCATAAAATTATACATTCTCAATAATACATTAGCATGTGATCCACCACTTCAATCTACCCATCAGTTTATAGAATAAAAGCTATGAAAGGGCACAACTTGGTGTCTAATTATTCCCATAAGTGACACTAGAAGTTATTAATGAAGAGAGAGTCTCAATCAAAGATGATAGAATCTAAAATTCTAAAGTGTACTCAAACATGCTAAAAGAACAACCTAGCAATATCTTATGCACGTATGCTATTTCTATATGGAACCATGATCGTCATCATGGATAATCTATCCACAATCATAAGAACATATTTTTTGAATTTTTGGTAGTTGATAGGTCTAAAAAATAAGCCATTTTGTTGGATTCCTAGGGCCTAAAAGGAACTAACCATGATGTGTAGAGCCCTAATTTTCTATTTATTGGATTAGTAATATTATAGAATGCATAAAATTTAATGTAGAAATCCACTTCATAATGCATTTATCTTGGGGAGGCAGGCTAGCTCCGATGGATTGGCTCCATCTGTTTTACCCTATCTCATTCCTGCTCCCCTACTCCTGGCCTACATCTTTCCAGGCCCACGGGATCCACTGGTTCTCCCAGGTTTTTTTCTTATGCTTGACTGAAACCTCACTACTAGTGGATCATCTTGATGACCCTATCCCAGGTACCTTGGTTTGGTTGGTTTTTGGCCAGCCCAGTTGGGGGGTTGTGGCTATCAAAAGAGGATTTAGCATTTTTTGTTCTTGCTGCTCGGGATCACTATCTACATTTTTGGTGGCTTCAAGGGAACCTATGCTTATAATTTGTGTATGGTCATCCCTCCCTAATCTATATCAGATTTTCCAATGCTTGTCTGCCCTTGGATGTTTCGATGGAGCTCTTGCTACAGTCTATCCTTTCAGTTTTGGAATGGAACCTTGTGCTTTTTCGTGCAGCTATGGCTCTAACTTCCGTGGTTTCTTCCCTTTGTAGACTGGTGGGACTCTATAATTTTTTGATGTGAGTGGTCATATTTGCTGGTCTTATTTTGTATTTTTAAAGGTCTGGGGATAGGACATCTTGCTTCATCATTTACTATAGTTTTTGGGCCACGATTGACAATCCATGTATTTAGGTTTCACTCTAGTCATGGGTCATATTTGTGGCTGGGTTCTCTGGATCCTTCCTCTTCAAACTGTGTTCTCAATCTCCTTCATAGTGAGATCTTATGGCCTATCGAGATCTCTGTTATCTACTGATCCACTTTCTAGGCCTTGTTTTATTTCAACCGTTCGTGGTATGGGACTTCAAGTTTCCCATGCCTTTCTAAATGAGATTCTTTTATGGACCAGTCTAGTTTTCCTGTGATTTCGGATGGGATTCTTTTGTTGGATCAACATGTAATGGTCCTATCCCTTCCTAGATGGAATCCTCCTTTTCTACAGTTGTTGGTTGATGGTTAATTCCTGGTGGGATTTCTTTGTTTTTTCTACTCTTCATGGGATTCCATAGATAGTTGTTCTTCAATGGTTTTCCCACTACTCCAACTAGTTTCTAGTTTCCTAGATCCTTCTAGGTGTTTTGATCCCCTTAGGTTGGCTTGGCAAGATAGCCATAGAGATATTACAAGTTTAAATTTTAATTTTGAATTTTCTGCTCTGGCTATCATTGAGTTTTCTGCTCCTGGTTTTGCCAAATCAGTTTTTAGGCAAGAATCTGAATTATTTTATTTTTTGGGATGGCCCCATCAAGTTGGCTTGGTGGGTTGGGCATAGCGGAATTGTACTTTTAATTTTGAATTTTTTTCTTTGATAGGTTTTGGGTTTTCTGCTCTCGTGGTTTTACCAAATCAGATTTCAGGTGGGAATCTGAGTTTTTTAATTTTTTGTTTTTAGGGATTGTCCCTTCGAGACCATTTTCCTATTTTTTCCTTTGCTTTTTTAGGTTTGGGATGGGTATGATGACCTGTTGGTTTAATCCTTTATGTATTAAGGTTTTGGATCTCCTTTCAAAACCCACTTAATGAATATTTTCTACCGATAAAAAAAAATAATGCATTTGTCTAGTCAATATCAAAATATCCAATGTCTTTAGAGTAACATGCTTTCTAGATGAAGTGTCAAAATGCAATGCCAAAAGCACATAGAGATTACCCAAATAGTATAACAACACATCCTTAAGGTGATGCTTTAGTGTTGACTACCCTATATTAGAAAATGATGTATGAGGATGAAATAAACATTATTAGGGTAGAGCATCTTCTATCCATTGGCATTCTAAACCTCTAGTATCAAAACTTAAGTAATCATCTGCTTGACTTTCCTTATCCTAAAAATGATTGATTACAAGGTAGAATTGTATAGACATGTCATCCACTTCATTAGGAACATATTCTCTAATTTATTTTTAGAATCAAAAAATTGTATAAATGTAACAACTCCAATATAGTCATGTTGGCTATCTTTATTTTTATTATCTTGGGTCCTAGTTCAAGTAGTCGGCCCTTGAGCATTAGAATTAGGGTTAATGTTGATTTAGTCTATAAATATGAATATTTATGTTGTACTTGGAATCGTATTTTATATTTGTATCTTAACCACCTCTATTACACATAAGACTTTTCCCTCTCCAAGTGACTAAGAGACGTTTCCTTCTCTAAGTGGCTAAGGATTTGTATTGATTTGAATCTAAAATATACTTACTTGCATATATAATTTTTTGGCATTGGATCTGAATTTATTGTTGTTAATGAATGTTTTTTAATATGCATTATGAAACTTCTACTATAAATACTATATTTCTTGAATTTATTTCATTACAAGTGGTATTAGAGCATCACTTTTGGCTCCCTATGGCAGTGCAAATTTACGATAAAAAGGTGTGCAATGTTTGATCTTAATGCTTTGAATTATTGTATTATGGTAGTGAAGGGTATTTAAGTACATAGGATGCCTAATTTAGGCATAACAAACCTTTAAATAAACTTGCAAATACCTTGTCCTATACTACATGCATGTACCTTATGAGGGGTGGTTATACCACTTGAATTCTCACATGGTCTATGATGTAATAACTCCTAACATACCCCTCTTATTTTTTTTGTTAAGTTGGAAAAGTGCATTTTTGAAAGGAATGCTAACCTTTTACATCAATAGATATGGCCAATCATTGTCCATTTCACCAAGAAGGATTTCCCATTGGCATAAAGCCTATACCAATCGTGTAACAACAAACACACTTCACTAACCACATCAAAAAATAGAAAAAGCATACACCTTACATATTTAAATAGCATATACTCTATGCTTTCCTAGTATCCTCTTCCTACTGATCCCCATTGTCAATTATTGTGGCATTATCATTTTCAACTAAATTATTTATGTGCATTGGGATATCATTCCCCCATTCCTTTCTGGCATCTTCCATAACTCCGTTAGCAATATCATATGCTACCCGGTTGGCTTCTCTATAAATATGATTGATAGACATATTCTTGAGTCTATCTAAAAGTGCTTGAGCTTCCACCATCATTAAATCAATAGTCCATGCGGCTGGTTGTTCTCCCTTTAAAATGGTCACAATATTTTGTGAGTCTCCTTCAACTATGAGCTTATCTAGATTGCAATTGATAGCCAAATAAATTCCTACATAATATGCTCTTACTTTAGTAAAATGACTTGTTTGTTCACCTAGTGGTTCAACAAAGGCTTTGATTACCTTACCTAGATGATTCCAGATCACCCCTCTAGCTCCTTCCAGCCCGAGATTACCTTTCAAGGCCCCATCAAAATTTAATTTGAACCATCCAACCGGTGATGGTATCCATTTTGCATGAGATATGGGATGAACTTGAGGCATTGGTAATTTCTCTCTAACTCCCCAACATTCCAATATCCACCTTTCCTGCTCTGATTCCCATACCTCCTTGAAGTAAATAGTGTTAAAATTCTCCACCAGGAGACTTGTTTCTCAATTCCAAACCATTTCCCAATCCATCTTCAAGTACTCAAATATTATGTGGTTTATTTCATTCTAGAATATCCACCAGATATGTGGAAGGCTTAGAAGCCATATATTCTTGATTATTCTACCTTTAAATGAAGGTTCTCATTGCAAGTTCAAATCTGAGATAGTTCTAGGGAAAATCCACTAAACTTGGAATTCACTACAAATCTGATCAAACAAGTTTTTGGTAAAGGAGCACTTAAGAAGTAGATGAACAATGATTTCCTCCTCCTTTTCACACAAAAAACATCTATTTGGTAAGGAGAAACCACATTTTTTCACATTATCTTGGGTCATAATTTTACTATGCATAACCAGCCATTGAAAAATAGTAATCTTAGGTATGAGATCTTTGTCCCAAACCTTTATATGGGACCACACTACCCCTACACCTTCAACTGATTTATAACTAAACTTCATAGAATAATCGACACTCTTCTTTTTCATCCAAATAAATATATCATTCGATCGTCAATGGCTGAGGATGTAGGCATTAAGGCATATTTTAAGACTTTCCAGGTGTGGATGCAAGTCCTCATTGATGTTCTCAGTATAAAGTCACTTCCACTTCTTGATACCATTTTCTTCCATAATATAATCCCAAACCAACAATCCATAAATAGGAGTCAGGATTGTTCTTAAGTTTGTAAACCTTGGGATCTCACAAAGGGGAGAGTTAAAGAGCCAAGTATCCTACCAAAATATCACATTAGCACCATCTCCAATTTTCCGTATACAACCTTGCTAGATCAGAGGTCTTACCTATTGAAGTCTATTCCAGAAACTAGACCCCCTAGGGGGTTGAGGTTTTCCAGGAAGGAGAAATTACGTAAATACTTAGCTTTTACAATTTTGACCCAGGGAGTTTCTTCTTCCTTCACCAACTTCCAACCCAATTTTCCCATTAGAGTTTTATTCATTTTGGAAAGAGTTCTCAGTCCCAATCCCCTATATTTTTTAGAGGTACAGACTTTGTTCCAAGCAAGTAGAGATATCCTCTTCTTTTCCTCAGCCCCAGACCATAGAAAAATCCTTTGGATATGTTCAATATTTTTGTAGACTGATACTGACATTTTAAAAATTGATATGAAGTGAATAGGTATACTTTGAAGGTATGATTTCACAAGTTGGGACTTTTGTGCCTAACTAAGAAGAGAGTCTTTCCAGGAAGATAGTTTCTTTGTAACATGTTCAATAACCAGATCCCACAAGGCTTCCTTCATACTCCCATAGAATAAAGGCATCCCTAGATAGGTTGCTAGAAAATCACCTATGCCACAATTGAAGATTATTGTTATCTGCAATTGGAGAGCTCTAGAGGTATTTAGGAAAAAACTTACTTTTATTAAAATTTACCTTTTGGCCTACTGCAAGCTCATAGAAATGCAAAATCATATTAATATGTCTTGCTCGTGGAAGAGATGATCTTGTAAAAATTAGAGTATCATCCATAAACTATTAAAAATAGATCGGTTCCAAAGTGGAAGTTGGCCTGATACCTTCTATGTCTCCTCTATATGTGGCTACTGTGAAGGCTCTACTCATATATTTACCTTAAATTATAAATATATAAGGGGATAGGGGGTCCCCTTGTCTTAACCCCCTCTTGCTAGGAAAATAACCCACTATAGACCCATTAACCAAGATAGAGATCATCACTGTGGAGATGCAGTTTTTCATCATAGAGATTCAATCCTCATGAAAACCAAAACATTGGAGTACTTTGATCAGGAAATTCTAAGAAACTTTTTCATATGCTTTATTCATATCCAATTTAAGAAAAATACCTTCCTTTTTTTATTTAGAGATAGAGTGCAAGATCTCATGGACCAAAATTATCCCATCAAGAATCTATCATCCCTGAACAAAATCTCTTTGGTGTTTATCAATGAGAAAAGGGAGAACCATCTTCAGTCAGTTTACAAGGACTTTGGACATAATTTTGTAGAGTATTACACAGGTTAATTGGGCAGTAATCTGCAAAATATTTAGTACCTGCAATCTTCAGTATGAGGGCTAAGAATGTACAGTTCACATCAGAAGGAATACTTTCAAAGGTTTGAAACTTCTTAACTATCAAGGTGACCTCATTGCCAATGATGTGCTAAAACTTATGATAGAAGAGCATAGAAAACCCATCTGGACCAGGATATTTGTCTCCCTTCATGGAGAAGACCACCTCTTTAATTTCCTCATTCGTAAAGGGGTTGAGGAGATAGTCATTTATCTAGTTTGTAATATTTAATGGAATATGGCCTAACAAAATGTTCATCGTCTCTTCATCCAACTCTGAATCCACTCCTAACATATCTTGGAAAAAGTGAACAGTTTCCCCTCTAATTTGGAAAGGATCCCTTGTAGAATAACCATCAGCAATCTTTATCTCCTATATTTTATTAAAAATTTTGTGCTTGAGAGTTGAAACATGGAAAAACCTCGTATTCATGTCCCCTTCCTTTAACCACAAAGCTCTTGAGCCTCCTCATATGCTAGAGTATTATGCCAATCACATAGAAGATCCTTCTATCTAGTTTGAACTTCCTCCGAATATTCCCCCAAACACAAATATTTTTCTAACTCCATGAGCTATTGTTGTAAAGCTACCTTTTTAATCATAATGGCTCCAAACATCTCTTTATTCCATAGTTTTAAGTTTTGATTAACAAATCTTAGTTTCTTTGCTACTTGAGTCAATGTATCCCCAAAAAAATCTTGCTACCACTAAGATTAAATCTTGCTCTCTAAATCAAAATGAAGGATCCACATATTTTCAAACTGGAAAGGGGTAACAAAGATCCTTCTCCTATTCGATGTTTCCCAAATCAAAGGATTATGGTCTGAGCTAGTTTTTGGGAGGGCCGTGAGAGTAGTGTCCCAAAAACACACTAAGATCTCCTAAGAAATCAACACCCTATCCATTATGATCTGAATCAATTGACTTCCTAGCCACCTATTAGTCTAGGTAAACTTTTCTTGTCTAAGATCCAAGTCCATCAAAGCATTTGAATTTATAAAATCACAAAACTCAATCATACTCTCTAAATATCCTTCAACACCTCCCTTCTTATGATATGGATACAGAGACGTACTGAAGTCCCCTGTAATGATCCATGGGATGCCTACAAAGACATGCTTGAGTTCACTCAATTCCCTCTATAACCTTCATCTTCCAACCACAGTAGTGGGTGCAAAGACATTTGTAATGATCTAGTGGGAATTATCCTCCTCCGAAAATAAGCGGATAGCACAAAATTTATCATTTGAGATAATTTTTTGTCCTTCCAATTTATTTGGGTCCTAAATACACATCATTCATCCTGAGGAGCTCATTAAGGGTTGAGCAACAAATTCTACTCATATCCAAATCTTGTCTTTAACCATTGCTAAGTTTACTTCTATCACCTAGAAACACGTGCTTATACTGATATGGGGGGTGAATAGTATAAGATAAAAAATTTCCTTGCAAACAACAACTACAATAATATGAATGCAATAATGAAATAATGCACAGAAAACCACACACACAAGAGAAAAGGATTTTATGTAGAAACACCCTCTCAGCAGAAAACCATGGCAAAATATTGTTTTTATTTCTTCAAAATATTTATAGGCACCAACCCACGAGACACCAATCCCCTTATACAATTACATAGGCACCAACCTATGGGAGACACCAATCTCCTTATACAATTACGTAGGCACCATCCTACGAGAGACACCAATCTCCTTGAGGCATCAACTTTTGCTTACCATTTTAGTCTTTAATGGCATACAGGATTGCGCATAATTTTGTCATATTTGCCAACCTTTGTAACTATCACCTGCGATGTGTCCACTTGTATTTACTGTTGATAATTTCTGCTATCAGATTCTCTTGTAAATGGATAGTTTAGATAATTAGAAATTCCAATGGTTGGATTTACGATGCTTTGTATGCTACTACACCAAAAACTTCTTCTCTCTCGATGCTCCCATTCCTTTGACTTTGTAGCTCTCAATGTTCGTACACACAAAAAATAATGATAGATTTTTCTGCTGACCAACCTTGCTCTGATTAATTATTTGAAGATGTGTAGTAATCCGATGTGCCTTTGTAAACAGTCCTACTCATTGCAATATCCACGAACATCCTCAACAACATTGAGTAAAAAATCACACATTATTTTCTTAGCTGGGTAATTTTTACCAGGTTTATCACCAGAATGAAACAAAATCCTTGACTCATGCTATTCATTTTAAATCTGAGTCATTTCCTCTACCTCAAAAATTCCAAAAGTAGTATGTTTGTATATTTTTCCGTCTATCACACCTCTTGCTTCCTTTGTGTTTTTACTTTTAGGAGTGTGACGAAGACTATCATTGAATTCAATTTTAGTTGCTTTCTTCTACAAAAATGAACATGTCTTTCATGCCTATTCTGAGGTCCTCATAATTAGTTCTTTAGGCACGACTATGATCTCATCTCCACTGGGCTTCAATTTGGTTAGTCGATTGTTATCTCATTTATGTAATTGCACAAAATACACATCAACAATCCTTTAAAACCTCATCCTTGTTGGAATGCATTCCTTCCAAATAAACAAATGCTTTTCCATAGATAATTATTCAAACAAATCTGCTAACATAATGTTTATAATCTTTGCTTTGTTATTTGTTGGTCATTATTTTTGTAACAATTATATAGCCAGAATACTTATCTTCCAAGTGGTGCATGCTCTCATATCTCGAAGACCTTAAATATCAATGCTAACCTTGTTCAATTTGTGCTGCATGAATTCCAACACAACCATCGCTCCCTCATAGCAATACGGAGGTCTGCCTCGACTTGTCTTGCACATTTCAAGAACAAAAGATGAAGGAGATGGCCCTCCTTGTTAAAATTGAGTGATTCAACTTTGCTTCTCCAATGCACACCTCTGTTCGCACAAGCTCCATTCACCTTAGTCGTGTTTTATGATTGCTAATTAGAACTCCCTTCGCTATATTTTTGATCGATCGAAGAGCATGAATCCATGCATTCATTTTTTTATTAACCCTAGCCATGTGCTAATATATAGAAGACATTGGCTTTGTATTTATAGAGGTTGGCCCTTACACATTTTAATATTTAAAACTTTAATTTAAATATTTAAATCTTTTATTTAAAATCAAGTAAACCCTTTGATAAACAATCTACCTTGAATACTTCGTTCAATCACACTATGGTTTTGGCCTTTGACATCAATGAAAACCCAATAATTTTAACAATCTCCCCCTTTTTTATTGATGGAAACCCTGCAAAGAAAGTTGTCCTCCACTGCAACAAGATCACAAGCTTCTTTCCCTTACTAAAATTCCAAATTTCTCCCCCTTACTTAAATTCTCCCCCTTTGACATCAATGACAAAGGCTTCTCAGGGCTAAAGGATAAGGCATTGGACATATCCCCCTTACTAATTTTTCTAACTTAGATGTTCAACGATGATATGAGAGTGAAACTACTTCCAACTTATCTTTGAGATACTCAAAGGTATCCTTTGGAAGTGGCTTGGTAAAGATGTCAGCAATATGTTCCTTTGTAGCAATGTATTCCAACTTGACTTGCTGATCAGTCACTTGCTCTCTCAAAAAGTGATACTTGATTAGAATGTGATTGGTCCTTGAATGCATCATCAGATTATTTGAAATATTGATGGCAATTTTATTATCACAAAGTATGGATATAGGATGATCATGCTCTACTTTGAAATCACTTAAGGTTTTTTTCATCCATAAAACCTATGTGCAACAAGCAGCTGCTACAATGTACTTTGCCTTTGCAGTAGATAAGGACACTAATGTTTTTTTCTTACTTAGACAAGAGACCAAATAGTCAAAAAATACTCCTCCACTTGTGCTTTTCTTGTCATCCACACTACCTACCCAATCCATATATGTATATGCAATGAGAGTGAAATTATCGCATCTGGGATACCACAGTCCAAAATCCATAGTTCCTTTCAAATACTTGAATATTCTTTTTACTTCCTATACATGTATTTCCTTTGGTGCAGCTTGAAATATTTCCACCAATCCGACTACCTGCATTATATCCGACCTTGTAATTGTGACATACAATAAAATTCCAATCATGGATCTATACAAATTTTGATTAGCCTTAGGAGACTCATCATATTTACTTAACTTACATCCTGTAATCATGGGGGTACTCATAGGATTACAATCCTCCATCCTGAATTTTTTCAACATTTCTTTTACATACTTGGTTTGAGAGAGAAATATACCTTTATCTGATTGTGAGATTTGCAAACCAAGAAAGAAGGATAGCTCACCAAGCATTGACATCTCAAATTCACTTTGCATATATTTTTCAAATTCCTGACACATCTTGTTATTACTACCTTCAAAAATTATATCTTCGACATAGACCACTATAATTAAATGATCATTTCCTTCATTCTTGATGTACAGGTTGCTATCAACCATATATTTTTTGAAACCCTATTCTTGGAGGTATTTATACAACCTTGAGTACCAAGCCCTAGGAGCTTGCTTTAGTCCATAGAGAGCCTTCTTCAATTTGCATACATAGTCTGGCTTGTCTATTAGGCTAAAACCATCTGGTTGCTCAATGTAGACCTCTTCCTCTAAGTAACCATTAAGAAATGTTGATTTTACATCCATTTGGTACACTTTGAAGTTTCTAAAACTTGAAAAATCCAAGAACATTATTATGGCCTCAAGACGAGCAATAAGAGGAAATGTCTCTTCAAAATCAATTCCCTCAACTTGTGCATAGCCTTTGCACACAAGTCTTGCTTTATTTCTGAAAACCTGACCATATTCGTTCAACTTGTTTCTATAGATCCATTTGGTGTCGATTACGTTCTTGTATTTTGGATGTGGGACAAGTTCCCAAGTCTCGCTCTTCTCTATTTGATCTAACTCTTCTTCCATTGCCTTAATCCAATATTTATCTTCACTTGCTTCATTGAAATTATTTGGCTCAACTTTAGATAGTAAAGAGAAGTTGGCATGTTCACCTGTACCTATTATTTTCCTCCTTGTTTGTCTCTCATCTAGATTCCCAATAATCATATCTTTTGTATGGTTCTTTTGCACATATCTGGATGGTGTTTTAGGTGGTGCCTTTAATGGTTTTTTGGAGGGTGTTCTTGAGGGTCTCCTCTGATTCTCAACTTCTTCATTTTATTCATATTTGCAATATTCTCCTTATTGATACACAATATCTTGAGCTGGTTCTCTTAGATATATTTCTTCATCAACTCTTACATTTACGCTTTCCACAACTTTATGCAATATTTTATTGTAGCATCTATAGGATTTGCTCTTTGAAGAGTATCCAAGGAAGATACCCTCATCACACCTAGAATCAAACTTACCCAAATATTTTTCATCTCATCTAATGTAGCATTTGCTTCCAAAGATTCTGAAATACTTCACAGTAGTTGGTCTTCCCTTCCAAAGCTCATACGAATTTTTGTGGTTATTTACTCTTACTTGAGCTCTATTGATGATATAAACAGTTGTATGGACCACCTCTCTCCAAAAAGCATCAAAAATCTTAGACTCATTTAGCATGGCCCTGGACATGCCTTGAATAGTTCTATTCTTCCTTTCAACTACTCCATTCTACTATGGAGTTCTTGTTGTTGAGTATTATATTTTGATTCCATGTTGTTCATAGAATTCTACAAATTCATTTGAAGTGAATTCACCTCCTCTATCTGATCTTAGACACTTGATCTTTTTTCCTATTTCATTTTCTACAAGTGCCTTGAATACTTTGAACCTTTCAAAGGCTTTTGATTTTTCTCTTAAGAATGTTACCCAAGTCATTCTAGAATAATCATCAATAAACAACATGAAATAATTCTCACCTTGTAAGCTCTTTGTCCTTGTAGGGCCACATAGATCGATGTGAATTAGCTCCAAATGCTTGGATGAAGAGAATTCCTTTGATTTGAAACTTGATCTTGTTTGCTTACCATGTTGGAATTGTGTGCAAATCATGCTTGGGAGTTTGTCTATCTTGGGTAAATCTCTGACTGCCTATTTGTTGCTTATTTTCACCATGTTTTCAAAGTTCGGGTGGCCCATTCTCCTATGCCATAACCATATCTCATCCTCTTGTGATAAAAAGCATTTTTCTCCCTTAATTTTGCTCAACATGTAGAGATTGTTTGCAGTTCTACAGGCATCTACAATAAGTTTTCCTATCTTGGATTTCTTGATCTCACATCCATTTGGGTGAAATGTGAGTGTATGCCCTTGATCACATAGTTGGATCACACTTAGAAGGTTGTGCTTCAACCCTTCAACATATAACACATTCTTTGTCCTTGATCTTCCATTATCCAGGCTCAAGGTTCCATTTTCAACAATTTTGGTAGAAGCATTATCACCAAATTTCACTATGCCTCCATTTATTTCTTTGAGAGAGAAATTTTCTTTTGTCACCCATCATATGGCTTGAACAACCACTATCAATGTACCATTGATTTCCTTCATTTTGCACATGAAGAGTTGTTTGTACCAACATAGACTTCTTCTTTTCTTGTTCCATTTTTTTTCCAAACTTTGGAGGACATATCCTTTTGAACAGTTTGACCATCCTCCTTCTTTCTTGATTTTGGAAGTTCAAGGAACACCGTTCTACACCATTTATTTGTATGCCTAAAATTATTACATTTGTAACAAATGATGTTGTAGTCCATGAGAGGTGCAAATGAATTGAAATTCCTCTTGGTGAAGCCAAAATAATTTTTAGCATAGACCCTATAATGTACAACTTTATGACCAAATTGGTGACATGAAAAGCAATAACCATGGAAGAAATATTGAAACCTATCTGATTACCTTGGAGGATATGGCTGCATGGTTCTCTCATTGTTGTTTTTGTGATGGACCTTGGTCCATGATGATGCTTTATTTTCTTCCTTCTTGATGCTTCCACTTCTCAACACATCAGCATAGGTCTCAGGATATTCTTTAATTATTTTCTTTGATGCCTCTATTCCTTTTGAGCTTGACTCCTTTTTTTTCTTTTGGCTTTCTTCAAAACCAAGTCCAGTATTTATAACCGAAGATCTCTGTGCTTTGATAATATCATCCAAGATTTATGTGCTTTTCTCAAACCTAGTATTTTGTTGTAGCTTATCATTAGATTTTTCAACTTCCTTCCTCAGAGAGACAATCTCATGTTCCAGTTTTTCACATTCCAACTCTTTTGCCTTTAACTGCTTAGTCATAACTTCTTCAATTCGCTTTGCCTCTTCAATGTTAACTTTTAATTCAATGAGATCTTGTGAAATCTTTACCTTTATCTTCTCATCCTCTTGTATTTGTGTCTTCAATCTTGAATTCTTCTTTCTAAGCCTCTTCACCTCTTAAAGAGCAAAAATAAGTTCCTCTTCTATGTCAACTATGGCTTCCTCTTCATTTTCTAGATTTTTCTCCTTTTCTTGGTTTTCGACAATAGGAGCATCTTCTTTCACCTCCATAGCCATAAATATGATTTCTTATCTTTCACTATTAGAGAGGCTTTCATCACTATTGTTGGAAGAACTACTTGCCTCTTCAATATAAAGACTCTTCTTGTGCCTTCGAAATATCTTCTTCTCATGCTTGCTTTGATCGTGTCTCTTTTTCTTTTCATGATGATATTTTATTTCCTTATTTTTCTTGTATTCCTCTTCTTCTTCATTGCTACTACTTCCTTCTTGTGGGCACTTAGCTGCATAGTGACCAATGTTACCACAATTAAAACATTTCAAATTATACTTACCTTTGTGTTTACTTGATCCCTTCTTATTCCTTCGCACAAAGTTGGCTTCTTCTCCATTGCTCGATTCTTCACTTGACTCTGGTTCCTTATTATTTGTCTTATTTGAAACTTTAAATGCGGCCTCCCATTTGGATGTTTGATATTTTTTAGTCCTCATCTCATAGGCTATAAGAATTCCATGTAGCTCATCCATGCTTAAATTTTTAAGATCCTTCATTTCTTCAATCATCGAGACCTTCACATCAAACCTCATGGGGAGTGACCTTAAGAATTTTTGAACAATAATAGGATCTTCAATATTTTCTCCAAGTCCATGAATGGTGTTGACAATTTCATCAACATGGAGCAGATATTTGGTAATATTTTCCTCATATTTCATCTTTAAGTCTTTGAACTCCCTCCTGTGGGTTTGAAGTTTTACCATTTTAACCTTGTCGTCTCCTTCATATGTTCTTTGTAACTTATCCCATATTTCTTTTGTAGAGGTGCAGTGCATGACTTTAACAAACTCTGATTCACATAACCCACTCAACATTGCATTCATTGCCTTGGCATTGTTTTCAAATGGTTTCTTGCCATTTTGATCCATGGGAGGGGTTGTAGATGGTTTGAACCCATCCACAATAGATTGCCATATATCGTAGCCATGTGCCATCAAATAGGTTCACATCCTTACACTCTAGAAGGCATAGTTAGTCCCATCGAACAATGGAGCCCTACTTGATGAAAAACCTTCTTGGTAAGCCATGTGTGTTCTTGTAAGATCTTCCTTCAAGCGATTAGGCTTTCACGAAGGAACCTGCTCTGATACCAATTGAAGAAACACATGCTTATACTGAGAGGGGGGGTGAAAAATATAAGATAAAAATTTTCTTTCCAAACAAAAACTACAATAATGAAAAAATGAATCAATGCAAAACCACACACATAAGAGACAAGGATTTTATGTGGAAACACCCTTTTGGGAGAAAACCATGGCAAAATATTGCTTTTATTTCTTCAAAATATTTGTAGGCACCAACCCACAGGAGACACCAATCCCCTTATACAATTACATAGGCACCAACCTATGGGAGACACCAATCTCCTTATACAAGTATGTAGACACCAACCTACGGGAGACACCAATATCCTTGAGGCATCAACTTTTGCTTACAATTTTGGTCTTTAATGGCATACATGACTGCACATAATTTTTTCACATTTGCCAACCTTTGTAACTATCACCTGCGATGTGTCCACCTGTATTTACTACTGATAATTTCTACTATCGGATTCTCTTGTAAATGGATAGTTTGGATAATTAAAAACTCCAATGGTTGGATTTACAATGCTTTGTATGCTACTACACCAAAAACGTCTTCTCTCCCGATGCTCTCATTCCTTTGACTTTGCAGCTCTCAATGTTTGCACACAAAAAATAATGATAGATTTTTCTATCGACCAACCTTGCACCAATTGATTATTTGAAGATGCACAATAATACGATGTGCCTTTGTAAACAGTATTGCTTACTGCGATGTCCATGAACATCCTCAACAACATCGAGCAACAAATCACACATTATTTTCTTAGTTGGGCAATTTTTACCAGGTTTATCACCAAAAAAACCAAAATCTTTGACTCATGACATTCATTTTAAATCCGAGTCATTTCCTCTACCTCAAAAATTCCAAAAGTAGTCTATTTGTATATATGTGCATTTGTCACACCTCTTGCTTCCTTTGTGTTTTTTATTTTAGGAGTTTGACAAAGACTATCACCAGATTCAATTTTAGTTGCTTGCTTCTACAAAAATGAACATGTCTTCCATGCCTATTCTGAGGGCCTCATAATTAGTTCTTTGGGCATGGCTATGATCTCATATTTGTTGGGGTTCAATGTGGTTAGTCAATCATTATATAATTTATGTAATTGCACAAAATACACATCAACAATCCTTTCAAACCTCGTATTCACTAGAATGCATTTCTTCCAAATAAATAAATGTTTTTCCACAGATAATTATTCAAACAAATCTGTCAACATAACATCTATAATCTCTGCTTTATTTTCACTCAGAACAAAAAACTATTTTTTTTTACCATTATTTTCATAACAATTATATAGCTATAATACTTATCTTCCAAACGATGTGTGCTCTCATATATCAAAGACCTTTGATCTCAATTCTAACCTTGTTCAATTTATGTTGCACGAAGTCCAACACAACCATCGCTCCCTCACAACAATACGAAGGTCTGCCTCGACTTGTCTTGCACCTTTCGAGAATAAAAGATGAAGAAGACAACCCTCCTTGTTCAAATTGAGTAATTCAACTCTGCTTCTCCAATGCATGCCTCCATCCGCATGAGATCCATTCACCTTAGCCATGTTCGGTGATTGCTAATCAGATCTCCCTTTGCTATCTTTTCGATCGGCCAGAGAGCATGAATCCATACATTCCTTTTTTATTTACCCTATTTGTGCACTAATATATAGACTTCATTGGTCTTGTATTTATAGAGGTTAGCCCTTACAAATTTTAATATTTAAAACTTTAATTTAATATTTTCATTTAAATATTTAAATCTTTTATTTAAAATAAATTAAACCCTTTGATAAACAATCTACCTTGAATACTTTGTTCAAGCACACTACGGTTTCGGCCTTTGACATCAATGATAACTCAATAATTATAACACATTCCTCTTGAGGATTTCATTGAGGGTTGAGCAACAAAGTCTGCTCCTATCTAAATATTGTCTTTTATCATTGCTAAGTTTGATTCTACCACCTTTGTCTCTTGTAATAGCAAAATGTCTAGGTGGTTATCTCTTCTCAATGTTTGTACTGATCTATGTCTTCCTGTCCCATTGAGACCTCGTACATTCCATGATAAAACCTTAATTTTTTAGATTTATCTAATTTATTCCCTCTCCCACCTAGATTGATGATAGTTTGTGTTCATATTGCTATCTCTACTATTTTTTCCCTCTTTCTTACCTCTGTTAAAGGGGGTCTACCTACAGTGTGTTCCTTGCCAACATCCAAGGGATTTCTCTTTGTTTGATTCCTAGTCACCCTTGAGGGTGTCATAGGAACCTCCTCTATATAGAAATCCTCCCGTATTGGAGCTACAGGCTTTACCTCTATATTTTATAGGATATGTTTATCTTCCTTTAACGCTTTTCTAGCTTCATATTTTCTATCCCAATTTGTAATAATCATGTCAATAGAGTTAACCTCTACATCCACTTCTAGAGGTTTAGACTCTCCTATTGTACTCCCTCATGATTCATCCATTGTGTCTCCTCCAAAAATTCCACAACTTTGGTTGGTTATCCCATTTCATCCTCTTTAGCTCCTCTCAAGCAAGTAAAATAGTTAGGGCCTACAAAGTCAAGGGTTTCCATAGCTCCAGGGGGTTGGACTACCACAACTCCATAAGAGGGATCTTACATGTGTTCCTAAACCACCATAGCTAGTTGGTGTGATGTTATTGCTTCCTTCTGATTATCCACCATGATATTTGTGCCTTTACCCTACTCTACATATTTACTCTTCTTCCTCTGCCAGACTTTATTTTTGGGAGCTTTATTGTTCTTCAGGTAGAAGCTTGAGATATGACCTCTCCCTTTAAAAATATCACAAAGGGATAGAATATTTTTATACTCTAGCCTCTAAGTCTAGGTACCCACTGGGGACATTAGGTCTATTATTTCTATAAGCTTGCTATCCATATCAACATTAACACAAATTCGATCAAACACCATACGGAACTTCAGCCTAGTTACCCTATCAATGGTAACAAAGGTACCAATACCATTTTCAATAGCCATGAAAACTTCATTGTGCCAATATTGAAATGGAAGGTTATGTCATCTTACCCAAACAACAGTTGTGTTGAGACTTTGGGTGTGAGGATTAAAATCCACATCCTATTTTTTGAGAAACAGGCTACGCTTCCTCATCGACCATGGTCCTCCATATAGAATTTTTTGGATGTCACCTCAATAAGTTTGATCATGAAGAACCCATTTGGGAGTGCCACAATATCCATGTAGCCTATTGGCTTCCATCTAGTGAAGGCCCACCTTTGAATAGTATCTATATTTGGCCTTGCCCCAAAAAACTTGCCCACCAAATTATGTTCCCCTTCCGCCTTCATGTTCAAAATTATCTCTGAGGAAATGTTGAGAATGCTATATTTAATTCTCAAGTTTAATTGGCTTACCAATGGAGGAAGAGTAGTAGCAGGTTTAGAACCATGTACCACCTGGGCCCAAGAGTATTTTTATCCCACTTCTGGGGCCTGATTCTCTTGACCATTGTTTGCCTCTGATTCATCCTACCCCTTCTATGGGATCACTTTTTTAGGAGGTTCTTGGATTTTTCTTCCTAGAAATCCATTCTCTAGCTCTTCATCCAAGGCCCCATCCATTGATGTACCTTCCAAGGCCCCAGTTTGGCCCTACCCTACTCCAACTCCTACACTAGTCACTCACCATCTATCTTTGGTCGCTCCAAACCTTGGTTTGTCCTCTCCATTTCTAGCCCATTCCATTTTTTAACTCAAACCCCCATTTATGGGATGAAAATAATTGAAAATCCTATTTTCTAAGTTTTCCATTTATCCCCTTTGCAGGTTTCTATCCTCACTGGTTATTCGCCCTACCTACTACTCTCGTCAACTAGGTTCGAGCAAAATTTTTTGCTATTGTTGTTGCTCATCACCATCGCTACTTCCAAATTCATTTGTTATTTTTTTTGCTCATTGTGCATAAGGGTTTTCGCTATGCAACCCACTACACACCTGCATCTTGCACCTACATCTTGTGTATGCTTTCTGACTCCAGTCGTTGCAGTAATTGAACCTTACCTTATCACTCCAATTAAAACTTACTTTTAACCTTATTTCTTCTTATTTCTTATCCCTACAAGAACTGTTTCATTCTACATGTATCAGTCTGTCTCCTCACTGGCTAAAATAGGACTATCAAGGGCAACGCAGTAGCACCTATCAAAACCTTAGCCTTAACCTCTATGGATTGTCAAGACTGCACAGGTTATGTAACAACTCTTTTTGGATAGGTGTTAGAGTTATTTCTCACCAGAGGCTTGAATTAAGGAAAAATGACCACCTCTCCTCCTTAACCTCCCTTCAAATTTGTCCATTTCATGTAGGTACAGACCACTCTCCATATACTCAACAACAATGGCCAAGTAGTTTCTTGCATAGGTTCTGGCTAATTTATTTGGTCTCCTTTATCTTCTGCAACAGAGGGTTTGAAATATTGGTAGTCTTCAACAAAAAAATCTTCTCTATGCTCAACTCAGGCATGGATGTGTTTCAAAAAATAATAAATTTTACATTTTATTTTTCCCAATTTCAAAATGCTTACTAACAATTCCACTAATGTTTGTGTCCACATTTCTTAATATGCACTATCAAATATTAAACCTTATCCACCACTCCTTTCCTTCTACCAAACTTTGTTTAGCTAAGTCAGAGTCTATGTTGCATGTAGTCTAGATACAAAAATTGGAGAATTGATCCTCTAAAACCTAATCCACCAACTCCTAGAAGTTTTTCTCTTCTTTTTTTTACTTTGCACTCAAGATGCTCCCAAAAACTCTTCCAAGGCATTCAAACCCTAGATTTTACTTTCTTCTAGTGCAGTCAATAGAAAGCATCCCTTTAAACATACCCCTCTTATTACATAATAGTCAAAATCTCAATTTTTATTATGACCAAATAATAATGTCTAGGGAAATGTAGGAATTTGAGAGATAAATTACCCCCTTAATATAGACATACTAATTTCAATACTTAGGAGTGTCAAATTCTACCGATCATGCACTCCAAATACATTTATTACAAAATACTTATTCAATACTCAATGCTTTAAGTATGTTTCTTCAATGTCTTCAAGTGAAGCATGTGTTACCATGCATCCAATGTCGCTTATTGAAATGATTGTCTACTGATTTTTGTCTTGCATATGGTGGAATGAAAGTTGTGTATGGCTTCATTGGTTGCTTTTCCTTTCTTTGCTTTCATTGTGATCAAATCCTAGATTCTTTCTAAGTTCTCATTTTATCATAAGCTCCGTGATATGATGAATAGTATGTATATTTTGAATGCAACCTCTAGAAATTCTAGACACTTGTTTTAATCCTTTGAATTATGCCATAACTTCTATATTTTTCCTTGAACTAAAATGTAGCAACCTTTAAATTACTCTATGGTATTTAGACTTAATCCATTGGGTCCTAATAGCTAATATCATTTTCTAAAAATATTACCTTTATCATGAACTATGTTTTCAATCTTGATGATATCACAATGCATCTTATCATTTAGTATCTTGATTGCTTGTAGTGTTGGTACACTTCTTGATAATAGTCTTATGAGATCATGGGCTATGATGTTGTATGAATCTCTTATTATAGTCATAAATATAGATAATATTGTTTCAAAAATATATATTTTGTAAGCTATTTGATGCCTTTCTAAAGGTTTATTCACAATAGGTCATTCATCTTGCAGATACTTACATCTATACTTGGGAAAGTGAGTGGAAAATGAATTGGCTTTGAAATTATTTTTTTCATTCCATGATGTATTAAACTTCTTGGGATTATATGTGTCTCATGGCTTATGTTTGTAATGGTTCCATTTATATTTATATGGTGTTTCCTCTTGTTGGTTTCTTGATTAATATCATCAATTGGTGGAGCTCTCCTTATATGATTTGCATGTTTCCAAGTTTCTAGACCTGTCATATGTAAACATTGATGTGCTATATCAAGTGTGCTTAAGTGAAAAACACATGTTCTTCTTCAATTTCTTGATTCTTATCTTCTTATTTGCCTTTCTCCAACTTTGATTTTTTATTCTAAAGATAACCTATTTAGTTTTTGGTTCATCTCTCATAAAAATAATCCATTTTTTAATGGAATGTGCTAGCAATCCTTCATGGTATGTACATTTATTCGACAATGTTCACACATATTTTGTGTGTGGAAAATACTCCTTTAAATATTATTTCTCTGATTATGAAATCCTTGAAAACTATTTATTTGTTGGAAGGGTTATGGAGATTTCATACCTCTTCTTAATGGTTGCTTCCCTCTTTGATTTTAACTAGTAATTGTTCTTCTTCTTTTGTAGCATGTGAGACCTTGAATTTCTAAAGTAGGTTCACCAACTTCTCAAAGCTTGGTGTTTACTTAGTAATATTTAATGTAGTCATAAAACATTGTACTTTACTGGGAGTGATCTCAAAATTATAGGAACTAACATTTCATCAGATACTTGAGTTCCTAATGCTTGCAATGATGCTCACAATTTTGTTATTCTCCTCATGAATGCTTCTATATTTTTATCACTCTTCATCTTTAGAAAATGGAGCTAGCTTCGGAGGAATATAATTTTATTTTGATTCTTGGTTTCGAATACCATGTTCAACTCTTCCCATATTCAAATACTATATTCAACTTCTCCCATGCATATCCCTAATGTATGCTTGGACCTCATCTGCTACTTCAAACATGATCATTAGTCTCGAATTTATATCTACCTTGTCAAACTTTGTTTGTTCTTATCCTTTTGTAGTAGGATAGTAAGTGCTTCCATCTACTTGCCAAACTTCCTCAAACTCGAGTAGTGTCATGAGTTTTGTCTTTTAGGAATCATAATTTTTTCCCTCAACAATTAGAAATATGAGAACAAGAATTTTTATGCTTGACTAGCCCTAGTAGTTTTTCATAAATTCAAATATTCTTCTTTTTGTCAAGTTTACCTTAAGAACTCTTTTTTATGAGTATATATGTCTATACTCAAATTTCAAATGATGCCTCAAAAATGTGAGATAATTGTGTCCCATTGAGGAGAAGGAATGGTTCTTCTACGAAATATTTCTCGAAATATTCCCTTTCGTATATTTTTGTTTTCACCTTTAAAATACTTTTTTTTATCCTTTTCAAAAGATTTAAAAAAGAATAATCTATTATTTTTGTAATATGCTTATTTTAATTCAATTTTTTTATTTATTTAATTTTTATCTTTTTCAAAGAACCTTTATACCTTAGTTTTCTTCCCACTATTGATGTGAGGTGGTATTCAAATTCTTGATTGTCTTAATGACAATCACCACAATATCTCCCATCCTTGTATCTAATTTTACATGCATTATTTCCTTTGGAAAATGTAATATCTAATCTCTATACCTTTTGAAAACTTTAATAGCACTACTTTATCAAGCAACATCTCAAACTAGTAGTTTGCTTCTTCTGAGCAACTTGTCTTTTTCTTTTGCTTAATGTTTGTCAATAAATGAATGTATTACCTTGTGGTTATTTGTGTGCTTAGGTGGGCATTTCTCTTTCGTTGAGTCTACATATTTTACTTTTTGGTGCACCTTCATCTTCTAGGTGCTTCACAAGGTTTCTTCCAATATTTTATTTTTTTACTCGGTAATGTGCATGAGGCTACAAGATGTCTTAGGTGACGTTTTGAGCTTGGTGCAATCTTCTTCTTAGTATCTCTTGACTAGTGGATTCAATTTCTTCTCTCCATTTGTTTTTACTATTGCATGTATCTCTATTTATTTTATGCCTTTGTTTTAACTGGTGCAATATTTTTCTCATCCTTCCTTTGGGGCAACATCTTTACCCTTTGATTTTTTCTCTACTTTTAGAGCAAACATATTTTTGGTATTTTGTTTCTGCCTTTTCCTTCAAGCATTTATTTTGCATATATATCTTCTTCACCTGATTATTTCATGGGGTCCTTCAATCTCTTTTGTTATACGGCCATTTAAAAATCTTCCTCCATGGCCTCCTTTCTTTGGACCCAATGAGTGGCACCTATATTTTTGTTGCTTACTAGACTATTGGTTATAACATACATTGCTTACTATGTTCTACTTTTAGAACAATTTATTTGCTTGAATGGAGATAAAGGTTTGTACCTTGCCATTAGCTATAGTTTATACAACGTTTTATTTTCTCTTTTATTTTAGAAAATGTTAGGACCCCATCCTAACACTATGATGTAATAGTCTTGGTTGAATGTGGGGAACACCCATATTATATCTTGTAATGTTCATAAATATGGGGGAACACCCATTAAAATATTTTGTAATAGTTTTGGATCTAGAAGTGCTTATACAGGTGGCACCATTTTATGTAATTGTTATCAAGAATGTAACTACTTGTAGGTAGGAGACTCTAGCCCAGGTGGCATTTTGCATGTAAGCCAACATTGGGAGTTAGGTGGTTGATGAAATCCTTAAAATTTTGAGTGACAATATTATATGTATCTTTTGCATAATTGAATGAAAGCATTGAAAGAGGTTTCCCCCTTAAAGAGGCTTACGATTCTATATTATTGTGAGATTATTATTTTTTTCATTTATATTTCATAGTTGTGTTCTGATCTTTATATTATTTTACAATATTTGTGTGTGTTTATTTTTAATATTAGGTTCCTAAAAATTGGTAGCAAAGCACTTTCTAGGGTCGTGTTCTACTATGACTGTGACAAGTTTTACCATTTTTACTGTTAGGTATAAGATTTTTGTGTTTATATTTTTCGTCAATTTTTCCTTATTAAAAAAATACAATCCTTTTGTTTTTTTGTAGTAATTATGTAGGTTAGAAACCATGTGTCAAGAGTTTTAAAATATCATAAAGGGGTTGTTATTGGCTAAGCTAGATATCCCATAAAGCATATAGTGAAGTGAGGGGTGATCATGCTCCAATACCCAAGCCTTCGACAACACTTGTGCACATAATTGAGCTCTCATATACCTTAGGATATTTAGGAAGACCACCTAGGATTAAAAAAACCTTTATCTCTATGAAGATTTTGGCCTTGTATTATCCATAGTACACCAAACATAGCATCCAAAAATATTACCCTCTCGTCTTTGTCAAAGAGGTGTTGTAGTATGGTTTGTCATCAAGCCAATGCTAGAACTGTGATCATTATCTTGAGAGATTTGAAGGCGAGCACCTGCTAATCACAACCCAAATAAACATTGGAAGAACCAAATTGCTTTGATTCAACCTCTAGAGTAGGCTGGTATACCTTGTCAACTTAGTAGATGTTGACTCTTTTTAGCTCAAAATGGTAAAATTTTAGGGATAGAGATGAAAGGGTTAGAAATGTATGAATGAATGATGGATGGGTTAAGCTAACAACATAGGCATCCATAGAGACTCTTCTGACATGTGAAATTATAGAAATATAACTTTGGACTAACAACATTCGAGACCTAACAATATTTAACATCAAAGGTTATGGCATACTTAAAGAATTATTCCAAACATCATGAGCACTAAATATCCAAATTAATAGAAAAATATCAACACTCTGACTAAAAAAAAAATAATTCCCATAAGCATGCATATAAATATGAAGCATTCAAATTTTCTCTAAGTTAGAAACCCAAATTAATATTATAAACTAACCATAGTAGCAGTAGCAAAAATAACTTCAAAATTATGATCAGTAATCAATGTAGATATAGGTCTGAGGTAAACATCCCAAGCAATGCTCCTTTCATTAATTTATATAAAATGTACAATAATGGCATAAGAAGACACTTAAAATCCAACCTTTTAAAGGTGGTTGCAACATTTATTTATAGTTTTTAAAATGAGTTTCATTACGAGCATTACAAGGAATCTTTACATTCTTGATTTTCTTACAACTTGTTGACAGTGGGATATAGTTGTATCTTTCTTGATCAATTATAACAAATTTCAAACTAGAGTCATCCTCCACCATTCATGGTTCTTGCAACCTCCTCTTATCCACTAATATACAACTAAATATGGTTGAGCTAAATTTTTAGAAAGCTCTTTGGACAAAAATCTGATGTTTCAACTTCTATGGCACCTGGTCTGGTCTCTTCGACTTTCTATAACAAGGAGCTGCGTAAAAATGCACTAGAGATTCTAAATTCAGAGAAGATTAAATTCTCGTTGTTGATTCAAATATGAGTGTCTAAGATTAATCATCTCATGATCACTCTTCACCTTAACCTTTCTTGAATCCACACAAAATTAAACTTCTTCAATCTTTCAATTTAGCCATGGAAACAAGGAAATGCATAGAATAAGGATTTTGCTCATACTTCCTTTTAGCTTGCTTTTCCTTCTAAGCTTAGTAGAATTCTAATTGATAGGATTTATTTATCTTTTACATGTAAACACAGTCATCCACGATCTCTAGATCACTCATGAAGTAAGTCCACGATCACTCATCTACAATGTCCTTCGAGCGAATCTCTGATTTTTGCACCAACAACAAAGGTGCACAAGAAAAATATGAGTGATCGTGGACATAGTAGATGAGTGATCGTGGACTTACTTCATGCACAAGAAAAAGATGAGGGGTTGTTATTGGCTAAGCTAGATATCCCATAAAGCATCTAGTGAAGTGAGGGGTGATCATGCTCCAATACCCAAGCCTTCGACAACACTTGTGCCAAAACTTTCCTTCTGATTTAAAATGAATATCCATATTTATATAGGGTTGAGCTGAGGAAGAGTGCATCGCCAACTGACACCTATGAAAATCATACCCCTTTGATTTTAAAAATATTTTGCTCACCTAAATTGGCCTCCCTACATTAGCCAAGTCTTTCACTTATGTCACTTTGCTTCTAGCTAACCTCATCATACATGGTGCATGATGCTTCATATTTCTTACTAATTCATCTTATGTGATCTCAAGGTATTTCTCGTGCCTTCTATGGAATCTTTTATCTCTTCTCCATTGGGTGTTAGAGTCAACAAAATTCAACCGTGAGGTGGACTATAGAGAGAAAAATATAAGAAGCCATTTGGTCGGTTGTTCACAGATGACCTGTCATGATTAGGTCAATATCCCCTCCAAATTTCCCCTTTATTTGATTGCAGTATATATACAAGGTGATGCAAGGCTTATGTTCCTACACGAACCTGCCCTCTTTATTGATGATGACTATAGTCAACCATTTTATTTACTTTTTAGCCTATGCACACAAAATATGGTGTGATGGCCCATTCCAAGCTTCAAGCTCAACCTGTAAAACTATCCCATGAATCTGCAATGTCTAGACAAAATAGTCCTATATCTATACCTTTCTTCATATTCCTAGTCTGGTGGTTCAAAAATCTTACTTGATCTTGCCAAAAAATGCTAACATTTTGTACTCATATTTAGGTAATTGATGTACAAGTCTAATGATGTTCTTACACCTTCAAGGGGCACAATGTGTTGTTTCTAGTAGTGGTTCAAAGCTTCTGAATCTATCTAAAAATATTCACATGTGTACATCAGTTTGGATTTTGGCTCTGTCAAATGTCCTTGATTGATTATATCAAAATAGGAAGACTGACCATCCCATGTCCCTTGGTAGGAAAATGAGATTATAGCAACCATTTGTTATTGCTTTCTATTCAAACCATAGCTTTGCAAATGATTCTCTTATGAGGAATGATCCATTTTTGCTTTAGTACTACTTAACACAACCTATAGAAAAATGGCTTGATTTTGCTTATATTCTCTTATAATAAATGGATGAAGGCCCTAATTTGATACTTTAAAAATGCTCTCTTTCCCAAATATTTTAATCTAATATGCTTCTTATTGGACATAAAATCTAGACTGTCTAAGAGCAACCTTTGAAAGACATATACCAAATATCATAGGTATATCGACCACCACCACATTATGGACCATGACCAAATCTGGGTGGCCATACAACATCATTACAAAGTGTTCCAAAATTCCTGCAACTTCTATGTCTTTTCCTCTATATTACAGCTATCTTTGTTTAGTTAGTTTTACAGTCATCCTCAAACTTTCATAGACCTTCATGGGTATTATAGATATTTTAGTTCTTGAATCAATTACACAATTACGTATTATACCCCTTTCTACCTAGAGCAATAAACAACATGGGCTAGATTCTCTTTTATAGAAATTTAAAAATCTACTTCTTGAAATTGAGTCTTCTTCCTCAGTTGAATTTCCCAAAGAGATGTCAACCAAATCAACTTGAGGATGAGCCAACAAATCCTCCCTCAATTCTTGATTGTTTTGAGGAGAGTATTTGAATAAGTTCTGAAATTAGACTATTCTTTTCTTTATTTCATTTAGCGTTACAGATAGAAAGTAGGGGTTCTTATAATATTCCACTCTTCTCTAATTTAATGGCCCCACTATAGGAATTTGCTCTTGCATCTGTATTTTATTTTCAGTGTCCTCCATCTTATTTTTGAAAAACTGAAGGTGATTGTCATCTCTGCTCATAGGTTGAGTGATAGGTACATCACAAGTTACCACCTCTAGTAAAACTTGCAAGCATGGTTCTTCTATTTGAACAAAGCTAAGAGACAAGACTGAAATCATAGATAACTTATCATTACTCTCTTGTTTATCATATTTTTGATCCAACTCCTCTTCTTCACCTTCATCAATGCTACTCTTTAGGAGATATGAGTAGTAATTTTGCCAGGGCTGATAGTATTGGCCCTCCATACTGCTAGATTTTTTGGGTTCTTGGATAACATGGTCCTTCATCTTTATTACTAAATCTAGTATACTACATCATCATTCTATATTCTTTATCCCCACGAACTTGTTCAACTTGGCAACCAGGAAAAGCATCATTTTTGTTTCCTTTTCCTGGCCATGGATTTACTTATTCTGGGGGTGTGCTTAAGAATAAATAAGTAGGATGATCCAAGGAAGTATTAAATTTTCTGGGAGGAAGTTTATCAGCCATTATCAGCATATTTTCAGCTCTAATAGCTTCTTTGAAAACAAAGGAGAAGCTCTTCTCTTTAGACTACTGAATAAGGAGGTTTAAATATAGATGGAGAGCATGGATGTAGTAAAGATATGATTAGGGGTGGGAGGGATGATATTCTTATGGAATTCTTCTCTACATTATTTTGAAGTGAACATTGAACTTGGAAAGACATTCATGAGTAGATATTTTCACAAACAAAAGTTGAATAAGCAACAAGGGATCACTAGGGTCATCAAATTTATCAATGAGGATTTAAGATAGATATATCCAGCTACAAATGCTTTTATATTCCAAAGATTTATACCATAACAATACTTTTACCTTAATATATAATACAAGTAGTCTAACCATGATGTCTTTAGACATACTATTGTAAAATGAGGATAGAGAAGCTATGTCTCGACATTGTTCTTTTGCATATTTTTCTTTTCCTTCATAGCTAGATAAAATTTTCAAAGTGATTCTTATAATTTCATGGAGGATTGGTATATTCAATGATCCTATGTCATACCATCAGGGATAATATTGATGAGCCATCTAACCTAACCTATGAATTTTAGAAGAAACATAAGGTGTATGTCTTTCAAGAGAGCTAGTAAAGTCAAGATAAGGATGTGATTCAAACCTAAATTTTTAGAATAATGGATTGGCAAAAACTAGAAATTATGATACCTAAATGTGGCATCTAGGTTATTAAGCTTAACAGAGTCACCAAGTGAATTTAAAATCTTCGCTTAACAGGTCAAGGCAATTCACCTAACCTTGATTTCCTCATGTGATAAACATTGAAATATTAACAACTGATCTTTTGCAAACCTAAATATGATTGATCATCGAGTCAAGTTTTAATTACAATAGAGTCATGAGGTGATAAAACAAAAAGTTAATGAACCAGAGCATCATAGATCTCTGATTAATCCAAAATGTGGGATATTCGAGTCCCACTACGTGTGCCAAAAATTGTTGTATGGATGTTGGGGAAATGCTTCTTGTGGAGTGTAAAACTTCAAAAATTTAAAAGCAACAGATCATGAGGGTCATGCCTAACTTACAACAAATTTTCCAAGTGATAAAACAAAAAGTGAATAAACTAGAGCATCACTGATATATGATTAATCCAAAACATGGGATCTTCGGGTTCCACCAGGTGTGCAAAAATTATTGTACGCATGGTGGGAAAATACTTTTGCAGTGTGTGATAATTTAAAACTTTAAAGGAAACCAATAATGAGGGTCATGTCTAACTTACAACATAGTCACCAGGTGATAAAACAAAAAGTGAATGAACCAGAGTATCACCAATATCTGATTAATCCAAAAGTGGGATCTTTGGGTCCCACCGAACGTACCAAAAACTACTACAGTCTAGTTTTTCATCAAGCCAATGCTAGAACTGTGATCATTATCTTAAGATATTTGAAGGTGAGCACCCACTAATCACAACCCAAAATAAACATTGGAAGAACCAAATTGCTTTGATTCAACCTCCAGAGTAGGTTGGTATACCTTGTCAACTTAGTAGATGTTGACTCTTTTTAGCTCAAAATGGTAAAAGCTTAGGGATAAAGATGAAAGGGTTAGAAATATATGAACAAATGATGGATGGGTGAAGCTAACAACATAAGCATCCATAGATAATCTTCTAACAAGTTAACTTCTGGAAACATAACTTCTGACTAACAGCATTCGAGACCTGACAATATTTAACATCAAAGGCTATGACATACTTAAAGAATTATTCCAAACATCATGAACACTAATTATCCAAATTACCAAAATAAGATCAACGCTCTGACTAACAAAAAAATAATTCCCATAAGCGTGCATATAGATATGAAGCATTCCAATTTGCTTCAAGTTAGCAATCCAAATTAATAGAATAAACTAACCATAGCAGTAGTAGCAGAAATAACTTCAAAATTATGATCAACAATCAATGTAGACACAGGTCTGAGCCAAACATCCCAAGAAATGCTCTTTTCATTAAGATGTAAAAAATGTACAACAATGGTGCAAGCAAACACTTCAGATTCGACCCTTTGAAAGGTGTCGCAACCTTTATTTATAATTTTTACAATGAGTTTCGTTACGAGCATTACAAGGAATCTGTACATTCTTAATTTTCTTGTAACTTATCATCAATGACATCCAACTGTATCTTTCTTGATCATTTATAACAAATTTTAAACCAAATCATCCTTTGTTGTTCATGGTTCTTGCAACCTCCTCTTATTCACTGATCTGCAACTAAATCTGGTTAAGCTAAAGTTTTTGAAAGCTTTTGGACTAAAATATGATGTTTCAAATTCCATGGTGCCTAGCCTAGTCTCTTTGAATTTCTATGACAAGTAGCTGCATGAAAATGCACTAGAGATTTGAATTTAGAGATTATGAATTCAAAGAAGATTGAATTATCATTGTTGATCCAAAGATGAGCATCTAATATTAATATCTCGTGACCACTCTTCACCTTAACCTTTCTCAAATCCATGTGGAATTAAACTTCTTCAACCTTTCAATTTAGCCATGGGAATAGAGAAATGCGTGGAAATAATATTTCTCTCATACTTCCTTTTAGCTTGCTTTTTCTTCTAACCTTAGCCAAATTTTGATTGGTGGACCCTCTTTATATTTTGCATGCAAACACAGTCATTCATGATCTCTAAATTTTCCTTGCGCATGAATTAAATCCATAGTCGCTTTTCTGCTATGTCCTTCTAGAAAATATTTGATTTTCATGCCAACAACAAAGGAGATGGGAAATCACACACACTTTTCCAACTTAAGCCTCTCGTTCAACTTTCTTCGTGAAAATATGCTTTTCAGCGGATTTGAGAATTTTCACTTTGTAAGTTTTTTCCAGTGCTTTCCTAATTTGCATAAGGTTAACAAAGGAGATGGGTATCATGATCCAAAGCTTTCACTTGAATTTGGCCTTTTCTCGTAAATTCACATTTTCAACGAAAATAGAATTTTAGCCCTTCAAGATCCTTCTTTTGAGCATTTTTCATTTGCATGTAGTTAACAAAGAATTTAGATGGTCATAGTACTTTTCTTAAAACTTAGAACACTTCGCACCTTTTACTACGAAATCATGTTTTTCAACGGATTTGAGATTTTTAGACTTGTGTGCAGTTAACAATGGAGATAGACATCGTGCTCCAAAGCTTTCACCTAATTTTGGCCTTTTCTACAAATTTTCTTTTTTAGTGGATTTGGGTTTCTTTGACCTTTCCTTGGGCCGCTTGCCTTGCAAAAGAATCTTGTGATCGTGTCAAGCTTGCAAGTCGCATCCACCAACGATATTAAGATTGAAAAAAGCTTAAGACCATATCTTCCTTTCTTGGGGAAAATTTTGATCTTTTGTACTACCACTTTTGGTCATAAGCAATTTGTTACTACTCATAGCATATTGAGCATGTTCTTCAAAACAAATTGACACATGTAGCTTTTTGAGCCCACCAGAGGCAGCTAATGTATTCAAGGGAATGTGTGGAATCCTTCTTGCATAGCAACCTAAAATATTAGTTTGAGCACTATTGTTTTTCATTGTGGTATAACAGAGGGCCTATGGGTATTACATACACCATTGCTTCGCATACCTTGGTTATGTCAAAAAAATTATTCTACAACATATTTTGTGAATTTTGAACCTGTTACCATACCCTTGTCATAGAAATTTAGCATAAAGATAATACATCCCTATTCTAGAGTTCATGCATGCAAAAATTCAAAACAAATAGTAAAGAAGAAAATAACAGGCGAACAAAAAAGCACCAGAGTCAAAAATAGGGAACATGGGGGTCAATGTTAGTTACAATTAGGAAATCCTGTCAGTAATAGTCAATAGAAGGTCATCAGGTTGTCTGTGTTAGAATAGTTACTTGTGACAACCAAAAATAAAATAGATAGGAAATATCTATGATAGTCAGTAACAGTAAGTACAGGATAATTAGATTATTAGTGTCAAAATAGTTACCTGTGACAATCATCATCTAAATAGATAGAAAATATTTGTGACAAATTCAAACCTGGTAGGTGATAGTGCAGTTTCAAGAGTGGTTAGTAGTTAGAAGATATAGGGTAGAGGTTAGAAAGGGTTGGTCAATACATTACCCAAATTTTGAACCAAGACTCCAAAGGAAAAATCGACCACACTAGTAGAATCAACAAAACAATGTTGTGGTATATAGCTCATTGTGATCATCTTCTCGAGCTGATCATTTTGATATATAGCACCCAAATCATTTTTGGGCTACTTACTAAAAATAGTAAACCCTAAAACCACCTTTCTATTTTTAGTAAATCTCACCAACATGACATAACTCTAAGAACATGGCTACTGGTACTCGACAACAAGAACTAGATAACCAAATTTCTCAAAAAGTGGATGCTATGGGCACCAAAATATGGTCCTCACTCAACCATAGCTTAGAGGATATAAAGACACAAATCAAAACCTTCTAGGAAACTATGAGTGTGGTTATCAAGGCATATAAAGAACTGAAGGTAGATTTGGATAGTCGTACTAACTCAATTGGTCATTAGGATCAACAGGATATAGGTACAAGTCATCGCCAACGAAATGTACCAGATCATAATGGATATAAATTACCAAAATTAGACTTTCCAAAATTTGATGGAAAAGATCCTGAGGGGTGGATTTGTAAGGTTGAATAGTATTTCACTCTTCATAATATCCCATGCTACATGTGGTTGACCATTACCTCTTTCAATTTTGAATCTGATGCACTACATTGGTTTCTATGGCTTAGGAAGGTTGAAACTAAAATTTCTTGGCAAGATTTTGAACAATGTCTACTCACTCACTTTGGTCCTAGTGAGTTTGAAGATTTTACAGGAGCTCTTTTCAAACTTAGACAAACATCCACCATTTGAGAGTATCAAACTCAATTTGAAAAGCTTGCCAATCATACTACTAGTCTAACTATCGACTCTTTCCAAAGTTGTTTTGTGAGTGGGTTGAAGGATGACATTAGGGCTGAGGTTAAACTATTGAGACCCCAATCATTACCACAGGCAATACAATTGGCTAAATTGGTTGAAGAAAAATTTAAGGCCCTAGGATGCACCTCTAAATTTTCTCAATCTCGACCATCCTTTCCATCCAAGTCGATGACAAGTCCTACCACTAAATCTCCAACTATTAAAAAATTAACTCATGAAGAGATGGAGAGTAGAAGGGCACAAGGGCTATGTTTTAATTGTGATGAAAAGTATTCTCGAGGGCATAAGTGTGTAACAAAAAAATTTGCTCGATCTAGATGAAACACCAACCATAGAATCATTAGAGGAAAGAGGAGGATCCTCAAGAGGGGGAAACATCATATCAGGTAGTAGATTCAGAGGAATCCCAACCAAAAATATTTGTGCATGCCTTAGCCGGAGTTTCCACTCCCTAAACAATGAAGGTGATTGGCTACTTCAAAGGACAACGAGTCATCATTCTTATCGACTCGGGTAGTACACATAACTTTATTGATCCACATGTAGCCAAACAAGGAAATTGTTACATTACTACATGTAATTCATTTGAGGTCATGATTGCTAATGGAGGCACCCTCCCATGCAAAGGAAAATGTTGTAATGTCAAACTTTAGGTTGGGGACTATAATATCAAGATAGACATATTTGCATTACCCCTTGGGGGTGTGATATAGTTTTGGGAGCCCAATGGTTGCGCATGTTAGGATCAATTTTATGGGATTTTGTGGAGTTGTGGATGAAATTCAATCAAGAGGGGAAGGAATATACTTTACATGGCATGAAAGCTAGTGTGGCTTAGTTTATTTCTACTCATAATATGGAAAATTTGTTAAAAAAGTCCTCCCATGGAGTGGTGGCACAACTCTTTGCTATAACTGGCCCTAAGGAAAAAGAATAGAACTATTCTCTACAATTACAAGGATTATTAAACAAATATGCTCATGTTTTTAAGGAACCCAAGGGGCTACCTCCTCATCGCTCACATGACCATGCAATACAAATTTTTCTTGGTAGTCTTCCTCCTAATGTTTGTCCATATAGGTATGCTTATGCTCAAAAGTCAAAATTTGAGAAAATAGTGCAAGAGCTTCGTGTTGTGGGGATTATCCATTCTAGCATTAGTCCCTACTCTTCTCCTAATGTTATTAGTAAGGAAAAAGGATGGAACTTGGCACTTGTGTGTGGATTATCGAGACCTCAATAAAATCACTATCAAGGATAAATTTCCAATTCCTATGATTGATGAACTACTTGATGAGTTGCATGGGGCCCAATATTTTTCCAAGTTGGATTTGCGGTCAGGATATCATCAAATTCGCATCAAGGATGAGGATATTCCAAAAATATATTTTTGAACTTATGAAGGGCATTATGAGTTCCTAGTTATGCCATTTGGGTTAACCAATGCACCTTCTACCTTTTAGAGTCTAATGAATTCCATTTTTTGTCCTTTCCTTCATAAATTCATTCTAGTATTTTTTATGACATATTGATTTACAACCACTCATGGGAAGAGCATCTTCAACACTTAGATCACACACTCAAACTTTTGTTTGACCATCAAATTTATGCCAATATGTCCAAATGCTCTTTCATCCAGAGGTTGAATACTTGGATCACATTGTCACTAAGGATGGCATTCAGGTTGATTCCTAAAAAATCAAGCTATCCAAGATTGGCCTAAACCTTGTACCCTAAAGGGAATTCATAGTTTCTTGGGACTCATTGGCTATTATAGGAAATTTGTGAAGAATTATGGCAAGATAGCAGCCCCCTTGACCGCCATGTTGAGGAAGAATTTATTTATGTGGTCAGAACCAACTGAAAAGGCTTTTGTTGATTTGAAGTATGCCATGACCACTACTCCTGTGTTAGCAATGCCAGATTTCTCTAAACCTTTTATCATTGAAAGTGATGCTTTAGGAATTGGAATTGGGACCATTCTAATGCAAGAAGGTAGACCCTTGGCTTTTACTAGCAAGGCACTATTAGGCCAAAATTTGGGTAAGTCTACCTATGAGAAATAAATGCTTGCCATTTTACATGCAATCAATCATTGGCGACCGTATCTTATTGGGTGATATTTTTCCATCAAGATTGATCATCAGAGTCTCAAATATTTTTTAGAACAATGGGTGGCCACTCCAAAACAACAAAAGTGGGTTTTCAAATTGTTGGGCTATGACTATGATATCACATATAAGAAGGGTAAGGAAAATGTGGTGGTAGATGCTTTGTCCCGATTACATGAAGAACAAGTTATGCTCCATGTTATATCCACACCACATCCTTAGTGGATTCATCAACTACATGAGGAACTACTCAAGGATTCCTCTTTGGAAACTCTCATTCACCAACTTTGAGTAGATCCTTAGTCATGTCCTGGGTATACTTGGGATGACCACAATTTATGGTACCATGACCATATTTTCGTACCCACTCAGTCACAAATAAAGGACCTCATTCTTTAGGAAATGCATGCTTCCCCAATAGCTGGTCATTTAGGGTTTCTCAAGACTTATACCAGGACCAAGCATACCTTTTTCTAGTGAGGCATGAAAAATATATTCATACTTTTGTGGTTGAATGTGATCGTTACCAATGTATGAAAGGTGAAACTGTGAGTTCCCTTAGTACCCTTTAGCCCTTTCTAATTTTGGAGCTGGTTTGGATGAATATTTCTATGGACTTCATTGAAGGGTTACCTAAATTCAATGGAAAATTAGTTATTTTGGTGATAGTGGATCATCTTTCAAAGTATGCTCATTTATGTTTCCTATCCCACCCATATACCACCTCCATTGTCGCTCAAATTTTCCTTGACTTCATATTTTGCCTCCATGGAATACCAAAATCCATTGTCTCTGATAGGAATCCTACCTTTACTAGTTGATTTTGGTAGGAATTATTCAAGTTGTAGGGAACACAACTCAAGATGAGTTTGGCCTATCATCCTCAAACTGATGGCCAAACAAAAATTGTGAATAAATGCTTGGAAACATACCTTCAATGCTTCACCTATGAACATCCTACACATTGGGTCAAGTGGATTCCTTTGGCCAAATGGTGGTATAACACCACATATCACACTACCACTAAGGTGACTCCATTTGAAGCAGTCTATGGTCAGCCTCCACCAACACCAACTTCTTACATACTAGGCAGTTCCAAGGTTCAAGTTGTGGATTCCACTCTCTGCCAACATAATTCTATTCTTTGCCAAATCAAGGTCAATCTAGACATGGCTCAGAACCGTATGAAACATCAAGCTAATCAACATTGTATCGAATATATTTTTGCCATTGGTGACATGGTTTTCCTTCGCTTGCAGTCGTATAAATAGTTCTCTCTCCAACTTCATGGTTATTAAAAACTTATCGCCAAATACTATGGTCCTTATCAGGTGTTGCAAAGGATCGGGTCTATCGCATGCAAACTAGCCCTTTTGGCTAGTTCCAAACTTCATCCAGTCTTCCATGTCTCATCTCTCAAGCAAGTTGTTGGCAACAAGGTGCAGGTGCAGTCTACACTTCCAAAGTTGGATGAGGAAGGTTTTGTCATTCTTGAACCCGAATGCATTCTAGACCGTCGCTCTTGTAACTTTTGTCAATTTGTTATGACCAATGTTTTGGTCTAATGACATGGATTACAACTAATATACATGATGTGTGAACCTCTTCAACAACTCTAGTAGTAGTTTCCTCATATTCAGCTTTGAGAACAAATCTTTCCAAAGAAGAAGGGCATGTTAGGACCCCATCCTAACACTATGATGTGATAGTCTTGGTTGAACATGGGGAACACCCATATTAATATTTTGTAATCTTTTCTAAATGTGGGAAAACACCCATGATAATATTTTGTAATAGTTTGTAACAATTTTGGATCTAGAAGTGCCTAGACAAGTGACACAATTTTATGTAACTATTATCAAGAATGTAACTACTTGTAGGTAGGAGATTCTAGCCGGGTGGCATTTTGCATGTAAGCCAACCTTGGGAGTTAGGTGGTTGATGAAATCCTTAAAACTATAAGGGGTAATATTGTATGTATATTTTTGCATAATTGAATGAAATCATTGAAGGAGGTTGCCCCCTCAAAGAGGCCTATGATTATGTGTTATTGTGAGATTGTTCTTTTCTGCATTTATATTTCATAGTTGTGTTGTGAGCTTTATGTTTTTTTGTAATATTTGTGTGAGTGTGTTTATTTTTAATAGTAGGTTCCTAACAAAAAATTAATTAATTCCTTAAGGAATCTTTGTTTAGCAGGCATGGGTACTTATAAAATTTTACTTCTTGCTTTCAATTGGTAGTTGTCACCTTCAATATGAAATACAAGAATTTTATATTTTACCATTTTTGTGAGCTCTTTTGAGCTTGTAATCTCTTATACAAGAACTTCTAAATACTTCCTCTCCTTGTAATCTTCAGGAAGCTTTTCAAAGCTTCCTTTGTAGATTTTTATTTTTATTTTTTATGGAGCTTCTCAATAGCTCTCTTTATAAATTGTTTATGGATATTTCAATAGTTGTTGGAGAATATTACATTATTTGGTAGATGCCAATGTACCACCTTGGTACATTATTAGATTAGTTGTGTCTCTTAGATTAGAGTGTGAGTTAATATTGCATGTAAATTAATAATGTGTAGGAAATGCATGTCATGTAATTATGTGTGCAAGTGTTATGTATGTATATGTGCACAAGTGTCCAATATGTAAGTGTGCACATGTGTCCTTAGATTAGGAAGTGTTATGTGAAGAGTCAAGTACAAGTGTGCACAAATGAAGAGTAGGATAGAGAGCAACATGAGCAGAATTTTCAGTGGGAGAAGTTCAAACAGTGCAAAATTTAAATTTTTGAAAGGCGAGAACCTTGTTGCAGATGATCATGGTGGAGGATCCAAGTCTATTTCTCTATTGAATAGGGTTTTAGTGGTCTCTAACCCCGTTAGTAGTGGTGGGCCTAATGAGCTTCCTTGTTTTGAGATTGTATTCCTTGAGAACCCAATCCCCCCCTGATGTGGCTACTCATGGAGGGATCCATCCCCCCTACTGTAACTATTCAAAATGTAAATCAACATTGGCTCTTAGGGCCCAGGTTGGGATGCTAAGCCCCCTCCCATCCTTTGTGGATAAAGTTCATAGTAGCTCGAATCCCGTGAACTCCATAAGTGAAGAACTTATTCCCAATGGACACAATGTCATCATCCTCGAAGGCCTTATGGCTAGCTTTGTTTCCAATGAATCTTTCTCCCTCATTGGAAAGTTCATTTAGGATCATCCTAACATGGAATACATTAGGATATGGGCCAATAACAAATGGTGCCCATGTGGGAGCTTGAAACTCATTGCCTACTCCAGAGGCCTTTTCCAAATCCGTCTCAATAATCTGGAGGATACTAGCAAAAATCTAACAGGTGGACCATGGTTATTTGGAAGAAGAGACATCTTCCTAATGAAGTGTTATGAAAACTTTAATCCAAATACTCAAAGCATCAATTTTACCCCTATCTAGGTTCAGCTTCCAGGACTCCCCAACCAATTCTGGCATGAAGAAATTTTTGAGGTATTGCACGAACCATTGGTGAACTAGTTGCTATCGACCCAGCCAAAAAATATAGAAGTCGATTTATTTATGCATGAATTTGCATTAATGCCAAGCTAGACTCCAAGTTGCATACTCACATCAACCTCAATTATGTCTTCTTCCACAAACACCAGGTAGTATAATATGAGAACAAACTGGTATTCTGCATCGAATGTCGCACTTAGGAACACCTAAGAGCCCAGTGCCCCACTCTCAAACCTTAGAAGGAGATCCCAACTAAGGAGAATGCTAACCCTAATCCCCAAATGATGATCCACCAGAGTGATCCTTCAAAGGATAGATACAGTTAGCATGATGCTAGAACCTCTTAGAAGCCCTTAGTCTCTAATAGTCTATCCAATCAAAATTTGCAAGCCAAACATTCTCATAAAGCGGTCACTACTTCTAATCATCATGTTGGCTCCCCAGCACAGAAGAAAGGCAAAAATGTGGCACATACAACCATTGATTCTTCTAAGAAATAGTTGAAACAACCCAAGCCTACCCACTTGGTTGTCCAAGGATGCAAAAAAAAAATCATTACATAATTCAATATCAAATTTGTTGTAGTACGAGGCATGTTAACTTCTTTGTGAGTGCCATTCTATTGCAGTTGAAATAACTCATGAGATCGAGATTGGCCAAATCCCACTGTAGTTGCCTTTTGAACTTCACTCTCACTCAACCTGAGATTTTTGAGTTCAGGTAGGGGGTTTCTTTTCCTATAGGACCCATAACACCTAGAGGTGTGTCGCATAATTTTCCCATGTCTTAACATGAATTCATGTCATGTAAGAACTAGCACATGCATGCTCGAGCTAGATGAATCAGACGATCAACCACCTTCCCTGGTACTCGTCTAGGGATTACCACTTCCCTGGTAACTACCCAATGTCTTGCCTTGTTAACAACATAATGTCCCATACCATTATATTGGGTTGTATTTATACAACGATTCAAGTACAAGATTCATCACTTCGTACTGTTAGGATCTAACCTAGAAGTTATACCCATACATCCCTCCATTACCTCCCATCCTGACCTTTTCCTATCAGAAGTACGGTTAGTCCTGGTGAATGATGATTGCCTCCTCGTAAACATCGTTAGTAGTTAGCCTACAATATTGTCTCACCCATAATCTTGTAATAAAAACAAGGTTGTATTCCCACAACCTTTGGTTGCTCACAAGGCTGTCTTTCTACAGTTTATGGTTTTTCATCATAGGTTTTTTCTAGGTTTTATAAGAGCTTTTATGAGCTCCTTTGAAAAAAATCATTCCCACACTAAATTAAAATTAAACATCAAGAACTAACGGGCATCTTCTAACTAGTATCACAATACTTCTTTTATGATTAAAAGATATCTGACCTTACCTACTTCTTGAAGTCCATTATAATTTTAGAATTCATCTAGATGTTTATAATTTTTTGGGTATCTAACTAAACCCTTACGATATACTTTTGACATCATTAAATTTATACCTCATTAAAAGAGCTAATACTTAAATTAGGTGTTAGTGTCCTACTAACCTTAAAATAAAACTTTAAACTTATTTTTCAAAAATCTTTCATTAATATTCTAACACTTAATTCAACATATCATATTCTCATTTAAATCAATAGGAGATAGATTGTGGATTATATGTACTTTTCTAAGCCAAGCATCGAATGATATTTATGTCATGCTACCCTTACAAAGGTAAGGAACATTAAACAATGGATACTTTTCTGATACGTTCTACGTCAAAGAACCATTATACCTATCTAAAAATGTTATAAGCTTGACTATACCTACAACCGACGGCTATATGTAATATCTAATCCTTTTTTACCCAAAGCTTAAAAATATACATAGATGAATACGAGAACGAAACACGAGTAAAAGATAATATATAAGTATTGATTGAAGAACCTTGCTCCAAGCATTTTAATAATTATTTATAATTTCGAGACTAAGATTTAAATATTTTTTCTGCGAGCACTCAATTATTTATTTACTATTTCAAGACTGAGGTATAAATCATTACCTTAGTGACCAGTTCATTTTGAGCTCCCCTACATGGGATGCTGGTTTTCTACAGAGATTTATTTCCCAAGGGTGGTTTCTAGTTTTCCCGCCCTTGGGATGTTTCAAATTTTAAATCCTTGGCTCTATTTTCTTTTCCCGTCCATGGGAAAGTTTCAAAAGTATTTTCGTTGTTAGGACAGTTTGGCACTTTCTCCTAGCCTTTTTCAACGCCTTGTGTTTCAAATTTGGGTTTCTAGCAAGCTTTCCCTTCCTGCCCTTTTTTCCTTTGGCTGAAAGGAAGATGTCTTCCTCTGGCACAAAGGATTGTGTGTTCCTTATTTTGTTCCTTTGGGCTGACCTTGCCTGACTTTTTGTCCATCCTTGGACAAATTCCTTTTGTTTCATTTTGATGTTTCGTGTTGTATTATGATCCTTTGTAATCAGGTTTTGGGATCCTTGACAAAAACCCACTTTTAATCTAACAAAAAAAATTATTATTTCGAGGCTGAGGTTTTAAATGATTATCTCTAAATATGAGGATTATATACACAATTTCATAATCCTATCATTATTGCCACCTTTCAAAAGCTCGGGTGAAGAAAAATGTTTTCTTTTTTAGTTTAAATTTTTCAAGGCATACACGACTCAACCATATCAGCGATTGCGTTTGACAGTGTTAACAAGACAAAATATGGATTTCATAAACTAATGTCAAAGGCAAATGCTACACGTAGTTTTGCTATAGTCCACAGCAGGATTTTGAAAAATATGCCCAACCAAGCTTACCATGAGTAAACAGCCTAAAAATATTTGCCATAATTTCAGACCAAGTGAGAGACGTTTATTCGTGAAAATGACTAAGTTGAAGTTTTAATAAATTTCTCCCTAAAACAACACATGAGTTGTGTAAGGTTATCATTTCATACTTGACATAAGTTTCATCTAATTCATTTGAAATGCTCCATATGCTCAGACCAGATTAATGTAAAAACAACAGTCTTTTAATTTAATTGATATTCAACAATTCAATTACCTTGCCCAGATTGATGCAATATAAAAGAATTCATGCTAAATTTTTTTTTGAAAACAACAATACTATTTACATCTAGTAGTTCTTCTACTACTCGATTTAGTTTAAAAGCCAAATGGTTTACATTATATTATACCTTAAAATATCAGGGTGCAAGTCTCCTATGAAAGAAAATCATAATTTTTGAAATGTAATCACTCCCAGATAGGTAATCCATATTTTTTTACCATCTCTTGCTATTTAATGAAACAAGTTCAAACTGAAAGCAGTGCCATACTTCAGACGCAGAATCTCATGCAATCAATGAAATGTAATCGTTTTTAATTGCCAAAGAAGTTTTCAATCATTCATTTCCACAGTAAAAGGTTTAACAAATCGTTTTGACATGTTTTTAAATGAAGCAAAAGTGATTCGCGTATCAACAAACCAATCCAGAAATTTATCTGTTAAACTTAACCTAGTTTCAATCATTTATAATTTCAACAGTTTGAGAGCTGAAAACTGGTTGCACAAAATAAATGTATATAAAAACAAATAATTCAAATCTCATTATGCCTTTAGAGCGTTATCTTCCTAATTTATTTTTTGTGTACATACTAAAGAAATCCAGAGTTTTTCTAAATTATACATTAAGGAATCAAAATACATAATTGAAGCAAAATCCATCATAATTCAGGTATTGAAGAGACTCCAAGGAAATATGTGTACAAGTAGGCCGAAACATGCATTCGCTGAGGAGTTGAATCTTCCCGAATGTTCCTCCAAATCACACTTCATGGTTTTCGGTGTATCCAAGGGTCAGAGCGGCCGACTAACATAATGATATGCAACTAAAACTATATGCATACAACACACATCATATCTATCTCTAATGCAGTTTACCAGATTGAAGAAGAAAAATCTTGGATATCAAATAAATTATTATTAAACAAAAACATTTCAATCGGCATATATCCATTGATAGAGAAGAGCTTACTTGCAGATAAAATTCTTATAACCAAGAATATTAATAGTCATTTCAAAAGCATTCCAGGGCATTAATCTCAACATTAGATAATATTAGAAAGAGCCAACCTTATTGGAAACTCGTATTCCCTTCTGCGCTATAGTCGTTTGGCTCTCTCAAGAAGTTTTGCCCACCAAAACCAGATGAAAACCCTTTTTCTTTTACCTCATGTATTTATAGATGGGATGGCCATTATTATGTTTAACACTTGTTGCACTCGTACGAGTATTATATCCGATTCTTGCCATGTGGAGTGCCCATTCACCATGTTTTATTAATTGCTTAAACATGAAACCTTAGCCATCGTAATTTTATTTCCTCTTTATATTATTACTTACTTTATTATTAATTATTATATAATAATAATATATGTATATATTTTATATCATTTATTATATATATATATATATTTTTAAAGTCCAAAACAAAGCATGCAAATAGACCTAATAATGTAGCTAAATGAAAATGCATCTATATGGACCGTTGGTGGATGCATTACCTTTAAGGTTTTGTGACCCTAATTACGGTGAATACTCTACCACTCATCATATCCCTTGACTTACCTTACACTGGATAACCTTTTTCTGCCAATTGAAGAAGATATCTATACCTTGAATTGCTCCCACCAGTAATGACATATGTTCCTGCATCCACATATGGATTAGCAGTACCATATTCTTGTAGATAAAATTGGTAAACAAAACTAGATTTTGAAGGGTTGTTACATCCTCCCCCTCTAATATTAAACACAGTCCCTGTGTTTTCAATGCACATTAAAAATATATGTACATGAGAAGGTCATTTTGAAATAGCAGCAAAATTTACATAGTCAAAACTTAATCACAATTACTGAAGTGAAAGCATGCATTTAATCATAGCAAAATTCCAAATCAAAAACTTATTTACATCTTTGTACAACAAAAATTTCAAATCAAAAACTTGTTTATATCATTGTTCAAACAAAAATGGAAACTATCTTTTCATGATGGCCACATCCTCCCATGTGGCACTATTTTTAGAGTATTGGTCCCATTGGACCTTACATTGTTCAATGTTTTGCTTTCTTAACTGTTTTGTTCTGAAACCAAGAATATTGATAGGTCGCACTTCAATGCACAAGGGGTCGGTCATCTGCAAATGATCAATATTCCAAACATGAGAGGGATCAGAAACATATTTCTTAAGAAGGGACACATGGAATGTATCATGGATTTTAGACAAGTTGGATGGTAAGGCTAGTTTGTAGGCAACTGGGCTGATTTTATCAATGATAGCAAAAGGTCCTACAAATCTTGGACTAAGTTTAGAGGATTTGATAGAGCTCTTGGTTGGTTTAACCCTTAGGAATACTCTGTCTCCCACAGTGAATTCCCTTGGCATCCTTTTAAGATCAGCATAACTCTTTTGTCGATCTGAGGCCTCTTTGAGCCTCTAAAAAATTGTTTTGAGTTGCTCTTCCATATCTTTAACCATATCCAGTCCTATCATCACCCGATCCACCGGATTGCTCCATGACAATGGTGTTATGCACCTTCTCCCGTATAGTGCCTCAAACGGAGCCATACCCAATGAAGATCCATTATTATAAGCAAATTTTACCAAAAAAAGGTAGTCTTCCCACTTTGTTTGATGATCCATGCAATACATCCTGAACATATCTTCTAAGACTTGGTTTACCCTTTCAATTTTCCCATCTATTTTTGGATGATAAGCGGTACTAATATTGAGTTTTGTTCCCCATGCTTGATGCAATGTCTACCAAAACTCAGATGTGAATCAAGAATCCCTATCTGATATAATTGTTTCAGGAAAGTCGTGTAGCCTTACCACTTCCCTGGAAAACTTGTGGGCTATAGTGGGAGCTCCATATCCCAATAGAAAATGTGCCACTTTAGTCAATTTGTCAACTACTACCAAAATGGCATCATGCTGAAAATGATTTTTAGGCAACCCAACAATAAAGTCCATAGTCACAACCTGCCATTTATAACTTGGAATGTCATGTGAATGTAGGTGTCCTGCAGGGTGCAAATGTTCTGCCTTCACCTTTTGACATTCTAAACATCTTGCCACAAATGCAACGATATCCTTCTTCATTCCTGGCCAATAATAGTCCTTCCTCATATTTTCATGCATCTTTACATATCCCGGGTGAGCGAAATAAGGAGCACAATGTGCCTCCTGGAGCAATATATTTCTTAGATTTAGATCATTTGGCACTACCATTCTATTTCTAAAATATAATGTACCCTCCCGGATTTCAAAATCTTTTGCTTTTTTAGAACCTTGCCGAATTAGATCTCGATATTTCTAAGAAAATTTATCTTGGAGTTGGAGGTTTCTTATTTATCCAATTTCATCAAATTGACATTGAGTTATAGCGATAATGTGCTTTCTTCTACTCAAAGCATCTGCTAATTTGTTTTCCTTTCCCTTGATGTACTCAATGCCGAAATCATATTCCGCCAGTAATTCCATCCATCACCTTTGCCTAGCATTGAGCATCGGTTGAGTAAAAATATACCTTAAACTTTGATGATCAGTCCTGAGTTCAAAAGGTTTTCCAAGTAGGTAATGACACCATATTTTAAGTGTGCACCATTGTCGCTAATTCTAAATCATGTGTGGCGTAGTTCAGCTCATGCTTCTTAAGCTTTTGAGACTCATAAGCTATAACACCTTCTTCTTGCATGAGAATTCCACCTAATCCTTCTATGGAAGCATCAATACACACCATAAATGGAAGTTTGGGATCCGGTATTCTAAGAATGGGTGTCGTTTTTAAATTTTCTTTGAGTATTCTGAAAGCTTATTCACATCGTGCAGTCCATTTGAAAGTTTTTTCTTTCTTTTGAAGATTAGTTATTGGATAAGCTACTTTAGAAAAGTTCTTAACAAAACAACGGTAATACCTAGCCAATCCCATAAAACTCCATACTTCAAAACATTGGTTGGAGTAGGCCAATCAATAATAGCTTCTATTTTCTTTGGATCAATTGATACCCCCTCATCAGAAATCACATGACCCAAATATTGTACTTGGGAAGTGTAGAACTCACACTTAGACAATTTTCCATACAACTAATTCCTTCTAAGTTTTTTGAGAACAATTCTCATGTGTTGGTCATGCTCCTATTTATTCTTAGAATAGATCAATATGTCATCTAGAAAAACCAATACAAATCGATCTAACTGTTCGTGGAATACATTATTCATCAGGTTCATAAAGACCGCTAGAGAATTTATTAATCTAAAAGGTAGCATTGTAAACTCATAGTGGCCATATCTAGTCTAAAAAGTAGTCTTATGGGTGTCTTCTTCTCGAATTCTGAGCTGATGATAGCCAGATCTGAGGTCAATTTTTGAGAAAATTGTAGCTCCTTTCAATTGATCAAACAAGTCATCTATTCTGGGTAGAGAGTACTTATTCTTATGTGACATCTTATTTAACATTTTATAGTCAATACACAACCTAATATTCCCATCCTTCTTCTTAAAAAATAGAACTGGTGCACCCCACAGAGAGATATTGGGTTTAATGTGTCCTTTTTCTAATAATTCTTGAAGCTAAGTCTTGAGTTCCGGTAATTCTATTGTAGTCATCCTATAGGGTGCTCAAGCTATGGGGGTTGTTCCTGGAAGAAGTTCTATAGAGAAATAAAATTCTCTTTGGGGCAAAAGACCCGATAGATCCTCAAGAAAAACATCTCAAAAATCATTCAGTACTGGATAAGTTTGGAAAAGATTTGCTCTAGACTCGATTTCTTCCTTCTTATTAATTTTGACTACAAAAACCCTACTACCCTTACTTAGGGCTCTTTTAACTTGCATGGTTGTTAGAATATGTGGTTCCACTTATTCATGTCTGTAATAAATTTGAATCCTTTGCTTGGTGTCATCAATGTATTCCATCCATATTTCTTCAAAGTTTAACAATGCTTTATGTGCCTTGAGCCAATCAACACCTATAACTATGTCGAAGGCACGTAATGGAGCTACATACAGATTCCATATTGTTTTTACTTGAGGTAATAATATCTAAGGATCAATTAAACATTGATTAACGGTATAGGTTTACCCAGATCCATACTCAACCTTCCACCCATTTTCCATGAACCCAGGTTTTTCCAGTATGTCCCTCAGAATGTTTGGGGAAACAAAACTATCAGTCGCTCTAAAATCTATTAAAATATGAACATATCTATTGTAAATTTTTCCTTTTAACAGAAAAGGAGTTGCTTGTCCATTAAGTTTATGGTTACCTATTACCGCATAAATCTTATGAGTTGGCTCTACAGGTTATTTTCTCTTGTCGGCCCTCAAAGGACATTTATCAACATAGTGAGGTTCTTGACAGATCCAACAACCAGTTCAAGGAGCCATTTCTATCTTGTGTCCATCATTGCTCTCTTGAGTACCCATTCCTGATGCATTAGCTCTTTGATCATACCTATCTCTGAAATTTCTTTTATCTTGACCACCCGGATGTTCTGATTCCCTCTGTTCCCTTGACACTTATTCTTGTTTTTGTCAAACCTGCTTCTGTTTTCATTCTGAACCTTTTTACTCAATTTCTTATCTGACCTAACATTTTTCTTTTTTTGTGATTCCTCTCTATTAGAGGATTTTTTATAATAGGCCTTCTTGACCTTATAATTATCCTCTTCTTGCCAAGCCAAGTCATAGGAAGTGGTAAGGGTTGTAGATTTAAGCATAAGTATCAGGTGACCAATCTTTGGGTGAAGTCCCAAAAGGAATTTTTGGACTTTAATTTTAGTTCTCTGTTCATACTCAGGTATATATTTGAGCAGTTGCACAAACCGCTGATAAAGTTCAATAACGGTCATATTGCCTTGAGTCAACCTTGAGAATTCTATTATCTTTTCAAGGTAAAATTGTGGCATTAAGAACCTATCCTTAAAAGCATTTACAAAAGTTTCCCAGTGAACATTTGTTGCCTCCACATTATGGATTTTCCTATAGGTGTCCCGCCAATCAGCAGCTGCTCTGGTCAGACGAAAAACTACCCATGAGATTTTTGATTTAGAGGAGAGAGGTCTAATGGCAAAATAGGCCTCTAAACTATTCAACCATATCTTTTTCTTCCTCTCCATCACCTTTACCATCAAATTTTGCTATATCAATCCTTCTCATATCTCTATCTAACTCAGATCCCACTTGTTTTCTCTTGGGATCAACGGATATTTCCTCCTCAATTATTACCAGTTCCTTTCCTTTGGATATATTTTCTATTATTTTTTGTTGTTGGAAGATCATCTCTTGTTGTTGAGCCAATTGAGCTTTTTGTTGCTCAATGTGCTCTAACATTTGAGCCATATGCTCAGTAATTTTAGCTCTCTGTTGTTCGATTTGCTCATTTTTATGGTTCATTTGCTCCTGCATTAATTGCATCATTCAGACCATTTTGTCCTCTCTAGGAGCTGGTTCATTTTCCCTCCTATTCACTTGAGGAGGTTCTGCGGTATCCTCTGTATCATTGGTCCTTACAATCCTTTTGAGAACCCTCTTAGGTTTTTTGGTCATCCCTTCCTGTTGTGTCGTCGTAGGTCTCTTTGAAGAACTAGCTTTTAGTCCAAATGCCATAACCTATCCAAAAAGGAGCCTTTGTCAATTTTGTTTAAATTTTTAATAAATAATGTTAGACACAAGTTTTTCTAGAGTTTTATTGCCTAGGGTTTCGCAACATTTTGCTCTAATACCAACTAAAACAACCCAAGACTACCCACTTGGTTGTCCAAGGATGCAAAAAACAAATTCGTTAAATAATTTAATATCAAATTTGTTGTAGTACAAGGAATGTTAACTTCTTTATGAGTGCCATTCCACTGTAGCAAAAATAACTCATGAGATTGAGATTGGCCAAATCTCGTTGCAGTTGCCTTTTTGAACTTCACTCTCGTTCAACATAAGATTTTTGAGTTCAGGCAGGAGGTTTCTTTTCCTCTAGGGCCCATAACACCTAGAGGTGTGTCGTATAATTTCTCCATGTCTTAACATGAATTCATGTCATGTAAGAACTAGTGCATGCATGCCCGAGCTAGACGATCAACCACCTTCCCTGGTGCTCATCTAGGGATTACCACTACCCTGGTAACTACCCAATGTCTTGCCTTGTTAACAACATAATGTCCCATACCATTATGTTGGGTTGTGCTTATACATCGATTCAAGTACAAGATTCATCACTTCGTACTGTCAGGATCTAACCTAGGAGTGATGCCCATACATCCCTCTGTTACCTCCCGTCCTGACCTTTTCCCGTTAGAAGTATGGTTAGTCCTGGAGAATGATGATTGCCTCCCCCACAAACATCATTAATAGTTAGCCTACAAGATTTTCCCACCCACAATCTTGTAATAAAAACAAGGTTGTCTTCCCACAACCTTTGGTTGCTCACAAGGCTGTCTTTCTACAGTTTATGGTTTTTCGTCACAGGTTTGTTCTAGGTTTTATAAGAGCTTTTTATGGGCTCCTTTGATAAAAATAATCATTCCCACACTTAATTAAAATTGAACATTTAGAACTAACGGGCATATTCTAACTACTATCACAATACTTCTTCAATGATTAAAATATATCTAACCTTACCTACTTCTTGAAGTCCATTATAATTTTAGAGTTTATCTAGGTTTTTATGAGTTTTTGGGTATCTAACTAAGCCCTTATGATATACTTTCGACATTATTAAATTTATACCTCATCATAAGAACTAATACTTACATTAGGTATTTAGTGTCCTACTAACCTTAAAATAAAACTTTAAACTTATTCCTCAAAAATCTTTAGTTAATATTCTAACAATACTCAATCCAACATATCAGATTCTCCTATTGAGATTGTGGATTATATGTACTTTTCTAAGCCAAGCATCGAATGATATTTATGTCATGCTACCCTTACAAAGGTAAGGAACATTAAATATGGGATAATTTTCCGATACATTCTACGTCAAAGAACCATTATACCTATCTAACAATGTTATAAGCTTGACTATACCTACAACCGATGGTTATATGTAATATCTAATCCTTTGTTACCCAGAATGATAAAATATACATAGATGAATACGAGAACAAAACACGAGTAAAAGACAATATTGATTGAAGAACCTTGGTTCCAGCAATTTAATAATTATTTATGATTTCAAGATTAAGGGTTAAATAATTGTTTTCTACGAGCACACAATTATTTGTTTACTATTTCGGGACTGAGATTTAAATCATTCATCTCAGTGAGCAGTAAATTTATTATTTTGAGGCTGAGGTTTAAATGATTGTCTCTGAAGATGAGGAGTATCTACACAATTTTTGAATCCTATCATTATTGCCACCTTTCAAAAGCTCGGGTGAAGAAACAATATTTTCTTTTTGGTTTAAATTTTCCAAGGCATACACGACTCAGCCATATCGGCGGCGTTTGACATTGTTAACAAGCCAAAAGACGGATTTCATAAACTAATGTCAAAGGCAAATGCTACATGCAGTTTTGCTACAGTCCACAGCAGGATTTCGAAAAATATGCCCAGCCAAGCTTACCATGAGTAAACAGCCTAAAAACATTTGCCACAATTTCAAACCAAGTGAGAGACACGTATTCGTAGAGATGACTGAGTTGAAGTTTTAATAAATTTCTCCCTAAAACAACACATGAGCTATATAAGGTTATCATTTCATACTTGACATAGATTTTATCTAATTTGTTTGAAAGGCTCCATATGCTCAGCCCAGATTAATGTAAAAATAACAGTCCTTTAATTTAATTGATTTTCAACAGTTCAATTACCTTGCCCAGATTGATGCAATATAAAAGAATTCACCCTAATTTTTTTTTTGAAAACAACAATACCATTTACATCCAGTAGTTCTTCTACTACTCGATTTAGTTTAAAATCCAAATGGTTTACATTATATTATCCCTTAAAATATAAGGGTGCAAGTCTCCTATGAAAGAAAATCATAATTTTTGAAATGTAATCACTTCTAGATAGGTAATCCATATCTTTTGTACCAGATCTTGCTATTTAATGAAACAAGTTCAAACTGAACATAGTGCCATACTTCGGACACATAAGCTCATGCAAGCAATAAAATTTGACTATTTCAATTGCCAAAGAAGTTTTCAATCCTTCATTTCCATAGTTAAAGGTTTAACAAATTGTTTTGACATGTTTTTAACTGAAGTAAAAGTGATTCGCGTATCAAACCAATCCAAAAATTTATCTGTTAAACTTCTCCATAACCTAATTTTAATCATTTATAATTTTCAACAGTTTGAGAGCTAACAATTGGCTGTACAGAATATATGTATATAAAAACAAATAATTCAAATCTCATTATGCCTTTAGAGCGCTATCTTCCTAATTTAATTTTGTGTACATACTGAAGAAATATGGAGTTCTTCTAAATTATACATTAAGGAATATAAATACATAATTGAAGCAAAATCAATCGTAATTCAGGTTTTGAAGAGACTCTAGGGAATTATGTGTACAAGCAGGCCAAAACATGCATTCGCTGAGGAGTTGAATATTCCCGAATGTTCCTCCAAATCACACTTCATGGTTTTCGATGTATCCAAGGGTCAGAGCGGCCAACTACCATAATAATATACAACTAAAACTAAATGCATACAAATATACATCATCTCTAACTTTAATGCAATTTTCCAGAATGGAAAAATCTCGAATTTCAAATAATTTATTTTTAAACAAAAACATTTCAATCAGCAGATATCCATTGACATAAAAGAGCTCACTAACAGAGAGAATTCTTATAACCAAGAATATTAATAGTCATTTCAAAAGCATTCCAGGGCATTAATCTCAACATTAGATAATCTTAGAAAGAGCCAACCTTATTGGAAACATGTATTCCCTTCTACGTTGTAGTCGCTTGGCTCTCCCGAGAATTTCCGCTCGTCAAAACCAGATGAAAACCCTTTTCCTTTTACCTCATGTATTTATAGACGAAATTGCATTTCTTATGTTTAACACTTGTTGCACTCGTACGAGTCTTATATCCGAGGCTTGCCATGTGGAGTGCCCATTCACCATGTTTTATTAATTGCTTAACCATGAAACCTTAGTCATCGAATATATATTTCCTCTTTATATTATTACTAACTTTATTATTAATTATTATATAATACTAATATATGTATATATATATATATATATATATATATATATATATATATATATATATATATATATTTATAATATTATTATTTTTATATTGTTATTTATTTATTCTTATTCTTATCTATTTATTTATATATTATCTTTATTGTATATTTATATATATTATATCATTTATTTTATACATTATTACTATATATATTTAAAAGTCCAAAACAAAGCATGCAAATAGACCTAATAATGCAGCTAAATGAAAATGCATCTATATGGACCGTTGGCGGATGCATTACCTTTAAGGTTCTGTGACCCTAATTACGGTGAATACTCCGACGCTCATCATATCCCTTGACTTACCTTACATCGGATAACCTTTTTCTGCTAATTGAAGAAGATATATATGCCTTGAATTTCTCTTGCAAGTAACGACATTTGTTCCTGCATCCATAGATGGATTAGCAGTACCATATTCTTGTAGATAAAATCGATAAACAAAATTAGATTTTGAAGGATTGTTACAATAGGTATGCTCCCTCTTCACCTTCCCCAACTGCTTTGGCATTCTTTCTGAGTCGTTCTAAGCTAACCTTGACCCCTTTGACCATGTTTTTGAAGCAAGATTTGATCTCCCCCCTCTCCAGTCTGTTTCCATTCCCCTCATTCCCCCTCTAGGTCTGAGCCTTCCTCACCTCCCTCATTTTTTCCCCATCCCTCCTCCATGACTTTCCATCCCATTATTGGGCCTCCCCTTCACTCCCCCCTCAAAACCCAACTACACTCCCCCAAACCCTCTCATACCATATCTCCTTTGGAGACTCCCCCCTCTACTTCCCCCAATCACACTAACTTCCCCTACCCTTCTCCATCCACCCCTAAACCTTCCCCTTCTGGGTTAGGAAACCCATCTAAATCCTTGACCCTCAGCAGCCCCCCCCTTCCCACCCTCAGGAAGCTTTAATCCCCCTCCACACCTGAAGCTCCAAAAAACCACTATTGATGTGGGTAGTGATAAGAAAAGAGGATGTCCATCCTCTAATTACCAAAGAAGAAAAGAGGTTGAGGATGATATTGCCAACGACATCCAAACTACCCTATTTCAACCTCTACTAGACCAATTTAAGGATGAAAAAAAAAAAAACAAACCCACCTCTCATCAAGGTAGAGGTGGGAAGAGAACCAACTCCAAGTGTTCCAAATGAATATCCTCTCATGGAACATGAAAGGGCTTAATGACCTAGCCAAACAACGACTATCCTATAATATGCAAAAGTAATTTAAACCTACCATCCTAATCCTATAGTAAACTAAGTTGGATGATAATAACTCTAAAAGAGCAATTAACATCATATGGAAGAGTGCAAATTTTATTTCTAGTCTAGTCCATGGAGCCTTTGGAGGCCTCCTATACCTCTGGAATCCCTCCCAGGTTGAAGGAAGACTCTTATCCACCTCTGATAGAGTTACAAACATACTCTTCTACTACAAGGACACCAGATTAAGTTGGGTCCTCTCAAATATCTACGCTCCCAATTCCCCCATCGAGAGAGCCAACCTGTGGAACACCCTCAACCAAATGAGAGATATTTTTTCCAACTAGCCCTGGATTCTAGCCGGAGACTTCAACTCCCCCTGTATCCTTCTGATAAGAAATGGGGTTCATCCATCTCTCCTAGTAGTTACGAAGACTTCAATGACTTTGTAGACTCTAATGGGCTCATGGATATCCAACTCAGAGGATCCAGATTCACGTGGAGCAATAGAAGGATTGGAAATATGAATATTTAAATAATTTTTAATTGATTTTTCATATCTCGTGAAGTTGTCCATATATTTTGTGATGTCACCCTCAATGCCCTATCCAAAATAGGTTCTGATCATAATCCCATAGTCTTCAAAGTTGCTCGTCAATCCTCTATTAAAACCCATTTTCACTTTGAGGCTATGTGGATCCAACATCCCGACTTGAGGGATCACATATATGAATGGTGGAACCTCCCCCATCAAGGAAATCCAATTTTTCAAGTCACCAACAAACTCAGAACCATCAAGTCCAATCTAAAAATTTGGAATAAGGAGATTTTTAGAAATATCTTTGAAAATAAGTAGGCCATCAAGGAAAGACTTCAATTGATTGAGAATCAGATTCAGTAAGGGAACATAGACACCATCACCAAGGATGAAGAAAGAAGACTTTTATCATATTATCATAATATATTAGCAAGGGAAGAAATATTCTGGAGACAGAAATCATGGATCCAATGGCTAAAAGAAGGTAACTCCAACATAAAGTTTTTTCATGCATCCACTCTCAAGCATCGCAGCTCCAACAGGATCCGTGAACTACTCAGAGGGGATGGTTCTTCCACCACCAATATCCAATAAATCAAGTCTCATGTGGTCAACCATTTTTTATCCTTCATGGAAGCCCCTCCCCCCAGCTCCAAATTTACCCATCAAAGTCTCATCTGTCACATCCCCACCAGTGTCCCCCATGATTTCAACCAGCACCTCCTTCATCCCTTCTCTGATGAAGAAATCAAATCTACCCTATTCTCCATGTCGCCTGACAAAGCCCCAGGCCCTGATGGCTTCCCCCCTCGGTTCTTCTAGAACTTCTAGGAAATTATTGGAACTGACATTTGCTCTACCATCCATTTCATCCAAAATTCTAAAATCATTCCAAGAGATGTTAATTCAACTTTCTTGGCCCTCATACCCAAGCAATCACTATGCAGATCCCTCTTTGAGTTTTGGCCTATTAGCCTCTACAATGTTTTGTATAAAATTTTGACCAAAGCCATGTCCACTCGAATGAGAGAAATACTCCCCCGCATTATAGACACCTATCAAGAAAGCACTATCCAAGGGAGTAATGTCACGGATGGTTTCATCACAATCCATCAAGTGATCCATTCCATTTTTAAGAGGAAGAAAGTTGGATTTCTCCTCAAGCTTGACATGAACAAGACTTTTGACTGTGTCTCATGGTATTTCCTCCTTGCATTTCTTATTAAGTTTGGGTTTCATCCATAGTGGGTCAAATTAATCAGGGCATGCATATCCTCATCCTGGTTCTCGATCATCGTCAATGGGTTCGTAGCTGGATACTTCAGAAGCAATAGAGGGATAAAAAAGTGAGACCCCCTATCACCATGCCTCTTCATCATCCTTGTCGAGGCCCTTGGAAGAACACTCAAAGCTACCTGCACTAATGGAGCCATCTCTAGAATCCAACCTGCCTCCCAACTTGAACCAATCACCCATCAACAATTTTTTGATGACACCATTCTAGCAACTTTGGCCTCGGTGGTAGAAGCCAAAATTATTAAATCCATCCTCAACTTGTATGAGGCTGCTGCAGGCCAATAGGTCAACTACGTCAAAAGCAAAATATTCTTCATCAACACCCCCCACCCTACCAACATCACATTTCTCAAGTCCTCCAATGTCCCATTGGTAATATGCCCACTTACTATCTTGGCCTTCCTCTTTTTGCTGGCAACCCCTCTGATAGCATGTGGAATAATGTGATTGACAAACTTCTCAAGAAGCTTACAGGATGGAAAGGGACCCTCCTCAGCCAACCCACAAAAGCTACTTTGGTCAATGCTTATCTCCAAAGTGTCCCAGTTTACTTCCTATCTATATTCAAAGTCCCATCACTAATTTGCTCCAAAATTGAACAAATTCAAAAAATATTTCTTTGGACAGGACCAAAAAACAAAAAAAGAATCCATCTTGTCACTTGGGACACAATTTGTAGGCCCAAATCTCAAGGGGGGCTCAACCTAAGAAGAATCAACAAGATGAACCTCACCCTCATTGCTAAACAGGTATGGAAGATAGTGACTAATGTTGACTTGGAATGGGTATCCATCATTAAAAGAAAATATATGCAATGATTTAATTTCTGGGAGGATGACCCTCTGCCTATTAGCTCTACCTTCTAGAACTCAATCATGAAAACCAGAGACATCATCTCCAAAGGCACCAGATGGTAGTTCTCCAATGGGTAAACCATCAACTTTTGATGTGACCCCTAGATCCTTGATCAACCCCTCATTGCCAACCCCACCCTTTCCCCCCTCAATCCCTTCACTGACACTCTCTTCGGGTGCAAGGTAGCCAATTTCATCACCTTCTCATCAGGCAGGTCCTCTTGGAAAATCATACCCATCTCTTCTCTACCCCCTAACCTCCACAATGCTGCATACACCCTTACCTCCATTCTCCATTTCTTCATCATTCCCACACCTAGAGTTACCCCTAATTCTCCCATCTGGAGAGATTGTGATGATGGTGAATTCATAGTCAAATCTACTTACTTACTATTGATTGAACCTACTGTATGCACCATCCCTATCAAATCCATATAGCTTAATAACCTTATCCCCAAAATTGGTTTCTTCTCTTGGTTAGCCATCCAAAATAAAATTCTAACCTTGGACAACCTCATTACTCGTGGGCTCCAGCTTCCCAATCGATGCTATCTTTGCTTGATTGAGTGGGAATCTATCAATCACCTCTTTCTTTAGTGCCCATTCACCGAATCAGTCTTGAGCTCTTTATTCACCACCTTCCACATTACCTGGACTTGCCCATGCACCCTCAGTGACCTTTTCAACCAATGGCCCAACCCCTTCATGAAATCCAAATTCAAATCCTTGTGGTCAATGTGCCTTCACCACTTCTTATGGTAAATCTATCCTGAACGTAATAGTCGTGCATTCTCGAGCTCCCCCAAGGACCCTCCCATGATCACTAGCAGGATCCTCAACTTCACCACTAAAAATATTTCTCTATGCCCATGTTCCAGACCCTCCACCCCTAGGATTGAAGCCTCCATCACCACCTCTCTCCACCTCTCCATGGATCCCATCACCAAACCCTTGCATCCCAACCCCAGAGCCAATTCCAAATGGACCCCACCCCTAGTTGGATGGCTTAAGCTAAATTTTGATGGCTCTTCTAGAGGTAATCCTGGACCTGCTGGTGGTGGAGGAATTGTAAGAAACCATGAAGGGGACATAATCTTGGCCTATGTTGAGAACCTCGGTACCCTCACCAATCATGCTGTGGAAGCCAAAGCTCTCTACCAAGGATTATCAATCACAAGTCAGCTACAGTGCAAATTAGTGATTGAAGGAGATTCACTAAACATCATCAATTATGCCAAAAATAGCAAGAACCCTAGCTGGAGAGTAAGGAACATTATCTCTGAGGTAATATGGCTCCTCCTTAGCCATTCAGAGACTATTGTGCAACATGTTTTCAAATAAGCCAACATAGTTGTTGATACGCTGGCCAATCTTGGCCACTCACAGGGATCCCTCAATATTTGGCTTAATGATTTCCCTATAGAACTTTTGGAAGTTGTTTCTCAGGATTGCCTTCCCCATCCCTAATATCCATCTTTTGTCTCGAGTCTTGAGCCCCTAAGATGGTGTCATTTCTCATGTGTCACTTCCCTCACCATTCAAGTGTCATCCCTACTGGACCATCCCTAACTACCTTTATGCTTGTTTTCCTTTACTCACCCTCGTGTATCCAAATTACCATCACCCTCTTTCACCTCACTACTCGCCAATTAGCCATCTTCAGCCCTTTTTGGTACCAGTGTTGGATCCCAATGTCCACCTTACCCCGAGTTCCAGATCCATCGTGCCTCATTTCACCTCGATCATGCGAATTTTCCCTCATGAGCTTAACCATCAAACCCTGTCAAATCAACAACGTGAAAGCTCTGGAACTATACCTTTTCACGTGTGTCATTTCAATTACGCACGTGATTCCAACACCATCCACATATGTGCTACCCTTAGAAATCACCATGGAGAATATTTCCTGGATGTTACTAATCCCCACACCATGATTATTCTTCATTCCATTGACACTCACTACCTCACCACCTATCCTCCCCTGTGTAGTGCTTGGACAATGTTGACGGGCACACATCCCACAAATCACCACCATCTACACCCTGCGATGTTCCAATGCACCTCTATTTACGGTATCCTCGACATGTGTGAAGGTCGTATTGTTTTATTGAGATGGTGTCTTAAAACATTCTATTCCAATAGGCTCCACCCACATACTGTTCACTTTGAGTCCATAACCCTCAGTGCTAATTTTCCTATGGTGATTCTTGAACCATCAACCCTGAACCTTGACCCTATGGTCAAGGATATCCTTCAACCTTGCATCCCATTCCTCAAAAGTTTTATTGGTAATGAGGATGACATCATGCATGCCATTATCAACTCATGGAATAATGGATAGGTCATTGTGCTTGGCCTTGAGTTCACTATCGATGTTCAACTACTTGTACAGAGGTGACTAGGCTACCCATGGATGGGAGGAGCATTCGAAGAGATAAATATTCAATGGCATCGGAATTGGAGTTCTTCCCAAACAAAGGTAAGGATCTCCTTACCACTGATGGGGGTGTTGAGAGAACCAAGCTTCCTACTCCTTGGGATCGTGTCATGATCCCTATACTTCAATTTTTTATCGTAGATAAAATTGATTGTACCCTTAGGAGCTTTCACATTGCCTTTCTAAACCATTTTAGAGGCAATCAAAAAATTAACATCCCTAACTATTTGTTTCACTCTATCAAATTGTCTGTTAACAATGTTCACTCTGGAAAATCCCATTATACCATTCACCAGGACCTCCACTTTATCCTTTACAAGCATGCTTTATATGCCTTCAAAAAAATGTTCTCATTGCTTCTGCCCCTCCCCACCTCATACTCCCCACTACCCTAGGCTCCTCCATTCCCCATGTCCCCTCTAGTTTTCCCTCTTCGCTTTCCCTAGAATTAACTCTCATGGGCCCTCTATCCCTGGCCCCTCTCAACCAGGCCCCCTCAACCCTCTACCAACTGCCCCTTTTCTATTTGACCCTTCACCCTCTTGTCCCCCCCTTTACCCCACCCCTACCAAGTCAACAAGTAGCTCCAACACTGAAACTCATATCTAGGAGGTGCCTAGTGATGATTCGGACCCTGATTTTCATACCCTTGTTGCTCCTGTGATTAAAATCGAAGCCTCAAAGGTTTCTGAGATAAAACCAAGAGCGATTAAATGCTCTTCATCCAAATTCCTCTCGAACCAGGGCCCTTCCATCATGAGAGCCTCTTTGCAGCTTAAAAAACTCAAGGCAGACTCAACCTCCCTAGCTAAATCCAGTGAGCCGTATAAAACCTATGAATCTCCTCCAGATAAATCCAATGAGGTTGCAAAAACACCTGATCGGGTGAACATGAAGATTGAAAGCATTAGTTATCTGGGAACGCCAAATGTTTCAAGTGACAAGAATACTCTCTGCACTGTGATCCTCGGTCATCTAGCTAGATCTACGACCACCCTCTCTATAGTTTTCAAAAAAGTGAAGTCCCAGTGGACTGTCATCCAATAGGTAGCGAACGATCTAAAGGTTGCCCATTCGTAGCTCAGCTCCATTTTCAATGATATAGAGGAGACCTACACCACCCTTGGCAACAACTAAAGGCTTGGCCTGGACTGTAGGGTCCCTCCATGGGATGGGATCATCCCTCCTGTATTGTTGGCCCTATGTTTTTGTTCTTTTGAGATCTTTACTTTTTGTGATAGACTCTGTTAAGTTGGCTAATAAGCCTGATGTAATCAAGTTACAATTTGGATGTACTAAGGTTTTGGGGACCCTATCAAAACCCTTACATTAATACCAATCTTCTTACTTACCGACCAAAAAAAAAGTACAAGTGTGCATCTAAGATAGTGTCTTGTGTATGCAAGTGTCAAGTAGAGAATCCAAGAGTCATGAGACTTGGCATGAGGAAAGGAAGAGTCAAGTAACCAAAGAGTCATCCTAGAATGGCTATATATTACTCCATATATGATCTATAGAAGAGAGAGAAAGATAGATTATATTGTATGAAATTTTTATGATATATTTGTATCAGAAAGAAGAGTGATACAAGTTTGCATACATTTGAGAAATTAGTATTATAGGTGATCTTATTATGCATATTTTACTCATTGTTGAATGTTATTACATATTAGTCGTTTCATATATATTTTTTATATTATCTTATTGGAATATTATATTAAAACTTGATTATATTCGATCCTATGATTATATTTTTCTGAGTTTTGTATTTGATGTAAGGCTTCAAAAACCATCAATGGTATCAGAGCTACAACAAGATTGCTTGCATAGGATTTGAAATTTGCAAAAGGATAGAGTCTTTCCACACCTACAAGAACAGTTAGTGAAGACTAGGACTCAACAATAGAAATTATAGAAGGCTAGAGTCTTTCCACAAGGTTGAAGAATAACCTGTGAAGACTAGGACTCAACAAGGATCTTTCCATAAGGTTGAAGGATAACCTATGAAGACTAGGATCCCTATTTGGGTGAATAAACTTGAATATAGTTGATTATTCAGGGCATAACCAACCCTGACATTAATAGAAAGTTTTAGGGATAGAAATCCCTTGATATCAATACTAGATTCTTAAGTAATGCTAAAAAAAGTTGTCTAAAATTTTACTGCAGTGAAAATTTTATCTTCAAAAGTTGAGAAGCTTCCTACAATGGATAGAGAAGACTTTCATCTTCAATTTCTTGAAGGTTGAGATATTTCCTCACATAGGGATTGATTTGAACTTTGAATTGCATTAAAAGAAGAGACATTGAAGATAGAAGGAGACCCACCAAAAGAGGTCCCATAGAAGATTGAAGATAGAAAGAGGAGACCTAAGAAAAAGAGGTCCCATAGCCAAAAGAAAGAGGAGACCCAAGAAAAAGAGGTCCCATAGCTGATAGAGATAGGAGACCCAAGAGAAGTGGTCCCATAGTTGACAAAGATAGGAGACCCAAGGAAAAGTGGTCCCATATAAGTCAGAGATAAAGAGGAGACCCAAGAGAAGAGGTCCCAAAATTGGCAGAGATAGGAGACCCAAGAAAGAGGTCCCATATAAGCCATAGAAGTTAGAAGAAGAGACCTAAGTAAAGAGGTCCTATTGATGATTGAATATTGAACACTGGCTATTAATAAAATTTTGAAGAAGACTAAAGACAAAGAAAAAAGAGCTCCAAAAAGGGTTCTCACATCAAGTTTGGGACAATCGTCACCATCTGGCAACAAGCCCATAAGGTATAGAAGAAGTTTCATTGAAGAAAGGTAAAGCTTATTTAAGAGAAGTTTAAGGTAGGAGACCCTAGAGAAGATATACACCATAGTGGCTTATCAATAAAGAGAATCCAATATTCAAGCTTCTTATTAAAAGAGAAAATAAGTTTATTTTTATAAAATATTTTTAAAAGTTTTAGTGAACCAGGTATGGAAGATTTGAAAGCTCCAGTGATAAATGATAAAAAAACCTACATATAAAAATAAGACTGGTCAAAGTTATTGTAAAATAAAAGTGATTGAAAAGCATGCAAATAACTATCTATTCAACCAATGAATAGTTAAAATCTAAGCATCAACATGAGAGATATTTAAACAACCGTTGTTGAGTATGAGTCACAATGGAATGTATACAACAAGGTTAAACCTAAAAAATATAAAGTGTATTTGATTAGAAGCCAAAATAGCAAAGATAGCGCTTAGAGAAGTGCCCATACTGAAATCAAATACACCTCAATAAAATCATTAGAATGGATAGGTAAAGTTGCAAAAGTGTACAATGAATGCCATCACCTAGATAGAGAGAATAGCAAATTGAAACCGAAGAGTCGAGAGCATTCCAACAAGAGATAAATAGGAAGATTCAAACATTGAGTAAATGTATCTTTGGAATGTTGTGCCAAGCAAATTCAAGAGCTAAATAGATAAAGAGTCAAGCGTAGAACACAAGCAGAGAAGCGTCGTATCCTCCAAATTCCAAAAAGCAACGTAACCAGATGAAAGACTAAGTGCCACCCAAGAGGAAGATAGCATTATTTGAGAACCATCTATTTGAAAGAAACTCTAGCATCATTCAAAGGAGATCAAGCATCATTTTAGAATTGCCATTTATTGAAGAGAAACCTAAGCATTTTCAGATAAAGCATCAATGGTCACACCAAATGCTAAGAGGGAAATAGAATTGAAATATTGAGTATAATGTTTTTGAGCGTAGAAAATTGGAAGCATAGAAGCACCACATTAAAGAAGAATAATGCATGATCATTTTCACACACTTCGAGGTAGATTATTGAAATGCCCAAGATTTTGGATAGTGATCAGAGAGGGTTGAATGTTTCAGAGAAGAATCGAACATGCTAGAGTAAATTTGAACGCGCGAGAGGAGAATCGAGCATGCCAAAGGAAGGTTGAATATGCCAGAGGAGAATTGAATGTGCCAAAGAAAGTTTGAACGCATCAAAGGAGAATCAAACATGCCAATATTAAGGTATTAAAGATTTAATTTAAATTTAAATATTTCTAAAGTTTTTTGAGGAGTAATAAGGTTGATTTTTTATTATTCTAAGGTTTAATTAAGACTAAAGGAGAGATAAGGAATTTAATAGATTAATTAAATCCTTAGTTATTTTAATTGTATTTTTTAGATTTGGAGAGATAAATTTTTTATTTGAAGTTTTATAAGTTTATTTACTTTATTACTTTATTATTATTTGAAATTCAAGTCATATAGAATTTTTGCAAATTATCTAATTGTGGAGATAAGTTATTCTACATAAAACATAGAAAAGCTATATCTAAAAAATTCTTAATTTTATAGCTTCTATTTACCTAGGGAGACATAAGAAGGTAGATTACACCAAACGAAATTAATGGAAAAATTGTCAAGAGGGACTTATCAACATTAAAAACATTATGGAAGGATACAAGATCAAAGTTCACTTAACACTCTTCATAACCCCTATAAACAATGCAATATAACATCAAATAGAGATAATCATGTGGTTCAAAAGGATAAAGACCTTTGGTACATAGATTTTGGTGCCAATCATCATATGACAAGCAATTTACAATGGTTTGATTGTCTAGAAGTCAAAGATAACTTTAGTTTAAAAATTGTAGATGGTAAAACCTATCTTGTTCATGGATGTGGATGTGTATCACCTAGTGCATCATTTTCATATTTTGTGTTACATGATGTCATGTATGTTCCTATATTGACATCTAATCTCATTTCAGTGACCAAGCTAGTAGAAAGCAAAAGAATGGTTGAGTTCAAATATATAAATGGAGTTAATAAGTGTCTCATTAAAAAAAATGAGATAGAAGTTACAAGATCAATCAAGAATGGAATATATGATTTGGGATCAATTAGTTTCTCTTAAGATTTTGTTTTAGTTCAAAATAATATTACTGCATATTCTAAGAGAGATTACAGAAAATGAGAATCAAGGATATTTCTACCAACGAAAACATTGGGTCAATCCGAAATTCAAAATGATGAAAACGATGAGAGGTCAACAACAAGTTGCATTCCAAAGTCAGACAAATCAAATAAGAAAAGTATGAAGACAATCAAAAGGAAGGAGAACTAGATTAAGATCCAGATTAGGACGAAAACTATATTGAAGACTAAAGTCTTCAATAACCAAATAATGTAATATAGGGGGATGTTAGAGAATATTACATTATTTGGTACATGCCAATGTACCACATTGGTACATTATTAGATTAGATGTGTGTCTTATATTAGAGTGTGATTTAATATTTCATGTAATGTAATAATGTGTAGGAAATGCACAAGTTTCATGTAATTATGTGTGCAAGTGTTATGTATGTAAATGTGCACAAGTGTCCAATATGTAAGTGTGCACATGTGTCCTTAGATTAGGAAGTGTTATGTGAATATTCAAGTACAAGTGTGCATCTAAGATAGTGTCTTGTGTATACAAGTGCCAAGTAGATAAGCCAAGAGTCATGAGACTTGGCATGAGTAAATGGAGAGTCAAGTAACCAAAGATTAATCCTAGAATAGCTATTTATTACTCCATATATGATCTATAGAGATAGCTTACATTGTATGAGAGTTTTATGATACATTTGTATCATAAAGAGGAGTAATACAATTTTGCATACATTTGAGAAATTAGTATTATAAGTGATCTTTGTTAAAGAGGAGTTTTATTATATATTAGTTGTTTCATATATCTTTGTTACATTATCTTATTGGATTATTATATTGCAACTATATTATATTTGATCCTGTGATTATATTCCTATGAGTTTTGTATTTGATGTAAGGCTTCAAAATCCATCAATAGCTTCTTCTATAATATTTTATGGAGCTTTCAATAGCTTCATTTTATTACCTTTTAATAGCAATGACTTCTTTCTTGCTAAGCATGGCCTAGTTGTTTTAGGCTTTATGGCCTTTGGTCTTAAACATGGATTGAAACCCTCTTGATTCTATGAATTTTTTTTTGCCTATGGTAGGGGATTTTCACCATGAAACTTCTTGAATGGAATTTTCCTTCATGGTCACAACTTTATACAAGGTAATTTTACCCTTGAAAATTTCTTATATCAACTTGAATTTTTTTCAAACTGAGTGCACCTTAGCTTTCTTTGTGTCAAATCTAGAGGAGGATTAGAAGGAGCATTCTTTTTTCCTTCTACCTACTCTAATACCACATGCTATATCTTAAGGTTTTGAATGATTGTATTATGGTAGTCCACCCAACCCAATCCCCAACCTTATGGGAGACCTTGATTCCTATCAATTGGATACAATAGTGTTGGTCTTAGCCCTTTTCCATGGTCTTAAGGATAAAATTTGATGGGAATTTAACATTCTCAACCACAATAATCATGAGGATCCTCAACATATAGCTTTAATGACAAAATAGAATCCCCAAGAGCCTAATGCTCAACCTTAATGTGACTTTAATCTTGACATCCTTAATTTAATACCTATAATAATGAGCACTCTTGGGGATTATTCTATTTTAAATGTAGTTCCCACCATACCTGAGATCAAGCCAATGAAGAATGTCATAACTTTCAAATGGAAGGTGAAGTAGCAATAGTAGTAAAAGATGAAGACTCATTGTAGTAGGAGTAACTAGCTAACGTAGATAAGGTTGAACGTGAGAATCATACCATGGACCATTTTTTTTATGGCCTTATGAGACTCTAAGCTTATCATACTATTGAGGTCTAATGACTCTATCAAATTATAATGCATCAATGTGTTAATTAATTCATGTAGCACATATAATTTTGTTGATAGTAAGACAACAAATTCTTTGGGCTTGTGTATCAATTTTTTAAATAAAAAAATTAAGTATTGATTGCAAATGGGGAATACTACTCAATGTGTAGGTCAAATAACTAACATATAAATCGGGGTTTATACTTGATTAGGCAATCTCTTTGCCAAGAATCTAGGTAGAGAAAATGCCATCTTGGGAGCACAATGGCTCTCTCAGTTTGGTGATGCTACCATTAATCTACAACTATTATATGTCAAGTGGATAAAGAAATGAATGGTCATTTATCTCTAAGGAACCCAACCTCCTCCCTCCAAGGTGGTTAGTTCTCATAGTATGTAAAAGATATTGAAGAAAAACGGTTGTGGATTCTTTCCCCAAGTCAGTTGCATGGAGGCTCAATCTTCAAAGCCACTTCTTCTACTATAGCTCTTTTTTAGAGTTGTAGAATATTATGGATTTCTATGTGAGGTCTTTGGTAGGCCCGTGACTCTTCCTTCTAAGTGCGCACATGATTACACCATCCGCATTATTATAGGGAGTTAAACTAGTAATGTTCATGATGCAGGAGCATCCGGTGGCAGTAGAGCAATCGCGCATCAAAAAAAAAAAAAAACTCTAAGTGTTTGCCTTGGTGTCGCGATATCGCGACAGAAAAAGTGTCGCGATATCGCGACATGTCGCATTTTCGCGACTCAGGGAGGAGAGAGAAGGCGCAGAGGAGAAATGTCGCGATTTCGCGACATTTCGCGAAATCGCGACCGAAGCAGGTGAGGGAAGGTGCCCGAAGAAAATGTCGCGATTTCGCGACATGTCGCGAAATCGCGACCAAATCAGGAGAGAGGAGTGGAGCAGAAAGTGTCGCGATATCGCGACATGTCACATTATCGCAACCAAAATCCAAGAAAAGGCTCAAGGAGAAAAAATGTCGCGATATCGCGACATGTCGCATTTTCGCGACCAGAAGACAAGAGAAGGCGCAAGAGAGGAAAGTGTCGCGATATCGCGACATGTCGCATTTTCGCGACCAAAGGACCAGAAGGAGGCGCAGGAGAGAAAAGTGTCGCGATATCGCGACATGTCGCATTTTCGCGACCAAAAGCCAAGAGAAGGCTCAAGGAGAAAAAGTGTCGCGATATCGCGACATGTCGCATTTTTGCAACCAAAAGCCAAGAGAAGGCTCAATGAGAAATGTCGCATTTTCGCGACCAAAGGACGAGAAAAGAAGTAGATGAGAAAAAAATGCCGCGATATCGCGACATGTCGCATTTTTGCGACCAGAGGACGAGAAAAGGAGCAGATGAGAAAAATGTCGCGATATCGTGACATGTCGCATTTTCGCGACCAAAGGACGAGAAAAGGAGCAGATGAGAAAAATGTCGCGATATCGCGACATGTCGCATTTTCGCGACCAGAGGACGAGAAAATGAGCAGATGAGGAAAATGTCGCGATATCGCGACCAGAGGACGAGAAAAGGAGCAGATGAGGAAAATGTCGCGATATCGTGACATGTCGCATTTTCGCGACTAGAAGACAAGAGGAGGCGCAGAGGAGGAAAATGTCGCGATATCGCGACATGTCGCATTTTCACGACTCAGGAAGGAAGGAGAAGGCGTCCAAGAAAAATGTCGCGATTTCGCGACATGTCGCGAAATCGCTACCGAAAGCAGACAGGGAAGGACCAGCGGAGAAAATGTCGTGATTTCGTGACATGTCGCGAAATCGCGACCGAAAGAGAACAGGATGGGCGAAGAGAAGACGGAGAGCCAAAATGTCGCGATATCGCGACATGTCGCGATTTGACGACCCGAAAGGCGAAGAGAAGACAGAGAGCAAAGATGTCGCAATATCGCGACATGTCGCGATTTCACGACCCGAGAGACGAGAAGGAGGTAAAAAAGAAAACTGTCGCAATATCGCGACATGTCGCGACATCGCGACCCGAAGGAGAAGAAGACAGCGAGAGGGAAAACTGTCGCGATATCGCGACATCGCGACCCGAAGGAGAAGAAGGCAGCGAGGAAGAGAAATGTCACGATATCGCAACCCAAAGGAGAAGAAGGTAGCGAGGAAGAGAAATGTTGCGATCTCGCGACATACTGCTGGTTCACAGTTCGAAAAGGCCCGCGTTCCCAGACAGTGTTTCTCGAGGCGGTCAAGCCTCATTTATGCATGGTTTCGTGCCCAGTAAGCTCGCTGAGCATGGCGGCCACTCGAAGGCTGCGCCCAGAGGTCAAAAACGATCAAACGGCTCAATGCGAGTTTTCGCGGCAGACCCGGTGGCAGTTGCCAGTTAGGGAAAATATGTGAAGGTTCAGTCACAAAGGCGGGGACAAGAGCCGACTTTGCAGTTTCAGAAGATGTGTTCTTCCAGGTGGGTCATTAATGGCCTAGAGGGTCGGGACCTCGAAGAAAACCCAGAGATTTAAAAGAAGCAAAGGCATGCACAAGGTGTGGAAAAACGGCCAAGGCAGTGTGGCAGAGCAGAAGGCAAGAGGGTTGCTCTAGGCCTATTTGGTCTATTTCTCTTCCAGGAGGGGGAGGAGGAAGTAGAGTTCAGATCAAGTAGACTATGCCTGCGGGCTGGGAAGTGTGCGAGCAGATCGCCGAACTTGAGGCAGCTTGCACAAGGAGAAAGGAACTACGCCTGCGGGCTAGGAAGTGCTGAGCAGATCGCCGAACTTGAGGCAGCTTGCACAAGGAGATAGAAGATTACGCCTGCGGGCTAGTATTGTAATCTTTTTCCAAGTTGAATGAATGAAATTTTGAGGAATTAGTCTGAGCGAATTTTGTGTCCCTCATCAGTATGTTGCGATTTCATGACATGTCGCGAAATCGCGACCGAAAGAGAACAGGATGGGCGGAGAGAATACGGAGAGCCAAGATGTCGCGATATCGCAACATGTCGCGATTTCGCGACCCGAAAGGCAAAGAGAAGACAGAGAGCAAAGATGTCGCGATATCACGACATGTCGCGATTTCGCGACCCGAGAGACGAGAAGGAGGCAGAAAAGAAAACTGTCGCGATATCGCGACATGTCGCGACATCGCGACCCGAAGGAGAAGAAGACAAGGAGAGGGAAAACTGTCGCGATATCACGACATGTCGCGACATCGCGACCCGAAGGAGAAGAAGGCAGCGAGGAAGAGAAATGTCGCGATCTCGTGACATACTGCTGGTTCACAATTCGAAAAGGCCCGCGTTCCCAGATGGTGTTTCCCGAGGCGGTCAAGCCTCATTTATGCATGGTTTCGTGCCCAGTAAGCTCGCTGAGCATGGCGGCCACCCGAAGGCTGTGCCCAGAGGTCAAAAATGATTAAACGACTCAATGCGAGTTTCCGCGGCTGACCCGGTGGCAGTTGCCAGTTAGGGAAAATATGTGAAGGTTCAGTCACAAAGGCGGGGACAAGAGCCGACTTTGCAGTTTCGGAAGATGTGTTCTTCCAGGTGGGTCATTAATGGCCTAGAGGGTCGGGACCTCGAAGAAAACCCAGAGATTTAAAAGGAGAAGCAAAGGCATGCACAAGGGGTGGAAAAATGGCCAAGGCAGTGTTGCAGAGCAGAAGGCAAGAGGGCCGCTCTGGGCCTATTTGGTCTATTTTTCTTCTAGGAGGGGGAGGAGGAAGTAGAGTTCAAATCAAGTAGACTACGCCTGCGGGCTGGGAAGTGTGCGAGCAGATCGCCGAACTTGAGGCAGCTTGCACAAGGAGAAAGGAACTACGCCTGCGGGCTAGGAAGTGCTGAGCAGATCGCCGAAATTGAGGCAGCTTGCACAAGGAGATAGAAGATTACGCCTGCGGGCTAGTATTGTAATCTTTTTCCAAGTTGAATGAATGAAATTTTGAGGAATTGGTCTGAGCGAATTTTGTGTCCCCCATCAGTATGTCACGATTTCATGACATGTCGTGAAATCGCGACCGAAAGAGAACAAGATGGGCGAAGAGAATACGGAGAGCCAAGATGTCGCGATATCGCGACATGTCGCGATTTCGCGACCCGAAAGGCAAAGAGAAAACAGAGAGCAAAGATGTCGTGATATCGTGACATGTCGCGATTTCGCGACCCGAGAGACGAGAAGGAGGCAGAAAAGAAAACTGTCGCGATATCGCGACATGTCGCGACATCGCGACCCGAAGGAGAAGAAGACAGCTAGAGGGAAAACTGTCGCGATATCACGACATGTCACGATATCGCGACATGTCGCGACATCGCGACCCGAAGGAGAAGGCAGCGAGGAAGAGAAATGTCGCGATCTCGTGACATACTGCTACTTCACAGTTCGAAAAGGCCGGCGTTCCCAGATGGTGTTTCCCGAGGCGGTCAAGCCTCATTTATGCATGGTTTCATGCCCGGTAAGCTCGCTGAGCATGGCGGCCACTCGAAGGCTGCGCCCAGAGGTCAGAAACGATCAGACGGCTCAATGCAAGTTTTCGCGGCTGACCCGATGGTAGTTGCTAGTTAGGGAAAATATGTGAAGGTTCAGTCATGAAGGTGGGGACAAGAGCCGACTTTGCAGTTTCGGAATATGTGTTCTTCCAGGTGGGTCATTAATGGCCTAGAGGGTCGAGACCTCGAAGAAAACCTAGAGATTTAAAAGGAGAAGCAGAGGCATGCACAAGGTGTGGAAAAACGGCCAAGGCAGTGTTGCAGAGCAGAAGGCAAGAGGGCCGCTCTGGGCCTGTTTGGTCTGTTTTTCTTCCAAAAGGGGGAGGAGGAAGTAGAGTTCAGATCAAGTAGACTACGCCTGTGGGCTGGGAAGTGTGTGAGCAGATCGCCGAACTTGAGGCAGCTTGCACAAGGAGAAAGGAACTACGCCTGCGGGCTAGGAAGTGCTGAGCAGATCGTCGAACTTGAGGCAGCTTGCACAAGGAGATAGAAGACTACGCCTGCGGGCTAGTATTGTAATCTTTTTCCAAGTTGAATGAATGAAATTTTGAGGAATTGGTCTGAGCGAATTTTGTGTCCCCCATCAGTTCATCGTTACCACTATTCCCAAATCCAAAAGTCTAAAATTGATAATTTGGTTCAATAAATGCTAAAGCAAGAAATCATCAATCTAAGCATCAATTCTTATTACTTTTCAATGGTTATGGTACAAAGCAAGGATAATTATTGGTGCATGTGTCCTAATTTTAGACCTCTCAACAAGATCACCATCAAAGATAAGTTTTCTATCCTTGTTATAGATGATTTATTGGATGAATTTCATGGTGCTAAGTACGTTATAAAACCAAACTTGCATTTTGGGTTCCATCAAATTAGGTTTAGAGTAAAGGATATACCTAAGACTACTTTACACACATATGAGAATCATTATGAGTTTCTAGTCATGCCTTTTTGTCTCACTAATGCTCCTTTCACTTTCCAAAGTCTCATGAGTTTTGTCTTTCATCCTTTTTTTTCATAAGTTTGTCCTAGTTTTATTTAATGATATCTTAATTTGTAGCAAGTCTAGGTAAGATTATTCAGTTCATGTGGAGAAAGTTCTTTACCTATTATAGAAGGAAAAATATTTTTCAAAAGGTACACATATTTATTTGGATTCCATATGGTAGAATACTTGGGACATATAGTATCTCAAGGAGTCATAATTGATTCTAACAAGATCAAATCCATGCAATACTGGCCCTTGCCGAAATCCCTTAAACAACTCCATGGGTTTTTAGATCTCATAGGCTACTATAGGATATTTATTCATAACTATAGGAATATTGTTGTTACTCCTACTAATTTCACAAAGAATGATGACTTTTTTTGGTTTAAAGTAGTTTCCTAATCCTTCCAACCCCTAAAGGAGGCTGTGTACCGCCCCTCTCCTAGCCACCCTTTGATTTTGGTAAACCCTTTGTCATTGAGTATGATGCTTTAAGCATAGGTATTGGAGTTGTTTTGATGCAATATGGATACCCATTGGCCTTTGAAAGCAAGCAATTCTCTTGCAAGAATATGGGATGATCCATTTATGAGAAGAAAATATTAGTTGTTCTACATGTCATAGAGAAATGGCTGACTTATTTGTTAGGGCATCACTTAATCATCAATATTGATAATATTAGCCTTAAGAATTTCTTAGAATGACTTTCATGTCTTTAATAGAATAAATGGGTGACCAATCTCCTAGGGTACAATCTTACCATTGAATACAAGAAAGGAAAGGAGAATATGGTGGTTGATGATTTATCTCACAAAAATTAGGAAATTGTTACTATTAGTGCTAATCCTCTTCCACAATGGCTTTCTAAACTTTAGGAGGACTAAACTTTTGACCCAAAGATTGCTTGGATTATTTAGGAATTGGATGATGGCTCATCATTTCCTTCTTGTTTCTCATATGTTGATAGGGTTATTTGCAAGAAGGATTGCATTTATCATTCTAAATTCTCAGTTGTTAATACTAGTGTCCTCCAAGACTTACATGATCTCCTTTTGTGGGACATTATGAATTCTTGAAAACATATCAATAAGTGAAGCAATATTTTTATTAGAAAGGATTAAAAGTATATGTCAAGAAATTTTATGGTCAAATGCAAGGTGTCTCAGCATAACAAAGGAAAACTATTAAATCTCCTAGATTGTTGCAATCCTTGCTTATCCCTAATTGCTAGTGGGAGCATATATCCATGGATTTGATTGAGGGTCTTCCTAAATCTAAGGAAAAAATGATCATTGTGGTAGTGGATTACCTTTACAAGTATGCTCATTTGTGCATTGTAGCATCCCTATTCAGCAAGCAAGGTGGCCAAGGTATATCTTGATTTTATCTTTAAATTACATGGAATGCCCAAGTCCATTATTAGTAATTGTGACCTTGTCTTCACAGTAAATTTTGGAAGGAATTGTTAAGTCTTAGTGATACCAAGCTGAATATGTCCTCTTATTATCACCCTTAGTGATATGGCCAGACAAATATTATAAATAAATATTTAGTACTTATCTTCATTATTTTGCTCAAGACAAGCAGTATCACTAGGTTAATTGGCTCTTATTAGTTGAATGGTGGTACAATACTTCTAACCATTCTTCCCTCAATATTTTCCATTTGATGTGTTGTATGGTCAGAAACCTCCATCAATGGTATACTATATTATAGGATCCTCCAAGGTAGCCTAAGTAGATGATGTTTTGTAGTAATGATGGCTTGTGCTTTGATGATTTAACCTAGGCCTAGAACCACATGAAGCAATCGTAGGATTTGTATTGTTTTGAATGATAATTTATCATGAGGGATATGGTATTTTTGTGACTATAACCCTATAAGCAACTGTCCTTGAAGACCAAGTCTAGTCAAAAGTTGGTTCCTTGATGTTACGAGCCCTACATGGTGGTTCGTTGCATCAATGAAGTGGCATATTAGTTGGATCTTTTGTCGTACTCCCACTTACATCCTATCTTTGATGTTTCTTGTCTCAAATAGGCTATTGGATAGAAGGTGTTGTCCCAAATGGATCTTCTAATACTCCATGAATAAGGTCAAATTAAGCTCTAGCTATAATTAGAAATGTAGTTTAAAGTTTATCTTTTATGGTCTCGTTAGGTTCAAGAGTTTCTCATCAAATGGCAAGATATTCCATAAGAAGATGCTACACGAGCCTAAAAGCATTTTGTCTTTTCCAACTTTGAGGACAAAGCTTTTTTTTCAAGGGGGGAGTTATGTAATGACTCTAATGTAGCCATATCAACTATATGTTTTTTATTAGTTTGGGTCCTAAGTAGTCGATCCTTGAGCATTAGAATTAGGATAAATGTTGATTTAGTCTATAAATAGGAAGAGTTATGCTATAGTTGAACTCATATTTGGTATTCAAATCTTAGTTGCCTTTGTTGCACATATGATACTTCTCTCTCTCTCCAAGTGAATAAGGTACTTTGCCCTCTCTAAGTGGCTAAGGATTTTTATTGATTTAAATCTTGAATTTGATTACTTGCATATTTGATTTTATAGCATTGGATCTGAATTTATTTTTATCAATGAATGTTGTTTATTTCTCATTACTGAATTGCCACTACCAATACTATATTTCTTGAGGTTATTTCATTATAATGTACATATGGTCAAAGTGGTTAATAATTTTCTTGGTCATGATGTAGTGGTGCCATTGTCAAACAACTTGAACAATGGCATATATATCCTCATATGTGATATAGTACCAAACTATGTCATTAAACATTTCAAGAAGGTATGGAATAGGAAATCCATTCTAAATCATGATGGTATAAGAGTATAGTTGGATGCATCATTCTCAATATAAAAGAGCTAAGTGATGTTAGACATGGTTAACATTGGTGTTGAGTAAAAGCATTATTTGGGCTTGTCAAATATTCATTATCATTGTTGGATCCAATGAATATTCAAATTATTGGGAATGACCCGGTTGATTGACCATCATACATGAGAGAACCCTAGCATGAGTAGACAATAGAAGTTGGAAAGGCTTAGAAAATTTTTGAGTTCCATTTAGGTACTTTACAGTAGGTCATTCTTAAATAACACATAACTTTTGTAGGTGTAATGTGTGTCTTTGTGATTCATGATGTAATCATTGTAGGATATTTTGACGATGCCAAAGGTAAACTTTTCCAAATTTATGTGAAGTCTATGTTGGTGTAGAGTGTCCAAGATCTAGTGCACATGTTGAAGATGCTCCTTCCATGTCTTGTTAAATATATGAACGTCATCCAAGCAAACAATGACAAAGGATCTTGTGAATGGTCTCATAACACCACTCATTAGGTGTATGAATGTATTAGGTGCATTTTTATGCTAAAAGGCATAACCAACCATTTATACAACCCTTCTTTGTTCTTGAAGGATATTTATTTTAATATGTATACTATTGACAAGAACATGATGATAGCCTGATTTGAGGTCAATCTTGTGGAGTATCAACCCCTATAGAGTTGGTCCAACATATCATAAATGCATGGTAGAGGATACATGTACTTCATTGAGATCATAATACAAATAATATAAACAAAATTTAAATTTAAAAGCTTAAAAAGCAAAAAAGGTGTACATGAAAGCTTCTTTTAAAAAAAGCTTCCAAAATATTTATATAAAAATACTCAAAATACGTATAATCAACTATTTCAATTGTATTGTCATCATCACTTTGATAATTGATTAATTGTCTTTGCCTAGATAAATATTAATTTACTCTTAATTTAAGTATAGTAATATTGAAAAATTACTATTGTTATTTATTAAATTTATTGCATAAAGCAAAACCATCTATACTTCAATGGAAGGATGTCTCAATTTTTTTATAAAGCATAGTTTTTATCTAACAATAATAATTACTATTATTTTTATATAAAGAAATATGTCTCATATATATTTCATAAGGATATTTTTCAAAGACTTGTTTTTAAATATAAGAGGATACATTTCCTCATAGTAATCCCAATCTACATGTCCCACTAAAATAAGATAATTTATAACTCAAAAGTTATGTCACGAAGGTCATAGTATACTAAATATCTAAATATACCTGTATTTTATAAGCAAATAACGTCAAACCCTAAAGATAATGTTGAAGGTAGGACTTTTGGAAGTGTGGTTTGTTATAGTTGTAATTGCTATATTTGTTTTGGTCTTTTGTCAAAATTCAAGTTGATAAATAAAATTTATAGATTGAAGTGCATAGAAGAAAAATAAGACATATATAACTTGTTATTTTGCTCTTCTTCAATTTACAAATGCCAAACATATTCATCCAATATACATTTGTCTTCAACAAAAGATATTTCATAATGTTTATAATTAGGAGAAGTCACTTTAGTTAAATATTTCAATGCCAAGACAAAGAGTTGTCATGTATTTGTTTTGGTTACATAGGAGAGTTGGTCACAACTACACTATTTTTAGTAACTGACATGTGCAGGGTTCAAACCATAGGGGTTGCTTCCACCAAACCTATTATGCTTCGTTATTGTTGACCTGGCATGAAGGAGAACATCGATCACTCAAGATTCGTACCATCATCATCGGTCTAGCGCACACTCAGAGGATTTAGATCAGACTACTACCTTTACAAACAAGCTACCATTGAGGTTTGAACCTGGGTGTCTTCTTAGTACATGCATGGCCAGACAAACACTTACCAATCCACCTAGCCCTCGGAGGTAAATAGTTGTCATTTATATAAAGGATAGAGATCCTTTATGGGTGGAAGAACACGATAAATTGGATACTAGAAATAACAAATGGTTAAGGAGTTCATCTAACATAGGCAACACCACAATAATGAGAAAGCATTTAGTTTTTTTCAATTGGTTATATGAGATTGAACGAGCCCCACCCATATTACATCATCACCATGTAGTTGTGTTACAAAAACGTAGATATTATCCACGTATCGCTTGGCAAGATTTAAACTTAAGTCTCCTTCTTGAATATCAAGAAATCTAATCGGTTGAGATAAATCCATTTGATGGCGAGAATCATTTATTATCACTATATGTTTTAATATTTTAATTTATAGTGGGACTTCTCATTTCACAAGGTCAAAAATATGCTTGGCAAATTATACAAAGATCCAACATGGTTGATTATTTAATAACACAAAAAAATTTACACAATTATGTTATATTAGGATTAGAACTAAAATTTCAAAATCCCCTCATTTATCTATTTTTTTCTCAATTAATGGTATGATCACATGAGTCAAAAAATATATTTAGTGAATATTGATGTCGTAAATATTATGTAAAAAAAATCAATATTTTTGCACAACAAATGAATAATGAAATCAATGAATATATTATGGCTTGAGACCCTTGAATAAAAAAGTAACCTAACAAATTTTTTATTTAAAATGAATTAAGAATGTTTTCACATTGAAAAAGGAAAACCCAATCAATGATAATATAAAATATGGTTTAATGGTATATATAGAGTGCAAATATAGATAATAGTCCAAATTGGATGAAAGTATAAAAAAAAACATAAAAACAATACAAAAATACTTTTAAAAAAATGACCTAATTGTAAGTTTAAAACAAGATCATCAAAATGTTTAGATGCAATTACACCCAAGAAGCATAAATTAGTAAAGATAAGATAAGACAAACTGATTATGTATGTTTCAAACTCAATGAAAAAATATGGGAAATAATCAAAATAAGATTTTTTCTCTAATAACCTCAAAGTTTCAAAAGATGATGTCAAGATAGATATTAAGGATCTTGATAATAGAAGGCATATGATATGTATGTTTTGATAGCTGAATTTGCTAAATGGGGAGTTTCTTCTTTATTATCTAAAGGATATGTATAATTAAACAATATGGAACAAGTTTCTTCCCAATTGGCAAGTGAATATAAGTCAAACCTTACTATAAAAATGGAATCATAGATAATGTAAGCAATTATAAAATGACTATAGAGAGCAACCACTTTGCCATGTTATTTGGTAGCATATTAGAAACTATTTGTAAACTAACAAAAGAAAACAAAGTAAGGGATCCTCTCAAACTAGTGTTTGATGTAAATATTTCATAATTGACCATATGTTAGTTATTGCTGATAAAACACAAGGAAAGAATAATATCACTTATATTTACTTTGTCTATTTGCTAAGGCTTTTGATAAAGTGCCAATAAGAAAATTGTGGGAAAGAATGGATAAGTTAAATGTTCCAAATAGGCAGAGACAAGTAACAGTCTACTTATATGAAAAGGTTCTATCATAATTAACAGTACCAATAAATGCAAAAAATGAAACCAAAAAAACCTCTATCAATACCAATATTGGTGTAAAACAAGGTTGCCCTCTCTCACCCACATTATTTGGTTTATTCATTAAAAAATTAGAAAAGTGGATTAGAAAATATATGGATGGAGCTATTTGAATTGCAATATATGTTTTATTTTTGTTGATTTATGCATGAGTTGTGTTATTGTCAAAATATAAAAACAGCTTAAAAAATACAAACAACTTTAGATAAATTTTACAGCTACTCTAAACTTAAAGTTAATGCAAGAAAAACAAAGACAATTATTATTGGTTCTTGAATCAAGTGGTATTAGCTTAACCTGTTATATTCCTTAACTTTCAAGGAGGATACCAAGGTTCAAATCTTGCCAAGTGATACATGCATAATTGCTAATCTTGTAATATCACCATGTGGTCCTGATGTAATACGGGTGAGACCCGTTTCAATCCAATATAATCAATTTAAAAAAAAGGCAAGAAACTTGAGATGGTTAGTGTAGACACATAAAACACGTCATATTGAGAAGACTACCTATATGGACAACTTTTCAGGCCATATGACCCATCTTGGGAAGCCCTAGGTCTTAACAATGGTTTTTATAACCCAAGCAGGGAGGATTTGTTCTTCTATAGTCTGGACCGTCCCACCAAGGGACGGCCTCTAGAGGTCGTCTCACCCCAAGACGATCAATAGTCATGATTGTCCTTTTCCAGAATGACTACGCCTGGAGCAACAAGACACTAATTTTTGAGCAATGATTCGAGCAGTTGCATGCCAACCAAGCATAACAAATTATTGATAATGGTTTCTTAATAACCGTTTCTTGATTCCAACCTCTTCTTGACTTCTCAAGAAGCTTTGGACTCCCCATTAGGAAGTCTATTTAAAGATGCCTACCCTTCATTGAAAAGTATATAAGTTTTTAAGTGTTGAATTATTTTCGGATTGTACAACTAGAGAGATCTCACTCTCATAAGCAACAAAGTGTTATTGAATTTCAACCATGGAGTTACAAAGCATGATTATGGATCATTTCAAAGGTTAAAGATCAAATTTTGCACACCTTGCACCATTAAAAGCTCTTGATTCGATGTCAATTTTTACCATTTAGTCATTCTTTGCAATCACACCAAGAATGTCAATTCATCCACGGATCAAATCTTACATCGCCTCGCATCGACCACAAGGAAATCATCCATAATTCAGTGGTTGTCTCACCCCGAGATGGCCTACAAGTGCAACCATATCACCCCGAGATGATCAGTAAGCCATATTACCCTGCATAGGAACGACCTCCCGGTAGATATTTGTTTCCCATGTTTTCTTGATTTTAGTAGATTTAGCAGCATTTCAATTACTAGCTAGCATAGTTAGATTTCATTGTTATGCATATGTTTATTGTATTTCAACTTTCCTTATCATTTATTTATCATGAACATGGGCCTTATCTTGGAAGGCTCTTCATATGCTATTAATGCCTTTTAAGTTTCTTTGTGTGCAAATTACAAGTCTTTGCAAGGAGCTAAATAACATAAAGATCCATTCATCACCATCTTACATCATGAAGGTCATGAGAAACCCTCCCCAAATTAGTTTTTGGGATGCCAAAAAGATCTTGTGTAGTACATCCAAAATGGTTTTATATGTAATCAATTGTATCAAATATTGGTAGTGATCCTTCAAAGGGGATCTTCTTTGTAACCTCTTTGTAAAAGAATAATATATTATCAATAAAAGGGAACCTATGGATTTTTTGTTTGATTTGTGTGTTTGGCTTTAGTTGTTGAAGGCCCGTCACAGAGTTCCCACACTTTTTGTGTTAGTGTGATATCTGCTCACTAAGGATGAGTGGAAATGACTTGAGGTGATTGGCCTTAAGCAGGTGGCTCATATATCGACTGTGAGGTCATATCAGGCCTATCTGACTACATTGGTTGATCGATGGGACAATTCGACGAACACTTTCTATCTCTCGACTGGTGAGATGGCCATCACCTTGGAGGATGTTTACCAGATTTTTTGCATTCCCATTGAGAGGTGCTCGATTGTCTCCACTCCCCTTCTTCAGCAAGAGAGAGTACTACAAAGGGTGTTCGGTGCAGAGGCTACAGTTGTGAGGCAACACATGAATAGCGATGGAGTATTGATCGAGGCCTGCTATGCTGCACAGGTGTTCATTTGAAGGTATGTAGTATTAATATTCATTACATCAAAAATCCTACTACCTAACTCTTTAGGGGTGAGGTTCGCATGTAACCTCCTCGATATGGTACAGGATTTGATAGAGTGTAACTTTCAGTAACCATGTATCACTGTGTGGGGGAGAACCTTGTTTGCTCATTTTTACGATGAGTTATATGAGATCCAACATCAAGTTCACTGTGGATTAGGTTGTAGCATCCTCCTTCATGTTTGGGGATGGGAGCATATCCTGTTAGACCAACTAGAGGGGTTTCCATGGTCTCCATGAGAGTAGATGGAGGACACTACTATAGAATATGTAGCTTTATGGAGACGATATCAAGAGAGGGCAGATCCAACCACATGTAGGTAAACTTGTCCACTATGTAGGGTCTTTGGATGGACTGAGGTCAGGGTAGGTTGGATGGCGATCATATATGGATTGTCCATTTTGGACAGAGGCAATTGCATAGTTAGGGTGCATGAGGTACGGTTGATGGCTAATTGGTTGACATGGTACAGAGTGGGAGTACTTCCAGTACTCTCATGTCACTCATCAGTTTAGGATTTGTCAAGCTATTCATGAGGAGCCTATTATATATCATCATCAGGGGTTAAAGATACAACTAGAGTGACCTCGAGTGGAGCCACTAGACGATGAGAAGAATCTGGAAATATCTTATCCAGGTGTAGAGGATCTAGGCACCACTATAGAGTATGACACCTAGTGGGTGACTTACCTATGGTAGGGAGGTGGGCCGATGGGCATGCCAGCTAGAGCTGAGGTAGGTGAGGATTTGGGTGATGAGGTAGGAGAGAGGGCAACAAGTGCATCGTCGAATGAAGGAAGAGTAGGGTCAGCCTGTAGAGGGGATGGAGGCGCCTGAGAATGAGGTTGATGATGAGGAGGATCTTGATGATGAGGTGGCTCAACTGATATTACAGTTGCAAACCTTGCAGGGATGGTTGGTAGAGCAAGACATTACTCTTATGGTAGTACCGAGTCAGCTTAGAAGGGAAGAGCAATAATAGAAGGGATTATTCAAGGAGAGGGATCTCCTCAAGGCCCAGGTAGACACTACCCAAATGGAGATAGACTGAGTGATATCAGAGTGGGACACTTTGTGTACATAGATGTTTGCAAGGATCGTAGAGTGAGATGCTTTGCAGACACAGGTAGTGGCAAGGATAGCAAAGCAGAATTCTCTATAGGTTCAATTGATGACCTCGACCTCAACTCAGGGATAGGAATTATTATGGGGCCATACTATGGTGGATGTTGTAGGGTTGCAGGCCAAGGTGGCCAAGCTACAGGCATTGTTCGTGATTTCGACTATGGCTTCAGGTTAGGTAGAGTTAGGTGGACAGGCCAATATCAATAGATTGCAAACCCTATTGGAGGAGTACCAAGCCCAACATCGATCTAATGTGACTTACATAGTGGATTTAGAGGGTTGAATAGGTATACCTGATGGACATCTACCTAGCAGTAATCGATAGGAGTATGATATTGGAGCCAAAGTAGTGAGTCAGGGCAGTCATCAATGAGGTGGAGTCATAGTTCGACATCTAGGCCAGAGATATCAGTGGCCAGTGGCTCAAGACAACATCATAGATATGAGGCCAAGGGTGGAGGCAAATATAGGGGCGTAGGCCTTGCATGATTTATCTCTATGTAGCAGTTTCTTTTTGGGTGTAAGGTTTGAGGACCTACACGATTGTAGCCTATGAGTATTTTTGTACTATGATGTACTGGATTCTCATATATACAAATAAATAAATATATATATATATATATATATATATATATATGATATCTTTTATTTATGACTCATCATGTGTCATTGTGTTATGGTTTTATGTTTTATGTATGGATGCATTTTAGATGTATGCTTAGTTGATGGATGTATAGCTAGATGATTGATGTATGACTAGACATTGTAGCATGGATGCATAGATGTATGCCTAGATGTATGCATATGGATGATGTGTCTAATGTTAGATATATGATTAGATTTGTTTATTGGATTATGAATGTAAATTCATGTTGTTGTTATGACAAATCTAATGTGTATTGAAATGCATTAAATTTTATGTGGATGCTCTAATGCAAATTATGAATGTATGTTTTAATTTCTTAAAACATAATGAATTAATTCTAATTGTGTTTGACAAACTAATGGTAGACACCACATAATGTATAAAAATCATGAATTAAAATGTTAACCTTATCACAAAATTTATACATTTAGATGTGATTGTGTGAGATGAAATATGTGAGATGTGGGGATTTTTCCTATAAGCTTTTGCAAACTAAAAGGTGTGCACAAAATAGTCAGTGGTCATCTAAACATCATTGTTGATATTCATCCGATATCTAGCCTATCTTATGAGGACCCCTTAATAAGCAAAAACTCATAAAGAAAACTATGAGTGATGATGAGATAGTTAAGTGCTATGAGGGAAATTTTAAGGTTTTCCATGGGACTCAAACACCCTAGTTGATTGATCAAAAGTTGTATATTGGCTACATAAGACTCTCATAAGATAGAAATATGCTAGGAAGACCCAGATAGTCAATATCCCCATGTGTGCATAGTGTTTTTCGTTAAGATGATGCATAAGACTACCTCATTTCCAAATGGGTTTCATGCAACCCATTGTTATAATGAGGGTCACCCTATGGTCATCTTATCCTAAGATTGGACGTTGTTGGACTAGACTACTAGGAAATACAAGCCACCAAAATCTAGCTCAACCATAAGCCGACATTGGTTTATACAAAAGAAGGTCGTTAATGTGACAGACATATCGATACATGTAAGACTACTCCATTGCTAGGCGGGTTTCATTCAACCCATTTTTGTAATGGAGATTGCCCCATAGCTTTTGAATACTAAGGATTCCATGGATTCAACCTCATTATCCCCTTCTTTTATTTTGATTGCTTGGGATACTTGCTCATTTTAGTGATGAAAAACATTTTTTTTTTGTAGTGGTGAAAACCACTCTTTAAGAGCAAGGGATTTTATTAGTGATGAAAATCACTATTTATTTTTGTATTTGTGGGAAATTTTATTGTTTTTTGTGTAAGAGCAAGGGATTGCTTGGGTAGGGAGAATTTTGTCCTTTTGTCAATTCTCAATATCTTAGACCATGTGCATGATAGGATGAGCAAGGGAAACCTTTCGCTTAAGGTGACAAGGAATACGTTGTAGCGTCATCATTTCTTGTTTAAAACTCAGATTTTAATGTGTAAAATTATGTTGGGATTTTGACATATGCAAGGTACTATAAAAGCAAGACCTTACTTTCTAAAGCCAAGATAGCTTTCTACAAAGCATCTGAAAAGACAACTAGGATGGCTGAATGATTCGAAACCCTAGTAAACACCCTATAGCAACTCATATGTTGTGTTGAAAAATATAGTTACTCACAAATGGGAATATGTATGGTAATGATATGTGGTATGTGGGGGTTTTTTCTATGAGCTTTTTGTAAACTAAAAGGTGTACATAAAATAGTCAGTCTAAACATCATTGTTGATATTTATCCGATATCTAACCTATCTTATGAGGACATCTTAATAAGCAAAATATCATAAGAAAAACTACAAATGTTGATGATGGATAAGATTGATTTAAGATTCGTGATTGACATACAAACATGGTGTCATTCGTAAGAATGCAAACACAACTTGTCCTAGTACAAGTGCAATGTATGAATATGCCTAATGTAATTAATCAATGAATGCAATAAAATGCATGATGATGTAATGCAACTATTTTTTTTTTTTTATGTTTTGTATTGTTTTTTTTGTTTTTGGTGTTTTTTGATTTGTTTGAAGTTTTTGATAACTTTTTTGTTTTTTTTGTAATTTTGATTGTTTTCTGATTTAGGGAGACCAAGGTTCGAATCTTGCCAAGTGATACATACATAATTGCTAAGCTTGTTGTAATATCACCATGTTATGATGTAATACGGGTGGGGCCCGTTTCAATCCAATATAATCAATTAAAAAAAGGCAAGAAACTTGATATGGTTAGTACTTGGGACTTACTTTCACTCTAGCTACAAGTGGAGAAATAATAACAAGTAGTTTGAAACACTTTATTCGATGCTAAATAAATATAAATAAATTTTGTAGTGGGATTGGAAACTACAACCAAAAAAATCTGATGGGTAATAAGCGATTAAAACAAGCCCCACTCATATTATATTATAACCATGTGGTACTTTAACAAATCATATTATGATATATAATAAACAAATCGTATTATGATATTATAATAATAACATTTTGACAATTATTTATGTATCGATTAAAGATTTTAGCTTGGGTTTCTTTATTGTGAGTCTACGTTATTGTAAGTCTATTTTGAACCACTTTAGCTCACATCATTTGATAGAAAAATATTTTTTTAAATAGTGGTATAATAATATAAATGGTTATCTTGTGAAATGAATTCGACTCTAGTTACAAGTGGAGAAATAATAACAAGAGGTTTGAAGCACTTAATTTGATGCTAAATAGATGTAATACATTTTATCATGGAATTGGAAACTATGACAATTATTTTTTAATGGGTTATACACAATTAAAACAAACCCCTTTATTATATCATAACCACGGTATCACAATATTTCAACAAATGATATTATAGCGTTAATATAATAATATTTTGACATAAATATAGATAATATTGGTTGACAAGATTTGAACTTGAGTCTTTGTATTGTAAATCTATGTTTTTATCCACTTGGACTCATGTGATTTGATCAAAAAAAATTTAAAAATGGTATAGTAAAAATATGGTTATCTTGTGAGATGGGAGCAAGCATCAACTTTTCTTGTTTTAGATCTCTGGGCTATAGCAGATAGAAAGTGTGAATAAGAAGCAAATACGAGTAACGATTGAACCTCATATTTTCTTACTCCATAATTTAATTTTTTTTTAAATAAAGGATTTATATGAAGAAAAACTAGGTAGCATGGAAGGAAAGCCATATTTGAAATCCCTAATTAGAAGTAAGAATGCCCTAGCTAGAAGTATGGATGGTCAGATTGAAAGAAAGAGGAAGAGTAAATACATAGCAAGTTTGATCTAAGGAGTAGATGTTAAACTAGAAGTGATTATCAAGGATGAGATGATCAAGCATGATATAATAATTCTTAAAATTAGAGGTTTAATATGTAAGTTCCATGGTTAGTGGTCAAGGTTTTCAAAGATTAAAAATTGAATCAACGATTGAATTCAAATTACTCCATGACTTTTCCTCCTAAAGGTTTTTTCCTCATCATTTTTCAATTTGGATCATGGTTTAAGGGGAGAGATGCCCTCTATTTAAGACCATGGAGTAAGCATTTTTTTGTCGATATGAAAACTATTAAAAAGATTCAATTATGGGTTAGGCTCTTTGCACTTCCATATCAACTTACAAATAAGGATGCTTTAAAAAATATTGCTCATACTCTTCCAATGTGGATTAGGCTTTTTGGACTTACACATCAACTTATCAATAAGGATGTTTTGAATAATATTGGCCATACCCTAGGGCAGTTCTTCCAATAGGAACCAACTCCTAAGTAGTAAAAGCATGTTATATTTATCAAGATATGTGTTACTATGAATACATTTTTCAAATCTTTGCCACAATCCATATAAATATAATTTGAAGCAAGAGGATGGGATCAACAAGTGGATTATAAAAACTAGGGTTCCACGGGGATGCATCCCCCTTGAGGGACGTGTCCCCCTATTCCTCACGTCCCCCAGCACGGGGGGATGGCATTGGGGATGTTTTCCCGTCGTCCCTGGGACACTAGAGTCCTATGGCTCCCATCCCTAGGATATCCCCTATTTTGGGGTATCCTTAAGGACGGTTGGGTCCCTTTGGGGAAGCTCAAGCCGTCCCTAAGGATGGCCTAAGCATCCCCAATGGTGCCTAGTCATCCCCCACGACTGGGTGTCCTAAGCCAAAAGAAAAATATAAAAAAAAAATTAACAAAATAAAAAGGTAGGGTGTGGGACCCATTTTAAGTCTCACCCCCCCAAATCCTAAACCTAAAGAAAACACTATATAAAGTGAAAAAAGAAAAAGTTAAAAGTCAAAAAAAAGTTACAAACACTCATCTTTCAACAGTCAAGAAGAAAAAGAGAGAGCTGAAAGAGCAAAAGGAGGCAGCAAGGGTAGGATAGCAACAACAAGCAAAAACAATAGCAAGGGATAGAAAAATGAGGTAGCAACGATAGGCAAAAAGGGCAGGGATAACAACAACACCCAGTTAGCAACAACACTAGCAGGCAACAACAACAAAGATAGCAATGGTAGGGATAGCAACAACAGAGATAGCAACATCAACATCAAAAATCCAAGTTTGTGTTGAAGTTTTCCAATTTTCATTACCTCTTCCAAGTTGTTTTGAAAATTTTACATTTTTATTTCAACATTCAGCATGGCTAGTAGTAAATTAGGTTCATTTTAAATTAATTTAGAGGAGAGAAACCAAACTAAAAATAAAAATGTAAATATTAATGCTGCTACTGTTAGGGATTCATCCTCTACCCTCCAACCCCAAACTTGCTTCTAAAACTAGTTTTGACTGTCCATCTCCATTATTAAAATATTATGCTAAGGGTCCCTTCAATATCAAAAAACCTTTGTTGCAATTTGTAACCAACTATGACCAAGGTAAAAAAAATTGGGGGCTCAAGAACATGGTTGTGTAATTTTTGTAAAACTGTGTTTAAGGGCAGCTGTACTAGGGTTGAGTCTCATCTCATGGATAAGGTAGGAATAGGGGTTAGGGCTTGCCAAAAAATGATCTGAGTACAAGTTAATGAAGCCCATAAGCTTGTGCAAGTGTCCAGATTTAAAAGTTTAGGTATGACTTTTACCTATAGTTGGTCAATCATCTAGAGGGGACTTTGGAGACTCCTCAAAACAGCCACAAGAATCAACCCAAACCTCTAGTATGTCGCCACTGCACTCAAATAAAATGGAATTGTAAGTGAGATGTTTAATGTGCAAGCAAGAGAAGAAGCAGATGATGTTGTAGCAAAATTATTCTTTGCATGGGCTTCCTTTCCATATTGCACATTCCCCCTATTTCAAGGAAGCAGTAAAACAAATAACCAAGGTAGGGACTTCATATGTAGCACCTAGAGAAACTAAGCTTTGAACCTCTCTTAGACAAATAATATTCCAAATGCAATGTGGTTATGAAGCAAATGAGGAACACATGGTTGATAAATGGATGTTCTACCATCATGGATGGGTGGATTGACATTCGTCAATGTCCACTCATCAATATCATTGTCACATGTAAAGCAGGTTCCTATTTTCTTCGAGTCATTGATTACATGGGAAAAAAAGATTGTTGAGTTCCAATACCTTCTATTGAAGGAGGTTATTGAGGAGGTTGGAGCCTCCAATGTTGTACAAGTAATCAATTTGACAATTTTCGTTTTAACTTTTAAGTTTTTGTTATGAAAATCAAAATCTTTAAAATTTTAAATCTAAATTCTAAATGGTTGTTTAAATGAGACCATTTTTATTGTACACTACATGTAGTTACAGATGCAACCCCTACTTGCCAACATACAGAAAAATGATAGATTAGACATATAGACATTTTTTGGACCTCGTGTTGTGTTCATGCATTGAACAATGCATTGAAAGACATTGGAAGGATAAATTGGGTGAAGGCTATGGTTGTAGAAGCCAAAGATATGCAAATGTTTATTTGCAACCATCACACCTCCCTAGCCCTCTTTCGATCCTTCTCCAAAGAGTTCATCAAACCAAGAGACACTAGATACGCCACCTACTTCATTTTATTGGATAGGATGATTGAGGTGCAAGATGCTCTACATTCCATGGTAGTATGCACGGAGTGGAAGAGGTAGTCGGAATCAAGGACAAAGGAGGGGAAAAAATTAGAGACAAAACATTGGATGATAGCTAGTGGACTCAAGCCAAGTAAAAAATATCATTTATGATTTTTCATTTTTAGTTTCAAATTGGATCGCTCATATGAAATATAGTCTAAGTTTTAAAAAAAATTGATTGGATTGCTCATATGACATGATGTTGCCCCAATTGTTACAGTCATCAGATATGCTGACATAGATGCTCCTAATCTAGGAGAGGTCTATGAGACTTTTGATAGCATGTTAGGGCAGATAAAAAAATCATTTATGCTAGAGATTCATCCCTATTATTCTATGAGGCCTACATTAGACCTATTATATAGAGGAGGTAGGATAGGATGAACACCCCCTTAAGATGGCAGCATATGTAGTAAACCCAAAGTGGTATGAGCTCGGGCTTGGGAGAGTGGCTCCCCATTGTGATCCAAAGGTGAAAGAAGGGTTTTTGAGTGCCCTTAAAAAATATATGTGAGGAAGGAGGGCTCAAAACTTAGATATGAGTGGCTCCAATTTGTGAATCTTGAGGGCCCTTACTTCAGCCAACCAGAGTGTATGGAGGATAGGACTACCATTGCCCAAAAAAATCCCATTGGATGGTGGCAGCTATATGGGGACAGCACACCTAACTTGAAATATTTCACAATTGGGGTTCTTTCACATGTTGTTAGTTCCTCTGCTATTGAGAGGAATTGGTCCACATACAACTTTATCCATAATGTGAGGAGGAATAGGCTTACCTCCCGCAAAGCGAAGAAGCTAGTTACAATGCATAGCTCTCTTCGCCTTCGTGAGAGAGTTAAGCCAGAGTATAGGCAATCTCCAGCTACATGATGGGATGTTGATCTAGTGGGTGCAGGACATATTGATGAAAATAAGGGTCAAGAGGGGTTGGTTGGAGCTTCATTGGAGGCTCTTCACTTAGATGATGAGGGCATCTGATCAGATAGTAATATAGATTTTGATAGTGATAGCCCAGTAGAATTTCCATAAGAGTTCCATACAGTTCCATATAGTATCTGTAGCCCAAAAATTCTCGCACTCCTTTCCTCAAGGCTAATGGATCCGTGCCTTAGAGGGGAATGGGAGAATGGATGGTCTACACCTCGAAAGAGAGGTACTTGATCGTACCTTCTTATGGTGATTTTTTGACGAATTGGGTGGGTTCACCAGGAAATATTTTGTGGCAGTTTTCGAGCCTAGGTTTTGGGATTTTTTTTGATGTGTTCCTTTTATCAAATCACGCATACACCTAGTTTGGCCAATATGCAACTACGCTAATCTATATGCAATTTTGATTTATATGTAAGCAGCAAAGACAGAAAACAGAATCTAAATAGGCAATGCAATGCTTAAAAAGTGATTTAAAACACTTACTTGTATCCGAAAGTCTGAAGAAGATTCTGATTTTTGATGCAAGCAATATCGGGCAAAATCCAACAATATCGATCAAAATCAGGCAATATCGGGTGACCCGATTATGCAAAAAACCAACCGATCTTGACTAAAAGTTGTAGTTTTATAATTGGATGCAGAAAACAACAATTTCACAGAGAAACATGCATTTGAATGGACTGAATTACAATGAGCAATGATCTTAAGATAATAATGGAAGGATGTTCATATGTATATCTATGCTAAATGCTTGAATATTTATGATATCATGAAGGAATATGCCTATTAAATCCAAAATAATAATGGTAATGAATTGAAATTGATGTAATGGATATGAAATATTAATTCTAAACGAGAGGGATGGAGAAAGGAGATGCAAACTCTGAGGTCTGGATGCCCCTAGTCGGCTAAATTGCAGCAATGTGTGTTGTAGGCAAAATCGGGTGATTTTGTGCAAAATCGGGTAGAACGATATCATGATCGGGTGATCCGATATCGCTTAAATCTAACCGATGCACAATCTGAACCTGCAAAAACATAGTGAAAAGGCAAAAGTATGGCATGAAAGTATGTGGGAGTTCCAGGGAGAATCTGAGGTGAGGAGCCTGGATTAAAAAGAAGGGAGTCAGGTGAGCTATTGGGCAAAAAATGGAAGAGGTTGCAACTTCTTCTAATCCGGTCAAAATCGGGTGAACCGATTCCGCAATTGCCATGCAATTGCCCAAATAGAGACAAGGAGTTACAACTTATTTTGTCGCCTTGCTAAAGCAAGTGCTTTTCAGTTTTGAGAAAAATTGGGTGACCCGATTTTATATAAAATCTTCCAATTTTGCATGAAATCGTGTGATTTTGCGTAGAGGTTAAAAACAACTTATAACGGGCACGAAAATTGAGGTAACAAATTAGGGGTGACAAATTTGATTTTTCAAAATGTTTTTACCTTAGTTTTAATTAATGTGAGTCATTTTTAGGGTGCTACATTTTGCCCCCTCTTTAGCGTATTTTTGAAAAAAATGCGTTAAAGATAAGATGGCACGCTTTACGAGAAAGAAAAAAATTTTATTGTAAATTTGTTGATGGTTTCAAGTTTTGTTGTTAAACTATTTTAGATATGATGCCCCCTTCAAGTTTTTGTACCAATTCCAAGTTTGGTAAAAAAACTCGAAATTTGCATCTTTTATTAGAGTGAATTTTAATAAAATCAAAAAATTAAAGTAAAACCCTAATTCATTTTAACTATGTAGTTACTCTATTTTTAGCTCTAGAGAAAAGAAGATGGCGGAGGTTCCTCACCGAGCAGATCTGGTGCATAGAAGGACTGGCCAGATATGGGTAAGGATCTTTTAACTTGTTTTTAACTTGTAATTTGTGATTTTGATGTTTAATTTAAGTTAATTTTGGATTTCTAGGGCACGGTTGTCATGTTTTCACTGCGTCAACAAAATCGGGTTGATTTCTGTGATATCGGCTCGATTTCAATGATATCGGTCAAAAATTGACCGATATCGAGGAAATGAACCGATATCATAGAATATCACCCGATATCAAATATAATATATCCGATATCATGAAAAACATACCGATATCGAATAAAATGTTTGATATCAAAAAAAACTAACCGATTTTAGATGACACTTTTGATTATTAAGTTATTAATTGAATTTTTTTTTTGTTTGTTGTTTAACAGAAAAAGGAGTTGAAGAATAGGGAATGGTGGTACGAGGTATTCCAAGATGACCTGAATGCCCTCACAGTAGATAGGGATATCTTATCCACTATGGGATTACGACACATGGTGGAGTTGCCATAGGTGCCTGTTGATATGTGGCTACTGACCGCATTGGCTGAGTGATGGTACCCAGGCTCTTCTTGCTTTTGGTTACCAATAGGGGAGATGACTCCCACACTAGAGGACATCTGGAGGATCCTTAGAGTACCTATCAGAGGGATGTTTGTTGCCGCATCTGGCAACCAGAGCCAGGCACTTCAGATACTCTGCGAGGATCCTCACTTTCCTTTGGCTAGTGGGGGTATTGGGGTTGAGCTTTTGAGTCAGAGACCAAGGGTTTCTCGACTCACAATTGTACTCAGTGGGATTGTTGGTGGCTTGCTTCTAAGCCACTTCAGTGGTCGTCTTCTACCATGGACTCTGGCAGAGGTCATCGTCAATATGAGAGATCAGAGGATTGTCTTTGCTTGGGGGCCTTTCATGCTATGCCATTTGTATAGGACCCTCTTCAAGGTCGTATACAAGGGCGCTACGATGTTGCCCCTCACTTCTTTCCTATAGGTTTGGGCATGGGAGCATATTGCTATCCGAAGGCCAGTAGGACTACCATTGGTAGGAGTGGCCGCAGAGAGGCCTAGGGATTTTTATTGGTGTCCGCGTAGAGCTCCTGGGAGTCAAATATCAGTAGACATAGCTAGGAGATTCTTGGATGACTTGATGATAGATAGCATCACATGGAGGCCATACAGAGGTCATCCCAATTGGCCAGAGGATGGATATCAGTTGGCTCACATGAGGTGAGTGATTTGGCTAAGGATGGACCAGGGTGACGTGGAGCTACATCGCATCGACCGAGTTCTATGCCAGTTTGGGCTGCCATAGGACATCCCTAGGACTAGGGATGTCTACTTTTCTAGGTCTACTCGGGATACTACCATAGTTAGTGGGGCTCCTAACATGGCAAAGTATATGGACCCAGATGCAGATGACGAGGTGGTCCCTACAACCACTGGGGATGATGTTGGAGTGACTGATGGCTACCAAGGTTGGTATACCCAGATTCGGCCAATGAGGATTACTAGGTCGAGGTCGGTGATACATCAAGCCTATGACCAGATGCAACAACATTGGGCAGCAGCTCATCATCAGCAACAGAGGAGACAGGGTTAGGTTCCTCTCAAGGGAGGAGGACTTCGCACTAGAGGTGGTCACCTGACATAGAGGAGGCATGACCTAGAGGAGAGGAGGGCATCATCCCCATAAGAGGTAGGAGAGACCTGACTTGCTCGAGAAGGGCAAGGGGGTTATGGAGGAGGGAGAGAGCAGTGAGATGGTTGCTCTACGAGCTAAGATTACCAGGTTGAGGGAGGAGACTACCTCTCAAAAGACCAAGATTGAGACTCTAGAGGTTGAGCTAGCACAGGCTCGGGCATAGGTTGGACAAGGAGGTGGAGCTCAGGGAGTTGTGGCTCTTGCTCCTACATCTTCACATATGACTCACTCTAGGAGGAGTGGGCTAGGGGATGAGCTAGTAAGGTCTATACGACAGACCTCATTTTATTAGGCTCTATACTTTACGATCGTGTCAGCAGAGTAGAGACAGTCCTTACCTCCTGATATTGTAGATCCTATTCGGATAGGATCGTCATCTCGATCTACTTCTAGGGTGACCTCCTCTAGGACAACTATAGTGGGAGGGCCATTCTAGCCACCGCCACCACCTAGCAGAGATGATGATGTTGTGAGCTCTAGAGGCTCGAGAGGGGTCTAGGGATGACCTAGTTGACTCTTTTTGTATTTTTGATGACTGAGTATGTCGATGATAGATATTGTGGCATATCAGTCGACCTTATATTGTATATATACTTTCTGATGATATATATATATGGATATTTTATTTTTATGTGACTTCATGTATTTTAATTGATTAATTTGCATTTTAATTTTTTTGGAATTTTTGGATGATCATGTTTGATTATGGATTTTATGGATATTTTAATCATGCTTAAATAAAATAAAAATGGTTTGATTTTTGAAAAATGTGTGTTTGTATGGTGATAAATTTGGATAGATTTAGCAATAGACCTCGAAGGATGTTATGTTGTTATATGACTGTTGGTGGAGTTCAAAGCTCGCTAAGTCATGAAGCTAATCCTATTTGTGAGGAAGATTTTGATATTGCTAAATAAAATGGTCGTGTGCTTAAGAATAATATTAAGGCTTTTATGATGAAATGAAATATTTGATGTTGTTTTGGAACAATGTGTTTAATAAGTGTTTGTGAAAATATATTGATTTAAGCATGAAAAATTCGAAGGATGATTTGCGCTAGGCATAAAATTCCTAAATAATTACTTAGGAATTATACCATCATCATGAAAATCAAGATGAAATGCAAGATGATATGAATTTTGTTTGTTCTTTTAAAATGTGAAATTAAAATCATTATGTCACATGTTCAAAATATTTTATAATTTTATGAAAATATATGGAATAATTTTGGGCATGAAAAATTAGAAAGATGACTTGCGCTAGGCATAAAATTCCTAAGTGTGAAATTTGAAGAGAAATAGTTACTTAGGAACTATACCATCATCGTGAAAATCAAAATGAAATGCATGATGAAAATTTTTAATTTTGTAATATTATTATTGGTAAATTATTGTGTTATGATGATAAAATAATTTATATAAATTAATGCTAGGGATTGATATTAATTATCTAACAAAATCCCAAAGAAATATTTTAACTTATTTCAAAAACAAATTCAAATTTATCTAGAACCAGTGTGTGAAAGGTGAATTCATTATTTATTTTGATTGTCATGATGATACAAAATCTCTCAAGTAACAAATGTGTGTGCTTTGTGAGGTTAATTTACCAATTTTGAGTAAGGTAATGATAAAGCAAACTTGAATGAACCAATGTGTGTGCAAGTGAGATGTTCATTAACCATGATTTTGTGCATGCATTGGTACTGAACTACTATGTAAATCAAATTACCAAAAGCTAGCTAATCCATAAGCGGACATTGGTCTGTACAAAATAAGGTCACTAATGTGACAGACATATCGCCATGTGAAAGGAATTACCCAAGGTCAAGCAAGTTGGGCACAAATCACCTGTTATGGGGCTTACCTCATGGTTTTCGAATAACTGAGAAATTCCAGGGATTCAAGTTCAATACTCCCTTCTTTTCTTCAAATTTTTGGAATAGGGATTTCTTGTCCATTTCTGAACAAGGGGATTTTATTGCTTTGTAATGGAACATTTTTCTTGATTTTTCTTTTTTCTTTTATTTTTCTTTTTTTTTTTTTTTCTTTCTTTTTTTTTTTTTTTTTTGGGATACTTGCTCAGATTAGACGTAGAGCAAGGGATTTTATTCGGGTAGGGAGGAGCTTGTCCTTTTGCCAATTTCTCAATATTCTAGACCATGCACATGATAGGATAGCAAGGGAAACTTTTCACTTAAGGTATTAAGACTTACTATGTAGAATCACTTTGTCGAATTTGCAACAAATCATTTTAAGATGTGAAAGTGTGTTCTTGGTTCAAAAAGTAGCAAGATCATTCTCAAAACTCAAAATTATTTAATGAAGTAATAGTGTTCTTTGGTACAAGAGAGATTTATAATCAAAATAACAAAATCAAAACTTATTAAATATGTGAAATTTTGGTGCATGGTTCAAGATAAATTTTGAATTTATCTGAAGTAAACTAAAATATAACTTGCAATCTTGGTAGATAATAAATGCAAAAATAAATCTAATAATGCCTTGGAAATATTTTTGTAGATTTTCAGATTTTGTAATTTTTTTGGTTGTTTTTGATAAGATATTTGAAATGCATGAGAAAATTTATTTACAATTATGTACAGTGATGAGACTTTTGGCTTTATGCATAATATCTTTTTAGATGCATAATATTCATGGGTTCCTTGAGATATTTTCCATCCAAAGTAGCCAATATGTATGCACTTGATCCAAACTTAGTAGTAATGATAAATGGTCCAAGCCAATTAGGTTGAAATTTTCCTTTAAGATATTTTCTTGCATTAGTATTTTTTTTATTTTCTTTTAAGACTAAATCTCCAACTTCAAAGGATCTATTGTGAACTTTCTTTGCATATGATCTTTTAAGTTTGTCTTGGTAGGCACGAAGATGCTCTAAAGCATGGATGCACTTTTCATCTAGAAGTTCCAATTGACTTAACCTGCCAACGTGATATTCATCTCCTACTTCGGCATCTTGAAGTAGAAGAGCTAAAGAAGGAACTTCTAACTCAAATGGAAAAACTGCTTCGGCACCATAAACCAAGACAAAAGGTGAAGCACCTGTAGGGGTACGAACACTAGTTCGATAAGCCCATAAGGTAGGATATAATTGTATATGCCAATCACGACCTATTTTATTAACTAATATTTTTAGGATTTTGATTAATGTTTTATTAGATGCTTCAGCTTGGCCATTTCCTTGTGGATAATAAGGAGTAGACCATCTATGTTGGATTTTATATTTTTGACATAATTTCTTAACATATTTATTCTTAAAACATGTACCATTGTCAGAGATGAGATTAGATGGAATTCCAAATCTGCAAATAATTTGATTGAAAATAAATTTAGAAACTTGAACTCCTGTGCAAGAAGCTAAAGGTATAGCTTCTACCCACTTTGTAAAATATTTTATTGTTGTTATTATGAATTTATGACCATCAGAAGAAACAGGATTGATTTTACCAATAATATCTAAACCCCATTTAGAAAAGGGCCAAGGAGAGGCTATGGCTTGGAGTTCCTGAGCAGGAGCATGGACAAGGTCAGCATGTCTTTGACACTTGTCACAATGATGCACATAATCATTGGCATCTTTTTCCATGGAAGGCCAAAAATATCCCATTCTAAGGAGCTTTTTAGCAATGGCACTTCCACTAAAGTGTCCTCCATAGGATCCATCATGGGCTTCACTTAAGGCTTTCTTAGACTCTTCTAGGTTAAGACATCTTAACAATATACCCTCAAAATATCTTCTATATAAGGTATTACCAACAATTACGAAGTGAACAACTCGCTTACGTAATAGCCTACATTGGTTTCTATCTAGTCCTTCAAGGAAGGTCCCATTCTACAAAAAATTAAAGATATCTATATACCAAGGCTCTAGGGTAATTTCATTAATCAAAAATACATCTAATGGTTCTAAGAAAGACTTAGAAGAAGTAGGTTCTTGGAGTTTGTGAATAATGATAGTAGCATACTCATCATCCAACTCCAAAGGCAACAGAGAAGCAACCGCAACCATAGCATCGACAACACGGTTGCTAGTTCTAGGAATAGCTTCTAAAGTTACTTTCTCAAATAATGATATAAGTTTAAGCACATATTATTTATAAGGGTGAAGTTTCTCATCTCGTGTTTGATAAAATTCATTGATTTGATTTATCATGAGCTGAGAATCTCCAAAAACTAATAAGACTTTAATTTTTAAAGCTAAAGTAGCTCGTAATCCAAGGATTAGAGCCTCATACTCTGTAGTATTATTAGTACAAGCAAACTATAATTTAAAAGATAAAGGAATAAGGTGCTTTTGAGGAGATATTAATATAATACCTACACCTGCACCACTCATACATCTAGCTCCATCAAAAAACAATGTCCAAGTTTCAGAATGATCTTCTTCTAAATTAAGACACTCATCAGGAAATTCAATGTTCATAGGATGAGTAGACTCTAAAGGTGCAACAACTAACTGATCAGCTATAACTTGGCATTTTATGGATTTTTGGCTGATAAATATGAGTTCAAACTCACTAAGAGCAAGAACCCACTTAGTTGTGCGTCCGGATAAATAAGGTCTACTCATCAAGTACCTTAATGGATCAGACTTAGCAATAACATATGTTTTCTGACTTAGCATATAATGATGCAACTTTTGCGTAGAAAACACAACTGCTAGACAAAGCTTTTCTAATGGAGTATATCGGGTTTCATAACTTATTAAAGTTCTACTTATATAATATGTGGCTCGTTCTTTCTTTTCATCATCAATTTGAGCTAACATAGCTCCAAGTGCAAGTTTCAAAGCAGAAATATATAAAATGAAAGGACAATCTGGTCTAGGTGGAACAAGCACTGGAGGGTTGAGAAGATATTGTTTAATACTATCAAAAGCTTCTTGACATTCCTTATCCCATTGAAAGGAAATGTTTTTCTTAAGCAATTTAAGAAAAGGTTCTGTTCTATCTGCCAATTTATCAATGAAGCGACGAATAGCTTGTAATTTTCCTTGTAAGCTTCTTAATTCTGATATGTTTTTAGGAGGTGGCATATCACGAATAGCCTTAATTTTTAGAGGATCTATTTCTATGCCTCGCATAGAAACAATAACTCCTAATAATTTTCCAGATTTTACTCCAAATACACACTTGTCTGGATTTAAACGTATCAGATATTCTCTTAATCTATCAAACACTTTTCTTAAATCATTAATGTGATCATCTTCTTTTACTGAACGAGCTATAATATCATCCACATAATCATGCAAAATATCATACATCATATCATGAAAAATATATGTCATAGCTCTCTGATAAGTTGCACCTACATTCTTTAATCCAAAGGGCATTACTTTCCAATAGAATGTTCCCCAAGGAGTAATAAAGGTTGTTTTAGCTTGGTCTTCAGGAGCTATTCTAATTTGGTTGTATCCTAAAAAACCATCCATAAGGGACAACATCCCACTCCCAGCTGTAAAATCTATGATTTGATCCATATTAGGGAGAGGAAAGTCATCTTTAGGGCATGCAACATTAATATCTCTAAAATCCATGCAAACCCTAATCTTAGTAGCTTCTTTCTTAGTTACTAGAACAACATTTGATATCCACTCAGCATAGTCAATAGCTTGTATAAAAGTTACATTCAAAAGCTTTTCTAACTCACTTTTAACTAGTAGTGCTACTTTAGGATGCATTTTTCTGAGTTTTTGCTTTACAGGTTTAGCATCAGGGCGCACTACTAAATGGTGCATAACTACAGAAGGATCTAGGCCTGGCATATCTGCGTATGTCCAAGCAAAGACATCAGGATATTCTGTAAGGAATTCAATATATAGCTTTTGTTTTTCTTCACTTAACTCTGATCCAATTTTGACCATGCGAGGGTTCTCTTCTGTCCCAATATTGATTTTTAAAATATTTTCTACAACAATATTTAAATCTCTTTCAAAGTTGGGTGGTGTGGGTGACACACCCATTTCTTGTAATTCTTCTAATGTGCATTTAGCTAACTCTTCTTGAGGAGTAGTAGCTTCTATATGAGCTATACATGGCATTGATCCATCAAAGAAGAATTTATTTCTTAAAACTTGATCAAGAGATATATCATGATAGATATCACCTTCTAAACATTCATCCATAGAAGCAATCATTTTTGGGTAAACCATAGTCAACATATTACAAGTATGTATTCTTTTAAGAAGTTCTTTTTGTTCCATATATTCTTGATATGTTATAAGATGATCATCATCTTCATATGGGAATGGTTCTATTTTTGTAGGAATATAACCAAGACCACATCGGACCGGCCATTCTTCGACCTCCAAAGGTTCTTTTATACCATTTTCATGAGGTCCTAAACCTTTACCTCTATAACCCATATTACACATCATTGGTTTTGATTTTATATATCCATTAGAAAAGTAACACTTAGCAAATCCATCCTGATCAATTGTAAATTTTACAATTGAAATTTTACCCCAATCATATCCCGCATACACAAAGGCACAACTCCCAATATGACAAATGCTTCCCTTCTTTGGCAAGCCTAATGTTCGGGGAGATGGTGGTAACTTAGATAACACCAAGGAATCTTGGGTAGCAAAATTAACTTCTTCTGTAGTTGCAAGTACTGAAGATAAATCCAGTAATACTTCATCCGAAATGGCATATGAAGTAGATGGACTATCCTCCTTAACTGGTTCTTTAGATGCTGTGAATTTAAATGTTGTAGACTCAGGAGGTGAATCTGCTATTATAGATTTAGGAAATGGATTAGATATAGGCTCAGAAGGTGATGATGATAATGATTGAGAATTTGTTGATGTTGATGTTTTAGAATGTGTTTTTAATGATATTGATTTAGAAGGTGATGATGATTTAGATTTAGAAGGTTTTGATGATGAGGGTGTACTAGGATGAACAGAAGATATAGCAGGACAGAACGGAACTCCTATAGGTTCCATCATAGCACACATGTCAAATGGCCTAGGGTCACCATGAATGGTGACTAATTGATTTTTAAACTCAAATTTAACACATTGATGTAATGTGGAAGGTACTGCTCTCATTGCATTGATCCAAGGTCGACCTAGAAGAATGTTGTATGATGCAAAACAAGGTACAACAAACACAGTCGTATCCAAAATCCTTGGGCCAACTTGCAATGGGATTTTCATTACTCCACATGTTTCTTGAGTTTCATCATTAAATGCTTTAATAATCATTTCAGTATTTTTCATATCTTCTTTTTTAAATCCAAATCTTTGAAAGAAATCATATGTGCATATATTTAATGATGATCCATTATCAATTAAGACTCTTTTAACTCCTACATCTCCAATCAATGTTGTAATGTATAAAGGATTATCTCCATACAAACTTTGAGGAGGAATATCTTTATCATGAAAATCTATGAAATTTGTTTCATCCAAAGTTACAACATTTACTACAACATTAGGTTCAATATCTTCAGGTACCATCATCTTGCTTAAAGTTCTCATCAATTCTTCTCTATGTATGGAAGAAGTTCTTAAGAGATCCAAAAGAGAAATTCTAGCTGTGATGGTAGCTAATTGTTCATTAATATCATATGGAGATCTTTGTTGTGAACTTATTACATTATTTCCCTTAGTAGGAGCTTTTAATACAAAAGGATTTGTTTTCTCATTTTGACTTTGATCTTGAGAATTTTGATTTTGTGCTTGTTGTCTTGTAACAACTCCGATGGTACCTACAATGTTACTATGTCGAGGATCACCAAAATGGGGTCTAGCATTTTTTGCTTGCTCATTTGAAAGCCATTGTTGAGATGATGGTCTAGTAGTTACTCTTCTTGGAAATGGTTCTTCTGGAACTGATAAATCTGTAATAGGAGTGACTTGATCTGATTCATACTCAGAACTATTTGAAGCAATCTCTAATTCACTCCCTATTTCACTTTCTGTGTCACTTTCTAAAGATGTACTTTGGCAATTCTTTAGAGGTCTAATAGTGACTAGAGATTCAGTAGTTACACATGTTTTTTGCAAATCTTGATGTGGTAGAAAACTGCTAATAGTTCCTACATATCGAGTTGGATGAGGAACATTATGATGTTCTACTTGATTTACAACTTCTTTACCATGCTTTGGTAAAGGGTGTTGAAAAATATCCAAATTTTGATTTGCATTTTGATTTTGAGGTTTTTGTGTATTATTTTGAGCATTTCTTGGAGGGAAATTTTCTACTTCCATTTCACCTTTATCAATTAAATCTTGTATCAAATGTTTCAATATTTTACATGAGTTTGTTGAATGACCATCAGCTCTATGGAAGTTACAATGTAAATCAACTCTAAATCCAGCTACGGTTGTATCAGGTTGTCTTATTTTAGGCAACCGTATCAAGCCTTGTTCCAATAGTTGAGGTAAAATCATAGTTAAAGGTTGATTTAATCTTGTAAATTCTCTTGGTGGTTTATCAAGAACCTTTAATACAAACTTCTTCACAACTTCAACAAGGTTAACATTTGAGTTGTTTCTACTATCAATAACTCCATCACCCACTACTTGTTTATTCTTATATTGATTCTTAGAAGTTTTATCTTCATCTTTCTTCTTAAATTGACCTCTTCTAATAAGGGCATCTTCTACCCTCCTTGCTAAATCAATGGCTTGATCAAAGGATGTTACTGTAGCAGTAGAAAGTTCATAAGATAATTGTTCTTGCAAATTACCTATGAATATGTCCAACATTTCATGATGAGGTAATGCAAAGTGTAATTTACCCAAAAGTTGTCTCCACTTAGCCAAGAATTCAGTAAAACTTTCATCTTTTCCTTGTTTCAAGTTGTATAAATCTTTAATAGTCACATGCCTCTCTATGTAGGCACTAAATTGATGGACAAACATTTCTGCTATCTCCTCAAAATTCCTTAAAGAATTAGTGGGTAACTAATAATACCACTCTAGAGCCATGCCTCCCAGAATTTTAGGGAACATCTTTAGCAACAACAAGTCATCATGAGAAACATCATGACATGTTGTCCTAAACATGCGAAGATGCTCAATAGGATCTTTAGTTCCTTTATATATCGAGAGGACAGGCATAGGGAAATGCTTAGGGTAAGGTTGAGCTACCACAATAGGATCCAAAGGTTGACTACACATCTCTCGATAACTATATGAGGGATGGTAGGGATCCATCTGGTCTAGACGAGAAGCTAACTATTTAACCATGGCTTCAAGTCCCTGTTGTTGTCCACCAAATTGATTTTGTTGCACCATATTATTGTGTCTTTGATAATAAGTTGGTGTTGTTGTGTAAGGATTTCCAACTGAAACACTATTATGTAAAGTGTATGTGGGAACAATATTATGGAGTTGATATGAGAATCTTGTTTTGTTGGATTTTATGTTGATGATTGGTATTTTGCACTTGTTTAGCTTTTTGTTGATTTGACATTTGTTGATTAAGAGCTTGAGTGAACATGGATGTGAATGGTTGTTTTTGTTGTTTAGGATTTATTTTTGGGTTACTAGAAACAATCTTGGATGATTGTGCCATTGGTTTTTGAGCATTTTGATTTAAAGGTATCATGTTTTGATTAGATGGTCCTGCTTGATCATTATCTTGGTCTGTTGAGTTCATGTATGATAATGGATTTGTATGTATTCGAAAAGCAGATGCTAAGGTTGCTTCCATATCACCTTCTCCTGAATTATCCATTTGTACTACTTGATTAAACTCTTCTATGTGGTTTTTTATAAATTGGGTAAATTTGCTAAGAGACTCAAATTTAACATTTCCTTTTTCATCTAATGTAGGTTCATCAGGATCTTCTATTTTGTCTTCTCCATTATCACCTTCATCTTTTGAAGGTACATAATCTTCAATGAGTGCTCTATCCTCAATATTTTCTTGGTCTTGTTCTCCCATATTATCATTGTCTACTTGTTTACCACTTCTTAAAATATAGGCATTTTGTTTTAGAATATTTTCTCTTGCAGATATATATATATATATATATATATATATATATATATATATATATATAAGTGAATATAAAATACGGATCATTGTATTATTATTCAGCAGGCATTTAAATAAAGATTACATTGCCGAGAATAGTCACCGACGTAAACGAACTCGTTACATGGTTGTAACAGTATGCCAAAATGAATAAAGACAAAACTAAATATAAGTACGCTAACATCCCCCTTTATTACATTATTTGGGTAATGTAATAACTAATAGCTATACTAGACTACTAACATCCCCTTACATCATTTTGCAATACAAAGTGAGTCGCGAAACAATTCAAATTTGACACGTCCAAGTGCCTTAGTGAAAATGTCCGCAACTTGAGCATCGGTGGGAATGTGTCGAAGCTGAATTCGGTGCTTTGGAACTTCATCTCGAATGAAATGACATTGTGTGTCAATGTGCTTTGTTCTTTCATGATGGACTCGGATTCTTGACGAGGTTCGGAACACCCCGATTGTCGCAAAACAAGTGTATTGGAGATTTTGATGGATGGCCCATACTTGTCGAATGCGACGTAACCATATCACTTCGCACACCTTCACGTGCGGCGCGATACTCGCCTCTCGTTGATGAAATAGCAACCACCGTTGCTTCTTGCCGTGCCAAGAGACAGGACCGGATCCCGATGAAAAATGTATCCATAAGTTGACTTGCGATCATCAAATGATCCGGCATAGTCGGAGTCCGTGTATCCTTGCAAGAAGAATTTGTTGTTCCTCTTGTATTCTAGGCCATATTCCATAGTACCACGGACATAGTGAAGAACACGTTTTGCCGCTTTCCAATGAGTGGTCTTAGGCTCCCGCATGAACCTCGAAAGATAGTTGACAAGAAATACGAGATCTCGGCCTAGTATTGGTCGATATATGAGACTCCCAATCAACTCGTCGATAGAGAGTACCATCTACCCGAGGTGAATCATCATATCGCGATAACTCGAAGTCCATTCTCCATCGGAGTTGCCATTGGCTTGCAATCACCATGCGATATTTTTCCAAGAATGTCTTGGCATATTTTTTCCGAGACACTTTGATGGAGTGCTCCTTCCGGCTGAATTCCGGACCAAGACAAGAATGGAGAAGTCCGAGATCCGTCATCTCAAAAGATTTGCACAAGTTTCTTTTGACAAGAGAGATCATAGTTTCGAACTCCCCGTAATGAGCAGATCATCCACATAGAGTACAAGCAACACTATCTCGTAACCCTGTTTCTTGAAATAGAGGTTTGCATCTGACGGACATCTCTTAAATCCATGCCGCATAAGGTGATTGTCCATTTTTATATACCAAGCTCGAGGAGCTTGTTTCAGACCATATAAGGATTTGACCAATTTGCAAACTTTCTGCTCTTGGCCTTCCACTTCAAATCCTTCAGCCGAGTCATATAGACTTCTTCTTGGAGATCACCATTTAGAAAGGCACTTTTGACATCCATCCGGTGAACTTTCCACCCATATTGTGCCGCCATAGCACACATAACCCGAATTGTGGTCATCCGAGCAGTAGGTGCAAAAGTTTCCTCGTAGTCAATGCCTTCTTTTTGAGCATAGCCCTTTGCAACAAGACGGGCCTTATGCTTATCAATTGTTCCATCTCCCTTGTACTTGACTTTATATACCCATTTGCAGCCAATGGGTTTCTTTCCATGCGGCAGATCAACAAGCTTCCAAGTTTTATTCTTCATCAAAGACTCATACTCTGTATCCATAGCGGCCTTCCACTGAGGCTCACTGAGAGCATCTTGCACTGATGCAGGTTCAAGACCATCTATGGTAGACATGAACGCCCTGTCATCATCAATATCCATATCCTCTACTTCTGTACTTGGAGTCACAGAAAGTTCCTCAAAAGATTGACAAAGATCATCAACCTCACCACTTTCTTTGGCTTCTTTTTCCTTTTGAGCCATACTCCGTGTACGAGGTCTATCCAAATTCAAATTGGGAGGAGTGGATAAATTTGCATCTCTCGATTGTATTTGTACACCATTTAGGATTCTTCTTCGGTGGAGTTGAAGAAGATGTAGAAGGACCTCCTGTCTCGTGTTGACGAAGGAATCTTCTCTTCCTTAGATTCCACAATATCTTGGTGTACTTTAGATGTGCTCTGTGATGTGAAAGCTTCATCAAAGACAACATCTCTCGCTGATATGAATTTTCTTGGTAAAAGGATCTATCAACCGATATCCTTTAGAGTGCTCGTAATAACCAAGAAAAATACATCTCTGTGTTTTCTCATCTAGCTTCTTCCTTTTCTCTTTCGGTATGTGCATGAAAGCGTGACATCCGAAAATACGTAGATGAGATATGGAGGGTTTTCGACCACTCCATGCTTCCCGTGGAGTCATTCCTTTTAGGGCCTTTGTGGGTGCCCTATTCAACGGATACACCGCAGTGGTGACAGCTTCCGCCCAATATTGTTGCCCAAGAGTAGCTCCCGTGAGCATACAACGAACCATTTCCATGATAGAACGGTTCCTTCTCTCAAGAACTCCATTTTGCCGAGGAGTATAGGCAGCTGTTAACTCGTCTCTTGATTCCATGCTTATCTAGGAATGCAGAAAATTCATTAGAGGTAAACTCTCCCCTCGATCCGAGCGGAGGGTTTTAATAGAAGCTCCCGACTCCTTCTCAACGGATTTCTTGAACTCGCCGGAAGAATGCGAAAGCTTCAGATTTCAGTTGGAGAAAGAAAACCCACATCTTTCGTGAGTAGTCATCTACGAATAACCGAAAGTACCTCTTCCCTCCACAACCGTTGGGTGTGAAAGGACCGCACGTATCGGTGTGAATTAACTCCGGAGGTTTTCGTGCTCTTGTAGAGCTCTTCTCAAATGGTACTCTATGCCGCTTTCCCGCCTGCAGCAGAGCACACCGGCAATGTGGCGTAAAGGGAAGGAAGACCCTTTACCATCTCATACTTGCCGAGCTCAAGTAAGTAGCCGTAACTAAGATGCCCATATCTCTTGTGCCATAGGGAAGTTGCCTCCTTGGTAGAGACAAACATGGCAACATGTGGAGTAGAGATAGCATCTAGTGCAAATAAGCCGTGCTTATATGAAGTCGTTGCAACTGCTTACCCTTCCTGGTAATGGTACAACACTTCTTTCCATTCTCAACACGAAAGTTGACAACCATATTTCTATCCAGGATTTGTGTGACTGACAACAAATTGTTAGCCAATCCCAGAACATAGAGGACTTTGTCAATCTGACACTTGCCATCGTGAAGAGTGACCGAAACCGTACCCTCTCCCCGAACCCCGTAGGTTTTATCATCAAGCAATGGTGACAGGTTTGCCCTCTTTGGCCACAAATGATTCAAACCACGATCCGTCGCCATCATATGTTTGCTAGCTCCGTAATCGACATACCAAATAGGATCCCTCTCTGTGGAATCTGTGGTAGTCATGAGCACCTTGTGTGCCCATTCGTAATCTGAGTCGATTCTTCAACAACAACATTCACCTGGGGTTGCTTGTTTTTATTTTGTGGTTTGTTTTGGCCTTTCGCTTGTTCTTATGCCAACACCCGTTGGTGTCATGGTTGTCTTTCTCACGGATCTTGCACCACCTCTTCTTCTCTTGAGGTTGTTTGCCTTTTCCTTTCGTATCCCGTTGAGAATTTCCTCCTTTCGGAAAGTTGCCTCCTTTTTGCCCATTACCTTTCTTCCTAGAACCCCGCCTGTTGGTGTATAGGGCTGTATTGGAAGAATCATCCTTGTGAAGTTGGCGTGCCTCCCGTTGTTGAAGCAGATTGACCAACTCGATGTAGGTAATTTGTCGTTGAGACACCCGGATGGAGGTGATCAACATATCAAATGAAGAAGGTAAAGCTCTCATCACAAGTGAAATGAGAAGCTTTTCGTCCACGGTATCTCCCAAAGAACTCAATTTCTCTTTCAACTCGTACACTCGCACGTAAAGAGTTCAACTGTTTCACCCCGCCTCAAACTCGAGTTATGAAGTTGTTGTTGAAGATGAAGAATGGTGGAATCATTCTTTCCCTCATAGATGGTTCTAAGGGCATCCCATGCCTCTTTACCACTTGCTTTGTCACCTATATGAGGTTGCACTTCATCCGAAACAACAAACAAAATGAGCACCTTTGCTCGACCGTCTTTCTTGTCAAAAGCTATCTCGATCTCGCGAAGGACCTGTGGATCCCGCTGTTGGTGAAGGCCTAGTTGCTACTCCAAGAATAATATCCCACAAATCTTCCATTTGGAGAATTGCCTTCATCTTATGTTTCCATGGTGTATAATTTGGACCTTTCAATAACCGATGCGGATCACCATCAACTTTGCAACAACGGCCATAGTGAAGGTTCCTTATATCACCAATTGGTCCCCCTTTCGATATACCTTTTGCTAGGCCAATATACCGTACAAAATACCCGCCCTTACGTGAGGGAAACTATAGGTATTTAGAAAGATCAACAAAAATCACCCGCCCTTACGTGAGGGAGACTATAGGTGAGTTTTAGAGATCATACGATACGTGGAACATAAGCGGTACCGAAAGGGAATCGCCTTGTTGATGGCACCTACCATAGAAGATTCTTCTCATGCGTGGGGCGTAACTTCCCCTAAACACTATGAAGAATACTTCGTCAGAATTTACGCCTAAACACAAGTGCGATAAAGGGTAGTGGATGGAGTAAAAAATGCAAAAATGGCTAACTTATCTCTCCCCGACGATTTATAGAGAACAAGCTCGTACGTCGTTGTAGCAGCTATATTAGGCGGCGGATACAATAGCCAAATCATGACAGCTTTACCTCGTAAGTGCTGGCCGTAGGTATCACAAATACCGAACGCCGTAAAGGCAATAAATTGCACGGATGGGTTTTAATTATTCCGGGGACTTAGGGAGTGTATTTGATTTTAATTTTTAATGTTATAGTGCAAAAATGAAATATGCAACATACAACAAAAAAATGCCCACAAGAATAACCCACAAGGTGCTCGGTCACAGCCAAAATGCACCTTTTACAATTCGCCAAATTGCTCTTTTTCAAAAAATTACTCACAATCCCCCTTTGATTTTTTGAAAAAATATCCCCCTTAAAAAAATTCTTTAACAAAGCATTTTTAATAATTATTATATATTTAAAATTAAAATAAATAATTTTAATTTATATAGTTTTAAAACTTATAAAAAATAAATTAAAATTAAATTTTAATTTATAAAGTTTAAAAAACTATATAAAAAAATTAAAATTAAAAATTTTAATTAAAAAATAATAATTAAAAAAAAACTTTGAAAAAAAAATTTATACCTTAGGGGGGAGTCGGCGGGATTTGAACCCCCGACCTGCAGGCTCCCAGAGCCTTACCGCACGGCTCACGACCACGTGAGCTAGCGGGCTGATCCGAAAGGATCAGTGGAGCCCCTCCTCTTTCAACCCCTCCTTCTGCCTCCTCCTCTCGCAACGGCCTCGGCTTCCTCACGCGCCGATGATTTAAAAAAAAAAAAAAAACGCCCCGCCTTTTAATTTCCGCGCTCAAGCGCCCGGACAGGGGGGGTGCGATTTCCTTTTTTTTTTTTTTTTTGGGGAGAGGGGGCCTCGGGGAGCGCGCGCGCAAATTCCGCGTCGCACAGGGGGGGCCTCAGGGAGCGCGCGCGCAAATTGCGCATCGCGCGGGGGGGGCGTTGGGGAGCGCGCGCGATTGCGCGCCGTCTCCACCAACGGGGGGAGGGGGGCGTTGGGGAGCGCGCGCGCGATTGCGCGTCGCGCAGTCTCCCTCAACGGGGGGGACGGGACCTGCGTCCGCGGTCCCTCCTGCGGACAGACGTCCGCGGGGGAGCTACAGCGGACGCCCTGCGTCCCGCTTCCCTCCTGCCTCCTGCGCGCGGCAGGGGGAGGGGGGGGCTGCAGCCTTCCCTCCTGCAACGGACGCGCGTCTAGCGCGGGACCTCCTTCCCTCTTGACATGCGCGCGGGACGTAGCCTGCTGCTGCGTTCCTTCCCTGCGTCCAGCGGGGGGTCGCGCGGCTGCGTCCCAAAAAAGAATTTTTCTTTTTCTTTTTTTTTTCAGCTGCGGAGAATTGCGGACTGCGTCCGCTAAATTTTTTTTTTTTTTTTTTTTTTTTTTTTTAAATTTGCTGCGGTGTGCCGTAGTCACGCCCAGCGAGGAAAAAAATTTTCCTTCGCTTCCAGCACCAGCTCCTTCCTCCGTCTGCGCACGGAAAAAAAATTCCTCTGCAAATCAAATTCTCTGCCCAGAAAAAAATGGCTCTGATGCCATGAAATAAAATACGGATCAGATTGTATTATTGTTCAGCAGCGTTTAAATAAAGATTACATTGCCGGGAATAGTCACCAGCAGAACAAAACTCTGTTACAGGAGTTGTAACAATATGCCAAAATGAAATAAAGACAAAATAGAACAGTACGCTAACAATAAGTATGTATGTGTGTGTGTGCTAAAAATTTTAGGGTATATATGCTATATATACCTTACTAAATAAACCAAAATAATATGATTGTTTTTTGTAGTTTTAGATTGCAAACAACAAAGCAAACACACCTATAATATTATAGATATTATACTTTAATTTTCTTGAAAAATCCTATAGATATCATTAACAGGTTCAAGTTGGTCTGGTGACATGTAGTGTTCTTCTTCAAACTAGAAATTGGCTTTTAAGAATTTTATGAAGTGTGCTATAGTGATGCAATAAAATTCACAATTGGACACATAAAAACGTAATTCATGACAGTGTTCTCGATAAAGCACACCTCTAGGAACTCTGTTAAATCTTCTCTTATCGTCTAGGACAATCTCTTGATTTTCCACTCGTGATAGAAATTGATGTACTACTATTGCATTCTCAAGATAATCTTCAAAGGAATAAAGGCTTGGAGAAATTACAGCTCTCTTATCGACTAGCCACCTATCACAAGCTCTTTGAAGGTCAAAATAAAAGGGTGCACTATCTGGATCCAGGATTCTAGATAAGTCAAACCTTATGATTTTTTTAAGTTCAGACTCTTTAGCTCTTATAACCTCTAACCTTCTTCAATTCTCAGGGTATGGCACACTACTTAAAGAAGAAAATTATTGGTTTGCTAGTACTATACTAACATTAATTCGAACGACTCTCCTTATGTTGTAATCTACCATCTATGAAATTCACTAAAATGTGCAAATATAACTAATAATTTTGTTTAATTTTTTTTTTTTTGGTTTTTGTTTTGTTTTATAAATCAGAAAGATGCCTAGTGTTTTCACGTCGGGTTCATCAAAGAATGTATCCCAAAAATTCTCGCACTCCTTTCCTCAAGGCTAATGGATCCGTGCCTTAGAGGGGAATGGGAGAATGAATGGTCTACACCTCGAAAGAGAGGTACTTGAACGTACCTTCTTATGGTGATTTTTTGACGAATTGGGTGGGTTCACCAGGAAACATTTTGTGGCAGTTTTCGAGCCTAGGTTTTGGGATTTGTTTTGATGTGTTGCTTTTATCAAATCACGCATACGCCTAGTTTGGCCAATATGCAACTACGCTAATCTATATGCAATTTTGATTTATATGTAAGCAGCAGAGGCAGAAAACAGAATCTTAATAGGCAATGCAATGCTTAAAAAGTAATTTAAAACACTTGTATCCGAAAGTCTGAAGAAAATTCTGATTTTTTATGCAGGCAATATCGGTCAAAATCCAGCAATATCGATCAAAATCAGGCAGTATTGGGTGACCCGATTATGCAGAAATCCAACTGATCTTGACTAAAAGCTGAAGTTTTATAATTAGATGCAGAAAACAACAATTTCACATAAAAATATGAATTTGAATGTACTAAATAACAATGAGCAATGATATTAAGACAATAATGAAAGGATGTTCATATGCATATCTATGTAACTGTTTGAAATAACGAAGAAATATGCCTATTAGATCCAAAATAATAATAGTAATGAATTGAAATTGATGTAATAAATATGAAATATTAATTCAAAATGAGAGAGATGGAGAAAGGAGATGCAAACTCTGAGGTCTGGATGCCCCCAGTCGGCTAAATTGTAGTAGTGTGTGGGGCAGGCAAAATCGGGCGATTTTGTGCAAAATCGGGCGATTTTGTGCAAAATCGGGTAGAACAATATTGTGATCGGGTGATCTGATATCGTTGAAATCTAATCGATGCACACTCTGAACCTGCAAAAACACGGTGGAAAGGGTAAAAATATGGCGCGAAAGTATGCGAGAGTTCCAGGGGAATCTGAGGCGAGGAGCCTAGATTTAAAAGGAGGGGGTCATGTAAGCTATTCGGCCAAAAATGGAAGAGGTTACAACTTCTAATCCGATCAAAATCGGGTGAACCGATTCCGCAACTGTCGTGCAGTTGCCCAAATAGAGACAAGGAGTTACAACTTGTTTTGTCACCTTGCTAAAGCAGGTGCTTTTCAATTTTGAGCAAAATCAGGTGACCCAATTTCATGTAAAATCTTTCGATTTTGCACGAAACCGTGCGATTTTACGCAGAGGTTAAAAACAACTTATAACGGGCACGAAAATCAAGGTAACATATTAGGGGTGGCGAATTTGAGTTTTCAAAATGTTTTTATCTTAGTTTTAATTAATGTGAGTCATTTTTAGGGTGTTACAGTCTCATTCGTATGAGTATTTAGTTTTATGATGTAAACTCTTTTCAGTCTTTTTGTTGTAAATGAGCATTGAGACTAAGTATTTCTGATTTCTGATTTCACTATTTAGTATTTACTATTTGGTTATAGTGGCTGCCCATTTATGCTGATTATTGTCATATTTGAACAGTTAGTGACTAGAAAAAAATTACAACATGATAGTCTTTGCTTGAACATTGGTTGCTGATGATGACTGTTATAACTTATACTTATTGTTTGAATGTTAAAATTTGAACAGTGTGGCATTCATTACTTGAGCAATAGCAACTAATTTGTTTAACTATTAGAAATTGGCAGATTGCAGTTGATATCCTTGGTTGAACCTTCAAGTTTGAAAGTTGAAACAATTAAATGGTTGCACTTAGTAATATCAATATGAATATCCTATATGATTCTAAGAACATGCATACTTTTTATGTTTTTAGTATTAGTATACTATTTTTCATTTTTGTTGTGTAGAATTTGTAGATTATTCTAAATTTCTAAAAAAATTAGTATTGTACCAGTCATCCCCCAGACGTCTCCCAATTGTCCCCTAAAAGTGGCCTGTCTTCCCCTGCCATCCTCGAAACCCGTCCCCACGTCCCCCAGGCTCGTGCAACCTTGATAAAAACATTGCATTTCAATGTTACAAATGTTATAAGACTAGACACCTAGCAAGAGATTGTAAAGTGAAAACAATGGAGAGAGAAAATTTTGGTCATGAGACAAACTTCAAGATGAAGCAAGGAAATCATATTGTAGTAGATTCTAGATTAGATCAAGGATATTCCACTCCCGCAAAAAAGGCAAAGAAAGCCTATCTACAACATTAGATGGCAAAAGCCATCATAGTTCACCTAGATCAACTGTTAGAGAAACAATGAAGGATACAAGTGATGTGGAAGTACAATATGCAAGTTTAAATTTAGGAATTAAGGTGCGAAGGAAGATGAGGAAAATTTTAAAATAAAGGAGGCGGAAGATGCCAAGTTTATTCCAAGTATATCATCTTAATTTTACTCAAGTAGTTTAAAATATTTAATAAAAATGAAAGTAGTGTAGAGGTTTCAAGAACACAATAAAAAAATGAGAGGAACATCCATGCACTTTAGGGTTTCAAGAACAACACAATAAAGAAATGAGAGGAACATCCTTGCATTTTAGGGTTTCTACAACAACATAAAAAAGAAAGTACATTTGAGGTTGTTCCTTGCAATCAAATCCTTTAGAGCAAGACAAGCCTATAGATGATAAGTCTTACTATGATCATTATAAAAAAATCGAAGAGATTGATGAAGATAAAGTGTTGCTGAAAATAAAAATAAAAAATTGAAGCAAAAACAACATAAGAAACTCAAAGGGATATTGATATAGGAAAACAAAAGCAAATATCATAAGTACTAACAAGAAGTGGGACTAAGCCCACAAATATAAACAAAAAGTAATGATGAAAATGATATTTTTAGATATTAGGGGCATGCATAAGACCCTTGAAAAAAGAGGTATTAAGGAATTGAAAGGTGATTATAACAAGCAGATTTATAGAGAAGGAAATTGAGCAACAAATATTTTAGCAATTTGCAGCATTGATCTTCATCTTTCCAAAATTCAAAGTTCAGATGACAACTAGCTGAGTGAGATTTTATCTCTTAATTAAATCTAAATTGCACATATAAATTTTAGAAGGCAATCATTGAGTAAGATTTTATCTCTGAATGAAAATAATATCATGGAGTTGATTGTAGAAATATAGCAATTTTGAAAAAGAAGAATTTTTCTAACAGAAATATGAATGAAGAATTATCTTTAATAAAAAGCCAAGCTAGAAATAGTTTAATTAACCTGACAACAATGTAATAAGAGCAATGTAATGTTTTGTTATTTTGATGGAAGTGGCCCCAATAGAAATCCCACATGTGTGTGTATTAGGATGGGTTGTCTTGTTTGAGGTCCTGGCCTATGAGAAGTAGCTTGAAAAATGGTTGAGAGTTTATAAACTTATTTTGCTAGAAGAACTAGGGATATAAAGTTTAAAATCCTTAGCTCGTGATATTAGGAGAAACAAGAATGTGACCATCAAAAGGAGAAACATTGTCAATTTTTAAATATATGATTAGAACAAAGCAAATGGATTAAACTAATTACTACGCCAAGCAATGCTTGAAAGTAGAGAAAACGATTGGTACAAAGATGACATCAGATGGATTAAAAATGGAAATTTAATAAAAGTGATTTACCAAAGGACTCATTTTAAAAGAAGATAGGTAAAGGATAATAGAAATTCATTAGCAAGAACCTAGTGAGAAAATAAGATTTTATAAATATGACAACTTCCAATGGTCATCTACGAAATGTAAAATCACCTCCAAGGGAAGACTTCAATGCAAAATTGATATTAACAACCAATTTAGATTAAAGCTCTCATAATCTCAGAAATTTTTTTTGATATACGGGATTTTTTTCCACCTGGCCCATTTGGATAAATATTTATTCTAGTGAAGGGGACTTGGAGGGGCTCAGGATTGGAACCATTGACCTCAAGCTGGCAAACACTCAACAGAAAACCGATTATAAAAAACAACTATGTTTACTTTGCATGCAAAAAGAAAAGGATGAGAAAAATGTGATGTTCCATTGTCTTGCATACCAAAATCTAAGACCAGCACTTTTTGCAACTTGATGACTTGAGTAGCTTATACAAATTTACCATCGACAAAAGTGGTGGATATCTTCAAGATGTTTCTGAGCATTGCAAAATGAACTCTAAAAGAAATGCAGCAATGCTGAAGTGAATATTAAGATGAACTCCCAAAAAAGTTTGTTTTTGTAATCTCTCTTTTCTTTTCCATCACATAGATCCTATTGGATCTCTTGTGCACAAAATTTAAAATATTTCATTTCATTCATAGGAGGATGACAATGGTTTAACCCACTGCCAGCAGGCCCCTTGTGTAAGTGTAAAATTATCAAATCCAGAAAATTGTTAATGTATTATAATGCATACATTTATTGTTGAATATGTATTATTTTTAAAATCATAGATTAGCTTGATAAAAATGATCATTCCCATTGCAGACATCATTGTTGTTCCATTAGACATCTTCTGCAATCAAGTTTATGTTTTAATATATTCCTTGTATCCACATTTTATTTCTAGGTTTAAGAAGAGTATCTTTGCCCATATATACTCATTCCAATACATGTGCCCACACATACTCATCAACACTGACTTGATTAATCCAACAAATAAGTATTCATATACTCATTGAGTCATTCCAACACATATCCACATGCACACATTTGTCTAACATTGACTTGATTGATCCAACAAACGAATGTCATCAAGCATAACCAGGTCCAAATTATACCCTTCCCATAGTATTCACAGAGTATTATAAAGGCTAAAACAAAACCTTATTTTTTGTGACTTCCTTGCAAAAACAATCAAAACCAAAACAGTATAAACGTGATATTGAAAATGGCTAGAAAGAAGTTGCGAGATGTAGATAACCTTGTTAAACTTACTATTGCCACATTTTGCACGGGGTGCAATGTTTTCAATTTTTGTAAGAGAGCTGCTCTTCCCTTTCCCTCTTCCTCTCTTTCCCCTTCCTCTTCTCCCCCTTTCTCTCTCTTCCCTACATTCTCATTCTTCCCTCTTTCTCTTGAGCCCCTCAGTCAAATCTCAAAAATGACAGCGGTTGCCCTGAAAAATGGCTAAGTGTCGGGCGCAATCCGACTTCGCAGCGAAGTCGGAGTCGCGCCTCCGATTGGAGCGCAGCGGGAGTGCAAAGTGCGCGGTGCGACGGAATCAACCGGAAGAACAAGTGTTTAAGGCGCAGCGGAAACCGGGCGAAGAAGCCCCCTCGAACGTCCCACTACTAGCGCACTTGGTAGCGGTGGCAGGAAAAATGACTAAGTCTTAGGGCGCAACCCGACTTCGCAGCGAAGTCGAGTGCGCCCCTTTCCGGAGCGAAGTCCGTACAGCGGTAGAAATCAGCTTTCACCGTGCGCAACCCGACTTCGCGGCGAAGTCGGAGTGCGCCCTTCGACGAGTGCGCGATAGGGGAATAAACTCGAGAAAAGTACCCAAGGCATGAAGGCCTTCCCATTGCGTTGTTTTCTACTGCGCAACCCGACGGCGCTCTGATCCTGGGCGCAGTTGGATAAAGCGCCTTTCAAGGCAAGCACGTGTCAAGTAGCATCATCAGACAAGTGTCCAACTTTGGGATATGAGCCAAGACGTGCCGAGCAAAAGGACAAGCATGGGATGCACTACTTATGCCAGCTACCTCATTTAAAGCTGATTGGAGGTTCTACCTGCTTCAACTACCCGCATTCCTGCCGATGAGAAGTTCTACCTAACGCGCTGCCACGTATCTGTACAGCCTTCAGGGAGACCATCTTGCGAGTACAGTCCTGCCCGACAAAGGTCAGCATCAGCAGCTCCATGGCCGCTTTTGTCAGCTAATGTTTGACTGGGACTTTGTGCCCATAAATGTAATCGGGAGGGACTCGGGCTATAAATAGCCACCACGTTTTCATTGTAAAGTGGTGGAAGGGGAATGTCTGTTAGGGAACCATTGTAGTTGTGCTTCTGCCTTTTAATATAATACATACACTTGGTGCTGTCCTATTGTTTTTATTTTGTATGCTGCCTCTCCTTGACATTTCTGCCTTACGTTTTCCTGTATCATTGCTTGTTGATTTACTTCAGCATTTGGTGATCAGGTATTCCTGGGATGCATAAATTAAAGGATACATAGGGTAAACGTTAGTGGCAGTTTTCTGGTTATGTTTTGTGTTATAGTGTTGTTAGTAGTGGTGATTGATGCGTTGCCGTCCTGTTAGTTCCTTGGAGGGAATGTACATTAGGGAACCATTGTAGTCGTGCTACGGCTCTTAATACAAAACATATACCTGACTACATTCTCTCGGTTAGTGACGACATCCATAGTGGTGTGTTATGGTTATATTGGTGTTAGTAGTGGTGATTGATGCGTTGTCGTACTGTTAGTTCCCCCACCCAACTCCAATCTAATTTGGAATCCCTTTACGCATTTTTATCTCTTTCCCTGCACTCTTATCTTGAACCTCAAAACCCCACAGGAAGCCGGCCTTCTCCGGAGATTGGCACGGAAGGCATTCCTTCCTTCCGGCCTTTCAATCTGGTGGGCGAATCTGGGCGCGTTAACACAAAATCCTTTCCTCATGGCAGATTCGTAACCAACAGTTTCTCTGGCACGCCCGGTGGGACAAGGAAGTTTCCCACCCCCAAACAGAATCGAAGCATCGGTGTTCGCTTCATTGTTGTTCAAAATCAGAACACCTAGCGACTCTGCACGAACATATCCTCTGAGTCTGAAAGACCGGTCCTAGCACCTTCATGCAAACGAGAAGGTGGCGAGCAAGGGATCCGAGAAACCCGCCTGCCTTTTACGAACTAGACATCAACGCTCGAGGCGAAATTGTCAGGCTGGCTGATCAACAAGCTCGTGTCGACGAAGCCGAGGCTGAAATCCAAGAAGAAGCCGAAGCCGAGGTCGAAGGAGCTGAGAACGAAATAGAAGAGGCCGAGGAAGAAGAGGAATCTACATCCTCGGAAGGTACCGACACTGAGTATACAACCGACGGAGGAGAAGAAGAAGAAATGGCTGCCCAGCAGCAGAATGATGATGATCTCTTCCCGGCGGTGGACTCTACGGGGCCCTTGGCCCTGGTCGGACAGCAAGCTGTGCCCCCTGCTGCCTTAAAGTCCATCCCTACATACGACGGCTACGGCAAGACGGCGTACGAGCACATCCAGGACATCCTTGCCCTGGCGCATTGCACTCCATTGCGACGAAAGTGTGAAGACCCGTCTGCTGGCCCTTTCCCTAAGGGGAAAGCTTCTCTCTTGGTGGAGATCGTGCGCGAGAGGGATCTATCACGGGGTGGCCCTGACTCGCCGGAAGGCTCGTGAAAGGATGCAACGAGTCTGCGACCCCACTTCTTTCTTTGCATCGGTTCCAAAGTATCCGAGAGACACCCCCAAGAGGAGGTGTCTGACTTTAACATCAGGTTTGCGAGATCCTGGAAACGGGTACCTCGTGAACTTCGGCCTTCGGCTGGCATGGCTGCTCACTACTACCTGAGATCCTTCAACTCGGACATATGCCTGCTGCTGAAGATTGCCAGAATAGACTCGTTTCCTGCTTTGTACGATGCTGCCCAACAAGCTGAAGCGGATATCATTTCCATCGGCAGACTCCCGTCCAGGGTGCAGGAACCCATTCATCCCGACTTCCCCAGATCCCAGTATCCGTCAGCTTCTGGTGGTGCGCCGTCCACATCAGGGCAGCAACCCCAGCAGCAATGGAATCCGGCGCCGGTCGTAACTCCTTACGGCCCGCCGCAAATGCATTATCCTCACCCGCCTCCTCCTCCTCCGCATTTTCCAGCACTCCCTGCTCCCCCGCAGTACGCACCTTATTCCAATCCTCCTCCATTAGCCGCATTGCCTCCACCGGCACAATTGCCGCCTCCTGACAATAACATTCAGAACACAATCCTCCAGGAGGTACGGGCTTTGGCCTCGGGTTATCATGCCATGTCCAATGACATGACCGCTACGAAGAAGAAGCGAGGCCCGGATGGACCTCGCTCCTAGGAGGCCATATCCGCCCCGGCGCTAACAAAAGACGAGGCCTCCGGAACAACAAGCTGCGGAGGCGTCCGCCTTCGAGAAATGCTGCTATCGAAGACCAACCTGGTCCTTCCGACCGAGATCAACTGGTGCACTACGTGCAACGACCCGCATTCGGAGGAAGACTGCACATTGCACCGGCACTACATCCAGACTTTGGCCGGCAGCGCCATAGAGGACGATGAACTCTACATGATCCTGGACGGCGAAGCCAACTTTGCCCTCCCAGAGGAAAATCTAGTGCCGCCCGCCAAGGAAGAAAAGAAAACTGCAGATGCTGCCAAGCCCTTGCAGGTGTATGCCAGAAGAGAAAAGGCGCAGCCGGTGGGCTGCCACCATACTAGCGGGTGTGGCCCTACACGGCCCGGGGAGAAGGCATCCAAAGACAAAGCTCCGGCCAAGCCTCCTCCGGTAAAGGCAGCCCCTATTCCGGCCAAGCCTCCTATAGCAAAAGCTCCGGTTCCGGCTAAAGCTCCAGAACCTCGGCCTCCGAGTGAAACCAAAGAACAAGCCCGGGAGAAGGCTGAAGTACCCGTCTCGACCAAGAGACGAGAGAGTTGAGGCCACCCGGCGATACCGGACGAAGTATGAGCCGGCAAAAGAAGCGGAAGGAGCTAGCACCTCGGGCTACGACATAGTAGACGAGTTAAAAAGAACACCCGCTAGAATCAGCATGTACGATGCTCTTCTGCTCCCGGGCCAGGTGGATCTGCTGCAGGAATCTCTGAAAAACATGAAGAACGGCAAGCAGATACAGCCCGCTGTCCTGGTTCAACCTCTGACAGTCTCAGCCATCGGGAAGAACAGACCGCCTCCCTTCTATCTGTCTTTACGGATGCAAGGGCACATAGTACACAACTGCATGGTGGACTACGGCGCTTCCACGACTGTTATGCCGAAAGCCGTATGTGACGAGATCGGGATGGAGTACACAAGGAGCGGCCAAGGCGTCTTGCAACTGGACGGCACCCCTGTCAAGACAGTTGGTGTCATAAAAGACATCCCTATTCGGCTGCATAAGGCTCTCGACATCGTGGTCATCCAAGAGGTCGTGGTTGTTGACCTGGCTCCCTACTTCGGCATGTGTCTCTCCCGGGAGTTCACTGCGAAGCTGGGCGGGTACCTGTCTCTAGACTACTCACACATGGAAGTGCCCTTCAAAGGAAGGAAACTGAAAATCTTCAATGAGAAGCCTTCCACCTTCCTAACAGAGAAGATACCCGGAGAAGAGTTGGATTGCATGGTCCAGCTGACGGAGGAAGAACTGGTGACGGTAGAGCTGACGGAGCAAGCCCTCGAAGTGCTACAACTCGAAGATGAGTTCTCTTTGCGGGATTTCAATGCCGTAATTGAGACGAGACGAGGGTGTTACACCGTTGTACAGCCAGAGAGGTTTGACAAGTCAGCTGAAAAGGAAGTGGGACCTGCACGTAAGAAGGCTGTGGAAGCTTTTCTTTGACGGCGCGCGATGCAAAAATGGCGCCGGTGCAGGGGTGCTTCTGGTTTCTCCGACCGGGATCCGGAAGGACTATACCTACAGGTTGGCCTGGAGTTGCACTAACAACTCGGCGGAGTACGAAGCCCTGTGCTTGGGATTGCGAAAGCGAGAGAGGTTGGGGATTAAACACTGCGAGATCTTTGGAGATTCAGAGCTGGTGTGTCACCAGGTTACGAACAAGTGCGCCTCCAAAAAGCACTATCTCAAGGCATACCGTAACCGGGTGTGGGACCTGATGGAGTCGTTTGACTCGTTGAATGTCAAGGCGATATCACGCGAGAAAAACAAGCACGCTGACATTACGGCGTCTGTTGGAGCCGAGTGCGTTCCGGTGACGACGTTGTCCGAAAACCGAAGCCGGTTCGCACTATTCTACAGGCCTTACGTGCAGATAAGGACACCCACGGCGGGTGTTCGATTGTGACGAGGAGATCGTCACATTTTTGGTAAATGAAGCATGTTCAATCGAGAGTAGAGACCACGATGACGAGCAATATGAGGGGTTGATACAGTTGAAAAATAATCATGTCCCAAAAGGACTGATTACATTGGAGAGTCTATTTGATCAGAATGACAGAGCTATATCTCATAGGATCAAAGTAGACCCGAAGCAGTATGCCGACCTGGAACTCGAACCTGGTAAAACCATCAAGGTCGGGACAGACTGCACTTCGGAGGAACTTGAGCGAGATCGGATCATTGTGCCGAGAGTTCCACGACATCGTGGCCTCGGTGCTACGAGGATTTGAAGGGGTATGACAGAGATGTAATCCAGCATACCATTGAGCTAGAGGATGGCGCCAAGCCGTTCCGACAGAAGCAGAGGGCCGTAAATCCGAAAATTGAGGCCATGATGAAAGCCGAGCTCCTGAAGATGCTCGAGGCCAAAATCATCTACCCCATCAAACATTCATCCTGGGTTGCGAATTTGGTGCCTGTGAGGAAGAAGAATGGCGACATCCGTCTCTGTGTCGATTTCAGAAACTTGAATCAGGCCTCCCTCAAGGACCACTATCCGCTTCCCCAAATTGATCAAATTCTACACATCGTTGTTGGAGCCCAGAGATTCTCACTTCTAGATGGATTTTCCGGCTACAACCAGATTTGGGTCAGGGATGAGGACCAGCATAAAACGGCGTTCACCACCAAATGGGGGACGTTCGCCTATCAGCGCATGCCTTTCGGCTTATCCAATGCTGGTGCCACATTCCAAAGGGCCATGGACCTGGCCTTCCGAGAGCTGCTCAATAAGATCATTGTCATCTACCTTGATGACATGACTATTTTCTCTCACCAAAGAGGGGATCATGTTTCCCACCTGCGGCAAATATTTGAGAGGTGTCGAGAATTCGGCATTTCCATAAACCCGAAGAAGTCTGTCTTCGCGGTAAAAGAAGGTAAGCTGCTGGGACATGTCATCTCCGAGAGAGGCCTCGCCATTGACCTTGACAGAGCAGAAGCCCTCCTTCGCTTGCCAGCCCCAATTGATAAAAAAGGGCTGCAGTCCTTCTTCGGCCAGATTAACTTCGTGCGGAAGTTCATCCCGGACTTCGCACAGGTGATCAAGCCTATGGCCGAACTGCTGAAAAAAGATACAACTTACGAATGGACTGATGAGAGAGAGCAAGCCTTCGAGGAAATCAAGGCTCGAATTGCGCAAGCTCCGGTGTTGATAAACCCGGACTACTCCAAGGACTTCATCCTCTACGCGGTGGGAGAACCGGAAAGTTACGCCGCAGTCCTAACACAGAAGGGAGACGATGGCGAGGAGCGCCCCATAGCGTTCCTGAGCCAAGTGATTCAGCCGCATGAAGAAAAGTACAACTTTATAGAGCGGCAGGTTCACGCGGTCATGAAATCCCTCCGGAAGTTCAGGCATTTTGTCTCCCAGAGCCGAACAGCTGTCTTTGTGATTCACCCGGACGTTCGAAGCTTCATCATACAAGGGAGCCGGGTCACAAGAGAGCAGGATGGATTGCAAAAATCCAGGAGTTCGACATCGAAGTGCGGCCCACCAAGCTTATCAGAGGCCGAGCCTTGTGTCAGGAGCTGGCCCGAAGCGCTGTAGCCGGCATCTCCGCCTGTAAGTGGGAGGACACAGCAACAAGCATCAACCTGGCCAACTCCTTATCGGAGGGGAGTGAGTGGACAGATGAACTGGTGAGATATTTCTGCACCGGAAGATGTCCGGATCATCTGAACGCCTCACAACGAAGGAGATTTCGGCTAGGTGCACTCAAGTACACTCTTCGCCCCGAGGGGCTTTACTTCAAAAACATTGACGGCATCCTGTTGCGTTGCGTCAGGAAATCAGACCAGTCCAGGGTCCTCGGAGATTTTCATTCCGGGATGCCTGGAGGTCATCATTCTGCAAGGCCTACGGCCTTGAAAATAATTAGAGCCGGGTACTATTGGCCCACTCTATTTACAGACGCTTATGCGGTCTGTTCCAAGTGTGATCAATGCCAGAGGTTTGTTTGGCGAAACGAGAAAAGCACCCCTGCCCCTTCAACCGATTCGAGCCGAGACTCCGTTCCAGCAATGGGGTCTAGACTTCATTGGGGTGATTTCGCCTAATTCCTCTGCCGGACACAAGTTTATTCTTACAACCACCGATTACTTCACACGGTGGGCAGAGGCGATCCCAACCAAAAACGCGGACCAAGAAACGGTCATCGGGTTCCTTGAAAGCCTGATTACCCGCTTCGGGGTTCCAGAGTCAATTGTAACGGACAATGGTCCGGGGTTCGCGAGCGTTGTACTCACGGAGTACAGCTGGCAAACTTGGCATTTATCACAAGATGTCTTCTAATTACTACCCGCAAGGGAATGGCCTTGCTTGAGTCTACTAACAAGAACCTCCTGAAGATCATCAGAAGGACCATTGAAAGGAACAAGCGGACTTGGCATTCACTTCTGAACCGGGCGCTGTGGGCGGACAGAGTTTCATTCAAGAAATCCATCAAAACGTCCCCTTATGCGCTCGTCTATGGTAAAGAGGTTGTCATGCCAGCCCACATTGAAATCCTCGCCCTATGGATGTTGGACGAAGATAGGAGCAGTGGAGACCCGGTGGATGACGGTGTGCCAACTCTGCGATTGGAGGAAGACGAGGGAAAAAGCATACCAGGCCTTCACCAAGCATGTTGAAGCCACTCAAGGCTGGTTTGCGAAAGGCACCATTGCCCGAGTTTTTGAAATCGGGGACCTAGTGCTGAAGTGGGACTCATTGAAGGCGAAGCCGGGCAACCACGGGAAGTTCGATGCCCTCTGGGAGGGCCCTTATCAGATTGCCTGGGTGAACTAGCTCAACGCTTACATACTTCGGGATATGGAGGGTCAGCTCCTACCTATCCCCGTTAACGGGTTCCACTTGAAAATCTACCGCTGTTGAAGGTGCCCTGATCGGGCCCTTCCTTGTACAAATTTCCCTTATGTATTTTATTTTTCAAGCATGTACAGTTTTCTGCTTTTAGTTTTTTATTTTAAAAGAGCCCAAGTAGGACAAAACTGAAGACACAGACTTCGCAGCGAAGTCGGGTGTCGGCCCTGAGAAAGAGCGCAGTCTGTAAAGAGCCTGCTGACAAGAGGGGCAAAATGGTTAAGTCTGGGTGCGCAACCCGACTTCGCAGCGAAGTCGGGCTGCGCACCATCCGAAGGGCGCAGTTGGAAAGAAGGCAAAAACAAGTAAAAAAGCTAAGTGTCAGTTCAGGCTGCGCAGATTTTAAGGCGAAGTCATCGCGGCGAAGTCAGCGCCCGTTTTCCGGGCGAAGTCCGAGTGCGCCTCGTTTTCCGGGCGCGGCTCGAATGGTCCATCGCGGAAAACGCGAAATATTCTAAGTGTGGGCCCAGGGCGCCGTCCGAAAAGTGCGAAGTTGGGTTATGGGCCAGAAAGTTTTATCTTGAGGAGTGTGCCCAGGTAGCGGCGGTGACGTCAGCGAAGGCACGACGTCAAAAGGCGGTTTCAAGCGTTGCACGACTTTCAATGAAAATGCAATTAAGAAAGCAAGGCGCGGCGGCTAGGGTGCGTTTTTCAAAGGACATTCCTTGCACGACCGCCGAAAAACATAACACTGCCACCGACCGGCCGACCTACTTCCCCTTTCGCACCATTAATGACGCGGTCATTGCCTAGAAAAGGAGGTACAGCGCGCCCGGACAATTCGAATTGTGCGCGACTACGTAACGGCGAAATCTGTCTCGACATCCAAAAGCCGTATTTCTTGCCTTTTCGAAGGAATGGAAAAAGGGAAAATGCCGGTGCAAGCCCAATCCAGCGAAGAGCGTGAAAGTGGGGATTTCCCGCGAGTCAAATGCTTTCGGGGAGTGAGACGCCGCGAGGATCAAAAGTCAAAATCCCGGACAAAGAAAGTACGGCGTGGGCAAGCCCCACCACCACCGGTTAATTACATGTCTGGGTACAAGGACGGCTTGTTTTCCATGAGCCTTACTAAACTGCGGATAAATGTGGAAAATTGGGCTGATAAAGTTTCGCCCTCTCACCATTTCGGGGCTGCGTACAAGTCGAACCTTCATCGGTTCTTGTGCCCTCCTGTCCACCTATGCCCGGAGCTGGTCGACATCATTGTCAGACATTACAGGCCAGCTACCCGGCAAATTTGCAACCTGCGGCGGAAAACCCTTGTTCGCACTCCGCGAGAGAGACCGTCCGGCCGGCCTTCGCCCGGGGTTGCAATATGACTCCGGCGCGATTGTTAAAAGGATAAATCTTGGCGAGCAAGCGGGGCGCTTTACGCATACAAAAAGGATGAGGGATTTCCTCAACTCGGGAGCTGAACGCCCCGCTCGCGAGGTGGACAATGGCCAACCGGCCCCATACCCACTGGAAAGGTTTCAAAATAAATACATATACACCATCCTGGCGTGGGTCCTCGGCTGCGACTCTAACGAGCTGGTACGGCCGTACCAGCTAGCGATGGCAGAATGTCTCCTATGCGGAGAATCTTATGAACCGGCGGCGCGAGAAAGTGGGAAGCGCCCGATCTTCTTCGGTGGGCGGGTGGCTTGCATACGCCATTCACTCCCGACTGGTGAAGCTACGAAAAAGCGATCAAGCGAATTTCGATTCAGTTCCTTCTTTGCTTGGCTATGTTTGTATCACTTGCACTCCCGTATGCCGATCCCTAACCTGAAGAAGGAAAACGAGAAGGGAGAGCCACGACCCGTCTATGAATGGACGGATGACCTATACCGGAAAGGGTCTTATTACAAGTTCAACTTCAACTTTACGGGCTTGGTCATGTCGGTCTTCGGCGATGGTGAGATCCCTCGCCCCCGCAGGAAATGACAAACTATTTGTTGAATCACAAGCTCGGGGACGTTTTTAGGCGACGCGAGGGGATCGTGGTTAGAATCTACGGATTCAAGGGCAAGCCTCATCCGCTGCCCCTGCGGGTGCACGGATCATCAGTTTGGGATGGAGGTTGCGCGGCAGATGGATTACGTTGAAGAGGAGTTCGGCCGGGGAAAGAAAAAGGGCCATATCTTTCAATATCCTCTTTCCTGGGCGAACGTCGAAATATCAGAGATAGGACAGCATGTCTATCTTGAGCGGCGGGAGCTCTATGACATTGGCCTGATTCTGCTGCCGGAGCGTTGGAAGTACGACCCATACGGGATAAGGGGAAAGTTTGCACATATCTGCCCCCGGGCGGATATAATCGAAGACAGATGCGATGTGGTCCATGTTGACCTCGACTGGGAGATTGACTTGATGGAAGCATGGCCTCCGTGGCAGGAGTTTTCTTGCGAGGAGGTAGCATATGACCCCGAGCGAAACCCGGACCACAAGTTCACTTCTCCGGGATTTAAGAAACTCATCACCAAGCTGGCAGGCCTTAACTGGCCAAGAGAAAAAATTGTTGAATCTTTGGAAGATGAGGTGCCGCACGCGGCACGATAAATCCGTCGAGAAGGAATACGGCCGTTGATGATGATTTTTCAGCTCTATATGACCGGCACATTGATAGCTGGCGGCCTTTCGCATTCCGAGATTACGTTCCCCGAGGTCCCTTCGAGGGTTATAAAGGGGGTCTTCCTCCCGGCGAGTTGTACACTTTTACAAGCGCCGGTGCGAGCCCGACGAGATATCCAAGTGGACCCAATGCGGCTGTTGCTTCCAAGGTGGTGCCCGAAAAGGCGCAAAAATCAGCCAAGTCAACGCCCGAGGTGGCTCCTCAGGCACAAAAGACGCCAGCGCCGCCAGCGAGCGGACCGGCCGCGGCAGGTCTTCTGCAAGTCAAACCCCGGTACAAGTTTACCGTGGGAACATCAGCGCCCGCTGCACCTACTTCATCTCCTTCTTCCGAACCAGCCATTGCTCCAGAAGAGAAAAAGAGGAAGAGAGTTGAGAGGGTCAAGCGACCTAGCCTGACGGTGCAGCAATCAGTCGCAGAGCCGCGGCCGCGTCCAGCCGCTCCAGAGGTTGTTTCTCTGGATAGTCCTGAGCCGGCCGCCGGAACCAGAACCGCAGACATTCATCCAGCATCGGCTCAGGCGGAGCCCGCGAGTACGTCCGCTGCCCCGCTCCCTCAGATCTCATCTGGCCCTACTCCGACTCCATCTCCCGCTCAATCCGAGCAAGCCGTGGCCGCATCTTCCTCCCCATCTCCACAGCCTTCTAGCGGCCACCATTCTTTCGACCAGTTTGCTCAGGACCCCAACGCCTTCCTATCCCCGAGTCAAACCCCAAACCCTTCACCCGTGGTTAGTGCTGAAGCTGCGCGTTCACCGCTGCATCCATCGCCTCAGCCGCTTGAAACCCTTCCAGCATCAACCGCTCCGCTCTCCGCTCCCCGGTCGCCCTCAAAAGCGGCCGCTCCTTCCGAAGTCCTTCCGGTTTCTCCTATTTCCCTGTTCGCAGGAGAGATGTCACAGCAGAACCCTAGGCTGGGGGAACCGGACTTCATGGACGATCTCCAGAACACGGACGATTTGCCTTTGGCAGCAAGAGCCGTAGAATATCCTATCTCTTTTCTCCAAAACTTGAAGCGGAGGAGACCTGAGGAGATTGCCGCCCCGGTAAAACGCACCAAGTTTGACTTCGAGAGGAGAGTGCTCACGACAGAAAAGATAACTCCAAAAGTGAAGAAGCCTCTCCGGGAAATGACCAGGGGCGGACTACGAGCTTCGAGAGAAAGGAGAAGAGCTTTGACGATATCCACCGGCAATACGAGATTCATGGAATCCTTCGTAAAGCGGATAATCTCCTTGTCAAAAATGCGGAGGAACAGGGAAGAGCTTTTCCGGTTGCGGGACAAAACAAGACAGCTTGAAGAGGACTGTCTAGGTCCAGCTGAGCGGCTGGAATCGGCGCGACGAGAAATAGATGAATTAAAAGCCCGGCTGGCCGCTTCTCGGCAAGAAGCCGCAACGGAAAGCGAGGCAGCCCTGGAGCAGATTTCTCGGCTCCGGGAGTCTTTGAAACGAGCGCGATCGCAATCTGCAGAGAAAGCATCTCAAGCGACGGTCTTTTCAAAGAGCAAAGTTAAGGAGATGTGGGCTGATCTCGCTGCGGGGATGCAAGCCCCACATGTATAAAGCCATGTCGGTCCTGGATTTCGCATCCAGGATCCAAGAAGTTTCTGCCCAGGGAAAGCCTGTGGTAGAGGAGGCCGAACGCCAGGCGAAGCAATGGCTGGACCTGGCGATAAAACTTCAAGAACACGAGCGCGATGGCCTCCAATTCTCCCCCATGTCCTCATTCGCTGCAGAATGGGCAGATGCAAGGGTAACCTTGCATAAGTATTTTAAGAAAACAGAAGAGGTGAGAGTTGCCAGACGAATGCTGGATGCATTCGAACATGAAAGAGACATTTGTCTGGCTCCCCTTCACGCTCTCTACGAACTAGGGTGCCGGGCTATGTTGAGAATGGTGAGTTTCTCACCCATGAGCGGGTGAAAGAGAATTGGCTGTCCTTTGAGGCGGATACGGCTGAAATCGATAGCTGGACCGAGCCAATTCAAGAAAGTCGGGTCACCCGAGATGGTGTCCAAGTCTTTGCAAGATCAGCTCCTACTTCCAGGAGTTGGGAAAGAGATACCTCACCATCGACTTGCACACGGTCGCTGCATTCCACGCAGCGTTAGAAGAAGTTGCTGACCGCCGACCCTTCGAAGCAGAAGCCTGGGGCCAAGCCCAGGCCGCATACAAGCGCATCTGCGAGGCAGAAGCCGACGCTGGAGAGCATTCGGAAGGCGAATCCGAGGAGGCAGCTGCCGGAAGTGGATCTGAAGAACAGTTGCCGCGAGGGAACGGCCAGAGCAGCGAAGGCAGGGGAAGTAAGTTCCTCTGCACCCAATGGATGAAGGCATGGATTCTTTGCGCCGAGGCGAGCTCGACACCCGCGAGCCGCCAGAAATGTTGCCACATTTTGCACGGGGTGCAATGTTTTCAATTTTTGTAAGAGAGCTGCTCTTCCCTTTCCCTCTTCCTCTCTTTCCCCTTCCTCTTCTCCCCCTTTCTCTCTCTTCCCTACATTCTCATTCTTCCCTCTTTCTCTTGAGCCCCTCAGTCAAATCTCAAAAATGACGGTTGTTGCCCTGAAAAATGGCTAAGTGTCAGGGCGCAATCCGACTTCGCGGCGAAGTCGGGTGCGCCCTCCAGTTGGAGCGCAGCAGGAGTGCAAAGTGCGCAGTGCGACAGAATCAACCAGAAGAACAAGTGTTACAGGCGCAACCCGACTTCGCAGCGAAGTCGGGTCGCCCCCACAGGCGCACTTGGTAGCGGTGGCGGGAAAAATGACTAAGTCTTTGGGCGCAACCCGACTTCGCGGCGAAGTCGGGTGCGCCCCTTTCCGAGGCGAAGTCCGTACAGCGGTAGAAATCAGCTTTCACTGTGCGCAACCCGACTTCGCGGCGAAGTCGGAGTGCGCCCTTCGACGAGTGCGTGATAGGGGAATAAACTCGAGAAAAGTACCCAAGGCATGAAGGCCTTCCCGATTGCGTTGTTTTCTACTGCGCAACCCGACGGCGCTACGATCCTGGGCGAAGTTGGATAAGCGCCTTTCAAGGCAAGCACGTGTCAAGCAGCATCATCCGACAAGTGTCCAACTTTGGGATCTGAGCCAAGACGTGCCGAGCACAAGGACAAGCATGGGATGCACTACTTATGCCAGCTACCTCATTTAAAGCTGATTGGAGGTTCTACCTGCTTCAGCTACCCGCATTCCTGCCGATGAGAAGTTCTACCTAACGCGCTGCCACGTATCTGTACAGCCTTCAGGGAGACCATGCTGCGGGTACAGTCCTGCCCGACAAAGGTCAGCATCAGCAGCTCCATGGCCGCTTTTGTCAGCTAATGTTTGATCGGGACTTTGTGCCCATAAATGTAATCGGGAGGGTCTCGGGCTATAAATAGCCACCACGTTTTCATTGTAAAGTGGTGGAAGGGGAATGTCTGTTAGGGAACCATTGTAGTTGTGCTTATGCCTTTTAATATAATACATACACTTGGTGCTGTCCTATTGTTTTTATTTTGTATGCTACCTCTCTTTGACATTTCTGCCTCACGTTTTCCTGTATCATTGCTTGTTGATTTACTTCGGCATTTGGTGATCAGGTATTCCTGGGATGCATAAATTAAAGGATACATAGGGTAAACGTTAGTGGCAGTTTTCTGGTTATGTTTTGTGTTATAGTGTTGTTAGTAGTGGTGATTGATGCGTTGCCGTACTGTTAGTTCCTTGGAGGGAATGTCTATTAGGGAACCATTGTAGCTGTGCTTCTGGCTCTTAATACAAAACATATACCTGACTCTGTTCTACTGGTTAGTGACAGCATCCATAGTGGTGTGTTATGGTTATATTGGTGTTAGTAGTGGTGATTGATGCGTTGCCGTACTGTTAGTTCCCCCCACCCAACTCCAATCTAATTTGGAATCCCTTTCCTGCATTTTTATCTCTTTCCCTGCACTCTTATCTTGAACCACAAAACCCCCACAGGAAGCCGGCCTTCTCCGGAGATTGGCACGGAAGGCATTCCTTCCTTCCGGCCTTTCAATCTGGTGGGCGAATCTGGGCGCGTTAACACAAAATCCTTTCCTCATGGCAGATTCGTAACCAACACTTAGCACTCAGAAGCAAATGTAAAATTTCAAGATGCGATCTAGTTACTACAAGGATTTATTTTCTATACTTACATTTCGTGGCTTAACCTGTTTATTTCCCATGAATCTGCAATTTCCTCCCAAAAACAGAATACAATTACAGTTAAATGGTTGCAATATAGCACTATTGCAATACAGCATGAAATGAAGTCTGAATTTTAGGCTTCCCAGTACTAAACCACCGGTAGTAAACAGCATGCAAGCTCATAATGAACCATCAAGATTCAAAATGAACAAAAAGCTTTCTGCTTATAAAGCACACATACTCCATTGTAAGTATAATACAAACCTAACATCCACTAAAATAATACCCTCTTGAGTTGTGTTCCACACATTCCAAGCAAAGTGAAAGTTCATGCTGTGCAAAAACTTCTGTTACTTAAGGTGTCAAAGTGGAGCCTATATTACACAGAATCATCTGACCATCTCCTCTTTACTTCAGATTTAGAGCGAACCTCAAGTAGCTTCCCATCATCACCATAATCCGTTTCCATAACAAGGTGTGTGCCATCACTGGAATACCATCCACAGCCAACAGTTAACACGCCTTCTTCTTTTGTGTCAACATACGCTGTAATACCACCAGGCAACCAAAGAACTGTGACATCCTGCAAGTCTAAGGGATCAGCATCACCAAAATACGTTGGAAATTCAGGAAGACTCCTCCTCTTCAGAGTCTCCATGCACAAGTACACAAATGAAGGCCTGCTTTGAGATACTTCTTCTTCCAAATCATCCAGGATAGCTGTAGCACTGATTTCAAACACCTTCCACGACCCAACAAGTTCTTCAGGTGAAATCCTTTTCTTTTCTGAAATAGGTCTTAGTGGCTTCTCATCTGCCTCACTGCCAAGACGAACAAGATAATAAAGAGAAGCAATAATGTGAAAGAGAATTCAGATGCTTATGAAGTCTTATGTTCTAAACTTACTGCCTCTAGACAAAGCAGAATCGAAATAACCAACACACTGTAGAATGAATCTCAATTCAAATTCAAGTTCCATTGCTACCATTTTTGTTTGCAGAGTATTCGTTTGATGAATATTTTTAAACTACTTGCGTCTTTGTCATTAAACTGCTATGCGTATGTTTTTCATCCATACTGCTATGTCTGATTCCTGAACTCTATAGTTTCACCCAGTAAATTTGCATTATACTTGCCTTGCTGCTACTTCTGTAACATTTAGGCATACATGGACTGTTAGTGGTTCCAATTTGTTTTTCATATTACATGTACATTGTGCAGGCACTAGAATTTAACTAAGCATTTCTATTCAGAAAGAAAAAAGAAGCAAATGGTCAAAAACATAAATAGGTAAATGCACCTATGTCATAATTATTAATTACCCAAGGCATTTCTGAAAGACCCCACACACTTACCTTGTGTACTCCAAGAGGCCTGGTCCCATCCACTCTTCCACGTAAGCAGCCAGTCTCAACAATTTTACTTCAGCACCTCCTTCCTTCAGTGCAATGGTGTGCACAAGACGCAGCCTTTTGTGGCATCCTCTGACCAGGCACTGATTGGGAAAGAATGGAATAACTTGAAAGACAAATAAAATTACAACAAAAATTTGCAGATATCAATTTACAAAGTTCTGTGCCATGAAATTATATTCTGTAACTGAATTTTGCTACAGTCTGACATTGTGTTTGAGTAATCTTGAATCTAGAAGTTTATATTGAACTCAAATGTGAGATGTAATATTTACACACACATAAATATCCTTATTCAACAGTATCTAGACAGAATTAACTGTCCAAAGATACAGTTTTCCAAAAATGGGAATGGCATGAATTTGTTTTAAAAACACCACCTAATTAAACCACAAAAGAAAACAGAGATCCCTTTCAGTATCATGATATATGCTGAAAATATTGAAAAGTAATGCAAAGTGAATAGTTCCTTGGATACAACAAGAGATATACCTGTTCGATCTTATATGTTGGAGAAATATGGTACCTTGAATCATCTCCTGGTCCTCTAACATCCAACATTAAAGGGCCTCTAGAGTAGGAACCATCCTATCAAAAAAATGGCCAGCCTATATTAGTTATTTAAAACATACCCACAATGGGTTGATGTTGAAAATCAACCAAATCACTCAATGTTGTTAATGAATTTTTAAGACCACTAAACAAAAGTGAGTCAACAAAATCAGAGTGCTTCGCGTTTCTCTGTCCAACAATGTTCTCACTAATTGTGAATGGAAGTGCAAAAAGCATGAAAGCCCAGCATAGTCTCTAACGCTTCACAGTTATCATAAACATTTGAAACTAGAGGGCAAAACTACTATGGCTGTCATGATAAGAAACAGTTATCATAAACATTTGAAACTAGAGGGCAAAACTACTATGGCTGTCATGATAAGAAACATTAATGGCCACAGGTTGTCATAAATTATTAAAGAGGCAATTGAACGAAGATGTTAGAAAACCAACAAGCTATTACAAAATGATGAAATATTAGTGTACCCTTCAAGAAAACATTGAACCCATACAGTAAGTTTGATTATAGTTCTATTCCAACTTAAAGATACTCAGTCAATTACATAATTGAACCAGCTTTATATTCAACAATGCTTATTGCTAAATTACCATGACAAAGTGGGCAAGTTGGATATTGCAGCAGCCACAAACTGGTTGCAGAGAATGAACAAACAGTATAATGCAAGGTTCCACAAGGCTGGGGGACGGGGGGACGGGTTTCGGGGATGACAGGGGATGGCAAGCCAATTTTAAGAAACGTTTGGGAGACAGTTGGGAGACGGCAAGTATAATAATATTAAAGAAATTAGAAATTTAGAATAATTTACACAACAAAAATACTAAATACTAATAGTTTACAACAAAAATAGTTAGAAGCCATTAGAATAATTTACAACAAATGTCAAAAATACTAATAACTCAGAAAATACAACACCAAAATCATAACTTGATGTAAAAAATCAACTTTAGATACTCTACTGGATCAATGGCTTCACAAAACAGCAGTAAAGTTTTGCATCCTGCAAGAAATTAAAGTCAAACAGTTGTTTGAAAATCTTGAATTCCCATAGACTTTACAAGTGCAATCAAAATTATAGCCGCTGCTGAATGAATTGAAATTACAGCTACAGATTGGAATTCCTCAAGATGCTGACAAAGAAAACATACTGCTGTCATATATAAGATTTGTGTAATATATGCTCTTATCTGACATTGAAGATCAACTTAATCAGGCTATCCCTGGGTTAGAATAAGATATAATGTTACAACTTGCTGGAGCATTAAATTTTATTTCAATGCATTATTTAGTGTGTTTAATTCTCGGCCATCCACCCACTCTGTTACTATTCAGTATTAGCCAAGTGCTTCACTTTCAGAAATTCAGGCTATCCCTGGGTTAGAAAAAGATATAATGTTACAACTGTTGGCAATTTTGCCACGTTAAATTTTTTGATAAACTTTGGCCTAAGTATGGAGCTTTAAAGCGACAAGGAGCATGCAGAGGTGTTCGGGTTTTCGTGGGCCATAAACGGGGGCGATAAAATGGATGAAATGAGCTTTGGATATTTTATCATTGCAGATCTTTTCGCTAGCTTTCCGACGATATATTATAATAGGTGATCGGGTCAGCGGATCAAAAGTTATGGCCCCGGGAAGCAGGACCAGGAAGCTCAATTTCGGGCCAGAAAATTGACTAAGTGTCGGGCCCCGCCCGACTGCGCTCATACAAAGGCCCAAAATTTTCTAAGTGTTAGTGTTGCCGCAACCCGACTTCGCAGCAAAGTTGGGTTGCGCCCTTAATTTTGAGCGCACTTGGGGAGCCGACGTGCGGAGAGCTAAGCCCAAAATTTGACTAAGTATTGAGCGAACCCCGACTTCGCTGCGAAGTCGGGTTGCGCTCTCAGTTTTGTGCGCACCTGGGCATTGTCAATGAAGGACATCCCAAAAAAGTCTAAGTGTTGGGTGCGCAACCCGACTTCGCAGCGAAGTCGGGCTGCGCCCTCAAATTCGTGCGCAATTGGGCAGCTCACTTGAAGAAAACGACTAAGTGTTGGGTGCGCAACCCGACTTCACAGCAAAGTCGGGCTTCGCCCTGGAAGAAGAGCGCAGTTGGGCAGCCCATCATGGTATCTCCAGAAAAACGACTAAGTGTTGAGCTGCCCGACTTCGCAGCGAAGTTGAGCTTCGCTCACTGACCTGTGCGCACTCAGGCAAAGAACGTTGAAACCTGCCCAGAAATTTTCTAAGGCACGGAGGCCTTCCCAACTGCGCTCATCCGCCCGACTGCGCTCATACAAAGGCTGAGCTTAAAGACGATTTCTTCCCCCTCCATCAGATGCTGACAGGTGTCCAGCCTCGAGATTCGAGTCAAAGATGTGACAGAAGGTGTGCCGCCAGGGTACCGGACAGATGAGCGTGAACTGACAGATTGTACCGCATCTGCCCCCATTCAAACTGACTCAACTTCCCACCTACCGGATTTCCACGGAGCTGCCACGTTTTCAGGAGGACCTTGCTACAAGTACATTCTTTACCCGCAGAGGTCAACATCAGCCGCTTTTGTCAGCTTTTTGTCAGGTCTGGGATTCTGTGCCCAAAATGTAATCGGGGGGAAAATTGCACTATAAATAGCAGCCTCATTTCATTGTACAAGGGTGGAGGGGGGACATATTGCTAGAGGACTCTGCTGTGACGGATCACCTTCTAATTAATTCAAAGCATCCTTGGCTCTGCTTCTTGTCTCTGTCTTTTATGCTGCCTTCTCCTAGTATTTTTGCTTCATGTCCATTTATATTTCTGTCTGTTTAAATTCTGAATCCTGGATTTGAGCATTGGTGATTATTTGGATCTAGAATACTAAACAGAAGGATACATAGGATAGAATAACAGCTGCAATTTCTGTTACATGCTTTGTTTTAATTGTTGTTGGTTCGGATGCAAATTTGCGATCGTGCTGCTTGTTCTCCCCCCACCCGAAACGCATGATATTTACATCTCTTTCCTGTTCCCTTATCTTTTTCAATCTCTTTCCAGTTCCCTTTACCTCCTTTTTTAATTTCTTTCCTGCATTCTTATCTAAAAACCTCCAAGTAGGTTAGGAAAGGAGCCGGCCTTCTCCGGAGATTGACACGGGGGGCATCCCTTCCTCCCGGCCTTTCAATGTTGGTCTGCGGGTCTAGGGCGCATTGAAACACTAAGTCCTTCCCGGGTGGCGAATCCGTGGCCAACAGTTTCTGGCACGCCCGATGGGACGAACAGTCTCCATATTTTCAGGAAGCCCGAGTTTGGTGAATCTCTGGCTTGCCTTCATCTGGCAAAATCACCTGGCGACTCTAACTGAGCTGAAGATCCAGATTTCTTGATTGCGAGCACCTTTTTTTAAGCTAATAGAAGACACCCTGGAGGAATCAAGGTTTGGTGAGCAGCCTTGACCTCACAAGCGGAGAAACGAATGTTCACCTACAGTCTCCATATTTTAAGGAATCCCGAGTTTGGTGAATCTCTGGCTTGCCTTCATCTAGCCAAAATCACCTGGCGACTCTGACTGAGCTGAAATAAGGAAGCCCGATTTTGGTGAATCTCTGGCTTGCCTTCATCTGGCAAAATCACCATGGCAAATCCCTCATACTATGCAAAGCCCTAGAATGCAACTGTGTGGAGCTCAAGAGGCAGATCTCGTCCAAGGCCAACGGTGGGAATATGCAAACACCACCCAAGCGATGAATAATTTGGTTGCTTGCAGTTTCTATCGGGAGACGGGCCAAGAGGAGGAACAAAATCCAGTGGCAAATTCTGAACACAAAGAGGGCACATTTTTGCACCCTTTTTGTGTCCCAGGGCATAGCATGCAAGCATTCAGCCAAAGCCCAATAAGCATGCCTCACCAGGAGGCTGATCCTGAGGAGACCCCGGCTAAAGGCCTATCGTCGGAAAGCTCCTGCTATCGCATCAAGGAGTTGGAGGAACTCGTGCTCGAGATCCCACAGGTGGTGGACTCTCTAGAGTGGTGGTATTGGCTCCAACCATCACCGCAACCGGTACCCGAAGAGGGCTCCCGTATGACAAATCTCCTTGCCACATTGTTCATCAATTGTATGGGTACCGGCATGAATGATAACCTGCCACGTTGCACCATGTTCGCAACCTGGCAAACTTTGGGAGGCCAACCGGACTTCAAAGATCAACTGAAGTACAATCAGATCTAGTCCGGACACTGCAGGTTCACCGGATAGGCAACCAAAGCTAGATTTGTGTTGGCGGCATGCCAATCATGCGCAAAATTTTGTGTAAATAATATAAATAAGTCGGCTAGTATGCAAAGCTTTAGTTGTTTTCTTAGTTTAGTTTGTGCAGTGTTTTTTTTTAGTGTTCCAAGAGGGCCATGGGTGCCAAGGGTTTGAGAAAGAGGTTGCTGCCAGCAGTGAGTATCAAGAGGACAGCGAGGGTGACTCTGTTGCCCAATGGATAAAGGCCTGGGTCCTCACATTGAGGCGAGCTGAATGCCCCGCGAGCCGCCAAGATTGTTGGCAATTTTGCCACATTAAATTTTTTGATAAACTTTGGCCTAAGTATGGAGCTTTAAAGCGACAAGGAGCGTGCAAAGGTGTTCGGGTTTTCGCGGGCCATAAACGGGGGCGATAAAATGGATGAAATGAGCTTTGCATATTTTATCATTGCAGATCTTTTCGCTAGCTTTCCGATGATATATTATAATAAGCGATCGGGTCAGCGGATCAAAAGTTATGGCCCCGGGAAGCAGGACCAGGAAATTTGACTAAGTATCGGGCCCCACCCGACTGTGCTCATACAAAGGCCCAAAATTTTCTAAGTGTTAGTGTTGCCGCAACCCGACTTCGCAGCGAAGTCGGGTTGCGCTCTTAATTTTGTGCGCACTTGGGGAGCAAACATGCAAAGAGCTAAGCCCAAAATTTGACTAAGTATTGAGCGAACCCCGACTTCGCTGCGAAGTCGGGTTGCGCTCTCAGTTTTGTGCGCACCTGGGCATTGTCATTGAAGGACATCACAAAAAAGTCTGAGTTTTGGGTGCGCAGTTGGGCAGCTCACTTGAAGAAAACGGCTAAGTGTTGGGTGCGCAACCCGACTTCGCAGCAAAGTCGGGCTGCGCCCTGGAAGAAGAGCGCAGTTGGGCAGCCCATCATGGTATCTCCAGAAAAATGACTAAGTGTTGAGCTACCCAACTTCGCAGCAAAGTTGGGCTTCACTCACTGACCTGTGTGCACTCGGGCAAAGAACGTTGAAACCTGCCCAGAAATTTTCTAAGGCACGGAGGCCTTCCCAACTGCGCTCATCCGCTCGACTGCGCTCATACAAAGGCTGAGCTTAAAGACGATTTCTTCCCCCTCCATCAGATGCTGACAGGTGTCCAGCCTCGAGATTCGAGTCAAAGATGTGACAGAAGGTGTGCCGCCAGGGTACCGGACAGATGAGCGTGAACTGACAGATTGTACCGCATCTGCCCCCATTCAAACTGACTCAACTTCCCACCTACCGGATTTCCACGGAGCTGCCACATTTTCAGGAGGACCTTGCTGCAAGTACATTCTTTACCCGCAGAGGTCAACATCAGCCGCTTTTGTCAGCTTTTGCAGCTTTTGTCTGGTCTGGGATTCTATGCCCAAAATGTAATCGGGGGGTAAAATTGCGCTATAAATAGAAGCCTCGTTTCATTGTACAAGGGTGGAGGGGGGACATATTGCTAGAGGACTCTGTTGTGACGGATCACCTTCTAATTAATTCAAAGCATCCTTGGCTCTGCTTCTTGTCACTATCTTTTATGCTGCCTTCTGCTAGTATTTCTGCTTCATGTCCATTTATATTTTTGTCTGTTGAAATTCTGAATCCTGGATTTGAGCATTGGTGATTATTTGGATCTGGAATACTAAATAGAAGGATACATAGGATAGAATAACAGCTGCAATTTCTGTTACATGCTTTGTTTTAATTGTTGTTGGTTCGGATGCAAATTTGCGATCGTGCTGCTTGTTCTCCCCCACCCGAAACGCATGATATTTACATCTCTTTCCTGTTCCCTTATCTTTTTCAATCTCTTTCCAGTTCCCCTTACCCCCTTTTTTAATCTCTTTCCTGCATTCTTATCTAAAAACCCCCAAGTAGATTAGGAAAGGAGCCGGCCTTCTCCGGAGATCGGCACGGGGGGCATCCCTTCCTCCCGGCATTTCAATGTTGGTCTGCGGGTCTAGGGCGCATTGACACATCAAGTCCTTCCCAGTTGGCTAATCCGTGGCCAACAACAACTTGCTGCAGCATTAAATTTTATTTCAATGCATTATTTAGTGTGTTTAATTCTCGGCCATCCACCCACTCTGTTACTATTCAGTATTAGCCAAGTGCTTCACTTTCAGAAATATCATATTCCAGGAAACCCATTCCCCCGTCCCACCCCCCTCATTTTTTTTTTTTTTTTTTTTTTAAAGTGAGGAGATGCCCAGCTGTGGGGGACGGCTGGGCGTCTTTGGGGACAGTTGGGGGACGCCTAGGAGTCCCCCAAGAGTCCCCAGGGACAGCTGGGCATCCCTGGGGACGACTCCCTGCCAGGACGGCTAGGCGTCTCTAGGGACAGTTGGGGGACGCCTAGGTGTCCCCCAAGAGTCCCCAGGGACAGCTGGGCGTCCCGGGGGACAGCTCCCTGCCAGCTGGTGGCGTCCCAGTGACGGCCCCCCACTATCCCCCAAAGGAGGACGGCAGGGAAAAGTCCCCGATGCTGTCCCCCCGTGCTGGGTACTGGGGGACACATCCGTCAGGGTGGGGGACGCATCCCCATGGAACACTGGTATAATGGCAATCCTCAGAAAAGGAAAGAATAACATTTTATTGTGCAAGGAACAACAAATAACCCAACACACAGATAAATAATTCACAGATGGTCTTCAGAATATAATATCATTATCAAATGTTCATACGAATGAAATTTTTTTATTAATGTATGCAAGACTAAAAAGTCTACAGGACCAATGCAGTCCAACTGCTGATATGATTACACTGTTTAATCACAGTTTAAGCCATGGAAAGAGATAAGGGATTAGGAAATGCAAATAGTTATGCAGGTATCTACACTTGCCATTCTCCTTCAACCACATGGAAGGGCACAATTTAATCTGCAGAAAAAATACTACTTGTAACATTTAATATGATAATAACAAAAAACACAATACTTCGATGTTGAACATAGGATTAGAATACCTAGAATTAATTTCTCATAAAATTCTAATGATGATAATAATTATTCATCCAAATACGGATACTGCAAATTTTCTCAACAATTGTAGATCCCACAGACACGTGTACATGTACAGTTTGATAAAGAATATACAGACAAGGATGTTATTGTCCTACAGATAAAGAATATACAGTCAAGGATGTTATTGTCCTACAGATAAAGAATATACAGTCAAGGATGTTATTGTCCTACAGTAATGATGAAGCTCAAATTATGTGATGATTTTCTAAAATCTGCACCTTTAGGGACAATGCAATGATCAGTATTGAACCTTTTGTGCAAACATAATGCTTCTTGATCCACACCGCTGCGCTCAGGATGTGTGGTGCAAAGAACAACTCCAAAGCCAAGAGGGCTCACAGTTGTAAACACGAATTGAATGTTCAGTAAACTTAAAGAAAACTATCTCACGCTATCCAATGGTTCCCTAAAACCTGCACCATTAGGAAAGGTGCGTTAATCAACACTAAACCTTCTTTGGAAACATAACCCCTATTGATCCACACTGCTGAGCCCAGGATGTGTGGCACAAAGTTCAAACCTGAGAGAATATAGAGTTATTAATGAGAAACGAATGTTCAGTGAACTTAAAGAAAGAAAACTCACGTTATGTAATGGTTCCCTAAAACCTGCGCCATTAAGGAAGGTGAAATGATCAACAACAAACCTTCTCTGGTAACCTAACCTTTATGGATCCACATTGCTGAGTCCAGGATGTGTGATACAAAGAAAAACTCCAATCCAAGAGAATAGAGAGTTATAATGAGAAACAAATGCTCTAACTTAAAGAAAGCAAACTCACTTATTGTTCAAGAGAAGCTCAGAAACATTGCTTAAAATAACTTATTTTCTATTAAACAACATCAAGGATACATTGATAATGCAACCAGCTAGGATTGAGGAGATGGGGAATCCATTTGTCTAGCTGTAAGAACAGTAAAGAAAATCCCGTATGCTGGACAGTATACAATGACAAAGAGAGCTAAGAACCGCTACACATGTACAAAATACTTATTAATACAAATGTACACTAAGAATCAGTTACAAAGATGAGGTGATCTATTGTAATGTTTATTTGTCATAGTTGATGTTCTTGATTAGTGTGTGCTCAGAGGTCAAAGTGCCCATATACATTGGTTGGACTTCTCCATGCTCTATATAGTGGAATGGTTGAGTTGTCCAGTGCAAGCATAGGTGGATGTGGCACGCAAGTGGCCTGGTGGAGGTGGTTTGGCACATGTACAATCAGCTACTAACGTGCGAGGGCCTAGAGGTGCTGACAGAAAATTTGGAAGGCTTGATGGTGGAGAATTATTGATGTTATCACTGCAAGGAAGTTACACGTAGGCATGTCGAACACATTTTCCAAAGATAATGAAATCCGTTGGTATGAAAACTATGCAAATGCGCATCTAAGAGAAATGAGCATGCATTGCTTTACCGATTGAGAATCCATGGCAATGGCGAGTTGCACGACTGAGGGAAGTGCACACTGTATTACTTTTGTTTGGCAACAAACTTAGAGAAATGGCGTGCTCAAAGACATAGAGGAGTTGCACCCATAGGCTAGCGAGGTGCACTATGAAAATGCTAGTAAATCAAGGCTCAATGCACAATGTTGGCTTTACACATGTTATCCACCTCTGGACTTTATGATAAAATCAATTGCCCCTTCTTTGAAAGCAATGAACCCCATTGTGTCAGACTTTGCAACATGCCTGTCAAAGGAACAAGAAGGATATTTGCTATTGCTTAATGCTTTTATCATCAATCCTAGGTTTTTGGAACTCAGGGTAATTGGTGCCATTTACTTTGATTTTGTGGTCTGAACAATTGTGCTTGGGAAACATGTTGGAACAGGCTTGCACAGACGTAAATGTGGGCTTCTAAGAGACTAAGACAATGGTTCTGTTAAAGTTTGTGAATTATGCACAATGGATCTTTGTGCAATTGTTGTGTTTCGGTTATAAGAGTGCTCTCAGCAGGCTTCTTCTTGTGCAAGTCCAGATGAGTATGCACCTCAAAAAGTTGATGATTATGATTGTTTGAAGATGAATCTAATGAGCCTTTGATTCTTAGATAAATCTCTTCCACTCAACTGGGGCAATCCAACCACAATCCATTCTGATTAAATGAGAACACTCTTCCATAGGGATATTAAAAAGTTAGCATCCTGCCTCCTTGTGGGCATTTCTATCACACAGTTTAACAGTGTACATCAGTTGTTGACATCAGGTTCTTTGTGATGGTGCTCACTCGCAAGTTCTGAGGCATCTTCAGAAATTGAAGTTGTAACAGAGTATCCCAGACCAGCATGCCTAGGCCTAATATTTACCTTAGGAACATTTGTAGTTCCTTCACCTTCTTTGCTGATCTGAAATCACCTCAACTATATCTTGACCTCCGTTGCTATCTGATACAGCCTCATTTGTGATTCATCACATAAATCACTTCAGTGTTTTGAAACAAAAGAACTCAGTTTTACGAATGTTAGTGCCATAACTCTGAAGTAATATTATGTAAAAAGAGAAGCAATGTAGCTATGCTATTCACAAACTCAAAGCATAATATCAATTTCAGATCATAAAACAACACAGGAATGTGTTTCATACATGGATTTTATGTGAAGAGACAGTTTGGCTTACAGAACACCATAATGCAAAATGGGAAGCTTTATTTCATTAACACAATTAGAGGTTGTAAAGAATTCAGCATGAAATTTGATGCATCCTGAGACTAAAATCTACTTTGGACTCAATTACCAGCCTTCTACAACATTCTTGGATGTCTCTGCTCTCCTGTTCTTCGGAACCTTAGTCTCCTCTTTAGAATAAAAAAATACTCTCCATTCCCTTGTTTAACTTTTTGGGGACCCCTTTGAACTCCACCATGTAAGAGACGTCTTCTTGATTAACCTATCCTTCCAAGCTAGTTAATTGTCTTATAGGTAGGGATGACCCCTTGTACAACAGGGATTCTTCACCAGCACAACTAGGGTTTCCTCATCAGTTGACACAGCAACTGTCCCTGCAACCAACAGAATTTTGTTTTTGATTTTTACACTCCTAGGGCCTTGGAACTTGCTCAAACATTGGCAAAAGCGTCTCATATGTCACTCACAAAATGAATGACAAACGGCTCAATTTAAATGGAAATATCTCCATTTGAAGTGTTAAATTCAAGGAAACAGGGTTCGCGCACCCGGTTGGCTGGGTGCGCACACCCGCACCCGCATCGGGTGCGCGGGTGCGGGAACGGGTGCGGCTGGGCCGAACCCTAGCCGCACCCTATCTGACAGGGTTCGGCCCAGCCGAACCCTGTCAGACAGGGTTCTTCTCAGTCGAACCCTGCGGTCAGTTAGGGTTCGGCCAGTTGAACCCTGCCCTATTTGGGCATTGAAATGCATAATTTTTTTTTATTATTATTCTTTTTAGTTATTAGGTGGGCCCAGCCACACCCTGGCTTTAAAAAAATTGAAAAAAATAATAATTTTTAAAAACGTTAATATTTTAAATTTTTCAATTTTAAAGTTTTTTACTTTTTAATTAAATTAATTTTATATTTTTAAATTTTTTACTGTTTAGTATTTAGGTGGGCTCAGCCATGGGCCCACCCAGCCCATACGAGCTTTAAAAGAAAATAAAAAATAAAACTTAAAACTAAAACTAAAAGTCTAAAAGTTAAAATTTAAAAACTTAAAGTTAAAACATTTGAATTTTTTTTTTTTTTTTTAAGTTTATAGTTTAAACTTTATATGTTAAACTTTTTAGTTTTTTAAAATAAAATTATAAATATTAAATTATAATGTATAAAGTGGACTCCAATCCACTTCTATATAAACCATTCTATTAGGGTTTTTACTTCATTTTAACTATTTGCACAAGTGAAAAGGCAAGAGACGGCACTTCCGACAAAGACAGACAGGCAAGACTGAGACTTAGACTTCGGACAGCAGATAAGAGACAAGAAAGGCTGAGACGCAGACTTCGGACAACACTATATTTGATGTTATTTTTGTACATGCACTACTATATTTTGTTATTTTTGTACATGCACTACTATATATTGTACATGCACTATTTGAGGAGGGCCTATATATTGTTATCTTTTTATGACTTTGACATCCTGTTGAATATCATATATGCTTTTATGATGCCAATGTGTATGATTTATAATTTATTTTATTATTTTGGATAAAAATACATAAATATATATATATATATATATATATATATATTAAAAATTAGCCGCACTCGCACCCGACGAACCCTATTTTTGGCGGGGGCCGCACCCGCGATTCCGCACCTGCTAACCTTGGTTAAATTGGTTCAGATCTAAAGTGAGTCATGCATTACGTGACTCTTGTCAACTATGTTGTGAATCATCCTTTTAACCTATGTTCCATTCCACTAGTGTCCAATTTTCAATATTATGTACTCGTCAATTTTCATACAACTTTGCATATTGTCAAATTTTGCTTATGTTAGCTTGTCAAAGGCCTCTTCATATGATGCCAAAGGTACAACCCTCATCTTCTTACCATACATAGGAAGAATTCCCTAAATGAACCATCTCTTCTTCAATGGGTTTGCCAATTACTTGAACTTGCTCAATAGCTCCTTCAATCTTCAATTGCAGGACCCAAAAGACTTTGAAAAATATCTAAACTGAATTCATAAAAAAGAACCAGCACAAACACATGCTAGAAAAAGGTTTATGTCTTTTCCCATACCCGCAAAGGGTTTTCATGCTTTTTAATGCATGGGGTTTCATCCCAATTTCTTTCCAACAAACAAATCTCCAAATTCTTCTTTTCATAATGATGAAAAATGAGAGTAGGGTCTTCTGGAAAAGAGTTTTGTTGCAGTCCAAAGAAGGCACTGTTTAAGTTGAGGGTGAATCACCATTCACGGAGTTGTGCGAGGGGATGTCATTCAAGTGGCAAAGTAAAGTGCCATTCGAATTGTTTTGTTGTTCAAGTTGCCTGTCGTTCGAAAAGAAGTGTCCTTCAAGTGGGAGCAAAAATGTTGTTCAAGGGGAAGTGAACATTACCATGCAAGTGAGAGTGTCGACCAGTAAAGATAAGAACGTTGGCATGCAGGAAATTGTACAAATAAGGAACATGTGATTACTGTTCCTATAGGCCAAGAGCATCGTTCAATCACATAAAAGTCATAATACTATCAAGCGAAGATCTAAGCGTTGTTCAACAATGAACCTATTGTTCAATTGGAAACCTTGTCGTTCAAAGAGTTGCCATTCAAGTAAAAGGGAGTGTCGTTCAAGTGACGAGATCACCATTGGAAGTGATCATTTTAATGCCATACTAGATCAGAGTCGCTCAAGTCTGAACGTCGTTTCATTGTGTTGAATTGTGAGTGTGCTGCTAAAGGAGACAATTTTGATTAATCCCCCTCTTTTAGACTGCATCATTTGGTATTAAAGTTGGTTTTTTAGAGGTTTGCAATACATGTCGAAGCAGATATGGCACAACGAGGAAGAAGAAGACCACGTGGTCTTGTGCCCCAACCATCAAACATAGTTGAAATGTGAGAGGAATCACAACTCGATTGGATGCAAATGAGACTGCCCAAAGAAGAGGTTCATCTTGAGGAGGTTAGTGACAGCGAAGAAGACGAGACCGGTTACCCAGAAGCTCAAGATGAAGAGCAGGGAGAAAAACCAGAAGAAGGTTAATTGGATCAAATTTCCTTGTACAATGTTGAAGGGACATGTTAGGAACCTTCTAATTAAAATAAGCACATCTATATAAATTTTGCAATAAATGTAGTAATTCATGAAAGATTAGAATATTGCAATACGAAATATAAATGCATAAATATATATTGATCTCACAAATCACAATACAGAATCGTTGGCCTCTTCAAGGAGGCAACCTCCTTCAATACTTTGATTCAATATTCAAAAAGATACATTCGTTTATGCCCCCTTGTCTTTTAAAGATACATTTCATGCAACCCTAACCTAACGCTCAAAGGTTGACTTACATGTAAAGTGCCACCTGAGCTAGAATATTTGTAAGGAAAATCCTTACTTCCGAATAAATCAAGCCACTTAAGGAGGGCAAAGTCCTATAAGCCACTTAGAGAGGGCGGAGTCTCATAGCCACTTAGAGAGGGCGGAGTCTCTTGCGGTATACGCAATAGGAAATAATGTTATTCGATGATGATCCGTGAAATGAATCAGTGAACCGACATGACTATTCAATGAACCATCATGACTAATTAAGGTAATTAGGGATCGTTACATGGCTCACCTCCTCTAGAAAGCTTTGTCCTCAAAGCTAGAAAAGATTGGAAAATACGCTCAGGCTCCCATGTAAAATCATCTTCAAGAAGGCCCTGCCACCGAATTAGGAACTCTTGAATGTGGCGAGCGCGAAGATGGTGTACTCTAGATGGCAGTATTGCTGGAGTTATTTGACTTATCTTCACAACGATCCATGAGATTGGGAAGAGAAGAAGCCAACGGACAATGTTGCATTGTGTGGTGTTGAATGTGAATTCAAATTGAAAATTGGCGTTGTATGGTGCTAATTTTGAATTCAAATTTGAAATTGGCACTGTGTCAATGGCTGGGTCTAAGTCCAATTCGCACACTTTTGTTTTGTTTTTACTCTTGATGACTATGTTTTGTTTTTTTTTTACTCTTGATGAGTGTCTACGAGGGGGTCAACGAGTTTCAACAGGGTCAATGGCCGGGTCTAAGTCCAATTCACACACTTTTGTTTTGTTTTTACTCTTGATGACTATGTTTTGTTTTGTTTTTACTCTTGATGAGTGTCTACGAGGGGGTCAACGGGTTCCAACAGGGTCAATGACTCTTGATGATTGTCTGCAAGCGGATAAACGGGTCTGCAAGCGGGTTTCAAGAGGGTCAACGGGTTTCAACAGGGTCAATGACTCTTGATTTCAAGAGGTGCATGCAGGTTTCAAGAGGATCAACGGATTTCAACAGGGTCAATGACTCTTGATGACTATCTACAAGCGGGTCAACGGGTCTGCAAGCGGGTTTCAAGAGGGTCAACGGGTTTCAACAGGGTCAATGACTCTTGATTTCAAGAGGTGCGGGTTTCAACAGGGTCAATGACTCTTGATGACTATCTGCAAGCGGGTCAACGGGTCTGCAAGCGGGTTTCAAGAGGGTCAACGTGTTTCAACAGGGTCAATGACTCTTGATTTCAAGAGGTGCAAGCGGGTTTCAAGAGGGTCAACGGGTTTCAACATGGTCAATAACTCTTGATGACTGTCTGCAAGCGGGTCAACGGGTCTGCAAGCGGGTTTCAAGAGGGTCAACGGGTTTCAACAGGGTCAATGGCTCTTGATTTCAAGAGGTGCAAGCGGGTTTCAAGAGGGTCAACGGGTTTCAACAGGGTCAATGACTCTTGATTTCAAGAGGGTCAACGGGTTACGGTTTCAACAATCGCGAGTCAACAAAAGTTTAAGGAACAAGTCGTTGGTCAATGGTGGCCAAGGAAACAAACTGAGCAAGCACGCTTGGATGTGCGACTAGGTGACCACCACAGGGTGGTCATAATACCTATAGTGTGCTAAAGCGCTTTTAAAGTCTCACTAGGCCTTAACACGGCCGATGTAGGATATTGAATCTCGAAGAAAAAAATTTATTGCTCTTTTTCTTTTATAGCGAAAACCTCGCCTGCCGAGAAGGCGCCAGATGAAAGATTAAATCCGGAAATAAACTGTCATAAAGTTTCAACTACTCGCCGGAATGACTAATCATGCCAGAATCGCGTCGGAAAATAATGGAGTGTTAGAAACCACTATCATCCACCAAATTGCCACGTATCTAGCTTCAAATAGAAGGAATTAGGGTTTCGCAACTGGTGATTTTAATTGGTCGTATAACCTTAGGAATCTAATTGTAATATTTCACATGTTCGTTAATTAAAATTCTGAAATTCGTTTGGGATAGCCTGTAGTTCGGAATTTTAAAGCGTTGCACATTAAAAAAATGACTTCGTTGGATTAAATGACTTCGTTGGTATTTAACGTTTCACCTGTGAACGCTATGGGTTGCTTTTGGTAACTATACGTGTTAATCAGAAACGTAGATACGTAAACCTTGATTAGAATACGCCGCCAGAGAAAACAAACGTTGCCTGCTCTAGATGCAAACTTGTCACTGGTCTGGTGAGGTAAGTGGGCGAAGAAGTGTTGTTGAATCACAAACGTTGGTCTTTATAAAACAGTTTACACACAAGTTGTAATAGTTCTTTGTTAATGTCTGTCAGCTTTGTTGTTGTTGTCCAGAATAAATTTTCTCTGTCTGCGATTCACGAAAATAACCTACGAAACGGTGTGGCGATTCTGCTGCGTTTTCTGCGAACTGTCGACGTGTTAGCAATAGCCTGATTTAATGTTTGGCCTGCTAGGAGTTTTGCTGTCGCAGGATGAATAGTTCGTCGGAGAATGCTTTGGCGTTGGAAATGTCACTACAATTTAAAAATGATTTCTGCAATAAAAATTTCTGTTGCCTGAATTACGATTCATCAACTCTGTTTGTTGTCAAATTAGGTGCTTCTCACCGAAAAATCGCGCTACTGTGCAGCCCAATAAAAAAAAAAAATTGGAGTAGCTAAATTAATTGTTGTTCTACGTCAACTTGCAGCTTCTAGAGGTGCAGTGAAAAAACCTTAAAAAATATTGATTTCCGCCAGACAAATTTATCGCCTGATTACACAAATTAAATTAAGGTTATGTAATTGATACGTAGGTATTTATCCTGTGTGCAGAGCGGATTCTGGGTAGGAACCAGAAGCTTTATTAAAAATTCGATAAAAACTGGTACCCTGGTTTTCTGAAACGAAGCTATGATACCACTTGTAAGGAAACTCCTTACTTCCAAATAAATCAAGCCACCTAAGGAGGGCAAATGTATTGTCCCCTTTCTGAGCAGTTAGTTAGATGCAGTGGTTTAGCCTACTCACGAGTTCCCGTAGGCTATGGCAGATTGCAGGGGGAGCGTAACTGGAGTTCTGTGAGCGGATAATTGAGCGAAATGGGTATTCGAATTCACTCTCGGATGTTGAATCGGATGGATGAGCCTTGACTTACTATTTTTAGCAAGTTAGTTTTTAGAGTTTCTGGTCGAGCAAACAATGGAATTATATTCTTCAACGAAATGGGTACTCATAACAGGTTTCAGTTGGTCAATCGGTTCGTTGGAGGTTAGATATTTTAATGCCTGAAGGTTTGGCTATGTGAAAAGTGAAATATTAATTATTTTTATATAGTCAAACTTTATGGTAGTAAAGAACTTAAAGGGAAGTCACTTAAAAGTGAAATATATTATATAAGTGACTAATTTTCAGTGGATTTTATGCAGGAAAGGAATTGTGGCCGAACAGTATTCCACCTATGTGTAGGTTAGCCCAGCGGTATTCTTCAAGTAGTGGGAATGTCAGATTCCCTATTGGTCCTGGTTATCTAGGAGTGTCTATGAGGGAGTGGAAGACACTCGTTGGCCCAAGGAGCAGTACTGGTGATAGAATATGGATATGGGATCCAGGAGAGATTACAGATGTCGACTATATAGTGGTGCCATGGCAGGGGGATTTTCATGTTTCAGATTCCGGTTCTCACAGGGATTGCAGCTTGGATGGTTATGATGGATTCATTACCGAGTTATTGGTGAGGCTAGTTCAGCTGAGGCACATGGACTCTATAGTTATGATCAGAGTGACGCAGCGTCAGCATGGTGATGCTGACATGATACTGGTTTGGGACCCCAAGAATCTACTTGATTTCAACGACGAATCATTTTTCAGTTTAGTGACGGAGTCTGGGAGAGTTGTCGACTTTAGCGATTCGGATGGATGACTCGGGGTTACCGACTTTGTCGGTTCTTGTGGTGGCAGTTGGTGGCTGTGTCACTGTCATGGGACATTCATCAAGTTTGTTTGGGATCCTGGTATTTTCATTGACGACAACTAGGAATTTTCAGTTGATTGGGATATTCATGATCATTGCTTGAGGACAAACAATCTTTGGGAAGGGCGGACTGTAATGTCCCCTTTCTGAGCAGTTAGTTAGATGCAGTGGTTTAGCCTACTCACGGGTTCCCGTAGGCTAGGGCAGATTGCAAGGGAGCCTAACTGGAGTTCTGGGAGCGGATAATTGAGCGAAATGGGTATTCGAATTCACTCTCAAATGTTGAATCGGATGGATAGAGCCTTGACTTACTATTTTTAGTAAGTTAGTTTTTAGGGTTTCTGGTCGAGCAGACAGTGGAATTATATTCTTCAGCGAAATGGGTACTCAAAACAGGTTTTAGTTGGTCAATCGATTCGCTGGAGGTCAGAGATTTTAATGCCTGAAGGTTTGGCTATGTGAAAAGTGAAATATTAATTATTTTTATATAGTCAAACTTTATGGTATTAAAGAACTTAAAGGGAAGTCACTTAAAAGTGAATATATTATATAAGTGACTAATTTTCGGAGCAAAAAGGGATATTATAATATTTTATATTATGTGCAACCCTAATTAGGGCATTGCATCTTGTGGGTTATAAAAGGGCATTGAGAACTTCATTTGATATATTCTGGATTTTGGTTATTTTCTCTGGAGTTTGAGGCCAGTGGCTAAGACTTTTTCTCCGAAGGGACGGAAACCCCAAGGGTGTGGCTGAGGACGAAACCCCTCAGATTTTTGGAGCTGGACGAAACCCCAGTTCTCTGTTGGTGAATTCACACATGATTCACACTTGGAGCTTCATCAGTCTTCAAAGGTATCTTTCCATGTTTGCTGATTTAGTATATTTCAAGGGTTTGCAGACATATTGTGGAAAGATTATATTTTTAAAATATTGTAATCTGAACCCTATTTTGAAAGAAATTTGAAAAATAAAATTGTTAGTTATTTCTTGTTTCCTGGAGTTGTATTTTCTGATTTTAAGAAACAGTATAGTGTCCCAAATATTAAAAATATCAGAACAGGGGGGGACATTACAGCAAAGTCCTATAAGCCACTTAGAGAGGGCGGAATCTCGTAGCCACTTAGAGAGGGCGGAGTCTCTTGCAGTATTTGCAATAGGAAATAATGTTATTCGATGATGATCTATAATAAATTATACTACCTGTTAATATATGAAATGAATCAGTGAACCGACATGACTATTCAATGAACCGTCATGACTAATTAGGGTAATTAGGGATCGTTACAATCTTCTACCAAACAAAACAGTTGTAGCACGAGTGGCAATATTCCCAGTAAGGGAGGTGGTGACAAATTCAAGAATGGAACACTGAATTATTCATCATATCAAATGTGCAATTTCTTATTGTACGCTCTCTAGATCATACAAGTAAACCAATCGTACGATGACACTATTCGTACAATGTACGATTGTACATTTACCCAATCGTACAGTTTCCCAAAACATACAGCATGCCAGAGCATTCAGTTTGCCAAAACGTACAATCCATTCAAATCCTATTTCCAGATACTTTATCTTTGTATGATTCTCAGCAAAACATATGAATTGATCGTTTAGTCGATGACTTGTTCATTTACTGATTGTAATGTGCAAATTATTATATCTTCATATGAGTCGCCATGGCACAATTTCTACCACATCCAATCATCTGCAGAACAATTGCAGTCTTTTACTAAAGTACTCACTCATCATCATATTCTACCATAATCCTTTGTGCAACACATAGATGTCCACGTTCTTCCAGAACCTGCAATTGATCAATCTTCAAACAATGCGAATTATACCTATAGACTATCAAACATACACGATTTGCAATAACACTGACAATATTATAACCACAAAATGCTCCATTTACCAACACATGCACAAATAACATAGGTTTAATGGTTGCATTTGTAGTAATGGCTGTTGTAACTCGCAACACCAACGTACAGTGCAAGATACACCAGGTCCAACGACCTTGACAATTGTATTCACCTCTGCAACTATATACCTACAACAACACTATTCTATGCCCTCAATCTCTCCAAGAACGACCATTCAAAAATGAACGGGGGGCCTTATAATGCTTGTTTAGGTTATTCTAAGCGGTTCCTGGGACAACGTATTACTTACTGTTGGCATTTTTGCCACATTAAAATTTTTGACAAAATTTTGCCTAAGTATGAAGCGCACTTCGCCAGCGAAATCCCTTTGGAGCTTTAAATCGGCAAAGCACATGCAGAAGTGTTGGCATTTTCGCAGGCCCTAAAAGAGGATGATAAAGTGGATGAAATGATCTTTAGATATTTCATTATTGTAGATCTTCTCTTAAGCTTTCCAGCGATATATTATAATAGGCGATCGGGTCAACGGATCAAAAGTTATGGCCCCGGGAAGCTGTACCACCAAAGTCCATTTCAAGCCAAGGGAGAAATGACCTTTGACTTTTCAACGGTCATTTCGCTCCAGTTTTCAAGAGCAAGTCTGTTTCGGGTGAAAGTGCATTTCAAGCGAATATCTGGCGAAAGTGCATTTTGGGCGAAAGTTTGGCGAAAGTGCATTTTAGGCGAAAGTTTGGCGAAAGTGCATTTCAGACGAATATCTGGTGAATGTGCATTTTCGAGCGAAAGTCTGGCGAATGTCTGGTGAATGTCCAAGTCTGGCGGATGTCTGGCGAATGTCCAAGTCTGGCGAATGTCTGGCGAAAGTGCATTTTCGAGCGAAAGTCTGGCGAAAGTGCATTTTCGGGCGAATGTCTGGCGAATGTCCAAGTCTAGCGAATGTCTGGCGAATGTCCATTTTCGGGCGAAAGTTGAGCGAAAGTCCATTTCGGACTTATTAGCAGCATTCACCCAGGTTTCTAGCGAATCTCCTCCGGAGCATTTTCAAGCGCTAAGGCTGCTTCCGGAAGGCGCGTTTCCAGAGACAGGGGACGGTAGGTGTAAATTTAAGGAGCCTTCATGGCGCACGGGTTTTGGTCTCCCACCTATCCCATCAAGACGGCGTTGTCATATCCAAGGAAGCCTCGGGAGGCGAGTTTCACCAACTGCATTAATGAGACAAGCAATCCCAGCGATAAATCCTGTCCGACACCATACCTCATAACTGCTGATGCGAGGTCCCAGCGATAATCTCGAAATGAGCCACGTTCCATAAATGCGTTGTTGCCTGACAAGGGTCAAATCTCAGCTGTCCCAGCGATTTTAGGGTTTGACATTAATATTCCAGAGGCGAAATCCTCTATAAAAACTAGCTCAATACAATGTAAAAAGGGGGAACGTTCTGCTAGAGAACTGTTGTACTTAAGCTCTGCATCAATACTAAAGGATTTTGGCTCTAATTCTGGATTTCTTCTGTGTATGATGCCTTCTATTGCCATTTCTGTTAATTTCGTTCCTTTATGTGATTGTTGTAATTTTGTAATCTGGATTTAAGCGTCTGGTAAAGAACGAAAGCTGGAATTATTCTGAAGGATACATGTCAGAGAAATTTTAGTGTTAGTTTATGTTTCATTCTTGGTATTGATTGTTGTTGGTTCAAGTAGAGATAAGTGATTGTGTTGCCTGTTCTTCCCCTCGGATTCTCCTGGCCTGTGGCCATATTTCCCATCCCTTTCAGTTATTTTCATCTCTTTCAGCAATTTTCTAATTTCTTTCCAGTTCCTTAATCTGAAACCCCAGTTTAGTGTAGTAAGGGAGCCAGCCCTCTCTGGAGATTGGCACGGAAGGCATTCCTTCCTTCCGGCCTTTCAAGTGTTGGCCGGGTCTAGGGTGCGTAAACAAACCAAATCCTTTCCTAGGGCAGATTCGTGACCAACACTTACAACTGCCACCCCGCAATCATTGTCCCATGGTTCAATTTCACTTTTTCTAAAGTTTAATTTGATTTTTATTAAACCAAATTTCATTTGCATTTTCCTAATTTTATCTAATTTCATTTGGTCTTCAATTTACATTTCATGCTAATTACCTTTAATTTAAGGCGATTTTCATTTCGCATTTTGCTTTACAAAACTTCAAAACTTGTCAAAATTTGCAATCTATACAAAGTTTTACTTCTTTTTCTGAGAGGCAGATTTACCGCCTACATCTGCCCTCCCCTTTAAATCAATCGACATCCTCGTCGTTGCTTGTCGTTTCCTTGTAGCTGGCTACTGTTGTTCGGCATGAAGATGTGCTAGTTGGACTTGGAGGATTGCTCCTTCATCTCTTAAATGTGTTGCATAGTGGTTGATTCTGCTCTTCCATCCTATCACCACGTCCACCACCATGCCCTCGCAACAACCGATAATTTTGTCCACGCCAAGGCTGATAACCCTGTCCTTGCCTTTGTGGGTAATATATTGGTTCTAATTGCCATGTAAATATTGGGTCTTCTTGTCTTGGCCAATATTCCCTTTGGTGCAGTGGGCCTGGTGAACATGTGATTCTCCATCCGACGATATTCCGTATGTGATCACGAAAATCCTTTTCCTCACTCATACTTCAGTGGCATTCATCTTGCCTAGTTTTTGTACAATCAATTGTGCCACTGTATGATTCCCTTTAATCAAGACTATAAGATTTTATCCCCTTTCAAAATCATTCAATTCTTTGTAATGCAATCGTACGGTTCACCTTGCAATCGTATGGTTCTCCTTGTAATCATACGATTTCTCCTTGCTGCAATCGTACAATTCTCTTTTGTGATTATATGGTTCTTCCTTCTACAATCGTACGATTCCTCTTTCAGTAATCGTACAATTCCACTCTTCTATATTCGTACGATTTATCCCTTGCTTAACCATACAATTCCTTGTTGCCACGATTGTACGGTTCCTTTTTGCTTAACCATACGATCATACAATGGTTCTTAGCATTTTATTCACCAAATCGTACAACAATTTTTTGTCATTGTACATGGAAACAAGTAACAAGGAAAAAAGGTTTCATTTTTTATATGCCTGAACATGGAAACAAGTAACAACAAAGTTACAATCACTTGAAAAAAAGGAAAAAAAAAAACCTAAATCCTAAACCAAAAGGCTAGGGGTCAGGGTTTAAAATTGAAACATTGATAGCTGAAAAATGGGCTTGCATACATGTTGGTCAGAGATTTGCCTTAGGTATGAAATGGTCTATTCATGCTCCATAGACCCGGCCAACCTCGAAAGGTCGGGAGGAAGAAATGCCTCCCATGCCAATCTCCATAGAGGGGCTGGTTCCCTTGCTATTCTAACTGGGGGATTTGAGATTAAGGAACTGGAAAGGAATGGGAAATGACTGAAAGGGATGGGAAATATGGCCACAGGCCAGATAGAACAGGGGTGATGAACTAACAGCACGATACTCTACTGTACGTCGACTCAAATAGCACTCAATACAGACAACTAACAGAAATTAAAACTAGGCATCCGACATGTGTAATATCCAGGGCTACTCCAGGGTTCACGTTTTACTAGAAGCTAAATCCAGATATTAGAATTCACGCATACAGATAGAACAGAGAATTTAATAGAAGATAAGCAATAGAAGACATACACACAAAATAGAAGTCCAGAGTTAGAGCCAGACATTAGTTGTATTGATAGCAGAATTCGAGTTACATCAAGCTTCTAGCAAACGTCCATCGTTTTACAATAAAAGAGCAGGCTTATATAGAGAATTCTACCACTAGAAATATTTAATGCGCACCTACAAAACATGGCGGTGGCATCCAAGATAAGATTTACAAGGAACTACAATCATGAAACAGTAATTAGGCATGGCTGGGACTGATGACTCCTTGAAATGCAGTTGAACCCCCTTCAATGCTCTGACAGGCTCGGCTTGCTGGCGCCTCCTCATTTGCTGGAACCGCTTCCGTGAAAGATAGGATCCCGAAATCCTGAAATGTCCAGTCTGGAAACTTCTCAGACCGACCGCTCTTAGATGGATAGGGATGTGCCTCAATTTGCCGATGGGAAGCGCTCCTGAGAAATTCTGGCAAGGGGGCTGGAAAAGAACAAGCGCTAAATGCAAGCACTGCCTGTCCTATTTCCTGGCCCGAAACTGCCCTATGCTTCAAAACTGCAACGAAAGCATCTTGCTACCTTGGAACCAACATCAGAGTTGAAAAGTGAAGAGGCGAAGCGCAACTACCTCACCTTGAATTTGTTCGGCGCTCGAAAATGGAGCGCAAGTTCCTGGCGCACAAGAAGTAGTGCTGGCGTTGAAAAAGTCAAACACCAAAGCGCACAGGAATGAAGCGCAACTGTCTTGCGCTAGAAAAGCAGAGCGCAAGTGTCTGGGGTATTGGGAGGCGCGTTAGCGTTGAAAAGTCAAAATCTGAAGCGCTTAAACTTATCGCGCATTTGCCCTGTGCTCAAGAAATGGAGCGCAACCTCTTGCTGCCTCGGAAACTGTGTTGGGTTTTGACAAGTCAAAAGGCATTGCGCTCAACCTTGGTGCGACATTGCTTGGCGCTCGGAAAACTGAGCGCAACGTCCTGGGGTCTTGGGAGCAGCGCCAGAGTGGGATAGTCAACATGCTTTGCGCCCAACCTTGGTGCAAATCTGCTCGACGCCCGAAGAACTGAGCGCAACAGCTTGGCATTTTCTCCTTGGGAGCTACGCTGCACTTTGAAAAGTCAAAGCAAGAAGCGCTCTCAACGGGAGCGCAACAGCTTTGCGCTTGGAGAACTGAGCGCAATCGCCTTCATCAACACTTAGCCATTTTTCCTGAAACTTGGTGTTGCGCTTTGACCAATCAACGTGTTTTGCGCTCCTCAGGCAGAGTGCAAAGGCTTTGCGGTCCTCAAGCAGAGTGCAAAGGCTTTGCGCTCACTGTTGTTGCGCTTTGACTGGTCAAACGGTGTTGCGCTCTCCTTTGCATGAAGTCTGTCTTGCGCCCATACTTGGTGCGAAACAGCAATGTGCTCCTCAGGCAGAGCGCAAAGCATTGCGCTGGGAATTTGAGCGCAACACTTTGCTGTCACTTAGAGTTTTTTTGCGAAGCTGGGGTTTACTGCCTTCCGGAACGAAACTGGTCTGCGCCTTCCATACTTTTCACACTTAACCTGCGCCTGGGGACAATGCAAACTACCCTCACCTTCCAAAGGACGGGCACCTTGCATGATGAGTAAACAGAAACAACTACACACTGCTTTAGGAGCAGTCAAGAGACCCTTGATAGCAAAACGTAGGAAAGAGAAAAGCATCTTGAACAAGGACACAGTTTCTGGGAAGTAGAAATTACTGGATAGCAAAATATACACAATGTTGCAAAAATGACAACAATACATAGTTATAAGGCAGCAATATTTACTTAAAAAGAGGAGGAAAAAAAACCCTAGGGCCTAGACTAGGGTTTAGGGTTTAAACTTCAAGTTCAAAGTTCAAAGTTCCAAATTCAAACACTAACAGCTGAAAAATGGGCTTGCATACATAGTTACCAGGCAGTAATATTTACTTAAAAAGAGGAGGAAAAAAAAACTAAACCCAAAACCCTAGGGCCTAGCCTACGGTTTAGGGTTTAAACTTCAAAGTTCAAAGTTTCAAACATTAACAACTGAAAAATGGGCTTGCATACATAGTTATCAGGCAGCAATATTTACTTAAAAAGACGAAAAAAAACCCGAAACCCTAGACTAGGGTTTCGGGTTTAGTGTTTAACTTTAGACTTCAAAGTTCAAACATTAACAGCTGAAAAAAAGGCTTGCATAAAAAAACCCTAAATCGACCGCAGCCTAAAGAAAAAAAAATTATTATAAAATTTAAAAAAAAAATTGCAGATTTTTTGATGATTTTTTGAAAAAATCGCCGATGCCAATTTTTTCAAAAAATCGGTGGATTGCCGATAGTTTGCTGATTGCATCGCCATTTCAAAATATCGGCAAAAAATCGAGATTCTGCCGATTTTTTGCCAGTTTTCTCAACTATGGCTAAAAAGTTGCAAGTTTACTGCAGTCGTAAGGGCTTTGACTTCTTTTTGAGAGGTCCAAGGTTTAAATCCCACTCAGTATGAGGGGACTGGGACCCCTCATAAAAACCTGTGTAAACTCGTTCGAAAAAACGATTAGCTAAAAGATACGATCGCAATGGATTATACCACAAAATGGTGATTTTTTGGCCTCCAAGCTCTTCTTTTTTTGGCCGACCATTACCAACTAAGTGTTCTAACGACTAGATAGGGTCTTTTTTGCACTATCAATGTTCGGACAGCCAAACAAGGTGTTTAATGCACTATCAGACTAGCAACTGACAACTGCTTGCTCTAACAATTATCAACTAATTGTTTTGATTTTATTTTTGATTCTCTGTATATTTTTTGTATTGTCTCACCCATAATTGAGAAACTTGAATTCAGCAAGGCAAAAGAGTCAAAAAAAACTCGAGACTTGGCAAAAAAATCCGAAGAAATGCAAATTTTCATTGGAAAAAAATTTGTTTTCATGCATAACACAATGAATTAACATTATGCAAATCAAAAATTAATACTTTGAGTGATACAAGTGTAGGCAAGTAAATTGATGTTTACATTTAGTTTTGTTATTTGGGTTATTTTGTAGTTGTATGCAAAGTGTTTGACAAAATGTGCATACATATAATAATAATGTTATAAAGTGGCAATGTAATATTTCATGTAATGTTAGTATGTACAGCAAAGTCATAATGTAACTTATGAAATGCAATGTAAACGTATGTGAAATATAAATGAAATATGAAATACAAATGTGATGTGTAAAAGTCAAATGTAATATGACGGCAAAAATGCTGATGTCATAAGTTAATATTGCATTTGTAACTTAGGCAGATTAATGTAAGTCCAAACGGTTGAGGGCAAGGTGTCCCAAGTGGCCGTTCTGGTAACTCCCACCCGAGTGCATAAAAGGACCCCCCTTCTTCCATTTTGGGAGAGAGGCATGGGCATGAGTATGGAGAGGTGAACACATGAGCAACCTATTTAAGAGAGAACATTGGACAATGGATATGAGATAGCCATTGGTAAGATCATAGTTGAGAAAATCAGCAAAAAATTGGCAGAATCACGATTTTTTGCCAATTTTCTGCCATGCCGATGCAATCAGCGAGTCAACGATTCTTTGCCAATTTTTTTTTTTTTTTTATATATATAGGTTGTGGCCGATTTAAGGATTTTTTATGCATTCCCATTTTTCAGCTGTTAATGTTTGAACTTCAAAGTTTAAATTTTAAACCCTAAACCAGAAACCCTAGTCTAGGGTTTCGGGTTTTTTTTTTCCTCCTCTTTTTAAGTAAATATTGTTGCCTGATCATACACCTAGTTTCTATGCTGGCTCTGGACCTGTCCATTTGATTAGATATTTATGCCAGATTTTAACTATTTTCTTTTCTTTCTATTGGTTTCTTTTTCACTGATTTCTATCCAGGTTTTAGACATGGAGGTTATTTGGATGATTAAATATTGATATATAAGGATATTTATCCTTATTATCCCCATGCTACTTTGAAGATGGGTTTTTTCCTCTCTGATCTACCCGACTGTAATTATATTTTGACTCCCAATAATCTCTTTTTATCTGGGTTTTTGTTTGTGCCAAGGCACTTGAGAAGTGTAATTTTCTTTCATTCTTGAAATAAAATTATGATTTTTTTCTTGTAAAAAAAATATATTGTTGCTTGATAACTATGTATGCAAGCCCATTTTTCAGCTATTAATGTTTAAAACTTTGAAGTTTAAACCCTAGGCTAGGCCCTAAGGTTTTGGGTTTAGTTTTTTTTTCCTCCTCTTTTCAAGTAAATATTGCTGCCTGCTAACTATGTATGCAAGCCCATTTTTCAGCTGTTAATGTTTGAATTTGAAACTTTGAACTTGAAGTTTAAACCCTAGCCTTTTGGTTTACGGTTTAGGTTCTTTTTCATTTTTTGCAAATGATTGTAACTTTGTTGTTACTTGTTTCCATGTGCAAGCATATAAAAAATGAAACCCTTTTTCCCTCCTTGTTACTTGTAACTTTGTACCTTTTCATATTACAAGTAATACAAGATGTGTTTTGTCACTTTCATGTGTACTTAAATCTTGAGCCTTGTATGATGTCTAAAGAATACAAGCTTATACTGAAAGGGGGGGTGAAGAGTATAAGACCACTTTTTACTTTTCTTTCCCAATCAATATTATGCAATGTATAGATAGCAATATCAATAGCAGTAATCAAAGCAATGCACAAATCACCACACACAATAGAGACACCAAACTTTACGTGGTTCACCCAATGTGGGCTCCTCCACGGAGAAAATCTTTCACTAAAATTTTCTCAATCAATCTCTTGGGAATCTTTTCCCTATTAAAATGTTTATGGATCTCTATCCAAAAGAGACACCAATCCCCTAATCAAAGTTCGTGGATCTCTATCCACAGGAGACACCAATCTCCTAACTCTGCTCTGGCTGGTGATCCTCTAGAAGACCTCTGCCTCCACTGCCCTTAGCAAATGGAACTCTATCCACAGAAGACACCTGTCTTCCCTGCTCTGGCTGGAGATCTATGTCTACAACTTTGTCACCTCCAAAGCTCTGTCTCAAATATGTACTAAACACAGTCCTTCGGTCTAGCACAAATCTGTCCTCAATCTCTGTCTCTGGTCTGGCACAAACCTATCCTCAAATTTGCACCAAACTCTGTCCTCGAATCTGCACTAAACACAGTCCTTCAGTCTAGCACAAATTTGTCCTCAATCTCTGTCTCTGGTCTGGCACAAACCTATCCTCAAATCTGCACCAAACTCTGTCCTCGAATCTATACTAAACACAGTCCTTTGGTCTAGCACAAATCTGTCCTCAATCTCTGTCTTCAAGCCTTAACTCAAAGCTTGACTCAATCTCAAATCAACTCTGCTGGATTTGCCCCAAACCTTAACTCAAGGTTTGAACAAATCAATCAATCAACTCTGCTCTCAAGTCTTCTCAAAGACTTGTCTCAAATCTGCCTTGTAAGCTTCCACAAAAGCTCATACCAATCTGTCCTCAAGTCCTCTCTAGAACTTGTCCAATCTGTTCAATAAGTTCTCACAAGAACTTATCCAAATCTGTTCTCAATCTGTATTGTAAGCTTCCACAAAAGCTTACCCAAATCTGTCCACAAGTCTTCTCAAAGACTTGCCTCAAATCTGCTCAACAAGTCCACACTAAAACTTGTCCAATCTCATAGAAACATAAAGAGAATTGTTAGAGACTCAATATGCTCTATACTCATCACAATGTTCAATTACTTTCAATCACTCTTTTAGAAACATACAGAGAATTGTTAGAGACTCAATATGCTTCACATTCACCTCAATGCTCAATCACTTTCAATCACTCTTTCAGAAACATACAGAGAATTGTTTGAGACTCAATATGCTTCACATTCACCTCAATGCTCAATCACTTTCACAAATCAATTCAGAATATAGAATAGTTTGTTTTATAGAGCTTGAACAATCACTTCACACATCCACTTGACTAGGCTCAACCAACTCTACTCAACCAATCACTCAATGAAACAATCCTTGCTTATGAACCCTAGTCCAAGCATATGAACCTTCACTCAAAATGTTTCCAACAATGCTTATCAACCAATCTCACATAACCATGATACTCATGTTCTTTTCAAACCCTAATTCAAGTTCTTCACTCAACCAATGGCTTCAACAACAATGCTTATAAAACAATCTCACATAACAATGATACTCATGTTCTTTTCAAACCCTAGTTCAAGTTCTTCACTCAACCAATGGCTTCAACAACAATGCTTATAAAACAATCTCACATAACAATGATACTCATGTTCTTTTAAAACCCTAGTTCAAGTTCTTCACACAACCAATGGCTTCAACAACAATGCTTATAAAACAAGGTTTTAACAACAACTCTTTATTCCATAAAACCTTAAAGCATTAACTCAACACACTCAATAAGGAGACCTACTTAAGTCCTTTTCACTCCAAACTTGTTTTCCAGAAAACCAACCAATCAACTCAACTATGGAAGAATGTGCCCATACCTTTTTCTTGATGATGAAGTAACCTCAAAAATCTGCCACAACTACAAACACTTCTTTGCCAAGCTCAAAGAAGTTATAAGGTGATAAACTCTCTCAAAGATACAATGTAAATATCAAAACTCGCATACACCTTATTACTCCATCTTAAAGAAATCATCCATCAACAATAATTGACCAAACACACCTTACTCTTCTCAATATTGCAATAATTGATTAAGTCACTTTACCAAATATATGCAATAAATTAATTTTTAATTCCCTAAGGTAAAAACAAAATTATCCTAGTAAATTTCCATTTACCACTTAGGTAAATATCATAACCAATTTACCCCTTATCTCTCCCTAGCCTTAGCAAAGCAAAGAATAATTTTTATTTCTATTAACAACCCTTATCTCTCCACAACCTTAGCAACTTAATCAAAAAATTAAATCAAAAATATAAAAACCTTTTATATCTCCCGCTCCGCGTTTCGCGGGATTCGATCTTGCACTCTCTCCCTTGCTAGCGCCTTGGCCGCGGCTTGCTAGCCGTGTGAGCCAAGCGCTCACGTGCCCACTAAAAGCGCAGAAGGCGCTTTAATATTTCGCTGAATCCTTTAGAGCCCTTGGCTCCCTTCTCCTCTTGCCACGTAGCGTGTTTGATGCACTCCCTTCTTACTGAATGCACAAGCTTTTTGTTCGCTGCTCCTTGGCACTTTCTCCACGAATCTTAGCACGATTTTCGTCGCGGAATTAATCGGAGGGAATTCGAATACTTGGTTTTGAACTGGGCGAAGTGCGAACTTCGCACCCAGACTGGGCGAAGTGCGAACTTCGCACCAAAACTGGGCAACTGATAAAGATGAGTCCGAAGAACAGTTGCCACAGGGCGAACAGCTTGAGCAGCAAAAGGCAGTTCGCACCCAGACTGGGCGAAGTGCGAACTTCGCACCCAGACTGGGCGAAGTGCGAACTTCGCACCAAAACTGGGCAACTGATAAAGATGAGTCCGAAGAACAGTTGCCACAGGGCGAACAGCTTGAGCAGCAAAAGGCAGGGGAGGCAAGTTCCTCTGCACCCAAAGGATGAAGGCATGGATTCTTTGCGCCGAGGCGAGCTCAACACCCAGCGAGCCGCCAGAAATGTTGTCACATTTTGCACGGGGTGCAATGTCTTCAGTGTTGTAACAGTACTACTCTCCATCTCCTGCTTCTGCTTCGCGAATGTGATCGTATGCGACCTGGGCTGGGCGCCAAGCTTCTGCTTCAAATGGCCGGCGGTCAGCTGCATCTTCTAATGCTGCGTGGAAAGCAGCGACCGCGTGCAGGTCGATGGTGAGGTATCTTTTTTCTAACTCCTGAAAGTAGGAGCTGATCTTGGAATATTTGGCCACCATCTGGGTGACTTGACTGTCTTGAATTGGCTCAGCCCAGCTATCAATTTCAGCTGTATCCGCTTCGAAGGACTGCCAATTCCTTTTCACCCGATCTAGGGTGAGGAGCTCGCCATTTTCAACAAAACTTGGGCACCCTAGTTCAGAAAGAGCGTGAAAGGGGGCCAGACAGATATCCCTTTCATGTCTGAATGCATCAAGCATTCGTCTGGCAACTCTCACCTCTTCAACTTTTTTGAAATATTTGTGCAAGGTCACCCTTGCACCTGCCCATTCTGCAGCGAATGAGGACACGAGAGAAAATTGGAGGCCGTTGCGCTCGCGCTCCTGAAGATTTGCCGCCAGGTCCAGCCATTGCTTCGCCTGGCGCTCGGCCTCCTCTACCACAGGCTTTCCCTGGGCAGAAACTTCTTGAATTCTGGATGCAAAATCCAGAACTGTCATCGCCTTGTAGGTGTGGGGCTTGCATTCTCGCAGCAAAACAGCCCTCATCTCCTTAACCTTTGTCTTTGAAAAGACCGTCGCTTGAGATGCTCTCTCTGCAAGTTGCGACTGCGCCTGCTTCAAAGACTCCTGGAGCTGAGAAATCTGCTCCGAGGCTGCTTTCCTTTCGGTTGCGGCTTGTTGCTGAGAAGCGGCCAGCTGGGCTTTGAGTTCGTCTATTTCTTGCCGCGCCGCTTCCAGTTGCTCAGTGGACCTAGACAGGTCCTCTTCAAGCTGCCTTGTTTTATCCTGCAACCCGAAAAGTTCTTCTTGCTCCTCCAGACTTTTGACAAAGAGATTATCAGCTTTGCGCATGATCGACTGAATCTCATATTGCTTGTTAATGTCGTCAAAGCTCTTCTCCTTTGTCTGGAGCTCGTAGTCCGCCCTGGTCATTTCCCGGAGAGGTTTCTTTACTTTTGGGATTATTTTCTCTGTTGTAATCACTCTCCTCCCGAAATCATCTTTGCGCATTTTGCCGGGGCGGCTATCTCTTCATGTCTCCTCCGCTTCAGGTCTTGGAGGAAAGAGACAGAATACTCTACAGCCCTCGTTGCCAGGGGCAAGTCGTCTGTATTCTGGAGGTCGTCCATGAAATCTGGTTCCCCCAGCCTAGGGTTTTGCTGAGATGTCTCTCCTGCGGGGATGGGACCAGGAGGAACCGGACAGACCTTGGAAGAATCGGTCGCTTGTGGGGGCGACCGGGGAATGGAGATGGGAGCGGCTGATATTGCAAGGGTTTGAAGCGGCTGAGACGGTGGATGTGACGGTGAACGGACAGCCTCAGCACTAGCCTCAGGCGAGGGGTTTGGAGTTGTGCTCAGAGAAGAGAAACGTTAGGGTTCTGAGCAAACTGATCAAAAGAATGGGGGCCGCTAGAAGGAGGGCGTGGAGACGGGGGAAGGGGATGCGGCCATAACTTGCTCGGATTGAGCGGGAGACGGAGTGGGAGTAGGGCCGGGTGAGACTAAGGAGACGGGGGCAGCAAACGTACTGCGGGCTCCGCTCGAGCCGATGCCGGGTGGATGTCTTCGCTTACGGTCTCGGCGGGCGGCTTGGGACTGCCCGAGAGCTGTCTCTGCGGCGGCAGGACGCGGCTGCGGCTCTGGGACTGGCTGCTGCACTATCAGGCTAGGTCGCCTGATTTTCTCGACTCTCTTCCGCTTCTTCTCTTCTGGAATAACGGTTGGATCAGGGGAAGGAGAGGAAGCAGGTGCAGCAGGCGCTGATGCTCCCACGGTAAACTTGTACCGGGGTTTGACTTGCAGAAGGTCTGCCGCAACCGGTCTGCCTTCTGACGGCGCTGGCGCTTTTCGTGCCTGAGGGATTGCCTCGGGCGTTGCCTTGACTAACTCTTTTGCCTTCTCAGGCGCCGTCTTGGAAGCCACGGGCTGCATTGGATCGACCTGGAAGTCTGCTGGGCCCACGCTGGTAGTTGCCGAAGTGTACAACTGTTGGGAGGGAGACCCTCCTTTATAGCCTTCAAAGGGACCTCGGGGAACGTAACCTTGATATGCGAACGGCCGCCAGTTGTCATGATGCTGGTCATAGAGAACCGAAAAGTCGTCATCTACGGCCAGGTTTCTCCTTGTGGATTTGTCGTGCTGCATGCGGCATCTCATCTTCCAGCATTCAGTGATCTTTTCTTTAGACCAGTTAAGGCCTGCTATCTTGGATAGAAATTTTTTGAACCCTGGAGATGAAAACTGGTGGTCCGGGTTTCGCTTGGGGTCGTATGTCACCTCCTCGCAAGTAGAAATCCTACCGGGGAGGAGAAGCTTCCATCGATTCGATTTCCCGGTCCAAGATCCACATGGACCACATCGCATCTATCTTCAGTTATATCTGCCGGGGGCAGAGATGCGCAAACTTTCCCCTTATTCCATATGGGTCATACTTCCAGCGCTGCGGCAACAAAACCAGGCCAATCCGGGAAAGCTCCTGCTCAAGGTAGACATGCTTGTCCTACCTCAAAAATCTCAACATTTGCCCGGGAAAGAGGATATTGAAAAATCTGTCCTCTCTTCTTTCCTAGGCCGAACTCCTCTTCAACATAGTCCATTTGTCGGGCAATCTCCATCCCGAACAGGTGCTCTGAGCACCAGTAGGGCAACAAATGGGGTTTGCCCTTGAATCCGTAGATTCTGACCACAATTCCCTGCGTCAGTCTGAAAACGTCCCCGAGCTTCTGATTTATCAAAGCGCTCGTCATTTCTCTCGGGGGGCGAGGAATTTCGCTTTCACTAAAGACTGACATGACGAATCCCAGAAAGTTGAAGTTGAACTTGTAGTAGGACCCTTTCCGGTATAAGTCATCCGTCCAGTTGTAGACGGGCTGTGGTGCTCCCTTCTCGTTGACCTTCTTCGAGTTCAGGATCGGCATTTGGGGGTGCGAGATGGTACAAACAAAGCCGGGCTAGAACGAGCCGAAACGAAAATCGGTAGACTGCCTCTTCTGGATTTTTACCAGGCTGGAATGAACGGCGTAGGCCAGCCAATCTGCCCAGTCGAAAGAGATGGGACGCTTCCCACTTCTCTGTCTTTGCCGGTTCATAGGATTCTCCACATAGGAGACATTGCGCGGCGCTAGGCTGATGCAGTTGTACCGACTCATCGAGAATCGCAGCCAAGAATAGATGCCAAAATAATGTACAAGTATTTGTTACGGAATTGTGCCAAGGGCATGGGGCCGGTTGGCCTTGTCCGGTACAAGCGGGGCGTTCGGCTACGAATTGAGGAATTCCCTCATCCGTTTGGTTGGCATGAAACGTCCGTCTGCTCGCCCAAATTTATCTTTCTGAGAATGGCGTTGGAGTCATACTCCAACCCGGGCGAAAGCTGGCTGGACAGTCTCCCTGCGCAGTGCGAACAAGGGTTTACCGTTGGAGCTGCAAATTTGCCGGGAAGCTGGTTTGTAGTGTCTGACAATTAGGTCTACCAGTTCCGGGCATTGGTGGACAGGAGGGCACAAGAATCTGAAAAGATTGGATTTGTACGCCGCTCCGAAATGGTGGGAGGGCGAAACTTTGTCGGCCCAACTCTCCACATTTGCTCGCGGCTTTGTTAGGCTCATAGAAAAAGAGCCGTCCTTGTATCCAGACAAATAATTCACCGGAGGTGGTGGGGCTTGCCCACGTCTGTACTTTTTCGTCCGGGACTTTGACTTTCTCTCCGGCGGGGTTTCGCTTCAAAACGCCCGGCCGCGGTAAATCCTTTGGTTCGCCACTTTCATTTGGACTGCGGCGACAACGGCATATTTCCTCTGTCCATCTCTCCGAATCAGCAATAATTGCAAGTTCAAGGCGTACGCAGCGATTTCGTTGTCACGGGAATAATTTGCCTTTGTGAGGAATAATCTGCATAGTCTGGAATGTTTAAAAGCATCTGACCCCCTTTTCTAGATAAAGACAGCGCCATTAATGCCGCGCAGGAGGAGGTAGGTCGGCTGAGTTAAGGCTCCTTGGTGGCTGCGCAGGAGGATGTTTGGAAAAAGCGCGCTCCGGCAGACGTGCCATGCTTCTTTTGTTGCACCTTCCCTTGAAGATTGTGCAATCATTAATTCTGCTTTGGAGATTGCGCCATGGCTGACGTCACTGCAGGAGCGCGGGCACAACGCTCAAGACGGAACCTCGGTGCGGAAACCCACTCTAAAACGGTTACAAACGCGCCTTGGGCCCAGCTTGGGATTTTTTGAATTTTTTATTCGTTTTTTAAATGCTGCCCCAAACTGGCCCAGAAAACGAGGCGCAGCCGGGCTTCGCCCAGAGTTGGGCGCGGCCAGACTTCGCCGGCGAAGTCGCCCGAATTTTGGGCGAAGTTCGAACTTCGCGCGAAGTGCGCGCTTGAACTGTTTTGCTTCTTTCTTGCTGTGCCCAAGGTTTGGGCGCAGTCCGGGTCCTTTGCAACCTTCGGGCCTTTGACCGCACTTAATACTTTCTTTAGACTGCTCTTGGACAAGCCGCGCAGCGCAAACACTGAGGTGAGTTCGGACTTCGGCCGAAGTTCGGGCGAAGCCGGACTTCGCACGAAGTTCGGCCGAAGCCGGACTTCGCACGAAAGTTGGCCGAAGCCGGACTTCGCACGAAAGTTGGCCGAAGCCGGACTTCGCGCGCGAAGTCAGTCCTCGGTCAAGACTTGGCGAAGCCTGTCTTTTGTGTGCCCTTTTGGCTTTCCTCTAGGTCGCGCTTCGCTCAGTGGCTGGCCCGAAGCCCGACTTTTGCTGCGAAGTCGGACTTCGGCCAACACTTAGCCGAATTTTTGCCCCTTTTTCTCTGCTTTCTTTGTTTGTTTTCTTCCTCCCTTTGCACAGCCGAACTTCGCCCTTCCTGAGGGACGACGACAGACTTCGCTGCGGAGTCTGTCCCTCTCTTTCCCGTGCCGCAGTTAAGCTCAAAAAACGGAGAAAAACAATTTAAAAGCTGAAAGCGGAAGCTGTACATGCCGAGAAATGGAAAAACATGAGGGAAAATTTTTTACAAGAAAGGGCCACTCGGGCACCTTCAACAGCGGTAAAGTTTCAAGTGGAACCCGTTAACAGGGATAGGCAGGAGCTGACCCTCCATATCCCGCAGTATGTAGGCATTGAACTGGTTTACCCGGGCAATCTGATAAGGGCCCTCCCAGAGAGCATCAAATTTCCCGTGATTACCCGGCTTTGCTTTGTATGAGTCCCACTTCAGCACCAGGTCCCCGATTTCGAAAACTCGGGCAGTGGTGCCTTTTGCAAACCAGCCTTGAGTGGTTGCAATGTGATCCGCGAAGGCCTGGTATGCACTTTCTCTGTCTTCTTCCAACTGCAAGAGTTGGCACAGTCTGTCGTCCACCGGGTCTCCGTTGCATCTGTCTTCGTCAATCATCCACAGGGCAGGGATCTCAATATGTGATGGCATGACAGCTTCTTTACCATAAACGAGTGCATAGGGGGACATTCTTAGGGATTTCTTGAACGCAACTCTGTCCGCCCACAGCGCTCGGTTCAGGAGCAAGTGCCAAGTCCGCTTGTTTCTGTCAATGGTCCTCCGGATGATCTTCAGGAGGTTTTTGTTAGTGGACTCGGCAAGGCCATTCCCTTGCGGGTAGTAGTTAGAAGACATCTTGTGATAGATGCCAAGTCTGCCGGTGTACTCCGTGAGTACAGCGCCTACAAATCCCGGACCGTTATCTGTCACAATCGACTCCGGAACCCCCGAAGCGGGTAATCGGGCTCTCAATGAACACGATGACCGTTTCTTGGTCTGCGTTCTTGGTCGGGATGGCCTCTGTCCACCGCGTGAAATAGTCGGTAGCCGTAAGAATAAACTTGTGGCCGGCAGAGGAGTTAGGAGAAATTACCCCAATAAAGTCTAAACCCCATTCTTTGGAACGGAGTCTCGGCTCTGAATCGGTTGAAGGGGCGGGGGGAGCTTTTACGCTCGGCCGGCAAACCTCTGGCATTGATCACATTTAGAGCAGACCGCATGCGCGTCTGCGAACAAAGTGGGCCAATAGTACCCAGCCCTTATTATTTTTAAGGCCGTTGGCCTTGAAGAATGGTGACCTCCAGGCATCCCGGAATGAAATTCTCCGAGGACCCTAGGCTGGTCGGATTTTAAGACGCACCGCAACAGGATGCCGTCAATGTTTCGAAGTAAAGCCCCTCGGGGCGAAGAGTGTACTTAAGTGCACCTAGCCGAAATCTCCTTCGTTGTGAGGCGTTCAGGTGATCGGGACATCTTCCGGTGCAGAAGTATCTCACCAGTTCATCTGTCCAATCACTCCCCTCCGATAAGGAGTCGGCTAGGTAGACGCGTGTCGCTGTGTCCTCCCACTTACAGGCGGAGATGCCGGCTACAGCGCTTCGGGCCAATTCCTGACACAAGGCCCGGCCTTTGATAAGCTTGGTGGGCCGCACTTCAATGTCAAACTCCTGGATTTTGGCAATCCATCCCGCTCTCTTGTGACCCGGTTCTCCCTGCAAGATGAAGCTTCGAACATCCGGGTGAATCACAAAGACAGTGGTCTTGCTGCGGGAGACAAAGTGCACGAACTTTCGAAGGGACTTCATGACGGCATGAACACTGCCGCTCTATAAAATTATACTTTTCTTCATGCGGCGAGAATCACTTGGCTCGGGAACGCTATGGGGCGCTCCTCACCATCGTCTCCCTTACGAGTTAGGACTGCGGCGTAACTTTCGGGTTCTCCCACTTGCATACGGGATGAAGTCTCTGGAGTAGTCCGGGTTGGTCAACACCGGAGCTTGTGCAATCCGAGCCTTGATTTCCTCGAAGGCTTGTTCTCTCTCATCAATCCATTCGTAAGGTGTATCTTTCTTGAGCAGTTCGGCCATAGGCTTGATCACTTGTGCGAAGTCCGGGATGAACTTCCGCACGAAGTTAATCTGACCGAAGGACTGCAGCCCTTTTTTGTCGACGGGGGCTGGCAAGCGAACGAGGGCTTCCGCTCTGTCAGGGTCAATGGCGAGGCCTTCCTCGGAGATGACATGTCCCAGCAGCTTTCCTTCCTTTACCGCGAAGACAGACTTCTTCGGGTTTATAGAAATGCCGAATTCTCGACAACTCTCAAATATTTGCCGTAGGTGCGAAACATGATCTTCTCGTTGGTGAGAGAAAACGGTCATGTCATCGAGGTAGATGACAATAATCTTATTGAGCAGCTCTCGGAAGGCCAAGTCCATGGCCCTTTGGAACGTGGCACCAGCATTGGATAAGCCAAACGGCATGCGCTGATAGGCGAACGTCCCCCACTTGGTGGTAAACGCCGTCTTATCCTTGGTCTTCGTCTTTGACCCAAATCTGGTTGTAGCCGGAAAATCCATCTAAAAGTGAAAATCTGCGGGCTCCGACAACGATATGTAGGATCCGGTCGATTTGGGGAAGCGGATAGTGGTCCCGGAGGGAAGCTCTGGTTAAGGTTTACGAAGTCGACACGAGAGACGAATGTCGCCATTCTTTTTCCTCACGGGCACCAAATTCGCGACCCGGGATGAATGTTTGATGGGGTAGATGATCTTGGCCTCCGGCATCTTCAAGAGCTCGGTCTTCATCATGGCCTCAATCTTTGGATTCACGGCCCTCTGTTTCTGTCGGAATGGCTTGGCGCCATCCTCTAGCTCAATAGTATCTTTGGATGACAGTTCGGTCATACCCCCTCAAATCCTCGTAGCACCAGGCCACGATGTCGGGGAACTCCTGGCACAGTGATCTGATCTGCTCCAGTTCCGCCGACGTGCAGTCTGTTCCGACCTTGATAGTTTTACCAGGTTCAAGTTCTAGGTCAGCATACTGCCTCGGGTCTACTTTGATCCTGTGGGATATTGCTCTGTCATTCTGATCAAAGAGACTCTCTAACGTAATCAGTCCTTTTGGGACGTGATTATTCCGTAACTGTATCAACCCCTCATATTGCTCGTCATCAGGGTCTCTACCTCCGATTACACACACTTCGTTAACCAGGAATGTGACGATCTCCTCGTCCTGGCCCGAACACCTGCCGGTGGGTGTCCTTATCGAGCACGAAGGCATGTAGACGGTACGAACCGGCTCGGTTTACGGACAACGTCTTCAGCCGGAACGTACCTGGCTCCAACAGACGCCAGGATATCAGCGTGCTTGTTTTTCTCACGCGATATCGCTTTGATACTCAATGAGTCGAATGACTCCATCAGGTCCCACACCCGATTGCGGTATGCTCTAAGATAGTGTTGTCTGGACGCGCACTTGTCCATAACTTGGTGACACACCAGCTCTGAATCTCCGAAAATCTGGAGGTGCTTAATTCCGAGCCTCTCCGCCTTTCACAAACCCAAGCACAGGGCTTCGTATTCCGCCGAGTTGTTAGTACAGCTCCAAGCCAACCTGTAGGCATAGTCCTTTTGGATTCCGGTTGGAGACACCAGGAGTACCCCTGCACCGGCGCCATTCTTGCATCGCGCGCCGTCAAAGAAAAGCTTCCACAGCTCTTCGGGTGCAGGTCCCACTTCTTTTGCAGCCGACACGTCAAGCCTCTCGAGCTGTTTAATGGAGTAACACCTCTCTGTCCCGATTACGGCATTAAAATCCCGCAACGAGAACTCATCTTCGAGTTGTAACACTTCGAGGGCTTGCTCGGTCAGTTCCACTGTCACCAGTTCTTCTTCTGACAACTGAACCATACAGTCCATCTCTCCTCCGGGTATCTTGTCTACTAGGAAGGGGGAAGGCTTCTCATTAAAAATTCTCAGTCTCCTTCCTTTGAAGGGCACTTCCATATGTGAGTAGTCTAGAGACAGGTACCCGCCCAACTTCGCAGTGAACTCCCGAGAGAGACACATGCCGAAGTAAGGCTCCAGGTCGACAATCACGACCTCTTGGATGACTACGATGTCGAGAGCTTTGTGCGATCGGATAGGGATGTCCTTTATGACACCAAGCTGTCTTGACGGGGGTGCCGTCTAATTGCGGCACGCCTTGGCTGCTCCGTGTGTATTCCATCCCGATCTCATCGCGAGACGGCCTTCGGCATCACGGTCGAGGAAGCACCGGAGTCCACCATGCGGTTGTGAACTATGTGCCCTTGCATCCGTAAAGACGGATAAAAGGGTGGCGGTCTGTTCTTCCCGGTGGCGGAGGCTGTCAAAGGTTGAACCGGGACGAGAGGGCATGTATCATGCGCCGTTCTTCATGTTCTTCAGTGATTCTTGCAGCAGATCTACCTGACCTGGGAGCAGAAGAGCATCGTACATGCTGATTCTAGCGGTTGTTCTTTTCAACTCGTCTACAATGTTGTAGCCCGAGGTACTAGCTCCTTCTGCTTGCTTTGCCGGCTCGTACCTCGTCCGGTACTACTGGGTGGCCTCAACTTGCTGCCTCTTGGTCAGAGACGGGTACTTCAGCTTCTCCTGGGCTTGTTCCTTGGTTTCAGCTGGAGGCTGAAGTACGGGAGCCTTAGCCAGAGTTGGGGCCTTTTCTGGAGGCTTGGCTGGAACAGCGGCAGCCTTTTCCGGAGAAGGCTTGACTGGAGCTTTATCTTTGGACGCCTTCTCCTGGGCTGTGAAAGGCCACAGCCGCTTGTATGGTGGCAGCCCGCCGGGCTGCGGTTTTTCTCTTCTTGCGTAGACTTGCAAGGGCTTGACCGCATCTGCGGCTTTCTTTTCTTCCTTGGCGGGTGGCACTAGATTCTCTTCGGGGAGGGCAAAGTTGGCCTCGCCGTCCAAGATCATGTACAGCTCATCATCTTCTATAGCGCTGCCGGCCAAGGTCTGGATGTAGTCTTTGGTGCAAAGTGCGATCTTCCTCCGAATGCGGGTCATTGCACGTAGTGCACCGGTTAACTCTGGTCGGGAGGACCGAGCGAGTCTTCTATAGCGGCATTTCTCGGAGGCGGACGCCTCTGCGGCTGGTTTTATGGCGCTTTGTCTTTTGTTAGCGCCGGGGGCGCATATGGCCTCCTAGGAGCAAGGTCCATCTGGGCCTGCTTCTTCTTCATAGCGGTCATGTCATTGGACATGGCATGGTATCCGGAGGCCAAAGCCCGCACTTCTTGTAGAATCGTGTTCTGGATGCTGCTGTCAGGTGGCGGCATTTGTGCCGGTGGAGGCAATGCGGCTAATGGAGGAGGGTTAGAATAAGATGCGTACTGTGGAGGAGCGGGAAGTGCTGGAAAATGCGGAGCGGGAGGCGGCGGGTGAGGGTAATGCAACTGAGGCGGGCCGTAAGGAGTTACGACCGGCGCCGGATTCCACTGCTGCTGGGGTTGCTGCCCTGACGTGGACGGCGCACCACCAGAAGCAGAAGGATACTGGGATCTGGGGAAGTCGGGATGGATGGGCTCCTGCACTCTGGACGGGAGTCTGCCGATGGAGATAATGTCAGCTTCAGCTTGCTGGGCAGCTTCGTACAGCGCAGGGAACTCGTCAATTGCGGCGATCTTCAGCGACGAGGCATATGTCTGAGTTGAAGGATCTCAGATAGTAGTGAGCAGCCATGCCGGCTGAAGGCCGAAGTTCGCGAGGTACCCGTTTCCAGGATCTCGCAAACCTAATGTTAAAATCAGACACCTCCTCTTGAGGATGTCTCTGGATAGCTTGGGCCTGATGCAGTAGAGAAGTCGGGTCAGCAGACTCGTTGCATCCTTTTACGAGCCTCCTGGCAAGGCAGGGCCACCCTGTGATGGATCCCTCTGGCAGCGATCTCCACCAGTAGAGAAGCTTTCCCCTCAGGGAAAGGGCCGGCAGACGGGTCTTCACACTTTCATCGGTGATAGTATGCGGTGCGGCCGGGGCAAGGATGTCCTGGATGTGCTCGTACGCCGTCTTACCGTAGCCGTCGTATGTGGGAATAGACTTTAAAGCAGCAGGGGGCACAGCTTGCTGTCCGACCGGGGCCAAGGGCCCCGTAGAGTCCACCGCCGGGAAGAGGTCATCGTCATTCGGCTGTTGGGCAGCCATTTCTTCTTCTTCTTCTTCTTCTCCGCCGTCGGTTGTGTACTCGGTGTCGATACTTTCGAGGATGCGGGATCTTCTTCTTCCTCGGCCTCTTCTATTTCGTACTCGGCTCCTCCGACTTCGGCTTCGGCTTCTTCTTGTATCTCGGCCTCGGCTTCGTCGAAGCGAGCTCGCGGATCGGCCCGACTGGGAATCTCGCCTCGGCGTTGATATCCGATTCGTAGAACTCAGGCGGGCTTCTTGAATCCCTTGCTTGCCACCTTCTCGTGTGCATGAAGGTGCTGGGACCGATCTTCTAGACTCAGAGGATTTGTTCGTGCAGAGTCGCCAGGTGTTCAGATTTGGAACAGCAATGAAGCGAACACCAGTACTTCAATTCTGTCGGGGGTGAGAAACTTCCTTGTCTCACCAGGTGCTCAGAAAACACTGTCAGCGCCAGGTGGAGACTGATCAGAAAATCTTCTTCAAACGTGGGACCAGGGTCCCACCGGGCGTGCCAGAGCAACTGTTGGTTACGAATCTGCCATGAGGAAAGGATTTTGGGTTAATGCGCCCAGATTCGCCCACCAGCATGAAAGGCCGGAAGGAAGAGATGCCTTCGAGCCAATCTCCGGAGAAGGCCGGCTCCTTTTGGGGGGGGTTTTGATTTAAGCTAAGAGTACAGGAAAGGGATAAATGTACAGAAAGAGATAAATATACAGAAAGAAATTACAAATATGTCCAGAGGTTGGTGGGGGGAACTAACAGTACGGGAACACACTAATTACCGCTACTTACTGCATTATAAACACAAAGCATGACCAGGAACTGCAAAAACTACGTGTACTTCCGATACTCAGGCAGTGTATGCACAGCTTCAATGATCCCCTAGCAAACATTCCCTACAAGGAACTAACAGCATGGCAATGCATCAATCACAGAGATACGTACACTAACAAGAGTAGAAAGCAAACTAGAGATATCAGAACCAGGTATATGTGTTTATGTAGAGAATTTAACCGCACAGCTCCAATGGCTCCCTAACAGACATTCCCTACAAGGAACTAACAGTACGGGATCGCATCAGTCACCAGATACGGGCCAGCAACAAAACACATAAGCCGATGGAGCTGCTACTACATCCATTCTATGTATCCTTTTAACTAATGAAGTACGGGGGTGCTTTTAAACAAGCAATGCTAGAGGCACTTGCTCACCAAATGCTGAAATGAATCAGCAAGCCGTGACAGGTTAGCCTAAGGCATGAATAGAAAGGCAGCATAAAAAACAGAAGCAGCAGAACAGAACCAGGCATACGAATTATATTCATAAGCAGAAGCACGGTTACAATGGGCACAGTGGTTCCCTAACAGACATTCCCCTTCCACCCTTTACAATGAATTCATGGTGGGCTTTTATAGCCCGAGTCCCTCCCGTTACATTAATGGGCACAAGGTCCCAGTCAAACATAAGCTGACAAAAGCGGCGAAAGAGCTGCAAATGCTGACCTTTTGTCGGACCGGACTGTACCCGCAGCATGGTCTTCCTGGAAGCTGGACAGCTACATGGCGGTGCGCTGGGCAGAACTTCAATCGGCAGTGATGCGGGTAGGCTGGAGCGGGTAGAACCTCGAATCAGCTTTGAATGAGGCTGCGGCACGAGCAGTGCAGCCCATGCTCGTCCTTTTGCTCGGCACGTTTCGGCTCTAATCCCGAAGCTGGACACTTGTCAGATGATGGATGATGTTGTTTGACACGTGTCTGCCTTGGAGGGCAGTCTGTCCATCTTCGCTTGGGATCGGAGCACCTCGGGATGCGCGGGCAGAACGCAGTGCAGTCGGGAAGGCCTTCATGCCTTGGTCAAATTCCGGGTTTGTTCCCTACTGCGCACCTGTCAAGGGCGCACTCCGACTTCGGTGTGAAGTCGGAATGCGCACAGCGATGTCTGCCGCCGTACGGACTTGCTCCAGCACTTGATTTTTCTTTTGTCAGCCTGCCAGTCTGCCAGTTGCAAGGTGCGCCCAGAAGAGGGGCGAAGTGCGAACTTCGCACCCAGACTGGGCGAAGTGCGAACTTCGCACCCAGACTGGGCGAAGTGCGAACTTCGCACCAAACTGGGCGAAGTGCGAACTTCGCACCCGGACTTAGCCATTTTTCGGGTGACTTCTTTGGGAAGTTGAAAAATCAAGCTGGGGACTCCAAGAAAGGGGGGAAAGAAAGAGAATGCGGGAAAGAAAAGGAAAGGGAGAGAAGAAGGAAGGAAAATGGAGGAAGAGGGAAAAGAAGAGCAGTATTGTTACAACACTGAAGACATTGCACCCCGTGCAAAATGTGACAACAGACTTCCTAAGGATAGGAAACCTATTGGCTGCAAATAGGTTTTAAAGAATTAGTTTAGTTCTGATGGCAAGATTGAAAAGTATAAGGCAAGGTTAGTGGCTACGAGCTATTCCTTAGTAGAGGGAATCAATTTTGATGAGATCTTCTCTCTTGTTGCATATCTGTTGTTGTTGCATTCGACCTTAACAGATGGAAGTGAAGACAGCATTTCTACATGGGGATTTGGAGGAGATCTACATGACACAACCAAAGCACTTTGTGGTGAAGGGTAAGGAAGATCTGGCTTGCAGATTGAAGAAGTCCCTTTATGGTGATCAGTTTATTGTTATTTCGCTTTAAGTTGATGACATGTTTCTTAGTAACAGTAAGGATATGATCAGGGCTCTTAAAACTCAACTTTCCATTGAATTTGGTATGAAGGACTTAGGGGCAGCTAAGTTTATCTTAGGGATGAAGATTAGTAGGGATAGAGCTAACAAAAAACTTTGGGTCAGTTAGAGGAAGTATGTTTATTCTGTTTTGCATCGGTTTAAGATGCATGATTGTAAACCAATGAGTTCCCATTTCTGTAGGAACAAAGCTTATTGTTGATCAATGCCCTTTGACACCAGATGAGATAGAGGACATGAGCCACAACCCTTATGCAAGTGCAGTTGGTAGCCTAACTATGCTATGGTCTACACCAAATTAGACATTGCCCAAGCAGTAGGAGTTCTAAGCAGGTATATGTCCAATCCGGGCAAAGAGCATTGGACTATGATGAAGAGAATTGTCAAATATCTCTGTGGCACTTCAGATTATTCCATTTGCTACCAAGGAGGACAAAATTTAAGCAAGATAGTGGCTATACATGGCTTCGTAGATTCGGATTGGGCTGAATATGTGGAGAACAGACAGTCTACCAGTGGGTATGTCTTTACCTTATTTGGTGGTGCGGTAAGTTGTATAAGCAAAAGATAGGTTGCGGTTGTTGTTTTAACGATAGAGGTAGAGTCTATGGCAATTACTTATGCCTGTAAGGAGACAATCTATCTTCAAAGATTGTGTTCGGATATTGGGTTGAAGCAAGATACAATGGTGATTCAATGTGACAGTCAGAGTGTCATCATCTTGGCAAAGAACCCTACCTTTCATGTATAGACAAAGCACATTGATATGTAGTATCACTTTGTTTGTGATATGGTGGAGGACAAGAGGGTTGTGATTGAGAAGGTGGACACTTTTGCAAATGTTGTTGATGGATTGACGAAGCCTGTGAGCATAGAGAAGTTCAAATGGTGTCGATTAGCTATGGGGATAGTCCCCTAGCTTCTAATTTCATGATTTGACACCCTATGCAATGTATACAACAAGTGGGAGATTGTTGGGAAGGTTTTGTACACCTTGCATAAATAATGTATTTTATTCTAGTGGGTTACCTAGGCATTAGGGGAGAACTTTTTTAGTTGGTTTACCAAGTTGGTAACTTTGTAACTATGTAAAAATGACTCCTAAGGGTATCCCACTTGGATAGGGCAATCTCGGGATACTAGGCATGTTGTGTGGAGTGATAATAGGGTGGTTAAATTGGCTAATAATGACTTTACTCGCCCCCCTCATATTGGGCAAGTTGTTGGGATGTGCAACAACCTTATCACATCTTGGGATGTGCACTATTTTTTAGAAGGTTGTTGGGATGTGCAACCAACAACCTTATCACATCTTGGGATGTGCACTATTTTTTAGAAGGTTGTTGGGATGTGCAACCAACAACCTTATCACATCTTGAAGTAGGCTAAAAAAGGGGCTTTGGGATTTGTGTTATCCCATGGAGATAGCTATGGGATAGCCCATGGTTTTGGAAACCACTAGTGGTTTCCAAGTTTGCCTCTAGCCTATATAAACAAGTCTTGTTGTTGGATTGTCTCCTGTATAGTTGAGAAAATCGGAATCGGATCAGAATCGGTTTGGAAAAGAATCGGGAAAAATCGGTAATCGAGAAAAAATCAGGGAAAAAATCGGCAAAAAATCGGCAATTTTTCGTTGAAAAAACCGAAGAAAATGCAATTTTTAATTGAAAAAATCCAAGGTTACCAGGTGTGGGGGTGCGGGTGCGGCGGGAATTGCGGGTGCGGGTGCGGGTGCGGCCCCTGTCAAAAATAGGGTTCGCCGGGTGCGGGTGCGGGTGCGGCTAGTTTTTAATTATAATATATATATATATATATATATATATATATATTATCAAAAAAATTAAAAAATAAAATAAATATGCACATTGCGAAATAATTAAATAAATGATAAATCATACACATTGTGAAATAAAATAAATCATTCATACACATTGCAAAATAATAAATATTTAAATATGGCATCATACAAGCATATTGATATATGATATTTCATATTCATGTAAAAAAATGACAGGATGTCAAGTCATAAAGAGTCAAGAGATAACAATATACTATATAGTAGTGGATATGTACAAAGATAATATCAAATATCTGATATTTGACTCTCATTCGTCATATTCCTCATCATCATCTTCTAGACCCTCCTCCTGTGGATCTGGTGGTGGTAGATCTGAAAAGCCATCACACCTACTGTCATCTCTGGTGTCATCAGGAACTGCATCCCAACGTGCAAAAGGCCCCTCTGTATAACCCTTGTCCCTACGAGACATGAGTCGAAGAGTACTATGGACATACACGAGGTTCTCTAATTTTTTTTAATAATTTTTTTAGCCCGTATGGGCTGGGTGTGGCTGGGCCCACCTTAAAAAAAATAATAATAAAAAAATGTTTTTTTTTCCTATGTTAATGCCCAAATTGGGCTAGGTTCGGCTGGGTGAACCCTGACTGACAGGGTTTGATCAAAGTTGAACCCTGTCAGACAGGGTTCACATGGGATTCGGCCCAGCAGTACCGATCGTGAACCCGCAAACCCGGTGTGGGTGCGGGTGCGGACACCCAGTTGGCTGGGTGCGCGAACCCGGTTACACTGAAAAAATATTTTTTCATGCATATCACAATTTTTTGGCAAAAAATCGGCCAAGCTGTGAATCGGGAAAAATCAGCTCGAATCGGGATTTTTTAAAGATTTTCTCAACTATTGGAGTCCTCTGTGTTGAATTTTGGAGATCTCCTAAGAGGAGTTAATCTCTGAAGTGTATTGTAACCAATTTGTTGTTGATAATATATTGAGACTCTCTTCTTCGCTGGTGTTTTCCCATCTCGTGGGTTTTCCCAAGGTATATCTTGTGTTCTTTTCTTCTATATTTTGAATTTCTTTCTAAGTGCTAATACTTTGTTGTAATAATTTTAGATCTGGTTAACTAGCATAACTTTCCTCATTGGACTAAGTAAGAAATTGTTGCATTTTAGTGCATTATTTCCTTTCAATACCTACCATTCCACAATTTTTTGTTGCAAAACAATATGATTTGACCTCAATTTGAGGCCTTTATATTCATACTATTGACTTGTCAACAATAAGACTGGGTGTCCCTAAAGTGTGTAAAAAATTATATGATTTGACCTCAATTTGAGGCCTTTATAGTCATAATATTGACTTGTCAACAATGAGACTGGGTGTCGCTAAAGTGTGTAAAAGTACCTTGTTTTTACCCTACAACTAAGCACCAGCACTCTATTGGGGTTTGCCATAAAGCTTCCCCTCAACAATTGAGATTTTAACTTTGTTGTATTTGTTTAAGTTCATCTTGTTATCCATTGTATCGTTCTTCTTCCTTTTTCATTACAATAATCAATAAAGGAGATTTCGTCACGGATGTGATCCTCCAAAGTCAAGTATTCCCCTTAATAGATAATAGTTACCCTTCCCATGTCTTCTTGCTTGCTAGACCTTTGAGTAGCTCGAGACATTGCATCTATGGCTGCCTCAAGACCATCTCTATGCTCAACATGGTGCTTAGTATGCCCATCTCTCTACTCCATGTTGTGGTTGAATCTATGTTGCTACTGACCCCAAGTTTGATTCCCAATAGCCTCATCATACCCATGTAAAGGTACAGCCTCTACCGACTGTCTAGCAGCCACATCTGCTCTCAACTAAGTAAATCTTGTCTGAAGGTTGGCATTCAATTGTTGTAATATCGCCAACATCAATTGGGGACCTTCATCTCCATTTGCCATGATGTAGAGGTCAAGTAAATGTGGTAAACTAAGGCATAAAAGAAACCCTTATCACTCCACTTTCCTAAATACCAAACCTCTCTGTATACCAGAACCTTTTGATATTCCCATGGTTACATGGAAGATAAATGGTACATAAGAGTAGAATGGTATGTGGAAGTAGAATGGCATGTGGAATCACTTCACTAAACACTTTATGGGCAGCCTAGATTAGTTAAGAAGGCAAAATCACCAACAAAAGAAGAACAAAGAAAGACAAAGAAGGAAAAGTAAATGCAAGGAGCACAATCACCTTATTACTCTGGCTAACACACCAAAATATACTCAAAAAAATTATGTACATGCAAGATCCTATATGTAACAACCCATTTCTAACCAACCCGAGAGAGTAGTTTTTATTTTTTAAATAGATTCACAAGCAAGGTTCACAAAGATATTCCCATACTCTTTTGTTTTGCATAATTAAGGCATAACCACATTTTGAGTTCTTATCACTGCCAACGACACTCAAGTGGACAGGATAGGCCAACATCCCGTAGCTTTTATGGGGTTAACTTTTCTAAACCTCCGCGGTTAGAAAAGATGCCTTCAGTGGTTTCCCCACATTCATTATACTCTCCCCAAGTATAAGGCAATTTAACCACAACTTAGGGATTATCCCTTTTAGGCCATCAAAAAGGACGCCATTTCCCTTACCATACATAAGTCAATCTATGTAGGTGTTATCTGACATAATGTCTTAAAGTCTAGTTATCACATCTCCGCAATGAGATAAACTAGTACTTAGTGCTTAATTACCACACCTCCGGTGGGCTAATTAAGGCTATTATCACTTCGCGTGATAATACACATGGCCACCTGATCCTTCCTGTTCAAGGTGCCATCACTTGCTCATGTTGCAAATGATTTCCTAACCTCCGCGGTAAGAATTATGGTCCAAACTCCACACTTAACAACCTTCCTCAAAAGCTCCTCGCTTTTGGGAATAAATTTGAGCCTCACCACTCTAGATGTAGTCATTGCAACTGACCTAACTGTTGCCTCCCAGCAACTAGTCAAGTCCTTGGGAAAAATCTTGACTCTACGGTTCTATTATAATTTTAAGTTTTTCCCCCATGAAAAACCCCTTAAAGAAAACCCAAGAATCCTTTACTATTAAACCTTGATCTCTCACTCTTTTGAACAAAAGTAAATCATGCTTGACATGCTTAATTGAAAAATAGAAATGAATAGATCACCTCTAATTCGTCTAACACAAGCATAAAGCATTTCAAAAGGATTATACTTTATCTAAAAGCATGATTAATCTCATAAACAAATATAATTGTTGCATTAAATATCAATTTCCAATCCATATTGATAAAATAGAAACATAAACACTTATCTACCCTTACTAGCAACAGTTGTACTCTTTTTCTCTATCATAATGAAAGCATATGAAGAGCATCAAATAACATATCCATTTCACATAATGAAAAACTTCTTTAGCAATGCCTTCTTTTAAATACTAAATCTACCTAAAACTTTTATTACCAATGACCAGTTTCAAATTAATCAAGACAATTTTCTTACATTTAATCCTCTTCTTCCAAGAGAGATTCATACTATAATCTCTCCATAAGATAAAACTGTTGGCAGAAAAGTAAGAATAGAAGAAAAATGAATAAATAACTGAGAACAGAACTAATGTATGCACTGAAGAGAATTTAACAAAACAAAACAGAGATCATGAACATGCATGAACAAAGGAATTAACGCTAAGATTGCAAGCCTCAAAGAAAAATTGTATCATTCCTCAATACAATTATTACATGCATAAAACCCCTATCTTGCATGCCCTGCTTTGCACGAATTACAGTCATATCAAAGTTGGTTTTGCAGGTTGCTCCATCTACTGCAGTTCGGATCATCACTCATCTCCTGTGCAGGCCCATTCCAATACGTTGGACCCACGTACATGTAACCGCACCACGATGGGGGTTTGCAACAACCTGACTGAATAGGAGAAAGCTTTCATTGATTGAAGTCTGCTTCCCTCTCTTCTTATTTATAAGCATGAGAATGACGGTTGAACTATTACTCTCTAACTACACATGACAATTTGAACTGCCAGTTCGCATTAATTATTCTCATGCAATCTTCCGCATGGAAATTTCCAGCTGGCATCACAAATCCTAAATACAATTGATTAACTTGCAGTGTCGTAGTATTTGCGAATCTCAACAATCTCCCACTTGGCGACTACTGCGGCCAAGTGCTTATCCCATTCTGGTCTTGGCACCAATTGAATTTCTGAGTACTCACTGCCTTTGTCAAGGCATCAACTATGTTCTCATTGGTCTTCACCTTCTGCAGATTTACTTCACCTTCTTCACTCATTTCTCTAATGAAGTGAAACCTTACCCTGATGTGCTTGGTCCTGGGGTGGAATTTTGGATAGATAACAAGGGTGCTTGGTCCTGCTGTGGAATTTAGGATTAGATAGCAAGGTCTATAGCACTCTTGCTATCACATCACAATGGAATTGGGCCCTGCTGCACACAAACATTTGCACATAGCAATTTCAGCCATATCACTTCCTTGCAAGACACTACTACTGCAATATATTCAGCCTTTGTTGTTGACAATGCAACAACCTCCTGCTTCTTACTTCTCCAGCTAATGGCTCCCCCAGATAATTCAAATACATATGCACTTGTGGATTTTCCTCCATCCACATTGTAGACAGGCAAATTGATATGTCTGAACTTAGTGAATCAATTTTGGTATTATGTGTTATTTTGTAATTGTATGCAAAGTGTTTGACAAAATGTGCGTACATATATTTAATAATGTTATAAAGTGCAATTTAATATTGTACGTAAGAATAAAGTCATGTTAAGTCATGTAAGTCGACAAAGTTATAAGTCATAAACTAGTTTGTCCTCTAGTGGGAAATGTCATGTAAATGCAAGATCAAATGCATATGAAATGTAATTTGGGGAAGTTATGAGGTAGTTGGAGGGTAACTACTTTTTGGGTGTATAAATAAGCCCTCCCCTCATTCATTCAAGTTGTTCATTCATTGAAGTGGTTCAGGGGTTCATTCATTCAGCCAGGGCATTGAGGAGAGTCATGCAGGTTGGTGGATTAATGGAACAACATTGGTACGTGTGAGAGTTGATGCATATGTGCATAGGGCATGATGCAGTCACGTCTTGTATGCAGCCATGGAGAATATTCTGCCTAGGGTTTGCAGGCTGCAGATTGTAATGCTGAAACTATAATGTTGTACTGTAAATGCCATTGTTAATATAAAACTGCCTGTATTTATTGTCATCTTCTATTGTTGCTTCTATTGCCATTGCTGCTATTGTTATTGCTGTTGCTGTTTCCTGTATATTGTACTACAATGACTGCAGATCTGTAAAATTATTTAAGTAGAAATGGAATTGTGTGTAAGCATGTTAAATTTCATTTCTACATTCTGGCGTCGTTGCTTGTACGAAGTTGGGTCTAATCTGGTGACATGGAGTTCCGAGAAGCAAAACCCTAGGGAAGATGCACAACACGAGCATTGGATTGCAGTCGGTGAAGATGCCACAGATTTGTTTGTTGATGCAGATGAAGGGCCATCCAATGAAACGTGCATAACAAACGTGCAGACAGGATGCCAAAATGAAGATGAAGACTTTGCAGATCGAGGATTCGCAGACGTAGAAGCTTCAATCACTACACAGAAATTTCAGTCACAGACATGCAAACCCAGCCAGAAGACGTCTGCAGTCTAGACGTCTGCAGAACCAGTCTAGACATCTACAGAACCAGTCTAGACGTTTGCATCACCAGTCTAGACGTCTGCATTCTAAACGTCTGCATAACCAGTCTAGACGTCTACAGCACCAGTCTAGACGTCTGCAAAACCAATCTAGACGTCTGCAGCACCAGTCTAGACGTCAACAAAACCAGTTTGGACGTCATCCAGACTAATGGCAAAAGCGCAATTAGACGTCAAGATGCTGGCAGAAGCACAATAAGCGATCCAAATGACAGTAGAATAGGTAGACCAATCAGCCATCTGGAAGACGACAGAACGAAAAGAGGAGCAATCAATGCGAAGTTGCATGTTGATGCAGAATGTTTGGTGTTGAAGCAATTGCAAGTTGTGGTGCACGATGGTGAGCGGGACATGAGTCCGACATCGGTGCAAAAGAAAAATGACATGTCCAACAGTGCGCGAGATGGGAGTCCGACACTAGGGAAACTGCAGGTTAGTATGCTCGATGGGGAGCGGGATGGGAGTCCGACATCGGAGCAACTACAGGTTGGAATGTTTCATGGTACGAACGAGAGTACAACGGAAGAGCAATTGCAAGGTGATGCGCATCAGGCTTCGCATAAGGGAGCAATATGCCAAGAACCATTGTCGAGGTTAAGTCAACCTGTGAAACCAAAGGCCAATTTGGGCATACCGTGTAAGTGTCCACTATTTCATGGCAAATCAAGAGAAGACCCAATAAGGCATTGGAGAATTTGTCGCATGATGTGGACAACGATTGGACAAAATAATGAAGCAGATTGGAGGAGGTGGTTTCCTGCGACATTTCGTGGATTCGCAATGGATTGGTACATGAAATTCCCTGCAGACAAGTACCAGACATGGGAAGAGTTGCGTGATGCATTTGTGCAAGAATTTTGGTTGTTTGACAATGATGATGCAGTCATTATTGAAATCTATAGCCTAAAACAGGGTGAGAATGAGTCTGTTCGTTCCTATAATAGGAAGATGAGTGGGCTATTTGACCATTTTGAGAAAGACCAATCAGACGCATTGAAGAGAAGATGGTTCATAGATGGACTTCTTCCTACATACCGGGAGAAGATGACAAGGATCCCTCCGATGTCATACCAAGAGGCTTTGAAATACGCCTTGATTTGGGAAAGTGATGCAAAAATATCGAAGTATTGGCATCATACCAATGAGAGTGATTTTGAGGATGAAAGTGATTATGATATTGAGACTGATTCAGACATTGAGAGTGATGATTTTGGGGAGGAGAGTAGTTCATCGCTACAATATTGGGGTCGAGAAGTCAAGGAAGCGAATCCCAAGAGACGACTGATGACTCTGAGGACGAGTATGACTCAGAGAGTGCAAGATCATCACTATCGGTATATGCAACACCAAGGGAGATGGTACAACGAAGAGATACCACTAATGAACCAGTCTATAACAACCGTCAGAGAACTCGTAGACGGAGAATTCAGTATGATAGTGAGGGAAGACCTATTGTGCAATGTTGGCAATGCCAATTGTGGGGGCATTTTGCACGTGATTGTCAAAGTATTGCAAAGCAAGATGAACTAGTGATTCATCAAGAGTTTGAACAGTCGGAGAAGAGTTATAGCCCTTGCCAGGAAGCAGAGGTGGTGAAGCCAATTGCATTGGAGGAAGTGAACCTGCTTGAGATGGTTAACTTGATGAGCTTGATTCAAATTGAGCACGTGAATCTGATTTCAATTGATGACGGAGACTTTTAGCAAGAAGACCAGATGACAGAGTGCAGTCAGGAAGGAAGCCAGACAACAGGGCTTTGTCAGGAGATTGGTCATATGGATGAGGCTAGGACGGCTAGAGAATGCAGTCAGATGGCGAAGGAGGAGTTGTCTGAGGTGAAGATGTCTGAGCAGGAGTCGTTTGAGGTGCAGACATCTGAGAAAGAGCAATCTAAGGTGAATACGTCTGATGCGAAGCCAACTGAGGAGAACCCATCTGAGGTGAAGACGTCTAAGGCGAAGCCGTCTAAGGAGAACCCGTCTAAGGTGAACCCGTCTAAGGTGAAGACGTATGAGCAGGAATCGCCTGAAAAGGAGTCGTCTGAAAGTTACACGTCTGGCAATTACCTGTCTGGAAGTAACACATCTAGCAGCTACCCGTCTAAGGTATACATGTTTGGCAGTTACCTGTCTGAGGAAGTTAGACGTCTGGCAAGCTACCCATTTGAGGCGTACACGTCTGGTAGTTACCCATCCGAGGAAGTTAGACGTCTAACAAGCTACCCATCTGAGACGTCTAGCCATCTGCAGCAACCCGTTTGTGACGTCTGCACTTACCCGTCTGAGACGTCTAGCCATTTGCAGCAACCCGTTTGTGACGTCTGCACTTAAACGCCTAAGACGTCTGCTTCCCTCTCTTCTTATTTAAAAGCATGAGAATGACGATTGAACTATTACTCTCTAACTACACGTGACAATTTGAACTGCCAATTCGCATTAGTTATTCTCATGCAATCTTTCGTATAAAAATTTCCAACTGGCATTACTTATCCTAAATACAATTGATTAACTTGCAGTGTCGTAGTAGTTGCCAATCTCAACAATCTCCCACTTGGCGACTACTGCGGCCAAGTGCTTATCCCATTCTGATCTCGGCACCAATTGAATTTCTAAGTACTCACTGCCTTTGTCAAGGCATCAACTATGTTCTCATCGGTCTTCACCTTCTTCAATCATTTCTCTAATGAAGTGAAACTTTACCCTAATGTGCTTTGTCCTGTTGTGGAATTTTGGATTGACAGCAAGGTCTATAGCACTCTTGTTGTCACACCACAATGGAATTGGGCCCTGCTGCACACCAACATTTGCACATAGCAATTTCAGCCATATCACTTCCTTGCAAGACTCTACTACTACAATATATTCAGCCTCTGTAGTTGACTGTGCAACAACCTCCTGCTTCTTACTTCTCCAGCTAATGGCTCCCCAGATAATTCAAATAGATATGCACTTGTGGATTTTCCTCCATCCACATCACCTGCAAAATCAGCATCTACATATGCCTTCAACTAGCTATCTCCCACAGCCTGATAACAACTTGTAGCATCTTTTGTATGCTGTAGATACCGGAATATCCTCTTCGCTACTATCCAGTGTTGCCTGCCTGGATTTGACATAAATCTGCTCACAACTTGCACTGCGTGAGCCAAGTCAGATCTTGTACACATCATTGCGTGCATCAACTTTCCGATTGCACTTGCATATGGCACCTTTGCCATTTCATTCTATTTTGCTTCAGTATTTGGGATCTACTCATTGGACAATGTAGCACCCATCGTGAATGGAGCGCTTACTGGTTTGCATGCCTCCATCCCAAACTGTTTCAAGATATCAACCACATAACTTCTTTGGCTGATCCATAGCTTCTTCATCGAGCAATTCCTCCTCACCTCGATTCCAAGAAAGTAATGAAGGGCTCCCAAGTCCATGTCGAATGCCTTTGACAACTTTGCCTTTACTTTTTGAACTGCATGATGTGAACTACTTAGCATCAGTATATCATCAACATACAATACAAGTATAACAAACCTACTTGAATCCTTCAAGTAGTAAATGCAATGATCTGCATTACTCCTTACAAATCCATGTTCAATCACATAATGGTCAAATCATTTTAGTTTGGACATCCGTCTGAGCCCATCCATCTAGACATTCGTCTGAGACTAATCCATCCGTCAGCAACCTATCAGTCATCCATCTAGTACATCCATCAGAGATAATCCGTTATCAGTCTGTAGTGACTCATTATCAATCAGTTGTCTGATCAGTCTAGTATAAGTCGTCTGGGTGACAAGGTCATAGCCATAACATCATGATCTTCAATCAAGATTGCCATTCCTTCTTCCCCTAGCTCTGTCATTCCCTCATCTCGGGAAAGTACTCATCGTTGTCTACAGAGCTTACTCCCAAGTTCTTTGTGCCCTACAAATATCCAATATAGGAAGCAAAGCCTCGTAGGTAGAGCTCCCACCTTCTAACTTCATGAAGTTTTCCATGTTTCCTATTTGGAAAATGTGATGTGTCAACATATCCCAATCCAACAAAGCTATCGAAGTTTGACAAAGGGCACACTTATTCTAGAACCAGAGCAGATCATGGACAAGTGAATCAAGTAGCTATAAACATCTGGCCATCACAACGTACCTGACCAAATCAAAGAACTTGTTGTTGGAGGATGCTACATGAGATGATGATTTGTTTGTGTAGAAGCATTTAAATATGGCAACTGTTGAGGACAAGGGTCATATTATAATTATGACCCAAAACAAGGGTTAGGGCATGGCCAAACTTTGGCATATGTGTTAGCTAATTAGAGTTGTTCTATTTAATTAGGGACCAACTGTTTAGGGTTAGATTTTCGTCCCAATGAAATATGTTGATATATAGAGAGCGAAATTCTCATTTTAGGGATCAGTTGTGTTCATTTCCTCTTCTCTATTGGAGTCATCTATAACCACATCAAATATTTGAGGTTATCCCCTCAAAAGGGTTCTGCCAATTTGTCACTGGATCTCCTCTTTGCTTTTAGATATTACATTGAAATTTCTTCATCAATATATTATGCACATGATTGTTGGATGCATCATTATTGTTGTATGGTCTGGATTACTTACTGATGTGAAAATTACAATGTTATATGGTTGAGATTGAATGTGATTCAGCATTGTAGCTTTGCTTCTGTATCAGTTCTCTTACAGACGATAAACACGAATGGAAAATAATAATGATGGGTACTATCTACTATCTAGTAACCATAAAAGGATACGGTTGCTGATTGACAAAGTACACCATATGGCCAATAATGGAGAAAAGACACCACTATAACACACTACAAATTAAGAGATGATTATAGGTACACCCATGGTGATTAGTAGTATAACAATATTTCATAAAAATACATCTTGTTGAAGAAAAAATCTAATATTATACAAAGATATTTATGATTTTGAATCTTAATTCTTTGTATATAATTTCACACTAGGATGTAGGTAAAACTAAATAAAATTCTAATCAAAAGGCATTAACTCAACCGGTTAAATTCCTTGACTTTCAAGGAGGAAACCAAGGTTCAAATCTTGCCAAGTGATATATGCATAACTACCAAGCTGTTGTAATACCACTATGTGGTCCTGATATAGTACAGGCGGGGCGCGTTTCAATCCTATATAACCTGTTAAAAAATAAAATGCTTATAACGCACTCTATAGTAAAATACTTCTGCTAAGGTGCTTGTCCAGGCTCATGTCTTTCTCTATCCAAGGTCTGGAGGTCAAGATCACCACCTCTTATGTGTACTTGGGGGTTCTTTTCACCGGTCCCACTTTTGGTATGAAACCCACCACCCAAGCTCGGGTGTGTAAATGATATGCAGCTCTATCTTTGCTAGAGAGGAATTGCTTCAAAGCACATTTTCAAGATATACCTGTGAAGATGAGGATGTTTGATGCCTTGGTCAAGCCAACTATTACTTATGGCCCTATGGGTCAGTGGTTTGGGGTCCTAGTCTTGGCCCGATTTAGTGGTCATAGGTTGAACGAGTCCAGACACTCTTTATTCGACGATTCATCAATTGCAAGGGCACAGTCCCCCGCTCTATTATTCTAGCAGAGTTTGGGGTTTCTCCTCTCTAGCTTGAGATTATCTTCCTGATTATCGGTTATCTTCAAAGGATCTGTACTTTCGGAGATACCCCTGAGTGTTGCAGGCGATACCCTTACCTCACCCTTCGCTCCTCGATGGAACTCTCTCCGAGTTCTCGGGGAGGCCGGAGGAGCTGGTATTTTCAAGTTTCTGCCCTCCTGGCCAGCATTAAGATACAGATAGACAGGCTCCCCCTTATTCTTTGAGTGTTCTCCCCCCCTCTCAACTTGGTAAGGAGAGGACGCTCCATGAGATTCGGAAGGATGTTAGTCTCCAATACACCAAATGCACTTGGATCTCTCCCGTTGCCCCTCTTTCCCCCAAGCTATCTTTCTACCATGAGCACTTCTTACAGATACAGGAGGGCAGAATAGTTCCTCCACAATACCTTCAATAACACACAATGCATAGTCTTTGAATCACTATTGGGCAACTCAGGGTGTTCTCACCAACTCCGGATTGAGTCAAATCACCATCTTCCGACGAAGGAGCGGATTTGCCTGTTTTGCCCCTTAGGTGAAGTTGAAACCCTTCATCACTTTATTTGTTGTCCCATTTATTATGAAATCCGGGGTAGATTCCATTGCCTATTTAGGGACAACTCTCTATCTGTTTCTACCTTCTTCAGATACCCGGACCAGCGGTGTCTCGCACTCTTTCTTAGGGAGATAACTCAGCTTCGACGACATAAAAGTTCTCCTCCAGATGGATCTCACCCTCCTCAACATCGGCTCATCACAACATACTTCACTAGCTCCAAAAGACCAGGTGACTCCAAACTGAAACACCCTACATCATCCAGTTCGGATGGAAGCAGGGTCACTAGACAGCGCACCCACAATTTGTCAGAGTTCCGAACTAGCACTGGTCAGAGACATATCATGGACTTCTTAAGCTCCAGTACTTCGGCCTCAACTGTTAGGAGAGATTAGTTTCTGGGGGGTTCTTAGAGCTTGCCCCTCCTGGGCTGCTCCCTCCCCCCTCCTCCTCTCTCTCCGTCTTCTTGGTGTACGCTCCTCTCTTCTGGACTGCAGCCCTCCCCCCTTCTGCCCTCCCTTTTCTTTTCCCTTTCTCTTTGGCCCGGTTGTCGGGTTTCGTCTTGTATTTATCTTAGTTTATTTCTTTGTTGGGCTTTTTAGCCTGCTAGCTGGCAGTCATTATTGTCCTTCTTATAGTCCCTTGGGTCTTATTTTGGCCCACTGCAAACACTAATAATATTTCATTTCATTTCTATGTCTTCATTCATTCTTTCAGAATAAAATCCTTTCATTATCCCTGTAATTTCTACCTATAACTAATTTCATTTAGCTCAGCGGAAATGGATGTACAATATTTTTTTTTCAAATTACTGTTATACAACTTGTTCAGCTGTTCCTATTGAATTATGTAAAAGATATCAGACTCAACAAAAAACTGCAAAATAGCATTCTCCAGTCACCAGTGTATCTTTCTAAGATAAAAGGGTCTGCAGCCCCTGGTTATAACTCCTTGCCAAAATGAACTTGGAAGCTATCAAAATGAGATAGGAAAAAAATATGCAAATGCACAACAATAGAGACAAGAAGCATCTCTGAACATTTGTTTGTTAAGTATAAGAAGCGTCTCTTGGCATTTGTTTGTAAGTATGAGAATCTCTAAAGCTTAACCAAATAGTAAATGTTTATGTTTCTAAAATAGAAAAATCTAACCCAAACGCATAATCACTAATATGAATATGCAGAGGAGGAGAGAGTGCAAAATTTTGCAGTTGCACACCAAGAGAACTAACCTCGAAAAACACAAGACCTGGTTCCAAGTCCATAAAATCCTCCTCCATAACATTACTGGAAGGTAAAACTGTTGTTTCATACTGAGACAAATCTTGCTTCTGTTTAATACTGTGTGTAACTGTTTTCTCTGTGCTGGCTTCGATGGAAGTTTCATTCTTATCGATAACATTGTCTGCCACCATTTTCTCCTCAGCATTTATGAGATCATCTTGGATCGTAACCTCTCCTTGCCCTTGTTCCCCAAGGGGATTTGCAACAACCCAATTTGTCGTCCTGTGAATTCTCTTATTGCTACCTTCAGAAGAGGAGCCAACTGCTTCCACTTTGGACAGAATATAACAATCATAAAGATATTCATTTCTCTTGCCCAAGGAAATAGGCTCCATTTCAGCAGTTATTGGGGAAAATGCTGCTCCAACACCCTTCCAAAAGCCGCTGACGCTGCTCACAAATGTATTCCAAATTGGTTTAATCACAGGCTCCTGTGATGCATGCACGATTTTATAATATTGTCAAATTTCCATCATTATCGAGTTCTCAATAGACATGAGAAATAAAATAACTTGCACCCATTGAGACTGAATGACAATAACCATAGGAAGCATGTTCAATTAGGACAGTAACAAAAGTACAAGGAACGAAAATACAAGTAACTCCAAGGAACTGTGTTCATTAGTGATTGAACTCTCTAACCCTTCAAAGACAAGTAACTGCATAGGTTGAGGTGGCATAAGCTAACTAGCTTTGAGGGCTACACATGAGCAAGCTGCAACCAATTTATTAACCAAGGCAAGAAGATTAATAAGATATGAATAGATATCTATTAAAGGTGATGGGTAGAGATCAACCAAACGAGTTAACTAATTTGCTAGAAAAATAACCTACCAAAGGGAACTTAACAAGTGAACTTTGATGAGGCGAAGAAAGTAACATAGGCAAATAGTGCTATATAGATGATGTAGTCCTAAGTTAATGTGGTGGTTTATGTAGTATGATCAATTCACATTGCAATAAAAAAGGGAGCTAACAAATGATTCATAGCATAGTCACGCAACATTGGAAATTGCTAAGAATGTTTAACATGAGACACATGATTGTGATATTTTGTGGTGGATTCCATATAATTCTTTGAGTGAGGGTCGTTTGCTTCTTAATTCTGGTGTACAGATACTTAAAAATCATTGCGTGTGAATTGGTGAATTCTGTTAATAGACTTGCCATCTTATCAAGAAAAGACATTTTGAATTGTTGAAACTTGTTACTCCAATGGTGTGTAAGGTTAAGACAAGCTAATGGACTTCACTGTTTAATTTTGTATCTTAAAATCCAAAACTCTGTAGGTGAAAGATTGATGTGACTGACACATTATATGCATATAAGTGATTTGATTTTTTATGGATGTGGTATGTTAAGCGGTATTCCAGCCTTTGTTGCATGATCACTAGCATTTCTGGACATGTCCTGATTATAAAGTACTGTACACCCACACGCTTGTGAAAAGGGTAAAGCTTTTAGATGCAAGAATACTTTTGAGATCCAGTCAAAATAGATGATGTTAGGTTCTTGGCTTATTGTCAATGTCTCATTGAAAATCCAACTAGAAATCACAAAGAATTAGCACCTAATTTATGTTTTCTCCAGAAAATACGAAGACAGGGATGCCAAGATGGAAGATGGAAATCCTAAAATCAAAGACGATTTAAAGGAATTTACTAACATGCTTTCCAATGAATTTTCCAATGGTGTATAACATTTAACAATGTGATCATAGTTATGAACAAGAAGGTAGGGTAGCAGTCAATTAAAAATCGCTATACATGGTAGATAATGAAAACAAAGGGAGTCAGTTAGCGAAAATACATTCTAAGATATATATTTAGAAAACTTAGATCCAAACCCCAAGTTGTATGAAAGATGAATCAAGTATATGCTCATTAAAATTGTATGAAAGAAATTGATAAGATGCCAGTTAATGATAAATATTCTCATCTTGAAGATCCACTGCACATAGTCAAAAACAATTATCATCAGACATATGTTGATGAGGATCATATACAACATTGAATATGTTGGAAACAGTTTACAAAAGCAGAAGCACTAGATTTCTTGGGAGAATTTGTATGTCACTTGAGGCTCCAGTACCTCTAACCTTGGACCAACTTTTTCGCCTATCACTACACTGTTCTCCCAAATTTGAGCCACTCTTTCCCCCATTTCCCTTATTTAAGGCATCATATCTAATTCTTTGATTGGTTCCGTGTCTACTCTCTGATTAAGGACCTTAATTGTCATTTGCTACAATATATGCAATTTCCTAGTCTGCATGTTGATGGGCTCATTGGCTGTATAAGAAAGTTTATTTGTAAAGATTTTTCTATGCTCAAGAACATTCTCTGATGGATTTGATACATTTATTTTGTCTCTTATGTTTAAAGCATATTTCCTGTAATTAATAAAATAACTTCAGAAAGTTATCTGGCTGTTGAATGATAATTTTCTGCACTTCCAAATTTCTGGGAGTTACATTTCTTCTTATTGTTCATTACTTCATTGTCTACCATTAGCTTGCTAGAAGTTCCTTCACAAATTGCAGCAGCCACATGCAGCCAATGAATAATAAAATGAAATATAAAACTGCAAGAAAATATAAGAGTGAAGGAAAATATCATTTAGCAGGGTACAAGACAGTCTACACCTGCCAATGCAGAAGTACCTTTTCTTAAAGAGGTTTTTTTAGTACAAAGAATATACTCTGAGCCAAAGATATTAACTACAGTAGCATCTCCTCAGCAAGCTCTCTCAAAGCTTTGCTAACAGATACTCAAAAAATAGAATTGTTCTGTACAGCCTTTGAGCCTATCTAAAAAAATGCTGGGCGAGCACAAAATAGACATATTCCAGAGAAAGCAAAGCACAAAAATTGGAGTAGGGGCTATAAATAAAACAAGAATCAAGTTCTTCAAGCATAATGTTCTCACTATTCATTTACCTTCAACAAAAAGCAATATCATGTCTAATGCAATCTCTCGTTAAATAATAAAATTGTTCCATATATTATATTAGAGAAAAAAGAGGCACATAATCTGAATGAGAAACCAGCTCCTACTTGCAAAAGAACTTAATGTGCATAAATAGGAGGAATATATGGCCCAACAATCATTGGGGAAGAAACATACCCCAAAACTAATTTGAACCTTGTCATTGTAGACTGGAGTGGAAGTGCAATGCAAGTAAGACTTCATATCTCCAAATTTAACCAAGACCAAAATGCAAATTTTTATGTAAAAGAATTTTTATGCAATTTTTTTCTTTTTTTCTTTTTTGTGGAAAACACCCCTTTTGGGGCACCACAAGAAGCCTGATAGTTCAATTTCTCACTTTCTACATAATTTATTTGAAGTTTCTCAGTTTCCAAATCATTTCTGGTTTATTGATCTGCAATAAGTCTAACAATACCCAAAGGTGAAACAAACCCTCCACCAATACTTTTATGTTTGTTTGCTAACTGTTGAATGATACAGTGGCATCCAATTACCATACAGACTCTTGTGACTGAACTTTATGAAGATTAACTGTGATCCAGACTGTTGGTGGAATCGAGTTAACAGTAAGTAAATTGTGGAGTCTAACATGCTTCAAGAAAGCAGACAAGCAAGAAAACACAATAGACAAAGAAATAAATTAAGAACTGAAATAAAAAATTTATTCATACGGAGACATTGTACAATGAATCTTTGAGAAGAGATGTAGAAACAATCCAGACAGCTTTGTACATTTCAGCTACGTACTTTTCTATGACTTTGTACAATGAAACATGAAAATTATGTAAGAGAAGGTGCAACAACTTGTAAGAGGAATCCAAAAAGCCAATGGACAATGGTCTCATCCATGGGAAGGTGAAACTTGTGTTTCATGTCAAATAAAAACATATTAGCATTTGAATGCTTTCCAATATGTGCATAAACGAAAATTTCGGTATTTTTAGGACAGCGGTTTTGTTCTACACTTTTAAAGACCTTCGGAACATTTTTCTCTCAAACCAATCATCATATAGGGTTGCTCAATAGACTAAGATCTCGTTCTAAGCTTTCAAAAATTACTAACTAATCCACTATGTAATCTGTTATTGTTAGAGCATTGCAATCAGGATTCAGCTCTAGAACTTGTAGCTGTTCTATGAAGTTTAATAATTAGGAGGTGAAGTCAATATCCAGATCTCCAATGTTCTTCAACAGAGAGGTGCATGGTGGTGCAGCTTATGGAGAGGAAACAAACAGTTTTTTGGAGTCTTCCTTTGGAAGAGGAAACGAACAGTTTTTGGACTCTTCCTTTGGAAGAGAAAACGAACAGTTTTTGGAGTCTTCCTTTGAGAGAGGAAACGAACAGTTTGTTTATTCTATAAAAGGGGAATGACCCCTTGCATGTAAATGTTGATTGAATGTAATTCTGCCGAAATCCATAAAAGATCAAGCTGCCATTGCCCCGTGGTTTTTCCTGCACATTGCAAGTTTTCCACGTAAAATCTGTGTTACTGTTTTTCTTGCGTTATTGTGTTTTTCCTGCGCTATTGTGTTTTTCTGCTTGCACATAATTTTGCTATATTTTCTAACATCTCGTATCAAAGCCTAGGGTTTTTGTGCGAGTGGGAGCTGCAACAATGACTAGAAGTGTAACCAAGTTTGAGATTGATCAGTTTGATGGCAGGAACTTCGCCTTATGGAAGATGAAGGTGGAGGATTTGTTGGTTCAAAATGACCAAGCCCTAGCCTTGAAAGGAGTCGCGAGTAAACCAAGCAGAGCATTAAAGATGAGGAGTGGGCAACGCTAGACAGGAAGGCGGTTTCTACAATCCGTCTATGCCTAGCGGACTCCGTCTTGTTCAATGTTGTTGAAGAAAAGACCACGAAAGCCCTTTAGACGAAGCTTGAAAAGTTATATGAGACGAAATCTGCAACAAATAAGGTTTTTCTGAAAAAACAGCTTTATAGCCTAAAGATGAAGGAGAGTTCATCTGTGGCAGATCACTTGAATGAGTTTAAAACCCTTATCAGTAAATTGGTTTCAATTAATGTGAAGATGGAGGATGAAGACAGAGCTATCACCCTACTTTGTTTCCTCCGGGAAAATTGGGATCATTTGGTGATGACCATCAGCAATTCATCATCAGGAATTCTAAAATTTGATGATGTGGTAGCCACTTTGTTGGCAGAAGAGTTGAGGCGAAAAACGTCTCTAAAACCCTCAACCAATGAAGCCCTAGCTATGAGAAGTCGATCTTTTGAGAGGAGTCAACAAGGTAGATCACAATCCAGATCTAAGTCTAAAGGACGCAAGCTGAAAGGGAAGTGTTGGCATTGTGGGAAGCCAAGGCACTCAAAGAAGGACTGTTGGCAGCTAAAAAAATGAAAAAAATGGTGAAAAGCAATTTCAGCCATCAGTTGAGGCCAGTATAGTAAATTATGGAGTGACGGCAACATGTGAGGTTTTTTGTATCAGCAACAGTAGATCTGTTTTATATACCTGGGTTTTGGACTCGGGTGCATCTTTCCACGTCTCCTCACATAGACTAGTTTGACAAATATCATCCATATAGTGGTGGGAAGGTCTACTTGGGTGATGATCACCCTTTAGAAATTGTGGGAAGAGGGGACATGAGGATCAAGCTGGACGATGGTAGAGAAAGGATGTTATGTGATGTACGACATGTGCCGAATTGTGGAAGAATTTGCTCTCAATCAAGATGATGGATAAGCTAGGGTATTTTGTCACTTTCAGTAACAACTACTGCAAAATTACCAAAGGAGCTATTGTAGTAGCAAAGGGAGAATCTTATGGGACCCTATATCGTTTATGCGGTGATACAATGGCAAATCATGCAAGAGTAACAACTTCTGTTCAGGATGCAGTAATGCTATGGCATCAACGCCTACGCCATATGAGTGACAAAGGTCTGAAAATTCTGCATGACAGAGGTAAGCTTTCTGGGATTAAGTCTTGCAATTTAGAATTGTGTGGGCACTGTATTTTTGGTAAACAAAAGAGGGTTCAGTATGCTGCAAGCCCTGGTAAGAGTTCTGATTTTCTGCAACTTATACATTCGGATATATTTGGACCAGTCCTGTTAGGATTCACTATCCTAACCCTTATCATTAATTAATTACTCATTTATATTATTATTTCATATGGACCATTGCGTCTTTCACACATAACTTTAGAATAGGTATAAAATAATATACATAAAATAAAAGAATATACATATATAATTATCTATTGGAAGGATTTCCTCCAGTGCAAAAGTGATTCAGTTCCAAAGGTGATTCAATATTTAGTCTGCATATTTTAACATTAATTTCTAATATTTCATAGCACCACACCAGATAGGTTTCAGAAACCTATCATCTGGTATCAAAGCATCGTTTCTGGATCCCTGTGTGAAGGTTTGGCGAAATATAAACTTTCCAATTCATCCTTCGTTTACTGTGTACCTTGGCAGCGAGAACAATACTGGGCAAGCATTCTACAGCGTGTTCGTGTTCTAGAAAATATTTTGCACTTGTTGTGAATCCGTTCTTAGCACATATACTGCAGCGGCATATTCAAAAAATGATTAAAATTAAACCAATCACAGAGGAGTGCAATCAACGACCAACTGGTCTCTCCGCTGCAACGACGACGCCTTCTGCGACAAGACTACCACTCCAGTTTCAAGCGACGACATCTTCCAGGGAAACAGCAAAAAACCAACGAATAAATTAATTAAAACATAAGGTTTTAATTTTTTTCCGGTCAGCGTAGAATATTGTGGCAGCCATAAAAATCTGGACAGCCTGCCCGAATTTGTGGCAGCTACCAATTCCACCATGTAAAATCAAAAAAAAAAAAAGTTCCGGCCACCGACAATTATTTTCCGATACCAGATTCTTCCGAGCATAAATTTGTTGTTTATTTCTATGGGACATTAGTCCCACATTGACTAGGGAAAGGACGATTCAAGGTTTATATACGCGCAAGCGCGTAGAAGAGCCTATGACTTTGGTCACACGCCCCCTCCCTCGCCTCACGTGACGTCCGCCCGCCTGCCGCTGTTGATTTCCGCGCCTCGTTGTCCTTGACATGTCTACCTTGTGCATCGTACTCCGCTCTGTCCGGGTCTCGCCTCGTGTTTCGCCCTACCAGTCCCACTTCGTGCTTCGTCTTCTGTTGTTGCTTCGCACTCCGCATCCGTTGTCCTACTCGTCCACGTGTGCATCCTCCTCCTTGTCCGCTTCCCACGTCCATGCCGCCTTGTCCTATTCACACTTCCTAGAGTTGGTTAAAAAATTTCGTCCCACCTATCGCCAACGTATTTGTCAATTCAAAAAAATTGAAAATTAAGTAACCGTTGAGGGGTGCCAATACATTAAGTTGCTTAAAAACAATTTTTTGAAGGCAATTACATTAAATTTTTGCTAAAAATTGATTTAAATTTTGCTCAAAATTTACAAAAACAAAAATAAATTTGATTTTTGTGAAGACTTAACTTCTGCAAAAACTCCTCGATGGCCGACAGACGGAGATCACAAGATATTACTCTCGAAAAAATCTACCACGAGCTTCGCCAATTTAAGGACCAAACTTCTCAAGAGAATTTAGCTACGAGGCAGGAATTTGAGCAAAGGATGTCAACAATGGACTTGAAAATGGACACCTTCAATCAAAATATGGCACTAGTTCAAGCTAGCCAACCCACCGAAGGACCAACACACCCGACACCACTTGGGGGCCACAAACATCCATCCTTCCCAGAACTACTAAGTTGGATTTTCCCAAATTTGAAGGAGGTGACCCCACTAACTAGATTTATCGAGCAGAACAATACTTTTCCCTAAACCAGATCCCTGAGGTACAAAAAGTTCATATTGCATCCTTCCACCTCGAAAATGAGGCTATCCAATGGTACCAGTGGTATGAGAAGACTAATGGCACCCCTACTTGGCTAGACTTTACGCAGAATCTATTGGTACGGTTTGGCCCTAGTAAATTCAAAAATTTCACAGGAGCCCTTACCAAGCTGTGTCAAACCACTTCAATGCGCGAATACCAAGCTCAATTTGAGAAATTAGCCAATCGCACAACAAGGCTGGATGCCTCGTTTTTTCAAGATTGTTTCATCAGTGGATTAAAGGAAGAAATTCGGCTGGAGGTACAAATGTTCAATCCCAGTACCACGATGCAAACCATTGGATTGGTCAATTAGCCAAAGACAAATTCAATGCTCAACGTCGATTAGGAAAACCACCTATGGGGAAATCACAAATCACTTACACCGCCCCAAGCCTACACCTATTGGGAAATCACAAATCACTTACATGACCCCCAAACCTAACCCAACCTTACCAATTAAACGTCTCAGCTTTGAAGAAATGAAGGAACGACGAGCAAAAGGCCTTTGCTATCATTGCGATGAGAAATTTGAGCCAAATCATAAATGCACTACACGAAAGTTATATATTTTGGATGCAGCCGATCCTGGTAATTCAACAGAAGAAGAAAACGAGATAGAAGTAGTGACGGATACACCCGAAGATGGCACTGAGAATACACCAGAAGTTTCGTTCAACACCCTCGTAGGATTTTCTTCTCCACAAACTATGAGAGTCCGAGGATATTTCAACAACAAAACCTCATTGTGCTTATCGACTCCGACAGTACACATAATTTCATCAACCCACGTGTGGCCAAACAAGCTAACTGCTATATACAACCCTGTAATAGTTTTGAAGTCATGATCGATAATGAAGGAAGGATTTCCTGTAAAGGAAAGTGCCAAAATATTAAGCTTACCATGGGCGATTATAGCATGAAAAATGATATGTATGCACTTCCATTAGGAGGATGTGATATTGTCCTAGGGGTGCAATGGTTACGAACACTCGGGACAATCCAATGGGATTTTGAGGCATTATGGATGCAATTTACAATAAAAAATCAGACATATACCCTTAAAGGATTACAATCAGGCCCCTCCCAAATAGCGAGTTCTCACCGTATGGAGAAAATTATTCGCAAAGGAGGCAAAGGAATGATTGCACAATTATTTTCTATTCAATCCTCCGAGGAGGAACAAAAGGAGGTGCCAGAATTACAACTCCTAACACGCCATTCGAGAGTATTTAACGAACCAAAAGGGTTGCCCCCCATCGTAGTCAAGATCATGCGATTCAACTTCTTCTGGGTCATCAACCCCCAAATATCCGACCTTATCAATATCCCTACCTACAAAAAACTGAAATTGAAAAAATTGTGCAAGAATTACTAAAAGCAGGAGTTATCCGACCTAGTGTTAGTCCTTACTCTTCCCCAGTTTTATTGGTTCGTAAGAAGGATGGATCATGGCGCCTATGTGTCGATTTTCGTGCTCTTAACAAACTCACCATCAAGGATAAATTTCCCATCCCTATTATTGATGAGTTACTAGATGAGCTTCACGGGGCTAAATACTTTTCAAAATTGGACTTACGATCAGGGTATCATCAAATTCGAGTCAGAGAAAATGATTTCCCGAAAACTGCCTTCCAAACTCATGAAGGGCACTATGAATTTTTGGTTATGTCGTTTGGCCTTACCAATGCTCCTTCAACATTCCAAAGTTTAATGAACCAGGTATTCCACCCTTATCTTCGAAAATTTATTTTAGTTTTCTTTGATGACATTTTGATTTATAGCAAAACATGGGAGGATCACTTGCTTCACTTAGAACAAGCCTTAAAAACCCTAGGGGAAAACCAACTATATGCCAAAAGATCAAAATGTTCTTTCGAACGACAAGAGATTGAATATCTTGGCCATATTGTTTCCAAATATGGCGTTAAGGTGGACCCTCACAAAATTGAAGATATGAAAAATTGGCCTACCCCCAAATCATTGAAGGGCTTGCGTGGTTTTTTAGGATTAACAGGGTATTATCGTAAATTTGTTAAGGATTATGGCAAGATTCCTACACCTTTGACAGCTTTACTTAAGAAGAATGCTTTTCTTTGGTCTTCCAAGGTTGACGATGCTTTCACCAAATTAAAGAATGCCATGTGTTCCACTCCTGTGTTAGCCATGCCGGATTTTTCCAAACCATTCGTGATTGAAAGTGATGCTTCGGGATTAGGAGTAGGAGCTGTTCTCATGCAAGATGGACGACCTTTGGATTTTACTAGCAAGGCATTTTTCGGGAAGAATTTAGCCCACTCTACATATGAGAAAGAGATGTTGGCTATTATTCATGCCATCCAACATTGGAGACCTTACCTCATTGGCCAACATTTTATTATCCAAACCGATCACCATAGTTTAAAGTATTTTCTTGAGCAACGTATATCCACTCCTGAACAACAAAAATGGGTTACTAAACTATTAGGGTATGATTATGAGATCATATATCGTAAAGGGAAGGACAACATGGCCATCGATGCCCTTTCACAAAAATTTGAAGAAATCCCCCAGTTGCATGCACTCTCATCCCCTATTCCCCAATGGGTAGACCAAGTAACAAAAGAATGGTTTAATGATACTTCAACACAAACATTAATTCAGCAAATCCAACAAGACCCCACAAGTAAGCCTCACTACACTTGGAGCAATGGCATACTTAGGTACAAAGGGCGTATTGTCCTATCTCCTACCTCCTTATATCGAACCAAACTCCTCCATGAGTTACATGCCACACCTATCACAAGACATTTTGGATTCCTCAAAACTTATAAAAGAGTGGCTCGATCCTTTTATTGGGTAGGAATGAAACAAGATATCAAGATATTTGTGGCTGAATGTGAGATTTTCCAAAGACAAAAAGGAGAGACAGTAGGTACCCCTGGCCTTCTTCAACCTCTCCCTATCCCAACCAAAACATGGACCGATATTTTGATGGATTTTATTGAAGGTCTTCCAAAATCATCGGGTAAAACTACTATTCTAGTTGTGGTGGATCGCTTGTCTAAATATGCTCATTTTTTCTCCTTAGCCCACCCTTACACGGCTAGTACCGTCGCCCAACTCTTTCTTGATAATATTTTTAAACTACATGGTATGCCTTCCACCATCGTCAATGATCGTGATCCCACCTTCACTAGTAATTTTTGGAGGGAATTGTTTAAACTCCAAGGCACTCAACTCCATATGAGTTCTACTTATCATCCCCAAACCGATGGTCAAACATAAATTGTAAATAAATGTTTGGAAACTTACTTGCGTTGTTTTATTGCTGCTCAACCCCTTCATTGGGTCAAATGGCTTCCTTTAGCGGAATGGTGGTATAATACCTCATACCATACCGCCATTAAGATGACACCATATGAAGCTTTATATGGCCAAGTACCACCTTCCATCACCTCTTATATTCTAGGAAGTACCAATGTGCCAGCCGTGGATTCTAAACTCTCTACTCGAGCTAATATCCTTCGCCTTCTCAAAGATAATTTACTCACGGCCCAACATCGTATGAAACAACAAGCGGACCAACATAGGATCGAACGAGCATTTCAAGAAGGTGATATGGTATTTCTTTGACTTCAACCTTATCGCCAAAATTCTCTCAAGATCAAGGGTTCACAAAAGTTAGCTCCCAAATTCTATGGGCCTTATAAAATCTTACAACGCATTGGGCCCGTTGCTTATAAACTAGAGTTACCAGAGTCTTCCAAAATTCATCCCGTGTTCCATGTATCTTGCCTTAAACCAGTAGTTGGCACACACATTACCACACAAACTCAACTACCTGAATTCACAGAGGATGGATCACTCATGGTTGAACCTGAAGCCATCTTGGATCGCCGCACTCGTCAACTCCATCATCGCACCATCACCGAGCTTTTGATTCAATGGCGGGGCTTACCTTTCGAAGATGCTACATGGGAAACAATATCTAGATCTCCAATGTTCGAAAATTTCACAGGAGCCCTTACATTTGAAAAGATTCTACAGCGCTTCAATATGCAGAAAGCAAAACCAGTTAGTACCCCACTTCTTTCACACTTAAAATTGTCTTCCAACCAGTGTCCTAGAACGAACGCGAGAAGACAAGCATGTCTTATGTATTGTATTCATCAGCAGTAGGAAGCCTCATGTATGACATGGTGAGCACCAGACCGGATATTGCCCAAGCAATGGGAGTAGTCAGCCGGTACATGGCAAATCCTGGTAAGGAGCATTAGAATGCGATGAAGTGGATATTCATATTTTTAAGAGGCACTTCAGATGCTGCTATTTACTATGGATCAGATAGTTTGCAAGTTAAAGGTTTTATGGGTTCTGATTATGGTGGAGATAGATATGGGAGAAAGTCCACTACAAGATATACTTTCACTCTTGCTGGTGGCGCTGTGAGTTGGGCTTCTAAGTTGCAGTCTGTGGTGGCTTTATCAACCATCGAAGTAGAATATATTGCAGCAACGCATGCCAAGAAAGAGGCAATTTGGCTAGAGCGATCGTTGGGTGACTTCAAGGTAATGCAGGGGAAAATTACGTTACATTGTGATAGTCAAAGTGCTATTCAGCTAGTGAAGAACCCAACATTCCATGATCGCACGAAACACATTGATGTCAAGTACCACTTTATAAGAAATGTGGTGGAAGAAGGTAGGATCCTGTTGCAAAAAATCAACACTGAAGTGAATCCTGCAGATATGCTTACTAAGCCAGTCAAGACAGAGAAGTTTGAGTGGTGCAGAAATTCTCTGGGCTTGCTGAAAATGTGATAAGGGCAGCATTGGGCAATTGGCACTTGGATGGAAAAACATAGGCAAAGATTCCTGTATATCGACTTCAAGTGGGAGAATGTTAGGAGGTGAAGTCAATATCCAGATCTCCAATGTTCTTCAGCAGAGAGGTGCATGGTGGTGCAGCTTATGGAGAGGAAACAAACAGTTTTTTGGAGTCTTCCTTTGGAAGAGGAAACGAACAGTTTTTTGGACTCTTCCTTTGGAAGAGAAAACGAACAGTTTTTGGAGTCTTCCTTTGGGAGAGGAAACGAACAATTTGTTTTTTCTATAAAAGGGGAATGACCCCTTGCATGTAAATGTTGATTGAATGTAATTCTGCCGAAATCAATAAAAGATCAAGCTGCCATTGCCCCGTGGTTTTTCCTGCACATTGCAGGTTTTCCACATAAAATCTGTGTTACCGTTTTTCCTGCGTTATTGTGTTTTTCTGCTTGCACATAATTTTGCTATATTTTCTAACATTAATATGTCCATTAGAAGTGGAAGGTATGGTTGAACAAGCACAACATTGAGGACTGGATGCAGTTCCAAGTAGGGAGAAAGATTAAGCTCAAGAGCACTCTCCCACCTACTTAGTGATGGTGTAAGGTCTATTGTTAGGTCCCATGAGTATTTCCTTCTGAATGTGTAGCCAAACCTTATTATCAACTTTCTATTGTTGCAGCACCTGAGGCTTCTTATGTCTTTGGAAGTACTTGGCATTTTGTCATGATCTTGATGGTGAATGTGTTAAAACCATAGCAGAGAAACTCAGACTTGGCGTGGGCTCAGCAAGGCCAATTGTTTACCCAGACTTGAACTCAGCAAAAAAATAAACTGAAGAAAATGCAAATTTTCATTGGAAAAATGTTATATTTCATGCATATTAAATTTAGTTAACATTACAAAAATCCAAAATTAATACTGTAAACGATACACAACCTTAAATTACACATAAAAGTGACAAAACACAGATCAATTAAAGAAATTTTAACACCAAGTAATATTTTGTATTGATTATCATATAAAAAGGTACAAAATGTGTCAAAATGCCTCATAGGTCCACTGCAACAGTCAAATAATCTATCTAGTGTCTAGCAATGCCTTTGCCCTTTGCCCTAGCTGAAGCTCTAGTCCTCTCTCTTTGTGCCCGTGCCTCTTCCTCTGCCTTTGTCGCTAACTCCTCCACCATACTTTCAAAATCATCCATTGAAAAGAGAGGCTCCTGCTGCTCCTTCTCTGGCTTTGTGATTCATTCAGATGATAGATCAATCTCATCTCAATCAATGGCTTCATAATTTGACCCGGCAATATTTTTTTATGGTGGAGGCGAAGGTTGTGATGAACAAATACAAGCTTCTTGGACTGAATATGCTTAAACATACTCCAATTGCGCTCACAACCTAAAACATTGCATGATTGACATAAAATTTTGATGGCAAGCCACCGAAGATTGGGTGTATAGGCACCAAACTCCTCCCACCATAAATCTAGAATATGCCAAGAAAAAAGGAATTTAATAATTTATGTAAAATTGTAAATTGAGATTATTTTTAAAAACAAAATCAAAAGACGAAATCAATAATAATTCAATTCATAAGGGTTACTTGGCCTTTGAGTTGCCCCTCCCCAAATTGACTATGAGGTTGTAAAAAGCTAACCCTCACATCTCTTGTAATCTTGCAACTCATCGTGTATCATATTGCAAGTGTCCTCATCTAGCATCATTTGGGTAAGGCATTGTTGAAGGCCCAACATCACCTCATAGTCAGCCTCAAATGAATCATCATAAAAGAATTTGAGGTTGAGGTAGTACCTTGCTGCATGTAGTGGGCCTATGGAGCTGAGAAGTCATCGTCAATCAATCAGTTCCCTAATGAGATTGTGTTTGGGCTCGGAATAATTATAAGATGAGGCAATTGCCTCTTTGGCCCTATCCATAGCCTCATATAGGTATCCCATTGGTAATCTTTCTCCATCAACAAGACGGAGAACCCTCACCAAAGGCTCTAACACTTGAAGTCAAACAAGAGATTTTAATTATTGGTAGCAACTTAGCTATTTGAAATTTGCAAATGAAAAAAAAAACGACTTACTCTTGTACCTTAATTGCTTCATTTGTAGTTGTCCGGAAGGGCTCCTCAAACACATAATCATACACCTTTTGGCCCTCACTAGAGAATCAATATCTAGCAACAACTTCTCCATTCCACTCCTCGCTCACAAACATCCTCTTCAATGCCCCCTTTGCATCAAAGAGGCTCTGCAATGTAATGAATTTTGTGGCAAACCGAGTAACTCTAGCTTGCACAAGCTCCCTTCCATAAGTGAACTACCTCATTAGCTAGAGAACCCAAATATGGTTGTAGATGAATTTTGTAATACATTTGACCTTATTTACAACCTCAAACATCTTGGGTAATTTCCCAATGTTTTCGAGAAGCAAATTGAGACAATGGGCCGCATACAACGTCCAAAAAATCGTAGGGAATCTCTCCTCCAAAATCCTTTCAGCTGCCACATATGCTACTGCGTTGTCCCTAATAACTTGGACAACATTCTCCTCCCCTACCTCCAAAACAACCTCCTCCACCAATCTAGCAAGCATTTCAACACTCTTAACTTATGTCGATACATCCATTGACTTGAGGAACACAATTCCTCCTCCAGAAGCAACCAAAAAGTTAATCAATGTTCAATTCTTCCCATCAGTCCACCCATCGGACATGATCATGCAACCTCTTTTTCTTCATATCTTGCTCTGCTCTTCAATTAAAATTAGGATATCCTCCATGAATTTCTGAAGGAGAGAGCCCCTAAAATCATCCTAAGTGGGTGCCTTAAGTCCTAGGCCACAAACTATGAGGGCATCTACCATTCCTCACCAATATGGAGACCTCGCCACATTGAAGGAAATGTCAAAAAAATACCAAAAGCTTACACAAAGCTTTCCTTACGGCCTTGTGCCTCTCCTGCTTCCATGCAATCATGCCCTCAAGCGTGGATTGTGACCCTGGAGTGGAACGTTCCACACATAAAATGACTCCTATCCCACTCCCTAGGTTTGCCATTGATGGACTAGATCCACTATGGCACCACTAAAAATGGCTAAAGACGCTTTCACTACCCTTTGTAGGAGGCCGAGAAGGAGTTCTTTTTTTTCAGTTCTTTCTTCTCACTATAATCTATCAGGAGGGCATTGCATTCCCTCATTACTTCAAGCTCAACTTTTTCACATAGTTTGACATCATGGCCAGATAACTTTGAAAAGTGGAATTTGAGGCAGTTTATGCCTCCAAAAATTCTTTCATCACAAAAGTTGCAATAAAGCTCTTCGTTCTTTGCACCATTCCTCCCATACTTCCAAGCTAGGTCTTGTTGGTCACGAATCCGACATGAGGAAAGGATTTTGTCGTTATTGCGCCCTGGACCCGCGAACCAACATTGAAAGGCCGGAAGGAAGGGATGCCTTCCGGGCCAATCTCCGGAGAAGGCCGGCTCCTTGCGGGGGTTAGTAAGATGAGAGTGCAGGAAAGAGATAAAAATGCGGAAAGAATTTACAAATGAGAGTGGAGTTGGGTGGGGGGAACTAACAGTACGGCAACACATCAATCACCATTACTTACTGCATCATAAATACAAAGCATGACTGAGAACTGCAAAACCTAAGTGTACTTTCTGTACTAAGCAATATACGCACAGCTACAATGGTCCCCTAGCAAACATTCTCCCTACAAGGAGAACTAACAGCACGGCAATGCATCAATCACCACTACGTACGGAAACTCAAAACAGAAAGTAACTAAGAGATGTCAGAACCAGGTATATGTGTTATGCAGAGAATTTAACCGCACGACTACAATGGTCCCCTAGCAAACATTCTCCCTACAAGGAGAACTAACGACACGACAACGCATCAATCACCACTACGGACAACAACGTAACACACAACTGATGGAACTGCTACCACATCTATTATGAAGTTCAAAAGTGCTTGACCACCAAATGCTGAAATGAATCAACAAGCCATGGCACAAACAATGCTAAAGGCGCCTGACCACCAAATGCTGAAACGAATCAACGAGCCGTGACACAGGGAAGCGTAAAGCATAAAGCATAAAGAAATAAAAGCAGCAGAACAGAACCAGGCATACAATTTATATTTATAAGCAGAAGCACGGTTACAATGGTTCCCTAACAGACATTCCCCTTCCACCACCTTACAATGAAAACGTGGTGGGTATTTATAGCCCGAGTCCCTCCCGTTACATTAATGGGCACAAAGTCCCAGTCAAACATTAGCTGACAAAAGCAGCCGCGGAACTGCTGATGCTGACATCTGTCGGGCTGGACTGTACTCTCGGCATGGTCTCCCTGAAGGTTGAACAGCCACGTGGCAGCGCGTTGGGTAGAACTTTATATTGACAGGAATGCGGGTAGGCGAGGTAGGTGGAAACTCACATCAGCATTAAATGAGGCGATTGGCATAAGTAGTGCGGCCCATGCTTGTCCTTTTGCTCGGCATGTCTTGGCTCGGATCCCAAAGTTGGACACTTGTCGGATGATAATGCTTGACACGTGTCTGGCTTGAAAGGCAGTCTATCCAACTTCGCCAGGATTAGAGCGCAATCGGGTAGCACAGGTGAAAAACAGCGCAGTCGGGTAGCACTATTTCCCTACTGCGCACCGGTCAAAGGGCGCAATCCGACTTCGCTGCGAAGTCGGGTTACGCACCGGCACTTGCCGATTCTCACCGCCGTTCGGACTTCGCACGGACAAGGGAGCGCAGTCCGACTTCGCTGCGAAGTCGGGCTTCGCCCCAACACTTAGTCAATTTCTCTGCCAGCCTGCTACAAGGTGCGCCCAGAAAGAAGGGCGAAGTCGGACTTCGCACCAAAACTGGGCGAAGTCGGACCGACTTCGCACAAAAAACTGGGTTTCCTGGTTCAGCTTCCCGGGGCCATAACTTTTGATCCGCTGACCCGATCGCCTATTATAATATATCGTTGGAAAGCTGGCGAGAAGATCTGCAATAATAAAATATCCAGGGCTCATTTTGTCCATTTTATCGCCCCCGTTTATGGCCCGCGAAAACCCGAACACCTCAGCATGCTCTTTGCCGCTTGAAAGCTCCATACTTAGGCCAAAATTTATCAAAAGTTTTAATGTGGCAAAATTGCCAACATTCTTGGCGGCTTGCGGGGCATTGAGCTCGCCTCGATGTGAGGACCCAGGCCTTTATCCATTGGGCAACGGAGTCACCCTCGCTGTCCTCTTGATACTCACTGCCGACAGCAACCTCCTTTCGAAACCCTTGGCACCCACGGCACTCGCTTCTGCCGGAAAACTTAAAAAGAAAACAACGCACGAGTCGAATTAAGGAAACAACTAAAACTTTGAATACTAGCCGGATTATTTATACAAAATTTTGCGGCATTATTGGCATGCCGCCAACACAAATCTAACTTTGGTTGCCTATCCGGTGAACCTGCAGTGTCCGGACCGGATCTGATTGTACTTCAGATGATCTTTGAAGTCCGGTGGCCTCCCAAAGTTTGCCGGGTCGCGAACATGGTGCAACGTGGCGGATTGTCATTCATGCCGGTACCCGTACAATTGATGAACAATGTGGCAAGGAGATTTTTCGGACGGAAGCCCTCTTCGGGTACCGGTTGCGGTGATGGTTGGAGCCAATACCACCACGGTGGAGACTGTAGGTGAACATTCATTTCTCCGCTTGTGAGGTCAAGGCTGCTCACCAAACCTTGATTCCTCCGGGGTGTCTTCTATTAGCTTAAAAAAAGGGCGCTTGCGATCAAGAAATCTGGATCTTCGACTCGGTCGGAGTCGCCGAGGTGATTTTGCCGGATGAAGGCAAGCCAAAGATTCACCAACTCGGGCTTCCTTAAAATATGGAGACCGATCGTCTCACCTCACGGATTCGTCTATGCGAGCTTGGTAATCGGCCGGCCTGACGCGCTCGCTCGGAGCGTTGGTATTAATCTCGTAAAGTCAGGCTGGTTTCCCGGGTTCCTCGCTCGCCACCTTCTTGCTTGAACGAAGGCGTTAGGACCGGTCTTTCGGACTCAGAGAATATGAACGTGCAGAGTCGCCAGGTGCTCTGATTTTGAACAGCAATGAAGCGAGCACCAGTGCTTCAATTCTGTTTGGGGGTGAGAAACCTCCTTGTCCCACCGAGTATTCGGAAAGAAACTGTCAGCCCGAGTGAGGACGAGCTTGAGATCTTCCAAATGCGAGACAAAGAGTCCCACCGGGCGTGCCAAAAACTGTTGGTCACGAATCCGCCATGAGGAAAGGATTTTGTCGTTATTGCGCCCTGGACCCGCGAACCAACATTGAAAGGCCGGAAGGAAGGGATGCCTTCCGGGCCAATCTCCGGAGAAGGCCGGCTCCTTGCGGGGGTTAGTAAGATGAGAGTGCGGGAAAGAGATAAAAATGCGGAAAGAATTTACAAATGAGAGTGGAGTTGGGTGGGGGGAACTAACGATGCGGCAACACATCAATCACCATTACTTACTTCATCATAAATACAAAGCATGACCGAGAAGCTGCAAAACCTAAGTGTACTTTATGTACTAAGCAATATACGCACAACTACAATGGTCCCCTAGCAAACATTCTCCCTACAAGGAGAACTAACAGCACGGCAATGCATCAATCACCACTACGTACGGAAACTCAAAACAGAAAGTAACTAAGAGATGTCAGAACCAGGTATATGTGTTATGCAGAGAATTTATACGCACGGCTACAATGGTCCCCTAGCAAACATTCTCCCTACAAGGAGAACTAACAGCACGGCAACGCATCAATCACCACTACGGACAGCAACGTAACACACAAGCGATGGAACTGCTACCACATCTAGTCTATGAAGTTCAAAAGTGCTTGGCCACCAAATGCTGAAATAAATCAACAAGCCATGGCACAAACAATGCTAAAGGCGCCTGACCACCAAATGCTGAAACGAATCAACGAGCCGTGACACAGGGAAGCGTAAAGCATAAAGCATAAAGAAATAAAAGCAGCGGAACAGAACCAGGCATACAAATTATATTTATAAGCAGAAGCACGGTTACAATGGTTCCCTAACAGACATTCCCCTTCCACCACTTTACAATGAAAACGTGGTGGGTATTTATAGCCCAGAGTCCCTCCCGTTACATTAATGGGCACAAAGTCCCAATCAAACATTAGTCGACAAAAGCGGCCGCGGAGCTGGCGATGCTGACTCTGTCGGGCTGGACTGTACTCTCGGCATGGTCTCCCTGAAGGTTGAACAACCATGTGGCAGCGCGTTGGGTAGAACTTTATATTGACGGGAATGCGGGTAGGCGAGGTAGGTGGAAACTCACATCAGCATTAAATGAGGCAGGTGGCATAAGTAGTGCGGCCCATGCTTGTCCTTTTGCTCGGCATGTCTTGGCTCGGATCCCAAAGTTGGACACTTGTCGGATGATAACGCTTGACACGTGTACTGCCTTGAAAGGCGATCTATCCAACTTCGCCGGGATTAGAGCACAATCGGGTAGCACGGGTGAAAAACAGCGCAGTCGGGTAGCACTATTTCCCTACTGCGCACCGGTCAAAGGGCGCAGTCCGACTTCGCTGCGAAGTCGGGTTACGCACCGGCACTTGCTGATTCTCACCGCCGTTCGGACTTCGCACAGACAAGGGAGCGCAGTTCGGACTTCGCGCGAAGTCGAACTTCGCCCCATCACTTAGTCATTTTTCCTGCCAGCCTGCCAGCCTGCTACAAGGTGCGCCCAGAAAGAAGGGCGAAGTCGGACTTCGCACCAAAACTGGGCGAAGTCGGACCGACTTCGCACAAAAAACTGGGTTTCCTGGTTCTGCTTCCCGGGGCCATAACTTTTGATCCGCTGACCCGATCGCCTATTATAATATATCGTTGGAAAGCTGGCGAGAAGATCTGCAATAATAAAATATCCAGGGCTCATTTTGTCCATTTTATCGCCCCCGTTTATGGCCCGCGAAAACCCGAACACCTCAGCATGCTCTTTGCCGCTTGAAAGCTCCATACTTAGGCCAAAATTTATCAAAAGTTTTAATGTGGCAAAATTGCCAACAGGTCTCTTTTTCCAATCATTTTATTTCAATGTGGCCACACATGGAAACAATAATCAAGTAGTTAGAAACTTTAAAAAAGGAAAAAGAAAAAAAAAGCCCTAGGTTTCAAGCATTGACAGCTGAAACTTTGTTTTTTTACCTCAAATGTAACCGCTGGGTGGCTGTTAGATTTTTAAAAACTAGGAAAAAAATTAGGTTTAGGATGCAAACGAATGTTTTTTTTGGGTCTGACTTCACCTTCTCTCTGCTCTCTCTTCAAGTTGAAACAACAAAAATGAGGCCAATTTGGGAAAAAAAGGTTTATATGTCGTTTTTTGTTCTTTTGGCACCCCAGCTGAGTTTTTGTGTCTAACTCTCTCAAGTCAAAAAAACTCGCGAGTAGAAGATAAAAATTTTAAAAACTCAAAGAGTTAGTTCAAAAAAAAAGCAGGAAGGCCAAATCAAGCAGAGACTCAGTGAGTTTTTCAAAAACTTCTTGAGTTTCATAATTGCGGTTAAACTTAAAACTACTGAATTAACTTGCTTAGTTCATCAGCTTCCTTCTAGGATTAAATGTTATCGCTTGCAGATGCTATGGGAAGAGCTAAGTCAACTAAAGCCAATAGTCGGTACCCAAGGCACACTTAGAATGGTTTAAGGCCAATCGACTTGTGAGCATTGTTTTAATTGTGTCGTGCATATGGCAAGTTCTTATCCCATGTGCATTAGTGCACTATTGTCAGCATATTTGTCACTATATGGATAAAAAGCAGTTGATCAAGCTAGCTTCATGTCCATCATGGGCCAAAAGCTAGACCAAAAAATACTTGCTCAAAAATATGTTGTCTTTGTCTCACACAAGTGTCTATAGCAACCCAAAGTGGACCCACACCCACACAAAGAAAAGTTTTTCAGTGTCTTATGTTAAGATATCCTTTTTGCAGGGTATCCAATTAACCATCTTCGAGAACCAAATGACCACCACACATGCACAATCATTGAAATTGTCTCCCGTGGCTTGTGAAGTATTGGCAAAGGTGTGTATAGTCCCTGATTCTCATTGGCAAGTTTGGCAATTGCATATGCAATGCATGGCGTAACACACTTGATGACATCACTATAAATCTTTGGCTAATAGATGTATTCGTATAGAATTGCCAAAGTTTGTTCTACACCAAAGTGTCCTACAACTCTTCTATAGTGTTCCTTCTAAATATTTTTCTATTTTTCAATTAACAATACACAATGAAGCTCCTAATGACATAGAAGTCCATCTTGCAATTGTTTGTCTAAAATTCATATGCTTGCAAGTACTGCCTCATATGTGTTTGCGAATCGATATCATTCTCATGCAGTCTAGCTAAGTGGAAGTCTCATGTCTGCTAGAATGAAGAATTATGGTCCATGCTATGATAGGTAACCAACTCAGACAATCAACACCTCAAGTACTTTTTCAATTAAACCCGTGTAATACTTCAAATTTGGTGTGTTTCTATATCTTATATGACAAGCTTTATCGATAATTTATGGAATGAATTTGTGTATTCCATTGACTGGTCTCATCCTTGACGTAATTGTTGTTACTCTATACTCTACATACTATTCATCATTGTTTTCCACAAGGTAGTACCAATCCTTGACTACGTCCACTAAATCTGCCCAGATGAGTTCCAATCTTTTTTTCTTTTCTTTTTTTTTCTTTTTTAATTGGTTATGTGTAATTGAAACAGGCCCAATGCTTATTACATCATGACAACATAGTGGTATTACAACAGCTTGACTATTATGCATGTATCACTTGGCAAGATTCAAACCTGGGTCTCCTCCTCAAAAGTCACGGTTGAGCTAATGCTATTTGATTAAATAAGTTCTAGATTAATTGTGTTTATTTTTGCATTTTCTTTCTTGGCTTAAGTGAAGTGTTCCCACCAATTTCTGATAGGAACAATATAGCTTTCACGAGGGCAAACATGATCTTTTCACTTTTAAAACAAAATATTGTTGCAATTGGTAACCAGTTTTCCATTATATTTATATCAATATTTCCTTTGGCAATAAGAATGGCATAATTCATCAAATGGCATGAGCTCAACCAGTTAAATTCCTCAACTTTCAAGGAGGATACACTGGTTCAAATCTTACCAAACAATACATGCGTAGTTGTCAAGCTCTTATAATACTACTATGTGCTCATGATGTAATATGAAAGGGGCCCGTTTCAATCCCATATAACCAATTAAGAAAAGAATATCAAAATTCACTTCTACCTAGAATGGTGATGACCCTCCAAAGGAACTTTATGTTGAAGAATGATGAGTCATGGTCAGCACACATTGAAAATTGTGCATGCATTTGTTCGGCATCTCATTCCTCTACTTCTCCAATGCTCCATTTAGAATCGCCTTAAAAGGATATGACGTTTTGATATTGCCTACCATTTAGGATTATCCAAAATGGAAAAGAAAGTAATCCAAAGGACCACCTCCACTGAGATGCTACTTCTTGCTGCCAGACCTTATTTGAGCAGACATACAACTAAAACTACTGCTCTGATACCAAAGCCAAATTGTCAGTGGAATCCAGTTAACAGTGCATTAAATTGCAATCTAGCATGCTACAAGAAAGAAGAATGAGAAAAAGGACAGCAGAGGAACAAATTAATTAAGAGTTGAAATAGAAATTTTATCCATGTGTAGTATTTGTACAATGAATAGCTACGAAGAGATTTAGAAACAATTAAGACAGCTTTGCAGAAACAATATAATTTTATATAACTTTGTATAATTTAATGTCAAAAGTCATGTTCTGCAAAATGACTAGTAAGATGAATCCAAAAAGCCGATGGACAAGTATCTCATCCATGGGAGGATGTAACTTATGCATGGTATGTCAAATAAAGACCATAAACGAGAAATTAGTTTCTAAGTTCCAATATTTTCACGGTAATAGTTTTGTTTCACATTTATGAGGGCTTTCAGAGCATTTTATTGCAAAACAGTCATCACAGAACAACCTTACAACAGGGTTCCTCGACAGACTGTACAACTGATATTAAGCTTTCCAACCTAAAAACAATGGTCCCGACGAATTGTATGAGAAACCTCCCCAACCTTACAAACAGTAACAATAAAAAACAATAAAAGCAAAATAATCATGGGCTTGCCAGATAAGATGGGTTACTTTTTGAGATAAGGTTTCAGGTTGAGTCTTAAAGGACTAAGAGGCACAGGGTGCGTGTTTGGAGCAAATTGGCCCTCCTAAAAGCATTCACAATATTATATTTAAAAAGTCACCTCATTGTACCTTACAAGGGGCCTTGTCATACCTAATTGGCCCAGGTTATATATTGAGGCCAACTTAGCTAATTGGTTTCATGGGTGATAATAAAACCATATGCAACCATCAGATGGCATTAGTTCCAGTGGTTAAAATTATAGGTTTTCATCTTATTAAATAATATAATATTAAAATACTGCTTTTCCAGTGTGCATTTGCAAGATAGTTGTGGAAAAGGTGGGTAGACCTCTTTAAGGTTCACCTAAACTTTCAGGTGACTCTTTCTAATATCTGGGAGATTTAGAAATGCAGAAAATTCAAGAATACCTCCATTCAATTAGGCTGGTCCCTAGGCCCGAGCTTCGTCTGGTGGCACATTTGGCTAGAAAGAAATCCCAGAATTTTTAGAGAGGAGTTCAGTCCAATGGAGTTGGTTTGGCATAAAATTGTTACCAAGATTTCTGAAACTGTCAAAGCTCACTTTAGGGATAAGAAGACTCAGGTGAATGAGGGGACTTCCAAGCCACAGAAGTTGGGACCATGGCAGTTCCTTCCCCTAGCTTGGGAAAAGATTAATTCTGATGGTGCAGCTAAGGATAACCCGGGGGCTGCAGGCATTGGTTTTCGCATAAGAGATTTCAAGGGGAAGATCCTCTATTGGGAGCTAGAGGGTCTTGGAAGGGCTAATAACAATGAAGTTGAAGGTCTGGCTATCAGACAAGGTTCTCTCAATGCTTGGGAGAATGGGGTTAGAAAGATCATAGTTGAGTCTGATTCACACATTATGGTGGGGCTTCTGGATGTTATTAGATTTTTCAGACCAAAGGCTTGGAGGATAAGAAACATTGTGAGTCAAATTAAGTCCATTTAGCAGCAGTTCGAGGATGCCATCCCGGCAGACAAAATAATGCAGTGGCTGACTTTTTGGCTAAACATGGCAGTGAAAGTCCGATTGGATACATGCTGAATTCTAACCAGGACAGGGACACTTCTGAATGGCAGGAGGTGAACCAAATGGTTCTTAAATTGGCCAGCAAAGACTTAGCTAAGGATGAGGATAGGTCCAGAGTCTGCTAAGTCTTGTGGATCAATGGAGGATGAGCAGTTATTTGTTGGATTTTTTTGCTACCTCTTGCAACACTCTTTGGCCCTTTTTGGGATAGCACGGGTTGTGTTCGCAGGACTGTCAAGCCTGCTAGGTTTCTTAGGTTCAGTGTAAAGCAGAAATGGGAACAGGTTCAAAGTTTCTGCTCTGTAGATGGTACTCAATTTTTTGTTATTTTTGGAGAATTTTTTGTTATTTTTAGAGATGTTAACCCGAGTTTTATTCAGATTTTAGATTTTAGGGCTATCCAAAAGTGACAAACCTATGACTGTAATTTGATTCTTGTTTTATCAATATAATTTTTTACCTTTTCAAAATATATATATATATAATATTAAAATATGATTTGTAAATAATGATGTACGTGGGGTTAGGAAGAAACATATGGACAATTAACCAGCAACCATTTACAGAGGTATTTTATTTATAATATTTGTACTGAAATACTAATAAAATTGAAGATGTAGCATAAAAAAGGTAAAAAAAAAATAACGTAAAATTTAAAAAAAAAATGAAAAAGTTGACGAGATTATGGTTGCATTTTTTTACACAGGTTTTACTAAGTGACTGATGTTAGAGACCATGTGTGGATTAACTTATCTAATGGATGTAGGCAAGTTGATCAGGTGTGGTTGAACATCGGGTTTGAAATCTGGGATAAGATAGGTGTGTCCCTTTAACATTTCATTCTCCAAACATAGAATACTGGGATAGGCCTGTAAACATAAAAAATACTTCATCCTTTACCTTTTAGGTTTTATATATATTATATAGATATCACTTATCCAAATGACCAAACAAGCCCGGCTTCTTAATTTCGTTCGTTCATACGTACACATAATATGACGAAATATGGTTGCATTTTTTTTACACAGGTTTTACTAAGTGACTGATGTTAGAGACCATGTGTGGATTAACTTATCTAATGGATGTAGGCAAGTTGATCAGGTGTGGTTGAACATCGGGTTTGAAATCTGGGATAAGATAGGTGTGTCCCTTTAACATTTCATTCTCCAAACATAGAATACTGGGATAGGCCTGTGAACATAAAAAATACTTCACCCTTTACCTTTTAGGTTTTATATATATTATATAGATATCACTTATCCAAATGACCAAACAAGCCCGGCTTCTTAATTTCGTTCGTTCATACGTACACATAATATGACGAAATAAGCTCATAGAAGTGGTAGAACTGTATGTTGAATTATTCATCTAAGAAAATTCATAGTTAGTGTTTTCTCGTGACTTTTTATGGTCACACGTTCAAATCCATTGGAGTCATGATCAGGTTACTGTGTTACCACCACCTTACCTGTGTCTGTAGAATTTTCTCAGTCTCCACCGGCATAGGAGCAGAAACAATAGCCCTGGACTGTGCAACATTTCTCTCCTTTGCTCCAACATTGGAAATCGCAGCTCCTGCTTTCTTTTTCTTGGGCTCTTTGGGAGCCCCCTTGTTGGAATCTCTCTCAGCCAATTCATTGTCTAAACTCCACAGATTTTCTTTATGTTTCTGCTTCTTTGCACCGCCCCCCTTGCTGTTCTGTCTCTGGTTTGCCTTGCCTTTGCTGATGGCACTTCTGATGATTGTGGGTCTCTGGCAAATAGACCAAAATGAAGGTGGGTACTTCTCAGAATGCCAAATTCTGGTTGGAAGTCGATGCCCCACAATGGAAGGGGTTGGAACTCCATGCCCACAGTTCAATGGAAGGTGTTTTGAATGGAAAATACTCGAGTTTGGGAAGGAATGGGTTTGCATTGCTGACATATGGAATAAGATTTTGTTTTAACCGAGAGCAGGAGAAAAAACAAAGAAATGACAAAGGATTGAATGGCGAATATGTGCATTAGATGATCATGCGAGAAGAATGTCTCTTGGCGCGGCAAATAAATTGGATTGGTGGTTCGTGTGGAACCGTGAGAGCAACAAGAACAACCTATTAGCCTTTATCGGTTGAAGATCGTAACGCTGAATGTTTATATCGCTATTGATGCATGTATTATATGAAAGAGAAGGGTTTTATTTATATATAACTTAAAATTTTAAAGATTTTATAATATTATTATTTTTTTTAAATAGGGGAATTCATAACAGTTTTATATTATTTTATTTTAGGATACGGTTGGAATTCAGAAAATTACTATTGGAATTCAGAAAATTATTATTGTAATTTTGTTTCACTTCGGTAAGATTTTTACTTTAAAAAAAAAAAGATTTGGATGGGTAAAAAATGGGTAAGAATTTTAGTTCAAATAAGAGGTAGCCCACCTCAACACTCAACCAAACCAAGCTTTTCTATACTTAATGTTTTTTTTTTTTTTTTTTTTTCTTCAAAAGGTAGCCAAACACTCAACTAAACCAATATCCAATTGGTCTACCACCTTTGCTCTTCTATACTTCATGGGTTTTTTTTTTTTTTGTTACAAAGGGGAGTTGTTACAACCACTATTTTTAGGGACTGCTCTCAACAGTCTATTTGTCTCGTTGTTGTTGAGCGGTTTGAGATGAATACTACCTATCATTGGTCTAGTACACACTCATAGGATTCAGCACGGACTACTATCTTTGCTAAAGCTAGCAACGTGGTCCCAAGATTTGAACTTAAGTCTCTTCTTGGCAATTACTTGATCAATCAATCTCACAACGGACTACTATCTTTGCTAAAGCTGGCAACGTGGTCCCAAGGTTTGAACCTAAATCTCTTCTTGGCAAGTACTTGGCCAATCAATCCACCTAACCTTTATAACTTAATATTAATCAACAAAATAATTATTATACACCATTAGAGGTAACCATCAACACAATATCGAGAGAACAAAAAATAAAAATAAAAGAGAATTAAGTACACAAATCTATTGTATGGACATGATAAAAGAGAATTAAGTACACAAATCTATTGTATGGACATGATAAAAGAGAATTAAGTACACAAATCTATTGTATGGACATGATTAATTGATTAAAAAAATAAAACTTGATAGGTAGTGGTGATACTGAATGTACAAATAGTCTTTTTTTTTCCTTCTTAGGTGTAAATATTATGAATAGTTTTTTTTTTTTTTTTTTTTTTTTGGTAATATTAAGATATGGGGGTTTTGATAGGAATCCCTCTGTTACAACAACTTCACACGGAGACACACCCACCCAATCACACACTCATCCACATCACGGTTTGAACCTTGGACCTCCCGAAGAAAATCCAAAGCTCAAACTGTTGCGCTGCATCCCTAAGTGCTAAAAACCTTTATATTAAGGAAAATTGTTCCCTAGACTAGCCGAGGGGGGGGTTTTGTATCCGGTGTAGGCCGCCAAGCTTAAACCCCGGACCTCCTTCCGAGGATTAAGGGAACTTGCCAGTAAGGTACTTAGTGCGAATTTTTTTTTTATTTGTAACTTTCTGTACATAACATATCCGCAACATGTGAGGAGAGAGATTTGAACCTGGGGTCTCTCGATTTTAATTGGAGATTTTTAACTACCCACTTTCTTTCCAACTCTTCTGCATGCACAAATAAACCTTTATATTAAGAAAAATTGTTCTCCAGGCTAGTCGGGGTTTTTTGTATCCGACGTAGGCCGCCAAGCTTGAACCTCGGACCTCCTTCCGAGGATTGAGGGAACTTGCCAGTAAGGTACCTAGTGTGGATAGGTATAAATATTATGATATTATATTCTTATAGTAAGTACTATTTTTTATAGTAAATACGTAGAAATATGATTTTTTTAGGTAAAAATATTATGATACTATATTCTTATAATAAGTACGTATAAATATTATAAGAATATAGCCGACAGACAGTTGCCCTAGTGGCTAAGATGATGTTTGTTTCTTAAGTGGTCTTGTGTTCAAACCCCTTGAGGGTGGTTGTTGATGTAATTTGTAAACGTTCTCCTAAGAAAAATATTATAAGAATATATTATGAGACTATATTCTTATACTAAGTACTATTTTTAATGGTAAGCACGTATAAATATTATGAGACTACATTTTTATAGTAAGTACTAGTAATTGAATTTTTATGGTTTGTGTCTTTATAGTGTTTTTAATATATAGGAGAGTTGGTTACATCCACACTATTTTTAATAAATGTCAAGAGTAGGGTTCAAACCATAGGGGTTGCTCCCAAAAATTACATCCACACCATTTTTAGTAAATGTCAAGTGTAGGGTTTAAACTATAGGGGTTGCTCTCAACAAGCCTATACCACCTTGTTGTTGATAACTTTGCATGAAAGGGACCATCAGTCGCTCGATATTTGTATCGTCGTTGTTGATCTGACACACACTCAAAAGATTTAGATCAAACTACTACCTTTGCAACAGGTATGCTCCCAAGGTTTGAACCTAGGTCTCTTCTTGGTAAGTACCTAGCCAGACAGAGAATTACCAATCCACCTAGCCCTTGGGGCACAAAAGGGCTTATGGTAGCCAATGTGATTTGAACTAGAGTTGAATGGAACCACGAGATGGATCGTAGACCTTAAGTGGTCACCTCACACCAACATGGTTGCCCACTCACTCTTCAAAGGGCTTATGGTAGCTAGTATGATTTGAACCGGAGTTGAATGGACCTGCGGTATATATTGCATATCCCAGTTGGCCGCCTCACCTCAACTCGTTTGCCCACTCACCCTTTAATGTTTATATATATATATATATATATATATATATATATATATATATATATAACATTAGAAAGAAAGTTACTAATTTCATAAAATAATTAAATCTTTTTACCAATCTTTTTAATCAAAATAGTATTGTTTTGTAAATGTCTTTATAATATAAAATAGATATAATTAATATGGAAACAAAATAGTCCTAGGGGGATAGCGCAACGGTTCGAGCTTTTGCTCTTCTTTGGGAGGTCCAAGGTTCAAATCGTAGCGTGGGCGAGTGTGAAGGGTGGGCGTATGGTGATTTTGTGTTAAATTCCCTATTGATAAGCATAGCTCTCGGCTTTACGAGAGGTCATGGTTGGGAGGAGACTGCTCAACCATGTGCGTTGGTTGCCTTACACTAACCTAACCAAATCAAATATATATATATATATATATATATATATATATATATATGGAAACAAAATATTAAATAATAAAAGCACAATAAATCTAAAGATGATAATTTTAATAATATCTATCTAACAAAATATATATATATATATATATATATATATATATAAAAGCACAAAACTTTCCACAAGGGATCCACAAATCATCATCCATAAACTACAATCCCAACACAGAGAGAGCAACCACTCTTTATCCAGAATACCTTTATGATATGAACCTTAAATCCATTTTAAAAGCTCTCAGAACCTTCAGAAACCTCGTGAAGAGGGAGAGCTCCGCTCATAAACTTCTTGATTCTTTAAGCGCGCTTGAAATGGCCCCTTTAATAGCCATAACCCGGGCTCGCAAATCTCTTAAAGGATCAGGGAGAGGCCCTCATTAAAAAAGCCTTGAAATAGAGAGGAAGCTTTGAATTTTAAAAAAGCCTTTTAAAATAGGAAGGAAATTGCTCAGTGCGTTGGTTGCAGGGGTTTCTCACACTAACAAAAAAAAATATATATATATATATATATATATATATATGGAAACAACATTTTAAGTAATAAAAGCACGGTAAATCTAAAGATGGTAATTTAATAATATCTATCTAACAATACATATAAAAGCATAAAACTTTCCATTAAGAATAGGACATATGAGAAAATGTAAAATTAATGACAAAGTGTAGGTTTAATTGTGAACTTACTAAAGACTATTATTTATAATTTTAGCATTGTTGTAAGCTTATTATAGTGGTAAGGGTTTTGGCCTCTCTTTGAGAGGTCCAAGGTTCAAACCCCACTTAGTATGAGGGACTAGGACCCCTCATAAAAACATGTGTAAACTCATTGAAATAATTTAGCATCCTATGAAAAAAATAGTGAATTTATAAAATATTTTTTAAATATGTACAAAAATAATGAATTTATAAATTAATTTTTAATAAAAAAATGTTAGAATAAGGGGAAAGGCAAGCAACAATAATCAAGAAATTATAATATTGCATATCTTTTCCACTAGAGAAAATACATGTACAACCATCATATTTGTACAATATAGTGTCTTTTAGTTTCAAGATACCTTTTGGTGTGTTCATTTTCATCATAATTTTTTATCTTCTCATTCTTTTACGAGATTTCTATTCACACATATAAGATGATGATTAACATCCTCTAAAACGTAATAATTATATGAAAAAAATAATGTAATAAAGTTGGATATAGTCCAAAGAGAGAGGGGAGGGCTCTGGTCCCTCCCCTGCTCCCCCTCCTATGGCTCCTGGTTTCTGCCCAGTCCCTGGCTCAACCCAGGTCATCCCTCCCGGGGAGTGGTTGTTTGCAGATGATCTCCGGGGGAGATCCTTCTCCACTATCTGCGCCCCTCCCGGCTGGCTAGGGTTTCCTTGGTTGTTTTTTCGGACTGGTGCTTCCCAGGGATCCCTGTTTGGTTGGGGATCCCTTCCCTTTTACCCTCAGGCTTCCCCCTGGGGTTTTTGCGAGTGATTCGCGTGGATCCGGTCCCCTGCGTTTCTCGGTGCGATGGAGGTGACGGTTTAGGGTTTGGACAGCCTTCCCCCTTTTTCTTGTGAATCCTCGACGGGCTCCGTGCTTGGACGGGATTCTTGGTCCCCGCTCGCTGGGATCCTCTTCGTTTTCCCGGGTGGGTTCCTTGTGATGCAACTCTCTGGTCACTTCCTGATGGACTGGATCCTCTCTGTGCTGGCTATCGGCTTCCTACATAATGGCTCTCGCTGAACTGAATGTTTTCTCGGTGGGCGGGATGGTTTCTCCATAGGGCGGGATCCGCCAAATCCATCGGTTTTCCCGTGAGGCGGGATCCTTTCTTTTCTGCTGGTTTCCCGGATGGCGGGATTTCCCTGTTGCTTCCCGCTAGGCGGGGCTGTTTGTGGTGGTTTTGACTGCTTCCCGCGAGGCAGGATTTTATTGTAACGGTTTTTCTTTGCTTCCTGCTGGGCGAAATCTTCTCGATGGTGGTTTTTGGCTACTCCCCGCTGAGCGGGATCTCCAAAACTACTTTTTTTCTTATTTGTTTGTTTCCCGCCGAGAGGGATTGTTTCATGCTTACTGTTACCGTTGGGCGGGATTTCTGTTTTGGTGTTCAGTTTCAAGGGATTGATGCCCTAGGCCCATTGCTTATGTAATCAGGTTTTGGGATCCTTGTTAAAACCCGCTATAAATACAAACACATAATTATCAAAAAAAAAATAATGTAATAAAGTCTAACACCTCTCTTATTACATTATTTGGTATAAAGATCATTACCCCCATGATTTCAAAGGTGGTACACTAGAATTGTGCTCTAGCTCTAGCTTTGGCTTTGGCTCCTGTTTTGGCTCAACTCTTAGCAAACTCCACTAGGTGTGCATTTTTGGATCAGTCTTTGGGTCTGCCTCTAGTTCATTACCTTTGGGTTGTCTTTGGGCCAACTCTAGGTCCTTGTCTCTAGGCCACCTCTGGGTTGCCTCTGGATCAGCCTCTAGATTTATCATTAGGTCATCATCATCTATGGGAAATTACCACATATTTATAACTTTGGAGTCAATCCACATCTCTTGAATTTTCCACGTAATGTTTAACTATAAAATTTATCACTATATGCCTTCGAAGCATAGCTTGGGCTATATTCTAATATATAAATCATTCATTTTAAGTTTTTAAGACTGCATTTTTTAATTGGAAAATTTATATTTCTGTAGACATGAAATATTGACCCATTAAGATGAGTCATTTTTTTTAGTTTTCCTCTTAGAAAAATAAGCTCATATTTGAGCTTACTTTCACCTAAATAAATCTCAAAATTTCTCAAAACCTATACCATTGGATTGGGCTCAAAAAAGGCTTTCCAACGGTATATGATATGACCCATTCTAACTTTGTTTGACCCCCCAAAGTACCAAAAATCTGCATGTGGGTCTAGCTATCGCGAATACGCATCTTAGTGGTTAGGAAACATATTCGTTGAATCTGAAGAATCGATTCCTACTAAATAAACCATCTGGATTCCATCCTAAAATGGGTCAACTGTTCGATTTCAATGAATACGCGTCCTAGCAACTATGACGCATACTCATCGAATTTGATGAAATGCCAAATTTACCTAATCCGATCTACTTTAGACTCTCAAATCTCGCATCCCTCGACCTTATTTGGTGACCTACAAAGCCATTAAAGCTAGGGCTCAGCCTCCATAATCAGTTGGATAGATGGATGGTGGAGGAGTGAGTTGATAAACAAAGTTTTATGAGTGAAATTATTGTAATCCTGTTTTCTGTTTTGGAGAATAGAGATCTAACATGTTTATTGCAGGTTGAATGTTGGAGTAAGTTTGTTGCAGGTTGGAGAACACTTTGAAGACTTCTACTTACTACTTGGATCCATTTTTCTACTATCATTTATGCAACACCAGAAGATCAGATCTGGTATACCATCATTTTATTTGTCCTAGTATCTTATATACCATTTGCACTAACAAGTTTTTATTTTTATGCATCTATAAGAAAGGTCATCTTTGAGCTAACTTTTCCTTAATCAAATCATATATATATTCCTTTTTAAACTTATACCATTGGATCAGGCTCAAAAAGAGTTTTCCAACGGTATATAATATGTCCTATTTTGACATTGTCTGGTCCTCCAAAATGCTAAAAAACTGCACATTGTTCTACTTATCGCGAATACACGCCCTGATAGTCAGCAAATACGTAGACACGTATTCGTGGCAAGGTTGCAAATTCACACTATCACAAGCCTGGGGGAAAATTCTTGCTTCCAAATCCATACTTGCATCTTGTATATTACATATTATTCATTCTGCACTTGAAAGTATATTGTTTACTACACTATTTTATCAGGTCATTTTATTTTTCATCTATTTACAAGTAAAGATCTACGATTTCATTTCTTTTATGTATGGTTGTTTAAAAGACCAAGGGGATCTTACTGTTGCACCATCGAGAAATCCAATTCATAGTGGCTTAAGCAGATCCCTAAACCCTAATTCCCAAATTGAAGTGTTTTTGTGTAGAAGTTCCTTGCAAATTTCCCAAAGGCATGAATTCGCAAGCTAGCAAACAAGATGCATATTCTCTTTCGGATGTGTATGCTCTACAAGATGCATATTTGCTCTGTGAGACACATATTCGTCTACATTAGACATCTCGAGCAAGTAAGTGCAATCAATTTTATTCTATGATTTATTTGTTATTGTTTTATGCTTGCTTCAATTATGTTCTCTACATATAAGTCATTTGCACAGAGAGGATTAAGGCAAAATAAAGATTAAAGTTAAAAGGCAAATAGTTAATTGCACTAGTTTGTGGTATCTTTTATTATTTGAAAAAGGAAAAGGATAAAATTACATAGTCATTCATATTTATTTGCATTAGTTTCATCACCTGAAAAGAAAAGAAAAGAAAAGAAAAGGCAAAAACATAAAGTTAGTTGCATTGTTTTTGCATTAATTTTACTATTTGAAAAGATAAAAAAAAAAATAGATTGTTAACTTCCATTAGTTTGTATTAGTTTTAATGTTTGTTGATATCTTCATAAAAATATAATTGCATATAGACTAAGCCTAAATGCATTTTACCTAAACCTTAGGTGTATGTCAATCAAAGAACTCATTAAACTCTTACCTTACCTAGGCGTGGAAACCGCCATAAAGTGTTTCCTGGTGAACCCCACCAACAATTCATCGACAAACACCAAAGAGAGCACAACTCAAGTGCTTCTCATCTGAGATGTAGGCCCTTTTTTTTCCTACCCCTTTCAAGCACAGATCCATTAGCCTGAAGGAAAGAGGTGCAAAAATATTGTGTCTACAATTTCTCTCATTCAACAAACTACACCTTCTTTTGTAGAAACCATTCAACATTTATTTTACTTTATCCCATTCTAACACATTCATCCATCCATAATTCATATGTATTTTGTTAGTCACTTTCTCTTTGTACCAACACTTTCTTTGAGAGTGATTATTACCTCCACAAATCTCACAAGGATGTAGGTTCCAACACCTAGTTATCACATGTCTAGATCTTCCACAATGACTACAACAATTTATCCTAGGAGCTTCATTATTTGCATATGATTATTTCTTTGCAAAATTTGTGTCATTGCTTTCTACTTATCCAATATATCCAAGGTCTTCATTCTTTGGTCTTATATCTAACACAATGGATATTTTCATACCTTGCCTATATCTTCCTAAACCTATACTATTATATCCTATTTTTCTTATTATTTGTTAACAAAATCCTTTGGTATATTTTCAAAACACCCAAATTCTTCACCATCATTTTTGATCTCTATCATTATTACCAACAACATTCAAATACCAAACATCATCATCATAATAACCTACAACACAATCTAAATAATCTTTGTAACTTTTAATTTTGACAATATAGCCTTTGTTGTGGTCACTACAACCATCTTCTATGCAATATTTTCTCTCATCAATAATCTTCAAATCACTTGTATCACAATATATATCTTCCCTTTGGACAAGATCACATGTATCACAACAACCATTTGCCATTATGGACCTCAAATCACTAGTATCACAACTAAAATTTATCCTTTAAAGAATATCACTTGTGTCACAACAAACATCTTTCATCATGGGCTTATCCTTCAATTTTTCAATTATTCTTATTTACTTTCTACATTACACCTCAAGGATGTCTATAGTGAATAATGCCATGTATATTCTTCTCACTACATCAATATTGATTATCATGCCATTTTCAAAGTATCCTTCATCAACTTTTCTAAGTATTGACTGTAAATAAGACCTAAGTTTTGAATTTTGTTTTACCTTAACTAGTTTTTGATAACCCATACTTTTGAAATTCACTTTGTTTCTTGACCTATTCATTGACCCCTTTATTTCTTGTTTTTATCACTTCATTGGCCATGAGTACCTTATGTGTTGTTTTAACTTGTTCTTCACAATCCAATTTAGGTTCCTTCATAATAATATGCCCTTGTTGATATTGCCCCTATTTTTGTTGTGATTGAAACTGTTGCTTCCTTTGAGGATGTCTACAAAATTGGGTCCCATGAGACATCAAGTTGTACTTACAAAATTTGGTGTTATGTCCTTTTTCATAAATATGGCAATATATCCTCCTCCATTGAGGTTACTTTTATGTTGAAAATGAAGTGGAAGGACTCTTTGAACCATTTATGATTTCTTTGTGGTGATAAGAGCATTATTGGATAACTCATATCTCAATTGATTTTTTCGTTCATGTTATTAAAGGATGTTTACCAATTCTTCAAATGACACCCTTCTATTTGATACTTGGAGAGATGTCACCAATGTTTTGAATGATTCAAAGAGCTCTAAGTACAATTGAGACTAAGAGCTTGTCATCCATATTTTATCCCATGGTGTTCAACTTTGCTTTCAAGTCAACAATTCTTTCAAGAAATTGTTCAATACTCTCACCATCATATACCCATAATGTATGAAGTTGTGACTGTAGATAAAGAATTATGGATTTATTTCTCCCTTCAAATATGGTAAAAATTGTGTCCAATGCATCTTTTGATTTTTTTAGCTCATTGATATATGGTTATATTTCATTTGTCTCTCCAAAAGTGATGAGATTTTATCTCCTTAGGTCGAGTTTCATCATCAATAACTATGTCACTGAGTTTTTTGACCACTAGTATTATTCTTATTTGTATCTTCCATGGTGCAAAATTTAGACCTTTGAGCAATTGATATTTTGTGAGAATTTTTTTGATGTAGCCATGGTGAAGGTTCCTTATATCTCCCAAAATGGTCCCCTTTTTTATATACCACTAGTCCTATATATTGAACCTTTCAACACACTCGCCCTTTCTATATACTTGTTGGTACATGGAAGAAGCTAGTCATTTTGATATACATTGTAATATGTGAGAGAGACCTAAAGGTACTATTATGATATAGTTTATCATCAAAGTTGAACCTTGAAATACTACTATTATCAGAAATATTTTGAAGGTGAGCACCCGCTAGTTGCATCCCAGACCAAACATTGGAAGGGTTAAATACCTTAACCCAACCTCTAGAGTAGGCTGGTATACCTTATCAAATTAAGAGATGAATATTTTTAACTCAAAATTGTAAAAGCTTAGGGATAGGGATGAAAGGGTTAAGAAATGAATGAATTAGGAATGGACATATGAAGCTAACAACATAGGCATCCACAGAGAATCCTCTAGCAATTCAATTTTTAGAAAATAATGTTCAGGACTAACAACATTTGAAACTTAACAATAATTCATATTGAGAGCTTTTGGCATACTTAAAGAATTATTCCAAACATCTAAAGCATTAATAATACAAATTAGTATAATTAAATTAACACCTTGACTAAATAAATAGAATTCTCATAAGTGTACATACAAGTATGAGTCATAATAATTTGCTCTAAGTTAGCAATACAAATTAATAGAATAAACTAACCATAGCAATAGTAGCAAAAATGACTTCACAGGATTAATAACAGTAAGCAACACGGATGCAAGTTAGAGGTCAACATTCATAGTAATGCTCTTTTCATTAATCGTAGAGAATGTACAACAACAATGCAAGCAAACACTTTAGAGTTGACCTTTTGAAAGGAGGTCTTAACCTTTATTTATAATTTTTACAATGATTTCATTTTGAGCATTACAAGGAATCTTTTAATTTCTCGATTTTCTTGCAACTTGCCAACAATGGTGACATCCAACAACATCTTCTTAACTAGTTACAACAAATCTAAGCAATAGCCAACCTTTATTGTTCCCTATTCTTGCTATGCCTTCATGGTCATAGATCTGCAACTCAGTTAGTTGAGCTGAGGGTTCTAAAAACTTTTGGACTGCAACCTGGTGTCTTAGCTTTCATGGCATTTGAATCAATCTCCTTTATTCACTATGATATGAAACTGTGGAAAAACACATTGAAAATTTGAATTCAAAGTAGGTTCAATCATTTTCATTGATTTGAGGATGAGCGATTGTGATAATTTGGTTTACAATCACTCTTCACCTTTATATTTCTTGAAAATGCACTAGAATTTTGTCTTTTTGGGCTTTTGACAAATTCAAATGCAAAATCAATGAAAATTGTAGATTTGAGAATTTACTTGTTTCAGCATGTTTACCTCGCGACCGCTAGAATTCTTCTTGCTCAATCTCATTTGAAATTTAGCGGATCTCTGAAAAGTAGACTTTGTTCATCTTTTATGTGAAAATACATTTATCCACAATTTTGGGTCCCTTCTTCACTTCTAGAGTCGCCCTACGATTGAACATCTACTATAGTCCTTGAAAGATCTCATTTTTGTGCGCTTATCAAAGAAAAATAGTCAGCTGCGTGCAATTCTCAATCTTAAACAATTTTTCTCATTTTGGTTGCAGTAAGGCAAATATCCATGGTTTCACACCTTCGATAGATATTTTTCTCCTAGTTGTGCCCCATATAAAGGAAGTTGGAAAATTATGTGTCGAAAAGAACCTTGGCCATTTTTTACCATATTGGTTGTAGATTCACCAAAGTCAATGGATTTAAACTTGTGCCTACCATCCATGATGCTAACAAAGAGAAATGGTAGTTGCAATCAGATGACATTAGGTCTACTTTATCGGTATTTCCCCACACATTGGTGCAAATCAGTGAATTTTTTATTATACACTTTCTCAGTTCCACACTATTAACAAAGAGAAACAACAGTCACGCTGCAAAGCAAATGTTGATGATATTTTGACCCTTTTGCCATGGATTTGTGTTTTTTAGTGATTTGAGCTTCTTACACTTACAAAATAAATCTCAAGGTTGCGAGTCTAATGTTTTTGAGGACCAACTTTCTACATGACTTGGGATCTGAATATCCTTTAGTTTTTCACTATATTCAAGGCCACAACTTCTAGAAATTTGCAATTTTGGACCATCAACTGCTCATTTAGTCAACTTCTATAATTCTTTCAAACATGTAGCTTTTTGAGCCTACATTATGGTGCATCTCGGGGAACTTTTCTTGCAAATTTATAGAACTCAAACAACCTTATCTTAGAACTGGTATCTTTAAAAGCACAAAATAAATCTAAGACACATTAGGGTAGGAAGAGGTTACTACATGAAAATAAATGAAAACACTAATGGGTACAAAATGAAGGGAAAAATAAGACAAAATAAAATGAAATCGAACGGATGATTACAAGGAAGTACAAAGGATAGGAACAAAACAAACCTCATATTGCACATGAAATGGTGGTGATAGGAGATGGATGTGCTGATGAACAGAGGAGTATTTTATAGGTGGAGATGATGAAGGAGTAGCAAAGTGTTGGAGACAGAGAAAAGAGAGGAACAAAAAAATGGAATTGGAGGTACACAAATTAAGAAAACCTTCAATAACAACATACCTTCATATATATACTTCATTGAGGTACAAAGTTACTTCCAAAGCAGATAGATTGCCATGAGGTAAAGCCTTTTGGGGACAATCGTCTGTCTCTCCTAATTTTTCTTCTCTTTCTTGTATAATTGGACATCATTTTCTTTAGCCACTCATACTCCTCTTTGTAGCTTCTTGTTTGCACCATCTGGACTATATTTTTTGTTAAAAATTTTGATCTTCAATTGATACCCCTCCTTATATATAAGGTCGAGCTGAAGTCGAGCATTCCATCAATTGACAACTACAATCGTGCTCCTCGGATTTGAAAATATTCGACTTGCTTAAACCGATGTTTATGCATCAATCAAGTCTTTTACTTGTGTTGCTCTATTTTTGGCTAACATCATCTTGCATGAGGTATGACATTCTTAGCTCGTTCAGTAATTTTGCCCATGTGACTCAATTTTTAGAGCATTTATTCTACCACCTTTGGAACACTTCGATTATCCATTAGGTAATAGAGTAAAAAAAACATTATTGTGGAAGAACGCACCAGAAGAAAGGATAAAACACCAGAAGGTAGCATTGTGCTTTTTTGATGGCTACGATGGATAACCTATCTGATTATATTGAAGTTCCAATATGATTTGCTCAATCTACTCCCCACACCTATTTTTACTTATCTGAAATGTATGTACAAGATGATGCAAGGCGCAAGTTTTGACACGAGACTACCCTACTTATTCATTATGACTATTGTCAGCCATTTTATTTACTTATCGACTATGTACACAAAAATATGGCATGTAAGCCCACGCCTGGCTTTGAGACCCTTTTTTATAAAAGTATCCCATGAATATACAATATCCAGACCAAATAGTCTCAAACCTGTACTTTTCCTCATATCTTTGATCTAATAGTTCATACATTTTTTTGCCCTTTTGTGAAAATGCTCTAATTCTCCACTCCTTCTCGAACACTCAGTGTACGAGTCTAATGATGGTTCAGTAACTCCTGAGGTCTCAACCAGTTGCTTCCAGCAGAACATCAAAGCTATCAAATTATTTTGAAGATATTCATACCTGTGATATGAAAAAGGTAAGTGCTAACAAATAATTATTAACAAAATATTTAGAACCTTAATCAAATTAACCATAGCATAGAAATGCACTAGGTTTATATAGGTTACAAAACTTATGAAAGATATTAAATTAATATCTAACCTGAAATATCGCTAACCTACGCGCTTAGAAGAATAAGCGCCAACAACTAACTAACCTAGGATATTTAGGAATTTACCTAGGTTAACCATTAGATATTTTAAACAATAAATATCTACATGGTAAATAGTCAAAGTAGATGTAATAATCTAACTAATGTAGTATAATGCAATATACTACCTCATTTTACCCTAGCATCCCCCCTTTATTACATTACTTTGATATACAAAGTTTACTCTGAAACAGTTGAAATTTGACGCGTCCAAGTGCCTTTGTAAAAATGTCTGCAACCTGTTAGTCGATGGGAATGTGTTGGAGCCGAATTCTATGTTTAGGAACTTCATCACGAATGAAATGACAATCTGTATCAATATGTTTAGTTCGTTCATGATGTACTGGATTCTTGACCAAGTTCAAAACACCTGAGTTGTCACAAAACATGTGAATAGGAATATTCTTTGGTAGGCCCATGATAGCCAAGATGCGACTTAGCCATATCGCTTCACACACAGCTCCACGTGCAGTGCGATATTCTACCTCAGTTGAAGATAAAGCAACAACCTGTTTCTTTTTACTATGCCATGAGACAGACCGGATCTAAGATGAAAAACATAGCCTCGAAGTTGATTTTCTCGTCATCTATGGAGCCAGCATAGTCAGAGTCAGTGTAACTCTGTAAGAAGAATGAGTTATTCTTCTTATACTCTAGACCATAATTTGCACTACCCTGAATGTAGTGTAAGACTCTTTTAGCTACTTTCCAATGGGAGACCTTTGGTTCTTGCATGAACCGAGAAAGATAGTTTACAAAGCAAAAGTAATATCTGGTCTAGTATTAGTCAGATAGATGAGGCTTCCAATCATTTGTCTGTAAAGTGTTCCATCTACCTATGGTGAGTCTTCATATTGTGATAACTGTAACCTTGATTCCATCGGTGTTGCTTTGGGTTTACAATCAGTCATACGATATTTTTCTACTAAAGTCTTAGCATATTTTTTTTGGTTCACCCTTAGATGATTCTTTTTCTATTCTATTTCAAGGCCAAGACAGTAGTGGAGAAGTCCTAGGTCTATCATATCAAATGACTTTTTCAAGTCATCCTTCACGGCTTTAATCAAATTCTCTGAATTTCCAGTGATGATCAGATCATCTACATATAACACAAGAATCACTATCTCAAAACTTGTGTTCTTGATATAGAGATTTGCATCTGATGGACTTCTCTTAAATCCGTGTTGCAATAGGTGACTATCCATTTTTATGTACCATGCTCTTGGGGCTTGTTTTAGCCCGTATAATGATTTTACCAATTTGCAAACATGTTGCTCATGGCCTTCCTCTGGAAATCCAGGAGGTTGAGTCATGTAGACATCTTCCTTCAAGTCTCCATTAAGAAAGGCACTTTTTACATCCATCTCGATGTAACTTCCATCCGAATCGTGTCGCCATAGCACAAAGTACTCGAATGGTGGTCATCCTTGTCGTAGGAGCAAAGGTTTCCTCATAGTCAAGTCCTTCCTTTTGAGCATAGCCCTTTGCCACAAGACGGGCTTTATGCTTATCTATAGTGCCATCTCGCCTTATATTTTATTTTGTAGACCCATTTGCAACCTATGGGTTTCTTACCTTTAGGCAAATTCACTAGCTTCCATGTTTTATTTTTAATGAGGGAGTTATATTCTGCATCCATAGCTATCTTCCACTGAGGTAGTCTAAGTGCTTCATCAAATGTAGAAGGTTCATTCTCATCACATGCTGATAAGTAAACCCTCTCCTCATCTATCTCCATCTCATCTTCCCTTGGTAACTCTCTATCTACAGAAAGGTCTTGAAAATATGCACAAAGATCATCAACTGAAGTGGAAGCTTTACCCTTGTCTTTGGACGATTGAGAGTAAGATCTGGTGGGGAAGTGAGTTTAGAGTCTTTCAATGTGCTTGTATACCATTTGGGTGGCTTTTTCTGCTGTGAAGAAGAAGGAGGAGGAGGAGGTTGTTGTTCCTCCTCATCATCTAGGTATACTGATGTAGTGTTGGATGTGAAAGCTTCATCAAACACTACATCTCTACTTATATATATCTTCTTGGTAAATGGGTCTATCAAACGATAGCCTTTTGAATTTTCATCATAACCAAGAAATATACAAGGTAGAGATTTCTCATCTAATTTCTTTCTTTTCTCCTTAGGTATATGCATAAATGCCTTACACCCAAATACCCTTAGATGAGTTATGGAGGGTTTCCTACCACTCCATGATTCCCCGAGGAGTCATACCTTTAAGTGCCCTTGTGGGAGCCCTATTCGGAAGATATACCGCAGCTTGAACAGACTTCAACTCCAAGAAGTTTGCTCAAGGTTGGCCCCCTTAAGCATACATCGAACCATTTCCATTATGGACCGATTTCTTCTCTCAAAGAACCCCATTGGATTGAGGAGTGTAGGCCGTTGTTAACCGTATTTTTATCCCATGTGTCCGTAAGAATGAGGAAAATTCTTTTGATGTGTATTCCCCCCTCGATCTCGAACGGAGGGTCTTAATAAAGCATCCCGATTCCTTCTCAACAAGAGTTTTAAACCGTTGAAAATAGGAAAATGCTTCGGACTTCAACCGCAAGAAGAAGACCCACATTTTGCGTGAATGATCGTCAACAAACAATTGAAAATACCGTTTTCCTCCACAACTTGTAGACATAGGACCACACAAATCTGTGTGTACTAACTCCAAAGGTTCTTTAGCTCGAAAAGAGCTAGGTTCAAAAGGTAATCTATGTTTCTTTCCTGACAAGCAATCATAGCACACTGGCAAAATAGACGAAAGGGGAGGAAGTCCTTTCACCATTTGATATTTACTCAGCTCTAGTAAATATCTTGAACTCAAATGCCCAAATCTCTTATGCCAAAGAGAAGTGGCCTCCTTTGTGGTCACTGCTAGTGCAGTATGAGTGGAGGTAAGTGCATCTAAGACAAACAAACCATGTTTGTATGAGCCCGTTGCTATCGGTTTTCCCTTTTTGGTGATGAAGCAATGTTTCTTGTCTTTGTCCACAATAAAATTGACATTCATGTTATTGTCCAGGATTTGTGGAACTGACAAGAGATTATTTTTTAATCTCGGAACATAAAGAACTTTTTCAATATTACATTCTCCATCCGGAAGGGAGACTGAAACACTGCCTTCGCCTTGAACTCTATAGGTCTGATCATCAGCAATGGTGACCGGTCTACCTTCTCGAGCTTCAAAAGTAGCAAACCATGATTTATCGCCAGTTATATGTTTACTAGTGCTTGAATCTATGTACCACAAAGAATCCTTGTGGGAGGAATCTGTATGGGTCATGAGCACCTTGTGTGCTCGTTCAGAATCGAAACTATAATCTTCAGCTGCTATGTGACCTTGTTGCTGTTTGTTCTGGTTCTTAGATTTGTCGTTGCCCTTCTTATTTCTTTGTTCATTGGGCGGTTTGTTCTTAAACCAACATCGTTTGGTGTCATGAGTGTCTATGTCACAAATTTTACAATGATGTTTCTTCTTCGGAACCTCTTTGGCTTTACCATTGTCTTGTCTAGAAGAAGAACCCTTTTTTTGATTCCACTTTTTCTTACCACCTTGTCGTTGTGAGAAAAGGGCATTGTTAGATGCCTGGAGTTGGGTAGCATCTTCTTTTTGAAGCATATTTACCAACTCGACAAAAGTTAGTCCTACTAGAAACTTGTAAGGAGGTGATCAACATTCTGTAGGAGTCAGGAAGAGCTCTCAAAATGATTGAGTTTAAGACTTGGTCTTCCAAATTTTCTCCTAAGGATTGCAGCTTTGTTTTTAATTATGCGACTCATAGAGAAATAGCTCTCATTGTTTCTCCCGATCTCATATGTAATGTATGAAGTCGTGTTTGAAGGTTAAGAATCGTTGATTGATTCTTGCCCTAAAAATGGTACTTAAGGCATCCCAAGCTGCCTTACCAGTTGTAGCTTCACTGATATGAGGTTGGATATCATTAGTAATAGCAAGCAAGATCATTAAGGAAAGTTTCTTATCCTTTTTATCAAAGTCTATTTGATGAGGCCTAGTGACACTTCCATCCACTATGGACCACAAGTCCTCTACAGTTAAGATAGCCTTCATCTTAGTCTTCCATGCTGAGTAATTTGAACCTTTGAGCAGTTGGCTCTCAGTGAGATACTTGTGTATCATGGCCATGGTTTAGGTTTCAAATTTTTGGAGAGGACTAATATGATTCTATCTTGCACTATACCCTAAGAAAAGGTATAGAGAAGTTGGTTCAATTTGCTTTCTATAAGATATTTAATGGCACCTGCCTTAACACTCTTAGCAAGAGATGAAAAGTTTGAGGAATATTGAGCCAAACAAAATAGAGCAAATGAAACAAGGGAAGATTTTGTCAAACTTTTTATATTTGCTCTCTAAGATATTTAATGGCACCTGCTTTTAACACCTTTGAAAAAAGATGAAAAAATTTGAGGTTTATTTAAGCCAAACAAAAGAGAGTCTTATCAAGGTGATTGAAATTTTTGACCTTTTGATGGGGAGTAATTACTTGTTTGAACCTATGCAAAGTTTAGCATGGTGTTTGAGTGAAGTTTGGGTGTTTGTGAAAAACTCATTGTAATGTTTTATTTTTGACCGTGTAATTGCAAAAAAAATGTTTTTAGTGCAATAATAAAAAAAATATATAAGAGAACCCAAATTTATATCACTCTAGGTGTCAGATTCCACCGAAAATGCACCTAGTACAAGCAATTTTGAAGAGAAGGTGTCGAGTAAAATCGAGAATGCACCTTTCTTTAAACTGAAATAGCCCCCCCTTTATCTTTACAATTTTGAAAACTATAGAATTCTAAAAAAAATTCTATCCCCCTTAATGTTTACAAAATGTAGAATTTAGAGCATATCTTTCAAGACAAGTTGACACACGACAAGCATTTGAAAGACCTTCCAGAACCAGTTGACACACAACTTCTCCCGTAATTATTCAATACTCAAAAATAGGAGGTGCATTAGGATTAAAGGGTTCTCTAATCCTCATGGGACCATAACTACGATTCAAACCCTTCCAAGGATCAATGTAAGTATTGAAACGAGGTAAGCTCCTTCTATGCTCTCTAAGCATACGACGAAAATGAGATCTTGTCGTCTGACGTCTAAGTTCGTTCCTCTTTCGAATAACTCTTAGACGACGAAGGGCTTTTGTGATCCAAAGCTTTTTCTTCATGAGACAAAAAATTTTGTTCTCTCAAAACAATTGATTAGAAAATTTTGGAGAAATTAAAAAATTATTAGAAGTCTCAAATCTGCAAAAGAAATATGTTTCAATGATTGTCTCTTGTCTCCCTCAGTTTGATTAGGAGAAAACAACACAAAACTTTTGCCTTCTTTTTTTTTTTATTTCAATGCATAATTTTAACTTTAATTTAGAAAAAATTTAATTAATAAAAAAAATTCTGATAAAAAAATCACTTAATTTCTTTTTTTTTGTTTTTGAAAAAAAATGATTTAATTAACAAAAAAAATAATTTATTAATTAAAAGACTAAACAAAAGATAAAAAAAAATGCAAAAAAAATAAAATAAAAAAATTTTACCTGTCCGCGGCTGGGGATCGATCCTGCATCCCCGCGGCAGGAGATCGGCCGACTGGCACTCCTATCAGTCGGTCTACACCGCCCGACAACAAGGGAAGGATAAAACCTTCCCTTTCGTCCTTCTCGCGGTGGGAAGACGCCAAAAAAAATGGCGTCGCGAGGGATGGATCTCCCGACCCCCCGAGTTCGGCCCTAGCATTGGTAGTGCTTTGCCAGTCGGGCTACCTTGGCTGATTCGTCAGCCAAGGTTGGCACCGTGCTTATCAAGCACAAGCGGGCCAAAAAAAAAAAATTTTAAACTTCATGGGATATATCCCACATGCGCCCTACGGGCGCAATTTTGTTGTTTAAAAAACAAACTCGCACTTAAGCCTTTGATTGTCTGCGGGCAATCTGCAGGCTTCAGAGAACTTTTTTGCCGATCGCTTCAGCCACGCGCAGGTCACCTCGGGCCGCATGTCGCCTCGGGCCGCGAGCTGCCACATCACCAGAACGAACCACCTCGGGCCGCGTGCCGCCAGTGCTGGAGTGCCACGTCACTAGATCGGACCGCCTCGAGCCCCGTGCGCCTCGGGCCACATGTCGCCTCGAGCCGTGTGTCGCCACGTCAACAGATCACCTCGAGCCGCGTGTTGCCACATCAACAGCCTGCTGGCTGCCTCAAAAAACGTGTCAAATCCAGACTACGGGCCGCCTCGGGAAGCAAGCCGATCAGCCTACGGGCCGCCTCGAAAAACGTGCCACGATGTGCTGTGGGCAAATTCAGCGTAATGGCTCTGATGCCAATGATATGAAAAAGGTAAGTGCTAACAAAATAATTATTAACAAAATATAGAACCTTAATCAAATTAACCATAGCATAGAAATGCACTAGGTTTATATAGGTTACAAAACTTAGGAAAGATATTAAATTAATATCTAACCTCGAAATATCGCTAACCTACGCGCTTAGAAGAATAAGCGCCAACAACAACAACTAACCTAGGATATTTAGGAATTTACCTAGGTTAACCATTAGATATTTTAAACAATAAATATCTACATGGTAAATAGTCAAAGTAGATGTAATAATCTAACTAATGTAGTATAATGCAATATACTACCTCATTTTACCCTAACAACCTGTGGGAATATATTAATTCAACTTTTTGTCTTTTCATATCTCCTCGATTGCTTGCACGAGTCTTGAGAAAATGGTAAATCCATATCTCTTGGTAGGGGAAAGAGATTATCGCAGTCACTCATTGCCGCTTGTCATTCAAACAATAACATTATGATTGATTTTCTTGTGGAAAAATGTTTACCTCTGCTTTAGTACTATTGGTGATAATATGTGACACACTAGCTTGATTTTGCTTGCATTCTTTGATAATGAAAGGATGAAAGCCCTGACTAGACACTTTAATCATATTCTCTTCTCCAAATATTTTAATTTGATTTACCTCTTATTCAAGGTGGAATCTAGAGTGATTGATGACAAATCCAAAAAGACATGCCGAATAATGAAGGAATATCAGCCACCACTATATCATGAATCATGACTAAATATGGGTGTTCATACAACATCATCTGAAATGCTTTAAGATGCTTACAAATTTTATAGCCTTCTCCTCAAACTGTAGCCACTTGGGTTCCATTTGTCCCATAGTCAATTCCAAAACTTCACAAACTTTTAGGGGTATTATTGACATCTCAACTCTTGGATCCACCACACAATTGTGCATTGTACCCTTTTCTATAAAAAGCGACAAATAACATGGGCCAAACTTCCTTTCCTAGAAATTCAAAGCTCTACTTCTTGAAATTGTATCACCCTCCTTAGTCAAACTTCACAAAGAGAGATCAATCAAATTAAATTTTAGATGTACTAGCAAGTCTTCCCTCAAGCCTTGATTATGTTGAAAAGAGTTTTTGAATAAGCTTTGAAATTGGGCTATCATTTTTTTCTTTCTTATAGAGTTACAACTGGAAAATACAAGCTTTTATGGTCTTAAAATCTTCTATGATTTAGAGGTCCTTCTATTGGAATTTTTTCTTGCATCCTTAATTATTTTTATGTCTTTTTGTTGGGATTGATGAGCATGAAGATAATTGCCCATGCCTATTGGACAATTGATAGTTGTGTCATAGGTTGTCACCTCTCTTGGACCCTCTTAGCACAAGTCCTCTATCTAAACAAAGCTAAATGATGTCATCGGTGGTATGGAAAGTCTATTTTCATTTTCCTCTTTACCATATTCTTGACCCTTCTACTCTTATCCTTCTCTATCAAAACTGCTCCTAATGGAATGCAAGCCATAATTTTATCGAGGTTGTCGGTATTGAACTTCTACACCGTTGTATCCTTCCATTTTGGCATTCAAAAAATGTGGTCCTTCCCTTTCATATTTCTAGTTAGTGTATTGTATCATCATTCCTGACTCTTGCTTTCTATGAGCTTGACTAGTTTGATAGTTAGAGGAAATGACGTTTTTGGTTTCTTGTCATGGCCACGACTTCACTTCTTTTAGGGATTTTTTATAGGATGAGTTGAGAGGAGGATCAAAGGAAGGATTGATTTCTCTAGGGGGAATTTACCTACTGTAATCAACATATTTTCAACTCAAATAGCCTTTTAGAATACATGGGGGAACCTCTTTTCTTTAGACTATCAAATAGGGAGACTTAAATTGGGATGGAGTGCATGAATATAGTAAAGATATGTTTTGGGGTGGGAGGGTTGGTATTCTTGGGGAATTCTTCTCCACATTCTCTTAAAAGAACATTGAAATCAAAAAGACTCTCATGAGACAATTTTTTTATGAATGAAAATTGAGTGAGCAATAAAAAGGGATCTCTAAGATCGTCAAACTCATCAATGAAATCTTTGGCTAGATCTGCCCAAGTCGCAATGCTCCTATCTTCCAAGGATTTGTAAAAATTTAGTACCTTGCCTTTGAAAGACAAAACCAACAATCTAACCATGACATCTTCAAATATAATGTTGTAAATTGACGATAAAGAATCTATTCTCGCTAATATTCTTGTGTAGTCTTTTCTTTCCCTTGATAACTAGGCAAGTTTTTCAAAGCAATCCTAGGAATTTTGTGTAGAATTGGGATATTGAGAGAGCCAGAGTCATACCATGGGGGATAGTTTTGATAAGCCATCAACCCTAACCTATATGGTCATGAAAAACCTAGGGTGTGTGAATTTTCTACGATTCCAAATTCGTGCAACAAGACCAGTAAATTCGTCAAAATAATATAAGCCAGATACAATTTACTGGTATTACTAATTTCTAAGCAATGCATCTAGGTTCATTTATTTATAGATTCACCAAGTGAATTTACAATTTTCATCCAACAGGCTAAGGTGATCCACCAAACCTTGATTCTTGATTCTTATCAGAATAGTGAGATCTAGTCCCACCGGACGTGCCAAAAATTGTTGTGGTCTAGTTTGTCATTAAAGCTAAACCTTGAACTACGACTATTATCAAAAATATTTTGAAGGCGAGCACCCACTAGTCGTAGCCCAAACCAAACATTGGAAGGGTTAAAATACCTTAACCCAACCTCTAGAGTAGGCTGGTATACCTTGTCAAATTAATAGATGTTGACTTTGTATACCTCAAAATAGTAAAAGCTTAGGGATAACGATGAAAGCGTTAAGAAATGAATGAATTACGAATGGAAGAATGAAGCTAACAACATAGGCATCCACAGAGAAACCTATAGCAATTCAATTTTCAAAAAACAATGTTCAGGATAGGAGGTCTTAATTGTTTGAGGTAAACATCCCTAGTAATGCTCTTTTCATTAATCGTAGATAATGTACAATAGCAGCGCAAGGTAACACTTCAGAGTCAACATTTTGAAAGGAGGTCTTAACATTTATTTATAATTTTTACAATGATTTCATTTTGAGCATTACAAGGAATCTTTTAATTTCTTGATTTTCTTACAACTTGCCAACAATGGTGGCATCCAACTGTGTCTTCTTGAGAAGTTACAACAAATATGAGCAAGAGCTAACCTCTATTGTTCCCTGTTCTTGTTATACCTTCATGGTCATAAATCTGCAACTGAGTTAGTTGAGTCGAGGGTTCTAGAATCTTCTAGACTACAACCTAGTGTCTTGGCTTTCATGGCATCTGAATCAATCTCCTTTGTTTACTTTGATATGCAACCGCACAAAACATGTTGAAAATTTAAATTTAGAGTGGGTTCAATCCTTGTCATTGATCTAAGGATGAGAGACTATGATCATGTGGTTCATGACTGCTCTTCACCTTTATATTTCTTGAAAATGCACTATAATTTTACCTTTTCGAACTTTTGACAAATTCAACCACAAAATTGGTGAAAATCATAGATTTGAGAATTTGCCTGTTTTAGCATATTTACCTCATGGTTGCTAAAATTATTCTTTCTTGGTCTCCTTTGAAATTTAGCGGATCTCTGAAAAGTAGACTTTATGTGCATCTACTATATTTCTTGAAATATCTTCTCATTTTTGTGTGCTTATCAAAGGAAAATAGTCAGTCACATGCAATTATCGATCTTAAACAATTTTGCTCATTCTGGACACGATTGGATATCCACAGTTTCGTGCCTTCGATAGATATTTTTCTCCCAGTCGCATCCTATACAAAGGAAGTTGGAAAATAGTGCACTAAAAAGAACCTTGGCCATTTTTTACCATATTGGCTACGTATTTACCAAAATCAGTGGATTCAGGCTTGCGCCTCCCAGTCGCGATGCTAACAGAGTGAACTGGCAATCGTAGTCGGATGGCGTTAGGTCTGACTTATCTATATTTCCCTATGGATTGGTATAAATCAACATATTTTTTCTTATGTTCTTTCTCAGTTTCGTGTTATTAACAAAGAGAAACGATAGTCGTACTGCAAGGCAAATGTTGGTGATATTCTGACCCTTTTTATGGCAGATTTGTGTTTTTTAGTGGATTTGAGGTTCTTACACTTACAAAAGAAATCTCGCGATCGTGAGCCTATTGCTTTTGAGGATCAACTTTCTACATGACCTAAGCTCTGAATATCCTTTAGTTTTTTCACTGTCTTCAAGGCCACAACTTCCAAGAATTTGCAATTTTGGACCATCAACTGCTCATTTAGTCAACTTCTACAATTCTTTCAAACATATAGCTTTTTTGAGCCTACGGGTACATGAAAGAGATTGATACATGGTACCAAGGTAGTACTTAAAAGGATTTGTCCTATCAATGACACATGCTTAAAGAAAAATCCTCATACATTGGTGTAACTTCCCTATATACATGGATTTTCTCAATTTTATGATTTATGTCTAATAATAGTAACAAATGGGAAAACATGGAGTGAGATAGAAAATAATAAAAATGTGTTGTTATTTCTCCTCAATAATTTATAGGGTCGATGCTCATATATCGTTATGGTAGTTGTATCAAGAATTTCATGCAAGAACTTAATGCAATGTCATTACCTTTAAATGCAAGTCAAAGGTATCCTTTATACCAAATGTTGCAATTGTGTAAAGCACATATTTTGATTTTGGTGTACAAAAATTATTTTTGATGAAAATTTGCTTTTGCAAAAATTGTTGAGTTTCAAATTTCTATCAAATTCTTTTTGCCAACTTCCTCTCTTTCCATTTCAAAAATTACCCACTTAGAAAAGAAATACATTTAATTATATCTTTTAACTTCCTAATAAATAAATAGTTAGGGACAATTTCTTTCTCCTTTTTAACTTGCACTTCTTTAAAAAAAAGATCTTTCTCTCTCTTTTTATTTTTAACTTCAAAGAAAATATTGCTAAGTAAAAAAATTTTGGAGGTTCAAACCTACAAACTCACTTGTGCAAGATGCATGAGCTTCAAATGCTAGCCACCATGGTTTTCCTTCAAAGATGAAGGAAATTTGTGTTCACTTATTTAATTAATAAACCCTAATAACCTTATCCAAAATTATTTTTCTATCCACTTCCTTCTAACACACATGGACCACCACATGGTCTTATACATATTAAAGCATCACCATTGACTTTGGATTGTAATAGGGATACATGAAAAGCATATAGCAAATTATGACTATTGCATAAGAGCTCTAAGAACATGGTATTATCTTCCTTCACATGTTCTCTAATATCTTTCAACAAACAAATTAATTTAAAAAGGGCATTTCATTGAATGATGATGATTGTCTCTACTTAAGCAACTCTCATGGACTACTATCACAAAAACTTCAATGCTTTGATACTAGATGTTGGAATTAGAGAAAAGACAAGAAACAATAATTAGAAAACAAAATTATTGCATATAGAAAATATATGTACAACCATCATGTTTATACGATATAGTGTCTCTTAGTTTCAAGAGACCTTTTGATGCTTTACCTTCATCATAAAATTTTCATCTTATATGGGAGATTTCTATTCACCCACATATGAGATGAAATAATTAATATCTCCCAATATGTAATAATTACATGATAACAAATCAATGTTAAAAATAACAAATAATATAAGTATTTAATTAGATATATAAATATATATTTTCTCACATGAGAGTTGGGAGCAAGTATGATCTGGGAGCAAACCCCACTAGGTATCATAGAATGGAAGTCATATTTGAAAGCTCTAATGGGAAGTCAAGATGCCCTAGCTAGAAGTATGGATGCCTAAGTTGGATATAAGTGAGAGAATGAACATATGATGAGTTTTATCCAAGTAGCATATGTTATACCATAAATGATTATTAAGGATAAGATGATTGAGAATGATACAACAGTTCTTAAAATTATATGGTTAATATGTAAGTTCCATAAATACTCGCCAAGGTTTTTAGAGACTCAAAATTGGATCAAGTAGAAGTGGGGATTGAATTCAAATTATGATATAAATTTTCTTCCTAAAGGTTTTTCCTCATCGTCTTTTCTAGTTCAAAAATCAAGGATAAAATAATGGATGGTAGTGGCCCATGATGTAGGATGAGAGATGCTCTTTATTTAAGACCATATAGTAATTTATTTTTATCGAAACTAAAACTATTAAGAAGTTTTTGGAGTGGGTTAGGCTTTTTGGACTTCCATATTAGCTTATCAACAAGGATGTTTTAAATAATATTGGAAATACCCTAGGGAAATTCATCAAGGAGGGATTAACTATTAAGGATTGAAAGCATTCTATATATACCTTAATATGTGTTGTTATGGATATTTTAAAATATTTATCACATTAAATCTAAATCAATGCAATGAGATCAATAAGTGAGATAAAAATATTACATTTTGATGCCATAATTATTGAGACTAGACACATGGCAAGAGATTGCAAAGTAAAAACTATGAAGAAAGAGAGAAAAATTTGGTTATGAAAATAACTTCAAGATGAAGAAAGGAAATCATACTATAATAGAAGTTGTATTAGATCAAGGATATTCCACTCCAAAAGAAGAGGTAAAGAAAGCATATCTACAACATCATATGGCAAAGGGAACCATAGCTTACTTGGATCAATTGTTAGAAGAAACGACGAAGAAAGATATAAGGGAATAGAAAGTATGATGTACAAGTTTAAGCTTAGAAGGAATTAAAGGTGGAAAGGAAGATGTGGGCGAAAATTCTAAACCAAAGATGACATAAGAGGATAAATTTATTCCAAGTGAATCATCTTCATTTTTCTCAAGTAGTATAGAATCCTCTCTTGGTAATAAAAATGAAAGTAGTGTATAGGTTATCCCTTACACTTTAGGGTTTTAAGAGTAGCATAATAAAGAAGCGAGGATAGAGGAAATCCATAGAAATTTTTGGGTGTTAAGGGTAACATAAAAAGGTAATTGCTATGAAAGAGAATCCTTGCACTTTAGGGTTTATAGGGCAACACAAATAAGAATGTGCTTTTGAGGTTATTCCTTGCCGTTTGGATCCTTTAGAACAAAACAAACCTATACATGATAAGTCTTACTATGAGAAATATGAGAATATTGAAGATATTGATGAAGATTTATGAAGATAAAAGTGTTGGCAGGAATGAAAAAAATAGAGGAAGACCTGAGAGGGAAAAAGAAAAAGAAAAAGAAACTTAAAGGGATATTGATATGAAAAATAAAAGTGAATATCATGAGTGTTAACAAGAAGTGGGGCTAAACCCACAAATAAAAACTAAAATTGATGATGAAAATGATATCTTTGATTATTAGGGGCATGAATAAGACCCCTAAAAAGGGTATTAAGAAATTGTCAAGTTGTTATATACAACATATCTATAGATATGGAAACCAAGAAGAAAATATTCTAGATATTTGTGGTGTTGAATTTCATCTTGGCAAAATGGGAGGGAAACTACAAGGGACATCCTGTAGGATGTCCTGATCCGCTTCCTTGCTTCCCCCTCCCCTGGTTCTATCCCAGTTCCTAGACACTTCCTTGGCCCTTCCTTCTTGGCTGGCTGGTGTTGCAGATGATCTCCTTGGGGTGGGAGGTCACTTTTCCATTTGTCTACCCCTTTACCAGCCTAATTGAGGGTTTCTTTCGTGTGCCTTTATTATGGGATGTCCTTGGGACCTTCCCTATGTTTTTTGTGGTGCTTTAAGGATCCTTTTTTCTTGGTGCTCTCAGATATGTTCCAAGTTTGTTGTAGGTTTCTACTTCGAGTCAGGTTTCAGTGGTTCTCCATATGTGGTGCGTCGTAGCTTTGGGAGAGGGGCTTGACTCCATATTGGTGCTTCTTGAGCAAGTTTTTACAACATCCTTTTGGTCTGGGGGGACAATGTGCTTATTTTTTGTGGATATGCTCTTCGGGTTCTTGGATTTGGTCTACTTAGTGGGTTCTCAGCATATCTTTCTTGGATTGGGTGTGGCCTCTTCTTTGCTTACTATTGAGATCTCGTTGGTCTTCTTTTTCTAGTTTCTAGAAGTTGTTTGGTGATGGAGTTGGAGGTTGTATAAGGTTTCCTATTGCATCTTTTGGTCTTGGGAAGGACCTGTGCTCATTGTCTGCAACCTATTAACCCTATGGATCCTTCAGTTTGGGTTCTCTGGGATCTTCCCACCCCTTTCCTATGGCTTGTGGTTCTGCCTCTGTTGCTTCCTCTATTTCCTCTGGTTTTTACGTAGCTCAACCTCGTATGCAAGGGGATTTCATGGCCTGTGGAGATCCTCAAATTTGCTACTCTATTTTCCAGGCCCTATGTGGGATGTTATTATAGCCCTGCTTTCCTGCGTCCCAGCGTATATCCCTTCCCTCCTTGGGTAGGACGATCCTTCATAGCGGTTCCTCTTCTCCATTCGACTGTTCTGGGTGGTTTTCTTGCATGGCAGTTTTGTTTTTCAATTTTTCCTTGGTGGGATACCGGTTTCTGGTTTTTCCCCTGAGCGGGATTTTTCAAAATTGTATTCTTCCTGCATAGGCGAGAATTTTCAAATTTCTTGTTGGGCAAGATTTTCAAATTTCTTGTTGGGCAAGATTTTCAAATTTCCTACTTTGGGCGGGATTTAAAAAAAAAATTGGTTTAAATTTTCTGCTTGGGCGGGTTCCTCTGTTATTCCTGCTACGGGCAGGTTTTCAATGTACTTTTTTGTTGGCCTTCCTTGTGGCCTTTTCTTTGGTCTGTGGACCTGTTGTAAAAAGGTTTTGGGGCTCCTTTCAAAACCCACTTTAATGAAATTTTTACTTACCAAAAAAAAAAATCATCTTGGCAAAATTTAAATTTTAGAAGGCAAGTGCACTAGTGAGATTTGTTTTCTTAATAAAGATGATACCAAGGGATTGGTTGTGGGAACTTAGTAGTTTGAGGAAGATGGTGAATATCTTTGCTAAAAATGCAAAGGAAAAATATCTTTGATAAAAAGGCAATTTGGACATGGTTGAGTTAATTTGATACAAATGTTATGAGAACAATGTAATTTTTATTACTTAAATGGGAGTGGCTCCAAATAGAAGCCACACATAGATTTTTAAATAAATAAATAAATATATAAATATATATAAATATATATATATATATATATATATATATATATATATATATATATATATATATATTAAATGGTATAACACAGAGTATCACTTTGTGAAGGATTAGGGCATTTTTTTCTAAAAAATATTTCATCTTTTAGGAGTCATATCTTCGCGAAGGGTTATCCGATTCAATTGATTCTTGGACCAACTTATGTGGAATTTGAATAGATTTAAAATGAGTGGTCATATGAAGTAATCCAATCAATATTGAGGAAGATACAACCCTATGAAATCAACCATCCAGAATAAGAGCAATGATAAATTTTCAAGTCACAAAAAACAAATTGCAAATATTTGTTAGCTAGGGTTTGGATGGTGGGAAGAGCAATGAAGGGCTAGGACTCCAGTGAGATAATAAATTATTTTTGGATATAATTTTTTAGCTAATTTTTTTCCCCTTCTTTATCTTAGAATTTTGCATGCAAATTATTATAAAAAAAATTCAAATATTATATTTGCTATAGGATATTCTGATAAATTTTAGTAGATTTTGAGTTTTAGTTTCCTTTCCATGAACCAATTTATAGTTAAATCCTTAGTATCATATTTAATGGTAGAGGTTAGTGAGCACGCCTCAGAGAGATCCTCGTTGCTCCAAGATAGGGTGGTTTTTGGTAAATTTAATGGGTATTGACCAAGGGCTTCGACCTTGAGAAAATAGATTGATAGGAGTTGGAAGTCTCTACGAGTGATTCTATCATTTCTTCCTAACCATTTTTTGTTCTAAGGAAGAAAGAGAAAAAAATCCTAAAAGGGGGTCCTTGGTTTATGGGAAGAGCAAGACTCTTCCTTACCCGCTGGTATGAAGGCTTTTCACCTAAAAATATAAATTTATCACTAATACCAGTATGGGTTAGGATGTTTGGGTTGCCCATTGAATTTTAGGAAATAGATACCTTCAATGAAATATGCAAAACTCTAGGAGAATTCCTTTAGATTTCAGATACTATAAAAGGGATTCTTGGCTATTTATGCTTGGATATTGGTCATGATTGATATAAGTAAAGCTTCACCGGAATCAATAATTCTTAAGTATGGGGATAAGATGTGGATCCAATTATGAAAACATATCGTTTAGATGTAGAAGATGTCATGATGTGGGGCATATTGAGAGATCGTGCCCTAAAAAGAGCCTAGCATAATCATATGTAGAAAACTGCAAGGGAAACTTACAAATGGTTATGGATGAAGATGGTTTTCAACTTCTAAAAAATAGATATAGAAAATGAAAGAAAATAAATAGTGGAGACTAGTAAGGAAGGATATTGGAAGAAATACCAACTATTTTGAGGCTTTATGCTATGAAGAAAAATTAGATAAAAACCTAGATAACATAGTACAACATGTTGAACAAATTAACAAGGAATCGTTTATTCAGTATGATCCTGATTCAAGGAAGAGCATTCTCGATGAACCCAAGGAATGTGTCTCATCAGATTTTGAATACTCTCTTGAAGTACCATGCACCCTTCAAGAGAAATAAATTGGTAAATAAAATATAGTTTTAGAAGTTAATACCTCTACCATTAATAAGGAAATACCAGAAAATGAGTTGGACAAGTCAAAAGCTTATGTAGTAGAGCTAGGATAGGATAGATATAATGAAAAACAAAAATTGTGAAAAAATATTGAGGAATAGAATAATAAGACCTAATCCTGATATAGGCAATACAAAAAAAGTAAAACCCTCAAATTATCAAACAAGATCCAGGGAAGAAAGAGTAAACATAAAGAAAGGAACACAAACTAAGTTGGTTGAACTTCTCTTTGTCAAGGAACAAAATGATATTGATAATACGCAAGCGGGGTCAGTAGCCCCTAATGAGACATGATTATTATCTCATAGAATATAAGGGGTGTTAATTATCCCTAAAATAAAAGTTGTATTAGGGACCTATGTTTAAGTAATAAGCCTGATATTCTTTACATCGAGGAAACTAAAATAACAAAAGAAGTCTCAAAAACTATGAAAGTAGTATGGGCAAGATGTGAATGGCATATTATGGATTCTAAAGGAGCGACAAGAGAAATTATAACTTGTTGGAATCCTTATAGAACCTCCTATGTAACCATTCATAAAACTAGGCATTGGTTAGCCTCTTTAGTCACTTACTACTTTGTAGATATTTGTTTCATCCTTATAAATGTCAATGGACCTGTAACTCAATCAGGTAGGTTAGAAATTTGGAGTGGGTTGGAGCCTTTATGAGAAGTAAAGACCAAGAAATCTAATTCATGATCATAGGATATTTTAATGCCATAACCAAGTTGGATGACAAATTTGGGGGAATTAGGAAATTAACCCAAATTATGAGAGATTTCTATGGCGACATCGGTAGCTCTGGCGACAAGGGGCGAGAATTTTTAGACTTTTGCATATGGGCGTGGACTGGAGTAGGGCGAGATTCCTCCTACAGGTAAAGTAACTAAGGAAGATGGATTAGAGGGCCCTAATCCTGACCCAGGCAAAGTGTGGGTTCGGACCATTGATCAAACCTAGGAAAATAATAGGGGGTTTCTCGATCCCCCAATCAATGATGGGTTCCATTCGAAAGATAAAGCTCCCTCACCTTAAAGCTATGCTAATAAGGTCAAAGGTATTCCCAAATCCTCTGGGAACCACCCACATTTGCTTCCCTCCGATGAAGACCTAGTAATCCTTGAATCTGTCATGGCGAATTATCTTTCTCTAGAATATTTTTCCCTTATTGGGAAGTTTATAGGCGGTAGACCAGATATGGAGTTTGTGTGAAGATGGGCTACTTCCAAATGGAGAATGGTGGGGAGCATGGAGGTCATTGCCCTATCCCAAGGTTTTTTCCTAATTTGATTGAGCAACCAGAGCGATGTTGCACGAATACTCATAGGAGGGCCTTGGTTTTATGGTAGGAAAAGTTTGTTCCTTTGAAAATGGGGGGAAGATTTCAACCCAAAAACTCAAAACATTAACTTCACCCCCATTTGGGTTCATCTCCCAGATCTCCCCATTCACTTCAATCATGAAGATATTTTGCGTTGGATTGCAAAGTACATTGGAGATCTTGTGGCCATTGACTCTACCACAAAGGCTCAGTTCCGCATGGCACATGCAAAAATCTGTGTAAATGCCAACTTGGATACCTAGATCCCAACCCGCATCAATATTATATAGCTCTTATTGAAGGTGTCAAGCAATAGAGTATGAGAACAAACCAACTTTTTGCATAAAATGCTAGTCCCAAGGGCATTTGAAATTCCAATGTCCATCTCTCAAACCCCAAAAGGAGGCAACCAAATTCAAATATCCATTTTTACGCAAGGTCGGTACCCAGGTCAAAAAACATAATGAAAGATTCAAAGCACCCTTTGACAACAAGTGAGAAAACAAAGGCAAGCAACCTGCCATCCAAGAGCCGTCTTCAGATGTAGGCAAGGTGTGTTCCATGTTCACTTTTCCAAATTGGTTTGACCTCTTATCTAATTCCTCCCATGATGACATTCTCTTTCCAAAATCTGCCCCTATCCCTTCCTCCCACCCTCCACCTCATTCCCCTACCAGGTTTGGTCCTTCCTTTCCCCCCTGAAGGGCCTCTTTCCCCAACCAAATCTGTCCTTGAATCCTTGCGAGAGGCTGTGAGTCCCTCCTTCCACAAATCGAAACTTAGTCCTATCATTACAAGAAGCTATAAAAAAGCCCTTGTTGATACAGGGAGTGAGAAAAAAAAGGAAGACCAACCTTGGTTGAGAAAAAAAAAAAGACACTGAATATCAAGTTGCCAATGGATTACAAAACACTTTGTTCCCAGACCTGTTCAATCAGGCTAAGAATGAATAAAAAACCCTAATCTTCCCCAATAGTAGAATAAGGGAAGCAAAAAAACCTCCAAAATTCCTAAATGAAGATTCTTTCTTGGAATTTCAAAGGTCTAAACAGTTCTTCTAAATAGAGGTTGGCAAGAACTGTAAGGAAAGATCACAAACCCACTATTTTCATCATGTAGGAAACAAAAATTGATGCATCCAAAATAAATAAAGTTGTCAACGCTGTGTGGAAAAACATCCATTGGGATTTTTCTCTTGCTCAAGGCTATTCAAGTGGTCTTCTATGTCTATGGGATTCTGAGTGAGTTGAAGGAAGAGTCATTTCATCTTCTGAAAGAACTCTGAATTTAGTGTTTTTTTGCAAAGACAAGCATTTCACTTGAGTGTTAGCCAACATTTATGCTTCAAATAATCCTCTTGAAAGAAGCTATCTCTGGAGGTCCCTTTCCCACATGAGAGATGCCTTCACCAACTATCCCTAGATTCTAGTAGGTGACTTTAATTCCCCCTATTTCCCTTTGACAAGGGGGGTGGCAGTTCCATCCATACCAAAAGCATTCAAGAGTTTCATGACTTTGTAACTGATAATGAACTAATGGATATTCAAATCAAGGGCTATCAATTCACCTGGAGTAACAAAAGAGTGGGTCCCAAACACATTCAAGTAAAGCTGGATAGAGTCTTCCTCTCTCAACAAGTTATTCCCACCTTTGGGGATGCTTCTCTCATCTCTCTCCAGAGAATTGGCTCTAACCATTGCCTCCTTCTCTTTGAAGCTAACATGGCTCCCTCATTTAAATCTCCATTCAGATTTGAAAATATATGGATACAATACCCTGATTTGAGAAGCATAATTTTTGAGTGGTGGCAGTAACCTTTCCTTGGAACTGCCATTTCCCAAGTTTCTCCAAAACTAAGAGTCATCAAAGAAAACCTCAAAATCTGGAACAAAGAGGTTTTCGGAAGTATCTTCGAAAATAAAGAGTAGATTATAAGCAGACTCAAAACTATTTATCACTAGATCCAAAATAATCAATTGAAACCTAAATCAGGGAAGAAGAAAGGCAACTCCTCTTCAAGTACCACAACATTCTTGCCACGGAAGAGATCTATTGGAGACAGTTCTCGAGCCCTCTGGCTCAAATATGGAGATGCTAACACAAAGTTCTTCCATGCTTCCACTCTTCACAATAGGAGTGCAAACAAAATTAAGGAGCTTATATTGGCTAATGGCACTACCTCTAGGGATATTTTCAAAATCAGGGATGAAGCCTTTTTTTTCTTCAACAACTTGATGAGAACCTCCTCCCTAGATCATGGTGAATCTCAAGAGCTTCTCCTCCGAAACATTCCCCCTTTGATCACTCCTAGAATTGATTACTCTCTCATCCAACCCCTTTGCCAAGAGGAAATTAAGCAAGCCTTGTTTTCCATGCATCCCAATAAGGCTCTAGGTCCAGATGGGTTCCTGTTGACTCCCAAAAGGATATTCCCCCTTTTGGAAGCCTAACTCACTTTTCCTATGGGGCGCACAAGGTGGTGCACCCCAATTTAGCCTAGTGCACTTCATCCCTATGGAGCGCATTCAAAGCCCCCCGGGTGCACAAGATCATGCACCCCAAGTTCACCTTTTGTGCTCCAAATAGTCGAGCGCACAAGGACTCCATCGGGTGCACAAGGTTGTGCGCCTGCCTCTAGCCCATGCACCCCATTGGGGAATGAGACGCATAATATCCCCTAGGGGTGCACAAGGCTGTGCGCCCCACCAAAGTTTGGTGTGCTCCAAGGAGAGGTGGAGCGCACAAAATTCTAGAGGGGCGCACAAGGTCGTGCGCACCATCAAAACTCATGCACTCCAAAGGGTGGAGCATGCATCGACCCAATAAGGGCGCACCACTCGATGCACCCCAAAGAAGTCGTGCGCTCCACCCTTTGGAGTGCATGGGTTTTGATGGTGTGCACAACCTTGTACACCCCTCTAGACTTTTGTGTGCTCCCCCTCTCCATGGAGCGTGCCAACCTTTGGTGGGGCGCATAAGCTGTGTGCTCCAATATTGAAGCAAAGCACACAATCTTTGTCAGGGCGCACAAGATTGTGCACCCCATCTCGAGTTCATGTGCCTCCCTCGTAGAGGTGTGTAGTTGTCCAAGTCGGACGCACAAGGTAGTGCGATCACCTTCGAGTTGTACGCTCCACTATGGTAGACCACACAAAGTCCTTAGGGGCACACAACTTGTGTGCCCCACAGGTTCTAGTGCATCCCACTCCCTTAGGGCACACAAAGGTCAAGCGAGCGCACAAACCTATGCACCTACCTTAGGGATCGCGCGCTCCACTCACCGATGGAGCATGCGCAATCGTTAAAGCTAGTGTGCTCCACGCACACATACACCTACTTGTGTTCTATCCACCCCAATCTTGAGCTGCCACATGTTCGATCTATTGCCATTAGCCGCAATTATACCCTATTGGTACCTTGAGCCGATAAAGCAACATTTAACATGGCACGCTCGACCAACCAAAGATCTTCGTCACACAAGAAAAGTGCATGTGCCCCATCTACCCAAAATTAATGCACATGTTTTAAAAGAAGGTGGCGGACCTGCTTTGCGTCATTCGTGCATGCAGAATTATCTATCAATAAGGTCAAACGTAGAGTGAAGAGCGAAGAGCACAAGAAGAATTATAATCTTGCGCAAAGAAAGAATTATGTTCTTGCTATTTGAATTAGATGGTGTCCACCAGTTCTTTCGCTCTTGAAACATTCATTTTTCGACAGAGAATCGACAAGATTATTGGGGCGTGGCCCTTTGTAAAGAAGTCAGGGAGGGCGCAAAACCTTAAAGCATTTGAGAATCTGCCAGATGATAGCAAGGATATCACTAAGGAACAATAGAAAGAGGTATAAGAGGTCACAATTTATGTATTCGACCCCACATAAGAGGATAACCAACGCCACCCGACACTGCTGAGAAGCCTTTACACACGAGCATACAGAGACAACACCTCGCCCGCCCCGGTATGTAATAAGTTGAACATGAACCTTGGCCGATTGACATGCTCGAAGGTATATCACTCTAAAATTTGTTATCATGTCTTGCAGTCGCTTACGACCCCAAGGGGTGAACAATTAGACATTTTAATGGTCGAGCGGTGGCTTGGGTATCAAGAGATAGAATTAGGCAGGTCTTCGACCTGGCCGTGGTGTCCAGGATGGTGGATTTCAAGACATTGGCCCTCCAGGACAATTATATATTAAATACTATATTCCCCCCAATCCCTTATGAAAAGGGGAAAGAACATGTCATCTAATTTCCCAATCAAAAAGTTCATGCTTCAGCCCTGGGCGTAGGATTACGTCGACATGATCAATCTGGCGTTAGGGGTCAAATATTTAGAACCAATTACAAAAGAGGTGATGTTCATGATCCTCCAGCGCAACCAAAAAGATAAGACTCCCCTCTATCGATGGGAGGATGTAATCAGCGACAACTTAGATAATGATTTGCAATAGTTGCAAAAGGCCATATTGGACGAGAAATAAGTGATGCCCCCTTTTCCCTACTATTATTTCCTCATTTATTTTTTTATAGCATAATTGGATAAATCCTTGATGACCTAGTTGGGAGGAGTTACGACACCAACTATACAAGACCAGTTATTATACATCCAGGAGGAATTCTCTAGTTATAAAACTTTCTTTGAGAAGGTCCTCCCCGTAATACACTTCAGATTATGTGGGAATTTTCTAGATAGAATTGGGGTGGGAATCAAATTTTTTTTGCACCAAGAAAAAGCAAGAGACTTCTTCTACATGGAGGAGTTTTCCTATATTAGAATATACGGGTTGAAGCTACCCTCGAAAGCGCTCCCATTCCACTGCCCATCTTCCATCGCCACCCTGGACATCACTAGGCAGATGGTCAAAGAGGTTAAAATCAGACACTTAAGGAAGAAGGGACCGGTGAAATGGCTGCCAATTCCTTGTACAATGGGTAACACTAGTCTTGGTGGCCCCTCTAGAGGAGTTTGAGGACCCCACCTTTCAAATTGTCCAACAGGACGCTGACCTTTTTGAGGTCATGATGCAAATTGTTGATGAGGCCCAACAGGAGCAGGTCAAACTTCCCTATTCTTCCAGTTACCCCGATGCCACCTCAAAAGGGAAGGAATTGGCTATTTACCCCTCCCAACAGAGTTTCACCTCATCAGCATCGACTTTGATATGCCCAGAAGAGCAGGGCCAATTGGTAGAAAACCAACCTTCCTTTTATTCTACTACCTTAGTAGTTAATAAAAAGAACGTCAAGTTCCCCCCAAGGTGATGAAAAATATAACTGAACCTGGGGAGTTGGTGAACATATTGAAAGAATACAAGGTGGAGGATGATAGTCCCACTGAGTCACATACACAGAAGAAGTCCCGAACTGAGTCTTCAGGTCATGGCATAGAGAGCATCATAATGGAAAGGGTTAGTGACACCCACCAATTCACGATTGATGAGGAGGACCAAATTCAAGATATGGAAGAACAAAAGTCCCCAAGTAAAGGGGTAGTCAGATCTAGGCGAACCACTGAACAGGATACGGATGACATGTCCATCGCTATTTTTGAGATCCCATTGCCACCCAGCATGAAGGAAGCCACCATTGACACTAGTAGAGGTGTCATCAAAATGATAGTTGCACCTGTTGAAATGAAGTCACAACTGGCCTCCCAAGCGTAGGTGGAAGAGGCAGTAGAAAAGGAGCTAGAAGAATGGAAAGCAAAAGCCATCGAAGCGGGGTAGTTATAGCTCAGGGTTGAGCAACTTCAAAGCAAAGTTGATAAATTAAAGATGTTTACTCCACAAACCAGCATCCAGCTCGGGTCAGCTGATGATCTAAAATAATAAATGAAAGATAAGATTCAGGAGAAGATAGAAGGGTTGCAGTCCATCTCCATTGATGTTTACGCCACCAGACACATTGTTGGCTTCTTGAAGGATCAGCTGTAGTAGAGTGACCAACGGGTGAATGCCATACTCTTTATCTATCGAGAGTTCAAGGAAAACCATGTGCCTATTGTTGGGATGTCAGCCACTTTATCAGATGGATCCCATTGCTTCTTTATCGAAGAGTTCACCAATATTTTCATCTTCTTGTAGAATAGACCAAGTTGGCTCAAATGGGATCAGGAAATAGTGGGTGCTGAGCAGGAAGTTGATGATGAGCTTGGAGATTGTGGTTTCAGGTTGAATGAGTTCATCCAGGCTCTTGATATCAATAACTTTGTATTCCAAAATATCTAGGACTTCGACTTGGATTCTGATGGTAAGTTATCAAAGCGGTTCACATCCTTGGTGGAAATGGTGGATCGCCTTTGTGTCTTCACTGATAATATTGTGCAATGGGTGAGAGATAGGGTGAACAAAGCCACCCAGGACTTGAATTTGTTGATATTCATGTTGAATTTTCATGACAAGGCCTGGGAATGTATTAATCAGGCCATCCAAAACCTAGAAGGGAGAGTGGGACCCAGTTCACCCAGAACGCACGCACTTGGAGATGCACAGCCACCAGCTCAAGGTGGTACAAGGAATGATGCACAACCTCAACCACCACCTGCATGAACGGAGGGACATGGGCTATGTGCCCAATTTTGAATGCATCTCAATTTTGGTACAACAGGATTCCTCCAGTTGGAACAAGCGGTTGCAGCAGTCATGTGAACCTGTGCTATAAGAAGATGAACGTTATCATTGAAGATTTTTGATCGAACCTCTAAGAGAGAAAATCCAAGTATAGCCTTGTCTGTTGTTTGAGTCATATTTTCCCTTGTATCTCCTGCGTATGTTTCTTATCGCCCTTCCTTCTGCCATTTCCAAGGATTGCTAAGGAGTGTTGTTCATCGATATTATTTCCTATGGACGCACCAGAGTTGGAGGTCCTTACGTCACTGCAATCAGGACGGAGGGAGATTGCCCCTTGTTATGAATATTCAAACTGGGGGCTATTGTAATTCAGTGACATCACAGGACTCAAGCATTCTACTGGGCCTGTTTCATGTAATATTTTAAATATAAATATAAGCTCCAACTCTTCCCTTGGCATTATGTGTGTTTATGGTTTGTGTGATGCTCATTCATGTGTTCTTGTAATCAAAACCTATGAATGATGCTTTCTATTTTGCCAGTTAAATTGTTTTATTTACATTACATTATTTGAATGGAGTGAAACGAACTGGTTCTCCTTGCTTTTATCTTTTCTAAAGTCATTTATCAATATGCTACGACTCTATAATGGATAAGGCATCGGTCTGGGTTTTGTAAGCTTTAATATCGATAGGTTCGATCACTAAAAATACCAAAAATAACTAAATAATATTTTTTTTGGCATCGTGGGCATGTGCATTGTGAAGCATTAGTCAAAGAACCCATCGATTGGGGTTTCCTTACCCAACCTGGTATGTTTAGAGCTGTCCAAGGTAGTCTATTCCTAGGTTAAAGAGGTGGATCAACCAGAATTCACAGTGTTGGTTGTGATTTTAAGATTTTCCCGTGATGTGATAGATATTTTAAGGGTAAGCGGGAAAACTCCACAATAATTTTTGGCACCGTTGTTGGGGAGGTCCTTGTTAGATCCTTTTATTTTTGTTACTCCCCTTTGCGACATGTATATTTTTATTTTTGTTTCCCTGTGAGGTTATGAGTTTTTGGGCTGAGCAATCTTGGCCAGAGAGAGCATTTCCATTTTGCACACGGTGCTAGTGACTTTGAAAACAAGAATCTGATCTGGCAGCCACAAGAAGGAGTGACGAGGAGCTCTACCCCGAACTGTCAGACCCATAAGTACTTTTTAGAATAAGCAAAAGTAAAAAGTAAAAGTGCACTTTGATTTTTGTTCCTTCCAGTAGTCAGAGTAGTAATAGTCCCCAGAACATTCCTCAAAGTCCCCGAACTGGTACTTCACCTATTACATCTACTGTCTCGAGGGGCCCAGTTCTACCAATGGCCAACCCACCTTTGAATAACTGGCATTTAAATAGGTATAGGCCCTTTATTTTACCTCAAGTTTTAAATCCCCTACCCCCTAAGGCTCATAAATACTTACCCAAGTTTTTAGGGGATAATATCGTGATTAGGGAGGATCACGTGAAGGACTTTCTATATGCCATGGACAGTTTGGAGGTAGAACATGAAGATGTTATCCTTCGATTATTTTTGTAGACCCTAGAAAAGGATGCTAGGGAATGGTTTAATAGCCTCTAGGTTGACACCATTAGAACCTTCCATGACCTAGAAGTTGTCTTCCTCAGAAAGTATGGGGAGAAGAAAAATGAACAGTCCCTTTTGACTGAGTTGGCCACCATGAAGAAGAAAGAAAATGAGATCGTGGATGACTTTAACAGGTGGTTCACTAAGCTCAAAAATAGAATCCTTGCCACCCTCAGGCCCAATGACCACCAGTCCATTTGTTTTTATAAAAATGCCTTTCCAGACGATTTTAACTATGAGTTGAGATAGCAACCTACGCTCACTATTGATGCCTGTATGGAGAGGGCCATTGTGATAGAAAGGGACATGATATACAGTGGTAAAATGAAGGCCAATTCCATGGATCCCAATCCTAGTCAGCCTGAAAAGAAAAATAAGAGAGTGGGATTCAGGATTTTGAAGAAATCTAAAGTAGACCCCATTGAAAAATTGTCATCACAAGTTACTAAGTGGTTTTTGTCGATGAATAACCGCCTGTCTAAGATTGAGAGAGATAAGAATGACAGTGGGGAACCCTCCCAACACTAGAATGACAATAGACCTCCTTTTAGAAGGAATTTCAACAAAAATTGGAATAATGAGAGGGGCAAGAATTCAAATAACAATTGGAAAATAAAGGATAATTGAAGAACACAAGCTTATACTGAGAGGGGGTGAACAATATAAGACCACTTTTTACTTTCTTTCCAAATCAATATCAATTAATGTCCTTAATTGCAATAACCAAATATAGCAGTGTGCATTAATAACTCAAATAACAGTAGTAAGAAAGAGCACAAGTCACCACACACAATTGAGACACAAGATTTAACGTGGTTCCCCCAATGTGAGGTACTCCATAGAGAAAATATTTTACTAAAACTTTCTCAATAAATCTCTTTGGTAATCACTCCCAATTACAATGTTTATGGATCTTTGTCCAAAGGAGATGTTGATCCCCTAATCTCAAGTTCGTGGATCTCTTCCATAGGATAACTCTTTCCCCTTCTGCTCTAGCTATGTGATCTTCTAGAAGACTTTGTCTCTCTGCTGCACTGACTAGTGGACCTTTCTCCACTTAAAGACTCCTCCCTCATATTTGTCTTCAACTATGCTGGCTACTGGATCTCTATCCACTGAGACTCTGTCCTCTATACTCTATCACCTCCAAAGCTCTGTCAATAGGCTCCCTAAGAACCTGCTAAATAGGTTTACACAGAACCTGCTTGACAAGCTGACATAGAACTTATCTAAAATTGAATAACAAGCTCACACGAAACCTGTCCAATGTTGAATAATAAGTTCACATAGAACCTGTCCAAATCTTCTCTAGCAAGCTCACCAAGAACTTGCCCAAATCTGCTCTAGCAAGCTCACCAAGAAATTTTCCAAATCTGCTCTAGAAATCTCACCAAGAACTTGCCCAAATCTACTCTAGCAAGCTCACCAAGAACTTGCCCAAAACTCTCCACAAATATGTCCCAACACTATCCTCAAATTTATCCCAAAATTGTCCTCAAATTTGTCCCAAAGGCCTTCTTAAAGGCTCAATCAATCATGCTCAAGTAGCACTCAAATCTCATCCACAAATATATCAATGCAAAGCTCAAAGATGAACTCAATAATGAATGACAATGTACTCTTCAATGGATGACAACAATGATCCACAATGATCTCAACTCAATTCAACTCAACTCATAGAAGCATAAAGAGAATTGTTAGAGACTCAATATGTTCTAATCTCAATCTCATCTCAACTCAACTCAAATCAACTCATAGAAGCATAAAGAGAATTGTTAGAGACTCAATATGTTCTAATCTCAATCTCAACTCAACTCAACTTAAATCAATCTCAACTCAACTCAAGTCAATCTCATAGAAGCATAAAGAGAATTGTTAGAGACTCAATATGTTCTAATCTTACTCTCAACTCAAATCAAAATAATGGAATAGTTTGTTTCATAGGACTTGAACAATCACTTCACACATCACTTGACTAGGCTCAATCAACTCAACTCAACCAATCACCATAAGGGACAACTCTCTCTCACACAACCCTAGTCCAAGTATGTATCAACCAACTCAAATTTTTCCAACAATGCTCAACCACAAATCTCACATAACAATGATACTCATGTTCTTTTCTAACTCAAGTTCTTTCACAACCAATGGGCTTCAACAACTATGCTTATACAACAAATTTTAAACACAACTCTCAACTTATAAAACCTTGAAGCATTCAATCAACCACTTTCGAAAAGGAAACCACAAACAATCCTTTTCCCTCCAATGATATTTCAGAAATCAACCACCATAAACAATCAATAGAAGAATGTGCCCATACCTTTTATGAAGATGAAAAAACCTCTTTGTAAATCTTCCACAATCACAAAATTCTTTTGCCAATCTTCACAAGGGTTAGTAGATCACAAAATAATCAACATTACTCCACTTTTTAATAATCATCACCAAGGCCTTTAATTGCACAACTTCCTTATCTCTCCTATAACCACTTGTACCATAAAATAAATCAAAATATTGCATGACCTTTTCACTCCCAAAACCACTTATACCATAAAATAAAATAAATCACAATATTGCATACCTTGTCACCTCATGAAATAATTAATCCTCTTGAAAAAGAACAAGGCAAACTTCACTTTTGGAACCCCTTTGCAAAATCAGAAATATCTCTTTACACACACCTTATTTATCCTTCTAAATAAATTAGTCAAATAGCCCTTGAAATAAGCTTTTCGACGATATATAATATGCCCCCTTTCCAAAAAAAATATATATATATATATATATATGCCAACTTGCATTAATTGCACATAGGTCGGCCCTCCATTAATTTAAACTTAAACTTTAAACTTTAATATCTTCATCACCGGAGGTCCTTTTTTGATGAAACAAAATTCCACCTTGGATTTTAAGAAAATCTCTTTCCACATAAGCCCACCATGGTTTTAAATAAAACCTTTTATTTTGCCTACCTTGGTTTTCATAAAAACCTTGTATATATCCATGCTCTCCAAAATATCATAGATGATTATCTATGAAGTGCTTTTGCCACCAAAACCAAATATGATCCATGTGACATCAATGATCCATGTGACATCAATGACAACATAAAATGTCTCAAATTAACTCAAATTTCCAATAATAATAATAAATACTAGGATTCTATCCCAAACCCCATGACCTTTGTCAACATCGTTGCTGATTTCCCTTTCTTCTGCCCAACCTATGATGCTCCTCATAATCCTGCTGACTATGGTGTTTTTCATGGTCTCCACTCAAATGTTAACCTGGAAGAAGATTATGATGAAGAGATTATGATAAATGCTTGCTATACATGGGAAGAAACTATTGAGAGTCCCCCAATTTTAGAGGAAACAAGTTAGACTCTAAGTCCTGATAACTAACTGACTGCCTTTGTCAATGATGATGTAAAAATCTTGAGGAGACCCCAGAACAATAGGTTCGAGCAAATAAGGTAGGGTAAGTTGACCCCTACAACTGAAGAAGTCAACACTTTAGAGAGGGTCCATGCTACCAGGCTGCATAGTAGAACCGTTCTAGATAAGACTGATAAGAAGAATGACAAGGAACCTATTAGTGAGAAAAGAAATCATGAGGCTAACTAGCCTCCCCCTCCTGAAAGAACAGAACTTGTTAATGCTATCGAAGGGCACATGAGAGGGATAGAGTTTGACATAGGGATGGAGCTAGCTAAACAAAAAATTAATATAACCTTTGGGGAATTAATGACTGTCCCCAAGTATAAAGAGCAAATATGCAGGGCCTTTGGGTTGACTGACCAAGGGGGGCCACATCTTAGCAACCTCAGGTTTCGGCCCTTCAAACAAAACTCTCGCCTCAGTAAGGCCATTTTACATCTCCCTCAGGTATACATCCGGGTATGGGGACCGCTATATAATCCATAATTGTATGCTTGATAATGGGGCATCTCACAATGTAATGCCAAAGCAAGTGGTTGATCAGTTGGTATTGATATGCATTAAAGACTCTCTCCCTATTTTTGTCATGGATAATAGGCAAATGCCATGCGTAAGAATAATTACAGGTCTCTTAGTTTTCCTAGACCAATATCCAAAGAAAGTAATTATCATGGATATGGCAGTTGTTGATGTAGACCTATTCTTTTCATTGTTACTATCTATACATTGGGCAGAACAATTAGGAGGATCCATTCAGTTAGATTGGTCATTTGCTACCATTCCCCTTTCCTCCAAAGAAAAAGCCACATTAAGAAGAGAGCCCTTCAACAAAATATTAGTGGAGCTGATGAATCCTGATAATACTATAGTTAATTTGGTCAGCTCTATAGAATAAAAAGAACTGGGGGTGTATTCCATTTGGCATACCCCTTTCCTTAAAGAAGTACCCAATGCTGAAGGATTAGATCATTTACTTAAAGCAGATGTAGATGCTGAATCAGACAGGGTTCTCACCACTGAAATGTGGACTTTGACATTTGATGGAGCCAAGTCACAAGCTGGGACTGGGGCTGGAATTAACTTAACCGACATAAAGGGTAACTACCTGGGTGTGCCCTACAGATTGGAATTCCCTTGTACTAATAATGTGGTAGAGTATGAAGCCTTACTACTGGGGTTAAGAAAGGCAAAAGAACTAGGGATTAACTATCTAACTGTGTATGGAGATGCATAATTAATTATCCAACAGATAAAGGGCAGGTACCAAACCAAACACCCCAAATTAAAACAATACAAGCAAGTTGTCTTGGATGAGATAAGTAGATTTTTGGCCTTCAATATCTTGCATATACCAAGGGAGAAAAATCATGTGGCCAACCTACTAGCTATAAATGCCTTTGGGGCATATGACCCTGAAATTAATACTGAATACATGGATAGATTTCCCACCATATCTGTTTATCACCCCTCTGTCCCAGATAATGTAGTGTACTTACAAGTCTTCCAAGATGATGCTGATATAAAGGACTTCATGATAGTACAAAACCAATTTTCTGGGGTAATTTGTGACGAGGAGGATGAGGAAAGGCTGCAACATGTTATAGGTACCCCCACTGAGGTGATACAGTTGAAAACAAATAAAATCCCAAGAGGATTGGTCTCCCTAGAATCTCTGTTTGACGACTTTGACAAAGCCCATAGGACTGCACCTAGTGAGTCAGAAGGTGAGGAGGTCAATGTGGGGACAACTGGTAATCCTAAAATGGTCAGAATTGATAAATCATTACCGGCCAAAGAAAAGAAACAGTACATAGAGTATCTAAGAAAGAACAGAGATAGCTTTGCTTGGGGGTACGATGAGTTGAGAACTTTTAATACAAAAGTGATGACCCACATTATTCCCTTGAAGGAAGGTGCCAAACCCTTTAGGCAGAAACAGATAAAGTTCAATCCTACACTGCACCCTGTTATGCAAAAGGAGGTACAGAAGTTGCTTGATGCAAAAATAATCAAGAAAGTGAGGTTTTCCTCATGGATAGCAAACCTAGTGTCGGTTAGGAAGAAGAATGGTGAGATCAGGTTGTGTGTGGATTTTAGAAATTTAAACAAGATCTCCCTCAAGGATAATTATCCCCTTCCCAATATGGAGCAGCTACTACAAGCAGTGGTAGGGTCTTCCCGAATATCCCTCCTGGATGGTTTTTTAGGGTATAACCAGATTTTAGTGAATCCCGAGGACCGTTTTAAAACTACCTTCACCACACCTTGGGGAAATTTTGAATACCAAAGGATGCCATTTGGATTGATGAATGTTGGGGCCACCTTCCAAAGAGCTATGGATTTTGCTTTCAAAGGGCTGATGTTCAAAATAGTGGTGGTTTATCTAGATGATATTACTGTATTCTCCAAGGATCCTGCAGATCACTTTTCCCACTTGTCCTAGGTATTTCAAAGATGCAAAGAGTATGGGATCTCGTTGAATCCAAAGAAGTGTCTGTTTGGAGCCACCCATGGTAAGTTATTGGGACATGTAGTCTCAAAAGAGGGCATCAGTATTGATCCTGAGAGAACAAAAGCAATTGCACAAATACCACCCCCCAAGAGCCTCAAAGGAGTCAGGTCTTTCTTTGGCAAGATAAACTTTGTCATAAGGTTTGTCCCAAATTTTGCTGAGATCGCCAAGCCGATAAATGATATGATTAAGAAGGATGTCAAAATTAAATGGGAAGAGGACAACCTCAAAGCATTTTAGTAGATTAAGGATGCCATCACTACTGCCCCTGTCTTGACTTGTCTAGACCATTCAAAGAGTTTTAACCTATACTCCTTTGCCTCAGAGCACACTATAGCAGTTGTACTATCTCAAAAGGATGAAGAGGGGAATGAGTGGCCAATAGCATTCATGATTTCAGGGATGAAAGGAGCTCAGCTGAGATACAAGCCAATTGAAAAACAAGCTTATGCCCTCATACAGGCTTTGGAGCACTTTAAAAGCATCTTTGGAGCTTGCAAGGTAGTTTCCTGTATCCCCTATATTGCTATTAAAGATGTTCTTACCCAACCCGAGCCCACAGGCAGTTCAACAAGATGGATGATTAAATTGCTGCAGTATGATGTGGAGTTCAAGGCTATAAAAATTATTAAAGGCCAGGGGCTGGCAAAATACATGCCTTACCAAGAGGAGCAAGGAGCAGATAATGTTGTCTTGATTCAAGGAGAACAACAAGAGGAACAGTCAGGACATGAAAATTCTGAGTGGTATAAAGATATCCTATTTTATTTAAGAAACCTATCCTTCTTTCCTGGAAAGACTCCCAACAGAATGAGGAGCATTAAGTAGCAATCCCAGAAGTATCATCTCCAAGGAAATAGGTTGTACTAGAGACACCCAAGTGGGATATTACTCCTATGTGTAACTAAAAAAGAAGTCCCTAAGATTATCAAGGAATTTCATACTAGATTCTACGATGACCATTTTGCTCCCAAAACGACTGCTAATCAAATCATGAGAGCAGGGTATTATTGGCCATCCTTGTTCAAGGATGTTTACCAATCAGTCAGGAGTTGTTACAGTTGCCAAGTCTTCACTGGGAAGAAGAACCTGCCTGCCATGCCTCTCCAGCTAGTAATTATCGAAAGTCCATTTTCTCAATGGGGGATTGATTTAATTGGGGAAATTAATCCCAATTATTCAGGGGGGCACAAGTGGATCATTACTGCCATAGATTACTTAACCAAATGGGTGGAAGCAACCCCTCTGATAAGGTCAACAACAACTATAGTCATTAATTTCTTGGAGGAAAATATATTGACCAGATTTGGGATACCCAAGAAATTAGTGACTGATAATGCCAAATATTTTACCTCCTATGAGATGATTGACTTCTGTAATAAGTACAACATTGAACTGGCTCACTCTGCCAATTATTATCCTCAGGGCAATGGGCTAGCCGAATCTTCAAACAAGAACATCATCACAAGGATTAAAAGGTCTTTGGGGAAGAATAAAAGAGGATGGGACAGTGAGCTTAAGTATGCTTTATGGGTAGACAAGCTATCAATAAAAAGGGCTACTGGCATGTCACCATATGAGCTGGTTTATGGAGAAAGAGCATTGTTACCACCATAGCTGGAAAGGGCAGCCCTCTCCTTACTGCTGCAAGATCATGAACAACCAAATGAACTGCAAAGGAGGATGGACCAATTGGCAAAATTGGAAGAAGACAGGAGGGAGGTTGTTGCTAGGATGATCGGCCAAACGAGCAAGACAGTAGAATTGTTCAATAAAAGGCCAAAGGGTAGACTTTTGTCGTAGATGATGTGGTACTGTATTGGGACCCAAAAAATGACAAGCCTGGGGAGAAGGAAAATTTTGATCCAAAGTGGCTAGGGCCCTACCAGATTGCTAAAGTGGTGGGGCAACATACTTACAGGCTGAAAGACATGGAAGGAGAGGAACTGCCTATACCAGTTAATGGGCAACACCTAAAGAATTTTGGCCCCACTGGTTAAGGCATGATGTAAAAAAAAAAGTGTGTGTAAGTCAAATGTTGGTCTACCCGGAGATTCTGGAGTCCTCAAGTTGGCGTATTCCATCCACCCCCTTGTCCTGGTTAGAGCCGGTGTTGACTCCCAAAAGTATAGTCCCCATTTGAGAATCTAACTTACTTTTCCTATGGGGCGCACAAGCTGGTGTGCCCCAATTTAGCCTAGTGTGCTTCATCCCTGTGGAGTGCATTCAAAGTCCCCTCGGGCATGCAAGGTTGTGAACCCCAAGTCCGTATTTTATGCTCTAAATAGTCGAGTGCACAAGGACTTTGCCGAGCACACAAGGTTGTGCACCCGTCAAAGTTTGATGCACTCCACAGTGAGGTGGAGCACACAAAAGTCTAGAGGGGTGCACAAGGTCATGCGCCCCATCAAAGCCTGTGCACTCCAAAAGGTGGAGCACACATCGATCCAAGAAGGGTGTACCACCCAGTGTGCCCTAAAGAAGTCATGCAATCCACCCTTTGGAGCACACAAAGTTCCTGTGGGTGCACTTCGTTGTGCACCCATCTCCCCCTTGCGTGCTCCATTACTATGGAGCATGTGCAAATCCCTTGGAACACACAAGTTGTGCACTCCTATCCAGGCCAATGCCCTTTGCTCCCAAATCAGAGTGCACAATCTTCATCGGGGTGGACAAGGTTGTGCGCCCCATCTCGAGCCTGCACGCCTCCCTCATCAAGGCGCACAGGTGTCTAAGTTAGGTGTACAAGGTAGTGTGCTCGCCTTCGAGTTGCACGCTCCACTACAACAGAGTGCACAAAGTCCTTAGGTGCGCACAACCTGTGCACCCCATAGAGTCTAGTGTGCCCCACTCCCTTGGGGCGCACAAAGGTCAAGCAGATGCACAAACCTATGTGTCTACCTCAGGAATCGCATGTTCCACTCCTCGATGGAGCGCACGCGATCATTAAAGCTAGTGCACTCTACGTATGCACACACCTACTTGTGTTCTGTCTGCCCCAATCTCGAGCTACCGTGTGTCTGGTCTGCTGCCACTAACCGCAATTACACCATGTTGGTACCTTAAGCTGATAAAGTGGCGTTCATCATGGCGTGACTGACCAACTAGAGACCTTCATCACACAAGGAAAGTGCATGTGCCCCATCTACCCAAAATTAATGCACATGTTTTAAATAAGGTGGCAGACCTGCTTTGCACCATTCACGCACGAGGTCGAACGTAGAGTGAAGAGCGAAGAGCACAGGAAGAATTATAGTCTTACGCAAAGAAATAATTATGGTCTTGCTATTTGAATTATATGGCATCCACCAGTTCTTTCGCTTCTAAAACATCCATTGTTCGACAAAGAATCGACAAGATTACTAGGGCGTGGCCCGTTGTAAATAAGCTAGGGAGGGCGCAGAACCTTAAAGTGTTTGAGAATCTACCGGATGCTAGCAGGGATATCACTAAGGAACAATAGAAAGAGGTAGAAGGGGTCACAATTTATGCATTCGACCCCACATAAGAGGATAATCAGCGTCGCTCGACACTATTGAGAAGCCTTTACACACGGGCATACAGAGACAACATCTCGCTCGCCTTGGTATGCAATAAGTGGAACACAAACCTAGGCCAGTTGACATACTCGAAGGTATATCACTCTTCAGATTTGTTATCATGGATTGCAGTCGCTTACAACCCCAAGGGACGAACAATTAGAGATTTTAATGACCGGGCGATGGCTCGGGTGTCAATAGATAGGATTAGACAGGTCTTCGGCCTGGCCGCGACATCTAGGGTGGTGGATTTCAAGACATTGGCCCTCTAGGCCAATTATATGTTAAATACTACATTCCCCCAATCCCTTCTAAAAAGAGGGAAGAATAGGCCATCTGATTTCCCAATCAAAAAGTTCTGCTTCGGTCCTGGGCGCAGGATTATGCCGATATGATCAATCTGGCATTAAGGGTCAAATATTTAGAACCAATTACATAAGAGGTGATTTTCCTGATCCTCTAGTGCAATAGGACCGATAAGACTCCCCTCTACCAGTGGGAGGATGTAATCTACGACAACTTAGATAATGAGTTACAGCAGTTGCAAAAGGCCATATTGGCCGAGAAAGAAGTGATGCCAACTTTTTTCTACTATTCTTTCCTCATTCATTTGTTTATAGCACAATTGGATAAATCCTTGGTGGCCCAGCTGGGAGGAGTAACTGCACCAACTATACAAGACCAGTTATTATGCATCCAGGAGGGATGCTCCAGTTATAAAACTTTCTTTGAGAAGGTCCTCCCCATAGTACACTTCAGATTATGTGGGAATTTTCCAAATAGAATTGGGGCGGGAATCAAAAATTGTATGCACCAGGAAAAAGCGGGAGACTTCTTCTACATGGAGGAGTTTTCCTATATCAGAATATATGGGTCGAAGCTACTCCCAAAAGCACTCCCATTCCACTGCCCAACTTCCATTTCCACCCTAGAGATCACTAGGCAGATGGCCAAAGAGGTTAAAATCAGACACTTAAGGAAGAAGGGACCGGTGAAATGACTACCAATTCCCTGCATAATGGATCACTATACTTATCTTGGCCACTTTGTCGTGTTGCGGGCTATCTGGAACATGGATACCTAATATTTTCCAGAAGCCACTTGGAGGGCCTATGACCTAGATGGCCACCATAAGAAAGAGGTTAGAGGCAAGCTTGTCCTTCTGAAAGTCACGCACACTATTGATGATTTTGAAGATGAAATGCAGAAGGCCTTCAGGAATAATCAAAATTTGGACTTGGTATGGAAGATGACCGATCAGACTTATAGTAAATTAGAATCCGTTGGTGATTATAGTGCCCAAATTAGATTGCATCATGGGCTGCTTGTTGACAAAATGGTCCCACTAGTCCTGGTGGCCCCTCCAGAGGAGTTTGAGGATCCCACCTTTGAAATTGTTCAACAGGATGCTGACCTTTTTGAGGTCATGATGCAAATTGTTGATGAGGCCCAATAGGAGTAGGCCAAACTTCCCTCTTCTTCCAGTTCCCCCATTGCCACCTCAAAAGGGAAGGAATTGGCTATTGACCCATCCCAATGGAGTTCCACCTCATTAGCATTGACTTTGATATGCCCAGAAGAGCAAGGCCAATTGGCAAAAATCCAACCTTCCTTATATTCTGCTACCTTAGTATTTAATCAAAAGGAACGTCAAGTTCCCCCCAAGGTGATGAAAAATATAATCGAAGCTAGGGGGTTGATGAACATATTGAGAGAATACGAGGTGCAGGATGATAGTCCCACTAAGTCACCTACATGGAAGAAGGCCCGAACCGATTCTTCAAGTCATGGCACGGAGAGCATCACAATGGCAAGGGTTAGTGACACCCGTCGATTCATGATCGATGAGGAGGACCAAATTCAAGATATGGAAGAACAAATGTCCCCAAGTAAAGGGGTAGTCAGATCCAAGCGGACCATTGAATAGGAGACGACTGAGGTGTCCATCGCCACTTTTGAGATCTCATTGCCACCCAACATGAAGGAATCCACCATTGAAACTAGTAGAGGTGTCATCAGAACAACAACTACACCTGTTGAAATGATGAAGTCACAGCTGGCCTCCCAAGCGTAGGTGGTAGAGGCAGTAGAAAAGGAGCTAGAAGAATGGAAAGCAAAAGCTGTCGAATCAGGGCAATTACAACTTAGGGTTGAGCAACTTCAAAGCAAAGTTGATAAATTAAAGATGCCTGCTCCACAAACCAGCGTCCAGCTCAAGTCAGCCGATGAGATGAAACAATAAATGAAAGATAATATTCAGGAGAAGATAGAAGGGCTATAGTCCATCTCCATTGATGTTTACGCCACCAGACACACTGTTGTCTTCCTAAAGGATCGATTGCAATAGGGTGATCAACGGGTGAATGCCATACTCCCTATCTATCGGGAGTTCAAGGAAAACTATGTGCCCATTGCTGGGATGTCAGCCACTTTGTTAGACGAATTCCATTGTTTCTTTACCGAAGAGTTCACCAAAATTTTCATCTTCTTACAGAATAGACCAAGTTGGATCAAATAGGATCAGGAAATAGTGGGTGTTGAGCAGGAAGTTTATGATGAGCTTGGAGATTGTGGTTTCAGGTTGAATGAGTTCATCCAGGCTCCTGATATCAATAACTTTGTATTCCAAAATATCGAGGACTTCGACCTAGATTCTGATGGTAAGTTTTCAAAGCGGTTCACGTCCTTAGTGGAAATCGTGGATCGCCTTTTTGTCTTCACTGATAATATTGTGCAATGGGCAAGATATAGGGTGAACAAAGCTGCCCAAAACTTGAATTTATTGATATTCACGTTGACTTTTCATGACGAGGCTTGGAAATGTATTAATCAGGCCATCCAAAACCTGGAAGGGAGAGTGGGACCCAGTTCTCCCGAAACGCATGCACTTGGAGATGCACAGTCGCCAGCCTAGGGCGATACAGGGAATGATGCGTAGCCTTAGCCACCACCTGTGTGAACAGAGGAACGTGGGATATGTGCCCAATTTTGAATGCATCCCAATTTTGGTACATCAGGATTCCTCCAACTGGAACAAGCGATTGCAGCAATCATGCGAACCTATGCTATAAGAAGATGAACATTACCGGTGAAGATTTTAGATCAAACCTTTGAGAGAGAAAAGCCAGGTATAGCCTTGTCTATTGTTTGAGTCGTATTTTCCCTTGTATCTCCTGTGTATGTTTCTTACCACCCTTCCTTCTGCCATTTCCAGGGATTGCTAAGGAGTGTTTTTCATCGAGATTATTTCCTGTGGATGCACCAAAGTTGGAGGCCCTTATGTCACTGCAATCAAGACAGAGGGAGATCACCCCTTGTTATGAATATTCAAACCGAGGGCTATTGTAACTCGGTGACATCACAGGACTCAAGCATTCTGTTGGGCCTGTTTCATGTAATATTTTAAATATAAATATAAGCTCCAACTCTTCCCTTGGAATTCTGTGTGTTTATGGTTTGTGTGATGCTCATTCATGTGTTCTTGTAATCAAAACCTATGAATGACGCTTTCTCTTTTGCCAGTTAAATCATTTTATTTACATTATATTATTTGAATGGAGTGAAACAAACTGGTTCTCCTTGCTTTTATCTTTTCTAAAGTCATTTATCAATCTGCTACAACTTTGTAAGGGATAAGGTACCGGTCTGGATTTTTTAAGCTTTAATATCGATAGGTTTGGTCACTAAAGATACCAAAGATAACTAAATAATATTTTTTCTGGCATCGTGGGCATGTGCATTGTGAAGCATTAGTCAAATAACCCACCGATTGGGGTTTCCTTACCCAACCTGGTCTGTTTAGAGTTGTCCAAGGTAGTCTATTCCTAGGTTAAAGAGGTGGATCAACCATAATCCACAGTGTTGGTTGTGATTTTAAGAGTTTTTCGTGACGTGATAGATCTTTTAGGGGTAAGCAGGAAAACTCCACAACAATTCCCTCCCCATTTCTTTCAAACTTTATAGGAAATTATAGAGAAGGATATTTGTAGTGCTATTAAATATCTACAACAAACCAAGATCATTTCCAGAGGAACCAACTCAACTTTCATTGCCCTAGTCCCCAAAAGTCCCAACTGTAAATCCATGATGGACTTCAGACCCATCAGCCTTTGCAATATCACAATATTTTAACTAAAGCCATGGTGCGGAGGCTCAAGAAAATCCTCCATCACATTATAGACCCTTATCAAGGGAGTCCAGTGGAAGGCAAAACTATCACAGACATGATCATTTCTCTGCATGAAACCCTTCATCGAGTCTCTTGCAACAAAAAGGTTGCCCTTTTCCTTAAGATGGATATGAACAAAGCTTTTGACAAGGTAAACAGAGAATTTCTCTTGAAGATCCTTCTCAAGTTTAGTTTTCACAAGTATTGGGTCGATCTCATTAAAGACTGCATCTCTTCCCCTTGGTTCTTAGTGTTGGTTAACATATCAGCAACAAGTTACTTCCCCAACTCCAGAGGCATCAGGCAAGGAGACTCTCTCCCCCTTCCTCTTCATCATTCTTGCATAATCCCTGGGTAGGGCTTTTAAATATGCTTGTGCAGCAGGGCTCATTTCAGGTATTAAAGCCACTTCAAACTCACCTCCTCTTTCCCATCAACAGTTTGTAGATGACACTTTCATTGCTACCTTTGATTTTGTCCAACAAGCTAAAACCATCAAATCCATACTTGATATATATGAACAAGTAGTAAGGCAAAAAATTACATGAAAAGTAAAAGCTATTTTCTCAACACTCCAGTGAGTAGACAACATCAAATGCCCATATCCTCCAATGTTGCATTGTTGATCTCCCTACTCCCTACGTGGGCCTTCCACTGTTCATCAAGAATCTCAAGGAGTCCATGTGGGACAATGTTATTGAAAGAATCAACAAAAAAATTGTAGGGTGGAAAGGATCCCTCCTCTCCCAGGCAGCCAAAGCTACTCTCACCAGGGCTTGTCTTCAAAGCATACCAATTTCTACCATTCCCTTCAACCTTGTTTGGGTCAAGCATCTCATTCCTAAAATTAGGTTCTTTTCTTGGCTTGCTATCCAAAACAAGATCCTTACCACCGATAATTTGATAAAAAGAGGTATGATTATACCTAATAGATGCCATATGTGCCTTTCTGCCTGGGAATCTATTAATCACCTCTTCATAGATTGTGCCTATGCTAGAGAAGGAATGAGCCACATTTTGTCTACTTTTCTTATTCAGTGGGTTCAATCTAATTCCCTCTTAGACCTATTTTTCCAATGGCCTAATCCCTTCATTTATCCAAAGCTTTCTTTTTTATGGAAAATTTGCTTTCATCATTTTATTTGGCAAGTTTGGCTTGAAAGAAATGGTAGGATTTTCTTACTTTCTTCAAATGACCCCATTTCCACAGCTAACAAAGCTATTACCTTTGCTATTGAGAATTCCTATATTTTTCCCTGTTTCAAATCCCCTAGCCATGGCATTGAGATTGAGTTTTTCTAGTCCTTGAATATTCCCATCCTCTCCAATATGGCCCCAATTCCTCCTCATCCAAGGATTAATGCTTGTTGGAAGCCCCCCCTAAGGGATGGTTCAATATGAATTTTTATGGTGCTTCTAAAGGGAATCCGAGAATAGTTGGAGTTGGTGGTGTTGTAAGGGACCACAGGGGAGGTATTTTAATAGTTTTCTCTGAGCACCTCGACCATCAAACAAATCATGTAGATGAAGCTTAGGTTCTCTGGAGAGGTCTGCACATCATCAAGGATTTGAAAATAAATTTGCACATTGAGGGTGATTCCCTCAACATCATTAAGTATATCAATAGTGACAAGAAGCCTTCGTGGAACATTCACTCGATCATACAAGAGGTCAAGATTCTAATTGGTAAGAAAAACAATGTGGTGGCTCACCATGTGTATCGTGAAGCCAACAAGGTTGTTGACTGCCTCACAAATTTAGGAGTAGCCCAATCCACTCTCTCCATTTGGCACCACAATGCCCCTCAAATTGTTCTCAATGTTGCATCAGTAGATTATTTGAAAGGCTCTAAGAGTCTCTAGTTATTTTTTATTTTGTTCCATGGTTTTCAATATCATCGTTTTGCAAGTGTGTCTTGATCTCATTTACCCCATTCCCTGGCTTGAGGTTTTCTATGACCTTGGTAGGCCCATTTGCTATAATACCCATCATGTGCATTCCCCTCCTCCCCTTTTCACCTCCATACTCTAGTTCATGTGCCCTCTCATTTTCCCATAATCGCCCTCTCACTGTATATTTTCATTCTCGTGCCTGAATATTGGGCTCAAAGGTCAAGTGTCTGCTATTTTCAAGAAAATTACTTGTTAAAAATATTTTATGTTTCAAGGCTGCTCTCTTGTGGAATGCACATGTGTTTTCTGGCATGAAGTATTGTCAAGCTCGTTATTTAACCCATGTGGATATCAACTATAGGCATTTCCATGTTTCCTATTCCCATTGACATCAACACCTTCATCACGACTGCATTAATTCCTAGATTTTTGGCATGGGCTCCTCTCTGTTTAATGCCTATTTAATTTATCCTTGGTTTATGATTGCCTTCACCACCTGCACCTACCAGCTATTATATCCTTGTATTCCACCTAAGTTGCTCGTAGGTCCTTTCCTGTGCTCGATATCCACTATCATGGCCCTTCTGGAACCAGACAACATTCAACTAGACTCTCTCTCTTCCTATTTTTTGAAAGTGCAGGGCTTTACCCCCTTTTTGGCTAAATTTAAAGGAGCCGAACAGAACATTACAACTAACTTTGTCAAGTCTTGGTCGAATGGCTATGTTACTGTGAGGAATGTTCATTTCAAGGTGACAATTGATCTAATTGTGGAGGTTTCAAACCTATCAACTATGGAGTGTATTATTCGTAAAGATAAGCACAATTGGGATCAAGAGTTGGATGGCTTCTTAAATCACTAGGACTTTAAGTGGGTTTGTGTAGCCCTTGACTGCGAGTTCCTCCCTACCCCTTGGTTGATTGTGATTGTTCCCTTGCTTTAGTATATCACCTACGACAACCCAACTAAACCCCATTTTAGCTTCCATATTTCCCTAGTAAATCACCTTTGGGGTTTCAAGATGATGAATGTTTTGGTCTTTATTCACCGCTTCATAAGATTAACTATCCATAGTTCTCGTGAGAAGCATTCGATCCCCATCCACCAATGCTTATTCACTGTTATTTTCCATCATGTTATGGCCTCCACTCCACCTCCCATTTCCATTCCCCACCTTTAGTCCAACCCTCCCCCGTCTTCTTCTAGCCATAGCTCATATCTTTCTCTCTCTAATGACCCTTTGTTCAGTGACGGCCCCCCCGAAGCTCAAACCCCTATGTCCAAAAGGGGAATTTTGGTTACTACTACTCTCCCTTCCAAGAAGAAAAGTTTCCCTGCTTCGGGTGGTGTAAAATACCTATCCACGAAGAGAAAGGTTAAGGTGGAAGAAAGCACCACCCAGGTGAGAAGGTCCTCCCACATCAATAAATCTAGAGCAGAAACCGACCAAAATTCCCCTGTTCACATCTTTAACAATGGGAATTATGATCTAGATTTGATTGTAGTCATGGACAACGTTGGCAATGCCCTGAAGCAACTTCTCCAAAATAGAGTTAATTCAATTGAAGATGATACCTTGGAAGCCTAGCTTCGTTGGTCCCTTGCTTGGTCCCTTTTTGCTTTCTAGATTCTTACTAGTTTTGATTTGGTTTGTAGTCCTTCCCCTACACGAGATTTTTGGCATTCTTGGTTTTTTTACTTTGATTTTGAAGAACACAAGCTTATACTAAGAGGGGGGTTGAACAATATAAGACTACTCTTTACTTTTCTTTCTCAATCAATATTATGCAATATATCAATGGAAATATCAACAATAGTAATCAAATCAATGCACAAATCACGACACACAATAAAGACACCAATTTAACATGGTTCACCTAATGTGGGCTACTCTACGGAGAAAATATTTCACTAAAATTTCTTCAACAAATATCTTGGGAAACCTTTCCCTATTACAATATTTATGGACCTCTATCCAAAGGAGACACCAATCCCCTAATCAAGTTCATGGATATCTATCCATAGGAGAACTCCTCCTCTGCTCTGGTTGGTGATCTTCTAGAAGAACTATTGCCTCCATTGCATTGGCTTATGGATCTCTATCCATTGAAGACTCCTGCCCTCACTCAAAAGACCTATCTTCACTACCCTGGCTAATGGACCTCTATCCACTAGAGATTATTGTCCTTTATACTCTGTCACATCCAAAGCTTACTCTTAGCTTTGTCTTAAATTTATACTAAACATTGTCCTTCGGACTAGCACAAATATGCTCAATCTTTGTCCTCAAATCTATACTAAACACAGTCCTTCAGTCTAGCACAAATCTGTTCAATCTCTATCCTCAAATTTGCACTAAACATAGTCCTTCGATCTAGCACAAATCTTCTCAATCTCTGTCCTCAAATATATACTAAACACAGTCCTTCGATCTAGCACAAATCTGTTCAATCTCTGTCCTCAAATCTCCACTAAACATAGTCCTTCGATCTAGCACAAATCTGCTCAATATCTGTCTTTGATTTGGCACAAACCTGTCCTCAAATATGTCCTCAAGCCTTAACACAAAGCTTGACTCAATCACAAATCAACTCTGCTAGATCTGCCCCAAACCTTAACTCAAGGTTTCAACAAATCAATCAATCAACTCTGTTCACAAGTCTTCTCAAAGACTTGCCTCAAATCTGTCTACAAGTTTTCTCTAGAACTTGATCAATCTGCTCTCAAGTCTTCACTAAGACTTGTCTCAAATTTGCCTTGTAAGCTTCCACAAAAACTCACACTAATCTATCCACAAGTCCTCTCTAGAACTTGTCTAATCTGCTTAACAAGTCTTCACCAAGACTTACCTCAAATATGCTCAATTCAATTTAACACAAAATCCTTTTCAATCACTTAGACAAGATTCACACAAAATCGTGTTTAATTTCACATAAATATATAGATAATTATTAGAGACTCAATATGCTTCACACTCACAACAATGCTCAATCACATCCAATCTCTTTCTCAAATTAATTTAGAATATAGAACAATTTGTTTCACATAACTTGAACTATCACTTCAACACTTCCACTTGACTAGGCTCAATCAACTCCACTCAATGAAACACTCCTTGCTTACAAACCCTAGTCCAAGCATATGAACACTCACTCAATTATTTCCAACAATGCTTATCAAACAAGGTTTTTATCATCAACTTTCACTCAAAAAAACCTTTAACAATCAAACTCAACAATGCTTATCAAACAACCCTTTTCTCTCCAACTTAGCATTCACAACATCCAACAATCACTCATAAGGAAGATGTACCCATACCTTTTATTTGATGAATAATTGACCTTAAAAACTTGTCTCAATCACAATTACTCTTTTGCCAATCTTAAGGGTTAGGTAGCAAAAACCTTCGCAAAACTTCATTCAATAACTTCCTCACAAATTATTCTCACCATACAAAACATTACATCTCAATTACACCTTATTACTCCTTTCAACTATTAAAGTCAATAAGACTTTATTTTAAAATAATATTTAAACTCCTCTAAAGCCTTATTACTCCTTTCAACACTTTAATCACCAAAATAACAATATAAAACTTTATTTTCATAAATCTTATACCTCCCTAAGAGCTCATGCCAAACAAACCTTAGGACAAAAAATTAAATACCTTTTGCCCTTGGTGGGAATTCAACCCATGCTACACTGCCACTAGCGCCCTAGTCGCGGCTCCAACCGCTGCGTGAGCTAGGGGCTCACGTGGGACCTACGTGTTCCTGCGCACACTTATTCCCTACGTTGTTGCCAAAAGATTTTAAAACCAAAAGCTTCCTCCTTTCGTAGTCGCAAAGTCTCGAACCCGAGACCTCCCCTCTGTTGCAACTTAGTGCCCAAGCCAATCGTTGTCTGGGCTAGTCGCTCGAATGGTTCTATGAATTTTGCGTCGCTTCCATTTATTTCTTTCTCTTCCTTGAAATTAGAGTTGTGCACACTTCTCCTTTTCGCGTTCAATCGACGAGCACATCCAAGAAGACATGATTTTCGAAAATACCAATTAAGCCTTTGATTAAGGCTAATTAATATGCCTTTCAAGGCATTTGCCTTCACATCGGCGGATAGAGAAATTAGACTTTGCATTTCAAAAATAATATTTTAATTATAATTATTTAAATTTAAAATGAATTTAAATATTATAATTAAATATTTAAATGTCCTTTATGCCTTTTCAAATAAAATAAAATATAAACTTCCTTAGGACTTTAGGGGAACCTTTTGCCATCATCACCTTAGCAAAATAACCTTATTATTTTCTTTCAACCACCATGGAATGAAGATATCTTTTCAACCCTTTTCTTTTGCCCAAATATTATAATATTATTATCCTTCTTGCTTCTCTTTTGATGCTTTAGCCATATAATATTTAAATTAAATATTATATCCTTGCCTCTTAGAAAATCAACCATGAACCATTTGCTTAACATTCTTTTGACATTTGCTTAGTATTCCTTTGACATCAATGACAACAAATCCTACTCATATTTCCAACAGATTTGCAGCCAACTCCTGCGTGGGTGTCTTCGAATGTTGATGAATTGGTTTACCCCTGCGTGAGTTTTTTCATGTCTTTTTGAAAGCTAGGTTACTATGTTGCTTGCCCTACGTGGGCCTGGTCCTCTCTGTAGATCTTTGGTTATTCCCCTACGCGGGAATTTTTGATACTCAGCTAGTTCAAATCCCCTATGTGGGAATTTTTGGTCCTGATATTTTGTAGACCTTTATGGTGTTTTGTACTTCTGGGATTGGGACCCAGTCAAAACCCGTTTAATATTATTTTTTTACTTACCAAAAAAAAATTCATAAGAGCAAGATTGACTTGTGAAAGGGAGACAAATTTTGGATGGGATAATAGTAGCTCATGAAGTTATGCATTCATTAGCTTCAAGAAAAGAGAGCAATGATCTTAAAACTTGATACAAGTAAAGCCTATGATAGGGTTAAATGGATTTTTCTCTTTGCAATATTATAAAAGTTTAGATTTGAGAAGAAATGGGTAAGATGGATTAAAGCTTGTGCCTCTATAATATCATATTCGGTGTCGGTCAATGGGTTAGTAACAAAATCTTTTAAAGCCAATAGAGGTTTTAGACAAAGATTCTCTATCACTATATCTATTCATTATTATAGTAGAGGTATTGGGTAGGAACTTAAAGAAGGCATACAAAGATGGGCCAATAGTGGACTTAAGGCTAGTAATAACATCAACATCATCACCCATCAACAATTTGTAGATGATACAACCCTTTTTGGGAGGGCATGGATAAACAAAGCTAGAACTTTAAATAACTTATTAAAGGAATATGAAAGAGTGTAAGGGCACAAAGTTAATTGAACAAAATCTAAAATTTACTTACTAAACACTCCAACTATAATCAAAGTAGGGATATGCAAGTTACTTCAAATGGAGGAGACATATTGACCAAAAACTTATCTAGGGATGATATTATTTGAGGGGAGAATGAAGACAGACTTATGGAATCTAGTTAAAAGGAAAGTTTAGAATAAACTACCAATATGGAAAGGAATATGGTCATCATTAGCAGGAAGAGTGTAACTAATTAAATCAGTCTTATAGGTCATTCCAACATATTATATGTCCTTATATACTATGCTAACATTGATAGAAAAAAGTTTAATCTATATTATGCGGTCATTTTTGTGGTCAATATTACATGATAAAAGGAATTTCCTTTGGTGAAATGTAGTAAGGTATGTGATGATAAAACTAGGGGAAGTCTTGATTTAAGAGTTCTTACGAATTCTAACTTAGCTCTTAGGGGAAAAGTAATTTGAAGATTGTGCAAAGAGAGTCAAAGACAATGATCGACGATTCTTCTGAGTATGTTAAGCCCAGTGATCCAAGCTTAATATGTATTACACTCTCAATACTAGATTGTTATGCACTATGGAATAATTTAAAAATATCAATTGATTTAGTATTTAAAGGTCTAAAATGGATGGTTGAAATTGGAGAAATTTTTTTATTATTGGTTTTTTAGCTAGATTATCACAGGTCCCAATGTTCAGGATCACAATATATTATTTAATATTTGAGCATTCAATATATGTGGCCAATATTAATAAACAAACATTCATATAAAATAACAATAATATGAAGTAGAATGACCAATGTCATTCATGCAAATACATTAATTAAATTTATAATAGAATTATTCAAAATGTATACAAGCTTATTTTTATGATGCTTGAAATAAATATATTCTTTAAGTGACAATTCAATTACATTCCATGGAGCTTTGTCTCCATAATATAGCCTTACAAAGATGACTCTTCAATACTTGACTATTGCTCTCCTCACATATATGAGAGATGCATATTTTATTATTCCATGCATAAGATAAATCCTCTCATGTATTTTAGCTTCTCATCTTGCCACTTGTATACATGACTTTTGACTCTCTATTTACTCTTGCAAACTTTACTCTATGACACTTGCACACTTTACTATATAACACATTGCATGCTACTACACACTCTAGTACATAATACTTGTGCACATCCTACACATGGACATGCACATAAAGGAAAAATATAAATCACACTCCTAAACTATAGATACACTCCCTGATCTATTACATATTTAAAAGTGTACTGTAAGATACCATGGGTATGTTAGCATGTACCAAATAATATAATATTCTCCAACATCTATTTGGATGGATACTTGGTGTAATAAAGAATCACTCAATTTAGATCTAATTTGCAACCATGGATGAGATTATTTCAAGATAAATATGGTGATAGGATTTCAAACATTATGTACAAGGATCATGAAGGAAGATACAAATGGAAAGAAGATTTTTTACAAGTATACAAGACATTGATTCTAGAAGGCAGTCGAGAAGAAAGATAACAACAATGATTATTCCAAGGGGAGCCAAGGATAAGCTAATTTGGGATAATACACGACAAGAAGTGGATATAATGTAAAGCACCAATAAAATAGGAATACCTTAAGAATAAGGAGAGATATTTGGGATAGCACAAGCATTCCTAAAGTCAATATATTTGTTTGGCTTGTAGTCATAGAATAATTATATCCTAGGATAACTTTATGAAAAGGGGTTTTCATGGCCTCTTACAATGTGTTCTATGTGAAAAGGAAGAGAGTATAAACCATATCTTGGGACACTACTCAATAGTCTAGAAACTATGACAATGGATTCTTAATATTTTTGGTAGATTCATGATGATGAATGGTATAATTGAAGAATGGTTGAAGCAATGTCAGAGAAATTTTAAAAGTGAGGCTTTACACTCAATCTAGAATATATCAAAATATATAATACTTTGGACTATATGACTGGAAAGGAATAGAAGAACTATTAAAGAAAAGAAAATCGGTTTAGAGGTAATTAAAAGGAATATATGTTTAGCCATAGAGGAGTCTAAACCAACCCTATCAACTTGTCCAATCCCTGATCTTCAAGCATATAGCCTTGATAGACGAAGTCAAGTTGGCAAACATAATTATGATGTTGGGTACAGGGGAAACAAAAAGAAAGTAAAAATATAAAGTGAAAACCACTAGAAGCGGAGTTGGTCAAATTGAATTTTGATGGAGCATCTAAAGGCAAACCAAGACTAGTAGGAGGAGGAGGAATAAATAGAAATAATAGGGGAGATATTTTTTCTAATTATGCTTTCAATAGTGGATTTAAGACAAGTAATGAAGTTGAAGCTTGGGTGGCTTTGGAAGGGTTAAAGGTATACGAAAAAATGAAATGGAATAGAGGATGGATGGAAGGTGATTCACTAATGGTAATAAATACAATTTTGAGGAGAGCAAAGGCTCCATGGAACATACAAGGAATAATTTTGGAAATACAAGATAAACCTTGCTATTAAGTTTGAAGACATTAGGTCATACATTAAGGGAATAAACTAAATGTGCATATAGGCTAGCCAATAGAGGGGTTTTAATTGAGGATCGTGAAGATAAATTCTCTTTTCCATGGTTACAGGAAGTAGTAAATTTACCTGAAGCTAACAAGAAAATGTTAATTGCTTGAATCAAATAATGATTAAGATTTACTTTAATATTCTCCATTGCTAATATTTTCTTTATTTTATAACATTAATGTGTTTTCATATATTTATTAAAAATTTTGTGGTTGCACTTGTGCTTTAGGAAGGAAACTAGCAATCCATATCTGGTAAAGCGGGCTATGATAGTGAGATGTTTTGGAAATATTACTCTACTAATATGCAATGCGTAGATAGTAGAGGTAGGGTGTTGGTATTGTAAATTTTGTTGCAAGAAAATGTCAAGAAGAAGGATGTTAAATTTTGGAATATTTGTATTCACACAAAAATTGAAGAAGATCCAAAAAATAAAAATAAAAGATTAGACTTTTTATGAAAATAATATAGGTATCTAGCAATAGCAACTCAATTGAGATGAGAATTGAATCTATTTGTAAATTCTCAATATCTAAAGAAGAGAGTTATGATTTGTCATGGGTGGAGAACTCGAGTACAAAATCTTTCTCTATGGTCTTAAATACAATGCATCTTTACCCCTAAACTAAGGACCACCATCTATTATTTTATCCCTTGTTTTTTAATTGGAGAAGATAACAAGGAATATTGCTTTTGAAAGAAAATCCATGGAGTAATTTAAATTCAATCCCAACTTCCACTTGATTTGACTTTGAATCTTTGAAAAACCTGACTAGTATCCATGGAACATACATATTAACTATATGCTTTTAAGAACCATTATATCATACTTTATTACCTCATCCTTGATAACCACTCCTAGTGTGATATCTGCTACTTGGACAAGGTTTGCCATAGATTCTCTCTTCCTCTTATCGCCAACTAAGGCATCCATACTTCCAACTAGGGCAACTTGCTTCCAACAAGGGCATCTTACTTCCAATAAAGACTTTCAAAAGTGACATTCCTAGCATGTTATCTAGATTTTATTCACATGTATCCTTTGGTTTTGAGTTTCTCTTGAGATATAAAACAAGAAGTAGAGCTTGCTCTTTGTTTTTACTTTGTTTCCTACTCGCATTATAACACTTGTTTGCTTTCTAAAACAAAAAAGTAAGTCTTGGTCCTAACTTGCACTTACCTTAATAGTAAATCTTTTTAAAAATAATTATAAAATTTAAAATGTATTTTATCATATTATAAATGTTCACATTATTAAGATATTTTCGTAACATCTTTGATCTTTCGATATAAAAAATGGATGGTAGATTTTTTTCCATGAAAGAGAGGAAAAAATCAAATTTAAAACTTCAAAACATAAAAACTACACCAGAGTCTATCAAGGATCTTCGTTGTGGAACCACATAGTAAAGGCTAGAGATATGCTATGGAAAGGTATCCAATGGAAGGTAGGGAATGGTAGGTCTCTCCACTTCTAGGAAGACACATGGTTAGAGAAGTACCCTTCAGTGAAGGATAAGAAGTTAGAAAGAATCAAAACAAAGTTGGAATAGAATTATGGGAATATGGTGAGTGATTATTTGACTATAAAAGGAGGAGAGGTAAGATGGAAGAAGTTGAGGATCCATAATCAGTATGAAGAAGAGCTACAAAAGCTAACAACTAAACTATAAGTTTATTATATAAGCTCTAATTTGGCTAAGGATACAATAGTATAGGGAACTACTCAGGAAGGGTTGTTTACTGTTAAATCAACCTATGCTATTTCACTTGCAATTCCTTGGGGTCTTTTAATGAGATCAATTACGGGGAAGGAAAGCAATAGCAAAGTTAACAAAGTTTATTTGGCTGGCAATCCAAAACAATATTTTAACAATAGACAACCTGCATAAGAGGGGTTTTCAATTCCTAATAGATGTTACCTTTGTGAATCTCATAAGGAATCAACGAGTCACATATTTCTAGAATGTAGATACTCCCTCAAAATATTGTATGGTATAATAAAGAAGATGGAAGTGGTTTAAGTGTTGCCCAATAATATAATAGGTTGGATAGAATAGCAGGAGAAGTCATTCAAGAGCCCAAAGTTGAATCAAATTTAGAATCTAATTCCCTTTTATTATGAGTGGGGAGTTTGTTTGAAGAAATAAAAGGATGTTTAAAGGAGCGAAGATATATACAACTAGGAATAAAGAGCACATCATAGCAATCATAGTGGAGAATGTTAAAGCATTAAAAGTGCATGAGAGTCTAGATTCATCAAAGAAGGTAAAATTAAGTGAACATTAGAACCTAAGTCTAGTTGGGGTGAATGATAATCCTTGAGGAGACTTGAGGAGCTTGACCAAGTGGCAACCACCCAAACAAGGATGGTTGAAGCTAAATTTTGATGGGGCTTCTAAAGGCAACCCAAGGAAGGTTGGAGGAGGAGCAGTGCTAAGGGATGGTCAAGGAATGGTGATCAAAGCGATGAGTGAGTACTTGGGCATTATGACTAGTCATCAAGCTAAAGCTATAGCATATTTGGCAATAATAAAGATGGTGGTTCAATTGGAGGCTAAGAAATTAATAATAGAGGATGATTCACTAAATATTGTTAATTACCTCAATAAAAGGGCGATGGCTAGCTAGAGAATAGCAAACATAATAACGAATACACTAAAAACCCTTAATTCATCAAAGAATTTCATGTGGTACATGTGTATAGAGAAGGAAATGAGGTGGCCAATTGGCTAGCTCTTAGAGAAGAAGATAAAAGACGAATATTGCCATATGAGATCCATCCAAATGTGCTCCAATTAGTGCAAAAAGAGGGAGAAAATATGAAAGTCAATTCACTGTGTGAATGTTCCAATTTTCATAATGTCTATAGTAAAATTATTTTTTGGAGATCTACGGATTTATCTAGCGAGGGTTCTTTTTTTTTTTAAAGTTTTTGGATATCTGTGGGATTTGTCTGCTTTCAACTATAAGAAGTTGAGAAATCTATTGGTTTTGGTTTCTAAGGGATTTATTTGTCGAGGGTTCATTTTTTTGAAGATTTATGGATTTGCACGTTGAGGGTTCCATTTTTCAAAGATCCATGGATTTGTCTGCTAAGTGTTCCATTTTCTAGAGATATGTGGGTTTGTTTGTGAGGGTTCCATCTTCTAGAGATATGTGGACTTGTTTGTTGAGGATTCCATTTTCTAGAGATTTATGGACTTGGTTATTGAGAGTCCATTTTTTGGAGTTTTGTGGATTTGTGACTTTCTGGATGTATTGTGAGGTTCCAAGTAAAAAATATGTCAATTTTTGAGGGAGAGAGTCATTTTTTAAAGTTTGTGAACTTGTGCGATAAAGATTTCATTTTATAGAGACTCTTTAAATATATGAATATAAATAGGTTGGTAATAAAATAATTTAATGTTTTGAATGTCGTATAATCTAATTTTTAGAAACAAAGCTTTTTGAATAGTACAACTAGACAAACTAATCTAAAATTATAAAAAAGTTCAAACTTAAAAAAAAAAACCAAATTAAAAAAAAAATTATATATATATATATATATATAATAAATAAATAAATAATTAAAATACATGTAAGTGACAAACACAGCATCCCACCAATTCGAATGGGTTTAATGATAAAAACTTAGATATTTAAAATAAAAAGTCCAACATTTCGAACTCCACATATATACATATAATCTAATAAAAATAATAACTATAGACATTTAAAAACTAACTAATTTTAAATCTAAAAATCTATTAAATTTTTGTTAACTTCCATGGCAGAATTGAACCTTGATGGTAACTTTATGTCCCGCACAGGCCTACGTGATTTAAAAAATTTCTGAAATAATGAAAGAATGCACTCTATCCAACAACGCTTGCATTTTTTAAACGAAAATGAATTTGCAACGCAAATAAGGTAACAGTTTAAACACGTTCAATTTTTTTCATAACTGACCATCCGATCATGTCATCCAACGGTTGTCTTTCTATCCCGCCCTTGGGCTTTCAAAGTGACCTCGTGGATTGCCGCCATGGCTTGTAACCCTTATGCAATTTTCGCAAAGAGTCAATATCCGAACCATTTTCGCTTATCTTTGACTCTCATGCACGACGAAGCGGGCTCAAGGAGTCGTATTTTTTAATTTATGTCTTCAAATATGTGTCCTGCATTTTCTCGCCATCAAAACAGTCCAGAAAAAAAGCCAAATCTCCAAGGAAATTTCAACTTGGAGTAATTTCAGTGGGATCGTCTGCGGCCATTATATTTCTTTATCCAATCGGTCTCCTCCCTTTTCCCGATGGTAAAACGAATCACGGAACTACATTTTTTCCCAAACAAATGGGAAAGGATTGAAGAATTTGCAATATAACAATGTATTAGAGTGGAGCTGCAATGTAAAGATATTTTCATCTGTTATATGGTAAGATCTCCTGGTACTCAGGCTTATGCGGTTACTCAGAGTTTCGTGTTGCCGGAATTTGTTTTTCGTCGTTTTACATGCAAAATCTAGTTTAATAATGATCTATATTTTATGGACTGAGAGGAATCCGTGCTGCAAACTTAGTTAAATAAGGCTCTACATTTTTTGAACTAAAGGAAGATGTTCTCAAAAAGATAATTCAAATGGCCGGATTCGGAAAAGAAAGAGAGGTTAAAAATTTTGACCTGTAAGAGTGGGTTTTGAAGTCTGCAGAACAGCTTGTGGCCACAATAGAGTGGCTTTTACTGCTTCGGAGAGCTGCGACTCAATGTTCTGTGTTTTGTTTACTGGTTTGGAGTTGACACTGAACATTTTGAGTTTTAGTAGTGTTTTGTTTGATAGTTCGTCGGTGAAGACACAACAAGGGTTTCTGCAGACCTAGGCTAGAAGGAAGCCCCGCTTTTGTATTATTTTCGATTTAGTTGCTTCGTGGCTTCCTGTTGGATTCAATCAGCTAAAAGCCATATAAATTGTCCCTGTTTTTCTTTTAAAGTGAGCAAATTCTTCGTAGCGAGGAGTCTTGGCGGTCCCTTTTTACGAGATACCGGGTATTGAGAGCTAAAGTTCTTTGCTTGGGCCATCTGTGTACAAAAGATATAGACTTTAATGCTTTCAAGGGTTTGAAGGTGTATCAGAGTAAATGGGTCAGCCAGGGGTGGGATTCGAAGCCCTGGGCAGTGGCAGGATTCTATGCGGTATAAATGATAGCCCAGCAGAGGAGAAATCATGGTACATTCTTACAATTTTGGCCAGAATGGGCCGCCCCTGCACGCCTGAAGAAATTTCAGAGAAGTGCACTTTGTTTTGTGTAACTCCGGATGAGGTTTGTTATCTTTGTCGCATTCCCGGATTTCCCCTGTCCATTAGAGAAGGATGCATATCCTGCTCTACGTTATCACTTTCTGTTTTTGAGAATTTCTTTAGTAAATCAGTACCAGATCTAAGAAAGGAAGTACAAGGCGAGCTTCCTTTAAGAAGTCCAAGAAAAAGGCCATGTGAGGAATTGAAGGAAACTGATGCCTACAGAAGACCAAACAAACTGCCCAAGCTAGAGGCCACAATCTCGGGTATGCATAGTCTTGATGCATGCAAGCTGTTGTTTCCAAGCCCATTGTCTCCATCTATGAGATTTACAATGAGAAATTTTGTTCATGTCAATACTTGAACGTCTAACTGTTCCAGCATTCTCAGTTTTCACAGAAGTTTGATAGCTGTACGAATGATGGTTTTCCTTTGACAACCTTTTTCTTTTCTATGTATTTGCGCATAAAATAGTAGGCTCTGGAGTTGGTGATGGATCTCCTCCTGAGGGTGAACTGCAAAAAGACAGTGCTTATAAAAAAACTCAAAATGTTACAGGTGGAAGTGGCTGTAAGGTATGATGAGTTTATTTTTCTGTCCACCTGCTTTAGATCACGAAGTTGATGCATTGTTAAAATAAATTTTGTTTCAATGTTGTAGTTTGTGTTAATGTCTTCTTGCTTTTGAGTAATTTGGAATCAGGGCTGCTGTTGGTGGATACATTTCCATGGACATCAACACTTAGGTTTTATATTACTCTCTTCTCCTCTTTTAAGGTTCTATATTACTATCTTCTTCTCTTCTAAGGTTCTATATTACTATCTTCTTCTCTTCTTCCCTCGTCCACTGCATTTTCTGCTAAATTAAAAAAAGTTCAGATTCTGAAGTGGACATGGGATATAAGACTTGTTTTTGTATGTTTTAATATTCATTTATGTCACATGACTCGTGTCTATCTAAAATATGCCCAAGTCAGGTGTACTTAATGTCGAGACTGTTTACTTCTGGCTATTATGGTTTTATATGGGAACTACATAGTGATGTTCTATATTGCTTAATTTGACCATTTTACTCCATGTGCATTCAAAAAACAATTTTATAGGCTTTTTTCTGTTCAAGTTGTTCCCATCTAGAAGTTATTAGTAGGCAGATGGTCATAGTATCAGCCTAACATGCATCTGATCATGGTTGGTTCCTTGTCTCTTTGTGTTTGTTTTTGTTCTTTTGTTTTTTGTTAGAGAACAAGGGGTTGTACTCGGGTCCCCCACCCTTGACAAATCACAACTCTCTTCTTTAGAGCATGAGAGTTTACAAACAGATTCAATTCTCATTTTAATTGAGTTGCTATAGCTAGAAACCTACATCATTTTACATAAACTGTCTAAATTATTAAATTTCATTTTCTGAAAATTTTTCATTTTTTTTGTGTGAATACAAATATTCCAAAATTCAGCATCCTTCTTGACATTTTCCTACAGCAGCCTTCACAATACAAAAACTTCACCTCTACTATCTATGCATTGCATCTTAGTAGAGTAATATTTCCGAACATCGCACTATCATAGCCTGCTTTACCAGATCTGGATTGTTAGTTTCCTTCTTGAAGCACAAGTGCAACCACAAAAATTGTAATAAATAGTATATATGAAAACGCATTAATGGTATAAAATAAAGTAGACATTACCAATGGAAAACATTAAAGTAAATTTCAATCATTATTTGATTCAGGCAGTCAACATTTTCTTGTCAGCTTCAGCTAAACTTACTACTTCCTCTAACCAAGGAAAAGAGATTAACTTAACGATCCTCAATTAAAACCCCTCTATTGGCTAGCCTATCTGCACATTTGTTTCCTTCCCTTTGTAAACCTGATTTCTTCAAACTCTATAGCAAGGTTTTGAATTTCCATGATTATCTCTTGTATCTTGTCTCTTTGTTTTTGTGTGTATGCATATTTAAATTTTTGTTTCAAATATGGCTGTATGTGGATCAATATCCATGATTTCAACTTTATTTTTTCTTTTGCATCTTATTGCCTATTGAAACTTCTCTTCTAACAAAAAAAAAATTGCTTACTTCACATTTCGCAATTTTGTTTGATGCTTAGCAGTTTTTTTGCAAAGAAAATCTTATATTATATTCTTATTGAGCTGTAGATCCAGATAATATGTGGCAAACATACAAGGATTATATCTCTCTCCCTTGTGGGTTGGACATTGCTCCCTTTATCTTTATGCATCTAAATTGCTAATTGTGATGCTATTTTTATAGCCTAATTCTATTGGGTATTTAAGACATGAAAACAATATAGTTTGGCAAGGTTAAATTTTTGTTTTTAATAGGTTACTGGCAAGGTTAAAATTTAATAAGATACATATTTTTTTTATTGGTTGTATGGGATTGAAATAGGCCCCATCTGTATTACATCACGACCACATAATGTTATTACAAGAGCCATCAGATTCAAACCTCAATCTCCTCTTTGAAAGTCTAGGAATTTAATTGGTTTAAGGATACAATATTTGATTAAATAAGATAATTCTATTAGTATTGTTAGATGACCAAATCAGGCAAATGGGACTCGTTGAAAAGATATTTTCTAATACTTTGTAGTAACCAAAAGATACTACAGAAGTAAGCTAATCTAGAGTAAAGAAACTAGGGAAAACTACACTAAAATGAAACAATTGTATGACATTGCAATAGAGCCTCAAGGTTTGGACCTACAAATGGGTAAATCCCTAACATGCTAAAAGTTAACAATGAAGAAAGCCAATTGTCAAGGTAAGAGAGATAGAAAGACCTTCAATGGGTACAACCACCAACACTATTTTGCAATGGGATGCAAAATCTAAGCACAATCATTGTCATTGGCAACCATCCCAAAAAGGCCAACATAGAATCTAATGATGCTTCCAAGAGAATGATAAGGATGAAGGGGGCTTTGTTGGATATTCTTGGAAGGACATGGAGTTCAACCCCTAAAGACTCTTTTAATATCCATAGCCATGGAACCAATAGAAGCAAATAGAAAATGAGTAAGCTATGTTTGTTTACAACTCTTGGTCATGTGAGGGGTGGTTGAAACCTGGTGTCAGAGAACTATGGTCTTGATGACTTTTACAAGTGGCTAACGTCTTTTCTTCTTATTGTTTGGTGATTTGTGTACTGAAAAATATTGTAGACAACAACTCAATTAACCACATAGATAATGAATGAAGGGGGGAGAGAAATACAAAGCAACATTTCATTGCTAAGACTATGGATTTACAATGTATCATGCAAGCTTTTATTATTGTATAGTGCCTCTTCATGTGATGAATCATGTTTTGAGGATGATGTATTTGTAAGGAGAGTGGAATGTTATGGTACCTAGGGATAGGAATGTGGGGATATAATATTATATCGTATAAGGGTATTATGGATAGTTCACATTGGCCACACATAACTTAAAATTGATTATATCATAATAATGAGTGGGATAAGGGTTTATGAGTCGACTCCCTAAAGTAGTATTAGAAGATGATTATATAAAGAAGGGATATTGTCATTGTAATCATCAATCATATCAAGTATTCTCTTGTAACAATCTTGGCTCGTGGAGTAGATCTCATTTTGGGAGATATTGTGGAGTGGTTCCTTCCATAAGGAATAACATTGGTGTTGTACTACTTGAAGGGTATTATCACATCTTGTCTTGTGTGTATTATTTTTTTCAATGAGTATCTTGTGTGGATTAATTACTATGGTTGATTTATTTAATAATTAGCATATTGTGGATGCCTTTATATTTATGAGAAGCAAAGGTTCATAACATAATCACAATGTATATTGAAGGACATGCAAGCTTTGGTTATCTAAAATTGTAGAAACATGACATAGGAAAGGTTTTGACAGTGCATGAGATGGGAGTCTGACACTAGAGCAATTGAATATTGGTTTGCTTGATGATGAGCAAGACAAGAGTCCGACATTAGAGCAATTGTAGGTTGGTATCTTTAATGGTACGCAAGACGGAAGTCTTGTATAAGAGCAATTGTCATGAGGTGCGCCTGATGATGTGTATGAAAAGGGTGAGAAATGTGAATAACCATTGTCAATGTTGAATCAACTTGTCATGACAAACACCAATTTTGGCATGTCATGTAAGTGTCCCATGTTTCATGGTGGTGAAACAGAGGATGCAATCTAGCATTGGAAAATCTACCTCATGATACGGAAAGCGAATGGGCAAAAGAATGATGTAGATTGGAGGAGGGTATTCCCTATGACATTTTGTGGAATCATAATAGACGAGCACTTGGGATTGCCAGAGAGCGAGTACTAGAATTGGAAAGAGTTGTGCGAAGCATTTGTGAAGAAATTTTGGTTGTTTCACAATGACAGTGAGGTCATTGCTGAAAATTATAGAATGGAATAGGGTACGAAAGATTCTATTTGGTCCTACAACAATAGGCTGATTGGGTTGTTTACCCATCTGGAGAAAGATTGATCAAAGGCACTGAAGAAGAGGTGGTTCATGGAGGGACTTCTTCCTATGTACGGAAAGAACATCAAGGTGATCCCTTCAACATCATATCAAGAGGCCTTTGAGCGGGCTTTGAACTTGGAAAGTGATGCAAAGACATCATTAAAATGTTGGGGTCATGTTAATGAGGACGAGCAATCCTAAAGATGGAAGTGATCTTGACATTGGAAGCGACTTTGACAATGAGAGTGACTTTTGTTGCAAAACTAATGATTTTGAAAACAAGAGTAGTTTGGAGAATGAGAGTAGTGCATCGTCAAAGTGTTGGGGTTGAGAAGTCGATGAACGACGTGACTTTAAAAAGAAGAACGGTGACTTCAAGGATGAGTGTGACCCCAAGAGTGTAAGATTGTTGCTACAAGTATATGCAACACAAAGAGAGATTGTTCTAAAGAGGAATGTCATCGACGGTGTGGTCTGTGACAACCACCAAAGAACTAGAAGATGCTAAATTGAGTATGATACTAAGGGTAGACCCATTGTGCAATGTTGGCGATGCCATTTGTGGGGGCACTTCACACGTGAATGTCAAAGTATTGCAAGTCGAGATGAACCAATGATGTGTAGAGGGTTTGAAGAGTTATAGCCTTACTTGGGAAGTAGTGGAGATGAACTTGATTACAATCGAGGTAGAAATTGAGTAGATAGTTGAAGTTATGCTGAAAGAGGAGGTTGCACAAGTGGTTGATGCAAATGATGAAGTGAGTGATCTAGATGAACTAGTGAATGATGTAGTCTGTGAAAAGGGAGGTTGTTTGGCTTTTGATTGTTTGTTAGGGACATTTGGCCTTCTAGACTTGGGCCATCTAGACCCAAGCCCAAACTATCAAGACATGCTATGTGGGTTGGGATTGAGGTTGTTTGTGATGACTTGGCCAAGGGGGGAGTTTATCAGGGCTTCTCCCCAATCGTTTGGAGGAGAGGACTCAACCCTAGATGGCTCACAAGCCATCTAGCTAGGGGGAGGGCCATTAGGGCCACCCCTTGGTTGTTTGGAAAGTGGGAAGGGCTATCCAACAACTTCCTCGAGGTGCTAGGCAACTTGTACGAATCGTCTAAGAAGAGAAGCAAGTAGTTTGGGGCAAGAAGCATGTTGTCTATCTGAAGAAGTGGGCCATTTGGCTAGGGCCTTTTAACCCAGGAGGTGGGCTGTTTGGCCTAAGAGTTAGGCTGTCTAGGCTAGGAAGGGGGTCCTAAGGTGTAGGAAGTGGGTTGTTTGACCTAAGAGGTGGGCCGTCAGAGACCGAGATAGGGTCATTTGAGGCCAAGGGATGCTTGTTAGAGACCAAGACAATGCCATTTGAGGCTAAGAAGAGGTTGTCTCAAGCCAGGAAGATGTCATTTGAAGCTGAGGGGAAGCAATTTGAGAGGGTCGAGTGAAGGCCACCAAAACGTAGACAAGGAGACAATTTTAGTTTAGACAATAAGGTTTTCAATGGTTTTCCCGTTGAGGTTTTGGGGTGCTGCAATTAGAGAACATTGTGATGTTGACAACATTTTGAAGTGAAGCTAGTTGCAAAAGATGTTTGGAATAGGAGGAAGCAGAAGAAGTGTGAGAAGAGATTCCAATACAGTGTTTGGTACTTCTATCCTTGATGTTCAGCTCATGTGTTGTCAAGGACATTGACAAGTCTAGAGGAGGGGATATATGTAGGCAGATGAATTGACATGTTTGCATAATGAATGAATAAATGAATGCATGGTTGAGTGTATGAATGTATATGTGCAAATGTTTGCATGCTAAGTGTTTGATGAAATGATTACTCAACATTATTAGTGTGTGTGTAATTAGAATGTCATGTGATTCGAATGTCTTGTAATTTGAGGTGTCATGTAAGTGTAGTTAGTGTTAGGTACAAGGAAGCTGTGAAGTTGGCAATTGTCTCCCTTCCTAGGAGTAGTATAAATAGACCTCTTACATTTTTTGAATGCATCCATCTATTTGTGTGTATCTAAGAGTGTGTGCATGTTGTTGCTGTCTAAAGTATGTTGTTGTTCGTTGTTCGTTGGAGTATGATGTATTGCAAATAGTTGTTGTGCAGGATATTTGTTGTGTGCAATGTATCCGTTAGTAATTGTAAGTTATTCCCATTGTATATTTTGTTTATTTAAGTCGTAATGGAATTGTATTTCATTGTGTTGTATTCCATTTCTACACCCTTCACTCTTTTGACTTGTCTTGTGCATTCAAGTTAATTTTTAGTCCAAAGATCAAGCCTTGAATTTATGCTCATTTACATGAGGCCTCCTTTTTTCGATAATTGGTTAAATGGGATTGAATTGGGCCTCACTCATAATCATGACCTTATTACCACAGTATTTCAACAAAGCACATAGGAGCAATACAAAACATTTTTGTCAAATTATGCATATATTCTTTGAAAAGATTTGAACTTGGATCTTTGCCTTGAAAGTTGATGTATTTAACCACCTGAGTTCATTCCATTTGATTCTTCTAGGTCCTTTTATCATGGAGGATATCTCTCCTTTTTTTCTTTTAATGTTTTTTAAATGGGTTATATGGGATTGAAAGGGCCTACCCGTATTATATCATGACCACATAATGATAGTACAACAGCTTGGCAACTACACATGTATCACTTGGCAAGGTTCGAATTTGGGTCTCCTCCTTGAAAGTTGAGGAATTTAACTGATTAAGCTAATGCCATTTAATAAGCATATATCTGCTATTTAATATAGTATTTAGTTCTTCTTCTTATTATTAACTTGCATAGATTATTTTTAATATTAGAATTTAGGACCTCTTGTAGTTTAAGTTATTTTTGGAAAACATGTTCTTTAGTTTCTTATTGATTTAAGTTTAAAAAACACAATTATAATGTTAAAGGTTCAAATAATGTTCTATTAAAATATGTTTCATTCAGCAGATGACTGAGAATGACATTGCTTTGGATGGTTGTCAAGAGAAGAATTCGTTGCCAGCAGAAGCTATTGTTACAGTGGATGTTGCCGAGAAAGGAGAAGTAGACATCAATATGGCAGCTACAACTGTCCGAGCAGAAAATAATCCCTCTCTAACAAAACCCGTGCACTCTTCTGGGAGTGCAGATGGGAACTGTGATGTTAAGAATGATTGTTTCATCACTTACAAGAAACGGAAGGGACAGATATCTAAAACCCAATTGGCTTGTGTGGATAACAAAGGTATTTTTCATTCTAATACTTGTAAGATGGATCTTCACACTTGTTCATTTCTTGATGGTGTTCAAATGTCCAAGTTAGAAAATGAAGGGGTTAAATATGGTTGTGCAGCTTTGGTAGGAGATGCTGTGGCATCAATGAACGCCTCCATTTCTCCCACAGAGATTTATCTGATTCCCAAAGAGGAAGTTTATAGAAAAGAGAAGATGACAAATTCTATTGGACATATTTCTCCAGGAGATTTGGTTAACGGAAACGATATCCACGGTGGGAAAGTAGAATGTGAACCAAATGACACTCCAATGTTTAAACATACAATGAAGCCTGAAATGCAAACTTTGAAACCAGAAGACGGGCTCAAAGATGATTGTGCCACTCTAGTAGGGGATGCTGTGGTGCCATTGCAGGCTGGCATTCCTACAACCGAGGTTAGTCTCCCAAAAGAATATCCCATTGAGGATAAAATGGCCAAATGTTCAGTTGATCATATATCTCTGGAGGAAGCAGTGAGAGAAAATACTACCAAGTTGGGCAATACAAAATCTGAACTGAAGGAGGACCAAGCCTTAAAGTCCAAATTGAAGCCTGAATTAGCCTCTAACAAGGGAGATAATTTTCAGACTAATAACCTTCCTAAAAGAGAAGCAGATTGTGTTAATAATGAGAAGATGAGTCATGCGAAACAGAAGATTAGAAAGACTGGGAGGGCTCATCCAGTCATGAAGGATGAAAAGGATACTGCAGCTCCAGCTTCTGTAACGGTAAGTTGTGATTTGTGAGCTTGTTTAATAGGTGTTTTAGAAGAATCAATAAGAGAAAATATGGTTGCAAGTTAGGTTTATTTTATTTTTGTCTTTTGCACATTATAGATCGCCTTTTTGCCCCCTTAAATTCTCTTCTAATTCATGCATCTCACAGAGTCAGCTTGTAGGCCATATTCAGTACTGAACGCCAAATTTGATCACTTATAAGGATGGATGTTCTTGTATTCAAATGTTTTTGCAGAACACTGTGGGATCAAAGCTGATTCCTCTTTTTGAGTCGTTTATTGTTGAGGATGAGGAGGGTTCAGGTGAACAGAATTGCTGCTTGTGAAAACTTCATTGTAAATCTGGTGCTTATTGCTAATAATTATCAAGCAATATAAAAACAATCAAAATCACTGACTGTTTCATTTTGATGGATCAATGAATGACAGGTGGTTATGGCACTGTGTACAAGGCTAGAAGGAAGCAAGATGGTAAAATATTTGCTATAAAATGTATGGTAATAAACTCTGCTATTGTGGTGTTTTTATTTTCTTAAAGGAAATAATTTATGCAATCCCAAATTCTTTAGCACTGTATTCTTCATAATATTCGATGTTTGTAAGAATTGGAAAAGTGCCATGTATTAAGGTAAGCTTAAACATGGCCTGCTCCAGGTCCTCTTGAAAAGACATCCTCCAATTATGTGACTAATGAGATGAAGATGCTGGAAAAATTTTGGTAAGGTTAGGTTGCAGTAGTTGCCTTTGTTTGCACAATACTTTAGATTTTTTGTTTATGTTCAGAACTTTAGCAAGGCTTTCCAATGAAGATAATTAATTTTGTGAGATGGTCTGCCTACTGCAGCGGGAAAAACTTTATTATAAAGTATGAAGGCTCCTTCAACTACAATGATTGTGACTGTCTTATTCTTCAGCATGTTGAGCATGAAAAGCCAGAGGTGATAAGGGTTATTTCTATCGTACTGCTGCTCTTTTGTATTTTTATTTGATTATTAATGGATGGTTATATCTGTATTGATAGGTTTTGAAGAGAGAGATAGACATATCACAGCTTCGTTGGTATGGTTACTGTATGTTCAAAGCACTACAAACACTTCATAAGCAGGTATACATTGTTAGGACTTAAATGTTATATTGATTATTCCTCCAGTAAGTGGAATTCCTATGCATCAATTCAATAAATTATATTAATTATAATCATTCTCTCATCTATGACAGGGAATAATTCACAGAGATGTGAAGCCTGGAAATTTCCTTTTCTCTAGGAAGTCAAGCAAAGGATATCTAATTGATTTCAACTTAGCTATAGTAAGTTTTACTTCGTTGATTAACTTCTTTGTTTAACATTTTCTATGCATATGAAAAGTTAGTAATCTAAACGATTTGTATGTTGTTTAACCTTAGTATATGCCCTATAGCCCTTTGCCTTCTAGTTTTGTAAAGGAATATGATGGTAATCATATTAAGGCTAAGACCAACCATTTAATTATAGATCAAATGCTAATTACTTGAAAGACTTTCTAATGCTTTTTATGTTTTTCCTTTTTATTGTTGTTGTTGTTGTTGTTGCAGGATCTGTTTGATCTAAACTCTGGAAGATGTAAGATACCATCTCACTGTCATAATTGACATTATTTATTTAGATCTATTTGAACTTTTATTTTACACGAGTAAAAAGTTAAATTGTGAGTTGGATTGGACAAAGGCTGATATTGTGGCATGCATTGCAATTTATTTACAGCTAAACCCAAGATGCATCTGAATAATCAGAAAAGTTCTCTGGCCTCTGCTACTCACAAGCCACCTTTCTTTAGCAGGAGAGATACCCTTGACTTCAGACAGAAAACCCTAATTGCAGCTGCAGATGAGACTACTGTTGTCAAACAAACAACACAGGCTCATATGAAGCCATCCGGTAATGCCATAAAGCGGGGAGGACAGACTTTTGAAGTTAGGCATCATGATTCTACTAATTATAAAGCACAAAGTAATCTTCCTTTGGATAAAATGGATACAAATCAGAGAATCAAGCTAGGGGAGCGAATGGCTGGGAAAGTTTCAGGTCTGCACTTGCTAGTGGTAAGGTATCTTTCCTTTGGATGGTCTTTTCCCTTTGCTATTATTGCATTTGCATCAGTTGTATCAAAGAATAAATTTTTGAAATAGGAAAGCTGCCTATATGCATGCACTGTAATATGTTGGCATACATATGGTCCCTTATTGGTATTGATGATACTGGAATTGCCCATGTAGTCACCCTCGAATGAAATAACAAGTGCACGCTCACCTTCTGGGGGAAATAGAAGGGAACCCTTACCCAACCAAGGTAGGAAGGAGCTGCTCAACTTATTACATGAAGCACAGCACAGCCCGCAACAACAAGCACCTCTGATCCCCGTTTCTCAACGGAAAAGGGTGGCTGCACCTCAAGAGAGAGCGAGAAGAGATAATGGCAACATTATCAATGCTTCCCCTATGCCTTTTCAGTCACTAGTTGACAGAAATCTATATGGATTGAATGGCATTCCAAAAAACAAAGGTACTTAGCCATGTTCTCTGCTTGCATGTGATCTGGAATGTTAAATGTGTCTTGTATCAATGATCTACATTTATCTTATTGAGAAGGAACAATGATATTTATTCAATATGGATTTCATTGCTTCAATATTGAGAAGAGTTTAAAAAGTTTGATTTGAACCTGGTTCCCTTTCAGATGGTCAAAAGTTCAAAAGAGAGGGGCCATGTGTAGGGACAAAAGGCTATCGTGCTCCAGAGGTAATGATGCTCTTGGTCCATTGAATTTGGTTCTTTGGCAGGTTTCCTTTTCTGAAGCCTGTACTTGCAATCCTTGACAAGAACCGTTGGCTGAACATTGGCTTCTTTGTTGGCAGGTATTACTGAGATCTCCACACCAAGGTTGCAAGCTTGATATCTGGTCAGCTGGTGTATCGTTACTTTATCTAATGGCAGGCAAAATTCCATTTCAAGCTGGGAACCCTGATCAGTATGTAGTTCTTTCAAACTAATTGTCGATGCAATGGTTTCTACACCAGTGATGCTCTGTGGCACCATTGTAGGCTCTAGATTCTGTTGTGTTCTAATAAATGCCACTTTGTTGGTTTGCAGAGCTATCAAAGACATTGCAAAAATTAGGGGCATCGAAGAAATTTGGGAGCTAGCTAAGCTTCATGATCGGGAGAGCTCTTTGCCTGGGGTATATGCCTCTGTTGTAGGAGTTAGTCATGCTTGTTGAATAATTGTGATTGTGAAACTGCCTCTCTTGATTTTGCTTTGCCTTTCATATTTCTATCTAAATTCAGTTTTATAGATTTCTCAACAAATTGTTGCTTAAAGTGTTGGCAGTTGTTGCAGGATGTCTGCTCACATGAGTTTGTGAACATCTCAATAAAAGAGTGGTGCAGGAAAAATACTAAAAGGCCTGAGCTCCTTGATTGTATTCCCCCCTCTCTCTATGACCTTGTTGAGAAGTGCTTGTGTGTAAATCCTAGACAGAGGATAGATGCAGATCAAGCTCTTGAACATGATTTTTTTGCTCCTTGTTATGAAGCCCTAAAGAAGGCAAGGTCTTCAAGCAGGGAATCTGTTGTAACTGACTTAACTTCTACCCAGACGTTTAATAGTGCTTGTTGAGAAAGATTTATTTTGTTACTTCAAGCTTTTATGGAGACGGTTAAAAGAGGTTCCACTTTCAGGTAAGATATAATTCATGTATTGATTTTTCTTTATTTATAGTTTCAATTTCTCTATGTTGTAGCATAAATTTTAGTCGTCTGAAATCTAAATAGGTTTTAATTTCTTGTTTCAGGTAAAGGCAAGATGATACTGTTGGAACCTATAACTATGTACACTAACATCTTGTATTATTCCTGATATTTGTATCAGCTTCCAGTTTTTCCCTGGAGATCATTCTGTATTTGTAAATTCAGAATGGCAAGGAATGTCTCTGACACCTGATAAGTGTTTAATCTGTTTTGGAATGTTATTTGATTTGACATTAGCATAGTTGTTGCCTATGCAAATGGTAGAGTTCTAACTGGTTGGATTTTGTCTAACCATTCCTCTCAGCTCTGAAAGATGGTTGTAAACATGCATTGAAGCAACTCTTGTAATCATAAGGTTATATTTAGAAATATAATTATTGCCATTGGGAGCATACCTTCATTGTAAAATAATAATATGAACCACCCTTTCATTTTCACTTTCTTTTCAACCTCTTCATGGATGGAGGATTTATGGAAATTCAAATTTGTTCGAGTTTACCAGGGTGTGGAGACTTATGCTTAATGAATGATAATAAAGCTAACATGCAAATACAACCGAGTGAGAATATAATTGGTTTTTTAAGTCTTTATCATGAAACTCAGTAACATTGTAAAGCAATCTATAGTCAATGATACAAGTTTTGCTTGACTTGCAATTCTCTTCGTGTTGTCTTCTAAATGGGGCTCTATTACCGATGTGTAGCTAGCCAGGAAGTAATGGAAGATGATGCAAAACAAAGAATGTTATACATTTGATCTCAATTTATTACATCATTTTCAATGGTTAGTTTTTGCTATTATCAACTTATCTCATCTTTCCAATGATCAATTTTTCATGCATCTATTTGGATGTTAGGATCATTTACTGTTTTTCATTTATTAGTTAAAAATTTATAACAAAATAAAAACACATTCAAATAAATCTTAATATGTCGTAAATATATATAGTTTGTGGAAAACACCCTAATTGGGGTGCCACTTTCGGGTAAGACCCAAGGAGGCAGAGGTATCTATTCTACCAAAATCACCAAGGGCTCGCACCTGGCCTGTGCCTTTTGGGACACTCAAAGAGCATGCCTATAACAACAAAAACACAAACAAACGCAACCACTCTCGGGTAAGTCCCAAGGAGGTAGGGGTATTTATTTCGGCAAAATCAAATAGGGCTCACACCAAGCCTACCCCCTTTGGCACACTCAAAGAGCATGCCTAAAACAACAAAAACACAAACAAACACAAAAACAACAAAAAAACACACAAACAGTGCAAAAACATAAAAACAACAAAACACACAAAAAAACCACAAAAACAAGACAACAAACAAACAAAAAACACAAAAAAAAACAAACACAAAAAAATACCAAAACATAAAAAACACCAAAAACAACACAAAAAACACAAACAAAAGATGACAAAACAATACAAAACAACACACAAAAAAACTAAAAAGAAGGAAAAAACATAATACAACTTTGGCCTTTCTAGGCCAAAAGGCTTTTGAGGCAAGATTCAATAGAGGAAATATAAGAATGATCAGTATGAGCAAGAGAACTAAAATACCTTGACCAAACCAAAGAGAAGCAAAAAAAAAGTGAAAAGGAACTAGGTACCTCTAGTACTGGAGCCATCCAAAGAAAGGATAGAAAGAAGAGCTTCCCTTATTTGCGAATCCCACCATTTGGGAGGGTGGTCGTAGTAAGTAAGATCACCTTTGTCCAATGCCCAATTAGCTAAAGCATCAACACTCTTGTTTTGTTCTCTTACCACATGATTGTATTCAACTTTCAAAAAGCCCATTTGGATTAATTGAATCTTCTCAATAATTCTTTTTATTCTCCAATCAACCTTATGATTCTTAGAAGGAGTCTTCAACAGATTAATCATGACTTGAGAGTTGGATTCAACCAACACCTTTTTCCATCCGACCTTAGTAGCCTCTCGAAGGCCTCTAAGGATACCATACCCCTCAGCAAGGTTATTGGAAAGGATACCCAAATTCTTAGCAAAAGTGAAAACCAGGGAACCATCTGAAAGTCTACCAATTCCTCTTGCACTAGCTTTTCTAGGGTTCCCCCTAGAGGCTCCATCGGTATTGACTTTTCCAAAATCCTTAGGAGGAGGTTGCCAATTCCTTGTTCTATCCATCTTTCAATTACTCACATTCCCTTTAAGCTGGTTGCCCTTGAGAGAGTTAATCTTCAATCTTTGCATCACTTGATCCCATCTTTGGTGGGAGTTCTGGGGGTGATTAAGGAGCTGTTGGATTGATTCAACTAAGTTGGCAATGGTTTTTTGCCAGATATAGTGAATGTCCTTCCTTTCTTGATTGAAAATTCGGTTGTTTCTTTCCTTCCATATATTCCAAGGTAGAATGGTAGAACCCATCCAAACTAGTTGCCTAATAAAATGATCAACACCCTCTTGATTAGGCCAATCCCTCCAAAGCTATTCAAAAGTAAAAAAATTGGACCATTGTAAGCCAAGTAAGATGTCCATTCTCCTCCATAGCTTAGAGGCTAAGGTACACTCAATAAAATGATGGTTGAGAGTTTCCATTTTCTTTCCACACATTTCACATCTAAATGGGCCATGAAAACCACACGTTTCATAAGTTGCTCACCAATAAGCACCTTACGATGCAATAAAAGTCATGTAAAGAACCTCACCTTAGGCCAAAGCTTTTGAGCCCACAACTGAGTAAATATGTCATATGATTGGTTGGGATTATTATGGCATAAGGTCAAATAACCTTGAGCAATTGAATACTCACCCTTAGTAGTGTTGTTCCATCCAAAACAATCTTTATCATGGGACCAAGAGAGAGATCTCATATGAAGGATGCTTTGGATGTCTTTTCTTTGCCTTTCTGGCATTTGAATAGGCCAATCCTCAATAGGGATCCAATATCTACCAACCTTTGAATTACCAGTATGGTACCGACAATAATTAGCTACCTTTATCCAGTTAGCTCGATGAAGCTCCTCCATCCAAGGCCTCCAATCAAGAAACTGAGTTATCAAAGGTTGGTGACCATCCCAAGAATTTGTCCAAAAATTTGCCTGTTGACCATTATGAATGATCCAAAATAACTTTTGCTTAATCAAATCCTCACCAATCTTAAGAACCGCTAAAATGGGAGAACCTTTGGTAGGCAATTGATAACGAACAAGGTCTTCAGGACTTTTGTTCTCAACATATTTAGCACGAAGATTCTTGGCCCAAAGAGCATTGGGGTTATGCAAAATCCTCCAATACAGTTTAGTAGCTAAAGCCTTATTGTTATTAATAGCAGACCGGAATCCTAACCCCCTTCATTCTTGGGAAGGCATAAAGTATCCCATTTCACCAAGGCCCATTTTCTTTTCTCCTTAGTACCACTCCAGAGGAACCGATGATTGATTTGATCCAATTCTCGAAGAACTGCCTTTGGGATATTCAACACAACAAAAACATAAATAGGTATAGCTTGAAGGACTGATTTTACCAAGGTAATTCTACCCCTAAATGAAAGCCACCTATTGGTCCACTTTCCAATTTTCTTCTTAACTCTATCCAACAACCAATTCCAATATTTTATTTTTTGTCTTTGAATATTGATAGGAATGCCTAAATAAGTGATCGTAAGGGAGGTCTTCTTATATCTTAATTTATCCAAGACCATGGATTCTTGTTTGGGAGAGCAGTGAAAGAAAATGACTTTAGATTTGTCTTCATTGATCAATTTCCCGGTAGCATTAGAAAAACAGCTAATGATTTGCTTAATTTTAGAAGCTTCCTTAACTATAGCTTTACCTAACAGAGTAGAGTCATCAACAAATTGAAGATGAGAAATAGGCCTAGCTCCATGAGCAATGGTAACTCCCTCAAGGGTTTTGTTTTCTCTGTTTTTGGTTATAGTCCTGCCCAAGCATTCAACAAGAATGATGAATAAATAAGGGGAGAGGGGTCACCTTGCCTAATACCTCTAGAAGTGGGAACAACTGAGAAGGCCTACCATTGATAAGAACATAGTAGGACACCAAAGAGATACATCCCATAATCCAATCCATCCAATCCTAAGAGAAGCCAAATTGCCTCAAAACTTTGACAAGGAAGTGCCAATCCACTCTATCATAAGCTTTAGATAAGTCTAAACGAATGAACATAGATGGAGATTTTTGCATTTCCATGGAATGGATGGCTTCCTAAGCAAGAACTATCTCATCCACTATTTGACGCCCTTCCACATAACCCCCTTGTTCAGGGAAAATAATCTTATGCAAAAGAGGCTTCAACCTTTCTGCCATGATCTTTGTAATGATTTTGAGAAGAACATTACATAAAGCTATAGGTCTAAAAGTTGAGATATGATCTGCCTCTTGAGATTTTGGAACAAGAGCTATATAAGTTTTATTGATAACCTTCAAAATTTCTTTGGCTTTCCTGGCTTCTTCCACCACCTCTAATAAATCAACATGAAGGATATCCCAAAACTCTTGATAGAACTCAATGGGAAAACCATCAAGACCTGGGGTTTTTCCTTTTTGCATTTTAAAAACCACCTGTTGAAGCTCATTGATAGTAACTAGAGCAGTCAAAATAGAGTTCTCCTCATAAGTGATAAGAGTAGGGATTGCTTGAAGAATATTCTGTTGAGAAGCTGAGTCAAGAGGTGCAACAACAAATAGATTGAAAAAGTAATTGACAACAACATAGTTCATGCCATCCCAAGTGTAGACAACGTCTTCAGAATCAGATTTTAGGGAAGAAATAAAGTTGTGAGATCTTTGAGCTAGAAGAGATTTGTGGAAGAAATTTGTGTTTCGATCTCCTTCTTTGAGCCATTGGATCCTAGATTTTTGCTTCCATAAGAGTTCTCTTTTTTCCCATTCCTCTAACTGAGTTGTGAGTTTAATTTCATAATCTAAATGGATTTTCTTATTCAAACTTTCAAAGTGAGCAATCACTTCATGTTTTTTTTGTCGGACATCTCCAAACTTCCTCTAGTTCCAAATCTTGATTTTGGATTTAATGTATTGCAACCTTTTGGTAAAACAAAACATCTTAGTCCCATACCTTGGTTTACCTTCCTTCCACCATTGCTGCACTCGAGGTTTGAAGGAACTATCTCTAAGCCACATTAATTGAAATCGAAAAGGCAAGAAACTCACATTGGTTTTCCAAATTTCCACCATGACTGGCCAGTGATCCAAACCAACATTGTTAAGAGTCTTCACCTTAGGAATGTGACCATGGATTAAGAAATTGTTAGAGAGCAAGAACCTATCCAATCTCTCCATGATACAAGCTAAGCCTTGCCTTATGTTAGACCAAGTCATAAGGCCATTATCTGGTTGGATGTCCACAAGATGAAGGTTTGCAATATATTCACTCATGAGGTCAGTGCTTTTGTCCAAATTTCTATTTCCCCCCATTTTCTCATCCAGAGAGAGGATGGTATTGAAATCTCCTCCGATCAAGATCCAAGCTTTAGGAAAATGAGAGATAATATAAGTTATATCCTTCCACTATCTTCTCTTTTCCTCCAAAGTAGTTGGAGCATAAATAGTTATGCAAAGCATAATTTGGTTAGAATGTCTACTTTGAATAGCTACAACCAAAAGACCCCAACTGCCAACCATATGGTGAATAACTACCTCTTTTGGGTCCCAAAGGCAAGCAATGCCACTATAAGTCCCCTGGGAATTGAGGAATTTTTTTTTTCCAATTGGCCAAATTTTACTAGCAATTGAATCCATTTCCTCTATTGACATCTTTGTTTCCTGAAGGAAAACAAGATGTGGATGGTTTATCTGAATCATTCTTCTAATTTCGTTTTGTTTTGAAAGACTCCCTTTGAGTCCTCTAATATTCCAAGTGATGATCTTCATTAATACCAGGGCTAAAGAAATTGGTAAGGGCATTAATCTTACCTTCCTCTACAATATTTTTACCTTCTTATACTATATGATGTTGATTGGTCTTGCGACCTACCTTTTGGTTGGAATCCATCTTTAGTATTTTTTTCCTGTTTCTTGACTTACCCCAATTGAATATGGGATGGCTTCTAACCTCGAAGAATGTGTGTACAAAGCCAAAGTGTTACTGGAAGGTTCAATAGAGTCTATCTTGGGACCTGTATTATTTGAAGTCTCAACATTTAAAAGATTGTTTTTCTTGTGTATATTTCCTCCATTTTTTCTTATTGAAAACCTTTAATTTGTTGGTTTGTCTCTGAGTCCTTCCTTGCATATTTAAATTGTGTTTCTAAGATTTCTACCTCCATTATTTCCTCTTCCTCACCTAGGACATCATTTGTGGAAATAATTTCAAATATATTAGCTGATAACTTTGATTGATCCTTCATAACTTTTTTTTTAGTGTTCTTCTTCTTAGGCATTTGGTAACCAAGTTTGTATCATCTTTCTTTTAATCTGGAATTTTATTTGGGCAGACACTAGCCAGATGACTATATTCATGGCAAAATTTTCAATGAAAAGGAATGTTCTCATAGTCCACCACTTGCTCCCAAGTGTCCTCCCCAAATTGTAATGAGATATTTTCAAGTAGGGGTTTGTCAAAATCCATTAAAACACAAATCCAAGCATAAATAATATGTTCAATTTTTTGAGTACAATCAACAATCATCATAAAAATTCCCAAAGAATTTCCAATTGAAGAAAAAACAACCGGATTCCATAATTCAATTGGGAGGCCAAAGAGTCTAACCCACACAAAACCTGTAGAAGACATCTTTTCTTCGACTTTAAATTTAGTATGCCAAGGCTTCATGAAAAGCCTCGCCCTTCCAAAGAACCAGGGACCCCCTTGAAATGTTTTCTCTCTATATTCATTATTAGCAAATAAAATAAGAAAATAACCATTTGGATAAATAGAGATTTGTAAATCACATTTTATTTTCCAAATTTTTGCAGCTTAAACTTTGAAAGCAGATAGGCTCGAAGAAAACCCAAGAAACGATAAATTAGTCCTCTTTTTTCCAGATCTTCTATGCCAGTCTGAATGTCGCCCATATCTAGCTTAACAATCGGAGTTTCATCAACTGCCCTAAGACATCTTGATTCAATTTTTCTAGGATCAATTTTAGGCATTCTTAGAGGTTTACGGGAAACCCTAAGATGAATGTTAGCATTAGTGATGTAGGAGCATCCAGGGCAGCACAACAATCTTGCATCACCGAAAAGAAAAAAAAAGTTCGAAGTTTGCAAAATTTTTCTAAGTATAAAAATGGTCGCGATATCGCGACACAAATGTCGTCGCGATATCGCGACGTATTTAGAACCGTGGCAAGCGCAAAATAAATGGTCGCGATATCGCGACATCAAAGTTGTCGCGATATCGCGACACTTTGGCAGACAAAGCCAAAAGCCAAAGAAGTGTCGCGATATCGCGACACTTTGGCAGACAAAGCCAAAAGCCAAAGAAGTGTCGCGATATCGCGACACTTTGGCAAGCAAAGCCAAAAGCCAAAGAAGTGTCGCGATATCGCGACACTTTGGCAGCAAAGCCAAAAGCCAAGAAGTGTCGCGATATCGTGACACTTTGGTATACAAAGCCAAAAGCCGAAGAAGTGTCGCGATATCGCGACACTTTGGCAAGCAAAGCCAAAAGTCAGAAAAGTGTCGCGATATCGCGACACATTGGAGAAAGCCAAAAGTCGAAAAAGTGTCGCGATATCGCGACACATTGGAGAGAGAGCCAAAGCGAGAAAAGTGTCGCGATATCGCGACACATTGGAGAAAGAGGACCAAAAGCAGAAAAATGTCGCGATATCGTGACACATTGGAGAAGGAGAGCCAAGGGTAGAAAAGTGTCATCGAAATCATGTCGACATGGCTAAGAAGGAGAAGACGGGTTTTTTGCGGACTGTTGCAGAACGACAGGTGGCGATTCCAAAAGCCGTTAAGGCAGTTCCAAGTGGCAGTTCAGAAGCCGTTAAGGTCGTTCCATGTGGCAGTTCCAGAAGCCGTTAAGACGGTTACGAACGACGGTTGCAGCAAGAATCCTGGATTATAAAAGGGGATTTTTTTGAAGGATTCGAAAGGTTGGAAAGACGTAGATTGAGACTGCATTGTATTTTTCTTCTATACTTTGTAATCTTTCCATGTTCTCTAAATAAAATTGAGTTTTCTCTTGTTGTTAATATTGGCTCCCCATCAAGTGGTATCAGAGCAGCAAGATTCTGAGTGTGTGAGCAGAGCGCCGAACGTGAGGCAGCTCGCACCAGGATCTAGGGTTACGGGTTCTGAGAAACTGTGAAGCAGAATGCCATCGTGAAGAAATCATGGTCTTTGGAAGGAACGTGGTTCCTGAAGGAGACTTTCGAGCATTGCAGAGGCAAGTGTTGGCCTTGCAGGAAGAATTGCGTAGAGGAGTAGAGCCAAGAGGAGAAGACCACAGTGATGATGATGGAGTTGAAGACCCGTCTGAAGAAGAAGAAGAAGCAATGAGTGCCGTAGAATCGCGAATGATTAAAGCTATTTCTCAAATTGGGAAAAGGCCGAAGCTAGATGTATCCACATATTCTAGAAATTTAAATCCAGAAGAATTAATCGACTGGATTAATGACATGGAGGAATATTTCGAATATGAGGAAGTTGAAGATCCAAATCGAATTAAATTTGCCAGAACAAAATTGAAAGGCCATGTTGGCATATGGTGGAAAGGAGTGCAAGCTGGAAAGAAACCGGAGAGGAAAAGAAAAGATCACCAGGTGGGATCAAATGGTGGAAAAACTGAAATGGCAGTTTATTCCGACAGATTACGAATTAGATCTGTTGAGAAAAATGCAGAGTTTGCGCCAGTCCAGCAAATCTGTTAAAGAGTATATAGAAGAATTTTTTAAAATTTCTATTAGAACCGGTCATACGGAAGCAAATAAAGAGAGAGTAGCCCGTTACATTAATGGGTTGAGAACCAGCGTGCAAGAAGAATTGAGTCTGGTTCGAATGAACAACATTGAAGATGCTTACCAGTTTGCTCCGAAAGTGGAAGAGAAGCTGAACCGCAGATTTGACGACAAGCAAAGAGGAAGAGGTCGTGGTGGAAGAAGCTGGTGGAAGAACCAGTGGAGGTAAATATGATGATAAAAAATAGACTGGTGAAACCAGCAATCGCTAGGAACAGAAGGAGGAGAATGCTTACCGACCCCGTAATCAGAACAATGATTATCAAAGGGGACGAGGTAGAGGTGGACGCGGATATGGCAGAGGCAGATTTCGTGGAACCTGTTTTAATTGCGGAGAAGAAGGGCATCGATCATATGAGTGTCCCAAACACCAAGAAACACCGAACAGAAGGCCTGAAGGTAATGCCAGAGCTGCGAGTTGTTGAGGATGGTGTTGAATCTGAGCACTATGAAGAAGCGAGCACGGAGAAGTGATGATCACAAGGAGAACCTTGTTGAATGAAGAGAAGGAACCAGATCAGCGAAAAAGCCTATTCCGCACGAGGTGCAAATGTTCAGGTAAAATCTGTAATATTATTATTGATAATGGTAGTACAGATAATTTGGTTTATGAGGAAATGGTAGCTAAGTTAAAGCTAGAAAGAAGACAGCACCCGCATCCATACCGGATTGCGTGGTTGCAGAAGGATCATAGAGCATTGGTCAGTGAACAATGCTTGGTCAAGTTTCAAATTGGAAGATACCGGGATGAGGTCCTGTGTGATATTTTGCCGATGGATGCTTGCCATTTGTTGCTTGGAAGACCATGGCAATTTGATGAGACGTGCGGCGCATGATGGACATGCAAATACCTATTCCACGACAAAAGACGGAGTACGCCACAAACTGAAGCCATTGAAGGAGGTTGAGGAAAAGGTATGCAATAATGCTAGAATTTGTTTAGTAGATGGCAAAAAATTTTTGGATGGTTTAAAGAGGGATTCAATGTGTTATGCATTAATTCCTATTGTAAAAAGAGAAGATACTACTGACATTCCAGCAGAAGTTGAACATCTGTTAGCAGAATTTCTTGATATTATATCAGACAATGTGCCTGAGGGTTTGCCGCCAATGAGGAAGATTAGTCATCAGATTGACTTAATGCCAGGATCTAGCTTACCCAATAAGGCAGCCCATAGAATGTCTCCTGTTGAGAATGAAGAGTTGAACCGACAAGTTCAGGAATTGTTGAGGAAGGGTTTGATTCGAGCAAGTTTGAGCCCTTGTGCGGTGCCAACAATACTTGCACCAAAGAAGAATGGCGAATGGCGAATGTGCACTGATTCCCGAGCCATTAATAAAATTACCATTAAATATCGCTTTCCATTACCCAGAATGGACGATATAATGGATTGCTTGAGTGGAGCTAAATACTTCACTAAGATTGATTTGAAGAGCGGATATCATCAGATACGTGTTAGAGAGGGTGATGAATGGAAGACAACCTTTAAAACCAGAGAGGGTTTGTATGAGTGGTTAGTTATGCCATTTGGATTGACTAATGCACCCAGTACATTTATGAGGCTGATGAATGAGGTATTGCGTGACTTCCTGGAAAAGTTCGTGATAGTTTATCTGGATGATATTCTGATTTTTAGTAAAACTTTGGATGAACATTTGTTGCATGTTCGGACAGTTTTTGAAAAACTGCGTGAGGAGCGATTATTGATAAATATACAGAAGTGCAGTTTTGTACAGAAAGAGTTGATATACACAGGATTTGTCATCTCGAGAGGAGGGTCTGAAAATGGATCCTGAGAAAGTGAAGGCTATCCTTGAATGGCCTGCCCCAAGGAATGTAACCGAGGTAAGATCATTTCACGGTCTTGCAAGTTTCTATAGAAAGTTTATTAGAGACTTTAGCAGTATTTGTGCACCCCTAACAGAAACTATGAGAGGGGATAAGAGAGAATTTAAGTGGACTGCCAAGGCGAGATACCGGCATGAACATATTGAAGAAGAAAGTGACAGAACAGCCCATTACGGCACTTCCAGATTTTAATAAAGTGTTTCAGGTTGACTGTGATGCCAGTGGCAGTGCCATTGGAGCTGTGTTGAGCCAAGAAGGTAAACCTGTTGCATACTTTAGTGAAAAATTGAATGATGCTAGAAAGAAATACTCTGTTTATGATCAAGAATTCTATGCTATAATTCAGGCTCTTAAGAAATGGAGACATTATTTGCTAACCAAAGAGTTTGTTTTATATCTTGACCATCAAGCTTTGCAGTATATAAATAGTCAAGGTAAACTTAACCAACGACATTTGAAGTGGGTTGAATTCCTGCAGAGTTATACCTTTGTACTAAAGCATAGAAGTGGCAAATCTAATAGAGTTGCAGATGCCTTGAGTAGAAGGCATAATTTGTTGATAGAAATGAGAGTGCGAGGTTGTTGGGTTTGATGAACTCAAGAGTTTATACCAGTGAGATCCAGATTTTGCAGAGGCATGGACAGCATGTGTGTCTCCTACTACTGTGGATCGCACTAAGTGGTTGGATTTCATGATCCAAGATGGGATGTTGTTTCGGAAGAATCAGTTGTGCATTCCACGAAGTTCCATGAGGGAAAATTTGATCAAAGAGAAACATAGCGGAGGACTAGCAGGGGATTTTGGTCGAGATAAGACCATTGCTCTTGTTAGTGAGAATTACCATTGGCCACGGTTGCGGCAAGATGTGACCAGATTTGTGCGGGGTTGCGAGTGTGCCGGATGGCAAAAGGTGTCGACCAGAATACAGGAATGTACCAGCCATTGCCTGTACCAGAGAGACCGTGGGAGGACATCAGCATGGATTTTGTTCTTGGTCTGCCAAGAACACAACGTGGAAATGATGCCATTTTTGTTGTTGTTGACAGGTTTTCGAAAATGGCCCATTTTATTCCATGTCAGAAGACAAGTGATGCGGTTCACATTGTCGGCTTGTTCTTCAAGGAGGTAGTCCGACTTCATGGTCTACCCCAAAGCATTGTCTCGGACAGAGATACCAAATTTGTGGGGTATTTCTGGAGAACCTTATGGAAGAAGCTGAAAATAGACTTGAAATTCAGTTCTGCGTACCACCCATGAGCTGATGGACGAGACCGAAGTAGTCAACGAAGTCTGGGTAATCTTCTACGATGTCCGGTAGGAGATAAACCCAAGGGATGGGACCTGATTTTACCACGAGCGAGTTTGCTTACAACAATTCTGTCAATCGCGATCTTGGTAAATCACCATTCCAGATTGTGCATGGGTACGGCCGAGAAACGCTTACGAGTTAAGACCGATGGATAAAGCGAGACAAGTGCGGTGCTTGAAGTGAAGACTTTGCAGCACACATGAAGACTTTACATGAAGAGGTACAACAACATATCGATCAAATGAATGCTTCTTACAAAGCCGGAGCGGATCGGAAGCGGCGTTTCAAAGAATTCCGGGTGGGGGATGAAGTCATGGTTCATTTGCGTAAGGAACGTTTTCCTCGAAAAACATACAATAAGTTGAAGATGAAGAAGTTTGGACCATGCCGGATCATAGGTAAACGAGATTCAGGCAATGCCTATGAAGTTGATCTACCAAGTGAGCTGAATATTTCACCTATCTTCAATATTTCAGACTTGGTTGAATATCATGCGGGAAGTTGTAGTGAACCACCCAGTCCGGATCTGTGGAACATTCCTGCATCCACTCCAGACAAAGAAGAAATTGAAGACATACTCGACACTCGTGAAGGCAGAAGTACCCGAAAAAAGGCAATATTCAGAGTATTTGGTCAAGTGGAAGAACCGACCTATCGAAGATGCCACATGGTTGTCCAAATCAGAGGTTGATTGTTTGGGTTTTCCTCGACCGCCCGAAGTGAGGATCACTTCTAAAAAAATCTACCCTGGGTGTCTGATGCAGGAGCATCCAGGGCAGCACGACAATCTTGCATCACCGAAAAGAAAAAAAAGTTCGAAGTTTGCAAAATTTTTCTAAGTATAAAAATGGTCGCGATATCGCGACACAAATGTCGTCGCGATATCGCGACGTATTTAGAACCGTGGCAAGCGCAAAATAAATGGTCGCGATATCGCGACATCAAAGTTGTCGCGATATCGCGACACTTTGGCAGCCAAAGCCAAAAGCCACAGAAGTGTCGCGATATCGCGACACTTTGGCAGCCAAAGCCAAAAGCCAAAGAAGTGTCGCGATATCGCGACACTTTGGCGACCAAAGCCAAAAGCCAAAGAAGTGTCGCGATATCGCGACACTTTGGCAAGCAAAGCAAAAGCCAAGAAGTGTCGCGATATCGCGACACTTTGGCAAGCAAAGCCAAAAGCCAAAGAAGTGTCGCGAAATCGCGACACTTTGGCGAGCAAAGCCAAAAGTCGAAGAAGTGTCGCGATATCGCGACACTTTGGCGAAAAAGCCAAAAGCGAAGAAGTGTCGCGATATCGCGACACTTTGGGAAGAGAGCAAAAGAAAAGTGTCGCGATATCGCGACACATTGGGAAAAGCCAAAAGCGAAAAGCGGATACGCAATAGAGAGAGCCAAAAGTAGAAAAGTGTCGCGATATCGCGACACATTGGAGAAAGAGGACCAAAAGCAAAAAAACGTCGCGATATCGCGACACATTGGAGAAGGAGAGCCAAGGGCAGAAAAGTGTCGCGAAATCGTGACATGTCGCGTTTTCGCGACCTGGCTAAGAAGGAGAAGACGGGTTTTTCGTGGACTGTTGCAGAACGACAGGTGGCGATTCCAGAAGCCGTTAAGGCAGTTCCAAGTGGCAGTTCCAGAAGCCGTTAAGGCCGTTCCATGTGGCAGTTCCAGAAGCCGTTAAGACGGTTACGAACGGCGGTTGCAGCAAGAAGCCTGGATTATAAAAGGGGATTTTTTCGAAGGATTCGAAAGGCTGGAAAGACGTAGATTGAGACTGCATTGTATTTTCCTTCTGTACTTTGTAATCTTTCCATGTTCTCTGAATAAAATTGAGTTTTCTCTTGTTGTTAATATTGGCTCCCCATCAATTAGGATGAGGCTGTCCACCACAAAGGACATCCCTTCATTTTTGGGGCCAAGTATTTGAAATCCTTGTCCTTGAAAGGGGTTTCCTCAGTGGATTTGTTTTGGGGGTGCTCCTTAGCATCGAATCTGCTTAAGATTTGAACTATTTTTTGACTAGCTACTTGAAACTTGTTTCGAGAATTCTTTAATCCATACCTTGGATGCCGAGGAAAGGCATGATTTTCACTTTTGTTTTGTGCAAAAAATTGGAAGCCATTTTCAATCATGTTCGCAACATGAAGATTTGATGAAAGATAGATTTCTAACCCATCTTGGGTCCCTTGCAACATATCCCGCTTTGAGCAAAAATTGCAAAAATGTTGGCCACTAGGGTTGGAAGGCCCTGAAAAACAACCTCTAGAGTCGCTTGCACTCAACACAAATATTATTATTTGATCACTTTTGCCTGGTTTGATTCAGTTGAAGTTCCATATGATTTTGAATAACCCATATATTTTTAACTATGATAATACTAAATTTAATTATGTTAATATTTGAAATAATTTTAAATTCAATCATAAAACTTACAAATATTATCATTGGACTTTGTGTAGAGTGTATTAAAAGGTTTAGCTTGTATCAAATTATGTATTTTAAAGTTAAAAACATTTATATATTGTTAAAAGAAAATATGTATCACATTGGTGGTGATCCTGGGCAGATTGTAATGTCCCCTTTCTGAGCAGTTAGTTAGATGCAGTGGTTTAGCCTACTCACGGGTTCCCGTAGGCTAGGGCAGATTGCAGGGGAGCCTAACTAGAGTTCTGGGAGCAAAAATTTGAGTGAAATGGGTATTCGAATCCACTCTCAGATGTTGAATCGGTTGGACAGAGCCTTGACTTACTATTTTTAGTAAGTTAGTTTTTAGGGTTTCGAGCAAAACGGACGGTGCAGTGATATTCTTCACCGAAATGGGTGTTCGTATATATCCTCAGTTTGCGGATTGGATAATCAGAAGGCCAAATTTTTAATGTGTGAAGGTTTAATTATATAAAGTAAAATTATTTAAGTACTTTATATAGTTTAAAACCTTATTTTATTAAAAGGGGACGTGGGACTTAAAAAAGAGTTATGTTTCATGATTTATCCCACATTGAGCATGCAAAAGGAGTTTGTCATTGAGGAGTCTATTTATTCGGTGGCTTGGTCTCATTTCATGTCATTTCGGATTTTAGTTATTTTCTCTAGAGTTTGAGGCCAGTGGCTGAGACTTCTTCTCTGAAGGGACAGAAACCCCAACCGTGTGGCTGAGGACGAAACCCCTCAGATTTTGGAGCTGGATGTTGGTGAATTCACATAGGATTCATGCTTTGGTGCTTCAACGATTTCAGAGGTACTTTGGTGTTTTCTGATAAAGTATTTCAAGGATTTTAAAAATTAGATTGCATAAGGATTTGTGGAAAGATTGTTGATCTTGAAAACATTGTAATTTGTGCTCTAGAATAAAATCTGAAATAAAATTGCAAGTTATTTCTCAAACAATGCATTTTGCATATTTTGCAATTTGGGTTATATTGTTGGAATTTGTTCCCGTTCTTCAAGTTTTATATCCGCAATAAGATTTAGATCATAAATTTTAATAGTCCCAACCAAGGGGGACATTACATAGATCCTGGCTTCCTTAGAGGTGCCCTCGGGTGGATTGCCTCCTTCTCCATATTTTGGTGCTAGCTAGGTTGGGCTGATATGTGAGGTTGTCTTTGTTGCGGATCAAAAATACCTCTTTGGTGGTTAGATCATCCGTTGCTTGCCCAATGCGTGAGGTGGTTCGGTAAGTTTTTTCTCCATGTTTTTGGGTGGTCTTTGGGGTGAGACCAGGCACTTTCTTGTTATGGAGGAGGGGTTTTGCAAATGGTCTCTTGATCTACCAATGGTGGAAAAGGGTTGTGCAGCATGTGTAGTCTTCTTGAGAGGCATTTTGATGGACCTATTTCTTCATGGTTCTTTGTGGTATTGGATGGGGACTAGGGGCTTTCTCGTTGCCCATGGAGGAGGGGTTTTAAAGATCACATTTTGGATTGAAAACCTTGGTCCTTTGCGTATTTGGTGTGGTTCATTGCTTTCCCGATGCATGAGGTGATCCGATAATTTTTTTCTCCATGTTTTTGGATGGTCTTTGGGGTGATATTAGGCACTTTCTTGTTGTGGAGGAGAGATTTATTGGACGGTATCCTAATTTGGTAGCGATGGAAATGGGTTGCACAGTCTGTGTAGTCTTCTTGAGAGGCGTTTTAGACCTATTTCTCCATGGTTCTTTGTGGTCTTGGACGAGGACCAGGGGCTTTTTGGTTGCCCATGGAGGTGGGGTTTTAGAGATCACCTTTTAGATTGACAACCTTAGTCCTTTGCCTGTTGGGTGTGGAAGTCTCAGTGAACCTCTCTCTATAGTTTTTTTTGTCTCGTCAGGGGAGAGACCTCATGCTTTCACGATGGTCATAGTTGAGAGGTTTCAGTGTTGGCTTTCCAAGCTTGCCCTTGGGTGGTTGGGATTCTTTTCATCTTCTGAAGAGGAGCTTGTTCCTTTGAACTCTGTTCTCTATTGCTTTTTGAGGTCTAGGGAGAGGGACCTGGTGCTTTCATGCTAATTGTAGAGGAGAGTTATGTGTTTGGCTTCTTGGTCAGTTGGTTGGAGAGGCTTGGTGGGTAGTGGTGCTGGTGGTATGCATATTCTCAATACAGTCTCTATGTCCAACTCTATTGCTAGCTTCTCTGGTTCTTCTAGCTAGTCAAGGTTTCCCTGGATGGAAAACCTCTTTTTAAAATTTTGTATTGTTGGTAAAGGTTTCGCTAGGCAGGAAACCTCTTCACTTTTCTATTTTGTTGGCCCACCTCTAGTCCAATTGGCTGGCAAAGGTTTTCTAGGACAGGAAACCCTTTTCCAAGTTTCGAGTTGTAGGTGTTGTTTCCCTAGGGGAAATATTTTTCAAAATATTAACTTTTGTTGTGTTTCATTTCAAGTAGGAAACTCGTGTTTCTAAATTTGAACAAATTTGTAGTTGGTCATACAAATATCGTCTCCCTATGTCATATTTCCTTACTTTTCTCTTGGAAATCGTCTTCAGGAGATAATTTCTTTTGTGAAAGGTTTGGCGGTCCTTTCAAAACCCTTTTTTCAACCAATAAAAAAAAATGTATCACATCATTTCTATTAAATGTGTATTGTTTTATAAACTTTGACTATCAACAAGGTTTCCCAATTCTTAATAAAATTGTATAGGGGTTGGTATGTGTTAATTTGTGAAATTGTTATATGTTCTGTGCATTTATGAGATCATATTTTAACATAGAAATAGGATAAGGTAAATCCTCAAAAATAAAGTAAAATACAATGAAATACATATGATCATAAAATTGTAGCAATATGAGTGGTGGTTTAATTGGAATTGTTAAAAAGAACTTAATAACTTTGATGTGATCAAATATATGAATTTCCTCCAATAACAAAGTGTGAGGACTAATAAGAGATGCAAAAAAACCACAAATTTCATACATCCATAAAAAAAGAAGCCAAATGATAGTTGATTCACATAAACCATGCATAATATCTTCATTAATTGTTGTTTAAATTAATATTACAAGTGTGATCATGAGGATTAGCTCTAGTATTCTAAAATTAGCAAGAGGACTGTTACAAATGTGTTAGCTCTTATATATGGGAAAAGTTTAACCTAATTTTAAAATAAGGTAAAACAATTATACTAGTAAAATTCTAATTTTGCATCATCTTTTGGTAAAATTGATGCTTGGCCAACCAAATTTATCTTTAAACTTATTTTAAATGATTTTAGCAGCTCAATCCAACATTAGTGCCACTTAAAGACAAAAAGTGTCTTTCCAAGCCATTACCTTGAACTTTACGTGTCATTGTCACTTAAAGACAAAAAGTTGCTTTCCAAGCCATTATCTTGGACTTTATGTGTCAGACCCATGTTAAGATGACATTTTTTGAGATCTTATTTTGGGGAGTGATTCACCGTTTTAGATGACAATGTTTCATTCTTGGATCATTGAATGAATTGATCCTTTTTAGATTTATCCATCTTTGTGCTTTGGAAAAATCATATTTATTATGCCTTATCAATTTTGGGATTTTTGTCTCCCTCGATCCTTGTAGACATCCAATTTTGCACATGCAGACAACCATAATTTATTTTGGTCAATCCCATAGCCAAGCATGATAGTTGAAACCACCTCAACCCAATCTTGGGGTATTTGCCCCACATTTGTAAATGTTTCGACCTGTCAACATTTGTGTTGATGGCTCATTTGCAACAAAAGTGACACAAATGCAAAACTTGTCAAACCAACTTTTCCCTCCCAAAATTTGATTTTTGAATGATCAAGTTGCATTTGCACCTAGACGCAAATGAGGCTAGTGCGAATACTCTACACGAGCAAAATATCATAAACATTCCACTAGCATGCCTCCATTCTCTGCCCTGATCATACATGCTTCTTCCCTATCAATGCCTAAGCCCATTCGAACGTTGATTATCTAGAAACTTCCCTCCAAGAATTCTCCATGGAAAATCTATAAATAAATCCTAGGGGATAAAAACAAGTATTCTTCTTACTCATATGTTGCTAAAATTTTCTTGAGATCTCTTAACATTCATACTGCCATTTGAGTTAGTCTCATTAGCTTTCCTAGCTACTTTCTCTTCAAAAGGTATTTTATGAGCATAGTATTATAAGTAAAGGAGATTATCAAGCCATCATTTATAGCAAAGGGTCAAGGAGGTCATCAGGCAACAATTTTTAGGAGGCTCATCACCAAGCTTGGGTGATGCTATCTTCCTCCTTTTATGCTTTTTTGACTCTTCTTTGTATTTCATTTTATTATTATTATCTTTCTTAGACACCAACTAACCTCATTCTTGCTAGTTATTTATAACTTATTTGTTGATTACTTTTACATGTTTGATATTCTTTTATATTATCAAGATTTATGCTCATTTTTATAGTCTTATCATATGCTCTTTGTGTAGTATTGCAACTATATTTACAGGATAATCAAGGATATCTTATTTTTTGACCTATCCCTCGCTTGTAGACACTAGGGATTTTTTTTTCCTTTTTTCCTTTTACTCGTTTACCTCTCCTTTGCATTTGCATTACCCTAGTTGCGAGAAGCAACACATATGCTAAAAATAGATACCCTTTAGCCTTTAGGCCCAAACACTAGTTCTCTTTGGTATCCATAGGTAAGGTCTCCCTTCCATCAGACATCTCATACATGTACCTCTCTTGGATTGACCCTGTTGGGATTTTTTTTTCCCTATTTGCCCATCTTGTACATTTAAATTGCCCCCATTGCAAGACTCGATGCATTTGCTTTAGGTGGAAGTTCCTTGAACTTCAAGGTCTAAAATCAAGTTTTCCCATACACTTGCAAGAAAGGTACCCTCCTTACCAAGTGACTCTAACCTGTATCTGACCTAAATCTTCTATTTTTAGCCTATGATCTTCCTATTTGTCCACCTTCCACATTTGCATCATCCTAGTTGTAAGAGGCAACACATTTTTCCTCTGATGTTTTATAGTCACCTCTGCACTAAAATCATTCATACTTTGCATCCACAGTCTAAGGCATATCCGTGAAACATATCCTAGTCATATTACTTTAGGTTTTGCTTTGGATCTCCTTATCTCTCTGTCATTTGCATTGGTTTTCTCTACTATAGGGGACACAAACATCATTGGGGCATGATTAAGGCAATTTATTTCATTTTTGTAATTTCCTTAAGTGGCTAAGGGGTCTAACTTGTTGACTCAAAAAGTTTAAACACCTCTCTTAGTTAGGCAAACCTGTTGTTCTTATCTCTATTGCTATTTTACCTATTTTTGCAGGTTTAGCATTTTTGCTAGAGCTATCAAATAGGAGCAACACTTTTGCTTAGGAGGTAGATCTAGGGCCTCCTTTTCATAACTTCTTTTGATTAGTCTCATTTTTGCTGCTTTTTGATTTTGACTGCCATTCTCGCTATGTTTCTATTTTTACACTAAATTAAAAGGGAAAGGAAGGAATAATAGGTTTAGGATATTTAGTTTCATTTTTGTTTTTGATTGAGGCAAGGAATTTTAATATCATATAGCTACATATAGACTAGTTTTGTATGCCTAAATAATTTCTTATTTGCAATTAAAAGAAAACTATTTACTTTCCTTGTAATCACTGAAATAAAAAAGACATAGTTTAAGACTATTGTTTGTATTGCATATTTGTTTCTTGCATCATTTACCTCCTTGTTCTAGATTTTAGGGTCTTTGTGAAATTTTTTAAGGCTAGATTACACAACCTTAGGTGATTTGCAAATATTATATATAAAACATTTGTTTAAACATAAAATTATATATAAATATAAACATATTGAGGTAGAGCAACCTGCCCAAGACTTTACTTTCCTTGTAATCATTGAAATGAAAAAGACATACTTTAGGACTATTTTTTGTATTGCATATTTGTATTCTTGTGTCATTTACCTTGTTGTTATAGATTTTAGAGTCTTATTTAAAAATTTTAAGGCTAGATTACACAACTTTAGGTGAATTGCAAAAGTTGCATATAAAACATTTGTTTAGACATTAACTTGTACATAAATATAAGCATATTGAGGTAGAGCAACCTGTGCTAGTATTTACTTTCCCTGTAATCATTGAAATGAAAAAGACATAGTTTAGGACTATTTTTTGTATTGCATATTTGTATTCTTGCGTCATTTACATTGTTGTTCTAGAGTTTAGGGTCTTATTTAAAAAGTTTAATTCTAGATTACACAACCTTAGGTGATTTGCAAAAATTACATATAAAACATTTCTTTAAGCATAAACTTGTACATAAATATAAACATAATGAGGTAGAGCAACCTGCACAATTCTAGGTCTCCTTTGGCAAGGAATTTTGGGTCTCAACCCATGTGTGACTTGTTATCTACATTTTGATGAACTAGAAGTGAAATCCAAATCTAGCTCTAATAAAGATAAAATTAATTTGAACTTATGTAAGACCACTTAAAATTGCTAGTTTATATTAGATTACATTAATCAAGATTAAGAATCCATTCCCTTTATTTGTGTGAAAGTATAAATACTAAGTCATGTATCTAGATGTGGTTGATCCTCATATTATTCCTTATTCACGTACCTCAAGGTTTGCCCTCACATACAACTGCATATATTGGGGGAACCCAACCTCTTCCATATACCAATGAGTATCTCAAGAGGGCAAGTATAATGTCAATTTTTTGATATTTGTAGCATTTGCTACATGTCTTAATTAAGATCTAATTACTTAATCAAACCTCTTCTCCTAACCTTTACCTATGCCTGAACATTGATATAATACTCGTAGTAGAGGGTTACTATCAACTTCCTCTCCTCCATTTCCACATACCCAAGAAGAAGAATAAAATCCATGGGTAAACCCTATTTATAAAGAGGAGGAACATGTTGTAGAAAAGGTAACATTTTTCTATAGATCATATTAGGGAACATGTAAGATAAAACAAAAATATCTTTATAGTTATCCTTAGAGAGGAACTTAAAAATCAAAATAGGGAAGAACCTTCTAATCTTAATCCAAGAAACAAAAGTGTTGAACATTCAAATGGTCAATCCATCATTTCACAATTAAATGAAAATCAAGTAAGCACTTTAGGTCTTAATACATCTATAGCTCGCCTTGTTGATTCTAGCACCCCCCCTACAATTGGTATAGACATGCCTAATTCTATATCTTTTCTAGCATTCCTCTATATATTCCACCTACTTTAAATCCTATTTCCACTAATCCTTTCTTGTTGACTGATTTAGGGACTAATTATGTGCAAGCACTCGTAGTATCCAATCAAATAATACTTCCCTTTGGGTCACTCCCTCAAGTATCTCAAACTTTCCCCTATGTCAATTCTCAACCCCCATTGGTATTGCCATAGGTACCTTTGAATCAACCTTCCCTTGAATTTCAAAGTATCAATGCTAAGTTAGAACACAAAAAAAGAGACTCCAAATTTGAAGAATTAGAATGCCAAATTGCCTCTCTCCAAGGGGCCTTGACTGGAAAAAAGTATTCCTTTGATGAATTTTATAGTCAACCATTAGATCCTATAGTTACTAGCCATCCATTTCCACAAAATTTTGAGACACCAAAATTTCAAATGTATGATGGCAAACAATATTTTGTCAATCATTTTAAATTATTTCAAATTGCTTGTAGTGATGCAACTCATGATGAAATGCTTCTCCTTAGACTCTTTCGCAAAATCCTTATTGGTTTAGATTTAGAATGGTATTTTAAAATACCTCGTCATTTTAGTAAAATCTTTAGGGAAATTATGAAAGCATTTGTCAAACAATTTTTAGTATATGTTGAAGAAAAGATCACAATAGATGAAACTTTATCAATTGAAACAAGCCAAAAATAAAACCTTTACCAATTTCTTGGTAAAATAGTAAACCCTTTTTGGAAAGCTCTAGTACAGTCCTCCACCAAAGAAGGTTTTACATATCTTCATACACATTCTTCGTGATCAATTATCCTATCATTTAGAAACCACTAACATTTCCTCCTTTGAAGAAGCAATAAACATGGCCAAATATGTAGAATCCACCCTCCTACAAAGGGGGCAACTTAAATACAAGAAATTAGATGATAAGCCATCTTCCTTTAGCAATAAAGGACAATATAAAAATAAAAATGTAGTAGGTGATGGTGTTACCATTTCTTGCCAAACAAAAAATGTAATTACCACAACCACTATTCCTCAAAAGATCATCTTAACAAAACAAGACAAGCCTAGACACAAATTCACCAACACTACTTAAACTTAAACAACCATTTTAAATTTGATCCTTGATGCAAAAAATAATATAACTTCCACTAATTAGACCACTAGACATTGCTAAAGAACTACCTGACTAGTATCACCATGATGAACATTGCAATTTTTATTGTGTCGATGGCCACAAAACTGATAGGTGCAACACTTTACACAATATCATTCATGTTAGCTTTTGTTGCTATATATTTAAGGAAATGCAACCAAAAGATCTAAAATGAGCATGCAATATTAAGTATATGATAATGGCAATATCCTAAGCATGTAAAAAGCATGAGAAACTTCTATAACTACTCATAAAACAACCATTAATGAAAGCTCATGAAAATATTACATTGATAAAGATGAAGGTCATAAGCTCTCCATATTGCATACATGCTTTACATTATAACTACTACTATTCTACTCAATGCTATCTATCTTCTCTCTATTGCTCTCTTATTTCTCTCTATAAGAAGGCCTATATATAATGAGACATGACTCTTGGCCTTCCATATTCCTATGACACTTCATATTCCTATTCTTAAGGACTCATGTACATGTGGACACCATGCACATTTACATCATTGCACATTCTAATAATACTTGTGTATTTATTACATTGCATAAAGTAAATGCTCAAATCCTAATCTAAGACAAACTCCTAATCTAAATATGTACCCATGGTGGTACATTGACATGTACCAAATAATGTAATATATTCCAACACCCCCCTGTATTACATTATTTGGTTATTGAAGACTTTAGTCTTCAATATGATCTTCATCTTATCTTCAATTTACTTTGCACTGTATGCCTCCTTGGTCAAGTTCCTCTTCTTATTTCTTATCTTCATCATTAGAGTTAGTCTTTGTATTTTTATTAGTTGCCATGCTATCATTAGATTCCTGCAAACATATGTAGTCTTTGCCTTTTTCCTTCTTATCACAAGTTTTATTTAGTATAAAATCTTTTGATCAATCACTTAAAGCATCATGATAAGATCTTGAATTAGAAGAACTTGAAGTATCAATACTGTATGAAGAATGAAATATATTTTCTAGAATGGATTCATTTATTTATTTTTTCTCTTTAAGTGATTCAATCAATTCCTTTTGCTCCATATTTTCTTCTTTGTAATATTTGAATGTAAGTAATGCCATATATAATACACTACCAATGTTTAAAGAAATTAAAATGTCATCCTTTTCATTATCGATTGTTTCAATGATTCTAGCATGTAAATAATATTAAGGCTTCACTATAGATCAATTATGAAGTAAGATCTAAGTTTTCTTCAGACTTTGTAAGTAAATTCTTTATTCCAATTTTTATGACATTTGCCCTTTCCTTTATAATGATGTTTTCCATATCATTATTCATTGTATTCTTTGAAGTAGACATCCTTTTGCTCCTTAGTATTTGATATTGAGAATAGTTTTGATAGAATATTTTAACTTTCAAAATCATTGTTGAGGTTGTCTACCTTATAACTCCCTAGTGTTTTGAGTATATTATCAAATAATATCTTTCAATTTTTCAACTTATGTAGCATGATTTGTAATTTATTATTTGTAATATTTCAAATCTCTAGGTAGTATCTCTTTTGGCTCCCTAGAATAAGATCAATTTTGATAAGATCTTTTAATTTATCAAGTTTTGTAGAATACCTTGTGTCTGCTAAATGTTTTGAATATGGTTTTGATAGTATGCTTAACTTTCTAAGTTTTCATCTAAGTTGAATCCCTTTTGTTTCCCTAATGTTTTGATGATAGTTTTGATATAATGTCCAAATTTTATCCTTTAAGACAAGCAAGGGATCAACACATTCAAGTAAAACTTGATAGGATTTTTTTGTCTCAAGAAGCTATACCAGTGATGGATGGTGGCACTCTTATCTGTCTTTCCAGAGTTGGATTTGATCATTGTCCTTTATTTTTTGAAGCTAATAAAGGTTCATGTTTCAAAATCCCCTTCAAATTTAAAGTTATGTGGACTCAGCACCCAGATTTGCAGATGCAAATTGTTGACTGGTGGTAATTTGACTGTCATGGGTCCTTTACTTTCAGGGTTTCTCAAAAACTTAAGTGTGTCAAAGAAAATCTCCAAGTTTGGAATAGATAAATTTTTGATAACATCTTTGAAAATAAGAAAAATATTTTGCAAAAGCTTATAAGTATTGAACTCCAAATTCAGAATGGGCAGCTCAAAGGACGACTCAGAAATGAAGAGAGACAAGTTTTTGCAGACTATCATAATGTACTGGCTAAAGAGGAGACTTTATGGAGGCAAAAATCTAGGGCCTTTTGGCTCAAAGAGGGTGACTCTAACACAAAATTATTTCATGGCACTACTCTGAGGCACCAAAGTTCAAACAAAATTAAAGAATTAAAAATAAGTGATGGCACCATCACCAAGGATATTTTTGAGATCCGAAATGAAGCTTCGTCTTTCTTTGAGGGCCTTTTGGGAGCAAACCCCCAAAATACTGTCCAGGCTAGTAGACAATTGCTCCACCATATTTCTAGCCTGGTCACTTCAGCTTTGAATTTGGCTCTTATCAAACCCCTCACCCCTCATGAAATTAAAGAGGCTCTTTTTTCTATGCACTCTGATAAAACCCCTGGCCCTAATGGATTTTCCCCCCATTTCTACCATACTTTTTGAGACATCATTGGGCTTGACATTTGTAATGCCATCATTGAAATTTAGCAAACTAAATCTATACCCAAAAGTATCAACTCCACTTTCATTGCCCTTGGTTCCCAAAGGGTCTGTTTGCAAATCTATGTCAAATTTTAGACCCATTAGTCTCTGCAATGTTATTTACAAAAATCTCACTAAATCCATGGCTACAAGACTCAAAGAGATCCTTCCTCATATCATAGACCCTTTTCAAGGTAGCTCTATCAAAGGAAGAAATATTATTGATGGTGTTATCACGTTACATGAAGTCCTTCATTCTACGAGCCTTAACAAAAAAGCTGCCATGTTTTTCAAAATTGATATGAATAAGGCGTTTGACAGAGTTAACAAAGATTTTTTGATTTTTTTCCTTCTCAAATTTGGTTTTTCATAGGGAATGGATTGATCTTGTTCATAATTGCATCTCTAATCCTTGGTTTTTAGTCCTCGTAAATGGTTCTCCAACAGGGTTTTCCCTAGTAACAGGGGCCTTAGATAGGGAGATCCTCTTTCCCTCATACTTTTTATCATTCTTACTGAATCCTTGGGTAGAGCATTCAAAAAAATTGCTCCAGCGATATAATTTCAGGTATTAAGGTTGCATCCAATTTAAGAGCCCTATCTCACCAACAGTTTGTTGATGATACCATTGCTACTCATGCTTCTGTGTGGGAAGTAAGAACCATTAAGAGTATTCTTGATACTTATGAGGAGGTTGCAGGTCAAAAAATAAATTATATTAAAAGCAAAATCTATTTTATTAACACTCCCCAAGAGAGACAAGCAAAGATTGCACGTATTTTTCAATGTGTTATATCTCAATTACCTACTAAATATTTGGATCTCCCTATTTTCACCAGTGCTCTGAAGGAATCCATGTGGATTAATTTTATTGAGAGGATTAACAAAAAATTACAGGTTGGAAAGGGATCCTCCTCTCTCAAGCAGCCAAAGCCACCCTACAATGGCTTGTCTCCAAAGTGTTCATGTTTATTTCATGTTCGTCTTCAAAGTTCCTGCTGCTGTCTACATGAAAATTGAGCAAATCCTGAAAATATTTTTGTGGGTAGGTGTCGAGGATAGGAAAAGATTTCATCTGGTCAGTTGGGACAAGGTGTGCTCCCCAAAAATTTAGGGAGGATTGGAGCTCCGAAGAGTTTGAAATATGAACACAACCTTGTTATCTAAGCAAGCATGGAAGGTTTTCACCAACAACAACCTTGAATGGGTCTCAATTGTCAACTAGAAAATATCTTCAAAACTGTTGTTTCCTGAATGATGATATTTCCAGAGATTGGTCCACTTTTTGGAAATAAATTACCCAAACCATATTTCTAATTCAGAAGGGGATAAGGTGGCAACTAGGCACAAGGAGCAAAATTAATTTTTGGACTGACAGGTGGATTTATAATCAATCGCTTTTAGAGAACAATGAAATTGTTGTCTTACAACCTTTCCTGGACACATTAATTGGCAACAAGGTTGAAGATTTCATTGACATTTCATTGGATTCCAAGTGTTAGAAACATTTCCATATTTCATGTTCTAATGGTCAAATATCTGTTGCCTTAGAAGTTCTCAAAACCATCCTAAATGCAATAGTCATCCTCACTGGTAATTCCCCTGACTCTCCTATTTGAAAAGAAACTGATTCTGAATTGTTCACTATTAAATCTGTTCATGATTTGATTATTGATTATTAACTGGTCCATATCCCTTATGATCGAGTGTGGATTAAATAACTCATATTAAAAGTTGCTCATTTCATCTGGTTGGCCATTCAAAATAAGATTCTAACGATTGATAACATTATGAAAAGGGGCATGTCTATCCCCAATAGATGCTTTTTGTTCATGAATGCTTGGAAATCTTCCAATCACCTCCTTCTAGAGTGCCTTTTCTCGAATATAGCTTTGGATCACCTTATGTCCACTTTTCATATTTCTTGGGTCCCTCCTAATTCGTTGAGTCATCTTTTCACCCAATGACCTGCTCCATTCAAAAATCTTAGATTATCTTCTTTATGGAAAGTGAGCCTTCATCATATCTTATGGCAATTGTGGCTTGAAAGAAATAATAGAGTTTTTTCTTCCTCCTCTAAGGATCCCATATCTATTGCCAACAAATCTATTACCTTTGCTATCGAGAATTCCTAGCTCTTCCCTTGTCCCAAACCACCTGATTCTAGATTGAAGTCTATTATGTTCTCTTATTTAAATATTCCCTGCAACTCCAGTTCGAGTTTAGCAGGCCCCCATCCCAGAGTGGGTGCCCATTGGATCCCTCCGCAAAGTGAGTGGCTGAAACTTAACTTTGATGGTGCCTCCAAAGGAAACCCAAGGGATGTTGGTGCATGTGGCCTAGTCAGAGATAGTAGTGGACAAATTATTATGGCTTATGCTAAGTATCTAGGGTGCCAAACTAATCATTTTTTTGAAGGTCGTGCACTGTGGAGAGGGCTAGATATTCTTAAGGATTATAAAGGCAACCTTTTTATTGAGGGATATTCTTTGAACATTATAAATGCTCTTAAAAACAATAGGGTGTCCTATTGGAATATTATAACTATTGTTTAGGAATCTAAGAAGTTGTCCCAAAATTTCAATGATATCTCTATCAACCATGTGTACCATGAAGCTAACAAACTTGTAGATATTCTTTCCAATTGGGGAGTTATCCATAAATCTCTACCATTTGGAAAGAAATATTTCCCCAAGAAGTTTTAAATGCTACTAATAATGATTTGGTTTGAAAAATGTGGTCACAGGTTTTGGCGAGTCATCTTCTCCAATGTTGACTCTACCCTTTTCAACATGATGTGTTTCTTTGGTTCTAATTCTTATGGTGGAAATTTTCTGATTAGTGTGACTATTTGTCTTACTATCAGTGTTAACCCATGGATAAGATTAGCAAGACTCTTAAGGTGCACTTCCGAACCATCCTAGAGATGCTCCTGCAAATGAAGATGTTATAGAGGTCTAGGTCTAGGTCTATTGAGTACTCTGTTTGTTCTCATGTTGGGTCTCTCTGTTTTTAGTCTTTTGATCCCCTACGTGGGATTTTAATTATAATCTATAGTGTCCCTACGTGGGCCTTTTTGAGCATTGTGTTCACTTCTGTACAAGTGTCTATTATAGTTTTTGTAACTTTTGTGAGCTTTCCCTACACGGGTTTTTGTCAGACTGTATTTTTATTTCTCTAATGTCAGCGCTCCATCCAACCTTCTCTATTGTTGTTTGGATATTTTTGTTCAGGTTGTTACTGGCCAATATGTAGGCCCGTGTTATCTTATGCTATTGGGTTAGCTACCAGTTTATGTACTTGGGTTTTGGGCCCATTTAAACCTCGCACTTAATCAATTTTACCTAAAAAAAAAAAAGACAAACACTTTATTTATCCTTATAGAAAGCTAAAGATAGTTTTTGATGCAATTTCAATTGATAAGATTTTCTATCTTTAATATCTTTAAGTTGGATTTCTTATGTCCCTTCAATTTGTATAAGAGACTAATATCAAGAATAATTTTCCAACTTTCAAACAACTCTAGGTTGTGATTCTTATACCTTTCAATTTTTCAATAGTATGATTTCTAAATTTCAAGAATCTAAATTTGATGTTGAACTCCTTATAACTCCCTAGTTGGAAATTTAGAAATAATGATATTTGCAAATAATATTTCAATTTTTGGTGTAGAAGTCCTTATTTCTCCAAGTTAATATTTTTGCAAATATTTCAATGCAATATTAATTTCAAGAATGAATAAAGTAATAAAACTTTTTTCAAAAATATTCTTACTTCAAATATCTTCTAGGGCACTTAGTTTCTCCTATTATTCAAATAACCTTAAATATAATTATTTAATATTTACTTCAAAGATATTATGCCTTATTCCTCCTTAGACTTTGCAAAGGCTTTAATTTAAATATATCTTACCTTTTGAATGTGGTGCCTAAAGCTTCAACTTGCTGCTCTTTGACTCTACGACCTGCATTCTAAATATGCTCTCCTTGCATTTAATGCTCCTTTGGTGCTCAATATTTTGACTCTTCAATATGTCTCCTTCTCCTTTGCTTTGCAACACTTGTGCTCTACCCTTTCATGATCGTTCTTCCTTCCCTACGTTGATTTATGACTTGTGCCTTTAATGTATGTACGAAGGTGTTATGAATATGGTGGTTGGCACTTCTTTTATATGGATATTTGGCACTCAGCTTGATGCTTCTTCTAGGGTGCTTCAACGTAACTCTTGCTCTTCTCCAACGTAACTTTTCAATATTGTTTTTCAATGCCTCTTCGTTCTTCAATGTAACTCTTGCTCTTGTAGGTGGGCTTGAGGTACTAAAGAAACCTCCATGTATGAGCTTCAACTTGCTCTTAATTCTTCCACGTATGCACCTTTTCTTGTAAATTATAATGTCTCTTTGGTTAGCATTTTATATTCCTCTTCATTGTACTCCTCTACAACGATGGTTGGACTTCCCTTGCACTTAGACTATACTCTAGTGATTGGCCCTCTGTCGTGCCAAGTGGTAGGTAACTACTTTACTCCAATTTTCCAACCAAATAGGTGCATTGATCAACTCTTCCTTGCAATGTAATGCTCGATGATGAGTGGTTTTTGACTATATTCGATTCTCCTCCTTCTATGAAATGACAAGTGGTAAATAACTTCTTCACTTGCTCAAAATGATGTTACCTAGTGGTACTGTGAGATGACAAGTGGCAAATAGCTTCTTCACTTGCTCAATATTAGTGGTGCTCATTCAAAATGCAATTCCTCTTTGCCCTAATGCTCCAAATGTCTATTGCACCCTTTAGGTTCTTTTGACTGTTACATGCTTTAGTAACTCCCAGGTGCAACTCATTTTCTTTAGTCTCTTGCTTTCAACTGATGCATCTCTTTAGCTTCTCTCCAATGGCGCTCAAACATAATGCTCTTTCTTGCATCTAGTGGCTTCGTTGGCTTGGTGGTTTCAATGGTGGTTTGGCCTATCCAAACGCTATGGTTTTTCTCTATGCTTGGCTATTGGTCCATTCACCTTCCAATGCTAGGGCACTCGGCTTCACTTTTGTTTTCCTTCAAGTGACTCTTCGATGGTGCAAATGTAAACACTATTTGGATCCTCCAAATGATGTATGTTCTTCAAAACACTCCTTTGTAGTGATATTTCCACTTAACCTTGGTGGCTCCTCCTTGAACTCGATGGATCTTCCTTGAGAAACACTCCTCTTGGAAGCTTCAACCTTCTCTTCAACAACATTTGAGCTCCCCTCTTTGTGGCTAGCTTGCTTTCACTTTGTTGCACTTTCTTTCAAACTTTCTTGGCTCTATGCTTGGTGGTATCTCCTTTGGTGACTCCAAGATTTTAATTTATGCTAAAAATCTTTAGATAGTTTATAATATCCAATATTTTTTATATAGCATTATCTTGTTTGTTTTCCAATCGATAGTAAGAAGTTGATATTTTCTTTTCTTTGTATTATATCTAACTTCTCCTTTCTTTTGTGCAGGTTTTAATCCCTTGCAATGCTATCTTCTTCAACTTTGAAGACATAAACTTGAGATCTTTCCTTTTGCAACTTTAAAACCTTGAATGTGGTGCTTTTAAAGACTTAATAATAAGCTAATATAAATGTTTAAATAACGAACTTTTATTGCACCAATATTGCATACCTTTTTGGTCTCCTTTTGTAGCTAGATTTCTTGGTGATTTGACTCACCTATTTGTTGCCCCAATTTTTAAAATTTGTAGTTCTCCTTTCTACTTAAATACTACGGTAAATTTGTCAATTTTGTAGCTCTAAGTGCTGCCCAATGTTTTTGCTTTTAACCTTTAAATTGCTATCCAAAACTATGATTTTTGTGGCTCCAATAATCCTTTAAATTTGCTTTCTCAAACTCTAAAATTTGCAGCTATTAATGTTGTTAAAATGCTACCGTAAACTCTGTATCTTTTCAGATTCTAATGCAACCAATTCCTCTTTTTTTTTTTGTCCTAGAATCTCTCAAATTTGCTTGGAAACGTTAAAATGCTACCCTAAACTCTGTATCTTTTCAGATTCTAATGCAACCAATTCCTCTTTCGTTTGTTGTCCTAGAATCTTGCAAATTTGCTTGGAAACTCATCCAATTTTTAGCTCAATATTGCTTTCTAAAACCCTTCAATTTTTGCTATAAAAACTAGCAATCTCCTTCTTGTAAATCAACCTACTAATCCTTTGTGGTTATTCTCAAAATCCTCAAATATGGTGGATTCTTCTAGTTGCTTTCTCCTTCAATATCCTTGCCAATAATGACTTCAAATTGGGCTTATTTGCTGGCCTTCTTCTCAAGAATCTGAATGTCTTGAGATCTTCAAGAATACTTTTCAAAGTTTGGCAAACTTCTTACCAAATCCTTTTTCCTTTTGGGCTTGTTGTCGGATGGTGATAATTGTCCCAAATTCTTCTTTTCAGGAGCTGCTCCTTGCAGTATCCTCCAATGGACACTTCTTCAACTTCCTTCAATAAGTCTTCTCTAGCCTCATTTCTCCTTCCAAATTTTCTTGAGACCTCTCCTCTTGGGTCTTCAAATTCTGTAGCTTCTCAAATCTTCAATAGGACTTTTCCTAGTCCTCCTCTATCTTCAATATTCAATATTCCAAGTCTAGAAGTTCTTCAATGAGACCTCTATCTTGGGTCTTCTCCTTCTAGGGTTGCTATCTTATTTATTCAATCTTCAAACTTCTATGAGACCTCCTTTTTTATTCTCCTCAATCTCCAATTTGTAATATTCTTTGGGACTCTTTTTTCTTGAGTCTCCTCTTCCTTCAATCTTCAATAAGGCTCCTTTTGCCTCTTTATATCTTTTCAATATTCAATCTTCAATGAGGACTTCTTCTCTTGAGTCTCTCATTTTCTTCAATATGGAGTCTTCAATCTTTTATTCTACAAATTCTGCAATGGGACCTTTTTCTTAGGCCTCCAAATTCTTCAATCCTCAACTTGCTCCAAATTTTGAATCAATTTCAAAGAATATATTATTCCTAGCTATTGTAGAAAGATTCTCAAATTTCTTTGAATCAACTCTTCTTTGCAACAAAATATTAAAATATGATAATGGAAACTCTTTAAATATAAAGATAATGAACTTCACTAGTTGATTTTTCAATCTAGTGGAATCAATGCTAAGTCCTAGTCTTCACAAATTTTCCTACAATTTTGTAGAAAGAATCTAGCCAAAAAGCAATTTTAAAATTTCTAAAAATGATATTTCCTATATCCTCTCAATCTCTCTTATGGCTCTCTCTATTTCCTATCAATCTACCTTGTGCTCTGATACCACTGTTAGCTTTTGATGCTATATATTTAAGGAAATGCAACCACAAGATCTAAAATAAGCATGCAATGTTAAGTATATGATAATGGCAATATCCTAAGCATGTAAAAAGCATGAGAAACTTCTATAACTACTCATAAAACAACCATTAATTAAAGCTCACAAAAATATTACATTGATAAAAATAGAGGTCATAAACTCTCCATATTGCATACATGCTCTACATTATAACTACTACTATTCTACTCAATGCTATCTATCTTCTCTCTATTGCACTCTTTATTATCTCTATAAGAAGGCCTATATATAATGAGACATGACTCTTGGCCTTCCATATTCCTATGATACTTCATCTTCCTATTCTTAAGGACTCATGTACATGTGGACACCATGCACATTTACATAATACTTGTGCATTTATTACATTGCATAAAGTAAATGCTCAAACCCTAATATAAGATAAAATCCTAATCTAAATATGTACCCATGGTGGTACATTGGCATGTACCTGTTGTGGCCATTCCACAACTAGCCCCAAATTTGGGGACCCACCTTAAAATTTTGGTTTTTGGGAATTTCGGTTGTTTTTGAGTGATAGTTTTCCACGAGGTTGCAATGCAAGTTTGTTGGTTGGTTAGTGTCTCTTCGTAGGTTTCATTTAAAATGTCGTAGGTCTTGGTTAGATTTATGAGGTCTAGCTTCTTAGTTAATTTTAGTGTTTGATATTTTTTAATGTTATTTGAAAGCAATTAATTTAAACATTTAGAAATTATATATATATAATTAAAAAATAAATAAAAACTAAAAAATAAAAAGAAGAAGATTCCTTTTTTCTTTTTAATTAAAAGTAAATAAAGTAAAACATGGAAGTCACTTAATGTGTTCTTATTGTGAAATGAAATAAAATGAGATGAAAGATTTTAATTACGTCTGCGAGACCCAAATATGGTCTATGGGAGCTCAAATATGGAAGTACAATTATTCAAATCATATCATATGATCTTTAATATCTTTGAGAAGGTTGTTCCTTCTCCTGCTGATTTGGGTTAGCAATTCTCCAACTTTTTTTATTTTATTGTCTTCAAATAAATCTGCCATAAACCCGTTCCCAAGTGTTTCTTTGTATTTGTCACGGATATCTTAAAAACTTGGGCATTTATAGATGAAGTGTTCCTCTGTCTCTACTGCGCCTGTGCTGCATAGAGTACATATCCTTTCTTCCCATTGTTCTTTGGGTGTTGTCCATCTCCCTATTTCACATCTAAGCCTATGAGAGCTAGTCCTTATTTGAGCAATGAGGATTTTTTCCTTCCACTTGATTTCAGCACCTATATACACTTTTTACTTGTGGTCATACGTTGGGTTAAAAATTGCAATATAATATTGTCTTTTCCTGCTTGCATTTTTCCACATTCCACTTCTGAACTTTTCATTCACATAATTTTTTATGTCTTTGTTGATATTTGGGCATTCATTTATGTTGATTTCCCAACGTTTCTTCCATTTCTGATTTTGTTTCATCAATGTATTCTTTTGCCTATGCAAATTATTCATCTCTAGCTGCGCTAGGCCATCTATCATCTTTCATGTTTTCTGTTTTTTTCAAGTAACATAACAGCTTGGTCATAGCAATTGCTTCTCAGCTAGAATAATTTCATAAGGGGTTGTGGCCTTAATTTTGAGAAAATTTGTGATTAGATATTTTTGAAGCCTTTCTATTTGCCTTCATTTTGCATTTGTTGTGCCACTAGCCCAAACCTCGCAACCATACAGCAAAATCGGTGTAACAAGTAGGCCAAATAAGACCTTGGTGGTCTTCGAGTCCCACAACTCGGCATTCCTACACCTGTTTTGAAGTGCATATAGTGCTCTCCAACCACTTTGAGTTCTTTTCATCCTACATGTATTCCAATTAAGTTTATCATGAAAGTCTATGCCCAGGTATTTGTATTCTACTACTACCTCAAGCGGTTCTCCTGCAAACTGAAATTCAAGTTGTTGCTTCTTTTTTGCTAAAAAATCATAATTTTTGTTTTGCTCGTGTTCACCTGCATCCCAAATTCTTTACAAAATAGTTTTAGAGCTTGAAGGTGATCTTCTAGATCTTTGGCTGTTTTGGCCACAAGAATTGCATCATCTGCATACATGAGGTGTTTTACCACATATTTGGCTAAGTGCACACCCTCTCCCCCAAATTTGTTTATCCATTCTTCTAACTTATCAATGTACAGCCCAAATAAGGTTGGGGCTAGAGGGTAACCTTGTTTGACACACCTATGTCACTACCAAAACATTCAGATAACCCTTCTTGTCTGATTCTAGCCTTTACATGCTCATATAGTCTGTGAACTGCTGCCCTATAGTGAATTGGAAGCTCTATCTCTTCCATTCTGCTCCATAATTTTTTCCTTGGCACTGTGTCAAATGTCTTTTTGAAGTCTACAAAACAACAAAAAGCCTCCTCTTTTTGTCCCATATTTTTTCCACTATGTGTCTAAGCGTGATACAATGATTAATAGTTGAGTGCTTGGGCCTAAAACTCGCTTGCCCCTTTGCTCTCTTTCCCTTTTCTTCCGCCCATATGATGATCCTACGCTCTATCATACTCCCAAACAACTTTGCAAAGAGAGGGTTGATCATGATAGTTTGATAGTTTGAGGGATTATTTACATCTCCACTTTTAAATAAAGGAATGGTCAAGCTAGTTGTCCACTCGGTAGGGAAGTCATTTTGTATGACCTCATTGAAAATTTCTTTGATATGCGGTGCCAAGATATCTACCCCCCATTTTATATGCTCTGCTTGAAGATTTTCTATGTCACGGGCTTTACAAGTTGCTAATTTTTTTATCCCTTGAATAATGTCTTCAATTGTGAAAATTTCTTTCTTGACAATGATAGTAGGGGGTGTCTCCTGTTGGTTACTACGTTGATACAATTGTTTTGAATACTCCAACCACTAATTAACTGTTATGTTATTTTTAGTTTGTGTCCTTTTCACGCTTAGTTCCTTCCAAAATTTCTTTGGTTCATGCTTCCCTAAGTAAATCAATTCTTTCCTCCTTGTTCTAGTGTATTCTTCTTTTTTTGCCCTTACCAGTTTCTCATATGCTTTTTTGTTTTCTCTTGTTTTACACGTTGGTTCCTTTAGTAATCTTCTCATTTTTTTCAATCTTCATCGAACCATGGGTTGGTTGGGAAGATATTCCTTTCTTTATTTTTAGGTTTACCTCTCTTGCATTTGTTTAGAGCTTCTTGAATAACGTGCATTAACCATTCACTCTTACTGAAATCTCTGCTACTGTGAGGTAGTTCTTCCCTTTCTTGTAACTTGTTATTTAATACTACTCTAAAATTCTGTCAATTTTCATTTGTTAAGAGAATGTTTCCCTTGTGAGGATATTTATTTTGATTGCCTTGCAAGTGTTTTTCCCTTGGTTTGTCTCCATGCATTCGAAGTTTCATAACAATTGGGTTGTGATCTGACTTAAGTTCCACTGGAGAATCTTCCACTTCTAGCTCTATTTTTGGTATGTAATTCTGTGAGCATATTACATAGTCTATTACACTTTGTCCCTTATATGTTTTCCATGTATACTTTCCTGAATTTTTCCATTTGGTCATCCCATTGTAAATAATCAAGTTGTATATGCTGCAGAGACCTAACAACTCTTCTCCATATTGCGTGATAGCCCCATGTTCATCTTTTGAAGTCCTGGTCCACTGCTGATTTTTCTCTTTTGGCATCCAAAGAGGATTAATCTCAATATCTTCGTTACCTTCTAGAATGTTAGCTTGCTTATTTGTTGTCCTTGCATTGAAATCTCCAATTAATATAATCTCCCCCAACTTACTGTATATTGAAATGTCTCTTTTTAGGGAGGAGTATGGGTCTTCTCTGTTAAGGTCATGTTTCTTATAGAATTTAGAATTCTTGGGAGCAAAATAACATGTTGCTATGCTAATAACTGACTTATTTTCTAGGATATTTATCCAGATGTACTATTTGTTTTCATCTTGTTTTTCAATTTTAATGACCCTATCCTATTTCTCTTTTATTAAAATCATAATACCCCATGCCCTTTGCCCTTTTTTGCTGCTTTATTCCATATTGCTATTTTTTTGTATCCCACAAATTTTGGAGTCCTACATCCATCGTGTTCATGTGTTTCTGTCGATATGATTATATCTTTGTCTCTAGCAATGGGCCCTAACTCGGGTCCTCTTCTCCAAGGGTAACCTCTACAATTCCAACTTACCATCGTAAGATATTCCCAGACAAGCCATACTCCCTATTTGTTTTGGATTTGTTTAGATGTGATGTATGTCTTTCCATTTCTTAAATATGTTTGTTTCCCTTCATTCCTTGCTGCCCTCACCTTTTCCCATTCCTTATTTCTTTCTTCCTGCTGTAAAAATGTTAGGTCATCATCTAAATAAAATTTTGACTCTCTCAACATGCCCTTTTTTTTAGTAACCTTATTTTATCCTCATAGCTCATTAATGTGACCCAAATATGTCTATCTCTGCCTCCTTCTCTCAGCCTGCCAATTCTGCTTGGTTTTTTTTATCTGACCTTTCCATTGTAATCGATCTGACAAGAAGTCCCTGGTTAAACTATTTGTGTCTTCCCTGTCCCCATAATCTTTCAACCCTTTGATGATTATATTTGATAACTTCTCATGTCTTTATTTCTCTTCTGTTATTTTAATTTTTACTTGTTTCTCTATCAATTCTTTTTGTTGATTGACTAGTTATTTTACTACTTGAGACCATGTCTTTGCCTTTGCTAATTCATTTCGTAGCTCATTTTCTCTTGTTTCAATGTTTTGGAGTGTTTTTTGTACCTCTTTTATTTGATTTGAATTTGTTTTTTCCACCTCTATTGCATCATTGATTTGGGGTGGATGGCTTGTTTGAGGACATGCCATTCACGTTGACCAATGTTTGCAAGGCTTTGTAGCTTTGACACTTGCTCCTTGAGTTGGCAGTTTTTCTTTTTCAGCCTTCGAATGGTGTTTATAACCTCATCTGATTTAGTTTCTTTTAATTTCTCCCTCATTTCCATGCTTTCAAGTTTTTCTTTCATCTTCATTAGCTCTTGCACATAAAGTCTTGGTGCCCACATGAGTGGTGTAGTTGTGGGACTGTAAGTTTCTTCCTCATCTGAAAACTCATTTTGGTGATCTGCCTTTGATTGTTCCTTATTTTCCACCTGTTTATGTGGTAAAATATTTTTTATTTTTATTTTTCGATATGCCCTCTTCATTGTTGTTGCCCTTGCTCGAGCTTGTCGACGCCTTAATATCCTCCAGTACTGTTTCTCATTGACATATATCGGTTCTTGCAATTGTTGCTTCCCTTCTTCCATTGTCAAACCCTTTATAGCCGAACCCTCTGTACTATTGATCCGATGAAATAGATGTGTAATAAAACCCTCCTTGCTCTGCAAACCCTCCGCTGCAAACCCTTGCTGATAATAAAACCCTCCGCCACAAACCCCTAGAACAAATGATATAACCTATAGAGTGATATAACCTATAGTTTCATGCACCAATGATTATGCTTATGTGGGTTCTGTTCGTGCTTGCAGTTGCGCATAAGGCGAATTGATTTCAGCTCGATGGTGGCATTCAAGATGGACCCAAGTTCAAGATAGCTAGACACCGGACAAAAGACCAGACACAGACCTCCATAGACAACTTGACGATGTGGATCCATGTAGATACAAACTGGACATATACTCAACATGGGTGGAAGATGACGGAAAGAGGCAGATGTGGATCGATTGATGTAAATCGGCCCGCGTGGTGATGGACAGCGAAGACAGTAGCGAACACCACGACGAACGATATTGTTGACTCAGACTCGAATGACTTGGATACCGTAAACCTAATAGTGACACGTGGACCTACTCAGATTGAGGATGTCTACAAAGTAGGTGACGAGGACGAGGACGAGGACAGTGTGTTTCTAATTTAGATGCTGTCAAAATTTCACCATGGCTGTCGAATTCAAAATTTTCAGCAAAGATTATGGTGAAGTTCGTGAGACGAATAGTTTTTTTAAGGCACAGCGAAGGATTGCACAGTGGATTCAAGATGATAATATCGTGCATATATGGAAAGCGTTTGTGGGCATTAATTTCCTGACTAAGGTGATCATCTTTGGGGTGCGTCGTTCACCATGCGGATGACAAGTTAATTACCGCAATCGACCAGAATCAAATAGAAAGTCCAACATCATTTAGAATGCATGCGACAGTGTGCTCATTCTTTATAAAAGAACAGGCAGAGCTCGATAAAGTAATTAAAGCAGTTATTGATAGGCTATAGTACGATCTCTTCTAGCATCATGATAATCATATAGGTTAAATCACATGTTACTCCCTTAGCTCGGTTGGTGTAAATCGTGGGCCACGTTGCTGTAGCTCCTGCTGAAGATTCGGACTAGAGTCAGATATTTTCCTCATCGATCGAGGCCATCCAACATATTATATCTGGCATACAAAGTTTCATACGAAGATTAGACGTCTTAAGCATTAACAAATTCTTATGCTGTAGATGTAATGCTACATTGACCTTAGGATTATTAGTTTGAGAGATGTTTATGTCCTTGAAATGAAAGGCTGAAGGTATCGATACCGGAAGTAGAGGAGAAATTTGACGGTTTGGGAATTATAAATCCATGTGCAGATTCTTTAAGGTTCACTGGATGGATCCTCTTCGGTGGACTGCTATAACGTTACCAGTCAATGGCTGGACTGTCAGATTCATGGCAGATAGCCTTGGACCATTTTGCTTGAGCATTTTGGTTAAATAGGAATAACTGCCGCTCATAGAAAGGCATTATGAAATTTAAACAAGCGGAGGGATATCATCGCCTGTCAGCCGGGAATGCCCGAGAGATGGGTTCGGTTACTACTGGTGTGTCGGTAGGGGGTTACAATAGGATTAGTATGAAGTAATAAAAATATTTAAAAAGACGGTTTTATTCACTCTAGAATGAGGATAAACTGTCACACACACCGGTGGTTAAGAGTGGCATGTCTTAAAATGAGCGTCATTGAGACTAAACTACAAAGGTAAAAAAAAAAAAAGCCACCGTATAATAGATTAAAGGGCGGTCGTTGGGAAGAGAGCGTTAAGGAAAAAGGACATAATGAAGATGTCCATTGGTATTTTACCACAACATATTATAAGAGTGAACAGATGCAAAAGCGTTATCATATAAGTCGGTTACCAGAGAAAAGAATGCATTCCAGAAGCCAAACAAATAAAATGAAATGGAACAAAGGAAAGGAAGAGTTTTTTTTTTTTTTTTGTTTTAAGTTGCAGCGTTGGAACAAATTACTGGGGCTAGAAAATTTAGAACAGAGATTGTGGAAGAAGATTAAAAGGTCATCTAATTACTACCAAGGTTCTAATTGTTATTTAGTATGCAGAAAGCAAAGGTTTTGGATAGTATAGAAGATATTTTTGTTACATATTTATTTGTCTTCACCTGTATTGAACTTAATTTTATGATGTTTTATGTTTGAATTTGGTTGCGTTATGAATATATTTTTCGTACAGGTTTTTAATCTTTAGACTCTTATCATAACCAGTATTTAGATTTTGTGGATGCAGGTCTAACCTGGTTGTGTCTCTTGTTCAGTATTTAACTTTTTTGTAGTTTAGGTTGGAGAATTTTGCAGTAGTTGTTTCTTTGGTTGTTTTTCACAGTCTGGTCCATTTTTCAGATTTTAAGTTTTATTTCTCTAACCCTAGTTGTTGTTATTTTTTTTATTTGTTATTTCATTTCTGTTTCAATCAAACACTTAAAATCCTGATGAACTTATAAGTTCTACATTAAGGTTAGGATTTTTGAAGTAATGAGATAAATAATTTTATTCTTCAATGCTAATCCATTAAAGTATTTGGGCATTTTTCTCATGTTTAAGGTTTTCAATTTGAGATTTCGAAGCATCTGTTTTGTTTTGCACTCCACACGTTTTTATTCTCATGTAGAACATTAAATTCAAAGTGATAAAAGGAATCAACATTTCATAAGTTCGCAACATTTCTTTTATTAACTTAGTCCAAGATAAAATAAACTTGCACTCAGGGGAGGGATTTTATGACTCCAAATTTCATATTAAGGCAAAGATAAAATGAAGTGGTTTTCCATAGCACTTGCTAACTGCACATTTTAAATTGAAATAACACCTGCTAACAGAACATTTTAACTGGAGATAAAAGGAATCTTCTAACAAGGATTTATGGGTAAATTACATTGATAAATCAAAAATAAAATGAATTAGGATTTATTTCAAGCACTTATTCATTCATTTATTTTTGCACATAAGGGAACTCAAGCCCTTTCATGGATATAATGCATGACAAACCTTGTTAACAGTTTTTTGTAAGTCACTGAGGTGTTCTAAGCTTTCGTTTTGATATATTAAGTAAAATGAACCTTGGAGAAATTTTCTATTTCTTTGCAAAAGAGGGTTTTGCTAACAAAATCCTAACTGTGAATGTGGTTTTGCAATAGGGTAAAATTACAACTCAACAGTACCAAATAATGTAATATATTCCAACAATTTAAAATTGTATAGATGATGAAAAAGTGTCTTTAACGATAAACAATTTTCACCTAATTAAAAATTAGAAATATTCCAAAACCCTTTGCTAGCCCATAGTCAAAAAGCCACTAATTATGTTCAAGGTCATAATATGGTAGGCACTATTTATTTGACTAATTCATCTTGTATTGTAACCTAACAACAAGCCAAGAATAAGTATTCAGAGCAACCCTCACAACCACCATTAGTTATTCCCTAGAAAACAATGGCAACTTCTTCTAATAGACCACCTTTAGTTTTTAGACCTCCTAAATATAATCAAAATACTTTGAACTTTCGATAATAATTAGAGAGTATATTTGATAAAATATCTTTTATAACTACTAAGAACTTCACCTACTCATAGGGACATATTACTTAAAATTTTTAATGAGCAAGAATTTTTCCAATATCTACCTCCCAATGCTATCACTAGTATAGTAGGGTTCATTGGGATTAATAGCGTTGTCCTTGCATTTCATGAAATAGATATGCTCTTATCATCAATGTCAAGAGACTTACCCCTCTATATAATGGCCAATATTGAAGAGACACTCATTAAAAGAGTTCTAGTTGAAAATGGGTCAACACTCAATGTTTGTATTGTAAAATTGTTAAGCACTTCGGGTTAACTAAGGACGAGTTACACAAATATAACCTCATCGTTAGGTATTTTGATAATGAAAACAATAAGTTATTGGCACAATAACTTTACCTCTCAAAGTAGGAACTCAAATCCCTAATATGTTTTTCTATGACATACCTTGTGACATAACTTATAACATACTCCTTGGATGACCCTGGATTCATGCTATGAAGGTGGTCCCTTCCACATTACATCAATGTAATAAATTAGAATACAAATGAAGGATTGTCCATATGCTAACCTCAAATCCTTTGCTTATTGCTAGAAAATAGAAGCAAAACAATCTAAACCAAATCCTTCTCTATCTCTTCATATAGCCTTACACTCCACTGTTACCCAATCTAGGGAAGATAACAACAAACTTGAAGAGCCCTTCATGGATCTAAATAATGTTAATCAATCCAAACCTAAAGATTAAATAAATCTTATTAATTAGAATACAGACCCATTTGCAAACCTAGTTAATCTTTTTCTCTCCCCCTTACTTTAGATTTACTTACTACGAAAGGGATGATAATGCAAATAGGGAGTTATTACTTCATTTGTGCTATCACTACATAGGAAGAACAAATCCAAGGTAGTAACCCCCTCTTGGTAGAACAACTATATGCATCATGCTATATGTCCCCTGCATATCCCATTCCTAAATAAATGTTAGCTAACATGGGGTATAAAAAAATGTTTTAGGTCAAAATGAGAAGGTATTAAGGAAAAATTAGAGGCTAAAGCATTGGGATACTACAAGATAGGATATATCCCTAGTAAGAATGAACCACTTCCTACTTCACTGTTGTTAGAAAATATGATGAGGTCAAATGTTACCTTAGGGAACCCTATAGTGACATCATGTATTTACATGGGCTGCAATGGGGTGATGAATATGAAAAAGAACTTTGGTCCCTCCTTAGTTCAAGCTCTTGTAGGATCATATGATTTGCTAGTGTTAACCTTTTAATCGTCATTCATACTAAACTAATAGTTAGCATAGATGAACCATAGGAAGTAGAAATTCTCTACAGTCCTAACTAAGATAGCTCTTGTGTTGGGGGATATCTTGCCAAAATATCTAATATTTCTTCTTTAGAACAATTACCTTTAGACCCTACAAATCTTGAAAACCTATCCCTTCCTCAATTTGAGGATGAATCACATATATTAATAGAAGAAACCAAACTTGATATGAAAAACTCCTTTAATCAAGTTAAAAGTTTGGATTCCCACATCAGGTCATCAAGTGGATAAAAGCATGCTTCAGAAACCCATGGATAGTCCCCTTAATAAATGGAGAACCAACAAGTTTATTTCAAGCTACAAAGAGAATTAGACAAGGGTTTCCATTATCACCATACCTTTAAATCATTTTAACTGAGACTCTTGGAAGATTAATTAACCATCTTTGAAGAGAAAGAAAAATAACAAGGATAGAGGCTGTAATAGTAAAGCTATAACACATGCCCAATTTGTGGATGATACCATTCTTCTAGGTGAATCCACCAAAAAAAATGTTAGAAAATTCAAGTAATTCTTGAATTGGTTCACACAAGCTATCGAGGCTCATATAAACACTCAAAAGAGTCAATTCTATATACAAAATGTTGTAGTAATAAGAGTCAAACTCTTTTATACTATCCTAGGATTTTAGTTTGACATAGAAAAATACTTTAGATACCGAGGAGTTTCCATGAGCTTCCACCTCAAAGCCTTAAACTGCTAGATCCCAACATTAAACAAGATGGTTAGGAGGATACAAAGTTACAATAATAGTTGGCCCAGTCTTGCAGGAAGGGTAGTATTGATCAATTTAGTGTTAGCTTCTCTTCTAGTCTACCAACTATTAGTATATCAATCTCCCAAATTTATTTTGTAAAAGGTAGATGAAACTATATGCAACTTCCTATGGTAGGTAGGTAGGCAATCATAAAGACAAAAGTTCCACATGATCAATGATGAGATGGTCACCAAAGGTTAAATTCAAGGAGTCTTGGGAATAAAAAATGGAGATAGTTTCAAAAGCATTGAGAGCAAAATGCTCTAGAATATGCTTAAGCACAATAGATCATGGAAGTGCATACTAGTCAACAAGTATGTAAATAACCAATTGGGTATTCAAATGCTCAAACACATAGACAAACTTCCTAGAACCTCATTGGTTTGGAAACATATAGTGGTAGCAAAGAGCATAATAGAGGATATAATTTCTTGGCTACCGGGAGATGATAATTCAATTAATCTATGGGATGACCTTGTTAGCTTTTGAGGATGTATATTAAAGGAAATGCAACCACAAGATGTGAAATAAGTAAGCTAAGATAACTGTATGATAATGACACTATAATATGTACGAGAATAATCAGATAAACTTCTACAATAACTCAATAATATGCCATTAATTAAAGCTCACAAAAATAGTACAATGTAATATAATGGAGGACTTAAACACTCCAAAAATTTTCAATGAAGAACTACATTGTACCTACTCACTATTCACAATAGTAACATTGTGTTTCTAACTTACTCTCTTTATATCATAGGCATATATATATAGGAAGATATGTGCCTTGGTTTTTACTCTAACTTATCTTATGACTCATGTACATGTGGACTACATGCACATTTACATCATTGCATATTCTAACACTTGTGCATTTATTACTGTTGGTCATCAAATCTACCCAGGAAAGGATTTGGGTAAGTGTATGCGCCCTAGACCTGGACCAACATTGAAAGGCCGAAGAGAAGAGATGCTCCTCGTGCCAATATTCGGAGAAAGGCCGAATCTTATACTACACTACTTCGATGTTTAAGATAAGGGTGCAGGAAAGAGATAAACAGAGTAGGGTTTAGGAAATAAATAAAAGAGTAAGGGAAGAAATTTCAGTAGTTTAGTGGTGGGAAAGAACAGGAAGCACGATCGCTAGCGAATAACTTGAAACAGTAGCAAGAAACACCAAGAATAGACGAAATAAACACAATATTAATCCTCCTATGTATCCTCTAGGCGAGTTCCAGGATTCTCCTTTCTCTCTCGTCGAAATTTAGAGTTCAAAGTAACGGCGATTAAAAAAAGTGAATGTAACAGGAACACTATCCACAGGCAGCATAAAAGAAAATCAATATGACGTTTTCCTCCCCTATGTATCCTTCGGGAAAATTTTAGGGTTCAGTCCCAAATCGCAAACCTAAATCCAGGATTCAGAATTACAATATACAAATGAAGACAAATGAAAGAAATAAACATAGAATGCAACATACAAGAGAGAAATAAAGTCCAAAGCTCTTCAGTATTAATCACAGAAATGCAAGTTACAACAGCTTTCTAGCAGAAAGTTCCCCCCTCTTTTTCACATTACAATGCCTGGGTTTTTATAGAGGTCCTGACCCTCTGAGTCATAATTGTGCCAAAGTAGAAGAGTACACCCTCGAAACCTATGAAGTCGGCCCTTCACGGCCCTCGTGACTGAGCTTTCAAATCTATTACAAAAAATGGCAACTGCGACTGGGTCAACTAGGGAAATATGCATTTAATGAACCGCTTGAACGTCCTTGGCCTCTGGGTGCAGTTCTCGAGTGACCGCCATGCTCGTTGGGCTCTGCTCTAAAGACTGATACCTCACTTCCAATCGCTAAAAATGATCAACGAGCTTATCGGGTACGTAAAAATGCATTTATGAGGCACTTGATCGCCTCGAGAAAATACCTGTCTTGGAGTATGTGCCCTGGAAGCGCTTCGCTAGGTTTTCATTCGCAACTTCACTTCGCAATGAACTTGAGCCAAAGAAGATCCTCCTTCTTGGTTTACACTCCATATGGTGGAGCTTCGCAAAACTGCTTCGGGGGTGGAGAGTGCTGAAGCAGATTTCCTCTTCAAGGTGGGATCTTCATTTCTTGTTGCTTCGTTGGAGAAACATGTCAAAACTGCTTCGACGAGGCCCTTCGCTCGAAGTAGATACTTCGCTAATGAATTATCAAAAATGCTTCGTCGCGATCTTCCTTCAAAACGACGGTTCGGGGGAGCTTGGGCCGAAGCACATTCTTGTTTTCGAAAAATGTTTTGTTCTTCACGACTGCTATCACTTTGGGTGAAAGTGCTTCGGACAAAAGCTAGCCGAAGCAGATGCTTCGCAACAACTTTCAGCGAAGTAAAAATGGTTCGCTAGTGGAGATGCCCGAAGTGGGTGCTTCGGTGATTTTTTGGCGAAGTATTTTCAATGCTGCAATTTGATTTTCGCTTCGCAAGTTTTCTGCCCGAAGTAGCTGTTTGAAGTGCTTTGGGCCCGAGGTAATTTTCTTACTTGCCTTAGCAAACTCGGACCATGATCCTTCTTCGGCAAAGCTGCTTCACAAGATTTTTGCCCAAAGTAGCTTTTTGAGGGACTTCGGGGCCGAAGTAGTTTTCATCCTTCATTTCTTTTTGGTGAAGCTATCCTCCTTAGCTTGTTCGGCGACGAAGTTCTTTAATTTTCATTTTATGTACAAGGGGAATGGCAAGGAAAACCCAAAATTGCTGCAACTTACAAATATTCTAAAAAAAACAACAAAAGAAATATTTTACAAACATTCGATTTTGCTACCCCTCTAGGTAATGTGACAAAATTGTCAACATTCTTGGCGGCTCACGGGGCAATGAGCTCGTCTCGGTGGAAGAACCCTTAGCCTTGATCCATTGGGCCAGAGTCACCTCTAGACCCTTCTCCCTTTTCCATTTTTGGGGGTACTTCCACGGCTCGTTCTCCTTCTTCTTCTTTCGACGAGGCTTCCTATTGCGGTGGTAGACTGCTTCGAGAGCTCGTTCCTCTTGAGAAGTAGTTCGCTAATTTTCCTTCGAAAACTGCTTCGCTTGGACTCCTCTTGGCGAAGCACTTCTCATGCCTTGGTTCAAATTTTGTTCGGCCAACGTGCTTCGTTGCGAACTACTTTGCATCAGTTACTTCGCACACAAAATTCTCGAAGGAGTTTTTTTTTTTGGATCACCGAAGTGAAACTTGACCTAAGCTCCTAAGCAACATTTAGTGCCCTCGGCACTTTATTTACTAGTCGAACTATTTAAAGTATTTACACAAAATTTTACGGCATGATTGGCATGCCACCACCACAAACCCAGCTTTGGGTGTCTATCTGGTGAACCTGTAGTGTCCAGACCAGATCTGATTGTACTTGAGTCAATCCTTGAAGTTCGGATGACCTCCCGAAGTTCCCCATGTTGCGAACAGGGTGCAACGTGGCAGGTTATCATGCATGCCAATACCCACACAGTTGACGAATAATGTAGTAAAGAGATTTGCCACATGGAGGGCTCCTTTGGGTACCAGTTACAGTAATAGCCGAAGCCAATACCACCATTTTGAAGAGTCCACCGGCTGTGGATCGAGTACATGCTCCTCCAACCCCTTGATGCGACAACAGGGCCTTTTCAGCGATAAGTCTTCTTCTAGGATCTCTTCAGGCTCACCTTCTCGATGAGGCATGCTTAATGGGCTCTGGCTGAATACTTGTGTGCTATGCTCTGGGATACAAAAAGGGTGTAAAAATGTGCCCTCTTCATTCTCAGGCTTTACCACTTGAGCTTGTTCTTCTCCTTGGCTCGTCTTCTGATGGAGACTGCAAGCAACCATATTATCTATTATTGGGACAAAGTTTGCATATTCCCATCGTTGGACTTGGATGAAATCTGCCTCTTGAGCTCCATACGACTGCATCTCAGGTCTCTGCTCAGCATGAGGAATCTTCCATGGTGAATACTGCACAGGATAGACAGGAGCAACGACTACCAGATAAGGTGATGGGGTTTCTCCCCACTGCCACTTTCCTGACAGGAGCAAATGTTGTTTCGCTCACATCGCTTTCTCAAATATTTGAGGGAACCTTTGTTCACCTGATTTCTGCAAGAGGAGGCTCATGTCCGGGTGAAAGGCCTGAACATATAAGAGGTGGGCTTAGGCGGGTGTCGGTTGTATCTCCCCTGGAATTCTCTTCCAACTTCTGCAGAATCAGACAGTGAAGTTTGTAATGCTCTCCAAAGGTGTTTTTGTGATGGTGGAGAGGTGCATTAAAAGCTGAAAGGGATCCTGAGAGCCGTCAAATGTTCTAATTAGTTCTCCTGCTAAGTCATCCCATGAGCAGATGCTTTTACGCTCGAGCCGTCTGTACCACTGTAGCGCCCTTCCTTCCAAAGACAGAACTAGAAGTCTGAGACTAACATATTCATGGATTATGTCATGGAGGATTGCTAAAGCAGCAATGTCTTCCAGGTGCTCTTGGGCCATTCCCTTAGCGCCATTGTATTTTGTCAAGGCTTTCAAGGCGCTTCTGGGAATTTTGTGGTAATTTTGAAGATTTAGGGGGCCAGAATCATCCCAGCTAGGATAGCTTACCCTTGCCAGTATAGCAGCGGTTTGCAGAGATCACGGTTATCACCACTAAGTCAGAGTCTTTAGGTGAACATTCTTTTCTCCGCTTGTGAGGTCAAGGCTGCTCACCAAACCTTGATTCCTTCGGGGTATCTTCTTTCAGATTTAAAAGGGGCCTATGGTCTAGAAATCTGGATCTTCAGCTCAAATAGAGTCACCAAGTGATTTCGCCAGATAAAGACAAGCCAGAGATTCACCCAACTCGGGCTTTCTTAAAACTCGGGGACTTTTGGCAGAAACTATTGGTTTGAAGGCACAAATTTAAGTATTGGTATCTACGACTTAAATATTTTTGGGTTGAACAGAGTCACCAGATGCTAAGAGTCTCTTGGTAATGAGAGCATCGGTTCTCACTACTACTCAGAAGGTGAGACTGACCGTGTCCCATCGAGCGTGCCAGAAACAGTTGGTCATCAAATCTACCCAAGAAAGGATTTGGGTAAGTGTATGCGCCCTAGACCTGGACCAACATTGAAATGCCGAAGAGAAGAGATGCTCCTCGTGCCAATATCCGGAGAAAGGTTGGCTCCTATACTACACTACTTCGATGTTTAAGATAAGGGTGCAGGAAAGAGATAAATAGAGTAGGGTGCAAGAAATAAGTAAAAGAGTAAGGGAAGAAATTTTAGTAGTTTAGTGGTGGGAAAGAACAGGAAGCACGATCGCTAGTGAATAACTTGAAATAGCAGCAAGAAACACCAAGAATAGATGAAATAAACACAATATTAATCCTCCTATGTATCCTCTAGGCGAGTTCTAGGATTCTCATTTCTCTCTCGTCGAAATTCAGAGTTCAGAGTAGCGGTGATTAAGAAAAGTGAATGTAACATAAACACTATCCACAGGCAGCATAAAAGAAAATCAATATGATGTTTTCCTCCCCTATGTATCCTTCGGGAAAATTTTAGGGTTCAGTCCCCAATCGCATACCTAAATCTAGGATTCGAAATTACAGTATACAAATGAAGACAGATGAAAGAAATAAACACAAAAGGCAGCATACAAGAGAGAAATAGAGTCCAAAGCTCTTTAGTATTAATCACAGAAATGAAAGTTACAACAGCTTTCTAGCGAAAAGTTGCCCCCTCTTTTTCACATTACAATGCTTGGGTTTTTATAGAGGTCCTAACCCTCTGAGTCATAATTGTGCCAAAGCAGAAGAGTACACCCTCGAAACCTGTGAAGTCGGCCCTTCGCAGCCCTCGTGACTGAGCTTTCAAATCCATTACCAAAAATGGCAACTGTGACCGGGTCAACCGGGGAAATATGCATTTAATGAGCTACCTAAACGTCCTTGGCCTCTGGGTGCAATGCTCGAGTGACTGCCATGCTCGAAGGGCTCTCCTCCAGAGACTGATACCTCACTTCCAATCGCTAAAAATGATCAACGAGCTTATCGGGTACGCAAAAATGCATTTATGAGGCACTTGATCACCTCGAGAAAATACCTAGCTTGGAGTATGTGCCTTGGAAGTGCTTCGCTAGGTTTTCGTTCACAACTTTGCTTCGCAATGAACTTGAGCCGAAGTAGATCCTCCTCCTTGGTTTACACTCCGTATGGTGGAGCTTCGCAAAACTGCTTCGAGGGTGGAGAGTGCCGAAGCAAATTTCCTCTTCAAGGTGGGCTCTTCATTTCTTGTTGCTTCATTGGAGAAACGTGTCGAAATTGCTTCGACGAGGCCCTTCACCCGAAGTAGATACTTCGCTGATGAATTATCAAAAATGCTTCACCGTGATCTTCCTTCAAAATGGTGGTTCGGGGGAGCTTGGGCCGAAGCACATTCTTGTTTTTGAAAAATGTTTCGTTCTTCACGGCTGCTATCACTTCGGGTGAAAGTGCTTCGGATGAAAGTTAGCCGAAGTAGATGCTTCGCAACAACTTTCGACGAAGTAAAAATGGTTCGCTAGTGGAGAGGCCTGAAGTGGGTGCTTCGGCAATTTTTTGGCGAAGTATTTTCAATGTTGCAATCTGATTTTCGCTTCGCAAGTTTTTTGCCCGAAGTAGTTGTTTGAAGTGCTTTGGGCCCGAGGTAATTTTATTACTTGCCTTAGCAAACTCGGACCGCGATCCTTCTTCGGTGAAGCTGCTTCGCAAGATTTTCGCCCGAAGTAGCTTTTTGAGGGACTTCGGGGCCGAAGTAGTTTTCATCCTTCATTTCTTTTCGGTGAAGCTATCCTCCTTAGCTTATTCGACGACGAAGTTCTTTCATTTTCATTTTATGTACAAGGGGAATGGCAGGGAAAACCCAAAATTGCTGCAACTTACAAATATTCTAAAAAAAATAACAAAAGAAATATTTTACAAACATTCAATTTTGCTATCCCTCTAGGTAATGTGACAAAATTGTCAACAATTACTTTGCATGAAGTAACTCAAACTTTACTCTAAAGTAAACTCCTTCTCTAGTTTTGTACCCAATAATGTAATATACTCTAACATCCCCCTATATTACATTATTTGGGTATTGAAGACTTTAGTCTTCAACATGGATATTCATTCTTTAGATGTTCTTAAGCTTTATTTGGTCCTTTGCACTATATTCCTCCTTGATCTGGTTCTTCTTCTTCTTCTTCTTCTTCTTTATTCTTGTCTTTGGATCCAATTTTTGCACTTTCATAAGTGGTTGTGCTATCACCTGATTCCTACAAAAGTACTTTTTCTTTGCCTTTGTCCTTATTAGTACTATTATTGTTGTGTACAAAGGCTTTTGAACACACACTTAAGGCATCATGATAAGATCTTGAGTTAGTAGAACTTGAAGTATCAATATTGCATGAGGATTGAAATATCTTCTCTAAGACAAATTCATCCATTGTTGTTTTCTTTTTAAGTGATTCAATCAATCCTTTTTGTTCTACATTCTCATCCTTGTAATATTTGAATGTAAGTAATGCCATATATAATATACTATCAATATCTAAAGGAATTTGAATATCATTTTATCCATTATCAATTGCTTCAGTGAGTCGAGCATGTAGATAATATTCCAAGGTTTCAAAGTTTTCTTCTAAAGCTTCACTATGAATCATTTTTGAAGTAAGATCTAAGTTTCCTTTAGATTTTATAAGTAAATTCTTGATTCCAATTTTGATAACACTTGCCCTTTCCTTTCTAATAGTGTTGTTCATGTCATTGTTCACTATATTCTTTGAAGTTGACATCTTTCTACCTCCTTAGTTTCAATAGATTATTGTCACTTGAGGATCTTATATCTTTCTATCTAAATTCTAGGCTGAATCAAATCTGATAGTGTAGAATTATTTTAGCTCTTTAGTATTTTGAGAATACTTTTGATAGATATTTTGTAGTAGTCTACCTTATGTCTCCCTAGTTTAGAGTATATGCTCAATCTTGCTAAGAAATTTTTAATTTTACTAGTTTTGTAAAATACCTTCTATCTGGCAAGTGTTTGAATGCACTATGAAATTTGATAGTATGCTTAGCTTTATTAGTTTAAGTTGAATTCCTTTTGTCTCTTTAATGTTCAACTTTACTTTCTTGCCTTATGTCTCCCTATTGAATTGTATATTGAAAGCTAAAGATAAATGATGATGCACCTTCAAGTATTAATAAGGTTTGTTTCCTTCAAGACCTTTTAGTTGGATTAATGTCTCATTAATGGAAGAGACTAATGTAAAATGCAATTTCTAACTTCTAAGCAATTAATGGTTTTTATTTTTTTAACCTTCACTTTTCAATGGTCTAATTTTTCTAAATTCCAAGAAACTAAAATTTGAAGTAGTATGCCTTATAACTTCCAAATTTGGGCTTTTAGCTAATAATAATATTTACAAAATATTATTTAAATTATCCAAGGTAGAAACCCTTATATCTCCTAAATTAATTATTTACAAATATTGTAATGTTTAAATCTCAAACAATTTATAATATCTTCTAAGATATACTTCATTTGCTAAAATTGCTTTCTTACTCTCTAAGGTTGATATTTCAATGCAATAATAAATAACTTTCAATATTGAAATAGGCACCTTATAACTCCTTAAACTTAGGAAGACAAATATTAAATAATGTTAAGCTTTTACCTTCCTTGTAAAATGTATTGTGTGCACTGATTGGTGTATGGAGTGACCTTTAATCAAGCATTGTAATTTTGGTCTCCTATGTATGTCAGAGATCAACCAATGTTCAAAGGTGCCTTCTTCTCCTCCTTAATGGTGCTTTGACTCCCTTCTTTAATGCTTGATTGTGCACTTCTATTTTGTCTACACTCTCTTTCAATACTGAGTGTTTAAATAGCTTGGATGCTCCTTGAAACTTTAGACAAGTGGCACTTTGAGAGTTACGTTCTTGATGGGCATTGGTTTAGATTCTGTCAATTCTCATTTATCCCTTGAATGAATAGCTATTATGATTATGCCTTGTAACCTCCAAATAATGTTATTCAATGCTTAACAATAGATGTTACTTTTCCTTTGAGCACTTATTTACTAGGCATATTTTAAATAATACATGGGTGCTTTTTTTGGATGTGCCAAATGACACAAGATGTCTTCGCTCTAAATTGCAAGTTGTACTCCAATTTTATGCATGGAATACTTCCTTCAATGTCTTTTAGTCCTTGTATACTTCTTGCCAATGGATGCCCTTTGTGTATTGCCTTCAATGCTTTCTTCCCAAGCGAATGGTGATGCTAAGAGGTTGGCTCCAACTATGGTGGTTCAAGAGTGCTACAACGGTGGTTCTATGGTACTCCAAAGGTGGTTTTAGGTGCTTCTTTTTAGCTGGTAGTTCATCCAAGCTGTAGCTTGGGTAATGCACCTTTGTCTTCACCTTGTAATTTGCTTCTTTATGTTGTCCTTAGCACTATCCTATTTACGTAGGTATGCAATGGATGATAGCCTCCTTTCATAGTCCCTTAGTGCTATCCTTTTATGTAGATAAGCAATGGATAATGGTCTCCTTATGTAGGTCTTGATGTTGTAGGTTAATGCTGCTATAGGCGTTGGATTCGATGGTGGATATGGTGTCTTTAGACACCTTAAACTTTATCTAATGTGAGCCCTTTGTTGGATCTATGTTAGGCTATAGTGTATAGTTATTACATTATATATTATTAGCTATTAGAATAATGTGCATATTTTGTTATATAGCACTTAGTTGTTATTCGCAACTGATCTGAAGCTATTGTTAGATGTTAAAATACAAGAGCATATTATTAACTTATTTTTTACAGGCTATTCATAGTCTTTTAGATTGTATATATGTTTATGAAATCAATGATAATGTTGTTCGATTATCTTACATTGGTATCAGAGCACTACCTTGATCCTTTAGGGATTTGGGTAAGATTGAGTTCTGTTGATAACATGTTGTAATTCGTAAAGCTCTGAACACCTTGTTCTTTATTGTTCTTAAGACCCTGTTTTAGGATAGGACTTACTCCATCCTTGTAGACGAAAACTCAGTTCGACCTCAAAAAAAATCAACAACATGAGATTTCACTGCAATATTGTAGCACACGTAGACTCCACAGATCGTTGGTGTGATCCTTGTTTACAAGATCATGCACCAGTTTTTTTTAATTTTTTTTGGGCCATGCACGTGGCTCGCAACGTGCATCCTACAAATGTGAAGCCACTAGCTGTAGTACAGCCCCGCATTGCCACAGGGCTCACATGGCCCAATGCTATCCAGTAGGTCATAGTGCAGCCCTATGTTGCCATAGGGTTTGTGTGATCCAATGCTATCCAAAAGGTCATAGCACGACCCCAAGCTAGGCGTAGCCCACAATTGGGCCATATATGGCCGCAACAACATGCAGACCATAGTTGCACATAGGTCACAATGTGTATTCAAATTTGTTGTAGTAGGATCAGATCGACCACTTCTAGGATAGCTCAAGCCCACAAAAACCCTAACGCAAACATAGTTCCAATTATGAAGGAGAAATTAAAAAAAAAACTTGCTTTCTAAGGTTGTAATTTATTCAATGTGTGCAACAAATGGGCCAATCACTGTGCTTAGAAAATTTTACACATGGCAATTCCAGCTCATCGAGGAAGAAGAAAAAAATGTTGTTTAAATATAACATTGTAATCCTTTGCTTCCAACGAGTTGCTCAACCCAGTCGGTCTACACTTGCTAGCTAAGTCGTTCGCAGGAAGGAGGTCATGAGTTTGAATCCCATCGGGAGATTATAGGTTTTTGTTTGTGCACCCAAAGGAGGAAGATTTATTTTTTTGTTTCTATGGGGAGATTAATCCCACGTGTCGTGTGAAGGCACGGTGAGTGATTTATTAAGGCATGAACACATATAGGTTCGACAAGTTTCTCACCCTTATGTTTAGTTGAAAGTGTTCCCACTAGTTGACTTCGCTTGTCCGTTGATCGCGTTGATCGTGCTCATGTGTTGCATTCGTTGGTCTATCCTACCATTTGCCTATAAATTTGTGTTGATTGGTGGCATCGATTAATGAGAGGTACCCATTTTTTATTTAAAATAGTTTTGCATTTTTTAGAATTATTTAAGTTATTTTTATTTTATTTAATTTTAACTAATTAATTAATTAGTTAATTAAATATTCTTTAATTAATTAGTTAATGATTAATTAAAATCCTTTAAATTATTTAGCTTTATAATTTCTTAAATCAAACCTCTCAACAAAGGCAAACCCACAACAAACACAAAATTCAAAGAGCAACAAAGGTATTTTGCAAAACAAAATTGAAATTGATTTTTTACAAAATTCAAAATTGGGCTACAAAAACTTTACACAAACCTTGTTATTTTGCAAAACAAAACACAAAGGGGGACAACACAATTTTATTGTTTTTTGCAAATAAAATTTAAAACAAGGGCAAAGCAAAGCTGCGAATATCATATTTTGCAAATCAAAACTATTACAAAATTCTTTGTAAAAAGGTGCATTTTTGGTTGAATCCGACACCTAATTGGTATTGTAAAAGGTGCATTTTTGGTTGAATCTGACACCTTCCAAAAACATAAATTTGTGGGCATGATAAAAATTGTATGATGCATTTAATTATTTGTTTTATGCATTAACATATTTGTATTGAAGCAACAATAAGACCCCAAATTTATACCTATTTTTGTGTAATTTATTGCACAAAGTAGCGTTCGGTATTTACAGTTCCTATGGCCCACACTTACAAGTGATGTTGTTGTGCTTTGGGCTACTATATCTAACGCCTAATATAGTTGTAACAATGATGTATGAGCTATTGTTCTCTATAAATAATTGGGGAGAAATAAGGAAAGCCAATTTGTTTGATATTCACTCTATTATTACCCCATTCACTACTATTGCTTGGCATAAATCCTCCAACTAAAAATCTTCCAAGTATTTAAGGGACTTGGTGCCCTACGTATGCAAAAGGTTTTTTAAGTAGGTGTCAAATATAGTAGTGAATCCCTTTTAGTACTACTTTCACGGTATAAAGAAAGGGAGACCAATTTGGTGTTATAATGAACCTTCACAATGGTCATTGCTAAAGCATACTTGTCAGATTCACAGCTTCTCAAAGGTCTAAATTTTGCTCCATGAAAAAAATGAGAGCAATACTGCAAGTTGAAAAGATGTGGGATGTTGTGATTGGAAAAGTCAAATGCCCCACTACAGTAGATGATATATAAGAAGCATATGATTATGTTAATGCAAGATAATAAATGATCATAATTCTTACCACTACTGATGAAGTTCAACTGCACATTTGTGAAAAATAGCATGCAAAAGATGCATGGAATACATTGTGCACAATATATGAGGGAAGGAATCAAGCCACAATCCTTAAACTTCAATCCCAACTTCACACTCGTAGCATGAAAAATGGAGAAAGTGTAGAAGTGTTTCTTTGTAGAGTTGCAAAAATGAGAGCTAAGATGCATGCAATGGGTGAGGGAGTAGAAGATAAGATCTTAGCCTAAATCATTTTGAGAGCTTTACCAGATTCCTTTAGAATGATGGTCACTTCCCTTCAAGTGTCTTAGACAAGTCACTTTTGAAGAGTTAGTTATTTGCTCCAACAACACAAAGCAGATAACAACCAAAGAGATGAAGTGTCAATTATACATTGTTATCTAAGAAATTTGAAAATAAGCGAAAAGGCTACTTTCAAAAGGGATCTTCATTGAAGATTTCAAACACCAATTCCTCACAAAAGACACCTCAAAAATAGAAGAGGTACTGCAGTATTTGTGAGATGCATAATCATGACACCAACAAGTGTTGGTTCAAGAAAAAGCAACCATAATAGAAAAAGGGCTAAAACAAACCATGTAGAAGAAATAGACAACAAAAGGGAAATGTTGCTATAGAAGGATTAGATTCAGATTCTAAGAGGGCATACAAGGTGCTCATGACTCAAAAAAATCCCAAACAAAAATATAATGTTTGGTATATTGATTTTGGTTCCAGCAAACACATGATTGGTGATAAAAGGTGGTTTGACTTATTTGAGGCAAAAGGAAAACCAGTAAAAATTACCAAGGAAAAGGTAATGTTTTAGTAACTCTTCCTAATGGAAAATGCCAAATTGAGAAGGTTCTATATGTACCAGGATAGGCCAACAACTTGTTGTCCATGCCTCAAATTCTGGATAAACATATGGTGGTTGACTTCCAAGTTGTTAATGGACAAAAGTGTTGCAACATTACCAAGAAGGATAAACATATCACAACGGCTTCCTACAAACATGGTTTGTTTGTATTAGATGGTATCTATACTCCTCATGTTGCCATAGCTACAAACTCAAAGGAAGCTACTTTCTTATGCACAAACGAAATTGGACATCTAAGTTCAAGCTATCTACTCAAATTGAATAAGCATGATATGGTGTTAGGTCTACCAAACATTTCTTAAACTTTACCTATTTTCTCAGTTTACTTAGTAATAAAGCAACATTGAGTACCATTTGAATTAAGCTCTTCAAGAGCCAAAAATCCATTGGAGTTGATACACACCGATCTGTGTGGACCAATGCCAAACAATTGTGGTGGAAAGAAGTACTTTCAGTTGTTTGTTGATGATTACTCATGAAATATGTGGGTGTTATTTCTACAACTGAAATCAGATGCATTCTTGTATTTTTAGCAGTTTTAGAAGTATGTTAAGAAAGAATTAGGATGTTAAATCAAGACTCAGAACTGGTACGGACAAGGGTAATCTGACTGTTTAATTAAAACAAAGCATTGTGATGGTCCCTACTCTCTACTCAGATCGAGGGGGAGAATTTACCTCCAATGATTTTTCAAAATATCTCACTAAACATTGGATAAAAATACAACTTAATATAGCCTATACCCCTCAACAAAATGGAGTTGCTGAAAGGAGGAATCATTCCATCATGGAGATGGTTCGATGTATGCTCATAGGTGCACATCTTGGGCAACAATATTGGGTAAAATTTTTCACTATTGCGGTGTATCTATTGAATCAAGCACCCACAAAAGCTCTTCAAGGAGTCACACCACAATAAGAATGGAGTGGAAGAAAGCTCTCCATTTCTCATCTAAGGATATATGGATGCAAGGCTTTCATGCACATTGCAAAGATGAAAATGTATAAGTTAGATGAGAAAACTTTACAATGTATCTTTCTTGGTTATGATGAAGAATCCAAGGGGTATCGATTGATTGACCCTAAAATTGAGAAGATTCCTATAAGTCAATATGTGATATTTGACGAATTTGTCAAGTTGGATACACCAGAAACTAGCAAAGACACATCTCCTGCTATATACCTATATTTTGAGGAGCCTAAGGCAAGGACTCCCCCAAAATAAAATAAAATTCCAAAATGGTATACTAGCACTATGAGAGATGCAAAATTGGATGCACCACCTTATCTCACTTCAGATTGACCATGTACTCTAAGTATATTTCATCAAGAAAGAGAAGATGCAAAAGATGCAGATGATGAAGGAGAAGACAAGAGTGAATCAAAAGATTACAATTTCATGACTACAATTGTGGAGCATGAACATGTAACTATAATCGGATGAGTGGGAGGCATGCCCAATAGTCCTCAATAAGCATTGAATGACCACCCAGCATGGGAGAGGTAGAGGCGGTTGATCTTCAAAGAAGACCGACTCTTTGGGTTCCAACTACCTACGTTGTAAAGAGAAAAAGGAGAAAAGGGAATGAGAAAGAAAACAAAGGGAGGTCATAGCCGAAACTAACAAGGATGAGGTCATCAAGACACACTCATTAAATGCCATTGACGCAAACAATAGTGAACCACCTAACAGATCAGCCCATCCTATATTCACTTCTTATTCGGTGCAACGGGAAAGGGCGAATTTCAAAACCAACAAAAGGGTGCATGAAATCCAAGTAGCAGAACTAGAGCGCTTCCACCTAATTGACTTTAGTAGAAATAAACCTCGATGCCTAGGGATGGATGCAAATTCTAGAACCGCCCAACTAGACCCATGAAATCTAGATAGCAAAATTAAGTGAACCAACTCAGATAGCCATAACAAAAATAAACATTCACACAAAGTTAAAAGTAGAAGCAAAGACAGATTGAGAGACCAAATAGTGATACACTATTATTTACAGGCAATGAAGAATTATCCAGATCTAAATTCTATGGTGATAATGAATGGACCTAACTAATTGGGCATAAAGTTTCCTTTTAGCTCAAAGTTAGCATTTGTATTATTTAAATTTTCTTTGAGAACCATGTTTTCAATTTCAAAGGATCTAGGTTGTACCTTTTTGTTATAGGTTCATCTAAGTCAATCATGATAGGATCATAGGTTGTCTAGGGTGTTGATTTATTTTTTATTTAGAAGGTATAGTTGATTAAAATGACTAAGGAAATATTCATATCCTACTAAAGAGTCTCGGAGTAAGACTCTGAAAGAGGGAATCTCAAGTTCAATAGGAAAAACAACCTCAATTCTATAAACCAAGGCATAAGGCATTGTTCTAGTGGGAGTTGGACACTAGTATGGTATGCCCACAAAGCTAGGTAGAGTTGCAAGTTCCAGTCACAACTATTTTTATTAACTAGTTTCTTGAGGATATTGATTAAAGTTTTGTTAGATGATTCCGCTTGGCCATTATCTTGAGGGTAATAAGGTAATATGCAAAAATATCAAATCATTCATCCACAATACATTATCCACAATAACAATCCATAAATGAGAGAGAGATAGATAATAGTATTAAGGTAAGAAAACACCAATAATACTCCTTAAGGAAGGAATCACTCCATAAGATCTCCCAAGATGAGAGAGCCACTCAAGGAGGGCAAAGTCCCATAAGCCACTTCGTGGGCATAGACGATTACATAAGATTCATCCCCATGATGATTACAATGACAAATATCTCTTCTTTATATATGCATATTCTTATTCTACTTTGGGAGCCTACTACTAATATAATATAATATTATAATATAATATAATATTATAATTCAATCAACCTTGGGTTATGTGTGGCCCATGCCAACCCTTATACAATAAATAATATATCCTCAAATATCTATTCCTAGGTACCCTACCATGCCACCCTTCTTACAAATGTTTCATCCTCGAAACATGTGAAGAAATAAGATAATATGATTTGCCAAGCAATGTTAGCAACTGGTACCAATATCGATCATCCATCCATCCAAGTGAAACACGTTGATGTTGGTATGCCATTTTTTACTTGAGTATCCAAATCTGCTTCGTTGGCTCCATGCTTTTGTTGTTGTATTTTGATAACTTGAATGATGGGTCCACTTTTTCCTTGATGCTGATGATCCACTCTGAAAACTAGGATCACTATGCTTTCTTTGCCAAACACTGCCATAGTTGGTGCCCTTATGATTCCATATAGAACCATAATATTTTTGCCTTGAACCATACCTCCAAGATTGTTGATGCTCATGGTGGTGTGGATGGTGATATGGTGCAACCTTAACTTGATGTTATATCTTCTTTGACTTCTCAACATTTGGCTCCATTATTTTAAATTCTTCTACACGTTGTTCTTTCATGTTCTCTTTGTTTGGTGTGTCCTTGTACTCTTCTATCAAATCTTCCTTGGACTTTGTTACTGTTATTTCCACGGACTTCGTTGCTGCTACTTCTTCCATGGACTCTATTGTTGTTATTGCCTTCTTGGATTTTGTTTCAGGTTCTTCAATTTGTTTCTCTACAACCACTTCTTGATTTTCCTTATATCCTTCATCCTTAAGCTGAGAAATATCCTCCAATGTTATCTTCTTTTTCCAGTACCATAACTTCATAAACTTCTTTTGCACATTAATGTTAACAGTACCCAAAGAATCTAACCAAGGATAACCAAGAATAATATCCTCATAATCTATTTGAATAACATGAAATTTTGAATGTAAAACATATTTATCCATGGTGATCTTCAAATCTTCAAAAATCTAAACATTCTCACCCTCAAGATGTGTGCCCTTAATTTTTGTTGCTTGAACTTGCAACCTCTTAGCCAAGAAAATATTAATAAAATTATATATGCTACTAGGGTCAATGGAAATAATAACTTGTTCTTTTTTAATTTTTCTATGAACCTACAAAATAGACTTTTTAGATTCAAACAAATTCCTTTGTCCATTTTCTAATTTATCTTCTACCAAAGGTATGGTTTCCTCTATCTGCATACTGACATCTTTTTTATCTTCCCTGACCTTTTCCTCTTTCTTCTTGAGTAATTTTATTTCTTTTTCATAGTCTTCATTCTATTTCTTGAAAACTTCCCATTCTCCTTTCATTTCATTTCGCTCATTTTGAAATCCCTGTAGTTTCTTTTTAAGGTCTGTGATGACATCCATCAAGCTATCTATATTTTTATCCCTTTCCTTAAGTATTTCCTTAATATATTCCTTAGAATATAACTTTATTTGTAATTGAATAGATACCCATGTGCTCACGAATGTCGATTCAATTTGATCCCAAGTGTACAAGCATTCACCCCTCGCAAAGTTGTCTACCCATTTTAAATCTTCCCCCGTAAAAAAATTATAAAAGTTAAATTTGAACATGACTTCATTATATTGATATTTTACTATTTTCAACCACTCTCTCACATCAATATCATTTTCTCCATTAAACTTTTGCCATGCCATAGTTGATGCCCTAATGCAACTAGGGTTTTTTGATAATATATCATGCCCTAATGCAAACTAGGATTTTATGGAAATAAATATATTTCCACTGAGTTGAAGCTAAAAATCCACATAGACAATTATATCTGTAATTTTTCTTCCAAACAAAATAAAGTGCAACTGGTTTGCTTACCCAAACTAAACAAATTTTGTCTTTCAAAAAATTCGCGACTTGAAAATTTGTCACTACCCTTGTTCCATATGGCTAACTTTAGAAGGTCGTATCTCCCTCAATACTACTTGGATTCCTTCATATGACCACTCATTTTAAATCTCTTTAAATTCTGCACAAAATGATCCAATAATCACCTGAATTGGATAAACTTTCGCAGAGATATGGCTTCTGAAAGATGAGATGTTTTTTCAAAGAAATCTACAAAATTCGTTATTATCCTTTATTTGAATGACTAACTTCAAAATGTCATATATCCATCAATACTACTTGGATTCCTTCATATGACCACTCATTTTAAAGCTCTTCAAATTCTGCACAAACTGATCCAAGAATCGCTTGAATCGGATAAACTTTCGTAGAGATATGGCTCCTAAAAGATGAGATATTTTTCCAAAAAATTTTTGCCAAAATCGTTGCTCTGATACCACTTGTTGCAGATATTTATTATTATTAACATCAATAATTCACTAATATGCAAAAATATCAAATCATTCATCCACAATAACAATCCACAAATGAGAGAGAGAGAGAGAGAGAGAGAGAGAGAGAGAGAGAGAGAGAGAGAGAGATAATACCCTTAAGGTAGGGAAACACCAATAATACTCCTTAAGAAAGGAATCACTCCACAAGATCTCCTAAGATGAGAGAGCCACTCAAGGAGGGTAATGTCCCATAAGCCACTTCGTGGGTATAGACGATTACATAAGATTCATCCCCATGATGATTACAATGACAAATATCTCTTCTTTATATATCCATCTTCTTATTCTACTTTGGAGAGCCTACTACTAATATAATATTATATTATAATATAACATAATATTATAATACAATCAACCTTGGGTTATGTGTGGCCCATGCCAACCCTTATAAATTATAATAAATATCCCCAAATATCTATTCCTAGGTACCCTACCATAGGTACCCTACCAAAGCTTATATTACTTTGAGAAGAGAAGCTTAGATGTTTCTCTATCCCTAGAAGCTTTAATTCTTCTCAATCTTCTATAATATATCTTGATGTCTTAGGTCAAACCTAATAACAATTATTCTCCTCTTTTCTAGAGAATCTAACTATTATCAAGGTGAATTTTCTTTGTCCCCTCACATCCAACTTTCTTTTGAGTTGTCCCTCAATCAATTCTAGTTGAGTCCTTGTCTTTACCAGTTTTCTCTTAACCTAGTGGAAAGAATCTAGCATCCAATTCAAGTTGACTTTTCTCTGTCCCCTAAATATCTACTTAACCAAACCTTTAAAATAAAGTCCAAGTCTTCACTACTTTCAGAGTGGACAAACTCCAATATTATGGTGGCTTATGAAAACTCTATAAAAAATGGATAGAGTTAAGTGGTAGCTTTGATACCATTGTTGGCTTTTAAGCCTAACTATCTCAAAATATCATAGGTCCCAATATAATTAAGCCACAATATTATAGGTCGAAAAATCAATAATCAAGAGTAGAATTTAATATATGAGCAATCAAATATATATATTTAGGCTATATAAATAAAATAACATTCACTATAATATCAAATATGAATGTAAATGGCCAAAATCATTCATGTACATGCATGAAGAAAACTTACAATAATATTGCTCAAAATTTGTATACAAGCTTTATTATCAATGATTGATGTAGTGATTGCTACAGGTCATTTTCCCTTACATTGTATGAAGCTTTCCCTCCACAATATAGCCATAGACGATGACTCTTTACGTACTTGATTATTGTTGTCCATGTGACATCTCCCATGACCTTTAGCTTATTATCTTGCCACTTGTATACTAGACTCTTCACTTTCTTCTTACATATATTCCCAATACAAGATACTTATGCACATCCTCATATTACATATTTGAACACTTACATACATGGCACTTGTGCACATTCTCTCAATACACACTTGCACTCTTATTTACATGATACTTGTGCATATCCTACACATAAACACTTACATAAAGGAGAAATATAAATCATTCACCTAAACTATAGATACAAACCCTAATCTATTACATATTTATATTTGTACCATAAAGGTACCATGAGGGTACATTAGCATGTACCAAATAATGTAATATTCTCCAAGCATATATGTTGCATTTATTTTATAAGGTATGTATTATTTTACCCTAGATTGTTCCACCATTAATAAATAATCCTTCAATATTTCCCAGTTATTTTGATGTAATGTTGTAGAGAGTCCATCTGGGCCTAGGGATTTATCCTTATCAAAAGAGAAAAAAGCATAATGAACTTTTTCTAGAGTAATAGGCTCCATAAATTTTCTATTGTCTTCATTTGTTATAATCGAAGGTACTTCTTGTAGTAATTTGTCATCAAGACATTCAATATCATTTGATCCTAGAATATTCTAGTAAAATTACCTTGTCTACTTTCTGATTTTGCTCTGGTCTTCAATACAAACCCCTTCTATTGATTTAATACTACTACTTCTAGATGCTAATCTTTGTACTATTTATCCTACAATTTTTTTTTGTGTTTTTATCTCCTTATAACCAAGTTCATCTCAATTTTAATCTCCAAAATTTCTTTTTGTTACTCAAAATATTATGATATTCACTAAACAACTCTATTTCCTCTGAGCTTGGATTATTGTGCTCACCTTTTTTGAATCTTGAAAGTTTCACTTTTAGTTCGTTCTTCTCAAAAATATTTTCAAAAGTGTCTTGTTCAATTCTTTTAATATATGTCATTGATTTAATATGTTTTGGAAGTGTATACATCTCACTGCCTCCTAAATAATTCTATATATGTACTATCATATAAATAAATTGAGGATGGTTCTCCCACATTTGCTCATGTTTAAAATATGATATTTTTTAATTCACTTACCACCATTTTAATTCTTATTGGCTAGTGATATGAACTAATCCTTGTCAAGGTATTAATTTTAGCACAAGTGCCTTCATCTAGTCAATGATGTCAGAGTATGCATCTATCTAATTTTTTTGTTATCAAGCTTGTCCTCTTCAAAATCAACCTCTCATAGACTATTGTTTTGAATAAAATATGAGAATTCTCTCATACTTTGAGATATTTTCTTAATTCCCACAAAATTTTCATCCATATTGGTTATGAAATTAAAATATCCTATGATCATAAATGGGTTTCTTGGTCTTTACTTAAAGGCTTCCATCCCACTCCATACTCTGATATATATGATTAAGTTATAGGTCCATAGACATTGATGAAGATGAAACGAATATCTACAAAGTAGCATGCAACTAATGAGCATATCCAATGTCTAATTTTATGAATGGTTTCATAGGAGGTTCTAACTGGATTCCAACATGTTAGAATTTCCCCTGTCGCTCCTAAATACACATCTTATTCACATCTAGTCCATATTACTTTCATAGTTTTGGAAACTTCTTCCTTTGTCATTTTAGTTTCCTGGATACAAAGAATATTAGTCTTATTACTAGAGGTCCCTAATGAAGAACACAAGCTTATACTGAGAGGGGGGTGAACAGTATAAGGTAAAATTTTACTTTTCTTTCCCAAACAATATTATCCAATGTTATAAATTGCAATATCAATAACAATAACAAAGAAATGCACAAATCATCACACTCATGAGAGACACAGATTTAACGTGGTTCACCCAATGTGGATTACGTCCATGGAGAAAATATTTCTTATAAATTTTCTCAATAAGATCTCTTGGGAATCAATTCCCTATTACAATGTTTATGGACCTCTGTCCAAAGGAAATCTCAATCCTCTCTACTCTAGTTTATGGATCTCTCTCCACAGGAGAACTCTATCCCCTCTACTTTGGTTTGTGGATCTCTCTCCATAGGAGAAATCTATCCCCTCTACTTTGGTTTGTGGATCTCTCTCCACAGGAAAGCTCTATCCCCTCTACTCTGGTTTGTTGATATCTCTCCACAGGAGAACTTGTTGATAAGCAACACACCCCCACTGAAAAATGAGATTCCATCCTTAGAAAATTATGAACTTCCATTTTTGCAGCAGGGACCCTCTTGGTCATTTTCAGTTTTAAATCCATATTTTGCTTGCCTCCTTTTTAAAGTTGTGCTTTTTCTTGCATTTTAGCTGTGTTATCCAAGAATTCACTTTTTACATGCTAGAATCATTCATGCACAAGAAAATCTTGCACCATTACCGAGAAAAATCCAGAAAACAGTTGCATAATTCACTGAAAAATCAAACTTTCCATTTTTGGTAGTGTCGCGATATCGCGACACTTCCATTTTTCGAAATGTCGCGATATCGCGACGAGGTATGTCAAAATGCGGCTAAGTCCCGAGAAGGTCGCGATTTCGCGACATGTCGCGAAATCGCGACGAGTTTTGGGAGAAAGACGCAACTTAGTACGGAGGGCGCGATTTTGCGACATGTCGCGAAATCGCAACATGTCGCATTTTCGCGACAGGAGAGAGAAAGTGGGCTGCGGGATGAAAAATCGGTTAAGTCGAAACGTGTTCCAAAATCGCGGTCAACGCGGTCAACGCATGCGGGAAGAGGAGCTGTCGCGATATCGCGACGTGTTCTAAAATCGCGGTTGAAAATCAAGAAAGCGTACGGAGGCCGGGGAAGGGTCGCGATTTCGCGACATGTCGCGAAATCGCGACATGTCGTGTTTTCGCGACCGACGAGGGAGGAAGTTGCCGATGCTGCTGCGGGGTCGCGATTTCGTGACATGTCGCGAAATCGCGACATGTCGCGAAATCGCGGCGGGAGAGAGAAAGTCATATTTGACCTGAAAGTGCATTCGGCGGGAAACAGAAGGCTTCCTGGGGTAGCGACACGTGTCAAAGCGTGAATGAGACAAACAGAGGCCGACATGCAAGCTTATTTTGCGGATTTAATCTGTTTTTAATGTTTTAAGCTTTTGATTTAATTAAAATGCTAATCTAATGCATCTTTTTGTCTTTCATGCAGGATTCCACCTGGCACTTACGGGACAACCGGGAAAGACCATAAAGGCGAAGATAAAGTGCGGATTTAGTCAAGGACCGCCATGCTAGGAGAGAAGAAGCCGGTAAAGCATTCAATAGCAAATTTATTGCAGACTTGATAGCATGAAGACAATTTCAACACAGGGGATGGCTTTACGGAGATCGGATCCGAGAGAAGTGGTGACTCATCCGGCTCACCAGCGAGAATTAATGGAAGCATTTATTTGCAGCTGCGAATGAATGCAAGTTGCATTTTATTTTATCTTCTCCATTTATGGTAGCTGACTGCACAGATTTGCCGAAGGGTTAAGTTCTATCCGGACTTTGGTTTTAAATGGATTTTTATTGTAAAACCCGGGTCCTAGGGTTTAAGTGCGATAAGATTTAGGGTTTGAGCAAGATATTTTGGAAAAGATCGAGGTCCATCCTGAGTCTATAAATACAAATTCTAAATGTAATCGCGGGAGGCGGAGACTTAGAAATAAAGGCTTATAAGCAATTTCTTGCAAATTTTGTGAAATCCTTTGTTTCCGGACTTGGAGTTGATGTGCTTTAGCTTTTACGTGATAGCATGGCCGGGAGCCTAATCTTTTGCGAGTGTGATAAGTGTATTTTCTTTTGTTATCCGTTCCATTTAAAGTTTGTTAGATATATCTTGTAAATCTGCCATTATCAAGATTAAATATCTTTGTTAGGCTTCGGTTGTTCTATTGTCTGCTAGGGGAAATTACTGATTTGAGGTTAAGTTTGTTCTAATTGCTCTTGTCTTCATCGTATGCGAGCTAGGGCTGCAGGTGAAAGATACCGATTTTAACCGATTGCCCTTGGATTTATGATTTTCAGCTAGATCTGTTTCACTCTGCCTTGTGCTCTTAGTTGAAAGTGATCTTAGACTGACTGGACACTTTCTTCTGGGATTTGTTCTATTGTGAAGCTGATAGCATAGATAAGATTGACAGTTTGGGTTTACAATTGATGTTTGATAAACTTCTCTTTTTCGCCTTGCCCTACCCTCTCTTTGCTTTCCGTGAATGATCCATTTTTATTTTCTTTGTTTGCCTTTTATTTAAATTTGCTTGACCCATGAGAGCTAGATCAAAGAATTCAAGTCAAATCGATTGTCAACAACTTTTGCAACTACCGAACGAGTTCAAGAACCCCCGTAAGGTAACGAGAGCGATCCATATCGAAATCTATTCCGAAGTGGAAAAGAGTGAATTGCCATTCGACCCAACTCGGTAACTCGCACCTTGGATAACCAGCTAGATCCTAAAGATGAGTGGGATCAGTCCCGTGGGTGTCTCCGGAGCTTTCCTTGCTTCATCCTCATCCTTTTTCCCGGGGTGTGCATGAAAGCCGGACCAACAGAACTCTATCCACTTTTATCTAGTTTTTAGATCTCTCTCCATAGGAGAACTCTATCCCATTTGCTCTGGTTTGTGGATATCTCTCCAGAGGATAACTCTACCCTCTTTTATCTAGTTTTTGGATCTCTCTCCACAAGATAACTCTATCCCCTTTGATTCAAAGTCAGCTCAACACACTGCTAAAAAATTGCTCCAATCCTTCACACTAGGCTTGCTCAAATCTGTACTAAGATCTGCTCAATTCACTTTCTCAACACTGCTCCAAATCTGCACACATTACATGTACAAATTTGTCTCAAACCTACTCATATAATCTGTCCAAATCTAATTCTAGTATTCTCACAAATCTGTCCAATACCTTCTCCAAGTCTTCTCACAAATCTGCTCTCAATTCTATCCCAAGTCTTCTCACAAGACTTGCTTAAATTTACCTCAAACTTGCTTCAAGTATTCTCACAAGACTTGCTCAAATCTGCCTCAAAATTACTTCAAGTATTCTCACATGACTTGCTCAAATCTACCTCAAACCTGCTTCAAGAACTTGCTCAAATATTCGTAAATCTTACATACAAGCAAGGCTTATATCTCTTTCATAAATGCTTTCTTCAACTAGGCAGTTCAGACATATCCTACCTAGAATTCATTTAACCTCTTGAACATATAGAGAATTATATAAACTGTCAAATATCCAATATGTTCTTCACATTCACGTATCTTGCATTCATCCAATCAGATCTCTACCTCTTGCAAATCCCTTTCAAATCAAATCAAACTAGTGTATAACTTTGCTTCACAAAATTGGTTTATATTCCTTGCAAATTTACTCTCAATGATCAAACACAATAATGCACAAATTGCTTCACAAAAATGGTCTCTAACACTTGCCCATTCACATTCAATGTCACTCACATAAATGCCCAAATGCTTCACAAATTCTTTCAACAAGAATGCACAATTTGTTCTTAAAAACCCTAGCACAAGTGTTTCCAATTTCACCAATCAATGATGCACAATTTGTTTCACAAACCCTAGCTCAAATATTTCCAAAAATGCACATATTTAATCCTTATTTCTCCACCTTATGATTAAAAAATATTCACTCAAAAAAACACCTTAAAGAGGGAATAATATCACCATACCTCTTAACTTGCTTTGATGAAGAAGTACCCTCAAAACCTGTCTCAAAATATTCTATTTTTTTTATGCCACTTTCAAGGGTTAGTTAGCATAGCACTTTTCAATCATCCACATGATAAACCTCTCTTCAAAAATGTGCACAAAGATATTACTCTACAACTCATTTTAATTTCCTAAAACAAGGCTTTTTAAACAATGAACAAAGCCCTTAAACTTTCTTTCACCATGCAGAAATACACACAATAATTAAACCACAAAACACCTTATAAATCCTACTTTGAAAACACACACAATCAACTCATACAATGAAGGAATCCTTATCACCTTATTTCTCCTTCTAAACATATTTTTTTTTTTTTGGTAAGTAGTGTTTGTATTTACAATGGGTTTTAACAAGGATCCCAAAACCTGATTACATAAGCAATGGGCCTAGGGCATCAATCCCTTGAGCCGAACACCAAAACGAAATCCCGCCCAGTGATAACGATAAGCATGAAACAATCCCTCTTAGTGGGAAACAAACAAATAAGAAAGAAAGTAGTTTTGGAGATCCCGCCCGACGGGGAGTAGCCAAAAACCACCATCGAGAAGATCCCGCCCGGCAGGAAGCAAAGAAAAATCGTTACAATAAAATCTCGCCTCGCGGAAGCAGTCAAAACCACCACAAATAGTCTCGCCTAGCGGGAAGCAACAGGGAAATCCTGCCATTCGGGAAACCAGCAGAAAAGAAAGGATCCCGCCTCGCGGGAAAACCGACGAATTTGGTGGATCCCGCCTTGTGGAGAAACCAGTTGCCCATCGGGAAAACATTCCGTTTAGCGAGAACCATCCTGTAGGAAGCCGACAGCCAGCACAGAGAGGATCCAACGCATCAGGAAGTGACCAAAGAGTTGTACCATAAGGAACCTGCCCCGGGAAAACAGAAGAGGATCCCAGTAGTAGGTACCAAGAATCCTGTCCAAGCACAGAGCCCGTCAAGGATTCACAAGAAAAAGGGGGAAGCTGTCCAAACCCTAAACCGTCACCTCCACCGCATCGAGAAATGCAGGGGACCAGATCCACGCGAATAACCTACAAAAAACCCCAGGGGGAAGCCTGAGGGAAAAAGGGAAGGGATCCCCAACCAAACAGGGATCCCTGGGAAGCACCAGTTCGAAAAAACAACCAAGGAAACCCTAGCCAGCCCAGAGGGGTGCAGATAGTGGAGAAGGATCTCCCCCCAGGAGATCATCTACAAACAACCACTCCCCGGGAGGGATGACCTGGGTTGAGCCAGGGACTAGGCAGGAACCAGGAGCCATGGGAGGGGGAGCAGGGGAGGGACCAGAGCCCTCCCCTCTCTCCTTTCTAAACAGATTTTAAATTTCAATACCAAAATACCCTTTTCACATCTTATTTCTCCTATATCAAATGAGCAAAAATAAATAACTCAACCTTATAACTCCCACAAAAATCAAATCGCAATTGAGAAAATAAATACCTCTTTTATTTTGCCCTTAATGTGACTCGAACTTCTCACCTCGTGACAGCAAGGCGTCTAACCAAAGGGCCTTGACCAGCTGCACTAACGCAGCCCGTGAGAACACAAAGGCGCTAATTGCCTTTTACTTCCTCTTGTCGCGAGCTCTGCCCAACCAAACAAAAACTGTCTGCAATGGGTTTCAAATTTGAAACCTCCTTCTCACAACACCTTCGTGTAGGTTCAACCACCAGATGGTCTAGCTGGCTGGATGGTATTTGATGTGCACCAATCCGAACATAAACCTTCACTATTCATTGTAGAAGATTGCACTCTCCTTTCCTTTCCTTCTCTACCGCATGCAACGAATCGGATATCAAGATTATTGCTTGCACCATATCGAACAACTCAAAAATGACTTTAGGCATGGGGTATTAATATGATTTAATTTCCTCTTTATCCAAAGTCGACCCACCTTGTCTTTTTTTACACCATATGAGGCCGACCACCTCAATTCAAAATTAATTCGAATTACCTTCAATTACTTGGCGCTCAAATGATATTATAACTTGATATCCTTATATTATAATAAAGATATTATAATATTAATCCTTTTGAACCTTGCCTTCACAATTAATATTATTGCCTTCAATAATATTAATATATTGCCTTCATTTTTAAACCATTGTTCCAAAGAACTCTTAAGCCTTTTGTCCTTCATTATAATATTCAAAAATATATATTATAATGCTTTTCTCAACAAATTTCCTTTCTCTTGAGATAACCTATGCCTTCATTATTGATCTTACTTAGAATAATAACTGTGCCTTGAGAATTTCCCTTGACATCAATGACATCTCTCTTTTGACATCAATGACAACAATTTGCACAAATATTTTCAACACCTGATACACCTCCGCTTTAAGGGGGCATTAGCATCCCTTATGTTCCATCAGATGGTAATAATGTCTCATTAGGGGTTGTTGACCTCTCTTGTGAATTATCAATATTATTTTGTTGTTTGGTAAAGAGAAGTTCAACCAACTTAGATTGTGTTCCTTTCTCTATATTTTCTCTTGCTTCCCTAACTCTCACTTGATAATTTGAAGTTTTTTCTCTTTTTTCCTTGCCAGTATTGGGAGAAGGTCTTATTATTCTATTTCTCAATATTCTTTCACAACTTTTCTTTTCTTTAGCCTTCTCCTCTCTTGGCTTGGCTAAGGAGGCTTTTGACTTATCCTACTCATTTTTTGGTATTTCCTTGTTAATGGCAAAGGTATTAACATCTAACAATGTGTTTTCTATACCACTTCTCCTTAATGGTGCATGGTATTTCAAGAGAGTCTTCAAAATTTGATGATGCACATTATTTAGGTTCAAAAAGAACATTTATCCTTAAATCAAGATCATACTGAGTAGATGGTTCCTTGTTAATATTGTGATCTTGTTATACAATGTCCTTTAAGCTTTGATATTGTTTTTCTTCATAGGCTAAAGCTTCAAAAGAATTGGTATTTCTTCCAATATCCTTACTAGTCTCCACTGTTTATTTAATTTCATATGTTTGGACCTATTTTTTTGAAGTTGAAAACTATCCTAATCCATATCCATTTGTAAGGTTCTCTTGCTATTTTACACACATGTTTCTGTTGGACTCTTCTTAGGGCATGATTTCTCAATATGTGATAGGGAATCTTAGGGAATATAATATTAATTAATTAAAATTTAGGGTTTAATTGAAGTTGTCAGAAATGTTTTGAAAGGCTTTTGAGCTTGATTTGTCAGGTTTGAAAAAGCTATATGTTAGGTTTTTTATAAAGTTGCATCTATCAAGTCAGCTTATCAAGTTTATCTTTCCGTAGACATTTTTTGTAAGCCTATGGTTTCTCGTTGTGGTTTTTTATTCTCCACCAGTTTTATAAGATATATAAATATGTTTGTTATCAATAAAATTATCAATCAAGATTTGTTAAAGTTTAATCCTCATTAGTGTAATGAGAGCACCCCGATCCTTGTTTTTATTCATAGGCTAAAGCCTCAAAAGAAATGGTATTTCTTCCAATATCCTTACTAGTCTCTACCGTTTATTTACTTTCATATGTTTGGACCTATTTTTTTGAAGTTGAAAACTATCTAATCCATATCCATTTGTAAGGTTCTCTTGCTATTAATCACATGTTTCTATTCGATACTTCTTAGGGCATGATTTCTCAATATGTGATAGGGAATCTTAGGAAATATTATATTAATTATTTAAACTTTAGGGTTTAATTAAAGTTGTCAAAAACGTTTTGAAAGGCTTTTCAGCTTGATTTGTTAGGACTGAAAAACTATTTGTTAGGTTTTTTATAAATATGCATCTATCAAGTCAGTTTGTCAAGTTTATTATCAGCAGACAGTTTTTGTAAGCCTATGGTTTCTTGTTGTGGTTTTTTATTCTCCACCAAATTTGTAAGATGTATAAATATGTTTGTTATCAATAAAATTATCAAAAAAGCTTTGTTAAAGTTTGATTATCATGAGTGGTATCAGAGCACCCGGATCATTTGTTGTGGAATACTCCTATTTTAAGGATCATGTTGCCTAGTCTATTTCTTCAAAGAGATATATGAAATAGCTAAAAAATTCTTGACTGAAATATTGTTGATCAAGGCTGCCATGTTAAAAGAAATGATAACAAAAGATTATAAAGAAGAAAGAAATTGAAAATTTTGACAAAGAAGTAATGATAATACTTCTCTCCTACTACTGTGACACTAGATACTTCTCTCCTACTACTGTGACACTAGATACTTCTCTCCTACTACTGTTGAAGTTGATGAAGAAAAAGATGAAGACCCAGAAGATCCTGCTTATCATGTGACTGAGAGGATGTAGTTTCCATAAGAAAGTTTGAAAGAAAGAATCCTCCTAAGGCGTATGGATCAGAAGTCCCTTCAGCTTTTTCTAAACTAATTGTTGCACCCAATAGAGTCGATGTCACTTCAAGCCCTCGAGCTTTCTCTTGTGCTCAGCTCTTTCATTGCCTCCAACAACGTTGCGTATACAGCTCTGTTTATTCTAGCGAAGTATGTTGCCCCCCACAGTCTGACTACGACGACGATCACTTGCACGTCCCTTGCACACTTTTATTTCCAGTGGCCACCTCTATGTATGGCCCTTGTCTGCCACACAACCTCTCCTCCTCCATGGTGCAGACCTTATCAATGTCAGTTGGACAACCATGTCCTTCCTCGTGGCCTGCTCTTTCGGTCCCTATACACGACAAGTAAGCTTCTACCTTCCACTGCATGCCATCGAGCAGTTTGATTCGTCGATTGCCTTTTTGACTGGCTCCCAAAATTTTCTTTTCATTGGTGATAGCTCTGACAGCCATCTCACTATTTTTATCAATGCCCACCTTGTCGTCGATATTTCTTTGGACTGCCATTGGCAAAACTTGAATTGGGAGTTGACCTTGTATTTTAATTAGTTGTCTGAGGATGGCTTTGCCACGTTCTCTGTGAGCTTCCCTTTCTGCCATGACGCCTGTTCATCAGCGCCCCGAGTCTTGCTTTGGGTCATTTTCCCATCAAGACCGCTCTGTCTCCGGTCATGTTGCCCGTCGTCTTCGATTCGACACCACAACACCACCTGCTAACCGCCTTCTTCCGCTAGCGTTTCCTACATTGGCCAACTTCTCTCCTACTTCCACGCAGATCTGCTATCGCTCTGCCACGTGCAAATGGTGCCAAGTTTGGTCATTGCAAAACTTCGCCTCAGGTTTCGAAGGGGATCTGTAATAACTTGTCATCGACAACCAACTTTTCAGCCATGTCGCCTGTTTTGTTTTCCTTGGTCGACCACCTCTATCCCATGGTGCCTCTAGAATTCCTGGCTGCTCGTGGCTGTGTTGTTTAATCCTCACACGTGGCACGAAATTCCTTACCGTAACACGTCGGATGGGCTTAACATAACCATGCTATGTCTAATCATATGTCCCACCTTGCTAGTGGGATAGTGTCCACAAAATGTTTTATTTACAAAGTTAAAATTTAGGTGTACAAATTTAATTTTAAAATAACATGCTTTTTTGATTGGTTAGTGTGAGAAACTCTTAGGATTAATACATAAGGCTGGGTTGAACAACGCATAGGGCTTGTCAAGCTCCCCAACCATGATCCCTCTTAAAACCGAGAGCTATGCTTATCAATAGAGAATTTAACACACAACCACTACACATCCACCCCCTCACACACTCACTTACGCCATGAACCTTGAACCTCTCGAAGAAGAACCAAAGCCCATACCGTTGTATTGTCCCCTAAAAACCAATTATTACCCTCGATTTGTTTTGCTCGAAAGAATTTTATTTTTCTTTAAATCGAGTATCATCCAATCACAAATATATGCATTATATATCAAAATCTATTTTTTAAGCTGATTAGAATTAGTATATATATTTTTAAAGTAATACTTCTTATACACCTTCACCATGGGATTGAACCTGGATCACATCATCGATAATGCAAGCGGCATCCTTGTCGTAGAATTAGTATTTTTACATTTTGTGAAGATTTGCTTTAGTTACTAAAAAGATAAAGTTCAAGTTGTCTTTCTTCCAATTTTTGTTTTCTTTCAGTTATTTTTTTCCATGTTTGTACTCATTGGAGTCTCATGTTTTTATGTTTGATTTTTTCCATGTTTGTACTAATTGGAGTCTTATGTTTTTATATTTGCGAGGAAGTGATAGGGAATCTTTTAAATTAATTAAACTTTAGGGTTTAATTAATAAAAAGTAATTATGTTTGTTTTAATTAAAGTTAGACATTTTTTGAAAGGTTTACGAGCATGAAAAAAGCTATTTGTTAGGGTAATTAATCAGGTTTATTTGTTAGGAAAGCTTTCAAATAGCTTGAGTTCTTATCAATATGTTTCATCTCGTGACATCTTCTACATTTGAAAGATATGTTTTCATAATCCATAGTTTAGTTTGGGTCTACAACTTATCCCCATACATAAGAATGATTGATTATGGTAAAGGTTTATTGATTGCAAAAAAACACGAAGATTATTAAAAGAATCAACGGGTAAAACAACCCATGGTTTGATGAAGATTGCAAAAAAATTACGAAGATTACTAAAGGGACCAACGGGTAAAACAACCCATGGTTTGATGAAGATTGCAAAAAAAACACGAAGATTACTAATAGAACCAACAGGTAAAACAAGAGCAAACAGAAAAGCATATGAGAAACTAGTAAGGGCAAAAAAAGAATAATACACTAGAACAAAGAGGAAAGAATTGATTTAGTTAGGGAAGTATGAACCAAAGAAATTTTGGAAGAAACTAAGCGTGAAAATAACATAACAGTTGATCAGTGGTTTGAGTATTCAAAACAATTGTATCAGCGTAGTAACCAGCAGGAGACACCTCCTACTATCATTGTCAAGAAAGAACTTTTCACAAATGAAGACATTATTCAAGGGATAAAAAAGTTAGCAACCGGTAAAGCCCATAACATAGACAATCTTTAGGCAGAGCATATAAAATAGGGGGTAAATATCCTGGCACCGTAGATCAAAGAAATTTCAATGAGGTCATACAAAATGGTTTCCCTATCGAGTGGACAACTAGTGTGACCATTCCTTTGTTTAAAAGTGGAGATGTAAATAATCCCTCAAACTATCGAACTATCGTGATCAACCCTCTATTTGCAAAGTTGTTTGGGAGTATGGTAGAGCATAGGATCAACATATGGACATAAAAAAAGGGAAAGAGAGCAAAGGGGCAAGCAAGTTTTAGGCCGAAGCACTCAACTATTGATCACTATATCACGCTTAGACACATAGTGGAAATTATATGGGACAAAAAAGAGGAGGCTTTTTGTTGTTTTGTAGACTTCAAAAATGCATTTGACACAGTGCCAAGGAAAAAATTATGGAACATAATGGAAGAGTTAGAGGTTCCAATTCACTGCAGGGCAGCAGTTCACAGACTATATGAGCATGTAAAGGCTAAAATAAGAACACAAGAAGGGTTATCTGAATGTTTTGGTAGTGACATAGGTGTCAAACAAGATTGCCCTCTATCTCCGACCTTATTTGGGTTGTACATTGACAAGTTAGAAGAATGGATAAACAAATTTTGGGGAGAGGGTGTGCACTTAGCCAAATATGTGGTAAAACTTCTCATGTATGCAGATGATGTAATTCTTGTGGCAAAAATAACCGAATATATAGAAGATCACCTTCGAGCTATAACTCTTTTGTGAGGAAGTTGGGATGCAGGTGAACACAAGAAAAACAAAAATTATAATTTTTTCTGCAAAAAAGAAGAAGCAACAGCTCGAATTTCAGTTTGTAGGAGAACTGCTTGAGGTAGTGGTAAAATACAAATACCTGGGCATAAACTTTAAGGACAAACTTAATTGGAATACATGTAGGATGAAAATAACTCAAAGTGGTTGGAGAGCACTATATGCACTTCAAAACAGGTGTAGGAATGCCGAGTTGTGGGACTGGAAGACCACCAAGGTCTTATTTGGCCTACTTGTTACACCGATTTTATTGTATGGTTGCGAGGTGTGGGCTAGTGGCACAACAAATGCAAAATGGAGGCAAATAGAAAGGATTCAAAAATATCTAATCACAAATTTTCTCAAAATTAAGGCCACAATCCCTTACAAAATTATTCTAATTGAAACTGGAATGTTCCCTTTAGAAGCAATTGCTATGACCAAGATGTTATGTTACTTGAAAAAAATAGAAAACATGAAAAACGATAGATGGCCTAGGGCACCTAGGGATGAAGAGTTGCATAGGCGAAATAATACATGGATGAAACAAAATAAGAAATGGATGAAACGTTGGGAAATCAACATAAATGAATGCCCAAATGTCAACAAAGACAAAACATTATGTTAATGAAAAGTTCAGAAGTGGAATGTGGAAAAATGCAAGCAGGAAAAGACAATATTATATTGCAAAGTTTAACCCAACGTATGACCACAAGGAAAAAGTGTATATAGGTGTTGAAATCAAGTGGAAGGAAAAAATCCTCATTGCTCAAATAAGGACTAGCTCTCATAGGCTTAAATGTGAAACAGGGAGATGGACAACGCTCAAAGAACAATGGGAAGAAAGGATATGTACTCTATGCAGCATAGGGGCAGTAGAGACAGAGGAACACTTCATCTATAAATGCTCAAGTTTTTCAGATATTTGTGGCAAATACAAAGAAACACTTGGGAATGGGTCTATGGCAGAGTTATTTGAAGACAATAAAATAAAAAAAGTTGGGGAATTGCTAACCCAAATCAGCAGGAGAAGGAACAACCTTCTCAAATAAAATAAAGATCATTTGATATGACTTGAGTAATTGTACTTCCATATTTGAGGTCCCATTGACCATATTTGGGTCTCACGGACGTAATTAAAATATTTTATTTCATTTCATGATATCAATCAGGACTAATATCCAAACATAATAATCAAGACTATCTTTTGTAGTTTTAAAAATCTTAAGAAATTCTTCGAAAGTATTGCCTATTGCCTTAAAGGTATTTATTTCTTAGAATTTAATGGGAAACACATACATCTTGATATAGGTGCTGAAATCAAGTGGAAGGAAAAAATCCTCATTGCTCAGATAAGGACTAGCTCTCTTAGGCTTAAATGTGAAACAGGGAGATGGACAACGTCCAAAGAACAATGGGAAGAAAGGATATGTACTCTATGTAACACAGGGGCAGTAGAGACAGAGGAACACTTCATCTATAAATGCTCGAGTTTTTGAGATATTCGTGGCAAATACAAAGAAACACTTGGGAATGGGTCTATGGCAGAGTTATTTGAAGACAGTAAAATAAAAAAAGTTGGGGAATTGCTAACCCAAATCAACAGGAGAAGGAACAACCTTCTCAAAGATATTAAAGATCATTTGATATGACTTGATTTGAGGTCCCATAGATCATATTTGGGTCTCACAGACGTAATTAAAATATTTCATTTCATGATATCAATCGTGGCTAATATCCAAACATAATAGTCAAGACTATCTTTTGTAGTTTTAAAAATCTTAAGAAATTGTTCGAAAGTATTGCCTTAAAGGTATTTATTTCTTAGAATTTAATGGGAAACACATACATCTTGATATAGACTGGTGTTAAGGATAGATTTACATTTTTAGGTTCAAAACCTTCATATCAATGGATAAGGAAAAGTGCTCTTCCCATAAACCAAGGACCCATTTTCATGATTCTGTCTATTTCCTTCTTGGAACAAAAAATGGCTATAAAGAAACCTTTTGGAAGAAAGAATAAAATCATTCTTGGAGACTTTCATCTCCTATTAATCCATGTCTTAAAGTTGAAACCCCTAGCCAAGACCCATTAAATTTATCAATGGCTGCCTTATTTTTGAGCAACAAGGATCGCTGGCTCGTTGATGCCATAGCCCTCCATTGCTCTTTTAATCATCCAAACCTTGGTTTACAGATATTTACGATTTCATTTCATAACTTAAAAAATCTTCAATACCCTTATTCTAAATGACTGGCTTCACATAACTGTATCTCTCTGAATACTATTTGGATTCTTTCATATGACCACACATTTTAAAGCTCTTTAAATTCTATATAATTTTAGTATAAGAATCATATGGATCATACAACACTTCATAAATATATGAATCTTGAAAGATGAACATTTTTTATGAATATAATTTTAGTATAAGAATCATATGAATCATACAACACTTCATAAATATATGAATCTTGAAAGATGAACATTTTTTATGAAAAAATTAACGCTACTACCCTTATTCTATAAGTCTTCGCATGATCATTTTTATGAAAAAAATTAACACTACCCTTATTCTATAAGTCTTCACACGACCATATCTCTTTAGCTGGATTTTTTTATATACTTATTTCAAATTTTACCCAAAATAACTCATCTATATTTCACAACTCTATGCCAATTTATTACAATTATTTTTAAATTTATTTATTTATTTTAAAACTACTATATTACATATGATTTTAGGTTTACAATTGCTACTATTATATGATTTGTTTGAAAACCATTATATTACATATGATTTTAAGTTTACGATTGCTACTATTATATGATTGGTTTGAAACACATGGTAAGTGGTGAATTTTATTACCATTATTATAATAATAAATTTCAAGCTAGTAAGTGTCTCCAATGGCATTGGCCGTTTGTCCTTTTGAACGATAGGCGATCAACTAAACTACCTACCCCTCCACGTGTAAAAATTTCCACTGGCGGGATTAAGGAAGAAGATATCTAAAGCATGCATGCCAAATTCCAGAAGCGTCATATAGACTCTGTTGCTTTTCTCCTGGCTTTTGCATTTTCATTGATCTCCTCGTTTCAGATTGTTGAGTTAATTTTCTTAGAATTTCCGTCAACAATAACAGAAAGACAGACGTCGCCATAAATATTGCTGAAAACATGCTAAGCAGTTGCCTTAGGGTTTCCCTCCAATGCTAGCGTTGAAAATCTACTGTAACAGGTATGCATTTCCTTCTGCAATTCTCAGGCCTCTTATTGATGGAACAACTATAACATGAAGAAAATAAATTTTCGTCATGGATTTTTGGATAGAAGGATTCAAATTAAATTTCTGTCATCAGTTTCCGAACAAATTAATTCGACGACACCAAGATAAAGGAATTTAAAATAAGCAAATTTATTCATTATTTTATAAATTTAATTAGAAAAAGAATACAGAAATTAAAATTAAGATTTGCGTTTTACTTGGCCCTTTTTTTCCATTCATTTTTTCTTCTATCCGGCAATGTTAATGGCGAATTAAAACGAAATTTATGTGAAATCTTAACTGTGTTGGATGAATTCATGCTATTCGTGTTCCTAGCGAACATAACGATGAAACTTCAACGAATTTACATTTTCTATTTGTTCGCCGAACTTGTGACGTAACGAAAATGTAGGGGAAAACTTTAAATATATTCCAACAGTCAAATTAAAGGAAAGGAAAAAAATTAAAAAATGTGAGAGCATGATGCTAATGATTTTCATGATTGCTCACCATAAAATTGCATATATGAACAGGGATTCGTCAGCATAATATGTAAGTTTATTACTGAGTTAATATCTTTGAAGATTAAGTCTTTTTAATTCACCATTTCATTTTTCTGAAGATGCCCTTTAAGAACTGAAGATCGGCTAAAATTTCCCGTTTGCTGGTTTTGTGCAGTTGGACTTTTCGGAGTAGCCTTTCGTGCAGAGGACGTTCATTCTTGAGTTTGAACTGTATTGAAATTCCTGGGAAAATTGCAGAAGGTTCTGCTGTAACTTCTGTATCCCTAACAGTTTGGAAAGACACAACCACCTTTCTCTTCACTTGGCCTCGGAAACACAAACTCTATGAAAGTTCTTGGAAAGGTTGGAGGATGGCAAGCCTAGAAACATCTGCAACCGATATTCATTTGTGCAACAGGGGCAGTGCTGTTGCTTCTGGAGATTGTAGATCTAATGATGGTTTTGTGGAGGCCTCTCAAGGGGAGGCTTCGTTACCTTTGAAAGAAGACTTCATTGGAAGGCAAACACAGCTGGAGAATTCAAGTCACAGATCTCCATGTGATAAAATTTCTCCAACAGGTGAATGGATATGTCTTTTTTGTTCTGTGTGTTTTACAATTTCAAGGTTCACAGTAAGAACTTCTAGCCCGCTCTTTCATCTTTTGTTTGGTTGTTTTATTTTATTTTTTTATTTTGAATTTGTTGGACATCTGAATCCATTACCACGCTCACAACTCCATGTTGTAATTCAGAATTTTAGAGGTTATATGAGAAACCCATTGCGGCAAAACATGCAAGACATGCACATAACAGAAATGGTAACAGGATAACATGCAATTATAATAGTATAGGGAAATAACAATATTATTTATAATGAAAAGATTCACAGCCCCAAAGGTCAGCGAGGGCTTGCGAATCTTTCTCTATTTTCTTATTTCTTTTAACTGCTAAATTCTATTCCCTACCTGTTACTATAGACATGCAAAAACGTTTGGTCTTTCATCTATTACACATCCATCCGAATATTGACTCTTCAGCTTCTGTTTCCAAATTACTTTGCAATAATAATTCCAATATAGGTGAGAGTTTACAGCTGTTGGATGTACACCTGTACTTAAAAAAAAACAAATGAATTTTTGATAATATAATTACTAACTAATGTAGTTTCTGTTTTATAGGAAATGGTTTGATGGTATTCATTTTAGTATTTCTGCCCTCTATGATACATTTTGGGTGGAACTTGAGAAGTTACTGAGTGCTTTTTTTATTGTCAATGCCCTTTAATTTAGGAAGCATCTTTTTTTTTGGTTGGATAATAAGGGGTTGTACTCGGGTCCCCCACCCTTGACAAATTACAACTCTCTTCTTTAGAGCTTGAGAGTTTATAAATAGATACACTTCTCATCTCAATTGAGATGCTATAGCTAGAAACCTACATCATTTTACATAAAATGTCTGAATTCTTGATTTTCATTTTCTGGATCTTTTCAATTTTCTGTATGAATACAATTATTCCAGAATTTAGCATCTTTCTTGACATTTTCCTATAGCAGCCTTCACAATGCCAAAACTTCACCTCTACTATCTATGCCTTGCATCTTAGTAGAGTAATATTTCCAAAACATCGCACTATCATAGTCCGCTTTACCAAATCTGGATTGCTAGTTTCCTTCCTGAAACACAAGTGCAACCACAAAAATTATAATAAATAGTCTAAATGAAAACACATTATTGTTACAAAATAAAGCAGATATTACCAATGGAAAACATTAAAGTAAATCTTAATAATTAATTGATTCAGGCAATCAACATTTTCTTGTCAGCTTCAACTAAACTTACTACTTCCTCTAACCATGGAAAGGAGAATTTAACTTCACGATCCTCAATCAAAACCCCTCTATTGGCTAGCTTATCTGCACATTTGTTTCCTTCCCTTAATATATGTGTAAACCTGATTTCTTCAAACTCTTTAGCAAGATCTTGAATTTCCACAATTATCTCTTGTATGTTCCATGGAGCCTTTGCTTTCCTCAAAATTGCATTTATTACTATGAGAGAATCACCTTCCATCCATACTCTATTCCATTTCATTTGTTTACATATTTTTAACCCTTCTAAAGCTGCCCAAGCTTCAACTTCATTATTTGTCTTAAATCCACTATTGAAAGCATAATGAGACAAAATCTCTCCTCTATTATTTCTAATTATTCCTCCTCCTCCTGCTGGTCCTGGATTTCCTTTAGATGCTCCATCAAAATTCAATTTAACCCACTCCACATCTGGTGGTTTCCACTTTATATTCTTTGCCTTCTTTTTGCTTCTCTTGTACCCAACATCATAATTCCATTTAATGACTTGACTCCATCTATCAAGGCTCTCTGCTTCTAGATTAGGGACTGGGTGAGTTGATAGGGTTGGTTTAGACTCCTCTATGGCTAAACATATCTTCTTTTTCATTACCTCTAAATTGCTTTCCTTTCCTTTAAATATTCTTCTATTCCTTTCTAGCCATATAGTCCAAAGTATTGTATCTTTTGATATATCCCATATTGTCTGTAAAGCCTCACTTTTATAAGTGCTCTGCCATTGCTTTAACCAATCTTCAATTCTGCTATTCATCACCATGCATTTACCAAACATATTAAGAATCCATTGCCATAGATTCCAGACTATTGAGCAATGTCCCAAGAGATGGTCTATACTCTCCTCCTCCTTTTTACAAAAAACACATTGAGAGGGGCCATGAAAACCCCTTTTCATAAGGTTATCCCAGGATAAAATTCTTCTATGACCTACTAGCCAAACAAACATTTTGACTTTAGGAATGCTTGGGCTATCCCAAATATCTCTCCATATTCTAGTGACATTATTATTTTGTTGGTGTTGTACATTATATCCACTTCTTGTTGTGTATTCTCTTGAGCTATTCAACTCCCAAATCAATTTATCCTTGGCTCCCCTCGGAATAATCACAGTTGTTATCTTTCTACTCAATTGCCTCCTAGCATCAATGTCTTGTATACTTGTAAAAAAATCTTCTTTCCATTTGTATCTTCCTTCTCGATCCTTGTACAAAATGTTTGAAACCCTATCACCATATTTGTCTTGAAGCAATCCCATCCAAGGTTTCAAAATTGGATCTAAATTGAGTGGTTTTTTATCACACCAAGTATCCATCCAAATAGAAATTTTTTCTCCAGTTCCCACCACCCATCTTAAACCTTTAATCATAAGATCAATAGATTTTTTTAAACCATTCCAAAGAGCAGAACCATTTGGTAGAGAGAATGCAGTAAATATTAAACTTGGGTCATTGGGATCAACATACTTACTTAGAAGAATTCTTGCCCATTGTCTTTGACTCTCTTTGTACAATCTCCAGATTACTTTTCCCCTAAGAGCTAAGTTTGCATCTGTAAGAACTCTTAAACCAAGACCTCCCCTAGTTTTATCATCACACAACTTGCTCCATTTCACCAAAGGAAATTTCCTTTTATCATGTAAACCTGACCATAAAAAGGATCGCATAATATAGATTAAACTTTTTTCAACTGATTTTGGCATAGAATACAATGACATATAATATGTTGGAATGGCTTGTAAGACTGACTTAATTAACTGCACTCTTCCTGCTAACGATAACCATCTACCTTTCCAAGTTGGAAGTTTATTCTGAACTTTACTAATAACTGGATTCCATAAATCTATCCTCATTCTCCCCTCAAATAAAGGCATCCCTAGATAAGTTGTTGGTAAATTTGCCTCCTCCATTTGAAGCAACCTGCAAATTCTTGCTTTGATATTAGCAGGAGTGTTAAGGAAGTAAATTTTGGATTTAGTCCTATTAACTTTTTGCCTTGAAGCTCTTTCGTACTCTTTTAAAAAGTTATTCAAAGCTCTGGCCTCATTTATCCTTGCCCTTCCAAAAAGGGTTGTATCATCTACAAATTGTTGATGGGTGATGTTATCGATGTTATTACTAACCTTAAGTCCACTTATAAGCCCATATTTGTAAGCCTTCTTTAAGTTCCTACTCAAAACCTCTGCCATAATAATGAACAAATAAGGAGATAGAGGATCTCCTTGTCTAAGGCCTCTCTTGGCTTTAAAATATTCTGTTACTAACCCATTGACCAACATTGAATAAGAAACTGTAGAGACACAAGCTTTAATCCATCTAACCCATTTCTTCTCGAAACCAAACTTTTCTAAAACTGCAAAAAGAAAATCCCATTTAACCCTATCATAGGCTTTACTCATATCAAGTTTTAAGATCATTGCTTTCTCTTTTCTTGAAGTTGTTGAATGTATAACTTCATGAGCTACTATGATCCCATCCAGAATTTGTCTCCCTTTCACAAATCCTCCTTGCTCTTCTGAAATGATTTTGTCTAACAATGGCCTTAATCTATTCGCCATCACTTTGGAGATAATCTTATATGCCATATTACATAGGCTTATGGGTCTAAAAGAATCAAACAATTCAACATCCTTCTTTTTTGGAATTAGGGTAAGATATGTTGCATTTATTTTATAAGGTATGTATTGTTTTACCCTAGACTGTTCCACTGCCACCAATAAAGAATCCTTCACTATATCCCAATTATGTTGGTAAAAAGCTGCAGAGAGCCCATCTGGACCTGGGGATTTATCCTTATTAAAAGAGAAAAGAGCTAAATGAACTTCTAGAGTAATAGGCTCCATCAGTTTCCTATTGTTTTCATTCGTTATAACTGAAGGAACATCTTCAAGAAGTTTATCATTAAGAACTTCGGTATCTGATAAACTGAATCCATTTTTCGTCGTATCTGAAATCTCGAGGAATTCTCCTAGAGTGTTGCCTATTGCCTTGAAGTTATCTATTTCCCAAAATTCATTGGGCAGCCCAAACATCCTAACCCAGACTGGTACTAGGGATAGATTTACATTTTCAGGTGAAAAGCCTTCATACTAGCGGGTAAGCAAGAGTCCTGCTCTTCCCATAAACCAAGGACCCCCTTTTAGGATTTTTTCTCTTTCCTTCGTAGAACAAAAAATGGCTAGGAAGAAACCTTTGGGAAGAAATGATAAAATCACTCCTGGAGACTTCCAACTCCTATCAATCCATTTTCTCAAGGCCAAAGCCCCTGGCCAATACGCATTAATTTTACCAAAAACTGCCCTATCCTGGAGCAACGAGGATCTCTCTGAGGTGTGCTCACTAACCTCTACCACTAGAGATGATTCTAAGGATTTAACTATAAATTGATCCATGGAAAGAAAACTAAAACTCAAAATCTATTGAAATTTATCTTAATGTCCTATAGCAAATATAATATTTGATAAAAACTTTATAAAATTTTCATGCACAATTTCTAAGATAAAGAAAGGGAAAAAAAACTTAGCTGAAAATTTCTTTGTCCAGATAGAATGTCTTGCCTCGCTGAAGTCCTAACCCTTCATTGCTCTTCCCATTCGAACCCTAGCTGACAAATATTTGCAATTTCGTTTTTTATGACTTGAAAAATCATCACTGCCCTTGTTCCAAATGGTTGACTTCACAGTTCACATGGTTGTATCTCCCTCAATATTGCTCGGATTCTTGCATATGACCACTTATTTTAAAGCTATTCAAATTCCGCACAAGTTGGGCCAAGAATTAGCTGAATATGGCTCCTAAAAGATGAGACCTTTTTCAGGAAAAAAAAACCTAATCCTTTGCACATTTTTATTTAGGAAGCATCTTATTCAAAAATATTATTATCTATATTATCATTGGAACTAATTAGTTAGGTGCAAGGCCATTCAAAGTATGTCCATAACTACCATCACTCCATTGCCAAACAATGGACACAAATGTGTTGCTATATTATAATTCACGATGGAGTTCTTATTATGAACTGCTACGTTATTCTGTCTCTGTTATGAGAAGTGATTTACTGAACCAAGAAACTAACTTGGCTAAATTTGCTACTAATAGGAAGCTCTGTTGATGGTGCATTTGTGGGTTGAATGATATAACAATTGACTGCTCAGTCATGTCAGAGTGCACAACAATTCATAGAAGCAAAATTGAACATTGAATGGAAGATGAATTTTATTAGTGACTGAGAACTTAGAACTTTTTTATAAAGACAATACAAGACAGATTGCACAGTCAAAAATCAAGCTGTATTGAAATCGTTATTTACAAACAACAACCAAATTTTTAATATGCTTGCCTCACAATCTTCTTGATTTGCCTTCTCACTTCCTAGCCTTTCTTTCACATGATGATTATGGAGCACACATTACTCCTTATCTGCACCACGCTTGATTTTTGGACCTTTTGGTGACCTCTTTTGCAAGCTACTCTACTTTTCTTCCTTGCAAGATATCCTTTTATCTTGCCAACTTTACTCTGCTGCCAAGATTGTCTGGGCCATTTCCTTCCAAAATTCCTTGCCAAAATATTCTTCTAAAATTATTTCCCAAATGTTCCCATCTCTTCTCTGAACATTATATTTAAACTTTGGCTTATCTTCAATACTTGAGGAAGATCGTCTATCAGAGAATATGAATTGTTTCATCGTTAAGGCGACCTTGAATCAAAAGCGCCCAATATATTGTCACTTTGTTTTCTATTTTTCTCTTTCAATTACACATGTCAAAATTTTACAATTACATGTGTCAATTATTCAGAATGTTGTGTTGCAATCCATAAAGATTTTGCACTGGAAACTTTCTCTAAGATATTGCATAAATGATATCTTAACTTTTCCTATGGGAAAATACACGCAAGGTGTCATGTGGGGCAAGAACTTGCTCTAATCCAACTAATCCATCTTATTCTTGAAAAATTGTGTGGTTTGAAAAAAAACAACACTCAGTTTTGATTTTGTATGGTCAATATTTGACCCATTCAAGTTATTGTGCACCTGACAACTTAAATACATGTGCTGAGAACCCCCCAGTTATCATACAGGAAATAAGATGAACCTGATATCTGACTTCATCATTCTCTTGTCGAAAAATTCTATGCTCGAAAAAATTGACATTCATTTTGAATTCGCATGACCAGGATATGGCCCATTGAAGTTATCATGCAAGTGATAGTATAGCTGCCCCTGTCAAGAACATCCCTGTTACTGCATAGGTGATAAGAAGAATTACAAATTTAATTGCTTCATCTTAGCTCAGTCAAAGTTATTGCACAGGTGAGAGCTCAGACCCTTTCTATTGATGTTCTTGGCTAAGTTGTTATGTCTGTGATCACAAGAAGTTGGCGCTTCGGTGCCAAGAAGCCACCTTTCTATGGATGATATGCATATTTTTGCATGTGTGATATCAAGCTATTTTTCTATGAAGGTTGCATGCACAACAACAGACTACTGTGTTGATATCTTCACATATGTTGTTGCATATGCAACAACTGTAGCCTTTGAATATAACCTGTCAATGGTTTGTGATAAATTAAATTGCTTCTGCCAAGAACCTTGTGCAAGATGTCACATTGACAAAAAATTGAATTATTCAGTGGAGGCGCTCGATATCATATTCACCTATTCAGGTGATGAAATTATGAACCCATCCAAGATATTGCACCTTAAGCTGTTGCTATCGAATCTTCCACAAGTTATGATACATGCAAGATCCCCAATTCTGTTGGGATGCTCCTGCATCAGATTCCCTTGGACAATTTGATTGTGAGCTCAATGCTCACAATTCTGCATCTGAAAAAAGAAATAGAATCCAACCAACCTACATGGCCATGTCCAAAAATAATCTCTTCTGGTTCTTCGTCTTCCCATCTTGAGGTTTTCCATTTTTCATCCAATTCTATTATCCAAAGTCTTTTCAATCTTCTGGTGTTCCTTTCATGGACTCTGCCTTATCCAATCTATCTTCAGATTCATATCCACCTCAACAGCTTCATGATTGAAAGGGCCATCTTGCATGTATCCTAATTTGTTATTCCGCCAATTGAGAATTCCTTTCTCTTGCATGTCAATTCTCGAATTTTCTACATTAGATGCTTTAAATCTTCTTTATCTGCGAGCTGTTGGTTCACACTTCTCACTTCTTCTTTGCAATTGCTCATAAACATTTTGATTTCCACACTTCTTTGCTCTTTTGTATTTACCACTGCCAGTGACTGCTCTCTTAATTGCATCACTTTGCATTTCTGCAACATTCCCCAAGGTGGAAAGTTCTATGATGTCTTTGATCCTCTTTGGAGTCTCTTTCCACAATTGAGATTCTTTTTTCTTGCAACACACCTCATATTCCTTAGCTTTGAACAATTTTTTTTTTGTTGAAACCAGTATCAGCTCGCTGCCCTATTCTGCTGTTAGGACCCCATCCTAACACTATTTTTGTAATTCTCATATTATTATGTAATGACATCTTTCCAACGTGGGGACCCTTTTATAATGATATTTTGTAATGGTATGTGGCAAGTGAGGCGCCTAGACAAGTGGGGCCATTTTATGTAATCGTTATCAAGAATGTAACTGATGTTTGGTAGAAGATTCTAGCTTGAGTGACACTTTGCATGTAAGCCAACTCTTGAGCATTAGGTTAGGGTTGCATGAAGTGTATCTTTAAAAGACAAGGGTCCATAAACAAATGTATCTTTTTACATATTAATGAAAGTATTGAAGGAGGTTGCCCCCTTGAAGAGGCCTGTGATTCTGTGTTGTGATTTGTGAGATTGTTATAATTATGCATTTACATTTTGTATTGCAATATTTTGTTCTTTCATGAAATTCTGTTTTTATTGCAATGTTTATGTGAATGAGTTTATTTTTAATAGAAGGTTATTAACATCTGCTTCCTCCTTCATAGCTGACAACTCAAACTTCTTCCCCATCCTTCCTAGTCCCATCATGCACCTCATTTGTATCATATTGCCAAGGCTTTCATAACAACTCATGACATGCGTGCATATATATCCCATCACAAACCACTCTATCTTGGTGGCTCACAAAGTTAAAATTCACCTTGCACTGCTCAGTCATCAGGGATTGATGACCTTTCTGCAACCATTTAACTTTGTATACATTTCAGATGTTGAGTACACCTTAATTTTAACTTTTGCACCATCTCTCTTATACCAAATTATTTGTGCCACTGCCATCAATGATCAACTTGCAACATTTTCCTCTGACTTGCATTTTGTTTTAAATGATTCTTTGCCATGGACTTATCTTTCTTCAGCACTCTATGCAACATCAATTTCTAACCTTTCTTATGTTCAATTTTGTTTACTTGTTCCTCATCTGCTCCATCTTCTACTTGCAATATGTGGGCTCGACTCACTTCTATTTTTCTCTTCATCTTCTGAACATAAAATGCTTGATGTCCATGGTGTCCACATTTGAAATAAATTCGACAAATATTCTACCATGAACTCTAGTGCCATATCCTTTTCCTCTATGAGAATGAGAGTCAGCTTCTTCACTTCGCTATTAGGAGCTCTTTTCTCCTCCATCTTCTTGCTTCCCTTTTTTTAAATCTATGCCATGTCTTCTTATCTTCTTTGTCTTTTCAAATTCCACGTTGCAATATTTTGGACAACTTTCTTCTGCTTTCAATGCAAATTGGTGGACTTTGTCCCTTAGTCAACTTTTTGATATGGTTAATTTTGTCGTCTCATATGGCCTATAGTCTTGTGGATGTTAAAAACTACTTTACTTTACCTTTTTATTGAGCATGTTGTCATGTACATAGTATTTAGTGTTTTGTTTTATGCATACATGTCATGAGTTGTTACACATGTGTGCATGACAACCCATATGTTCATAGTATTTAGTGTTTTGTTTTATGCATACGTGCCATGAGTTGTTATATGTCTGATAGTTTATGGGGTACTTTTAATTTTGATATATGTACTCAAGTATTGGGTAGTTGGGCAGTTGCCAACCACTTCTGGAAAGCCCCTTGTATATAGCTATATATTCACTTTGTACCAGCCTGTTGGATATCATTGTATCGCCATAGAAGGAAGATTGTTGTCATCATTGTATGATCATGTGTCGTAACATATACTGTGTAGAATATTGCTGTCACACTGTATGAAGCTGGATTGTGAATGTACTTACTTGCAGAGATAAGGACATACTTCCATTGAATTGTGATTTTCTATTGACCTTGATCTAGTTTAGCTTATTTTCATGGTACTTCTTGGTTACCACAGTGCATTGTAACAGCTCTTTTTGACGAGTCCCATTGGCTTACTTTGATTATCTGTGGAAAATCTTCTCTGTGTGATGTGGAATGTCAAAAGCCTATACTACAAATTCATTTTGAATTGAAATTTTAAAACCATTTATATAGCTAGATATTTTGTCCTTGTCATCCTCCACATGACTGAGTCGGTCAAATCATAAAATTCCTCAATGTAGTTCACACTAAGCTCCTTTTTCCTCAAATTTTGCGGTTTTTGAAACAAACTTAAATGTGTTTTTTTTAATTGGTTATATGGGATTGAAACAGGTCCCACCCGTATTACATCATCACCACATAGTGGTATTACAACAAAGCTTGAATATTATCCGTGTATCACTTGGGAAGATTTGAACCTGGGTCTCCTCCTTTTAATTTTGAGAAATCTAACCAGTTGAGCTAATGCCATTGGATTAAAATTAACGAGTTTACACAGGTTTTTATGAGGGGTCCTGGTCCCCTCATACTGAGTGGGGTTTGAACCTTGGACCTCCAAAAGAGAGGCCAAATCCCTTACCACTACAGTAAGCTTGCAGCTATTTTTCATATGGGATTGAAATGGGCCCCATCCGTATTACATCATCACCACATAGTTGTATTACAACAAAGCTCGGATATTATCCATATATCGCTTGGCAAGATTTAAACCTTGGTCTCCTCTTTAAATATTGAGGAATCTAACCGGTTGAGCTAATGCCACTTGATTCTATAATCTACACAGGTTTTATGAGGGGTCCCGGTCCCCTCATACTGAGTGGGGTTTGAACCTTGGACCTCTCAAAGAGAGGCCAAAGCCCTTACCACTGCAGCAAGCTTGCAGCTATAACTTAAATATTAATCAGATGGAATTTTATATTTAAAAAAAGGGAAAAAAAAGGAAAAAAAGAAAAATCTGTTCCTTAACTTTGTAACTGTTTTTGCCCATGTCTGTATCTTGTTGTTGTTGTTTCCCCTTTTTTTGTCTTTCTGACAGCACATGATCTTACTGCAGGGATACATGACCTGTCATTATTGTCCTTTTTATAGTCCCTTGGATCTTTTTTTGGCCCACCGAGGACATTAATAATATTTCATTTCATTTCTTGGGATATTCCATCTGCTCATAATCAAAATACTTCACCATCTCTATAATTTACTCAATCAATTCTTCAGACTCTAAAATTTCTAAATATGTCAAGGTATCAATTTTTGTTGCACCTTTCCTACCACCTTTTGCAATGGCAACAAGAAGCCTATCTTCTTAATCAAGTTCTTACTTTGGTCTCTCTTGAACTTATATGGCTCTTCTTCAACATCATTTTCCTCACTCTCTTCAGCATTCATTCTTCGTTTTTGGGAAAACTTTCATGCATCTGCATATCTGTCAGTATTTCTCCAATAAGATCTAGACTCATGTGAAGTTGTCTTCCACCTCTCCTAGCAATTTGCATTCTCTTCTTTTGATCTGATACCAAGATGATGGTGCAGTCAATGGTCAAATAAATTGAGAGTCAATCTCTTAGTCGTGTTAGAGTGCATAGAAATTAATGGAAGCAAAATTGAACATAGAATGAATTAAAAACTTTATTAATGACTAAGAATTTTATACATCTGAGAAACCCCCATTTATTGCACAGGGAATATTATGAACCTAAAATCTGACTTTACTAGCTTCTTCCTTTTGAAAGACTGTGTGCTTAAACAATAATATTCAATTCTGAATTTATTTTACTAAGATATGGCCCATTGAAGTTATCACATAGGCATTAACTTAGTTACCCCTCTTGAGAACCTCCTTGTACTTGCATAGGCAATAAAAAGAACTATAAATTTGGTTGCTCCATCTTACTTTCGAAAAACTATGTGGTTTATAAAAAACACTCAATTTCAAGTCCCATTAACAAAGTTATGCTTGTTGAATTTATGGTGTAAGCAATAACTTAGCTGCCTCTGTCAATAACCTCCCTGTTATCTACAGGCAATAAGAAGAATTACAAATCTTATCGCACCATCTTCTTCCTTTCTAACAATTGTGCAGTTTAATAAACAACACCCAATTTCAGTTTGGATAACAAAGTTATGCCCAATTGAAGTTACTTGGTAGGCAATAACCCAAACTCTCTCAGCTGATGTTCTGGTTTTTCTCATGTCTGTGAATGCAAGCTGACTCTCTAGGGAATCTTCGTATGATTTGGTGCATGGGTGACAAGAAGCTATCTTTCCATGAATGGCACACATGCAAGCTGCTTTGCCATGAGGTTGTCGTGTGCAGGAGAATAGGCTGCCAGGTTGATATCTTCATATATGTTGTTGCTTAGCCTTTGGATGTGACTTGCCAGTGATACCTTGATTTATCACCTGAGCAATGGCTTAAGCTACTTCTATTAAGAACCTCATGCAAGATGTCACATCGATGATAACTTAAATTGTTTTAATGGTGGCATTCAATACCATATTTAGGCAATAAAGTTGTGAGCCCGCCCAAGGTATTGCAGCTTGAGCTGCTGCTTTTGAACCTTCCACAAGTTATCGCACTAGTGATAACTTGAGTAATGCAAGGTTACTGGTATTGCTAGGGATTGTCTTGCATTACGTGCAAAGCCAACTGATGGTCGCGTATGTTGGCGAGTCAAAGAACAGTAGACATGACTACCAGTCTTAGAGTAAGCTTAGATGTTTAACTAGTAGTTTGGCCAATCTTAATGTGGAATGACTTGCTTTGTAGGAAATATAAAAAGTAAATAATAAATTAATTGCTTTGAATGTATAACCCCTAAGGGCCTAGCTAATCTGCTCAGGATGTAGGGGACCCTGTGGGGCATATGCTAATTGGTGAGGGCGGCTTTATCAATGAGCTTTGTTATATGGTCGAAATCCCAGGGAAATAAAACTGTGGACTTGTGGGTTGTAATCTGAGAAATTCCCTTGTTTCCACAAAGGGCTTAGGCTGTGACCTAAAAGGTCACCTTGACCTTTACCATTTTAACAAATTGTCAAATTGCTATATTAACAAGATTTGGCAAATTTAATAATGATGTTTGCATTTTGCCAAAGTTGAATACTAGGCAAATAAAATTGTCAAAAATATTTGATGTAGTGCACCGAAAATTTCTTTCAATTTGATTAAATTGATGGCTTCATTTAATGCAAAAGAGCAAGGAAATTAGTGTCCAACACCAATGCCTTTGACAACATGGTGAACAGGCGTTCGAGTGTCGTTTCTCTTCAACTTCTGACTTTGAAAAGTTGTCAAGTGCTCCCTATTGGCATGTAGGTGTGTCTAGGCTACTAGTGTTTGCAAATGAAAGGTGTGGCAGTGTTTGCAGACGAAAGATGTTTGCAGGCAGTCAAATTTATTTAATTCTTTTAAATTATCAATATATTCACATACATCAACATCTCAAACTTCATGGCAAAATTTATCCCAAAAAATATTCATGTGCTGAATTTCTTTTGAAGTTAAAGGAGTTTACATTGTATTGATGTCCATAGAAATGAGAAATGGTGTGGTTGTGTAAAAAAAGGAAAGCAATAAAGTATCTTGCAAAAATGGTCTTGTGCATCAAAACGTGTCACTGTTTGATGTAATCATTTAAAAATGATTAAAATTCATTTGGTGCGGTGTATATGGTCTGCATGATCAATGGCACTTAACACCCTTAAGATTGGTGGGTGGAGTACAAAAAAAAAAAGGGACAAATTGTAATGGAAGAGAAATTCATTCCTTGAAAAATGTTGATGCTAGGGATGCTGAAGCCTGATTCTATAATGACAATGCAGTTGCACATGATGGGAATGATATTGTACTTGATGTGATTCTCATGGTCAAGCCCAAGACAATGACAATGTTGGCCACTATGCCAATAATGATACTTGTGTTTCTTGGATTGATAGATTTATGATCAAGGATATTCAAAATGGATATGTGGTCGTGAGTTACTTGCTTTAATGGAAAATATGTATAAATTTGCAGCATTTGTAGAGAAGAAAATAACCTCTTCAGCTGCAATAAGAGCTGAGGACATGAGCAAACTTTGCAATGAAACAGATAGAAATTTGAAATATAAAAACATGAACCTGATGAGAATATTGGAAATGGTAGAACTTCCACTTCTGGTTCCACAAGGAGCATCTGAATCCCATGTATTCTAAAAGTATCATCATGAAATTTTTTAAAAAAGGAAAAGCATGGAGGGTAAGAAAGTGACTTGAACTTGTTTAAAATCCCCTAACCAAAATAAAAGCTCACATACAAATTCCAAAACAAAACACCAGTATTCCTAGCACATAGAATCCCTGAACAGCAGTAGTTTTTTTTTTTTTTATTTTTAATTTTTAATAGGAAACAATACCTAGAAATTCACACAAATATAAATAGAATGATAAACTGAGAGGAATGCACCTGGAAATCGCATTCACTGAATGATGAAGAGATATTACAATGGAAGAGCTGGCCGCTCACTAATACCACTTAAGAACCCAGAAAGAAGGCGTAAATGGAGAGAGATGAACAATCAAAGAAGTGAGGGTCAAGACCAATCTGCTCATAAACTCTCCCAAGCCAAAACCCAACCAATCAGTCACAAACTCCAACTGAGTCTACACCGGTCACAATCTCTAAGCCAGATAACAGCCACCCTCTGCCAAATAATCAATACCCAAACAAAGTGCAGTGAATGATCTGCCAAATAGATGCTCAAAGCTGTCCTGGAAGAAGAGCCAACTGCTCTAAATCTCTGCTGGAATGCCCAAGTACTGACCCTGTATATATCCACCAACTGAAATCAAAGAATTAAGCCCTCTGATCCTGAAATTCGAGGGTTTCCGTCCTCAAATTTCGCAAGCTTGCTGCTAGAACACAGCCGCCACCAAGAAAAATGTAGAATAGGTTTTTTCTGAAATGCCAAGCTGTGAATGTTTCTTCCAAAAACTCCCCTTTTATACAGCCGCCCCTTTTTTTTTTTTTACTTAGCCGCCAACCCTAGGCTAGAATAATAAGTGCTTTGGAAACTCCACACATTAGAAATAATTCTAATGTATTAAAAGTGACAACCCTTAACATTAAATGTCATAACATTAGTCATTAGAGCCTTTCCTTGGGTCTTAAGTCAAAATTCTAATGCATCCAAAATGACATGAAATTAAATTAAATCCACAAAGTCTAGAAATACTAGACCTTTGCCCAAAGATCACATCATAACTTGAGATTGGCATCTCAAATACCTAAAGCGTTGAAGACCCAATTCAGAAGACTTGAAGCCGAATCCAACGACTATATGCATGCCACCATCCAAAGTGTCCATCCTCCTCAAATGTAGCCTAGAAAGTCAGACTAGACCTCTCAGGGCCATAATTTAACCATAATCATCCATTAAAATCTTTGTTACGACTCCGAATTACACCAAACGAAAGCCAGGGTAGAATAGAACACATCTAGGGGAATCACCAGGGCCACTCAAAACTTGGTACTACCTCCTAAAAATTAGGAAGATCCCTAAAATATAGGAATTTCCCTTTTATTCACCAGGAAAACAATACAAAACAAATGCATATAATCACTCATACTTATGCCTCCTACACACAAACATCCACTCACCACAACTGCTCCACAAAAATAGGTGAGTGGGCCCCCACAGTCTGCTATCATCTAGAAAGGGACATTACAACTTGTTCATAGTGATTTTTGTATAACACCTCTTTGTTCTTTTGAGATAACAAGTAGATTTTGACCTTTATTGATGATTCTTCAATAACATGGATTTATATTAACAAGAGCAAGGATATGGCATTCGAAAAGTTTCTTGAATTCAAGGATTTGTTTGAGAATCAAAGTGGTTATTTTATTAAATGCCTTTGCATCGATAGGGGTGGGTAGTACATGATCAATACCTTCAAGGATTTTTCTAATCAACATTGAATTGACATGGAAAAGGACAACTTGTACTTCCCAACAAAAGGGTTTTGGGAAAGGAAAAATAGGACACTTTTGGAAAAGACTAGGTGTATGCTTGAGGCATAGGTACTCTACCTTAAATAGGGTTCCCATTATAATTGTTTGGAAACCAACATTGGAAAAAAAGGGGGGTGGTCGCATACTTGATATTGAGCATCTAAGGATATTTGGGTGCATGACATGGGTTCTTGATAAGAAGTGTTGAAACTTGAAAGCATAATCTCGATTCTCAAATGCCACCCTTGTATCATGAAGGGATTTTTAAAAGTACTTAAAGCATATAGGCTTTTTGATCTAGTTGAAAAAGAATAAGTTACTAATAGAGATGTTTTCGATGAATCAAGAGTGAATCTACCCTTCGAATTATCTACCATAATCTAGATGGGTGCAGTCTTTGATATCTAACAAAGTGATCAAGAGTTGGAGAATGATCTTCAATAGGATGTGTTCATGAATGATATAGAAAATGAACCTTAGCACTATGCAAACATTGAAGAAGACAGAAAATCCCAAGAGAGTCACTACAAAGACACCAACAAGAGGATTGTCATAATGTGCATAAGTAGGAAGAGGGTTGTTTGTAAAGAGAGTTTAGGCATGCCCATAGATGCCCAAAGTAGCCACTAGAGGGATGCCCAAGAGAGCCACTAGAGGGACACCCAAGGGAGCTGTTAGAGGGATGCTGAAGGGAGAGGTGCATAGTTTGATATGGGATTGTTTGGGATGGACCACCCTTGCATCGGGGATGGATATCCTCGCACAAGGCTTCCTAAGGATGGATTCCCATGCAATGTAGACAAAAGCTTGTGCAAGATTGTGCAAGATCGAGTAGGATATCTTGTCGCCAAAGAAGTTGGAACAGATCTCGTCAAATATCTTGCCAAAAAAGATGAGGAGGGATCATGACACCAAAATATTTAACATATCTCATCAAAGATGGAACCTTTATTTTATAAATCTAGAGAGTGAATTCTTTAGAGAGCAACTATGTTCCTTAATCTAGGTAGGCAAGGATACTAAGAAGACAACATTTTTTTGAACCAAAGTCATCTTCCACTCGGGACAAAGAGCACTCACATCCTTTGAATTATAGACTTATGGAGAAGCTAAGGGGAAAAAATAACGAGAGGATGCCATAAGTGAGAAATGTTACTCCTTAATGAAGCAATAGACTCGGAAATTGCTCCTTTATCCTACAAGCAAAAGTGCCATCACATGTAAATTTGGTCTATAAAATAGAATACACTTCATAAAGAGAAGTAAATACATGCAAAGGTAGGTTGGTCACCAAAGACTTCTCGCAACAAGAAGGAATTGACTACATTGAAACCTTTGCACCATTGACAAAGATAAATACTATTAGAGTCGTCCTATCATTAGTTGCCAAATATAGATGGGAAACACAATATGGATGTTGAGAGTGCCTTCTTACATGGTGATCTACATGAAGAAATCCATATGAATTGATTTGTTAAAGGCAGTGACCCACGTCTAATTTACAAATGGAAAAAGTTTTTCTATGGGCTAAAACAAGCCTCTAGAGAGTAGTATGGGAAAATTTATGGCTTCTCCATTAACAATGGTTTGATGAGAAGTGAATGTGATCATAATGTTTACTTTTGAATGGTGAAAGATCAAATTTTGATATTGTCCTGTATTTGGATGATTTGATTGTCACTAGAAGTGACACCATCTTGATGCATGAGCTTGAAACAAAAATTAAATATACCTTTGATATGATTAACATGGAATTTCTACACTTCTTGGTGATCCAAGTACTTTCAAAACAAGCACGCCATTAGTTTCTTGTCCCAAGTATGGGCTTGACCTCTTACAGAGTTATAAAATGACAGGTTGCTATCCATGCAAAACTCCATACCACTTGGGCATCAACTTGATGAATACCTTAATTCTTCTAAAATTGATGTCATTGTATACAGTAAAGCTGTGGGCAATATTATTTATTTGTCTCATAGTCATCTTGGTGTTGCTTTTGAAGTGTAATTTCTAGATTCATGTGGGATCCATGAGAGCTTCACATGTAAATTGCTAAGAGAATTATATCAGAGGGACCTATGACCTAGGTATTTCATTTCCAAAGGAAGGCACCTTGGAGTTAAGAGGCTACTTTAACTCAGATTATGTTGGAGATGTAGATGATTGCAAATTTACATCAGGTGTGTGTTTAGTCTTGGCATAGGGCCCATTGGGTTGTCTTGTAAGAAATGAAATGTAGGGGGACTATTCATTATAGAGGCTGAGTACTCTGATGTGCTCAAGGCATATATGAAGTCTGTATGGATCTAAAAACTTATTCAAAAGCTTGGATTTGCACAACAAGAACCAAGAACAGTATTTGTGATAATCAGAGTACTATCAGCCTGGCATACAATCTGATTGTCTACAATAGAACAAAGCATATTGAAATCCACTGCCATGACATTCATGAATTGATTCAAGAGGACATGGTTTCCATGGAGTTCTGTAAAGCAGATGATTTCACCAAGCCACTACCAAAACCCAAGTTTGTCAAACTTAGATCAATGCTGGGTCTCCACGAAGCTAACACTGGGGGAGCATGAAAGGTAATGCCAGCTTCCCATTCTCTTTAGTCTAGTTTAAAGAGGGGTGTTAGACTGTGTTCATGGTAAATCTTATTTTTGGGGCCCTTAGTGTTTTAATTAATGGGTCATTGTGTTGATTTTGTGATTGGATGCCATCCATGTATTACTGACTTGTGGTGCGTTTGGACCCATGATTCCAATTTCCATGATATTAAGATTTCCATTTTCTTTTATTGAGAGTTTGGTCATTCATTTCCTTATGGCCCCTCTTGATATTCTCATGTTTGTGATTGATCTTTCCTTGCTTTTCTTTAAGAGTTAAAACTTTGATCATTGCGGAAATTCAACAACTTGAACTAGAGAAACGTCCCTGTGAACATCCTGAATGTAGGGTCATATATTAAGGTGTAAAGCTGAGCAATGTATTTAGGGTTGTCTCAACCGTCCATTGATTGATTGATTGATTTGCTAGTCATCATGGTTATGACTGACTGTCCTCAAGTCCAGAGGTTAGGTCCTGTTCCCCCACAAAGAAAAAATGCAAAAATAGGCACTTTTAATCCTATAATACCTTGCCACCTAGTTATTGGACCAAGACACTTCCATTACTTGCCCTGCTAGAAACTTATTCTTGCATTTAAGTTTATGTAGCTTAGATTATTTTCAAAATATTGTAACTTTATGTAGCTGAGATATTGTCATATTTTTAAGAACAAATTTTGGAAAAGATTTTGTTGAAGAGAATGGTATACATTATTATATTGCTTCCTTGGAATAGATGTATGACTTATCCATAAAAGTTAATAATCCCTATCATGATACTGTGAGATGCAGGAAATGCAATTTCTCTTGTTATTTCCCATGCAGACTCTTCTGTTGAGTTAGAGTATATTGGAAGACTCAAGAAAGAGAATAGCTTGAAGCTTCCTGAGGGAGAGGTAGTTATAAGAGCAAGTTCTGAGCAATATATGACATCTGATTGTGGATACTTCAACATTGACCTGTACATGAATAATCTCTCAACAAATCAGTTTGGAAAGTTTCTTATTTGGTCCCCACGTTTGCCTTCAACTCATACCTTGCTTTCTCAGTGAGTATAATGTTTTAGTGCATCCTTATATTCAGTGCTTGCTTGTTGTATTATCTAGCTCTCATTCATTCAGTGCAAAATATGAATTGAAATATGAATGTTGATTTTGCCTTATAGTTATGCATATAGTAAAGGTTCCTGAATGTTCTCTGAAAATCAGCTGTCATGTGACCTTAAGACAGCAAAAAGAATAAAATAAGGATCAGGAAACCTGTAAAAAATGATTCTTTGGTGTGTCAGTTATATTGCATGAGTTTACATTGCTCCTAAACAGCTTGATTTTAACTTTGATCAGAAACTTCCATGCTTTTCCTCTTGGCACAACTTGCGTGGCAGATACCCAGTATCAAGGCAAAGGTATGGGAATCTGAAAGAAGGTAGGGAATTGAATATAGTGTTCCTATCGATCATTTGACCATAATTCCTTATATATGCTCCAAATATTCAACTGCAGGTCGTTCAAAGAATTTGTGGGAATCTCCACCAGGCTGCATTATGTTCTCCTTCACCTTAGCGATGGATAATGGCCGTATATTACCACTTCTACAATATGTTGTTTCTCTTGCAATAATTGAAGCAATCGAGACAGTTTGTGAAGCAAAGGTGTCTCAGCTACTTCTATTTCTGTTTTGCTTATAAATTCATTAGAATCGTCTACAAGAAAGTTTTGCCTCACTAGATGATGGTTATAGGTTAGTCTCATTCTAATAATATATCTCAATTTGCCTGAAGAAGCCTGTGGTTGGGAGCCCCAAAATATAGGACTTGTAGGTAATTCATATTTAGCATCCTAGTATCTATATGTAATCTTAAATAATGTAAAATGACTACATAACTTTTGGATTTTTATAGGTTAGTCTCATTGTAATAATATATCTCAAGTTCGTGAAGAAGCCTGTGGTTGGGAGCCCCAAAATATAGGACTTGTAGGTAATTCGTATTTAGCATCCTAGTATCTGTATCTAACCTTAAATAATGTAAAATGACTACATAACTTTTGGATTTAATGGCTTGTACACTAACAAATTCGTTTTAGCATTTTAAAAATAAAGTCAATTGATGCAAGATGGTGCATAATAGTTATCAGCAATATATAGACAGTAGTTATGTTATAAGAGCTCTTTTCCTCAAGTCCAATTGGCCTTCTGTGGTTATCCGTAGACATTAATAAACTTACCTTATTTGGCTGTGTAACGTCTCTTTGGTGAGCACTATCCTCCTGTTAATCCCATAGATAGCTGGCTATAAGTTCTCTTTTCCAGCACACTTCTCAAGATGGCAACTTTAACAAAATGTTTATAAAGATTTGGCAAAGTCTTCCTCTATTAGTAGCTGTCCAAGGGTCTTTCAGCAAGGATAGGTGATTTCTCACCACTTTCTTTATTTTTATGTGAGAGTTTCTATAGTCAATTTGAGTAGCAAAGGGGGAGAATGTTGAATTTCTTTGGCACTTTTGCTGTTTTTCTATCTATCAATATCTTGAACACACTATATTCATCATTTATTATTTTATATTTGCCTTATTTGTGACTCTAAAAGAAACCTTTGAGCATACTACTCACTGGCATCTAAAGTCCTTGAATTCACAATCTAAATCTCAGGAGCACCACAATATACAACAACTTTACTTTGTCATCTTGTATGTAGTAGCCGATTGGTTTATCTACCTTCCTATTTTTAAGTCATTCAATCTTTTATAGCTTGTATGCAACTAATTCTCGTTTTCGGCTTATTTTAGCAGCAGGTCGTAGTACTCCATCACATGCCTGTTTTGGATTACCATGTGTAAAGGCTCATTCTTTAATATTTATTTTATGGACAATGTGGAATCTTGAAGAATGTATTGGATCTTCTCATTTGATGACCACTCTTGAACAATGAGAGCAAAGCTTTTGTGCCTGTCAACTATTTCACATTCATGTGGGTCTCCACGTTCATTTTGAGCTAACAAAAAATTCCTTTTAAAATAAGCATGATGGCCTTGAAGTCAGAATATGTCCTTTGTGCTTATGATGTGTTTTAAGTTTTAGTTAATTGTTTAGTTTGTAATTTAGGATGTTTTTCCCATGACATCATTTTCTCTTACTGGATTTCGTTTTTTAGTGAATTCCAACTTCTCAGTTTAGGTGTTATTTGAAAATTTACGACTCCGTTAAGTTTCATTTTCAGTAACATAAACTGGCATTTATTTTAGAAAGGGTCCTTTTTTTTTTGTAAGGGAGTCCATCTCTTATCACATACACAGACAAAATGAAGAGTTTTTCTGTTTAAGATTTGCTCATCTTGTCTTTTATCGGTTGCCATATCACCATTTTAAAGTTAAGGACTGTACATTTTGGCTTTGTGTAGTCCAGAGTCCATGTATCTATATTCACCACAGAATTACTGTTTAGTATTCTTCATCTTGCTGCACCTTTGACTATATCATTAAGGAACTCACTCCAAGTGATTATAGATGTCTCCATGAATATTTTGATGTTTCTCAAACAATGAATGGTTTGAATGAACTTTGATGGAATGGTTATATTCTTTGTTATGTTCAATATTTCTGTGGTAGAGTTTTTTTCCCCATTGTTAGAATCAGAGCGAACTTAGCCAATGGTAATTATCTTGTCTTGATTTTGGCAATAGATTGGTTTCTTTCGAGCACTTAAGATTCCTTTATTTCTTTATGGTGGTCATTATTTGAAATTTAGCATTGCATTTCCTGGTTAGGGATCCACTAAATGCTGGATTTTAGTAACAAGGGTCCATGACAATCCTCATAGAGCTTTGAATACAAATAAGTTTTATATCAATGTCAATATTGTCTATCCTTTATCTGTGATATCCACGTTCATATTAGCACGTATAGGGTTCTGTATTTTTATTTACTTTCCCATGCTTCTGAAGGTAAGCATTGGAATAGCATGTTGCTTCTGAAAGTGTTTTCCCAACAATTTCCTAGAATCTTGGTTATCTTCCAGTCATATTGGATTGATTAACCATGTTGCATTGTTGTTTGTGTCAGTTGCTTCTTTGTCATTTCTTTGGAAGGTTTGACAATCTCCTTTGAGTAATGTGGGCATGATTAGAATTTTTAATTGATTTGTTAAACCCGTTGACACATTAGGACACAATCTTTGGATTGTAGGCAGACAAATTAGTCTGCAACAACTCTCGCATGGATGTCCGGATGAATGCTTTTATATGCTGTACATAGCATGGGTTGATGTTATCTTATGCTGTGTTGAAATAAATAACGTAATGTAATAAAATTTGATCTATTAGGGGTACCTTTGATGTTTTAGGTGTATATGGATAATTGGGTAGCTGAGAATGTATTGTAGTTGCCACGTGCCATGTTTCTCTCTGTAATACCTATGTACACCTTACCTTGGTTGCAGCATGTAGTCAGTAGATGCCATTGTGTATATACTTGACCAGGCCAAATTCAGGATATATATTGCAAATGATTTAAGCGCAAAATATACTTGCCATGTGTGCTACATACTTATGTGTATTTGTGACTTCTTTGCATTGTATTATTATTTTTTTTAAATTATGGAATTGTAATGTAGTGTGTTGCATTGCATATACGTTTGCATGGCTAGAATAATTCCATACATTACATTTTAGTGCTGTTACTTGTACAAAGTTGGGTCATAGTTGGTGACATGGACGTATGAGAGTCATGATGAGTACCTTGTTCTAGGAAATGAACAATGACAATAATGGGAAGATCAGACTGTGGCCAACAAGAGTAGTTGAGCTGCATCAAGTTTTTCGCTTGTGGAAAGTCATTCTCTCCTTGGTAGGAAATGCAGAAAGGGGTCCTTCTATAGATCCCCTTAGGATGAGGGAAAAGGGAAGCTAGAATCTAAAAATGATGCATACTACTTTGTTAATGCTGATAGAGAGCTAGGTGAAGATGAGGTTGAAGACAGACAAAACCTGATTATGCCAGAAAAGCTAATACTCTTAGACAACAATGAAATGGGTTTTGTGTACGATAGTCCATGCGGTGGAAGTCCAACACGAGCAATTGTAGTGTGGTGCATCTTGTCAGATTTGCCATTATATTCAGGAACAAACAGAATCACCATGTTACCCAACAAAAAGAATAGATCATAGATAAACACAATGCAATATGAAGTGTGTGCTTAGACACCAAATAATCTTGCTAATGAAAGAATAAAATTTGAAAGAATAAAAGCACTCCAACCAATAAAAATGGTTTGGTCTCAAGGTTAAGGTTAAAGAATGGAGCTTACGGTTTATTATTAAAATATTACAATAAGCCCATCTACATAAGGTGTACAATGGCCCATAGGGCTATACAAATGAATATAATATAAATGGGTTGGTCATGGCCTCAAGTGAAGATTAAACGCATCATTTATTTCAACACTATATATATTCTACTTTGTACATTCTTTTCCTTTCCACTTACACCCTTTCTATCCCATAGATTCTAACATCTCTCCTTAAGCAGAATGGGGGACACAAAGAGAGAGACCCTTATCAATCATCTACCCTTAAGGGATACTCTTCTACGCTAAGAAGCTCCTGTTTCACCTAGAAGACAACTCGGGTATGACTTTGGTCAAGATATCTGTTGTTTGCTCTATTGTCGACACATAGGCTAGATCAAGCATCCCATGTGCACGAAGCCATCAAACATAGTGCATCCAAACCTCGATGTGCTTAGTCCGTTGATGAAAGACTGGATTGCGGATAAGCTTGATGGAACTTTGATTATCACAATGAAGGGTCATTTGAAACTACTGAGGGAGACCCAGCTGCTTCAAAATCATGACCATCCATCAGAGGTGTTTGGCAGCCTCATTGGCAACATAGTGCTTAACTTCCATAGAAGATTGGGATATAGTGGTTTGTTGTACAACACTAAGAGATCGGTCCAGAACTAAGATAGAAGACAAACTCAATGGTAGAGGGCCATGGTCCAAATTGTTGACTCGATTCTCATTAGAGATCCTATCAAAACTATGGGTGCTCCAACTCAATAATGAATACCCATCTAGTATGTACTTGTAATGTACCAAAGGATCCACTTGGTGATTGTTTAGTGACTCTCACAGGGTGTTTGCATGGAACAATAACAAACAACAAATGCAATGCCCGGTTGAGTGTGGGTGAGGTAGAGAAGTCACCCCCACAAGTGACCAGTATAGGGTGGCATCCACAAAAGGGGTAGTGCAATTTTCTCGAAGCTTCAAGCCAAAAGCAAAGGGAGTCTGAGAGGGCTTGCAATCCATCCAAAACCATTGCAAAATATTGAAGGCATACATGGGCTTAGAAATAGTGATCTCGAAGGGTGATTGATTGATATGAATCCCCAAAAAATAGTAAAGGAGGCCCACATTTGTCATCTCAAAGGTGTCATATTGCTATGACTTCATCTCTTGGATCAGTGATGTTGAGGTTCTTGTGATGAGAAGGTTGTTAGCATACAACATAATCACCAAAATTTAACCATCCTGATTCTTGATGTAGACATCATGCTCTGCCTCACATCACCTGGAGCCATAATTGAGGAAGAATGAAAGGATTCTCTCATACCAAGCACGAGGAGCTTGCTTAAGCCCATACACGGACTTCTTCAACCTACACAAAAGGGAGTGCACCCATCAAGCTCAAAATCGGGTGTTCGCCTCATATCAATCTCCTCTTGAAGCTGCCCATGTAGAAAGACAATTTTCACATCCATTTGATGTTCCTTCCACCCATAAGAAGCGACAATAGAGAGAATCATCCGAATAGAGGCCATGCATGCAACAGGGGCAAATGTCTCTCAATGATCAATCCCCTCCTTTTGAGAGAAACCCTTAGCAATAGGGCGTGCCTTGTGGTTTGCCATCTGACCATAAAAAATATACTTGGTCTTATAGACCCATATACAACTAACAACGTTCTTCCCTTCAGGAAGAGGAACAAGTTTCCATGTTTGATTCTTCATCATTGACTCATTCTCCCCCAACATAGCATCCTCCTACTCCGGACAACCCTTGGCTTGGGAGTAAGTGATGGAATCTCCAGAATCAACTCTCAAGACTAGGGCTTATCACATGTTCACCATCAATATCAACATCCAACATAGTTTCACAATGCATAGGAGTATCAAGCTCGTTAGATGCAAGATCCAAAATTGGAGTGGATGCTGGAGGAGAATCTGGAATTGAGGCAACCATATTACTAGAACCCTTTGATGGACTCAAACTAATAGGCCGAGGAGTTGGAACAACTAGAATAGAATCAACATGAATCTTTGAAGGAGCAACAGGTACCTTTGGGGGATTTGTGGGTGGAAGAGGAGCATCTTCCAAGACAATGAGAAGAGGTCTTGAAGGAGTGGATGGAAGCACCTCATCAAAAATCACGTCCCATAGAACAATAACCTCCTGCTTTACTAGATTATAAAGTTGATAAGGCTTAGAGGTATTAGAATACCCCACATGGATGCAATAGTGGCTCTTCGTATCAAAAATTTGGTTTGTGTATCTTTGAGAATGTGAGCTCATGTAGTAGATACAAAGATACAAAACTAGGAAATAGTAGGCTTATCTCCTCTCAATCTCTCAAGAAGAGTCATACATTGAACAACTTGAGTCGAAATCCTATTGATGATATGAGCTGCACAAGGCATTGCTTTTCCGCAGAATTTGGGCTCCATTTGGTTGGTGTAAAACATACATCTAGCCATATCCATGTCACAGACACCGCTAGGAGTAATAGAAGGATGATCATCTGCCATTTGAAGTCGACTCATGGACCTCAAGGATCCATAATTAATGTGTCCAAGCCTATGGTGCCAAAGCGTCATTTGCCAAAGCCACCATAGCAACAAAATCTCTCTTCTTGGAGGAAGAAGAAGAGGAAGGGCACACTCCAAGCTTATACATCTGATTGGACTCATCACAATATTTCAAAACAATTATCTTAAATCCATCATCAATGTCTTAAATCACCCATCTATTAGGCCAAAATTCTACCTTTTTTTAGCATGAGTGATGTGATAAATAGAAAGGAGATTATGGACCACACTTGGTACATGAAGAACCTCTCCAAATGGGGAGGGATGGCTATTCGTAAGGAGGAATCATTTCCAATGACCACTCTCTCACCATGATGCTGTCTATTATAGTTGTTAAAAAGATGATGGTGCTTTGTCATGTGTTGGGTTGCCCTTCAATCTAAGATCCACTTATCCAAAGAAGCGAAGGTCTAGTAGGTTGAATGAACAACTTGTGCTTGTGAGGTCTCCCCATCTTGGTAATCTTTACCTTGTGCAAAGAAAAGAGAAACAATACCACCCCCCTTCTTGGCTGCTTCTTCAGTCCTCTTGATCCATTGCCAACAAAACTCCACCTTGTGCCCTTCCTTCTTAAAAAATTCACAACCAGTTTCTTGAATGGCTTCTTGGCTTTCTTCTCTCCATGTTTCTGGTTGTCTCAAATTTTTGGCCTGGCTACTTCCTTCGCATGACCTGAATATAGAAAGAATGATTTCTTTGTCTTAACTTCCAAGCTTGTTGGTGAGGAAGATACTTAAACACATCATCAAGTGAAGGAGCTGTACTATTAGGGAAATACATCTGAACCATCTCAAAGAAGATAGCTGCTGTCTCATATGCCTCCGAAACATTGTTGAACACCATGTTGAGAAAGTCAAGCTCAGAATTTTCTCTGGCAATGTGGATGTGTTTTTGCAGTTTCTTGAAACGATTGATATACTCATCAGTTGTTCCAAATCTCTCCATATCGAAGTTAGCATCTTTGCCTCCAACAGGTTCTTTGGGTCAATAATACTGCTAATGTGATTGTCATATATTTTGTAAACATTCAAGGCAATCATATCATTTGTTTCTTCCTCTTTATTCCTGCATAATGTCTTCTTTTCATCAAAATAAGTAGCAGTTGGCTCCTTGTCCACGTATTTGAGAAGTCCCTTACTTCTCATCAGAGGTACTATCTTGACCTTCCATATGGCATAATTAGGTCCATTAGGGAATGGCACATCCTTATCTGTTATATCCCTGCAAAACTATAGTATATTATGTGCCGTTGTGACCAGAAACAACACTGCCAACATGAAGAGTTTGAAAAACCATGCAAGTTGAAAAAAAGGGCTCAAAATGCTTTTGTATGCAAAAGTTATGGTCCTTGGAAGTTTAGCCCAAAAATTGGAAATATGCCACCAAAACCTTTCAAACCAGGCAAAAATTCAAAGATACATTCAACGAATCATGAACTGCAACATGTCATTGACAGTGACCAAGGGGATTCCACCTATGTGCTGATTGGATTGCCAATTAGTCAGAATTTCAGTGAACAAACTGCCGCCAAGTGTCACTGAACTAAGCAAGTCCTGCCACTTAGACGCTGGCTGCAGGCCACTAGGCAGGATATTGGCAAATAGGGAATTGCCAAGGGATGTCAAATGCACTCCAAGCCTTCTTTGTAACAAGGGATGTCAAATGCACTCCAAGTCTTCTGCTGATTGTGCGGATGACTGTACAGAAACCAAATGAGGTTGTGCAATGCGTCTCCAATTGATTGGCTCATGTTCATTTTATAGGGGAAAAATGTGTTTGTTTTTTTTCACCATGTCATCCACCAAACAAATTGCCAAATAGCCAATCAATGCAAAATGCCTAGGTAGGGACTTGAACTGAGGTTGTTGGGTGTGCAAAGCCTTTGTGCATGCCCAACCAACCAAGGGAACGACGGGCTCCTTGAGTCCACAAGCCAAAGCAAAGGAGTTTGATCCTTCGTCCTTGGGCATGCAAAGGGCGAGCATGCTCATAACCCTCAGGATGTTGTTGAGCATCCATGTGGCTATGCACACGTCCTGCAAGGAATTGTTCATCCTCGAAAGCAACACTCATGCTGTCAAAGCCACCATTCTTTTAGCAAAAATAAGCACGTAGGACTCAAACTTGCGACCTCTTATTTCCCAAATCCTCGGCTTCCATGTGTTGGCCACTCTAGCAAATTCACTGTCAAGGCATGTCAATGGACGCCCAATGAAAGGGGAGGGTTGCTGGTGTCCACACACCCAATGCAAAATGGCCTCACCTACCCATGTAGTGTCCACACGTCCTTTGACAAAGCAAAAAGGGCGTCATGGTTAGAACACACGATGTCCTCCAAGAAAGTGTCTAGCAAAGCACATGGTGCAAACAATGTCAATGTGTCCTCTCAAACAATTGCGCATTGCTCCAATGTGCCAAAAGACTACCTGCCATGCCCTCTTTGTCAACAACAATGGGAATATTTCTTGGAATATTCTCATTTTTAAAATAAAAAAATTTAAAACATGGGGGCAAAAAGTAATATATTTTGGACTCAAAAAATAGGTGCTTCATGATGTATTTGGACAATGTGTTGAATTGGGACCCTCTTGAAATTTTGCAATGAATCCAAAAAAGTTGACGGTTTGTCCATATCTGCCATAGTTTTCCCTACACAACCTTTTAGTGGAGTGCAACCAATCAAGCTATCCTCTCCTACCAAAGCAATATAAAAGTTGTTAGACCATTTTTACAACTTTGTCAAGTGACTTGTAGGTCTTTGCCATGCATAAAAGTCTGCCAATGACTTCTCTGGCATTTGAGGGGGGGTTGAAAGATGTTCAACCTATTCTTTCCTGTTTCAGAAATTATGTAGATTGTCTTGGCATCTATACTGTTTTGGTGCCAAACATTCCAAAGTCGAGAAATAAATGAGTTTTTTGAAAAAATCCATAAAAGACAAGGGATGCAAGCAACCTCAAAAAAATCATTCCATTATTTTTCTTTTTTTTTTTGAGTAAAAGGTAAAAATATTACTCAAAAAAAAACTGATCAGCTTATACAAATCCATTTTGACATCCTGCCTTTCTTGGCGAGGCTCAAAATGCAGTTTCTCTGTTTACTTTTATTTGCCCAAGATCTCTGAATCCCCTGTTCTTTAAACTTTACCTCCTTCTTAACTGTATATGTCCTCTTCCAACAAAGATTACTGAAGCCCTCTTTGTTATTTTTTCTATTCATGATAGCTTTCATGTTGCATTTGATTCCATAGTTGTGCCCAAATGTCTTGTTCTATCTCTGTCATCGGAGATTCTTCCTCTACTTTGGTCTGCACTGTTTCTAATAACTTCCTTAACATAATCCCCCAGGTCCTCTCTTCTGAGCCGAATTCCTCTTTAAAAATTCAGTTGTTCCGTTCCAACCATATTTGCCAGTAGATGAAGCCAATCCCTAAATTCCAAGCTGTGCTTAGTGTTTTGGATTTGAAGGTGTTATGTGACCCATAGTAGAGAAAATTGGAATCGGGTAGTGAATCGGCAAAAAATCGGGGGAAAAATCGGCAAAAAACCGGCAAAAAAAAACCGAAGAAAATGATAATTTTTTTTTTTTAATTTTTTTTTCATGCATATTACAATGAATTAACATTATGCAAATCAAATATTGCAATAAAAGCAACAATTCAAGTCAAGACATCATACAAGGCTCAAGCTTTAAGTACACATGAAAGTGACAAAAGTTCACAAAACACATCTTGTATTGCTTATAATATGAAAAGGTACAAATTACAAAATGTGGCAAGACTCAAAATGCCTCAATAGGCCCACTATCTATTGTCTTCCTTTGCCTCTTGTCCTAACATAAGCCCTAGTCTCTTTTTCTTTATGTGTGCTTGTAGATGCTTGTGTCGTTTCTCGTGCTAAGGCCTCTTCTTGGTCCCTTGCTGCCATCTCCTCCGCTAGGGTCTCATAGTTTTGCAATTCTTCCATGCTGAATAGAGGCTCTTGCTGTACCTAGAAGTTCAAGTTCAACTAGATGAGGAAAGGGACAAAAAAAAATACTATAAGATATGCTTTTAAACGAAGAGGAGAGGAGAAAAAGGTTCCACCGAGATTTGAACTACTACCTGCTGCTCTTGTGCTTCTGCATCTATGATCCATTCAGATGATGGATCAATGTCACTTAGGTCAATGGGCTGAATATTTGTTTTTTCAAAAGATTTTTGGTGGAGACGAAGGTTGTAGTGCACAAACACAAGATCATTTAACCTTTCTTGTGTAAGTCTGTTGCGCTTCTTGGAGTGTATGTGCTCAAACATACTCCAATTGTGCTCACAACCTGAAGAGCTACATGGTTGAGATAAGATTCTAACCGCCATGTGCTGCAAATTGGGCGTAAAATCACCAAAGTCTTCCCACCATAAATCTAGAAACAACAACAAAAAAAAAATTAATATTTCACATGTAACAGCTAAAAAGTTTAAATTTTAAAACAAAATCAGAAGACTAAATAATAATTCGATGAGGTTTATGGTTTACCTGGCCTCATAAACTCAATAGCATCTTTGCATTGCTTAGATGGGAATTGGCGACCACGACATGCCTTATAATCTTGTATCTCGGCACGCGTTTTATTGCACAATTGTGGATTCCCAAAGAACATGCGGTCAATGCAATCTTGAAGGCCAATCTTGACCTCATAATCAGCACGGAATGTGGGCTCATAAAAGTAACCCGCTGCATGAAGAGGACTATGGAGTTGTGATGTCCACCCTGCCACAAAGGAGCCCAAAACAGCCATAATTGTTGGGGCTTTTTCCAAAAAAACAACCAACGCCCCCCCCCCCCCCCCCCCCCCCCCCCACCAACAACACCCAAGGAAAAATCTCCCCCACCACAAAGAAAAAAACCAACCACCCCCACCACCCCCCCCCCCCCACCAGAATTTTGGGTTCAAATAGTAACCCGCTGCATGAAGAGGACTATGGAGTTGTGATGTCCATCTGTTGTCAATGATGGTCCAAATGGCATCATATTTGGTGCGGTTATGTTCATAAAATGCAGCAATGGCCTCTTTCGCCCTATCCATAGCCTCATATACAAAACCCATTGGAAATTGTTCTCCATCAACAAGACGAAGAATCTTCACCAATGGCTCTGAGACCTGAAAAAAAAAAAGAACAAAAAATTTATAGAAAAATATTTTACAACATAAATAAAATAAAACAAATAAATAAGCGTATTCTTGTACCTTGATGGCCTCATCCATGGCCATCCAGAAGTCCTCAAACAAACAAGTATAAACATTTTGCCCCTCAGATGATGTGCGGTATCTTGCAGCTGCTTCAGAATTCCGCTCATCACTCACAAACATTTGTTTAAGTGACCCTCTTTCATCATAAATGCTCTGCAATGTCACAAAGTTTGTGGCGAAGCGTGTAATGCCAGGCCGCACTAGCTCCCTCCCATTGGTAAATTGCCTTAGCCTTCCCTACAATCTTTGTCACCCAAGGTAATTTCCCAATGTCCTCGAGGAGCAAATCAAGACAATGGGCTGCACATGGGGTCCAAAAAATGTTGGGGAATCTCTCCTCCAAAATCCTCCCGGCTGCCTTATATGCTGCTGCATTGTCCATGATGATTTGGACAACATTCTCCTCCCCAACCTCCAAGACAACCTCCTCCAACAACCTTGCAAGCATTTCGGCACTCTTAACTTGTGCCGATGCATCTACTGACTTAAGGAATGCAGTTCCTTCTGCAGATGCAACCAAAAAATTAATTAGGGTTCTTCCCCTCCCATCTGTCCAACCATCAGACATGATAGTGCAACCCTTGGTTCTCCACATCTGACGTTGTTTGTCAAGCACAACTTGAAGTATAAAAAAAACATTTAGTCATGCACTGTGGAGATGCATTCAAGTATCCAGTTGATCCAATATTTCTAGAATCCAAATCTTTGCAACATTTGATCCAGAAATTCCCAACTCACTCTGTCATAGGCCTTGGATAGATCTAACTTTAGGAACATTCCTTTGTTCTTTCTTTGGCCCATATGATGTATAGTTTCTTGTGCTATTACAATACCATCTAATATTTGTTTGCCCTGTACAAATCCTCCTTGTTCAGGAGATATGATATTTGGTAATATAGCTTTTAGTCTGTTGGCTATTACCTTGGTGATGATCTTGTAGATCACATTGCAGAGGGCTATTGGTCTATAATTGGTTAGATTCTTCATCTCTCCTCCCTTTGGAATCAAAGCTAGAAAAGTATGGTTGAGGGATTTGAGAATCCTACCACTGGATCTAGCTTCTTCTACTGCTCTAGTTATATCTTCTCCTATAATATCCCAAAAAGCTTTATAGAATTTTATTGGTAATCCATCAAGACCTGGGGCCTTTCCTGATTGCATGGAGAATATTGTTTCTTTCATCTCTTCTTCTTTGATCTCTTTCATAAGCTCCTCATTCTGCTCTTGAGAGACTAATCTGGGGATACTTCCCAAGATTTCCTCATGGGATTGTTTTGACAGATGTGAATTTGCAGTAAACAAAGCGGAGAAATACTCATTAGCTGCTTTTTGCATACCTGAAGTAGTGGTTTCAAGGAGTCCTTTTGCATTTGTTAAAGCATCAATCCGGTTATAGTGTTTCCTAGTTGTGGCTGACTGGTGAAAGAACTTTGTATTCCTATCTCCTTCTTGAAGCCAAGTAATTCTAGATCTCTGCTTCCAATAGGTTTCTTCTTTCTTATCTAGCTTCTCGTCCTCCTGCATTAAGATCTTTTCATGGGAGAGTAATTCCTCTGAAAGGGGTTCCGAACGAATTCTTTCTGCAACTCCTTGCATTCTCTCAACTAGCTCTCCTCTTTGTTGCTAAAAATTTGATCTTTGGAATTTGCTCCAGTTTTTCAATTTATATTTGATATATTTCAATCTGGAGTGTAGCTGAAATTGTGCCTTTCCAAATGTTGGTTTTCCTTGTTGCCACCATTGTTGAACTAACTCTGGTAATTCTTGGTTTAGAAGCCAAAAGTTCTCAAATATGAAGGGGCGGTTTTTGGATTGGGGTATTCTGTTTGTGATATTTAGACGTACCGGGAAATGATCGGAAGATAACAGGTTTATGATTTCTGAATGACAACTCCATAACTGGTGAATTTCTTCCTCTATCAATATCCCTATCTAATCTTGATTTTATTGCTTGGCCTCCTTTCCTTTTATTGGTCCAAGTAGTACCACATCCTGGAGGTGGAATGTCAATCAGATTTAGATTATTAGCTTGGACAATCAGGAGTTTGTCCTTCTCACTGAGATGATTTAGGCCTCCCTCTTGGTCATTCATTGACATCTTGGCATTGAAGTCTCCACCCACCAGGAACCTATCTTTTGGGTAAGCTTCTCTAATAGTCTGGATTGACTTCCATTGGGTTTTTTGTTCTTGCACTTCCTTCATCTCATGAAAGTTAATAATCAGCCAAATTGAGTCTGATTCTCTATCTCTCAATCTAGTCATCAATATCCCTCTAACTGATGCTGCCCCTACCTGTTGAAAAGTGTCTCTAATCTATTTTTCTCACCAACTCCGGATTGAGTCAGATCACCATCTTCCGATGGAGGAGCGGATTTGCTTGTTTTGCCCTTGGGTGAAGTTGAGACCCTGCATCACTTCATTTTTTGTTGTCCCATTTATTATGAGATCCGGGGTAGGTTCCATTGACTTTTCAGGGACAACTGTCGATGTGTTTCTACCTTCTTCAGATACCCGGACCAGCGTTGTCTCGCACTTTTTCTTAGGGAGATAACTCAGCTTCGACGACATAAAAGCTCTCCAAATGGATCTCACCCTCCTCAACATCGGCTCATCACGACATACTTCACCAACTCCGACGGACCAGGTGACTTCGATCGGAAACGCCCCACACCATCCAGTTTGAACAGAGCGGGGGTCACTAGACAGCGCACCAACAGTTTGCAGGGTTCCAAACTAGCAATGGGCAGAGACATATCATGGACTTCTTCAGCTCCGGTACTTCGGCCTCGACTTTTAGGAGAGATTAGTTTTTGGGGGATTCTCGGAGCTTGTTCCTCCTGGGCTGCTCCCTCCCCCCTCCTTCTCTCTCTCCGTTCTTCTTAGTATGCACTTCTCTTTGTTGGACTGCAACCCTCCCCCCCTCTGCTCTCCCTTTTATTTTCTTTTCCCTTTTCTTTTCTTTTCCCTTTCTCTTTGGCCCGTTTGTCGGGTTTGATCTTGTATTTTTCTTAGTTCTTTTCTTTGTTGGGCTTTTTAGCCTGCTAGTTGGCAGTCATTATTGTACATCTTATAGTCCCTTGGGTCTTATTTTGGCCCACCACGGACATTAATAATAATTTATTTCATTTCATTTCTCTACTATTCCCATAATTACCTCCTTAGATGTATGTGGCTCTTTATTAAACAGTACTAGAGCTCCTTCTCTATTTGGTTGTGGCTGCTCTTTATATTCTATCTGTTGTTCTTTGGTTGGTGCAAATTGTACCTGTATGGATTGTCCTTCTTCTACCCCTCTCATTACTTTTAGGTAGTGTTGTTTTTCTGTATTTTTATGTTGTGGATGATGAACCTCTTATGCTACCAGTTTCTCTAGATTTTCTGTTTGACTTGAGTGTGGTAGTTCCTCTCCTTCCATTGGATCATCTAGTCTGAGGATCTCATATTTGTTGTATGGAGCCCTTCCTTCTTGGTGTTGATTTGTATTTCCTCCCTTTCACTGATTTCTTCCTCTTTCCTGGTTATTATTTTTTGCTCCTTTTCTCATAACCGTCTAAAATCCTTGTTCATTTTCTTTTTGCTGAGGTTGGTTTCCTGGGTTTGGATTCGTTGGATTTGTCTCTCCTTTGGCTAGTTTGGGGCAGCCTCTCACCAAATGCCCGTATTCATGACATGCTCTACATTTGAAAGGCACAGATTCATAGTCTATTTGTTGTCTCCATATATTCCTTTTGACTTTGAGGTCAATTTCCGCTGGCAATGGTTTTCCCAAGTCCATCTCCACACAAATTTTGGCATACGCTGCTGATCCTCCTTCCGTTGATTCTCTTGATCTGCCTATGTATTTGCCCAAGAGATTACCTATCAACTCCAAAATTTCCTCTTTCCAGTATTCTAAAGGAAGTGCAAATAATTTTAGCCAAATTGGAGCTGCTGAGGGTTCAGTTCTAGGATCAAAAGCGGGTCGCCATGGTTGCATGAATAGACCTGTAGGGCCTATGTTATACAGACCTCCCTCAAAAGCTCTGTCCTTGTCAGATATCATTGTGAATTCAACTACGAAGTATCCATTCGATAATGTGAAGATTACCAATTCCCCTTGTGGTGCCCAATGCTTTCTGGCCCAGGAGTACTAGAACCTTGCAGAAGGTCGGAGTCCCACAAACTTGCATATTAAGGCATGCTTGGATTTATACACAATCTCATCTGCTATGAGTTCTTCTGCAATTTCTAGAACTAGAATTGTTTCTGTCTGAGGTAAACATCCGTTTCTTTTGGCTTGTTCAGCTTCAGTCTCCTTTCTTTTACCCGCGGCTTTGTAGGTTTTTTCGGGCTTGTTCTCTTGTATCATATCTCTTTCCATTACTGCCTCTGACCGCTTTCGCAAAGGATTGCGTATTAGGTCCCTTGGGACTCTGAATCCTTCCCTCGAAAGTCCCTTGTGTGAACCCTCCTACCGAGGATTCTCCCATTGAATTCTCCCCCCTTGTAAACCCTAATTTTTCAATTTCAAGCGTTCTCTATTTTTTTAAGCCTTCTATTAGGGTTTTCTATTGTAACCCTTAAATTACACAAAATAAGGCAAAAACAAACTCTAAAGCCAGATTAAAACTTCAGAAACACGAGTTTCAGCAAAATACAGTAACAGACCATACCAGAAAAAATAAGTCGGTTTTCTCCCGTATGCCGCAATACAACTTCGATCTCTAGCAGAAAACCCCCAGTTTTCCGATTTTCTCCCTTCTTATGTCTAACCTTATTGAAATATTACGTTAAAGATTATAATTTAATATACATAAAAATCCAAATGCCCATTCCATTATTTTTCAGCATAGCTACTAGGACATCTATTTGGTTAGTCAAAAAAAGGATTGAATGTCAATAGAGGGAAAAAATGAGCTTGTTGATGAATATTTCTCCTGAGTCGGTAATTCTATTGCAACATAGTGAGATCCTTGTGATCCAAGCTCAAACTAGGGTTTTGACAAACAAACCCTAAAAACTTTTGGTAAGACATTGAACTTCCACAAATTGCTTTCCAAAGGAAACACACACTCCTAGAATTGTCATGGGAGAAAGTTTACTAGAATCTCAACGTTGAGTAACGGAGATTCACACCCCACTCTGATACCATTGTCAGATTTGCCAACAAACGAGATCAACACAATACTCAACAAAAAGAATAGATCACAGATAAGCACAATGCAATATGAAGGATGTCCTCAGACACTAAATAATCTCACTAACAAAAGAATGAAAGCACTCCAATTGGTAATAAAATGGTTGGTGTCAAGGGGTATAAATACCAAAATTACTTGTGACCTTAAGTCAATTTAAAGAATCAATCTTAAGGTTTATTATTAAAATATTACACCAAACCCACCTATATAAGGTGTCCAATGGCCCATAGGGCTATACAAATGAATACAATACAAAAGTCGGTCATGGCCTCAAGTGAAGCTTAACACCACCTATTTCCATACGTTTGGCATTGCATGGTACATAGTTCGACACATAAGTAACAATAGCATGATGCATCCAACAATGCATGGGACATGAGTCTGATGGGAGCAATTGCAAGGTGGTGTGTCTGGAGGTAAGCCAGATGGGAGTCCAACATAAGAGCGACAATTGTAGGTGTTCTAGTTTGGAAGACATGAGGAATGCCTCATAGCATTGAGAACAAGGCCTAGGAAAAAATCAATTGAGTGTTGAGTCAATTAATAAGAACAAAGACTAGTGTTTAGAGGGTGAAGGAGTGCCCCAAGTTTCATGGTGATTAAATGGAAGACCTAATCAAACATTTTAGAACTTGCATCACAAGTTGGAAGGCTAATGGGTAGATGAGTAAATTAGACTGGAGGAAGTTTTTCCCTATAAGACCATGTGGGGCTACAATGGTTTAATACATGTAATTGCCAAAAGACCAATACTAGACTTGGCAAGAGTCGTAGGAGGCATTGAGATTAAATTCAAGTTGTGTGACTATAACGAGATCGTTGCAGAAATTTTTAAAGCAAAACAAAGTGAGACAAAGTTTGTTTGGTCCCACAACCAGAGGTTTAAAGGGTTGGTTAACAAAATGGAGGCATTAGATGGATTGAAGAAAGGGTGGTTTATGGAAGGACTTCGTTCTAGGCATATGAAGATGATGAAGCTGGTCCCTACAATGTCATTTCAAGATGCCTTCAAATGGGTCATGAAATTAGAAAGGGAATTGAAAACATGATTTAGATATTAGGACCAAGAAGTTAGTGGCTTTGAGAATGAGTAGGAGAGAAGAAACATCAATACACAATCTCTATAAGGAGATGATGCATAGTTTTCACATTTTTGGAGTTGCTCTCATTCTTGGAGAACATTGATAGATCCTCTTCAAATATGAGTTTGACTTTGAGAATTAGAACGACTTCAAAAACAAGGGTGACTGAGAATGTGAGGGACAAGTAAATAGCGAATCACTGATTTAACCAGGTAAAGAAAACAACAAATTGTTGATTTGGCTAATCGATGAATTATTGTTTGGTGATGTTAGCATGACATCATCCCAACCAAACTCCTTCAGGACAATTTGAATTGCCCCCTCTTACAGAGAGCGATACACTCTTAGCCATTTCTATGGCATCTTCAAAGGAAGACACATTTTATGTCTCTAAGTAGAAGGATAGATGCTTGCTAATGATTTCTATTAAGATGTCTAATAGGTCTTTTGGTGGGGCATGTAAATAGCGATTCACTGATTTAACTAGGTAAAGAAAACAAAAAATTGTTGATTTGGCTAATCGATGAATTGTTGTTTGGTGACGTTAGCATGACATCATCCAAACCAAACTCCTTCAGGACAATTTGAATTGCCCCCTCTTACAGAGAGCGATACACTCTTAGCCATTTCTATGGCATCTTCAAAGGAAGACACATTTTACGTCTCTAAATAGAAGGATAGATGCTTGTTAATGATTTCTATTAAGATGTCTAATAGGTCTTCTGGGTAAGCTTCTCTAATAGCTTGGATTGACTTCCATTGGGTTTTTTGTTCCTGCACTTCCTTCATCCCATAAAAGTTAATAATCAGCCAGACTGAGTCTGATTCTCTATCTCTCAATCTGGTCATCAATATCCCTCTAGCTGATGCTGCTCCTACCTGTTGAAAAGTGTCTCTATTCCACAAAGTGGCCATTCCCCCAGAGAAACCATGGGAATCTTGGGCCTCATAGTCTCCATTCCTCTAGCATCTCTTGGATATTGTTTGCATTGCTTCCAGTGATGCTCTAGTTTCCTATAATAAAACCACATTTGGGTGGTTATCTTCTATCATACGTTTAACAACCAATTGTCTGGGGCGGCCGTTTAATCCCCTTACATTCCATGTGTGTATAATCATTGGGAACCCGTGTTGTAGAAGTTGGCTATGGGTTTAACCACGCCTGCCTCTCTCAACTGTTCTCCTTGTTGTTGTATTTTTTCTTAGTTTGTCTTTCTACCTACTCCTTGAGAGTTTGCATTTTTTAGCCTTTTCTCCATTTGGCTTATCCCAAGGGCTGGCTTTTCTCTATTTTTCTCTGCTATTCCCATAATTACCTCCTTAGATGTATGTGGTTCTTTATTAAACAGTACTAGAGCTCCTTCTGTATTTGGTTGTGGCTGCGCTTTATATTCTATGCCAATGGTTTCTAGAAAAAAGTTATCTCCGATCAAGAGAAGCATGCAAATGCCGTTTGAGTTAGCACCTAGACTAATGCTGTCTTAGTCCCTTAGAACATTGTTTGGTGGTAGGTGAATGTTGTTCAATGTGGGATTACCAATTGGGAGTTGTACCCATTGAATATCATCTAGGTAGAGAGAAGGGCTATGAGAGGAAGATTGTCCAAGAACATGTTATTTGAGTTGGTCGAATGAATGTAGATGCTATTTGAAGAATGTCGTCAATAGAGCCATTGAAACATCGACTACAAGGGAATTAGTATTGTATTAGAGTCCCAATTACCAATAGAAAACAAAGTTTTGGTTGAATGGTTGAAGATTAATGAATTGAAGAGGCCACATGAAGTTCAAATCTGGGAAGGAGTGAGATTAGAGGCTCTACCCCCCTTGCTGTTATAAGTTGGTCTATTGGCAATTACGTCGACAAATATAGAGAGGTTAGATGTAGGAAGACAAGTTAGTTAATTGCAGATTCCTTTTTAGAGAAAGATTTTTATAGACGGTTAGCATGATAGAGGAACTTGAGTCATCGTGTGTGCGTAATGATGAAGTGAAGGATTTCATCCCGAGGATTCCATCTATACTTAAGTACTTAAGTGTGGCCGAAGCGCATGTAGTTTATTTTCAGCACGGTGAAACATCCTCTTAGATTTGCATTTTTGTTTTTTTGCATATAACCCTTTTTTTTTTCTTCTTTTCGGCTATATGGGATTGAAACAAGTCCCTCTTATATAACATCATGACCACATAGTGGTATTACAACTACTTGGCAGTTATGCATGTATCGTTTGGTAAGATTCTAATCTGGGTCTCCTCCTTGGAAGTTGAGGAATCTAACCAGTTGAGCTAATGCCGTTTGATATATGGACTTTTTCTTTACTGCCTATCTAACTTAGGGTTTAAAGGCCTTGGTTTTGGAGAAAATGTCTTTGGTTTGGGCTTTTGGTGAAGAATCCATATCCTTGTGTACAAGGTTATCAGTTTGATTCTTCAAAAGTAAATGAATAAATAAAATACAAAATACCTTTTCTGCACTGGCCTCTGTTCTATACTGTTGAAGCTTAAATCAATTATTCTAAATTTGGGCACTTACTGCATTTGAATATAGTTGTAACTTCATGCTTAGCAAAAAGCACTCAAGTACCCAAAAAAAGAATATATTAAAGAGATTCATATTTCTCTAGAGCCAACAAAACATGATGTTTTGGGAGGGAAAAAGCTCAAATACTTTGAGGGGAAAATTAATAATGGGTTTTATGCTTCTCCAAAATTTGACCAAATTATAATTTATTAATTTATTCATGAAAAATGGCTATTTGTTTTAAGAACCTGATTATTAAGCTAGTGGTTTTTGTGTTGCAATGCAGTATGTGCCATCTCCCAATGTGAGGATCAAATGGCCCAATGATATTTATGCAAATGGCTTAAAGGTTGGCGGTGTCCTTTGCACTTCTACTTACAGCTCCAAAAGGTTCAATGTCACAGTGGGTGAGTAGAAAGTCATAGTTTGTTTAAATCACTTGCTTCTATTCAAATTTGTGAGTTATTTTTTGGATACTTTTTTATTGGGTAGTTAATACCTATGGTTTTGAATCTTTGATTATGCTGAGTGAGTGATTCTTTGATAGAATTTGGATAAAGTCCCTTCCCATTTCATATATCATATAACACAATTTATAATCTTAACATTGCTGACTTTGTGGTTGCAAATAAGATATTTCAACATTATGAGAAGGATAAGACGGAATTGTAATGATGCAGGGATTGGACTGAATTTGGATAATGAAAATCCTACAACATGTTTGAATGCACTACTACGAGAAATGACAAGTAATTCACGTTTGTTAAAGAGGGAAGAAATTTTGGCAGCCTTTTTTGAAAGATTTGAAGTTCTTTTCGATGTTTTCCTGAAACAAGGTATATCCAGATTTTATCATGCATCTTGATAGGATCGTCATTTTATCACTCAAGTTGTATTATACTGTCATCTTTTTATTCACTTTTTCTTCTGTGTGAAGATTGTTCGTGTCTAGGCTTTAACTTTGAAGTGATCTTTTTTGATCATGTTGACTTCAGACAATATTTCTTTGTAATTGTGAACATTGAATGTTGGATACCAGGCTATTGCCATTTTTCCAAATGTACCTGCACAGAAGTATTGCGTATGGATATTATCTGTAACGTAATAATGGATTGGTTACTCTTGAGACCTCCTGCATGGCATTATGAAATTCTTGTGGTAGGACTCTCCTTGTCTGTCTATTCCTTGTTAAAATATTGTTAAATGAGTCTGTTTAGAGTACCTGGGGTTGTGTGCCACCTTCTGCTTATAGAAGTCAAACATTAGGAAGAAGGATAGGAAGTTGCAAATGAACTATGAAACAATGATGCAGTTTATCAACAAAGTAAAATCTGCAAATGGAATTGATTATGCTGATGAGTTTGATGCTATTGATGAAGTGGAAGTTGTGTCATCAAGAATTTTGAGAACCTTGATACATTAATGAAGATGGATATATTTTTTAATACTTGAGATCATAAGACTACTGAAGTAGAAACATATGGTTATCCTAATCATGTGGGTTGCCATTCTGACTGTCAGTTTATTGACATCTATATGATTATGAAAGACAACAAAGTTTAGGCTCTTTTTGGAAACAATGTCATGCACGGAATCATCAAAGTTATAGGACTTGAGACTGAAGCAATTTTGTTTGGATGTATTTTCCAAGTTTAATGCCTCTGAAGACCGATTTTGGGTGGTTTCATCTTGATTTAATGCATCATTGTTTTATGTACTTGTGAAAATCAAATCATTATATATCATCATTAGCTTTGAGGTCAAATCTTTTTCCAATAAGGGGAGACACATGTTATGCATGTAATCATAATATAATTATTGTTTTTTTCTTTTTCTTTTAATAAGGTTCTGTCCTCTGAACACATGCCCTTTTACGTGTATATCATTTACTGATATGATTAATACCATCTTCTCATATTCCATAGATATCATTTCCTTGATATGAGAATGCAAACAATGGCAAACATCCAAGAAGAGAGACAAAGAGACACAGTGATGTCAAAAGCAGTAAAACTAAAAGTAATAGAGCTACAAAATTAAATTGGATAACCAATTTTCAAGCATTTGCTTTATATTAACAAAAAAGTACAAGGATAATCATACATTATGGATTTATTTCCTTCATGCTTTTAAAGGAAATTGTCCCCTGTTTTCATTTATTTATTTATTTATAAATGTGGAAACAGTTCCTTAAAATCTGTTTGGCAGAACTTCTTGGCCTTTGTTGGCAAAGTGCCCTTGCAATCAAAGAAATGAGTGGTTGTGTACTTCCTTTGTGTGGTTCATGTTTTGATGCCAAGTAATGATGAAAATATGCTATAACATACTGATGAGTGATTGAAATGCCAACCTCTAAATGTGATGGATCATAAAACTTGTGTTGGACAACATTGACAACATCAAGGATACCAAGCTGAGCTGGGTCCAAATGTAAAGGATTGGGGCCCACCTCTTGGATGAAAGTAAATGGCTTGTATTTATGGGCAACTTGGAAAGTTAGGAGCTCAATGTCTATCATGACGTGTCTTGCATTTAGTCCTGGTTTGCCAGAGAGTCTCCTGAACTTAGGCAGGAAGCTTGGCCAAATCCCACATACAAAAAAGCTTTATCCTGATCCCTTTACTAGTGGGATGTATCTACTTAGGTAAGAACAATTGGAAGCTAATAAGGCAACAAGGGCTGGAAGCCATAATAGATTTTGGAAAATGCCTTATGTGTATTGCCCAACGGTAGCTATGTTTAAGAATATGCAAAAACGTGTTCTATTGCTTATATTTTGTTGGTGGGTGTAGAGAGAATGGACTAAGCCACAATTCATCACCTTTGTTTGATCATCAGTCTACGGAGTGGGCCTAAAAACTATTTTACCTTTACCTTTAAGCATTGTGGACTATTATTTCGCTTGCAGGTCTTTATCACCAACACGTGGGATTTTCATGTCTTGAACTAGTTTCCTCTTGTAAATAACACAATAGTATCCTTCATTCTCTGAATATATATTCCTTGACCCCACACTTCACTTTTGGATTCGTTTATTACATGGCCCACTACTATCCACTTCTATGTTGAATATGGGTTTGATTATGTCACCTGTCTTTCTCTTTGTTTTGTTTAAGCTAAATATGATTTAATTACTCCACCCCTTTGGATGCAGGTTTCAGTCCTTTCTCATATGTTTCATTGCCATAGCCCACCTTATCCACGTGGTTTTTGACTTATGAACAAATTGTTTGACTACAAGCATCAGTCTACGTATCAAAAATGCCACTTGTGATGAGTTCCCATCATGAGAGCGAGTATAGGCACCATCTTTGTTGTAAGAAATGCGAGATTTTTGCACGGACAGTGCTTGAGGTCATTAAAACCCTTATTTATTGTCCCAAAACCTATTGGCATATTCTTCTCTCCAAAATAAAAATTCTTCTGATATTGGTTCCAAAATTCGGTATCCTATGCTAGTCCCATCTAGATATATTGGCCCACTTGATATCTGCATCCCCATATGTGTCCCTTTGTCTCTATTCTCTGTCTATGACATTTGGAGAGTAATTAGGAAACTTTAGCAAATCTGTTGATTTTAAGGAGCTTCAAGTAGAGTTCCTTAATACGAAGTTGACTCTATTTCCTCCTTGCTATTATTGACCTGTTGAACAATGTCGTATGTTCGAGATTTACCAATTCCTTGTTCCAATACATCATCCACCCCACTTAGACATTGAGGAGCACCAAACTTTCTGCCATAGTGTTTGACATGAAGTTGTCATATAAGCTAGAATAGGACCATCTTAGGGTGAAGGTGCAGGCTGGTTTCAGCAGACACTTCCAAACTGTTGACCACATCCTCACTTAGTTGTCCATCTTTGAGGGAGCTTATTTTTGGTCTTCTAAAGTTGTTTACTATTATGTTGACTTTAGGAAGGCCTTTGATATTGCCTGGAGACATCTCATATCTAAGAAACTTCAAGCAATTGGTATCTTAGAGATCTTGATTGTAGCTGTCATGCAACCCAAGAGATGGTCATGTGACCAAAGAGATTGTGAGATGCTTTTACGCGCAACTGCTTCTTTTTGACTTTATCAAGAGCATTGTTGGGGTCAAGCAAGGGTGCACCCCTTCACCAACCCTTTTTCATCATTATATACCTTAGTTGGAGTTTGTGCCACATCACATTCATGCTAAATCAGGCCATGATTGTCATCCTTCCTTTTCTTGATGCCATGGTGCTCCTCTCACACATTTCGAAGGGCCTTCAAATGCAACTACATGCTTTTGCCTGTTTTGTGAATATCAACAACTTGTTGTGAAGCTTAGCAAGACTAGGATTGTGCTTGTAATATTTCCAAGATGTCCTTTCTACCTTCTCTTATAGAAGGGACTCGGTGGAGGTTATATGACCTACACTTATTTGGGAGTGTGGTCTATAGAAGCCTCTTGCAGCTTGAAACAAGTGCTCACACATCTATGCAAGGGCTATGCCTCACTCATTCTTGGAGAGCCAATGTTTCCATATTCACTTTTAAGTCTTAGGATATTTGGTTGAAGATGGGCCTCTTCAAGACTATTATTAGGTTGCAGCCCTAACTTGGGAGCTAAAGACAGATTGAGCTTGAATCAAGAGGATTATAATCTTTATGTTTTAGTGTAAACAAGCAATCCCACGAAAAGCATAGTCCAGGACAAGTTTGGTGCCTAACTTCTTTGCCTTGAAACTATTTACACTATAGGTCGTGTTCTATCTTCATTGACTTGGGTCTATGTGGGACTGTTTGTGAGAACAAAAGGGGTATCCTTATTTGGCTCTCTATTTGAAAATATTGCTTCTTTGAGTTCCATAAGGTGCAGACATTGTTGGTTCTCAAATGTTAGTTTATTTCTGGAATCCATTGGTATCTCCATTGAATAACTTCCTCCTTTTAGGTATTCTTTGGATGCCCCTCATTGTCTCCTTCCTTCCAAAGAAGTCTAACACAGAGTGGTCAGACATCATATCTACAAGCAATATTTGTAGGTCACCAAGATCATCTCTGGACTGAGTATTTCTAGTATCATTAGTTTCATAGTTTGTGAATCCCCCTAGGCCAATCAAAGGTATGTTCTCACCATATTTATGTTGAGACAGGTCACCATCTCCTCAAGATGACAAAATTTGTCACCTTTGCTTCTCTTCTTAGAAAATGAAGAACATTTTATCTTTTGGTGCAATTTTTACTATGATATTCATGGGAGATACTATGGCGTTGCAAGGAGGCCGGATATTCTCTTCCCATTGTTTTCCACTATTTCAATGAATAATGTTTGCCCCTTTCTTCTGACAGATTGTATCCTTTTGGCATGGGCAAGCCAAGAGACAACTTCACCCACCAGATTGATCACTTCCTTCTTTCCATCCTCTTCCTGTTAGTGGCAGCACCAAACACCCTGACAACTTCATCATGTTGCTAAGGATTAGTGTAGAAACAAAATGCAACACAATACAATATAAGTCCATTGTATATATATATAGAAAGGTACACAATGCGAGAACTCATAAATACGTTTGGATACATTGCACACACAACATGTATCCTTTACAATCTAATTATCTACAATACAACATGGTCTTGTGAAGTGTACAACACGCACACTTGCTCTGACCAGCTTCTACCAACATCATACCTAAATGAATATCATCAACCAAAACACCTTCACCAAGGTAGATGTTGTACATATAGGTATTATGTGACCTATAAGCAGTTGGCAACAGCCCAACTATCAGTGAACTACTCTCATACATCAAAACATTAAAATACCCCATAACATTATGTAATATTTATTACATACACATATTGCCACGTACACACAAGGTAACACTATGTGACAATACATACATATGACAACTCTATTTACACATCAACATGTGGCACATGCATCCATGCATGCATGTGCTCATACACTTGTGCATTCGTGTGGGCTTGCACTCATTCATGTGTCAAATGATCTGCCTATGGTTAGTGGTAGATTAGTGATACAATTCCTTTCCTCCCCACCAATGGGGTACTAGAACATCCTTGCTGTCGATCTTGATGGGGCAATCAAATTTCTCCATAGCATTAAGGTTCTTCATAGATCCCCGAAGTACTAGTTGGATTAGTAGTTTTGTTTTCATTTGCAGCAAGCTGGCATTGAATGCTAGGAGTGATGCTACTGTGGTTGATGGTTTGTCTATTGCTAAGGAATACCATTGTTTCTGTGCTATTTTTGTCTACAACTTCTTGGTCAGTTGTAGACTCTAGTCAAGTAGAGATCCCTCCTTTTGGCTATCTTGGTGTTACTGCAGTTTGCTGTACTCTTTCTTTTCTTGTTGTTCTCTTAGTTTTATTTTGACAATGGTTCCTTTTCACGCACTGCTATTGTAGTGTGCTATTTCAGTCTTATTGACCTATTTGGTCATCCATGTACTTTAATATAATTTCTTTTAATTTAATTGTCTTACCTTTACGGTCATCAGTGCATGGCAAATATGAGTTAGTATATGATTTGTAAACTCTGTTTTCATATTTTTACCATCATTACTGGAGGTCATAAATTATTCTGCTTTCTCAGGAGCTTATGCACCAATTTTGTGTCTATATATATATATATAGAGAGAGAGAGAGAGGGGTAGGTCATATTGTCAAAAGCAGGCTCAAGCTTTTAATTACTAATTAATCATTTGTGCAGGTTTTTCAACCCTTGAGAGCAAGTACTACGAAAAGTGGTTGCACAGGTGCTTGTCTTGCAATTGGAAGGCATTTTTATGTTATATGTTTTACTTGCTCGTGTTTACTTTCAATTTTACTTGTATATATATATTTTGATCAATACTTATACACATCCACCGTGGGGGTTGAACCCGGGTCTCATCACTAATAATGCAAGTGGCATCCTTGCCGGTAGACCACACGTATGCGGTATATATATATATATTTTTAACTGGTTATATGGGATTAGTACATTATGACCTTGTTACAACGGTATTTTTGACAAACCACAGTGGTATTACAATAGCATTTTGGCAATTGTGCATATATTGGCCGGGAAGATTTGAACCTGGGTCTACTCATTGAAAGTCCAATGTTTTTTAACAACTCAAGATCATGCCATTTGATTTTATTAAGGTTCATCTTATGGGATTGGAACATTGGCTCATGGTGTGAAACTTCCCACTCCCCATCACTTTCCCCACACCCATTCGGCTTGTTAAGGTTCACCAATGGGATTGGAACCTTGGCTTACGGCGTGAAACTTCTTGCTTCCCACCGCTTGTCCCAAACCCAATCATCACAAATTGTTGAGAGTCACCCATGGGATTGGAACCTTGGCTTGTGGTGTGAAACTCTTCACACCCACCATTGCCCCAAACACATTGGGCATATTTTAGTTTTAACTACTTAAATATTATATTATATTTATTTATTTATTTTATTATCTCCAGGTACCTGCATACCTGTCGTCTGAAAATTGACTCCCTGTCCCCATCTCCCAGTGAATATGAGTATGATGCACTATGAATCTTTTTGGTGTGTTTTCCTTGATGAAAAGTGATGAGTCTTATTTGCAGTGGACAAAAGGTGCTGCTAGAGGAAAGACAAGAGCAGAACCTTCCATTAAATGTTTTTGTCACAGTTAAGGTAATGATGGAGCTTGATCTTGACAACTTTCAAAAAATGACATAAATTTGTAATGTTTTAAGATTTTATTTGAGCATTTTTATTTAATGCAGGGTTTAACTTCATCTGGATATTTACTAGCAACAGATGATGAGAACAATAAATATGAGCTTCATCCAGATGGAAATAGGTTTGTTGTCTTAAATACTTTGTACCTTTGAATGAGGTTTAGTGCTTTAATTTACCTTCTAATTTGGAAATGGTCTAATGTTGATGATATAATCTTATCTTTGTATTCTTATTGATTCAACTTATTTTCCCCCTTCTGCATGGTTGTATGCTGCATAATTGATTCAACAATTAGCACAAAGCACACATAGTATCTGGATAAATAAAAAAATTCTAAAATGAAATGATGGTGTTTTGACCATTCCTTGTTCATTGGTATTCTTCGCTTTCCAATTAGTCGGTGTTTGCTTTCGTTGACCATATGACCATACCAAAAATAGAGGAAGACGGACTTATGTTGCAAATGTTGGATTTCACAAAAACAATAAACAAGGATAGAAAGTGAACTTACAAGCATAAACCATCATTATCACAATATCAAGGGAAATAACATTGCACAAGGAATATACAAAAATATGGAAAGGTTCCAGAGGGCAAAAAAAAAACTGACTAACTTAAAGGAATCAAAATGAAAAGTGAGAAGACAAGATACAAAATATGGGTGTAAATACAAGTATTTTTACGCCCAAGATGAAATATTACATGGATCCCAAGGATAGTAACTCATTGTACCCTGCTACATATTTTGGTATCAAAACAATAATAATCCCTAAAGGACCCTTGAAAGCAACTTTACCAAAACTACCCTTATTCTAACATTCCTCTTAAAATAGACTGGAGGGGAATGAAGATGACATTACTAATCATGCCCTGTTGACATTGACTTCATGATATTTGCTATCTAATCCTTTGTGCTGCAGAACTCCATATACTTCTTGTCTAGATTAACTCATGAACGTAACGGCAATACGCCTCTATCTGTTTGGTCTTGTTTTGATAGACCATATTATATGCCATTTTGATAGTTCTTTGACTCTCACAGTAGATAGTAGCATGTTTTTGCTGCTCTAGACCAAAATCTCCAATTAAATTAGTAAACCACATTGCCTTTGTAGAAGCATTTCGAACTCCTTTGTATCTTGCCTCAGTGGTAGTTAAGGAAAAATAATTTTGCTTCTTGCAATACCATAAAATAGGCCCTGATCCAAAGCTGAATACATGTCCTGATGTGGATTTCCTCTCATCCTAATATTCTTGCATATGAGCCACCCTGGGATCTTGTATGTACCTGGAAACAAGATCAACTGCAAATGCAATGTCAGGCCTGCGTTGAGTCAGATAGATAAGACACCCCACCAGTTGTCTACACAGTGTGGCATCAACCCGAGGTGAATTATGATTTTTATTAAACTTTATTTGGAATTGATATGGTGTTTTGCAAGACTTTAACTCCTCCATGTGAATGTGAGGTAAGAAATCCAATGTATACTTAGTTTGAGCTATGAAAATTTCATCTTTCATTTGCTGAACCTAAATGCCAAGAAAGAAGTGCAAGTGTCCCCTATCGATCATCTCGAATGTATCCTTCATCTTTCTTTTGAATTCATGTGTATTGTTCTCTGTAACAAGGGGATTATCAACATATAATACGTTCATCAAGATTTCATGTTTCCCTTCACACTCATCTACTTTTATATAAACATTGTGATCTATTTGACACCTATGGGATCCATTTTGAATGAAGCAGCTATCAATTTTTTCACACTGCTTGCACAGGGTGCATGGTCCAGACCATAGAATGACTTTTCCAATTTGCAAATAAGAGGAGCTTTGCCGTGTTGAACAAACCTTGGTTGTTGGCAAATCACTATATAAAAATGTGCCTTTAACAGACATTTGATGCTCTCCCCAACCAAACTTAGTTGCAAGGGCCAAGGAAATGCAAAATATGTTCTTTTTTGCAACAAGAGCAAAATTTCTGTGTAGTCAATTCCTCCTCCTTGACAGAATCCTTGGGTCACGTCTTGAGTTATTTCTTTAAGTTTTTGTTTTCAGCAACATGCTTAGATTAATAAACCTATTCACATATGAAAATATTCTTTCCTTGTGGAGTAGACAGTATCTCCCTTGTGTGATTCTTCACAAGTGTATTGTATTCCTCTTTCATGGCCATTTCCCATTCTTCACATCTTTTATTTCATCAAGTTTTGAGGCCCAAAGTGGTTTCTGTTTGAGCCAATAAAGAATGATGAGAATGGGATCTTATTCCCCTTTGTCTGCTAATATCCCTGGTTAGCTAATATGCTTCTTCAATCAATGTCATGTATGCAGATGATGTAATTCTTGTTGCCAAAACAACCAAAGATCTAGAAGATCACCTTCAAGCTCTAGAACTCTTTTGTAAAGAAGTTGGGATGCAGGTGAACACGAGCAAAACAAAAATTATGATTTTTTCAGCAAAAAAGAAGAAGCAACAACTCAAATTTCAGTTTGCAGGAGAACCGCTTGATGTAGTAGTAGAATACAAATACACGGGCATAGACTTTCATGACAAACTTAATTGGAATACATGTAGGATGAAAAGAACTCAAAGTGGCTGGAGAGCACTATATGCACTTCAAAACAGGTGTAGGAATGCCGAGTTGTGGGACTGGAAGACCACCAAGGTCTTATTTGGCCTACTTGTTACACCGGTTCTGTTGTATGGTTGCGAGGTGTGGGCTAGTGGCACAACAAATGCAAAATGGAGGCAAATAGAAAGGATTCAAAAATATCTAATCACAAACTTTCTCAAAATTAAGGCCACAACCCCTTATGAAATTATTCTAGCTGAAACTGGAATGTTCCCTTTAGAAGCATTTGCTATGACCAAGCTGTTATGTTACTTGAAAAAAACAGAAAACATGACAAATGATAGATGGCCTAGAGCAGTTAGGGACGAAGAGTTACATAGGCGAAAGAATACGTGGATGAAACAAAATCAGAAATGGATGAAACGTTGGGAAATCAACATAAATGAATGCCCAAATGTCAACAAAGACATTAAAAATTATGTGAATGAAAAGTTCAGAAGTGGAATGTGGAAAAATGTAAGCAGGAAAAGACAATATTATATTGCAAATTTTAACCCAACGTATGACCACAAGGAAAAAGCGTATATAGGCGCTGAAATCAAGTGGAAGGAAAAATACTCATTGCTCAGATAAGGACTAGCTCTCATAGGCTTAGATGTGAAACAGGGAGATGGACAACGCCCAAAGAACAATGGGAAGAAAGAATATGTACTCTATGCAGCACAGGGGCAGTAGAGACAGAGGAACACTTCATCTATAAATGCCCGAGTTTTTCAGATATTCGTGACAAATACAAAGAAACACTTGGGAACGAGTTTATTACAGATTTATTTGAAGACAGGAAAATAAAAAAAGTTGGAGAATTGCTAACACAAATCAGCAGGAGAAGGAACAACCTTCTCAAAGATATTAAAGATCATATGATATGATTTGAGTAATTGTACTTCCATATTTGAGGTCCCATAGACCATAGTTGGGTCTCGCGGACGTAATTAAAATCTTTCATTCATTCATTCATGCACAAAGTAATTTTTTTTTATAACTTTCTTCTCTTTTGGGTTCTACTACAAGAGGTATCTCATCAACCTCTTCCAGAAGATTTTCTTCCAATGTTTTTACATCATCGTTTCCAACTTTAAGTTCTGGTGCACATTTTTTGTTGCTACTGCCTTAGCAGATTTGGATGACTCTTCTTGAGCAATATAAATATGTAGGTCCTTTTATCACCTGAAGTAGTAGGTGATCTCTTTTCCAGAAGAGAAACTCCACTCCTTGCCTCATCAAATGTAACATCTCTGTTGATGATAATGTTGTTCTTAACTAGGTCATAAAAGCTACAGTCCTTGATACTTCAGGGGATCCCACCAAGATGCAAGCATGACTCGTGGGATCTAACTTCATCTTCTTCTCATTTGAAATGTGAGCCAAAGCCATGGAACCAAAGAAAGAAATAAAGCAAATTCATTAATGTACAGAGGTGATTAAATCAGGTCAATGAGACTCAAATATTTCCAATTGTAGACCAAACTGTAGAACTTTTTTGTTTGGCAGACTACTACCAATTGTAGATTGGGTAATTTATGCACTCACTTGCAACTGTCTGCTCTGTTGAAGTTGTGGACCTATTGTAGAAACTGTTGTTGGCGGTCGTATGGAAGTTTTGGTGGAGACTTTGACAATGAATTGGACCCTAGACTACGGCTTTCTGGTGGCTTAAGGTAAATCTCACCGGCCATAAAGGCTGTCTAAGCGAGTACCGCTCTTTGATTACCAACAATATTCCAATTAGGAAATACTTTTTGAGAAACCAGCCACGAGTTTATCTCCAAACAAAAGCTCTTTGTATACTCTCTCAAGGTAAAATACTACTAAATAGGGTGTGGGGCCATTGACCCTTGTCACTGGCGACACTCAAACCAGTCACTCTGGGGTTCTTGGGGTACTCCTTAGAATGAGTTTTATGGCAAATGTTAGCCCAAGTACTTACCCTTGTTTAGCGGTCAAGACTTGCACCCGATCCTACAAGAGGTTATTAGTCTAATGTAGGAACTCAATAAGCGCCGAAATTAGAATCCGAACTATGAGCAACGAAACATGGCCCTATAAGTGTTCTAAAATATTGAAACTTCTACAAGAAAACACGGCCTTGAAAAGTGCTTTGAAATAACGAAAGCTTCTACAGGGAAACACAACCTTGGAAAGTGCTTTGAAATACTGAAGCTTTTGCAGTGAAACAAGGCCTTGGAATGTGCTTTGAAATAATTGAAGCTTCTACAGCAAAAATCGGCCTTGGAAAGTGCTTTGAAATGTTGAAGCTTCTACAACAAAACACGACCTTGGAAAGTGCTCTGATACCAATTGTTAAGAACCTTCTTTGCTCTGGTACCAATTGTTAAGAACCCCACTTCACTTTCACAAAAATCCTTGACAATTTGCAAAAATAGTAAAACATTCTTCCATAATTAAAATTTACAATAACAATTCACATAAATAAAATAAATAAAACAGATTTAGGTATTTAGAATAAATCAAACCCTTGAGGTAGGGTAACACCATACAATGCTCGTTATTGGAAGGAAGCCACTCAATATATCTCAATTTGAGATCCAAATAATACAATATTCTTCTCTTCATATCCCAATATGAGCCTCTTGCCTACATTATATAATACTCAACTACCTACCACTATCGCTTATCCACACATGGGATAAATATATTTATTTTAATATTATAATATTAAATACAATATTATAATATCAAGTTCCTATCTTGGGTACCTAACAGTTCCGTACACTCATTTTCCCAAGGGCAATATTGAGATTATGGAACCAATGATGCTCTAAATTTGGGGTGAGTGATGATGCCATCCACATTCTACACAGTATTTTGCACAAAAGGCCATCTTGGGTCCAAGAGGCCAAAGTGAAGAGTTCCACATAGTGTAAGTATATTTTCGATAGATATCCTCCTTGGGAAACTTATGATTCATCCCTTTCTTTGCGAGGAGATGAGAGTGGGTCCAATGAATTTTGGAAGGGAAAGAAGGGGGGAGGGGAAGAGGAGGAGGGAGTGATTGATGTAAATACCAATAGAGTGGAGAAGTAAGCTAGTTTCCATTTCCTTTGAATAGGGGGATTTATAGAGGCGACTCTCTATAGAGAAGAGGGCTAGAAATGGGTATCTTTTTTAACCTGAAGTACAATCCATTGTGCATTGTAGCCAATGAAGATGGAAAATGAGTCCAAAGACGTTCTCAAGAAAAGAAAGAAAAATCTAGTGGTAATCTTAGCCCATACAATGTATTAAGGAATTATAAACTTGCAAGGGACCATACACTAGAGCAAAATAGTTTGAACTCGTTTAGATTATTACTCGTCCTGATTATGTCTAGTGACATTGGAAACATAGCCTTAGGATTCCTCTTGTTCAGCGTAAAGTGTGCTCACATTAGTTGTGAGTTGATACATAACACCATATATATGTTGTCTTTGCTCTATGTGGGAGGTCGAGACTAAAGAACATTTCATGTTTAGGTGTCCTATTTATTATGAAATTCAAGGGAGGTACTATTGCTTGTATAGAGACTTAGGTGGATTGCTTGCCAATTTTTTCAGCTATCCTGATCAAAGATGCTTGGTTCTGTATCTTAGGGAAGCTATTACTCTTTGATGTCAATTGTTATAGGGGATATTGACTACTACTCGATTAATCACCTCATTCTTTCACTCTATCTCTACAATTGAGAGTAATAGGCGTTCATTTGTAGCTACAACTCTCTAGAATGTTAATGACAAATTTGTGTGCCCTTGCCTACATACAAAAGTGGCTAATAAGGCTTTAGTTTTTTCTTCTTCTTGCATGCAGCGCGACATGACTGCATGTCTATGACGTTGGTTTTAGCCAGTCCTCACGTGCCAAGGAATCGTAGATAGACACAACTTACTAGTTTCCTATTCTTTTATATTGGTTCCACAACCACAGATGCTAGAAGAGTCTTGAGGGGTTGAACTCCATGTCTTTTCAGGCTTATCCAACCAGCCCCTCTTAGTCCTGGCCATTCTCCTGGGAGCATTATTCGATCATGTGTTGGCCCTTTTGGGATAGTTGGTGATGACAAGGATTGTGCTTCTACTTTACATCCCACTACAGATTAGTGGTGGCACTTGGATCCATTGGAACTCCTTTCTATCTCTGTTTTACCTTGACTTTTGGTTCTCTCTTCATCATTACTTTTAGCATGTTAGGGTTTATCCATTTTGGATAATCATCGAGGCTGTAATTTTATTCCATACAATTGTTCCACTTCAATGTAGTTTAGGCTAGATTCTTAACTATTCATAGTACTTTCTGATTACTATAGTGCATTGGAACAATTATTTTCAATGAGTCCCGTTGGCCTAATTTGGCCAGATGTAGACATTAATAGAATTATCTCATCTAAAGGTGTGCCCAATCAGCAGGTCACAAACTTGGCCTCCAAAATTTGGACTCATATATCTGGTCTAATTGTTGTCATTGTCCTATTTGAATGTTCACAGCAGTTTGCAGCAATCCCTTCATCAAGTGCCCTTCTACACCACAAATATTGTAGCATGCCCTTTGTCACACTAGTGTGTCCCTCAAATTTGTAGTTACTGCACTAGATCTCTTTATATTATTTATTGGTTTCCTCTTAGAATTCCTTAAACATATGTATCTTGTCCTTGTGGAGGGATTCAATGGTTATTCATTTGTTGTAGTTGTTGCCACTGTCAAAGTCACTGACTGCTAAACCTGACCTCCAGGCAACGTCTTTGAGTTGCTGTTTCGACTCATGGCTTTGTCAAAAGCTTCTTTTTATGATGATTTCCATCTTCCCATACTTAAGAAAAAGCCCCTTCACAAACCGTCTCTTCTTCAATCTGTCTACTGGCTCCTTTTCAAGCTTATTCACTAATTTCTTTCCCTGATTGTAGGATTGGATGACTTCCTCTTACTCTGCTTCATATTATAAATCTCAGCGATGATCTTGTTGCTGTTGAGTAGCAGTTAAAGCTCCTTTCAAAGTTTCCTATAACTCTTTCTAGGTGGAGTACTTGTTGTCTGGCTGTTCCATGTATGAATCCACTGCTATCCAATGCAATATCACAAGGAACACTCTCATCCAATCTGCTTCATCAACTTGTTCATTTTCTTTCCTAATAGTAATGCGAGTTCTGCATTGTCATACTGGGTATTTTTTGTCATCTCCATAAAATTTGGGGCTCTTTTTTTCCCAGCACTTGCAATTGTTTTGATTGCTTCACTAGGTGGCATTAGGTTGATTGACTTTCTTCTGAAAGCCATTCTCCAAGGTGAAAGACCATTTTGCCTTGTGACCATGTTTGGTTTCTTCATTCCTTCTTTATATTCCAATATACCTCTTCTGCCTCTTCTATATGAATAGTTGTTGCTTCTGTGACAGGATTCTGTTCCAACAAGGAATTCCATGGGGGTTTTAGCCAAAGTACAGCATTGTCCCATGCTGTACAAGTCTGGTTGACCATATTGTGGAAATGAATATAATCTCAATGTCCAGTTTTTGGTTCCTTTTTCTATTATTTATCGTGGTCGTTACTGCTATATTCTTTGTCTTAGTAGTTAGTTACTTTTAGCTCCTAGGGTTCTTACCCTGTTACACTCTTTTGTGGCATCCTGTGCATTTCAGTCTCATTGACCTCCTTTGGTCATTTGTTTTTTTTCTTTTATTTTTGTGGTTTACCTTAGTACTACTAGTACATATTGCATTCTTTTAGAAACCCCAATCGCATTGCTAACAGGTTCAGGAAGAATACGGTGACTGCACTAGTGGGATCTTTGAGGGACCTCTCACATTAGCCACCTTGGGGTATTCTTTTGAACTACCGTTTCATTAGATACATATTGCTCGTTTACTTATCTTTGAAACCCATGATACTACAGTGCATTTCTGTTGCAATATAACATATTCGCTTGATATGTATATTTTCCTCGTGTTTATGCTTATTCTCAACATTCTTTGACAAATGACACATGGCTTAATTGAATTAACTTCTACTTAAAACTTTGAAGCTAGAATTGTGTTTGACTTTTGATCGGGGGTGGTTGCATTGAGATGATATATCTATCTTGGTCACAGGCAGACCCGCGCATTGATGGCTGCTGCTTATATTTCACCCTCTCCCTCCCAAGCTTGCTCTGAAATACTTGGATGGGTACTATAGTTATTTTTTCAATGAGTTTACACAGGTTTTTATGAGGGTCCCGGTCTCCTCATACTTAGTGGGGTTCGAACCTTGGACCTCTCAAAGAGAAGCCAAAGCCCTTACCACTGCAGTAAGCTTGCAGCTATGGATACTAAATTATTACAGCTACTGTTACTGTATATTTTGATTTTGTTTTGGATTGAATATCACCCAATAGGAACAATTATATTGAGGCACTTATAGAACTCAAGTCTTAAGACACCATTTTTAATATTAACATTTGGTATTAATTTAATTTATAGGATAGATAATTAATTATTATTATTCTAATGTTGGTAGCATTAGAAAAAAATGAATCAAATGAAGAGAATTATTGATTTAATTATTTAAGCTATGCAAAAGCATTTGAGGATGCATTTGGTTAAAAAGAAAGAAATATGTTGATTAAGTTTTATTAAGTAAGAATGAGTAATAAATTATTTTATATTAATGTTAGTAAGTGGAACTAACATTTAAAAAGGTAATAATTTTATTATTAGAGGAACTAGGTGAAAGGTTCTCTAATGTTTGTTTTATGAACTTTAATAAGTTTTAAATTAAATTAATTAAAAGCTTTATTAGGAAGTTTCTTTTTTAGGGTTTTAATTATAAAAATAAACTCCTTAAAAAAACTCTTAATTAATTTAATTTTAAACTTATTAAAGTTCATAAAACAAACCTTTCACGTAGTTCCTCTAATAATAAAATTATTACCTTTTTAAATGTTAGTTCCACTTACTAACATTAATATAAAATAATTAATTACTCATTCTTACTTAATAAAGCTTAATCAACATATTTCTTTCTAACCAAATGCATCCACTTATGCATAAACTATATATATATCTTTTAAAAGAAAGATTTTTTTTTTTTGCTGGATAATAAGGGGTTGTACTCGAGTTGCCCACCCTTGACAAATTACAAATCTCTTCTTTAGAGCTTGAGAGTTTACAAATAGTTACACTTCTCATCTCAATTGAGATGCTATAGCTAGAAACTTACATCATTTTACATAAAATGTGTGAATTCATGATTTTCATTTTCAAAATATTTTCAATTTTCTGTATGAATACAAATATTCCAAAATTCGGCATCCTTCTTGACATTTTTCTACAGCAGCCTTCACGAGACCAAAACTTCACCTCTACTATCTATGCATTGCATCTTAGTAGAGTAATATTTCCAAAACATCGCACTATCGTAGTCCGCTTTACCAAATTAGGATTGCTAGTTTCCTTCATGAAACACAAGTGCAACCATAAAAATTATAATAAATAGTTTATATGAAAACACATTAATGTTATAAAATAAAACAGATATTACCAATGGAAAACATTAAAGTAAATCTTAATCATTATTTGATTCAGGCATTTTCTTGTCAGCTTCAGCTAAACTTACTACTTCCTTTAACCATGGAAAGGAGAATTTAACTTCACGATCCTCAATCAAAACCCCTCTATTGGCTAGCCTATCTGCACATTTGTTTCCTTCTCTTAATGTATGTGTAAACCTGATTTCTTCAAACTCTTTAGCAAGATCTTGAATTTCCACAATTATCTCTTGTATGTTCCATGGAGCCTTTGCTTTCCTTAAAATTGCATTTATTACTATGAGAGAATCATTTTCCATCCATACTCTGTTCCATTTCATTTGTTTGCATATTTTTAACCCTTCTAAAGCTGCCCAAGCTTCAGCTTCATTATTTGTCTTAAATCCACTATTGAAAGTGTAATGAAACAAAATCTCTCCTCTGTTTTTTCTAATTATTCCTCCTCCATTTGCTGGTCTGGATTTTCTTTAGATGCTCCACCAAAATTCAATTTAACCAACTCCACATCTGGTGGTTTCCACTTTATATTCTTTGCCTTCTTTTTGCTTCTCTTGTAGCCAACATCATAATTTCATTTAATGATTTGACTCCATCTGGTGGTTTTACCCTAGATTGTTCCACTGCCACCAATAAAGAATCCTTCATTATATCCCAATTATGTTGGTAAAAAGTTGCAGAAAGCACATTTAGACCTGGGGATTTATCCTTATAAAAAGAGAAAAGAGCTAAATGAACTTCTTCTAGAGTAATAGGCTCCATCAGTTTCCTATTGTCATTTGTTATAGCTGAAGGTACATCTTGAAGAAGTTTATCATTAAGAACTTTAGTCTCCTCTGATCCTAGAATATTCTAATAAAAAGACTTTGCCTCTTTTCTAATTTCACTCTGATCTTCAATCCAAACCCCTTCTATTGATTTAATTCTACTAATTCTAGATGTTGATCTCTGTACTATAGTCATCCTATGAAAAAACTTTGTATTTTAATCTCCAGAATTTCTCTTCCTTACTCAAAATATTATGAAATTCACTAAGCAACTCCCTTTACTCCAAGCTTGGATTATTATGATCACCTTTTTGGAATTTTGAAAGGTTATCTCTTAGAACTTCTTTCTTCTGAAAAATGTTTCCAAAAGTGTTCTTGTTCCTTCTTTTAATCTAGATGTCATAGATTTAATTTGTTTTGGAAGAGCATACAACCCACTATTTTCTAAATAATTCCACGCCTGTGCTATCATATCAACAAATTGAGGATGGTCTTCCCACATCTGCTCATATTTAAAATATGATATTTTTTTGAATCCACTTACCACCATTTTAACTCTTATTGGCCGATGATCTAAACCAATCCTTGTTAAGGTGTTAATTTTAGCACAAGTTCCTTCATGTGGCCAATGATATGAGAGTATGCATTTGTCTAATTTTTCTACTATCAGGTTCTGGCCTCTCCTGTTCTTGGTCCATGTATAGTTGTCTTCTTCAAACTCAACCTCCCATAGATTATTGTTTTGAATAAAAGCTGAGAAATCTCTCATACTTTGGGTTAATTTCCTAGTTCCCCCAAATTTTTTATCCAGCTTGATTATGGCATTAAAGTTTCCTATGATCATGAATTGGGTTTCTTGGTCTTTGCTTCTCATAAAGGCTTCAATCCCACTCCAAACTTTTAATCTACCTGATTGAGTTGTAGGTCCATAGACATTGATAAGGATGAAACAAATATCTGCAAAGTAGCAAGTGACTAAAGAGGCTACCTAATGCCTAGTTTTATAGATGGTTACATAGGAGGTTTTAGAAGGATTCCAACAAGTTAGAATTCCCTTTGCTGCTCCTTCAGAATCCATAGCATCCCATTCACAACTTGTCCATACTGCTTTCATAGTTTTTGAAACTTTTTTTTTTGTCATTTTAGTTTCCTTGATACAAAGAATATCGAACTTATTACTTAAATAGAGGTCCCTGATACACCTCTGCTTTGAGGGGGCATTAGCACCTCTTATTTTCCATGAGATGATAATAATGTCTCATTAGGGGCTATTGGCCCCACTTGCATATTACCAATATCATTTTGTTGTTTGGTAAAGAGAAGTTCAACCAACTTAGTTTGTGTTCCTTTCTCTATGTTTGCTCTTGCTTCCTTGGATCTTGCTTGATAATTTGAGGGTTTTCCTCTTTTTGCCTTGCCTATATCGTAAGTCTTATTATTCTATTCCTCAATATTCTTTCACAATTCTGTTTTTCATCATATTTATCCTCTCCATCCTCTCTTGGCTCTGCTACATAAGCTTTTGACTTGTCTTGCTCATTTTCTAGTATTTCCTTATTAATGGCAGAGATATTAACTTCTAAAACTGCATTTTCTTTACCAATTTTTTTTCTCCTGAATGGTGCATGGTACTTCAAGAGAGTTCAAAATCCGATGAGACACATTCCTTAGATTCATCGAGAATGTTCTTTCCTAAATCAGGATCATACTGAATAGACGGTTCCTTGTTAATAATGTTGAACTTGTTGTATTGTGTCCTCTAAGTTTTGATCTACTTTTTCTTCATAGGCTAAAGCCTCAAAAGAGTTGGTATTTCTTCCAATATCATTCTTTACTGGTCTCCACTGTTTATTTTCTTTCATTTTTCTAGATCTATTTTTTGGAAGTTGAAAACCATCTTCATCCATATCCATTTGTAAGTTTCTTTTGTGGTTTTCTACATATGATTCAGCTGGGTTCTTCTTAGGGCATGATCTCTCAATATGCCCCACCTTATGACATCTTCTACATCTAAAACATATGTTTTCATAATCTATGGTTTGGGTCCACATCTTATCCCCATACTTAAGAATGATTGATTCTGGTAAAGCTTTACTTATATTGATCATGACCAATATCTGAGCATAAATAGCCAAGAATCCATCTTTCGTAGAATATGAAATCTTAAGGAATTCTCCTAAAGTGTTGCCTATTGCCTTGAAGGTATCTATTTTTCAAAATTCAATGGGCAACCCAAACTTCCTAACCCAAACTGGAACTAGGTGAAAAACCTTCATACCAGCGGGTAAGGAAGAGTCCTGCTCTTCCCATAAACCAAGGACCCCCTTTTAGAATTTTTTCTCTTTCTTCCCTAGAACAAAAAATGGCTAGGAAGAAACCTTTGGGAAGAAAGGATAGAATCACTCTTGGAGACTTCCAACTCCTATCAATCCATTTTCTCAAGGTTGAAGCCCTTGGCCAATACATATTAAATTTACCAAAAACCGCCCTATCTTGGAGCAATGAGGATCTCTCTGAGGTGTGCTCACTAACCTCTAACACTAGAGATGATTCTAAGGATTTAACTATAAAAAGGTCCATAGAAAGGAAACTAAAACTCAAAATCTATTGAAATTTATCAAAATGTCCTATAGCAAATACAATATTTGATAAAAAATATTATAATAATATGCATGCAAAATTTTTAAGATAAAGAAGGAAAACAAACCTTAGCTGAAAAATCCTATGTCCAGATAGAATGTCTTGCCTCATTGAAGTCTTAGCCCTTCATTGCTCTTCCCATCATCCGAACCCTAGCTGACAAATATCTGCAATTTTGTTTTTCGTGATTTGAAAAATTGTTACTGCCCTTGTTCAGGATGGTTGATTTTACAGGGTCTTTTCTCCCTCAATAATGCTCGGATTCCTTCATATGACCACTCATTTTAAAGCTGTTCAAATTCCGCAAAAGTTTGTCCAAGAATCAGTTGAATCGGCTAACCTTTCGAGAAGATATGGCGCCTAAAAGATGAGACATTTAAAACAAAAAATGCCTTAATCCTTCACGAAGCGACCATTAATCCAACTTTAGCCAATTACTTTTTAAAAGAAAGAAATGTTTTTGCATAGCTTAAATAATTAAATCAATAATTTTCTTTCATTTAATCCATTTTTTTTCTAATGCTACCAACATTAGAATAATAATAATAATAATAATAATATCCCCGTGAGTGTGGTCTACCGGCAAGGATGCCACTTGCATTATCGGTGATGTGACCCGGGTTCAATCCCCATGGTGGATGTGTATAAGAAGTATTACTAAAAAAAAAAACATTAGAATAATAATAATTAATTATCTATTCTATGAATTAAATTAATACCAAATGTTAATATTAATTATTAACATTGATATTAATTTCTTAGGTATTAATCATGTGAAAAGTCCAAGATGAGAATCTGTGATTTTTTTGTCTTTTATAATTTTAGATTATCACAAGAATAATCACTAGAAGATGAAAGACATATCTAGATTATTTGTATAAAGGAAAGAGTCCAAAAAAGAGCTTTCTAGAATATGTTAACATGTGTTCATATAAACAACTTGCACAGGCAAAAGCCATGGGAGGGAGAGGAAGAGGGAGAGGATTTGGAAGGGTGATCTTCTTTGGTAGGAGAGGTTTTCCTCTGCTGTGTCGCTTTGGGCTGGGAGGTGTTTTTGGTGTGCCGGTGGGTTTGGAGACTATAGGGATTGGGGTGGACCCAGTTCCCCCTATTTCAGTGGTTCCTGAGAAGTTCTTTCTAGATCTCCCATCCATGGAGCCCGTCTTGGGCGGGAAAATTTTGTTTTTGGACGGGATTTTGGCTGAATGCAGGAAGTTTGTTGTTTACAGGAGCATTCCTTAGGTTTCAAGTTTAGTTGTGTGCAGGATGTCGGTTGTTAGTGGTTTTGCAGCTGATCTTGGAGCTGTTCTACTTGAGAACGATCTTGTGTTCATGGTCCTGTGGTGTTCTTGCAAGCATTCCTTTCCGCGGCCTTCGTGCTGGGTGGGGAAAAGTTTCAAATTTTATTTGTTGATGTGCGCAGGAATCCAGCTGTTAGTGGTCTTGTTGTTGGTCCTGGAGATATTCTGCCTAAGAATGAGGATCTTGTGCTAGTGGCCCTCTCAGGTTCTTGAAGGCAATCCCTTCCACGGCCTTGGTGTTGGGTGGGAGAAAGATCCAAATTTTAAATGCTGATGTGAGTAGGATTTCGACTGCTAGTGGTATAGTTGCTGGTCCTAGAGCTGTTCTGCCTGTGAACATGGATCCAGAGTCTGAGGGTCCTGAGATGTTCCTAAAGACAATCCCTCCCACGGCCTTTGGGTTGGTCGGGAAAAAGGTTCAAATTTTAAATATTGATGTAAGCAGGGTTCCGACAGTTCATGTTTTAGCTACTGGTCTTGGAGCAGTTTCGCCTGAGAGTGCAAATTCTGTGTTCGTGGATCTTGAGATCTTCATGCAGGCTGTCTTCGGAGGCTTTGGTGCTGAGCGGAACAAGTTTCAAATGTGAAATATGTGGAGAGTGGGATTCTAGATGATAGCGGGTCTTTGGGTGTTCAGTACTCCTGAAGATACCCTGCCTATTGGACGCGTGTCTTCCAGCTATGTCGTGGTTCCACTTCCCCCTTCTAGGAGAGAAAAACCTTGGGTTCGTGGACCTGGGGAAGATTTGGTAGGTATTCCTTGGGTCTGTGGATCTAGGTTTCGTGGATCCGAGGAAGCTCTTGCAAATGTTCTTTGGGTGTGTGGAGTGGGGGAAGAACTTGCTATTTTTTCATGGAAGCTTGGATCCAAGCAGGCCCTTGCAAGAAATTCCTTTTTTGGCCCTTGGCTCAAGATGGAAATATTTTCAAATTTCGGATTTAAGTTTGAGCGGGATTTTGCCAATTTGCAGGGAAAGTTGTGCCCCCTGACAATGTGTTCCTTGGTTTTGGCGGTAAATTTTGAATCTTAATTTTTAATTAAAAAAGGAGTGAGGGTTTCTTGGTTTAGGTGGGAATTGTTAAATTTTAATTTTTGATTTTGAAAGGAGCGGGTGTTTCTTGGTTAGGGCGGGAAACTTTTAATTTTTTATTTTTGGTTTTAAATGAAGGGGGTTTTTGGATTCTTGTGCGGATCCCGAGTCTTTCCTCAGGATTCCTGTCTTGGATTTGATTTCTGATGTACCAAGTTGATTCGGATCTTGGGGGATCCAGATGTTCCTTCATTTTTTTTCTCTGCCTCCTCTGCTTCTGGGATCCCAATTTTGTTTCCGGATCCTATTGTATCCTTCTCTACTTCCCTTTTGTGTTTCTCTTGCAGCCATCTCTTCGAGGCTCTGTTTTTGTTGTTAAAGGTTTGAAGACCCTTTCAAAACCCTTTCTTTGGTTTGTAAAAGGTTTGGGGCTCCTTTCAAAACCCCTTCTTCCAACTAATAAAAAAAATATCTTAGGTATTAATAATACCAATGTTATTATTAATACCCATCTGGATGAAAATATTACCCATCAATTTTCATGCTTCAAACATAAGCATAATGCATCCAATGCAAATCAATACATGGACCTATTTTGGTTCTAAATCTGCTTTAACTTGATTCTCTTGGAATATGTTTCTTATGGTTGCTAAGAATTCCTTTTAGACATTTTGGTGATACATCCAAATTACTTCCTTTCTTTTATCACGATTAGTTTTGTTTTAACTAGGCTGAAAATGGCTCTGTATCTTATATTTATAGCAACCATAAGTCTAAAGCAAACCCAGGAATCATCTGAAATCCTTTCTGATCATTCAAGTGGTCTTTATGTAGGTAGTTTATAAACTCTATTAAAATCATGTAGCATCTTTTCAATTCAGATGTTGAGCATAATCGATATCAACTATACTTTTGGTTTTGAAAACTAGAATCCTAATCTGAAAAATGTTTCTAAGTGAATAAAAAATTGTTGATGATTTTTTTGGCAATCTAGATTTGAAAATTATTTGTAGTGATTTAAATTAACTATACTTTTGGTTTTGAAAAATAGTATCCTAATCTGATAAATGTTTCTAAGTGAATAAACAATTGTTGATGATTTTTTTGGCAATCTAGATTTTAAAATTTTTTGCAGCGATTTAAATAGGATGTAAACATTTGAGACATCTTGAGTTGGATTTTATTTAGATAAAGGTCTTGTCCTGATGCCGCTAATATCTTGCGATGCAGCTTTGATTTCTTTAAAGGTTTAGTGAGGAAGAAACTTGCAGAGTGACTCAACAAATTTAAGCATGAAATTTTTTCACATTACCAAGGTCTGGCCTTGTCCATTTTTTCGGTAAAAAGACATACTAAAGACATTTACCGGATGACCTCATCTTTACTAAACAGTGTATGATAACTAACATGTCCCTTTTGATGATTATCGTGCAGGTCATCCTTTAAGGTAATTAAAGCTGCAAAAAAACATCTTGCCCATCTGAGAGATGAATGGAATTCTATTCGTTTTTGTTACCAAGTTTTCACACCTTCTGGGATGCTGTTGGCTGATTAAGAACATTCCTCGCAAAAGTATCTTATTCAATTATTAGAGTTCTTGTCCTACAGGCATGGGTTGGAAAAGTTCAAAATGGTCAAAATATGTTCATTCATTTACCTCCAATGCAAACTCATGAAATGAAAACCAGGAAGGGCACTTGGGATCATACTCTATGGTTTTCTTAAATTGATTTACTGCTCTAAGTTAATGTCTTTTTGTTGATCGTTATACTTGTAAGAAAACAAGTTGCCTTCTATGCCATGTTTTGTTATATGCACGTGGGCCCGTGGCCATTGATAAAATCAAAATGCTTCCTTATTCAGGAAATGAGTGGGGACAAATTGTAATCACGTCCAAATGTAACTAGAATATATATCTTTTCTCATAGCAATCCTTATTGTCTTCAAGATTCTTAGAAAGTAAACCACCATCCATCATCCACCATCCAGTGAACTCATTTTCAAACATTTTTATGTGAAAGCTTAAAATTTGATGTTTAGTTTAAAAGGCATTTTTATTCCTTGGGCTGTCTTCTGATGTCATTTGCAAATCTGGAAAAAAGATTTTACAAAAATATTGCAGACATGAAGGTATGCAGCTAAAACCTGCCATGAAAATCCCTGGCTTTCATTTTGTGATCTATGATTTTCTTTAAAAAAATCAATCTCTCTATCTATAAGGTTGGGCTCTCAAATCCATTATTGCATGTAAAAGGATGTTGAATTGAATTCTACCCAATGAGTGTTTAACAACACAAACATACTGACATACATTAATTGAATTCTGACTGAACTTTTTAAACTTTGAATTAGGCTTTGGTTTTAAGATACTAAAACTTGAGTGTATAACTGGAACAATTAAAAAAATGAAAAGAACATTAATTTTTAAAATATTCAGGTGCACTAACTTGATTAATAATAAAGAAAAGGAAAATTAAAGTCGGAATGCTACTTTGTAAAAGGCATCAATATTATTATACATACAAGTTTTAAGCCAATGTGTTGAATATTGATTTTTTATTTATTTGGTGTGTCACACGCTGGAATTAAAGGGGTGTCTTCAAGGCATTGCATCTCTGTTACATTTTTTTAATTGGTTATATTGGGTTATGGTCAACAGTCACATTATCATTTTCATGGATTTCATCTAACAATATCAGTGTATTTTTATATTTACAAATAAAAGGGTCGTCCTCAAGGCATTGCATCTCTGTTACATTTTTTTAATTGGTTATATTGGGTTGTGGTCAACAGTCACATTATGATTTTCATGGATTTCATCTAACAATATTAGTGTATTTTTATATTTACAAATTTTAATGATATAAATATTTAAAAAAATTATAATTTAAATACCAAACATGTTTGATTTATTTTTAAAAAATAAAAGCAATCAATAAAAAAGTAAAATTATTAATTTTATAGAGGATGAGAGCAAGAAATTTTTGAAGTAAATAATAAAAGATAGATTAAGAAATACAAAGGAAAAAGTTTAGAAAAAATATATTAGTGAAACACTTTCCTCTTGGCTTACACATCAACCTAGAGTTCTCGAAGGATAATTTATTTATGATTTGTCAATGTTCTATCCTAGGTACTTGGTACTAGCTAATATGCGATACTAAAAAGTTTTTTTTTAATTACATAGTAAAGTTGATTACAACCACTATTTTTAGTAACTGGCAAGCGTAGGGTTCAAACCACAGGGACTCCACTCAACAAACCCATCCGTCTCCTTGTTGTTGACTTGGCGTGAGATGGGGACCATCGATTGCTCGGGGTTTGTCATCGTCAGTTTGGTGCGCACTCAGAGAATTCAGAGCAAACTACTACTTTGCAAAGGGTTGGCTTTCCCCAAGGTTTGGACCTAGGTCTCTTCTTGGTAAGTGTCCAGCCACACCTGCACTTACTAGGCTAGTATGGGATACTAAAAAGTTAGATGTGTACACAAATATTTCTTTGTTTGATCCTATATAGTGTGTATTCTAAATACATGCTTACTGATTGCATATTTATTTTTCTTTATAAGAATATAGGGTATTACAAGGACAACTTATTTTCAATTACTTCAAAAAAATTTAGCCAACTGTATTTACAAGTTCTTATTGAAATGTTAAAAAATTTAGAGCTTCTTCAAAGTTATTTTATCGAAGAAAATTATTCTCCTAAACTCATATTAGACTTTAGCAAGATAACAAATTTAACCCTACTATGTAAACTTTCTATTAAAAAATTGTTCTAGTGTAAGTACTCTCAAATTCTTGTATACATAACTATAAACTATACATAATTATTTTTTGTTATATTTCGTTTTCATTCTAAATTTTTAGAAACAAATTAACAATTGTAACCTATATTAAATTTAAAAAAAAAAAAAAAAAAAAAAATTTATAAGGAAATTATATAAAATCTATAAATTAAGGTGTATAATAAAGAAAGCACACCACTATCAGATTGTCGAATCTTGGTAAAGTTCAACTTTTGATGTAAATTTTACTAAGTGTAGCTCTAAATTCAAGGGCAAAAGATGTTTAGAATGGATCCTTTGGCTCTTATTTATGGGAAAAGTTTACCCTCAAGTTACTTGGGTGAGAAACTATTACTCCTAGTAAAAGTAAAAAGTTGGGGGCGTCTCGAGCAAAATGATGCACTTTCAATCTTACATGCTTCTAAATATGCCCCTAAAAGGCTTAGAAGGCTTCCAATATGTTATGGTGGCATTACATGCCAAAATGTCGCTTTTCAAAGATCTTCCTTGGGATTTGCACTTGCATTTATATCCCTTTGTTGGTTTATGAGCGATTCACTCTAGAGGTGCGGTAATCGCTATAGATTGTGAGCAATTTCCCAACACTTTCCTAGGGCTTTGTTCTTGTAAGCCAATCACTTTGCTTTGCTAGCGGATCACTTTTGGAATTAATTGACGGTTAGCAAAAATTTGAGGTGTTTTAAAAGACATTGATCAATTGATTTCACTATTTTATAGCCTTCTAAAGTTGTAAATTTTCAAGGTAGTGACTTATCACTACAATTCTGGTGACTTCATGGGGTGCCAAGTTTGATTGATGAGAGGTCCTAGATCTTACCTTTTTCCTTGGATTCAAAATTGAAATCCTTATAGCAAAAATTTGTAAAATTGTGGTTTTTCCCATTCTACCTTTAAAGCAACAATCATAATAACTTCTTCTCCTCGCATTTGGATTGTAGCAAGGTCCTTCGCTTCTTCTGCTAGATACTCACATGGGTTTTCTAATAACTCGACCTTCTTCCCCACTAATTCTTGTATCTCGACATATACCGACTCCAATTTCTTATATTGTTCAATCACATCTTTAGATTTAGCTTGGTCATTCTCCTCTTCAAACATTGCATCGAGTTTCCTTTGAGGATCAAAGATGCTTGGTAATCCAACAACAAATCCTTGAATATCTTTTATCATTTCTTGCATTGGGGTTTTAAGAGAGGCTAACATGTCTTTGAAGGCCGATAGGTCTCTTTAAATGTGAAGGACATGTAGTTGCTTAACCATGTGTTTTTGATCTACCCTAAGTGTTAGGCTTATGTTGACAATATTGTGGCTAGAAGCTTGAGCACATCTTGGAACTTCTCCTTGGTAGTTGATTGCTCCTCAACATGCTTGATGGTTTTAGTTGACTTAGGTTGTTTTCTATGGAGGCTGTGAATATAAAATACCTTTTGGCATTCATCACCTCAACTTTGATGTTGTCCCAAAGGGACTTCACCAAAGGACTTTCCTAGATTTGTTGTTGCTCCTTTCAATGTTGATAGTTCTTTTTGGAGTTTTAAAATATTTTGATCCTTTGCTTGCTAGGTATGTTGGAGTTGATTCACTTGGTCCAATTAGGACTTTTCTTGTCCATTTTGTTTCCTCAACTAGTCTTTACCTCTATGCAAGTTGTTGTGAGAGATCCTCCAACTGTTGCCTTTTCTTCTCAACCTTGTCAAGTTGGGGCTTGAGATCCTTAACCTAGTTCTTCAACAGACCCTTCTTAGTGGCATCTTTCTTGAAGGCCTCATTGTCTTGTTGGAGTTGCTCCTCGAGTTTCAACTAGGCCACTTCTGCCTTAAACTCTTCAATATTCTTCTTCAATGCCTCATCCCTCACTACTAGTTCGTCAAATTGCATAGTCATGCTTATTGAAAATTGGTTTGTGAGTTGAATCATTTGGTATGGATCTATTTGGCCCAAATCCAACTCGGACATCCTAACAATGAAATTAATATGGGATGTAGCAGTTTTGGAAGGATCATTCTTCACTAGTTTTATTATGAGGATTTTGTTTCCTCTAGATACCAACTACGATCACATTATTACTGGAACCTAGGAGGTTTTGTCTTTGAATTACTTGTATTATTTCTTAACTATTCCCTCTTCATCTAGAAGGAAATCAAACACCTTTCAAACAATTGTCTCTTCGGGCTCACAGACAACATTCCACATTAAGGCCTAGTTAGGCCTTATGATTGCACTAGCTTCTATAGCTACTTTTGCAAACTCAATCACCAAAGTTGATGTAGGCAATGTTGTTTCCTATAAAAAGAGTAGTCTGGCTTGCAATGGGGGACAACATGAGTGAGATGATATGGTTGACAAAGTGAGTTGAATGAATATGAGAGTGAATGATGTGGATGTGGAGTGGGTTGTTCCTAATGCCAACCATGCCAATGATTTTACTAGTGGGGAGACTAATGGTGAAAGGGTCGATGAATATGATACCAATGATTATGCGGTGCAAATTTGGGTGGTGGGTGATGGAAAAGAAGTAATAGGGGTGATATTAGGAGTGAAAGTGGTAGTTGGAAATGGGGTGCCTCTAGGAGAACCATAGTCCACATTCGTATATGGTGAAGAAAGTGTAGCAAAAGGGTTAGGGGAAGGGAAATAAGTGGTAATAGAAGAAATGTAAGAGAAAGAAGTAAGAGCGCTTGAGAGTGAAAGGGAATTGGAAGTGAAAGTAGTGGTGGCTACTACCTTGGCCATTCTCAACTTGGGAGGTGTTCCTCCTTGGGGTTTTCCTCCTCCTCATGCTAAGGTATTTGTTGTTATTGTGTCGATGTCATCTTTTCAAACATGGACCCATAAGTGTCACTTATCACTTTTAGTAGTCTCTCTCTTGTTGTCTCTTGCACCATGGAGAACAAGTGCTAGCATGGTTGGTGCAACATATATGATAATTTTTTGACATAGAAGCACAAGGTAGGCTTGGTGTACTTGAAGGGATTTCCTACATGATTGTTTCCCTCTTCGTGCTCCTTAGATGTCTCCTCTCACAAATGGTAGACAACTATTCATCAAACGAGTCATTTTGCATTGGCCTCTTTATTGTTTCATTCTCATAAATGATCTTTTGCTAAGTAAGGATTTTCCTTCTTATGTAGTAAATTTTCTCCAAGGCTCCTAGCATGTGATGGTTTAGTTTTACATTTGGGTCAAAATTGTGCTTCATTGTAGGAGTGCCACTCTAGGGGGTCGGTGTACCAACCTTGTATTTCATTTTTATATCCCTTTGTGATTCCCAAAGTTGTTAGGGGTAACTCCTCACTTAGGTTTACCTCTATACAATAGCTCTTCTTATGTGCCAAGAAAGTATTCAAACCCATGTCCTTCAACCTTTTCCAAAACTACTTGCCTAGGTCATAAGACTACATATATTGGAGTAACTCTAGCCTCATGTCTCTCAATTTATCCTTAATTACCTTGTGGGAACCTTACAACTTTGGTGTTATCTTCCTTATGGTCTGCTTAAGCAAGTAGAAGTTGGTCTTCTTTTTCCCTTGGTCCACGTAGTCGAGTTGCTTGGCATACTCAAGGTTGAGCAAGTAGTGAGGTACAAATGCTGACACCTCAAAGGGTATGGATGAAAATCCCTAGAGACAGACAAAGAAATGTGGCTTTTCCAAGTAGAAATTTACATTTGACCATTCTTCTGATTTAAGCAATTGTCTAGTCTCTTATAACAACCTTGGAGTTTTTCCCTTCATTCTTTCCATCACTACATTATACACTTTGTCATAGAAGTGGTTGGATGTTTTATCCATTTCTTGACAAGGTATATTAATGCATTCCACTACTAAAAGAGGCTCACCATTTGATTTTGTTGGAGCATTGAGGACTAGTTCTTTTTCTAATAGAAAATCAACTAGACTTGATATTAGGTGTAGGTAAATTTTCTTTCCTCCTTAAACCCCTTGAGCTTATTGCTCATATGATCAACAATACATCTCACATAGTCAATCATTTGAGAATGCCTATGGTGACTCTCAACTATAGGGAGGAGGGCAATATGCACTTTGTATAACTTGGTGTTTATCTTTCCTTTGAGCACAATTGCAATCACATACAAAGCCATATGGACATCACCTTTAAAAAAGTCTAAACTTCAATAGAATGGTAAATTTGACTACTTTATTTGGGTTTTCGAGATGAGGAATTAAGAAATCCTAGCAATAAATTTGGTTGCATCTATAATAAAAATTCTTCTATGTCTTGGGATTGTAGGTGACCCACATCATTGGGTTATCAATAATCTTCAACATCTTCCTTATATCTCCCTCTCTAATATAGAAAGACTCTTCATCCACTAGGGTGGCCCGTTACTTTTGTTGATGTAGTCATATCTCTCTGTACATGCCTCTACCAATTTAAGGAATCTCCACACATATTGGGTCAGGTTCCTAGTGAGGTCTAAGGTCCATATCCTACTAATAATCCATGAGTCAGTCTAAGGGTCTTCTTCCTCACATTTTTGATAGGGTACCTAAATTTTCCCTTCTTGACCTTCTGTTAGGGATTGTCAAACAACTCCTCAGGTGTTTGTTAAGACCCCATTCTCATATTATTAATAATTGTTTATTCATGAGGTTCTTCGGGAACCTATGTTTATGGGACCATATGATGTAACTGTTATTTATTATAAAAATATGTTATTTAAAGATATAACAATCATTCCTTAGGATTTACTAGTTGGGCCCCAACTTGCATGTGGATGGGAACCCTTGAGCATTAGGGTTAGGGTATACAAAGTCTATAAAAGAGCCAAGGGGGCAAGAGAATGAGCATCTCATATTTTGTTGTATCAAAGCTTTGCTTCTAAGAAGGTTACCCCCTTAGAAGAAGCTTACAATTTTGTAATGTGTTCTTATTTTCTGCAATATAATCTATTGCATTTCTATTTTGTCTTGCAATATCGTTAATTTCAAGCTCATTTTCTATTATTATTGCAATATTGTGTGGATGTGCTTTTATTATATTGCAAAGTTCTTAACAAGTGGTATCAAACCACTTTCTAGGATCACGCCTTGCTATAGTGTAAACAGTCAATGTTTTCCCATTTTGACCTATTAGGTATAATAATTTCTTGTTTTTTCTACTTTTTATCCTATAAAGAAAAGTTGAGCAATTTTTTTCTTGTTTTAGTTTAATAGGTTAGAAACCCTATGCCAAGGGTTTTAAAATATCACGAAGGAGCTGTCATGATTATCTAAGCTAGATTTCCCCTAAAGCGTCTAATGAAGTGAGGGGTGATCATAATCCAATACCTAGGCCTTAGACAACACTTGTATACAAACTTGAGCTTCCATGTTCTTTTGGGTATATAGGGAGATCCCCTCGGATTAGGAGAAACCTTTAGCTATAGGAAGCTTTTCAACCATGTATCTCTCCTTTGTGCATCGAACAAAACACTCAAGGAGATTATCCTCATGTATTGTTAGAGAGGTAGGTAGTGCGTTGAAGGGTATGTGTGGAACCCTCCTTGAGTAATGGCCTAAAATATTGGTCTGAATATTATCGTTTGTTATTGCGATATAATAGAGGGTTGTTGACAATGCACACACCTTGGTCTATAGTTACCCTATTTCATTTATATTTCAAATCCTAAAATTGATTTTCAAATGTTCAAAACCCTAACCATAGTTTTGAGCATACTAAGGAAACTACCCTTCATAAAATTGACTATATTAGAAAAATTCTTGGTTGAAGAAGATAATTGTTGGGTTTAGTAACAGTCAAGAATAGTGTCAAACAGAAAAGTTTTCAATAATTGTTAAAATAGGTCTGTCAGAGCAGTTATAGGTAATAGACAAAAAAATGGTGTTAAACAAGATAATTATTCCTAACAGTCAAAATAGAGTCTTTAAGGGCAGTTGTTAGTAACAATGTTTGACAAGGTAGTCTTAGTGGCAAACAAGATAGAGTCTAAGAAGGTATTTGTTGATAACAGATTGAACAATAATAGATATGGCAATTGTCAAGGAATAGAGAAGAAAGTCATTTTTCTAGGTGAAGAAAAGTTTTAGGAGGAAAATAAGCAACACTCGACTAAAACAAAGTCTGGGGTGCCAAAAAATGTTAATTTGAGACCTAGTCCATGGTGATTGTCTTTTTTAACTGATTTTTTTGGTATATAGCATACAAACACTTTTTTTAAAATATTAGTAAAAATAATAACTCCTAAAACAACACTTCTATTTTTAGTAAGGTAGTTCGGGTGGTCCAAATCACAAGCCCATGGCTGGTGGGACCAGAAGAGCAATGAGGGTGATGGAACAAAACCAATTGAATGGCCAAATAGGGTCATTAGGTCAATAAATTTCTGACATACAAAAACCAATTTGGACAAGAAGTTAAACATTTGAAAGATCATGTGCAACTCTTGAAATCTACATAGATTAAAGTGAAAATGAGGATTGACGATGAATTATTTGAGATCGAAGGGCATTTAAAGAGAGCCACATAATTACACCAACAAATTAACAATGAAGGAACAATTGGTAGTTTAGAAAATAGAGAAGAGGAAAGACATGATGCTCCTTTTGATACTAACACCATGTTTAAAATGCCCAAATTAGAGTTTCCCAAGTTTAATGGAAAGGACCTTGATGGTTGGTTGTGTTGGGTGGATCATTTTTTCAAATGCCATAATATACCTTGATATTTATGGATCACAATGGCATCCTTTTAACTTTGAATTTGAAGCCCTTCAATGGTATTAGTGGGTAGAAAATATGATTTTTGACCTTTCTTGGGAAGAATTTAAGTCCCAATTACTCACTCATTTTGGCCATAGGAAGTATGAGGACATTACATGAGCTTTAACAAAATTGAAATAGAGCTTTACTATTCATGAGCATCAAACTTAGTTTGAGAAGTTGGCTAATAGGACAAGGGGTTTGAGTGATTTTGTTTTTAATATTTTTTTTATTAGTGGGATGAAGGATGATATCAAGGTAGAGGGAAAAGTGTTCTAACTGTAGTCCATGATGTAATCAATATCATTGACCAGGTTAGTGGCGATTTTTTTTGCTTAGAGGCAATCATATCAAACACAGGAAATAAATCTCCAACAATTAAGTGATTGACTAGGGATGAAATGGAGCCCGAAGAGCATAAGGGTTATGCTATAATTGTGATGAGGAATATTCTTCAGGGTATAAATATGTACAACAAAAATTGTATCTACTGGATGTGGATGATTCTATAGTAAATGAAGTATATGAAGAAGTTAAACAACAAGAACACTAGGACAAGGGTGAAGCACGAGAAAAACCATAATAAGAGATTTTAGTTCATGCACTTACAAGAATCTTGATCCCTCAAACTATGAAGGTAGTAGGCTATTTCAAGGGGCAAAGGATTATAATTCTTATTGATATAGGTAATATACAATTATATTGATCCCCAAGTAGCCAAGCAAGCCAACTGCTACTTACATCCTTGCAATTCTTTTGAAGTCATGGTGAAAAATGAAGGAACATTACCTTGTAAAGGTAAATATCAAAATGTTAAGTTAAAGATAGGGGAGTGTGAACTTAAAACTGATATATTCACACTTGCATTAGGAGGATGTGATGTTGTGTTGGGGATATAATGACTACGTACTTTAGGAATAGTAGTTTAGAACTTTTCCAAACTATGGATGCAATTCAATTAGAATGAGATGTCATACACTCTTCATGGTTCACACATGGGATCCTTGCATATTATTAGTTCAATTCGAATGAAGAAATTATTAAAAAATCCTCACATGGGGTAGTAGCCCAATTGTTTACAATCCAACCTTAGAATACTAAAGCAGTTGAACCATAAGAGGATTTACAATTATTTTTAACTAAACATAATGCTATTTTTATAGAACCTACATGCTTTTCTCCATGTCATTCCCATGACCATGAAATTTAGCTAGTACTAGGAAGCTTTCCACCTAACATTTGGCCCTAGAGATACCCTTATATGCTAAAATAAAAAATTGAGAAGTTGGTCCAAGAGTTATTGAAAATAGGGGTAATTTGACCTAGTAATAGTCCCTATTTTTTGTCGGTACTATTGGTTAGAAAGAAATATGGATCATGGCAGCTATGTATAGACTTTTGTGAACTCAAAAAACTCACCATTATGTATAAATTTCCTATTCCTATGATTTATGAGTTGTTGGATGAGTTACGTGGTGTTAAATTTTTTTCCAAGTTGGATCTCCACTTAGATATCATCAGATAATGATCAAAGAAGAAGACATTCCAAAAATAACATTCAAAACTCATGAGGGCCATTATGGGTTTTTGGTCATACCTTTTGGCCTAACTAATGCACCTTCAATATTATAGAGCCTCATGAACAATGTCTTCTGCCCATTCCTCCACAAGTTTATTTTGGTCTTCTTTGATTACATTCTCATCTATAATCGTAGTTGGTCTGAGCATTTGTAATATTTAAATCAAACTCTGCAACTACTGCAGGACCATCACTTATATGTCAAATGATCTAAATTTTCATTTAACATGTAGGAGGTTGAATACTTGGGATATAATATTTCATAGGAGGGAGTTAAGGTTGATCCCAAGAAAATTGAAGCTATACAAAATTAGCCTAAGTCACAAAATCTCAAGGCACTTCACTAATTTTTGGATCTCATGAGCTACTATTGACAAATTGTACAAAGTTATGGAAAAATACCAACCCCACTAATGATCATGTTGAAGAAGAACTCATTTATGTAAGCTCTAGAAAAAAAAGCTTTTGTAGATCTCAAGAAAGCCATGTTTTTGACATTGGTGTTAGCCACTCCTGATTTTTCCAAACCTTTATAATAGAAAGTGAAGTTTTGGGTCATGGAATTGGTGTCATATTAATACAAGAAGGGTGACCCCTAAATTTCACTAGTAAGATATTATCGAGATTTTTTTGGGGTGAAATCTACTTATGAAAATGAAATAATGGTCATCCTCCATGATGTCAATCATTGGTGGCCTTATCTCATTGGGAGGTATTTTTCTATTAAAACAAACCACTAGAGTTTGAAATATTTCTTGGAATAGAAGGTATCTACTCCAACACAATAGAAATGGATTTCAAAATTGTTGGGGTATGATTATGATATTGTGTATTAGAAAGGGAAGGAGAATATCATGGTAGATGCCCTCTCCCATCAGTTTGAGGATCATGTGACTGTGTGTGTCGTCTCATCCCCACTTCCCTAATGGGTCTCCTAACTTCAAGATGAAGTAACCAAGGACTCATATTTATAGACTCTATAGGAACAACTCCAAAGGGATCCCAATTCACACATAGGGTATTCATAGGATGAACCCTTGTTCAGATACCAAGCTTGCATTGTGGTTCCCAAAACTTCATTGCTCTATGAGAACATCATAAAGGAAATGTTCACCCACCATAGGCCATTCAATATTTTTGAAGACATATGAACGAGCTAAATGAACATTCTATTGGGAGGGAATGTATTCATGCTTTTATGGCAAAATATGAAATTTACCAACAGATGAAGGAAAAATGGTTTGTATTCCAAGAACTCTACAACCATTCCCAATCCCAAAATATGTATGGGTTGATATCCACGAATTTTATTGAAGGGCTTCCTAAATTAGAGGAAATATTGATCATTCTTGTAGTGGTGGACCGTATCTCAAAGTATGTTCATTTTTGTTCCCTTGCCTATCCTTACCATACCTACACCATTGCTCAAATATTTATGGACTATATTTTTAAACTCTATGGTATGCCGAAATCTATTGTGTGTGACTATGATCCCACTTTCACCATTTATTTTTGGTAACTATTTAAACTATAGGGAACACAACTACAAATGAGTTCAGCCCTACCATCCATAGACTGATGGGAAATCTAAAATTATCAATAAGTTCTTAGAAATGTACCTTCACTATTTTACCTACGAGCACCCGATACAATGGGCTAAGTGGTTACCTTTGACCGAATGGTGTTACAACACTTCATTCTACATGACCTCTAGAATGACTCCTTTTGAGGCAACCCTTTAGGAACATCCCTAACTCTTATAACACTTGAAGGAGAACTTGATTATGGATCAAAACTAGATGTGACATCAAACTGATCAACATCAATTCAAGCATAGCTTCAATGTATATGGTCTTCCTTTAACTCCAACCCTACAAATAATCTTCAATGCAACTTTATGCTCATAAAAAATTGGTTGCATAATTTTATGGACCCTCCAAGTCTTGTAGTGGATTGGACAAGTGCCCTATAAGCTCATGTTAAAACCTTCTATAATCCATCCAGTCTTCCATATCTCTTATCTCAAGAAGGTACTTGAAAACTACATTTAGGGCTAATCAACACTCAATGAGTTAGATAATGAAGGCTTGGTCATCTTGAAGCATGATAACATTTTGGACTACAAAACCCACACTCTTTATAACTAATTCATCACTAAATTCTTGATCTAGTAGAGGGGTTTAAAGAAGGAAGATGCCATAGGGGAGTCTCTTCAAAAACTTCAACAACAATTTCCTCATCTTCATCTTTGAGGACAAATACTTTTTGAAGGGGATGGGCATATTAAGATCCCATTCTCATATTATTAATAATTGATTAGTCATGAGGTACTTCAGGCACCTAGGTTTATGAGCCCATATGATGTAATTATTATTTATTATAAAAATCTTATTTAAAGATGTAATAATTATTTTTTAGGAGTTACTAGTCGATCCCCCATTTGCATGCATATGGGAACCCTTGATCATTAGGGTTAGGGTAGCCAAAATTTATAAAAGAGCCAAGGGGGCAAGAGAAGGAGCATCTCATATTTTGTTGTATCAAATATATATGTTTAAGGAGGTTTCCCCCTCAAAGAGGCTTGTAGTTATGTAATGTATTCTTGTTTTCTACAATATAATCTGCTACATTTGTATTTTGTCTTGCAATATTATTAATTTAAAGCTCATTTTTTGTTATTATTGTAATATTGTGTGGATGTGATTTTATTTTTCTACAAGGTTCTTAACAATGTTTGAGGAGGAGAAGGCTTCCTCTCTCTTCAATTTCTTCTTTCCCTTCCCTTGGAGGGTTCTCCCTCTTCTATCAACACTAGAATTAGTGATGGTGGAGCAAACATGGGAGGGGTGGCGACTGTGGAAGGTGGAGAAATTGGGTTAGTCCCTAGCTTGGAAGGAATTGCAAATGTAAAAGAGGTATCCATGAGGGATGGAAGGAAGGAGAATGGAAATTTTGAGATAGGAGAAAATTTACCAAGTTTGGGTCCAATGAGTGATTCACTTGTGAAATGGGGCAATTCACTCCTTAAGGTGGGCTTAGGAGAATTTAAAATTCTTTAATCGATTCACTTGATAAGAAGTGTGACTTGTTTGAAATAACAAGAAAATCACTCATTTGAATAAACTTTGGTAAACATTTGTTAAAAAGGTGTGGTAGTTTGACAATGGAGCGATTTGCTCAATTTTGCTAGTGAATTAATAGTTGTCTTGATTTTATTTTTTCCTTAGTAAAATGATTTAGTGGTTTACCACTTCATTTGAAGTATGGATTGCTTGCTTGAGGAGTCCTTATGAGATTTGACCCAACCAGTTGGGTGAGTAGTTTGCAATCACCATGAGCACTTTAAGTGCATATGTGAATGGGCACAACAAAATGGGCATTTAGTTTTAGTCATGCAGTTCATTTGGATCACACTTTATCAAAGTAAAGGGGCATGCATACTTTGCAAGGGTGTTGGAGGGAGTAAAGCATAGTTAATGGGGAATGAAAACAAAAGGGGGTAGAGTAAGGTGGGGAGTTTTATATCCTCAACCTATTCATGCCCAACAATTAATAGGCTAGGTGGGTAGTTTAGCCGAGTAAGGGCTAATTTGCTTACCAAACTGACCAACATATGGGTGGGTCATTTGGAAAGTTCTTCGCTTGCTAAAGTGATTTATTTGCGCATTGGAGCTAAACTTCACTTTTTCAACATGAAATGACAAGACAAGTATATCATCCTGGAGGTGAGACAAATTTTAGGAGTGGGTAAGAAGAGGAAGACAAAAATAATACATAGATGAAAAGGAAATACAAAGAGAGGATAATCGTTGAAGAAAATTACTAGCCAAAAATAGAAACATTATATACATATTTACATTCCTTTTAGCTTGAGTTTTCTTTCAAATGGGTTAGAGATGATGCCCATTAATTAAAACTAGTAGTGTTCTTTCATCTATTACGGTAAGCTTATAGGCATTCTGATTCGTGATGTGAATAATTTGATAGGGTTTTTACCAAAGGGAATCAAAATTCCAATGTCCTCTTGGCTTAGCTTTGTCCTCATATCACTTGAACTCTAAATAACGTTCTTCATAACCCATTTCCATTGCTCGCTTGTTAAACCAATTTTTGAATATCTCCTAACATTGGACCATTATTTTAAATTCTTTTTGTAAGGAGATGATCCTGTAGAGGCTTTTGGTGTCATTTGATCTACCTAAATTTCCTTATATATTTTAGTATGCCAATCCCTCTATGATTTGGAAATAGCCTTTTAAAAGGTCCTCACAATATTTTTGTTGCTAGACTCTACTAGTTCATTAACCCAGGGTAATAATTGGAGAACATTTTGAGCACAAAATCATGTTCCAAGAAAACTTTCATCACTTTGAATTTTGTGAAGGAGGTAGCATTGTCGATGACTATTATAAATGATGTACCAAATTCAATGATGGTATCTTCTAATAGTTGAATGATTGTTTCCTAATTAGCTAATTTGATTGGCACTACCTCCATCCACTTTGTGAAGTAGCTTGCTACGGTCAGAATCCATCTATCTCTTCTACTAGATAAAGGATTTATCTTACCAATAAATTATAAGCTCTATTGTTGGAAGGGTTTAGTTATGATTATGTTCTTTACAGGTATTTATGTCATTCTCCTTCCCATGAACATACAACATGATTTTGCAATTTTTGACCCACTAGAAACAATTAGAGAAGATAGTGGGCTAGTAGTATCCAACTCCTAATATCTTGTGTCATAGATGGTATTAAATAATGCCTTCCCTCATCATGATATTCTTTGATTAGAAATTTTGGCTTTATTTATTTGATACATCTTAGCAAGATGTCTTCATATCCCTTTCTAAATAGAACACCACCTAACCATGTATAGTGCACTGCTTTTTGTCCAAATTAGATCCTTTCTTTAGGCATCAACCCTTCTCGAATCTACCCAATTCCAATTTACCTACAGATTTTTGGAATAACATGAAATTGAATCAATTGTATTAACCAAATAGAATAATTTATACAATTTTGTTTAAGTCTAACAAATAGCTCAAACATAGGTTATTGTTGTAACATCCTCTAACAACTTGACTTCATGATCTTGCTAGCAACTCACATAAGACTCTTCCGTGAGTGGTTCTAATCACTCAATTTATTTAATAGTAATATTTATCATATCTATGATGTAATAAATTCTAACATTCCCCCCTAATTACATCATGCTCCAAAAAATGGGCAGGAATACTAACAACAATACAAATAACTGTATGATGAACTAAGACACACTCAATAATTCATTAAGTACCCTTAGAGTATGAATAATCAAACACTCAACTATTCATAACAAGCAATAGTTGGAATGTCCTCACTATGATTCTTCGATGGAATGGCCTCATTGGACATTGAACTCATAACTAGGGACAAGGACAAAGTCATCTATCCATGGTCTGTTATAAACCTCTTGTTAGGTTGTGGAGTCTGATTTCAGCTAAATATGGATAAAACAATTCTTTGTTCCTTAACTGGACTGTAGATGACCAATCCCGAACTAGAGGTGGAAAAAGGAAAAGAAAAGTTAATTTTAGGATTGGCTAAAATTAAGCTTTTTCTAATTGTATAAAGAAAAAGAAAAGTTAATTTTAGGATTGGCTAAAATTAAGTTTTTTCTAATTGTAAAAGGAAAAATGAAAAGTTAATTTTAGGATTGGCTAAAATTAATATTTTTCTAATTGTAAACTTTCTAAGTTTGAATTAGGCCTTAAGTGGGGATTGGGTTAATTATAGGATGCTTGTTTTTTAGCATGCATGTAACTGGGTTTCCCTATTTATGTAATACCTCCAGTAGAGAGGATTGTATCTTGTTTATGGGAAGTGCATAGGATTATGTATCTCTTGTAGAGAGACAAGGAAGCTTGGTGTAGAGCTTGATGCAAGGGTGTTTACATGTTGAATTACTACTAGAGTAATTGTGTGGAGATGTTGATATTTTGAAGATGAATTTGCAATTGGTTGTGTTGTAGGATTACTTCCTTCAGAGATTGTATTAGTGTTAATACAAAAGACTGGTGTTGGGTGAACCACGTTATATGTTGTGTTTTATCTTGTCTTGCATGTTTATGTTCTTTTTCTGTGATGGTTAATATTTTATGTTGTTACGTTGCTTGCTTCAAGAATTCCTTTTGTTTATATAGTGAATCCTAACAATTGGTATCAGAGCGAGGTTGGAATTCAGGATTGAGTGGGAGCTTAAATTGAGTGGGAGCTATGGTAGAAGAATAGAATTTCAGAGTGGAGAAATTCAATGGCCAGAACTATCAGTTGTGGAAGATGTAGATGGAGGATTATTTGTATCAGAAAGATCTTTATCTACCTTTGGAAGGTAAAGCGAAGAAATCGTCAAGCAAGTCAAATGAGGAGTGGGCTCTTATAGACAGGAAGGCATTGGGTACTATCCATTTGTGCCTTGCAACTTCAGTGGCATTCAAAATTTCAGAGGAGAAGACTACGAAGGATCTTATGGACACACTAAAAAGGTTGTATGAAAATCCCTCGGCTTCAAATAAAGTTTTTCTAATGAAGCATATTTACAATTTGAAAATGTCAGAAGGTGGATTTGTAGCTAGTCATTTAAATGATTTCAATACGATTTTTAGTTAGTTAGCCTCGACTAATATTAAAATTGAGGAAGAGATGAAAGCCATTCTATTCTTGTGCTCATTACCAGAAAGTTGGGAGAGCTTGGTTATGGCAATTAGCAATTCTATTTCTAGTACTCTTGCTTTTGAAAATGTGGTTGGTGTAGTCCTTAGTGATGAGATGCGATGGAAGAGCACGGGTGAATCATTATCTGGTGCAACTTTGACTATCAAAGGAAAACAAAGGATGAGAGGAATGAGTTTGGGGAACCATGAAGAGCAAAGTGGATCCAAGTCCAAAGGAAATATGGTGTGCTGGCATTGCGGTAAGAAGGGACATCTAAATAAAGATTGTTGGTCTCAGAATGGAGATGGAGGAGAAGCAAACATAGCAGATGAAGAAGAGGATTTGATCCTTTCAGTAGTGGGAACTGGGAGACATGTCCAGGAAGATGGACATGGCTCAGGATTTATTGTATGATTTTTCAGGATGGAACACATAATATGGTTATAGTTTTGGATCATTGTGACCCCAAGTCCCTAAGTTGGAAGGTAATTCCACACTCGAGGAGTGTGCTTTCAAAGCTAGTGGTAAAGCCATATTGTGTGTGTGCATGCTATGGGTCATCCATAGTATGTATATCTTGCCATGGTGGTGATGTTTGATTCACCATGATACAAAGTAATTATGAGGATGTTGTTATTATCACTAATTTATGGTAGATATATTGTGTGTTGCTTGTTGATCACAGTATAAAAGTGCGTGGATGACATTAGTCCGATGTGATGGTTCAGAGTATGGTTACAACAATTTGAAGGAGTTGACATTCCTTGTTTTGCTTGAAGATGTTCTTTGGTGGATGCAACAACGGTAAAGTTGTTGTGGACCAGTCTCCAAGTGGGAGATTGTTAGGTTGTGGAGTCTGATTTCAGCTAAATATGGATAAAACAATTCTTTATTCCTTAACTGTACTGTAGATGACCAATCTCGAAATAGAGGTAGAAAAATGAAAAGAAAAGTTAATTTTAGGATTGGCTAAAATTAAGCTTTTTCTAATTGTATAAAGAAAAAGAAAAGTTAATTTTAGGATTGGCTAAAATTAAGCTTTTTCTAATTGTAAAAGGAAAAAGGAAAAGTTAATTTTAGGATTGGCTAAAATTAAGCTTTTTCTAATTGTAAACTTTCTAAGTTTGAATTAGGCCTTAAGTGGGGATTGGGTTAATTATAGGATGCTTTTTTTTCAGCATGCATGTAACTAGGTTTCCTTATTTATGTAATACCTCCGGTAGAGAGGATTGTATCTTGTTTATGGGAAGTGCATAGGATTATGTATCTCTTGTAGAGAGAGCAGTAAGCTTGGTGTAGATCTTGATGCAAGTGTGTTTGCATGTTGAATTATTGTTAGAGTAATTGTGTGGAGATGTTGGTGTTTTGAAGAGGAATTTGCAGTTGGTTGTGTTGTAGGATTACTCCCTTCAGAGATTGTATTAGTATTAATACAAATGTTCCTGTATTTACCCACATACAATATCATTTTCCTATATTCCTATACCTAGGTACATAAAATTCCACCCCCTTACAAATGTTTTATCCTCTAAACATAAGAAGAAACTAAATAGTATGATATTCTAAGAAATGATGACAACTTGTACCAATCTTGATTATCCCTTCATCCAAGCGAAATATTGATTGGTGGTAGTTTGCAATGTTGCCAAGCTGCCCTTGTGCCACTTAAATATCCATATTTTTTTTCCTATGGCTCCATGTAAGTCCATCGTAGTTCTTTTGTTGCTCTATGCTTTATCTCCATTGTTGCCTCTCATAGTGGTATGGATGGTGATATGCTACAAACTTAGCCTGTTGTTCTACTTTCTTTGATTATTCCCTCTTGTTTCCTTTTGGTTCATCCTTTGCTTTTGCTTCTTATTTCATTTATGTTATTGACTCCTCCTTAGACTCTATTTTATATTCTTTTGCTTATTATTCATTTTTTTTCTCTATAATAGCTTCATATTTTTCCTCATATCATACCTCTTACATTGAGAAGTACCCTATAGTGTTATATTTTTTTTGGGTACCATAACTTCATGAACTTTTTTGTACATTAATGTTAATAGTACCCAAAGAATCCAACCAAGGATAACCAAGAACAATGTCTACATCACTCATCTCAATAGCATAAAAATCTGAATGCAAAACATATTTATCCATGGTGATCTTCAAATCTTAAAAAAATTGAACATTCTCACCCTAAAGTTGTATTTTTTTTCTTTATTTAAACTTGCAACCTCTTATACGAAGCAATATTGATGAAATTATGTTTGCTACTAAGGTTTATGGAAACAATAACTTCTTTTATTTTGAATTCAACCACAAACCTGTAAAATAGAATTTTTAGATTTCAACAATTCTTTCTAACCATTGTTTGTTCTATTGGACACAAAAGGTGTAGTTTCCTTAGCCTGCATATTATCATCCTCTTCCTCCAATCCTCATTTTATTATAAATGCAATTTCAAATTCTTTTCATGTGTGTAATTAATTATCGTCACATCCAAATTTCACATACCACTATAAAACTTCCCCTCGCAAAAAATCCCAAAGCTAAAATTTCCTTTCTAAATCACAAAAATTTAAATAAAAATTTCCACTTCATCAACCATTCCCTAGCATTTTTATTATCCCTTCTAGTAAATTTTGGTAATTCTATGCACTCAACCCAATATTTTTTCTCCAAATCAGCTAGGGTTTTAAATAACAAAAAATTCTTAATTTTTTTTTTTTTGGGATCTCATATATTTATTTCTTCAAAAAATAAAATATGTAGATCTTATTCAAAACAAGATAAATGACAATTGATTTGCTTACCCAGATTGATAAATATGAATTTTCCCCTTTGCATGAAATTTTTGCATAGTCCAAAAACAACATCAAAAGCCAAACTTCAGAGAACTATAACTCTCTCAATACTCATCAGAATTTAAAAGAGACCATTTATTTTTGTAGCATTTAGAAAAATCTACACAATGGTGCAAAAATCCTTTGAAAATGGCTACTAAAAAATTGGTATGAATTTTTCTCATTTGAAAAACATCTCGTGCACCCAAAAAATAGCATAAATAACCCAACTTCAAACAACCATAACTTCCTAAATACTTATCAGAATATAACAAATGAGTAGTCATTTTATAGTACTTAAAACGGTCTACATGCTAGAACAACAACCTTATTCAAATGACTGCTAAAAAAAGATATAGCCCCTACGAGATGGGATTTTTTTAGAAAAATGTGCCCTAGCTCTACAAAAATAATCCTACTTTGCCATAATCACTACTATGATACCGCTTGTTAGAAATATCTACTTTTCATGAACAATAAATCATTCACCAATATGCAGAAATATCAAACATGCATCCACAAATAAATTCCACAATAACAATCCACACAATAAAATAGAGATAGATAATACCCTTGAGGTAGGGCAACACCAAGAATACTCCTTAAGGAAGGAATCACTCCACAATATTTCCAACTTCAAAAGCCAAGACTCCTACCAAGCATACTTCCTATAAACTTCCTTTACAATTGGGGGTACATTCTCTTTATACAAGAATGTGATGGTTCACCTTCCATGAGTTAGAAGGTAACTCATGTGGTGATTTAACTTCCATAAGTTACAAAGTGCATAATATTATAATATGGAACTATGTTATATATTATTATAATTTTGTGTGACCCATGCCATATTACCCACATACAATATTATTTATTCACATTCCTATCCCTAGGTACTTAGCATGGTCATACAACACAAGTAGATAGGGGCACGTTCTATTCAACATCAAAGTTGAAAATAGGGACACACACACACTATTGTTCATAAAATTGTGATTGAAGATACATACTAATAATAGACAATTAGTTAGATTGGGCCTTATTGATTTTTATCTTCTTGTGAACGGGGATAAATTCTATAATGTCTCATTTTAAAGACTATGTGGACCCCATGCATTGTAATATGTTTTTTTGTTATTTGTGGACAAGGAAGTGGGGCGTCCCCTTTTTTCTAGGCTAATAGGTGTTTTATGTAATAAAAATTAAGTGTTGGAGATTAATGTTGATGTAACATTCACTTAATGAATAATTAGAAGCCTCTAGTGGGGTGACTAGGTATATAGGTTTGGAAAGTCACTTTTAGGGTTTCATTATGTCATTTTCATCTTGTGAACTGTAAGAGAAAGGGTTGAACCCTTCCTCATATTCTACTGCTTAGGTGGTGTGCCCTAAGTCATCAAAAATAGCTAATATTGTAGACAATGTGGTGTGCCCTTGTTCTTGATTGAAGATTGAGTGGATCTTGTTGGAAATATTGAGTTGTCATTGATGTCAAAGGGAGCATGGTTTTCAAGGCAAAATATTCTTCTAAGGATGGACAAATATTCAAGGCAAGGTATATCTCAAAGGAAAGAAAACTGTTGTAAGAAAAGGATTATAATATTTATTTTAAATATTATAAGAAGGACAAAGAGGTTTAAGATTTTTCTTGGGATAAAGGTTTAAAAGAGAAGAAGGATTATAATACTTATTTTAAATATTATAAAGATATGGAAAGTTGATTGCAAAAAGGACAAAGGTTTAAAAATAATATTTAAATCAAAAGATTTAAAATATTATAATTATTATATAAGAGATGGCGTCAACATTTGGAAAGAAAAATAAAAAATATATACTTTTTTTGACATTCATGTGTATGAAGGAAACCCATATAAATAAGGGCACAAAAATTCATTTGGGGTAATTTAAAAAAAAAAGGAAAAAGATTATGAAAAGTATAACTCGAAATACTCTCCACGCGAACGACAGAATTAGTGAAGATAAAATATAATATCAATTATATCATGTACAAGGAGAGAACGACAAAAATTTTATTGGGCGACAATAAGCGGATGAAATGTGATTCAAGATTTAATGTGATTCAAAGAAATTTGATTGGGCAACAGTGAGCAAATGTGATGAGCACAAATCGATTATATTCCAGTGAGCAAATGTAATATTATTTTTGTGCCTTCATGTTGCTTCAGAGAAAGGGTGAGAATAAATGTTTGTGTTTGACGAGTGAGAGAATTTGAAAAATGTGTGTTCATTGAGCTTCCATTTGAAATGAGAGTGAGAATCTGAATTCTTGCAAACCACTGTGAATTTGAGTCTTTAATGATGATCTAAAGTGATCGAAACAACGAAATCCCCTCAAAACGCTTCAACTAGTGGAACAAGAGTAAGGTAACAACGATTGGATCTAAGAAACATCAACAACAGGTAGATGTGAAGTATAGGTTCCTGGAAACCTTTGGAATTATTGTTGTTTCTTCACCAAAGAGAAAACATAATAGCGACAGAAAGCAAATGTAACATGATTCAAAAAATCCAAAGTGGTGCGTGCAAATGATAGCAGAGGTGCGCATTTCGACAGAGTGAGAGGAGGAGAATATAAATGTTTTATCTTGCTTCAACAATCTCATCCGATAGGATAGCCGAGTCTGTTGCTAATCTATGCCTAAGTGCTGCAAAGAGGATGTTTTCATTTGGCTAGTTAGCACAAGTGGTCACGGATAAAATTAAAGCACTAGAGGTCAGAAGTTTAAATCCATCCATGCTTGTAATTTTTTTTTGATATGAGGGATGAGTAAAAGGTTTTGGTTATTTTTTGAGAGGGAAATATTGGGATTTATGTGATTAAAGTTTTTATTTTGCAATAGGAGATATAAGGGCTCATGTTATAAAATTATTATTATAGAAGATATATGGATTTATGTTTTATAAATTTTATAAAGGGGAGGTATAAGGAATTTTCTTCATTATTAAAAGCTTTATTTTTGGATACTAAAAAGGAGTTATAAAGTATTATTGTGCATATCTTTTTAAGAAGGGTTTTAATGTGGATGATTTGAAAAATAAATTTGCTAACCTGTTTTGAAGTGGCAAAAGAAAAGAAAACTATTTTGTGACAAGTTTTGAGGGCATATCTTCATCAAGGAAGCTTTTAGAGGTATGGTGATTTAACTCCTTCTCAAGGTGGTTTTGTTTGAGGAAAACATTTTTTTGAAATATGGTTGGAGGTATACGGATTGATTTGATGTGCATTAGTGATTGATTGAAGTTAAGAGTAATTGTGCATTGCTTTGATTAAAACTGTAAATATATGAGCTAGGGTTTGAGAACAAGTTGTGCATGAGTATTGAATGATATTGGGAATAAAAAGTGCAAGTGGTTGAGAACATAATTGTGCATTGCTTTGAGTGAAATTTTAGTGAAAATTTGTAAGGGTTATAGACCAGTTTTTGTGAAACAAATTTGTGCATTATTGTGATCGATATTGAGAGCAAATTTGCATGGGTTATAGCCCAATTTTGTGAAGCAAATTTGTGCATTGGTTTGATTTGTTTTGGGAGTACATAAGAAGGTCAATTATTGAGTGCTAGACTAGAGCTATGTTGTGAATGCAAATAAATGTGAGACATGTGAAAGTGATGGACTTAATGAATGTGAGAAGAACATATTGATTGCTTGTAATGCATATCATTCTCTATATGTTCATGAAGAAAAATAATTCTGAGTAGAATATGTTTGAATTACTTTAGTCAAAGAAAGCACTTTTGAGAAAGATATATGCAATGGTTTCTATGCAAGAATTGGGAATGTTTGAGAAGGTTTTATGAGCTAGATTGAGCAAGTTTGAGGAGGTTGTATGATCAGGTTATTGAGGCAGATTTGAGAAGGCTTGGAGCAGATTTGAGTAGTTATGTGAGCAAATTTGAGCAAGTCATGTGAGTAGACTTGGAGTAAATTTGAGCAAGCCTTGTATGTAGTCTTAAAGTAGATTTGAGCAGAGTTGAGAGCAGGTTTTGGAGCAGATTTGAGCAAGCCTTGTATGTAGGCTTGGAGTAAACTTGAGCAGATGTTATGAGCAAATTTGAGTAGGTGTTATGAGCAGATGTGAGCAAGTGTTATGAGAAGATTTGAGCAGGTGTTGTGAGCAGACCGGAGCAAAGGGGATTGGTGTCTCCTGTGGATAGAGGTCCATGAACTAAAGCAAAGGAGATTGGTGTCTCCTGTGGATAGAGGTCCATGAACTAGAGAAAAGGGGATTGGTGTCTCCTTTGGATAGAATTCCATGAACCAGAGCAAAGAGGATTGGTGTCTCCTGTGGATAGAGGTCTATGAACCAGAGCAAAGGGGATTGGTGTCTCCTATGGATAGAGGTCCACGAACTAGAGCAAAGGGGATTGGTGTATCCTCTAGATAGAGATCCATGAACCAGAGCAAAGCGGATTGATGTCTCCCGTGGATAGAAGTCCACAAACTTGAGCATAGGGGATTGGTGTCTCCTTTGGGTTGGTGTCCATAAACATTGTAATAGGGAATTGGTTCCCAAGAGATTTATTGAAAAAAATTATAAGAAATATTTTCTCCGTGGACGTAGCCCACATTGGGTGAACCACGTTAAATTTGTGTCTCTTTTATGTGATGATTTGCGCATTGTTTCATTATTACAATTGATAATATTGGATGATACTCCTTTGGAAAGAAAAGTAAAATTTTGATCTTATACTTTTCACCCCCCTCTCAATATAAGCTTATGTTCTTCAATTGGTATCAGAGCAGTTTTCTTCGTGAAAGTCTAATAGCTTGAAGGAATATCTTACAAGAACATAAATGGCTCATCAAGAAGGATTTTCAACAAATAGAGCCTCATTATTTTAAGGGACTAACTATGCTCACTTGAGTATGAATGAGCTACATGGAATGGTCACAATATTTAAGAATAAAGAACCAGAATCAAGTGAAGAATCTAGCAGTGAAGAAGAGACTAACTTTATGAGAAGAATCAAGAAGGCTATGCAGTCTGTGAAATATTTTAGTTGTGGTAAGTTTGGTCACTATGCATTTAATTGTCCATAAGCTGGAAGTAGTAGCAGTAAAGAAGAAAAGGAATACAAGAAAAAAAAGGAAAGGAAATTCTATCATGAAAAGAAAAACATGCATGGTCAAGGTAAGCATGAGAAGAAGATATTTCAAAGATACAAGAAGAGTTTTTATGTTGAAGAAGCAAGGAACACTTCAAGTGACAGTGATGAAGGTCTCTCAGATAGTGAAAAAGAAGAAAATTAATTCTTGGCCATAGAAGAGAATGAAGATGCTCAGGTTGTCAAATACCAAGTAAAAGAGAAAGAATATGCTCCTATTGAAGACCAAGAAAAAGAGAAAGTAGATGATCCTATAATTGAAGACCTAGAAAATGAGAAAGATCCAGAAAAGGAAGAGGATGTCACAGTTGATATGGAAAAGGAACTTGTTGATCTTGAAGAGTTAAAAAGGGAGAACTTAGAATTGAAGGCTCAAATACAAGAGGATGAGAAAACAAAGGTAAAGCTTCTACAAGATCTCTCTGACTTAAAGGTTAAGGTTGAAGAGGCAAGAAAAGTTGAAGAAGGTATGGCTGAGCAGTTAAAGTCAAAAGAGCAAGAGTGTGAAATATTAGAACATGAAGTGGTTTCTCTAAGGATGGAAGTGAAAGATTCTAATTATAAGCTACATAAGTTTGGGAAAATCTCAAAAACCTTGGCATAAATATCTCTCTTATAAAAATAGGACTTGGTTTTGAAGAAGGTCAAGAGAAACAAAAAGAGGAGTCAAGCTCAAAAGGGATAAAGGAATAAAAGGAAGAAATTGAATAAGAGCCTAAGACCTATGTTGATGTGTTGAGAGGTGATAGTATCAAAGAGGAAGCAAACAAAGAATCATCAAGGAACAGGGACCATCACAGAAAAGGCAATGAAAGAACCATGCGACCATACCCTCCAAGGCAAGATGAATATTTCTTCCAAGGTTATTGTTACTCATGTAATCATTTTGGTCATAAAGTTGTGCATTGCAGAGTTCATGGAAAGAATGATTATGGTTTCACCAAGAGGAACTTCAATTCATTTGCACCTATCAAGGACTACAACATCAGGTGTTACAATTGCAACAATTTTGGTCATAGAGCTATACTTTGCAGGGTTTAATTATGGCTTCACAAAGAGAAATTTTAAGTCATTTGCACCTTCCAAGGACTACAACATCATGTGTTACAATTGCAATAATTTTAGGCATAAATCTAAGTGGTGTAGAACAGAGTTTCGAGTTTCCAGAAATTCCAAAGACAAGCAAGAAGAAGGATAGTCAAAATGTTCAAAAAGGTATGACTTCAAAAGTGTGGAAAAAGAAAATTGAAAAATAAGAAGAGCATTGTAATTTGGGAGTAGTTTTAGTCCCATCCCAAAATTGATCACCTCAAGAAAAGAAGGTGGTGAGGGGACTAAGTTAAGTGTTTTATTTTTAAGACCCAAAAGGAGCCCTTTGTCATTGATGTCAAAGGGGGAGAGAATTCAGTGAGAGGGAGTAGCTTCTTAGGGGGAGCAGTTTGTGATCATGATGATATAAAAGATAATTTTTGTTGAAGGGTTGCCATCAATGACAAAGGGGGAGATTGTTGAAAATATTGAGTTGTCATTGATGTCAAAGGGAGCATGGTTTTCAAGGCAGAGATATTCTTCTAAGGATGGATAAATATTCAAGGCAAGGTATATCTCAAAGGAAAGAAAATTGTTGTGAGAAAAGGATTATAATATTTATTTTAAATATTATAAGAAGGACAAAGAGGTTTAAGAGTTTTCTTGGGACAAAGGTTAAAAAGAGAAGGATTATAATGCTTATTTTAAATATTATAAAGATATGGAAAGTTGATTGGAAGAAGGACAAAGTATTAAAAATAATATTATAATATTTTTAAATCAAAAGATTTAAAATATTATAATTATTATATAAGAGACGACACCAATGTTTGGAAAGAAAAATAAAAAATATATACATGTGTCGACGTTCATGGGTATTGAAGGAAAACCATATAAATAAGGGCACAACAATTTTTTTGGGGTAATTTATAAAAAAAAAAAGGGAAAAATATTATGAAAAGCATAACTCTAAATACTCTCCACACGAACGACAGAATTAGTGAAGGTAAAATATAATATCAATTGTATCATGCACAAGGAGCGAACGACAGAAATTTGATTGGGTGGTAGCGAGCGAATGAAATGCGATTCGAGATTTAATGTGATTCAAAGAAATTTGACTAGGTAGCAGTAAGCAAATGTGATGATCACAAATCGATTATATTCCAATGAGCAAATGTAATGTTATTTTTGTGCCTTAGTGTTGCTTCGGATAATGGGTGAGAACAAATGTATGCGTTTGATGAGTGAGAAAATTTGAAAAATGTGTCTTCATTGAGCTTTCATTCGAAATGAGAGTGAGAATATAAAGTCTTGCGAGCCACTATGAATTTTAAAGTCTTTGATGATGATTTAAAGCGATCAAAACAACGAAATCCCATCAAAACACATTGACTAGTGGAACAGGAGTAAGGTAACAACGGTTGGATCTGAAAAACGTTAACAATAGGCATATGTGAAGTACAGGTGCCCAAAACCCTTTGGAATTGCTATTGTTTCTTCACCAGAGAGCAAACGTAATAGCAGAAGAGAGAAAATGTAACATGATCTAAAAAATCCAGAGTGGTAAGTGTGAATGATAGCAGATGTGCATATTTCTGTAGAGTGAGATGAGAAGAATATAAATGTTTTATTATGCTTCAACGATCTCATCCGTCAGGATAGCCGAGTCGGTTGCTAATCTGTACCTAAGAGCTACGAAGAGGAAGTTTCCATTTGGTTGGTTAGCACAAGTGGTCATGGATAGAATTAAAGCGCTAGAGGTCAAAAGTTCAAATCCATCCCTGCTTGCAATTTTTTTTTGATATGAGGTATGAGTAAAAGGTTTTGGTTATTTGTTGAGAGGGAAATATTGGGATTTATGTGATTAAAGTTTTTATTTTGCAAATAGGAGATATAAGGGCTCATGTGATAAAATTATTATTATAGAAGATATATGGATTTATGTTTTGTAAATTTTATAAAGGGGAGGTATAAGGAGTTTTGTTCATTATTAAAAGCTTTATTTTTGGAGACTAAAAAGGAGTTATAAAGTATTATTCTGCATATATTTTTAAGAAGGGTTTTAATGTGTATGATTTGAAAAAGAGATTTGCTAACCTATTTTTGAAGTGGCAAAAGAAAATAAAACTATTTTGTGATAGGTTTTGAGGGCATATCTTCATCAAGGCAGTTTTTAGAGGTATGGTGATTTAACTCCTTCTCAAGGTGGTTTTGTTTGAGGAAAATATTTTCTTGAAATATGGTTTGAGGTATAAGGATTGATTGAAGTTGAGAGTAATTGTGCATTGCTTTGATTAAAAATGGAAATATATGAGCTAGGGTTTGAGAACAAGTTATGCATGAGTATTGAATGATACTAGGAATAAAAAGTGCAAGTGGTTGAGAACATAATTGTGCATTGCTTTGAGTGAAATTGAAGTGAAAATTTACAAGGATTATAGACCAATTTTTGTGAAACAAATTTGTGCATTATTGTGATTGATATTGAGAGCAAATTTGCAAGGGTTATAGACTAGTTTTGTGAAGCAAACTTGTGCATTGGTTTGATTTGTTTTGGAAGTACATAAGAAGGTCAATTATCAAGTTCTAGACTAGAGCTATATTGTGAATGCAAATAAATGTGAGATATGTGAAAGCGATAAAATTAATGAATGTGAGAAGAACATATGATTGCTTGTAATACATATCATTATCTATATGTTCATGAAGAAAAAAATTATGGGTATAATATGTATGAATTACTTTAGTCAAAGAAAGCACTTTTAGGAAAGATATATGCAATGGTTTCTATGCAAGAATTGGGAATGTTTGAGCAGGTTTTGTGAGCTAGATTGAGTAGGTTTGAAAAGGTTGTGTGAGCAGGTTATTGAGGCAGATTTGAGAAGGCTTGGAGCATATTTGAGTAGTTCTGTGAGAATATTTAAGCAAGTTGTGTGAGTAGGCTTGGAGTAGATTTGAGCAAGCCTTGTATGTAGGCTTGAAGCATATTTGAGTAGAGTTGAGAGTAGTTTTTGGAGCAGATTTGAGCAAGCCTCGTATGTAGGATTGGAGTATATTTGAGTAGGTGTTATGAGAATATTTGAGCAGGTGTTATGAGAAGATTTGAGCAAGTGTTATGAGAATATTTGAGCAGGTGTTGTGATCATACCAGAGCAAAGGGGATTGGTGTCTCCTGTGGATAGAGGTCCACAAACCATAGCAAAGGGGATTGGTGTCTCCTATGGATAAAGGTCCATGAACCAAAGCAAAGGGGATTGGTGTCTCCTATGGATAGAGGTCCACAAACCAAAGTAAAGGATATTGGTGTCTCCTATGGATAGAGGTCCACAAACTAGATCAAAGGGGATTAGTGTCTCTTGTGGATAGAGGTCCATGAACCCGAGCAAACGAAATTAGTGTCTCCTATGGATAGAGGTCCACGAACTTGAGCATAGGGGATTGGCGTCTCCTTTGGGTTGGTGCCCATAAACATTGTAATAGGAAATTGGTTTGTTAGAGTTACTATGTTAGTAACTATGATTATTATCTCATTTAGGTAATTTGTAATATTCACCTAGGTAGATTTTATTTACCGCATGGTAAAAAGTAGTTTGTTACTTTTTACCACTAGTATTTACTTTTACTAGTTACCTAGGTTAGTAGGTTAGTCATCGTAGTCAAATTGACTACGTAGTTAGCTGTTAGTAAGTTAGCATTATTTCCTAAGTAGTTAGCTATTAGGGGTAATCTACCTATCACGCGTTATTATTAGCTACAACTAAGGATATTATTTCTATTATATCCTAAGGATATTTCTAGCCTTTGTAATGTGTATTTAAGCACCTTATATTTTGAATAATAGGTTAATGCTTTTGTACCTATCATTGGTATCAAAGCAATGGAACTGCACTCAGAGCAAACCCGGACAAGGTGAGCAGCGACCCGTTCCAGCTGGACCAGGGGCCCAAATCCTGACACACGGGACCCCCTGGATAGGACCCGTATTCAGAGGAGTCTGGAACCTATGCACGCTCTTTGAGGTAACTGAAGTGATATCTTTTACGATGACTTTGGTGAGGATTATGAGCAAGGTAATTTTTTTTTCATTTCGTAATTCACCATGATTGCTAAATCGACCTACAGGTCCCGATTTGCTTGTGAAACGGCTCGCAGACCCATATATGGCTATCAGACCTATTAGGCCTAACAGGCCCATGTGGGATAACCCACATCATCGAACAACCTACGTGAGGGTAGGCGGCCTGTAGTAAATCCTGCAGATCACCCACTAGTGACAGCCTCAAGGGAGGTGGCCACAAGACAATCGCAAGCTGTTGTACAACCATTAGAGTCATTTCTACGATGATCGCCCCAAGGGAGGTGGCCACAAGATGACCACATCGACCGACCATCTCAGAGGGTAGGTGCACCCTTAGATGATCGACCACCAGAGATCTTCTCTGGTGACGATGATTGGCCGATCGTATCTAGAGGGTAGGTGCACCCTCAGACGATCGACCACCCCCATGTGAGGACAAGATCACCCTTTATGGGAGGAAAACCAGGCACAAAAACCAAACTACACCTGGACAAACCATCCCTAGACACTCTTGCTGATGCACCTGGACATGCGAATCGAGGTGGACATGTGGACTGACATTGGTATGCACCTCGAGGTGCTGATTAGATTGGGCATGCTAATATGGACTTGAGACCTAGTGTTGCTAACTGGACTGGGCATGTGGACCGAGGTGGACATGTAAACTAACATTGGCATGTACCTGAAGGTGTTGACTGGACCAATATCAGACACATGGCGAACAACCACTAGACGATGATCAAACACGACATGTAGGTGATACGTGGCGAATAGGCCACGTGTCACCCGATCGGACTAGCCGTGACACGTGGCAGCTTGATAGTCACTCCACATGGCGGTAAACAAAAGGACGATAGGTGAATCTGATTACCCAAAGACAATAAAAGAAGGGGTGAGGTTGAGCTTTTAAGCTCATCAATTCTCGTCGTCTTCTAAATGTGGGACTAAAAAGTCCCACATTAAAACTTTTCCCACATGGAGGCGAGAAAGCCTTCTTATAGAAGGCGGTCCCCTCCATAACCCGTCGAGCTTGCTAGCCCGACCGACGAGGGGACCCGAAGGAAAGACTCCCGACCAAGAGGTCAGGAGTTCAAGCCCCGTCGGGGCCTAGAAGCTTTTCTTTTACAAAAGTGCAGTGGAATCCTAAGGTAATTTATTTTTTATTTTTAATTTGTTTTTTCTTTTAAATTAAAATTTTTTATATCTATTTTTTTTTTAATAAAGTTAAATATAAATTATAATTAAAGAAATTATTATTTTGCCGATAAGGACTTTTACCATTGGCGGCTCTGCTAGGGTTTGCTTGCGAGAAAACCTAGTTTCGTCATGTTGCAGGGGGGGCCGGGTTAGGGCGAGGCGGCGCTTGGGCGGGTTGGCTGCTATGGTGGACGTCTGCTGCATCGACGGGCCTCGGTGCGGGGTGGTTGCTAGGCGGGGTGGTTCCTGTTCTGGCTGGCGGCTGTGCGGTTGGGGGTGCTGTGCTGGCTGTCTTCTTTGGCCGCTGCGCGGAGTGCTTCTACGGGTGCTGGTAGCTGTTCATCTTTGGTCCCTGTTCAGGCTGGACCCCGGGCGGGTTGCTGGCATGCGGGATGGCCCCTGGACGGGGTGGTTCCCGTGCGGGCTGGCTCCTGGGTGGGCTAGTCCCTGGGCTGGGTGGATCCTGTGCGTTTGGGCCCGTTGCGGGGTGGTTCTTGTCCCTCTTCCCCTTCCCCTGCCCCCCTCCCCGGGCACTCTCTTGCCCTGCTTTTCTAGATCCCGTGTTTGCTCAGGGTTCCCGTTGCTTGGTTTGCTTTTGCTTGGCAGGGTCTACGGTTTCTGGGCCCGAGTTCCTTGGTTCGGCGGGTTTTCAGCTTGCCCAGGGGCGGCTGCTGAAAGAGGGTTGGTTCTGGTTTCCTAGTTGTCACTTAGGGATCTTCATGTGCTCTTTCTTGGCCTCGGGGGGGGCCTATTCCCGCATATGAGGCCCTTCCTCAGTTGCTCCAGGTTGCCTTTGCCTTCGGGATCTCCGTGTAGATCTGGGGTTTGTCTGGTCTTGAGGTGGACCCTCGGTTTCTGTAGTCTGCCCTTTGGGCCCTGGGGGGGCCAAACCTGCAGCTATGTCTCCTAGGCTTCTGTCTCCTCCAGGCATGGATGGGGCTGGTTGTTCTCTTGCTGGTCGTTTCAGTGGTCTTCCGCTGCTTTCGTCTTGGCCAAGGTTCCCTTTCCAGCCCCGGGCGCTCGTGGGACAGCTTCCCTGTCCCTCCCTTATTTTTTGCTTCCTAGCTCCGAGCCTCCTATTGGGCAGGGGTTTGTTCCTTTGGCAGATTTCTCGCTGAGCAGAATCCTTCTCTTCCAGCTACTGTTGGTTTCCTTGCTGAGCGGGTTGTTCTGCTCCTTCTGTTTTTTCCCGCAGGGCGGGTTTTCCAATCCTGCTGGTTTTCCCGTCGAGCGGGATTTTTCAATTATGCCGATTTAGGGTTTGCTCCTTTTCCTTCTAGTTGGGATTTTCCAAATAATTTTGTTTTTTCCCTGAGACGGGATTTTAGGGTTTACTATTTTTTCCCGCTTAGACGGGATTTGTCAACTTCATCCCTTTTTCGGATTTTCTCACTGGGTGGGATTTGTCCTAGGGTTTGTTTTTGAACCTAGGTTTGATCTTTTGACCTGTTGTAAAAAGGTTTTGGGATCCTTTCAAAACCTGTTAAAAAAGGGAAAAAAAAAAAGGGCCCCGGACTCCGGCCCTGGGATTAGATTCAGGCGGTGGTACTTCCTTTAGCTTCGGATTTTTCTGTAAATAAGGTTTTGGGTCCCTTCTCAAAAAACCCGCTGTAAATATAATGCTACTTATCAAAAAAAAGAAATTATTATTTTTATATAAACTGATTTCTTCAAAAATTATAATTTTATTTTTCCTATTAAACTTTAAAATTTATGTTTAAATTTTTTATTTAAGATTTTGCAAATTTCAAAATTTAAAATTAAAATTAAGCAACCTATTTTTGCAAAATCTTAAACATAAGGGAGTGTTTTTGTTTTCTCACACTTTTGAGATACAAGACAAATAAATAGCACATTTTTGCAAATTAGGGAACCTATAAAAAATCTTCTCAACCTTGTTAAATTTGCAAACATGAAAGGGGACAAAATCAAACACATTTGATTCTTTATTGCAAATTTGGAAAACAAGGAGACTCAAAATTTTGTAATATTCAAAGGCAAAGTGTGCATTTTTTTTCTCCAAGGGGGGATATAAGACATAAAATTGCACATTTTTTTTTGCAAAATTGAGAATAATTTGAAGCCTTGGTCCATCGAAACCAAGCCGTGTGTCGACTGGTTCTGGAAGCCTTTCAAACGTGGGTTGTGTGTCGACTTGTATTGAAAGGAGTGCTACTTGTTAAATTTGCAAAGCAAAGGGAAAACATGCACTATTGATTCTTTTTTACAGATTTGTAACACAAGGAAGGGAGGCACTTGAACAACAAAACCATTTGCAAAATCAAAGGCAAAATTGTGCATTTTTGTTTTCTAAAAATTTGGGATATAACACAAAATCATGCACATTCATATTTTTGCAAATTGGAGGAAAATCCACATTTTCACAACCTTGTTTATTTTGCAAAACAAGAGGGGGGATAAAACCAAGATTGGTTCTTCTTTTGCAAAATTATAACACAAGGGGAAATTGTGAAAATCAAAGGGTTAAAACACAAAGTGCTCATTTGTTAATTTTGCAAATCAAGGGGGGAAGACAAGAAATTGTACTTCTTTGCAAAATTGTAACACAAAAGTGAGGAGCACTTAAATCAAACTTGTTAATTTTACAACACAAAAAGGAAAGGCAATTGTTTTATGCCACATTCTTTGCAAAATTGAAAAACAAGAGGAGACATAAAATATCAAATTTTTTGCACAACACAAATCCAAATTTTGTTGCAAAAATTAAAGGTGCATTTTCGATTTTACTCGACACCTTTATTGGCAAATTAGGTGCATTTTTAGCAGTGACTCACACTTATGTGATAAGAATTTTGTGGGAATTCTTGTTTGATTATTGTATTATCTTTTGCAATTATAAGTCATAACATCAAGAACACTCAAAACCCTAAAATTTCACAATAATTTATGTAAAGCATTGCACAGATTTAAAACCAATTTTAATTGATATTCTCTCCTAAATAAAACCCTTAATTCACTCTTATTTTTTTGGTTTAATTTCCTCAAACTAATTATTCCTCTTCAAGAGGACTTTTAGGAAGGTGCCATTAAATATCTTTTTGAGTGAATTATCTTTTGGTACTCTTCTAGGTATATCAAAAGAAAGAATAAGTTTTTGTAAAATAAGGAACCTTGAAAGTAGCAATCTTTTGCACTAAGGGGGGATAATTCCTTTCTTCCTTAAAACACAAATTTTTGACAAGATGGAGATAAAACTTGTAAAGGCAATCAGAAAAGTAGAAGTCATCATAAAATTATACATTTTCTTCTAGGCTTCATAATAGCAACCATGCTTGAAGTACTTGCAATAAGGAAAGATTATTTGGTGAACTTTTTTGATAACATTGCCTAAGAGGCAAAGTTTTGCACAAATTGTAAAAAGGACAACCATGACACCATTCAGTGTTGGTTTCCAAACAAGCAAAACTAAAAAGGCAAAGGCACATCATAGAAGCAAAACAAAGGCAATATTGCTAGTGAAGTGTCTAGTTCTGATTCTGATTCTGGTTCAGAAAGAGCACACAAAAGTACTCATAACTAAGACAATATTGTAGAGGAGAAACAAATTTGTCACCTTATGCAAGCACCATTTCCTCTCTATATTTTTTAGGCTTTATAAATAGCATAAGTTTTTGTTTGAAATACTAGCAATAAAGGGGTGATTGTACCTCTTTTAGGCTTCATAAATAGCAAACTCTCATTGTTTGAAATACTTGTAACAAAAGGAGGGGAATTTATGGTGTAAAATTTTCCTAGGAGGCAATCTTTGTAAAGACCTTCACAAAGCTTCTTAAGTTGCACATTTTTGCAATTAAGGGGCGATAAATATTTCTTTTCTTACTTCACATAAATTTTTGTAAAAAGGGAAGAAGACTTATAAGGGTGCATTTTTGGTTGTGATCGACAGCTTAGTCACACTTATTTTAGAAATTTTATTACAATATATTTTGCAACAAGGGGGGAAACTTATAAGGGTGCATTTTTGACAGCGATCGACACCTTAGCTACCTTAACAACACATTTTTGCAAAATCATATTGTAAATAGAATGAACCTCGTATGAAGTGATCTACTCTACTACACCTGGTGGTTGGTTACCCATGCAATCCGGTTGGATGACAATATTACAATAAGGACATTTTTTGATGTGAAGACAAAGTGAGGTATGACCCACCTTTTACCCAAGAGCAGCAATCGCACTGTGACAGAGCAAGAACCAGCAGATCGATATCTTTCTCACTGTATTGGGACAATTATATACATTACCCAAATAATGTAATAAGGGGGGATATTAGAGTTACTATGTTAGTAACTATGATTATTACCTCATTTAGGTAATTTGTAATATTCACCTAGGTAGAGTTGATTTACCGCATGGTAAAAAGTAGTTTGTTACTTTTTACCACTAGTATTTACTTTTACTAGTTACCTAGGTTAGTAGGTTAGTCATCATAGTTAAATTGACTACGTAGTTAGCTATTAGTAAGTTAGCATTATTTCCTAAGTGGTTAGCTACCTTTAGGGGTAATCTACCTATCACGCGTTATTATTAGCTACAACTAAGGATATTATTTCTATAATATCCTAAGGCTATTTCTAGCCTTTGTAATGTGTATTTAAGAACTTTATATTTTGAATAATAGGTTAATGCTTTCGTACTTATCATGGTTCCCAAGAGATTTGTTGAGAAAAATTATAAGAAATATTTTCTCCGTGGATGTAGCCCATATTGGGTGAACCACGTTAAATTTGTGTCTCTTTTGTGTGTGATGATTTGTGCATTGTTTCATTATTGCAACTGATATTATTGGATGATACTACTTTAGAAATAAAAGTAAAAGTTTGATCTTATATTTTTCACCTCCCTCTCAGTATAAGCTTGTGTTTTTGAGATCTATCTTAAGATTCACAATTCTGTTACAGATTTTGATGTGTTGGAGTCTGGAAGTGGTTCGTCCAAATTTGGGAGGCCATTTGTGTCGTTCAACTTGTTCAAAATATTTTTTTTGAATTTTATTGCTTGTCCAAGTCGTTAGAGGACCTCTAGGTAAGACATTCGACAAAATAATATGAGACCTGTGTGTTGATTTGTAGCTTAAAATATCTAGAACGGAACGTTGTATAATCTTCTACTTTTGCTAAAATATTGACCTGAGTATTTCAAGTTGATGCTTGTTAAATTATATTTCCTCTATTTTAGTCAATTGATGCACCTCTTTCTAGTGCTTGTTTGAAAGTGATTTCTTTCGAGGTTTATGCAATGACACGTTCTTGATTAAGCACGTATAAGGAGTAAATGATTTTTTTATAATTTTCTTTGTGATGGTGCTCTTTGCTACTTTTTTTAAAGAAAAGTGATATTATTTGTAAGTAGAGCAATCCCTTCCTTGGTGATAATTTTAATATTGTTCAACTAAAGTATTGGAACTTTTACTTTTCTCATCTAGTTAATATGTCTCAGAGATAAAATCAACCAACTTTTTTATCTTTTGCTTGGTCAAGGCTTGCTTGACTCTTTTGTGTGGATAATTCTATTGGAATATGGGGTACCTAAGAGGAAGCATGTTTTAATCAAATGTTGATTTATCCTTGTGGGAAAAACCACCCTTATTGTATGTAAAATTTTATTTGTGCTACTATTTTTATCAACAAACATGAAATTCGTGCATTAAGAATGTGTTCCTCTTACACAAAATACATTCTACAACTAGTGCAAAAGCTCTTGCTTCCAAAATACTTAGCTATCTATATAGCATATGTTCCAATCCTATTAAAGCTTTTATGTACAATATTTAAACTATCAAATGATCAACAAGTGAATCCATGCCTCTACTTTGATAAAATATTCAACTATTAGTTCTTTTGGATTATTTACTTTATCCTTGTCTCCTCACATCCTTTTGAGAATGTCCTATAAATATAGCCTCAAAATATTTTCTGGTAGGCCTTGGACATGTCTGGATGTAATCCAAATGTTGTTGAAAACATATATTTTGAATTTTATATGGAATTGTTTCATGGAAAATATGATTACCTCTCTTCTTTAGGTTAACCTAATCAATCTTTGGTAGGGTTGTTTACCCTTGAAATCTATTTTCAACAAAGTGCTTCATGAGCTTCTTTGTATCGAAGCAAGAGAAGAACCTGAAAGAGAGATTGCTCTTCCTTATACCTACTCTAATACCACATGTTAAAACTTAAGTCTTTGATACTTTATGTTATGAAATGATGGATATTTAAATACAATTGATGCACATTTTTGACATAAAAAACTTCTAATTAAACTTGCAACTGCCCTTGTCTTCTAGTACATGCATAATCCTTATGATGGGTTATTATGCCACAAATATTTTCACATGGGCTATGAGGTAATAACTCCTAACAATGATATATTTCTAAATATATGCAATTAAAGATACTTCCTCTTTTTCACTTTGATTATTATCCTTATGATTGCTTAGCTTCTACAATCCATTATTTTTTATATTGATTATATTTGAAAAGGGTCTTACCCATATTACCTCACGACCATATAGCGGTATTACAACTTGACAATTATGCATGTATCACACTTTTCATGGTTTAAAATGTGGTCTTCTCAAAATTTGAGAAATTTAATTGGTTGCGCTCATTCCATATGATTCTATAATCCATTTTTGAATTATGAAAAAAGGTTGTATTTCTATATTTTATCTTTAACTATTTATCTCCAGATCTATGATGCCCATTTTTTTCTCATTCTTTCAATTCCTCCTTATTGAGAAAATTTATTTCACTACCCATATTTTTTCTATCCAAACTTGCTCTTCTTATGTTTTTTCAAAGCTTTGATAATCTTGCAAAAAATTTTTTTATTTGAAAAATATACCAAAGGAAATATTCTTCCATTTCTTAAGTAAAGTTTTGACAACATTAATTGTTGGGAGTAAGATACATTGAGAGAAACAATAGTAGGATGTTCTTTGATGCCACCGCTTTTATATTTTATCATGTATGTGGGAGTCTCTTAACCACATTAATTCAAAATGAAAATGAGTGTTTTATGGTTTTTGAAATTATGGAAATTCAAGAAAATTTGGCTAATGATTTGAGGCAAACCCATTAATAATAGATGTATGTATATAAATACAATGGTCCTCCAAACTATCACTCAACATGAACGTATCAAGTTTCTTAGTAATATGTCAATCCTATGATTATTCCACATGAAGTTCCCATTGAAAAAAGAGGATCAAATATGTTGTTTTCAATCATGAAAGTTTTCATAATACCATTAGCTTGGTTCCATATAGAGTTATTGCCTCTTACTTGTTCTTATGCATCTTATCAAATCTTAAGCTTACTTAGTAAGGAACTTTGAGCATAAAAATTTGTGATCATAAGCCTCTTGTTCAAACTTTCCATAGATCCTTCTATGGGTAAGCAACCTTTTATTTCTAAAGCAACTTTCTTGTAAAAAATTGGGATCCCACAAGGTAATAATCCCTTTGGGATTCCCTTCTATAGAAATTGTTAAGTGTTGGCTATTTTTCTAGATCCTATTTAAAATAATTGAAGCTTATTCTATATATACCTTTATTTCCTACAATAAGACCATTATATATTTGAAACTTGTATTTAGTCTCTTAAGAGCATTTATCTAGTTTTGCTTACTAATCCTCTAACATTTCATGAAACTAACCTAATTTAGTATTACTTAGAAGTATGAACATATCCTTTTAATAAACCTAAATTTTGTCAATAGTTTCCCAATTAGATTAGTTCTTTGTTGATCTAACTTTCTTTCTTGCATTCTTGTTAAATCATTTTTACTTGTCTTTTTACTCCAACTTGTTTTACACCAAAAAGCCATTGAGTCCTGCTCTTTTTTCTTGTCTTCTTTGGATTTTCACACGTTATTTTGGGTTGCATATCCCCCTAGATCCACTTATACATCTTCAAAATAGTCTTTATTAATCTATGTAGACACTTGGTTTTCCTCCTATTGTGAGGGTGAAAAGTTCAATATTTCTTTCTTATTTTCTCTTAAGGATTCTTTGTTGGAAATATAAAGAGGATTAAGTATTCAATCTTACCTAGTTTAGGGTTGAGAAGGAGATGGTATGAGGTAGCTAAGATTTCTTAGTCTATCTTCTATTGATTCTTTGGTTCTTGTATTATGGGTTGTTTTATATTATTATTAGGTGTTTTAACTATAACTTGTAAATTCTTTATATCTTATTTTAGTAGTGGAGCATTTAGGAATTTCATGAAGGATGTCAACACAATTTCATGATCATGAAGAGTTGCAACCTCCTTGTCCTCTAATTTTATTTCTTTATTTATTCCTTTTAACAATGATTAAATTATCATTATTATTGGGATTGCAATTACCCATATTTTTTGCTTTTATGCCTAAGGTTTGATTTTTACCCAGTGTACATTAAGATGATTTCTCAACTTCATTGTTGTTATAATCTACTCGTTGTTGCTGTATATTGTTGACCCCCATTGCATGTTATTGTCCTCATTTATCCCATAGTTTATCATATATCAAAAGAGATACCCATAATTATGACACTCTTGAAAATGAATGGGAAATATTTTATAATCAGTGTCTATAGCCAAATATAATATTTTATTTGGATATCAACCATTTCTAATAGCGATTTAGATTGATCCATTTATTTATTTTTTTGCTGGAGAACAAGGATTGTACTCGGGTCTCCCACCCTTGACAAATCATAACTCTCTTCTTTAGAGCATGAGAGTTTACAAACATATTCAATTCTCATCTCAATTGAGTTGTTATAGCTATAAATATTCATCATTTTACATAAAATGTCTAAATTCTTTATTTTCATTTTTTTTAGAACTTTTTCAATTTTTTGTGAATACAAATATTCCATAATTCAACATCCTTCTTGATATTTTCCTACAACAACCTTCACAATACCAAAACTTCACCTCTACTATCTATGCATTGCATCTTAATAGAGTAATATTTCCAAAACATCGTATTATCATAGCCTCGCTTTACCAAATCTGGATTGTTAGTTTCCTTCCTAAAGCACAAGTGCAACCACAAAAATTGTAATAAATAACATATATGAAAGCACATTAATGCTATAAAATAAAGTAGATATTACTAATGGAAAATATTAAAGTAAATCTTAATCATTATTTGATTCAAGCAGTCAATATTTTCTTGTCAACTTTAGCTAAACTTACTACTTCCTCTAACCAAGGAAAAAAGAATTTAACTTCATGATCCTCAATTAAAATCCCTCTATTGGCTAGCCTATATACACATTTTTTTAATTATTTTAATGAATGTGTAAACCTAATTTTTTCGAACTCCTTAGCAAGGTCTTGAATTTCCACAATTATCTTGTGTATGTTCCATGGAGCCTTTGTTTTTCTCAAAATTGCATTTATTAGTATGAGTGGATCATCTTTCATCCATAGCTTATTCCATTTAATTTGTTTGCATACTTTTAACTCTTCCAAAGTTGCCCAAGCTTTAGCTTCATTATTTGTCTTAAATCCACAATTGAAAGCATAATGAGACAATCTCTTCTCTATTGTTTTTAATTATTCTTCCTCCTCTTAGTTCTCGATTTCCTTAGATGCTCCATCAAAATTTGACTTGGCCAACTCCACATATGGTGGTTTCCACTTTATATTTTTTGCTTTAATTTTATTTTTCTATCCCCAACATCATAATATTATTTGATACTTGACTCCCTATATCAATATCCTCTGTTTCTTGATTAGGGATTGGATGAGTTGACAAGGTTGGTTTAGACTCCTTTATGGCTAAACAAATATTCCTTTTCATTACCTCTAAATTGCTTTTCTTTCCTTTAAATAGTCTTCTATTTCTTTCTAGCCAAACAATATAAAGTATTGTATATTTTGATATATTCCAGGTTGTGTATAAAGCATCACTTTTAAAAGTGCTCTGCCATTGCTTTAACCATACCTCAATTCTTCCATTCATCACCATGCATTTACCAGACATATTAAGAATTCATTGCCATAGTTTCTAGACTATTAAGCAGTGTCCCAAGACATGGTCTATACTCTCCTCCATTTTATAAAGAACACTTTTTGAGGGGCCATAAAACCACTTTTCATAAGGTTATCCTGGGATAAAATTCTTCTATGCCCTACTAGCCAAAAAAATATTTTGACTTTAGGAATGCTCGACCTATCTCAAATATCTCTCCATATTCTTGTGATATTCCTATTTTATGGTGCTTTATATTATATCCACTTCTTGTTGTGTATTCTCTTGAGCTATTCAACTCCCAAATCAACTTATCCTTGGCTCCCTTAGGATAATCATTGGTGTTATATTTCTACTCAACTACCTCTTATCATCAATGTCTTGTATACTTGTAAATAAATTTTCTTTTCATTTGTATCTTCTCGATCCTTGTACAAAATGTTTGAAACCCTATCATAATATTTATCTTGAAGTAGTCTCATCCATGGTTTCAACATTGGATCTAGATCGAGTGGTTTTTTATCACTTCAAGTAACCATCAAAATATAATTATTTCTCCAGTTCCCACCACCCATATTAAACCTTTAATCACTAGATCAATTGATTTTTTTTTAACTATTACATAGTGCAAAAAAATTTGGTAGAGAAAATATAGTAAATATTAAGCTTGGGTCATTGGGCTCAACATACTTAGAAGAATTCTTGCCCATTGTATTTTACTCTCTTTGTAAAATCTCCAAATTACTTTTTCCCTAAAAGCCAAGTTTTCATCTATAATAAGTCTTACACGAAGATCTCCCCTAGTTTTATCATCACACACCTTGCTCCATTTCACCAAAGAAAAATTCCTTTTATCATTTAATCTTGACCATAAAAATGACTGTATAATAAAGATTAAACTTTTTTCTATTGACTTTGGCATAATATACAAAGACATATAATATGTTGGAATGACCTATAAGATTGATTTAATTAGCTACACTCTTCTTGCTAACGATAATCATCTACCTTTTAATGCCATTAGTTTATTCTAAACTTTACTTATAACTAGATTTCATAATTCTATCCTCATTCTCCCCTCAAATAAGGGCATCCATAGATAACTTTCTAGCAAATTTGCCTCCTCAATTTGAAGTAACCTGCATATCCCTACTTGATTTTAGTTGGAGTGTTTAGGAAGTGTAGACACCAAAACAACACCAATCCGATTATGTGACGACAAGCACTGATCGAATTGACATACATAGCCCCTAGGGCAGCCCCTAGAGGTTAAACAGTGGTCCTAACCACTCCCACAATAGTTTGGAAGGTCAGAGGTCAATTTGGCACCTTTTTAGCACTTTGCTCTCTACTCGTCCCACCCCGGGATGATTACAAACTGGTATTCATCCCACCCGGGACGATTATCAGCATTCGTCCTAGGGTGGGGCGAATAGCAGGTTTGACTGGCAAAAAGTCAAACCTCGATAGGTCCGCCACTTAACTGCGCCTTCAGGGCATGCAATTGCGAGGAACGACTTCAAATCAGAGAGAGAGACTTCAGTCATGCATGCCTTGATTATGGAGGCCTCATGCAAGGAGACTCTAAATCAGGGAATAATATTTTCTCCCAAAATAGGGCAAGCAAGTCAAGTGGCGCCCTCGCATGCGCATTCAAAGAGAGAGACCCTAGGTCTATAAATTGGTGAGTCTTCTCACCCCAAAAAGAGGAACAGAGAGGAGCATTTGGAGCAATGGAGTGCTGCCGAATTACATCCTCACCCATCGTTTGTGCTTTTACATCCTTGATCTCTCTTTTGGAAGGGAGGTTATTGGGTGATTATTGGAAGCGCAATCCGGACCCAAACCCAAACATTTGGCCACAATACCCCACCAAATTTTTTGACACAACCCCATAAGAGGTTTTGGACCCATCCCAAGTGGATTGGTGCTGAAACCAAGTCCCAAACGATGGGCGTCCTGCCCCGGGCGCCCCCCGCATTGTCGCAGTTCTAATCGCCCCACCCCGGAGTGATTAGAAATATGTGGTATATTTCCTTTTATTTTTCTTTGCATTTGATTTTAGGTTACTTACATATGCTGCTATTCAAGTTTCATGTGATTCTGACAAGTTTTGGCTATGATTTTATCATTTCTCGCTTTCGCTAACATACAGGGAGCATCATCGGATACAAGGAAATCGAGGCCGAATTTGCAAAATCTAACCTTCTGGGTCATCCCAAAATGCCCTTTTTGTCTAACCCCAACTTTGTAGGTATTTTGGAGGCCTCCAGAATGGACATTTAGGAGGTGGCTTTCGACAGCTGATGAATTCTAATCGTCCCACCCCCGGAGCGATTAGAAATATGGGTAAGATTTCTGAACTGTTCCTTTTGCAATGGGTTCCTGGTAATGTTTTATTGCTTCTATCAAATTTTTAGCTCATTCTGATATGTTTTAGTTATCATTTTAATCATTTTATGCATGCACTAACTGCAGGCCTTGGGGATCGCATGTTTCTCTCCATCCGTAGGTGCTACTAACCATTTACTATTTCTCTGAATATAGGATCTCGACACTAGAGGGCAAGCAAGGAACCATAGACATATTCATGCAAGCGGCGATGACATTTGGTCCACCCATTTTCAATGTGGGCACGTGAAAGATCTCAAAGGGGAATATATCATTCATGGTGTAATCAAAATATGTCCGACGCTCCTAGCCCCTGAAAATGGAGGAGACGTATTGTAACCCAATTTGGAGCAAATTAATAAAATAAAGGGCCACACTTTTACACTTGCTTTTAATCTCATTTCAATTCGTTGGTTTTCCTTCTTTTCATGCATTCTCGTTCGTAGGACTTAGCATTGCATTTCCCCTTCTTTTGTTTTCGTATCCTCGTGCTTTCAGTGGCGATCACGGTGGGACCACTGTCCCTTGATTTTGAGATCAAATTTTTGATCAAAAGTTGTGTGTTTTTGCTTGCAGGTGTCAATATTTCAAGCACTGGACTGCTGCTCGTTCCATCCTGGAACGAATACAGAGCTGGAATTCGTGCCACCCTGGGACGAATAGGAATTCGTCTCACCCTATGATGAATACAGATCTATTATTCATCCCACCCTAGGATGATTAGCTCTCTATGCAGTTTCAGAGCAGAAACTCAGAGGCATCCGATTTGGGCAGAGAAGAGGTAGGGGTTCTGAGCATCCTCTGTCATTTTCTATTTTTTGTCTCTATCATTTTTTGTTTCTTTGCTTGCATAGGAAATTTTACTGCATGATTTCTTTCTTTTCACAAATAAAAATAATCCCACACACCACGAGATAATCTGAACATCAAGGCGTTGGTCGTAAAACCCCAACACTTGATCAAGACCAACGGTGGATTTCATCACCACCTTGGCTTGAAACTTGCATACATAACCCTGATCGCTACTGTTGCTAGACGTAAATCCTGATGAAAGCTGACCAAGTGTAGCTGGGGTGATTCCCAGTGCATGAGGATAAGTCTTCTATGGTAGGTGTCAAAACAGAGTGATTCCCCTTCCGTACCGCCTATGTTCCATGTACTTTTTGCTCTCACGTACCAATAGTCTCCCTCACGTAAGGGCGGGTATATAGAGAGGTTCGATATAATGGCTGGCAGTGGTATATTGAAGGGGCGACCATTTTGGGAGATATAAGAGCCCTCATATTGCATATACAACAAAAATTTCTTTACAAGGTTTTCAAAACAAAAATCAAAACACACCGAACCAGATTTAGGGCACACTTCTAATCCATAAACAAGATAATCATTGCTTTGATTGTGTGTTTCCTTTTGTTTAGTGTAGCATAAAAAATCATAAAGAAGATAAAAATGTACACATCTTTAGAGAAACATCACCATGGTGTACACCCGTAGTCGAGCCCAATCACGGGCGAAGCTGCGAAAAGTGTACAAAGGGGCACAAGTCACCTCCGATATAGTCCCGAGGACTTGGTCATACCGCCTTGGTGGCTTGACCCACAAGATAGTCCACATCATGCCATTACAGAATGGGACTATAGAGGCACCCCTTTGAGGGGCACTCCCACTCAAGATAGACCCTTTCAGGAGGAGGCCATACACGTGGCACTCAACATAGATGGGAGGGCTCCCTTAGATGCTCGTTATGAGTGGCCACCATGCGATGAAGTGCTAGAACAACATAGGGTCCATAAGGAGGGGCCACATGATTACGTCATCCCTCCTTTACCCCTTATTACTATCAAAAACAATAGGCCAAATCCAGAGCACAAGGCTCTTCAGACAAGGCAAGCCAATTCTGCCCGCCCCTTTCACACATACGAAAGGGAGCACGAGGAAGACCACTACATTCCTCAAGAGCAATACACAATGTGGGAGCAATGCGCCTCCGCACCTGCTATGTATCAAGATCACCCACTGAGGCCAGAGCCTCGGGTGAATGCCGCTAACCTCGATAGAGGAAAGCGACCCATAGAGATCTCGGATCACCATGACCGAGATAGACATGTAGGAGAGGCATCTAGGCTTCCTAAACACAAGACGATAGAACAAATTGACTTGGCCTTTGCCAAACATGCCGCCCGCCAAGCACAAATCACGCAGCTCAGGCAAGACCAACAATAGTTAGAGCACCTGTATCACCTTAGCAAAGAGCGCATTCGACGTCAGACAGACGAATTGCTCCAGAACACTATGCCTGAGAGGGTCCCAACCCCTCACGTGCATAAGATAGAGTTGTATGAGAGGCACAACCCCTTGGTGCGAGACAGGTCTCCATGACCTTATCAAATATTACCTCCAAGACCTCCTAGACCTGAGCGGGAGGCCACTCCCGAAACAATGATGGGCACCCTCCGTGGGCACCCACCCATGTTTATAGGTCTCACCCAAGAACTCCTCAAGAAGCCTATGAGGAGTATGAGCAAGAAGAAGAGCGGGCTGAAATGCCCTACCAAGGCAGGGGGGATGTTGTCCGGCTACCCCTCCATAGGCCTCAAGTTCCCCGCAACCCACAATGGGAACAAACCAAGGAGGAAGAAATCAAATCTTTCGATGCATACAAAGCGTTGCTAGAGTGCTTAGAGTCTATGGAGACCAAGACTTCTGGGCCCCAAAAGCCCACTTTACGCCAGCTCCATAGTCACCCTGTGCATCCGTCAGTGCCGGCACCCCCATACCCTGAACACTTTAAACTACCCCAGTTGGCAATCTTTAGAGGGGAGGAGGATGCCCAAGAGCACGTGACTAGATTCTTGAGCCAATGCTTTGGCATTCAGGACAATGATGCTTTGCTGCTAAGAACATTTATAACCATGTTCGTAGGCCCTACCTCGGATTGGTTCACCCAGTTGCCAAAGCATAGCATCAATAACTTGGATCAGCTAGTGGATGTGTTCCTCGAACGCTTCACCTTCAACACCAAGAAGAAGGCGTCACTAAGTGACCTAGCTAGCCTCAGGAAGTATGAGGAAGAAACCATGGTGGCCTATGGAAATCGGTGGAGGACGTTGCTTTCAAAGCTGCCCTACCTCCCTCCTATGGCCGACCTGACCCAAATGTTCTCAAAAAGTTGTTTGAGATCGATCTCCATGCTATTGCAGCTGCAACAATATGCCACTCTTGAGGAAGCCCCGGCGCAAGCCAGAATCATTGAGGAGATCAAGATACAGGATGGTGAGATTGCCAAGCCAAAGAAGAAAGAGTGGCCTAAAAATGCCAAAATAGGGACCATGCAACCGAAACCCACTATGGTCAATCAGGTTGCTATAAACATGTCGAAGCCTGCACAAGCAACACAACCCTCACAGGCTAACTATCAGGTAGTTCCTCTTGACAGCTATGAGAAGGAGAATCATCGACAAGAGCAAAATCAGTAGCGTCACCCTAGGCGATAGTTCACACCCTTCACAGAGTCCAAAGACTCCTTGTTTGACCGTTTGTCCATGGCAAACTTGATACACCTGCCAGAAAGTCGACCCATAGACCCCAACGCACCAAAACCTAAGGGCTATAGGGAAGACTTGTACTATAGATTTCATAGGCAGAAAGGACATGACCTTTACGCATGTTGGAAGTTCAAGAGCTTCGTGCAAGACCTAATAGACAACAAGACGCTGGCAGTGGACAACCCCATAGCGCCAAACAACCAATAGATGGGAGTCTTCAAAGACCCCCTGCCTGCCCATGATGCGTAGGCAAAAACCCTTCAAGTCAATGAGGTGACACAGAACTGCCCCATGCAGGGGTATGTAGGGATGATAAGCATAGTGACTAGGAACAAGAGGTACCCAGGAGCTGCCCCCACGATGGCCACAGGAGAGGTTCCATCAACGTCACAACCTCAACAACACCCTACGCAACCTCCCCGCCTAGACCAGTGGCCACGATTCGGACTAGACTTACCCAAAGTTTAAGGACCACGTCGGCTAGGCTCTCCATTTATGAGCTCATTCAACAATCATCGCCCCATCGGGAGGCTCTAATGGAGATATTAAAAGCCATCGAGCTGTAGCCCCATGAAGCAAACTCTTTCAACAACTTTGTGGGACATGTAAAACAATGTACAGAACCAGTCATCACCTTTAGAGAAGATGAACTAAAATCGGTGACTGGTGATATGGCGGATCCACCCCTGCACGTCATTGCATGGGTCAACGAGATTCCGTACAAGAGGGTGTTGGTGGACACTGGCTCGTCCAGTAATATAATTACAACAACGGCATTGAAACACCTCAAGTTGCCAGCATCTCACATCGTGGCCTCCACCTATACTCTTCGAGCATTCAATGATGCGATATGCTCGATGGTTGGCACAATTGTCCTACCCATCCAAGTGGGACAAAAGACTATTCCTACGTTGTGCCACATCTTGGAAGGTGAGATGGCCTATAATATCTTGTTGGGCCGGCCTTGGATCAGGGACATGAAGTGTGTCCCTTCGATAGCTCATCAATGCCTAAAGTACACATTCGAAGGGTAGGTGCATGTAGTCCCGATAGACTTAGAGCCCTTCAAGTATTGCAATACGGTGCAACTGATGCCGCAATCGACCCTTCCATCGACACATTTGGATTTTTAGTTGAATCCATCTAAACAGGGTCCGATTCCGCATGCATCCCCACTGTTAAGTCCATCAAATCACCAGTCGGGTCCATCTTCATCATCTGGTCCTTCACCAACAATGCCACCTACGGTGGCCACACCGAAGGACAAGGGGAAGAAACCCCTAGAAGAGGCACCGCCACTAGTCTCAACCATCTCTACCGAAGAGATGCCTAGCCGAATGGAAGTCGAGATGCCTAGTTCACCCTACATGGAGTGGACCCAGGAAGAACTCCCATTCCCTCCCCCTCCACCGCCAACGATCACCATTGAGATGGCCAATACGGGCCTGGGGGAGTATCTAGTGTGGAATATTGTAGCAACACCCGCACTTGAGTCCATGCAGGACATGGGGAGACCTCGCCTCCCCATCGGCACTGTGGTTCCTCTAGGCTACCCACCAAATCAGACAAACTTTGTTTATGGGGGCCTCGATAATGGCATTGAACCTTACATGCAAGAAGAAGAAGATGAAGAGCCCTTTGCTGAGGACGTCAACTATTTGTCCAACCCATACTTCGCTTTGAGATATCTTGGCCAATGTAATTGGCATGGATATGGGTTGGGCAGGTATGAGCAAGGAGTGCGCGTTCTTTGCCAACCAAGATATCAAATGCCATACGACAAGTCAGGAGTAGGGTTCAACCACCCCCTACCCCTTGACATCTTGGTAGAGAACATGCAAGGCCTAGGGATAGGCAACAAGGATGGGTTGGCATTAGATCCATATGCCAATCCTAACACAACATATACATTGGGGGATTACCTCCCATTGCTAACAACCAACCTTGTTGACCTTAACAACCCTTTCCCTTCGATCGAGAAAGGAGAAAGTTCGAGGACTCACCTACAAGAGGGATATAGACAAGGCCAAGAAGGGTCTTCAGAAGATGAGTCAGAGTATGAGGTAGCGCCTTGGGACCCTTTCGAATCTGATAGCAATCATTCACAAGTGACCCCCATAGATGATTATCAGGAGAGCTTCATGACAATGTTCCCTTTGGATGCTCCAATCGAGCATATGCCACCTCAAGAGAATCAGGTCCCCCCGTAGAGAGCGGAACAACCCCGATGGGACCAGATCAATTTGCTCGAGCAAGACGAGCCTCACATGTCGCAAATAGCTATTGGAGCCAACGAAGGCCTATGGATCTCTAATAGCGATTATGAAGACGAGACTGAGATGGCATATCTCAATCATATGCGACAACAACAATACCCCATGGACATTGACGACATGTTTGAACAACTACACATAGGGCCAAGGCATAGGTGGCACCTAAACCAGGCGTAGTTGGACCAACTACTGCACCCACCACTTCAGGTATACAGAGAGCATCTTCCGCCCAGAGACCCTATAGAGCCATTAGTGCCAAGGGCAGATCCTATCCTTTTATCCGCACATAGGGCCGATCCATTTGTGCCAGTACCCACAGAGCCAGATCCGGAGCACAAAGATCACCTAGGATGTCCGAGTCACCACACCCATGGTAATGGAGACCAAAATCATTTCATCAACATGATCTCCATTGACTTAACCGCCCCCATCCATAACCCAGCCGACCCAACATGGTCATTGTATCTAGACTTAGATGCTATAGACTGGGATCACGCTGACACACCACCATCCCCATCAGAGTACTGGCCTTGTGGTGGGATGTTCCATTTCACCCTAGGACAGACTCAGGATGTCTTCCATGCTGAAGAGGAACCCGACGTTCCCAACGTAGATCTAAATTCAGCAAATGATATCCACCTGATCCCAACTCCACACCAGTTGGAGGATGGGTCCCACATGTCAGTTGAAGAGACGACTGACGTAGACATCGGCTCTGATCCAATGAATTCGCAAATCATCAAGCTAGGGGTAAGTCTATCCCCCGAAGAGCAAGCCGACTACATTGCCCTTCTCAAAGAGAAGAAGGAGGTTTTTGCATGGTCCTACAAAGACATGTCGGGGCTAGACCCGTAGCTAGTCATGCATAATCTAACGCTTGATCCGACAGTCAAGCCAGTCAAGCAAAAACTACGTAAGATGCACCCAACAGTAGCCTTAATGGTCAAAGACGAGTTACAAAAGTTGTTGGATGCACAGTTTGTCATCTGCATGGATTACCCACCATGGTTGTCCAACATGGTGCCCATCAAAAATCCAGATGGGAGGATTCGCATATGCACCAATTTTTGAGACCTAAACAAAGCGAGTCCTAAGGATGATTTCCCCTTGCCTAGCATCGACGCATTGGTAGACGCTACAATGGGCCATGAAATGCTTTCCCTCATGGATGGTTTCTCGGGATACAATCAGATTCGTATCAATCCCGAGGACCAACTAAAAATGGCGTTCACAACGCCTTGGGGGACATTTTGTTATAAGGTCATGCCCTTTGGCCTTAAAAATGTTGGCGCCACCTACCAACGTGCCATGACATACATCTTCCATGATCACATGCATAAAACTTTGGAAGATTACATGGATGATTTGTTGGCCAAATCTCTTTTGCGCCCAGATCATCTCGATGACTTAAGCAAGATCCTCGATCGCCTCATTGAACATAAAGTCAGACTAAACCCCAAGAAGTGCGTATTTGGCATCACATCTGGAAAACTCTTGGGTTTCATAGTCTCAAAATGAGGAATCGAGGTAGATCCAAACAAAGTCAAGGCAATCCTTGAAATGCTTCCCCCAACCACCATCAAGCAGCTCAGAAGCCTATAGGGAAAGGTCGCGTCAATCAAGCGCTTCATAGCGCAGCTATCTGACAAGTGCCGACCCATGAATAAATTATTGCACAAGGGGGTAGCATTTCACTGGGATGACGAGTGCCAGTCAGCCTTCGACGACATCAAACAATACTTGGCTTCGCCGCTAGTATTGGCACCACCTAGACCAGGAGTGTCATTCTACTTATACATCTCAGCTATTGAGGTGGCACTGGGCGCCATGCTAGCCCAAAAAATGAACTACACAAAGAACAGGCTAATTACTATCTTAGCCGCACCCTGGTCAGTTATGAACTTAACTATGCATACGTCGAGAAGCTATGCTTGGCAGTGGTGTTTGCTACCAAAAAGCTATGCCACTACATGCTGAGCAATACGACGTATGTTGTGTCTAAGGAGAATCCATTGCGATACATGATGAGTCATACTTATCATAGTAGCCGCACGATGAAATGGATCATGTTGTTGATGGAGTTTGACATCGAATTCATTGGACAAAAGTCCATCAAAGGTCAAGTCATCACCGATCAACTAGCAGAGGCTCCTCTTGAAGACGATCAGCCTCTGACCATAGAGCTACCTGATGATGGGGTCTTCCATGTTTCAGAATCGCCAGATTCTAATGAGCCTGAGTCACAGGCCGACATGACCCTATTCTTTGATGGTTCTAAATGTGAGCAAGGGGGTGGCACGGGAATTGTATTCTTCACACCGCAAGGGGCTCCAATGCCTCTATCATTTAAATTAGATTTCTCATGCACCAACAACAATGCAGAATATGAAGCCTTGCTCATAGGTCTTCAAACAACAATCACCATGAACATCAAATGCTTGAACATCTTTGGTGATTCGCTGTTAATTGTCAACCAAGTAAAAGGGGTATTCCAATGTAAATGCCCAGTTCTGCAGGCCTACAAAGCCCTTGTGGACAAATTCCTAGAAAAGCTTGAATGGTATGACATCGAGGCACTCCCTCGATCATCGAATCATTTTGCGGATACTATGGCCTCCTTGGGGTCACTAATCCCGCAAGACCCTTCTGGTGAAATGACAACCATTCAAGTTAAAACATTATCGCAATCCACGATGGAGCGTGCAAGCTCTGACCTAACGCCAGGAATCCACCTGATCCAGATTGAACCATCTCAGGATAAGTTCTCTCGAATCCATGATTGTCTGAATCATGCCGACTGGGGGTCCTTGTTCTCCCCGACCCCTCTTAATAGCAACACAACGCTATTCTTACAAGTTCTTTCCCACTCAGCTTTTGCTAGGGATGAACTACAAGAGGGATTGGTCATTCATACCATCGAGGTTTTTGATCAGCAGGATTGGTACACACCCATAAGAGACTACCTCAAGCTAGGTAACCTCCCACTTGGATTGACACATGCCGTAAAAATATCATTTAAATAGAAAGCGGCAAAACATGTCTTGTTAGGAGACATTTTGTATCATCGAAGCTATGAAGGAATCCTCCTCCATTGCTTGGACCAGCAAGAGTCCGCTTGGGCGATCACCCAAGCGCACGATGGTACATGCGGTGGCCACTTCAGCGGTATGGCCATCGCAAAGCGCATTCTCTGCATGGGCTATTATTGGCCATATTTAGAGCGAGATTGTTGTGCATATGTAAAGAAGTGCGTGAAGTGTCAACACCATGCTAATTTGACACACGTACCTTCTCAGGCCTTGCAACCGATCCAATCGGCTTGGCCATTTTCATAGTGGGGCTTAGATCTAATCGAAAAGATCTCCCCTGCATCGTCAGGTCATCACACGTTCATCATAACGGCCACAGAGTACTTCACCAAGTGGGTGGAAGCAATTTCGCTAACCTCTACGACTGGACCCCGCATTGCGGAGTTTATTTTGCATAACATCATATGTCATTTTGGTATTCCATCCAAGATCATCTCGGATAATGGGACGTCATTCAAGAACAAATATGTGCGTGCTTTGACAACAAAGTACAAAATTTAGCACAATTTTTCAACACCCTATTATCCGTAGGCAAATGGGCAAGCAGAGGCGTCAAACAAAATGCTAGTTGCAATCCTCAAAAATATGGTCATAGATAGTCATAAGGATTGGCACATTCAAATCCCGCTTGCCCTATGGGCTTATCGCACTAGCATTCGGATGCCCACTGGGGCAACTCCATTTTCGCTGGTGTATGGCTCCGAGGCAGTCATGCCTCTCGAGTTGGAAATACCTTCCCTACGCATATCAATGCAAGAGTTCATCGATGATGACACTACGTGGTAGGCCCGGTTAGACCAACTTACGTTGCTCGACGAACGACGCGTCAATGCTCTCGAGCATTTACGTATCTATCAAGAGCGACTTAGGAGAGCATACAACATGAAAGTTCACCTGAGGGACTTTCAGGTTGGTGACTTGGTCTTAAAAGAGAACCAACAAAACTCTAACTTGCCGACCCATCTCAGGGACAAATTCATGGCAAATTGGTTAGGTCCCTATGTAATTGATAGTAAAATAGGACCTAGAACATACCGGCTCACCTCTCTTGAAGGAATCAAGGAACCAGAACCCTTGAACATCAGTCATTTGAGGCCATTCCACATTTAGAGAGCCATAGCCCACCCCAAAAGCTCCAAGGATTCCTACAATCACTTGGTCAACCTAAAAGCTCCAAGGTTCCACAATCACTTGGTCAACCCAAAAATCCCCAAAGGTATCAATAATCCCTTTGGTCAAACCAAAAGCTCCAAGGATTCCCACAATCGCTTGGTCAACCCCAAAAATCCCCAAAGGTATCAATAATCCCTTTGGTCAAACCAAAAGCTCCAAGGATTCTCACAATCGCTTGGTCAACCCTAAAATCCCCAAAGGTATCAATAATCCCTTTGGTCAAACCAAAAGCTCCAAGGATTCCCACAATCGCTTGGTCAACCCCAAAATGCCCCAAAGGTATCAATAATCCCTTTGGTCAAACCAAAAGCTCCAAGGATTCTCACAATCGCTTGGTCCACCTAAAATGCCCCAAAGGTATCCATAAACCCTTTGGTCAAACCAAAAGCTCCAAGGGTTCCCACAATCGCTTGGTCAAAAACAAATATTCAAAAACAAACAAAAACAATAAAATAATCAAAAATAACAAAAAAATTGCATCTCAATTTCATGCATACTCATAAAAATCAAAATACAAAAACATAATAAACTGCATTAGGCATCGCATCCATACATTGCATATTTGCTGGTCATACATGTCACAAGCACCATAGACTGTAATTGCTAGGCAATTCCATCATTTTCCACATTTTTCCATTTTATAAACACATCCATCCAGAATAACACCATCCACATTTTAGCATAGTCAGTTGTCTCCTAACGTATTTAGGGTTTTCGCCATTCAGCTGTATTTAAATTTCTAGCCAAAAACTGTACAAAGTCAGACAGATTTTACAAAGGGAGAGTTTTACTTGGATCACACTTCGTTACGTAACATCCCTACACAAGTTAAAACACATAAAATAATTCCCAAGTTGTGTGAATGCAAGAGAAACCTACAAAGTAGTCTAGGGTACCATAGGTGAAAGGTTAGCCTGTTCATCCCCCTGTGCGAATGGTTCAAGAATGCTGAGAATTGACAAAAGGACAAGCTCTTCCCCATCCAATTCCCATAATAAATAGTGGTTTTCACCACTAACAAAAATCCCAAACACCTTTGATCCCCAAAGTCGTAAGGATTCATACTACACGCCCCTAACAAGGATGGGTAGTCATCCCCAAGGCCTAAAGGAGCAATGCCATTACACAAACATCCCTCCAAACACCTTTGGTCCCCAAAGTCATAAGGATTCGTACTACACACCCCTGACAAGGATGGGTAGTCATCCCCAAGGCCTAAAAGATCAATGCCCTTACATAATAACATCCCCAATCACCTTTGATTCCCAAAGTCGTAAGGATTCGTACTACACGTCCCTGAACAGGATGGGTAGTCATCCCCAAGACCAAAAGGATCAATGCCATTCACAAGCCAAAAACCTACGAGCTCAACTTTGCAACCTATAAATGCAAAATCAAATAACAGTGGTTATCACCACTATTCAAGTCCTTGCTCAAAAAGAAAAACAAAAGCAAAAAATAAACAGTGATTTTCATCACTATATATGCGAGCAAGTATCCCAACAAGTTGAGCAACCGAAAGACGCCTGAGCTTGAATCCCTAGAATTCTCAGCATTCGAAAAACCATCTAGGTGATCCTCATTACGGGTTTGGTGGACAGCCTACCTGACAATGGTGGTATCCTAAACGCATGACGATATGTCTATCACATTAGCTTTGCGTGTGAGCAGACCAATGTTTGCATGTGGATGAGCTAGCTTATGGTACCTTAGATTGTCCCATGGATTAATCTTACTAAATACAACAACGGAGTTAGTGGAGCTAATTAGGTGATCCTCAATACAAGTTTGGTTGACAGCCTATCTGGCACTAGCGGTATCCTGACAAATACCACATAAACGAACTCAATTGCACACACAGGGATGTGAAATAACTTGGTCAAACTCAAGTCTGATTCGTACCTTGTTCAAAAAATCTTGTGAGATAAATGTACAGTCTTGGCTAGTTAGTTAAAACATCTGAATCTCAGAAAACCTTAACTACATTTTAAAACAACTGGTACATTTCATTACTTACATCACCATCAAAAAATACGAAAAATACCAAAACAAAATTCACACATGCAAAGTCATTCCACAAAGCCATCACATAAGTACAGAAAGCCAGTAAATCTTGTACAGTCTATGGTGCCATCGACAAGTTATCAACAACTCATTTCATTCATTCCATATGCATACATCATATAATTAGAAACATCGCATTCATAATACCACATGCATACATCATCATAAATAAATGTGCATAAAAAAAAAAAAATCATGACAAGTGTATAACCAAAAAGAAAGTCATGTATATATATATCATCAAAATGCCCATAGGCTACAATAAGTCGGTCCTCTGACCTCGCAAAACAAAGCAAAAACTCAAAAACCCCCAAGCCTAGGGCGTCGGCCACCATGATCACGTAGGATCGATGCGACGGGAACTACCCCCCATGGTGTGGGTCCTATGGGACCTCTCAGGGCGGTTGCTGCTAGCCCCCGCATCACGCCCACTAGCCCCCTCATCCAGCCCTGATGAGAAGATGTTGACTGCTCAGTATCGTTGTCTCTCATCCGACGTGAAGACCCACCTCCAAGGAGCTCAGGTAACCACCCACCGAGGTGGATAATCTCTGCCTCCAAATCCATCCGATGCCAAAACAAATCCACCTCCCATCAACGGTACGCAGCCACTACATCATCATGCTGGCCAACTGAGTTCGCAGGAGATCCCTCTCCCACGCAGCATCTATGTCCCCATCCCATCGATGGTACGCAGCAAATGCGTTCTCCCGCTCTACCAACTGAGTCCGTAGGAGATCCCTCTCTCTAAAGCATCCCCAAGCTCCTCATCCCATCTCCAAAGTAGATCCTCCAATCATGCTATCTCAATAGATGCCTCACCTCCACACCCTCTGGGACTGCCTGAGGCATAGGCATATCCGAAGCAGGCTGCTCCGGCTCCCACTACTCCGGGATGTCCTACGTATCTAGCTGCTCTGAAACCCCAAAATCATCCCCCCAAAGCTGTCAACCTCCACCATGTCCGCATCCTCGAGCGGAGCCCCCAACCCTCTCTCGATGCCTCTGCACCCTCACCACCTCTCTCCGCCTCTGGACCCCCTAGAGGCCCCTCACCTCACCACCATCGCAATGTCCACCACTGGTCATACTCAACGGTCGCCCCGATGTTGTCCACGTTAGGGACATCGATCACAGGATCCGACTCCTCACCCAGCGGCTCGATGATCGGCCAGGCAGAGTCCTCTCGTCGCCCCGACGTCGATAGATCAAGGGCTCACTAGGCAACCCCGGCGCACCCCAAACTATCGTCACTCGAACGTACGAGAAGTACTCCTACTCGGTCCCATGCCGCCCGATCAGCCATCTCCCCCTGCGCACCCCCCAAAGCCACTCTCCAACCTCAGGCCAGGTTGGACAGTCCCGATATGGGTGCCAGAACACCTCCCTAGAGCAAGCCGAGTGAAGGCATCGACATAGTGCCCTACGACACCTGCCCACCATCGACTCTGCCCCTGCTCCTCAGACCGCCGCCACAGCCGCATATCCTATCTCTCTATCCACCATCTCTACCCGAGTAGTCCATGGCAAACCCTATGGCCGCTCCATAGCTATGTGCTGCCACCCCCAACACTACAACAGGTAGCTGCACCCAATCCCCTTTCACCTTCGATAGCGGACCTCGTACAACTCATCATAAAGTTATGCTAGAAGCATCTATCCCCACCTCATAATCAAAGGTGCCTCCGTCGGACACTCGACCAATCTGAACACTACCTCCAGCAGGTTCCAAGGGAACCTCGCACCTGAGGAGTCAAGCAGCAGCATGTTGGAGATGAGGGTCATCAGTAATGCATGCCTCACCCCCAACACGCCCCTCTCTAGCCACCACCGCACCAAGATACCGCCAATCAGGCAATCCCCCTCTGCCCTCTCCATCGGACTATCCACCCCCATCTCCACCCCATGCCCGAAGCACCATGTCAACATGTATCCGTTGATCACGTGGAGTAGTCCGAATAGGAAGCCCATCTATCGAAATCCGTAGAATCCGATAGACATCCTCAAGAGTCACCATCATCTCCCCTATTGGGAGATGAAAGGTATTAGTTCGAGGATCCCACAAGTTGATCAGGGCCATCAGATAGGCCCGATCCCCCACCATAGGCTCTAATCGAGTCACCTGCTTGAGCCCAAGGGCATCAAGCCACTCCCAGTCAGCCACAGTCAGCGCCTCCGCGCTTCAGAGAACACCGTCGACACACAGTACCGGTTCTTCACAACCTGCAAAAGAAAAGAAAACAAAAACATTAAAACATGACAAAAAAAATAGTACAACACTAAAACAAACATACACAATGTCTAAACACAAAAACATTTAATAAATGTACAACATACACATTAGCAAAATGCAAGTATATACATTAATAAAAAAACAAAAATTCAAATAACACTTTGTCAGTTCCTAGGGTTTTTAACTCTAGTTCAAACTGATAAATAACTGACAAACAAAAAAATTCACAAACACATTTGTCAGTTCCTAGGGTTTTTAACTCTAAAATCAAACTGATAAATAACTACAAAACAAAAAAAAACAAAATACAAAAATAAACAGTTAACCTAGGGTTTTCATCCTAGTCTAAACTGACAAAAAAAAAACAAAAATAAACAGTTAACCTAGGGTTTTCATCCTAGTCTAAACTGACAAAAAAACAATACAAACAACTCTAGGGTTTTTTACCTTAGTTTACAAAAATCAAAATTTAACCTAGGGTTTAACCTACAAAAAATCAAACAAAATCACAACTAGGGTTTCTAACTCTAGTTAAACAAAAATAACACTTTAACCTAGGGTTTTCATTTTACTATCAAACTGAAAAATACAACACACAATAACAAAAAATTTCAGTTCCTAGGGTTTAACATTCGTCTAAAACTGATAAACAACAGAAAACAACATAAAAACATAAATTAACCTAAGTTTTCAATCTTAGTTTAGACTAGGGTTTTTTTTAGCTTACAAAACACAAATTCACAAACACAACAAACATTTAACTAGGGTTTTCATTTTTAAATTGAAAAACAAAATACAAAAGAAAACAAATTGCGGTTTTAAACTGTAACGCAAACCAAGCAAAATACAGAGGAGGATCACATACCGGTCTCGCTTCGGCTCCGCCACTTGATGATCCGGTCCATGAACTCATGGTGTCCGAGAAATTTGATAGCGCTCTGCTACGCGAACTCGACCACCTCCTCCTCACAGCTCCCAACGCCAAGAAAAACAAATGCAAATGAGCCCAAAACCTAGTTTTGGCCCTTAAATAGGCTTTTAGGCCTATAATCATTCCCCCTGGGATGAGCACTCTAATCCCACCCTAGGAAGATTACTAAACTAGTATTCGTCCCACAAGGATGATTACAGAGCAAGAAATTCAAAAACAACAAAAACTGCACCAAAATGCACAAAAAATAGCAATAACATTGTCGAACAAAGGTGCCTTTGCACCTGACATTCTTGGCATCCAAAATAGACGTTGGGGTCACAAATTGTCACTATCCTACTCCCTAAGAAGGCTACCATAGCCGGACCGCTCCCCGGGAGGACGAATTTTTGACAATTTTAGCTCCAAAATACGTCACAAAAAGGGTTCAAACCCACCAAAAATAGGTCAGAATGTTCGAAACCGCATAAGCATTCAACGAAAAACAACTGAAGGCACCCTTACACAAGTCATCTTGGGTCAAGCGACTCGTCGCTTTTCTCATGTCGGTCATTCCCTCATCGATTCGTCGCTTGAGGGGGTAGTCACACTTAGTCACCAATCAACAAAAACACACCCAATCAAGGAAATGGCACGCATTCAAAGGATCATTGACAAAGACAATCACGCTCCTGCTTGGGGCAGCAAACAAGCAATAATCACAAGCTGATCAAACACTTGGCATTCTAGAATCATGAACTCAAGGTTCCCACAGACAAAAGGTTGCGCCCTTTGCCTATTCATGATCGAACAATGTCCAAGATCAAGTAACACCTCACCGAAAAAGGTTAACACTTGAATTAAGCTCCTTAGCTCGTCAGAAGCAAGGATTCAAGAATGCGTGCCCTTTCCATACTTGGGGCATCAAGAGTTGGTTAGGTTACTGAGAAACCCTAATCATTAGTGCTTTGGTTATCTATTTTTGCTTAGCACTGCGCCACGCACAATGCATCCCAAAAAGGGGCATCTATAGACACCAAAATAGCACCAATCCGATTATGTGACGACAAGCACTGATCGAATTGACATGCATAGCCCCTAGGGCAGCCCCCAGAGGTTAAACAATGGTCCTAACCACTCCCACAGTAGTTTGGAAGGTCAGAGGTCAATTTGGCACCTTTTTAGCACTTTGCTCTCTACTCGTCCCACCCCGGGACGATTACAAACTGGTATTCATCCCACCCCGGGATGATTATCAGCATTCGTCCCAGGGTGGGGCGAATAGCAGGTTTGATTGGAAAAAATTCAAACCTCGATAGGTCCGCCACTTAACTGCGCCTTCAGGGCATGCAATTGCGAGGAACGACTTCAAATCAGAGAGAGAGACTTCAGTCATGCATGCCTTGATTATGGAGGCCTCATGCAAGGAGACTCTAAATCAGGGAATAATATTTTCTCCCAAAATAGGGCAAGCAAGTCAAGTGGCGCCCTCGCATGCGCATTCAAAGAGAGAGACCCTAGGTCTATAAATTGGTGAGTCTTCTCACCCCAAAAAAGAGAACAGAGAGGAGCATTTGGAGCAACGAAGTGCTGTCGAATTACATCCTCACCCATCGTTTGTGCTTTTACATCCTTGATCTCTCTTTTGGAAGGGAGGTTATTGGGTGATTATTGGAAGCGCAATCCGGACCCAAACCCAAACATTTGGCCACAATACCCCACCAAATTTTCTGACACAACCCCATAAGAGGTTTTGGACCCATCCCAAGTGGATTGGTGCTGAAACCGAGTCCCAAACGGTGGGCGTCCTGCCCTCGGGCGCCCCTGCACTACTGCAGTTCTAATCGCCCCACCCCGGAGTGATTAGAAATCTATGGTAGATTTCCTTGCTATTTTTCTTTTGCATTTGATTCTAGGTTACTTACATATGCTGCTCATTCAAATTTCATGTGATTTCGACAAGTTTTGGTTGTGATTTTATCATTTCTCGCTTTCGCTAACATACAGGGAGCATCATCGGATACAGGGCAATCGAGGCCGAATTTGCAGAATCTGACCTTCTGGGTCATCCCAAAATGCCCCGTTTTGCCTAACCCCAACTTTGCAGGTGTTTTGGAGGCCTCCTGTACTGGACATTTAGGAGGGTGCTTTTTGACATTATGATGCGAGTCCTAATCGTCCCACCCCGGAGCGATTAGAAATCTATGCAAGATTTCTCGATTGTTCCTTTTGCAGTGGGTTCCTGGTAATGTTTTATTGCTTCTATCAAATTTTCAGCTCATTCTGATATGTTTCAGTTATCATTTTAATTATTTTATGCATGCACTGACCGTAGGCCTTGGGGATCGCATGTTTCTCTCCATCCGTAGGTGCTACTAACCGTTTACTGTTTCTCTGAACGCAGGATCTCGACACCGGAGGGGCAGCAAGGAACCATAGACACATTCACGCAAGCGGCGATGACATTTGGTCCGCCCATTTTCAATGTGGGCACGCGGAAGATCTCAAAGGGGAATATATCATTCATGGTGTAATCAAAAAGCCTATGTTTGACGCTCCTAGCCCCTGAAAAGGGAGGAGACGTATTGTAACCCGATTTTGGAGAAAATTAATAAAATAAAGGGCTACACTTTTACACTTGCTTTTAATCTCGTTTCAGTTCATTTATGTTTCCCTCCTTTCATGCATTCTCGTTCGTAGGACTTAGCGTTACGTTTTGCTTTTGCATACATCTCACTTGGCATTTCCGTTTTGTTTTCGTATCTTTGTGCTTTCAATAAATTTTGGATTTTTTTATATTAACTTTTTGCTCGAATGCTCTTTTGTATGATTTTAATAAGTTATTCAAAACTTTGGTCTCGTTTGTCCTTGCCCTCCCAAAAGGGTTGTATCATCTACAAATTGTTGATGGGTGATGTTGTCAATGTTATTACTAGCCTTAAGTCCACTTATAAGCCCATATTTGTAAGCCTTTTTCAAGTTCCTACCCAAAACCTCTGCCATAATAATGAAAAAATATGGTTAGAGATGATCTCCCTATATAAGGCCTCTCTTGGCTTTAAATGAATATGTTACTAACCCATTGACCAAAATTGAATATAAAACTATAGAGACACACACTTTAATCCATCTGACCCATTTCTTCTCAAATACAAACCTTTATAATATTGCAAATGTTGGCAATTTGAGTTATTTTATGTTGTCATTGATGTCACATGAATCATTGATGTCATATGGATCACATTGAGTTTTGATGGGCAAATGATATTTTGGAAAGCATGGATAAAATCGGGGTTTTTGTGAAAACCAAGGCAGGCAAAATAAAAGGTTTTATTTAAAACCATGGATGGCAGATTTGAAATGGGTTTTTCTTAAAACCCAGGTTGGCCTTTCGTTTCATCGAAAAAGGTGCCCCAGTGATGGAGATATTTAATTTTAAATATTTAGTTTAAATTTTAATTATTTAAAATTTTAATTTAAATTTTAAAATTAAAATTAAAGTTAGCGCCGATGTCTAAAGAAAGAGGGAAAATCAATAATGCGTCGACGTCATCAAAAATGAGGAGAAGACTATATAAAAGGGGATCCTAAGGTTCATTTGAAATTAATCCTTGCTCGTGTTAATCGTTGGCTAAGCATCCGAAGAGAGCTCGTGCGAAAATCATTTTGAAAAGGGAGACAACGAATAAATCCAAGGTTGGTCGAAAGCCCAAGACATTGTGGGCAGAGTGGCGCATTGGCAATTGGATTTTTGTTAAGGTGTGTGGCAGTGCTTTACGTCAAGGTTCGAATCTCCTTGATTGCATTCGAAGGCATTGGAAGGAAAGCGCTCGAAGCGCTTTTGGTTTGCGTGGAAGGGAGGAAGGACTTAAGGCACGTCATGCCTTTTCCTTTCGAACGAGTGGCTAGCTCATGTGGCAACCTTAGCCATGGCTAAGGCGCTCGTGGTGTGTGCAAGTTGGGGGTTCGAATCCCCTTGAGGAGGTAATTACGTTTTGCTCTAATTTAATTTCGTTGATGCCCTAGGATAGGAGTTATAAGGTGGTTAAGGAATAATTAAAGTTTTTAATTAAACTTTATTTTTATAAGGGTTGTGATTATTATTTCAGAGGTGGATGAGTTGTTGATTTATTTTGATATTCATGAAATTGAAAATTAAGATTTAGGAGAAATAAGGAGTTGTTATAAAATATTTTTGAGAGCCTTATTGATTATTATTTTTGATAAGGGTTTTTATTAAAAAGGACTTTGGTGGATGTGTTTATTAAGTTGGAGTAAAAAGGTGTAAATTGAGTTATGCTTATCTTGTGATTATTATTTGAAGTCCACTAACCCTTATTGAGATTGGAAAGGAAAGTTGTGTTTAGTGTGGCAGATTTTGTGGACAACTTCTTGGCATCAAAAAGGTATGGGCACATTCTCCTATTGATTATTTATGGTGGTTGATTTCTGAAATATCATTGGAGTGAAAAGGATTGATTGTGGTTTCCTTTTCGAAAGTGGTTGGTTGAATGCTTCAAGGTTTTTTGGTTTGAGAGTTGTGTTTAAACCTTGTTTTATAAGCATAGTCATTGAAGCCCATTGGTTGTGAAAGAACTTGAAAAGAACATGAGTATCATTGTTATGTGAGATTTGTGGTTGAGCATTGTTGGAAACATTTGAGTTGGTTGATACATGCTTGGACTAGGGTTTTTGTGAGAAAGAGTAGTCCCTTGTGGTGATTGGTTGAGTTGAGTTGATTGAGCCTAGTCAAGTGATTGTGTGAGGTGATTGGTCAAGTTCCATGAAACAAACTATTCCATAATTCTGATTTGAGTTGAGAGTGAGATTAGAACATATTGAGTCTCTAACAATTCTCTTTATGCTTCTATGAGTTGACTTGAGTTGAGTTGAGATTGATTTGAGTTGAATTGAGTTGAGATTGAGCTTAGAACATATTGAGTCTCTAACAATTCTCTTTATGCTTCTATGAGTTGACTTGAGTTGAGTTGAGTTGAGTTGAGATCATTGTGGATCATTGTTGTCATCCATTGAAGAGTACATTGCCATTCATTGTTGAGTTCATCTTTGAGCTTTGCCTTGATAGATTTGTGGATGAGATTTGAGTGCTACTTGAGCATGATTGATTGAGCCTTTGAGAAGGCCTTTGTGGACATTTTTGGGATAGCTTTGTGGACAGTTTTGGGACAGCTTTGTGGATAGTTTTGGGACAGCTTTGTGGACAGTTTTGGGACAGCCTTTGTGGACAGTTTTGGGACAGCTTTGTGGACAATTTTGGGATAGCTTTGTGGACAATTTTTGGACAGCTTTGTGGACAGTTTTGGGACAGCTTCGTGGTGGAGCTTTGGGATAGATTTGTGGACATATTTGAGCAAGTTCTTGGTGAGCTTGCTAGAGCAGATTTGGGCAAGTTCTTGGTGAGCTTGCTAGAGCATATTTGAACAAGTTCTTGGTGAGCTTGTTGGAGCAGATTTTGGGCAAGTTCTTGGTGAGCTTGCTAGAGCAGATTTGGACAAGTTCTTGGTGAGCTTGTTGGAGTAGTTTTGGACAAGTTCTATGTGAGCTTGTTATTCAGTTTTGGACAAGTTCTGTGTGAGCTTGTTATTCAGTTTTGGACAAGTTTTGTGTGAGCTTGTTATTCATATTTGGACAAGTTCTGTGTGAACTTGTTATTCAGTTTTGGACAAGTTCTGTGTGAGCTTGTTATTCATATTTGGACAAGTTTTGTGTGAACTTGTTATTGCCTAGCTTTGAGTAGATCAAAGAAATCATTGTATTGGATAAGGATCCTTATTTTTGTGTGAAATATTATAAGGAGATTATCTGGTGGAGTACCCCACATTGGGGGAACCACGTTAAATCTTGTGTCTCAATTGTGTGTGGTGACTTGTGCTCTTGCTTACTACTGCTATCTGAGTTATTAATGCACATTGCTATATTTGGTTATTGCAATTAAGGACATTAATTGATATTGATTTGGAAAGAAAGTAAAAAGTGGTCTTATACTGTTCACCCCCCTCTCAGTATAAGCTTGTGTTCTTCAATGAAAACAAAATCTCATTTAACCCTATTATAAGCCTTAATCATATCAATTTTTAAGATAATTGTTTTCTCTTTTCTTGAAGTTGTTGAATGCATAACTTCATGAGCTACTATGATCCCATCCAGAATCTGTCTCTTTCACAAATCCTACTTGCTCTTCTAAAATAATTGTGTCTAACAATAGTGTTACCCTATTCACCATCTCTTTGAAAATAATCTTATATGCCATATTACATAGGCTTATGTGTCAAAATGAATCAAACAATTGTGCATCCTTCTTTTTTGGAATTAGGATAAGATATGTTTCATTTGTTTTATAAGGTATGCATTATTTTACCCTCGACTATTCCACTGCCACTAGTAAATAATCTTTAACTATATCCCAATTATATTGATAGAATATTGTAGAGAGTCCATCCAAACCTAGGGATTTATATTTATTAAAAGAGAAAAGAGCTAGATGAACTTCTTCCAGAGTAATAGGATCCATCAGTTTTCTATTGTCTTCATTTGTTATAACTGAAGGAACTTCTTGTACCAGATTATCATTAAGAACTTCAAACTCCTCTGATCCTAGAATATTTTGATAAAAAGACCTTGCATCCTTTATAATTTCACCCTAGTCTTCAATCCAAAACCATTCTACTAATTTAATTCTACTAATTTTGGATGTTCATCTATATATTGTTGTCATCTTATGAAAAAACTTTATGTTTTCATCTCCTCCTTTTAACCAAGTCTATCTTGATTTTAATCTCTAAAATTTCTCTTACTTACTCAAAATATTATGATATTCACTAAGTAACTCCCTTTCCTTCGAGCTTGGATTATTATGATCACCTTTTTAGAATTTTGAAATATTATCTTTTATTTTTTTCTTTCTTCTCAAAAATGTTTCCAAAAGTGTTCTTGTTCCATTATTTTAATCTAGGTATCTTTGATTTAATTTGTTTTGTAAGTGTATACAACCCACTATTTTTTGAAGAATTTCATATTTGTCCTATCATATCAACACATTAAGGATGGTCTTCCCATATCTACTCATATTTAAAATATAATTTTTTTTTGAATTCACTTACCACCATTTTAACTTTTATTGGCCAGTGATTTGAACCAATCCTTGTCAAGGTATTAATTTAGCATAAGTCCCTTCATCTAGCCAATGATATGAGAGAATGCATCTATCTAATTTTTTTGCTATTATAATTTGGCCTCTCCTGTTGTTGATCCATGTATAGTTGTCTTCTTCAAACTCAACCTCCCATATATTATTGTTTTGATTAAAATTTGAGACCTCTCATAATTTAGGTTAATTTCCTAATTCCCCCAAAATTTTCATCCAACATGGTTATGGCATTAAAATATCCTATGATCATGAATTGGGTTTCATGGCATTTACTTTTCATAAAGGCTTCAATCCCACTTCAAACTTCTAATCTGCCTAATTGAGTTGTAGGTCCATAGACATTGATAAGGATGAAATTAATATCTGCAAAGAAGCATGTGACTAAAGAGGCTATCCAATGCCTAGGTTTATGAATGGTTACATAGGAGGTTCTAATAGAATTCCAACAAGTTAGAATTCCCCTGGTCAGTCCTTCAAAATCTATAGCATCCCATTCACATCTTACCCATACCACTTTCATAGTTTTAAAAACTTCTTCTTTTGTCATTTTAGTTTCTTGGATACAAAGGATATTAGGCTTATTGAATAGAGGTCCCTAATACACCTCTACATTGAGAGGGAATTATCACCCCTTATATTCCATGAGATGGTAATCATGTCTCATTAGGGGTTATTGACCCTACCTGCAAATTACCAATATCATTTTGTTGTTTGGTAAATAGAAGTTCAACCAACTTAGTTTGTGTTCCTTTCTCTATATTTGCCCTTGCTTCCATTGATCTCACTTAATAATTTTGGGGCTCTCCTCTTTTCGCCTTGCCTGTATTAGGAGTAGGTCTTATTATTGTATTCCTCAATATTCTTCCACAACTTTATTTTTCCTCAAATTTATCCTCTCTTGGCTCTACTATGGAATATTTTAACTTATCTTTCTTATTTTTTGGTATTTCCTTATTAATGGTATATGTATTAACATCTAACATTGCCTTTTTTTTACCAAATTTTTCTCTTGAATGGTGCATGGTACTTTAAGAGAGTCTTCAAAATCTGATTTGATACATTCTTTAGGTTCATCGAGAATGTTCATCCCTAAATCAAGATCATATTGAATAGATATTTCCTTGTTAATATGTTGATCGTGTTCTACCATGTCCTATAAGCTTTGATCTACTCTTTCTTCATAGGCTAAAGCCTAAAAAGAGTTGGTATTTCTTCCAATATCCTTCCTTATTGGTCTCCATTGTTTATTTGCTTTCATTTATCTATTTATATTTTTTGAAAGTTGAAAACCATCCTCATCCATATCCATTTGTAAATTTCTCTTGTCATTTTCTACATATGATTATGTTGGACTCTTCTTAGGGCATGATATATTAATATACCCCATCTTATGACATATTTTACATCTAAAATATATGTTTTCATAATCTATAATTTGGATCCACATCTTATCCGCATACTTAATATTGATTGATTCTGGTAAAGGTTTACTTATATCAATCTTGACCAATATATGAGCATAAATAGCCAAGAATCCATATTTTATAGTTTTTGAAATCTCAAGGATTTCTCCCAGAGTGTTTCCTATTACCTTGAAGGTATATGTTTCCCAAAACTCAATGGGAAACCTAAACCTAGACTATTACTAAGGATAGATTTACATTTTCAAGTGAAAAGCCTTCATACCAGTGGGTAAGGAAGTGTCATGCTCTTCCCATAAACCAAGGACCCCCTTTTAGGATTATATCTCTTTCTTCCCTAGAACAAAAAATGGCTAGGAAGAAACCTTTGGGAAGAAAAGATAGAATCACTCTGGAGACTTCCAACTCATATCAATCCATTTTCTCAAGGTTGAAGCCCTTAGCCAATACCCACTAAATTTACCAAAATTCGCTTTGTCTTTGAGCAGTAGGATCAATCCTCTATGGTTTTATCACTAACCTCTACTACTAGAGATGATTCTAAGGATTAATTTAAAAATAGGACATGGTAAAGCAATACTCTAAAAATGTAAACTAGTTTCTGATTCACTAGAATCTTTGGACAAGTTGTTGGAAACAAGGTTCAAATAATTCAAGATTCTAAGCAGAAAGGTAGAAAAATACCATTCTAGGCTAGCCTGAAATTAAGAGAATCTGGGCAAAGACATTGTTCTCCATAGCCTATGAATGGAAAAACCACGCCTTCAACTTCTAGATGAAGATATTAATAAATATTTTTTTGATGAGTCGAAGGCACTCACAGAAACATTTTTCTTGGAAATGGCCAAATTGTACATATATAATTTAAAAAGATATACATATAAACTAGCTACTTAGGCCAATGATTATGTTCCTAGCATTTTATTACCTACTATTAGGGAAATTCTTGCATATTTTGTAAATAAACATAAGATAATTTCTCAAGAAATTGCTTTAGAATGGGAATCCTAGATTAAAGAGATTTTTGAGGAAAATCTATAGGTCTGGAGAGTTGAAATGTAGATCCAAAAATATAGATAAGAGAAATCCAAATTTTCTCAAGAGACTGCTACTTCAGAAGTTCTAAAAATTAATATGTCAAAAGCTACAAAAAGTATAGCCGACTTGGTTAAAATAGAAATTAAGCAGCAAATTGATCATTTGGAAAAACTAATCACAAGTGCACAAAATAAATTTCCTCCACAACACAATAGGAATAGAAGTTGCAATAGAGGACCAAACTAGAGAGCCTCTACTACAAGGAAAAAGCAATCACAACAACAACATTCATAGCATAAAAAAAATAACAACAACAACAAAGGAATAAAAAACCAAAACAACAACAACAAAAAAGACAAAAACATCGATAGGGGCATAATTTAAACTTTTGGGGTTCTTCTCCAATAAGAAAAAATATGAGGAGAAACTTTCAGAACCACACTTCCTCTATGCAACAACAATTATGATCGAATAATGGAAGAAATTCCTAAAACTCTGGTTTCGGGAATCTAAGATAGGTTTTTGCTTCATTTGTTCAAAAGCAACAAGGGCAAGGGTTCTTTCATCACCAAAATGGTGGCAAAAAAAAAAAATAACCCCTTAGTATGAAATTTTCAACCCACAAAATTTTGGCCAATAGTATTTATATAGGAGTCATATCTAGGTTGTGGATGACAAAATCACAAATCTTATCATCCATAATTTTCCTCCAAAAAACTTACCCAGAATGAAATTGAGGCCCTCAATCTAGGTTTAAATTTCCTCCTTGTTCCTCCTCCCATGGCCAAAGAGGTTCTAAAACAAGAGTTTTTAGCCTTCTATAAATATCTTTGTCTTGAATAGTTCTTTGGAATGAGAGATAACCCTCCAAAACTGCCCAAGCCCATTGATCATTTTCATGTTTCCAACCCAAGTTTTAATCCCTCATAGTTTTACAGGCCTTTGGAATAAATTATTGGCATGGGTGAAATATTTCTCAAAAACAAATTATCTGCTTCCAATCCCACCTATCAATGTACCTTTTCTCCTATATCTAGTTTTCCATTCGTTCCCTTGCCAATGACAAATCCATTATCATTAGGCCCGCAAATAAAAACTTGGGTGTTTATGTTTTATCAATGAATTGGTATATTTTAGAAGGTTTTTCTCAAATTTCAAATCAGAATGTGTACTCTAAAGTAAAAATATTCCCTTGCCAAGATATTTTTCATTTGCTTTAGGACTTGCTTGGTTGGGATTTTAGGAGAAATTTACTTTAATAAAACCACAAAAAAATTATGCTTCAGATAACACCATCCTCTACCAGAGTGTGTGTCTTTTACTTGCTTCCTAAAATCCACAAGCCCAGGCTTTCTAGCTGACCCATCTATACCTATTGTGGTTTCATGCTTGAACCTGCCTCCAAATGGCTTCATCATTTGCTCCTACCAATTTTATTGAAGTAAAAAAATCATCTCTTGGATTTCATATCTCTAATTAAAGATCTGCATGGTCATAATTTTCCTCTGGATATCGTTCTTTTCTCTTTTGATGTTGAGAGCCTTAATCCCAACATCCCCACTTCTTAGGGACTATCAATCCTTCATCATTTTTTGAGAAACAAATTTGATTTGGCCAAGATAAACTTTATGGTAAGGCTTGTAGAGATAGTGTTAACACAACATTACTTGGAATTCAAAGGGAAAACATACATGCAGATAAGAGGAACAATCATGGAAATTAATTTTGTTGTGGTTTATGCTTGTTTATTTCTCTGTCATCTAGAGGAATAGTTATTTAATAATGTTGTTATGAAAAATATTTTATTTTATAAAATATACATTGATGATGCCATTGGAGTCTTAATGGTTTTCTTGCTACATACAGTTCCTTCTATTATAGTATTAATATTACTTTCTTTGTTTTTTATTTCGAAGTAACACTTCTAGATATTGTGTTTATAAAAAGGCCTAATTTTTCTCAGACTAGAATTGTCTACACCAAATTATTTCATAAATTGATGGACGCGTATCAATATAACCCTGCTTCCTCCCATCATCTAGTTCATCAACAAAAGACCTTTATTATGAGTGAACTCAAAAAAATTCTGGTTAGAGAAAGCTTTAGGGATGAATTTATTTTTGTTAAATAATAATTTTTTTAATAGACTCAATGATAGGGGATATCAAATTAATTTTCTCATGTCTTTGTTTGAGAAAGTTAAATTTGACGGTAGACTTTTACTTTTGGCTAGAGTTTTGGAGCAAGCAACACACAAACATAGAACCAAAAAAAAAATAGTTCCTCTTCTTTTAAAGTTAGACAACTATAGTTTTTTTAGAGATATTCGAATCGACACAGATATTATTTCTCCAATGTTTGAAAAATAGAGAAAATATAGAGAGCTCAAGCACATTGCTTGAGGCATCATTTGTTGGAGGAACCAAAAACCTCTTCGATATTATCTTTGTAAAAATAAAATTGTTTGAGGGACTCTATTTTCCACCTTGTATTTTCACATTTTTTAATGTGTTTCTTCTCTTTTTTGGGTGGGTGTTTATTTTTTGGGATTAAGCTTGAGACTTCTCGTCTTTTCAGCATATCGGTCTATAAACCTGTGGTTTATAACAATGCTTGGGTGTTTTTATCCCACATGCATTACTCTTTGGCTCCCCCTAGAGTTAGGTCTTTATAAAGAGAGGTTGTACCTCTTCGAAGCTCACTCCATTGATGAGACCTGTAGGTCAAAACATGTTCAAAGTTTTGTAGATGTATCAATTCCTTTTTTTGGAATAATAATTCAATCAAATGTTTTTTGTTCTTTTTTTAACTCATCTCTTTCTTTATGTCTATAATCCTTTTTTTTCTTCCTTCTATTTTCTAATATGTTTTATTGTTGGTATTATGCTTTTTACCTATGCGTAATGCGATCCGGTGAACCAGAAAGCTTGCAACACTAGGAGTATGCTCTTCACTTGTGCATCTACAATTTGGTGAATCAAAAACTAGTTTACATTTTTAGAGTATTGCTTTACCATGTTCTATTTTTACATTAAACTAAAAATCAAATTCTAGTAAAATTTACCAAAACATCATATTGCAAATATAATAATTGATAATAATTTGCAAGCAAAATTTCTAAGATAAAGAAGGCAAATATAAACTTAACTAAAAATTTATATGCTTAGATATAATTTCTTGCCTCACTAAATCCCTATCCCTCCATTGCTCCTCCCATCATCCAAACCTTGATTGACAAATATTTGTAATTTCATTTTTTACGACTTGAAAAATTGTCATTGCCCTTGTTTTAGATGGTTGACTTCATAGGGTCAAATCTCTCTCAATATTACTTGGATTCCTTCATTTGACCACTCATTTAAAGCTATTCAAATTTTGTAGAAAGTTGTCCAAGAATTAGTTGAATAAAATAACCCTTCATGAAGATATGACTTCTAAAAGATGAAACATTTTTTAGAAAAATATTACCCTAATCTTTCATGAAGCACGACATTTTCTATATGGATTCTAGCATTGAAAATGATTTTTCCCCAACAAGTGATCTATGAAGTCTATAAATAATTTCTCAATGTATTGTCTATGATTTATATGATTTATTCCTTCTAAGGACTAAAGGGAGTGCAAATCACCTGATCTAGACTAGAATCTTTCAGGGTAGCTCCTTCAATAGAAAGAAGTCTAAATGTCATGGTTTCATGAAATTACTAGTTTAATAGTAGAAGTAGAGGTCACTCTTAAAGATTAGTTTGTAGTCCATTAGGTTTGTGAAATTAGCCATAAAATACACATTTGTCATGAGGATGATTTCTATGCTCCCTTCTAGATGTCAAGATCTCCTTGTTAATTCTTCTATATCATGGTGGTTGATGCAAACCTCCATGAAATTGCATATTAGAACATGCCTCTAAAGATACATAATATCATGCCTTATTTTTCACCCTTGGTCCATGGATGTGCCTTATTAATATTGGAATCAAATACTCATTGGAGTATAGCTTTGATTTAATTGTTATATTTCCTTGCTTTAGATATTGTATGGATATCATGATATGTGGACTTGAAGCTACATTATGAATGATATTGTCACATAGTTTTATTTATGATATTTTACAGGCTTAATCTATCAGGTAAATAAAATGAATGGTGTTTATTTGTATTTTGTGAAACATTACATTTTATTAAATAACCATCCTTTTTGGGATGCCAAATTGGTATACCTTTAGGTTCTCATCAAGGAGACCCAAGTTCAAACCATGGGGTGTGTATGAGTGACCCAGTTATGTAAAAGGGTACACGCTCTTTCAAAAACTTGTATTTACCCTAATAATTTTTAGTAAAATAACCATATTTTGGTCATGATTAAACCCTTTTAATTTGATTAACGATGTTGAGATAAATAATTAATTCATACTATTAACTAATTGTGGTTATGATTTAGTAATTGAAAAAGTTTCAATTTTAAAATTTCCTTAAATTAAAAGTTTTAGATTTGTTAATAGGAATATGAGTGATCCCCTCCCCCTTACTAAAGATACCTCTTGAGGAGAACATATCAAGATCCTATGAGAGGGCTCTCCATTTTGTTATGAAACATTTGTGTCAAAGGGAAGGAAAGAGAAGGGGATCATTAATTGCTAGTTGAAAGGAGGGGAATAACCATAAGAGAAGGACAACTTATGCAATAGAGATAAATATTCAACAAGTCTACTGTTATTTTCCTTCTATGTATATTATTTGATATGGTAAATCCTGGGATGAGAAGAGCAAATTAAACCAAGAAGGATTTAAATTCTACAATTATTGGCAAATGGTAAATTCTATGTATAACTTACTTTGATCTTGTACTTATAATTGGAAATGAGGTTGAAAGAATCTTATGTGAGGAGATTATTTGATGTGATGGATTGAGCTACTAATTATTGTTTTAGAGGTCTTGGCTAAATTTGAGAAGGAAGTCCTTATGGATTTAGCTAGATGGATCACAAACTAGCAAAAAATACGTTGATCCCTTGTTAGGACTTAATACCTCCATTAGTTTATTCCTATTTTCTCCAATACATGGATGATATTGGGGTTGGATAGTGCATTATTGTAGCAACTAGTCTAGTCCATCCTAGAGAGATAGTGTTATGAGTCACTTCCTACTTATACTTAGGATGGGACTGCATCTTAGTTCCTTATGGGTTATTGGGTCCTAAGGAGTTCTTGCTTAAAAGTTATATTGATGTCACCTAGATTTTATAATACTTATAGACATGGACATGTGTATGTTAAGGATGGGTTCCAATTTCAAGTTTAGAAGTGAAGACCATTGGATACACCAATCTAGAGAAAAGGGATGATAGATGTATTAGGTTTGGCATCCTCGTGTGGGGAACATGAGAAAGGGGCATGCTATGGCTTGATAATCAATTTAGGTTTAGGTGAACCCTTTTAAAAGTCTAGTATGTATTTCGAGGATAAATATCCTATTAGGGTTTTTTTTTCTAAAAAATATCTCATATTTTAGGAGCCATATCTTCGCGAAGGGTTATTCGATTCAGTTGATTCTTGGACCAACTTGTGCAGAATTTGAATAGCTTTAAAATGAGTGGTCATATGAAAGAATCCGAGCAATATTGAGGAAGATACGACCCTATGAAGTCAACCATTCGGAACAAGGGTAGTGATGATTTTTCAAGTCGTGAAAAATGAAATTGCAAATATTTGTCAGCTAGGGTTCGGATGATGGGAAGAGCAATGAAGGGCTAGGACTTCAGTGAGGCAAGACATTCTATCTGGACAAAGAATTTTTTAGCTAATTTTTTTTCCCTTTCTTTATCTTAGAAATTGTGCATGCAAATTATTATAAAGTTTTTATCAAATATTATATTTGCTATAGGACATTTAGATAAATTTCAATAGATTTTGAGTTTTAGTTTCCTTTCCATGGACCGATTTATAGTTAAATCCTTAGAATCATCTCTAGTGGTAGAGGTTAGTGAGCGCACCTCAGAGAGATCCTCGTTGCTCCAAGATAGGGTAGTTTTTGGTAAATTTAATGGGTATTGGCCAAGGGCTTCAGCCTTGAGAAAATGGATTGATAGGAGTTGGAAGTCTCCAAGAGTGATTCTATCCTTTCTTCCCAAAGGTTTCTTTCTAGCTATTTTTTGTTCTAGGGAAGAAAGAGAAAAAATCCTAAAAGGGGGTCCTTGGTTTATGGGAAGAGCAGGACTCTTCCTTACCCACTGGTATGAAGGCTTTTCACCTGAAAATGTAAATCTATCCCTAGTACCAGTCTGGGTTAGGATGTTTGGGTTACCCATTGAATTTTGGGAAATAGATACCTTCAAGGCAATAGGCAACACTCTAGGAGAATTCCTTGAGATTTCAGATACAACAAAAGATGGATTCTTGGCTATTTATGCTCGGATATTGGTCATGATTGATATAAGTAAAGCTTTACCAGAATCAATCATTCTTAAGTATGGGGATAAGATGTGGACCCAAACCATAGATTATGAAAACATATCTTTTAGATGTAGAAGATGTCATGAGGTGGGGCATATTGAGAGATCATGCCCTAAGAAGAGCCCAACAGAATCATATGTAGAAAACCGCAAGAGAAACTTACAAATGGTTATGGATGAAGATGGTTTTCAACTTCCAAAAAATAGATCTAGAAAAATGAAAGAAAATAAATAGTGGAGACCAGTAAGGAAGGATATTGGAAGAAATACCAACTCTTTTGAGGCTTTAGCCTATGAAGAAAAAGTAGATCAAAGCTTAGAGGACACAATACAACAATTTCAACATATTAACAAGGAATCGTCTATTCAGTATGATCCTGATTTAAGGAAGAACATTCTCGATGAACCTAAGGAATGTGTCTCATCAGATTTTGAAGACTCTCTTGAAGTACCATGCACCATTCAAGAAAAAAAATGGTAAAGAAAATGCAGTTTTAGAAGTTAATACCTCTGCCATTAATAAGGAAATACTAGAAAATGAGCAGGACAAGTCAAAAGCTTCTATAATAGAGCTAGGAGAGGATAAATATGATGAAAAAAAAAATTGTGAAAGAATATTGAGGAATAGAATAATAAGACCTACTCCTGATATAGGCAAGGCAAAAAGAGGAAAACCCTCAAATTATCAAGCAAGATCCAAGGAAGCAAGAGCAAACATAGAGAAAGGAACACAAACTAAGTTGGTTGAACTTCTCTTTACCAAACAACAAAATGATATTAGTAATACGTAGGCAGGGCCAAAAGCCCCTAATGAGACATGATTATCATCTCATGGAATATAAGGGGTGCTAATGCCCCCTCAAAGCAGAGGTGTATTAGGGACCTATGTTTAAGTAATAAGCCTGATATTCTTTGTATCCAAGAAACTAAAATGACAAAAGAAGAAGTTTCAAAAACTATGAAAGCGATATGGGCAAGATGTGAATGGGATGCTATGGATTCAAAAGGAGTGATAGGGGGAATTCTAACTTGTTGGAATCCTTCTAGAACCTCTTATGTAACCATTCATAAAACTAGGCATTGGTTAGCCTCTTTAGTCACTTGCTACTTTGTAGATATTCATTTTATCCTTATCAATGTCTATGGACCTACAACTCAGTTAGGTAGATTAGAAGTCTGGAGTGGGATTGAATCCTTTATGAGAAGTAAATACCAAGAAACCTGATTCATGATCATAGGAGATTTTAATGCCATAACCAAGTTAGATGAAAAATTTGGGGGAATTAGGAAATTAACCCAAAGTATGAAAGATTTCTCAACTTTTATTCAAAACAATAATCTATGGGAGGTTGAGTTTGAAGAAGACAACTATACTTGGACCAACAATAGGAGAGGCCAGAACCTAATAGCAAAAAAATTAGATAGATGCATTCTCTCAGATCATTGGCTAGATGAAGGAACTTGTGCTAAAATTAATACCTTAACAAGGATTGGTTCAGATCATTGGCCAATAAGAGTTAAAATGGTGGTTAGTGAATTCAAAAAAATATCATATTTTAAATATGAGCAGATGTGGGAAGGCCATCCTCAATTTGCTAATATGATAGCTCAAACGTGGAATTCTTCAAGTAATGGTGGGTTGTATGCTCTTCCAAATCAAATTAAATCTATGACATCTAGATTAAAAGAATGGAACAAGAACACTTTTGGAAATATTTTTTAGAAGAAAGAAGAACTAAAAGATAAAATTTCAAAATTCCAAAAAGGTGAACATAATAATCCAAGCTCAGAGGAAAGGGAGTTGCTTAGTGAATATCATAATATTTTGAGTATGGAAGAGAAATTTTGGAGATTAAAATCAAGATAGACTTGGTTAAAAGAAGGAGATAAAAATACAAAGTTTTTTCATAGGATGGCTATAGTACAGAGATCAACATCCAGAATTAGTAGAATTAAATCAATAGAAGGGGTTTGGATTGAAGACCAGAGTGAAATTAGAAAAGAGGCTAAGTATTTTTATCAGAATATTCTAGGATCAGAGGAGACTGAAGTTCTTAATGATAAACTTCTTCAAGATGTTCCTTCAATTATAACGAATGAAGACAATAGGAAACTGATGGAGCCTATTACTCTAGAAGAAGTTCATTTAGCTCTTTTCTCTTTTAATAAGGATAAATCCCTAGGTCCAGATGGGCTCTCTACAACTTTTTACCAACATAATTGGGATATAGTGAAGGATTCTTTATTGGTGGTAGTGGAACAATCTAGGGTAAAACAATACATACCTTATAAAATAAATGCAACATATCTTACCCTAATTCCAAAAAAGAAGGATGTTGAATTGTTTGATTCTTTTAGACCCATAAGCCTATGTAATATGGCATATAATATTATCTCCAAAGTGATGGCAAATCGATTAAGGCCATTGTTAGACAAAATCATTTCAGAAGAGCAAGGAGGATTTGTGAAAGGGAGACAAATTCTGGATGGGATCATAGTAGCTCATGAAGTTATACATTCAACAACTTCAAGAAAAGAGAAAGCAATGATCTTAAAACTTGATATGAGTAAAGCCTATGATAGGGTTAAATGGGATTTTCTTTTTGTAGTTTTAGAAAAGTTTGGATTCGAGAAGAAATGGGTTAGATGGATTAAAGCTTGTGTCTCTACAATTTCTTATTCAGTGTTGGTCAATGGGTTAGTAACAAAATATTTTAAAGCCAAGAGAGGCCTTAGACAAGGAGATCCTCTATCTCCTTATTTGTTCATTATTATGGTAGAGGTTTTGAGTAAGAACTTAAAGAAGGCTTACAAATATGGGCTTATAAGTGGACTTAAGGTTAGTAATAACATCGACAACATCACCCATCAATAATTTGTAGATGATACAACCCTTTTTGGAAGGGCAAGGATTAATGAGGCCAGAGCTTTGAATAACTTTTTAAAGGAATATGAAAGAGCATCAGGGCAAAAAGTTAATAGGACAAAATCCAAAATTTACTTCCTTAACACTCCTGCTAATATCAAAGCAAGAATTTCTAGGTTGCTTCAAATGGAGGAGGCAAATTTACCTACAACTTATCTAGGGATGCCTTTATTTGAGGGGAGAATGAGGAGAGAATTATGGAATCCAATTATTAGTAAAGTTTAGAATAAACTTCCAGCTTGGAAAGGTAGATGGTTATCATTAGCAGGAAGAGTGCAGTTAATTAAGTCAATCTTTCAGGCCATCCCAACATATTATATGTCATTGTATTCTATGCCAAAATCAGTTGAAAAAAGTTTAATCTATATTATGTGATCCTTTTTGTGGTCAGGTTTACATGATAAAAGGAAATTTCCTTTGGTGAAATGGAGCAAGGTGTGTGATGATAAAACTAGGGGAGGTCTTGGTTTAAGAGTTCTTACAGATGCAAACTTAGCTCTTAGGGGAAAAGTTATCTGGAGATTGTACAAAGAGAGTCAAAGACAATGGGCAAGAATTCTTCTAAGTATGTTGATCTCAATGACCCAAGTTTAATATTTATTGCTTTCTCTCTACCAAATGGTTCTGCTCTTTGGAATGGTTTAAAAAAATCTATTGATCTTATGATTAAAGGTTTAAGATGGGTGGTGGGAACTGGAGAAAAAAATTCTATTTGGATGGATACTTGGTGTGATAAAAAACCACTCAATTTAGATCCAATTTTGAAACCTTGGATGAGATCGCTTCAAGACAAATATGGTGATAGGGTTTCAAACATTTTGTACAAAGATCAGGAAGGAAGATACAAATGGAAAGAAGATTTTTTTACGAGTATACAAGACATTGATGCTAGGAGACATTTGAGTAGAAAGATAACAACTATGATTATTCCGAGGGGAGCCAAGGATAAATTGATTTGGGAGTTGAATAGCTCAGGAGAATACACAACAAGAAGTGGATATAATGTACAACACCAACAAAATAATAATATCACTAGAATATGGAGAGATATTTGGGATAGCCCAAGCATTCCTAAAGTCAAAATATTTGTTTGGCTAGTAGGTCATAGAAGAATTTTATCCTAGGATAACCTTATGAAAAGGGGTTTTCATGGCCCCTCTCAATGTATTTTTTGTAAAAAGGAGGAGGAGAGTATAGATCATCTCTTGGGACATTGCTCAATAGTCTAGAATCTATGGCAATGGATTCTTAATATGTTTGGTAAATGCATGGTGATGAATAGCAAAATTGAAGATTGGTTAAAGCAATGGCAGAGCACTTATAAAAGTGAGGCTTTACAGACAATATGGGATATATCAAAAGATACAATACTTTGGATTATATGGCTAGAAAGGAATAGAAGAATATTTAAAGGAAAGGAAAGCAATTTAGAGGTAATGAAAAGGAAGATATGTTTAGCCATAGAGGAGTCTAAACCAACCCTATCAACTCACCCAATCCCTAATCTAGAAGTAGAGAGCCTTGATAGATGGAGTCAAGTCATTAAATGGAATTATGATGTTGGGTACAAGAGAAGCAAAAAGAAGGCAAAGAATATAAAGTGGAAACCACCAGATGTGGAGTGGGTTAAATTGAATTTTTATGGAGCTTCTAAAGGAAATCTAGGACCAACAGGAGGAGGAGGAATAATTAGAAATAATAGAGGAGAGATTTTGTCTCATTACGCTTTCAATAGTGGATTTAAGACAAATAATGAAGTTGAAGCTTGGGCGGCTTTAGAAGGGTTAAAAATATGTAAACAAATGAAATGGAATAGAGTATGGATGGAAGGTGATTCTCTCATAGTAATAAATGCAATTTTGAGGAAAGCAAAGGCTCCATGGAACATACAAGAGATAATTGTGGAAATTCAAGATCTTGCTAAAGAGTTTGAAGAAATCAGGTTTACACATACATTAAGGGAAGGTAACAAATGTGCAGATAGGCTAGCCAATAGAGGGGTTTTGATTGAGGATCGTGAAGTTAAATTCTCCTTTCCATGGTTAGAGGAAGTAGTAAGTTTAGTTGAAGCTGACAAGAAAATGTTGATTGCCTGAATCAATAAATGATTAAGTTTTACTTTAATGTTTTCCATTGGTAATATCTGCTTTATTTTGTAATAGTAATGTGTTTTCATATAGACTATTTATTATAATTTTTGTGGTTGCACTTGTGTTTCAGGAAGGAAACTAGCAATCCAGATTTGGTAAAGCGGACTATGATAATGCGATGTTTTGGAAATATTACTCTACTAAGATGCAAGGCATAGATAGTAGAGGTGAAGTTTTGGTATTGTGAAGACTGCTATAGGAAAATGTCAAGAAGGATGCTAAATTCTGGAATATTTGTATTCATACAAAAAATTGAAAAGATCCAGAAAATGAAAATCTAGAATTCAGACATTTTATGTAAAATGATGTAGGTTTCTAGCTATAGCATCTCAATTGAGATGAGAAGTGTATCTATTTGTAAACTCTCAAGCTCTAAAGAAGAGAGTTGTAATTTGTCAAGGGTGGGGGACCCGAGTACAACCCCTTATTATCCAACAAAAAAAAATATCCTATTTAATGCACGACAAATTCCAAGTTTATGTCAAGAATGATTTTCTCTTCATTTAAATAAATAATGAGTTTTTTCTAGTTCTCTACTCATAGTTTCTAATCTATGTGTTAAAACGAGAAATATAAAGTGGTTCACTATAAAAATATCATCTACTATTGCCTAAGTGTTAATGACTATTATTGAAATTTTTAAGCTTTGTAGTAAACACTCAATAATTTTACTAGAGAAGCTACTTGGTGTGTTGTTTGGTGTTATTAAGCCAAACATATGAGAATTATTTAGTTGTTTCAAAAATTAAAGATAAAGTTTCTTCCATACCTAAAATTGCTTGTCTATAAGAAAGGATGCAAAGTCTCTCCCTCCCTCGATAGGGTTCTTCTATGGATGGTCTTAAAAGGTGAAATAAATAAAACAAAGTAAAAACCTCAAAACCATAATGATGAGACCATACCCTAGAAAAGTTGTATTTCATCCCACAATTAAGCCTCCCCTCACTAGGCCTTTATAATGAACCATTATTGATATTTTAAAACTATATGTACTTGTTCCTCTTTTTATTCAACATAAAATTTGCTAGAATTTCTCCCCTATGTTATTATATTCTAGTATCATAGGCCACAATGACACTAACTTCCATATAGTTTCTAGGATCCCACCACTCATTCCCTCTATATACAAGTCCTAAACTACCTTTTTGTGCACCTAAATCCCTAGTTTTGGCTTCACATCAATTCCATCATTTTTCATCCTTAGTCAACCTTCCCATAAGTTCACCATCATTATAATGTGTTTCTTCAAACACAGAGTATATAGGTATTGAGTACTCAAAATAAGAAGAATCAAATGAAGTAATTTATGATGTTGATGAAAAACCATAAAATAGCAATGAAGGTAAGCTCTTTCTTAGAATATAATCCATTACCATGTGACTATACAACCTTTTGGTAAAACAGGGCATTGCAAGAAATGGATAACTATGGATTTATTCCTTCATCAAATGCAATACAAAAACTCCTTTTGAAAAATTCAAAATAATTAAAAAGTGGTAGTATTTTTAATGCATAGACTATAGGCAACTTGTAATCATTTTTTGGACATACACCACACCATAATATTTATATTGGACATGCATAAGAAATATGGTAGAGCTTGGGATTTAATTTGTTTAAATATATGGGAAAGTGATGGTGACCAACTAGATATTAGAAATTAGGATCTATAGGCATGTTCCTTGAAATGTTTTCATTTCCTATTTTATTAACATGCTAGAATATCAACAAACATACATAAAAGGTTTAGAAAGTTGCAATGCATCAAAACCTAGTTTACAAAACAACATTGAGACATGGCAGAAACCCCTTAGCTTTAGATATATCTCAAGTAAGTAAATCTTCATATTCACAAGTAACATAAGTGGTACATCAAGTGATAATTTACTTTTGAGAGCAAGTACTAAACCTAACTACACATAAGATTGCCATACATTTAACTTAAAATTGAACCATAAAAGAATTGAACTCAATTGAACTCTTAACCTTATAGTCATTAGTATGCATACCTAACCAAAAGCTCAATTTAGGACTTGGCAAATTACATACTATCCAAGTTATTCTCACATGCACCCAAGAATGACTTGTTAATATGGTGCAAAAACTTAGAGAATAGAAATCCCATCTTATGTTATGCTTTTATTCATAGTATGGAAAGTGGGGTTAGGTAATCTAATCACCTCTACCATTGATAATAGTTATGTTTCTAGCTGAGAAGACCTTGTGTTTTCCTCTCTTATAGGTGCAATAAGAAAAAAATTACTCAAATCTTGCAACCAATTATATAGGGCAAAACTTTTGTATACTAATACTAGTCATGTTGTGCAACTTTTTGCCTACTCTCTAAAATGAAAATATTCATTAAAATAATCTAAGGAGACCCAAGTTCAAATCCTGCCAAGTGGTAAATGCATAATTATTAGGTTGTTGTAATACCATTTTGTGGTCATGATGTAATGGATGGAACTTGTTTCAATCCCATATAACTGATTAAAAAATGCAAACATTTAATATCATAATATTTTCAACTAAAAACATTACAATTAGAAAGTATTAAAGGTGTCCTATGTCACATTCTTATAGAGAATATAATTCAACAATATCCAATTGTGTCAATTTTGATATTCAATGTTGGTCATCAGTTGGATGCCCTTGATTTTTTTTTTTTAATTTGTGAAAAACATCCCAGAAGGGATGCCACTTTCGAGTAAGACCCAAGGAGGCAGGGGTATCCATTCTGCCAAAAATTCCTAGGACTCAAACCTGACCTACCACCTTTGACATACTCAAGGAGCAAACAAACACACAAAAACAATTTTAAAATAAATAAATAAATAACAATAAAAATAATAAAATAAACTAAAAACATGCTCCTTGAGTGTGTCAAAAAGAAAAGCACAACCAAACACACACACAATAAGATAAAAAAAACAAATAGAAAAAAACACAAAAACAACATAACAAAACACAAACATGACAAAAACAACAGAACACTACAAAGACAACAAAAAAAACATGAAAAATAAACATTACCAAACCTAAAAAATTAAAAAAATAAAATAAAATAAAAATAAAAAACAACCAACAATAGAAAAAAAACAAAAAAAAAAAACATAGAAAACACTCACACATAAAAACACTAGTTAACACAAACAAACAGAAACACAAGAACAATAACAAAAAACATAAAAAAACACAAAACAAAAAAAACACAAGAACAACAAAAAACAACACAAAGAACACAAAAACAAAACAAAACAAAACAAAAGAACACACACCTTAAAAAACTAAACAAAAAAACAAAAAACAAAAAAATGAACATAACAATGACCTTTCTAGACCAGAAGACTTTTAAGGCAAAAATCAATAGAGGAAACAAAAGAAAGAATAGTTTGAGCTAGGGAACTAAAATAACCTAAGCGAACCAAAGAGAAGCAAAAATAAAGCAAGAAGAAACTAGGTACCTTCAGAACTGGAGCCATCCAAAGAAATGATAGAAAGAAGAGCTTCCCTAATTTGCAAAGCCCACCATCTAGGAGGGTGGCCATAACAAGTAAGATCACCTTTGTCCAAAGCCCAATTAGCTAAAGCATCAACACTCTTGTTTTGATCTCTGACCACATGATTGTAATAAACTTTCAAAAATCCTATCTGGATTAATTGAATCTTCTCAATAATTCTTTTTATTCTCCAATCAACCTTATGATTCTTAGGATTCTTCAAAAGATTAATCATGAGTTGAGAGTCGGACTCAACTAACACATTTTCCTATCCAACCTTAGTAACCTCATGAAGGCCTTTGAGGATACCATACCCTTCAGCAAGGTTATTGGAAAGAATACCCAAATTCTCAACAAAAGTAAAAACCAGGGAGCCATTTGAAAGTCTACCAATTCCTCCCGCACTAGTTTTTCTAGGGTTCCCTCTAGAGGCACCATCAGTATTTACTTTTCCAAAATCCTTAGGAGGACGTTGCCAATTTCTTGTTCTATCCATATTACAAATACTCACACTCCCTTTAAGTTGGTTGCCCTTAGAAGATTTAATCTTAAATCTTTGCATCACTTGATCCCATATTTGGTGGGAGTTTTGGGGGTGATTAAGGAGTTGATGGACTGATTCAACTAAGCTGGCTATGGTCTTTTTCCAAATATAGTGAATATCCTTCCTATATTGATTAAAAATTTGACTGTTCTTTTCATTCCATATATTCCAAAGAAGAATGGTAGAACCCATCCAAACTAACTGCCTAATAAAATGATAAAAACCCTCTTGCTTAGGCCAATCCCTCCAAAGTTGTTCAAAAGTAAAAAAAATGGCCCATTGTAAGCCAAGTAAAGTGGCCATTCTCCTGAATATCTAGTTCCATTTTTTAAAAATTGGAGCGAATTGGATATGGCGGGAGCAGGAGCAGGAGCAGAGTCGGGATCAGGGACAACAGCGAGATCTAGAGCAACAGGATCTGCAGTAGCGAGACCTAAAGCAGCGACAGGTCTAGGGGCGGGTTCAGGCCAGGCTGGGCCTGGCGTCAGACCTCGCCATACATCTGGGGGTTTGAGCCCCAAAGGCTACAAGGGTGCCTCTAGGGACCCCTCCTCAGATAAAGAACCTCTGACAAAGTCATCGAGGGATTTGCCCTCGAGGGTTCCAACAAACCCTCGTTTGTGCAGATCCTGGCGGGAGAGTCCAATCGTCCCCGGGTGTCATCCTCGGGGCTCTCCTTAGAAGGGACACACATTTTGATCAAGGATGACGTGTTTTCATCCTTTATGTCAGATTCTTCCTTCCCCTAGTCGAGAAGTTCATTGGGGGTCACCCGGATATGGAAACCATTCGTCGATGGGCCTTCTCCAAATGGAATACCATAGGACACATGCAGATCGTTGCCCTGTCTAAAGGGTTCTTCCTCATCAAGCTTAACAACAAGGAAGACACTAGTAGGATTCTCACGGGCAAGCCCTAGTTTTTGGGGCATAGAAGCCTCTTCCTCAGGCGTTGGGCTACCGATTTCAACCCCAAAACTTAGAGCATAAACTATACCCCAATCTCGATCATATTGCCTAATATCCCCTTCCACCTCTGGCGAGAGGATGTGCTCAGGCTCATCGCCCAGGCCATAGGGGATCTTATGGCTTTCGACTCAGCCACCAGGGATAGATATTGCATGGTCCATGCCAGGTTATGCGTTTCTACGAACCTTGAATTGGAGTTCCCATTCATGGTCACCATGTTGTCAAGATCCTACTTTTTGCACCAAACCTAGAATATGAAAACAAACCAGCCTTCTGCACCCACTACAACATGCATGGGAATATCCCCAATCAGTGTCCCTTCTCTAAGAAGCTCGAAGCCCCAACTCTGGAGGACCCCCATCCAAAGGCGCAGTTGCAAGATAGGTTCCACCCCCACGACCCTCCTCGAGGTGGATGCCCTCATCACAAATATTGATGGGGGACACAAATTTCACCATCAAAAAACAATTCTAATCTTCTATTTTCTTCACGAAAAACAAATTACAACACTAGCCCGCAAGCGTAGTTTTCTTTTTCTTGTGCAAGCTGCCTCACTTTCGGCGATCTACTTGCAGTATCAGGAAGAATACATCCTCCCAATCTCAAAACTCGGCTCCTTCCCCCTGGAAGAAAAATAGCCCAAACAGGTCCAGAGTGGCCCTCTTGCCTTCAGCTCTGCAACTCTGTCTCATTAGTTTTTCCACCCCTTGTGCATGCCTTTGCTTCCCCTTTTAAAATATATGGGTTTCTTTCGAGGTCCCGAAACTCTAGGCCATTAATGACCCACCTAAAAGAATACATCCTTCAAATCTAAAAAGTCGGCTCTTGTCCCCGCCTTCGTGACTGAACCTTCACATATTTTACCCTAATTGGCAACTGCCACCGGGTCAGCCGTGAAAACATGCATTGATGAGCCGTATGAACGTCTCTGACCTCTGGATGTAGCATTCAAGTCGTCGCCATGCTCAACAAGCTTACCGGGCAAGAAATCATGCATTGATGAGGCCTTTGACCGCCTCGGGAAACATCGTCTAGGAACGTGTGCCTTTTTGAATCGTGAACCAACAATATGTCGCGATATCATGACATTTTTCTTCCTCACTGCCTTTCTCTCCTTCGGGTCGTGATATCGCGACATTTTCTTCCTCGCTGCCTTTCTCTTCTTCGGGTCGCGATATCGCAACATTTTTTCCTTTCTACTTCCTCCTCACCACTCGGGTCACGAAATCGCAACATTCTTCCTTTTTGCTTCCTTCTCACCTCTTTGGGTCACGAAATCATGACATGTCACGATATCGTGACATCTTTTCTCTCTGCTTTCTCTCTCTTTTTCGGGTCGCAAAATCGTGACATGTCGTGATATCGCGACAACTTTGCCTTCCACTTTCACTCTCTTTGGGTCGTGAAATCGCGACATGTCACGATATCGCGACATCTTCCTTCCTGACCTTCTCTTGTCTTCTTCGGGTCATGAAATCATGACATGTCGTGATATCGCGACATTTTTCTTTCTTGCCTTCCCTTTCTTCTTCGGGTCGCGAAAACGCGACATGTCGCGATATCGCGATAGTTTCCTTCCTTGCTTTCTTTCCACTCCTTCGATCGCGATTTCGCGACATGTCACGAAATCACGACATTTTCTTCTCTGGCCTTTCCTATCTTCTTTCGGTCATGATTTCGCGACATTTTTCTTCGGACGCCCTCTCTCTCCTGTTTCGATCATGATTTCGTGACATGTCACGAAATCGTGACATTTTCTGCAGATGCCTTCTCTCTCCTGCTTCGGTCGTGATTTCGTGACATTTTCTTTAGGAACCTTCTCTCTCCTACTTCGGTTGTGATTTCGCAACATGTCACGAAATCGTGACATTTTTTCTCCACGCCTTCTCTCTCCTTCTTGAGTCACGAAAATGCGACATGTCACGATATCACGACACTTTTCTCTGTCATGATATCGCAACATTTTTGCTCCGTGCCTTCTCTCGTCCTTTTGTCGCTATAATGCGACATGTCACGATATCGCGACACTTTTCCTCTCCTATGCCTTTTCTCGTCCTTTGGTCGCGATAATACGACATGTCGCGATATCGCGACACTTTTTCTCTCTTGAGCCTTCTCTCGGCTTTTGGTCACGATAATGCGACATGTCGCGATATCGCGACACTTTTCTCTCTTGCGCCTCCTCTCGGCTTTTGGTCACGAAAATGCGACATGTCACAATATCATGACACTTTTTATTCTTTGCCGACATGTCGCAATATCGTGACACTTTTTCTCCTTGCGGTATTTTGCTTTTCGTTGGATGCTCCTGCATCAGACAACCGGGGTGGATTGAGAAGTGATCTTCACTTCTGTACTGTTCTGTCACCTTCTTTTTCACTGGGGCTGTACAAGCTCTCCAAGCTTCAGCAAAATCTAGGTCTTTAAGGTACAAACTCCTAAGTTCTTCAAACCCCACAACTTCCACTCTCATTGTTGTCAGCAACCTCTTTTCATCCATCCCCTTCAGTGGCTTTAGTTTATGGTGCACTCCATTCTTCGTCACTGAGTAAGTGTTGGCGCGACCATCATGCACTGCACACCGATCAAACTGCCATGGCCTTCCCAACAACAAATGGCAAGCATCCATAGGCAGGATGTCACACAGGACCTCATCACAGTAATTCCAAATATTAAATTTCATCGAGCATTGCTCACTGACCAAAGCCCTATGGTCCTTCTGTAACCACACAATCCGATATGGATGCGGGTGTCTCCTCTTTAACTGTAACTTAGTAACCATTTCTTTTGAGACCAAGTTATCAGTACTACCATTATCTATAATAATATTACAGACCTTACCCGAACTTCTACACCTTGTGCGGAATAGGCTCCTCCTCTGGTATGATCCTTTCTCCTCATTCAACATGGTCCTCCTTGTGACCATAACTTCTCTCTTTGCCTTCTCAGAATGTTTTGATTCAACACATTCATCTGCTACAGCAGCTCTAGCAGGACCCTCAGGTCTCTTATTCACCCTTTCTCAGTGTTGTGGACACTCGTATGCTTGATGTCCTTCTTCACCACAATGGAAATAGGTTCCACAAAATCCTCCTCTTCCATATCCATGTCCAGATCTACCTCTCCCTCTTGGGTAACCATTTTTCTGATTATGGGGTTGGTAGGTGTTCCCCTCTTTTTGATCCTGGCTGTTGCTAGCTTCTTCTTTCTTCTCATCTCATCCTCCATCTATTCTTTCTCCACTGGTCCTCCACCAGTTCTTCCACCACGACCTCTTCCTCTTTGCTTACCCTCAAACCGTCTGTTCAACTTCTATTTGACTTTGAGGGCAAACTAGTAAGCATCCTTAATGGTGCTCACCCTAACCAGACTCAACTCTTCTTGAATACTGGTTCTCAACCCATTGATGTAACGGGCCACCTTCTCCTTGTTAGCCTCTGAATGGCCAGTTCTAATGGAGATCTTATATAACTCCTCTGTGTATTCTTTGACAGTTTTGCTTGACTGTCTCAAACTCTGCATTTTCCTTAACATATCCAATTCGTAATTTGTAGAAATAAACTGTCTTTTCAACTTATCTACCATTCTATCCCATCTTTTTATTCTCTCTTTTACTCTTCTATTTCTTTCCAGTTGTACTCCCTTCCACCAGATGTTGACATGACCCTTCAGCTTGGTCTTAGCAAATTTGACCCGATCAGGATCTTCGACCTCCTCATATTCAAAGTATTCTTCCAAATCATTAATCCAGTCAATCAACTCCTCTGGATCAAGATTTCCAAAATACGCAAAAACCTCCATCTTTGGTTTCTTTCTAATCTGGGAGATGGCTCTGTATAACCTAGCTTGTGCAGGATCTATAGCCCCTTCTTCTTCCTCAAACTGGTCCTCTTCTGCAACTTCATCTTCACTATAGTCTTCTCTCCTTCGCTCAAACCCTCTACGTAGCTCCTCTTGCAGAGCCTAAACTTGCCTTTGCAAAGTTCTGAAATCTTCCTCTGGCATCATATTTCTTCCACCACCACGGTTTCTTTGTGAAGGCATTTTGCTTGTTTCTCTTACAAGCTCTTTCACAGATCCTATTGCAAGCTGCCTCACTTTCGACGATCTGCTCACACACTCAGGAACTCTACGCTCTTCCACATATCCTGGTGCAAACTGCCTCACTTTCGGTGATCTGTTTACACACTTAGGAACTCTAAGCTCTTCCACAGATCTTGGTGCAAACTGCCTCACTTTCGGCGATCTGTTTACACACTCAAGAACTCCCGCTCTGATACCACCTGATGGGGGACACGAATTTCACCATCGAAAATCAATTCCAATCTTCTATTTTCTTCACGAAAAACAAATTACAACACTAACCCACAAGCGTAGTTTTTTTTTCTTGGTGCAAGCTGCCTCACTTTCGATGATCTGTTTGCGGTCTTAGGAAGAATACATCCTCCCAATCTCAAAACTCGGCTCCTTCCCCCCTGGAAGAAAAATAGCCCAAACAGGTCTAGAGTGGCCCTCTTGCCTTCAGCTCTGCAACTCTGTCTCAATAGTTTTTCCACCCCTTGTGCATGCCTTTGCTTCCCCTTTTAAAATCTCTAGGTTTTTTTTGAGGTCCCGACCCTCTAGGCCATTAATGACCCACCAGGAAGAATACATCCTTCGAATATGAAAAGTCAACTCTTGTCCCCGCATTCGTGACTGAACCTTCACATCTTTTACCCTAACTGGCAACTGCTACTGGGTCAGCCACGAAAACACGCATTGATGAGCCGTTTGAACGTCTCTGACCTCTGGACGCATCATTCGAGTCGTCGCCATGCTCAGCAAGCTTATCGAGCAAGAAATCATGCATTGATGAGGCCTTTGATCGCCTCGGGAAACACCGTCTGGGAACGCGTGCCTTCATGTCATGAAATCGTGACATTTTCTTCGGGCACCTTCTCTCTCCTGCTTCGGTCGCGATTTCATGACATGTCACGAAATCGTGACATTTTTGCTCTGCGCCTTCTCTCTCCTTCCTGAGTCGTGAAAACGTGACATGTTGCGATATCGCGACACTTTTCTCTATCGCGATATCGCGACTTTTTTGCTCCGTGCCTTCTCTCGTCCTTTTATCGTGATAATGCGACATGTCGCGATATCGCGACACTTTTCCTCTCCTGCGCCTTTTCTCGTCCTTTGGTCGCGATAATACGACATGTCGCGATATCGCGACACTTTTTCTCTCTTGAGCCTTCTCTCGGATTTTGATCGCGATAATGCGACATGTCGCGATATCGTGACACTTTTCTCTCTTGCGCCTCCTCTCGGCTCTTAGTCGTGAAAATGTGACATGTCGTGATATCGCGACACTTTTTCTTCTTTGCCAACATGTCGCGATATCGCGACACTTTTTCTCCTTGTGGTATTTTGCTTTCCGTTGGATGCTCCTGCATCAGATATCCACCCCAGGAATGGCGTGGGAAGATGGTCATTCCAGCTGATAAAGGAAAATAGAAGGCTGACCCCATCCCGACGAACGATCAAAACCAGGTATGCTCCAATCCTGACCCGAACCTTGAGGTCTCTTCTACGGCCCTGCAATGTCCTGAGGAACTTCCCCACTAGGTCGACGACCTTCCCAAAACCCCTTTATCCTAGGTGACCTCCTCGGTCAATCTCCTCGCCTCCCATCCCCCAGTCGAGGGTGATCCTGTCCCAGAGGCAGCCCCGAAAAGCCTTCTTGTGCATCCCGCGCCTCCCCCCTTCACCAAGGATCCTCCATATTTTGATGATCCCTCGCCCCCACTGAATCTCTCCCTCCCTCTCTAACCTTTCTCATAAGTCAGATCTGAGGCATTCGAGGGCGACGACGATGGTAGCTCGACCTTCTCCCAGTTCACCCCTGAAGGGTTCAGCCCCAAACGAACTCGCAATAAAAAATTTTCAACGAATTTTGGAAGTAAGAAGAAAAGAGGTTGACCCACCCTCGAAGAACAACGTAACAAGCAAGCAGAGGATGAGATTGCCAACGACCTGTAGATGACCCTCCTGGTTGATGCCCTCAGCCTCTCGAAAGAAGAACTCTTGAGATCCAAACCTCCCACCCAACAGGGGAAGGGAGGCAAATGACCCCCCAAAGGTGTCAGATGAAGATCATTACCTGGAATGCTAGAGGGCTCAATGGAGCCCCCATGAGACGTGTCCTAGCCTAGCTCCGTAGGGACCACAAACCTTCTATTCTACTTCTCCAAGAAACCAAGCTTGATGAGTTATCCTCCCCCAAGGTGGCCAAGGCGATCTAGAACAATGGCGACTCCCTCTCCACCTCGACCCTCGGCTCTATAGGAGGGCTGATGTGTCTGTGGGACTTGGGTACTCTCGAAGGAAGATTGATATCATCCTCCCCTAGAATCCTCAATGTCATGTTTCACAGCCTAGAGTCAGGGTAGACCTGGATCCTTTCCAACATCTACGCCCCTAACAATCCGGTCGAAAGAGCCTCCCTATGGAATGAGGTCAGCCTCATGAGAGAGGTGTTTGCACCCCTTCCTTGTATCCTGGCGGGTGACTTCAATAGCCCCCTCTTCCCCTCGGATAAACATGGGGGAACAATATTGAATTCCAGAAGCATTGAGGACTTTAAGGAGTTCATTGATGCCAATGAGCTCATGGATGTTCACCTGAAAGGTGCCAAGTTCACATGGAGCAACAAACGAGAAGGGGCCAACCTCATACAGGTCAAGCTAGATAGAGTGTTCCTATCCAGAGAGGCCATTCCCCTATTTGTTGATGCTACTCTCCTGGCCCTCCCCAAAATAGCTTCGGATCACAACCCCCTCCTCTTCGAAGCTGGCAGACGCCCTCCCCACAAGCACCCTTTCTGGTTTGAATCCATGTGGCTTCACCACCCCGACCTCAAGGATCAAGTGGGCAGGTGGTGGAGCCACCTCGCCATGGGGCTCCTCGCAGCTCAAATCTACCAGAAGCTGAAGGTTTTGAAGGAAAAACTCAAATTCTGGAATAGGGAGGTGTTCGAAAACATCTTTGAGAGCAAGGAGATTCTGAAGAAAAGATTGGAAGACCTTCAGTGTAAATTCCAAGATGGAAGTGAGGTTCCAAGATTGAGAGATGAGGGGAGTTGGTTACATCCAAACTATTTTTAGTAACTGTCAAGTGCAAGGTTCAAACCATATGGGCTGCTCCCAACAAGCTTATATCATCTCGTTGTTGATGACTCAGTGTGAGGGGGATCGTCGCTTGCTCGGGACTTGTACTATTGTTGTCTAGTGCGCACTCAATATTCAGATCAGACTACTACCTTTGCAATAGGCATGCCCCCAAGGTTTGAACCTAGGTCTCTTCTTGGTAAGTGCCTGGTCAGACAAACAATTACCAATCCATCTTGACGTTGTTAGTTAACACAATAAAAAAATGATATATTTTAATATTTTAATAATCTTAGTTGTAATTTGTAATTAACATGTATAATTAGAAGGGTGAATAGAGGTAGTAAATCCATTGGTTTTGCTTGAGTGTTTTTTAGCTTGAAGTTAGCGGTTCCAATCCCGAGCCCCTTCAAATACCCTCACTTAGAATAAACATTTAAAAAGGTGGAACAAAGGATTATTCTTCAAGAAAATATACAACCCATTATTATTCATATATATTATATATAATTTTTTTTTTTGGTTGAATATATAGGAAAGTTGATTACATCCATAAAGGCTTATGGTGATCAATGTGATTTGAAAAGGAGTTGAATAGACTCTCAAAACTTCAGGTAACAACCTCGCATTTAAAAACATAAATGGATAAATATTTTCATACAAATAAAAAACATTATTCTAAGCATGTCTAACTAATAATATTCCAAAGGAGTATGTCTTTAACTTAGATAAATTATTTACACGTTCTACAATAAAATTAGAGTGAAATAATTAATTTTCGAAATCACGGGGACACGAAACATTAATTTTTTATCGAAAACGTTGCAAGACAGAATTTATGTGCAATAAAATTCTAACTCGAATTCTTGGATGAACAATGTCGAATTATAAAAGATTAAATATTTCAAAATATTCCGTTATCATAGGCCTCGAATTCTTGGATGAACAATGTCGAATTATTTCAAAATATTTTTTATTGGTTTCTTTCTTTCCGAATGTATATTTAATATTGTTTTAGCAGTTCTTATTGACAATTTGTGGGCTGTTTCTAACACTCTTGTATACTCTTAACCACACAGTGGTTAATGTATTGGTTTACGAGTTATGCTAATCCCACCCATTATTTTATTAATATAATGGTTTTTCATATATAAAAAAAATAAATATATATATATATTCCCGTGTACTTCAAAGTCGCTTAAACAAAGATAAAACTCTGCTTATTTCGAAAAGTAAGCTACACATGATACACCAATTTAAAAAACCAAAATCTCCTAAATAAATGCACAAACAAATAAATGCGAAAGCTACCAGAGCGCCGGGATACAGAAGTGAAGCAAATTCGATAGAACAGAGAAGATTCGACCTGTATATTGAATCAAGTAAGATATTTCAGCACTGATAGGAAACTGAAGGAGAAGATTACAACTGTAAACTGAAGCAGACAAAAAAATATGAGCACAAAAAAATTAACGGTAACCTCGAAGGGTTTTATCTGCTTTGATTTGGGGTATAAGTTTAACGGGATAAGAGGGGACATTCCACATTCATTATTAGTATTCCTTAATCTCAATTCAACCATGTTGAAGGCATTTTTCAACACTGTAAGATCTAAACTTTTTGACATTTTAAGCACAATGTCGAGATTTCGCCAACTCTCGGTTCGAATATCGGGCTTGCATTGGGGTTGCAGACTTCAGGAAAATAAATAATGATTATGAGTTTGCGAACAGACGAAGTGCTTTTGTTGAATGAATGAATGAAAGATTTTAATTAAGTCCGCGAGACCCAAATGTGGTCTATGGGACCTCAAATATGGAAGTACAATTACTCAAATCATATCATATGATCTTTAATATCTTTGAGAAGGTTGTTCCTTCTCCTGTTGATTTGTGTTAGCAATTCTCCAACTTTTTTTATTTTCTTGTCTTCAAATAAATCTGTAATAAACTCGTTCCCAAGTGTTTCTTTGTATTTGTCACGGATATCTGAAAAACTCGGGCATTTATAGATGAAGTGTTCCTCTGTCTCTACTGCCCCTGTGTTGCATAGAGTACATATCCTTTCTTCCCATTGTTCTTTGGGCGTTGTCCATCTCCCTGTTTCACATCTAAGCCTATGAGAGCTAGTCCTTATCTGAGCAATGAGTATTTTTTCCTTCCACTTGATTTCAGCGCCTATATACGCTTTTTCCTTGTGGTCATACGTTGGGTTAAAATTTGCAATATAATATTGTCTTTTCCTCCTTGCATTTTTCCACATTCCACTTCTGAACTTTTCATTCACATAATTTTTAATGTCTTTGTTGACATTTGGGCATTCATTTATGTTGATTTCCCAACGTTTCATCCATTTCTGATTTTGTTTCATCCACGTATTCTTTCGCCTATGTAACTCTTCGTCTCTAACTGCTCTAGGCCATCTATCATTTGTCATGTTTTCTGTTTTTTTCAAGTAACATAACAACTTGGTCATAGCAATTGCTTCTAAAGGGAACATTCCAGTTTCAGCTAGAATAATTTCATAAGGGGTTGTGGCCTTAATTTTGAGAAAGTTTGTGATTAGATATTTTTGAATCCTTTCTATTTGTCTCCATTTTGCATTTGTTGTGCCACTAGCCCACACCTCGCAACCATACAACGGAACCGGTGTAACAAGTAGGCCAAATAAGACCTTGGTGGTCTTCCGGTCCCACAACTCGGCATTCCTACACCCGTTTTGAAGTGCATATAGTGCTCTCCAGCCACTTTGAGTTATTTTCATCCTACATGTATTCCAATTAAGTTTGTCATGAAAGTCTATGCCCAAGTATTTGTATTCTACTACTACATCAAGCGGTTCTCCTGCAAACTGAAATTTGTATTCTAGAATAGAATACAGAATTAGAAATCTTTTAACGCCCGCTAGGCGAAAAGAACATATTGAACAGCAAAGTTTAGTTGTCAAATTTAATATGTTGAATAAGTTTATATGAAAAAGGTAAAGGATAAAGAAAGAATTGATCTTTTATCATTCTCTTAGTTTCTCTATTTTTATTTAAATAAGTCATATATAAAATCTTTTTATTGTTAATTTATTAGCATACCTATCCCAATTTTATTATAAGTCTTGCATTCTCTCTTTCCAATACCCTGAAGTGTAATAAATATATATTTTTTTGTTTTTAAAATATTTTTTATATATTTATTGAAGTGTAATATATATATATATATATATATTTTTAAATATTGATTGAACTTCAATGGATAATGCAAATTAAGTAAAACGGATTCTTCTGTTTCTTTTTAAGTCTCATCCGTCTCAAATATACTCTAAAAATTTATTTAGATGGCTATAATGATGCTCATAAGTATAGTTGTCAGAAGCTGTTATTGGACTTTTTTGACTTTTGCATGTTTGCCTTTATTCCTGCAAATATCAAGTATTTATATATTGTTTAATATCCGGATAATTACTTTGGTTTGAATAATGTAATGCAATGGATTAGTTGGTACACATTTGATAGTTTTGGGTTGGAACTTATGCATTTTACAGGGCTGTCTAGCTTGTTGCTTCAATGCTTCTGTTAATATAAAAGTTCTATGTAGATTTGGCTACAACAGATGCCGTGTTGGGGAATTTTAATGTCTGTAAAAATGGGATATGACATTGGTAGTGATGGTAATGTTTAGAAAGTTTCTTTAGGCCAATATTTACCACGTGCTTTGTGTTTGTGGCAGTGCAGTCAGTAAAGCAGTCTGGAAATCTGCATCCGTAAATTCAAAGTTTGAACAGGTTGGAGAACATATAATTTCATATAAACTGTTATTTGGAGGTTCTAGACGAAGTTTTGTTCTCCCATGGCAATGCCTTCTCTCTATTCATGCTCTATGCATATTGTAGTAGTTAGGCCAAACTTTTCCGTCTTTTCAATAGGGGAATCTGAATTTATGCGAGAGGCTACTTGTTGGAATTTTGATTCTAAATCCTTGGGAAGGCGTCCACTAGTGAATTGCCAGAAAAATCCATTTTCTTCAACATTATTTATGCCTTCAATCAAGCTATCTAATCATTCTTTAAGAGCTTGTCTATCTCCCAAGTCAAGGGCAGATGCCATCAGTCATGAAGTACAACGCGGTGGAATAGCTTTTCCAAGTCAACTTCAACCAATACAGCAACGGATCAAAGACAGGCGATTGAGGGAGCTATTACCAAATAAGGCCATAGAACCCCACACAGCCAACAGCAAAGAGCCATATAGATGTACCGTGGGTCAGAAATTTCCTCTTGAAGATGTCATTGAAGCTCAACAGTTCAATAGGGAAATCTTAAGTGCAATTTTCAAGGTGGCCCAAGAAATGGAAAAAAATGAGAAAGATCCAGCTGGAGGACAGACTTTGAGAGGTTACTTGATGGCTACTTTGTTTTATGAGCCCTCAACAAGAACTAGACTTTCATTCGAGTCTGCTATGAAAAGGCTTGGCGGAGAAGTTTTGACAACTGAAAATGCTCGAGAATTTTCGTCTGTCGCAAAAGGAGAGACATTAGAAGGTACCGTACTCAGATGCACTATATGCTATAATGTGTAAGCACTCTAGTTTCCTAGTTTCGAGGATTTACTTTTGGTCTGTCACAGATACTATAAGAACTGTGGAAGGATACTCAGATATTATAGTTATGCGGCACTTTGAGAGTGGAGCTGCAAGGCAGGCTGCAGCAGTTGCCAATATTCCTATTATCAATGCAGGGGATGGACCTGGTCAGCATCCAACACAGGCAAATAGTCTACTTGTATGATGAAGAAAGTGTCATTTCTTTCCTGACAGTGGAAGCCGGTCATCACTTTGGAAAATGATAGTCAAATGCATCTTAATTGAACTATTGCTTCCTAGAATGGTTTCTAAAGACAATACTTTCTTGTCTCCTCTAGATTTTCTTATGTACTGGTGGAAATTCTTTTTTTCAAACATACTTTTTGTTCGTCTTTCCCAAGTTATTCCTTTAGCCTAAAAATTAGTAGGTTGCCCTTACAAGAAAGGTCATCGCAAGTAAAACAATTTAAAGTAATTCAGGGATATGAGCTTTGTAGCAGTATGCATATTCATAGGATACTTTGATGCAGTTTAGATGAGGATATCTAAATGAAAGACAACCTCTTCTAGCAGCTCGCACGTCTCACAACAAATTCACACAACCAGAAATGAACAACAACCGCAAATTACTTGCATTTCTCTATTTAAAAAAATTTACAGCAATGACAAAAATATTGCAGTCACTAAACTTCCCTTGCCAGTAAACTTCTCTTGCCTATAATCTGGAGATTACGGCAAACACATAACTCCATTAATTTGGTTCTTTTTGTCGGTCCTCTGGAAATTGCAGCAAAACTCCAATTTATGCTTTTCCGACAATGGGAACAAAGGTGGGACATGGAAGGCTAAAAGTTATGCCCCTTCCTCTTCTCTTGGCAGCTGGAATTTTTTTTTTAATATTATCATAATTTTTTAACCCAGATGCTTTGCATCATACACTCCTGTTAAGAGAAATGCTCCATGAGCTTCGGCTCATGAACATTTTACAAAATCTTCAACGAGATCCTGTGCTTCGCAGCTTCAGATGCACTCATCCATGTGGCCTCTTCTGATGCCCGATTCTTCCATTTTACCAAATACTCTGGAATCTATCACTGCTTCTATGTCATTGATTCCTAGGGTATCTATTTGCTCAATAGGAGCTTTCTTTTAAAAATCAACGGGAGTAGCTTTTCTTGATCCATAGTTTTGGTTCCAATACAATGAGGAATCTAAAACATAATTCTGATTTTGCTCTTGCAGTATGGAACATAATCATTGTGCTCATCAAGCAAACAGGCATCTCCTTCAAAGATTCTTCCAGAACTCCTTCCTCTTCTTCAAATTTCTTAGCTACTGCTTCCATCACAGAAGTATCATCTCCTAAGTAGATTGTTGGAATGCCACTACATCCATACTTCATTGCATGCTTCCGGCACACAGAATGTATATTTGTTTGACATATGCCAAATGCAACATACCACCACTGATTGCAGATGCTGCATAAGACATTGTCATTGTAATTCAGCGAGTGAAATAATTGTGCATCTTGCTTCTTCAGTAACCAACAAAGTTCATGCTGAAATCTGATAAGGCAAACAAATGCAACCTTCATCAAGTGTCGGGTTCTATCTCCACAATGCAATCTGCTGTTTGCAAGAAGCATTGCCTCTTTACATAGTAGTCGTTCATGAGGCAGAATTTGGACACTGTTCATATTTTCATAACATGTACAGGCTGCTGCCCCAAATGTAAACCAATCAACCAATGCAAAGTTTACCGCGTCACCAGAATTAAAACCATGACTAAAGCCTGCATGGTATGCCCGGGGAAATGCGATTACAAATTCTCCAGGACCTTGTACAGCCTTGTAAACAGGAACTCCATATTCAGATAATATTTTTGGGGGAAACAATGTTGTTTTTCCTATCAGCAAACTAAATGCTGCATCCACTTCATTGTGCATAGGCATTTGTTCACCATAAACATGTTCCACTATCACATTTTCAAAATCATAAGCTGCATGACCAGGGACACCATACCATGTCTTTGATGCACCATAGTGGTGATAGTTAATGCTGTATAAGTATTGATCTTCAACATGCCATGCAAACATGCTGAAAATCATTGCAATGTAAAGAATAGGGTCACTCACACCCGGAATTGGAGTTTCAAGTAGGTGTAACATAGATTTTGAAAGCCTTGAGACATCTTGTAAGTTCCATTTGCTGGTTCCTAGTGGATCATATGTTGATTTTGAGAATGTACTCCCTTCATCATCACAAGCATACTCAACAAACTCAGTCTTCCCTGGAGTTATGGCATGTCAAAACTCTCGTTCCACAAATTTGGCAGGCAAGTTTGTGGAAGTAGAGAATTTATGAGCAAATAGCCGGTTTGCTATTTTCTCAAATTCACTGACGGAATACTTTCTTCCACTCATATAGTATTTAATTTGATCTTTAGATTACCAGTTTGCAACTTCAAATGGCTGCACTTTTGTAGTAATTTCCTGCCTTTCTCTATCAAACATCTGCCTTTCCAACTTCATTGTGTTAGCGTACTTAACTTTGTCCTTTACATTATTTAGATGACTGTTACAACCATGTAACAGTTCTCAGTTTCTTCTGTTCAGCCGGTGCTATTCCCGGATATGTAATTGCTATTTAATCCGTTGTGCAATAATACATACTGTTCCTGAGTTTTACATGGCATCAGAGCCAGTTCTGTGATTTCCCTGGGCAGAGGAATTTTTGATTGCTGAGATTTTTCTTCTTGGTCGCGCAGCTACGGAAGGGTGAAGATTTAAAAAAAAAAATTTCCAGGTCTGCGCTCAACGCAGAACCTCCGTCTCCGCGACGCGAAGGAAGGCCCCCTGTTGACTCCGCGCGCAGAGTCGCGACGCGTGCAGACCGACGTCCGCGCGCAGAACGTCATCGCAGACGGTCTGCGACGCGTGCAGACCGTCTGCACGTCGCGCGCAGAGGAGGAGGGACAGTGCCCCCCCGGACGACGCCACGCAGACGTGACGTCCTGCGTCATCTGCGCAGGGCGCAGACGTACTGTCTGCGCTGCGTCATCGCGTAGACGGGAAGGAGGAGCACAACCCCGCCCGTTGAGCCTGCGTCATTTGCGCAGGGCGCAGACGTACTGTCCGCGCCGGCGCATCGGCGCAGACGGGAAGGAGGAGCGCAACCCCCCATGGTGGAATAATTAAAAAAAAAAAAATCATCCCCCCCCCCCCAAATAAAATAAAGCGCGAAACGCGCGTCCAATTTGAACGCGGAAAAAAAAACCAGAGCACCGGGAAGCAGCGCCAGGCGGGAACGCTGAAGTTTTTTTTTCGAAAAAAAACAAGAGCCGCTGCAGAGGAGGAGGAAGAAGGAGAGGTTGAAAGAGGAGCAGGTCCATTGATCCCTCCGGATCAGCCCGCTAGCTCACTTGGCAGTGAGCTGTGCGGTAAGGCTCAGGGAGCCTGCAAGTCGGGGGTTCAAATCCCGCCGACTCCCCCCAAGGTATAATTTTTTTTCAAACGTTTTTTAATTATTATTATTTTTAGTTAAATTTTTTAATTTTAATTTATTTTTTAATAGTTTTTAAACTTTATAAATTAAAATTTATTTTTAATTTATTTTTTAAAGTTTTAAAAACTATATAAATTAAAATTATTTTTTTTAACTTTAAATAAATAATAATTATTAAAATGCTTTGTTAAAGAAAGCCTTTTAAGGGGGGATATTTTTTTCAAAAAATCAAAGGGGGATAGTGAGTAATTTTTCGAAAAATAGCAATTTGGCAAATTGTAAAAGGTGCATTTTCGGTCGTGACCGACACCTTGTGGGTTATTCTTGTGGGCAGTTTTTTTATGTTGTATGTTGCATATTTCATTTTTGCACTATAACATTAAAAACTTAAAATCAAAACACTCCCTAAGTCCCCGGAATAATTAAAACCCATCCGTGCAATTTATTGCACTGCAGCGTTCGGTATTTGTGATACCTCTGGCCAGCACTTACAGGTAAAGCTGTCGTGATTTGGCTACTGTATCCGCCGCCTAATATAGCTGCTACAACGACGTCTGAGCTTGTTCTCTATAAATCGTCAGGGAGAGATAAGTACGCCATTTTTGCATTTTTTTACTCCATCCACTACCCTTTATCGCACTTGTGTTTAGGCGTAAATCCTGACGAAGTATTCTTCATAGTGTTTAGGGGAAGTTACGCCCCACGCATGAGAAGAATCTTCTATGGTAGGTGCCATCAACAAGGCGATTCCCTTTCAGCACCGCTTATGTTCCACGTATCGTATGATCTCTAAAACTCACCTATAGTCTCCCTCACGTAAGGGCGGGTGATTTTTGTTGATCTTTCTAAATACCTATAGTTTCCCTCACGTAAGGGCGGGTATTTTGTACGGTATATTGGCCTAGCAAAAGGTATATCGAAAGGGGGACCAATTGGTGATATAAGGAACCTTCACTATGGCCGCTGTTGCAAAGTTGATGACTGATCCGCATCAGCTATTGAAAGGTCCAAATTATACACCATGGAAACATAAGATGAAGGCTATTCTCCAAATGGAAGATTTGTGGGATATTGTTACTGGAGTAGCAACTAGGCCTTCACCAACAGCAGGATCCACAGGTCCTTCAGCAGATCAGATAGCTTTTGACAAGAAAGACAGTCGAGCAAAGGTGCTCATTTTGTTTGCTGTTTCAGATGAAGTGCAACCTCATATAGCTGACAAAGCAAGTGGTAAAGAGGCATGGGATGCCCTTCAAACCATCTATGAGGGAAAGAATGATTCCACCATTCTTCATCTTCAACAACAACTTCATAACCTGAGTTTGAGGCAGGGTGAAACAGTTGAACTCTTTCTGTGCAGAGTGTCTGAGTTGAAAGAGAAATTGAGTTCTTTGGGAGATACTGTGGACGAAAAGCTTCTCATTTCACTTGTGATGAGAGCTTTACCTTCTTCATTTGATATGTTGATAACCTCCATCCAGGTGTCTCAACGACAAATTACCTACATCGAGTTGGTCAATCTGGTTCAACAACAGGAGGCACGCCAACTTCACAAGGATGATTCTTCCAATACAGCCCTATACACCAACAGCAGTGGTTCTAGGAAGAAAGGTAATGGGCAAAAAGGAGGCAACTTTCAGAAAGGAGGAAATTCTCAACAAGATACGAAAGGAAAAGGCAAACAACCTCAACAGAAGAAGAGGTGGTGCAAGATCTGTGAGAAAGACAACCATGACACCAACAAGTGTTGGCATAAGAACAAGCAGAAAGGCCAAAACAAACCACAAAATAAAAACAAGCAACCCCAGGTGAATGTTGCTGTTGAAGAATCTGACTCAGATTCTGAATGGGCACACAAGGTGCTCATGACTACCACAGATTCCACACAGAGGGATCCTATTTGGTATGTCGATTCTGGAGCTAGCAAACATATGACTGGCGACAGATCGTGGTTTGAATCATTTGTGGCCAAAGAGGGCAAACCTGTCACCATTGCTGATGATAAAACCTACAGGGTTCAGGGAGAGGGTACAGTTTCAGTCACTCTTCCTGATGGCAAGTGTCGGATTGACAAAGTCCTCTATGTTCCGGGATTGGCCAACAATTTGTTGTCGATGACACAAATCCTGGATAGAAATATGGTTGTCAACTTTCGTGTTGAGAATGGAAAGAAGTGTTATACCATTACTTAGAAGGGTAAGCAGATTGCAACAGCTTCATATAAGCACATATTATTTGCACTAGATGCTATATCTACTCCACATGTTGCCATGACTGCCTCTACCAAGGAGGCAACTTCCCTATGGCACAAGAGATATGGGCATCTTAGTTCTGGCTACTTACTTGAGCTCAGCAAGTATGAGATGGTAAAGGGTCTTCCTTCCCTTTCGCCACATTGCCAGCTGTGCTCCGACCGCTGGCGGAAAGCAAAGATAGAGTACCATTTGAGAAGAGCTCTACAAGAGCACGAAAACCTCTCGGAGTTAATTCACACCGATCTCGTGCGGTCCTTTCACACCCAACAGTTGTGGAGGGAAGAGGTACTTTCAGTTATTCGTAGATGACTACTCACGAAAGATGTGGGTTTTCTTTCTCCAACTGAAATCTGAAGCTTTCGCATTCTTCCAAAGCAGTTCAAGAAATCCGTTGAGAAGGAGTCAAGAGCTTCTATTAAAACCCTCCGCTCAGATCGAGGGGGAGAGTTTACCTCTAATGAATTTTCTCGCATTCCTAGATAAGCATGGAATCAAGAGACAGTTAACAACTGCCTATACTCCTCAAAGAAATGGAGTTGCCGAGAGAAGGAACCGTTCTATCATGGAAATGGTTCGTTGTATGGTCACAGGAGCTACTCTTGGGCAACAATATTGGGCAGAAGCCGTCACCACCGCAGTGTATCTCATTGAATAGGGCACCCACAAAGGCCCTAAAAGGAATGACTCCACAGGAAGCATGGAGTGGTCGAAAACCCTCCATATCTCATCTACGTATTTTCGGATGTCACGCTTTCATGCACATACCGAAAGAGAAAAGGAAGAAGCTAGATGAGAAAACACTGAGATGTATTTTTCTTGGTTATTCTCAGCACTCTAAAGGATATCGGTTGATAGATCCTTTGACCAAGAAAATTCATATCAGCAGAGATGTTGTCTTTGATGAAGCTTTCACATCACAGAGCACATCTAAAGTACACCAAGATATTGTGGAAACTAAGGAAGAGAAGATTCCTTCGTCAACACAGACAGGAGGTCCTTCTACATCTTCTTCAACTCCACCGAAGAAGAATCCTAAATGGTGTACAAATACAATCAGAGACGCAAATTTATCCACTCCTCCCAATTTGAATTTGGATAGACCTCGTACACGCAAATATGGCTCAAAAGGAAAGAGAAGCCAGAGAAACTGGTGAGGTTGATGATCTTTGTCAATCTTTTGAGGAACTTTCTGTGACTCCAAGTACAGAAGTAGAGGATATGGATATTGATGATGACAGGGCATTCATGTCTACCATAGATAGTCTTGAACCTGCATCAGTGCAAGATGCTCTCAGTGAGCCTCAGTGGAAGGCCGCTATGGATACAGAGTATGAGTCTCTGATGAAGAATAAAACTTGGAAGCTTGTTGATCTGCCGCATGGAAAGAAACCCATTGGCTGCAAATGGGTATATAAAGTCAAGTACAAGGCAGATGGAACAATTGATAAGCATAAGGCCCGTCTTGTTGCAAAGGGCTATGCTCAAAAAGAAGGCATTGACTACGAGGAAACTTTTGCACCTACCGCTCGGATGACCACAATTCGGGTTATGTGTGCTATGGCAGCACAATATGGGTGGAAAGTTCACCAGATGGATGTCAAAAGTGCCTTTCTAAATGGTGATCTCCAAGAAGAAGTCTATATGACTCAGCTCGAAGGATTTGAAGTGGAAGGCCAAGAGCAGAAGGTTTGCAAATTGGTCAAATCCTTGTATGGTCTGAAACAAGCTCCTCGAGCTTGGTATATAAAAATGGACAATCACCTTATGCAAGCATGGATTTAAGAGATGTTTGTCAGATGCAAACCTCTATTTCAAGAAACAGGGTTCTGAGATAGTGTTGCTTGTACTCTATGTGGATGATCTGCTCATTACAGGGAGTTCAGAAACTATGATCTCTACTGTCAAAAGAAACTTGTGCAAATATTTTGAGATGACAGATCTCGGACTTCTCCATTATTGTCTTGGTCTGGAATTCAGCCATAAGGAGCACTCCATCAAAGTGTCTCAGAAAAAATATGCCAAGACATTGCTGGAAAAATATCGCATGACTGATCGCAAGCCAATGGCAACTCCAATGGAGAATGGACTTCGGTTATCGCGATATGATGACTCACCTCATGTAGATGGTACTCTCTATCGACAGCTGATTGGGAGTCTCATATATCTGACCAATACTAGGCCAGATCTCGTATTTGCTGTCAACTATCTTTCGAGGTTCATGCAGGAGCCTAAGACCACTCATTGGAAAGCAGCAAAACGTGTTCTTCACTATGTCCGTGGTACTATGGAATATGGCCTAGAATACAAGAGGAACAACAAATTCTTCTTGCAAGGATACACGGACTCCGACTATGCCGGATCATTTGATGATCGCAAGTCAACTTCTGGATACATTTTTCATCCGGGATCCGGTCCTCGTCTCTTGGCACAGCAAGAAGCAACAGGTGGTTGCTATTTCATCAACAGAGGCAGAATATCGCGCCGCACGTGAAGCTGTGTGCGAAGTGATATGGTTACGTCGCATTCTGACAAGTATGGGCCATCCATCAAAATCTCCAATACACTTGTTTTGCGACAATCAGTGTGTTCTGAACCTCGTCAAGAATCCAATCCATCATGAAAGAACAAAGCACATTGACACACAATGTCATTTCATTCGAGATGAAGTTCCAAAGCACCGAATTCAGCTTCAAAGACATTCCCACCGATGCTCAAGTTGCGGACATTTTCACTAAGGCACTTGGACGTGTCAAATTTGAATTGTTTCGCAGCTCACTTTGTATTGCAAAATGATGTAAGGGGATGTTAGTAGTCTAGTATAGCTATTAGTTATTACATTACCCAAATAATGTAATAAAGGGGGATGTTAGCGTACTTAACTTTGTCCTTTACATTATTTAGATGACTGTTACAACCATGTAACAGTTCTCAGTTTCTTCTGTTCAGCCGGTGCTATTCCCGGATATGTAATTGCTATTTAATCCGTTGTGCAATAATACATACTGTTCCTGAGTTTTACACATTGCTTCTAATTCTTTATCTAACGAATTCTTTTGTGCATTGATATACTGCATTTGTTTTTGCTTCCCTTTCTGGAATGCTCTCTCTCTTTCCTGGTAATGCCTCTCTAACACCTCCCATCTCTCCTCACTACTATTTTGCCCTTCACTTGTTTGCAACCTAATATCTCGATAAAGATCTGCATGTTCCTTCTGAATTTTGGCAAGCAATTCTGCTTAAGAGATGATACTTCTTGTTTGCTTAAGAGAGTTGCCATTCTCTCTGAAGTTTTTCCTTTTACAAATCTAATAAATCTTCTTTCTTCAAAACTTCCTACTCCTTAGCTCTAAAGTTGTTGATCTCTTCTTTCAAATTGGTTTGTATGATCCGCAAGTTGTTCCTCTCATTTTCTGTGAGTTCCAACCTCTCCTGTTCGTTATGAATTTGAGGTCTCTCTTCCTCCAATGCGACCTTTAACTTTTCAAGTGCTTGCTTCAAATTTTTCATTTCTTCTCTTTCTGCCTCAAGCTTTTTCTGCTGAGTCTCAATTTCTTTCTCCTTCTTTATCCCCTTCAAGAATTGTTTTCTTGCGATCAAACACACTTTAGGACTGCTGTCCACTTCTTCTCCTTTGTCCTTCAATGGACTTAATGTGTACCTCTTGCCATCCTTCACAATAGTGTAGGTGTTCACCCTACCATCATGCACTACCTTTCTATTAAACTGCCATGGCCTTCCCAACAAAACATGACAAGTAACATTAGGCATAATATCACATAGTATCTCATCTTTGTAAGAACCATTTTGTAGGTTTGCCATACATTGTTCACTTACCAAAATTTGACATCCCTTTTGCAACCATGGGACCTTGTATGGATTTGGGTGTTCAATTCTCTTCAACTCGAGCTTTTCTACCATTTTTGTAGGCACTAAATTAGGTGTACTCCCTTTGTCTTCATCACGAGAGATTCTCCTTGTTCTGGTTCCTCCGCGCATTTCAGTGAGGCAATACTTTCTTCATCTGCTTGTCTGATATGATTCCTGCTTACATTCCTTTACTGCTGCCCTGCTGTACTATTGGACATTCAAATGCCTGATGAGCGACTTCTCCACATCTAAAGCAATTTTCGAGGAATCCTCTACCGCTTCCTCTACCATAAGTACCTCTTGCTCTTGAGAAATTTCCACTTTCTCTGGTGTTTTGGCTGAAATTACTATGAGTACTAGGTTCTCCCTCTTGCTTTTGCTGCCCTCTTCCACTATTGGCTTGTCCTCTTCCTCTAGAGAACCATCCTCTTCCTCTGGAACTATTTTGTTGCCTTTGAGACAACTTCTCGCACATTTATTGGCCTCTTCCACGGATCTGATTCTGATCATAGTAAATTCATCTTGAATAGACATATGAAGTCCATTGACGTACCATGAAATCTTCTCTTCATTATCTTCTATATGGCCAGCCCAAATGGTGAGCTTGTAAAACTCCTCCATGTAGTCCTTCGTATTCATTTCCTTTTGCTTCTGGTTTTGCAACTTCTTGAAAAGACCCATTTGATAATCTGATGGAAGAAACTCGTCCTTCAGTTTAGCAACCATTCTATCCCAAGTCTTGATATTTTCTTTTCCTTTTCTTTGCCTCTGGATTTGGACATGATCCCACCACAATGATGCATGCCCTTTGAGCTTGGTACAGGCAAACTTCACCTTCTTAGGGTCTTTGATTTATTCGAACTCAAAGTATTACTTCATGTCTCTAATCCAGTCTATGAGCTCCTCCGGATTCAAACTTCCATTGTAGCATGGGGTCTCCAACTTTGGCATACTATCCATCTTTGTGATTGCTTTCAAGAATCTACTCGTTGATTCATCCACTTGGCCTTCTTCTTCAGGCTCTTAAACCGATTCTTCTTCCTCGTCATCACTAACATCCTCAATATGCAGTCCCCTTCTTTGTGCTGTCTCTGTGGCTTCCAAGCTGGCTGTAATTACTCTTAACATCTCAGCAATATTAACATTTTCGGCATTTTGTGGTGCTCGTGGCCTTCCTCTGTGTGCCATATCATCTGCTACCTTGTCTCTTCTAACAGCCCGAATGTCTTACAACAAATTCACACAACCAAAAAATGAACAACTACAAATTACTTGCATTTCTTTTTTTAAAAATGATTACAGCAACAACAAAAATATTGCAGTCACTAAACTTCCCTTGCCGGTAGACTTCTCTTATCGATAATCTGAAAGTTACAGCAAAATTTAAAACTCCACTAATTTGGTTCTTTTTGCTGGTCCTTTGGAAATTGCAGCAAAACTTCAATTTATGCTTTTCCAACAATGGGAACAAAGGTGGGATATGGAAGGCTAAAAGTTATGCCCCTTCCTCTTCTCTTGGCAGCTGGATTTTTTTTTTTAATTATTATTATTATTGTTTTATCTGAATGCTTTGCTTCATAATGCTTTATAAGCTTCGGCTAATGAACATTTTACGAAATCTTCAACAAGATCCCATGGTTGGCAGTTTCGGATGCACTCATCCATGTGGCTTCTTCCGCTGCCTGATTCTTCCATTTTACCAAATACTCTGGAATCTATCACTGCTTCTACCTCATTGATTCCTAGGGTATCACCTTGCTCGATAGGAGCTTTCTTTTCGTAATCAACGGGAGTAGCTTGTCTTGATCTATAGTTTTGGTTCCAATACAATGAGGAATCCAAAACATAATTCTGATTTTGCTCTGAAACAATGTTGCAGTATGGAACATAATCATTGTGTTCATCAAGCAAAACAGGCAACTCCTTCAAAGATTCTTCCAGAACTCCTTCCTCTTCAAATTTCCGAGCTACTGCTTCCATCACAGAAGTATCATGTGTTAAGTAGATGGCTGGAATATCACCACATCCATGCTTCTTTGGATGCTTCAGGCACACAGAATACATATTTGTTTGACATATGCCAAAGGCAACATAGCTCCAGTAATTGACAATGCTGCATAAGATAGTCATTGTAATCCAGGGAGTGAAATAATTTTGCTTCTTGCTTCTTCAGTAATCAACAAAGTTGATGCTGAAATCTGATAAGGTGAACAAATGCAACGTTCATCAACCGTTGGGTTCTATCTCCACAACGCAATCCGCTGTTTACAAGAAGCATTGCCCCTTTACATAGTAGCTGTTCATGAGGCAGGATTTGCACTCTGTTCAGATTTTCATAACATTTACAGGCTGATGCCCCAAATGGAAACCAGTCAACCAATGCAAAGTTTACTGCCTCACCAGAATTAAAACCATGACTAAAGCCTGCATGGTATGCCTGAGGAAATGTGATTACAAATTATCCAGGACCTTGTACAGCCTTGTAAACAGGAACTCCATATTCAGATAATATTTTTTGGGGAAACAATGTCTCTTTCCTATCAGCAAACTAAACACTTCATCCACTTTATTGCCATAGGCATTTGTCAAACATAAACATGTTCCACTACCACATTTTCAAAATCATAAGCCGCATGACCAGGGACACCATACCATGTCTTTGATGCACCACAGTGGTGATAGTTAATGCCTGTATAAATAGTGATCTTCAACATGCCATGCAAACATGCTAAAAATCATTCCAATGTAAAGCACAGGGTCACTCACGCCCAGAATTGGAGTTTCAAGTAGGCATAACACAGATTTTGGAAGCCTTGAGACATCCTGTAAGTTCCATTTGCTGTTCCAAGTGGATCATATGTTGATTTTGAGAATGCACTCCCTTCAACATCACAAGCATACTCAACAAACTCAGTCTTCCCTGAAGTTATCTCATGCCAAAATTCCTGTTCCACAAATTTGGCAGGCAAGTTTGTGGAAGTAGAGAATTTATGAGCAAATAGCCTGTTTTCTATTTTCTCAAATTAATGGAAGAAGTACTTTCTTCCACTTATATAGTATTTAATTTGATCTTCAGAATACCAGTTCTCAACTTCAAATGGCTGCACTCTCGTAGTAATTTCTTGCCTTTCTCTATCAAGCCTCTGCCTTTCCAACTTCATTTCTTCTAGTTCTGTATCTGACGATTCCTTTTGTGCATTGGTGTATTTTTGCTTTTCTCTCTCTCTCTCTCTCTCTCTCTCTCTCCTGGTAATGTCTCTTTAACTATCCTGTGTGTGCTCAATACTCTTTTCCATTTCACTTGTTTGCAACTCAATATCTTGATAAAGATCTGCACGTTCCCTCTGAATTTTGGCAAGCAATTCTGCTTCTTCATGCTTCTTATTATTGGCAAAAGCTTCTTTCTTAATACAAAGGTTTTCTTCTTCACTCTTGATCTGTTCCCTTAACATTCTCCTCTCTTCTTTGAATCTTTCTTCTTCATCTTTCAGCCATTTTGATACCCTCTTCTTCTCATCATCAACCTGCTCTAATTCCTTCCTGAGTTGCTCTGTTTTCTGATCAAGAATTTCCCATTCTCTCTCAAATTTTTCCTTTTACACATCTAATAAATCTTCTTTCTTCAACAATTCCTGCTCCTTAGCTCTTAAGTTGTCGATCTCTTCTTTCAAATTGGTTTGTATGATCCGCAAGTCATTCCTCTCATTTTTTGTGAATTCCAACCTCTCGTGTTTGTTATGAAATATGATGTCTCTCTTCTTCCAATGCGTCCTTCAACTTTTCAAGTGCTTGCTTTAAATCTCCCATTTCTTCTCTTTCTGCTGAGTCTCAATTTAATTCTCCTTCTTCATCCCCTTCAAGAATTACTTTCTTGCAATCAAGCACACTTTAGGACTGCTGTCCACTTCTTCTCCTTTGTCCTTCAATGGACTTAATGTGTACCTCTTGCCATCCTTCACAATAGTGTAGGTGTTCACCCTACCATCATGCATTGCCTTTCTATCAAACTGCCATGGCCTTCCCAACAAAACATGACAAGTATCCATAGGCATAATATCACATAGTATCTCATCTTTGTAAGAACCAATTTGAAGGTTTACCATACATTGTTCACTTACCAAAATTTGACGTCCCTTTTGCAACCATGGGACCTTGTATGGATTTGGGTGTTCAATTCTCTTCAACCCAAGGTTTTCCACCATCTTCGTAGACACTAAATTAGTCGTATTGCCTTTGTCCACGATGACTTTGCAACACTTGCCTTTCGATTTGCATATGTTTCTAAAAAGACTTCTTCTTTATACTGGTTCATGCTCCTCTTTGGCTGGTTTCAACAACACTCTCTTCATCATGAGAGATTCTCCTTGTTTTGGTTCCTCCGTATGTTTTGGTGAGGCAATACTTTCTTCATTTGCTTGTGCAATATGATTCTTGGCTTCCTTTCCTTTATCATTGCCCTGCTGTACTATTGGACATTCAAATGCCCGATGACCGGCTTCTCCACATCTAAAGCAATTTCTGGGGAATCCTCTATCCCTTCCTCTACCATAATCACCTGTTCCTCTCAAGAAATTTCCGCTTTCTCTAGTGTTTTGGCTGAAATTACTCTAAGAAGTACTAGGTTCTACCTCTTGCTTTTGCTGCCCTATTCCACTATTGGCTTGTCTTCTTCCTCTAGAGTACGGTTTTCTTCCTCTAGAATTATTTTGTTATTTTCAAGACAATTTCTCTCCACTTTCAAAGCACATTGATAGGCCTCTTCCACGGATCTCAATTTGATCATACTAAATCCGTCTTGAATAGACATGCAAAGTCCATTGACATACCTCGAAATCTTCTCTTTATTATCTTCTATATGGCCAGCTTGAATGGTGAGCTTGTAAAACGCCTCGCTGTAGTCTTTCACATTCATCTCCTTTTGCTTTAGATTTTGCAACTTCTTGAAAAGACCCATTTGATAATTTGATGGAAGGAACTTGGCCTTTAGTTTAGCAACCATTCTATCCCAAGTCTTGATCTTTTCTTTTCCTTTTCTTTGTCTCTGCGTTTGGACATGATCCCTCCATAATGATGCATGCCCTTTGAGCTTGGTACATGCAAACTTCACCTTCTTAGGGTTTTTGATGTATTCGAACTCAACGTATTTCTTCATGTCTCTAATCTAGTCTATGAGCTCCTATGGATTCAAACTTCCATTGTAGCATGGGGTCTCCAACTTTGGCTTACTATCCATCTTTGTGATTGCTTTCAAGAATCTACTCTTTGGTTCATCCACTTGGCCTTCTTCTTCAGGCTCGTAAACCGATTCTTCTTCCTCGTCATCACTAACATCCTCTATTTGCACTTCCCTTGTGTTTGCTGTCTCTATGGCTTCCAATCTGGCTGTACTTACTCTTAGCATCTCAGCAATATCAGCATTTTTGGCATTTTGTAGTGCCCGTGGCCTTCCACTGTGTGCCATGTCTTCTCTAACCTTGGCTTTGATACCAATTGATGCAGTCTAGATGAGGGGGTCTAATGAAAGACAGCCTCTTCTAGCAGCCCGAATGTCTCACAACAAATTCACACAACCAGAAAATGAACAGCCACCACAAATTATGTGCATTTCTCTATTAAAAGAAAATTACAGCAGCAACAAAAATATTGCAGTCACTAAACTTCCCTTGCCGGTAGACTTCTCTTATCGATAATCTGAAAGTTACAGCAAAATTTAAAACTCCACTAATTTGGTTCTTTTTGCTGGTCCTTTGGAAATTGCAGCAAAACTTCAATTTATGCTTTTCCAACAATGGGAACAAAGGTGGGATATGGAAGGCTAAAAGTTATGCCCCTTCCTCTTCTCTTGGCAGCTAGAATTTTTTATTTATTTTTATTATTTTTTACTGGGATGTTCTGCATCATAATTCCTGGATGCTTATGATTTCCTATATATGCAAATCTATCATTGAATCTGATTTTCATATTCAGTATTCATACTCTGCATATGTTTTTAATGGAGATGGATTTTTAATTTTCTTGTGCAGGCACTACTCGATGTGTATACAATTGAGAGAGAAATTGGACATCTGGATGACATTAAAGTTGGTCTTGTAGGAGATCTTGCAAATGGTCGGACTGTTAGATCACTTGCATATTTGCTTGGCAAGTACAACAATGTGAAGATATACTTTGTTGCCCCGGATGTTGTGAAAATGAAAGTAGGTTTTCATAAGTGTCTTTGACATAAGAAGTTTTTACTTTTTCAAGATTATTTAAAAAGCTACTCATCATTTCTAGCTACTGTTTTTTGTGTGGTTCCCAAAATGCCTGGCATTCTTTGAACTTCTAATTTATCTCAGTGTTCTGGTTTATCCCATATATTTCCTTACCATATACAAGTTTGTGTTTTGAATAATAGTATTTGCATTTCTTTCATTTTTCACCTTAGTTGGATAAGGTTATTATCATTTCAAGTGATAAAAGTGAAACTGCAGAGTGTGAAGAATATTATTAATCTAACATTTTCAAGGACATGAGAAAAACATATTTCAGCTAGCCCCAGCTGTTAATGTACAGTTCCTTTCTTTTGTGTCATTGTTGCTTATGTTTTTCCCTATTTCACTTTTTCAGGATGACATAAAGGACTATCTTACTTCAAAGGGAGTTGACTGGGAAGAATCTGCAGATTTGATGGAGGTGGCTTCAAAGTGTGATGTTGTTTATCAGACTAGGATTCAACGTGAACGGTTTGGTGAGAAAATAGAATTGTATAACAAGGCTCGTGGAAAGTATGTTATTGATAAGAAAGTCATGAATGTATTACAAAAGCATGCAGTTATCATGCATCCTCTTCCAAGGCTTGATGAGGTGAGTTATTTAATCTTGTGAAAGCAATTCACAAGCACTGTATCATGAAGAAAAAAGGCCATGCAGGCTTGTAATTTACATGAGCTTTCCTTGACTTATAATGTTAAGTCATGGACCAGTTGGCTTGATTTGTTTTTTATTTTTATGCAATACTCTAACAAGATCTGGCTTGCAGATAACTTTTGATGTTGATTCTGATCCAAGAGCTGCATATTTTCGGCAAGCAAAAAATGGGCTTTACATTCGAATGGCTCTTTTAAAGCTTTTGCTGCTTGGATGGTGATATAATTGAAACAATTTTGACTCAACATTTGATTACCAAGGATGAATATTTCACAACTACAGCTCATTTTCTATAGTTTGACTTGAGGTAACAGGTGTCAATGACTGGCCTGGTATTCTTCAATCATTGTACTAAATAAGCCATAATTTGCAAATTGCATATTTCTAGAATGCCTTAAAATATAGGCTAATGAAATGTGTAATATTTTACATTTGATTTTTCTGAAAGAGCAGAAAGTGAACAAGAAAAATAAAGTTGCCAAGTATGAGATATCTGGTTGTTCAAACTGAGTATTTCAGATCTTTCTTCTTTAGTTTTACATGTCTTAATGTATTTCTACTGTCGTATTGGAAATGCATATGAAGACCAGTTCAAATTGATTGTTTCTTTGATCATTTTTTTTTTTTAATTTTAATTTTTAACTGGTTATATGGATTGAAATGGGCCCTGCCAGTATTACAACGTGACCACATAGTGGTATTATGATAGCTTTGCAATTATGCATATACATTTTGACAAGATTTAAACGTGGGCCTCCTCCTTGAAAGTCAATGAATTTAACTGGTTGAGCTCATGCCATTTGATGAAGTGTTGAGGTTCACCCATGGGATTTGAACCTTGATCTATAGTATGAAAGTACATGTTTTCCACTGCTTGGCCCACACCCCATGAGCCATTGCTTCCTTGATCATTTGGCAATGCTAATATGATTATTTTTTCCTTGTTGAGTGCTGTTAAAATTCACACTGCAGCTGAGTCAAACACTCAGCTAGGAGATTAGCTGGGAGATTCACTCCCATCCATTGACTGATGTAAATTCTCTTGGAGATTCATCCTTTTCCTTGCTATGAATTATCACTGGTATTTTGACTTTATTCAGTTGCATGCATGCCCATTTATAATGTTTGAAGCTTGATTTTCATAGGTCACAACTTTTTAGACATCCACAATTGCCAGAGGTTTTTTCTTTTTTGTTAAAAAACTTCTTAAAACAGGTTTCTAAGGAGATGCATTGCACAGATGGACTTTTCTTTGGCATTGAATGACACGTCTGATGGGTATCTAATCTCCCGTTTATTTGGGACTTGTACCCACCCTCATCCTTGATGTCATGTCTTTATAGCTGCTCTGGAAACTAGAGGTATCTAATCTCCCATTTTTCTACTTATTGCTATAAATAACATATAGAAACCCTGGTGGAAAACAGAGCTAGAGTGGAACCCTAGTGGGTGGTATGAAACTCCACTTTACAAAATGGTGAATAACATCCCTGTTGTAAATAAATATTTAGGTGATCTTTTTTCTTTCCATTCAAAGTTTATTTTTATGCTTTTAACTTCCTTATTGATCATCTTAGGTATGGTTTGTATCTATGTCAATGGTAGAATAGTTATCTTAGGTATGGTTTGTATCTAGGTCAATGGTAGAATAGTTGGGCTGTGTGCATACAAACTGTTTTTTTTTTAATATAAGAATAAGCTGTGTGGCTTTTATTGGTGGCCATTCCCATAAAAATAACAAAATATTACATTGTTGTCATTACATTGCTTTCACGTTAATTAAAACATATTCAGCTTGCCTTTTTATCAAAGTTATTCTTCATTTGCCTTTCTATCAAAAATATTCTTCGTCTTCCTCAAATTGGTATGTTTCCGCAATCAACTCCTTGATATTGTTTTCATCAAGGTTCCACGAGGCTGGGGGACGGGGGATGCATCTCAGGGATGGCGGGGGACGATAGGCCGATTTTAAGAAACTTTTGGGGGACGACAAGTATAAACGACTAGGAGTCTCTGAGGGCGATAAGGGGACGCCTAGGCATTCCCCAAGAGTCCTGGGGACGGATGAGCATCCTCGAGGACGTCCCCTCACAGGAGAGTCTTGGGGATGGTCGCCTACGGGGTGTTGTCGTCCCGGAGACGGCCCCCCGCCGTCCCCTAAAAAGGGGATGACAGGGAAACGTCCCCGATGCTGTCCCCCTATAATGGGGATGCAGAGGACGAGGGGGACACGTTCCCCAGGGTGGGGGATGCGTCCCCGTGGAACCTTGGTTTTCATGAAGAGATAAAATCTCACTCAGCCAGTTGCCTTCTAAAATTTGAATTTTTCCAAGATAGATCAACATCGCGAATGACTAACATATCTACTACCTAGTTTCCTTCTTTATAAATATGCTGGCTATAACAACCTATCAATTCCCTAATGCCTCTCTTTTAGAGGTCTTATTCATGCCCTTAATATTCCAAGATATGATTGTCATCATCGCTTTTTGTTTTTGCTTGTGGGCTTATCCCCACTTCCTGTTAACACTTGTGATATTTGCTTTCATTTTCCCATATCAATATCCCTCTAAGTTTCCTTTTCTCTTTGTTTTTGCTTCTTGGGTCTTCCTCTCCTTTTTCCATTCCCATCAAAACTTTCATCTTCATCAATCTCTTCGATTTTTTCATACTCTTCATAGTGAGACTTATCATCTATAGGTTTGTCTTGCTCTGAAGGATCTAAAGTGCAAGGAATAACCTCAAAAGCACTTTCTTTTGTATGTTTCCCTAGAAACCCTAAAATGCAAGGACATTCCTCCATAGTAGTTACCTTATTATGCTGCCCTAAAAACCCTAAATTGCTATGGATATCCTCCATCCTCATTTCTTTATTATGCTGCTCTTGAAACCTTAAAGTGCAAGGGATAACCTCTACACAACTTTCATTTCTATTGCAAGGAGAGGATTCTATATTACTTTAGGAAGATGAAGATGATTTACTTGGATTAAACTTGACTTCTTCTGCCTCCTTTGTTTAAATTTTTTCCTACACAACTTTCTTTGCACCTTTGTTTCCTTTTGAATTTGAACTTGCACATTATATGTTAGTCTCACAATGACACTGAGAGGGGGGTGAATCAGTGTAGCTCTTTTAAAACTTAAATCTTCAACTCTTAAAGCCGAAACAATGAAAACTTGAAACCAAATAAAGCAAGTATAACAAGAGAACATCACACAACACAAGATGTACCGAGGTTCACCGATTTGGCTACATCCTCAAAATGATTGTTTGGACTCCCATCCAAATCCAGCTTTTCAAAGCACCAACTTTACAATCAATTTACTAGCACCCACCGGAAAGCACCACCGACCCACCCAACCCCGCACCAGGAAAGGAGCACCAACCCCCCTACCAAGCACCCACTTGATTTTGATATTGATAATAAAAACATATATGAATCCCCACGAAAAATTGATCGTCACTAGCTCGTTTCAATTCCTAAACGTTTGGGGAGTGCAAAAACATGACCTCTCAAAATTTCAGCAAACGAATCGTATGAGAAAGTATGCCAAAATACTAAACTCACCTTTCCCAAAAGATACTCTTAAAACCCCCAAAAAAAAAAACACTCTTCAATAAAAACCAAAAAGAAAGATTTTTCACTTATTCCAAAAATATAAAAAAAAAAAAAACAAGAGAAGATTTCAAAAGTATAAAAGAATGAATATACGAGAGAAAAAAAAAAAAAAAAGATCTATTTATGCTTGAATGTGAAAAAAACAAATGGCGATTTAAGGCAAACAATAAAGGATTTTGCCCAAGTGGAAAATGACATAAAAGAACCAAACGGCAAAAACAAACTCACCTCGAAGTTCTTTGAATTGAAAGTACTTTGCAACACAGCACAAAACCCAACCCACGCCGACCATCCACAAAACGCCACAACTTTTCAAAAAAGTTTTGGCAACGCTGAAGCTCTTCTCCGTTTCGTGAATAAGTTATGAAACGCACCAGTTCAATCATATACGTTGTGAGGTTTAAACTTTAACATGAAATACAAACCACCATCACTCAATACAATCCCCCATTCACAACGTTCCAAACTCCATCTTCACGGCCTTTTCACTTTTTGACTATTTCTTGCCTTATTTTTCACTTTTGAATGAAAATTAAAACAACTAATTAAGAAACTCCTTCCCCAACATAGTGCAAATCCCTGCATATCTCCCTCATCCCTTATCCTTCTTTGTTTCTTATAACATGATCCGAGTGCTATTCCTTTGTCATCTTTGCGTTAGCTTTCTTTGCCTCTTTTTGGCACCTTCACACCTCAACTCCTTGCTCCACTAAGTTTGTCTCATGACCAAAATTTTCTCCCTTTCTCCATTGTTTCACTTTGCAATCTCTTGTAGCATTGGGATGCAATGTTTTCATAATCAACTTGTTGATCCCATTCTTTTGATTCAGATTTAATCTTAATGGATTATGGCAAAGGTTTTGAAATATCCATAGCAACACATGTCCGAATATATACAACATTAGTAGATTGTTCCTCCGAGATGAACTCATCTAGGGTATTGCCAATATTCTTTAAAACATCCTTATTGATAAGCTGATATGGAAGTCCAAAAAGCCTAACCCCATACTAGAAACATTTTAATAGTATCTGTCTTGATAGAAAAACTCTCACTCCATGGTCTTAAATAGAGGGCATCTCTCCCCCTAAACCATAGGCCACCACCCATTATTTTTTCCCTAATTTCCGAATTGAAAAAGATGATGAGGAAAAAACCTTAAGGAAGAAAAGTCATGGAGTAATTTGAATTCAATCCACACTTTAACTTAATCTAATTTAAAATCTTTGAAAACCCAAGAAATTATCCATGAAACTTACATATTGAGCCTCTACTTTTAAGAACAATATATCATGCTTGATCATCTCATCCTTGATAATGACTTTTGGTAACATTTGCTGCCTGGATTGGACTTGCCATATCTTTTCTCCTTCTTGTCTCCAAATGGGGCATCCATTCTTCCATCTAGGGCATCCTTACTTCCAATTAGGGATTTCAAATATGGCTTTCCTTCCATGCTACCTAGCTTTTCCTCATATGAATATTTTTTGAATTTCTTCAATGACTTGGAGTAAGAAAAAGTGAGGCACACTTCTTACTCACACTCACTTCCTATTTGCACTCTCTCCTTGCTCTTCCCCAAAGATCTAAAATAAGAAAAGGTGAGGCTTGCTCTCGGCTTGCACTTGCTTCTGGCTCAAACTTTGTATTAATTTTGCTTCATTTACATTTGAGTTTCTACTTTTGGATATGCTTTGGATGAGTTAATTTCCTTGGTGAAAAACGTTCATTTACTTTATTTTCAAAGTCCGTTTACTTTATCTTTAAGCTCCTCTAGGACCTGCCACTATGTTTTAAACATAATCCACTGCTAGAATGCTGTGGTTAAATGAGTGTTTTATATATACATTTGGGTTTATGCAATTTCATGCTATTTTAGTTAGATTGTAAGATTTACAAATCTGTATGTTGCAGAATTGCCCAAGCCATATTTGTAAAAGCAGTGCATGAAACTATCGTGAAAAACTAAAATCTCATTACATTGAATTGTTTATGGGATTGGCCAGATCAAGCATTTCATTGTTCCACAATAGATCTACCAATATATTTTGAAACCCAATTATTTTGCAAGTAAAAGTTTGTATATTATTTGTTAGCAAAACCCAGAGATTTAAATATTGCCAGAGATATACTTAAATTGGACAATAGAACGACTACTCCTTGAGAACTTTGCCAAAATGCAAATTGCCTTCCACTTCTACTAACATGACAGGAGTCATGACTCCTCCATGACCTAGTTTAAAAGGTATGGCAATTAACATCAGAGGGCATTATGTATAACATCCATAAAAATGAGACATACTTTTGGAACAACTATAAACAATTGCATCATCTTCACACGCACAGAAGGGGGTGAAAATAGCACCTAGACGCTAAGATGTGAATTATATGTACTTGGGATTTAGGCTCTGTCAAGTTCAGATCTTTGCTACGAGCATGTTTTCCAGTGGTTTCAAGTGGGATCCATGCAAAGAAGTTCATTATGTTTTAGTATCTATCTTGATAATATAAAGTTTTGTATGTCTATAGTAAGGCTTTAAAAGCCCTTCTCTATAATATGAAGGCATGCATTTTGAGTGTTACATATAAGGAACATAGTGCTAGATCCCGAGGAGCAAGTATGATATGTAATATCAAATTTATAATGGAATTTGCTGGCCCTTCTAGACCAGTATTTTCATTTTATGTGTTATGAAGTATACATATATTCCATAAAAAAAGTAGTATATATCAAAAAAAAAATTGGAACCTAAGAACTAATTTTCACCCAAATAACTCACTTCCATGACTTTAGAATGTTGAATCTGTTTGTAAGTGCCATCCACACTCGTTGTAATTTCACTTCATAACTTGGACCTCCTAGAGGTGGCAGGAGGAACAACTAAAGAGATGTGAGATTGGCTTCTACCCTTGGACCTCATGCTGAGTATATTCTTAATACATTAGCTGCAACCCATAAAGTGTAGACACCAAATTTTAGTCATTTGCAATCAACATTGCACAAATATCCCAAAACCCCCCATTTTGCCTCAAAATCGCCCAAATTCACTCAAATTCCTCCAAATTGCATTTTCCTATCTAATTCGTCCAAATTTCCCTAGTCTCTAGCAATTTCTTGCTCATTCCCCCTAATTTCCCTAATTTCTTCTAAATTTCCCTAGCCCTCCTAATTCTATTCTATTTCCCTCTAATTTTCCCTAAATTCTTCTAAGGTTCCCTAAAATCTTTATTTTCTTCTAATTTCCCCTTTTTTCCTAAAATCCTTAATTCTTCAATTTTCCCTAATCTTTTCTTAATCCTCTCCTACTCCGTTTAGTCCCCCTAATCATTCTTATCTCCTTCCTAATCTCCTAATTTCCACCTAACCCTCATTTATTTCTCCCTCTCCCCTCAAAATTCCCATAACCCATCTTATCCACCTAATCCCTCCACTAAGCCCCCCTTAGGCCCTAACCACCCTTCTAATCCACAACTCGATCCCAAGGGGAGGACAAAAGGAATTTTTAATTCAAATCAAATTCCCATGTAATCCCCCTCAATCTCTAGGAAATCCCATGGGAATTCCTCCATTTAATTCCTTATCCTCCTACCCCTTTTCCCTTCATGACCCAAGTGAATTTAAAATTCACTTAAATCCCCTAGTCAACCCACCCATTTAATCCTACATGTCCTACCCCCTCCACCTCACCTTTTTGGAAATTTTTAATTCCCTTGCCCTTTACCCAATGTGCACCTAAAAGGAATTTTTAATTCCTTCCCCATTTCCCAAGGACCCTTCTCCCTAGGCTCATTTATGGCCTTGGGTGGGTGAGAAATCTCTCCACCCAAGGGCATTCATGAGGGAAGGTGTACTCCCCTTCCACATGGGATGCCCTAGAACTCTACACCCACCTAACCTTGCCACATGGTTGCCAAGTCATGCCACCTAGATGCCCACTCACCCACCATCCACCTCACCCTAGTCCTTGCAAAATTCTATAAATACCCTTCCATTCGCTTCATTTTCAAGAACACATGAAGTCACATGGGGAAATGCTGCCAAAATTGCTCTAGCCCCCAAGCACATCCACACTTCAAGCAAGCATCATCCACCTCTCAAGTTTGCACACCTACATTGCACATGCACATTCACATTTCAATTGCATTTGTCTTTAATTTGTTTTACGTGCTTTTAAACAGGTGCTACTAACAACTTCTCTTGTTTGTATGTGTGCAGGATTCATAGCTTCACTCTATTCAAAGGCGCAAATCAACTTCAACTACGGATGCAATCCAGATTCCAACTCACACTTGCTTGTAGCACATGGAGAATGAAGACACCATTTTTCATTTTGTAAAAGGGATTACTCCTTTACGGACACATTTTCATTGTAAAACACCCTACAAAGGGGTTTTATTGTACTCAAATGACTCTCTTTCAATTTAATACAACATTATATTTTTATTGCATATGGTGTGTTTTTCATTGCTATAGAAAGTACTTTCAGATATTCAACAAGTTGGCCACAAAATGAAACTAAAGCCTTGTATGTCTTGTGGACGCCAGGGAAAAAAAATGAGGAGATTGCACATATGTTAGCAAACTCCAGAATAAATAGGATCCTAGTCTGGGTGAGTAAATCCAAGTGATATTCTTTGACAATCGCATCACATCGTAATATTTTTGATGCCTTTCTTTCCCTTCTAACCTATATACTTGTTCACGAGTAGAGAGTCCTGAAATCCTCTTCTTGTAGAGGTCGTTTATATCATTGGGGATATGCTAAATCATGCTAGATGAAAGATTTGTCTCCAAAATGCACCAAATGAAATGAATAACTAGATCCAACATGCTAGTTTTGAGTGACATTCCATTATATCTAGGCTTGTTTTGTAAAGTAACCTAGGAAGATAGTTGCCTAGGCCTCAAAGGTCGTCGATTGGGGCTTGAAGGAGGTTTTTTGGGTCTAAAAGGTGGTTGAATGGGCTTTGAAGGTAGCCATTTGGAACTAATAGGTGGTTGTCTAGATTTGAGTAATGAGCATCATCCCTTGAGGTGTTGTCAAGAAGAGGTCATTTGGCTATACAAACACAAGGATGTTGTCAAAGTAGGAAAGAGAGTTGTTTGCCTCATGACAACTGCCTGGGGGTGGAAAGTGGTTGTCTAGCGCAAAATAGTTGTTGTCTACGCCAAGGTGGGTGTTGTTTGGGATAGAATAGAAGCCGTTTAGGTTAAAGTGGAAGATGTTTGACCTAGAAAGAAAGTCGTTTGGGCTAGGGGAGTTGCCATATGGACTTGGGGAGGTGTTGTCTAGATAAGAAAATGTGCCATCCAAGCAATAGAAGAAATTTTTTTTAGATGTGGTTGTCAAGGTCATGAGTGACCATCTGGTATAGGCATAGGCTTAGCCAGTTCAAGCCCAAGTAGAGTTGTAGCTAGAGATTGAGCATAGTGCTTAGTATCGAGGTTATACCATGTTGCTATCCTTGTCGAGCAGTGAAAATCAAGTGAGGTAGAAGCAAAAGGATATTATTGTATTGGAGACGGTCAAGTTTATACAATAAGGAGATATTCTTGCTGGGTTTTTTCCCAAAAGGGTTTCCTAGGATAAATTCTTGTGTAACGTGTTCTTTATTTTTCCTTTTGATTATGCAATTATTGCTTTTCTAGATTTCATTTATTGGGGTATTATTTCTCTTCAGTGTGAAGTAAATATTTTGGATGTTTTTCTTTCCATATTTTGTATCAATTTGTGAGGTTCCTTTTTCTTCAACCTCCAACGCTGTTGTCTTTAAATTCCACCTTGCTCTTGTACGAGTAGTCCATATCCACAAATAACTCCTTATTATCGGTCATATGATTTAAACAATTTAAATAAGTACCAAGGCTCCTTACTTTAAACTTTTCCACATTACACGACAAGAACATAGTTTTGGAGCTCTTAGCTTCTTCATGTGAAGGGTTTTATTTTTCCTCCTGAATTGGTTGCTTTTATTGTAAATTCTCTTTCATAATAAGCATATCTTTTGCGACAATGACATTAAACATTCCATTAATCCATAAATCTGCCTGTACTTCTTCTAGTATAACCTCCTCTTCTACCTTGGCCTCTTCCTCTTGTAGAATGCTAATTTTGCTGCTTTACTCTTTGTCCTTTGGAATTGGAGCTTGAGCTAGTCCCATTATTGTTTGAAATTTTAGCTTTGTAAGCCAATGCTTATTCTAAGTTTTCTTCTTCACTATTTTTAATTCTTTCATGAGATATAAGTGATCCCATCAAGCTCCAATTTCTTCAAATATTGGTTCTATTCATTAATCATTGTTCAAGCTGATCCAACACGACCATTGTATCTAGACCTAGATGCCATAGACTGGGATCGCGTTCACTCACCACCATCCCCGTAAGAGTACTAGCCTTGCGGTAAGATGTTTCATTTCACCCCAGGACAAACTCAGGATATCTTTCGTGTTGAAGAGGAACCCGACATTCCCAACGCAGATCTAAATTCAGCAAATGATATCCACCTGATCCCAAATCCACACCAATTGGAGGACAGATCCCACATGTCAGTTGAAGAGACGATTGACATAGACATCGGTTCTGATCCAATGAATCCATAAATCATCAAGTTGGGGGTAAGTTTATCCCCCGAAGAGCAAGCCGATTACATTGCCCTTCTCAAAGAGAAGAAGGAGGTTTTTGCATGGTCCTACAAAGACATGTCGAGGCTAGACCCACAACTAGTCATGCATAATCTAACACTTGATCCGACAGTCAAGCCAGTCAAGCAAAAGCTATGTAAGATGCACCCAACAGTGGCCTTAATGGTCAAAGACAAGCTACAAAAGTTGTTGGATGCACAGTTTGTCATCTGCGTAGATTACCCACCATGGTTGTCCAACATGGTACCCGTCAAAAATCTTGATGGGAGGATTCACATATGCATCGATTTTTGAGATTTAAACAAAGCGAGTCCCAAGGACGATTTCCCCTTGCCTAGCATCGATGCATTGGTAGACACTACAGTAGGCCACGAAATGCTTTCCCTCATGGATGGTTTCTTGGGATACAACCAGATTCGTATCAATCTCGATGATCAACTAAAAATGGCGTTCACAATGCCTTGGGGGATATTTTGTTATAAGGTCATGTCCTTTGGCCTTAAAAACACTGGCGCCACTTACCAATGCGCTATGACATACATCTTCCACGATCACATGCATAAAAATTTGGAAGATTATATGGATGATTTGTTGGCCAAATCTCTTTTGCGCCAAAATCATCTTGATGACTTATGCAAGATCCTTGATCGCCTCATCGATCACAAGGTTAGGCTAAACCCCAAGAAGTGCGTATTTGGCGTCACATCTGGAAAACTCTTGGATTTCATAGTATCAAAACGAGGCATCGAGGTAGATCCAAATAAAGTCAAGGCAATCCTTGAAATGCTTCCCCCAACCACCATCAGGCAGCTCGAAAGCTTGCAGGGTAAGGTCACATCGATCAAGCACTTCATAGCATAGTTATCTGACAAGTTTTGACCCATGAATAAATTATTACACAAGGGGGTAGCATTTCATTGGGATGACGAGTGCCAGTCAGCCTTCGACGACATCAAAAAATACTTGGCTTCGCCGCCAGTATTGGCACCACCTAGACCAGGAGTGCCGTTCTACTTATACATCTCAGCTACTGAGGTGGCACTGGGCACCACGCTAGCCAAGAAAAATGAACTACATAAAGAATAGGCTAATTATTATCTTAGCCGCACCCTGGTCAGTTACGAACTTAACTATGCATACGTTAAGAAGCTATGCTTGGCGGTGGTATTGGCCACTAAAAAGCTATGCCATTACATGTTGAGCAATATGACGTATGTTGTGTCTAAGGAGAATCCATTACAGTACATGATGAGTCATACTTATCACAGTAGTCGCACGACAAAATGGATCATGTTGTTGACAAAGTTTGACATCGAATTCATTGGACAAAAGTCCATCAAAGGTCAAGTCATCATCGATAAACTAGCAGAGGCTCCTCTCGAAGACGATCAGCTTCTGACCATAGAGCTGCCCGATGATGGGGTCTTCCATGTCTCAGAATCGCCAGATTTTGATGAGCCTGAGTCATAGGCCGACATAACCTTATTTTTTGATGGTTCTAAATGTGAGCAAGGGGGTGGCACAAGAATCATGTTTTTCACACCGCAAGGGGCTCCAATGCCTTTATCATTTAAACTTGATTTCCCATGTACCAATAACAATGCTGAATATGAAGCCTTGCTCATAGGTCTTCAGACAACCATCACCATGAACATCAAACGCTTGAATATTTTTGGTGATTCGATGTTAATTATCAACCAAGTGAAAGGGGTATTCCAATGCAAATGCCCAATTCTGCAGGCCTACAAAGCCCTTGTGGATAAATTCTTAGCAAAGCTCGAATGGTACGTGAAAACACGAGGATACGAAATCTCGATAGGGGCATGCCGGGTGCGGTGCAAACAAAACAAAAGCATGTGAAACGCTAAGTCCAAAGTGCATAAAAAAAGGAAAACAAACGAACTAGAACGAGATATAAAGCAAATGTAAAGTGCAGCCTTTATTTTTATTAATTTTCTTTGAGACCAGGTTACAATACGTCTCCTTCCTTTTTAGGAGCTAGGAGCGTTAAATATAGCTTTGTTACACCACGGATGGTACGCTTTCCTTTGGGATCTTTCGCGTGCCCACATTTGAAATGGGCGGGCCAAACGTCGCCATCGCTTGCATGAATGTGTCTGTAGTTCCTTGTTGCCCCTCCAGTGTCGAGATCCTTCATTCAATGAAACAACAAACGATTAGTAGCACCTGCGGATGGAGGGAAATATGCAATCCCCAAAGCCTCCGATTAATGCATGCATGAAACAATTAAAACGGTAATAAAAAAATGTCATAATAAAACAAAATTTTGACAGAAGCATGTAATCACTATCAAAAATACACTGCAAAGGGAAAATTCAAGAAATCTGTTGTAAATTTCTAATTGCTTCGGGGTGGGACAATTAGGACTGTCATAAACTGTCAGAAATCCACCTCGTAAATGTCCCATCTAGAGGCCTCCAAAACACCTACAATGTTGGGATTAGGTAAAATAAGGCATTTTGGAACGACCCAGAAGGTCGGATTTGGTTGATTTTGCCCTGGTCATCCTGTATACGAAAGCACTCCCTATATGTTAGTGAAAGCGAAAAGCAATGAAAACACAGTTAAAACTCATCAGAATGGCATCATATATGAGTGACCTAAAATGAAATACAAAAGAAATAGTAGGGAAATCTGCTACAAATTTCTAATCGCTCTGGGGTGGGGTGATTAGGACTGCAGCAGTGCGGGGGGCGCCTGGGGGCAGGACACCCACCATTTGGCTTGGGATGGTTCCAAAACCTCCTAGGGGGTTGTGTCGACAAATTGGGTGGGGTATTGTGGCCAAATTTTCAGATTTGGGTCCAAATTGCACTTCCAATGATCACCTAATAACCTCCCTTCCAAAAGAGAGATCAAGGATGTAAGAAGCACAAGCGATGGGTGAGGATGTAATTCGACAGCACTCCGTTGCTCCAAATTATCCTACTCTGTCCTCCTTTGGGGTGAGAAGACTCACCATTTTATAGACCTAGGGTCTCTCTCTTTGAATGCGCATAAGAGGGCACCACTTGGCTTGCTTGCACTATTTTGGGAGAAAATATTCTTCCCTGATTTAGAGTCTCCTTGCATGAGGCCTCCATGATCAAGGTATGCTTGACTGAAGTCCCTCTATCTGATTTGAAGCCGTTCCTCGCAATTGCATGCCCTGAAGGTGCAGTTAATTGGCAGACCTATCGAGGTTTGACTTTTTGCCAGTCAAACCTGCTAATCTTCCCACCCTGGGACGATTGCTTCTAATCGTCCTAGGGTGGGACGAATACCAGTTTGTAATCATCCTAGGGTGGGATGAGTAGGGAGCAAAGTGCTAAAAAGGTGCCAAATTGACCTCTGACCTTCCAAAAATGTTGTGGGAGTGGTTAGGACCACTGTTTAACCTTTGGGGGCTGCCCTAGGGGCTATGTATGTCAATTTGATCAGTGCTTGTCGTCACATAATTAGATTGGTGCTATTTTGGTGTCTATAGATGCCCCTTTTTGGGATGCGCTATGCATGGCGCAGTGCTAAGCAAAAATAGATAACCAAAGCACTAATGATTAGGGTTTCTGAGTAACCTAACCAACTTTTGATGCCCCAAGTATGGAAAGGGCATGCATTCTTGAATCCTTGCTTCTGACGAGCTAAGGAGCTTAATTCAAGTGTTAACCCTTTTTGGTGAGGTGTTACTTGATCTTGGTCATTGTTCAATCATGAATAGGCAAAGGGCGCAACATTTTGTCTATGGGAACCTTGAGTTCATGATTCTAGAATGCCAAGTGTTTGATCAGCTTGTGATTATTGCTTGTTTGCTGCCCCAAGCAGGGGCATGATTGTCTTTGTCAATGATCCTTTGAATTCGTGCCACTTCCTTGATTGAGTGTGTATTTGTTGATTGGTGACTAAGTGTGATTACCCCCTCAAGCGATGAATCGATGGGGGAATGACCAACATGACAAAAGCGACGAGTCGCTTGACCCAAGATGACTTTTGTAAGGGTGCCTTTAGTTATTTTTCATTGAATGCTTATGCAGTTTCTGAACATTCTGACCTATTTTTGGTGGGTTTGAACCCTTTTTGTGACGCATTTTGGATCTGAAATTGTCAAAAATTCATCCTCTCGTGGAGCGGTCCGGCTATGGTAGCCTTCTTAGGGAGTAGGATAGTGACAATTTGTGACCCCAACATCGGTTTTGCATGCCAGGAATCACAGGCGCAAAGGCGCCGTTGTTTGGCAGTTTTATTGCTATTTTTGGGTGGGTTTTGTCCCTTTTTGTGACGCTATTTTGGGGATGAAATTCTTGAAAATTCATCCTCCTGTGGAGCGGTACGGCTATGGTTGCCTTCTTAGGGAGTGGGATAGTGAGTATTTGTGACCCCAACGTCGGTTTTGCATGCCCAAAATCGCAGACGCAAAGGCCCCTTTGTTCGGCAAGTTTATTGCTATTTTTGGTGCAGTTTTTGCTGGTTTTGATTTTCTTGCTCTGTAATCGTCCCTGGGTGGGATGAATACCAGTTCCCAGGGTGGAACAATTACAGGCCTAAAATCCCATTTGAGGGCCAAAACTAGGTTTTGGACTCACTTGCATTTGTTTTTTCTAGCGTTTTGGAGCTGTGAGGAGGAGGTCAAGTTCGTGTAGCGGAGCGCTGTCGAATTTTCTCGGACACCATGAGTTCACGAACCGGATCATCAAGTGGCGGAGCCGAAGCGAGACCGGTGAGTGCTCCTTCTCGTTATTTTTTTTGTTTTATTTTATAGTTTAAAACCGCAATTTTTTTCTTTGTATTTCGTTTTTGTTTAAACTAAAAAAAAAACCCTAGTTTAAATTTTCTTTTTTGTTGTTTGAATTTATGTTTTGTGTTGCTTTGTAGAAACTAAGATCGAAACCCTAGTTGAAACCATTGTATTTTGCTTAAAAACCCTAGATGTAAAAAAAAAAAATTTGTGTTGATTTGGTTGTTTTTCTTTTGCAAGTTAACTAAGGTTAAAACCCTAATTTAAAAATGTATTTGTCGTTAACTAAGATTTGTTTGTTTTGATAAGGTTAAGAAAAACCCTAGTTTTTAAATGCGTTGTGTATCTGTGTTTGTTTGAGACTTAGAAAAAACCTAGTTTAAAAACTGCATTTATTCTGTTGTTGTTATTGTTTGTTATTGTTTTTGTTTTGTCAGTTCAAAGTAAGGTTAAAAAACCCTAAGTAACTAACAAATTTTTATTTTGAATTTGCTTTTTTTTTGTTTTTTATTTATTAGTTTGAACTAAAGTGAAAAACCCTAGGTAACTGAAATTTTTTTATTTTGAATTTGTTTTTTTTGTTTTTTATTTATCAGTTTGAACTAAAGTTAAAAACCCTAGGAACTGACAAATTTTTATTTTGAATTTGTTTTTTTTTATTTATCAGTTTGAACTAAAGTGAAAAACCCTAGGTAACTGACAAATTTTTATTTTGAATTTGTTTTTTATTTATCAGTTTGAACTAAAGTTAAAAACCCTAGGTAACTGACAAATTTGTATTTTGAATTTGTTTTTTTGTTTTTTTATTTATCAGTTTGAACTAAAGTTAAAAACCCTAGGTAACTGACAAATTTGTATTTTGAATTTGTTTTTTTTGTTTTTTATTTATCAGTTTGAACTAAAGTGAAAAACCCTAGGTAACTGACAAATTTGTATTTTGAATTTGTTTTTTTTGTTTTTTATTTATCAGTTTGAACTAAAGTTAAAAACCCTGGGTAATGGACAAATTTGTATTTTGAATTTTTTATTTATTTATCAGTTTGAACTAAAGTGAAAAACCCTAGGTAACTGACAAATTTTTATTTTGAATTTATTTTTTTTTGTTTTTTATTTATCAATTTGAACTAAAGTTAAAAACCCTAGGTAACTGACAAATTTGTATTTTGAATTTGTTTTTTTTTTGTTTAAACTAGAGTTAAAAACCCTAGGTTAAATGTTGTTATTTTGTTGTTTTTTTTTTGTTGAAACTAGAGTTAAAAACCCTAGATTTAATTTTTATTTTTTTTGTTGTTTAAACCAGAGTTAAAAACCCTAGGTTGAAATTTTGTTTGTTGTTTAACTAGAGTTAAAAACTAAGGTTAAAAACCCTAATTTGCAATTTTGTAATTTGTTTGTCTGTACAATGTTGTTACTATTGCTGTACAGTTTATTAAATGTTTTTGTTGTACAATTTGTATACATTACTGTTGTACATTTTGTTTTTTTTTTTTTTACACTAGAGTTAAAAAAAACACTAGGTTAAAATTGACTATTATTTTGTTTTTTTTAGTTTAAACTACAGTGAAAAAAACACTAGTTTGCAATTTTGTAATGTGTTTGTCTGTACAGTAGTTAAATGTGTTTGTTGTACATTTGTTAAATGTGTTTACTGCAATTTTTTTTTTTGTTGTCATATTTTTAATGTTTTTGTGTTGTTTTTGTTTTGCAGGTGGTGAAGAGCCGGTACCGTATGCCGACGGTATTCTCTAAAGCACGGGAGGCGCTGACTATGGCAGACTAGGAGTGGCTTGATGCCCTAGGGCTCAAGCAGGTGACTAGGCTAGAGCCTATGGTGGGGGATCATACATATATGACTGCCCTGATCAATTTATGGGATCCCCGCACCAACACCTTTCATCTCCCAATAGGGGAGATGACAGTGACTCTTGAGGATGTTTATCGAATTTTGTGGATTTTGATAGACAGATTGCCCATTCGGACTACTCCTCGTGATCAGTGAACAACGGTGCTGACACGGTGCTTTGGGCATGGGGTGGAGATGGGGGTGGATAGTCCGATGGAGAGGGCAAAGGGGGACTGCCTGATTGGCAGGATTTTGGTGCTGTGGTGGCTAGATAAGGGCGTGTTGGGGGTGAGGCATGCACTGCTGATGACCCTCATCTCCAACATGCTGCTGCCCGACTCATCAGGTGCGAGGTTCCCTTAGAACCTATTGGAGGTAGTTTTCAGACTTATGGAGTGTTCAACGGAGGCACCAATGATTATGAGGTGGGGTCAAACGCAATTGGCACAGCTTTATGATGAGATGTACGAGGTCCGTTGTCAGAGGTAGAAGGGGATTGGGTGCAGCTACCTATTGTAGTGCTGGGGGTGGTAGCACATAGCTGTGGAGCAGTCACAGGGTTTGTCGTGGACTACTCGGGTAGAGATGGTGGACAGGGAGATAGGGTACGTGACTCTATGGTGAAGGTCAGAGGAGTAGGGGCAGAGTCGATAGTGGGTAGGTGTCGTGGGGCACTATGTTGATGCCTTCTCATGCCTTGCTCTAGGAGAGGTGTTGTGGCATCCATATCGGGACTGTCCAGCTTGGCCTGAGGTTGGAGAGTGGCTCTGGTGGGTGTACAGGGGGAGATGGTTGATCGAGCAACACAGGATCGAGCAGGAGTACTTCTTGTACGTTCGAGTGACATGATAGTTTGGGGTGTGCCAAGGGTTGTCTGGTGAGCCCTTGATCTATCGACGTCGAGGCGATGAGAGGACTCTGGCTTGGTCGGTCATTGAGCTGCTGTGTGAGGAGTCATATGTAGTGATAGATGTCCCCGATGTGGAAAATGTCGAGGCTACTATAGAGTATGACCAGTGGTGGACGATGCATCGATGGTGGGGTGAGGGGCCTCTAGGTGGTTCAAACACAGTAGCAGCAAGTGGGGAGGGTGTAGAGGCATTAGGGGAGGGTTGGGGGGTTCCACTAGAGGATGCGGACATGGTGGAGGTTGACGATTTTATGGGGGATGATTTTGGAGTTCTAAAGCAACCGAACACGCAAGATGTCTTGGAGCAATGGATACCGGAGTAGCCCGTCATTTCGGAGATGCCCATGCCTCAAGCAGTCCTGAGGGATATGGATGCTAGGTATCACGTTAAGATAGCGTGATTGGAGGATCTGCTTTGAATACGGGATGAGGAGCTCAAGGATGCTCTATAGGAGAGGGATCTCCTACAGACTTAGTTGGCAGAGTAGGAGAACGCATTGGCTGTGTACCGCCAATGGGATGGGGACATTGATGCATCACGGGAGAGGGATCTCCTAGGGACACAACTGGTATAGTGCGATGACGCATTGGCCACGTACCGTCGATGGGAGATGGATTTGGTCTTGCACTGAATGGAGTTGGAGGCAGAGATTATCTGCATCGGTGGGCAGTTACCTAAGCTCCCTAGAGGTTGATCTTCATGTCGAATGAGAGACAGTGATATTGAGCAGTCTGCTTCCTCTCGTCGCAGGCAGGTAGGTGAGGGTAGTGCTGGTGGGCGTCATGCGGGGGCTAGCTATAGCCACCCTGAGAGGTCCTATAGGACCCGCTCCACTGGGGGTAGTTCCAGTCGCACCGATCCTGCGTGATCATGGTGTCCAACTCCCTAGGCTTGGGGTTTTTGAGTTTTTGATTTTTTGTTGTTGTGAGGTCAGAGGACCGACTTATCGTAGCCTGCGGGAATTTTGATGATATATATACATGACTTTATTTTTGGTTATACACTTGTCATGATTGATTGTGTATTTTTATGCACATTTATTTACGTTGATGGATGCATGTGTTATTATGAATGCGATGTTTCTAATTATATGATGTATGCATATGGAATGGATGAAATGATTTGTTGATAACTTATCGATTGTACCATAGATTATACAGGATTTACTGGCTTTCTGTACTATGTGATTCCTTTGTGGAATGCCTTGTCATATGATAATGTTGTTTTGGTATTTTTCATATTTTTTGATGGTGATGTAAGTAATGAAATGTACCGGTTGTTTTAAAATGTAGTTAAGGTTTTTTTGAGATTCAGATGTTTTAACTAACTAGCCAAGATTGTACATTTATCTCGTAAGACTTTTGAACAAGGTACAAATCAAACTTGAGTTTGACCAAGTTATTCTACATCCCTGTGTGTGCGATTGAATTTGTTTATGTGGTATTTATCAGGATACCGCTAGTGCCAGGTAGGCTGTCCACCAAACCTGTACTAAGGATCACCTAATTAACTCCACTAACTTCGTTGTTGTATTTAGTAAGATTAATACACAGGACAATCTAGGGTACAATAAGCTAGCTCATCCACATGCAAACATTCATCTGCTCACACGCAAAGCTAATGTGATAGACATATCGTCATACGTTTAGGATACCGCCATTGCCAGGTAGGTTGTCCATCAAAACCGTAATGAGGATCACCTAGATGGTTTTTCGAATGCTGAGAATTTCAGGGATTCAAGTTCAGCGTCTATCGATTGCTCAACTTGTTGGGATACTTGCTCTCATACGTAGTTAAACAACAAACAAAATTTAAACCTAGGGTTTTTAACTCTGGTTTAAACAACAAAAAAAACAAAATTTACATCTAGGGTTTTTAACTCTAGTTAAACAAAAACAAAATTTAAATCTAGGGTTTTTAACTCTAGTTAAACAACAAACAAAATTTAAACCTAGGGTTTTTAACTCTGGTTTAAACAACAACAAAAAAAACAAAAATTACATCTAGGGTTTTTAACTCTAGTTAAACAAAAACAAAATTTAAATCTAGGGTTTTTAACTCTAGTTAAACAACAAACAAAATTTAAACCTAGGGTTTTTAACTCTGGTTTAAACAACAAAAAAAAAACAAAAATTACATCTAGGGTTTTTAACTCTAGGTAAACAAAAACAAAATTTAAATCTAGGGTTTTTAACTCTAGTTAAACAACAAATAAAATTTAAACCTAGGGTTTTTAACTCTGGTTTAAACAACAACAAAAAAACAAATTCAAAATACAAATTTGTCAGTTACCTAGGGTTTTTAACTTTAGTTCAAACTAATAAATAAAAAAACAAAAAAATAAATTCACAATACAAATTTGTTAGTTACCTAGGGTTTTTCACTTTAGTTCAAACTGATAAATAAAAAACAAAAAAAAACAAATTCAAAATACAAATTTGTCAGTTACCTCGGGTTTTTAACTTTAGTTCAAACTGATAAATACAAAAACAAAAAACTAAATTCACAATACAAATTTGTCAGTTACCTAGGGTTTTTAACTTTAGTTCAAACTGATAAATAAAAAATAAAAACAAACAAATTCAAAATACAAATTTGTCAGTTACCTAGGGTTTTTAACTTTAGTTCAAACTGATAAAATAAAAAAACAAAAAAACAAATTCAAAATACAAATTTGTCTGTTACCTAGGGTTTTTAACTTTAGTTCAAACTGATAAATAAAAAACAAAAAAACAAATTCAAAATAAAAATTTGTCAGTTACCTAGGGTTTTTCACTTTAGTTCAAACTGATAAATAAAAAAAAAACAAAAAAAAACAAATTCAAAATAAAAAATTGTCAGTTCCCTAGGTTTTTTAACTTTAGTTCAAATTGATAAATAAAAAACAAAAAAAAACAAATTCAAAATAAAAATTTGTCAGTTACCTAGGGTTTTTCACTTTAGTTCAAATTGATAAATAAAAAATAGAAAAAACAAATTCAAAATAAAAATTTGTTAGTTACCTAGGGTTTTTTAACCTTACTTTGAACTGACAAAACAAAAACAATAACAAACAATAACAACAGAATAAATGCAGTTTTTAAACTAGGTTTTTTTTCTAAGTCTAAAACAAACACAGATACACAACGCATTTAAAAACTAGGGTTTTTATTAACCTTACAAAAAAAAAAATCTTAGTTAACCACAAATAAATTTTTAACCTAGGGTTTTAACCTTAGTTAACTTGCAAAAGAAAAACAACCAAATCAACACAATTTTTTTTACATCTAGGGTTTTTAAGAAAAATACAACGGTTTCAACTAGGGTTTCGATCTTAGTTTCTACAAAGAAACACAAAACACAAATTCAAACAAAAAAAAAATTAAACTAGGGTTTTTATTTTAGTTTAAATCAAAAAATGAAATACAAAGAAAAAAATTACGGTTTTAAACTGTAAAATAAAACAAACAAAATAACGAGAAGGAGCACTCAACGGTCTCGCTTCGGCTCCGCCACTTGATGATCCGATCCGTGAACTCATGGTGTCCAAGAAAATTCGACAACGCTCCACTACGTGAACTTGACCTCCTCCTCCTCATAGCTCCAAAACGCCAGAAAAAACAAATGCAAATGAGCCCAAAACCTAGTTTTGGCCCTTAAATAGGCTTTTAGGCCTGTAATCATTCCACCCTGGGACGAGCGCTCTAGTTAGCACTCGTACCACCCTGGGATGATTACTAAACTGGTATTCGTCCTATCCAGGGACGATTACAGAGCAAGAAAATCAAAACCAGCAAAAACTGCACCAAAATGCACCAAAAAATGCAATAAACTTCCAAACAAAAATGCCTTTGCGCCTACGATTATTGGCATGCAAAACCGATGTTGGGATCACAAATACTCACTATCCCACTCCCTAAGAAGGCCACCATAGCCGGACCACTCCACGGAAAGATGAATTTTTGAGAATTTCATCCCCAAAATGGCATCACAAAAAGGGTCAAAACACACCCAAAAATAGCAATAAAACTACCAAACAACGACGCCTTTGCGCCTATGATTATTGGCATGCAAAACTGATGTTGGGGTCACAAATCCTCACTATCCCACTCCCTAAGAATGCAACCATAGCCAGACCGCTCCATGGGAGGACGAATTTTCGAGAATTTCATCTCCAGAATGGAGTCACAAAAAGGGTCAAAACTCACCTAAAAATAGCAATAAAACTGCCAAACAACGACGCCTTTGCACCTGCGATTCTTGGCATACAAAACCGATGTTGGGGTAAAAAATTGTCACTATCCTACTCCCTAAGAAGGCTACCATAGCCGGACCGCTCCACGGGAGGACGAATTTTTGACAATTTTAGCTCCAAAATGCGTCACAAAAAGGGTTCAAACCCACCAAAAATAGGTCAGAATGTTCGGAAATTGCATAAGCATTCAACATAAAACAACTAAAGGCACCCTTAAAAAAGTCATCTTGGGTCAAACGACTCGTTTTTTTTCTCATGTTGGTCATTCCCTCATCGATTCATCGCTTGAGGGGGTAGTCACACTTAGTCACCAATCAACAAATACATACCCAATTAAGGAAGTGACACGCATTCAAAGGATCATTGACAAAGACAATCATGCCCCTGCTTGGGGTAGCAAAAAAGCAATAATCACAAGCTGATCAAACACTTGGCATTCTAGAATCATGAACTCAAGGTTCCCACAGAGAAAAGGTTGCGCCCTTTGCCTATTCATGACTAAACAATGACCAAGATCAAGTAACACCTCATCGAAAAGGGTTAACACTTGAATTAAGCTCCTTAGCTCATCAAAAGCAAGGATTCAAGAATGAGTGCCCTTTCCATACTTGGGGCATCAAAATTTGGTTAGGTTACTAAGAAACCCTAATCATTAGTGCTTTGGTTATCTATTTTTGCTCAACACTGTGCCACGCACAATGCATCCCAAAAAGGGGCATCTATAGACACCAAAATAGCACCAATCCGATTATGTGACGACAAGCACTAATCGAATTGACATACATAGCCCCTAGGGCAGCCTCCAGAGGTTAAACAGTGGTCCTAACCACTCCCACAGTAGTTTTGGAAGGTCAGAGGTCAATTTGGCACCTTTTTAGCACTTTGCTTCCTACTCATCCCACCCTAGGATGATTACAAACTGGTATTCATCCCACCCTGGGACGATTAGAAGCAATTATTCTAGGGTGGAACGATTAGCAGGTTTGATTGGCAAAAAGTCAAACCTCGATAGGTTCACCACTTAACTGCGCCTTCAGGGCATGCAATTGCGAGGAACGAATTCAAATCAGAGAGAGGGACTTCAGTCAAGCATGCCTTGATCATGGAGGCCTCATGCAAGGAGACTCTAAATCAGGGAAGAATATTTTCTCCCAAAATAGGGCAAGCAAGCCAAGTGGTGCCCTCGCATGCGCATTCAAAGAGAGAGACCCTAGGTCTATAAAATGGTGATTCTTCTCACCCCAAAGGGGGACAGAGCAGGAGCATTTGGAGCAATGGAGTGCTGTCAAATTACATCCTCACCCATCGCTTGTGCTTCTTACATCCTTGATCTCTCTTTTGGAAGGGAGGTTATTGGGTGATCATTGGAAGAACAATACAGACCCAAACCTAAAAATTTGGCCACAACACCCCACCCAATTTGTTGACACAACCCCCTAGGAGGTGTTGGACCCATTCCAAGTGGATTGGTGCCAAAACCAAGCTCCAAACGATGGGCATCCTTTCCCGCACTGCGACAGTCCTAATCGCCCCACCCCGGAGAGATTAGAAATTTATAGTAGATTTCCCTACTATTTATTTTGCATTTCATTTTAGGTCACTCATATATGATGCCATTCAAATTTCATGCCATTCTGATGAGTTTTGACTATGTTTTCATTGCTTCTCGCTTTCACTAATATACAGGAAGCACTTCTGTATACAGGGTGACCGGGGCAGAATCAACCAAATCCAACCTTCTGGGTCGTCCCAAAATGCCCTATTTTGCCTAACCCCAACTTTGTAGGTGTTTTGGAGGCCTCTATATGGGACATTTAGGAGGTGGCTTTCTGACAATTTATGACAGTCCTAATCGTCCCACCTTAGAGCGATTAGAAATTTACAACAGATTTCTCGATTGTTCCTTTTGCAGTGTGTTTTTGATAGTGATTACATGCTTCTGTCCAAATTTCATTTTATTCTAACATGTTTTGATTACCGTTTTAATTGTTTCATGCATGCATTAACCAAAGGCCTTGGGGATTGCATATTTCCCTTCATCCGTAGGTGCTACTAATCGTTTACTGTTTAATTGAATGCAGGATCTCGACATCGGAGGGGCAGCAAGGAACTACAAACGCATTCATGCAAGAGGTGGTGACATTTGGCCTGCCCATTTCAAATGTGGGTACGCGAAAGATCCCAAAGGAAAGCGTACCATCTGTGGTGTAACAAAGCTATATCTAACGCTCCTAGCTCCTAAAAAGGAAGGAGACGTATTGTAACCTGGTATCAAAGCAAATTAATAAAAATAAAGGCTGCACTTTACATTTGCTTTATATCTCGTTCCAGTTTGTTTGTTTTCCCTTTTTTATGCACTTTGGACTTAGCATTTCGCATGCTTTTGTTTTGTTTGCACCGCACTGCACGCCCCTATCGGGATTCCCTATCCTCGTGCTTTTAGTGGCGATCAAAGAAATACGAAGGTAGTACGCCCATCGTTTGGGGCTTGGTTTCGGCACCAATCCACTTGGGATGGGTCAAAAACCTCCTAGGGGGTTGTATCGACAAATTGGGTGGGGTATTGTGGCCAAATGTTCGAGTTTTGGGTTCAGATTACGCTTCCAATGATCACCTAATAACCTCCCTTCCAAAAGAGAGATAAAGGATGTAAGAAGCACAAGTGATGGGTGAAGATGTAATTCGACAGCACTCCGTTGCTCCAAATTCTCCTGCTCCGTCCTCCTTTGGGGTGAGAAGACTCACCATTTTATAGACCTAGGGTCTCTCTCTTTGAATGCGCATGCGAGGGCGCCACTTGGCTTGCTTGCCCTATTTTGGGAGAAAATATTCTTCCCTTATTTAGAGTCTCCTTGCATGAGGCCTCCATGATCAAGGCATGCTTTATTGAAGTCCCTCTCTCTGATTTGAAGCCGTTCCTTGCAATTGCATGCCCTGAAGGTGCAGTTAAGTGGCAGACCTATTGAGGTTTGAATTTTTCCAGTCAAACCTGCTAATCGTCCCAGGTTGGAACGAATACCAGTTTGTAATCGTCCCAAGGTGGGACGAGTAGGGATAAAAGTACTAAAAAGGTGCCAAATTGACCTCTGAACTTCTAAAACTATTGTGGGAGTGGTTAGGACCACTGTTTAACCTCTGGGGGCTGCCCTAAGGGCTATGTATGTCAATTCGATCAATGCTTGTCGTCACATAATAGGATTGGTGTTGTTTTGGTGTCTACAGATACCCCTTTTTGGGATGCATTGTGTGTGGCAGAGTGCTAAGCAAAAATAGATAACCAAAGCACTAATGATTATGGTTTCTCAGTAATCTAACCAAATTTTGATGCCCCAAGTATGGAAAGGGCACGCATTCTTGAATCCTTGCTTCTGACAAGCTAGGGAGCTTAATTCAAGTGATAACCCTTTTCGATGAGGTGTTACTTGATCTTGGTCATTGTTCAGTCATGAATAGGCAAAGGGCACAACATTTTGTCTATGGGAACCTTGAGTTCATTATTCTATAATTCCATGTGTTTGATCAGCTTGTGATTATTGCTTATTTGCTGCCCAAAGCAGGGGCGTGATTGTCTTTGTCAATGATCCTTTGAATGCGTGCCACTTCCTTGATTGGGTGTGTATTTGTTGATTGGTGACTAAGTGTGACTAACCCCTCAAGCGATGAATATATGAGGGAATGACCAACATGAGAAAAGCGATGAGTCGCTTGACCCAAGATGACTTTTGTGAGGGTGCCTTTAGTTGTTTCCTGTTGAATTCTTATGCAGTTTTCGAACATTTTGACCTATTTTTGGTGGGTTTGAACCCTTTTTGTGACGCATTTTGGAGCTGAAATTGTCAAAAATCCATCCTCCCATGGAGTGGTCCAACTATGGTAGCCTTCTTAGGGAGTAGGATAGTTACAATTTGTGACCCCAACGTCGGTTTTGCATACCAAGAATCTTAGGCACAAAGGCGGCAATTTTATTGCTATTTTTGGGTGGGTTTTGACCCTTTTTGTGACGTCATTTTGGGGATGAAATTCTCAAAAATCCATCCTCCCGTGGAGCTTTACGGCTATGCTTGCCTTCTTAGGGAGTGGGATAGTGAGGATTTGTGACCCCAATGTTGGTTTTGCATACCAAGAATCGCAGGCGCAAAGGCCCCTTTGTTCGGCAAGTTTATTGCTATTTTTGGGTGGGTTTTGTCCCTTTTTGTGATGTCGTTTTGGGGATGAAATTCTTGAAAATTCATCCTCCCGTGGAGTGGTCCGGATATGGTTACATTCTTAGGGAATGGTATAGTGAGGATTTGTGACCCCAACGTTGATTTTGCATGCCAAGAATCACAGGCATAAAGGCCCCTTTGTTTGGCAAGTTTATTGCTATTTTTGGTGCATTTTGGTGCAGTTTTTGCTGGGAAACTGCATAAGCATTCAATGGAAAACAACTGAAGGCACACTTACAAAAGTCATCTTGGGTCAAGTGACTCATCATTTTTCTCATGTTTGTAATTCCCTCATTGATTCGTCGCTTGAGGGGGTAGTCATACTTAGTCACCAATTAATAAATACACACCCAATCAAGGAAATGACACGCATTCAAAGGATCATTGAAAAAGACAATCACGCCCCTACTTGGGATAGCAAACAAGAAATAATCATAAGCTGATAAAACACTTGGCATTATAGAATCATGAACTAAAGGTTCCCATAGACAAAAGGTTGCGCCCTTTGCCTATTCATGACTGAACAATGACCAAGATCAAGTAACACCTCATCGAAAAGGGTTAACACTTGAATTAAGCTCCTTAGCTCATCAGAAGCAAGGATTCAAGAATGCATGCCCTTTCCATACTTGAGGCATCAAAATTTTGTTAGGTTACTAAGAAACCCTAATCATTAGTGCTTTGTTTATCTATTTTTTCTTAACACTGTGCCATGCATAGCGCATCCCAAAAAGGGGCATCTGTAGACACCAAAACAACACCAATTCTATTATGTGACGACAAGCACTAATAAAATTGACATACATAGCCCCTAGGGCAGCCCCCAAAGGTTAAACAGTGGTCCTAACCACTCCCATGATAGTTTTGGAAGTTCAGAGGTCGCACTTTGCTCCCTACTCGTCCCACCCTGGGATGATTAGAAGCAATCATCCCAAGGTGGAACGATTAGTAGGTTCGACTGGAAAAAAGTCAAACCTCGATAGGTCTACCACTTAACTGTGCCTTCAGGGCATGCAATTGTGAGGAATGAATTCAAATCATAGAGAGGGACTTTAGTCAATCATGCCTTGATCATGGAGGCCTCATGCAAGGAGACTCTAAATTAGGGAAGAATCTTTTCTTCCAAAATAGGGCAAGCAAGCCAAGTGGCGCCCTCGCATGCACATTCAAAGAGAGAGACTCTAGGTCTATAAAATTGTGAGTCTTATCACCCCAAAGGAGGATGGAGCAGGAGCATTTGGAGCAACAGAGTGCTACTGAATTACATCTTCACCCATCGCTTGTGCTTCTTACATCCTTGATCTCTCTTTTGGAAGGGAGGTTATTGGGTGATCATTGGAAGTGCAATACGAACCCAAAACCTGAAAATTTGGCCACAATACCCCACCCAATTTTTTGACACAACTCCCTAGGAGGTTTTGGACCCATCCCAAGTGGATTGGTGCCGAAACCAAGCCCCAAACGATGGGCGTCCTGCCCCCGGGCGCCCCCCGCACTGTTGCAGTCCTAATCGCCCCACCCCAGAGCGATTAGAAATATGTAGCAGATTTCCCTGCTATTTCTTTTGAATTTCATATATGCTTCCATTCAAATTTTATGCCATTCTGATGAGTTTTGACTGTGTTTTCATTTATTTATTGCTTTCACTAACATATAGGGAGCGCTTTCGTATACAGGGCGATTGATGTAGAATAAACCAAATATGACCTTCTGGGTCGTCCCAAAATGACCTATTTTGCCTAACCCCAACTTTGTAGGTGTTTTGGAGGCCTCTGTATGGGACATTTAGGAGGTGGATTTCTGATAGTTTATGATAGTCCTAATCGTCCCACCTCGGAGTGATTAGAAATTTACAGTAGATTTATTGACTATTCCTTTTGAAGTGTGTTTCTGATAGTGATTACATGCTTCTGTCCAAATTTAATTTTATTTTGACATGTTTTTATTACTATTTTAATTGTTTCATGCATGCATTAACCGAAGGCCTTGGGGATTGCATATTTCCCTCCATCCGTGAGTGCTACTAATCGTTTGTTGTTTCATTGAACATAGGATATCAACACTAGAGGAGCAACAAGGAACTATAGATGCATTCATGCAAGCGGTGGTGACGTTTGGCCCGCCCATTTCAAATGTCGACACACGGAAGACCTCGAAGGAAAGCGTACCATCCGTGGTGTAACAAAGCTATATCTAACGCTCCTAGCTCCTAAAAATGAAGGAGGCGTATTGTAACCTGGTCTCAAAGCAAATTAATAAAAATAAGGGCTGCACTTTACACTTGCTTTATATCTCTTCTTAGTTCATTTGTTTTCCATTTTTTATGCACTTTGGACTTAGCATTTCACATGCTTTTGTTTTGTTTGCACCACCACCGTGATCACCACTGAAAGCACGAGGATACAGAGGCCCGATAGGGGTGAGAAGACTCACCATTTTATAGACCTAGGGTCTCTCTTTGAATGCGCATGCGAGGGCACCACTTGGCTTGCTTGCCCTATTTTGGGAGAAAATATTCTTCCCTAATTTAGAGTCTCCTTGCATGAGGACTCCATGATCAAGGCATGCTTGACTGAAGTCCCTCTCTCTGATTTGAAGCCGTTCCTCAAAATTGCATGCCCTGAAGACACAGTTAAGTGCTGGACCTATCAAGGTTTGAATTTTTTCCATTCAAACCTGCTAATCGTCCCACCCTGGGACGATTGCTTCTAATCATCCCAGGGTGGGGCGAATATCAATTTGTAATCATCCCAGGGTGGGACGAGTAGGGAGCAAAGTGCTAAAAAGATGCCAAATTGACCTCTAACCTTCCAAAACTATTGTGGGAGTGGTTAGGACCATTGTTTAACCTCTGGGGGCTGCCATAGGGGATATGTATGTCAATTTGATCAGTGCTTGTCGTCACATAATCGGATTGGTGCTGTTTTGGTGTCTATAGATGCCCCTTTTTGGGATGCACTGTGCGTGGCGCAGTGCTGAGCAAAAATAGATAACCAAAGCACTAATGATTAGGGTTTCTCAGTAACCTAACCAAATTTTGATGCCCCAAGTATGGAAAGGGCACGCATTCTTGAATCCTTGCTTTTGACAAGCTAAGGAGCTTAATTCAAGTGTTAACCCTTTTCGGTGAGGTGTTACTTGATCTTGGTCATTGTTCAGTCATGAATAGGCAAAGGGCGCAACCTTTTGTCTATGGGAACCTTGAGTTCATGATTATAGAATGCCAAGTGTTTGATCAGCTTATGATTATTGCTTATTTTTTGCCCCAAGCAGGGGCGTGATTGTCTTTGTCAATGATCCTTTGAATGTGTGCCACTTCCTTGATTCGGTGTGTATTTGTTGATTGGTGACTAAGTGTGACTACCCCCTAAAGCGATGAATTGATGAGGGAATGACCAAAATGAGAAAAGCGATGAGTCACTTGACCCAAGATGACTTTTTTAAGGGTGCCTTCAGTTGTTTTCCGTTGAATTCTTATGCAGTTTCCGAACATTCTGACCCATTTTTGGTGGGTTTGAACCCTTTTTGTGACGTATTTTGGAGCTGAAATTATCAAAAATCCATCCTCCCATGGAGCGTTCCGGCTATGGTAGCCTTCTTAGGGAGTAGGATAGTGACAATTTGTGACCCCAACATCGGTTTTGCATGCCAAGAATCACAAGCACAAAGGCGTCGTTGCTTGGCAGTTTTATTGCTATTTTTGGGTGGGTTTTGTCCCTTTTCTGTGACATCGTTTTGGGGATGAAATTCTCGAAAATTCGTCCTCCCGTGGAGTGGTATGGCTATGGTTTCCTTCTTAGGGAGTGGGATAGTGAGGATTTGTGACCCCAACGTTGGTTTTGCATGCCAAGAATCACAGACGCAAAGGCCCCTTTGTTCGACAAGTTTATTGCTATTTTTGGTGCATTTTGGTGCAGTTTTTGCTGGTTTTGATTTTCTTCCTCTGTAATCGTCCCTAGGTGGGACAAATACCAGTTTAGTAATCGTCCCATGGTGGGACGAGCACTAACTAGAGCGCTCATCCCAGGGTGGAACAATTACAGTCCTAAAAGTCTATTTAAGGGCCAAAACTAGGTTTTGGACTCATTTGCATTTGTTTTTTCTGGCGTTTTGGAGCTATGAGGAGGAGGTCAAGTTCGCGTAGCGGAGCGCTGTCGAATTTTCTCAGACACCATGAGTTCATGGACCGGATCATCAAGTGGTAGAGCCGAAGCGAGACCGGTGAGTGCTCCTTCTTGTTATTTTGTTTGTTTTATTTTACAGTTTAAAACCGCAATTTTGTTTTTTGTATTTCATTTTTTATTTAAACTAAAATAAAAACCCTAGTTTAAATTTATTTATTTTTGTTTGAATTTATTGTTTTGTGTTTCTTTGTAGAAACTAAGATCAAAACCCTAGTTGAAACCGTTGTATTGTGCTTAAAAACCCTAGATGTAAAAAAAAAATTGTGTTGATTTGGTTGTTTTTCTTTTGCAAGTTAACTAAGGTTAAAACCCTAATTTAAAAATTTATTTGTGGTTAACTAAGATTTGTTTGTTTTGGTAAGGTTAAAAAAAACCCTAGTTTGTTTTAGACTTAGAAAAAAAACCTAGTTTAAAAACTGCATTTATTCTATTGTTGTTATTGTTTGTTATTGTTTTTGTTTTGTCAGTTCAAAGTAAGGTTAAAAACCCTAGGTAACTAACAAATTTTTATTTTGAATTTGTTTTTTTTGTTTTTTATTTATCAGTTTGAACTAAAGTGAAAAACCCTAGGTAACTGACAAATTTTTATTTTGAATTTGTTTTTTTTTGTTTTTTATTTATAAGTTTGAACTAAAGTTAAAAACCCTAGGGAACTAACAAATTTTTATTTTGAATTTGTTTTTTTTATTTTTTTTATTTATCAGTTTGAACTAAAGTGAAAAACCCTAGGTAACTGACAAATTTTTATTTTGAATTTGTTTTTTTGTTTTTTATTTATCAGTTTGAACTAAAGTTAAAAACCCTAGGTAACTGACAAATTTGTATTTTGAATTTGTTTTTTTGTTTTTTTATTTATCAATTTGAACTAAAGTTAAAAACCCTAGGTAACTGACAAATTTGTATTTTGAATTTGTTTTTTTTTGTTTTTTATTTATCAGTTTGAACTAAAGTGAAAAACCCTAGGTAACTGACAAATTTTTATTTTGAATTTGTTTTTATTTATCAGTTTGAACTAAAGTTAAAAACCCTAGGTAACTGACAAATTTGTATTTTGAATTTGTTTTTTTTTTGTTTTTTATTTATCAGTTTGAACTAAAGTGAAAAACCCTAGGTAACTGACAAATTTTTATTTTGAATTTGTTTTTTTTTGTTTTTTATTTATCAGTTTGAACTAAAGTTAAAAACCCTAGGTAACTGAAAATTTTGTATTTTGAATTTGTTTTTTTCTTTTTTGTTTTTTTTTGTTGAAACTAGAGTTAAAAACCCTAGATTTAATTTTTGTTGTTTAAACAAGAGTTAAAAACCCTAGGTTGAAATTTTGTTTGTTTTTTAACTAGAGTTAAAAACTAAGGTTAAAAACCCTAGTTTGCAATTTTTTTAATTTGTTTGTCTGTACAGTGTTGTTACTGTTGTTGTACAATTTATTAAATGTTTTTGTTGTACAATTTGTATACATTGTTGTTGTACATTTTGTTTTTTTTTTGTTTACACTAGAGTTAAAAAAAACCCTAGGTTAAAATTTGTTGTTATTTTGTTTTTTTAGTTTAAACTAGAGTGAAAAAAACCCTAGTTTGCAATTTTGTAATGTGTTTGTCTGTACAGTGGTTAAATGTGTTTGATGTACATTTGTTAAATGTGTTTGTTGTACTTTTTTTTTGGTTGTCATGTTTTTAATATTTTTATGTTGTTTTTGTTTTGCAGGTGGTGAAGAGACGGTACCGTATGCCGACGGTATTCTCTAAAGCGTGAGAGGCGCTGAATATGGCAGACTGGGAGTGGATTGATGCCCTTGGGCTCAAGCAGGTGACTCGACTAGAGCCTGTGGTGGGGGATCAGACATATCTGACTACCCTGATCAATTTGTGGGATCCCCGCACCAACACCTTTCATCTGCCAATAGGAGATATGACAGTGACTCTTGAGGACGTTTATCGGATTCTACGAATTTCGATAGATGGATTGCCCATTCGGACTACTCCTCATGATCAGTGGACGACGGTGGTGACACGGTGCTTTGGGCATGGGGTGGAGATGGGGGTGGATAGTCCGATGGAGAGGGCAAAGGGGGACTGTCTGATTGGCAAGATTTTGGTACGGTGGTGGCTAGAGAAGGGCATGTTGGGGGTGAGGCATGCACTGCTAATGACCCTCATATCCAACATGCTGCTGCCCGACTCATCAGGTGTGAGGTTCCCTTGGAACCTATTGGAGGTAGTTTTCAGACTTGTGGAGTGTTCGACGAAGGCACCCCTGATTATGAGGTGGGGTCAAACGCTACTGGCACAGCTTTATGATGAGCTGTACGAGGTCCACTATCGAAGGCAGAAGGGGATTAGGTGCAGCTACCTGTTGCAGTGTTGGGGGTGGCAGCACATAGTTGTGGAGCAACCACAAGGTTTGTCGTGGACCACTCAGGAAGAGATGGTGGACAGGGAGATAGGGTATGTGGCTCTATGGCAGAGGTCAGAGGAGCAGGGGTAGATTCGACGATGAGAAGGTGTCGTGGGGCACTATGCTGATGCCTTCTCATGCCTTGCTCTAGGGGAGGTGTTGTGGAGTCCATATTGGGACTGTTCAGCTTGGCCTGAGACTGGAGAGTGGCTCTGGCGGATGCGTAGGGGGAGATGGCTGATCGGGCGACACGGGACCAAGCAAGATTACTTCCCGTATGTTTGGGTGATGCGATAGTTTGGGATGCGCCAGGGGTTTCCTGGTGAGCCCTTGATCTATCGATGTCAAGGAGACAAGAGGACTCTGGCCTGGCCGATCATTGAGCCCCTAGGTGAGGAGTCGAATGTAGTGATCGATGTCCCTGATGTGGACAATATCAAGGCGACTGCAGAGTACGACCAGTGGTGGACGATGCAGCAATGGCAGGGTGAGGGGCCTCTAGGAGGTCCAGACACAATAGCAGCAGGTGGGGAGGGTGCAGAGGCATCAGGGGAGGGTTGGGGGGTTCCACTAGAGGATGCGAACATGGTGGAGGTTAACAATTTTATGGGGGTTGATTTTGAAGTTTTGAAGTAGCCAGACATGCAGGATGTCTCGAAGCAGTGGGTGTCGAAGCAGCCCGTCATTTTGAAGATGCCCATGCCTTAGGTAGTCCCGGGGGATATGGAGGCTAGGTATCACACTGAGATAACATGATTGGAGGATCTGCTTCAAAGACAATATTAGGAGCTCGAGGATGCTCTACTAGAGAGGGATATCCTATGGACTCAGTTTGCAGAACAGGAGAACGCATTTGCTGCGTATCATCGACGGGATGGGTACACTGATGCATCGCAGGAGAGGGATCTCCTGTGGACGCAGCTGGCACAAAACGACGATGCATTGGATATGTACCGTTGGTGGGAGATGGATTTGGTTCGACATCAGATGGAGTTAGATGCAGAGATTATCTGCCTCGGTGGGCGATTACCTAAGCTCCCTAGAGGTGTATCTTTACATCGAACAAAAGACAATGAGATTGAGCAGTCTACTTCCTCTCGTCATAGGCGGGTAGGTGAGGGCAGTGCTAGTGGGCATGATGCAGGGGTTGGCAACAGCCACCCTGAGAGGTCCCATAGGACCCACACCACTGGGGGTTGTTCCAGTCGCACCAATCTTGTGTGATCATGGTGGTCGACTCCCTAGGCTAGGGGTTTTTGAGTTTTTGATGTTTTGTTGTTGTGAGGTCAGAGGACCGACTTATTATAGCCTGCGAGAATTTTGATGATATATACATGACTTTATTTTTGGTTATACACTTGTCATGATTGATTGTGTATTTTTATGCACATTTATTTATGTTGATGGATGCATGTGTTATTATGAATGCGATGTTTCTAATTATATGATGTATGCATATGGAATGGATGAAATGATTTGTTGATAACTTGTCAATTGTACCATAGAATGTATAGGATTTACTGGTTTTCTGTACTATGTGATTGCTTTGTGGAATGCCTTTTCATGTGATAATGTTGTTTTCGTATTTTTCATATTTTTTGATGGTGATGTAAGTAATTAAATGTACCAGTTGTTTTAAAATGTAGTTAAGGTTTTTTTGAGATTCAGATATTTTAACTAACTAGCCAAGACTATACATTTATCTCACAAGACTTTTGAACAAGGTACGAATCAGACTTGAGTTTGACCAAGTTATTCTACATCCCTGTGTGTGCGATTGAATTTGTTTATGTGGTATTTGTCAGGATACTGTCAGTGCCAGGTAGGTTGTCCACCAAACCTGTACTGAGGATCACCTAATTAACTCCACTAACTACGTTGTTATATTTAGTAAGATTAATCCATAGGACAATCTAAGGTACCATAAGCTAGCTCATCCACATGCAAACATTGGTCTGCTCACATGCAAAGCTAATGTGATAGACATCATCATGCGTTTAGGATACTGCCATTGCTAGGTAGGTTGTCCACCAAACCTGTAATGAGGATCACCTATATGGTTTTTCAAATGCTGAGAATTCCAGGGATTCAAGTTCAGCGTCTATCGGTTGCTCAACTTGTTGGGATACTTGCTCTCATACATAGTGATGAAAATCACTATTTATTTTTTTCTTTTTTTTTCCTTTTTGAGCAAGGGGTTTGAATAGTGGTGATAACCACTGTTATTTGATTTTGCATTTGAGGTTTCAAAGTTGAGCTCGTAGGTGTTTGTCTTGTGAATGGTATTGATTCTTTTGGCCTTGGGGATGACCACCCAGCCTGTTTAGGGACATGTAGTACGAATCCTTATGACTTTGGGAACCAAAGGTGATTGGGGATTTTATTATGTAATGGCATTGATCTTTTAGGCCTTGGGGATGACTACCCATCCTTGTTAGGGGCATGTAGTACAAATCCTTACAACTTTTGGGATCAAAGGTGATTGGGGATATGATTATGTAATGGCATTGATCTTTTAGGCCTTGGGGATGACTACCCATCCTTGTCAGGTGCATGTAGTACGAATCCTTACAACTTTTGGGACCAACGATTATTGGGATTTTTGTTAGTGGTGAAGACCACTGTTTATTATGGGAAATTGGATGGGGAAGAGCTTGTCCTTTTGTCAATTATCAGCATTCTCGAACCATTCGCACAGGGGGATGAGCAGGCTAACCTTTCACCTATGGTATCCTAGACTGCGTTGTAGGTTTCTCTTGCGTTCACACAACTTGGGAATTTTTTTATGTGTTTTAACTTGTGTTGGGATGTGATGCAACAAGGTGTGATCCAAGTAAAACTCTACCTTTGTAAAATATGGCTGACGTTGTACAATTTTTGGCTATAAATCTAAAGACAGTTGAATGATGAAAACCCTAAATACATTAGGAGACAACTGACTATGATAAAAATGTGGATGGTGTTATTCTAGACGGATGTGTTTACAAAATGGACTAAATATGGAAAATGATGGAATTGCCTAGCAATTACATTCTATGGTGCTTATGACATGTATGACCAGCAAATATGCCATGTATGGATGCGATGCCTAATGTAGTTTATTATATTTTTGTGTTTTGATTTTAAGCGTATGCATGGAATTGAGATGCAATTTTTTTATTTTTATTTTATTTTTGATTATATTTTATTTTTGTTTGTTTTTGACTATTTGTTTATGACCAAGTGATTGTGGGAAACCTTGGAGCTTTTGGTTTGACCAAAGGGTTTACGGATACCTTTGGGGCATTTTAGGTTGACCAAGTGATTGTGGAAATCCTTGGAGCTTTTGGTTTGACCAAAGGGATTATGGATACCTTTGGGGCATTTTAGGGTTGACCAAGCGATTGCAAGAACCCTTGGAGCTTTTGGTTTGACCAAAGGGATTATGGATACCTTTGGGGCATTTTAGGGTTGACCAAGCGATTGCGGGAACCCTTGGAGCTTTTGGTTTGACCAAAGGGAGTATGGATATCTTTGGTGCGTTTTCAAGTTGGCTAAGCGATTGTGAGAATCCTTGGAGCTTTTTAGTTTGACCAAGCTATTGTGAGAATCCTTGGAGCTTTTGGTTTGACCAAAGGGATTATGGATACCTTTGGGGCATTTTAGGGTTGACCAAGCGATTACGGGAACCCTTGGAGCTTTTGGTTTGACCAAAGAGAGTATGGATACCTTTGGGGCATTTTTAGGTTGACCAAGCGATTGTGGGAATCCTTGGAGCTTTTGGTTTGACCAAAGGGATTATGGATGTCTTTGGGGCATTTTAAGGTTGACCAAGCGATTGTGGCAACCCTTGGAGCTTTTGGTTTGACCAAAGAGAGTATGGATATCTTTGGTGTGTTTTCAAGTTGACCAAACGATTGTGAGAATCCTTGGAGCTTTTTGGTTTGACCAGGCGATTGTGAGAATCCTTGGAGCTTTTTGGTTTGACCAAAGGGATTATTATGACCTTTGGGGCATTTTTAGGTTGACCAAGTGATTTTAGGAATCCTTGGAGCTTTTTAGGTTGACCAAGCGATTGTGAGAATCCTTGGAGCTTTTTGGTTTGACCAAAGGGATTATTGTGACCTTTGGGGCATTTTAGGTCGACCAAGCGATTGCTAGAATCCTTGGAGCTCTTGGGGTGGGCTATGGCTCTCTAAATGTGGAATGGCCTCAAATGACTGATGTTCAAGGGTTCAAGTTCCTTGATTATTTCAACAGAGGTGAGCCGATATGTTCCAGGTCCTATTTTACTGTCAATTTCATATGGACCTAACCAGTTTGCCATGAACTTGTCCATTAGATGAGGCGGCAAGTTAGATATGTAAATCCCTCAGGTGAACTTTCATGTTGTATGCTTTCTTAAGTCGCTCTTGATAGATACGTAAATGCTCAAGAGCATTGATGCGTCGTTCGTCGAGCAACGTAAGCTGGTCTAATCGGGCTTGCCACGTAGTGTCATCATCGATGAACTCTTGCATTGATATGCGTAGGGAAGGTATTTCCAACTCAAGAGGCATGACTGCCTCGAAGCCATACACCAGTAAAAATGGAGTTGCCCTAGTGGGCATTCGAATGCTAGTGCGATAAGCCCACAGGGCAAGCGGGATTTGAATGTGCCAATCCTTATGACTATATGTGACCATCTTTTTAAGTATGGAAACTAGCATTTTGTTTGATGCCTCTGCTTGCCCATTTGCCTACGGATAATAGGGTGTTGAAAAATTGTGCTAAAATTTGTACTTTTTTGTCAAAGCACGCACATATTTGTTCTTAAATGACGTCTCATTATCCGAGATGATCTTGGAAGGAATACCAAAATGACATATGATGTTATGCAAAATAAACTCCGCAATGCGGGGTCCAGTCGTAGAGGTAAGCGGGATTGCTTCCACCCACTTGGTGAAGTACTCTATGGTCGTTATGATGAACGTGTGATGACCTGACGATGCAGGGGAGATCTTTCTGATTAGATCTAAGCCCTACAGTGAAAACAACCAAGCCAATTAGATCGACTATAAGGCCTGAGAAGGTATGTGTGTCAAATTAGCATGGTGTTGACACTTCACGCACTTCCTTACATACATGCAACAATCTCACTCTAAAGATGACCAATAATAGCCCATGCAAAGAATGCACTTTACGATGGCCATACCGCTGAAGTGGCCATCGCATGTACCATCGTGCACTTGGGTGATCACCCAAGAGGACTCCTGCTAGTCCAAGCAATGGATGAGGATCCCTTCATAGCTTTGACGGTATAAAATGTCTCCTAGCAAGACATGTTTTGTCACTTTCTATTTAAATGATCTTTTTGCGACGTGTGTCAATCCAAGTGGGAGGTTACCTAGCTTGAGGTAGTCTCTTATGGGTGTGTACCAATCCTGTTGATCAGAAACCTTAATGGTATGAACGGCCAATCCCTCTTGGAGTTCATCCCATCACACTTAGTCACCAATCAACAAATACACACCCAATCAAGGAAGTGGCATGCATTCAAAGGATCATTGACAAAGACAATCATGCCCCTTCTTGGGGCAGCAAACAAGCAATAATCACAAGCTGATCAAACACTTGGTATTATAGAATCATGAACTCAAGGTTCCCACAAACAAAAGGTTGCACCCTATGCCTATTCATGACTGAAAAATGAACAAGATCAAGTAACATCTCACCGAAAAGGGTTAACACTTCAATTAAGCTCCTTAGCTCGTCAGAAGCGAGGATTCAAGAATGCATGCCCTTTCCATACTTGGGGCATCAAAAGTTGGTTAGGTTACTGAGAAACGCTAATAATTAGTGCTTTGGTTATCTATTTTTGCTCAACACTACGCCACACACAGGGCATCCCAAAAATGGGCATCTTTAGACACCAAAACAGCACCAATCCGATTATGTGACGACAAGCACTGATCGAATTGACATACATAGCCCCTAGGGCAGCCCCCAGAGGTTAAACAGTGGTCCTAACCACTCCCACAATAGTTTTGGAAGGTTAGAGGTCAATTTGGCACCTTTTTAGCACTTTTCTCCCTACTCGTCCCACCCCGGGATGATTACAAATCGTATTCGTCCCACCCTAGGATGATTAGAAGTAATCATCCCAGGGTGGGACGATTAGCAGGTTTGACTAGCAAAAAGTCAAACCTCGATAGGTCCGCCACTTAACTGCACCTTCAGGGCATGCAATTACGAGGAACGGCTTCAAATCAGAGAGAGGGACTTCATTCAAGCATGCCTTGATCATGGAGGCCTCATGCAAGGAGACTCTAAATCAGGGAAGAATATTTTCTCCCAAAATAGGGCAAGCAAGCCAAGTGGCACCCTCGCATGCGCATTCAAAGAGAGAGACCCTAGGTCTATAAAATGGTGAGTCTTCTCACCCCAAAAGGAGGATAGAGCAGGAGCATTTGGAGTAATGGAGTGCTGCAGAATTATATCCTCACCCTCACTTGTGCTTCTTACATCCTTGATCTCTCTTTTGGAAGGGAGGTTATTGGGTGAACATTGGAAGCGCAATCCGGACCCAAAACCCAAACATTTGGCCACAATACCCCACCCAATTTTTTGACACAACCCCCTAGGAGGTTTTGGACCCATCCCAAGTGGATTGGTGCCGAAACCAAGCCCCAAATAGTGGGCGTCCTGCCCTCGGGCGCCCCCCGCATTGCTGCAGTCCTAATCGCCCCACCCCGGAGCGATTAGAAATATGTAGTATATTTCCCTACTATTTATTTTGCATTTCATTTTAGGTCACTCACATATGCTTCCATTCAAATTTCATGCCATTCTGATGAGTTTTGACTGTGTTTTCATTGCTTTTCGCTTTCACTAACATACAGGGAGCGCTTTCATATACAGGGCGACCAGGGTAGAATCAGCCAAATACGACCTTCTGGGTCATCCCAAAATGCCCTATTTTTCCTAACCCCAACTTTGCAAGTGTTTTTGAGGCCTCTGGATGGGACATTTAGGAGGTGGCTTTCTGACAGTTTATGACAGTCCTAATCGTCCCACCCCGGAGCGATTAGAAATCTACAGTAGATTTCTCGACTGTTCCTTTTGCAGTGTGTCCATGATGATATTTACATGCTTCTATTCAAATTTCATCTTATTCTGACATGTTTTGATTACCATTTTAATTATTTCATGCATGCATTAACCGGAGGCCTTGGGGATTGCATATTTCCCTCCATCCGCAGGTGCTACTAATCGTTTGTTGTTTCATTGAACATAGGATCTCAACACCAGAGGGGTAGCAAGGAACTACATATGCATTCATGCAAGTGGCGATGATGTTTGGCCCGCCCATTTCAAATGTGGGCACGGGGAAGATCCCGAAGGGAAGCGTACCATCCGTGGTGTAACAAAGCTATATCTAACGCTCCTAGCTCCTAAAAAGGAAGGAGACATATTGTAACCTGGTCTCAAATAAAATTAATAAAAATAAGGGCTGCACTTTACACTTGCTTTATATCTCATTTCAGTTCGTTTGTTTTCCCTTTTTATGCACTTTGGACTTAGCATTTTGCATGCTTTTGTTTTGTTTGCACCACACCCGGCACGCCCCTATCGGGCTTTCGTATCCTTGTGATTTTAGTGGTGATCATGGTGGGACCCTGTCCCTTGATTTTGAGATCAAGTTTTTGATCAAAATTTTGTGTTCTTTGCTTGCAGGGGTTAATCCTTTATGCGCTGGACTGCTGCTCGTGCCACCCTATGACGAATACAGAGCTGGAATTCGTGCCACCCAGGGACGAATAGGAATTCGTCCCACCCTATGATGAATACAGATCTATTATTCATCCCACCCTAGGATGATTAGCTCTCTGTGCATTTTTTGAGCTAAAACTCAAAGGCATCTGATGTGGGCAGAGAAGAGGTAGGTTGTCTGAACACTCTCTGTAATTTTCTGTCTCTGTTTCTATGATTTTTCTATTTCTTTGCTTGCATAGGAAAGTTTACTGCATGATTTATTTCTTTTTGCAAGTAAAAATAACCCCACACACCATGAGATAATCTAAACATCAAGGCATTGGTCGTAAAACCCCAACACTTGATCAAGACCAACGGTGGATTTCATCACCACCTTGGCTTGAATCTTGCATACATAACCCTGATCGCTATTGTTGCTAGACGTAAATCATGACGAAAGCTGACCAAGTGTAGCTAGGGTGATTCCCAGCGCATGAGGATAAGTCTTCTATGGTAGGTGTCAAAACATAGTGATTCCCCTTTCGTACCGCCTATGTTCCACGTACTGTTCTACTCTCACGTACCAATAGTCTCCCTCACGTAAGGGCGGGTATATAGAGAGGTTCAGTATAATGGCCTGGCAGTGGTATATTGAAGGGGCGACCATTTTGGGAGATATAAGAGCCCTCATATTGCATATACAACAAAATTTTCTTTACAAGGTTTTCAAAACAAAAATCAAAACACACTAAACCAGATTTAGGGCACACTTTTAATCCATAAACAAGATAATCATTGCTTTGATTGTGTGGTCCCCTTTTGTTTAGTGTAGCATAAAAAATCGTAAAGAAGATAAAAATGTACACATATTTAGAGAAAAACCACCATGGTGTACACCCATATCCGAGCCCAATCACGGGCAAAAGCTGTGGAAAGTGTACAAAGGGGCACAAGTCACCTCCGATATAGCCCCGAGGACTTGGTCATACCACCTTGGTGGCTTGACCCACAAGATAGTCCACATCATGCCATTATAGAATGGGACTATAGAGGCACCCCTTTGAGGGGCACTCCCACTCAACATAGACCCTTTCAGGAGGAGTCCATACACGTGGCACTCAACATAGACGGGAGGGCTCCCTTAGACACTTGTTATGAGTGGCCACTGCATGATGAAGTGCTAGAAAAACATAGGGTCCATAAGGAGGGGCCACATGATTACATCATCCCTCCTCTACCCCTTATTACTATCAAAAACAATAGGCCAAATCCAAAGCACAAGGCTCTTCAGATAGGGCGAGCCAACTCTGCCCGCCCCTTTCACATATACGAAAGGGAGCATGAGGAAGACCACTACATTCCTCAAGAGAAATACATAACATGGGAGCAATGCGCCTCCGCACCTGCTATTTATCAGGATTACCCACTGAGGCCAGAGCCTCGGGTGAATGCCGCTAACCTCGATAGAGGAAAGTGACTCATAGAGATCTCGGATCACCACGACCGAGATAGACATGTAGGAGAGGCATCTAGGCTTCCTAAACACAAGACGATGGAACAAATTGACTTGGCATTTTCCAAACATGCCGCCCGCCAAGCACAAATCACGCAGCTCAGGCAAGACCAACAATAGTTAGAGCACCTGTATCACCTTAGCAAAGAGCGCATTCGGCGTCAGACAGACGAATTGCTCCAGAACACTGTGCCTGAGAGGGTCCCAACCCCTCGCACGCATAAGATAGAGTTGTATGAGAGGCACAACCCCTTGGTGTGAGATAGGTCTCCGTGACCTTATCAAATGCTACCTCCAAGACCCCCTAGACCTGAGCGGGAGACCACCCCTAGAGCCAATGATGGGCACCCTCCATGGGCACCCACCCATGTTTATAGGTCACGCCCAAGAACTCCTCAAGAAGCCTATGAGGAATTCGAGCAAGAAGAAGAGCGGGCTGAAACGCCCTACCAAGGTAGGGGGGTGCTATCCGGCTACCCCTCCATAGGCCTCAAGTTCCCCGCAACCCACAATGGGAACAAACCAAGGAGGAAGAAATCAAATCTTTCGATGCATACAAAGCACTGCTAGAGCGCTTAGAGTCTATGGAGACCAAGAATTATGGGCCCCAAAAGCCCACTTTATGCCAGCTCCACAGTCACCCTGTGCATCCTTCAGTGCCTGCACCCCCATACCCTGAACACTTTAAAATGCCTCAATTGGCAATCTTTAGAGGGGAGGAGGATGCCCAAGAGCACGTGACGAGATTCCTGAGCCAATGCTTTGGCATTCAAGACAACGATGCTTTGCTTCTAAGAACATTTATAACCACGTTCATAGGCCCTACCTCGGATTGGTTTACCCAGTTGCCAAAGCATAGCATCAGTAACCTGGACCAGCTAGTGGACACGTTCCTCGAACGTTTCGCCTTCAATACCAAGAAGAAGGCATCATTAAGTGACCTAGCTAGTCTTAGGCAGTATGAGGAAGAGACCATGGCGGCTTACGAAAATCGATGGAGGACATTGCTTTCAAAGCTTCCTTACCTCCCTCCTATGGCCGACCTGACCCAAATGTTCTCGAAAAGTTGTTTGAGATTGATCTCCATGCTATTGCAGCTACAACAATATGCCACTCTCGAGGAAGCCTTGGCACAAGCTAGAATCATTGAGGAGATCAAGATACAGGATGGCGAGATTGCCAAGCCATGCAAGAAAGAGTGGCCCAAAAATGCCAAAATTGGGTCAACACAACCAAAACCCATTGTGGTCAATCAGGTTGCCATAAACATACAAAATCCTGCACAGACGACACAACCCTCATAGGCTAACTATCAGGCAGTTCCTCTTGACAACTATGAGAAGGAAAATCATAGGCAAGAGCAAAATTAGCAACGTCACCCTAGGCAACAATTCACACCCTTCACAGAGTCCAAAGACTCCTTGTTTGACCGTTTGTCCATGGTAAACTTGATAAACCTACCAAAAATTCGACCCATAGACCCCAATGTGCCAAAACCTAAGGGCTATAGGGAAGACTTGTACTGTAGATTTCATCGACAGAAAGGACATGACCTTTATGCATGTTGGAAGTTCAAGAGCTTAGTGCAAGACCTAATAGACAACAAGACACTAGCGGTGGATAACCCCATGGCGCCAAACAACCAATAGATGGGGGTCTTCAAAGACCCCCTGCCTGCCCATGATGCGTAGGCAAAAACCCTTCAAGTCAATGAGGTGACACAGAACTGCCCCATGCAGGGGTATGTAGGGATGATAAGCATAGTGACTCGAAACAAGAGGTACCCAAGCACAGCTGCCCCCACGACGGCTACAGGAGAGGTTCCATCAATGTCACAACCTCAACAACACCCTACGCAACCTCCCCCGCCTAGACCAGTGGCCACGATTCGGACTAGACTTACCCAAATTTTAAGGACCACATCGGCTAGGCTCTCCATCTATGAGCTCATTCAATAATCATCACCCCATCGGGAGGCTCTAATGGAGATATTAAAAGCCATCGAGCTACAGCCCCACGAAGCAAACTCTTTCAACAACTTTGTGGGACATGTAAAATGATGTACAAAACCAGTCATCACCTTTAGAGAAGATGAACTAAAATCGATGACTGGTGATATGGCGGATCCACCCCTGCACGTCATTGCATGGGTCAACGAGATTCCATTTAAAAGGGTGTTGGTGGACACTGGCTCGTCTAGCAATATAATCACAACAATGGCTTTGAAACACCTCAAGTTGCCAACATCTCACATCGTGGCCTCCACCTATACTCTTCGAGCATTCAATGATGCGATATGCTCGACGGTTGGCACAATTGTCCTACCCATCCAAGTGGGACAAAAGACTATTCCTATGTTGTGCCACATCTTGGAAGGTGAGATGGCCTATAATATCTTGCTGGGTCGGCCTTGGATCAGGGACATGAAGTGTGTCCCTTCGATAGCTCATCAATGCCTAAAGTACACATTCAAAGGATAGGTGCATGTAGTCCCGACAGACTTAGAGCCCTTCAAGTATTGCAATACGGTGCAACTGATGCCGCAATCGACCCTTCCATCGACACATTTGGACTTTTAGTTGAATCCATCCAAATAGGGTCTGATTCCACATACATCCCCGCTGTTAAGTCCCTCAAATCCCCAGTCGGGTCCATCTTCATCATCTGGTCCTTCACCAATGATGCCACCTACGGTGGCCACACCGAAGGACAATGGGAAGAAACCCCTGGAAGAGGCACCGCCATTAGTCTCAACCATCTCTACCGAAGAGATGCCTAGCCGAATGGAAGTCGAGACGCCTAGTTCACCCGACATGGAGTGGACTCAGGAAGAACTCCCATTCCCTCCCCCTCAACCACCAACGATCACCGTTGAGATGGCCAATACGGGCCTAGGGGAGTACCTAGTGTGGAACATTGTAGCAACACCCACACTTGAGTCCATGCAGGACATGGGGAGACCTCACCTCCCCATCGACACTATTGTCCCTTTGGGCTACCCACCAAACCAGACAAAATTTGTATATGGGGGCCTTGACAATGGCATTGAGCCTTACCTGCAAGAGGAAGAAGATGAAGAGCCCTTTGCTGAGGACATCAACTATTTGTCCAACCCAGACTTCGCTTTGAGATATCTTGGCCAATGTAATTGGCATGGATATGGGTTGGGCAGATATGAACAAGGGGTGCACGTTCTTTGTCAACCAAGATATCAGATGCCATACGACAAGTCAAGAGTAGGGTTCAACCACCCTCTACCCCTTGACATCTTGGTAGAGAACATGCAAGGCCTAGGGCTAGGCAACAAGGATGGGTTGGCACAAGATCCATATGCCAATCCTAACATGACATACACATTGGGGGATTATCTCCCATTACTAACAACCAACCTTGTTGACCTTAACAACCCTTTCCCTTCGATCGAGAAAGGAGAAAGTTCGAGGACTCACCTACAAGAGGGATATAGACAAGGCCAAGAAGGGTCTTCAGAAGATGAGTCAGAGTATGAGGTAGCACCTTGGGACCCTTTCGAGTCTGATAGCAATCACTCGCAAGTGATGCCCATAGATGATTATCAGGAGAGCTTCATGACAATGTTCCCCTTGAATGCTCCAATCAAGCAAATGCCACCTCAAGAGAATCAGGTCCTCCCACAGAGAGCGGAACAACCCCGATGGGACCAGATCAATTTGCTCGAGCAAGACGAGCCTCACATGCCACAAATAGTTGTCGGAGCCAACGAAGGCCTATGGATCTCTGATAGCGATTATGAAGATGAGACTGAGATGGCATATCTCAATCATATGCGATAGCAACAATACCCCATGGACATTGACGACATGTTTGAACAGCTAAACATGGGGCCAAGGCATAGGTGGCACCTAAACCAAGCACAGTTGGACCAACTACTACACCCACCACTTCAAGCATACAGAGAGCACCTTCCACCCAGAGACCCTATAGAGCCATCAGTGCCAAGGGTAGACCCTATCCTTTTATCCGCACATAGGGCCGATCCATTTGTGCCAATACCCACAGAGCCAGATCCGAAGCACAAATATCACCAAGGATGTCCGAGTCACCACACCCGTGGTAATGGAGACAAAAATCATTTCATCAACATGATCTCCATTGAATTAACTACCCCCATCCATAACCCAGTCGACCCAACATGACCATTGTATCTAGACTTAGATGCTATAGACTGGGATCATGCTGACACACCACCATCCCCATCAGAGTACTGGCCTTGCGGTGGGATGTTCCATTTCACCCCAAGACAGACTTAGGATGTCTTCCATGCTGAAGAGGAACCCGACGTTCCAAACGTAGATCTAAATTCAGCAAATGATATCCACCTGATCCCAACTCCACACCAGTTGGAGGATGGGTCCCACATGTCAGTTGAAGAGACGACTGACGTAGACATCGGCTTTGATCCAATGAATTCGCAAATCATCAAGCTGGGGGTAAGTCTATCCCCCAAAGAGCAAGCCTATTACATTGCCCTTCTCAAATATAAGAAGGAGGTTTTTGCATGGTCCTACAAAGACATGTCGGGGCTAGACCCATAGCTAGTCACGCATAATCTAACGCTTGATCCGACAATCAAGCCAATCAAGCAAAAACTACGTAAGATGCACCCAACAATAGCCTTAATGGTCAAATATGAGCTACAAAAGTTGTTGGATGCACAATTTGTCATCTGCATGGATTACCCACCATGGTTGTCCAACATGGTACCCATCAAGAAGCCCGACGGGAGGATTCGCATATGCACCAATTTTCAAGATCTAAACAAAGCGAGTCCCAAGGATGATTTCCCCTTGCCTAGCATTGACGCATTGGTAGATGCTACAATAGGCCACAAAATGCTTTCCCTCATGGATGGTTTCTCGGGATACAATCAGATTCGTATCAATCCCGATGATCAACTCAAAATGGCATTCACAATGCCTTGGGGGACATTTTGTTATAAGGTCATGCCCTTTGGCCTTAAAAACGCTGGCACCACCTACCAACGCGCTATGACATACATCTTCCATGATCACATGCATAAAAATTTGGAAGATTATATGGATGATTTGTTGGCCAAATCTCTTTTGCGCCTAGATCATCTCGATGACCTAAGCAAGATCCTCGATCACCTCATTGAACACAAAGTCAGACTAAACCCCAAGAAGTGCGTATTTGGTGTCACATCTAGAAAAATCTTGGGTTTCATAGTCTCAAAATGAGGAATTGAGGTAGATCCAAACAAATTCAAGGCAATCCTTGAAATGCTTCCCCCAACCACCATCAAGCAACTCAGAAGCTTGTAGGGAAAGGTCGCATCAATCAAGCGCTTCATAGCGTAGCTATCTGACAAGTGTCGACCCATGAATAAATTATTACACAAGGGGGTAGCATTTCACTGGGATGACGAGTGCTAGTCAACCTTCGACGACATCAAACAATACTTGGCTTCGTCGCTAGTATTGGCACCACCTAGACTAGGAGTGTCGTTCTACTTATACATCTCAGCTATTGAGGTGGCACTGGGCACCATGCTAGCCCAGAAAAATGAACTACACAAAGAACAGGCTACTTACTATCTTAGCCACACCCTGGTCAGTTATGAACTTAACTATGCATACGTCGAGAAGCTATGCTTGGCGATGGTATTTGCTACCAAAAAGCTATGCCATTACATGCTGAGCAATACGACGTATGTTGTGTCTAAGGAGAATCCATTGTGGTACATGATGAGTCGTACTTATCATAGTAGCCGCACGGCGAAATGGATCATGTTGTTGACAAAGTTTGACATCGAATTCATTGGATAGAAGTCCATCAAAGGTCAAGTCATCATCGATCAACTAGCAGAGGCTCCTCTCGAAGATGATCAGCCTCTGACCATAGAGCTACCCGATGATGGGGTCTTCCATGTCTCAGAATCGCCAGATTCTGATGAGCCTGAGTCACAGGCCGACATGACCTTATTCTTTGATGGTTCTAAATGTGAGCAAGGGGGTGGCACGAGAATTGTATTCTTCACACCACAAGGGGCTCCAATGCCTCTATCATTTAAACTTAATTTCTCGTGCACCAATAACAATGCCGAATATGAAGCCTTGCTCATAGGTCTTCAGACAACCATCACCATGAACATCAAATGCTTGAACATCTTTGGTGATTCACTGTTAATTTTCAACCAAGTGAAAGGGGTATTCCAATGTAAATGCCCATTTCTGTAGGCCTACAAAGCCCTTGTGGATAAATTCCTAGCAAAGCTTGAATGGTACGACATCGAGGCACTCCCTCGATCATCGAATCATTTTGTGGACACTATGGCCTCCTTGGGGTCACTAATCCCGCAAGACCCTTCTGGTGAGATGACAACCATTCAAGTCAAAACATTATCGCAATCCATGATGGAGCGTGCAAGCTCTGACCTAACGCCAGGAATCCACCTGATCCAAATTGAACCATCTCAGGATAAGTTCTCTCAAATCCGTGATAGTTTGAATCACACCAACTTGGGGTCCTTGTTCTCCCCGACCCCTCTTAATAGCAACACAACACTATTCTTACAAGTTCTTTCCCACTCATCTTTTTCTAGGGATGAACTTCAATATGGATTGGTCATTCATACCATCGAGGTTTCTGATCAGTAGGATTGGTACACACCCATAAGAGACTACCTCAAGCTAGGTAACCTCCCACTTGGATTGATGCACGCCATGAAAAGATCATTTAAATAGAAAGCGAAAAAACATGTCTTGCTAGGAGACATTTTGTACCATCGAAGCTATGAAGGGATCCTCCTCCATTGCTTGGACCAACAGGAGTCCACTTGGGTGATCACCCAAGCGCATGATGGTACATGTGGTGGCCACTTCAACGGTATGGCCATCACAAAGCACATTCTTCGCATGGGCTATTATTGGCCATATTTAGAGCGAGATTGTTGCACGTATGTAAGGAAGTGCGTGAAATGTCAACACCATGCTAATTTGACACACGTACCTTCTCAGGCCTTGCAGCCGATCCAATCGGCTTGGCCATTTTCATAGTGGGGCTTAGATCTAATCGAAAAGATCTCCCCTGCATTGTCAGGTCATCACATGTTTATCATAATGGCCACATAGTACTTCACCAAGTGGGTGGAAGCAATCCCGCTTACCTCTATGACTGGACCTCGTATTACGGAGTTTATTTTACATAACATCATATGTCATTTTGGTATTCCATCCAAGATCATATCGGATAATGGGATGTCATTTAAGAACAAATATGTGCATGCTTTGACAACAAAGTACAAAATTCAGCACAGTTTTTCAACACCCTATTATCCGTAGGCAAATGGGCAAGCAGAGGCGTAAAAAAAAATGCTAGTTTCCATCCTTAAAAAGATGGTCACAGATAGTCATAAGGATTGTCACATTCAAATCCTGCTTGCCTTGTGGGCTTATCGAACTAGCATTCGAAATCCCACTAGGGCAACTCCATTTTTTCTAGGGTATGGCTCCGAGGCAGTCATGCCTCTCGAGTTGGAAATACCTTCCCTATGCATATCAATGCAAGAGTTCATCGATGATGACACTGCATGACAGACCTGGTTAGACCAGCTTACGTTGCTCGATGAACAAAGCATCAATGCTCTTGAGCATTTACGTATCTATCAAGAGCGACTTAAGAAAGCATAAAACATGAAAGTTCACCTGAGGGATTTTTCAGGTTGGTGACTTGGTCTTAAAAGAGAACCAGCAAAATTCTAACTTGTCGCCCTATATAAGGGACAATTTCACGGAAAACTGGTTAGGTCCATATGTAATTGACAGTAAAATAGGACATGGAACATACCAGATCACCTCTCTTGAAGGAATCAAGGAACTAGAACCCTTGAACATCAATCATTTGAGGCCATTCCACATTTAGAGAGCCATAGCCCACCCCAAGAGCTCCAAGGATTCAGTGCGATCCCATTCTATAACATCTAAGTCTAGATACAATGGTCATGTTGGGTTGGCTGGATTTTGGATGGGGGATGTTAAATCAATGGAGATCATGTTGATGAAGTGAATTTGGTATCCATTATCGTGGGTGTGGTGACTCGGACTTCCTTGGTGATCTTTGTGCTCCAGATTTGGCTCTGGGGGTATTAGCATGAATGGATTGGCCCTATGTGCGAAAAAAAGGACAGGGTCTACCTTTGGCAATGATGGCTCTATAGGGTCTCTGGGTGGAAGGCGCTCTCTGTATGCCTGAAGTGTCGGGTGCAGCAGTTGCTCCAACTATGCTTGGTTTAGGTGCCACCTATACCTTGGCCCCATGTTTAGTTGTTCAAACATGTCATCAATGTCCATGGGGTATTGCTGCTATCGCATATGATTGAGATAAACCATCTCAATCTCATCTTCATAATCGCTATCAGATATCCATAGGCATTCATTGGCTCTGATAGCTATTTATGGCATGTGAGGCTTGTCTTGCTCAAGAAAATTGATCTGGTCCCATCAGGGTTATTTTGCTCTCTGCGAGAGGACCTGATTCTCTTGATGTGGCATTTGCATGATTGGAGCATTCAAGGGGAACATTGTCATGAAGCTCTCTTGATAATCATCTATGGGCGTCACTTGCGAGTGATTGCTATCAGACTCAAAAGGGTCCCAAGGCGCTACATCATACTCTGACTCATATTTTGAAGACTCTTCTTGGCCTTGACTATATCCCTCTTGTAGGTGAGTCCTTGAACTTTCTCCTTTCTTGATCAAAGGGAAAGGGTTGTTGAAGTCAACAAGGTTGGTTGTTAATAATGGGAGATAATCTCCCAATGTATATGTCATGTTAGGATTGGCATATGGATCTCGTGCCAACCCATCCTTGTTGCCTATCCCTAGGCCTTGCATGTTCTCTACCAAGATGTTAAGGGGCAGGGGGTGGTTGAACCCTACTCCTGATTTGTCATATGACATCTGATATCTTGGTTGGCAAAGAAAGCGCACTCCTTGCTCATATATGCCTAACCCATATCCATGCCAATTACATTGGCCAAGATATCTCAAAGTGAAGTCTAGGTTGGACAAATAGTTGACGTCCTCAGCAAAGGGCTCTTCATCTTCGTCCTCTTGCAGGTAAGGCTCAATGTCATTGTCGAGGCCCCCATATACAAAGTTTTTCTAGTTTGGTGGGTAGCCCAAAGGGACAACAATGTCTATGGGGAGGCGATGTCTCCCCATGTCCTGCATGGACTCAAGCATGGGCGGTGCTACGATGTTTCGCACTAGATACTCCCCTAGGCTCGTATTGGCCATATCAATGGTGATCATTGGTGGTTGAGGGGGAGGGAATGGGAGTTCTTCCTGAGTCCACTCCATTTCGGGTGAACTAGGCATCTCGACTTCCATTCAGTTGGGAACCTCTTCGGTAGATATGGTTGAGACTGATGGCAGTTCCTCTTCCAGGGGTTTCTTCCCATTGTCCTTCGATGTGGCCACCATAGGTCACATCGTTGGTGAAGGACCAGACGATGAAGATGGACCCGGCTAGGGATTTTAAGGACTTAACAGTGGGGATGCATGCAGAATCATACCCTGTTTAGACGGATTCAACTGAAAACCCAAATGTGTCGATGGAAGGGTCGATTGCAGCATTAATTGCACCGTATTGCAATACTTGAAGGGCTCTAAGTCTACCAGGAATACATGCACTTGCCCTTTGTATGTGTACTTTAGGCACTAATAAGCTATCAAAGGGACACACTTCATGTCCCTGATCCAAGGCCGACCCAACAAGATGTTGTAGGCCATCTCACCTTCTAGGATGTGGCACAACGTAGGAATTGTCTTTTGTCCCACTTGGATGGGTAGGACAATTGTGCCAACCGTCGAGCATATCGCGTCATTGAATGCTCGAAGAGTATAGGTGGATGCCACAATGTGAGATGCTAGAAACTTGAGGTGTTTCGATGCTGTTGTTGTGATTATATTGCTAGAAGATCCAGTGTCCACCAAAACCATTTTAAACGGAATCCTATTGACCTGCGCAATGACGTGTAGGGGTGGATCCACCATATCTTCAGTCATCGATTTCAGTTCATCTTCTCTAAAGGTGTTGAATGGTTTCGTCCATCATTTTACATGTCCCAAAAAGTTGTTGAAAGAGTTTGCTTCATGGGGCTGTAGCTCGATGGCTTTTAATATCTCCATTAGAGCCTCCCGATGGGGCAATGATTGTTGGATGAGCTCGTAGATGGAGAGCCTAGCCGACGTGGTCCTTAAAATTTGGGTAAGTATAGTCCGAATTGTGGCCACTGGTCTAGGCAGGGGAGGTTGCATAGGGTGTTGTTGAGGTTGTGACGTTGATGGAACCTCTCCTGTAGCTATCGCGGGGGCAGTTGTTCTTGGGTACTTCTTGTTCTGAGTCACTATGCTTATCATCCCTACATACCCCTGCATGGGGTAGTTCTATGTCACTTCATTGACTTAAAGGGTGTTTGCCTGCACATCATGGGAAGGCAGGGGGTCTTTGAAGACCCCCATCTATTGGTTGTTTGGTGCCACGGGGTTATCCACCGCTAGCATCTTGTTGTCTATTAGGTCTTGCACTAAACTTTTGAATTTCCAACATGCATAAAGGTCATGTCCCTTCTGCCGGTGAAACCTACAGTACAAGTATTCCCTATAGCCCTTAGGTTTTGGCGCATTGGGGTCTATAGGTCAACTTTCTGGTAGGTTTATCAAGTTTTCTGTGGACAAACGGTCAAACAAGGAGTCTTTGGACTTTGTGAAGGGTGTGAATTGTCACCTAGGGTGACACTGCTGATTTTGCTCTTGCCTATGATTTTCCTTCTCATAGCTGTCAAGAGGAACTACCTGATAGTTAGCCTGTGAGGGCTAAGTCATCTGTGCAAGCTTTTGTATGTTTATGGCAACTTGATTGACCGTAGTGGGTTTTGGTTGCACGAACCCAGTTTTGGCATTTTTTGGGCCACTCTTTCTTGTGTGGCTTGGCAATATCGCCATCCTGTATCTTGATCTCCTCAATGATTCTGGATTGTGCTAGGGCTTCCTCGAGAGTGGCATATTGCTGTAGCTGCAATAGCATGAAGATCGATCTCAAACAACTTTTTGAGAACATTTGGGTCAGGTCAGCCATAGGAGGGAGGTAAGGAAGCTTTGAAAGCAACGTCCTCCATCGATTTTAGTAAGCCACCATGGTCTCTTCCTCATACTGCCTAAGAATAGCTAGGTCTCTTAATGATGCCTTCTTCTTGGTATAGAAGGCAAAACATTCGAGGAACGTGTCCATTAGATGGTCCAGGTTACTGATGCTATGCTTTGGCAACTGGGTAAACCAATCCGAGGCAGGGCCTACGAATGTGGTTATAAATGTTCTTAGAAGCAAAGCATCGTTGTCCTAAATGCCAAAGCATTAGCTCAGGAATCTTGTCACGTGCTCTTGGGCATCCTCCTCCCCTCTAAAGATTGCCAATTGAGGCATTTTAAAGTGTTTAGGGTATGGGGGTGCAGACACTGAAGGATGCATAGGGTGACTATGGAGCTAGCATAAAGTGGGCTTTTGGGGTCCAAAAGTCTTGGTCTCCATAGACTCTAAGCGCTCTAGCAGCACGTTGTATGCATCGAAATATTTGATTTTTTCCTCGGTTTGTTCCCGTTGTGGGTTGCAGGGAACTTGAGGCCTATGGAGGGGTAGTCGGATAGCACCCCCTTGCCTTGCTGGGGCGTTTCTTGCTCGAATTCCTCATAGGCTTCTTGAGGAGTTCCTGGGCGTGACCTATAAACATGGGTGGGTGCCCGTGGAGGGTGCCCATCATTGGCTCTAGGGGTGGTCTCCCGCTCAGGTCTAGGGGGTCTTAGAGACAACATTTGATAAGTTCACAGAGACCTATCTCGCACCAAGGGGTTGTGCCTCTCATACAACTCTGTCTTATGCGTGCGAGGGGTTGGGACCCTCTTAGGAACAATATTATGGAGTGTGCTCTAACTATTGTTGGTCTTGCTTGAGTTTTGTGATTTGCGCTTGGCGGGGGGTATGTTTGGAAAATGCCAAGTAAATTTGTTCCACTGTCTTGTGTTTAGGAAGCCTAGATGCCTCTCCTACATGTCTATATCGGTCGTGGTGATCCGATATCTCTATTAGTCACTTTCCTCTATCGAGGTTAGCGACATTCACCCGAGGCTCTGGCCTAAGTGGGTAATCCTGATAAATAGCAGGTGCGGAGGTGCATTGCTCCTACACTGTGTATTTCTCTTGAGGAATGTAGTGGTCTTCCTCGTGCTCCCTTTTGAATATGTGAAAGGGGTGGGCAGAGTTGTCTCACCCTGTCTGAAGAGCCTTGCACTCTGGATTTGGCCTATTGTTTCTAATAGTAATAAGGGCTAGAGGAGGGATGATGCAATCATGTGGTCCTTCCTTATAGACCCTATTTGTTCTAGCGCTTCATCGCACTGTGGCCACTCATAACGAGTGTCTAAGGGAGACCTCCTGTCTATGTTGAGTGCCACATGTATGGACTCCTCCTAAAAGGGTCTATGTTGAGTGGGAGTGCCCCTCAAAGGGGTGCCTCTATAGTCCCATTCTGTAATGGCATGATGTGGACTATCTTGTGGGTCAGGCCACCAAGGTGGTATGACCAAGTCCTCTGGGCTATATCGGAGGCAACTTGTGCCCCCTTGTACACTTTCCACAGCTTCTGCCCGTGATTGGTCTCAGCTATGGGTGTACACCATGGTGGTGTTTCTCTAAATATGTGTACATTTTTTATCTTCTTTATGATTTTTTATGCTACACTAATCAAAGGGGGACCACAAAATCAAAGCAATGATTATCTTGTTTATATATTAAAGGTGTGCCCTAAATCTAGTTCAGTGTGTTTTGATTTTTGTTTGAAAACCTTGTAACAAAAATTTTGTTGTATATGCAATATGAGGGCTCTTATATCTCCCAAAATGGTCACCCCTTCAATATACCACTGCCAGTCCATTATACCGAACCTCTCTATATACCCGCCCTTACGTGAGGGAGACTATTAGTACGTGAGAGCAAAACAATACATGGAACATAGGTGGTATGAAAGGGGAATCGCTCTGTTTTGACACCTACCATAGAAGACTTATCCTCATGTGCTGGGAATCACCCCAGCCACACTTGGTCAGATTTCGTCAGGATTTAAGTCTAGCAACAATAGTGATCAGGGTTATGTATGCAAGCTTCAAGCCAAGGTGGTGATGAAATCCACCGTTGGTCTTGATCAAGTGTTGGGGTTTTACGACCAATGCCTTGATGTTTAGATTATCTCGTGGTGTGTGGGGTTATTTTTACTTGCAAAAAGAAAGAAATCATGCAGTAAACTTTCCTATGCAAGCAAAGAAACAAAAAAATCACAGAAACAAAGACAAAAAATTACAGAGAGTGTTCAAACAACCTACCTCTTCTCTGCCCACATCAGATGCCTCTAATTTTTTGCTCAAAAAATGCACAGAGAGCTAATCATCTCGGGGAGGGAAAAATAATAGATTTGTATTCATCACAGGGTGGGACAAATTCCTATTCGTACCTAGGTGACACAAATTATTGCTATGTATTCGTCACAGGGTGGCACGAGCAACAGTCCAGTGCATAAAGGATTAACCCCTACAAGCAAAGAACACAAAAGTTTGATTAGAAACTTGATCTTAAAATCAAGGGATAGCGTCCCACCATGATCGCCACTAAAAGAACGAGGATATGGAAGCCCGATAGGGGCATGTCGGGTGTGGTGCAAACAAAACAAAAGCATGAGAAACACTAAGTCCAAAGTGCATAAAAAATGGAAAACAAACGAACTGGAACAAGATATAAAGAAAATGTAAAGTGCAACCTTTATTTTTATTAATTTTATTTGAGACCAGGTTACAATACATGTCCTTCCTTTTTAGTATCTAGGAGCGTTAGATATAGCTTTGTTACACCACAGATGGTACGCTTTCCTTCAAGATCTTCCGCGTGCCCACATTTGAAATGGGTAGGCCAAACGTCACCGTTGCTTGCGTGAATACGTCTGTAGTTCCTTTCTGGACCTTTGATGTTGAGATCCTGCATTCAATGAAATAGCAAATGATTAGTAGCACCTGCGGATGGAGGGAATATGCAATCCCCAAAGCCTCCGATTAATGCATACATGAAACAATTAAAAGGGTAATCAAAACATGTCAAAATAAAATGAAATTTGGATAGAAGCATGTAATCACTATCAAAAACACATTGCAAAAGGAATAGTTGAGAAATCTGCTGTAAATTTCTAATCGCTCTGAGGTGGGACGATTAGGACTATCATAAACTGTCAGAAAGCCACCTCCTAAATGTCCCATCCATAGGCCTCCAAAACACTTGAAAATTTGGGGTTAGGCAAAATAGGGCATTTTGGGATGACCCAGAAGGTTGGATTTTATTGATTCTTCCCTGGTCACCCTATATATGGAAGCGCTCCCTATATGTTAGTGAAAGCAAAAAGCAATGAAGACACAGTCAAAACTCATCAGAATGGCATGAAATTTGAATGGCATCATATATGAGTGACCTAAAATTAAATGCAAAATAAATATTAGGTAAATATTCTACAAATTTCTAATCACTCTAAGGTGGGGCGATTAGGACTGCAGCAGTGCAGGGGGCACTCGGGGGTAGGACGCCCATCGTTTCAGGCTTGGTTTCAGCACCAATCCACTTGGGATGGGTCCAAAACCTCCTAGGGGGTTGTGTAAAAAAATTGGGTGGGGTATTGTGGTCAAATGTTCAGTTTTGGGTCTGGATTGCGCTTCCAATGATCACCCAATAACCTCCCTTCCAAAAGAGATATCAAGGATGTAAGAAGCACAAGTGATGGGTGAGGATGTAATTTGGCAGCACTCCATTGCTCCAAATGATCTTGCTCTATCCTCACTTGGGGTGAGAAGACTCACCATTTTATAGACCTAGGGTCTCTCTCTTTGAATGCGCATGCGAGGGTGCCACTTGGCTTGCTTGCCCTATTTTGGGAGAAAATATTATTCCTTGATTTAGAGTATCCTTGCATGAGGCTTCCATGATCAAGGTATGCTTGACTGAAGTCCCTCTCTCTGATTTGAAGTCGTTCCTCGCAATTGCATGCCCTGAAGGCGCAGTTAAGTGGTGGACCTGTCGAGGTTTGACTTTTTTCCAATCAAACCTGCTAATCGTCCCACCTTGGGATGATTGCTTCTAATCGTCCCAGGGTGGGATGAATACCAGTTTGTAATCATCCTAGGGTGGGACGAGTAGGGAGAAAAGTGCTAAAAAGGTGCCAAATTGACCTCTGACATTCCAAAACTACTGTGGGAGTGGTTAGGACCACTGTTTAACCTCTAGGGGCTGCCCTAGGGGATATGTATGTCAATTCGATCAGTGCTTGTCATCACATAATTGGATTGGTGCTATTTTGGTGTCTACAGTATGACATCGAGGCACTCCCTCGATCATCGAATCATTTTGCGAACACTATGGCCTCCTTGGGGTCACTAATCCTGTAAGACATTTCTGGTGAGATGACAACAATTCAAGTCAAAACGTTATCGCAATCCGCAATGGAGCGTGCAATCTCTGACATAACGCCAAGAATCCACCTGATCTAGATTGAACCATCTCAGGATAAGTTCTCTCAAATCCATGATAGTCTGAATCATGCCAAATGGGGGTCTTTTTTCTTGCCAACCCCTCTTAATAGCAACACAATGTTATTTTTACAAGTTCTTTTCTACTCAGCTTTTACTAGAGATGAAATTCAAGAGGGATCGACCGTTCATACCATTGAGGTTTCTGATTAGCAGGATTGGTACACACCCATAAGAGACTATCTCAAGTTAGGTAGCCTCCCACTTGGATTGTTGCACATCGTGAAAATATCATTCAAACAGAAAGCGGTAAAACATGTCTTGCTAGGAGACATTTTATACCGTCAAAGCTATGAAGGAATCCTCCTCCGTTGCTTGGACCAGCAGGAGTCCACTTGGATGATCACCCAAGCGCACGATGGTACATGCGATGGCCACTTTAGCGGTATGGCCATCACAAAGCGCATTCTTTGCATGGGCTATTATTGGCCATCTTTAGAGCGATATTGTTGCACATATGTGCGAAAGTGCGTGAAGTGTCAACACCATGCTAACTTGACACATGTACCTTCTCAGGCCTTACAGCCGATCCAATCGGCTTGGCCATTTTTGTAGTGGGGCTTAGATCTCATTAGAAAGATCTCCCCTATGTCATCAGGTCATCACACATTTATCATAATGGCCATAGAGTACTTCACTAAGTGGGTGGAAGCAATTTCGCTTACCTCTACGACTGGGCCCCGCATTACGAAGTTCATTTTACATAACATCATATGTCATTTTGGTATTCCATCCAAGATCATCTTGGATAATGGGACGTAATTTAAGAACAAATATGTGCGTGCTTTGACAACAAAGTACAAAATTTAGCATAGTTTTTTGACACCCTATTATCCACAAGCAAATGGGCAAGCAAAGGCGTCAAACAAAATTCTAGTTTCCATCCTTAAAAATATGGTTGCAAATAGTCATAAGGATTGGCACATCTAAATACCACTTGCCTTATGGGCTTATCACACTAGCATTCGGACGCCCACTAGGGCAAGCCCATTTTCGCTAGTGTATGGCTCCGAGGCAATCATGCCTCTCGAGTTGGAAATACCCTCCCTGTGCATATCAATGCAAGAGTTCATCGATGATGACACTACATGGCAGGACCGGTTAGACCAACTTACGTTACTCGATGAATGACATGTCAATGCTCTTGAGCATTTACGTATCTATCAAGAGAAACTTAAGAAAGCATACAACATGAAAGTTCACCTAAGGTACTTTTAGGTCAGTGACCTGGTCTTAAAAGAGAACCAACAAAATTCTAACTTGCCGCCCCATTTAAGGGACAATTTCACGACAAATTGGTTAGGTCCGTATGTAATCGATAGTAAAATAGGACCTGGAACATATCGGCTTGCCTCTCTTGAAGGAATAAAGGAACTAGAACCCTTGAACATCAGTCATTTGAGGCCATTCAACATTTAAAAGAGCCATGGCCCACCCTAAAAGCTCCAAGGGTTCCCGTAATCGCTTGGTCAACCAAACGCCCCAAAGGTATCTATAATCCCTTTGGTCAAACCAAAAGCTCTAAGGGTTCCCGCAATCGCTTGGTCAACCAAATGCCCCAAAGGTATCCATAATCCCTTTGGTCAAACCAAAAGCTCTAAGGGTTCTCGTAATTGCTTGGTCAACCTAAAATTCCCCAAAGGTATCTATAATCCCTTTGGTCAAAACAAAAGCTCCAAGGGTTCTCACCACCGCTTGGTCACCCAAAAATGCCCCAAAGGTATCCATAATCTCTTTGGTCAAACAAAAAGCTCCAAGGGTTCCCGCAATCACTTGGTCAACCTAAAATGCCCCAAAGGTATCTATAATCCCTTTGGTCAAACCAAAATCTCCAAGGATTCCCACAACCGCTTGGTCACCCGAAACGCCCCAAAGGTATCTATAATCCATTTGGTAAAAACCTCCAAGGATCCATAAGAATCACTTGGTCCACACCCATTCAGGTTAAAACCACCATAATGAATATTCAAAAACAACAGATAATCAAAAATAACAAAAAAATTGCATCTCACTTTCATGCATAATCTTAAAAATCAAAATACAAAAAAAAAAAAAAAAAAAAGTTGCATTAGGCATCGCATACATACATTGCATATCTACTGATCATACAAGTCAAACGCACCATAGACTATAATTACTTGGCAATTCCAACATTTTCCACATTCAGTCCATTTTGTAAATGATCCAACAAGAATAATGCCATTCATATTTTTGCCATATCATAGTCAGTCGTCTTTTAATGTCTTTAGGGTTTTCGACATTTAGCTGTCTTTAGATTTCTAGTCAAATGTTGTACAAAGTCAGACTAATTTTTACAAGGTAGAGTTTTACTTGGATCACGCCTTGTTACATAGTATCCCAACAAAAGCTTAAAAACACAAAAAATTCCCAAGTTGTGTGAACGAAAGATGAAACCTGCATAGCGGACTAGGCTACCATAAGCGAAATGGTTATCTTGCTCATCCCCCTGTGCAAATGGCCCAAGAATGCTGAGAGTTGGCAAAAGGACAAGCATCTTCCCTACCCAATTCCCCAAAATAAACAGTGGTTTTTACCACTATCAAAAATCCCAAATTCTCAAAAAGTTGCAAACATCAAAAAACTGCAAAATTCAAAGTACAAACTCCAAAGTTTGACATCAAAAACCTCAAAGTGCACACATCAAAAAGCACAAGAAATAGTGATCCCCATCACTCAAAATTCAAATCCCTTGCTCAAAACAAAAAAAGAGAAAAATAAACAATGATTTTTATCACTATATATGAGAGCAAGTATCCCAATAAAATTGAAGAAAAGAAGGTCAAACTTGAATCCCTGGAACTCTCAGCATTCGAAAGGTCATGAGGTGATCCTCAGTCCTGGTTTGGTGGATAGCCTGCTGGTAACTGGTGGCAAACCTCCCGCATGACGATATATCTGTCACATTATTTGTTGGGCATATGTACAAATTAATGTTTGCATGTCGATGAGCTAGCTTATGGTATCCTAGATTGCATCGTAGATTAATCTTACTAAATGCAACAAAGGAGTTAGTGGAGCTAATTAGGTGATCCTCAGTACAGGTTTGGTGGATAGCCTACCTGGAACTTGCGGTATCCTTACGAATACCACACCAACAAACTCAATCGCACACACAGGGATGTGAAATAACTTGTTCAAACTCAAGTTTGATTCGTACCTTATTCGAAAGTCTTGTAAAATAATATACAGTCTTAACTAGTTAGTTAAAACATTTGAGTCTTAGAAAAACCTTAACTACATTCTAAAACAATTGTTGTATATTTTATTACTTACATCACCATCAAAAAATACAAAACAAAAAATTACAAATACAAAGTTATTTCATAAAGCAATCACATAGTACAGAAAGCCAGTAAATCCTGTATAGTCTATGGTGCCACCACCTATATACCAACAAATCATTCCATCCATTCCATATGCATACATCTATATCATATAGTTAAAATCATCTGCAGTCATAATCACATATGCATACATCAATATAAATAAATGTGCATAAATAACAATAAACCATGACAAGTATATAATCAAATAAAAAAAAGAGTCATGTATATATATCAAGTCAAAATACCCTGAGGCTACAATAAGAAGGTCCTTTGACCTCACAAAAAAACCAAAAACTCAAAATCCCCAAAGCCTAGGGAATCGACCACCATGATCATGCAGGATCGGTGCGACTGGAACTACCCCCAGTAGTATGGGTCCTATGGGACCTCTCAGGGTGGTTGCTGCCAGCCCTCGCACCTTGCCCACCAACACTACCCTCACCTAGCCGCCTGCGATGAGATGATGCAGACTGCTTAGTCTCACTGCCTCTCGTACGGTGCGATGACCCACCTCCATCAAGCACAGGTAACTGTCCATCGAGATGGACAACCTTCGTCTCTAACTCTACCCAGTACCAACACCATTCTATATCTCATCGATGATACACAGCCAATGCACTATCCCGCTGTGCCAACTGAGTCCGTAGGAGATCCCTCTCTTGCGTTACCTCCACCAAAGAATCTCTATGATCCTCCTCCTGTCTCCGTAGGAGACCCTCCAATCATGTTGTATTAGCATGAATCCTAGCCTCCACATCCCCTGAGACAACCTGAGGCATGGGATCCTCTGGGATGGCCTGCTACTCTGGCATGAAATAAAACAAAAAAAAATTGCATGCAAAAAAAATTCCCCAAAAATAGAAATAAATCTGCCAAACAAAGGTGCCTTTGCACCTGACATTCATGGCATGAAAAACCATCGTCGGGGTCACAAATACTCACTATCCTACTCCCTAAGAAGGCTAGCATAGCCGTACCGCTCCATGGGAAGGAGTATTTTTGATAATTTCTACCCCAATAGGCATCCAAAAAAGGGTCAAAACCCACCAAAAACAGGTCCAATGGTTGGAAAACTGCAATAAGCGTTCAACGAAAACAACTGAAGGCACCCTTACAAACGTCATCTTGGGTCAAGCAACTCGTCGCTTTTCTCATTTTTGGTCATTTCCTCATCGATTCCTCGCTTGAGGGGGTAGTCACACTTAGTCACCAATCAACAAATATACACCCAATCAAGGAAATGACATGCATTCAAAGAATCATTGACAAAGACAATCACGCTCCTACTTGGGGCAGCAAACAAGAAATAATCACAAGCTAAACAAACACTTGGCATTCTAGAAGCATGAAGAAAAGGTTCCTCGGACAAAAGGTTGCGTCGTTTGCCTATTCATGTCTGAACAATGTCTAAGATCAAGTACACCTCACTGAAAAAGGTTACACTTGAGTTAAGTTCCTTATCTCATCAGAAGCAAGAATTCAAGAATGCATGCCCTTTTCATACTTAGGGCATCAAAATTTGGTTAGGTTACTAAGAAACCCTAATTATTAAGTGCTTTGGTCATATATTTTTGCTTAGCACTACGCCACACACAACGCATCCCAAAAAGGGGCATATGTAGACACCAAAACAACACCAATCCGATTATGTGACTACAAGCACTGACCGAATTGGCATACATACCCCCTAGGGCAACCTCCAGAGGTTAAACAATGGTCCTAACCACTCTCAAATCAGTTTTGGAAGGTCAGAGGTCAATTTTACACCTTTTAAGCACTTTTCTCCCTATTCGTCCCACCCTGGGACGAATAGAATGGGACGATTAGCAGCAATCTCTCCAGGGTGGGATGATTAGCAGGTTTGACTGGCAAAAAGTCAAACCTTGAAAAATGGAAGCCCAGATCTGCCACCTAACTTTGCCTTCAAGGCATGCAATTGTGAGGGATGGTTTCAAATTAGAGAGACTTCAGTCAAGCATGCCCTGATCATGGAGACCTCAATCAAGGAGACCCTAAATCAGGGAGGAATCTTCTCTCCCCCAAAGAGGCATAATGAGCCAAGTGGCACCCTCGCATGCGCATTCAAAGGAGACCCTTAGGTCTATAAAAATGTGAGCCTCCTCACCCCAAAATGAGAACAGAGCTAGAGAATTTGGAGCAATGAAGTGCTGCCGAACTATACCCCCATTCCTCTTTGTGCTTCCTACATCCCTAATTTCTCTTTTGGAAGAGAGGTTATCGGGTGAACATTAGGAATGCAATATAGACCCAAAACCCAAGAAATCAGCCACAATCCAACCCTAAACTCGTTGACACAACCCCATAGGAGGTTTTGTACCCATCCCACTTGGATTGGTGTCAAAACTAGGCCCCAAACGGTGGGTGTCCCACCCCCGGGCACCCCTCGAACTACTGTAGTCCTAATCGCCCTACCCCGAAGCGATTAGAAATTTGTGCATGGTTTTGCTAATATTATTTTTGCATTCTCTTTTATTTAATGTACTTATGCTTTTGTCCAAGTTTCATTGCTTTCTGACATGATTTGACCTGGTTTCTGTCATTTTTATGCGTTTACTAACCTGCAGGGAGCACCTTCGGATACAGGATGACCTAGGTAGAATATTCCAAATCTGACCTTCTGGGTCATCTCAAAATGTTTTTTTTAGTCTAACCACAATTTTTTAGGAGTTTTGGAGGCCTCTGGGCAGGACATTTGCAAGGTCACTTTTTGCAATTTTTGTGACAGTCCCCAGCGTCCCATCCCGAAGCGGTTAGAAATATGTGTATGATTTCCTTATTGTAATTTTTTCAATATGTCCCAGATGATATCCTAATGCCTCTATTAAATTTTCATTGCATTTTGACATGATTTGACTATAGTTTTATCATTTTATGTGTTAACTAGCTCGTAGGGCACCCCTATCACATATAGGAAAATATGGGTAGGATAGGCAGATTATGAGCATCTGGGTAGTCTTAAAATCACATATAATGCCTAACCTATGAGTTTTAGGTTATTTGGATGAGCATAGGTGGGACATTGGAGCGCTCACCTTGGAGAGGCCCCTGACGGGAAAACGCGCATAACGGGGTCGTCCGATGCCGCTTCGATGCAAAATTAGGTGATACCAATTCTAGAAGTTGTCCTTTACATTCATATGTCATTTTGTAATCAATTTATCAACCTTATCACTGATATCCCACAAGCGCCCACTGGAGGCCTTAGGGATTGCATGTCTTTCGGGATACGCATATGCTCTTAACAATTTATTGTATTTCTGTGTGTAGGATATCACCACAAAGAATACTAGAGGGGTAGAAAGGAACGACAAACACATGGACACAAGTGGCAGCAACTTTTGGTCTGCCACTTCGAATGTGGGCATGCAAAAGACCTTGGAAGCGTACCGTCCGATCTTGTTCTTTCGGGCATCCATTAATGTAACAAATTGTATCAAATGTTCTAAGCCCTAGAGGGGGGATGTATTGTAATTGGATTAAAAGCAATATCAATAAAGGAGGCCCCGCTTTTGTTTTGCTCACATCTTGTTTATGCGTCATTCCCTTCATGCATTGCTTATCGCATTCGTAGGACTTAGTGTCTGTATCCATTTTTGTTTACATCATATCGATACACCATCCTTCTATGTTGCTTTCACCAACACATCTCCCAAGGACAACAATTTTGCTCTAGTTTTCAAGCGTAAGGCCATTTCGAGCCTATTAAGGGAAAAACGACCTTTGAATTTTCAACGCTAGCGCATCTCCTAAGGGCAACAAGGCCTTTTGCTTCAGTTTTCAAGTGCAAGGTCATTTCGGGCCAAGGGAGAAACAACCTTTGAATTTTTCATGCCAGCGCATCTCCCAAGGGCAGCAAGGCCTTTCACTCCAATTTTCAAGTGCAAGGCCACTTTGGGCCAAGTAAGGGAGAAACGACCCTTGAATTTTCAATGCCAGTGCTACTCCCAAGGCAGCAAGGCAGTTTCACCTTAGTCTATGAGTGCAAGCCCATTTCAGTGTTAGAAAATAGCGAAACCAAGTGGGACCTACATTCGTGAAGCGCCAATATAACTCTTCTACTTCAATTTGAATCCCTTAGAGACACTTCTTAGCGATGGGATAAGGCGCGCCCTAGCTAGTTTAATTGTAGTCAGTCGAAGTAGCTTCCATATTTGATCTACCCAGATTTTAGAATTCGATCTTCCGTTGAAGCGGCTCTAGAGATGGCACCAACAAGCTAACCCTGTCAGCACATTGATGATTCATAGCTGCATTTTAGCGAGTCACTCAATTTTAGGCCATGCCTCATTACTGTTTGATGAGTGTTTATTTCTCAAATCCTATCTTTGTTGCCACCGCCATGTTTAGTGGGTGTGCATTTATGTTTCAAGCAGCATTATTCTCTATAAAGGTTGATAATTTCAACGTAATATGATGGACATTTTGCTCAAAGTTTGCTGTAACTTGAATTCTGCTATCAATACAGATAATTTTTGGCTCTAACTCTGGACTTCTTTTTATGTGTATGCCTTCTATTTTTACATTTCTATTAAATTCTCCGCTCTACATGTGGGTTATAATTATATGTCTGGATTTGACTCTCGATAGAGGGTGAACGCTGAAATGATTATGGAGATTACACATGTTAGGTTCCTGGTTTTAATTTATGTTAGTTCTTTGTGTTGAGTGCTATTTGATTCAACGTATAGTTAAGTTATTGTGTTGCTGGTCCATCACCCCTATTCTATCTTGGCCTGAGGCCATATTTCCCATCTCTTTCAGTCATTTATAATCTCTTTCAGTCATTTATAATCTCTTTCCTATTCCTTAATCTCAAACCCCAAGTTAGAAAACATTTCATGCTTAAGGTGGATTCTTGATCAACAGTTTCTGGCACGTCCGGTGGGACCATAGTCTCTATAATGAATATAATCAATCTCCATAGTTTAAGGGATCCCGAGTTTGGTGAATCTCTGGCTTGCCTTCATCTGGAAAAATCACCTGACGACTCTGTTAAGCTGAAGAACTGGATCTCATGATCGGTGGACACCTTTTGTGCTAAAATAAAACACCTCAAAGAATCCAAGGTTTGGTGAGCAGCCTTGACCTTACAAGTAGAGAAAGAATGTTCACCTAGCGACTCTGAATTAGTGGCAAGGACCGTGATCTTTGTAGTCCGCTACTATAATGACATAGGTATGCTACCCTAGTTAGGATGATCCTGGTCCTCTGATTATCCAAAGTCAGCATGATATTCCAAAAAATATCCTAAAGACCCTAACAAAATACAATGGCACTGAGGGAATGGCTTGAGAGCATCTTGAAGATGTTGCTGCTCTAGCGACCCTCCATGGCATAGCCCATGAAGATGTCATGATTAGACTTATGGTCTTGTATCTAGAAGGAAGGGCTCTACAGTGGTACAAAATACTTGGGCATAGAAGTATCTGCTCATGGGCAAACTTGGAAAGAACACTAATCGACACATTTGATGGCTCTCAGGATCCATTTCAACTCTTGATGTACCTCTCCACCATCACGAGAGCACCTATAAGAGCATCACATAATTCAATGTCTGATTTTGGAGGAGCTGAAGGAGAATTCAAGAGAAGATGCGATCGAAACCTGCCCAGGCCCACCTCTACTATGTTTGGGCTTTCCACCCGAACATAAGCCTACTACTGTAATTTGGGGAACATAGATTCCCTCAAGTCTTTCAGGAGGTAGTACAAGGAGAGCAACTCCTGCTCTAATCAAGAAAAATATAGTGGAGATAAACTGCCTTTCCATCACTCTCTCTGGTAGTTGTTGTTCCTGTCTGTCTTGCACAGTATTCACAATGGCAGGTCCCTTAAACTGTGTGAAGACCTAAAACATAGTTGTATGGAGCATAAGAGGCAGATTTCATCCAATGCCAATGAAGGGAATATGCAAGCACTGCTCCAGTAATGAACAATATGGTCACTTGTAGTTTCCATCAGGATATGGGCCAATAAGGGGAACATGCTCAAGTAGCAGATTCTGAGAGCAAAGAGGGCATATTTTTGCACCCTTTTTGTGTCCTAAGGAATAGCATGCAAGTATTTAGCCAAATCCTAATAAGCATGCCTCATCAAGAGGCTAATCCTGAGGAGATCTGTAACATTCCATTATTAATATAGCCAATGACTATATTATAACAAGATTTGATTATTAATATGTCCAAGTGTTTTGATTTTATTCACCTATCTTTTATTTTCAAGTTTCATCTGAGTTATTCGCACAATTTACTTTATGACGAGGGAGTGCCCACCTCAAGTGGCTAAACAATTTACTTGAAATTCCATTACAGTTTATTTGTGTCCTTGCATTATTGTTATGGTTATATGTCGTTGAATGAAATAAATAAATTAAATATAAATTGTAATAATGATTTAGAGAGAACTCACAGGAGTTTCTTTGTAAGTGGTATCAGTTAGTCACAAGATCTGGCAACATAATGTTTTCGATGTCATAGGCACATCCATTCACTATAGCGGGTAGCAAGGGTGTTCGCTTCTGAAGCTCGCTAAAGCATTCGTCGTCATCTCCATAATAGCATCCGAGTAGCCAATGTTTGTCTTCTGTAATGACGTCTAAACAACACGTAAAACCTGAGCCGACAACACTGGGTATATTAATATTTGTTATTAATATCAACCTTGGCACATTTGAAACGTGGTATGGGAGGTTCTAAAGCAATCAACGCGCCAGAAGCTAGTGGAGGTAATCCTAGCAAGGAAACATATCATGGTCGTCATATTTTCAAACCAACGAGGTAGAATCTGTAACTCACAAGACGGGCGGTTCAAATCCTTGGCGAACGACATCCATGTCGGCAAGAACTCATATTTTAAAAAATAACACGCCCTAAATCATTGCAGACGTTGAAAAATATCCGTTGTTATGCCAGCCAATCACATTGCGAGATTAGAATAAAATTTGGCATACAACTAAGGTACAAATCTTTTATTTTTTATTTTTTACTTTGGGCAATTATCCCACATGCAGTGTGGGTTGGCAAGAACGGTGTTTAAAAATAAGTCTACATCCCTTGTTGGTTGTGACTTTGATCACATAGCCTGCCTTTCCTTCACGTGAGTTGATGCTATGGTCATAGAGATTAGTCTACGTGTCGCTTGGTGTCTAGTTGTCTTGTTTCTGCATCCGATGTTTTTGAGTTCAGTTGTCTGAGTTGTCAGTCTCATGTGTTGTGTTGTCCGAACTGTCGATCTCGCGTGTCGTGCTATCTAAGTTGTCGATCTCACATGTGCTATCGGTTGTTACTTGTAGTCATTTTTGTGTCCTTCGAGTGGCTCAAATTGTCCTTGTGTCTTGTATCGCTTGTCCTGTCCAGTGTCCAACTTACCTTCGTGTCTTCATTGTGTTGTACGTTATCCTCATTAAGTTATCATCCATCTATTCCATATCAGTGTCAATTGTGTGTCGAGTCATGTCAGTACCACTGTATAGTGTGTCGGGTCATGTCAGTACCACCGTATAGTGTGTCGGGTCAGTATTATTGGTTAGTGCTAAAAGGTTGTGTGTCAGGTCTCGTCAGTACCATCGTATAGTGTGTCGGGTCAGTATTGTTGGTTAGTGCTGAAAGTTATCATCGGATAGGCTCAAAGTTGTCACAAAGTTGCTAAAAAGGGGTCAAAAAGTTGTCACAAAGTTGCTAAAAAGTGGTCGAAAAGCTGTCACAAAGTTGCTAAAACAAAAAGTGGTTGAAAAATTGCTAAAGGTTGTCACAAAGTTGCTAAAAAGTGGTCACAATTGCGGTCAAGGAGGTGAGCCAAAAGCAAATCCGCGTCGCAGTTGGAGCGACATTGCAAGCAAAAATTAAACAATTTTTTTGCCATAATACATCTGCATTTTGTAGATTCAAAAGATTACTGTGTTAGTGCATGAGCAGACAGTGGATCAAAGGAGCTAACGGTCGACTATCCAGCTCGAAAACTCCCAACAACAATGCAAGAAGATCTCATCGAAGCCAAGGTACAAAAAATTATCCTTCTCCTTCCAAAATTGGTAGTTTTAATCCGAGTCATCCAATAGTCAACCCAATGACATCCAATACCTCTCTCGATTCCACACAAGACAACGTCACCCAAGTAGAAAGTAATCGTCCATTAATCACTGATGCGGTGTTAAGAGAGTTAGTATTAAATCTTTAGATGATGACTGCAAGCTTCAATGCCTCTAGGAAACCGTCCCAACCAAATCCTTCTAGTTCCAATCACTGGAGTACGAATTTCTACTATGACGACTATACACACCATAGAGGTCAAAATAGTCAGTCCCTGAATCACAATGGTCACCAAAATATTGAGGATGGGAGTGATGAAGAAAATATGGAGCAACAAAGAGGTTTTAACAGACCTTATCAAAATAATAACCAGAGATAGAGGAGTAACAAGGAACAAGATAGAAACAATTTTCACTCCTAACCAAGAGGTCCAACTGGAGTCAATTATCCACACGTTGACATGCCTACCTTTAAAGGCCAGGATCCACGTGGGTGGATTGCAAAAATGGAAGGCATCTTAGAATTCTACAAATTCCAGGACGGGGACAAAGTCCCTTTTACTGCAACCAAATTTGGCACTGAAGCTTACCAGTGGTTTACATGGTATAAACATGAGGATCCCCAATATGCATTATATTGGGATACTTTCAGAAAAGCCTTTCTTCATAGATTCGACAAAGGTCCCACAGGTTCATACACAGTACGATTGTTGTCACTTAAGAAAACAGGATCAGTAGGGGACTATATTTCAGAATTCATCAGTATGCTTCACTATGCACAAGACCTACAATAGGACAGTAGTAGCGGCTTTTCAAAATGGATTAAAAGCATATATTAAAGTTGAAGTAGACCTACACAATCCATCCAAGTTGGATGAGTGTATAAGGATTGCTAATTTTGTGGAGACGAAGCCGCACGTAGGCCCATCCACACGATGTGATTCATATGGGCGACCTCCATTTTGTAACAACTCTTTTCATAGAAATGATCAACCGTCACGGTACTTTTTCTACAAATGTCGCACTCAACATCAAAAATACCAAGCATGTACACCACGACAAAATTTTCAGATTGAATATGTCAACAAGGAAGAAGAAAAAATAGAGGAGTATGACGCACCTAAGGATCTCCCATTTGAGGACCAAAATGAACACAATGAAGTTGTCGTTGAGGAGGATACTATGACTATTTCAGTATATGCTCTCATGGGATTATCTTCTCACCATACAATCAAGATGGCCGGTTTCATTCGAAAACAAAGGGTGACAGTATTAATTGATTCCAAAAGTACTCACAAATTCATTGATGCAAAACTTGCAAGGACATTGGTGTTGCACATCTTCTCTTCTAGTCAAGATCAGTTTCAAGTCAAAATCACGAGCAGGGAAATTTCTCAATGTCTAGGTAAGACATCTTCGATTTCATTAAAAAATGGGTACGTATACTCGGAAAGGTCCTCTTTTTGTCATGGAATTAGGAAATTCGAAAGTTATTTTAGGCGTTGCATGGATGGAACAATTGGAAACCACTATGGGTTTTAACCACAAACATCGCTTTTTCAAATGGCAAGCCAATGGGAGGACTATTCATCTTCAAGGACTACCCACACCTCTATCAAAATTTGTAAGTTCACATAGCATGGACAAGATATTAAGAAAAGATGATGGGGGATTCATGACCCAAATCAATTGCATAGAGAAATTAGACCAAGATATTCCTGAAATCAAAGAAGATGATCTCAAAATCATTGTGGCTAACTATGAGGAGGTTTTTCAAGAACCAAAAGGATTACATCCCAAAAGATCTCATGACCATGCCATACATCTAGTGCCTGGTAGTATTCCACCCAATGGTCATCTGTATCGATATCCCCAACCCTAGAAAATAGAAATTGAAAATATTGTCCAAGAGCTATTAGACCATGGCATCATTCATCATAGTACGAGCTCTTACTCCTCACCAGTAGTCTTAGCTCGTAGAAAAGACAATTCTTGGCGTATGTGTCCTGATTTTTGTCCTCTCAACAAAATCACGATCAAAGATAAATTTCGTATCCCTATCATTGATGATTTACTAGATGAATTACATGGTTCCAAATTCTTTACCAAATTAGACTTACATTTAGGGTTTCACCAAATCCGAGTTAGGGAAGAAGATATCCCCAAAACAACTTTTCGAACTCATGAAGGTCATTATGAATTCTTGGTCATGCCCTTTGGTCTCACTAATGCACCATCTACATTCCAAAGTCTCATGAACCAGGTGTTTCGTCCATTCCTACAAAAATTTGTTCTAGTCTTCTTTGATGACATACTTATCTATAGTAAATCATTGAAAGATCATCTAGTACATGTGGACAGAGTTCTCCATATCCTACGCAAAGAAGAGTTGTTTGTCAAACGATCTAAATGCTCCTTTGGTGTTCAATAAGTGGAGTACCTCGGTCATATAGTATCTCACGAAGGGGTTAAGGTAGATCCCAATAAGATTAAGGTAATACAAGATTGGACCTTGCCTAAAACCATCAAGAAACTTTGTGGTATTTTGGGTCTCATGGGATATTACCGTAAATTTGTGCGTGACTATGGTAAAATTGCAGGTCCTCTCACAACTCTCACCAAGAAGGATGCTTTTCAATGGTCAGTAGTAGCTACTAAAGCCTTCGAAGCTCTCAAGGAGGCAATGTGTACGACTCCAATTTTGGCCACCCCAGACTTTCAAAAACCATTTGTCATTGAATGCGATGCATCAGGAACATGTATTGGTGCAATACTCATGCAGGAGGGTCATCCCTTGGCATTTGAAAGTAAACAACTTTCAAGAAAATTTTTGGGTAGATCCACTTATGAAAAAGAAATGTTGGCTATTTTACATGTAGTGGAAAAATGGAGGCATTACTTAATCAATAGTCATTTTATTATTAAAACCGATCACAACAGTCTCAAACATTTTCTAGAACAAAGGTCCTCGTATCCCGAACAAAATAAGTGGACTAAATTATTGGGATATGATTTTATGATTGAATATAAGAAAGGGAAAGAAAATTTGGCAGCAGATACCTTATCTAGAAAATACGAAGATGAAGTAGTTATTAATGCCATTTCAAGACCATGTTCACAGTGGGTGTCTCAGTTGCAGGAAGAATGGTTGTCCAATAGTGAAACAACTCAAATAATTTAGGAATTATCTATGGGTTCCTCTAAATACCCTATTTTCACATATGATGACCAAATATTACGTAAGAAAAATCACATTTACGTCCATTACATTTCACCAATCAAAGTACAGATTCTAGAGGAGTCACATGCTTCTCCTTCAACAGGACATTCAGGGTTTTTGAAAACTTACATGCGGGTTAAACAATCCTTTTGTTGGAAAGGATTAAAAGCAGAGGTTAAGCAATGGTAGCTGAATGTGAAGTGTGCCAACACAACAAGGGAGAAACAATCAAATCACTAGGATTGCTTCAAAAATTACCTATTATGGATCGCCAATGGGAACATTTTTCCATGGATTTTATTGAAGGCCTTCCTAAGTCAGAAGGTAAAACAGTAATTTTTGTGGTAGTTGATCACATTTCCAAATATGCTCATTTTCAGGCTTTACAATATCTATTTTCAGCAAGCAAAGTGGCCAAGGTATTTATGGATTCAATTTTTAAATTACATGGTATGCCCAAAAATATTGTAAGTGATAATGATCCCATATTTACTAGCAATTTTTGGAGAGAATTTTTCGACTTAGTGGTACCAAATTAAATATGTCTTCTGCATACCATCCACAAACAGATGGTCAAATGAAGGTAGTTAACAAATGTTTGGGTACCTACTTAAGATGTTTTGTTCAGGATAAACAATATCAATGGAGTCAATGGTTGTCATTAGCAGAATGGTGGTACAATAATTCATACCATTCTTCCACTAAGATGTCTCCTTTTGAAGCATCATATGAAACACAACCACCAACAATAGCCGATTATGTACTAGGATCTTCCAAAGTGGCCCAAGTCGATGATTGGTTACATAAGCGACAAGCAATGCTCACTATTTTGAAAGATAATTTGGTCCAAGCACAGAATCGTATGAAGCAGCAACAAGACAAGCAGCATTCAGAAAGAACATTCAATATTGGTGATATGGTATTCCTACGTCTTCAACCCTACAAACAACTATCATTGAAGCTCAAATCTAGTCAGAAGTTGTCACCACGATTCTATGGTCCCTATAGAATTATGCATCGCATTGGTGAGGTAGCATATCAACTGGAGTTACCCCGATATTATCGCATACATCCAGTATTTCACGTCTCTTGTCTCAAATAAATGATTGGCCAAAAAGTACACTCCCAGTCGGAATTACCAGTGCTAGATGAAGAAGGGCATATCTATCTACAACCAAAATATGTACTACAAACTAGAACATGCAGACTCAGATTTCATCAAATCTAGGAATTTCTCAAGTGGCAGGATTTACCTAAAGAAGATGCAACCTGGGAATCTGAAAGTATCTTCTAGTCATTTCCAGCTTTGAGGACAAAGCTTTCCGAGGAGGGGAGTCATGTTACATTTCATTATTAATATAGTCGACGACTATATTATAACAAGATTTGATTATTAATATGTCCAAGTGTTTTGATTTTAATCACCTATATTTTATTTTCAAGTTTCATCTGCGCTATTCGCACAATTGCCTTTATGGCGAGGGAGTGCCCACCTCAAGTGGCTAAACAATTTACTTGAAATTCCATTATGGTTTATCTGTGTCCTTGCATTATTGTTTTGGTTATATGTCGTTGAATGAAATCAATTAATTAAATATAAATTGTAATAATGATTTAGAGAGAACTCGTAGGAGTTTCTCTGCAAGATCTTGATAGAAGGCCTATCGCCAAAAAAATACTGCTGTCGCATTAAGGAGTTAGACGAACACGTACTCAAGAGCCCGCAATCAGTGGACTCTCTAAAATAGTGGTATTGGCTCCAACCATCACTGTAACCAGTATTCGAAGAAGGCTCCCATGTGGTAAATCTCTTTGTCACGTTGTTCATTAATTGTATGAGTACTGGCATGCATGATAACCTGCCATGTTGCATCTTGTTCGCAACCTGACAAACTTTGGGAGGCCATTTGAACTTCAAAGATCAATTGAAGTACAATTAGATCTAGTCTGGATACTACAGATTCACTGGGAAGGCGCCCAACGTCAATTTTACGATGACGACATGCCAATCATGTCGTAAACTTTTGTGTAAATAATGTAAATAAGCCGGTTGATAAATAAGGCGGGGAGAGCTCAAAGTGGTGTGATTTGGCATCATCAAATCTAGCTGACTCAAAGTGGAAGGTACTTTTTTTGTTTATATTTTATTATGTCTGCGTTTTGTTGTAACTCTGTTACCCAATGGATAAAGGCCTTGGAATTGATTTGCATTCAGACAAGCTAAATATCCCGTGAGCTGCCATAAATTTTGGTATTTTTGCCACATTAAATTTTAACAATTTTTTTCCTAAGTGTGAAACACACTTGTTGTGGCTGCTCCACAACGTACCCCAAAATTGGGGACCCACCTTTTTATTTTTGGTATTTGGGTGTTTGCATGTTGGTTTCGAGTGTCTAATGCTCGGTTTGTTTTGAATTTGCATTTATCATTAGTTTTGTCAGTAATATTTTTCTTGTCGATGATATTTTATTGTCGACAACCTTTTCTTGTCGACGATATTTTATTGTCGACAACTTTTTCTTGTCGACGATATTTTATTGTCGACGACTTTGTCTGTCGACGACTCTTTGTCGTCAATTTTACTGTTAGCTTTTGTTATGGTTGCATTTTATGTTTTCTTCATTTGAGGGTTTCAAGTAAGCTTTTTGTACATATAAATGTTTAAAATAAAAATGAAGTTCAATCCCACGACGGACATGTATATGTATAAGAAGTATTTACTCAATATTAAAAAAAAAAAAAAAATCATCCATCTATTAAATTTTTAAAATATTCCTTTAGTATTCAAAATTATTTACGTTAATACTAATTATTTTACTTCATCCATGCAGCTAATATGAAACGAGGGACGTCGCGAGGAATTATCGGGACATCATTCGTTGGAGGCCGATGGGAACATACGGAGCTAAACGACGTGGCCTGCCAGATGGAGCTTGCGTGGAGGACGTCAATTACACGACCCACACGGCTGGTTACGTGGCAAAAGACATCGGTTGCAAGGATAAAGCTGTAGCAAGTGGACGTCCAGGCTAAACACTTCGGATGGATGGTTTCAAAATGGTAATAGGGATGGGACCATGGGTGGACTGGTGATGGAAACACCGAATACAAAGTGACAACGCTGCTATGTGGCAATAGTGTATTACGTACACCAATGCCTACGGGGCCACAAGAAATTTAACACGATGTCAGTATCGAAACGTGGTGTACATGGGCAAATTCAAGAATAAAAAGGAGACTGCAGTGCAGGTTTAATTTTGCTGAGTAGACACGCTAGCAGATGAGTTTCACCAACACCGAGCATTGACAAGGGTCACGTGCAGTAGGGTGAACGGAGAACACGGTGATATTGCCACATTTGGCATTCATACGTAGCGAAAGATGTCCACGCGTAGCGACATGTCAGGATTTTTGAATAATAGCATGGTCACATTGAAGTTTCATTTACCCGCGGAGGGTCAGGACGATAAAAGATAAAAAAAAATCATAGCAACAAAACCGATGCAGCAGCAAGAGTTATAGTGATAGGTGCCAAGGTCATTATTTCCTGGTAGACGAAAATCACTGGTTGAAACACCAAAGCAGAAGAGCCGTTTTAGTTTGTTATATGAAAGTATATCAGATGGGCAGAGTGATATTGCGGTATTGCAATTAATTGAGGACAGTGTACAAACATGACAGGCTGCACGACAGGCAACGTTAAGGTCCATCTGGCATCAACAGACTAGTTGGATGTCAGAAACCCTAAATAATTACATAAACCCTAAACTTAAATTTGCTTGATATAATCCCAGGAGAAGCAAGTTTATTTTCTTTTGTTTTTCGTAGATTAAAGACTCCAAGAGATGCAGGGGAGTTTCAGAGCAATGCACCGCAGGGGTAGACGAAATTCGAGAGATGCAGGGAAGTTTATTATATGAAAGTATGTCCGATGGGCAGAGTGATACTGCGGTATTGGAATTAATTGACGGCAGTGTACAAACACAGGCTGCACGGCAGATTAAAGACTCCGACAGATGCAGGGGAGTTTCAGAGCGATGCACCGAAGAGATAGATGGAATTCGGTGGATGCCATAAGGTGAAAATTATTTTGGTTTTGTTCGAAGACTTTGGTTTAATAACGTAAAGGAAATATGAGGCCTCGACATACATGAAAACATGAATATAATGTAAAGTTTAAAGAATTTTTCTTTTTAAAGCTCTTTATTAAATTTTAATGATGTTCGTTAAAATTTATATTATATAATATTTTTTTTTAAGGTTCTTTATTATATTTTAATAAAGTTCTTTAAATATTATATTATATAATATAAGTATTAATATTCTCATTTGAATTTAATAAAGTCCTTTAAACTTTATGTTATAGAGATCTAGCGGTGTTATCCGGAAAGAAACCATTCATTTTTGTTATGTTCAAGGGAAATGAAGAGACAAATTAGGAAAAGGAAAGCCAAGGGTTAGATTTCTTTTTCTATTTAAGCCCATGAGATTTCCGAAAGAAGGGGCTGGAAATTGTAAAAAAAAAAAAGACTATCTTTCGGAATAAAGGAGTTTTTATTTGGCAAGAGCAATTTTTGTGTGTGAAATCAAAAGGAGATTGAAACTAAGACTGCTACTATTTATGTAAATCTTTTTTTTGCATTATTGCTTCTTGTATCTATTCATTTACGCCATAAAGTGGGTTACGATAGGTGAATGATAGAATGATGCAATTATTTGTTTCCTTAGAGTCTTGCATCTGATCTGACTTGATTGTGTTTATGTTGCAGGTTTGTTAGGTTAGGTTGTTTTAGAATTTCATCTCATAACTTGGGGTTTTGCAGGGAGGAGATTGCTAACCAAATTAATGTCCTGTTTTGGTTTTTCCAGCTAACTTTTGTAAATAATGTTTCCGTTTTAGTTTTCTGATATTTAGATTAATATTGCTTTAAAATCTATTGTTTCGATTCTGGTCCATTCCAAAAATTTTGCTTTTGTTTTCATAAATTTTGGTCCATTCCAGAATTTATGCTAATTGTTCTTTGATTCTGGTCCATTCCATAATTTCTGCTAATAATTCTTGGATTCTGGTCCATTCCAAAAATTTTGTAGGTAGCTGATTTCTCGATTCTGGTCATGTTCCAGAATTTATGTTCATAAACAGTTCATTTATTGCCATGAATAATCTAAGTTATAAAGAAGGTAAATAAATTTGCCAAGAGTATGCTCTGCATCTGTGCTTGAGAAAGCGATATGCTCGTACCATAAATTGGAGGGTTTGTTTATAGATCTAGTGTTTCCCAAAGAAAACTAGGGATTAATAGTCGAGAAGAGAAAGTCGCTTTTAGATCCACTTCTTTAATTTAGATTTTCATTCTTGCATCTCCAAACACCTTCATCTAATTTTCAGATAAAATATGGGTTTAGGAGGGCTACTAATTCCAAATGCACACTAAATCAGATCAAGTGAATAAATCCTAGCTTTCTAACTTACTAATATTTTTTGCTAACATTAATTGCTAACATTGCTAACTTTACTAACACCAAATGCTAACATAGGGATGGTGGAATACTTTTAAATAAAGATAAAACGAACCCGCTAACTCTAAAAATGAACCTCATGTTAAAGGCACAAAGCTTAAAATGAAGTGGCTTATACCACACACTTTCTCATTTGGAATTTTTTTAAGCTGAAGATAAAAGAGGTTACTAACTGGGTTTCGGGTAGATTACTCTAATCTCAAGAACATTAAAAGAAGTTATCTTCACATTTGGTCGATTTGATGGATTATGGTTGCAAAGTACTTGTTCAAATCATTAAAGGCCCCTTGTTAACTGTTACTTGCATGGTTTAGGTTATTCTGGTATACATTCATTTATTTGCTTTAGTCTCGATTGATTACATGCACATGAATGTTTGTTCACAAGAACCTTGGAGAAATGAATAAGGCTACTTAATTTCTTTGCAAGAGAGAGTTTCATGTTTGATACTCTAGTTGTGGTGATCATTTTGTAATAGGGCAAAATATTCACTCAACAACACTTCGCCAACGAAATAATCTTCTTGGAGTTCGCCAGTGAAATCCCTTTGGAGCTTTAAATCAACGAAACACATGCAAAAGTGTTGGCATTTTTTCAGGCCCTAAAAGAGGATGATAAATTAGATTAAATGATCTATAGATATTTCATTGTTGTAGATCTTTTATTAAGCTTTCCAACGATATATTACAATAGGCGATTGGGACAACGGATCAAAATTTATGGCCCCAACCCAGATGTTGTAGGTGATCTGGAGAGGAGAGGGCAATCCTTCAAGGGAGGTCCCAGGTTCGAATCTCCACCCTACCAAAAAGTTGAATTGGGTATCCAAAATCCAATTGATAATGTTGGTGCGAGCAAGGTCGGGCGTGACTCCCGGGTGACTTTGATGGTGTAGAACCCTCTGGTCGTGGTCTCTCAGACCAAGGCGGCCCCGTAAGGGATTTTTCGCTTAAAAAAAGTTATGGCCCCAGGAAGCTGTACCACCAAAAATAATTTTCGAGCCAGTTTTGCAACGCAGTTCCATTTCGGGCCTATTAAGGGAGAAATAACCTTTGACTTTTCAATGCCAATGCATATCCCAAGGACAACATGGTGTTTCACTCCAATTTTTAAGTGTGAAGCCATTTTGGGCCAAGTAAATGAGAAATGACCTTTGACTTTTCAATGCTAGCACATCTCTCAAGGACAACAAGGTGTTTCGCTCCAATTTTCAAGTGCAAGGCCATTTTAGGCCAAGTAAGGAAGAAACAACCTTTGAATTTTCAATGCCAGTGCATCTCCCAAGGGTAGCAAAGCATTTCCTTCAAGTTTTCAAGCACAAGGCCATTTCAGGCCTATTAAGGGAGAAATGACCTTTGAATTTTCAATGCCAGCACATCTCCTAAGGGCAGCAAGGCATTTTGTTCTAGTTTTCAAGTGCAAGGTCATTTTGGGCCTGTTAAGGGAGAAATGACCTTTGACTTTTCAATGCCAGCACATCTCCCAAGGACAACAAGGTGTTTTGCTCTAGTTTTCAAGCGCAAGGCCATTTCGATCTTGTTAAGGGAGAAACAACCTTTGAATTTTCAACGCCAGTGCATCTCCCAAGGGCAGTAAGGCCTTTCACTTCATTTTTCAAGTGCAAGGTCATTTTAGGCCAAGTAAGGGAGAAACGACCTTTGATTTTTTCATGCTAGTGCATCTCCCAAGGGCAACAAGGCCTTTCGCTCCCATTTTCAAGTGCAAGGCCATTTCGGGCCAAGTAAGGGAGAAACAACCCTTGAATTTTCAATTCTAGCACTACTCCTAAGGCAGCAAGGCAGTTTCACCTTAGTCTATGAGTGCAAGCCCATTTTAGGCCAGAAAACAACGAAACCTAGTCAGACTTGCATCTGTGAAGCACTAGTCTAACTCTTTTGCCTCAGCCTAAATCCCCCAGAGACGCTTCTCAATGGTAGAAAAAGGCGCACCCTCACTAGTTTAATTGTAGTCGATCAGAGAAACTTCCAGATTTGATCTACTCAAATTTTAGAATCTGATCTTCCGTTGAAGTGGTTCCAGTAAGCAAGGAGATGGTGCCAACAAGCTAACTCTGTCAACACATTGATGATTCACAGTTGCATTTCAGCGACTCATTCAATTTTAGGCCATGCCTCATTACTATTTGATGAGTGCTTATTTATCAAATCCTATCTTTCCTGCCACTGCCATGTTTAGTGGGTGTGCATTTATGTTTCAAGCGACAAAATTATCTATAAAGACCGATAATTTCAATGTAATATGATGGACGTTTTGCTAGAAGCTTGCTGTAACTTGAATTATTCTATCAATACAGAGAATGTTTGGCTCTAACTCTGGACTTATTTTTATGTGTATGTCTTCTATTTTTATATTTCTATTAAATTCTCCGCTCTGTATGTGGGTTATAATTCTATGTCTGGATTTGAATCCCGATAGAGGGTGAACGTTGGAATAATTTTGGAGATTACACATGTTAGATGCCTGGTTTTAATTTATGTTAGTTCTTTGTGTTGAGTGCTATTTGATTAAATGTAGAGTTAAGTTATCGTGTTGCTGGTCCATCACCCCTATTCTATCTTGGCCTAAGGCTATATTTCCCATCCCTTTTAGTCATTTATAACCTCTTTTCTGTCCCTTAATCTCAAACCCCAAGTTAGAATAGAAGGGGAACTAGACCTCTATGGAGATTGGCACAAGATGCATTTCTTCCTTTCGATATTTCAATGTTGGCTGAGTCTAGGGCGCATGAATGAAACATTTCATACCTAAGGCGGATTCTTGACCAAAAAAAACATTTTTCTCCACCATTCTTTAGCTCTGTGATGCAATCTTAGAGGTGGTTTCATAGAAATTTTGCATGGGATTTGGTTCTTTAGTGGAAGATTTTAGATACTAAATTCAAGTTCTTGTAAAATTTGAGCTTGGTGCTAAAAAATGGTATTATAAAATGAATATACTTATAAAACCAAAAAAATCTGCATTTTGAAAAAGAATGGACAACTTTTTTCATAGACAAAACTTATGGCATTTGAATTTCTTTTTCTTTGTTGTTTCCAAATAGGCATTCCAACTTACTTGTGCCACATGGAACTCTATGATTTGTTGCATTGATAGTGTTTGAAATATTATATTAACCAATTATATATCACCATCTATCCCACTCAAAAATTGCATGGCATGGATCTTGGTGAATGGTAACTAAATACTTAGTATCTCTTGACTAGAGATATGAATCTATTAAAAATTGGGTGATACGCCAACAAGGCACCATGTCAACTAAAACCCTACACTACCATGCTTTGGAGCTATATTGGCTAAAGAATGTAACACATGAGATGTTAGCTATCCAATAGAACATTTTATTCATACATTTTTTGATGATCTATTCCTAAAAAAATGAAAATCCCTATGGCTTGATATCAACTATTTTGTCAGAGTTCAGATATTTATATGTTTCTCCTTTATCTATTATGCTTGGTTGTCAAGCCTAAAGTTGAAGGAACATGAAATCAACTTTATTATAATCCTTTTATCCAAAGCTTGAAAGGAACTATATTACAGAATAATTTGCTTCAAAAATCATGAAGCATAGGAGACATTCCAATTTTTATACTTATATGCCTTTGGGTGCCAAATTATGAGTTTTAAATGACCTAAAGGACCTCTTGGTTGATTAACTTGCAAAATATTTTTCTAAATATTTGTAAAATCCATAGATGAGGACAAGCTAAAAAAACATTGGGTTTCGTAAAAAAATATATAAATGTTATTTTTTCCCAAAATTCTTGATGACATGCTCTAGAAAATGGAACATTTACCATGTATCATTTGTTTAGAATATTTGGAAGGTGAAGGAACTTCAAGATGTGTTCTCTTTAGGCCCAAATTTTGGCAAAATTTGTTGAGCACTTAGTTTTGTCGGAAAACCAAATTACGTTCAAGCTTGATCCATAAAAGTTGAATACCATCTTCAAACCCTTGTATGCCAACATTTTCCCTTTCCAACATTCTTGCTTTGGAGCAAAAGAAAGCCAAAATAATAAAATAAAATAAGCTTTTAAAAAACAACTAAAAAAAAACAACTGTGTTATGAATGTGGATTAGTTGCGATCAAACTTTGTATTGATGTGATAGGTGTGTACATATAAACAAGAATAAAAATAAAGAGTTCTCCAACTACAATTAATTTATAACTATGTATAACTCATGGAACTAATTACATGGTTTATGTAACATTTCTCCCTTATTACATCAATGCTCAATCAAAGTACATATAAAAAAATCTTTAAAATTTTCAAACTTAACATTTGTAAGAGACTTTTTCAAAATGTCTTCATATTGATTTATAGTAGGACATTAAAGCTGTATTTTATGTTCTTGAACATGTTCACGAATAAAATGGCATTTGCACTTCAATATATTTAATTGGCTCTTCAAAAACTAGATTACAAACAAGTTTTAGAACTCCTTGATTGTTGTAGTTCAAGATTGTTGGTTGCTTTTGTGGAATGCTCATTGACAAGGAGTGACATAACCATATAACCTTGCAAATAGCTCCACCTATAGTGCAATGTTCAACCTTGGTCGAAGATTGAGCAAAAACATGCTACTTATTACTTTCCTTAGGGATTGGATTGGATCCCAAAAAGAATACATATCTAAATGTGGATCTCTTGTCATAATGGATGCTATATAATCTACATCCATGAATCTTGACAAGAAGAATTGATTATTTTTCATGTACTCTAGATCATACTAAGTCATACCACAAATATACATGGGTACTTGAGTACCCACTTTGGTGCTTTTCAATGATACACCCTTCATTCTTGTACGAACCATGAAAGATAGTTGATAGCATACTTGATATTTAGTATGGTATAAGATCAAATAAATGAGACTCCCAATAGATTAGCAATAAAGAGTTACATTTACCTATGGAGGTGGATTGTTTCGAGATAGTTGTAACCTATTCTCCAATAGGATAGTAATGGGCTTACAATTTATCATCCAAAACTTCTCAAGCAATGTCTTGGCATACTTCATCTATGACGTGAATGTTCAAAATATTGAGTTGTCATTGATGCCAAAGGTGCATGGTATTCAAGGCATAAATATTCTTCAAGGGTGAGAAGTTTATAAGGTTGGACAACATATCAATGGTGTCAAAAATGGACTTGGTGAATAGAAAAAAATAGACAATTATTTAGGGCAAGGTATATTTCAAAGCAAGGCAATTTGTTTAAGTAAAGGATTATAATATTTAATTATTACAAGAGGACAAAGGTTTAAAAGTTGCTTGGGAAACAAATATTACAGGAGAAGGGACAATGGTTTAAAAGTTGCTTGGAACAAAAATATTTAAATATTACAAGAAAGGGACATAGGTTTAAAAGTTAATATTATAATATTTAAATCATAAGATTTAAAATATTATAATATAAAGTGGTTTAAATTTAAAAGCGCCGACATCCTTGGGTAATAAATGCAAAATATATATATATATATATATATATATATATATATATATATATATATATATATATATATGATTGTATATATAATCTCACACACACACACACACACACACACACACTATATATATATATATATATATATATATATATATATATATGATTAATCCCTTCGGGATGTGGTTGTTCTTCGACTAAATCAACCCCTCATACTCTTCCTCATTGAGGTTCCTGTTTTCAATATCGTTGGCTTCGTTATTTTGATGTTTTAAGTTCCTATACAACAATTCCATCAAAAAAATCAATAATCGATGCCACCCCCTCCTCCACCACGTCAAACTCAAATGCGAAGTCAATGCTTCCCAGTTGAAAAACACATTCTTCCATCTAGGCCATAGAGAGAAGCAACAAAGCAATTTTCAAAGAAAGAAGCATCAAAGACATTTTTAGGATTTGAAAGTATTTCTCTTGCTAATTTTAATTTTACTGGTGTATTGGAAGCTTCTGGTGTTGGATTGGATGAAGTTACACTTGATCAAGATTTCTTTTTGCAAAACAACACACCCACTACTTTTCAAGTATCAAAATTGCTTTGAGATAAAGATAATGAAGGAGCAGAATGTTCAAGCAAATCTCCTCCTAGGGAAACCAACACCCCTCAAGCTCATCCTTGACCAGAGGATGAAAGATTAAATATTTCTAAAAAATATTTGGTTTTTGATAACGTTAAATCAACCATTAAGGATTTACTACTTCCAGATATAACAGAAATGAAAAAAAAGAGAGTATCAGGCCAAAGTGTTGATAAAGGAAATTAATGCCCGATACAATAATTTTTCAAAAAGAGAAAACATATTTTTTGTTGTTGAAAATGAACCTAAAAATATGGAGGCTCTACTAAAACAAGTAAAATCTGGCATTGTGAAGGTTAATACATTTTACACAAATGAAATTCTAAAATTTATGTTGAACAGATTGGAGAACATAAATGGTGAGGCCCAAGCTTATTATAATGAATGGGCGTGTGATAAGAAAAAGGTTGTCATTGCTATAGCTACAAAGAATGTGGCTGAGGTTTGACTTAGTCACTTATGTTTTCAAAAAAATTTTGTTCTCTTTTTTCAAATGTAATTATATGCTGACTAATTATTTTTTATTTTTGCAAGTAAAGTATGATTATCTCAAAAATAAAGTTCAAAACCTACAAGACTATATCAGGATGGCAAAGGAGTTCTTAAATGCTTCTAAGGCAATAAAAAAGAGCTTAGGAAATAGTTCGACAAAACAACATTTTACGAACAATCATTATCCACAACGGATTGGATCCTAATGTTCTACTAAAGGAGAAGGGTAAATAAGTTCATGGAAAAACATCTGAAGATGTTGGAAAAAAGGAAAACACCCTGCTCAATGGATTGGAAAATGTTGAGAAGATCCTTGTCAATTCTGGAGCAATTGAGAGTACTATTACCCAACCCGAGGGAGGAGCCGTTGGAATGCAGAATGTGGAAAGCGTGGAAGTAGTGGAAGAGGAAAAAAGAGTTGAACAAGGAAAATATGAGGGACGAGCCATTGCTATGCAGAATGTGGAAGTTTTTGAAAAGGAAAAAGGAGTGGTGGAATAGGGAAAATATTCTAAAGCATAAAACTGAATTTCAAATTTTGATATTTCAAAAAGACTATTTTATGAAATTTCATATGTTTTCATTTGAAAACAAGATACTTGCTTTTATTATTTTACTATTATACTATTATACTATTTACATTTGTAATTGTGTGTTATTTTCATCTATTAAGTATTATGGTGTTTCAAATATGCTTGAGTTTACGAAGAATATATGTATGCATAGGTTTCAATGTTATTCTTGTTGTGATATAAAAATGAGTATTGTCTTGTGTATTATGCTTTATTGTTTTTATATTTCAATTTTCAAATGATTTTACGAAGGATATATCTATGCATGGGTTTAAATTTTTAGTTTATTCAATCATTCTTGTTGTTGTATAAAAATGTGTTTTTTATTTTGTATTATGCTATATTGTTTTTATATTTCAAAGTGAGTTTACGATGGAGATATTTATAAAGGGGTTAAATTTCAAATTCCATGTATTATACTATGTTGTTTTTATATTTCAATTTTCAAATAAGTTTACGAATGATATATTTATGCATGGGTTTAAATTTTCAGCTTATTCATAGTCATTCTTGTTGTTGTATAAAAATGAGTATTGTCATTTGTATTATGTTATATTGTTTTTATATTTCAAAGTGAGTTTACGATGGATATATCTATGAATGGGTTTAAATTTTCATTTTCCATATCTAGAGTAATATACTACATGCATTTTTCCTTCTAGAGTTAAACATACATACTAATGACACTAAGAAAGTTTTACTAGTTATGTATGCATGCATGGTTTACTAGATGATAAAATATAAATCATAAAATTTTGTCAACATAGAATGTCAATAACACTTCTAGAGTCATAGCATACATACTAATGATACTAATGATACATACATACATGCATTAAAAGTCAAAGCAAAAATCACTATAATTTTTCAACATAGACAATTAATTCAATAACATAACATCATTACGTATGCATGGTTTTCAAATTTCCAGCTTACTCAAAGCTAAAGCATAAATCATAAATTTTAAAACATAGATAGTCCATAATATTAAAAATCAAATATGCGTAATCATTAAATATAGAATTATTATATGATTTTTTTCAAATCACTGAAATTTTACAACTAGTCAAATACAAAAAATTATTGATAATATGAATTTTTTCAAATCATTGACATTTACAAATGATATCAAATACGAAAATCATTGATAATATGAATTTATTCAAATCACTAAAATTTTACAAATGATTTCAAATCCGAAAAATCATTGATTATATGAATTTGTCATTTAATCATTGAAATTTTTATATTTTTGGAATATGATACAAAGATTTATCGACTTCTCCAAAAGAACTGAGAATGATTTGTGAATTCTACTTTTCCATAATCTCATCATCACTCCAAGCTGAATCATTTTCATCATTATCAAAAATATTAGTGAGACATCTCCTTTCTACTAGGGACTTCCAATATGTCAATGCTATGTCATAGGGAAACTTACCCACCTCGTACGATGACACATACATTCTCAAACAATTTTCCAAATTTTTGTCCAACCTATTATGAACTTTCGATTTAACAAAATAAAATGCATTTAATACCCTTTCATCTTCAACAGATCCCAAAATCATTGTCTAACATTATTCATATAAATTAAAGTATTCACTCATAATTTCTTGTAAGACACTACTTCGATACATTTTTTTCTAGAAACACGTGATTGAACCAGTCAGATGTGGATTTTTGAAATGTGCAATTTGATTATCCATTGTTATTCCAAAATTGGTTTATTGTTGTCCCATGAGATCTTTGTTTAGAATACCATTAATTTCAATATCATTTACTTCCACACTTTTAGAAAAAAGTGTCATAAGATTACCCATATATTTTACAAACAACTCACTTCTACTATTGTGGTCAACACAAGGGTTCCAGGAGATGGTATTAACAACAACCATGACCTCAAGTGTCTCATCTCTCTTAAAATGATCTATTATTTTACTTGCTAATGTATTTGCAATTCTTTTCAATTTATTCTTAGTGTTATCCAAAACCTCATCGAATTCGAAATGTGTTACGGGCACTTGTTCAACATCATCTATTAGTGTATCTAACCACTTTTCATAATGATATAAAGGAATCATATTTCCATGGATAACAATACAAATATTATTGTTGATTTTGAACTTTAAAAAGTTGTTAGGATCATTGACATCAACTAACGTATTCCAACTATCAAACTTGGGATCCTCAAAATATTTTTTGGATAAGCAAATCCTATCAATAGTCATACATATTTGTTTTCTCATCCTGATGAAATCTATAATATAAATTACCCTTTTCTGTATGAGTTTAATCAAAGAATTCATTTCTTGCAACAATGGAATAATACCACATAATGTGAGAAGAGTTTCTAAGTCAGTCATACAAAATAGCAAATATTTTGCCTTGTCAACATCCCTACGATGTGCATACATAAACCCAACCAAGGATTGATATTCTAAAAATGCCCTTTTTACAGGAAGAAACAATGAAATACACCTAGTGTCCACATCTTTTAACATTTTTATACCTTTGGTTACACCTAGAAAAAATTGTTGAAACTCTGCAAACCTTTTTGGACTGCATGAAAAGTATGAGTGTATTTCACGAATGAGTTCTTCCACTCTGGCTACATTATCAAAATTGCTCACAATTTTGTATGTAAGATTCATTTGATGAGCCATGAAATGAATGGGAATCACATATGGGGCAATTGATTTCTGAAGCCTAACACAAAGACCATTCCTTTGTCCTTGCATTATAGCCGCACCATCAGCTCCAACACAAATTAACTTTGTGGCAATTTTCTTTTCATCCATTCTGGCAATATCCTTTAAATTTGTTACAACAAAATTATAAATATTTTCTGCATTACAATTTTCAATCATCTTATGTAGTGCTAGTAAATGAGGTTGTCTCAAATGATTTTTGAATGTGTAAACATTTATGCAAATCCCATATGTGTTGTCAACAATCGTTACCTCATCAATGGAAAGTGAAATAAATTTGGTTTGTTTCACATTCTCTCTCAGGTCTTCCTTCTCAACCAGTGATAGATATTTTGCCATTTCCCAACCACTTTAATCTGACCAATGTGAATTGGTAAGGTTTTTTACATCGACTAGTTGAAGTATTTTCTTAAAATCAGCAAAATCAGACATGGGCCGACCTTTTTTTAGAATATTGTATACAACAGCAAACTTGCAATTTCTTTGAGGATATTACAGTCTTATTAAATTTTTGAAATTGTACCTCAATTATTCCACCCTTATCAATGAGATTTTGTTGTTGTTTCATTGTTTTTTTGTATTCAAGTGCATATCTCACATGCACACATTCTGATGCATCCTTCCACCTATGAAATCTATTAATTGTTCCATCACTTTGTATTTCTTTGATGTAAAATTTTCCACAGTGTTTTTCTATTGTGTCTTTCTTATTTTGCAATAAATGATCCTTTCCTAGCTTCCATGTACAAATAATGTATTTACACACATTTTGTTTCTCATATCGCTCAATAAAGGGTATAATCGTGCCCATTCATTTTTACAATCCCTTCCAATAGTCCATTCGCTTATCTTTTGACGTTTAGATTTTTAACTACAAGATTTCCTAGAGGTCTGCATTTTAATTGTACTACCATTTTTTTTTCGGTTAATGTATCTAAATTTAACATCTCCTGAAGTGGTTGTTGAATGTTGTTATTAGAAAAATTATCATGTGGTACCATCTCATCTACTAGAATATCTTCAAGTGAATGCACATCAGGGTTGACAATGTATACTGCATTCAATATTTGGTGTTCTCTATCATTTTTTTAATGTAAAAAGGTACTATTTTAAAGAATTGATAGAATACAGTTTTACAAAGCATTTAAAAATATGTAGATAAGCAGACAACCATTTATCTATTAATAAATAAAGGCTTTATATTTAAGAATAACAAAGAAATATTAAAAATTTTATAGTAAAAGGTGTTTGTACCTGCATGTTGTGTAGAATCTATAGAGATTGATGCCTCACTACATTTTTATATTTGTGTAAAATATTTTAGAATTATCTTTTTACAAGAATATTGGTCTCTCTTCTTTCCATATTCAGTAGGTGACATTGTATCTGTAAAGAAAAAATCTTTAGATGTTAGGAAATGAATATGAAATTGAAGGAAAATAACATAATCCCTCAAGACAAACCTACGCTACCTTGTAGAATGACATTTGACATACAAGAAGTAGTCTCTGAAAAGAAAATGCTCCTAACACACAACATGACATGGATACTTATCGACCACAGTTATAGATAGTGCTTCTACACTACCTATGAAATATACTCTAAGAGACAAGAAGTAGTCTCTAACAAGAAAAATGCTCCTAACACACAATCAGATGACATTGATATTTATTTATCATAGTTGCATATAGTGCACCTACAGTGCCTATGAAATTGAAGAAAAAAAGCTTTGGACAAAAGAACAATGGAATAAGAATACTCTACCTATTTTCATAGTCGTGAATACTCTATAACCGATCGGCTTATACCGATCGACACATTTTTGCAATGGATTGGCTTAGGATCATAGATACACCTCTGCAATCAACCAAATTTTTTGATAGTATCTCCTCTACAACATATCAACTTATATCAATAGTTTCTCCTCTGCAATTGATCAAATTATGCCAACAGACACTACTCTACAACCGATCAACTTACACTGATAGACACGTCTCTACAACTGATCGGCTTATGCTGATTGATACTTCTCTGCAACTGATCATATTATGCTGATAGACACATCTCTACAACCGATCGGTTTATGCTGATAGACTCTCCTCTACAACCGATCAGCTTATGCCAATAGATACTACTCTACAACCGATTGACTAATACCAATAGACACATATTTGTAACTGATTGGCTTATGTTGATTGACACTTCTTTGCAACCGATCGGCTTATGCTGATAGACACATATCTGCAACCGATCATATTATGCCAGTAGACTCTTCTCTGCAACTGATCAACTTATACCAATAATTTCTCCTCTATAATTGATCAGTTTATACTGACAAATAATACTCTACGATCGATCGACTTATACCAACAAATAATACTCTACAACCAATTGGTTTATACTGATAGAAAATACTCTGCAATCGATCAACTTATGCTTAGAGACATGTCTTTGCAACTGATTGGCTTATGCTGATAGAAACGTTTTTACAAATGATCGACTTATACCGATAATCTCTGCAACCGATCGTTTTATGTCGATTGACACTTATTTGCAACCGATAGGTATATATCGATCAACACTCTTCTACAATAGATCAGTTTATGTCGATCATCTTAAGTCGATCGACACTTCTCTACAACCAATAGTCATATGCCAATCAACACTCCTCAGCAATCGATCGACTTATGTCGATAGACACTTCTCTACAACCTTGTCAAGTTTTTCGTTGTTTTAGAGCTATTTTTGAGTTAGAGTATTTTAGATGTATTTTTATTGGTACCCCCTATAGTATATATACAGATAGTATATGAGGTGATTTGGACAAAAAAAAAAAAAAAATTATAATTTAAAGGTGAATTATCTGTGGAATGGGGTGAAAGTAGTCAACGAATTAAAATAAAAATAGGATAATTATAATCAATAGCGAGCATATTTACCCCAAAAAAACTTCCACCTTGTAAATTTTGGGTGAGTGGCCCCCAGTGAAAGGATCCAAAATTAGCCAATTTAAAATTTTGAAAATCCTAAATAGAGCCAATTTACGATATTTCCTGCTTATGCATAATCCTGAATAAAGCTGCAAATTGGAGGAGTTAATGAGATGATTTGGACAACAAGAAGAGCTGAAAGATTAACAATTTTAGGGTAGCAAAGTAATAAGAATTGGAGCAGCAATTTTTACAAATTCGAGGTAACAAATAGGTGAACCAAATCACTAAGAAATCTAGATACAAAAGGAGACCAAAAGGTATGCTATATTGGTGCTATAAAAGTTAATTATTTGAATGTTCACATTAGCTTATTGTTAAGTATTTAAAAGAACTACATTTAAGGCTTTAAAGTAGCAAAATAAAAGGTCTTAATTTTTTAAAGTAGCAAAAGGAAAGATCTCAAGTTTATATCCTCAAGGTTGGAGAAGATAGCATTCCCAAGGGATTAAAACCTGCAACAAAGAAAGGAGAAGTTAGAAATAATGTAAGAAAAGGAATCAAATCCTATATCTTGGAAATTAAATAAGTTGTAGTAGAAAATAGAAGTATTATTCTATTTAAAAGATAAATTTTTTAACACAAATTAGAAGCTTGGAGTCATCAAATAAGAAACTGCCAAACATAGAGATGAGCAGGAGTCATTATGGAAGAGTAGCCAACAAGGAGAAGCTATTGTGGAAGAAATACCATCATTACCAAGTCTTGGCAAAGAGAAGAGGCACCACCATATTGGATAAGAAAACCATTATTTCAAGAAAACTAGTGCAACTAAAAGTACAGGGGGGAAAGCAATAGCTAATATATTTCTAAAGCTATGTACAATAGTTGGAAATACATTAGAACAAAGGAACACAAAGTTCTATTGAAGTTAGGTACTCAGAAGTAGTGCCATTTACGTAGCAAAGTGCCAAGCAATCCTACATCCAAGAAAACAAGTAAGAGCACCACCAATAAGAGGAAATAAATAGGTGTCAAGTTGAGCAACCACCAAACAAGTGGAAGAACCACCAATCCAATGTAGAGGAGCTACCACCATATTCAAATAAGGTTACCTAGAGTGCCACCATAATTCAGCAAAGAACACAATTGAGAAAGAGATACACCACCGAAGAAGCTTTGATGAGGTTAAGCAAACACCGTTAGAGTTGCATAAATTCAATACAAGGTCATTGAAAGAAGGACCACAAAGAGCCAATCATCATTTGATATAATGCTTGCTATATAATGCAAAAATAAGGTAAGCCACTTGAGTTGTAGCTAGCATATTGTATACAGAAGAAAGAGCGATAGAAGTGGTTGAAAATGACTCAGTAATGAGCATTACATTGGAAGGAAAGGCATTGAAGAATCAAGCAACATATGGTACGTAAGGTGAAAAGATAAAGTTGTTATTTTCCATTTGATAAATTAGACATAGAGCACCAACCATTGTGAGGAGAGTCTAAGCACCAAGGAAGCAAAAAAATCATTGTAGAGGGAGCAAATAAGTCAAGTACAATGATAATTTAAATGTTACCAAGGAGGTAGCAAGTTGTAATGTTCATTGACAAGTGCTGCAAGTGTAAAATATAAGTGTCACCTAGGATACAAAGCACCAACAACCAAGGAATATTTAGGTGCCATAGAAGAAGCATCGACTCGAATTCCAAGTATCTTGATAGATACAAAACACCAATATTTATGTAAAGTAACACCTTCTACATGCAATAAATGGACAGGTCAAAGTGAACACAACGAAGAACACAAAGAGAATGCAGTATAGAGGAGAGAGTAATGCGCTAAATATTAGTGCATATGTGCTACATTTAAGGTAAGAGAAAGATGCAATTCATAGATTCAAAGCTTTGGATTTCGAGCATCAAAGTGCATTGAATGCATCACAATTGAAGAAGAGCACATGTTGCAGTATAAAGTAAGCAAGAGAAAGCTTTGGAGCACTATATTAAAGGAGGTAATAAATATTTAGTCTAATTTAAACCTTTGAAAAATATACAAGGCATAATATTTAATTCAAGTTAATTAATTCATTATACTCAAGGTTGTTTTAATAAAAGGAGAAATAAGGTATAGATTTGCAAACTTAGAAGTATTATTGAATGCCTTCAAAGTTTTTGAAGAAAGAAGTATTTAGAAAGATTTTAAAATTACCTCATCCAAATTGCATAGAAATAGTTTTGCAAATAGTCTAACTTGGAGGCATAAGGATTTCTACATTGAAATAGAAATATATATTTCCAAATACCTTTCTAAATTCCCAACTTGGGAGTTATAAGGAGTTCAACACCAAATTTAAGTTATTGAAATTTAGAAACTACACTATTGAAAATTGAAAGATACTAGAAGCAAAACATAGAATTGCTAGAAAGTTGGAAAATTTACTTTTGATATCTCTTGCTCAAATTAATGAGACATAAGGAATCCAACTTAAAGGTCTTGAAAAATAGAGAACCTCATCAAAATTGAAAGTGCATAAAAATATTTTTAGCTTTCCATTCATAAATAGGGAGAAATAAGGTGAATAATTGAAGTTGAACATTAGAGAGATAAAAGGGATTCAAATCAAAGGTAACCTAGAAAGCTAAACATTTTATCAAAACCATATTATATTCAAAACACTTGGGAGATACAAAGTTTTTCTACAAAACTTGAGAAATTGGAAAGATATTATCAAATTTGATCTTTCACATTTAAAATACTAGGGAGTTAAAAATAATTCTTTGTAGATATTTAACTATTGTTTAATCATTCTTAAAATATTAAGAAAACAAGGCATACTACAAGATTTGAAGAATTGAAAGTTAATATTTACACCCAAATTTAACTTAAATTTTAAATGGTTAAAAGATAGGGAGATATAAGGTTTACAAGTGACCTTAGACTATAAAAATTAAGGAGGAAGAAGGATGTCTACTTTAAAGAATACAATGAATAATAATATAGAAAACATCATTAGAAAGGAAAGGACAGCTATCATAAAAATTGGAATCAAGAATTTACTTACAAAGCGTGAAGGAAACTTAGATCTTAATTCAAAATTGATCTATAGTGAAGCCTTAGAAGAAAATTTTAAAACTCTAGAATATTATCTACATGATAGAATCATTGAAACGATCGATAATGGAAAATATTATATTCTAATTCCTTTAGACATTGGTAGCATATTATATATGGTATTACTTACATTCAAATATTACAAAGAAGAAAATATGGAGCAGAAGGAATTGATTGAATCACTTAAAGAGAACATAAAAATAGATGAATCCTTCTTAGAGAAGATATTTCATTCTTCATGTAGTATTGATACTTCAAGTTCTTCTAACTCAAAATCTTACCATGATGCTATAAGTGAATGCTCATAAGGATCTATGCAGAAGAAAATTTAGAATATGAAGGACAAAAGCAAAGATAAAATATTTTTGCAGGAATCTGATGATAGCATGATAGTTCATGATAGCACAAAGACTAAATCTAATGATGAAGACAAAAAGAAGAAGAGGAACCTAAAAAAGGAGGCATACAATGCAAAGTAAATTGAAGACAAGACAAAGACCATATTGAAGACTAAAGTCTTCAATAACCAAATAATGTAATACAAGGGGTGTTGAAATATATTATATTATTTGGTACATGCTAATGTACCATCTTGGGTACATCTCTAGATTAGGAGAGTGTTAGATTAGGGTTTGAGTATTTACTTTATGTAATGTAATAAATGCACAAGTATTATTAGAATATACAATGATGTAAATATTCATGTTGTCCATGTGTACACAAGTCTATAGAATAGGAATATAGTTAGTGATAGGAATATGGAAGGACAAGAGTCATACTCCATTATATATTGGCCTTTGTAGTAGATGGAAATGAAGAGAGAACATAGTGAGAGTGCAAGAGCACATTAGAGTAGAGTAGTGCTCAAGTTAGGTACAATGTAGAGCATGAATAAGGAATGGAGCATTTGAGATCTCCATACTTTGTATTAAGATCCCATTTTTGTGAGCTTCCATTAATGGTAATTTTATGAGTTATTATAGAATTTTCTTATGAGTTTTACATGCTTAATATATTGCCATTATCATAGATTTAATAATGCATGCTCATTTTATACGTTGTGGTTGCATTTCCTTAAATATATAGCATCAAAAGTTAACATGTAGTTGGTGATGGGGTCAGGGATAATAGGTAACCAATAATGTTAATGTTGCATGTAGTACCTTGCTGAAGATGGTACTTAGTACACATAAAAAAACCCCACCAAGGAATTTTACAAGACTCAACCAATATATTTAACCGGTCCTTAAGCAACTTTTGGAGGCTAATATGATTGATTTGCCTTCTATAAGGCAATATGATACGATAGTAGAATGGTATAAAAATGGTCAACATTATGATTATCATAGGATGGAAGGACACATAACACATTCATGTAATATGTTGAAACATGTGCTTTAGGACTTAATAGATAAGGTTCACCTTGTCATAGAGGACTCCCAACCTATTTCTAACCATAAACTGCCAACTAATCAACCTCCAACTCAATAGACACCTACAACTAATAAATATATGGGGATCTTCCAAAATCTCCTCCCAATCATCAAAAATAGACAACCAACAAGGTGCCTTATCATAATGTACCACCTCCATGCAACAACATGGTTGGAATTATAACTGCTATGAAAATATAACTAGATCAAGCTCAAATGACTCAACAATATTAGTAGGAGATGAGTTCTACATCCAACAAACCTTCTAGAATACCTTTAGTTCTCAAGAGTACCCAAAAAAGGAGCATGAGTGTAGAAAAACCAACCTTAGTGTTGAAGCCACAACCAAAAGTCTCCTTCGATATTCAACAATAGTTAAGTAATACACCATCCAATATTTCTCTCTTAGAGCTTTTGCAAACTTTTCCTATTCGTAGGGAAGCCTTGTTGAAGCTTCTAAGTCAATAATCTATACCACAAGATCTCCCCCCCAGTAATCTAGCTAATATTTTAAATTCTCTTGGGATTAATCATATATATTTTTATAATGAAAGTATTCCTTTTTTCAAATTTGCAAGGGAATTCTCCCTTTTACATCATTGCATACATTGGGGATAAGTTTATCAAGAGAATATTGGTGGACAATGGTTCCTATCTCAATTTATTTACTTATAATTTTTTCCAAAATCTTGGATTAAAGGAGGAAGACCTCGTAAAATCTAATGTCATCATAAAATATTTCAATAATGAATCTCAAGAAGCCTATGGAATTTTATCCCTTTCCCTTAGGGTAGGGTCCAAGATATTAGATACCTTATTTTATGTGGTATCTTGCACATCATCTTTTAATCTTCTTCTTGGACGCCCTTGGGTTCATGCAATGAGGCATCCGTTCTACTTTTTATCAATTCTTAAAGTATGAATTCAAAAATCAACTTGTCACCATTTAGGGTGACCCTCATCTATTCCAATATTTTTTGATGGTTGAGAAAGCACAATCTAGTCTCAATTTCTATCCACCTGTCTATCTCCACAAAATTTATTTGACTTATTTTTCTTTTTCATATAACATCATCAAGGAATTTGAAAATTTTAAAATGAGGAACCACCAACCATAAATTCATCATGGGATCAAATCAACCTGCTTGATGAGAGTCCTCTTCTATCTAAGCTACCACATTCACCTAAAACTATGGATTTACCACATAAAAAGTGTGAAGTTGTACGCATTAGCATGTGTACCTTTATCTACGTGAGTACGTCCCTCAAAGAGAAGATCTATTGTAGCAATACCCTTCTTATCAAGTGCACCTTTGCCCATTATTATCTATCCAATGATTACCCATTTCCTAAGTAGATATTATCTAACATGGGATATATAGATAAGGGTTTGGGGCCACAACAAAAAGGTATTCAAGAACCTTTGGAAATCAAGATTTGGCCTGAGAGATATGGCATAGGGTACATCCCAAAAAAAAAACTATTTTTTTGAAAAAAATGAAAAACTTGTATTAATACAAAGAACAGTTACAAATGGGAGTAAACACATCCCAACCAAGAGCAGAGAACAAGACAACAAGCGCAGAGCAAAAAAGTCAACACTTTCCACCACAGAGCACAGAAGTCAACAGGGCACGAAAACGCGACATGTCACGAAATCGCGACAATCAACCCCGTCTCGACCGCGTCAGAGCCACTCGCGAAAACGCGACATGTCGCGACGAAACCCCGACCCCGAGCCCTCCCGCACCCGATCGCCAAAAAAGTCGCGAAATCGCGACGGCAGCTCCCTTCGGCGCCCCATCACCAAAGGTGTCGCGAAATCGTGACGAGAATTCCAAATGGCTCCAGATCTCCAAAAAGGTCACGAAATCACGACGAGATTTCTCCTAAGCGCCCATCCTGCAAAAGTGTCGCGATATCGCGACGAGTTTTCCACTTGGCGCCCAGTCCGCAAAAGTGTCGCGATATCGCGACGATTTTTCCCCAAGACTCCTATGTGCCAAAAGTGTCACGAAATCGCGACGAGTTTTCCTTTCGGCACCCAACCACCAAAAGTGTCGCGATATCGCGACGAGTTTTCCACTTTGCACCCAATCGTCAAAAGAGTCGCGATATCGCGACGAGTTTTCCTCATGACGCCAGTTCGCCAAAAGTGTCACGAAATCGCGACGAGTTTTCCTTTCAGCTCCCAATCCTCAAAACTGTCGCGATATCGCGACGAGTTTTCCACATTGCACCCAATCTTCAAAAGTGTCGCGATATCGCGACAAGTTTTCCAGATGGCGCCGCTCCAACTGTCGCGATATCGCGACGATTTTTCCTTGCGGCTTTCGAACAACAGAAATGTCACGAAATCGCGACGGATTTTGCACTTTGCTCCAATTCACAAAAATTGTCGCGATATCGCGACGGTTATCCTCCTTGTCGACCCTGCGCCAAAAACGTCACGAAATCGCTGTAGCTTCCAGCCAAAGGCCGCGATGGCGCGACAGGTCACGAAATCGCGACAACTTCCCACTGAAGGCCTCGATAGCAAAACAGGTCACGAAATCATGACAGCATCTCACCATGGGCCGCGATCGCGTGACATGTCACGAAATCGTGACATGTCACGATTTCACGACAGGTTCCCTCCGAAGGCCGCGATGGCGCAACCTGTCACGAAATCGTGACAGCTTCCCACTGGAGGCCGCGACGGCACTATGTCACGATATCATGACAAAAACCTCCCTTAGCAAAAACTTTGCTCATTATCGCAGGGATCGTTCAAGACCTTGCCTAATCACTGCATCCTCCATAGGCATATCACTGTGCAGCTGCATCCCAACCTCTCTCTCAGCACCCATCTTTGCAAGGAAATCGATCGCCTTGTTTAAATCTCTACTCACATAGACGGGGATCACATCATCTAATTCCCTCCATAGTTCCTTGATTTGAGAGACCAGAATCCGCAACCTCCAAGCTTTCGAGGCAAAGTTCCTCATGCAGTCTAGAGCGCCAACCAGAATTTGGGAATCAGACTCAAGAATTATCTTCCTGTGTCCCTGCTTAACAGCCCAGATGGAAGCAGATTTAATAGCAAAGGCCTCTCGCTTCATTGTTTGTGGCTCGTCCCTAGACCTTGCATTTCCCAATAGAGCACAGACCCAACATGATCACGGCACACTACTCCAATTCTAGCACTACCCGGATTGCCTTTTGCAGCTCCATCAGTATTGATTTTGATCCAGCCTTCTGGGGGAGGTTTCCAGCTACCTCTAACCTGTCTCTCTTGCTCAACAGCTCCCTCTTCCAGTGGCACAGAAACAAACTGATTTTCCTCCTCAGCAAAGATGGCAACCGTTTCCACGACTTTGCTCCAGATGACCTGCCAAATTCCATCTAGCGAAGAGAAGGTTTCTCGAAAAATACGGGCATTTCTCTCCAACCACACCTGCCACCAGATGAAAAGTAAACCAAGCTCCCAACCAATTCGAAGAGCTTTAGATTTAAATCTACCTCTCTTCCATCTTTCCCAAATATTGGTCCGAGTCAAATCACCGTTAGCCTGGATTTTATAGTGAGAGAACCAACGCTTCCAAATCTGCCGTGTGAAGGGGCATTCAAACATCAGATGATCAGCAGTTTCCTCATTCTTGTGGCATAACACACACTGAGAAGGACCGATGATGCCTCTATTTCTAAGATTGTCAAAGGTGAGAATTCCATTGTGCATAAACTGCCAGGCAAAGAAGTTCACTTTCGGCCAGCCCTTAGAATGCCAAATCTTCCTCCAATCTTGAACCGAAAATAAATGTGGGGGGGCTCTGGGAGGATCTTATCGTATCCCTCCTTCACAATATAAACCCCAAGGTTCCCATAGCCCCAAGCTAGTTCATCCTCCTCATCTCTCCCAATGAGAAACCTTTCTGTCAAAATTTTAGACAAGATGGGTGCCAGCTCCGGAGGGATTGGAATTGGCCACTCTTCCAACCGCTTAAACTTTTTGAACTTGTACTCCCCCAATTGGCTGGTGTTGAAATAACTCTCGATTTGAACCCAGCCCTTGTCTTCTATGGCAGATTTAATCGGCTGCAATTCGGGAAACACAACAATGATGGGTGGGTGCTGGTCCCAGGAATCGGTCCAGAAACGAGCCTTCTCCCCTCTCCCCACTTTCCAAAACAATTGATCTTTGATAACTTGAGATCCAAGCTTGAGAGCCTGCCACACTAAGGATCCATTACCCTCCAGAGGGAAACGGCCCACATCATTGGGGTGAACATGACCCAAGTATTTACTAGAAAGGATTCTCGTCAAGAGGGATGTTGGTCGGGAAATCCACCTCCAAGATAGCTTTGCCAGCCAAAGCTTTATTGTTAAGCTTGGAGCTTCTCAATCCCAGCCCTCCTTTTTCCTTGGGCTAGGTAACCTTATCCCAGCCAACCAAGGCCCATTTCTTCTCCCCTTTTGCACCTTCCCATAAAAATCTTCTAGCCATTTTGTCCAGCTCTTTCCATATAGAATGTGGGGCAGCCAGGATGGAGAATTTATATATTGGCATGGCCTGAATAACTGACTGTAAGAAAGTTAGTCGGCCCCCATAGCTTAACCATTTATGAGACCAATGATTCATTCTATCTTTGATGCCATCCAAAAGATCCTTCCAGATATCAATTTTTAGTTTTTTGAAATGCAGAGGAACCCCCAAGTAAACTACTGGGAGAGAGGTCCTAGTGAATCCCAAGATCTCTATAACTCTGTCCTGTAACCTTTGGTCAAGATTGAAGAAGACCACTTTGGATTTTTTATCATTGGTGACTTGGTTTGAGGCCCTGAGGTAGACATTTAGAGTATCTCTGATTCCTCTAGCTTCCCTGAGACTGGCCACTCCAACCAATCCTGTATCATCCACAAACTGTAAGTGAGTCAAAACTTCCGCCCCCACCTTAATACCTGTTATCAGACCTTGATGTCTTCTTCTCAGAAGAGTCTACCTAATCCTTCAGCCAAGATGAGGAAGAGATAGGGAGAGCATGGGTCCCCTTGACGAAGACCCCGTGAGGCTCCAAAAGGTGGCGAGGGAAGCCCCTTGATTAGAACAGAATAAGAAGGCGTAGAAATACAACTCATGACCCAGTCTATCCAATCCTGAGAGAAACCAAAGGCTGCCAACATCTTTGCCAGGAAGCCCCACTCCACCCTATCATAAGCCTTGGACATATCCAGCTTTAATGAACATTCCTTTGTTACCTGATTTTTGCATTGTATGGATTGCCTCCCGGGCAAGGACCACTCCATCCAAGATCTTGTCTACCTTCTACAAAACCCCCTTGCTCTGAGGAAATTATATTATGAAGGAGAGGTTTTAGCCGTTCAGCCATAATCTTTGTGATTATTTTATAAATCACGTTGCATAAGGCAATAGGTCTGAAATCGTAGATATGAACCCCCTCCTCCCCTTTTGGAATTAAAGTGATGAAGGTGTGATTTAGAGCCTTGAGCATTCTTTTATTAGTTCTGGACTCCTCTCTGACAGCCAAAACATCCTCCTCCAAGGTATCCCAAAAGGCCTAAAAAACTCAATAGGAAAGCCATCCGGACCTCGGCGATTTGCCAATGCTCATCCCAAAGACCACATTCTTTAGTTCATCTCTAGCAATGGGTCTAAGAAGGGCCTGATTCTCTTCGTGAGAGATAATAGAGGGTATGACATCAATAACTTCATTTTGAGCTTCCACATCTTGCTCCATACTTTCCTTAAAAAGTTTTGAGAAATAATCCATTGAGTGGGAATGCATACCAGGAAGAGTATCAAAAGAGTGTCCATTCTCATCTTGAAGGACTTCCATGTTATTCATTTGTCTCCTAGCACAGGCTGATCGATGGAAAAATTTTGTATTTCTATCTCCTTCTAATAACCAAGTGTTTCTTGCTCTCTGTTTCCAGTAAATCTCTTCTTGATTATCAATGTCCTCAACCGCTTTGCGCAAAGCATCATCCTCGGTTTTAAGGTGCTCAGTAATTGTTCCTTCCCTGAAGTGTTTTTGCACCTCTTCCCATCTGGCCACCAAGGGAGCCCGTTGGAGCTGGAAGTCTGACTTATTAGTTTGCCTCCACTGTTTCAATTTAATCTTGACAAAATGAAGCTGTTTGTGGAATTTGAACATTGCTGTCCCAAAAGGTAGGCGGCCTTCTTCCCACCACCGTGGAATTTTCCTTCGGAGATCCTCTTTTTGCAACCAAAAATTTTCAAATTTAAATGGTTTGTGGTGCTGCCCTGTCATAGTCCCTCCCTCCAACAAAATGGGAAAGTGATCTGATACTGGGCCTTCCAAAATCTGAAATTTAATATTCCATTTAACAAATGCCTCCTCGGAGACCAAAAAATGGTCTAGCTTTACCTTCCTGCTGTGTGGCTCTCTCCTCTTATTAGTCCAAGTAAAGTGGGTTCCAGGGCCTTTGATATCAACTAGGTGAAAGGCCTGGACTTGGGCAATCAGAAGCCGGTCCCCTGGATCCAAAACTCGGGATACCACCTTCCTGATCCCTAGCAGATAATTTGGCATTAAAATCCCCAACAATAATCCAGTCTAAATCTTCCCGGGAGGACCTCATGTTGTGTACAACTTTCCATTGGAGCCTCTGGCCATCAATGCTTTGAGCCCCATAGAAGTTTGTAATTAAAACATGTTCAGCAGTGACATTGTTCCTAAAAAGAGATGTGAGAACACCCCTCCAAGCTATATGTTCTATTGCTGTCCATTCCGTAGGGTTCCAAAGAGTAACAATCCCCCCCGAGGCACCTTGAGCAGCCACATCCATATAACCAACGCCCCTCCATATTCTACTAACAGTTTTGCACATAAGATCTAAAGACATTTTTGTCTCCTGGATGAGCAAAAAGTCTGTTTTACGTTTTCCTAAAAGTCTTTGAACAACAGATTGATGGGTTCTACTGTTTAAACCCCTAACATTCCAGGATTGAATAATCATTGAAAACCTTGGGAGCAATAAGAATCAATTGTCCTCACCGATCCTCCATTGATCAGCCTTGTCTCCTTGCACCGCTAGTAGATCCTTATTGGACTTTTCGCCCACTCCTTGAGAATTACTATTTTTAGATCTCTTCTCCACCTGAGTAATCCCTAGAGCCGGCCTTTCTCTGTTCTTTTCTGCAGTTCCCATGTTGACATCCTTAATAACTGGCTGTGCTGGGGAGTGGATTACTAATGCCCCTGGGTTCTCTGGGCTGCAATATCTCGTAGGGTTCAATCACCTGTTCTAAGACAGGAGTAAATGAAGGAGAAGCATGAGAGTGGATGTTATTATCCTCAACATTCCCATCCACTCCTTCCATGACTTGGTCCTCTTGATCCACTAGTGACTTAAAGATTTCATACCGGTTGGTTGGCTTGAGTTGTGCCTGCTCCTTGCCATTTTTCTTTTTGTTTCTCCTTCGCTTCGGCTGTTCAAAGCCATCTTTCTGGACATCAGAACCCTGAGGAGTATTGGATGGTTCTTTGACGGGAGTAAACTTACCCTCTCTGGGGCGATTTGGCATTCCAAGCGGAGCCTCCGCTTTTGTGCTCAAAATATTTGGACAGAACCTTGCCAAATGGCCATGCTTATGGCAGACTCTGCATCTAAAAGGTAGGGCCTCATAATCTAACTGCTGGATCCAGGATAGTCCTGCCAACTCAAGTTCCACCTCGACTGGTAGAGGCTGGCTAATATCCATTTCTACACAAATTCTAGCAAAGACAACTGTGTTTCCCTCTATGGTATCTTTGGAGACTCCTAGATATCTACCTAGTGAATTACCAATCATCTCCAGAACCTGCTCACCCCAAAACTCCATCGGGAGAGCGTACAACCGGATCCAAACCGGGACAGCCGTGGGTTCAATACGAGGATCGAAACCCACTCTCCAAGGTTGAACAAATAAACCCCGCCGGACCGTGGTTCCTCTTCTCTGATTCAAATGCTCTGTTTCTATCTCGCTAAAGAAGAGAAACTAATAATGAAATACCCATTGCTTATAGGCCATAAGGAGTACTCACCGAGTGGCTCCCGCTCCGTCTAACCTGTATGCAGAAAATTCAGAGTAGGTCGGATACCCATGAATTTGCAAATCAGATCATGGTTAGCACGGTAGATGATTGTGTCTTCGACCAGCTTTGGTTCGATAACAATCTTAGGTCTGGAAGCGGATTGCGGGAGGCATCCATTAACTCGGTGTGCAGTTGAACCCTTGCCAGCATTCTTGAATAGCGTTTGAAAAGCATTCCGCTGAGCTTCATCAGTGGAAGACGAAGGATTTTCTTTTAACATCTCAAAGATATCTTTCTCCCAGCGAGAGGAACCGGAGGAGACCCCATTGGGCCCTCCCGGGCAGCGGACGAACCTTCAGAGTAGCACAAAGTCAACCCACCAAAGTCCCTGGAAAATCCTTCACACCAAAAACCCTAGAGCATCGCCCGACGCCTGCTCAAAAATTTTCCCGCCAAATCGCCAGAGCTCCGTTTCGAAAGTTTTCAAAGAGATCCCCAAAAATTTGTTAACTACCTCCCAAAAAAAAAAATATTAGAAAATAGAGCATATTACATTATTTGGGTCATGTAAATGTACCTTCCTTGGTACATACTTAGGACATTAGGTTACTTTAGGGGGAAGTTATCTAATTACTTCATGCAATGTAATAAATGCACAAGTGTCAATGTGCAAGTTGTAATGTGCAAGGTGTCCACTTGTACAACTAGATAGAGTGTCGACCAAGGAACTTATCTTCCTATATAATGGCCATAGATAGATCATAGAAGAATAAGGTAGAGCAGCATCATAGTGTGTGTGTGGTAGATAGGTAGTAGGGTAGTGTGTGTGAGCTATAAGCTCAGAGCTCCCTCATGGAGTAGTAGCATATCTTATGGAGTGCCCATTTCCTCCATTGCTACTATTGTAATATTTTTGCCATTTCTATTTATAGCATATTTCAGTCATCTCGTAGATCTATTTTATTTCTTTTTGCATCTTGTGAATGGTATCTCCCAATGTATGTGGCATCAAAAGCTAACAGTGGTATCAGAGCTACGGTAGATCAAGCCACAGTAGGTCTAGAGGGAACCACCATTATTTGATCCTGAGTTTTTTGAGAACCTGATGCGCCATTGGACCAGTCACTATCAAAATTTCTCAGAAGAGTCTAGGTGGTAGAATTAGGGAGAGTTACAAGTGAGGACTGAAATATCAGTTTCAAAAATACTGAGATTGCATAGGGCTAGAGTCTTTCCACAGAGTTGAAGGAAAACTCGTGAAGACTAGGACTCAACGTTTGATCCACTAGGTTGACGAATCAACTAGTGAAGCTAAGAGATCTGGAAATACTTACCTGAAAGTTTCTTTTTGTAGGGAATTAATACTCAGATGATTGGGATACCTCCTACAACAGAAATCTAGGAGACCTCAACTTCGTTGCCCGAAGGTCGGAGTGCCTTCATAGTGCAGAGATTAGTTGTTGCAGAAGGGAGAATACTTCAGAAGAATATTCTAGAAAAGAATCATGGTGAAGTCTAGAGATAGGAGATCTCCATTGATAGATTGAAGAACTTCACTAGAAGAAAAGGCCATAGTAGCCTTGATATAGAAGAAAAGGCCATAGAAGCCTTGATCCAGAAGAAAAGGCCATAGAAGCCTTGATCTAGATAAAAAGGCCATAGAAGCCTTGACATTGAAGAACAGGCCATAGAAGTCTTGATACTAAAATAGGCCTTAGGTGCATTTTATCCTGAAGAAGATTCTAGAGGAAAGGATCTAATTCAGAAGAATATTTTAGTACTAATATTTTTGTTGCAGGTATAGGTGATCCAATAAGTTGGGAAAGCTTCCTACAAGAAATTTAGGAAGAAAAGCTTCTTCAGAATCAATCTAGTACCTAAAGCAAAAAGGATATCAGGAGGAGATCTCATTGAAGAACTTCTAAGCTAGGAAGAAGAAGGACTAGGAGAGTCTTGCTCGTATCCAGAAGTAGCAAAATCAGAGATCTAGGAGAAGATCTCAACACCAACACTTCCAAAAGTAGAAGGTTGAAGATAAGGTCTCTAGGAAGACCAAGAGAAGTTGCAAGATCAAAGACCTTGACTAGGTCTCGATGAGCATCCAGTAAAAGGCTAGGAGAGCCTTGCTAAAGAAATCCTCAAAGAAGAACTCACTAGAGAAATCCACTACCAAGGAGAAGCCCCTGATAGTGAAGGACTTGGGACAATTATTACCATCCGACAACAAGCCCAAGAGGAGGAGAATTTGGCAAGGAGTGCCAAATCTGAGCAGAAGAAGAATCTAGTGAAGACCTCAAGACATTCAAAATCTTGAGGAGAAGATCCTGCTTGAAGTCAAAATTTGACAAGAAGACTTGAAAGTAGAATATGCTTATCAAATCTAAGAGATTTGAAGATTACCTCCTATAGAAAGAGGTCACTACTTTAGAGATACAAACTTCTCCAAATCTACAACAGAAGGAGGAGATTACAAGAGGAGATCAAAGTCACCAAATCCTAGGCTCATGAAAGAAAGTTTGAGACCATCAAATTGGTGAAGAAGGAACTATTCAAAAATAGTCTACAAAGAGCTGCAAGATCCTATTCAAGGTAGCAACTTGGTGTTCTTAGGCACCAAGATCTACATCCTCTACAGAAGTAGAAAAGGAGCTACAAAAGCATTCAAAAAAGGTATGCAACTATTGGTGCAAGTAGATTCATTAGGTGAATTACTTATCAGATTTATTAAAGCACCTTCATCCTGATTAAAGTTGCAAAAAGGAGATTTGTATTACAGTATTCAAGTGTGCAAAAAGAAATATTATTTTTAAGGTTCATTTGCACATTAGGAGTTGATTAGATTTCAGAATTTTTAATAATCTATCAACTAGCCTATTATCTACTTTGGAAAGCAAAAGAAGACTATCTCCTAATATCTTGCTTGTAAAGAATTTACAGAATAAATATTGAAGGTTCATTTGAGATTATTCTTGATTAGTTGCAGTGAATTGATTAAGTGCATTTTCTTGAGAGTAGATTGGAGTGATAAGGTGTAATTTGTTAGTGCATTAAAAGTAGAATCTGTTAGAGCTATTTGCACTATTATTACTCTCAAAAGAAATTAGTTTTGTGCTTTGAAATAAAGGCTACAAAATCTAGTTTGGATCAAGTGTCTAAAGACACTTTTTAAAGCATAGAAACCTGCAACTCAGAGTGGCCAATAGAAGCCACCAAAATTGGTTAGTACAAGCAAAGGAAAAAGAAAAAAATCTAACCAAAAAGAAGCTTCTAAGATTGAGACTTGGTGAGTCTCAAATCCAAGCACTTAGGGTTAGTGCAACTAAAAGAAAGCTTATGTTCTACAACATTTACAAGGCTTGGATTCACCATCAATCATCCAAGAAAAAAGGGTAAGGAGTCTAGCCAAAGAGACTTCCTTAAAACCCTCTTCTTGCACTCATCAATCTGCTACAAAAATAAGAATCTTAGACCTACAAAAGAGTGCAAGGAAAAGGTGCAATATAAGGATTCTATATTACATGGTGTTGCACTTCTACATTACATCAAACATAGGTAAAGGAGCAGATTTAAAGGTGCCACAATAGGCACAATAGGTACAAGGAAGAAGTAGCCAAAGGAAAGGCCAAAGGAAGGGCCAAAAGATCGAACGTTCTCCATCACCAAAAGGGCATTCTCTCCAGAATTGAACCTGCAATCAAAGGAAGCTTTACGTAAATGATAACAAGCCTCTCAAAGGCTACTTACGTAAGCTAAAGGAGCCAAAGGAATTCTATCATGCATATTTACGTAAATCACAAGCAAGGTAGTAAAGCTATCTACATAAAATAAAATATAGAGCATATTGCAACATTCAGAAGCATCAAGCTTCACCTCTATCATCATGAATAGGGAGCACAACGTAGGGATAAGTGCACAACAACAAGGTGGATGCTACATTGAGAGTAGCATCAACAAAGGGTAGCAAGAGAGCTACCACATCTTCATCCCAAGCTCCAAGATGGCTCATAGATCACCTATAGAAGGAAATACATTGCTTGCTCTCCAAGAAATTGATGCAAGCTAAGGAGAAAGACTTGGAAGGAGTTATAATCTCCTTCTTGGAGGTATTACATAGGAAACTCCATGCAAAAGGGTTGAGTGCCACTTGGCACATTATTCCCTCATAACTATCATTTCTCTAATGCTCAAGAGATGAACATTGAGAGCGCTCAAGCAAGAAGGATATGTAACGTTAGTAGAGCAACATTACAAGAAGAGGAGGTAGTATTACAAAGAAAATTGAGTGCCACTTATCCATCAAAGACTACCCAACTGGTAGAGCAACATTACAAGAAGAGGAGGCAACATTACTAAGAAAATAGAGTGCCATTTATCCACCAAATACTACCCATATATGCAGCATAGAGAAACGAAGAGATAGCATTCACATCCAACATCCATAGAGTGTGAAAAGCAAGCATAGTCCAATCAATCCATAGCATGGAAGAAGGAGAGAATAGGAGCATTAAAGACTCCATTGAAAGGTCCAACATTTATTCTCCAGCATCAACGTAGAAGCTCAATAACCATAACAAGCATGGAAGAAGGAGAACATAGGAGTATTAAAGACTCCATTGAAAGGACCAACGTCTACTCTCCAAGCATCAATGAAGAAGCCCAACAACCATACCACACTTGTTTCCTCAACCTCATCAAATCAAGCACCACATAAAGGGTACGTAGAGGACTATCATACTTCAGCCAAATCAGTGCCATCCAAGTGTGAAGTTAAGAGGGCTAAGGTAAGAAAAATATCTCATTAATATTGCTTTCAAACATTGGAGTTATAAGGTTATATTTTTATGGATTAAATTTTAAGATTGAGAAAGCAAAGACGTAGGAGATAACTTACCTAAAAATCAGAATACTATTTGCAAATTAACCTAGGAGATATAAGGCCTTCTACTTAGGTTGAATCATTTAAATATTTTGTAAATATTATTATATTTTCTAATTTTCCAAAGTTGGGAGTCATAAGGTCTACTACTACAAATTGATTTATTGGAAATTAGAAAAATTGAAATCAAATTCCAAAGGGCCATTATAAGAGGTTTATCAATATCATATAAAGGTTGGACATTATAATATTTACTTGTCTCAAATCCTCTCAAATAGAGACAAAATATCCAACATTAAAAACCTCTTGATATCTAGAAAAAGTGCTTAGTTCAATAGGAGCAATAAGGACAATAGAAGTTGATTTTTAGCATTTTCATAACTTTACAAAATCAACCAAGATTGAACTATATCTCTCAAAAGCACTTAATATCTTGTCCAATTCATACTAGGGAGTCATAAGGCATTCTACTAAACTTGGTAATATCAGATTCTATTGTTTATCAAGTTGCAAATCCATTAGCTATATATAAGCTATCTTCAAAACCTAAAATCCTTAAGAGTACTCATTCTCATTACTAGGGAGACATAAGGAAGCCCACAAGGATCAAGGATCAATATAGGTTTTATCAAATCAAGCTTATAAACTTCTATCAGAATAAAATCCTATCTCATCTCTTCAAAAATGGCATATAATGAATGTGGAATTTGCTACAATAGAAATCAGTCCACAAAACATGAAAATATATGGTACATTGACTCTGGAGCAAGTCATCATATGATAGGAAATATACATTGGTTCGACTATCTTGAAGATACCAATGGCTATATATTAAGAATTGCAGATAGCCAAACTTATCCTATACATGGATATGGATATGTAACACCTAGCATATCATTTTCAAATCTTCTACTGAAAAATGTATTGTATGTTCCTGGATTAACATTCAATCTCATTTCAGTAAGCAAGTTGGTAGAAGATAATTATATGATCAACTTTGGATATATGGATGGAATCAATACATGTCTCATCATGAATCAAGGTGAAATTAAGGCAACAGGGTCTATCCATGGAAATACATACATCTTAGATTCAATGGAAATTTCACAAGATACTGTGGTATTTCAAAATGATACTAACATATTTCCAAAGGAACAGGTTGATGAAAATGAAGAACCAGTTCAACACAGAGCCAAGCATAGAAGAATAAAAATCAATAAGATGAGAGGACAAGTGCACCATGCTCTACTGAGCCATCAATATTCAGAACCAAACAAAGATACGTGCAAGAAAACCAATGAAGGTGGATGGATAGAAGACAACAATGATGAATCTGAAGAAGCCAAAGATCATTTCGAAGATGAAGATCCAATTCAAAGCTATCATATGGAAGAAGATCCACATTGAAGACTAAAGTCTTCAATACCCAAATATTGTAATACAGGGGGTGTTAGAAAATAGAGCATATTACATTATTTGGGTCATGTAAATGTACCTTCCTTGGTACATACTTAGGACATTAGGTTACTTTAGGGGGAAGTTATCTAATTACTTCATGCAATGTAATAAATGCACAAGTGTCAATGTGCAAGTTGTAATGTGCAAGGTGTCCACTTGTACAACTAGATAGAGTGTCGGCCAAGGAACTTATCTTCCTATATAATGGCCATAGATAGATCATAGAAGAACAAGGTAGAGCAGCATCACAATGTGTGTGTGGTAGATAGGTAGTAGGGTAGTGTGTGTGAGCTATAAGCTCAGAGCTCCCTCATGGAGCAGTAGCATATCTTATGGAGTGCCCATTTCCTCCATTGCTACTATTGTAATATTTTTACCATTTCTATTTATAGCATATTTTAGTCATCTCGCAGATCTATTTTATTTCTTTCTGCATCTTGTGAATGGTATCTCCCAATGTATGTGGCATCAAAAGCTAATAAAACCAACCCTTACCAATTTATGATGATGAAGTCATTCCTATGCTGAATTTATGGATCATCATGGCTTGGAATGGAGTAATGAGGATGAGGGACTGCCTTCTCCCTCTAACATTCTATTTTGCAATGTGATAAATTTGGTGCACCCTAATTTAGTTGCAACCCCAAGGAAGTATGCTTAAGGGGACACTATTTACGATATGGATCATGAATATGTCCTCCAAAATAGCTTCTTCTTTGATGGGTCAATCCCTTGTATTGCCCATATCAAGTATTTTAGTTCTAAAGAGGATTTTGTTTCTATGTCTCTTGAAGACCTTGAGAAACTTGGTGTCATCCTAGTCCCTCCTCATTAATATGATGAATCTCACATCCTCATTGAGGACACCCTATATGTTAATATAGATTTTTAGGAAAGCCCTAAAATACTTAAGCTAGAAAAGGTCTTATCCATTGACAAGCAGGAGTAGTTGACCAATTTGTTAAAAGAATTTTAAGATATTTTTTCTTGGTCATATGTCGACATGCCAGGGCTTGATCCCTCACTTGTTATGCATCATTTGGTAGTTAGACCCAATGTTAATCCTATTAAGTAGAAACTTAGGAAGATGCATCCTAAGGTTACCCTTTTAGTCAAGGAGGAGCTCTAAAAACTCCTTAATATCAGTTTTATCAAAGCTATCGACTATTTTGATTGGATCTCCAACATGGTTCCTATAGCTAAGAAGGAAGGAATAATCAGGATATATACTGACTTTTAGGACATTAACTTAGCATATCACAAGGATGATTAATAAGTGTTATGCATAGTGATGAATCATCATAAATTAGCAAATATTAAGATTTTCAAATTTGAAAATTGGTGAATATGGAGACCCTGCATGTCGATACATTCACCCAAAATTTTTGGGAGCAAAATTTTTTTGGGGTCGGCTCACCACACGTTGAAAATAATTTCACCATTTTAATTTTAAATCGTGAACACTCTTGCCTAAATCAAATACCCTTTTCACCTTCAAATTATAAAAACTTTTATTTATCTCACCCAATTCACCTCTTATATCTATATATACCTAACACGATAGCAATAAACATACATCTAAAATATTTGAACTCCTCAAAAATAGACCTAAAGCAATAAAAATACTGTAGCAAACAAACATGACCTGAAGTAGCAAAAAAAACAAAACACTATCATTTTTAGAGGATTGTCTATCGATAAAAATCTGATCGATTGTAGAGGACTATCAATCAAAATATTTATCGATCGGTTGTAGAGAATAGGGTCACTTTCTATTGAAGAAGAGTTGATCGGTTGTAGAGGTGCAACTAATCAACAAAAGTGTTGATCGGTTGTACCTCTACAACCAATCAACTCTTATGTAGATTGATTGCTCCTCTATAACCAATCGACTCTTCTTTGGATCAATTGCTCCTCTGTAATCAATCAACTCTATCAATCGGTTGCAAAGGTGAAAATAATAAAAAAAAGTGTATATTAGTTGTTTATTATTAATTTAAAGTGTAGATCTCATCGAGCTAGGTGGTTTTAAAAAAATTAAAAATGGAGCTCTAGATCAAAGTTATGCCTCCTAGAAGGTTCTCTGCAAAAGAGCACCTCTGTAACTAGTTAGTTGTAGAGGTGCTCTTTTGCAGAGAACCTTATAGGAGGCATAACTTTTGATCTAGAGCTCCATTTTTAATTTTTTTAAAACCACCTAGCTCGATGAGATCTACACTTTAAATTAATAATAAACAAGTAATACACACTTTAAAAAATATATATTTTCACCTTTGCAACCGATTGATAGAGTTGATTGATTATAGAGGAGCAATTGATCCAAAGAAGAGTCGATTGGTTATAGAGGAGCAATCGATCTGCATAAGAGTTGATGAAGTGTTTGGCACTTGGGAGAGATCATAAACCACTCAAGTCCCCTAGTTGGATCAACATGGAATTATCTCATAAACCACTCAAGTCCCACAAGTGGATCAATGTGGCATTATTAACACATACACACACTACACTAAGGAGAACCAGGTTATAAAAATCAAGAGGACCAACTACCCCCAATGCAAATGCAATAACTAAATCTTAATAGGGATGAAGAATCCTACATAAGGAGGGTCACGAATTTCACCTCAAAGCCTACTACCCCATTGGCAAAGAATTTGGCAAATGGTGGGGCTCATAAACCACTCAAATCTCATAATTGAATGAGTGTGGAATTACTATTAACACACACACTACACTAAAGGGAACGAATTTCCATCATAGGAATATGCATCATAATTATTTAAAGTGTAGATCTCATCGAGCTAGGTGGTTTTAAAAAAATTAAAAATGGAGATCTAGATCAAAAGTTATGTCTCCTAGAAGGTTCTCTGCAAAAGAGCACCTCTGTAACTGATTAGTTGTAGAGGTGTCAATCGATTGTAGAGGTGCAACCAATTGACACTTTTGATGATAGGTTGTAGAGATGCAACCAACTAAAAATTTTGATGATAGGTTGCAGAGGTGCAATATATCATCAAAAGTATCGTTTGGTTGCACCTCTACAACTGAACGACACCTCTATAACCGATCGACACCTCTGCAACCGATCAGTTGCAGAGGTGCTCTTTTGTAGAGAACCTTCTAGGAGGCATAAATTTTGATCCAAAGCTCCATTTTCATTTTTTTTAAACCACCTAGCTCGACAAGATCTACACTTAGAACTTAGTAAAATCCTCAAGAAACCCTTATTTTAATTGGTAGAAATATTTTTCAATTGATTCACCTCATTTTTATAATTTTTGCTAGAAAAAATGCAATTCGCCATGTTCTCCTACATGAGTTTGGACACGATTCGCCTAGATTTCAAAACTGATTCACCTAATTTATATATATATATATATATATATATATTTGGGACTGACCCCTTATGCATAACCCTAGATGATTATCCCCTCCCCAACATAGATATGATCATAGGTTTTTTTGCTATATGTGGAATGCTTTCACTCATGGATGGTTTCTAGGGATACAATAAAATTATGATTACCCTTGAAGACCAGGCCAAGATAGCTTTCATCACTGCTTGGGTACCTTGTGTTACAAAGTCATGCCTTTTGGATTGAATAATGTTGGTACCACATAAATGGCCATGACTTATATATTTCATGACATGATGCATGATATTGACGAAGACAATGTGGACAATATTTTTGGTTGCTCTATAAACTGAGAAACTCATGTTTATGGTTTGAAGCAGATATTTGAAAGACTGATAATACAAGGTTTATCTTAAGCCCTCCAAATGTATTTTTGGAGTAACATATAAAAAGCTTTTAGGATTCATAGTGTCTAGGTGAGGTATAGAAGTGGATCTTGCTAAAATATCAACTATTACTGACTGCCTCCTCCCTGTAGTTTAACTGAGTTGCACAGCTTACAAGGAAAAATTTAAGTTATTCATAGGTTCATAGCCTAGTTAGCTAATAAGTATCTCACACATTGTCGTAAGTACACCCAAATTTGTATTACTACTTAGGCATAGATGTTCACACTTCGAGATCTTATACCACTGTAGACAGAATCTCAAGTGCTCGAGATTGGCCAACTTCCTCCTATAGACATACATGAGACCCATTCTTTCCTTACTCAAGTTTTGGATATTGGCATGGGGTTGCCCTTCTAGATATTATATCACTTGGAAGGGTGAACACATTATTTTTCCCATATCATAGCATGGAGGACTTAGATCTATGATCCTATTCTTGTCCTAGTGGTCCACTGACCTAATTTTTAAAACAAGATTAAACCTTTAGGTCTATGCTAGATATAGCATAGCTATGCCAGTGCCTGATTATTGACCTTCATATAAGGTATTATTAGGTTCTACCAATACTCTGGCTTCAGACCAGGTGTCTCAAACCAACCCCAATTGATGGTAATGCTTTCCATACCATCTACCATTGGATCTTCCAACCCCAAGGACCAGCTCCCTAGTCTTGAGTTTTGTTGGAAATTCTACAACTGGTTATGGTTCATGAGAACCCTCATGTACTACATCGTACGACAACCTAGAACGATGTCCCATTCCATCATTTGTTACTCTTGATAGCATGGGATCCACTGATCCTTCTGGAATACTAGAGAATAGTTTCCCTCGATTCACAATAGTCACCACTACAGTCTATTAGAGTTGGGTGGATGGCATCCTCCTCGATGTCATCCAAGTTAAAAATATATACACATACCATCCTTCCTATTGGATTTAAATATCATCCTTATCGATATTAAAGGATTGTCATAAGCATACACAATATAAAAGTATCTACTCTCTAAAGATAAGAGTTTTTCAAAATTTGTCTAAGTTTTATATTGTTTTAACCCTTTTATATACTATACTCTAGTATTTTCAAAGTTAGAGTACTAAACTCTCTAGTCTAATCAAATTTAGTGTACTAAACTCATTTGAAAAATAATTATATAACATTCCCAATATTTAGTTTTCACTTTTATACTTAAAAAGTCATTAAACCAATTATTATATCCAAAATTATACTATAATATACTAAAATCTATCTTATTACTCAGTGATTTACCAATATTTTCTTAAGCTTCTTAAGAAATATGTAGTGTTCAAGTGGGATAAAGAGTATCAAAAAGCCTTTGATTCACTCAAGAAGTATCTCACTTCCTTGCCTATCTTAGTTCCCCCTAAACTAGATAAGCATTTAATCCTTTATATAGTAGTCATAGCTCATGCTTTAAGAGCCATGATGGCTCAACATGATGATAAAAATAAAGAGTGAGCTATCTACTATACAAATAGAACTTTGGTTAGCTATGAAACCTAGTACACTCCCTTAGAGAATCTTTGCCTCACTATAGTGTTTGTTTCTCAAAATTTGAGACACTACAAGCTTAGTGACATTGGTAATCATGAATTTTGATCCTCTTCACTACTTAATGTTGAACCCCCACCTTCCAGGTCAAGTTGTTAAGTGGGTTCTATCCCTTAGTGATTTTTACCTCACCTTTATATATCAAAAGGATATAAAAGATCGAGTAATTTCAGACTAGTTAGATATTGCTCCCCTATAATTTGCATATCCCTTAGTCATTGAGTTTCTAGATGAGTATTTTAGCTTATATGTTGAAGAGCAAGAGTCTTGTACTTTGATTTTTGATGGAGCTTGATGCTTGAAGGATGTTGGTGCTAGAATTATTCTAGTCACCCCATAAAAATAGCTCATCCCCCTCTCCTTCAAGATCCATTTCTCTTGCACTATTAATACTATAGAGTATGAAGCCTTGATCATAGGTCTTAAAGTAGCCTTAACCTTGATGGTTAGAGTCATGTTCATCTTTAGTGACTCTCAACTTGTGGTTAATCAGATCAACAATGTTTAACAGACTAGATATGATAAGCTAAAACCCTACAAGAAAATTATCACTAAGCTTTTGTCCAATTTCGATAGGGTAACCATAAATTCTATCCCTAGGTCTTCCAACCACCATGTGGATGCCATGGCCATTGTTGCATCCTTGATCCATCTAGAGTTAGAATATGATCAAGCAACAATTACCATTTTCCAACTTTGAGAGCTAGCATCCTTAGTTCTAGTCTGGTTCCATTAGATGTCCTAAATATCAGAGTTTCTCAATCTAAGCCCTGGTACAAAAACATATTTAAATTCCTTAAGGATGGTTCAATGCTTGATGGTTTATATCACAACCAATAAAATATTTTACAAAAAAGAGCATGTTGGTTCATCATAATTTGTAATACTTTATATCGGTATTCTTTTGAGGGCATCCTATTACGATGTCTTAACTCCAATTAAACCCAACTAGCCCTTAGTGAAGTTCATGAAGGATCATGTGGAGGTCATTTTAGTGGAAATGCTATTGTTAAGAAGCTCCTTCGAATCAACTATTGTCTGGCCTTCCATGGAGAAATATGCATGTGACTATATTCAATGCTATGACAAGTGTCAACGCCATGATAACATTGTCCATGATCCTCAAAACCTTCATGTTATTTCTTCTCCTTGGCAATTCTCTATGTGGGGATTGGATATTATTGGAAAGAATAACCCAACATCATTGGATGGTCAAGATTTTATCATTATGACAATAGATTACTTCACTAAATGGGTCAAATCCATGTACCTTGTCATGGTGATTGGAGCTCAAGTCTTCAAGTTCATCTTCAACTAGATCCTTTGTATGTATTGGATTCCTTTGGTTATTATTTTTGACAATGACACTCCTTTCAAGAACAAGGATGTCCATAAAATTTGTGTTAAGTACAAGATTCAACACAAGTGATCAACTCCATATTACCCTCAAGGTAATGGTCAAGTTGAAGCATCCAACAAATCTTTAGTGAATATTCTTAAAAATTTGGGTAGTAAGACTAGTCAAGACTGGCATATCCAAATTTATCCTACCTTGTGGGCCTATCGCACTAGTGTATAAAGTCCTATAGGTGCATCACTGTATGTCTTGGTCTATGGAACTAAGGTAGTTTTTACATTTGAGTTAGAGGTTCCTTCACTATGCATCTTGTTGTAAGATGCCTCGATCAACGATGAGTATCATTTAGATTGTTAAAATCAATTGGAGTTGTTGGATGAAAAGCACATTCATGTCTTGGAGCATCTTCAATCCTACCAAAATAGGTTCAAGCTATCTTACTCTAAGAAAGTGTGAAATCATTCTTTTTAGGTTGGGGACCTTGTCCTCAAGGAAAAACCAAAATAACACTAATGCTCGATTAGATCTAAAAGGCAAGTTTTATCCCAACCGGCTAGGTCCTTTTGTCATAAAAGCCAAGTTTGGCTCAGAAGCCTATATTTTAGCATCATTATATGGTAAAGAGCTTAAAGAACCAATGCAAATAATGCACTTAAAATGATATTATGCATGATTACGTAGTTCTTCATTCTTCATCCAACATTAGTTTTGCTTGATCATCCTTCATTACTACCTATTATATCTTACATGAATTTCCTAAAATTCTATTCCATTTGTATATTTTCTTATCATATAGTTGCATTGTTGCTTGATCATACTTCCATGACTACTTGATCATATAGATTCTTGGGGAATTTGCAATGAGGTAAGTGATGAAACCTAGTTAGATTCTAGCTCACATGTATTGCACTCATACTAGATCATTGATGCTTAGTGAACCCCCAACCTAGGGCACATCTCCATGCATTTTTATATTGTATTATGCTCATTTATTTCCTTATTTTCTCTTCTCATATATTACTTGACCTTAAAAGTTTTGATAATTCTAAAATCTCTCCAAGTCAAGGGATATAGTTCTTCATCTCATGTATGTCCTTTGTCCTTAGGAATTTTTCAATATTTTTCTTCTTTTTCTCCAAGATAAAGGATATATGTTCCTTATCCTATCTATGCATCTTGTTTTGCTCACACTTGTTCCTTATTGATCTTTAAATTGTTAGAGGATCCTTGTGGGATAGGGTAAATTTGCATGAATATCATTTATGGTGTTCATACAGGCATTGACTATCTTATGCACATATCTTAGCCATTGAATTTTCAAAAAAAGGCCACACACACACAATCCTATTTACTTCTTGCTTATTTCATTCTTCTATCTTCTTCTTGTCTAACACGTGTACACACATGCACATTTTTTTACTATGCTTTACTTTGCTCACTTATATTTTGCACACACCACACCCCTATTGAGTTACACTCCTTTGGAAAAATCAATTAAATACTACACCCCATATGGGATAGCTTCATGATCACCAGTGAGGGGTAGACCCCATTCGGCCATTTGCAAGCATACATCCTAGCAAGTATCTCTCCTACATCCATTAGCGAGCAACACACCCATAGTGGGTATTGCTCCATACTTGACCACTTTGTGAGTATAACACCCTTATAGTATAGCTTCATGTCAACTAGTGAGGGAAAACCTCCACATATGATCATTTGCAAGCATACATCCTTATAGGGTTCCACTTATTTTTCCTTTTTCTATGTTTTCTTCTTTCCTTTTGACTTATTTGGAACTTTGTATCTCTTTTATTTATTTTTTCTTTCTTTCTCTTCCTCCTATTGTTGTTTTTTCCTATCCTTTTCTTCTTATTTTTCTTCTATCACCTTCTTCTTTCCATTTTCTCATCCACTCATTTGCATTCATTTCAACTATATTTCATACATAAATTTCATTAGTTAGATTCATTTTTACAAACATACATGTAAATGTACTCTACCTCTATTATGGATAAAGCAAACACTGATTACTTTTTACTCATCCAACTTACTACTTTTCCAAATATTTTGAACACATAAGCACTTATAGATCTTCTTTTGTCAATATCTCTAACCTAGTCATCATCCAGAAAATCTTGTAGATTTACAATATTACTATCTTCATATTGTCCTTGGTAACAGATAGCATAATCTGAAGTTCCACACAAGTATCTAAATATCCTCTTCAAAGCAATACATTGTTAATTTTCTAGATTGAACATATATTTTCTAACTATTCCCACTGTATGTGCAATATTAGGTCTAGTATAGACCATTGCAATACATCAAACTACCAACAACACTATTGTTGCCATTGCACAACCCACCCTAATTGGGGATCCACTTGAGATTTTGAGTTTTATACAAAGATGTTCACATTTATCCTTTTTTAAGTGTGCTCACATTGAATTTCAATTGCTTTTCATAGCTTGAAGAATTCTATTTTTAAGCTACTTTTTAGGGTTTTCAAAATTTCATCACTTTGTTCCTATAATTAGTTGAGAGCTTAAAATGGCAATAAATTTTGCTAGAGAGCTCTATTTTATGTGATTCAAATATTGATGGAATGAACTCAATATTATCTTTGCAATGGTATCTAATTCACATGCACAACATAAATATTTTATAATATTAGGCTAAAATACCATTTAGCAACATCAATTCCCTATAACAGTCCATGAAATTCAAAGCACTATATATTATTATCCACAATAAATTTTCTAGTTCTATCAACAGTTATGGATACCCATTTGGTCAAGTTAGAAATATGGAAAGTTTCATAAAATTCCACATCATCCAAGAAATGAAAAATAGCTCACCATCCATGCAACTATAAATCACTGAAAGCATAGTTGTGAAGCACTAAAACACTATTGTAAAACACTAAAATTTCAAAATTTTAAGGCTATAAATAGCAATGAAGACCCCATTTCAAAGGGTTGCATTCCCTTTTCTTTGTATATGGTGGACATCTACACCCTTGCCATTATACCTAGAGAATTACTCTTACAATCACATGATGCTAGCAAGTCTGATATATAATGATTGAACATCTTATTGATGCAATATATTGGAATTATTGGTGTGATCTGTGCATGTTGATGGTGGTTGCATTTAAGCCAATTATAGTGTATTATTTCTTCTTCCTTTGAAGATGGTGCCACTTTGATCTTAGATTATGCAAAGTTTGGTCGAATCAGAGCTGGTTTGGTTTAGAATCGCTACTTCAAGAGATTCAATTTAATACTTCAAGGATTCAATGGCTTGTTTTCTTTCTTTCTCTAACCCTTTCCTTTTGAATTTTATTTGAAATATACTTATAATAGGAGTATATTAGTCTAATTTCATTTCTAAAGCTCATTCTCACATGTAGCGGATTATCGCAATCGCTTGGTCAAATCCCAAAATGCTCCAAGGATTATCGCAATCGCTTGGTCAAATCCCAAAATGCTCCAAGGATTATTGCAATCTCTTGGTCAACCCAAAGGCTCCAAGGATTATCGCAATCACTTGGTCATCCCAAAAAGCTCCAAGGATTATCGCAATCGCTTGGTCAAACCCAAAAGCTCCAAGGATTCCTAAAATCACTTGGTCAAACCCAAAAGCTCCAAGGATTCTATAATCACTTAGTCAAATCCCAAAAATGCTCCAAGGATTCTATAATCTCTTGGTCAAATCCCAAAAATGCTCCAAGGATTATCGCAATCACTTGGTCAATCCCAAAAATGCTCCAAGGATTATTGCAATCTCTTGGTCAACCCAAAGGCTCCAAGGATTATCACAATCGCTTGGTCATCCCAAAAAGCTCCAAGGATTATTACAATCGCTTGGTCAAACCTAAAAGCTCCAAGGATTCCTAAAATCGCGTAGTCAAACCCAAAAGCTCCAAGGATTCTATAATCGCTTGGTCAAATCCCAAAAATGCTCCAAGGATTCTATAATCGCTTGGTCAAATCCCAAAAATGCTCCAAGGATTATCGCAATCACTTGGTCAATCCCAAAAATGCTCCAAGGATTATCACAATCGCTTGGTCAATCCCAAAAATGCTCCAAGGATTATCGCAATCGCTTGGTCAAATCCCAAAAATGCTCCAAGGATTATCGTAATCGCTTGGTCAAATCCCAAAAATGCTCCAAGGATTATCGCAATCACTTGGTCAAATCCCAAAAATGCTCCAAGGATTATCACAATCGCTTGGTCAAAAATAAGAAAGCTCCAAGGATTATCGCAATCACTTGGTCATCCCAAAAATGCTCCAAGGATTCTATAATCACTTGGTCAATCCCAAAAATGCTCCAAGGATTCTATAATCGCTTGGTCAAATCCCAAAAATGCTCCAAGGATTCTATAATCGCTTGGTCAATCCCAAAAATGCTCCAAGGATTCTATAATCACTTGGTCAATCCCAAAAGCTCCAAGGATTATCGCAATCACTTGGTCATCCCAAAAATGCTCCAAAATCGCTTGGTCAATCCCAAAATGCTCCAAGGATCCTAAAATCGCTTGGTCAATCCCAAAAATGCTCCAAGGTTTATTGTAATCGCTTGGTCAATCCCAAAAATGCTCCAAGGATTATCATAATCACTTGGTCAATCCCAAAATGCTCCAAGGATTATCGCAATCGCTTGGTCAAATCCCAAAATGCTCCAAGGATTATCGCAATCGCTTGGTCAAATCCCAAAAATGCTCCAAGGATCCCTAAAATCGCTTGGTCAATCCCAAAATGCTCCAAGGATTTCCACAATCGCTTGGTCAAAAATAAGAATAGTTAAAATTCAAAAATCATCAAAAAACAACAAAAAAAAATTTTGCATCTCATTTCTAGGCATACTCAAATTCATCAATAGAGAGCTCTTCTCGCACTTCATCTTCATATTCACAAAAATCAATCCATCAAAAATACAAAAATACATAGCTGCATTAAAGCATTGCATCCATACATTGCATATTTGTGGTCGTACGGGTCAAAGGCACCATAGGTTGTAATTGCTCTGCTTGTCCATCTTGTTCCACACTGTTCCATTTTACAAAAACAACAAATGCTTTTTACCACACGAGAGTCAGTGGTCTTTTAATGTATCAAGAGTTTTCGTAATTCAGTCATCATTTTGATTTTTAGCTACGTCATGTACCGAGTCAGACATATTTTACGAAGGTAGAGTTACACTTGAAATAAACCTTGTTACGTAACATCCCAACACAAATTAAAACACATAAAAATTCCCAAGTTGTGTGAACGAAAGATGAAACCTGCGCAGTAATCCAGGTCGCCATAAGTAAAACGGTTATCTTGCTCATCCCCCCATGCGAATGGTTTTAGAATGCTGAGAATTGACAAAAGGACGAGCTCTTTCCTATCCATTCACCTCCATAAAATAGTGGTTTTTTACCACTACCAAATCCCAATCATAGTTGGTTCCCAAAGTTGTAAGGATTTTTACTACACACCCCTGCCAAGGATGGGTAGTCATCCCAAAAACCTAAAGGGATCAACACCATTCACAAACAAAATTCCAACAAATCATCATCCTCACACTTTCCATTCACCTTTGGTCTCCAAGTTGTAAGGATTCATACTATCTGCCCCTAACCAGGATGGGTAGTCATCCCCAAGGCCTAAAAGATCAATACACTTACTCCATAATCTCCATCACCCCCTTGGTTCCCAACATCGTAAGGATTCGTACTACACGTCCCTGCAAAGGATGCGTAGTCGTCCCCAAGGCCACAAGGATCAAGGCCACTCACAAGCCCAAACTCACCATACTCAAAATACAAAATCAAATAATAGTGGTTATCACCACTATTCAAAACCCTTGCTCAAAAAGAATTAATAGAAAATAAATAGTGATTTTCATCACTATATAGACGAGCAACTTTCTAAATCATTCAGCCAACAAATATCCTAAACTTGAATCCCTAGAATTCTCAGCATTCAAAAACCATCTAGGTGATCCTCATTACAGGTTTGGTTGATAGCCTATCTGGCAATGGTGGTATCCTACCCGCATGACGATATGTCTGTCACATTCGCTTTGCGTGTGTACAGACCAATGTTTGCATAAGGATGAGCTAGCTTATGGTATCCTGGATAACATCGTAGATTAATCTAACTAAATACAACAAAGGAGTTAGTGGAGCTAATTAGGTGATCCTCAGTACAAGTTCGGTTGAAAGCCCATCTGGCACTGGCGGTATCCTGACAAATACCACATAAATGAACTCAATTGCACACACAGGGATGTGAAATAGCTTGGTCAAAAACAAGTCCGATTCATACCTTGTTCAAAAGTATTATAAGATAAAGTATAGTCATGGCTAGTAAGTTAAAACTGTCTGAGTCTTAGAAAATCTTAGCTACATTTCTAAACAAACTGCGCTACTTTTCATCCTTACAATACCATCAGAAAATACAAAAAAAAAAAAAAAAACCACATGTATACATACAAAGTCATGCATCACATAAATCGCCTAAAGACAAAATAACAGAGTTCTAAACAGTCTATGGTGCCATAGCCAAACATCACAAATTCTATCCATCCATTTCATTTTTGCATATCACATATAAATCAAAAACATTTGCATTCATCACAACATATGCATCCATCAAAATAAATCAACATATAACAATCGCATTCATCACAACATATGCATCCATCAAAATAAATCAACATACAACAATCGCATTTATCATACCATATGCATACATCAATATAAAGTAGCATGCATCCATCAACATCAATCATTATGCATAAAATCATGACATATACACAAAGAAAGAAAATCAAAACAACAAAAACATCACAAAAATGCAACACAAAAACACAAGCAATAAGCATTGTCGGACACAAGTGCTCTTGCACTTAACCTCTTGGCATAGAAAATCGATGTCGGGGCTCAAATTGTCATTCTCCTACTTCCCCAAGAAGGCTACCATAGTCGGACCGCTCCACGGGAAGACATGTTTTCGACAATTTCACCCCATTATGGCATCACCAAAAGGGTTAACACCCACCAAAAATAGGTCCAAATGTCGGGAAATTGCACATGCTTAAACGGTAAAACATCTAAAGGCACCCTTGCACAAGTCATCTTGGGTCAAGCGACTCGTCGCTTTTCTCATGAAGGTCATTCCCTCATCGATTCGTCGCTTGAGGGGGTAGTCACACTTAGTCACCAATCAACAAGCACACACCCAATCAAAGCAATGACATGCATTCAAAGAATCATTGACAAAGACAATCACACTTCTGCTTGGGGTAGTAAAAAAGCAGCAATCAAATTGATCAAACACTTGGCATTCCCGAAGCATGAACACAAGGTTCCCCTGTGGACAAAAGGTTACGCCCTTTGCCTAATCATGACTGATCAATGTCCAAGCTCAAGTCACACCTCACCAAAACAGGTTAACACTTGAAATCAAATTCCTTAGCTCATCAGAAGCAAGGATTCAAGAATGCATGCCCTTTCCATACTTGGGGCATCAAAATTTGGTTAGGTTACCAAGAAACCCTAATCATTAGTGCTTTGGTTATCTATTTTTGCTCAGCACTACGTCACCCGCAGTCGCTTCCCAAAAAGGGGCATCTCGTAGACACCAAAACAGCACCAATCCGATTATGTGACTACAAACACTGATCGCATTGACACACACAGCTTTCAGGGCAGCCCTCAAAGGTCAAACAATGGTCCTAGCCACTTACATAGCAGTTTAGAAGGTCGAAAAGTAAACAGAGCAGAAGCTGGTCGTTTTAACAAGCCTTAAGCAAAAGCAAGCCTTAATCCAAAGCAAGCCTTAATCAAAAGAAGGCCTTGGCCGAAGTGTCGTGACATCGCGATATCGCGACATCGCGACATCGCGACACTTCGATGCCCAAAGCAAAGCTTTGGCCGCGACGTCGCGATATCGCGACGTCGCGATATCGCGACACTTCGGCGCCCAAGGCAAATCCTTGGCCGAAGTGTCGCGATATCGCGACGTCGTGATATCGTGACACTTTGGCGCCCAAGGCATAGCCTTGGCCGAAGTGTCGCGATATCGCGACACTTCGATGCCCAAGGCAAAGCCTTGGCCAAAGTGTCGCGATATCGCGACGTCGCGATATCACGACACTTCGGCACCCAAAGAAAGGCCTCGACCGAAGTGTCGTGATATCGTGACGTCGCGATATCACGACACTTCGACATCTGCACCTGGGTGGCATTCAACCAATCAAAGGCGCCATTAAAACCAATCAAAGGTAGACATTTAATCAATCAGAGGAGGAAGTCAAACATTCAGAGGCACCATTAAAACCAATCAAAGGCAGACATTTAATCAATCAGAGGAGGAAGTCAAACATTCAGAGGCGACATTAAAACCATCAAAGCAGACGTTAGACAAGTGGCAGCCGAGGACAGTCAGTTATTTCCGCCTGCTATGCATGCGCATGTAGGTGGGCAGATTGGCAATTAGTGGACTGTTGCGAGGGCAGTCATGTAAGCCCAAGTCAAGGAGGAATCTCCTCCCTTTTGGGAAGGCATGGCCGCCACGTGGCATCCCTGCGTGCCCCTCCAAAGAGACCCCATGGGTCTATAAAATGGCAGACTTTCCCGCCCAAAAAAGAGAAGCTGGTAGAAATTTTCAAGCGACGAAGTGCTGCCAAAATCAAACACTCGATTGCATCCTTTGAGATTCATTCTTCTACACCCATAATCTCTTTCGTAGGAGAGGTTATTGGTGGCTGCTAGAAGGTGAACCCAGACCTTAATACCCGACATTGGATCACAGGAATCCATTAATTCGTCGACAACTCAACCTAAGATATTTTGGGCCCTTCCCTAGTGGATTGGCACCGAGATCAAGTTCCAACGGTGGGCGGCCCGCTCGGGCGCCCCGCACGTTCTTAGCTTCATTTTAATTTATTCCGTTATCGCGTGTTTATCCTACGTTATATTCTATGCTGTTTAGATAATTTACATGTAACAGCGATCAGAAGCTCGGATTTCAGAAGCGTTTATTCAAATATTATCATGCTTTTATCATTTTTATTGTCCTACTAACCTGCAGGTAACAACATCGATTTGGCATCGTAACACAGTCAAATTTGCATTAAACAGTCAGAGGAAGAATAGTTGAATTCGTCTTGCAGATGGACGAATTAAAGTCAAGTGCAAATCGGTCGGCTGTTTTAATGGCAACGGCCCTCTGAAGAAGCAGCAAGCAAGGATTCATTATCGCAAGCGGCGGCAACACTCTGGCCCGCCCATTTCAAATGTGGGCATGCGGAAGAAGATCACTATGCACTTTTTGTAATGGAAACATGCTAACTCTCCTAGCCCTTAAAAAGGGAGGAGATGTATTGTAACCGAGTTAGAATCACATTAATAAAAAGGGCTGTGCTCCTGCTTTCTCCTTTTACATTTGGTTTTAATTCGATTATATTTGCTTTATTTCATGCATCAAGCTAGTTAGTTTACCTTCAGGGAAGATGAGCTAAAAACGGTGACTAGAGATGTAGCGGATCCACCCCTGCACATTATTGCGTGGGTCAACGGGACTCCGTACAAGCAGGTGTTGGTAGACACTAGTTCGTCCAGTAACATTATTACAACTGCTGCATTGAAACATTTGAAATCGCCAGACCTCTCACATTGCACCTTCCACTTATACCCTTCGAGCATTTAATGATGCGATATGCTCGACAGTTGGCACAATTGTCCTACCCATACAAGTGGGACAAAATACCATTCATACGTTGTGCCACATTTTAGAAGGTGATATGGCTTACAATATCTTGCTTGGGCGGCCTTGGATTCGGGATATGAAGTGTGTCTCTTCAATTGCTCATCAATGTCTGAAGTATACATTCAAAGGACAAGTGCATGTGGTCCCCGCAGATTTGGAACCTTTTAAATATTGCAACTTAGTGCAAATCATGCCGCAGTCGACCATTCCTTCAACGTATGTGGATTTCCAATTAAATCCATCTAAACGGGGTCTGCCTAAGCAAGAATCTTCATCACCAAATCAATTAAATTCCTAGGAGGGTTCATCTTCTTCATCTAGTCCTCCCACAACGATGCCACCTACGGTGGCCACACCAACGGACAAAGGAAAGAAGCCCCTGGAAGCGGAACCACCTTTAGTATCCAACATATCTATAGAAGAGACGCCTCATAGAATGGAAGTTGAGACGCCTAGTTCACCCCACATGGAGTGGACTCAAGGAGAACTCCCATTCACTTCCCCTCAATCGCCAACGATTATTGTTGAGATGTCTAACACAAGCATGGGGGAGTATATAGTGCGCAATATTGTTGCAACGCCCACACTTCAGTCTATGCAAGACATGGGAAGACCTCGACTCCCCATAGGCTCCGTGGTTCCTTTAGGCTACCCACCTAATCAGACAAAATTTATTTTTGGGGGCCTGGATCATGGCGTTGAAACTTCCCGACAAGAAGAGGAAGATGAAGATCCCTTTGTCGAAGATGTCAATTATTTGGCTAACCCAGACTTCGCATTATGATATCTTAGCCAATGCAATTGGCATGGATACAGGTTAGGCGAGTATGAACAAGGAATGCATGTTTTGTGCCAACCAAGATACCAAATGCCTTATGATAAGTCAGGAGTAGGGTTTAATCACCCTTTGCCTCTCGACATCCTGGTCGAAAACATGCAAAGCCTAGGGATAGGCAACAAGGATGGGTTGGCATCAGATCCATATGCTAATCCAAATACAACTTATACACTGGGGGATTATTTCCCATTACAAACAAATAACCTTGTTGACCTCAACAACCCTTTCCCTATGGCCGAACAAGGAGAAACCTCATGGACTCACCCCCAAGGGGAAGATGGAAAAGACCATGAAGGGTCTTCTGAAGATGAGTCAGAGTACGATCATTCGCACGAATATCCAATGAATGACGATCATGATAGCTTCTTGATGATGTTCCCATTGAATGATCCCAGTGAGCATAGGCTACCTCAACAGCAACAAAATCCTTTGGACATGGATGCCATGTTTGAACACTTACACATAGGTCCAAGACATAGGCGGCATTTCAACCTGGGCGCAGCTTATAGCAATTATCGCACCCGCCACTCCGGGCATATCGAGAGCATTTTCTCGCTTGGAGACCCTATCAAACCATCGGTGCCTAGGGCAGACCCCGTTTGCGTGTCCGCGCATAGGGCTGATCCCTTTGTGCCGGTGCCTACAGAGCCAGATCCAAAGCACCAAGAACATCCCGAATGTCAGAGTTGTCACATTTACGGTCATGGAGATTACAATCATTTCATCAACATGGTCTCCATTGATTTGACCGCCCCCATCCATGATCCAGCCAATCCAACATGATTATTGCATATAGACATAGAGGCTATTGATTGGGATCGCGCTGGCACACCACCATCTCCATTAGAGTATTGGCCTTGCGGTGGGATGTTTCATTTCACTCCAGGACAAACTCAGGATGTCTTCCATGCTGAAGAGGAACTTGACGTTCCTAATGATGATCTTAATTCAGCAAATGATATCCATTTGATCCCAATTCCACACCAGTTGAAAGACGGATCCCATATGTCAGTTGAAGCAACGACTGATGTAGACATCGGCACAGATCTAATGAATCCATGGATTCTCAAGCTGGGGGTAAGTCTTTCCCCTGAAGAGCGAGCCGATTATGTTACCCTTCTTAAGGAAAAGAAGGAGGTTTTTGCATGGTCATACAAGGATATGCCGGGACTAAACCCACAACTAGTCACACACAATTTAACGCTTGATCTGACAATCAAGCCAGTCAAGCAAAAGCTACGCAAGATGCATCCAACAATGGCCTTAATGGTGAAATATGAGTTACAAAAGTTGTTGGATGCCTAGTTTGTCATCTGTGTGGATTATCTGCCATGGTTGTCTAACATGGTTCCTGTCAAGAAGCCCGACGGGAGGATTCGCATATGCACTGATTTTCGAGATCTTAACAAAGCGAGTCCTAAGGATGATTTTCCCTTGACAAGCATCGACGCGTTGGTAGACACTACCGTGGGCCACGAAATGCTTTCCCTTATGGATGGTTTCTCAGGATACAATCATATTCGTATCAATCTTGAGGACCAACTAAAAATGGCATTCACAATGCCTTGGGGGAAATTTTGCTATAAGGTCATGCCTTTTGGCCTTAAAAATGCCGGAGCCACCTACCAACGTGCCATGACGTACATATTTCATGATTACATGCACAAAACTTTGGAATATTACATGGATGATTTGTTGGCCAAATCTCTTTTGCGCCCAGATCACATCGGTGACTTGAGCAAGGTCCTTGATCGCCTCATTGAGCATAAAGTCAGACTAAACCCCAAGAAGTGCATCTTTGGCGTCACCTCTGGAAAGCTCTTGGGTTTCATAGTCTCCAAACGAGGAATTGAGGTTGATCCAAACAAAGTCAAGGCAATCCTTGAAATGCGTCCCCCAACCACCATCAAGCGCCTCAGAGTCTGCAGGGAAAGGTTGCGTCAAAGTGCTTCATAGCGCAGTTATCTGACAAATGCTCGACCCATGAATAAATTATTGCACAAAGGGGTCACATTTCATTGGGATGACGAGTGCTAGTCAGCCTTTGACAACATTAAATAGTACTTGGCTTTGTTGCCAGTATTGGCACCACCTAGACCAGGAGTGCCGTTCTATTTATACATCTCGGCCACTGAGGTGGCACTGGGCGCCATGCTGTCCCAGAAAAAATGAACTTCACAAAGAATAGGCTACATACTATCTTAGCCGCACCCTGGTCAGTTATGAACTTAACTATGCATATGTTGAAAAGCTCGCTGCAGCGGTGGTGTTTGCTACCAAGAAGCTACGCCACTACATGCTCAGTAATAAGACGTATGTTGTGTCTAAGGAGAATCCATTGCGATACATGATGAGTCGTACTTATCATAGTAGCCGCATGAAGAAATGGATCATGTTGTTGACGAAGTTCGACATAGAATTCATTGGACAGAAATCCATAAAAGGTCAAGTCATCGTCGATCAACTAGCCGAGGCTCCTCTTGAAGATGATCAACCTTTGACTTTTGAACTACCTGATGATGGGGTCTTCCATGTTTCATAGTTGCCAGATTCTGATGAGCCTGAGTCACAGGCTGACATAACCCTATTCTTCGATGGTTCTAAATGTGATCAAGGGGGTGGTGTAGGAATTGTATTCTTCACTCCACAAGGCGCTCCAATGCCCTTGTCATTTAAATTAGACTTCCCGTGCACCAACAACAATGCAGAATACAAAGCCTTGCTCATAGGTCTTCAGACAGTAATCACCATGAACATTAAACGATTGAACATCTTCGATGATTCGCTGTTAATTATCAATCAAGTAAAGGGAATATTCCAATGTAAATGTCCAATTTTACGGGCCTATAAATCCCTTGTCGACAAATTCCTGGCACAACTTGAATGGTATGACATCGAGGCACTCCCTCGATCATCAAATCATTTTGTGGATACTATGGCCTCCTTGGGGTCACTCATCCCACATGACCCTTCTGATGAAACGACAACCATTCAGGTTACAACATTATCGTAATCTGCGATGGAGCGTGCAAGATCTGATCTGACACTGGGAATCCACATGATCCAGATTGAACCATCTTCGGATAAGTTCTCTCGAATTAGAGATTGTTTGATTCAATCCAACTAGGGGTCCTTGTTCTCCCCGACCCCTCTTACTAGCAACACCACGTTGTTTTTACAAGTTCTTTCCTGCTCAGCTTTTGTTTGGGATAAACTTCAAGAGGGATTGGCCGTTCATACTATCGAGGTTTCTGATCAGCACGATTGGTACACACCCATTCGGGATTACCTCAAGCTAGGTAATCTCCCACTTGGATTGACACAAGCCGCAAAAATATTATTCAAATAGAAAGCGGCAAAGCATGTCTTGTTAGGAGATATTTTGTATCGTCAAAATTATGAAGGAATCCTCCTTCGTTGTTTGGACCAACAAGAGTCCGCTTGGGCGATCACCCAAGCTCACGATGGTACATGTGGTGGCCACTTCAACGGTATGGCCATCGCAAAGCGCATTCTTTGCATGGGTTATTATTGGCCATCTTTAGAGCGAGATTGTTGCGCATATGTGAAGAAGTGCGTGAAGTGTTAGCACCATGCTAATTTGACACACATACCTTCTCAGGCCTTGCAGCCGATCTAATCGGTTTGGCATTTTTTGAAGTGGGGCTTTGATCTAATTGGGAAGATCTCCCCTGTGTCGTTTGGTCGTCACACGTTTATTTTAACGACCATAGAGTACTTTACCAAATGGGTGGAAGCAATTTTGTTGACCACTACAACTGGAGCCCGCATTGCAGAATTTATTTTGCATAACATCATATGTCATTTTGGTATTCCATCCAAGATCCTGTCAGATAATGGGACAGCATTCAAGAATAAAGATGTGCGTGCTTTGACAACAAAATACAAGATTCAACACAACTTTTCAACACCCTATTATCCACAGGCAAATGGGCAAGTAGAGGCGTCTAACAAGACGCTAGCCGCCATTCTAAAAAATATAGTTACAGACAATCATAAAGACTGGCACATTCGGATCCCACTTGCCCTATGGGCTTATCACACCAGCATTCGAACGCCCACTGGGGCAACTCCATTTTCGCTGGTGTATGGCTCCAAGGCAGTCATGCATTTTGAGTTGGAAATCCCTTCCCTGCACATTTCAATGCAAGAGTTCATCGATGATGACACTGCGCGGTAGGCCTGGTTAGATCAACTGACGTTGCTCGACGAATGACACGTTAATGCTCTCGAGAATTTGCGTATCTATCAAGAGCAACTTAAGAAAGCATACAACATGAAAGTCCACCTCAAGGAATTTTAGGTTGGTGACTTGGTCTTAAAAGAGAACCAACAGAATTCTAATTTGCCGTCCCATTTGCGGGACAAGTTCGCAGAAAACTGGTTAGGTCCTCACATAATTGACAGTAAAATAGGACCTGGAACATACCGGCTTGCCTCTCTTGAAGGAATCAAGGAAACAGAACCCTTGAACATCATTCATTTGAAGCCATTCCACATCTAGATAGCTCCAAGGATTACCATAATTTCTTGGTCAACCCAAAAGCTCCAAGGATTACCACAATCGCTTGGTCAACCCAAAAGCTCCAAGGATTACCACAATCGCTTGGTCAACCCAAAAGCTCCAAGGATTATCATAATCACTTGGTCAACCCTAAATGCCCCAAAGGTATCTATAAACCCTTTGGTCAAAAGCTCCAAGCATTACCATAACTGTTTGGTCAACATAAATATTCAAAAATCAACAAAAACAACACAAAAATCAAAATCACAAAAACAATTGCATTTCAATTCCAAAAAAAAAAAACAATCAAAATTACAAAAACATTTGCATTTCAATTTCATACATTCTCATAAAAATCAAAATTACAAAAACAATTGCATTCCAATTCCATGCATTCTCATAAAAATCAAAATACAAAAATATAGGTTGCATTAAACATTGCATCCATACATTGCATACTTCACTAGGACATACAAGTCAAAAGCACCATAGGCTGTTATTACTTGGCAATTCCATTATTTCCACCTCAAATCCATTTTCATAAACGCATACATCCAGCATATCACCCTTTTCTTTTAGCATAGTCAGTTGTCTCCTAATGTATATAGGGTTTTCGTCATTCAAATGTCTTTAAATTTTTCGCCAAAAACTGTACACAGTTAAGCAGATTTTACACGAAAAAGTTTACTTGGATCACGCCTTGTTACGTAGCATCCCAACACAAATTAACACATATAAAAATTCCTACGTTGTGTCAACAAAAGATGAAACCTGCACTGTAATCCCAGTTACCATAAGCGAAACGGCTATCTTGCTTATCCCCCTATGTGAATGACCCTAGGAATGTTGAGAGTTGGCAAAAGGACAAGCATCCTCCCTACCCAATTCCCCATGAATCCCAAGTTCTCAAAAGTTGCAAAACATCAAAAATTTGCAAAACGTCAAAAACACTAAAATTTGACATCCTACAGTGCACACATCAAAAGGCACAAACAATAGTGATTCTCGTCACTCCATATTCAAATCTCTTGCTCAAAAAAAAATAAAAAAACAAATAAAACAAAAATAAACAGTGATTTTATCACTATAAAGAGAAAGTATCCCAATACACTTGAAGAAAAGAAGGGAGTCGAACTTGAATCCCTGGAACTCTCAGAATTTCGACAGGTCATGAGGCAAGCTTCAGTACCGATTTGGTTGATAGCCTATTGGTCACTGGCGGTAAACCTCCCGCATGATGATATATCTGTCACATTAACTTGTGTGCATATCAATGTTTGCATGTGGATGAGCTAGTTTATGGTATCCTAGATAGCATCACAGACAAATCTGACTAAATACAATAAATGAGTTAGTGGAGCTAATTAGGTGATCCTCGTACGAGTTCGGTTGAAAGCCCATTCGGCACCGGCGGTATCCTGACACATACCACATGAACGAAATCAATTGCACACATCGGGATGTGAAGTAACTTGGTTAAATTCAAGTCGAATTTAGACCTTATTCAGAAGTCTTGCGAGATAAATGTACAGTCTTGGCTAGTTAGTTAAAAATATCTGCATCTCAGAAAAGCTTAACTACATTTTCAAACAACCGATACATTTCATTTTATACATCACCATAAAAATAAAAATAAAAAAAAATCAACAAAATACAAAAACAAAGTTTTCACATGCACAAACATTCCACAAAGTTATCTCATTACTATATCAGGTCAATCCAATCTTGTACAGTCTATGGTGCCTCGACAAATCATCAATAATTCATTTCATATGCATACATCATACCAATTAGAACCATCGCATTCATCATCGCCTATGCATACATCAATGTAAAAACATGTACATAAAAATAAATCATGCAAAAAGTATAAACACCAAAAAGAGTCATCTGTATATATAGATCATAATAAAATTGCCCGCAGGCTACAAAACTGGTCCTCTGACCCCGCAATCATACACCAGAATCCCCAAGTCTAGGGCGTCGTCCACCATGATCACGTAGGATCGGTGCGACGGGAACTACCCCCGTGGTGCGGGTCCTCTGAGACCTCTCCGGACGGCTACTACTTGCCCCTGCACCATGCCCGCTGGCCTCTCCCTCATCCCGTCGCCTCCGCTACGAGGATGTTGTCTACTCCGTGTCACTCCCTCTCAAGCGTCACGATGATCCACCTCCGAAGAATGCAGGTACTCGCCCACCAAGGCAGATAACCTCATCCTCCTGCTCGTCCCGCTGTCGCTTCAAGTCCCTCGCCCGCTGCCGGTATGTCGCAAGGTTATCCTCGCGCCGCTCCAACTGTGTCCGTAGGAGATCCCTCTCCTGTACCATCTCCCTCAACTCCTGATCTTGCCTCCGCAATAACTCTGTCAATTGCGCTATCTCAGTGCGCAACCTCGCCTCTGTATCCCCCTGCCCGGTCGGCTGCATCGGCCTCTCTGGAGCATTAGCCTACTCCGGAGCATCCTGCTAATGAGTCCTGGATAAGCCTCATTTATAGCATGTTTTAAATAGTTAAAATTGCCTAAAATTGCCTAAAACTCTTGTGAATTATCTTATATGCTAGTTAAGTTGATTTAATATGCTCTGTATTAACTGTTTGCATGATTGCAGTGTTAAGGACATTATATTCTGATTTTTAACAGTTTTTGTATAGTTTTATGTTATATTTTCATGCTTAGGTTGACAACGACATTTTAGTAGTCTTATTTTGATGATCATTAAGCATTAGTTTCTCTAAATTCAGCAAATAGTACAAAGACTTATTACTATGCAACAAAAAACTGGTTTTTCCATATAAATTCCAGCAAGCTACCAATGAATGGCAAGGCATGGAATTCACATCCAAGGAAGAATGAAGACTATTGCAATCTGATCCTAAGGTCTAATACACTTGAGAAATGCAGCCAAAACCATTTGGAGTCAACATAGTTGGTCATTCTAAAGATCTTCGGAATGAACACAGTGTCTTCAAAATGAACAGATCTTCGGAATGAGAATTGCAGTATCTTCGGAATGAGCGGATCTTCGGAATGAGAATTGCAGTATCTTCGAAATGAGCGGATCTTCGGAATGAGAATTGTAGTATCTTCGGAATGAGCGGATCTTCGGAATGAGAATTGCAGTATCTTCGAAATGAGCCACTTATCTTCGGAATGAAAACATAATGTACTTTTTGACCTGTTGACCGATTTTTGAAGCCGAAAAAAGGGAAATAAAGGTTGGAAAAGGTAAAGGGAAATATTTTCCATCTGTCTTTGCCGTCATTGCCGACCAAATTCATCATTAAGGGAAAGATCAAATTTGATCCTATTCTAGGATAAACCCAGGAAATTCTGCAGGATATCAAGACAACATATTTTATGTTTGTAATTAGATTTTAGGCATCTATAAAAGATAGCTCCCGTAAAGGTTGAGCTATTAGGAAGAAGATATTAGATATTAGAAATATTAAATTAGAGATTAGACATATTAGAGATAATAGACCTGTAACAGATTGCAGATCTGTAACAGATTTCAGTAGAATTGTAATTATGTTTCTGAAGCAATAAAAGTGCAGTTTCATTCCATTTAATTTGTTATGTCCGAGTGTGAGTAAGACTTAGAGAAGAAATTATACCTTCTTCTGGAAAAGGAGGCCGGCCACTTTCAGATCTAGGAGAAGGACTAACAGACAGGTTTTCAGTCCTGATTTTGCTGCAACAGAATAAGTAGTGGAACTTGTCAACTTCAGCATTTTGTGGTATTTGATTTCTGTTTTAGTTTTTATCCATCTATTTTACATTTGTGATGTAATCAGCAATAGATATAATCAGTTTCTTTATTTTTCAGTAATTTTCCAATTCCCTGCAATTTACATTTCCAACAATTTACAAGTTTTCTATAATTTCCTGCATTCTTGTTTTTGCTTTCAAACACTGCATAGAAGATTGACGACCTTCTGTTTCGAGTATTGATAGAAGTTGATTACTTGTTTTATCTCATCATTGCAAAAGTAAATAGGTTTCTCATTTAGCAACTGTAATTAGGATTTTCCTTCTGCAAATCAATTAAGTCTCAATTTAGCAATTGTAATTAGGACTTTATTTCTGCAGACAACAATTAGTTTTTCATTCTTGCAAATAGATTAAAGTTAAATTTATGCAATTTAGGGATAGAAGTGACACAAATCCCCCACACAATCAATCCTACCAATAAAGACCTGCTGCTCCTAAATGAGCTGAAATGCAACTCTGTTTGAACTTTCTATCGTAAATAGCCTTGGACACCACCCCGGATTGATAAGATCTTTGAGATTTAATGATGGTATAACGACTACCCATCATTTTGGCGCCGTTTTCGGGGAACACGGTGTTGTTAGAAGGTGAAAAGCAGTCCAATAATTATTAAATATGCTAAGTTGTGAATTTTAGAGTAAAATCTGAATGTAATGACTGGTATAAGTAATTGTTATTGGTAAATTGTATTTCAGTCCATTTAGGAAATAAGCAAGAAACCACAAGAAGAAAAATTTCACAAGAGGTTGAAATTATGTCAAAAATGTCTAAATTTTTTATTTCCAAAAATGTTGGAATTTTCAAAGAATCCCAATCATCCACTTCCAGAACTGCAAGATCCTTTGAGAAATCATTACAAGGAGGAAAATTAAGTAGTTCAACACCATTTTCTCTTGACAAATCCATACAATCGGGAAAATTTGACAAGATTTATAATTGTTTTTGGGAACCTACAATGGAAGGCTCACAAGAGAATCAAGGTAGAGCCAACAATGTGCTCCACCCTAGTGCAACTAGTGCACCTGCCAGAACTTTTCAAAATCCCATCCAACTAGATCTTAATCAAAATGCTCCCATGAAGGTCATTTCACCTGCAGTATTACCAACTTTCAAGGGAATTACATCCGAAGATCCTGATATGTTTTTGTTTGAGTTTAAAATTGTATGTCAAGCTCATGATTACACTAATGACAATCAAAAGCTCAAACTATTTCCTTCCACTCTTAAAGAGTTAGCTCTACGATGGTTTATCACCTTAGCACCTGACTCAATTAGAACTTGGGATGAGATGGAAAACATATTCTTGGAGAGATACCAAGAATATTGTCAAGTCAAGAATCAAAATGATGAAATTCTTACAATGAAACAAGAGGAAAATGAAATCTTAGAAGATTATATAGACAGATTTTCTTTTGTTCATAAGAGATGTGGAAGTGTTGAACCTGAAATTTGCAAAGTCATATTCTTAAGGGGACTACAAGATGAATCTAGGGATGCATTGGATATCTTGGGAAGAGGAGATACAAATGCACTTAAATTTGAGGAAATTATTAAACTCTGTAAAAATTACTCTCATTCAAGGCATAGAAAACACAGAATTGGTAATGAAAAACATGATTTGAAAGAATGCATAAAAGAGGCTGATGTTTTAGTACATGATAGAACATTAGATGAAAAAAATGAATCTACTGAATCTTCAGCCATCTATTGTTCAGAATGTAAAAAGCAACACTCTCTTCATGATTGTCCTTTGAACAAAATATTTATACCTGCTACATGTAGCATTTGTCAATTAGGACACCCCACAGATCGGTGTAGTTTATTTCCAGAACTTAAAAGTGTCTTTGAAAAGCAGTCTCAACCTATGAAAAAAATCAATTTTGTAGGACAAGGACAAGGGAATAATTTTCATAAATTTCCATATCAGAATGCTTCTCAATTTCCTGCACATTGGGGAAATAATCCTTGGTATATGCCATGGTCCGCTTCAGGTCCACTTCAACAATGTTGGAGTCAACCACCATGGGCATACTCCCAAGCATGGTCTCAACATGGATGGATGCAACAACAATGGAATCAATAACATCCACCATGGTTGCGACCAAAATTACAGGGATATTAATGGGTACAACATCAAAATCTCTACAAAGGGCAGCAACATTGTCAAAAACAAAAATCAAATTTGTTGCCTAATTATATCCATAATTTCTATCATGGACAACAACAACAAAAATTAAAACAACCTCTGTTTTCAACTCAACTTCGTGGTCGAGTCCAAATCATGTTAAACAGGTAACCCCCGTCTCTGTGGTTGAATCAAAAAATACAACCCTAATAAATGTTAGTGAGTGTGTTAAAACTAAGTTGTGTTCAGGTGAACCACTGCTTGAACCTATTCCACTTATGAGTGTAGAAAGTGAAGTTAAAAAGAATGAACATGAAAACAAATCTACACTAAAACAACATCAAGAAGAACAAGATACCTCATCAAATAAAGTATCATATTTTGAACAGTCTGAGATATCAAAAGTAACATCTTCACAATCAGATTTGATGAAGGAATTAGAACATTTAACTGTTACAATCCCTTTACCTCAATTTGTACCAATCATTATTAGGATTGTTCAAGAAATGTGTTTTAGAAAACCAAGAAAAAAGAAGAAAGTATATCCTAAAACCATACAAAAAGGTGGAAAATTAGTTAACTTGCTTTCAGGTAAACTTATTACACCTAAGTATGATTGTACAGAAAGCCCACGGTTTCTTAGAACACATAAGGAAAATGAAAAGAATACTTTAGTTTTGGCCTCCATTGGTGTAAATAAAAATGTTTCTCCAAGAACCAATTCAAATAAGCCTGGTACAAAACAAAGCTGAAACACAACCAAAACAACCTTTGAACAACAATAGTTGGTTGACTAAAAACCAGGGAGCAAATTTGTTTGATATATTGGTGCAACATCCTAATGCTTTACTAACATTTTATGCATCTTTAGCAGTTGGCATTGAGTTGTTGCAGGTACAGAAAAAACAAATTTTGCAGTTGAATGCATTTGATGAACTTTGGTTGGAAGCACTTCACCAAATAGAGTTCACTCAACAAAAATGGAAAATGTGGCATGATGATCACATTAAGAGCAGCAAGGATGAACCAGGGGAGTCTAAGAATGAAGTTGTTCAACTTTCTTTAGTTGATGATGTAAGGAGGATATTAGTGGTGAATGGACATCTTTTACAGTTGTACCATAAACCACTAACAAAAGTGGAATTTGCTCGGTATCTCACACAGTTACATTTGACAGAAGAGGCTTCTTCTTTTGATGAATATTCCAAATGATCATATCTTTGAATCTTAAAAGAAAAAGAAAAAAAAATTAGAAAAAAATAGAAAACAAAAAGATGAATAAATTATGGCTGTGAATTCCTTCATGGGCATGATTTCAGGGAAGTCATGAATTCCTTCACGGGCACAATCAGAATCAAAAAGACAAAGAAAAAAAAAGAGAGAAAAGGAGAGGTTAAAGAAAAAAAAAAAAAGAGAGAAAAATGAATAGCTCAGCAGTGAAAACCTTTTTCTAAGGCGCTACTGAGTTGGTATGCATGAAAACCAATTTTTTGGCATGCATAACCTTGAAATTTCTGAGTCACCATTGTACAAATTCACCAACTGCACTTGTTTTTGAAGTGTTGCAGGAAGCCTCAGTAGAATATCAATAGAAGCAGTCATCTTTCAAAACTTGCATTAACTTGTTTTAACCAGGTATATATGTTTCTTGCACTTTTCTCATTGTAAATATTTGATATATAGTATATGACAATTAACCATTAGTATAAAAGTGTTCATAAGAGTTGGCATAAACAAAACATGCTTGGAGAAAGAGAAAAATGTTGGTTTCTGCTATGTCTTCAGAATGACTGTTGTATCTTCAAATAACCATGGTATCTTCAGAATGAAGCTTTGTCTTCGGAATGAAGGTGTGTCTTCAGAATGAAGGTTTATCTTTGGAATGAGGTTATCTTCAAATTAAATGCCTAGCTTAATCTTCAGAATGAATATTTAACAGTCTGTTTCCATGTGGCATCCAAGGAGGGAGAAAAAGACATAGTCAGCAGAATTGTTTTACTCCATGTGATCATTGACACATGTCATCTGGCTTGCGGTTAGATTCATCTCATATTTTGCACCCATCAAGGAAGTATGAGAATCACGGAAAATAACCAACAAACATGCCACCACCATTCATTGATAATAACCACTCATGTGGGAAAATTTGCATGCAGAATGGATGAGCTAAAAATAGTAAAGAAAATTTGATGGCAAGGATGTCCAATGATTGATGGCCAGGTGTTTAGAGCATAGAATAAGGAAGTGTGCCATATTTTCTTTTTGAAGACATATTTGCTAATGATTACAAGAAAAAAAAAATTATTCTTTCTGAAGAAGAACAAGAGCAAACCCTGTAGCAACCAGAAATCAGTGACCTAACAGATGTTGTAGATGTTGTTGCAGAAGAAGAAACAGCTACTGCAAAGGCTATTGTAGAAGAAGAAATAGTTGCTGTAGAGGCTATTGCAAAAAAAGAAACACACCCAGCAGCAGCAACAGAACCATCAAACTCACAGACTAAGAAGAGAAGAGCTGAAACTGATAGCAAAAAAATAAAATAGAAGAGGGTTCATTTTTCTAAAGATGTTATTTATCTATCAGAATATAAGAGTGAAGTTCACAGTGAAGAGCTTGAAGCTATCCCTACATCCCTGTTACCACAAGAAAATAGGGCAAGAAGAGAAAATATACATTAAGGACTAGGAGGTCTGCAAGACTCCAAAAAAAAGAACAAATTATTGAAGAGAAGACCAGACAGGATAGCCCTGATGTCATAGAAGTGCAACAAGCCACCGATAAATTGGATGTAATCATAGATAATTTCATGGAACCTCCTGTACATGAGTAGGGGTCTCAAGCGAGAGGATGAGATCATTGTTGAGCAACAAAGCTGTAGTTGATTTGTCGGTATTAGGTTCCGAGTCAAATGAAGAAGAGGAGGTGGACATCACAAAACAAGCGACAGTGAGCCAAGAGTGTTATAAAAATACAAATGAGATGGATTGAGGAAAGAAAAGATGTTATTGAAAAACATGAAAAGAAAATTTGAGAATTATAGCAAAAAGTGGAGAAACTAAAAGCGATCTGTCACAAGTTGACTTTTGAAGAGGATTCCCAACCAGATGAACAGTTTGAATAATGAATCAAAAATATTCATGAGAAATTACACAGGCATTAAATTGTTCTATGAAACATGGAATATGAGTATGGACATCTGTGACTCCATATCCCACTGCAATGCATGAGGGCATGCATTAATATAAGTTGGGGGGGATGATGAGGCCTGGATAAGCCTCATTTATAGCATGTTTTAAATAGTTAAAATTGCCTAAAATTGCCTAAAACTCTTGTGAATTATCTTATATGCTAGTTAAGTTGATTTAATATGCTCTGTATTAACTTTTTGCATGATTGTAGTGTTAAGGACATTATATTCTGATTTTTAACAGTTTTTGTATAGTTTTATGTTATATTTTCATGCTTAGGTTGACAACAACATTTTAGTAGTCTTATTTTGATGATCATTAAGCATTAGTTTCTCTAAATTCAGCAAATAGTACAAAGACTTATTACTATGCAGCAGAAAACTGGTTTTTCCATATAAATTCCAGCAAGCTACCAATGAATGGCAAGGCATGGAATTCACATCCAAGGAAGAATGAAGACTATTGCAATCTGATCCTGAGGTCTAATACACTTGAGAAATGCAGCCAAAACCATTTGGAGTCAACATAGTTGGTCATTCTAAAGATCTTCGGAATGAACACAGTGTCTTCGGAATGAGCAGATCTTCGAAATGAGAATTGCAGTATCTTCGGAATGAGCGGATCTTCGGAATGAGAATTGCAGTATCTTCGGAATGAGCGGATCTTCGGAATGAGAATTGCAGTATCTTCGGAATGAGCGGATCTTCGGAATGAGAATTGCAGTATCTTCGGAATGAGCCACTTATCTTCGGAATGAAAACATAATGTACTTTTTGACTTGTTGACCGATTTTTGAAGCCGAAAAAAGGGAAATAAAGGTTGGAAAAGGTAAAGGGAAATATTTTCCATCTGTCTTTGCCGTCATTGCCGACCAAATTCATCATTAAGGGAAAGATCAAATTTGATCCTATTCTAGGATAAACGCAGGAAATTCTGCAGGATATCAGGACAACATATTTTATGTTTGTAATTAGATTTTAGGCATCTATAAAAGATAGCTCCCATAAAGGTTGAGCTATTAGGAATAAGAATATTAGATATTAGAAATATTAAATTAGAGATTAGACATATTAGAGATAATAGACCTGTAACAGATTGCAGATCTGTAACATATTTCAGCAGAATTGTAATTATGTTTCGAAGCAATAAAAGTTCAGTTTCATTCCATTTCATTTGTTATGTCTGAGTGTGAGTAATACTTAGAGAAAAAATTATACCTTCTTCTGGAAAAGGAGGCCAGCCACTTTTAGATCTAGGAGAAGGACTAACGAGACGAGGTTTCAATCCTGATTTTGTTGCAGTAGAATAAGTAGTGGAACTTGTCAACTTCAGCATTTTGTGGTATTTGATTTCTGTTTTAGTTTTTATCCATCTATTTTACATTTGTGATGTAATCAGCAATAGATATAATCAGTTTCTTTATTTTTTAGTAATTTTCCAATTCCTGCAATTTACATTTCCAGCAATTTACAAGTTTTCTATAATTTCCTGCATTCTTGTTTTTCTTTGTCAAACACTGCACAGAAGATTGACGACCTTATGTTTTAGAGTATTGACAAAAGTTGATTACTTGTTTTATCTCATCATTGCAAAAGTAAATAGGTTTCTCATTTAGCAACTGTAATTAGGATTTTCCTTCCGCAAATCAATTAAGTCTCAATTTAGCAATTGTAATTAGGACTTTATTTCTGCAGACAACAATTAGTTTTTCATTCTTGCAAATAGATTAAAGTTAAATTTATGCAATTTAGGGATAGAAGTGACACAAATCCCCCACACAATCAATCCTACCAATAAAGACCTGCTGCTCCTAAATGAGCTGAAATGCAACTCTGTTTGAACTTTCTATCGTAAATAGCCTTGGACACCACCCCGGATTGATAAGATCTTTGAGATTTAATGATGGTATAACGACTACCCATCACCCGCATCTTTGGCTACTCCTCCTCATCAACATCCTCTCTAGCATCTGCAACCTCCACCATATCCACATCTGTAGGAGCTCCCCAACCATCTCCTAGTGCCTCTACACCCTCTCCGCCTCCTGCTGCCTCATCTCCTCCCAATGGCCCCTCACCTCGCCACTGTCGAAGCATCCACCACTCCTGATACTCGGCCGTCACTCTGACGTCATCTACGTCTAGAATGTCTAGTACGGTATCTGACTCCTCCCCCAGCAGCTCGAGGATCGACGTAGCTACGGTCCTATCATCACTCCAGCGTCAATAGACTACAGGTTCCCCAGGCAACCCCTAGCATACCCCAAACTATCGTGTCACTCGAAGGTAGTGAAAGTACTCCTGCTCCGTCCCGTGTCGACCAATCACCCATATCCTCCTCTGGACCCATCGAATCCACTCATCAGCCTCTGGCCATGTGGGACAATCTTGATATGGCCTCCATACCACATATTCGAGAGTCAGTCATGCCAATGCATCTCTGTAATGGTCCACGTCTCCCGCGAACTGCCGACTCTGCCCCTGCTCTGATCGATACCATAAAGCACCATAACCAATATCCCTGTCCACCATGTCAGCCCAGGTAGTCCAGGTAAGCCCTCGTGGTCGCTCTACGGCTATATGCTGCTAGGCCTAGCACTGTAACAAGTAACTGCAATCGATCCCCTTTCGCCTCTGACAGCGGACCTCATACAACTCATCGTATAACTGTGCCAAAAGCATCTGGCCCCATCTCATAATCACTGGCTCTATCATCGGACAATCCACTAACTGCCACACCACCTCCAATAGGTTCCATGGGAACCTCGCTCCTGACGAATCTAGCAGGAGCATGTTGGAAATGAGGCTCATGAGTAGTGCATGCCTCACTCCCATCATTCCCCTAGCGTACCACCATCACACCAAAATCCCTCCAATCTGAAAATCCAACTCTGCCCTCTCCAATGAGGTCATCCCATCCTCCTCCTCTCCATGTCCAAAATATCGGGTCAGTACAGCCATCCTCTGGCCTCGTGGAGTCATCGGAATGGGAACCCCGTCTATTAGAATTCGAAGAATCTGATACACGTCCTCTAAGGTGACTGTCATCTCCCTTGTCAGAAGATGGAAGGTGTTCGTCCGAACATCCCATAGGCCGATCAATGCTGTGATGTATGCCCGGTCTGCCACAAATGCATCCAACCGAGCCACATGCTTGATCCCTAGGGCATCAAGCCAATCCCAGTCCTCAGCTGTCAACGCCTCGCGGGCATTAGAAAAAATTGTTGGCACCCGATGTCGACTCTTCACCACTTGCACATCACAGAAAATAAAACAAACATCAAAAACATGCATCAAATTACCATCACATGTACAAAAATGCATAATTGTACAGTAACATCTTTCATTCACATGTACATCCAAAAAAAAAAAAAACAATAAAAATTTGACATGGTTTACCTACGGTTTTACCTAAGTTTACCATTTCAAAAAAAAAAAAAAAATCCACCACTTTTTCATCTTACACTTCATCAAAAACAACAAAAAATCGACATGGTTTACCTACGGTTTCGACCTAAGTTTCCCATTTCAACAAAAAAATTCATCCATTTTTCATTTTTTAATTTCATCAAAAACAACAAAAATTTGACATGGTTTATCTACGGTTTTACCTAAGTTTACCATTTCAAAACAAAAAATTCATCACGTTTTCATCTTACATTTCATCACAAATAATTAAAAAAAAAAAAAAAAAAAATCGACATGGTTTACCTACGGTTTCGACCTAAGTTTCCCATTTCAACAAAAAATTCATCCATTTTTTCATTTTTAAACTTCATCAAAAAACGACAAAAATTTGACGTGGTTTACCTACGGTTTTACCTAAGTTTACCATTTCAAAAAAAAAAAAAATTCATTCATTTTTCATTGTACATTTCATCAAAAACGACAAAATTTGACATGGTTTTATCTAAGTTTACCATTTCAAACAAAAATATTCATCCATTTTTCATTTTTAATTCCATAAAAAATTGCAAAAAAAAAAATTCGACATGGTTTACCTACGGTTTCGACCTAAGTTTACCATTTCAACAAAAAAATTCATCCATTTTTCAGTTTTTAATTTCATCAAAAAAAAAAAACACGACAAAAATTTGACATGGTTTACCTAAGTTTACCATTTCAACAAAAAAATTCATCCATTTTTCATTTTTACATTTCATCAAAAAACGACAAAAATTTGACATGGTTTACCTAAGTTTACCATTTCAACAAAAAATTCATCCATTTTGCATTTTTTAATTCCATAAAAATAACAAAAAAAATATGGGCATGGTTTACCTACGGTTTCGACCTAAGTTTTACCATTCACATCAAAAACAACACCAATTTTATAACCATGGTTACCCTAAGATGTTACTCTAAGTTTCATTTTGGGTTTATCCTATGGTTTTCTGTCTAAGTTTCCATCGGTTTGCATTCACGTTTCATTGGGTTTCATTCATTCACCTTTTAATTTAATTAATTAGGGTTTCATGTTTTAAACAAACGAAAAACATAATAAAAACACACTTGCATTTTTCAAATTCAAACTCGAGGAGATAGTGCACTTACTGGTCTTGCCTCGGCTCCGTCGCTTGACGGCCTGGTTTGAGCACTCATGGTGGCTAGAAAATCCGGTAGCGCTTCGCGTCAGAAAATCTACCTCCTCCTCCCCAGAGCTCCAACTCGCAATCGATGAACAGTGCAAATGAGCCCAATCCGTCATTTTCGCATATTTATATTTTTCGCTTGCTGGTAATCGTCCCTGACTGGAACGAGTGCTTTTTCCTGAAGCGCGCTCGTCCCACCCCAGGACGAGTACCATCATGGCGCGCTCGTCTCACCCCAGGACGAGTACCATCATGGCGCGCATTCGTCCCTCCCTGGGACAAATAATAAAAAAAAAAAAATCAATCAAAAACAACCAAAACATAAAAATGACAAATGCCAAAAAACCCACTAAAAAATTGCTGGACAAAAGTGTTCTTGCACTTAACCTCATGGCATAAGAAAACTGATGTCGGGGTCTACTTTGTCGTTATCCTACTCCCTAAGAAGGCTACCATCACCGGACCGCTCCACGGGAAGACGGATTTTCGCCAATGTTAACCCCAAATGGCATTCCAAAATGGGTTCACACCCACCAAAAATAGGTCAACACAATCGGGAAACTGCTCGAGCTTGCATCGGATAACATCTGAAGGCACCCTCACTTAAGTCATCTTGGGTCAAGCAACTCGTCGTTTTTCTCATGTCGGTCATTCCCTCATCGATTCGTCGCTTGAGGGGGTAGTCACACTTAGTTACTAATCAACACCAATATACCCAGTCTTGGAAATGACACGCATTCAAAGGATCATTGCAAAAGACAATCGCGCCCCTGCTTGGGGCAGCAAACAAGCAATTATCACCAACTGATCATATACTTGGCATTTGTGAATCATGAACTCAAGGTTCCCACAGACAAAAGGTTGTGCCCTTTGCCTCTTCATGACTGATCAATGTCTAAGTTCAAGTAATACCTCACCGAGCCAAGTTAATGCTTGATTTAAGTTCCTTAGCTCGTCAGAAGCAAGGATTCAAGAATGCATGCCCTTTCTATACTTGGGGCATCAAGAGTTGGTTAGGTTACTGAGAAACCCTAATCATTAGTGCTTTGGTTGTATATTTTTGCTTAGCACTGTGCCTTGCACAACACTTCCCAAAAAGGGGCATCTGTAGACACCAAAACAACACCAATCTGATTATGTGACAACAAGCACTGATCGCACTAACACACACAGCCCCCAGGGCAGCCCTCAGAGGTTAAACAGTGGTTCTAACCACTCACACGATGAGTTTTGCAAGTCAGGGATCAATTTGGCACCTTTTAGACACTTTATTGCTTATTCGTCTCACCCAGGGACGAGTGCGGATTTGTACTCGTCCTACCCAGGGATGAGTGCGGATTAATACTCATCTCACCCAGAGACGATTACCATCGCTCGCTTCGAGGTGGGACGAACGCCAGGTTTGATCGACAAAAAATTAGATCTCGGCATGTGACAACTCAGAATTGCCACTTAGCTTTTCCTGCATGACATAGGAGTGCGAGTGAGTTCTTTTGACAACTCATATCTGCCAATTGACGTTCCCTTCACTACATGGGAGTGCAAGTGAGATTTTCTAAAACATACAAAGACATGCACAGACGCAGTTAAGAAGCCCTTGATCAAGAAGAAGTCTTCTCTTGACACAAAAAGCATTCATGCAAAGAAACACTTTTGCATGTTAATTCAAAGAGACCCCTTGGGTCTATAAAATGGTGAGTTTCCTCACCCAAAAGATATACGAAGAAGGAGCATTTTGAGCGACGAAGTGCTGCTAATTCATTTACTTGCGATTTGTGTTTTCAACATCCATAATCTCTTAATCGAAAGAGAGGTTATTGGGTGACTTTTGAAGGCACGAATCAAGACCCAACCCCGATTTTTTTGACCACAATATCCAACCAATTTGTCGACAACACATCACATCAGGTTTTAGACCCATCCTAAGCGGATTGGTGTCGAAGCAAAGTTTCACCCGCGGGTGGTTTGCCTTCGGGCACCCCCCACTTTATTGCTTTTAGTGACTATTTCTTTTGTAGTATTTAGCTAGTTTCATGTTTATGCTTTTGTCAAGTTTTTAGTTTATTTAGATTCATTTTAACCATCATTAGATTTATCTTTTATTTTTCATACACAGGTGCTACTGATTCTTTGTTTGTTTCTTTGAACACATATTTGTAGCATTAGAGGAGTAGTGAGGAATCGACCTTTATCAAAGCAAGCGGCCACAACGTTTTGGTTTGCCCATCTTACATGTGGGCATGCGAAAGAAGGAATTCTGAAACAAGTTGTAAAAGACCAACATTTAATGCTCCTATCCCCTAAAAAGGAAGGAGATGCATTGTAACACAAATTTGAAAAGCATATCAATAAAAGGGCCAATTTTTATATTGCTTTAATATCTTGTGTTCATGTTCTTCCTTTTTACGCATTTTTCAATAACATAGGGTTTAAGCGTTATTTTAGTTTCGTTTACATTGCATTTTTAGTTTATCCTTTTTGTTTCTGAAATCTCGTGCTTTCAGTTATATTATAATTTCAAAATATACATTGCTTTGTGCTACAAAGTTCATGAATGATGTATGTTGATAAATTTTAAAGCAACAAGCCTAGAATCTTACTTTTATTTATTTTTTCAAAGCAATATTTGATATTAAACATTTATATTTTGATAATTTTCTGAATAATTGAATCATATCTATATTTCTTAAAGCTTAGACAATGAATCGACACTCACCCTTGTAATAGTTATATAGAACCTTGAGTTATCCATTTGCCTTCTCTTTTTATTCTTTTGATTTAAGATTTGATAATAACACACCCTATCACCCAAACCTTGGGGGATTAATGTTCCCTTTCAAGAGAGAAAAATTGTTGTTCTAACCATTGGTGTATGTTGGAAATTGGGTTGATGTATCATGCAACAACAAATGACGCTAGAAGGAAGGCCTAAAATATTTAATTTATTTTTGTTATATATCATTTAAGTCTGAAATTAATTTTTGATTTCTTGAGTTTGAATTGCCTAATTCTCACAGTTATACTTTCTCATACGTCATACTGCTTAACTACTAAAATTGAAATCTAGGGTTATTATCATTAGGTCTAATTCAAACTAATTTTCATAGTATTTCTCCTCCTAGAAGATATAGAAATAATAAGGATCAATAAAACACTCTTCCCCCATTAATACTTTACCCCAACCTATCACACAATATATTGATCCATTTATCACTCCATTAAGTACGCCAATAACATCATTTGCACCTTGGTTAGGTGGTAGTAGTCCATTGAATATACCTGGAATAGCCCATGACATGCCTACAAATACAGAAAGGTATCTACCTAGATACAAACATGATGGAGCTCGGATAGTTGAAGAGAATATTCAAGAATATAAGGATTCTTTGATCTGTTTACAGGTTGAACATGAAGATGTTGCCTACATAATATTTCTCCTCATCTTGGATGAATTAATCTATGACTGGTATATCATCATCCCTAAAAATTCTATTACTTATTGGGTTTAGCTCGAGATAACTTTTATTAGCCAATTTAGGCTACCCATATATCTTGCTCTCATATATCACTAGTTTACCTCAGTTAGAAGAGAACCTAATGAACCTTTAAGGTTATTTAACACTAGGTTTCACAAGCTTTACAATAGGATCACTCCACCTTATACTCTCAATGTAGAAGCAACTATTTAGATGTATTACAGAGCTCTAGACCCTCTCACCTCTATGTTTGTAAGAAGACCCTCTAATGTCACCACTCTACCCATGGTATATACTGAGGCCTTGATAGTAGAAAAACAATTGATACCTCAAGGTTTTGGAATAGGATAATTTCCTTACTTAGGACAACCAGGTGCATTCAATCAAGTTCCAATGATTAATCAAGCCCTTACACAATAGTTTCCCATGCTTAATACTCTACCATATACCAATTTTAGTCAACCATTTAATTTCATTACTACCCCTACCCACCCTATTACTCTAACATACTTAGATAATCATTTTATAGCTCATTGGAATAGTTATACTAATGTTCAAACTACACCAACATTTCTAAATTCTATTTCAAATCAAAATATGCCAACATTCCCAAATATTAATCAGTGTTAGAATATTTCAAATTTTTTGAATAATACTCCAAGTCAGACCATACCAACTTTCCTAAATCCTGTTTCATCTACCAATAACACAACAAACCAGACTATTATTGCCTAGATCAATAATACTAATCCTCAATTAGACCTATAAATATTAGTCCAAAATCTCTATAGTGATATGATTCAACTGCAGAAGCAAGTACCTCAAAATCTACGTCCTAATAACCCTACAAGCAACATTCAAAATAAGAATTTTTATTTTAAAAGAGTAAATCAATGGAATACACAACCAAAAAATGGAGGACTACATAACCCTATTGCCAATCAGAATCAATCCAATGCAGTAGTCAATATTTCATATTTAGCATTAAATAATTATGATGAAGTGCATTCCACTACACAACATAATGAATATGATTACTTTAAATCTAAGATAAACTTAGATATGGTCCAAAAAGAAATGGAAAAGATGGAAATAATGCATAACGAAGACAATACAAATCTTACTAGCAATCAATCAAATGGAAACCTAGGAGCTTCATTAAATTTGGTTGACCTTGCTAAAACTAACTGTCCAAAAATTAAATTGCTTTAGATACTAACCAAAAAGAGATAAAAACTTTGGAGATAGTACCCTCTAATGAGGATTGTATGAATCAAGTTGTTCAAAATATAGGAACAATCTTAGTTTCAAAAACATATGAACCTTTAGAAGTGGATGAAGATGAATTTGAAGGTGAATCTAAAGATGAATCTAAAAATGACATAGAAGAAGAGGTGGAATCTCACCAACTATTTCAGAAGGATAATTCTTATACTCTTTAAAATAAAGAAGAGGAATCACTTATTTCTTTTACACCTCCTAAAGAAACTTCCATCCCACCTGAGGTGCAAAACATTGAAACCCCTATCTCACCTAAAGATATTACATTTCTTATACAATTAGGAATAGAGAAGAATCTAGAATCAAATAATCTTGGATATGATTTTATCGAAGACCTTAATGAAGCCAAATAAAATAGTCCTTTGATTGAAATAGTTCAATTGAATGATCATAAAAAAAAAAATTGAGAAAGAAGAAACTATAAAGGCTACTCATGCTCTACTGACTATAAACATATAAAAGGTAGAATCCTCACTTTTACTTTTGACTACTAAAATTTTTATTAAAGTTTACATAACTGCCTCATGGATTCAAGTGTTGTTGGTAATAAAATATCGATATGTTGTTAAAAAATAATCAGAGTTGACTCCTATTCCCCCAAATAATAATATTGTTACATTGGACAAGACATAAATAGATGTGATTGAGGTACTGAATCAAGTTCATAATATTTCACTATATAACCTAGGATACAAAATTATAGTGATCCTCATATGGTAGATATCCTAGATGTCTGAAAGATATTTCTCAGCTATGATTGGTCTAAAATAATGAATAGTTATATGGCAATCAAGTTTTCAAAAATAGGGTCAAGATTGAAGGAACTCATTATTGATCAAAATAATGACAATAATAATCCATGCACTAAACTCAAAATGGGAATGTACATCATGGTAGTGGAAACTGTAACTAAAGATAAATACTCAATAGTAGATATTCCACACAATAAACATAAAGTAATTCAAGACTAGTTATGGACCTGTTAAGTCTTATGAATCAAAGTCTAAGTATAAAGCTAGCATGCTTGTCATTACATGCATCTCCAAAATTATGGTAACCGTGTCTAGGATCTTAGAAAATTCAATCACAATAATATAACCATGTATCATAGTTTGTTTTTTTTGAGACTTTCATTTTCTTCCTTTAGGTAAATTTATGATTTTTTTTGGATTTAGCTTTGTTTTAGATTTTTTTCAGCATTTAAATTTTCTTTTCATGTTTAGAGTTTTAGATGTTTGATTAATTTTACTTGTTTTAATAGTTTATTTTCCTTTGTGAAAGTTCCTATCTATTTCATGTTTTAGTATTCATTTTCATACTATATTTTCCTTCCTTAAATTTTGATAAGTTTATTCAAATTGCAATCAACCTTTGGTTCCTCTAAAGGGAATATTCACATAACCTTTTCGCTACCAAGAATGTTTCTCCTAAAGGAAAACCTAGCCCTGCCTAGGTTAAATCAAGCCCACCCTTATCCTCTACCTCTTCCCCAACCATGTATTCCAAGAAGAGAGTGGTTGTGGAGGCAGTCGAAGGGCTGCTTGTGAAGAATAAAATCAAGTGTGAGGAACCCGAGGGCACTGTAAGGGTTTCACCTTGCTTAAGAAATAAGTTTATTTAGGACAAGCAAAAAATTCTAGAAATTGAATCTGATGAGGATGATCATAATGTTACAGCTTAGCTTCTACAACATTTCATCATCAAAACTATCTCCAATGGTATTTCTCAACTGAAAAATAATATTTTCCAATTGAAATATTTGGCAGACACTCACAGATCTTCGTAATGCCTTACATCTTTGATTTTTCATGAAATGTTCACTGAGGCAACTCTAGAGGACACAAAGGTGTTTGAGGTCAACACTAAGAATGAGGTCAAGGATGAGATAAAGGATCAGCAAAGGTAAAGGCTATACTGGAAATGGATCCAACCATAAACATCAAAGAGCTAAGAAGCTTGCAGGGAAAAGTAGCGTCCATAAAGTGATTTATCGCACAACTATCAAAAAAATGTTGATCCATGAATCGGCTGCTAAATAAGGGATTTCCATTCCAATGGGATGAAGAATATCAACAAGCCTTTGCTGAGATCAAATAGTACTTGGTAATGCTACCAATTTTAGCTCCACCCAGGCCAGATGTGCTATTATTTTTATATATATCTGCTACATATTTTGCCTTGGGCACCATGTTGGCTCAAAAGAACATGCAAGACAAAGAGCAAGTGATATATTACATTAGCCACATCTTGGTGGGCTATGAAATTGGATACACATATATAGAGAAGTTGTGCTTAGTAGTGGTCTTTGCAACCAAGAAATTACACCACTATATGTTAAGTCATACGACATATATAATATCCAAGAAAAATCCTTTGCAATATATGATGAACAAGACATATCATAATATATGTACTGCAAAGTGGATCATTCTACTGATAGAATTTGATTTGGAATTCATAAGCCAAAATTCCATCAAGGGATAAGTCATATTTGATTAGGTGGTTGAGGTACCTCTATAGAACAGTAGGCCCCTTACCATAGAACTTCCTTATGATGCAGACTTTGCACTATCAGAAGCACCCAAACCTGAAGAACTGGAAAATGAAGCAGATGTGATTTTATTCTTTGATGGTTTAAAGTGTGAGTAAGGAGGCGGTGCGAGGATTGTCTTTTTCATGCCACAAGGTGCTCCAATGCCCTTGTCATTCAAGCTAGACTTCCCTTGCACCAATAACAACACCAAATATGAGGCCCTAATTTTAGATCTTCAAATAGCCATTGCCATGAAAATCAAGAGGCTAAATATCTTTGGTGACTCCATCCTCATAGTAAACCAAGTCAAGGGACTATTTCAATGCTGGGATCCAATATTGAAAGCTTACAAGGAGCTTGTTGACACGTATTTGACTAAACTAAAATGGTACAACATCAAGGCAATCCCTCGTTCATCAAACAGATTTGCAGATTCCATGGCATATTTGGGATCCTAGATCCCTCAGAATTTTTTTACCAATTTCACTACCATTCATGTCAAAATGCTCTTGCATTCAACGATCCAGTAGGAGGCCTTTGATAACAAGGAATTAGTCAACATGATCCATATAGATCCAGACCATGACTAGTTATGTAGAGCCAAAGACTTCTTGAAGAAGGTACCTTGGGGGTCCTTGATCTCTTAGGGTCCTATGGGGAATGGTATCTCTATTCACCACAAGGTTGTTACTCAATTTGCATTTGTGCAAATTGAATTGTGGGAATAACAAGTTATTTTAGCTATCGAGGTCGTAGCCTATAAGTATTGGCTATCCCAATTGTAAGATTTCCTTAGACTAGGATTTGTCCCACAAGGACTATCACATATTGAGAGATGAGAATTCAAGTAGAAAGTGACTAGATATGTCTTTCTAGGAGGTATATTGTATCATCTAAGATCTGATGGAGTTCTCCTACATTGCTTAGAGCCCCAAGAATTAGCTTGGGTGATTTTTCAAGCTCACAACGGTACATGTGGTGGCCACTTCAACAACATGGTCATTGCCAAGTGCATCCTTTGAATAGGCTACTACTAGCCCACCATGGAGAAGGATTATTGTGAGTATGTCAAGAAAAGCATTAAATGTCAACATCATGCAAACCTGATGCACTTGCCATCTCAGACCTTACAGCCCATTAAGGTGGCTTGGCTATTTTCTTAGTGGGGTTTCAATCTGATTGGGAAGATTTCTCCCTCATATTTGGGCTAGCACACGTTCATCTTAACGGCCACTGAGTACTTCACCAAGTGGGTGGAAGCGGTCTCCTTAACCTCAAAAATTGGTCCTCGTATTGCGGAATTCATACTTCACAATATCATTTGTCATTTTGGGATACCTTTCAAGATAATCTCAGATAATGGTCCATCATTCAAAAACAAAAATCTATGAGCTCTAACAACCAGATACAACATTCAACACAGTTTTACGACACCATACTATTCGCAAGCAAACGAAAAAGCAGAGGCCTCTATCAAGAAAATAGTAGCCACCTTAAAGAATATGGTGAAATAAAATCATAAGTATTGACATCTATAATTACCTTTAGTATTATGGGTTTATAGGACTAGTATACAAACGTCCACTAGGGCACCACTATTTTTGCTTGTATATGTAACTGATGCCATTATGCTCTTAGAGTTGGAGATTCCTACATTGTGCGTCACATTGAGATAGTTCATAAATGATGAAACTGCATGACAATCTCACCTGGATCAATTGACCCTCCTGGATGAATGATGCATCAATTCCCTTGAGCACCTTCACATTTACCAGGACCATCTAACACAAGCTTATAACAATAGAGTACATCTAAGAGACTTCAAGGTTGGGGATCTCGTGCTAAAATAAAACCAACATAACTCAAATCTACCGTCGCATCTATGAGATAAATTTACAGCTAATTGGATAGGTCTCTATATCATCTTGGAGAATATGGGGACTAGGGCATATCGCCTAGCAATGCTAGAGGGTGTTGAGGAGCCAAAGCCCCTCAATATCATTCATCTAAAGGCGTTTCACACATAAACCAACAAAATATCAAAAACATTCCAATAGTTCTAAAATTCCAAAAACAATAGAAATCATAAAATCCAAACAAATCAAAAAATATTAAAAGCAAAAACAAAAAGCTCCAAAGGTATCTTAAAGCCCTTTGGTCAAATCACAAAAGGATCCAAAGGCATCTTAAAGCCCTTTGGCCAATTCACAAAAACCACAAAGGCATCTTAAAGCCCTTTGGTCAAATCACAAAAGGCTCCAAAGGCATCTTAAAGCCCTTTGGTCAACTCACAAAAGGCTCCAATGGCATATTAAATCCTGTTGTTCAACTCATAAAAGGCTCCAATGGCATCTTAAAGCTCGTTGGTCAACTCACAAAAGCCCCAAAGGCATCTTAGAGCCCTTTAGTAAAATCACAAAAAGCCCCAAAGGCACCATAAGCCCTTTGGTCAACATTCAAAATAATCAAAAGCATAAAAACAATTTTAAATCAAAATATCAAAAGCATAAAAGCATTTTCGCGACCAAAAGAGAAGAGAAAGAGCAAGAAGGAAAAATTGTCGCGATATCGCGACATGTTAAGCAAGATAGAAAGAGTGTCGCGATTCTGCGACATGTTGAGAAAGAAGGAAATAGTGTCACTTTTTGGCGATATGTTGAGCATGAATGAAAAAGTGTCACGATTTCGTGACATGTCGTATTTTTGCGTCCAAAAGAGAAGAGAAAGAGCAAGAAGGAAAAAGTGTCGTGATATCACGACATGTAGTCTTGTCATGACCAAAAGAGAAGAGAAAGAGCAAGAAGGAAAAAATGTCACGATTTCACGACATGTCGTCCTTTCGTGACCTAAAGAGAAGAGGAAGAGCAAGATGGAAAAGTGTCGCGATATCGATACATGTCGCTTTCTCATGACCAAAAGAGAAGAGAAATATGAGGAAAGAAAAAGTGTCACAATATCGTGACATGTTAGAAAGAGTGTAGTGATATCGTGACATGTCACTTTTTTGTGACCAAAAGTGAAGAGAATGAGCAAGAGGGAAAAAGTGTCGCGATATCGTGACATGTCGTATTTTCGCAACCAAAAGAGAAGAGAAAGAGCAGGAAGGAAAAGTGTCGTGATTTCGTGACATGTCGCATTTTCGCGACCAAAAGAGAAGAGAAAGAGGAGGAAATAAAAAGTTTCACGATATCGCGACATGTCGCATTGTTGCGACCAAAAGAGAAGAGAAAGTGGTAGGAGGCGAAAGTGTCATGATATCACGACATGGTGTTCAAAGTGGCAGAAGCTTCATGATTTTGTGACATGCCTCATGGTCACGGATGGATGCGGCAAGTGTGCAGATCGGGAGACGATTGTCACAATTTCGCAACATGTCTCATGGGCGCGACATGTCGCATTTTTGTGACATACTACGACAAATGAGCAGAATGAAGGCAGAATGTCATGATTTCACAACATGTCTCTTTTTTGCGACAGGTCGCATTTTCACGAATTTCCAAAGTAAAAGATGGAAACGACTTATGGATGTTGCGGTTTAGCGACACGTCGCATTGTCACGGCTGGAAGCAGAAAGAGTGCAAATTGGGGGATGGCTGTCGTGATTTCGTGACATGTCTCATTTTTGTGACATGTTATCATTTCATGACTCTTCAGAGCAAGTGAAGGAGAAGACTTCAGGACGTCGTGTTTTCATGTCAGGTCACATTTTCGTGGCTTGGGCTGCAAGAGAGCCACTGCCTATGCTCTTTGGTGATTGTAGTTTTGTGTTAGGGATGGTGTTCTTTTTTGGCAGTGTGGCCTCTGTAGGGGGCTAATTGCTAAGGACAGATTGTTCCTATTGAGGTTTTGATCCACTTCAACATTGTGCTGATTTTGTAAAAGGTTTTGGGTCAACCTATAAAACTCGGTTGTAATGAATTTGTACCTTAATTACCAAAAAAAAATATCAAAAACATTCAAAATGATCAAAAGCTCAAAAACAATTAAAAGTATCAAAAATACAAAAACATTTGCATTATGCATTCACACTTGCACCCATATAGATGCATTGCATTAGGCACGTTGCATCCATTGCATTTACATTTAGATACATATGTGTTCACAATATTACAAATGACACCACATTTGTACATCTATCATGCATCATAAAAATCCATCATCATTCATAACCCGTGTGTGTAACTGTGTTTTTCAACACAACCCCTCCTGTTGCTATAAGGAATATACTAGGGTTTCTTGGTCACTCAGCCATACCTAGTGGTTTTATCAAACTATGTAGAAAGCTATCTTTACTTTTGATAGGTGAGGTTTAGTTTTGATAGCACCTGGTATATTTTAGAATCCCATCACTAATCAAAACACTAAAATCCTAGTTGAAACAAGGGAAATATGAACACTACAAAGTAGTATTAGGTATCCTAAGGTGAAAAATGTTTATCTCGCTCATCCCCCTGTGCGATCGGCTTAGAAATATTGAGAATTGGAAATAGGACAAGTTCAGCCGTACCCAAAGAAATCCATTGCTTTAATCAAAACAAGCAAAATTCTATACAAAGCAAAAGTCACAAGCAAAGAAAGCAAGTGATTTTCATCACTACAAAAATCCCAAAACAAAGTAACGTTCAAAGCTCAAAATATTTCAAAACATAAAATAAATAGTGATAATCATCACTACATAAATCCCTTGCTCAAAAGAAAAACATAAATTCAAAATAAACAATGGTTTTCACCACTAAATCGTGAGCAAGTATCCCAGATAAATATGAAGAAAAGAAGGGAATAGAGCTTGAATCCCTAGAATTATCAGTATGAACAAGCCTTATGCATGACGATATGTCTATCACATTAGCATCTCACTTTTTAATAGACCAATATTTGCATGTGTAAGAGCTAGCCTTAGGTGTCCTGTATTTCCTAGTGGTCTAATCCAACTGAGTCCAACTTAGGATCAGGATAAACATTTGAGGATCCCCAATACAAAAATAGGTTGAATGAATCTCGCATGGCACTGGGTATGCTTATGTTCTATCTAATATATTTAGTTGCACACATAGGGATAATGAGTATCTAGGTCTGCATAACCAAACTTTATCCTTCAGAGGCTTTGTATGACCATTATACAAATGTCTGATGAAGCAACTAGGGTGTTTTGAGTCTCATGGAAAACCCCAAAAATCCTATAATAGCAATAGGCCATATCATCAGTCACATAAAAAAACTTTCTTTATGAGGTATTGTACGCTAAACGAATGCATAGAATAAGATAGATACCAAATAAGTGTCAAAAATGATAGTAAAATGGCCACTAACTATTCTCACATATCTACAGCAACCTATAAAGAAACCCATCATCTCACCTCACACTTGATGCTTAAATGATTAATTCTTATTGTAAGAGTTATTATTTGTTCACGATGGATTTACATTATATGGTGTTGTCCATTAGATTTTTAAGTTCATATCACATACATACCTTATGTTTTAAAGTGATTAAATCATACTGGTTCATTCCATAAGATCATCAGTATAACGCAAAATATTCCATTTTTCATATCATAAACAACATAAGGTTAGATGTATACAAACACATCAAAATAAAACATGCATGTAACAACAAGCATTGCATCCATATGTGCATCCATCATCATCTATATCATGTCATCTACGCATCCATACATCATAAAACATAAGTCATAGAATCCACATAACATTAAATTATAAAATTACCATCTACACGTAGACGTCATAACATCCATATGTGCATCCATCATCATACACATCATAACATCTAAAGCATCACATCACATCATATCACATAAAATCATATACTACATCCATACACATAAAAGCATAATAATAACAAATACACACATGGTGAGTCTCAAGGTCTAAACATCGTATAAAAGTGTATCCAAATAAGTACATGTAGGTACAAAAGGTGCCAATAAGGCTACAACTGTGTAGGTCGGTTGATATTATACCCAAAAAGAAGTACCAAGTATCTGAGAAGCCATAGTGCTCAGTAATGGCCTGCACCACTGGTGTCACCTCTATCCTCGCCTCCCCCTTTAGGATGTGACATGGAGCTAGCACCCCCAGTTTGCTTCATCCTAGACCTGGTCCTATAGCTCGACTAAGATGACTATCATGAGGTGCTCGGGTCGGTCCTCTAGGACCCTCCTACTCTAGGTCTCTTTGGTAGATGGTCTCCCCAGAGCCTAACCTTGTACTCCAATTCTAGGATATAGGCAGCATCTCGGGTGTGCTCCACCAAATCATCTACCATCAATCCATGTAAGCATCAGATCTTTGCACCTAGATCTAGACCACTAGGACCCTGTGGCACTACAAAAGGTGGTGTAATCTAGCTTCAAGCCTCATCACACTCGATGGTAAATTGGGTAAGCTATCTTTGAAGCTCTACAATAGTGGTATCCCACTACCAGACCTAAATTTGGGATGTCTGAAGCTCAACCTCAACCTAATGCAACCGAACCTAGAGGAGAGAATCCTGCTCCTCAAGAGCTAACTCCTCCTCCTCCTTAGGATAAACCTACTCCTCTATAGTATGCTTCACTACCACATGCGCCTGCTACCTTGCCTGCCCCCACTCATCTGTCTACACCCACACTCGATGCCCATCAGGATCCTCTACCTCCACCTCCTCCAGAGACCACCCCAAATGGCCATATCCATGCCATAGTCATGTATCCCACCAGAGGGTGTACGCCTTTGTTACTCCAGCATCAGCCACATCAGGATCAACTAGAAGAGGGTCATCCTCCTCGAGCACTGTTTTAACTCAGGGCAGTGGAAGTTTCTTCTCTATGGCAATCCAATGATAGGCAACCAGCTTGAGAGGAACATCCTGATGGATCACATACTATCGAAGCACCCTAAAATAATAAAAGAACTCTCTGATGCCAACCTTACGGCCAATCATCCATCGATCATGGTGAGTCCTCACTGTAAAACTAGCATGATCATCCCAAGTGGGACACTCATGATATGGTCTTCATATGATATTAATAGCCTATAAACCTATTAAATACACCCTGCAGTGGGCAATCTCCCCTACGTGATGTCGGCTCTTGCGCTCCTCGAGCACCCTTGGCCACCTAGTGCCGTAACATTTTACATACCTATCCAAATTAGTAATCTTCACTCGAAGTCCTCTAGGATGGTCAATCTTGATGTGCTCCCATCCCAAAACCTGAAGGAGCAAGCTACATGTAATACTGGCCCGTTCATGATGCTGAATACTATATAGCTCATCATAGCACTACAAAAATAATGCACTCCCCCAGGCATAAATAATGGGCTACTCACTGTCAATCAGGTCTTGTACCATCGCTAAGAGGTTCCATGAGAACCTCAATCCAGAGCAGTCGGGTATAAGTTTGTTGCAGATAACCATCAGTAACACAGTGTGCAGTCAGGAAAAGACATTTACCTCATACCAACAAGAAATGGAGATCCCTCCTGAGCGAGTATCCTTGGAGGCAGTAGTAGCATGCTTCCCAAACACCCTTGTAAATGTAGCACTCTATGCAGTAGTAGGGGAAGAAACAATGGGCACTCCATCAAAATGCACCCTGAGAATCTTGTAGATGTCCTCCGACGTGATTGTCATCTCACCGATAGGAATATGGAAGGTGTTGGTCTTGGGGTCCCATCGGTGGGCTAGGGCCATAAAATAGTCCTGATATGACATAATCATGGGCAGGCCAGTGACGTACTAGAGCCCACGAGCCTTGAGCCAGGCCGACTCTGTGTGAGGCATCTCATGCAAGAGATAATAGAGCAAATTTGGGTCCTGAGTTCGAGCAGACAAAATATAAAAGTGTAAAATAAATCTTAAATCAATGCACTGAAATTATATCAATGCAATAAACATGTTGAACAGGTGCAAATATGATCAAACTATGCTAATATTACAAGAGCAACAAATAAATACCTAATCATGAAAAAATTTCATAAAGCAACTCAAAAATTTCAAAAAAATCAATTAACTTGCCTAAAAATTCAAAAACAAAATATGAAATAAAGGCTAAAGTTTCTTGGCCACTCATGCCAAGAGCGACCATGACCCGTCCACTGAAGCTGGTAGTAGATAGCTCCCAACGGTCAAAAATTTGACCATTGGGGTTTCAAATTGGCCACTGACAGTAGCAACGGCCAGCCACAATACAAGCTAGCCGCTCTGGGCGGTAACGACCAGTGGGTGGTATGCCAACGACGTTCCTCCCGGGCCCAAAAACAACAAAAAAATTGCAAAAATACAAAATGGAAGGGAACCCATTTGTCTAAAACACAAATGAAACCTAACTACGGGTGAATTTCATTACCGACACGGTTAGTGAGGTTCATTTACCAAGAAACTTAATGAGGTTCATTTTACCAAGAATAACAAAGGATGTTAGGGTTTGAAAGGTACCCGTGAAGCTCTGGCTCCTCTGCTTATCGAAGCCTTGCCCTGCTCAACCATCGTGTCCAATTGACAATGTTCTAGTCAAAGTAGTCTCATCCACCTTAGAGCTCCAAAAGAAAAATGACAATTGGCAAAAATGACAATGCGAAACCCTAAATTCCTTTTGTTTTTCCAAATCGTATCTTGGTCGATTCCAACATCAGCGGCCCAAACTTCTTGGTCGTTGGACCTGACAGCAGCCACATACAGTAATTTGGGGCCGCTGGTCTTGATAGCGACCAGAAAATGAGGAATATTTTCACCAAATTGTCACCACAGAGCACTTCAAAATAAGCCATAAAAGCACTTATTGGTTCAAAGCATGTAAAATCTAAATCAAATACCCAAAAAAGTCCCAAAAAATATCATAAAAAAAAAAACTAAAAATCAAACAATCAACAATAACCCAAATGAACCTCGTACCCAGTCATTTTCTCTATACACTTGGTGATTGCAGTGACAAGCGCTCCATGCAACTCGGCAAGATGAACAAGTAACCATAAGGCCACTTGGGGTAAACTAGTTATGGTAGAATTGAGATGCTTCACCTCAAACCTGAAGAAGGCCATGATGGCTGGACCGCCCCACGGGAGCGAGAAACCTTCTCATTCTTCCTATTACTAATAGTGTTTCGACACAATCTAAAATATAATTGCTAATGCCTTGATTCCCTAATAAGGTCATTACGATAAGACCACCCCATGTGATAAAGGTGTCCAATTACCAAACAGGGTTGAGATCACACCTAGGTGAGAACTGCTCTATAACAACAAATGCAAACCTCTAAGGAGATCCAAATCATTCATTTTTGTCAAGCGACTCATCACTTTATTAATTTTCCTTTCCTCATCGAATCGTCGCTTGAGGGGGTAGTCAAAATTTTCAAACAATCATAATAAAAGTTAGCAAAAGATCATATTGATCATTTCAGAGTTGCATTCATCTTACAAATCATTTCCAACAATTATCATAATCTTACCCTTTACTGGGGCAAAAAGCAAACATGACAATTAAGTTTGTAGCTCCCCTCCCTTTGGATCTATAGTAGTACTAAAGCTACCTAATTGCTTGATGAGCGAGTGCAAACTCTAACACATTTTAGCCTTCCATTCTGTTGGAAGTAATGATTCTAGGATTCGTGCCCTCCCGCATGATTGGGGCATCCTATATTGATCAGATCAATGATCATCATCCAACCTACAATATGGTCCTAGGTGGTCTACTTTTTTGCTTTGTGTTGTGTTTCGCTCATAGCGCATCCCAAAAATGGGTATCTGTAGACACCTAAAACATGTCATGTTTAGGGGACTACCCATATCGACACATTCGCAAACCATATGAACCCTATTGGATCTCTCCAAGAGTAAACAGTGGTCCTAACCACTCATTTAGGGTAGTTTTGGCCCCTCTAGGCTTGGTGGCTCTTAAGAAGAGTGGCCATAATAGCTGGCCGCTGGAGACTACAGTGGCTAGACCTGGCTGCTAGATCGGATAGCAGCCAGAATCATAGATAGTCTAGCCATGAATACGGGCCCAGATCGTGCAGTCTGACTGCACCTATGCATGGATTTCAGGTGGATTTTAGTGAGGAACTCCCTGAGTCCCTCCTAACTACCCCTTCAGTGCAAATTTGTGACTAATACTTACCACCCAGAATGATCAGTCGCATGCAATTCAGAGATAAGCTTCTCTAGGAATCCAAGTTCCAAATCTGATAGGGAAGTCTACATATAGACTCTCCCACAAAAAGTAAAGGATCTGCAAAGTTTTATAGTTAAGCAACAAAGCCCTATCGAAACGGAGGACCAATCTTCAGCACTTTGAGGAGCATTGGAGCACCATTCGGTGGAGCTACACCCACGCATCAATTGTCAGATTCACAATTCCCAACTACCAATTAGTATAGGAGATATATTTGATGACCCTTAAACATCAATTTCGATAAAGAGGATAACACACAAATCCCTAGATCACAAGGAGGGGAGCTTCACATCATGATCACTATCTTGGATAGTGGCCCATAGGCACATATTATGGCATAAGCATTATTTTCTCTTTTTTTTAGCTTAGCTTTATTATGGCTTGATCATAGTTTAGGTCTGGTTTCATTTACGCTTCTATTTCGTATTTTCTTAGCTTATTATGCATTTCTTATTCTATTCATGCTTATTTTTTATTATTAGTATAATGAGTATTCAGATCCGCTAACAAAGGCCTCATTCGGAGATGTGGCCCATCCTATTAAGCATATTTTGTTGTTTTCATGAATGCAGGTGTAGATCATAAGGATCGGATTGAAGCAGCAGGAGCATAAAGATCCATCTAGGACTAGATCTAGAGAAAGGAGGCATCTGTAAGCCCTCGTACAGTTTCATGTGTGGGACCAGGAGGCTTGCATAGATGGATTGTTTCCTTACGAGGAATATATTCGATCGCTGCTCTATATTTGTGTAAATATTTGTATCAAAATGATGGATATCCCTCATAGGGATAAACTTGTAACCGGGGATCCAAGATATCAATAAATAAAGCATATTTATTTATTTATTATTCTTTGTGTTGCATGTGCTTTCAGTATTTTCATTTTTTGCAAGTGGTAGCATACATAATAAATCAATATTGCAAGTAGGGCAGCTAGGGTGTGTGCTTCCCGGGGTCGCACAATTGCTAATTTCGAGTAATAAGGTGTACTTGAGATTGATTATTTTTGTAAATTGAGAAATATTTTGAAAGAGTGTTAGTGTGAAATTTTGTCATCTAACCATTGAAATTGGCAAGAAAGAAAATTGTGATTGAGACAGGTTTTTAAGGGCATTTCTACATCAAACAAAAGGTATGGACACATCTTCCTAGTGAGTGATTGTTGGATTTTGTGAATGATAAGTTGGAGTGAAAAGGCTTTTTTTGGAATAAGATTTGTTGATAAAACCTTGTTTGATGAGCATTGTTGAGTTGATTGTTGAGGGTTTTTCTAGAATAAGAGTTGTTAATAAAATATTTTTTGATAAGCATTGTTGTTTAAGTGATTGGTTGAGTGAAGAACTTGAACTAGGGTTTGCAAAGATCATGAGTATCACTATTATATGAGATTGCTTGATAAGCATTGTCGTTGAAGTGATTAAGTGAGTGAAGAACTTGAACTAGGGTTTGCAAAGATCATGAGCATCATTATTATGTGAGATTGTTTGATAAGAATTGTTGGAAATAAGTGAGTGAGTGTTCATATTATTGGACTAGGGTTTGTGAGCAAGTATTATTTCATTGAGTGATTAGTTGAGTAGAGTTGTGACTGAGCCTAGTCAAGTAGTTGTGTTGAAGTGATAGTTCAATTTTTGTGAATCAAATTGTTCCATAATCTAAATTGATTTGAGAAAGAGGTTGAGTGTTTACGAGTATGAAACATATTGAGTCTCTAAAAATTATTTATATATTTTTGTGGTAAAAAGATATATTGAAAGTGATTGAGAATTGTGGTGAATGTGAAGTAAATTGAGTCCCTAACAATCTCTTTTTGTTATTGTGAGATTGGACAAGTTCTAGTGAGGACTTGTTGAGTAGATTTGAGGTAAGTCTTAGAAAGGACTTGTGGACATATTTGTGTGAGCTTTTGTGGAAGCTTACAATACAGAGTTTGAGGACAGAGATTGTTGAGCAGATTGGACAAGTTCTAGTGAGGACTTGTTGAGCATATTTGAGATAAGTTATAGAGAGGACTTGTGGATAGATTTGTGTGATATTTTGTGGAAGCTTACAATACAGATTTGAGGACAAATATTGTTGAGCATGTTGAACAATTTATAGATAGGACTTGTGGATAGATTAATGTGAGATTTTGTGGAATATTACAAGGTAGATTTGAGATAAGTCTTTGAGAAGACTTGTGAGCAGAGTTGATTGATTGATTTTTTCAAACCTTGGGTTAAGGTTTGGAGCAGATCTAGCAGAGTTGATTTGTAATTGAATCAAGCTTTGTGTTAAGGCTTGAGATAGATATTGAGGATAGATTTGTGCTAGACTAAAGGACTGTGTTCAGTATAGATTTGAGGATAGATTTTGGTGCAGATTTGAGGATAAGTTTGTGACAGACAAGAGATAGATATTGAGTAGATTTATGTTAGATAAAAGAACTGTGTTTAGTATAGATTTGAGACAGAGCTGAGAGCAAGCTTTGGAGGTGATAGAGTATAGAAGGTGATAGTCTCCAATGGATAGAGATCCATTAGCCAGGGCAATGATGATAGGTATTCTAAGTGGGGACAAGAGTCTTCAGTGTATAGATATCCATTAGCCAGTGTAGTGGAGGCAACAGTTCTTCTAGAAGATCACTAGCCAGAGCTAAGGAGAAAAAGTTCTCCTATGGATAGAGATCCATAAACTTGATTAGGGGATTGGTGTCTCATTTGGACAGAGTTCCATAAACATTATAATAGGGAAAGGATTCCCAGGAGATTAATTGAGAAAAATTTAGTGAAATATTTTCTCCATGGAGTAGCCCACATTGGGTGAACCATATTAAATTGATGTCTCCATTATGTGTGGTTATTTATGCATTGCTTTGATTACTATTTTTGATATTGATATCTATAAATTGCATAATATTGATTGGAAAGAAAAGTAAAAAGTGGTCTTATACTGTTCATCCTCCCTCTCAGTATAAGCTTATGTTCTTCAAATGGTATCAGAGCAGGTTCCTTCGAAAGAGTTTAACATCTTGAAGGAAAAGCTTACAAGAACACAATAAATTCTAATAATAATTCCTTGGATAATTCAACTCCAATATTTGATGGAAGCAATTATATTTTTTGTAGGATGATAATGAAGATCCACCTTATGGCACTTGGCAATGAAATTAGGGAAGCATTTGAAAATGGATACATACCACCAGCTACTCCACCTATAGATAAAGATGGTAAGATTCTACATAATTACAATTCAAAAGCAATTAATGCAATTTTGAGAGGTTTGCATAGAGCAAAGTCCATAAAATTTATGCATTGCAAAGATGCAAAAGGAATTTGGGATAAGTTGCAAAGCATATATGAAGGAGATAAAAGTGTCAAAAAGGCAAAGATATGAAATCTCAAAGGAAAATTTGAAGAATTAAGAATGAAGGATGAAGAAAACATTAGTGCTTATCTACTTTGTGTAGATGAGGTTGTTAATGTCATGCAAAGACTTGGACTTGATATTGAATAATCGGATGTTTGTGATAATATCTTAATATCTCTCCCAAAAACATTTAGTGAAAATACTTCTGCTATAGAGGAATAAAAAGATGGTGATTTTTTGACAAGAGATATGTTACTTGGTATTCTTACAGCTTTTGAGATAAGAACAAAAGAGGAACCTAATCTCTGGAAGAAAGTGTTGAGCAAGGTGTAGGAACAGTATTGTCATTGTTGTCAACACAGTCAGACAGATCGGTTGATGCAGTGGACAGGAGTTAAGAGGTTCTTCAGAGTATGTACAGTGATTCTCCAAAAGATCGAAGTGGCCCATATGCTAAAAATCAAAAGAAAATCACAAGGAAGAAAACTATCGCGATATCGCGACATGTTGAACAAGAAAGAAAAACTGTCACGATATCGCGACATGTTGAGAAGAAAGAAAAATTGTCACGATATCACGACATGTTGAGAAGAAAGAAAAACCGTCACGATATCGTGACATGTTGGAGAGAAAAGGAAAAGAAAAATTGTTACGATATCGTGACATGTTGGAGAAAGCAAGAAAAACTGTCATGATTTCGTGACATGTTCGGAGAGAAAGCGCAAGCAAGCAAAACTGTCACGATATCGCGACATGTTCGGAGAGAAAGCGCAAGCAAGCAAAACTATCATGATTTCGTGACATGTTCGGAGAGAAAGCACAAGCAAGCAAAACTATCACGATTTTGTGACATGTTCGGAGAGAAAGTGCAAGCAAGCAAAACTGTCACGATTTTGTGACATGTTCGGAGAGAAAGCGCAAGCAAGCAAAACTGTCATGATTTCGTGACATGTTGGAAGAGAGAAAGGCAAGTAGAAAAAGTGTCACGATTTCACAACATATTGCAAGAGAGATTGTACGGAAGAAAAAGTGTCACGATTTCGTGACATATTGCAAGAGAGATTGTACGGAAGAAAAAGTGTCACGATTTCGTGACATATTGCAAGAGAGAGTGTACAGATGAAAAAGTGTCGCGATTTCGTGACATATTGCAAGAGAGATTGTACAGAAGAAAAAGTGTCACGATTTCGTGACATATTGCAGGAGAGAGAGTCCGAGAGAAAAAGTGTCACGATTTCGTGACATATTACAGGAGAGAGAGTCTAAAGAAAAAGTGTCACGATTTTGTGACATATTGCAAGAGAGATTGTACGAAAGAAAAAGTGTCGCGATTTTGTGACATATTGCAAGAGAGAGAGTCCGAAAGAAAAAGTGTCACGATATCGCGACATGTCGGGTTTTCGCGACCCAAAGGCAAGAGAAAGAGCTAAGGAGAAAAAGTGTCAATATCGGCTTTCATGACCGAAGGAAGAGAAGAGGAGAAAAAGTGTCACGATATCGTGACATGTCGGGTTTTCGTGAACCGAAGGCAAGAGAAAGAGCAAAGGAGAGAAAGTGTCGTGATTTCGCGACATGTCGCATTTTCACGACTAAAGGAGGAGAGAGAAAGTAAGAAGGCAGAAGTGTCACGATATCGCGACAAAAGTAAAAAGGAAGAGTAAGGAGGTGAAAGTGTCGTGATATCATGACATGTTGTGTTTTCTGTGGTACAAGCCAAGAAGAGTAGCAAGGAGGCGAAAGTGTCACGATATCGCGACATGTTGTGTTTTCACGGGCGAAAGCCGAGAAGAGGACAAAGAGGCAGAAGTGTCACGATTTCGCGATAGGTCACTTTGGCATGAGCTAAGAAGAGAACCCAACCAAAATAAGATATGTGATAGTTAACTGAAGTTATACGACAGTTACAGGTGCAGTTGCAGAAGAAAATCATGCAGCTAAAATAAGAAGAGTTAACTGAAGTCAGTACGTCAGTTACAGGTGCAGTTACAGAGAAAAATCATGTAGCTAAAATAAGAATAGTGAACTGAAGTCAGAACGATAGTTATAGGGCCAGTTACGGAGTGAAAGCATCGAGCGGCGGTTAAACTGAAAGTCATCAGTCGAAGACCAAACAAAGAGTCGTAACTATTAATAGGATGCATGAGAGAATACTATGTGATAAAGGAGTTACATATAGAAGTTTCTATTAATAAGTTGCATGCAAAAATATGGAAGTTAAAAATAGAGTCAGAACTTTGTTATAAAAGGAGGTCTACGTGAAGAATTAAAGTGCTGCTGAACTAGAGAGGAAGCGCTACTGAATAGAGTGAAAGTGCTACAAAAAGGAGGGTAGGAAGAGTGTCATAAGAGAGCATTAAGTAGAGTCATGAGAGCCGTAAGAATGCAGTAAGAAGCACAACAAGAGGGCTATAAGAGGGCCATAAAAGTGCAGTAAGCAGAGCCATAAGAGTGTGTGGTGTTTTGGTGAATAGCGAGAGAGGTTGGGTAAGCAATAGACCAGTCAGGGTCTTGTACAAGTGAAGGCATTTTTATGTCAAACATATAGTTTCAAAATTGCAGTCCAAGTTGGTGCTTGGAATTAGGGGTTGGTGCTCCTTTCTATTGGTGTAGATAAATTAGGGGTTGGTGCTCCTTTCTATTGGTGCAGATAAATTAGGGGTTGGTGCTCCTTTCTGTTGGTGCAGATAAATTAGGGGTTGGTGCTCCTTTCTGTTGGTGTAGATAAATCAGGGGTTGGTGCTCCTTCCAGTGGGTGCTTGGTAAATTGATTGTAAAATTGATATTTTGCAAAGGCTGGATTTGGATGGGAGTCCAAACAGTCAATTTTTGAGGAGTAGCCAAAACTGGTGAACCTCGGTACATCTTGTGTTGTGTGATGCTCTCTTGTTATATTTGCTTTATGTGGTTTTAAGCTTTCATTGTTTTGGCTTTAAGAGTTGAAGTTTTTAAGTTTTAAAGAGCCACACTGATTCACCCCCCCTCTCAGTGTCATTGTGAGACTAACAATTGGTATCAGAGCCAGTTTCCCTTTTCAGGCTAAATCAGCTAGGGTTGATCTTGGATTAGTACGCAATGGGTAAGAAGAATAGATCCTCCTCCAATAAGGCATCTCAGTCAATTTCAGTTCCTGTGGAAGAGAAAATTGAACTAGAAAAGGTTGAAGAAGTGAATTCTGAAGTATGTGATGAAAACCTTGAGGCTGAAGTAGATCTAGAAGGTGAGTTGATCTCTGCACTTGAAGAGTGGAAAATAGAGAAGAAAAAGAATAAGAAAATTTCAAGAAAGCTTGAGGATGCCAATGAAATCATAACCAACTTGAAAGTATAGATAGACAAATTTAAGAAAATATCTGAAGATATCGAAGTACAATTAACCGTGAAAATAGATGAGTGCAACAAGCTAGAAGAAGAGATTGTTGGTTTAAGGATGCAACTAGAAGAGATGAATCAAAAAATGAGTTGTTATCACAAACTTGAAGAAAGTTCTGTAAAGTTGGATAAGATTATAAATAATCAAAGGACTACAGGCATCAAATTTGGTTTAGGCTTCATCGAAGGAGAATCATCAAATGGATCAAAGGCCATAACTGTAGAACCCATAAAGAATGCAGATAAGATCAGGGTTGATCAAGGAAAAATGAATCATGCTAAAGAAAGCAATAATGCCAGGCACGAGAGGAGTATTGACAATGATGGATTCACCAATGTCACTCATCAAAGGAGAAGAAGATTTATGGCTCCCACTACAAAATGGCAAAGACCATCACCCAGGTTCACTCATTCCTTTTTTGGTTATTGTTTTAAATGCAATGGTTATGGACATAAGATTTCAGATTGCAAGTATAATGTAGGACAAAGGAACTTTACCAAGTAGAAATGTTTTTTTACCGTTGATGGATTATGCAAGTAGAATGTTATAACTATCATAATTTTGGGCACATTGCAAGAAATTGTCGAAGTACATTTGCAGCAAATAAACATCAGGGAAGAAAATTTCAACCAAATGGTTTGAGACAAAATAGAAAATTTCTCAAAAAACATGCACAGGCTATTGACAAAGAAAAGTCAAAACAAGTGACCAAAACTGTAATCAAACCAGAGTGGAAAGAAAAGGAGCGACCCAAGGAAGAAAAGGAATCCTTGATCGTACATACAACATTTAAAGCACAGAACAAATCTGCACCATGGATACTTGATAGTGGATGCTCCAGTCATATGACAGGTGACAAACAAAAATTTGAGAAGTTACAGAAATATGAAGGTGGTTCTGTAAAATTTGGAAATAATGATGGAGCTAAGATAGTTGGCAAAGGATCGGTTAAGATCAGTGATGGAAAAATCAAGTCAAAAGAAGTCTTGTTTGTGATTGGTCTGAAGCATAACTTGTTAAGCGTAAGTCAGATTTGTGACAAAGGTCATGAAGTAATTTTCAAGAAGCAGGGGTTGTGAAGTCGAACATCAAACTATGGAAAGTTGATAGCAACTCGGATCAAGGACATCTGGCAACCTGTATACTCTCTCAGAGACTTCATAAGGAGCGTGCTTGATTGGACAGGAAGAAGAAAATTGGTTGTGGCACAAGAGGCTCGGTCATATCAGTTTTGACAATCTAGTAAAAATCAGCTCAAAAAGGGCAGTGAGAGATATTCCCACCATTGGCAAACCATTAAATAGCATTTGTGCTTCATGCCAAAAGGGGAAGCAAACTAGAGCCACATTTAAAACAAAAGAGTACTTCACAAGCAAACCTTTAGAACTAATACATACCGACTTATGTGGACCCATGAGAATGCAAAGCATAAATGGTGACAAATACTTTATGTTGTGCATAGATGACTATTCCAGGATGACATGGGTACTATTTTTGAAGCTCAAATCGGATGCCTTTGAGATGTTCAAGATTTTCAAAAAACAAGTTGAGAATCAAACAGGGAAAAGGATTAAATGTTTAAGATCAGATAGAGGAGGAGAGTTCATTTCAGAGGAGTTTGTAGAGTACTATGAAAAATATGGGATTAGGAGACAATTTTTAGTAGCAAGGACACCTCAGCAGAATGGTGTGGTAGAAAGAAAGAATAGGACAGTGCAGGAAATGGCACGGACTATGTTGACTGAGAGCAAAATAGCAGACATATTTTGGAAAGAGGCAGTCCATACTGCGGTATACATCCAAAATAGGTGCATGTTGAGGACGCATGAAAGCAAAACTCCGTATGAGCTGTGGTTCGGTAAAAAGGCAACAACAAGATACTTTAAAGTTTTTGGCAACAAGTGTTACATCAAAAGAACTGAAGATAATCTTGGTAAGTTTGAAGATAGAGCTGATGAAGGTATTTTTCTTGGCTATTCGACAAAAAGCAAATCCTACACATGCTACAACAAGAGGCTAAAGAAAATTGTGGAGAGTGTCGATGTTAAAGTTGATGAAGGTAGGGAACGAGAAATAAGCTATAAAGAAAACTACCCAATTTATGAAGAGGTTATTGAAGGAGATGAGGAAAAGGAAACGAAAAAGAAACAGAAAATTGACTCAGATGATTTAAGTAGTGATTCAGAAGAGGAAGAAAACAAGAAATTCAGAACAGGCAGCTGGCAAAAAAATCATCCTAGAGGGCAAATAATTGGAGACCCCACAGTTGGTGTTCAGACAAGAAGAAGAGTAGTAAGTAACTACTCTCTATTATCCAGCATTGAGCCCAAAAATGTTGTTGAAGCAAGCAAAGATGAAAGTTGGATGACGACAATAAATGAAGAATTAGATCAGATCGAGAAAAACAAAACCTGGGAGTTAGTACCAAGACCTGCAAATAAAAATATAATCGGTACTAAATGGATTTTTTGAAACAAATTGAATGAAGATGGACAGGTAGTCAGGAATAAAGCAAGATTGGTCTGTAAAGGCTATGCACAAGTTGAAGGTATAGACTTTGAGGAAACCTTTGCACCAGTGGCTAGACTAGAGGCAATTAGAATGTTTCTGGCTTTAGCAGTTCACAGGAATTTCAAAGTTTATCAAATGGACATGAAATCAGCATTTCTGAATGGAAAACTTGAAGAAGAGGTCTATATTGAGCAGCCAGATGGTTTCCAACTCGGTGATAATCCCAACTTCGTCTGCAAGTTGAAGAAAGCATTGTATGGCTTGAAACAGGCACCCAGAGCATGGTATGCAAGGCTAGACAACTATCTTACTCAACAAGGGTTCAAAAAGGGTATGGTGGATAGCAATTTGTATGTCAAAACAGAGAATGGCCATCTCATTGTCCTTGTTGTATACGTAGATGATATCATTTTTGGAAGCAGCAATGATGAGTCGTGTAAAGATTTAGCAAATAAGATGCAAAAAGAATTTGAAATGTCAATGATTGGTGAACTTTCGTATTTCCTCGGACTGCAAGTTAATCAAAATGAGAAGGGCATATTTATTTCTCAAGTTAAATATGTGAAAGAGATGCTAAAAAAGTTCACAATGGAGGATTGTAAGCCTGTTAGCACTCCCATGACGACAGGTTGCAAGTTGAGCAAGGATGAAAAATCTCCAGATGTTGATCAAACCATGTATAGATCTATGATTGGGAGCCTATGTATTTGACAACTACCAGACCAGATATCTTGCAGGCAGTTTGCATGGTAGCACGATTTTAGGCTAGTCCCAAGGAGACTCATGTGACAGCAGTGAAGAGGATTCTTCGGTATCTGAAGGGTACTATGGAGTATGGGTTATGGTATCCAAAAGGTAAGGACTTCACCCTTATTGCGTATTCAGATGCAGATTGGGCAGGATGTGTCGATGACAGAAAGAGTACCAGTGGAGGTGCATTCTATCTTGGAGACAGGTTGGTCGCATGGCACAGTAAGAAACAAGAGTCAGTCTCCTTATCCACAGCAGAGGTAGAATATATTGTAGCAACTACGTGTTGTATGCAGGTCTTATGGATGAAACAAACCCTGAAAGATCTTGGCATTAACTTCAGTGAGCCAATTTTAGTTAAGTGTGATAACACCAATGCCATTAACATCTCAAAGAATCCGGTTATGCATTCTCGCACAAAACATATTGCTATCCGATATCACTTTCTGAAGGAGAAAGTTGCGGAAGGTGAGGTTAAGTTGGATTTTGTCCCAACTACAGAGCAAGTAGCGGATATCTTCACAAAACCGCTGCCCAAAGAAATTTTTGAGTACCTTCACAATAAATTGGGAGTGGTCACGCTTCCCAAGAACTGACTAGCTATCGGGATCACATTCTCAAGGGGAGCATTTATATATTTGATTATCTTTTTGCTCATGTTTGTAATTTTTGCTAACTCGTATTAATTTGTGCCTGAGAATGTTGTGCATGGACTCAGGGGGAGTCTGCAGCAGCCCTTTGGTATTATTGTCAAAGGGGGAGAAGAATTACAGGAAATTGCATGTGTGTTGCCAACAATTCCAAAGGGGGAGATTGTTGAGCAAGGTGCAGGAACAATATTGTCATTGTTGTCAACACAGTCAGACAGATCGGTTGATGCAGTGGACAGGAGTTAAGAGGTTCTTCAGAGTATGTACAGTGATTCTCCAAAAGATCGAAGTGGCCCATATGCTAAAAATCAAAAGAAAATCACAAGGAAGAAAACTGTCGCGATATCGCGACATGTTGAGCAAGAAAGAAAAACTGTCGCGATATCGCGACATGTTGAGCAAGAAAGAAAAACTATCGTGATATCATGACATGTTGAGAAGAAATAAAAACTATCATGATATCGTGACATGTTCGGAGAGAAAGCACAAGCAAGCAAAACTATCACGATATCGCGACATGTTGAGAAGAAAGAAAAAGTCATGATTTCATGACATGTTTGGAGAGAAAGCGCAAGCAAGAAAAACTATCATGATATCATGACATGTTCAGAGAGAAAGCGCAAGCAAGCAAAACTGTCATGATTTCATGACATGTTCGGAGAGAAAGCGCAAGCAAGCAAAACTATCATGATTTTATGACATGTTCGGAGAGAAAGCGCAAGCAAGCAAAACTGTCATGATTTCATGACATGTTGGAAGAGAGAAAGGCAAGTAGAAAAACTGTCATGATTTCATGACATATTCGGAGAGAGAGAGAGTACGAAGCAAAAAGTGTCACAATTTTGTGACATATTGCAAGAGAGAGTGTAGGAAGAAAAAGTGTCATGATTTCGCGACATATTGCAAGGAGAGAGTGTACGGAAGAAAAAGTGTCGTGATTTCATGACATATTGCAAGAGAGATTGTACGGAAAAAAAAGTGTCACGATTTCATGACATATTGCAGGAGAGAGAGTCCAAAAGAAAAAGTGTCATGATTTCATGACATATTGTAGGAGAGAGAGTCCGAAGAGAAAAAGTGTCACGATATCATGACATATTGCAAGAGAGATTGTCCAGAAGAAAAAGTGTCATGATTTCGTGACATAATGCAAGAGAGAGAGTCCAAAAGAAAAAGTGTCATGATATCGTGACATGTCGGGTTTTCACGACCCGAAGGCAAGAGAGAGAGCCAAGGAGAAAAAGTGTCACGATATCGCGACATGTCAGGTTTTCATGACCCGAAGGCAAGAGAAAGAGCTAAGGAGAAAAAGTGTCGCGATATCACGACATGTCGGGTTTTCATGAACCGAAGGCAAGAGAAAGAGCAAAGGAGAGAAAGTGTCACGATTTCATGACATGTCGCATTTTCGTGACTAAAGGAGGAGAGAGAAAGTAAGAAGGCAGAAGTGTCATGATATCGTGACAAAAGTAAAGAGGAAGAGTAAGGAGGCGAAAGTGTCATGATATCACGACATGTGTTTTTACGGGTACAAGCCAAGAAGAGTAGCAAGGAGGTGAAAGTGTCACGATATCGCGACATGTTGTGTTTTCATGGGCAAAATCCGAGAAGAGGACAAAGAGGCAGAAGTGTCATGATTTCATGATAGGTCACTTTGGCACGAGCTAAGAAGAGAACCCAGTCGAAATAAGATATGTGATAGTTAACTAAAGTTATACGACAAGTTAGGTGCAGTTGCAGAAGAAAATCATGCAACTAAAATAAGAAGAGTTAACTGAAGTCAGGATGTCAGTTAAAGGTGCAGTTATAGAGAAAAATCATGTAGCTAAAATAAGAATAGTGAACTGAAGTCAGAATGACAGTTACAGGGCCAGTTATGGAGTGAAAGCATCGAGCGACGGTTAAACTGAAAGTCATCAGTCGAAGACCAAACAAAGAGCCATAACTATTAATAGGATGCATGAGAGAATACTATGTGATAAAGGAGTTACATATAGAAGTTTCTATTAATAAGTTGCATGCAAAAATATGGAAGCTAAAAATAGAGTCAAAACTTTGTTATAAAAGGAGGTCTGCATGGAGAATTAAAGTGCTACTGAATAGAGAGGAAAGCTACTGAATAGAGTGAAAGTGCTGCAAAAAGGAGGGTTGGAAGAGTGCGTAAGAGAGCGTTAAGCAGAGCCATGAGAGCCATAAGAATGCAGTAAGAAGCACAACAAGAGGGCTATAAGAGGGCCGTAAAAGTGCAGTAAGCAGAGCCATAAGAGTGTGTGGTGTTTTGGTGAATAGCGAGAGAGGTTGGGTTAGCAATAGACCAGTCAGGGTCTTGTACAAGTGAAGGCATTTTTATGTCAATCTTATAGTTTCAAAATTGCAGTCCAAGTTGGTGCTTGGAATTAGGGGTTGGTGCTCCTTTCTATTGGTGCAGATAAATCAGGGGTTGGTGCTCCTTTCTGTTGGTGCAGATAAATTAGGGGTTGGTGCTCCTTTCTATTGGTGCAGATAAATTAGGGGTTGGTGCTCCTTTCTATTGGTGCAGATAAATTAGGGGTTGGTGCTCCTTTCTATTGGTGCAGATAAATCAGGGGTTGGTGCTCCTTCCAGTGGGTGTTGGTAAATTGATTGTAAAATTGATATTTTGCAAAGGCTAGATTTGGATGGGAGTCCAAACAATCAATTTTTGAGGAGTAGCCAAAACTGGTGAACCTCGATACATCTTGTGTTGTGTGATGCTCTCTTGTTATATTTGCTTTATGTGGTTTTAAGCTTTCATTGTTTTGGCTTTAAGAGTTGAATTTTTTAAGTTTTAAAGAGCCACACTGATTCACCCCCCCTCTCAATGTCATTGTGAGACTAACAGAAAGTAGCCTTCAAAGCTACTAATAATACAAAGGGTAAGAAGTTAGATTCAAGCAATGAGTCATCCAGTGATGAAGAAGAAAATTATGGCAAAAAGAATAAGGATTCAAGAAGATTTAAAGATGCAAAATCTGTTAGATTTTTCCATTGTGAAAAGTATGGTCACTATGCAATTGATTGTCAAGAAGCGAGAAATGGTAATGATGAAGAAAAATAGGATCATATGAACAAGGAATCAAAAAAATATAGGTACCAAAAGAAAGGCAAGGATGGACAAGGCATACAAGGAAATAAGTTCTTTCAAAGGCAGAAGAGGAGTTACTATGCGGACAAGGCAAGTAAGTACTCAAGTGATAGTGATAATAGTTTCTCAGATAATGATAAAGATAAAGTTCTATTTCTGATAGAAGAAAAAGAAGAAGTTAAGAAAAGGTCACAAGTAATTCTAAAGTGTTTTAGATGTAGTAATTTTGGACATCTTGAAGATAGTTGTACAAAGAATGGTTTTAGTTTCAGTGATGATGAATATGAAGATACAGTTGAAGGACCAGAAGAAAATATTCTAATGGTACTAGAAGAAGAAGTAGGTGATCCTATAGAAGACAAGTCATAAGAGAATGAAGATGTTTTCGAAGGCAAGAAAATAGAGGAAGAATAAAAAAAGGAGAATTTAACCTTGAGGGAGAACTTATTTATGCTCTTAACACATTAAATAATGTAAGAAAGCAAAACTTCCAACTTAAGCTTCAGTTTCAGGAATATGATGGAGAAAGAGGAAAGTTTATAGAGGATCTAAATAAGTCAATAGCTAATACAAATAAGTTCAAGGATAATTTAGAAGCAAAGGCCTTAGAATGTGAGATATTAGAACAAGATGCAACTCTACTAAGGGAAGAAGTATAAAAGTCTAAAGATAAGCTACACAAGTTTGGAAAGAGCTCAAAGATCATAGATAATATGATCAAGGTACAAAGACGATCAACAAACAAAATAGGTCTTGGTTTTGAATAGTCTCAAAAGAAACAAGAAGAATATTCAACCTCAAGTTCTGAAGAAGAAGACAGTGTGAGAGAAAGTGAAACTTCTAAGGATGAGTTGGATAGTAGAAATTTCAAAAAGGAAAGGAACAATGCACAAAGGAGAAACATATGGAATAGAAACCAGCACAGGGTAAAAGAGACTAAGAGACCAATGAGGTTAGGGTAAGGAAATTTTAATGGATGATGTTTCTCATGTCATAGATTTGGGCACAAGGCTTCACAGTGCAGGACACATGAAAGACAGGGATATGGGAACTTCAAAAATAGGTAGTTATTTCATGGGTATTGCTACTCATGTAATCAATTTTGTCACAAGGCAATGAATTTGTAGGGCTCATAATAGGAATAGATATGGCTTCACCAGAATAAATCCCAAGATATTTGCACCTTCAACGAATAACAATATTGTGTTATAAGTGCAATAATGATGGACATACAACAAAGGGATGTAGATAAGACAATCTAAAACCAAGCATGAATAGGAATAGGAATAGAAATAAGAAAATGGACATGAATAGGAACATGAACACCAAAAGGAATCATAAGGATCATATGAGAAGAAAAGTGAATAAAGGAAAATACCAGTGCATGCTAGGAGTAGAAATACTTCCACCCCAGAATTAACCACCTCAAGAGGATGTGGGGGAGGGGATAAGCTAAGAGACTAATTCTTAGCCCCGAGCCCCAAAGGTGACCCTTTGTCGTTGATGTCAAAGGGGGAGAGATTTTAGTAAGGGGGAGAGATTTGATTTAAGAAGAGAGCATTGATTCAGGGGAGCAGTTTCCCAAGGGGAGCTGGACAAAAAAAGGTTAAGGAAATTTGAAAAGATAAATGGGTTGCCATCAATGAAAAAGGAAAATATTGTTGGACATTTTGAGTAGATGTGTTGTCATTGATATCAAGAGTGAATGGTCATTGATGTCAGTTTCAGTGAGCAGTGCAAAGGGAAGTAGTTCTGCAATTAGTGCAATCAGTAGAGTCTATTTTCGGTTGGTCAGATCTGGTTCCAAGTAGTCAGATGTGGTCCAAAGTGCAAATAAGAGGCCCAAGCAAAATAATATTATAATATTAAAAAGGAAATTTAAATTAATTATAAATTAATTAATATAATTTTATCATTAATTAATTTAATTAACTTTCAAAAGTTACTTAAGTTAATTATAATTTAATTTTTAATTTAATTTATATTAATTTAAATAACCCTAAAGAGGGTTATAGGGTTAAAATGAAAATCAAATTTCATATTCAATTCAAGCGCCGATGTTTATGGCACAAGAGGCATCGTGTATAAATAATGGCAAAGACCTTTGCCTTACCTCCCAATGCTATTGATCGAATCTCTTATGCTCCATAGAATTCGTGCGCAAAAAGGGAAAAGACTTTCCATGTTTTTTGAAGGGTCTTCGACGATGAAGGAATAAATTGAAGGGAGTGCCAATACATAGCACCAAAGGTGTTGGTAGCATAGTTGGCAATGACGGAAGTGCTAGGGTGTGTGGTAAGCAAGGCATGTAGGTTTGAATCCCTTCGGGTTTGTTTTTGGCAAAGCAGAGAGGGCACATATTTTTGAGCAAGCATCGAACAAGGGGTTAAAGGGAGGCTTACGCCTTCCCTTCCCTGTGGGAGCGCTTAGCCCACATGGTGGGCTAGCACCTTGATAAGGTGCTCGGTGGAGAGGTCTCATGTTCGAAACCCATCGAGGCCTTTTTGGTAGTGATAAAGGTATGCGTTGATGTCATTTGTGTTGGTCGCTTAATTTCGGATGTGCTAAGGTTGAAAGAAAATAAAAATATTTTTATGTGCCTAAGGTTGAAAAATAATTTTTTTTTGATGGTTTATGAGGTTTAATTTTTGCCTGAATTAATTTGGTTATTAAGTGTTTTGAGGGAGATAAAAGGGTAGGCAAATATTATTTTTGAAAGGTTAAATTTTTGGAGATTGATTTATTAAAATTGGAGATTATAAGGAGAAATTTGAGTGATTATTTTTATGTGTGATTTGATGAATGCTAATTTCAAGAAGGAGTAATAAGGTGTATTTGAGATTGATTATTTGTGTAAATTGAGAAATATTTTGAAAGAGTGTTAGTGTGAAATTTTGTCATCTAACCATTGAAATTGGCAAAGAAGAAAATTGTGATTGAGACAGGTTTTTAAGGGCACTTCTACATCAAACAAAAGGTATGGGCACATCTTCCTAGTGAGTGATTATTGAATGTTGTGAATGCTAAGTTGGAGTGAAAAGGGTTTTTCTGGAATAAGAGTTGTTGATAAAACCTTGTTTGATGAGCATTGTTGAGTTGATTGTTGAGGGTTTTTCTAGAATAAGAGTTGTTGATAAAACCTTGTTTGATAAGCATTGTTGTTGAAGTGATTGGTTGAGTGAAGAACTTGAACTAGGGTTTGCAAAGATCATGAGTATCATTGTTATGTGAGATTGCTTGATAAGCATCGTTGTTGAAGTGATTGGTTGAGTGAAGAACTTGAACTAGGGTTTGCAAAGATCATGAGTATCATTGTTATGTGAGATTGTTTGATAAGCATTGTTGGAAATAAGTGAGTGAGTGTTCATATGCTTGGACTAGGGTTTGTGAGTAAGGATTATTTCATTGAGTAATTGGTTGAGTAGAGTTGTGATTGAGCCTAGTCAAGTAGTTGTGTTGAAGTGATAGTTCAAGTTCTGTGAAACAAATTGTTCCATAATCTAAATTGATTTGAGAAAGAGGTTGAGTGTTTATGAGTATGAAACATATTGAGTCTCTAACAATTCTCTATATGTTTTTGTGGTAAAAAGAGATATTGAAAGTGATTGAGCATTGTGGTGAATGTGAAGCATATTGAGTCTCTAAAAATTCTCTATATGTTTCTATGAGATTGGATAAGTTCTAGTGAGGACTTATTGAGCAGATTTGAGGTAAGTCTTAGAGAGGACTTGTGGATAGATTTGTGTGAGCTTTTGTGGAAGCTTACAATACAGAGTTTGAGGACAGAGATTGTTGAGCAGATTGGACAAGTTCTAGTGAGGACTTGTTGAGCAGATTTGAGGTAAGTCCTAGAGAGGACTTGTGGACAGATTTGTGTGAGATTTTGTGGAAGCTTACAATATAGATTTGAGGACAGAGATTGTTGAGCAGATTGGACAAGTTCTAGAGAGGACTTGTGGATAGATTAGTGTGAGCTTTTGTGGAATATTACAAGGTAGATTTAAGACAAGTCTTTGAGAAGACTTGTGAGCAGAGTTGATTGATTGATTTTTTCAAACCTTGGGTTAAGGTTTGGGGTAGATCTAGCAGAGTTGATTTGTGATTGAGTCAAGCTTTGTGTTAAGGCTTGAGGACAGATATTGAGGATAAATTTGTGCTAGACTTAAGGACTATGTTTAGTGCAAATTTGAGGATAGAGTTTGGTGTAGATTTGAGGATAGGTTTGTGTCAGACCAAAGATAGATATTGAGAAGATTTGTGCTAGATCGAAGGACTGTGTTTAGTATAGATTTGAGATAGAGAAGAGAGCAAGATTTGGAGGTGATAAAGTATAGAGGATGATAATCTCCAGTGGATAGAGATCCATTAGCTAAGGTAGTGAGGATAGGTCTTTTGAGTGGGAAGAAGAGTCTTCAGTGGATAGAGATCCATTAGCCAGTGCAATGGAGGCAGCAATTCTTCTAGAAGATCACCAGCCAGAGCTAGAGGAGAAAGGAGTTCTCCTGTGGATAGAGATCCACGAAATTGATTAGGGGATTGGTGTCTCCTTTGGATAGAGGTCCATAAACATTGTAATAGGGAAAGGATTCCCAAGAGATTTATTGAGAAAATTTTAGTGAAAGATTTTCTCCGTGGAGTAGCCCATATTGGGTGAACCACGTTAAATTGGTGTCTCTATTTTGTGTGGTGATTTGTGCATTACTTTGGTTACTGTTGTTGATATTGCCATTTATTATATTGGATAATATTGTTTGGAAATAAAAGTAAAAAGTGGTCTTATACTTGTTCACCCCCCTCTCAGTATAAGCTTGTGTTCTTCAATTGGTATTAGAGTAGGTTCCTTCAAAAGAGTTTAACAACTTGAAGGAAGAGCTTACAAGAACACAATAAATGGTAAGAATAACCTGGATAATGCAACAAGATTTTATGGAAGCGATTATGTATTTTGGAGCATGAGAATAAAAATCCACCTTATGGCACTTGGGAATGAAATTTGGGAAGTAGTTGAAAATGGATACATACCACCAGCTACTCCACCTACATATAAATATGGTAAGATTCTACATAATTACAATTCAAAAGCAATGAATGCAATTTTGAGAGGTGTGAAATAAAGTGAAACTTCTGAGGATGATTTGGAAAATAGAAAGTTCAATAAGGAAAGAAACAATGCACAAAGTAGAAACATATGGAACAAGAACCAACATAGGGTAAAAGAGACTAAGAGACCAAAGAGGTCAGGGTAAGGAAATTTCAATGGACGATGTTTCTCATGTCACAGATTTGGGCACAAGGCTTCACAATGTAGGACACATGAAAGATAGAAATATGGGAACTTCAGGAACAAGTAATTATTTCATGGGTATTGCTACTCATGTAATCAGTTTGGTCACAAGGTAATGAATTGCAGGGCTCATGGCAGGAATAGATATGGCTTCACCAGGAGAAATCCCAAGATATTTGCACCTTCAAGGAATAACAATATTAAGTGTTATAAGTGCAATAATACAACAAAGTGGTGTAGAGAAGACAATCCAGAACCAAGCATGAACATGAATAGGAACATGAATAGAAATAGTAATATGGACATGAACAAGAAAATGAACATGAAAATGAAAAGGAACAAGAACACCAAAAGGAATCATAAGGATAAGATGAGAAGGAAAGTGGACAAAGGAAAAGACTAGTGCATGCTGGGAGTAGAAATGCTTCCACCCCCCTAGAATTAACCACCTCAAGAGGAGGTGGGGGAGGGGCTAAGCTAAGAGACTCATTCTTAGCCCCAAGCTCCAAAGGTGACCCTTTGCCATTGATGTCAAAGGGGGAGAGATTTGAGTAAGGGGGAGAGATTTGATTTAAGAAGAGAGCATTGAGTCAAGGGGAGCAGGGGGGAGCAAGACATAAAAAGGTTAAGGAAATTTGAAAAGATAAATGGGTTGCCATCAATGAAAAAGGGGGATATTGTTGGATATTTTGAGTAGATGTGTTGTCATTGATGTCAAGAGTGATGGTCATTCAGTGAGCAGTGCAAAGGAGAAGCAGTTTTGCAATCAGTGCAATCAGTAGAGTCCATTTCCAGTTGGTCAGATCCGGTTCCAGGTAGTCAGATGTGGTCCAAAGTGCAAAGAAGAGGCCCAAGAAAATAATATTATATTTTTTATTATAATATTAAAAAGGAAATTTAAATTAATTATAAATTAATTAATATAATTTTATTATAAATTAATTTATTAATTAATTTAATTAACTTTCAAAAGTTACTTAAGTTAATTATAATTTAATTAAAAATTAATTTATATTAATTTAAATAACCCTAAAGAGGGTTATAGGGTTAAAATGAAAATCGAATTTCATATTCGATTCAAGCGCTGACGTTTATGGCACAAGAGGCATCGTGTATAAATAATGGCAAAGACCTTTGCCTTACCTCCCAATGCTATCGATCGAATCTCCTATGCTCCATCGAATTCATGCACAAAAAGGGAAAAGACTTTCCACGTTTTTCGAAGGGTCTCCGACGGTGAAGGAATAAATCGAAGGGAGCGCCAATACTTAGCACCAAAGGTATTGGTAGCACAGTTGGCAATGATGGAAGTGCTAGGGTGTGTGGCAAGCAAGGCGTGCAGGTTCGAATCCCTTCGGGTTCATTTTTGGCAAAGCAGAGAGGGCACATATTTTTGAGCAAGCATCGAACAAGGGGTTAAAGGGAGGCTTGCACCTTCCCTTCCCCGTGGGAGCACTTAGCCCACGTGGTGGGCTAGCACCTTGATAAGGTGCTCGATGGAGAGGTCTCGTGTTCGAAACCCATCGAGGCCTTTTTGGTAGTGACAAAGGTATGCGCTGATGTCATTTGTGTTGGTCGCTTAATTTCAGATGTGCTAAGGTTGAAAGAAAATAAAAATATTTTTATGTGCCTAAGGTTGAAAAATAAAAATGTTTTGATGGTTTATGAGGTTTAATTTTTGCCTGAATTAATTTGGTTATTAAGTGTTTTGAGGGAGATAAAAGGGTAGGCAAATATTATTTTTGAAAGGTTAATTTTTGAAGATTGATTTATTAAAATTGGAGATTATAAGGAGCAATTTGAGTGATTATTTTTATGTGTGATTTGATGATTGCTAATTTCAAGGAGTAATAAGGTGTATTTGAGATTGATTATTTATGTAAATTGAGAAATATTTTGAAAGAGTGTTAGTGTGAAATTTTGTCATCTAACCATTGAAATTGGCAAAGAAGAAAATTGTGATTGAGATAGGTTTTTAAGGGCACTTCTACATCAAACAAAAGGTATGGGCACATCTTCCTAGTGAGTGATTGTTGAATGTTGTGAATGCTAAGTTGGAGTGAAAAGGGTTTTTTTGGAATAAGAGTTGTTGATAAAACCTTGTTTGATGAGCATTGTTGAGTTGATTGTTGAAGGTTTTTCTAGAATAAGAGTTGTTGATAAAACCTTGTTTGATAAGCATTGTTGTTGAAGTGATTGGTTGAGTGAAGAACTTGAACTAGGGTTTGCAAATATCATGAGTATCATTGTTATGTGAGATTGTTTGATAAGCATTGTTGTTGAAGTGATTGGTTGAGTGAAGAACTTGAACTAGGGTTTGCAAAGATCATGAGTATCATTGTTATGTGAGATTGTTTGATAAGAATTGTTGGAAATAAGTGAGTGAGTGTTCATATGCTTGGACTAGGGTTTGTGAGCAAGGATTATTTCATTGAGTGATTGGTTGAGTAGAGTTGTGATTGAGCCTAGTCAAGTAGTTGTGTTGAAGTGATAGTTCAAGTTATGTGAAACAAATTGTTCCATAATCTAAATTGATTTGAGAAAGAGGTTGAGTGTTTGTGAGTGTGAAACATATTGAGTCTCTAAAAATTCTCTATATGTTTCTATGGTAAAAAGAGAGATTGAAAGTGATTGAGCATTGTGGTGAATGTGAAGCATATTGAGTCTCTAACAATTCTCTATATGTTTTTGTGAGATTAGACAAGTTCTAGTGAGGACTTGTTGAGCATATTTGAGGTAAGTCTTAGAGAGGACTTGTGGACAGATTTGTGTGAGCTTTTGTGGAAGCTTACAATACATAGGTTTGAGGATAGAGATTGTTGAGCAGATTGGATAAGTTCTAGTGAGGACTTGTTGAGCAGATTTGAGGTAAGTTCTAGAGAGGACTTGTGGATAGATTTGTGTGAGCTTTTGTGGAAGCTTACAATACAGATTTGAGGATAGATATTGTTGAGCAGATTGGACAAGTTCTAGAGAGGACTTGTGGATAGATTAGTGTGAGCTTTTATGGAAGCTTACAAGGTAGATTTGAGATAAGTCTTTGAGAAGACTTGTGAGTAGAGTTGATTGATTGATTTGTTCAAACCTTGGGTTAAGGTTTGGGGTAGATCTAGCAGAGTTGATTTATGATTGAGTCAAGCTTTGTGTTAAGGCTTGAGGATAGAGATTGAGGATAGATTTATGCTAGACCGAAGGACTGTGTTTAGTGTATATTTGAGGATAGATTTTGGTGTAGATTTGAGGATAGGTTTGTGCCAGACCAGAGATAGATATTGAGTAGATTTGTGCTAGATCGAAGGACTGTGTTTAGTGCAAATTTGAGATAGAGCTGAGAGCAAGCTTTGGAGGTGACAGAGTATAGAGGAAAATAGTCTCTAGTGGATAGAGATCCATTAGCCAGGGTAGTGAGGATAGGTCTTCTAAGTGGGGACAGGAGTCTTCAATGGATAGAGATCCATTAGCCAGTGTAGTGGAGGCAGCAGTTCTTCTAGAAGATCACCAACCAGAGCTAAGGAGAAAGGAGTTCTCCTGTGGATAGAGATCCATGAACTTGATTAGGGGATTGGTGTCTCCTTTGGACAGAGGTCCATAAACATTGTAATAGGGAAAGGATTCCCAAGAGATTGATTGAGAAAATTTTAGTGAAATATTTTCTCCGTGGAGTAGCCCACATTGGGTGAACCACGTTAAATTGGTGTCTCTATTGTGTGTGGTGATTTGTGCATTACTTTGATTATTGTTGTTGATATTTCTATCTATACATTGCATAATATTGATTGGGAAAGAAAAGTAAAAAGTGGTCTTATACTGTTCACCCCCCTCTCAGTATAAGCTTGTGTTCTTCAATTGGTATCAGAGCGGGTTCCTTCGAAAGAGTTTAAAAACTTGAAGGAAAAGCTTACAAGAATACAATGGATTCTAAGAATGGGTCCTCAAATAATTCAACTCCAATATTTTATGGAAGTGATTATGTATTTTGGAGTATGAGAATGAAGATCCACCTTATGGCACTTGGCAATGAAATTTGGGAAGCAATTGAAAATGGATACATACCACCAGCTACTCCACCTACATATAAAGATGGTAAGCTTCTACATAATTACAATTCAAAAGCAATAAATGCAATTTTGAGAGGTTTGCATAGAACAGAGTTCATAAAATTTATGCATTGCAAAGATGCAAAAGAAATTTGGGATAAGTTGCAAAGCATATATGAAGGAGATAAAAGTGTCAAAAAGGAAAATATACGAAATCTCAAAGGAAAATTTGAAGAATTAAGAATGAAGGATGAGGAAAATATTAGTGCTTATCTACTTCATGTAGACGAGGTTGTTAATACCATGCAAGGACTTGGACTTGATATTGAAGAATCGGATGTTTGTGATAAGATCTTAAGATCTCTCCCAAAAAGATTTAGTGAATAGATTTCTACTTTAGAGGAATCAAAATATGGTGATTCTTTGATAAGAGATATGTTACTTGGTATTCTTACAACTTTTGAGATAAGAACAAAAGAGGAACCTAATATCCGAAAGGAAGCAACCTTCAAAGCTACTAAGAAGATAAAGGGTAAGAAGTCATATTCAAGCAATGAGTCATCCAGTGATGAAGAAGCAAATTATGGCAAAAAGAATAAGGATTCAATAATATTTAAAGATGCAAAATCTATTAGATGTTTCAATTGTGGAAAGTATGGTCACTATGCAACTGATTGTCAAGAATCTAGAAATGGAAATGATGAAGAAAAATAGGATCATAAGAATAGGGAATCAAAAAAATATAGGTACCAAAAGAAAGGTAAGGATGGACAAGGCAGACAAGGAAATAAGTTCTTTCAAAGGTAGAAGAGGAGTTACTATGCGGACAAGGCAAGTAATTACTCAAGTGATAGTGATAATAGTTTCTCAGATAAATATAAAGATGAAGTTCTATTTTTTATAGAAGAAAAATAAGAAGTTAAGAAAAGGTCACCAGTAATTCTCAAGTGTTTTAGATGTGGTGGACATCTTGAAGATAGTTGTACAAAGAATAGTTTTAGTTTCAATGATGATGAATATGAAGATACACTTGAAGGACCAAATGAAAATATTCTAATGGCACTAGAAGAAGAAGGAGGTGATCCTATAGAATAAAATTCAGAAGAGAATAAATATGTTTTCAAAGGCAAACAAATAGATGAAGAATCAAAAAAAGGAGAAGTTGATCTTGAGGGAGAACTTATTTATGCTCTTAACACATTAAAGAAGGTAAGAAATAAAAACTCCCAACTTAAGCTTCAGTTTTAGGAATGTGATGAAGAAATAGGAAAGCTTATAGAGGATCTAAATAAGTCAATAGCTAAGACAAATAAGTTCAAGGATAAGTTAGAAGAAAAGGTCTTATAATGTGAGAGATTAGAACAAGAAGTAGCTCTACTAAGGGAAGAAGTAGAAAAGTCTAAGGATAAGCTACACAAGTTTAGAAAGAGCTCAAAGATCGTAGATAAGATGATCAAGGTACAAATATGATCAACAAATAAAATAGGTCTTGGTTTTGAATAGGCTCAAAAGAAACAAGAAGAAGAGTCAACCTCAAGTTTTGAAGAAGAAGAAACTTTAGAAGAAGATAATGTGAGAGAAAGTGAAACTTTTGAGGATGAGTTGAACAATAGAAAGTTCAATAAGGAAAGAAACAATGCACAAAGGAGAAATAGATGGAACAGGAGCTAGCATAGGGTAAAATAGACCAAGAGACCAATGAGGTCAGGGCAAGAAAATTTCAATGGATTATGTTTCTCATGTCACGAATTTGGTCACAAGGCTTAACACAAAGCTTGACTTAATCTTAAATCAACTCTGCTAGATCTGCCCCAAACCTTAACCAAGGTCTGAACAAATCAATTAATGAACTCTACTCTCAAGTCTTCTCAAATACTTATCTCAAATATGCCTTGTAAGATTCCATAAAATCTCACACTAATCTGTCTACAAGTCCTCTCTAGAACTTGTCCAAATCTGCTCAATAAGTCCTCACTAGAACTTGTCCAAAGGTGCTCAATAATTCCTCACTAGAACTTATCCAAATTTGCTCTCAATCTCTATTCTCAAACTATATTGTAAGCTTCCACAAAATCTCATACAATTTTTTCCACAAGTCTTCTCTAAGACTTGCCTCAAATCTACTCAACAAGTACACACTAGAACTTGTCCAATATCATAGAAACATAAATAGAATTGTTAGAGACTCAATATGCTTCACATTCACCACAATGCTCAATCACTTTCAATGACTCTTTTTACCACATAAATATATAGAGAATTGTTAGAGACTCAATATGCTTCACATTCACCATAATGCTCAATCACTTTCAATATTTCTTTTTACCATAGAAACATATAGAGAATTGTTAGAGACTCAATATGCTTCACACTCACAAACTCTCAATAAATTTCAATATCTCTTTTATAACATAAACATATAGATAATTGTTAGAGACTCAATATGTTTCACATTCATCAACACTCAATCTCTTTATCAACTTAATTCAAAATATAGAACAATTTGTTTCATAGAACTTGAACTATCACAACAACACATCCACTTGACTAGGCTCAACCAATCACTCAATGAATTAATCCTTGCTTACAAACCCTATTCCAAGCATAATAACACTCACTCAAATGTTTCCAACAATGCTTATCAATCAATCTCACATAACAATGATACTCATGATTTTACAATCCCTAGTTCAAGTTCTTCACTCACTTACTTCAACAATAATTCTTATCAAACAATCTCTACATAACAATTATACTCATGATCTTTGCAAACTCTAGTTCAAGTTCACTCAATTGATCACTTCAACAACAATGCTTATCAAACAAGGTTTTATAAACAACTCTTTATTCCAAAGAACCTTGAAGCATTAATTCAAACCACCTTCAACAATGCTTACCAAACAATCCTTTTCACTCCAACTTTGCATTCACAACATTCAACAACCACTCACTAGGAAGATGTGCCCATACCTTTTTGTTTGATGTAGAAGTGGCCTTAGAAAACCTATCTCAATCACAATTTCCTTATTTCCAATTTCAATGGTTAGATGACAAAATATCACTCTTAACACTTTCTCAAATATTCCTTGGACACAAAAATAATCAAATCTCAAATACACCTTATTGCTCCTTCTTGGAATTAACATCCATCAAATCATACATAAAAATAATTATTTGGATACACCTTATAATATCCAACTTAAAATAATATCCAACACCACAAAACCTCAAACAATCTTCCTAAAACACCTTATTACCCTTTTCAAACACTAAAGCAAATAACACCCAAAAAAATTATTTTGCATCAACCTTATAACTCCCCTTAAAACCTTATAAGCCAAATAAATTATGCAAAAATTAATTTTTAATAGCTCAACTAATTCCTTCAAAAATTTATGTGCTCAAGTAATACATACCTTTGTCTTCTCCCCAAAAGGGTTTCAGTGTGATTTTAATCGTCGTCTCTACAAGCACCAAGCGCCTTAGCACTTTGGTGCCCACTGTGTGGGCTATAGACGCCCGCGTGAAGGAAGGAACACTTCCTTCCTTTTCAACCTTCATCCACCGTCGATATCAATACAAAACAAAATATAATCCTCCCATGGATTTGAACCTGTGCCAATCGCTACCCTCACATCTTGCTCACGTTGAGGTTTCCAACTATGCTACCAGTGCTTGGTGACCAAGGCTCCCTCCTTGGTGGGTGAAATCCTTTTTCCTTCTCTAAGAACTTTAATAAAAACAAAATCCTCTTTTTGCACAGCACGATTCGCACAAGCTTGCATAGCATTAAATTTAATTCGAAGGCATAAGAGTCTTTTGCTAAGGTTGGGTAGTCCCCATTTTATACACACTTGGTTAATTTTCTCCCCACGTTGGTGCTCGATGTCGAATTCAAATTTTTGAATTTCGACTTAATAACCCACCTTAGGGTTATTTAAAATTAACATAAATTAACTTATAATTAATATTAAAATTAATTTATAATAAAAATTATATTAATTAATTTATAATTAATTTAAACTTCCTTGTATAATATTATAAAGAAATATTATAATATTATTCACTTGGGCTTCTTCTTTGCACTTTGAACCACATCTGACTTCCTGGAATCGGGTCTTGATCAATAGAAAATAGATTATCTTTTTGCACTTATTGGAGAACCTAAAACTGATGCTGCCCACTGAAACTACCACTGATTGGTGCTGAAAGCTTGACATCAATGGCCACTCACTCTTGACATCAATGTCAACTCATCTACTCAAAATGTCCAACACATATAAGTCTTCAATACCAAAATAATGTAATATGTTAGAGTATATTACATTATTTGGGTGATGTAAATGTACCACCTTTGGTACATAACTAGGGTAGAAGTTTACTTTAGAGTAAAGTTAGTTAGTTATCTCAAGTAATGTAATAAATGCACAAGTGTTAATGTGTAAGTTGTAAATGTGCATGTAGTCCACATGTAAATGAGTCTTAGGTAGAGTAAGGGCCAAGGAATCTATCTTTCTATATAAATAACTCATAGTGAATGATTTCAATGCAGTAGTAAGTATAGAGAGTGCATGTTATAGTTTCGTAGTATAGTACAATGTAGTCCTTTCATATATTTTCATGTCCTCCATTATATAGCATGGTATTATTTTCATCACTTTAATTAATGGCATATTTTGAGTTATTTGCATATTTTTAGTCCATTATTTTCCTGCATATTATTGTACCATTAGTTTATAGTCATCTCAAATTAGTTATCTTGCATCTTGTGGTTGTATTCCCTATACTACAATTTCATCAAAAGCTAACATATCAATGGATTCAACTTTGGAAACTAGGGAAATTTAGCCCTTTAGAGTAGACATTGCAATATTTTCTATAAGGTTCTACCCTTTATGAGTTTGGTGGTATTGATTTCTATATCAAACTCTTTAATTTTTTTTATCCACCTAGCTCTCTTCTCTCAAAATTCACCATGAAGTATTATAGATTGAACATCCTAGTTATGAAGATGGTGGTATTGCTTTATGATAGATAATACATTAAATTTATAAGACATTTTATGATGGAAAATACTTTATTTTCAGTGAAGGTGTACCTCTCTTCATATTTGTAAAGAACCTTGCTCATGAAGGATATAAAGAGTTCATCCTTTTTCATTTTTCTAGGTTAATGCTATAGGAATGCTTTTATTTTTCCCAGACACATAAAGCCTAAAGTCCTTGGAGAAATCAATATTAACAAGGATTGTGGCCATGGTTATGGTATCTTTCACATATTGAAAGGCTCTTTTTTCTTAATTTTGTTTTTGGTTTTCTATTGGTAAATAATAAGATTTTGAAAGGGGCCCTTCCCTTTTACAACTCCTGTAAATCCAAGAATAACAAATGAATCAAGACAAGCATAAAAGAATAGCTTATCTTCTTGCAAATAAAATTATGTATTTTTTGAACAATACAACATTTTCTAACCAAAAGTGCAATGACCAAAATAGTAATCCACCCTACTACTTTTTCTACATCTACCATCTAAATTTTTAGTAGAGTTGAAACAAGTACTATCTTCAAGAATTTGCACCATCTAGTTATCAAGTTTTTCCATTTCCTTAGCCTCCTAACAATAGAATGCAACTATATCTTGCAAGAAATTATTAAATTTAGTTTGCAAATCCTATTTCAACACTCCTTTGTTAGCCATTAAGTTAGTTGCACCATTACCCTCTCTAAAAATATGAACAATTTGAATAGATTCTAAACCATCTAAAATCTGAAAAGCATCCCTAAAAATATGTTCAACACTCCATCCTAGGGTTTTGCAAGAATTTAAACCATTAATGATAACTTGTGAGTCTCCTAAAATTAATCTTTTAACTTTCAAATTTTGAATTATTTTTAAACCTACTATCATTGCTCTGGCTTCAACTTGATGATTGGACAAGATATCGTAGAATTTTGCATAACAACAAAGAATTAGCATTGAAGTATATTACATTTTTTGGTACATGCTTAATGTACCCCCATAGTACCTTCATGGTGTATTTGTAAATAATAGATTAGGATTGAGTCATAGTTTAGAGTGTGAGTTATATTCCCCTTTTATGTAAGTGTGAATATGCAGGAAATGCACAAGTGTTATGTAAAGTTGTAATATGTAGGAAATGCACAAGTGCCATGTAAACTTGTAATGTGTTGGAAATGCACAAGTGTCATGTAAAGTTGTAATATGCAAGAAATGCACAAGTGTCATGTGAGTTAGAGTGCAAGTGTAATTTTATTCTATGTGAACAAGTGTCTTGTACATATGAGAACAAATATATAATGTAAATATGTGCAGAAGTGTCTTAGATTAGAGTGTGCAAGGTATACAAGTGTAAGAGTTATGTATAGTTGCGTATATTTTATAGTGATAAATGTTCATCAAGTATGCAAGTGGCAAGTAGTCAAGCCAAGATTCATGAGAATCGACATATGGAGAGCTATAATCAAGCATCCAAAGAGTCACACTACTATGGCTATATTATGTGTTAGAGCATATTACATTATTTGGTACATGCTAATGTACCCCCATGATACCTTCATGGTACATCTTGTAAATAATAGATTAGGGTTGAGTCATAGTTTAGAGTGTGAGTTATATTTCCCTTTATGTAAGTGTGAATATGTAGGAAATGCATAAGTGTCATGTAAATTTGTAATGTGTAGGAAATGCACTAGTGTCATGTGAGTTAGTGTGCAAGTGTAAGTTGAGTTTATGTGCATAAGTGTCTTATATGTAAGAGTACAAATATGTAATTTAAACATGTGCACAAGTGTCTTAGGTTAGATTGTGCAATTTAGGGAATTTTAAGAGTCACGTATAGGTGTGCATACAAGATAGAGTCAAGTGTTCATCAAGTATGCAGGTATCATATAAATAATCCAAGGATCATGAGACTTGGCATATGGAAAGGAATAGTCAAGTATCCAAATAGTCATTCTACTATGGTTATATAGTTCTTCATAGGATAATCATATCAGATCATACAATATCATATCATATCATATCACATGACAAAGCAAGTTCTTATCATATTTGTAAGAGAAAGTGAAGTAATAAAGAGTGCATATATTTTGAGCAATTAATATTATAAGTTGTTCTACATGCTTAGTATATGTATGATTCAGGTTATTTACATTTATATTGTTGCTTATTATTGAATGTTATTTGATATATTAGTAGCCTTGATTTACATATTACTTTGCTCATAACACTCTACTAATATTATTATCTTGACCTTGTTATATTGTGACTATATTATATTCGATCATATGATATTTAACCTGTGATTTTTGTGGAAGTATTAAATCTTAATAGCCATCATTATGGAGGTAATACTCCATAACAAACTATAGGGTAGGATTGAATACAAGGATACCAAGCATTATCATTGTTGTGAGACAAGCAAAGTCTCCCCAAGATCGAAGAATGCTCCACAAGATCAATCACACACAAAAGAGGAAAACCCACAACACCAATATTAAGTGGTAAAACCCTACTTCAAATGAAGAAGGGAAACATCCACTATGAAGCTCACTATATTACTCATTTGATTCAACAATACAAGAATGCTTCAATGTTATGCAACAATATGCATCAACATGATATTACAACACAAGTCAATATGACAAGATATGTTAAGATGTAGTAGACAACACCCCTATTTAAAGAGAAGCTTTTCTACTACAACCCTAAATCTTATCACAATCTAATCTTGAGATGTGTGACAAGTGGCATCTATCAAATATTAGAAAGTGCTTAGTTACTTTCTAATCTTATCACAATCTAATCTTTGAGATGTGTGATAAGTGGCATCTATCAAATATTAGAAAGTGATTAGTTACTTTCTAATATTTTCTAGAAAAGGGGAAATAACTTTTTCCCACAAATTAAATATTCCTAGCACCCTTATTTTATTTATTAATTGGGTGGGAATATTTTTACATAAAATAGAATTATTTTCTAATTCAAATATTATTCTTTAGACTTTATATTTTAGTCTAAGAATAATTTACACAATGTTGCATTACATATTCCAACACTCCCCCTTAATGCAATATTGGGGAAAGGAATTATGAAACAAAGAAACATTCTCCCCCTAAAGATACAAATGGGGATGAGAATCAAATGAGTAATATAGTTACAATGAGCTTCTATGACCAAGAATGGTCTACAATAAGGCACCAATACAAAATGGGCCAAAATGAGACTGCAAGCCCCCAACGGAGTAGCTTCAGATACAAGCAGCTTACAAAGCCATCCATCAACCACAAGTGGTTGCAAATGACAAGAAGAAAACATCACAAGGGTGTCTTCAATAAGCCTGCAAAACCCCAAATGGAAGTACCTGCAAGCTACAAGCAGCTCAACATAAGATCAGTTAGATACATCATCATAAATATATTCACCACAACATATATGAATATCCAAAGATGATAACAAAACTGATCTAACAAATAGTGAACTATAAGTCATCACAAAAATATGCCAAGCCATACTTATAGTCACGTGCTATATAGTTGATCAAAAAATATCATGATCAAAGTTGCATAAAGCAAACAAGGAGTACCATGATAATGCAAACTCTAAAGTACCATGTACAAAAGTTGCATAAGGTATATGAAAATAATAAAGTGTGCACACCGGTTGCATAAAGCCAACCATAAAATATCATGTACAAAAGTAGCATAAATGCTAACAAGAAAGTACCATGATAAACCAATTGCATAATGCCAACTACATAAAAACATGTACAAAGTTGCACAAGGCAACAAGAAAGTACCATGTAAAAGAGTCGCATAAAGCAATTGCATCATATACCATAATTGCACAATGCCATCTACAAAGTAACATGTACAAAAGTTGCACAAGGCAAACAAGAAAGTACCATGTTCAAAAGAGATGCAAAAAGCAATTATACCACCAAATATCAACTCATATATATAGCACAAAACACCTCATAAGGATGAAGTTGTCATCACACAAGTGTAACTACACTTCATTCCCCCTTGAGGACAACTTCACCAAACCAAGTGAGTCCCTCAACTTACAAAACTGCTCCTTGGGAAGAGGTTTGGTGAACAAATCAACAGAATTAGAAGATGATGGGCAATACTCCAACTGAATAGTCCCATCCAATACCTTCTCTCTAATAAAGTGGGCTTGGATTTCAACATGCTTTGTCCTTTGATGCATTACAAGATTTTTAGCCAAGGCAATAGTTGATTGATTATCGGAGAGCAAACATGAAGGACCAAATTGCTCAAAGCCAATTTCCTTCATGAGGGTACGAAGCCAAACCACTTCCTGTGCAGCTTATTGTCGTAGCCTTATACTCCACTTCCATTGTAGAAAGAGCAATTGTATCTTGCTTCTTGGAAGACCAAGAGATAGCTGCAGACCCAATACTAAAAACATATGTTGTGGTAGACTTTCTGTCTATTCTATCCCCTCCAAAATCAGAATCAACATAGCCAAAAAGAGCAAAGGAAGGAAGCCTAGAATACTTGAGTGCCAAATCTCTAGTACCTGAAAGGTACTTCAGAATCTTCTTGGTAGCTTGTAAGTGCTCAATATAAGGTTTCTGCATGAACCTAGCCATCATACCAACTGCAAAAGCAATATCTGGCCTTGTGATGGTAACATAAAGAAGACTACCAATGAGCTGCCTATACAATGTAGCATCAACCAACTGAGATTCTGTACTTACTTCCAACTTAACCCCTATAGAAATAGGAATGGAAGTAGGATTGCCATCCTCCAAATCAAACCTCTTAAGAAGATCTCCAATATACTTGGATTGACTCAAAAAGGTACAATCCTCATGTTGATAAACTTGCATGCCAAGATAGTAGTGTAGAAGACCAAGGTCAGTCATTTCATACTCTGACTTTAATTTGGAGATGAAATAAAAAATGGCCTCATTCTCATTTCTAATCATAACAAGGTCATCAAAAAATAGAGCAATTAAAATGACCAAGTTATCCTTCCTAAGCACATAGAGATCTGTATCTGAATAGCATTTATCAAAACCAAGAGACAAGAAGTAACCTGAAATCTTCATGTACCATGCTCTAGGTGCTTGCTTCAGACCATACAAGGTTTTCTTTAGTTTACACACAAGTGTTTCCTTACCTTGTACAACAAATCCTTGTGGTTGACTCATGTAGATATCCACATCCAAATCACCATTTAGAAAGGCACTTTTCACATCAAGCTAAAAAATCTGCCAACCTTGAGCAGTAGCAATAGCAATGAGAAGCCGAATGGTGGGCATTTTGGCAACTGGTGCAAAGGTTTCATCATAGTCAATGCCATGTTTTTGAGCATAACCCTTAGCAACCAATCTAGCCTTATACTTTTCTATCTCTCCATTAGAATTGTACTTGATTCTATAGACCCACTTGTTCCCAATAACATTTCTCTTATTAGGATAAGGCACTAGATCCCAAGTTTTATTCTTTAGAAGAGAATCCATCTCAACCTTCATGGCATCAACCCAACAAGAGTGTTGTGAAGCTTCTTGGTAAGAAGTAGGCTCATGATCATTCTCTATCTTAGCTAGAAGAGACATGTTAAGGGTCATACTTCTAGTTATCCTTTGGCTAACTAAATTTTGCTCTTTAGGACCCCTAGAATGATCCAACCACTTGGTCCTTTTGACACAAGGCCCACCCTTTTCTAACTCAAGAAGGTCTTCATTGAATTTGACATCTCTTGAAACAAATACAATGCGTGAAGAAGGTGAGTATAACCTGTAGCCCCTATGTTCTGCATCATAGCCAACAAAGATGCATTTTTGAGACTTTTTGTCCAATTTCTTCCTCTTTTCTGAAGGAATATATGAAAATGCATCACATCCAAACACTCTTAAGTGTGAAAAATTTAGCTTCTTACCATTCCAAACCTCATAAGGAGTCTTCCCCTCAACTGATTTTGAAGGACACCTGTTAAGAATGTAGATTGTTGTACTGGCTGCTTCACCCCAAAGAAATTGAGGTAAGTGGTCACCAAGCATGCATCTTACCATCTCCATGATTGTCCTATTTTTCCTCTCTACAACACCATTTTGTTGAGGAGTGTATGGACAAGTAAACTGCCTTTTGATCCCATGAGAAGAACAAAACTCATTGAAATCATTGCTATTGTACTCCCCTCCATTGTCACTTCTAATCATTTTGATCTTTGCTCCCTTTTGATTTTCTACCAAAGCTTTGAACTCCTTGAATGTCTCAAAACAATCTGATTTATTCTTAAGTAGATACCCAAAGATCATTCTTGAATAATCATCTATAAAGGTGAGAATATAGGATGCACCACCAAGTGATCTAACATGTAATGGACCCATAATATCTGTATGAATGAGTTGAAGAATTTGTGTGGCCCTTGTTGACTTGTCCTTTGCAAACTTTTGTTTGCTCATCTTGCCTAAGATGCATGTTTCACACAAACCATGAATAGGTGAAATGTTAGGCAAGCCTTCAACCAAATTTTTGGACTTCATCATTTGAATATTTTGATAGTTTGTATGGCCTAACCTTAAGTGCCAAAGCTTGCTACTAGGAGAAACATTAGTTGCTAAACACACTTTAGGAGGAGCATCACCTAACACATAAATATTATTCTTCACATAACCTGTAATGATTGGTAGCATGCCTTTCCTAATGCTCCATGAAGTTGCATTGAACTCAATAGTGTGACCACTTCTAGCAACTTGCAAAACTGAAATTAAATTTCTCCTAAGGTTAGGCACATATAGGACATTATCAAGTAATTTCCCTTCAATTACAACATTGCCAACACCTTCTACTTGAAGTCTAGTATTATCACCAATGACAACTGAATCTGAAGAGTGCTTATGAAAGTCCACAAACTTATCCTTTTCAAAACACATATGGTTAGTGCATCCAGAATCTAACACCCATTCATTAGAAGTAGATGAGTCAATGGAGTAGAGGGCACAAACAAAGGCATTTTTATTAGAATTTTGCTTTACATTGTTGTTCTTTTTCTTTCCCTTGCCAAACCATTTCTTAGGTCCTTGTCCCTTAGCCTTTTCTTGCTCTTCCTTTTCTGCAATCTTCTTCTTCTTGAAACAATTTTGTTCCTTGTGGCCTTTCTTGCCACAAAAGTTGCAAGTGAAATCAACTCTAGGCTTGTTGGGTTGGAAATTTTGATTTTTCCTTCCCTTGTATTTCTTCTTGAAGGAAGCCTTAGTGGCACTCAAGGCAACATTCTTCTCCTTGACAACTTGACCATTCACTTTGTCTCTATTAAGAGACTCTTCATGTTGAATCAATAATTGTGAAAGAGTGTTGAGAGGAATGCCATCCTCTTCTTGCTCTAGCCTAGTCTCAATAATGGTGACAAAATTCTTGAACTTGCTTGACAAGTTCCTCAAAATGATAAATCTTAAGAGCTTCTCACTTATCCAATCACAATTACAAGCCAATAGTTGAGTTCTCATGTCTTTCATCTTTGAGAGGAAGATCAAGGCACTTTCTTCTTCACCTTGCATAGTGCTAAGAATTTTGGACAATAAAGTGAATTTCCTTGATGTGTTGGACCCTAGATGGACTTGTTTTAGCAAATCCCATGCATCTTTAGCATGCTCACAATGGCTTATAGTGAGCAATATCTCATCACTCACACTATTGATAATCATGGAAAGTGCAAGGTGACTCTTGTTGTTGTATGTCTCAAGTGCCCTTGCCTGGGTTGGGATTGCTTCATCTCCATTCACAATGGGCCATAACTTTCTTGCTTGAAATTCAGCCCTCATCCTTGGTTCCCATATTCCAAAATTTGATCCATCAAGGATGTGCTTAGGTGTGAAGGAGATTCCATGATCAACCATTCTAGAAAGTGAACATAATCAAAACATAAGATGCATTGACAAAGGAAATAAATGATGCAATAAGAAAGTAGATAAACATACTTGCATATATAAAAAAACATAACTTTCAAGTAATCTACTTTTCAATCATCAAAGATAATCATCATGAAAGATAAACATCATGAAAGATAATTAAAATTAAGCATCATCAAGAGAGATAAGCATCATCATGAAAGATAATCAACATTATCATGAACTACTATAACCATATTGCAATAAACAACTATAACCATATTGCAATTGAATAAAGGAAATAAACCAAGATCAACTTGCAATAGATTAACTTGCAATAAGAAGGTAACTAATCATAACAACCATCTTGCAACAAAATAAACTAACTTGAATTGAACCATAAAACATTTGTTAAATGTTAGATAGTCAATAAGTTAGTAAGTTAGTGTTCATTTTAAGGTTTTGCTATAGCCTAATGAATTGCCAATTCATCTCACCCAAGGTCAACCAAGCTACCCAAAAGGGTATGGGTACGAGGACCCAAAAAGGACTTGCTACCGATAGAGCGGATTCTTTTGGATTCAATAGGTGTTTAGAAAATATAAACTGTGTTGCAAGATTAAGTAAATTTTAATCAAATACTAAAGTTGTGGTTAGTAAGTTGATTCATTTTTAACCTTCTTGATTAATATGAAAATTAGTAAATTGCAAGTTAGTTGGTTAGTAGATTGTTTAGTAGCAAGTTAGTAAGTTAGTAGTTAGATTAGTTGAGATGCAAAATGCAAAAGATGCAAAAAAATATGTAAGAAAGATGAACAAGAGATAGTGGAGACACAAAGCAAAACACAAATACACACTCTCTCTCTCTCTCTTTCTCTCTCTCTCACTCTCACTTTCATTCTCTTTTACTTTCATTATGAGAGATACAAGTTACATTAATTTACATTATGCTTCAAGCAAATGCTTGAGAGAGATTAGAAGAAATTAATAAAAATAGGGGAAGAGAGTGAAAAAGTTGATCCGAAATTGCCTTGTATACTCCAAAACATACTTGGATAACCTTGCAAAACAAGCAAACTCACAAACAACCATTGTTAATGTGAGACAAAAAATATTGCATTTTAAGGAAAATAATAATAATTTTTTAATACAAAAATTGCTTAAAAAAATGCAATTAAATTAATAAAATTTATTTTATTAAATAATTAATAAAAAAAATCGCATGAAAAAGTTTAAAGATTTTTATAAAGCAAAACTTTTAAAAAAAATTTAAAAGTTTTTCAACTATATAGCCACTATTTTTTTATATATATTTATATATATATATATATATATTATATATATATATAATATTTTTTATATATATAATTTTTTTTATTTATATATATATATTTTTTTTATTTAAAAAAAAAAATGACTATATATGGAAATAGGGGTTTTTGGGTCTTCCGGACGCAACCATGGGGTCCGTTTGGCTCCAAAACCCTTCCAGCAAAAGCTCAATGCCAAAAAATTTATAGATTTAAAATGAAAATACTATTTGCAAAAGATCTAACAACTAGATCTAAAAACACAATAAATCTATAAACCCTAATGGCAGATTTGCAAAATAAGTTTGCATAAAATACCCAAATATCAAATGCATGCAAAAAAAAATATACCTTAATGGGTTTTTCACCTCAAAGGATTGAAGACACTTGATGGAGATCCCAACCGCTCTGATACCAAATGTGAGACAAGCAAAGTCTCCCCAAGATCGAAGAATGCTCCACAAGATCAATCACACACAAAAGAGGAAAACCCACAACACCAATATTAAGTGGTAAAACCCTACTTCAAATGAAGAAGGGAAACATCCACTATGAAGCTCACTATATTACTCATTTGATTCAACAATACAAGAATGCTTCAATGTTATGCAACAATATGCATCAACATGATATTACAACACAAGTCAATATGACAAGATATGTTAAGATGTAGTAGACAACACCCCTATTTAAAGAGAAGCTTTTCTACTACAACCCTAAATCTTTACAACATCTTATCACAATCTAATCTTGAGATGTGTGACAAGTGGCATCTATCAAATATTAGAAAGTGCTTAGTTACTTTCTAATCTTATCACAATCTAATATTTGAGATGTGTGATAAGTGGCATCTATCAAATATTAGAAAGTGATTAGTTACTTTCTAATATTTGCTAGAAAAGGGGAAATAACTTTTTCCCACAAATTAAATATTCCTAGCACCCTTATTTTATTTATTAATTGGGTGGGAATATTTTTACATAAAATAGAATTATTTTCTAATTCAAATATTATTCTTTAGACTTTATATTTTAGTCTAAGAATAATTTACACAATGTTGCATTACATATTCCAACAATTGTAAGAGAAAGTAAAGCAATAAAGCTTGCATACATTTTGAGAAATTAATATTGTAAGTTGTTCTTCATGCATAGTACATGAGTGATTCAAGGCTATTTAAATTTATATTTCTCCATATTATCAAATGTTATTTGAGTTATTATAATCCTTGATATACATATTAATTTTCTCATATTATTATACTCATTTATTATTATCTTGACCTTATTATATTGTGGCTATATTATATTTAGATCCTGTGAGATATAACTTGTGATATTTTGTGGTAGTATTAAGGCTTAAAAAGCTATCAATGGTATTAGATCTACCATTATACTATGTCTAGATTGATAGAGTTTATTTTTAGCCACTATTATAAATTGACTTTATCTAGTTTGATAAAGTCAATTAAGAGTCTGTGCACTTAGAAGGAAGTGAGACTCGAACTTTGTTTTAAGGTCATAGTGGGTAGAAAGGCTGGGTTCATTCCACTAGGTTGAAGCAAAACCAGTGAAAATAGGACTCGACTATATTGAAAGAGAACCAACTCAAAAGAAAGTTGGTCATTTAGGAAAGTGATATCCTAACATTAATATTGATATTGGATTCTCTAGTAAGGAGGAGAATCATATTGGGTTCTTAGGTTTGACCTAAGACATTATTGATTTCAAAAAAGAGTTGCAACATAGATTAAGCTACAAAAGTGTGAGAAGCTTCCTACAGAAGATAGAGAAGAGTTTCAGCTTCTAAGAGCTGAGAAAATAATATAAATCTTAAAGAAAGAAGATAGAAAGCATATATAATAAATAAGAGATATAGAAGTGGATTGAGAAGCATTCAAATATTTCTAAGATTAAAGAAAAAAAGTAGAACAAAAGAAAAAATATAGATATACCTGTTAGAAATAGGGTATATTACATTATTTGGGTCATGTAAATGTACCTTCCTTGGTACATACTTAGGACATTAGGTTACTTTAGGGGGAAGTTATCTAGTTACTTCATGCAATGTAATAAATGCACAAGTGTCAATGTGCAAGTTGTAATGTGCAAGGTGTCCACTTGTACAACTAGATAGAGTGTTGGCCAAGGAACTTATCTTCCTATATAATGGCCATAGATGTAGAAGATAGATATAAAAGTCATTGTATCAAAGTCAGTGTGTGGTAGATAGGTAGTAGGGTAGTGTGTGTGTGAGCTATAAGCTCAGAGCTCATTCATGGAGTAGTAGCTTATATCATGGAGTGTCCATTTCCTCCATAGCTACTATTGTAATATTTTTCGTCATTTCTATTTATAGCATATTTTAGTCATCTCATAGATTTACTTTATTTCTTTTTGCATCTTGTGATTGGTATCTCCCATTGTATGTGGCATCAAAAGCTAACAGTGGTATCAGAGCTATGGTAGATCAAGCCACAATAGGTCTATAGGGAAACCACCATTATTATTTGATCCTGAGTTTTTTGAGAACCTGACGTGCCATTGGACCAATCACTATCAAAATTTCTCAGAAGAGTCTAGGTGGTAGAATTAGGGAGAGTTACAAGTGAGGACTGAAATCTCAGTTTTAGAAATACTGAGATTGCATAGGGCTAGAGTCTTTCCACAGAGTTGAAGGAAAACTCATGAAGACTAGGACTCAACATTTGATCCACTAGGTTGATGAATCAACTAGTGAAGCTCAGAGATCTGGAAATACTTACCTAAAAGTTTCTTTTATTTTAGGGAATTAATACTCAGATGATTGGGATACCTCCTACAATAGAAATCTAGGAGACCTCAACTTCATTGCTCGAAGGTCAGAGTGCCTTCATAGTGTAGATATTAGTTGTTGCAGAGAGGAGAATACTTCAGAAGAATCTTCTGGAAAAGAATCATGGTGAAGTCTAGAGATAGGAGATCTCCATTGATAGATTGAAGAACTTCACAAGAAGAAAAGGCCATAGAAGCCTTGATAAGAAAAGGCCATAGAAGCCTTGATCCAGAAGAAAAGGCCATAGAAGCCTTGATCTAGAAGAAAAGGCCATAGAAGCCTTGATATTGAAGAAAAGGCCATAGAAGCCTTGATATTGAAGAACAGGCCATAGAAGCCTTGATATTGAAATAGGCCATAGATACCTTTTATCCTGAAGAAGATTCCAGAAGAGAGGATCTAATTTAGAAGAAGATTTTAGTACTAATATTTTTGTTGTAGGTAAAGGAGATCTAGTAAGTTAAGAAAGCTTCCTACAAGAAATTTAGGAAGAAAAGCCTCTTCAGAATCAATCCAGTACCTAAAGCAAAAGATATCAGGAGGAGATCTCATTGAAGAACTTCTAGACTAGGAAGAAGAAGAAGGACTAGGAGAGTCCTGCTCGAATCCAAAAGTAGCAGAATCAGAGATCCAGGAGAAGATCTCAATACCAACACTTCCAAAAGTAGAAGGTTGAAGATAAGGTCTCAAGGAAGACCAGAAGAAGCTGCAAGATCAAAGACCTTGACAAGGTCTCGATGAGCATCCAATAAAAGGCTAGGAGAGCCTTGCTGAAGAAATCATCAAAGGAGAACTCATTGGAGAAATCCACTACCAAGGAGAAGCCCCTGATAGTGAAGGACTTGGGACAATTATCACCATCCAACAACAAGCCCAAGAGGAGGAGAATTTGGAAAGGAGTGCCAAATCCGAGTAGAAGAAGAATCTAGTGAAGACCTCAAGACATTCAAAATCTTGAGAAGAAGATCCTGCTTGAAGTCAAAATTTGACAAGAAGACTTGAAGGTAGAAGAAGCTTATCAAATCCAAGAGATTTGAAGATTACCTCCTACAACAAGAGGTCACTACTTCAAAGATACAAACTTCTCCAAATCTACAGTAGAAGGAGGAGATTACAAGAGGAGATCAAAGTCACCAAATCCTAGGCTCATGAAAGAAAGTTTGAGATCATCAATTTGGTGAAGAAGGAGTTATTCAAAATAGTCTACAAAGAGCTGCAAGATCCTACTCAAGGTAGCAACTTGGTGATCTTAGGCACCAAGATCTACATCCTCTACAAAGAAGAAAAGGAGCTACAAAAGCATTCAGAAAAAGGTAAGCAACTATCGATGCAAGTAGATTCATTAGTTGGATTACTTATCAGATTTATTAAAGCACCTTCATCCTGATTAAAGTTGCAAAAAGGAGATTTGTATTACAGTCTTCAAGTGTGCAAAAATAAAGGTTCTTTTTAAGGTTCATTTGCACATTAGGAGTTGATTAGATTTCAGAATTTTAATAATCTATCAACTAGCCTATTATCTACTTTGGAAAGCAAAAGAAGACTATCTCCTAATATCTTGCTTATAAGAAATTTATAGAATAAATCTTGAAGGTTCATTTCAGATTATTCTTGATTAGTTGTAGTGAATTGATTAAGTGCATTTTCTTGAGAGTAGATTGGAGTGATAAGGTGTAATATGTTAGTGCATTAAAAGTAGAATTTGTTAGATTCATTTGCACTATTATTACTCTCAAAAGAAATTAGTTTTGTGCTTTGAAATAAAGGCTACAAAATCTAGTTTGGATCAAGTGTCTAAAGACACTCTTAAAGCACAGAAACCTGCAACTCATAGTGGCCAATAGAAGCCACCAAAATTGGTTAGTACAAGCAAAGAAAAGCTAACCAAAAAGAAGCTTCAAATATTGAGACTTGGTGAGTCTCAAATCCAAAGCACTTAGGGTTAGTGCAACTAAAATAAAGCTTCTGTTCTACAACATTTACAAGGCTTGGATTCACCATCAATCATCCAAGAAAAAGGGTAAGGAGTCTAGCCAAAGAGACATCCTTAAAACCCTCATTTTGCACTCATTAATCTGCTACAAAAATAAGAATTTCAGACCTGCAAAAGAGTGCAAGAAAAGGTGCAATAAAAAGGTTCTATATACATGTAAAGGTTACATGGTATTGCACTTCTACAATACATCAAATATAGGGAAAGGAGCAGATTTAAAGGTGCCACAATAGGCACAATAGGTACAGGGAAAAGGTAACCAAAGGAAGGGCCAAAGGATCGAGCGTTCTCCAACAACGAAAGGGCATTCTCTCCAAGATCGGACCTACAAGACAAAGGAAGATTTTACATAAATGACAACAAGCCTACCAAGGTTATTTACGTAAGCCAAAGGAAATCTATCACAAATATTTACGTAAACCATAGCAAGGATAAGAAGCTATCTACGTAAAAAAAGGATAGAGCACATCCAACATTCAGATGCATCAAGCTTCACCTCTATCAACGTGAATAGGGAGCACAATGAAGGTATAAGCACAAAGAAGAAGAGTAGATGCTACATTGGGAATAGCATCAACAAAGGGTAGCAAGAGAGCTACCTCATCCTCATTCAAAGCTCCAAGGTGGCTCATGAATTACCTGTAGAAGAGAATACATTGCTTGTTATTCAAGAAATCAAAGCAAGCTAAGGAGGAAGATAATCGAAGGAGTTATAATCTCCTTCTTGGAGGTGTTACATAGAAAATCCCATGCAAGAGGGTTGAGTGCCACTTGGCATAATATTCCCTAATGGCTATCATATCTCTAACGCTCAAGAGATGAACGTTGAGAGTGCTCAAAGCAAGGTTAATACATTACAAAGGAGTAACGATTGGTGTAGCAATGTTACAAGAAGAAGTGGTAGTGCTCCCAAGAAATGTAAGTGCCACTTGTCCATCAATGACTACCCTTATATGCAGAGAGAGCGAAAGGATAGAATTTATGTCCAACATTCAATAGTGTGAAGTGGAGAGCAAAGTGTAGTCAAAGGATAGGAGGAATAGCAATCAATCCATTTCTAAGTGCAGCATGGAAGAAGGAGAGCATAGGAGCATTTAAGACTCCATTGAAGAAGGTCAACATCTACTCTCCAAGCATCGAAGAGGAAGCCGAACAGCCATACCACACTTGGTCATTCAGACTCATCAAGTCAAGCACCACAGAAAGGGTACATAAAGGACTATTATATTTCAGTCAAAACTAGTGCCATTCAAGTGTGAAGTCAAGGGGCTAAGGTAAGAGAAATATCTCATTAATATTGCTTTCAAACATAGGAGATATAAGGTTATAATTTTAAGGATAAACTTTAAGGTTGAGAAAGCAAAAGACATAGGATATAACTTACCAAAAATCAAAATACTATTTGTAAACTAACCTAGGAGATATAAGGCCTTCTACTTAGGTTGAACTATTTAATACTTTGCAAATATTATTATATTTTCTAATTTTCCAAATTTGGGAGTCATAAGGTCTACTACTACAAATTGATTTATTGGAAATTAGAAAAATTAAAATCAAATCTCAAAGGGCCATTATAAGAGGTTTATCAAAAACATATAAAGGTTGGAAATTATAATATTTACTTGTCTCAAATCTTCTCAAATAGAGACAAAATATCCAACATTAAAACCTCTTGAAATCTAGAAAAAGTGCTTAGTTCAATAGGAGCAATAAGGACAATAGAAGTTGATTTTAGCATTTACAAAACTTTACAAAATCAACCAAGATTGAACTATAACTTACAAAAGCACTTTATATCTTGTCCAAAACATACTAGGGAGTCATAAGGCATTCTACAAAACTTGGTAATATCAGAATCTATTGTTTATCAAGTTGCAAATCCATTAGCAATATATAAGCTATCTACAAAACCTAAAAATCCTTAAGAGTACTCATTCTCATTACTAGGGAGACATAAGGAAGCCTACAAGAATCAAGGATTAATATAGGTTTTATCAAATCAAGCTTATATACTTCTATCAGAGATCATATCTATCATGGATAATATCTTGAGAAATACCTTCAATAATGAAGAATTATTTCATGAAGTAGAATACTACTCTCAAAACTTAATAGATACTCTAGAAGGATACGAGTATCTATCCTCTAGTGACAAAGAAAAGTTCTCCCTATTTCTTAAAGAAGCTAAAGAAGGTATCTTTACAACATTGATCAGCTATCTTCATGATATCCTCTTCACAACATGGTGGAATTCACAAGGATTGGTTATATTCTCACCAGAAGAATGTCTGATGGTGTATCTATCTCTAATTGTGTTTGTACTTAATCAACACAAGAAACAAGATAACAATAAAGAAGAATATTATTATTGTGATGATATACTAACTTGTCATGAAGCAGAAACTCCATCAGCACCATTGCAGAATCAGAAAATAAGAAGGAAAAGAAAGAAAAGGTATATTAAAAGAAAACATGTCATCATGAAGACAGAACCAAGATACTTGCAAGGAGACCAATGAAGGAGGAATACAGTGCAAGGTCAACTAAAAGAAGGGTCTACAACTTCAGCCTATTTTTGCATCATTTGAAGACTGAAGCAACTACTGAAGAAGCCAAAGATCATTTCGAAGAAGAAGATCCAATTCAAAGCCATCATATGGAAGAAGATCCACATTGAAGACTAAAGTCTTCAATACCCAAATATTGTAATACAAGGGGTGTTAGAAATAGAGTATATTACATTATTTGGGTCATGTAAATGTACCTTCCTTGGTACATACTTAGGACATTAGGTTACTTTAGGGGGAAGTTATCTAGTTACTTCATGCAATGTAATAAATGCACAAGTGTCAATGTGCAAGTTGTAATGTGCAAGGTGTCCACTTGTACAACTAGATAGAGTGTTGGCCAAGGAACTTATCTTCCTATATAATGGCCATAGATGTAGAAGATAGATATAGAAGTCATAGTATCATAGTTAGTGTGTGGTAGATAGGTAGTAGGGTAGTGTGTGTGTGAGCTATAAGCTCAGAGCTCATTCATGGAGTAGTAGCTTATATTATGGAGTGTCCATTTCCTCCATAGCTACTATTGTAATATTTTTCATCATTTCTATTTATAGCATATTTCAGTCATCTCGTAGATTTACTTTATTTTTATTTTCTGCATCTTGTGATTGGTATCTCCCATTGTATGTGGCATCAAAAGCTAACAATACCAATGAAATCAGTCTTGAAGAAAGATAAAGAAGCACCTAGCTTACTTTATATTGCTTCAAGCATTGGATTAGTATCTACATTGATAAGAGCTACAAGTCAGTATAGAGAAAAAGAAAGAGACCCTTATAAAGAAGAAAAATAGGCCCTTATAAAGAAAAGGAGGTCCATATAGAGGAAATAAAGTACCATTATAGAGAAAATAGAAAGGCCCTTATAGATTAAAGAGAGGCCAATACAGAAAATAAATAGTGGCTCATACAGAGAATAGAAAAAGAAAGAGGCTCATATAAAATAGTGATGGATTTTGAAGCCTTAATCAAATACAATACTCATAGGAATATAATCATAGGATCAAATATAATAAATTTGCAATATAATAATCCAAGATAATATAACAAGGATATATGAAACAACTAATGTGTAATGACATTCAATAATACGAAGTAAAATATACATAATTATATCACCCATAATGCTACTTGCTCAAATGTATGCAAACTTGTATTACTTCTCTTTCTGTTACAAATTGTAGACACCTAAAATGCATCATGCCGAGGGTGACTACTCATATGGACATGCTACAAAACCATATGAAGGATCTTGGATAGACTCCAAGATAGAGCAGTGGTTCTAACCACTCAATTTAGGCATTCTGGCCTAAGCAGTCTGAACCACAGCCCAGACCTGTGGTCTCCAGTCTGAACCATGGTTGACACCTGTGGTCTGTAGTCTGGACCATAGCTATGACCTGCGGTCTAAACTGGAGTTCAGTTAGGCCTTCCATCCGAGCCAAATCGGTTGGAATGACCAAGAGATCTAGAAGGAGGCAGTTGGAGGATGGAAGATTCCAAAGGCTTCCATCCCAACTATCCTAACCAACCTTCTTGGTCTTGGCTTCTCCATGAAGCCACCCCTAGCCCTAGGGGCATGCTATAAATACCCCCCTCCAAGGGGATGAAGAAGAGAGATGATTTGTATAGCGAAGTGCTGGCGAATTATCGAGCGAGAGCTAACTGATCAAGAGAGCAGTGAAGCCTTGTCAAATTGCATACCGACTTTGTGCATTTGAGAGCCCCTTTGCTATCCATATAAAGACCAATTAGCCATGGATGCCCTAGGTGCTTAGGAGGATCAAGAAACACAAATCTAGGCAAACGAAGGCCCTTCACAATGATTTGACCACCAAATATATCAGAGGACGACAAAGGTGACCCTTGAACATCAATTCGGACAAGGAGGTCAAGCCCACTGCCCCTAATTCTGAGGGCAAACCCATCAGAGGTCAAACCATGGCTATCAACCATGGTTCACAGTGCAGACCGCCCCTCACAGCTATGGTTTGCAACAGGTTAATGATCACCTTACTTACTTTGCTTTTGATTGCATAGATTAGTCATGTTAGTCTTTTTATAGGTTTAATTGCATCTTAGGGAAACTCTGACCGTAGGAATTAGACATTTCATGCATTGCATTAAGTAGGAGTACATTGGATATTTTATGTGCTTTATTGCTTCTAATTTGATATTTGATCTATGCATCATTTGCTTATTCATGTCTTGTATGTTTTAGCATAATTCTTGATGTAATTAGAATAGCTTAAAGTCTTTCTTTATGCTTTCTTGTTTTACTAGTTTAATGGTATTTACATGCATATTTCTTTAAAGGGCCTCATCACGAGAGGCTATCAATATTTGTAATCGTGTGTTGTTGTTTCTTGTTCGTAGAGAGACAGGTGCAAAAAGGAGCCTATATCATAATCCTTCCACATCGCGGAGAAGGGGGTTAGCTCTACCCCAAGGTAGTTTGTGAGTAATCACCGGAGCACAATAAGTGTGCCTACCCTATTGAGGGCATTGGCAATTGTAACATCTGTATCATCTTTCGAGTGACCCTAAGAGGGCATTTTTGTAATCCGAGATCCTTTAAATATTAATACAAGAAACTTTGCATACGTTGGCTTTCTTTGTTCAATTTATGTATTTGTGTGGATCTTTGTGCTTTTGTGATGGTATAGATCAGTACGCCTAGCTAAGGCATGCACTCCATGGTTACGTCAGATGGCGATCACGGTGGAACCCCATAATTTTAGCCCTAAATTTTGATTGTTCTTGGCTATTTCTTTTCACAGGTGCTAACCGCAACTTTTAGCTATGGTTATTTTTTGGCCCGTGGCTGTAACCTGCGGTCTCCACTACAGCCCACAGATCGGACCTGCGGTTCATAGAGGAAAAGGCAGACAGTAGGAAAATCAGTGGGCAGTAGAGCAGGAGCTGAGGTAGGTCCCAATTTCACCTTTTGTGTTGAATTTTTTGCTCTGTATCTTTCCAGAAATCATCGAACCATTGCAAACTAGGAACTAAAAAAAATATATAAGGGGTCAATGAACAAGTCCTAGTTTGTTTTCATTTTCCGTTCAATAGAAAGGCATTGTTGGGAATAGCGGACCTCTGAGTGCAGTCTGCCCCTAAATACAATGACCTTGATAAGGATTGTGTGTCGTTTGCATGCTTGAGGCCCAATCAGTGGCCATGTCATTGTAATTGCATCGTCAAAATATCATATAGGACATTAGCATGCATTCTTTCTGAATTTGAAACGTTCCTTTCTTTTCATGCATATCATGTAGGAATGATCATTATGCTCTTCGATGCATTTGTCATTTTCACAAAGTAAAAGGAACCACACACACCACGTTCCATTTAAACATCAGTGGCATTGGGCTCTCACATCCAACCCACTTGATTGAGACCAACAGTGGATGTCATTACCACTTGGTTGGCTCATTTGAAATTGTATTATCGGGACCCGCTCGTTGCCAAGGCCGACCCAAGAACTATCCTATCCATGCAAAATAGCATGCACTCTTCTTCGGAAGGGTGTATCACTGTACATGGTGTGTTGGGTGAGGGTTGGTAGTACCTATGCTACTTCATTGAGTATGGACTTCATTACCATATTCGGCTTGTGCGAGTATATAGGTGAAAGCCAATTTAACTGAGTTTAAAATCCAACAATATTTCAAAACACGTGAGAGTTTCTAACACTGATACAACACATCTAAAAACAACATCAAACAGTTTAGGGCTCACAATAAAAATTTAAAAGGAGATAATCATCATTTGTATACTTTGTTTGCATAATAAAACACATCTAGATGTTAGGTACACAAATGGTGAACACATGGGGTGATCGGCAAAGGTCTCGGACCGATGCCCATGATCAACCCCCAACTGGTTCACAGCAGCATGTGTTGAGTCCTCATACACATGAGCGAACCGAACGATGTTCGACAAGCATTAGAGGTGACAACTCGACACGGGGAGATCCCGTTGAGCGGACCCCCGATAGAGGAGCTTCAGTACACTCTTCTAGGCACAGGATAGAGCGTGGAGCTTCTCAGCACGAGGATGCTCTCCCCCAAAGCCATTACCGAGACCGCACTACATGCGCATCCATAGGATCGGTCGAGGAATATGTTGTGCAGGGGACCAAGTTGGTTCCCATACGTACTAGGTCCATAGGAGGTTCTAACCCTCCATCGTTAGAGTATAGACGGATCAGAGATCCACCCATTCAGGGGTAGGAGGACAGGCTTGCTTTCAAGCATAGGTCCACCCATACTCCCGTGTGTGGCTCACCATGCAAGATCACCATTGATATATCAAAGGTGGGAGCTAATGGAACACCACCGCATGAGCGGTGGAGGTCTAGACAGTTAGATGGTCTAGGTAGTGTTCTTGAGTAGCTAGGCTACAAGCCTATAGCTCCACCCACTCGTGCTCTGAGTGAGCATAGCGACAGTTGTATCAAGATCACTAGAGAGCATGGAGAGGCTTCTAAGCACCCTCATGTCACACGTCCACCGTCCACACATTTGTTTGATGGGTACAAAACCCATAAGGTAGCTCGCATAGAGCACACACACTAGAGGCCTCCTACGGCCGACCAGATCGACAGATCACATAGACTGGTGTCTGAGCAAAGATGTCAACTCCTCCAAGATCAATTGGATGATGCTCGCCTAGAGAGGCAGCATATTGAAGATGAAAATATTCAAGCGCAAAGGCTCCTACGATAGAGATTATATGAGCAACGCATGCACGAGGAGCGTATTCTAGCTCATAAGGAGTGCATAGAGCAGGAGGATCGGCTAGCCAGGGCTGGCCTATACCCTCTTGAGGAGCATAGAGAGTGTGTGCATAGGAGGGTTGTGTCCCTAGCCGATATGCACGAGGAGCGAAGAGATGCTCGTACTCATGTCAGTGCCCAATAGAGGGAGCGACTATCGTCACTCAATGATCTTAGACAGAGGCAGCATGAGCACATAGATGCAGACAGATACGATCAGGGGTATCCTAAGAGTTACCAAGTTGAGGAGGAGGAAGAGCCATGTCCTCCACCTCCCCCGAAGAAGACATTACCTCCTAGACCACCTCCACGTCAGCTTAGGGAGGAGGAATTTTTGTCTTCTAAGGCGTACAAGGTTTTGGTCGATAAGGTCAAAGCAATAGAGAGGCAGGGCATGGCTATGCAAAAGTCGACACTGAGGAAGATACACAATGAACCTCTAGACCCCTCGGTGCCTACGCCTCCATATCCCAAGCATTTTGATATGCCTAGGTTGGAAAAATTCAAGGGTGATGAGGATGCACAAGAGCATGTTACAAGTTTTTTGGATGCTTGTTTCTAGATAGAGAGTCAGGATGCCTTGTTGTTGCGCACTTTCATTATGACACTTTCTGGCCCAGCCCAAGAGTGGTTCAACCAACTGAAGAAACACAGTATTACTGGTTTCGAGCAGTTGGTCGATGCATTTCTTGAACGCTATTCATTTGGCATCAAGAGACAGGCCAACCTTTTTGATTTGGTGGCACTAGCTCAGCGCGACGATGAGCCCATCGAGCAATACGGAAAGAGATGGCATAGAATAATGGCAAAGCTGCCATTCCCTATTCCTATGGCCGAACTGACCCAAATGTTTACAAAGAGTTGTGCCAAACACATCTCGCTACTATTGTAGCTATAGCAGTACCCTACATTCGAGGAAGCTGTGGCGCAAGCCAGGGTGATCGAGGACATCAAGTTGCAAGAAGGTAACTTGAAGCTCAAGACCAAGAAAGAGGGGTTTAAAAAGAGTACTACGAAACAATAGGGCAAGCAGGCCCACGTAAATCAAGTAGTACTAAATCTCGGAGGAGAAGACAAGGGACAACAAAAGCCTAATTATCAGGCCCAACCTCCTCCTACGCGTTATGAGACACGCAAAAATAACTATAAGGGCAAAAACAAAGAAGAGCACCCACCTCGCCAGTTCACGCCCTTGACGGAATCGATGACTTTGATTTTCCATCAACTATGCGAGGCCAAGGCCATACGATTTCCTGAGGTCAAATTAGTAGATCCGAATGTGCCAAAGTCAAAGTGGCATCAAGATGATCTATTCTGCATATTCCATAGAGTGAAAGGCCACGACATCGAGACATGTTGGTCCTTCAAACACATCGTGCAGAACATGATAGAAAAAGGAGAGCTGGTAGTACCAGGCAACCCATAGGCGCCCGATAATAGAAACATGGGGATTTTCAAGAATCCACTTCCTAATCACGAGGTACCTCGTAACAATGTCGGCCAGGTCAATCAAGTGAGAATCGAACCACCTACCCAGGGGTTCGTAGGTATGGTCAATGTTGTTACTAGACATGGGAGGTATGATCAACCGAATCAACCTCGTGCTCCCATTAGAATACAAGCTACACCGGATCAACGGCCAGCTCAGAACATTCCAGGCCCACCAACTAGACCGGTGGTGACCATAAGGAGCAGGTTAGTTCAGAACCTACAGATAACTCCTACGAAGTTGTCAATATATGAGCTTATTCAGCAGTCCCCTAGACATAGGGAGACTCTTATGGACATTCTAAGGTCCATTGAGGTACAATCCCAAGATGCCCATGCATTTACAAATTTTGTGGGACATGTACAACAGTGTTAGGAACCCATGATACAATTTTATGATCATGAAGTGAAGATGGTTCCTACTATTACGGCTGACCCACCACTGCATATTATCACGTGTGTTAACCACATGCCTTTCAAAAGGGTCTTGATCGACACTGGGTCCTCGATCAATATAATTACGACCAAGGCACTGAGCCATCTCAAGCTACCCAAATCACACATTGTGCCTACCACCTTTACGTTGAGAGCATTTAATGATGCACTATGCTCGATGGTTGGTACAATTGTTCTACCTATTCAGGTGGGACTCAAGACCATCTCTATGATGTGTCACGTGATAGAGGGTGCCATGCAGTACAACATTTTTCTTGGAAGACCTTGGATTCATGAAATGCGTTGTGTCCCCTCTATCTTGCATCAATGCATGAAATACATTCATGAGGGACAAGTTCACGTAGTGTCCTCGGATGAAGAACCATTCAAGTTCATGAACCTAGCAGATTTTCCTAGGGGTTTTGTACTCCCATCGATGCACTTGGATATCCGACCTGTTTCATCGGTTAAGATTCCAAGAGGCAAACCAGTAGCCCATGCTCAATCATCGATATCTGTGTCACACAGATCTGAGCATACGACTACAACTTCTCTAAAATCAACTGCATCGGCAAGGCGAGAAGCTAAAGGTAAAATTGGGCGAGAAAGTGGAAAATCATATGCCTGGACCAGTCGCCAATGAGACTCCCACTCCCATGGATGTGGAAGAACCTCAAGACAAAGTCGAGGAGGCACCTCAGCCTGCTTCACCTGCATCTTCATCAGGGTCATCTGCACCGTAGGTGACCATTCATCTGGCTAGCATAGGGTTGGGTGAATATCTTGTGCAAAATGTTACTTTCGGACCTATCCTAAAAACTGCACAAGAGATGGGCCGACCGCACGCCCATCGATTTTTGATTGGATCTATAGTGTCATTGGGTGAGCCACCCAACCAAACAAACTTCGTCTACGTAGGGCTAGATCAAGCACCCACCAGAATGTCCGTAGATGAAGATGATGATGAGCCATTCGCTATGAATGTGCGCTATCTATCCAACTCGGAATATGCCATGCACATTTTTGAGTCGTATCATTGGCATGGGCACGACCTTGGTCTTTTTGAACAGGGACGTAGAACCTCGCTCGAACCTCATTATCAGTTAGCTACTGATAGGTTCGGGTTAGGGTTACAAGTACGGGGTCATGATGATCTGCTTATTGCATCCTTAGATCGCATGTACTTGAGTCTGGGGGATGATGTGGATTTTAATCCATATCACCCTAATCCTTCCAGCTGTTGGAGGACTCGCCAGATGGTATCGTTTGTTACCATAGGGCCACCTGATTCATACCATGATGGGCCCTTAGAGGACAACCCCAGAGACAACCTGGGTAACCAAATCCATGGTGCTACCAACGACACTAGTATGCAGGGGCATAACCCCACTACTGTAGGCGATCTCAAGTTAGGAGATCTTTGCGATGATGATGGAGAGGAGTCCACCTCCGAAATGAGTGGACCTAGTTATGATGCAGATGATGAATCCTCAAATGATGATCAATCTGAGGAGGAAATCAAGCCGACCTTTTCAGGGCTAGCATTTATACGCCATCTGCTGCCTATGGAACAAGTGGAAGAGACGAACGAGCGCTTCATAGCCGATAGTGATTATGAAGATGAAATAGAGGAGGCTTGCTTAAAGCCTCACCCAACTAATCTCCCATTGTGCATAAACACAATAGAGTGGCCCATCCATGGTAGTGACCACGATGATGTAGATGAGAGGATCGATTCCAGGCTCGTGTATCCATAATATCTATTGCCTAGGGAATCGAAGCATGTTATGGAGGAAGTACCTCCCAACACTGAGCGCTCTGAGGAAAGAGTAGCACTAGTTTACGCGATGGTATCATATATACGATCATTCTATCAGATTTATCCGGATAGTGATGATAGCGACCGCAGAATCAGATACATGGGACCACATCTGCCAAATCACTCCTTAGAAGAGGGGGGAAGTGATGGATTGTATTTGTATAGTGATGATGAGGACTCGATGGATATGGCCTATTTGGGACCTCACCACTTATGTAATAGGCCTCCACCTAGAGGTCCCCCACCTATTACAGCTACAGGTTTGCATCGGGAGATTAATCTCCATCGTAGCCTGAGGGAAAGAAGAGAGCTCGAAGAGAGGTATTAGGAACTCTTTCCCGATCTACCTACGTACGTGGAGCTCCTTGAGATGAGAGATCCCATTTTGCAGCTAGTGCATCGGGAGGATCCAGTTATACGGACATCCCACAAAGAGGATCCATTTGTGCCCGTACCATCCGAACCAGATCTTGGGTACGAAAGCTACGCTTCAGGGATAGGGTTTTGTCCATGTGGTTTTGAAGATCAATTCCATTCCATCAATATGGTCTCCATTTATTTGACCACTCCACTTCGCAATCCAGTAGATCCATCCAAACCGCTGCATCTAAACATGGATGCTATCGATTGGGATCGTGCTGACTCACCGATCTGGCCTGAATATTTCTTCCCTAATGAAGAAATGCTGCAACCATTTCATTTTATGCTAGGTTATGCTCATGATGTTTGTCATGCCGAGAATGCTTCCCGAGAGGAACATGTGAACCCGACTGATGACATCCATCTGATTCCTATGCCTCACCAGCTTGAGGAGGGATCACATATGTCAGTAGAGAAAACCTTCGATGTGGATATCAGTAAAGATCCCACCAATCCAAAGAAGGTTATATTTGGAGAGAGTCTCACTCCGGATGAGCGTGATAGCATCATCCCTCTACTGAAAGAGAGACCTGATCTCTTTTCTTGGACTTACAAAGACATGTCGAGTCTAGATCCAAAATTGGTTACTCATAACCTGTCGCTAGATCTGTCGAAGAAGCCAATCAAGAAAAAACTCAAAAAAATGCATCCAACAATAGCCTTAATGGTGAAATACGAGTTACAAAAGCTGTTGGATGTAGAGTTCATCATCTCCATCGACTATCCAGAATGGGTGTCCAATATGGTGCCCGTAGGAAAGCCAGATGGAAGGGTCCATATTTGTACGGATTTTAGAGATCTCAACAAGGCAACACCCAAAGATTCATTTTCGTTGCCAAATATCGATGCTCTGGTAGATGCCACTACAGGTCATGAAATGCTCTCCCTTATGGATGGTTTTTCTGGATACAACTAGATTCGGATTAAACTCGAAGATCAACATAAAACCGTGTTCATAATGCCATGGGGGACATTTTGCTACAAAGTTATGCCATTCGGTCTTAAAAATGCTGGTGCCACATATCAACGGGCTATGACATATATCTTTCATGACTACATGCATAAAATCTTAGAATATTATATCGATGACTTACTAGCTAAGTCGTTGTTGCGAGCAGAGCATGCGAAGGTCTTAAGGAAGGTCTTCGATCGCCTGATAGAGCACAATGTCAGGTTGAATCCTAAGAAGTGTGTATTTGGCGTAACTTTAGGTAAACTCTTGGGATTCATCATTTCTAAATGAGGCATCGAAGTAGACCCAACAAAGGTCATGGCTATTTTAGAGATGCGTCCTCCCACTAATATCAAAGAACTAAGAAGCCTTCAGGGCAAAGTAGCATCCATAAAGCGATTCATCGCTCAATTATCGGATAAGTGTCGACCCATGAATCGACTGCTACACAAGGGGGTCCCATTTGATTGGGACAAGGACTGCCAAGAAGCCTTTGCTGAGATTAAGCAATACTTGGCAACATCGCTAGTACTAGCTCCACCAAGGCCAGATGAGCCTTTTTTGCTATATATATCGGCAACCGACTTTGCATTAGGGACCATGTTAGCCCAAAAGAACATGCAAGGAAAAGAGCAAGCCGTATATTACATCAGTCACACCTTGGTGAGTTATGAGTCAGGATATGCATATGTTGAAAAACTTTGTTTAGCAGTAGTGTTCGCTACCAAGAAATTATGGCATTACATGCTAAGTCATACAACATATGTTATATCAAAATAGAATCCTTTGCAATATATGATGAACAAGACATATCATAACACACGTACTACAAAGTGGATCATGCTATTGATAGAATTTGATTTGCAATTCATCAACCAAAAGTCCATCAAGGGACAAGTCATAGCTGATCAACTGGTTGAGGCACCACTGTCCAACAATAGGCCTCTAACCATTGAGCTTCCAGATGATGCGGTCTTCATAATATCTGAAGCTCCCGAACCCGAGGAACCAAAGAATAATGTTGATATTACATTGTTTTTTGACGGTTCGAAGTGTGAGCAAGGGGGCGGTGCAGGAATAGTGTTTTTCATGCCACAAGGAGCTCCAATGCCCTTGTCATTCAAGTTAGACTTTCCATGCACCAACAATAATGCTGAGTACAAAGCCCTAATTTTGGGCCTCCACATAGCCATCGCCATGGGTATTAAAATATTGAACATTTTTGGTGATTCTCTGCTCATAGTTAACCAGGTTAAGGGGCTCTTTTAGTGTCGATGTCCCGTACTGAAAGCCTACAAAGATCTTGTTGCCACTTATCTGGCTAAATTTGAATGGTATGACATCAAGGAAATCCCTCGTTCATCAAATAGGTTCATAGACACCATGGCATATTTGGGATCCTTGATCCCTCAGAATCCGTTTGCCGATTTTACTACCATCCATGTTAGAATGCTCTCGCACCCAACAGCGGAGCATGCAGCCTTTGATAACAAAGAGTCAGTCAACATGATTGTCATGGAACCAACAACTAATTGGTTCCATAGAGCAGAAGACTTCTCAGAGTCCTACGGGGAGTGGTACTACCATTCACCACAAGGTTGTTTCCAAGTCTACATTTGTAAAGTTAAATACGCAGGGGGAGCAGGTCATCTTAGCAGTCGAAGCTGAGGCTTGTCAAAGTTGGATGTTGCAAATCCAAGACTTCCTAAAGCTTGGTATGATCCTAGAGGGATTGTCACATGTTGCAAGATGCACATTTAAATAGAAAGTGACCAAGTATGTCTTGATAGGAGACATTTTGTATCGACACAGCCACGAAGGAGTTCTCCTTTGATGTCTTGAGCTCCAGGAGTCATAATGGGCAATTTCAGAAGCTCACGATGGTACATGTGGTGGCCATTTCAACGACATGGCTATCATCAAACGCATCCTCTGCATGGGTTACTATTGGCCCACTATGGAGAAGGATTGCAATGTGTATGTCAAGAAATGCATTAAATGTCAACATCATGCTAATCTTATGCACTTGCCATCATAGGCCTTACAACCCATTCAAGCGACTTGGCCATTTGCTCAGTGGGGACTAGATCTTATTGGAAATATCTCCCCTCCATCGTAAGGCCGACATACATTCATTATCATGGCTACTGATTATTTTACAAAGTGGGTGGAAGCCATTCCCCTTACAACGACCACTAGAGCTCGCATCACAGAATTTATTCTCGAGCATATCATATGTCATTTTTGGATACCATCCAAAATAATTTTGGATAATGGAACATCTTTTAAGAACAAAACTATGTGGGATTTAACATCTAAATACCGCATTAAACACATTTTTGCAACTCCATACTATCCGCAAGCAAACGAGCAAGTTGAGGCCTCAAACAAGACTATGGTAGCAATCTTGAAAAAGATAGTGCAAGAACACCACAAGGATTGGTATATACAGCTGCCCCTTGCATTATGGGCTTACAGGACTAGCATTCAGATGCCCATTGGGGCAACACTGTTTTCACTAGTATATGGCGCTAAGGCCATTATGCCCTTAGAGTTGGAAATTCCAATGCTGTGCATCGCATTGAAAGAGTTCATCGATGACAACACCACATGGCAAGCTCACCTCGATCAATTGACGTTGCTTGATGAACATTGTGTGAATGCCCTCAAGCATCTTTGCATTTATCAAGAGCGATTAAAATGAGCTTACAATGTCAAAGTCCACTAGAGATACTTTGAAGTTGGGGATCTTGTCTTGAAAGAGAACCAATAGAACTCAAATTTGCCACTTGATATGCGAGACAAATTCATGGCTAACTGGCTAGGGCCTTACATCATATCTAAAAATATTGGTCCAGGTACCTATCGCCTAACGTCGCTAGAGGGTGTGGAAGATCTTGAGCCTCTCAATATCATCCATCTTAAGGCATTCTATGCTTGAGAGTGTAGTGAAGGCACCAAAGGCATTTGTAAGCCTTTGGTCAACCCAAAATCCCCGAGGGTTTTGTCTCAATCGCTCGGTCATCCCAAAAGTCCCCAAGCTCTTTGATTAAGAAGCTTGGTCAAGAAAAGGCACCAAAGGCATTTCCAAAACCCTTTGGTCAACCCAAAAGCTCCGAGGGTTTTGCCTACAGCTGCTCGGTCATCCCAAAAGGCTCCACACCCTCTTGCTATTTAGAGCTTGGTCAACTAAAAGGCTCCAAAGGTAAATTTGGTCAATTCAAAAGGCCCCCCCCCCCTTCCAAAGTTTTTGTCCAAAAAAAAGGCCCCAAAAAACAAAAACCGCAAAAAAGGCTCAGGATTTCTAAAAATTGTTTGGTCAACCCTAAAAAGCTCCAAGGACATATACTCATCATTTGGTCAAATATGAAAGCTCAAAAATCTATAAAAATCAAGAAAAATGTATAAAAGTCCAATTTTTTTTTTAGGTAAAGCTTCAAATCCAAAAACATTTACATTTACATTTTGCATTTTCATTTGCATTCACACATACATTCACATCATCATATTGCATTTAGGCATTTGTCATCCGTTGCATTCCACAGTAGAGTGTAATGCGTCTATCAAAATTTTACAAATGATCACATGTTTGTATGTCAATCATGCACCCTTGCATTTATCATAATTCATTGCATTCATACACGATACTTGTTGCAGAGAAACATATATGTATATTAAAGTTTTCCTGTCACTTAGCCATACCTAGTGGGTTCTTCAAATATTGTAGAAATCTTGCTTTGTTGTTATAGACAAGGTCATTAGTTGGGATAGTGCTTCAACATATCATAACCCCGTCACTAAGCAAAACAATATAAAATCCTGCTAAGACGAGAGAGGATGAAAGCTGTGACAACAGTCTTAGGTATCTAGAGATATGGGTTTCACGACCTTCTTATCTTGCAAATAGTCGATCTAGAAAGGTGTACTTTGGAAAAAGGACAAGAATTTCCCCTATAAATCCCAAAGTCACAAAGTTAAAATCCCAAGATTACAAAGTGCAAAAGTACAAATTTCAAGTTCAAAATGTAAAGTGACATAGTGAATCAAAAGCACTATAAAAATCCTTTGCTCAAAGAAAATAGTCACACGTGGACTAACAGTGATTTTTATCACTACACATGAGCAAGTAAGAAGGGTGAGAACTTGAATCCCTGGATTGTCCACCTTTTGAAAGCCATAGAGTGATCCCCGATCACAGTAATGGGTTGGAAGAGTCCCACCTACAATCAAAGGGGTAGTTCTATTGGATGATCCCCAAACGTAGCAATGGGTTGAAAGAGTCCCGCCTGCATTTGGAGGGGTAGTTGTATCGCTCCAAATTTTTTGCATCCTTACCTTCGAGGCTATAGGATCCGTGCCCGGAAGGAGGATGGGAAAAGGATGTCGCGGTACCTCGGACTGAGAGGACTTTGCGAAGGTCCCGCCTCTCAAGGGAGGTGTATTTTGATGATTTTTCGACGGATGGTGGGTTCACCAGGAAACATTTAATGGCAGTTTCCACGCCTAGGTTTGGAATGTGTTTTTATGTGTTCGTTTTTAGCCTTAAGCATTCATATCCTAGGTTTGGCCAAATGAGTCTAAATTAATCTATATGAAAATGCAAGTTTTAATGAATACAAAGAACAGATTTAAGACAGAAAACAGAGAAATTAAGGAAGAATAAGAAGAATACCTGATCCGGATGTCTGATGGAGATTCTGATGTTTGGAGCGATCGGGATCGTACGGAATTCGACAGAATCATCCGAGATCGGACAAGATCGTTCGAGATCTGACGAATTCGTCAGACGAATTCATTAGAGACCTACAAACGGAAGAACAGATGCAAAATACAGAGAATACTACTATTCTAGTAGAGGGAAACTATGCAAAATAACAGTGAAAACACTGAACTGAAACTTAAAGACCAAAACATGTATGAATGATGCTGATTAAATCACAATTATGGATTAATTATGCCTTTGATCTAGATGGGTGAACTCCAAAATGCAATATAACATAAAATATCAAATAAACTAGCTAATTTGCAGAATAAAACAACGAGAGAAAAGGTGAAGAAATGCAAACTTATGGCACCGATTGCCTCAATGTGGATTGCGGTCGAGATCGTCTCGCATCGGTACGAAATCGTCTACGATTCGACAGGATCGCCTCCGATCCGAACGGAGTTCGTCGACGACGATGTATGCTTGCTTTGGCTGAAAAACAAGATGGTACCTGCAACAAAATTGATATAGGACTACTGCAAATGAAAACTTAGGATGATTTAACGTGCATGAAGTTAAGTTACGAGAGAATTTCGGCCGGGGGTTGGGAAGGGAAGGTCCTAGGGACTAAATAGGCTTAGGGGAGTAGTTAGGAGGTTGGAGATCATCCCTATTTGGGAGATCTCCAACGGGGAAGGGTCTCTAACGGCGCGGACACGCTTACGCCGGATTAGAGGCCCGTTGGAACAGAAGCTAATTGTGAAAAATCGGTTTTGCGACAAGATCGTACGGACGTCCTAGCCCGGACGAAATCGTCGGATACGGGGCGATATCGTCTGATCGGCGACGATATCGTCAAACGGTCAAAACAACCTCTAAAAATGGCACGAAAAAGGGGAAACGGATTACCCGACGGTTAACGGGCGGTTTGGGAGGTTAAAATTTGAATTTAAAATATTTACTAAGGTGAATGTAATTATGACAATTTTATTGCGCCAATTTTAGGGTGCTACATTTTGCCCCCTCTTTAGCGAATTTTCCGAAGAAAATGCGTTAAAGATGAGTTCTTCTCGATCTACGAGAAAGCAAAAAATTATTCCCATTTTTAGGCGACGATTCTTGGTCGAATCGTACGACAGCTTACTATGGTGCCCCCTTCGTGTTTTTACCCAAATCGAACGTTTGAGGTAAAAACGCGAAAAAAAAAAATTATTTTTGAATAAAATTAAGAAAAATAGGGTAAAACCCTAATTCATTTTTATTGTTCATTTTCTGGTTTTTAGAGCTCTGAAGCAAAAATGGTGGAGACGACGCACAGATCAACAGAGGTCCGGCGCGGTCTACGGGTAAGAGTCTAGACTTAACTAGAATGCTTTAATTTGATTTTACATGCTTTTTAGGTAGATTTTAGATGAATTTTGAGCATCGCGGCCGTTTTTGGGCCGTCGACGTCGTCGGGACGAAATCGTCCCGATTTCGACGAAATCGTCTCAATTTCGTCCAAGGGCGAAATCGACGAAAGGGGGACGATTTCGTCAAATTAGAGACGATTTCGGCTTGCGAAATCGGAGACGATTCTGCTCAAATTTGGGACGATATCGTCCAATAGTGGACGATATCATCAATTGCATAAAATTGAACTTTTTAACTTGCATTATTAATTACTTGAATTTTTTATTAATGATTGTTTGTTGTTTTGTTGTTTATGTTTGCGAGAGAGGTTTGCTAAAGAGCGAGGGAATGGAAGTATGGAGGTTTGAGGGATGACTTGGCCGCTCTCACACAGGCAGAGCGAGATCGGCGGCACAGGCCGACTTGCGGCATGTGGCGAGAGATGCCACGAGTGTCTACGGATATGGGGCTACTGACGGCCCTAGCGAGAGAGATGGTATCCGGGTTCCTCATGTTTTTGGCTACCGACAGGGGAGATGACTCCCACTCTAGAGGATGTATGGAGGATTCTAAGAATCCCCATACAAGGACGATTGATCACTCCTACGGCCAATCAGGGCCATGCTATGGGACGACTGTGTGGTGACCCGAGCTTCGCCCTAGAGAAGGGCGAAGTTAATATCGAGGCACTGCGCCAGATGCAGGGGCATCTAGACTCACACGGGTGCTAGCTGGAGTGGTTGGTGGACTTTTGTTGTGCCACCAGAGCGGGTGCAGGGTGTCGTGGATGTTGGCAGATGTGATCTACGACATGCGGGACCACGGCTACAGGTTCTCTTGGGGCAGCTATGTACTATGCCGATTGTACAGGATCCTATATGGGGTCGTGTACAAGGGCGGCCGATGTCCGGTGATGACATCGCTCCTACGAGTTTGGTGCTTGGGAGCACATTGCGGTGCGGAGGCCGGTAGGGCTTCCTCGACAGGGGTAGACGGGGAGAGGCCCCGAGTCTTCTCTCGGTGGCTCCGGAGAGGGTCACGGCGGCGGATCGACCTTCCTATGTCCCGGAGACTATTGGATGACTTAGTCCCGGACCAGATCACCTGGAGGCCATGGAGGGAGCATCCAGGGTGGGCCGAGGATGGACAGGAGTTGGCTCGCGTCAGGCGAGTTTGCTGGCTACGGATGGAGAGGGGAGAGGTGGAGCTCCATCGCTATGACCGAGTTTTGCGTCAGTTCGGTCTGCAGTAGGGGATCCCATCTCTGAGGGATTATGAGTTTTCTCGGACTATCCGGGATAACACCACAGTTAGCGGGGCTCCGGACATGCAGCGGTTCTGGAGTCAGGACGCGGATGATGCCCCCATCCGGCCGGTAGATGGGGACGACGCGGGTGTAGCCGATGGCTACGATGCCAGTACGCAGGCATCTGCCCTCCTCGGATGACGAGGGCGCAGGGTCCGATACACACGGTTGTACGTCAGATAGGGAGGCGGCGCCGGGCGGCGATGGAGGCGGCCCGGGGTCACGGCGGGAGAGAGCCGAGGAGGCCACAGGCACAGGAGAGGCCACGACGAGAGGGAGAGGAGGGAGGCGAGACCCCCATCTCCATAGAGGGAGAGGCCACCATCGCCCGATAAGGGCAAGGGCATTGACATGGGGGAGAGTAGCGAGACTGCTACTCTTCGAGCAGAGAGAGATCATCTCCAGGCACAGGTGCAGACTCTATAGGATGAGGCTGCATGCCATCGAGCTAAGGTGGCACAGCTGCGAGACGAGATTGCACGCCTCAGGGCACGGGGCGGAGGGGCGAGCACTAGGGAGCTGACACGGGCTATCGCCCAACTCACTTTCTACCAGACTTTGTACTATCAGCTGGTGCCAGAGGCGGATAGACTACCCCTGCCAGCCAACATCGCAGATCCGATCAGGATCGGGTCGTCGAGGACCTCGTCCCGATCGAGGACTAGGACTACTCAGACTGCGATGGGGCCACCTCGTCCACCTCAGGGCGGGGGAGGAGATGAGGCGGAGAGCTCGAGGGGCTCTCGAGGCTAGAGGACTGCACAACTTTGTACAGATGGACATTGATAGCATTGTATTATTATTATTTTGTTGATAGAGGATTGAGTATGCCGAGGTACAGATTGTGGCATACCAATCCAGTTTTGATGATGTATATATACTGTGGATATATATATGATATGTTTTTGATCATATGACTTGTGTTATGTGTATGCTTATGATGCTTTTATGTTTGTTTGATTGATTTGATAATTGGATTGAGGATTCATGAAATTATGTCATTTTGAAAATTTATACTTTTGATGTCATGCGGTAATATTTTAAATGAAATAATCTGATGTAACAAATTGATTGTTTGTAATGTGATGTAATAAAAAAATAAAAAGAGACTTCTAACAATAATTTCAAAGGACATTGTCGCTATTATAGACCATTTCATGGAGTCGTTGCTCACTCGGTCGTCAAGCTAATCCCAGTATAGAAATATTGTTAAAAGTAAAAGAGTGCTTAAGAGACTGTCTTAAGACTTTGGTGCAATGGTGAAAATGATGGTGATGATGGTTTGTTTTCAGATTTTCATAAAAATAGTATGCATGAAATAATGTTAAAATGATTTTTGCTAGGCATAAATTCCTAAGTGTGATAAAATTTTTGGATAATTCTTTAGGAATTATACCATCATTGCAAAATTGAAGGTTGACATAATGACATGAAATAATGAAAATGTGTTTGCTTTTTTTAAAAGCATAATTTGTGTAACATAATGAATTAAGTCATATGGTTTTCATGATTTTTTAATAAATGGGGAATAAAAATTGTTACGATGGTTTGCGCTAGGCATAGAATATGTAGGTATAGACTTATACCATCATCGCGAAAATCCAAAGAAAAGATAGTTTTATTGCATGGTTGATTTTTTAATAAACAGAAAATATGAAGATGAGGACTTGCGCTAGGCATAAAATTCCAATTTTGGTTTTGGAACTATACCATCGTCGCGAAAGTCAACCAGATATATATGTTTTGATTGTATATTTTTGAAAGAAATTTTGATTTTTCTATTATATAGTTGTCTTTATGGTAAGCAACTGTACTTGATTTATTCCAAACAAGTTGCAAAAATAATATTTCAAAGTATTTTGAAGACAAAAGTTAGATTTATAAGGAATCCCATGTGCATATGTGAATTCATTTCCGATCTTGATTTATCATAATGATACACAAAATCTCTCAAATACAAATGTGTGTGCAATTGCTTTGTGCATTTACCGATTTTGAGCAAGATAATATGATACAAGTGATTTGAAGAAACCAAATAAGTGTTCATTAACCATGATGTAGATGCATATAACCATACTAGACTACTATGTAGGTCGGATTATCAAGAGCTAGCTAATCCATAAGCGGACATAGGTCCGTACAAAAGAAGGTCGCTAATGTGACGGACATATCACCACGCTAGGAGTTACCCAAGGCCAAGCAGGTTGGGCACAAACCACCTGTTATGGGGCTTACCTCACAGTTTTCGAATAATTGAGAATTCCAGGGATTCAAGCTCATCAACCCTTCTTTTCTTTTCAAAGGGTAGGGAAAGGGGATTTTATTGCAGTTTTGCTTTCTGCTTTCTTTTTGAACTTTGCTTCTTCTTTTTTTTTGTATTTTTTTGCTTGATTTTTGAGATAGTGCTTGAAATATTGTTGTAATGATATAAAAGAACATTTTTCTTTTCTCTTTTTCTTGAACTTTTCTTTTCTTTTTCTTTGCTAGGGATACTTGCTCGGATTAGTTGTAGAGCAAGGGATTTTTATTCTGGGTAGGGGTGAGCTTGTCCTTTTGCCAATTCTCAAAGATTCTAGACCATGTGCATGATAGGATAGCAGGGGAAACTTTTCGCTCAAGAAATCACTTCTACTATGTAGCAAAACATGGAAATTACAAATATAATCATTTTATTGTGAAAGGATGTGCTTGGTTTAAGTAAATAACAAGATCAATTCTCTATGCTCAAACTTTATTTAATTGAATTTTGTGGACTTTGATATAAGAGAGATTAGTAATCATGCCAGATAAAATCAAGATATTTATTGTTGTGAGTGTGCAAGTGAGGGATTCCAAATAAATGCTAATTTATCCAAAATAATTTGAAACATATAACTGCAATAATTGTAAGAAAATATATATAAACACTTTTGAGAAGTTTTGAGAATGTTGACTCTCTCTTTCTTCTTTATATTGTTTTGGTTTCGAAAGAGTCAAGCATATTGTTGTTTTTATTTTTATTCTTTATTTTGTTTTTTGGTTTTATTTTTGTTTTTGAACAAAAAATTTAACAAGTGCCATAAATAAATGCAACAAATAGTTTTGAAGATTTTTGATGATTATGAATGTTTTTGATGTTTTTGGATTTTTTAAATTTGAAAGAAATACAAGATAGTGATGTTGACCAAATATATACATGGATGAAGTGACCAAATTTATGCATAGTAACGTTTAAGATGCAAAATATTCATGGGCTCTTTAAGTTCTTTACCATCTAAGGTAGATAATTTGTATGCTCCTGATTCAAATTTAGCAGTAATAATGTATGGTCCAAGCCAGTTGGGCTCAAATTTACCTTTAAGGTCCTTAGTTGCATTTGTATTTTTTTTATTTTCTTTTAAAACAAGGTCGCCGATCTCAAAGGATCGATGACGAACTTTCTTAGCATATGATCTTTTAAGCTTGTTTTGGTAAGCACGGAGATGTTCCAAAGCATTGATGCATTTTTCATCTAGGAGTTCCAGTGACTGAGTCGCACGGCACGATATTCATCTCCTACTTCGGTATCTTGAAGTAGCGAGAGCCAAAGAAGGAACTTCCAATTCAAATGGAAAAACTGCTTTAGCATCGTAAACCAAAACAAATGGTGAAGTTCCTGTGGGGGTTTGAACACTAGTTCGATAAGCCCACAAGGCTAGGTATAATTGAATGTGCCGGTCATGGCCAGTTTTATTGACCAATCTTTTGAGAATTTTGATTAAGGTTTTGTTAGATGCTTACGCTTGACCATTACCCCGAGGATAATAGGGAGTGGACCGGCGATGTTGAATCTTATATTTTTGGCATAATTTTTTAACATCTTTATTTTTGAAACAAGTTCCATTGTCGGAGATGAGATTTGCAGGAATTCCGAACCTACAAATGATTTGATTAAAAATAAATTTAGAGACTTGTGTGCCGGTGCGGGAAGCTAAAGGCATAGCTTCGACCCACTTCGTGAAATACTCGGTGGCGGTTATGATGAACTTGTGTCCATCGGATGACACGGGGATTGATTTTGCCAATAATATCTAAATCCCATTTGGAAAAGGGCCAAGGAGATGAAATAGCCTGCAGCTCTTGTGTAGACGCATGGACAAGGTCGGCATGTTTCTGGCACTTGTCGCAATGGCGCACATACTCATGTGCATCCGTTTCCATGGTAGGCCAAAAGTATCCTATCCGAAGGAGCTTTTTAGCAATGACGCTACCACTAAAGTGTCCTCCACAAGATCCATCGTGGGCTTCACTCAAGGCTGATTTAGACTCTTCTAAGTTTAAACATCTTAATAGGATACCTTCAAAAGATCTCCTATATAAAGTATTGCCAATTATTACAAATCGACTTGCTCGTCGACGTAATAACCGATCGTTGGTTTCTATTAGAATTGGCGGGGGAAAGTCCCATTTTGGAGAAAATCAAATATGTCCGTATACCAAGGTTCGAGGAGTAGTTTCATTGATTAGAAACACATCCAAAGGCTCTAAGCATGACTTATTTGAAGCGGGTTCCTGGAGTCGACGAATAATGATAGTGGCATATTCGTCATCTAACTCCAAGGGCGGGGAGAGATGCGGCTGCGGCCATAGCATCGGTTGCACGGTTGCTAGTTCGAGGAATAGCTTCCAAGGTAACTTGATCAAATAGAGACATTAGTTGTAAAACATAGGCCTTATATGGGCACAGTTTATCATCTCCAGTCCGATAAACTTCATTAATTTGGTTTATAACCAGTTGAGAATCACCAAAAACTAAAAGATGTTTAATTTTTAGCGCTAAGGCAGCTCGTAATCCAAGGATTAGAGCTTCATACTCGAGCAGTATTGTTGGTGCAAGAAAATGTCAATTTGAAGGACAGAGGAATAAGATGTTTTTGTGGGGATATTAAAATAATACCCGCACCAGCCCCACTCATGCATCGGGCTCCATCAAAGTATAAGGACCATTGTTCAATATGGTCTGCCTCTAATTGAAGGCATTCGTCAGGAAACTCAATGATGAGGGGATGGGTAGACTCTAAGGGTGCAGCGACTAATTGATCTGCTATGATTTGACCCTTAACAGACTTCTGTCCTATGAATGTGAGATCAAACTCGCTTAGAGCAAGAACCCACTTGGTTGTGCGACCCGATAAATAAGGTCGACTCATGAGATACCTTAAGGGATCGTATTTGGCAATGACATACGTTTTTGACTAAGCATATAGTGTCATAATTTTTGCGTAGCAAACACGATGGCTAGACATAGTTTTTCTAATGCTGTGTAGCGGGTTTCATAACTGATGAAGGTTCGGCTAATGTAATAATTAGCACGTTCTCTCTTTTCATCATCAAGTTGAGCTAACATAGCTCCTAAGGCAGAATCTGAAGCTGAAATATATAGGAGAAATGGGCGATCAGGTTTAGGTGGTGAAAGCACGGGTGGATTAAGGAGGTATTGTTTGAGAAGTTCAAAAGCTTCTCTACATTCGGTGTCCCAATTAAAAGGGACATCCTTCTTAAGGAGTTTAAGAAAGGGACCAGTTTTGTCCGCCAGCTTATCGATGAAGCGACGGATAGCTTGAAGTTTACCTTGTAAACTTCGTAACTCAGATATATTAGTAGGTGCGGGCATATCAGTGATGGCCGCAATCTTGAGAGGGTCGATTTCAATACCACGTAAAGAAACTAAAACCCCTAATAGTTTACCGGACTTAACTCCGAATATACATTTTTTTGGATTTAATCGAATAAGATATTCTCGTAATCGATTAAAAACTTTTCTCAAATCATCTAAATGATTATCTTCAATAATAGAGCGAGCTATAATATCATCTACATAATCATGTAGGATATCATGCATCATATCATGAAAAATATAGGTCATAGCTCGTTGATAAGTTGCACCTACGTTCTTTAAGCCAAATGGCATCACTTTCCAGCAAAAGGTACCCCAGGGGGTAATAAAGGTTGTTTTAGCCTGATCTTCAGGAGCTATCCTGATTTGATTATAGCCGAAGAATCCATCCATTAAGGACATCATCCCACTCCCGGCAGTAAAGTCAATGATTTGATCCATGTTTGGAAGAGGAAAGTCATCTTTAGGGCATGCGGCGTTAATATCTCTAAAATCTGTGCAAACCCTAACTTTGGTAGCTTCTTTCTTGGTGAGTTGGAACTACATTTGAGATCCATTCAGCATAATCAATAGCTTGTATAAAGATAACATTCAGGAGTTTTTCTAACTCCCCTTTGACTAAGCAGAGCCACTTTGGGATGCATTTTTCTAAGTTTTTGTTTAACCGGTTTAGCATCCGGATGGACCACTAGATGATGCATGACTACGGAAGGGTCTAGACCTGGCATATCTTCATATGTCCAAGCGAAGACATCTTCATACTCTTTAAGGAATGCAATGTATTGTTCTTGTTTTTCTTGACTTAATTCTGATCCAATATTGATTATGTGAGGATTATCCTCGGTTCCAATATTAATTTTAATGACGTTTTCTACCTCCATGTGTAGATCTCTTTCAAAATTAGGTGGGGCGGGTGAAACACCCAATTCTTGTAATTCTTGTAAGGTTAATTTAGATAATTCATCTTGAGGATTAGTGGCCTCAAGTTGGGCTATAGTTGGTATAGAACCATCAAAATAAAATCCATTGTGTAACATCTCTTCAACAGAGACATCATGGAAGATATCTCCTTCCAACTCTTCATCGGGGTCGACAATCATTTCGGGGTAAGCTATGGATAGCATGTTGCATGAAAACGACTGATTTTTAAGAGGCAAATCAACATGCCTATCCAAATAATCTTGATAACATATGAGTTGATCATCATCTTCAAAAGGAAAGGGTTGACCCTTACTAGGAAATAGGCCCACACCACAGCGGGCAGGCCACGGTTCTACCTCGAAAGGTTCTTTCATGCCATTTTGGAAAGGTCCTAAGCCTTTCCCTTTATATCCCATTTTAAGCATCATGGGTTTAGCTTTAATATAATCATTGGTAAAATAACACCGAGCGTATCCCTCATGATGAGTTTTGATATTTCGAGGGATTCTTCCCCGAGTCATATCCTTTATAAATGAAGGCACAACTCCCGACTTGGTAAGTACTTCCCATAGGTTGTGGGAGGCCCAAAGTACGAGGAGATGGCGGTAAATTATTCAAAAGAATTGAATCTTGCATGAAAGCATTTGTTTTTTCTGATATTAAGGTTGTGGATAAATGCGGTAAAAGTTCATCAGAAAGGGCATAAGATGTAGAAGGCTTATTACCTATATCTTGAGATGTGGAAGGTATGATAGTTGTTTCTGTAGGTTTTGAATTTATAGGGATAGAACTTGAAGGATTGGTTGTAGATTTAAGATCTTTTTGAGGTTCTAAAATGATTTGTTTAGAGGGTTGTTGATCTATATAGGAGGATGAAATTAATGGAGGGGAAATAGGTGAAGTTATGGGTGTGTGTTTCATAGTTTTAGATGAAAAATAAGAACTAGGATGTGTGGATGACGGAGCGAGGGCAAAATTGCACTCCAACGGGTTACGCCAAAGCACACATATCAAAGGGTCTAGGGTCACCATGGATAGTGACCAACTGATTTTTAAACTCAAATTTAACACATTGGTGTAAGGTTGATGGGACCGCTCGCATGGCATTGATCCAAGGGCGACCCAAAAGTATATTGTACGATCGTTGGGCAATGTACAATAAACACGGTTGTTTCTAGGGTTCTAGGACCAACTTGCAATGGGAGGGTAATAACTCCACACGTTTCTTGTGTTTCGTCATTAAAAGCTTTGATAATCATATCGGTTTTCTTCATTTCATCACTTCTAAAGCCAAATCGTTGGTAGAAGTCAAAAGTGCAAATGTTTAGAGATGAGCCATTATCAATCAAGACTCGTTTGACGGCTACATCTCCAATTAGAGCAGTAATGTATAAGGGATTATCCTTATGTAAAGCTGTGTTGTGGGATATCTTTATCCCGAAAGTCAATACAATCAATCTCTCGAGTGATGATAGTATTGGCCATAGCTTCAGGTTGAATGTTTTGAGGTACCATCATTTGGCTTAATGTAAGCATCAACTCATCCCTATGGGTGGGAGAGGATCTTAATAAATCCAAAAGGGAAATTATGGCTGTAGTATTGGACAATTGCTCATTAATATTGTAAGGGGGTTTAGGTTGAACATTAGGAGCATGATTCCCTTTATTGGGGTTTTCAGAACGAATGGAGCTGATCCATCGTTCGGTTTGGTTCTTGTTGAGAATTTTGAGCTTGTTGTCGGGTGACGACTCCGATGGTACCTACAATGTTATAATGAAGACGTTGAAGCTGGTCTCGGTTGAGCATTTATGGCTTGTTCATTAGAAAGGAATATATTAGAAGAAGGTCGAGTAGCAACTCGTCTAGGAAATGGTTCTTACTGGAACCATAGCATCTGTGACGGGTTGAATAGGATCTGATTCATTTTTAGAACTATTCGATTGGTTTGAAGTAATATCTAGTTCACTTTCACTATCTGATTCTATATCACTAGAATCAGAAGTTTGAAAATTATGTAAAGGCCTGGTCGTAACCAGGGATAAGGTTGTGTCAAATATTTGAGGATCCTGAACAGGTAATTGTCCGCTAATGGTTCCTACATATCGGGTAGGAGGGGGAACATTATGATGTTCGATTTGATTGGCTACCTCTTTACCATGTCTTGGTAAAGGGTGTTGAAATATGTCTAAAGTTTGATTGGCATTTTGATTTTGATTTTGGGGAACGGTCTTTTGAGTATTATTAGGAGGGTTTTGTTTAGGTTGGAAGGCTTGCACTTCCATTTCATTATTGTCAATCAAATCTTGTATTTTATGTTTCAACCTTTTACAAGCGTTGGTAGAATGTCCGGGTCCTCTATGGAAATCACAGTGTAAGTCGGCTCTGTATCCGGGTATAGTTGGATCAGGTTCCCGGATAGCTGGTAATTGGATCAAACCTCTTTCGAGTAATTGAGGTAAAATAGTTGATAAGGGTTGATTTAATCTAGTGAATTCTCGAGGAGGCTTGTCAGGAGGTTTCAATATAAATTTTTTTGTTGTCTTCGTTGCATTGATATTAGCAACATTTCTGCTGTCAGTGACTCCGTCACCAACAACTTGTTTGTTTTTATATTGATTTCTGGATGTTTTCTCATCATCCTTCTTCCTAAGTTGGCCTCTCCTAATGAGGGCATCTTCTACTCTTCGAGCTAAATCTATAGCTTGATCGAAGGTAGTTAAGGTAGCAGTTGATAGCTCATAAGATATTTGTTCTTGTAAATTATTGATGAAAATGTCCAACATTTCCCTATAAGGTAGCACAAAGTGCAGTTTTCCTGTCAATTGCCTCCATCTAGCTAAGAAATCGGCAAAACATTCATCTTTGTCTTGTTTTAAATTGTATAAGTCTTTAATAGTTACATGCCTCTCGATGTAGGCACTAAATTGATGGACAAATGATTCAAGTTGTTTCTTCGAAGTTTCTCAAAGAATGAGTGGGCAATTGATAGTACCACTCTAATGCCATTCCACCTAAACTTTTTGGGAACATTTTTAATAATAGCAAGTCATCATGCGATATGTCATGACATGCTATCCTAAACATGCGAAGATGCTCTATGGGATCCTCGGTTCCTTTATATATAGGCAGGATAGGCATGGGAAAATGCTTAGGGTATGGTTGAGCTACAACTATGGGATCCAAAGGTTGACTACATATCTCTCGATAATTATACGAGGGACGGTAGGGATCTATCTGGTCCATACGTGAAGCTAAGCTGTTTCACCATGGCTTCCGGATTACTAGTTTGCCCCCCATATTGGTTTGGTAGGGCATTGACATGGGTTTTATGGGCATATGATGGAGGAACATGAAGATTAGATGCCATGTTACTATTGTGTAAATTATTGGTAGGAAAAGTATTATGAAGGAATTTTGAAGTTGTATTATGTTGTATTCCAGATTGTTGAAAATTGGTGTTTGGCTTCGTTTTAGGTTTTTGTTTACTTGAAGCATATTGCTCAATAGTTTGGCGAAATAAAGTAGTGAAGGAAGGTTTCTTTTGTGTGGGAATGATTTTAGGTTGAATAACAGGTTCCTTAGGAGGTTGGATAGCCTGTTGTTTTGACATGTTTTGAATCATAGTGACCATGTCTGTATTGGATGGCCCAGCCTTATCACTTTCTTGATCAATGAAAGACAAAGGATTAGTGCGTATATCAAACGCATGTTCCAAGGCTGCTTGAGTGTTACTAATTTGACCTTTATCAATACGAACTGCCACATTAAGATCATCAATGTTATCATTGAGAAATTTCTTGAAATGATCTATGTTGTCAAAAGCAATAGTTCCATCTGGAGCTACTCTAGGGGATGAGGATCCATCCTCTTTAACACTTCCTTCTTGTTCATTATCTTCACCTAGGTCATGTTCCGATTGATCTAGAGTTTGTCCTTCCGGAATTGGATCTCCGGGGAAGGACATTTGGGTCTCTAGTTGTATCTTGTACCCAATCTTCTTCTTCTCCTAAAGTTTCTTTACCATTCCTAAGTTTAGGCATGGTGCTAAATTTTGATTTCAGCAATTTTTTTTATATATATATATATATATATATATATATATGCAACAAAATTAAGAGGTATATATTTACTATATACCTACTACAATATTTGAAATGAAATGTTTAAGTTTTTGCTATGTTTTTTAGTTTTTTAATTTTTCTTTGTTTTTGAAATAATATTGTAAAGACAGCAAATAACACAATAAATGCAAGAAATAAGACTGAAAGTAATAATCTAGTTTTCTATAAATAATTTATAGATATCATTAATAGGCTCGAGTTGTTCAGGAGTCATGAAGTGTTCTTCTTCAAATTGAAAGTTTTCTTTTAAGAATTTGATGAAAAGAGCTATAGTGATATTATCTGTCTCAGATCTTTGGTTGATAGAAGTAAAGCTCGTGGCAATACTCTCGATATAACACGGCTCGCAGAACTCTATTCCATATTTCCCTATCTGTAAGAACAACCTCTTGGTCTTCTACACAACCTAGGAAGCTGGTGTACAATGGCTGCGTTCTCGAGGTATTCCTCGAAGGTGAACAATTCTGAAGATACTAGAGCTCTCCTATAAGCTAACCATCTATGGCGAGGCTCTCCGAAGTTCATGATAAAAAACTAGTTGATGAGGATCCAGGATTCTATCTAGGACTAGCCTCTTGATTTGCTTAAGTTGTGTGGACCTAGATGAGATGAGACTAAGTCTTCTATCAAGTTCGTTCCACGGGAATTGATTTCTACTTGTTTCGGGCACATTAAGCATAGAGTTGATTTCTACTGCTGCCAATTGGTTTTCTACATTTATAGTAACTGCTAATATTTTCTTAGGAGCTACCATCTAAACATGATTTTAAACTTTAAATGTTTTAAAATGCATCTATGTTTTAGTTGTTCTATATTTTTTTTTTGTTTTTGTTTTCAAAAGGTTATGATGCATTCACGTCGGGTTCACCAAAATGTATCGCTCCAAATTTTTCGCATCCTTACCTTCAGGCTATAGGATCCATGCCCGGAAGGAGGATGGGAAAAGGATGTCGTGGTACCTCGGACTGAGAGGACTTTGCGAAGGTCCCGCCTCTCAAGGGAGGTGTATTTTGATGATTTTTCGACGGATGGTGGGTTCACCAGGAAACATTTAATGGCAGTTTCCACGCCTAGGTTTGGAATGTGTTTTTATGTGTTCGTTTTTAGCCTTAAGCATTCATATCCTAGGTTTGGCCAAATGAGTCTAAATTAATCTATATGAAAATGCAAGTTTTAATGAATACAGAGAACAAATTTAAGACAGAAAATAGAGAAATTAAGGAAGAATAAGAAGAATACCTGATCCGGATGTCTGATGGAGATTCGATGTTTGGAAGCGATCGGGATCATCTGGAATTCGACAGAATCATATGAGATCAGACAAGATCATCTGAGATCTGATGAATTCGTCAGACGAATTCGTCAGAGACCTGCAAACAGAAGAACAGATGCAAAATACAGAGAATACTACTGTTCTAGTAGAGGGAAACTGTGCAAAATAACAGTGACAACACTGAACTAAAACTTAAAGACCAAAACATGTATGAATGATGTTGATTAAATCACAATTATGGATTAATTATGCCTTTGATCTAGATGGGTGAACTCCAAAATGCAATATAACATAAAATATCAAATAAACTAGCTAATTTGCGGAATAAAACAACAGAGAAAAGGTGAAGAAATGCAAACTTATGGCATTGATTGCCTCAATGTGGACTGCAGTCGAGATCGTCTCGCATCAGTACGAAATCATCTCTGATTCGACAGGATCGCCTCCGATCTGAACAGGTTCGTCGACGACGATGTATGCTTGCTCCGACTGAAAAACAAGATGGTACCTGCAACAAAATTGATATAGGACTACTGCAAATGAAAACTTAGGATGATTTAACGTGCATGAAGTTAAGTTACAGAGAATTTCAGCCAGGGGTTGGGAAGGGAAGGTCCTAGGGACTAAATAGGCTTAGGGGAGTAGTTAGGAGGTTGGAGATCATCCCTATTTGGGAGATCTCCAACGGGGAAGGGTCTCTAACGGCGCAGACACGCTTCTGCCCGGATTAGAGGCCCGTTGGAACAGAAGCTAATTGTGAACAATCAGTTTTGCGACAAGATCGTCTGGACGTCCTAGCCCAGACGAAATCGTCAGATATGGGGCGATATCGTCTGATCGGCGACGATATCGTCAAACGGTCAAAACAACCTCTAAAAATGGCACGAAAAAGGGGGAAACGGATTACCCGACGGTTAACGGGCGGTTTGGGAGGTTAAAATTTGAATTTAAAATATTTACTAAGGTGAATGTAATTATGACAATTTTACTGCGCCAATTTTAGGGTGCTACAGTAGCTGGGGGGGCGGTTTGGGGTGTTTGAGTCTCAAGGAAAACACCAAAAGGTGCTCCAATAGCAACACGATACCAAATATCATTAGACTTCCAAAATATGAGTCATTCATTCATCAAAATGCATTTTACAAAGCACAATAAAACATATAGGATAGATAATGCATGAATATCAAAAATGATGTTTAGACGACCACTAACTATATAGTGCAACAAAGAAGAAATATACAAAATGACATAATCATTCATTAGCATTATACCAATCCATTTCACTGCATTTCATATATGGGTGATTAATTGATTAAGTTCTTGTAATGAGAATTATCAATTAGTTTGCATGATTGTTATACATTCGGTGGTGTCATATTTTAAAAAATGATATACACAGTTTACATTTATTCCTTATGTTTTAAGTGATTAAAGCATACAGGTTCATTTTTATTAGATTATGATTTTGTACATAATGCATTACCATATATTGCATAGCATACCATAAAATGCATAAAATAAATGCATGCTCACAAAGCAAAAATAGATGTGCATTCCAAAATAAACATTGCATCCATATACATACATCATATATCGCACATATAATCATCTAGATCACTGCATATCATCATCATAAAGTAAAATAGCTATCTAGTGCATGTCATCCATACATCGCATCATATAAACATAGCATTTACGTAAGCCTTGCATCCATGTGCATCAAATAAAAATAAAATCAAAATAATAAATACATATGTACACATAATGAGCCATAAGAGATCATATCATATCATATATATGTATCAAAAAGAGTACATAGGGAGTACAAAATGCTCGTAGGCTACAATTGTGTAGGTCCTCGACCTTACACACAAAATAAGAACATCCAAACTATAGTCGGTAGTCGCTATAACATAGATCTAGGTTGCTCCTCTTGTACTTGGAGCTCTCGTTGCCTCCATCTGCACTATGCTCTGGAGCCTATTCTCCTGGCCGACCCGGCACTCGTGGTGGATCCTAATCCTACTTGCCTCCAAAGCCTAAAGCACCCAGCACATGAGAAACTGGTAACTACAATAGGCTAGTCCTTTGACTGGAGGCCCCTAATGTCTGCCTTGGATCTCTAGTCCTGGCCTACGACCTCACTATGTGTGTACTAGAGGACCTGTGCATCCTCTTAGTCTTGTGAGTCCTATGACTCGAGCTCGCTATCGAATGCCTTGAGATCCTAGGCCTGGTATGCTAAGACTCTAATGCAAAAGGATCCTCAAGAACCTGTAGCCCGTGCATCTCTATATAGCCAACTAGTTGATCAACATGAGCAATCCGGGCTGCATGCATCTCATTGGTCCTCATGACCATACCACGCAGTCGCTCTACCTCCATAGTCGGATCCTATGTAGTTGTTGTACCTACTATTGGTGCTACAGGAGGCCCCATAGTAGCCTAAGGAGGTGACATAGCCCTCCTCGATGATCGTGCAAGATCCCGCTCTACCTCTACTGTAGTCCACTATGCCTATGCCAACTCTAGGGCAATATGTAGTCTCTGCACTTGGGCCTCTACATCGATATCTCGATTCATAAGCTCCAGTACCTAGCCCTGCGCCTCAGTTAGGTGTCACTCCTTATTAGACACCTTCACCTCCAAAGTGGCGATGGTAGTATCTCTCTCAAGCTACTGGGTGTGAAATCACCAAATTTGACTCTGCAAGTTAGCACCTAAACCAGTAGTCATCCCTCTATGCTATCATGAGGGACCTCACCCTCCTCTAAAGCATCCTCCTTAGGGTCAATCTCTAGAGTATCCTGAGTGGTGGCCTCTGCACCCCAACCACCCTCAATACACTGGTGCACCCTACGCCCGTTAGGATCTACCTTTACCTCTACCTCTACTGGCTCTCGACCCAGAGGCCCTATCCCATACCATCTAAATAGAGACCACCACCCATCATAGTCGGGCGTGGTCCCAAATGTCTCTACCCCCGACTCCTAGAAGTCATCGAGTGCATCTCCTAACGGTGGAGGAACTATCACTAAGAGATCCCTCTCCAGAGCTAGGCGTCTGTACCTCAAGTGGCATCTCTAGTATATCCTACACCATGCCAAACTATCGTAGGACACGAGAGAAAAACTGATACTCTTGGACCTCTAGCTTATGCCAGGTAAGCCATCTATCTCGGTGGGCCCATCGTAGCCACTCGTATGCCTCTAGCCATGTAGGGCAATCCATGTAGGTGTGCCAGACAATGTCCCCTGACCCAAGTGATGCAAATTGAATAATGTAGTGCTTAGTGTTCCCAGCATGCGCTCTGCTATGGATACCCTCATTAAAATGAGGCCATCATGCAACGTAACACTGATGGTCATCATCTAGGGTAGTGATGCGTAGTGGTAGCTCCATAGGATGCTTGATTCGGATGTGCTCCCACCCCCATATCTGTAGCAATAGGCTACAACTGATGCCCTTACGGCTATGCTCTATAATTTGGTATAGCTCCTTATAGAGCTAGAATAATAAGGTGCTCCCCCAAGCCAATAGTAGTGGCTCCTCCATCAAGCTTTGAAGCACCCTCCAAGCAGGGGCTAGCATGTTCCAAGGAATCCTCATGCCCGAGGAGTTTGGAAGGACAATCTAAATGATGAGATGCATAAAGAGGGCCTCTCAAATAGAGAAGACATCATCCCGATACTAGTCACCAATGTGCACCCCTCCATGGTCTGCATCATCCTGTGCATTGGCACTCTGGTCATCGAATATGGCATCAAAAACAACATCCTTTGCCATGTAGGTAGAGGAAATGATAGCCTCACCATCGATGGGGATCCTAAAGATCCTGTAGACATCCTCCAGGGTGATGGTCATCTCACCAAGAGGAAGGTGGAATGTGTTGGTCTATGCATTCTAGCATTGAGCCAATGCAGTCAGATAGGCTTGATCTACCCTAATGGTGGGTAGATCCATGATGTAGCCAAACCCGACAACTCAGAAATATGCTTGGTTGTCATCCAATAAAGCCTCATGGAGAGTCTTCATCAGGTTAGGCTCCCATGCTCTAGAAGTTAGCTTTTAAAAAGTAAAAAATATAATGTAAGCTAAATCTATCTAAACAAAGCTAAAGAGAATTACAAATCTCAACAACAAAAAAAAACTAGCAATCGCAAACCGCAACTGCAACTTGTGGTCCCCAATTTGCAAATTGGGAACCGTAGTTGCAACTTACGGTCCCCAATTTGCAAACTGGGAACCGCAGCTAAAACCTGTTGTAATCACAATGACACTGAGAGGGGGGGTGAATCAGTGTGTTCTTTAAAATTTCTAAAACATATGATTTTAAAACTAGCAGCAGTTTAAAGTAGATAAAAGAGATACTAAATGCATCAAGAAAGCATCACACATAACACAACATTTTAACGAGGTTCACCAATGTGGCTACTCCTCAAAAATACTGCTTGGACTACCATCCAAATCTAGTCAATGCAAAGCTACAACTTTACATAATCCTTTACCAGCACCAACTGGAAGGAGCACCAACCCCTTAACTTTATCTGCTTCAACAGAATGGAGCACCAACTCCTATTTTACTAGCACCTACTGGAAAGAGGCACCAACCCCTTAATCCAAGCAACAACTTGGAAGACAATAATAAAAATTACAGAATAAAACTTTCACCTCAATTTTCACGGTCTGCTATTTTTTTGCATTCTGCTGCTTCTGCGCAAAATGAGTTGCACTATTCCACCTCTTCTTTGTACTTCTTTGCACTCTCTACTGCATTTAGATGATCAATCACTTCTGTAAACTGTGCACTGTCACTTCAGACTTAGAACACAACTTCTGCACATCGCGCTCTTATCTTCACACAAGTCACTCTACTCGCTCTTCGCACATTATTTCATCGCAACACACACCTTACTGCAACTCCAAAGAACTATCACTTCGCTCTCATTCTGAATCGAAACGACTTGCTCTCTGCTCAACACGAACTTCACTTTCACAAACACTATGCTCGCATTTGCACTTTATCTTAACACCCCATATTTTAAACTCGAAGAAGCCCTCCTTTTTATAGAAGAAATTTCAAAAACAAACCCTAAAAGAACATCGGCTGAGAAACCCTAGAATTTGTCAGCTGCCAAACCCTAAAATTCGTCGGTTGTAACCCTAAGAATGTCAGCTGTAAAACCCTAGAAATTGTCAACTGCCAAACCCTAAAATCCGTCGGCCCAGATTTAACTTTGTCGGCCTCAAACTCTTCTGCCACCTTCATAACTTTCCTATAGCTTATTGCCGCGAAATAGTAACACGTCGGCCCTTTTAATTTAATTTAATATTTTAATTTAAATTTTAAATAAAATAAAATTTAAACTAAATATTTAAAATTAAATATCTTCATCACCGAGGCATCTTTTTCAACGAAACGAAGAGCCAACTTGGGTTTTAAGAAAAAATCATTTCAAATCTATTATCCATGGTTTTAAATAAAACTTTTTATTTTGACTGCCTTGGTTTTCACAAAAAACATTTAAAATTTAAACTAAATATTTAAAATTAAATATCTTCATCACCGGGGCATCTTTTTCAACGAAACGTAGAGCCAACTTGGGTTTTAAGAAAAACCCATTTCAAATCTGTTATCCATGGTTTTAAATAAAACTTTTTATTTTGACTACCTTGGTTTTCACAAAAAAACTTTTCGCTTCTTGACATCTCAGGTTCTGAAGACTTCTTCTCATTCTAAATTATGTTTTCTGTTTCTGTGCATCTATCATTTAAGGACTCATGATCTGACTAACTTTTGAACTTTATCCTCTCGCATCCGAGTGACTTTTGAACTCGCTCGTCCATTGCATCATTAGATCTAACCGATCGTATTGACAACAATGACAATCCTCCCCGCAACACCTTGCTCAACACTGAAATCCTATCCATTGTACTTTGGCTGCACCTTGCTATTCAATAAACTCTTGTCCATTGCATCAATAAATCTATCTAACTGTGTTGACAACAATGACAATACTGTTTGCTGCACTTTGCTCAACAATCTCCCCCTTTGGAATTGTTGGCAACACATGTGCAATTTTCCTGTAAATCTTCTCCCCCTTTGACAATAATACCAAAGGGCTACTGTAGACTCCCCCTAAGTCTATGCACAACATTCTTAGACACAAATTATTACAATTAGCAAATATTCCAAGCATGAACAAGAAGAAAAACAAATACACAAATGCTCCCCCTGAGTCCAAGACCACTTCATTTCATTGATTGACAACATCATGATAAGCATAATAGGCATCAATAAAATCAACAATGTGAATAGCAGCAATAACCAGTGAATGACACCATCACCGTCAACTTCACCAATATAACATGTGTAAGAACATGACTCGAACCACTCGTCTTCCGTGCAACTACCCTCTCGTTGCCTTGCAAACTCAAACTTGTCCACTCTTAGTGAAGGCATACAATAATCTTATATAGCCAACTTTTTGTTCCGCAATGCCAGCAACATCTCGCATACAACCTCACCATGCATCTTGGATATATTCTCAATAATCTTGAACCCAATGACAGCTTATTTGTCTCTCTCTACAAGTGAGAATCCAAAGAAGCCACCTCAATCCACTTTCAACTCGTGCAAGTACCAAACACTTGTACCACAAAGACAACCAACATCTTTTCTCAACCAATTAGGGCTTTAGCAACAATGCTTATAGACAAGGTTTAACCAACATCATTCAACTCAAGATTAACCTTGAAGCATTCAACCAATCACTACATGAAAAGGAAACTAGTAGACATCCTTTTCCTTCCAAAGGTATTTGAACAAGAAAGCCACCAACATAAATCACCAAGGCAAAGAATAACTTGCTCAAATCAAACTCAATGGAGTAAGCCCAAATCATGTATCAAGAAAAGCATTAACTTGATCAAAACAACCACTATGAAAGCAACTCAACTATTCATCACCAGGCTGGAAATCATCTGGATGCTCATTAAAAACTTTTTCTTCAATCTTCCCATTCAACATGCTGATTTCACTTTTGTCAACAGAATTGACAAGTGACTCACATCTGTACCAATTTTTGTCCAACACTACAATTTTACTGCCAACTCTTACTTTCAACTATGCATGTCGGAAGAAGACATTTTGTCAAACACTTTATGGCCAACCGTAGTGCACCTTACTCAGCCTCAAGCTTCTTATCCTTGGACTGGCATTAAATCAATAGTTAAAACAAAACTATCTGTGAATTAAATATATTCACCAAGGTGTCATGAAAGATCTGGCAATCTTCACATCAAAGAGTAAAAACAAATACATGCTGCTCGAAACACAAATACATAGCTAGGGCAAGCATTCTTTCATTGAGCAAATTATCTGGACTATTATGATTCGTAATTTTGAACAGTGGTATTAAGAATCATCAACAGTACAACAATGACATATCTCAAAACTACCAATGGTGACAGCTCTCAAATTAAACACCACACTTCACGGCATTTCCACAAACCACTATATAAACTAAAAAACACACTTTAAAAACTATACAAAATTAACCCGACTGCTTACCTTTCATCCTCAGATACCTAGACAAATACATAGGAGCATTAAAATAAAACTTTAATATTGCTCCTCCTGAGGATGTGCCACCTGGAGTTGCTTAGAGCAATGGCGGAGTAGCCTCCTTCGGTCCAAGGAGACACAATTTCCTTTCTTCTCGTCTTTCTCCAGACTTTCTTGAACTTGGGCTTGGGTTTTTCAACAACATCCCTATTTTGCTCCTGTTTGTGAACTTGAACATTTCTCTTGTGGGGTTGTCTCTTGTGCATTCTTGATGGATGATTATTTTCTTTTCTTTTATGCACATGATATGTTCCTTGTCGGTGTTGTCCTCTTTGTGTCTGATGAAATCTAGGGTTTTGCCTTAGATTAGATATAGAAGTGCTTGGACAGAACCTTGCTATGTGCCCTTGACCGTTGCATTTAAAACATTGCACATGTTTTATTCCCTGTCTGTATTGCATTCTATGTGTATGATGAAATCTATGGTATTGCCTTATATTTGATACAGAAGTGCTTGAACAAAACCTTGCTATGTGCCCATGGCCATTACATTTAAAACATTGCACAGGGTGTTCACTCAAAAAAATAGAAGTATTTTTATCAGCATAACTCTTTGATCTATTGTTCATTCCACAATAAATTGCCTTGTGACCAAAGTGGTTGCATTTAGAACAATAGCCATAAAAAGCATTATTATTAAAAGAGTGAGAGTGAGAGAACCTCTTTTGCTATGGTTGCTTTGCTGTAGATCTTCTTTTCTTTTGATGTATGATCTTGGTAAAGCCATCATTGTCAGCTGCTATTTCATGACTGGCATTACAGCTTTCTTTTGCCTGATTTGTTTTTCTTTCCACAACCTATTTCTTGTCTTTACTCTTTTCACTTTCAACATTGCTTGCCTTTGGTCCACTTGATGATTCTCCTTTAGTAAAGCCCAGACCGAATTTGATACCTGTGGATCTTTGATCGCTTAGAATTTTGTCCAGCTTCATCGAACTTTCTTCACGTTTTAAATGATAGCTGATTTTTCAATCCAGCTCTTATATCTGTATTCGAAGACTAACATTTTCTTCTTCCAATTTGCAGCAATAGTCTATCTTCATGGTTACCTGTATTTCAAGATCTTCGAACATTTTCTTGTATTATTGTGTCTATGTTTTTAGACTGGCTATAATGTCATTTGCATCCTTAAGTTTCCTTGACAGTTTTTCATTCTTCCTTTTCTCAGATTTCCATTCCATAAGAGCAGACACCAACTCACCCTCTAAATCAACTTCAGCCTCATCTTCTTCAATAGATACTTCAGAGTTCATCCCCTCTCTGTTTTCTATGTTTTCTGCCTCTTCTGATTCATCTATTTCAAACGCCATAAAGAGAGCCTCACCTGTTCCTTCCTCAGAGTATTCACTAGAACTGTCCTCTGAAGATTCTGCATTTCGGGAGATAAATCTTTTCTTCTTGAAATTGCCTTTTCTGAAGTTTGTTTTCTTCCTCCATTCACCTCTTTCTTGATGCTGAGTTTCTTCACCTTTGTTCTTGTCATTGAGAGGACATTTGGTAGCAAAGTGTCCAATGCCTCCACAATTGAAACATTTAAGAGGTAGCTTCCCTTTGTATTTTCCTTTTCCTTTCTTCAGCTTTCTTACAAAATTCGCTTCCATTTCATCCGAATCATTCTCTTCTTCAGATTCTTGTCTTGTGCTTTTGCATTTTAGAGCTTTGAAGGCTGCTTCTCTATCTGTGGGATTAGACTTTCCTATTCTCATTTCAAAAGCAGTCAAAGAACCATGCATCTCATCCATACTAAAATTATTTAGATCTTTGGCTTCTTCTATGGCAGAGACTTTAGAATCAAATCTAGGAGGAAGTGATCTCAATACCTTTTTCACAATAGCAGCATCGGTTAATTCTTCGCCAAGACCTCTGATTGAATTTGTGATCCCATTGACTCTTTGCATGAAAGTCTCTATGTTCTCATCATTTTTTATCTTTAAAGATTCGTATTGAGCTCGATGTGCTTGAAGTTTTGCCTCCTTGATCCTATCATCTCCTTCATGAATTTTCTCTAGTTTATCCCAGATATCTTTTGCTGATTCATAATTTATGACTTTGACTAGCTCACTGTTAACTAGTCCACACATAATAGCATTTCTTGCTTTTGAATCATATTCAAATGCCTTTTTACCTGCAGTGTCTATTGGAGCGGTGGTAGGAGCTTTGTAACCATTAACTACTACACCCCAGATGTCAAAGCCCAAAGCACTGAGATATGTCTGCATTCTAATTTTCCATAATGCATAATTTGTCCCATCAAACAATGGCGCTTTGTTCGAAGAGAATCCTTCACCACTTGCCATTGCGTAACTTCCAAGATCACCTTAGCTGTTTAAGCCTGTTCAGGTACTTGGCTCTGATACCAATTGTTGTAATCACAATGACACTGAGAGGGGGGGTGAATCAGTGTGTTCTTTAAAATTTCTAAAACATATGATTTTAAAACCAACAGTAGTTTAAAGTAGATAAAAGAGACACTAAATGCATCAAGAAAGCATCACACATAACACAACATTTTAACGAGGTTCACCAATGTGGCTACTCCTCAAAAAGACTGCTTGGACTACCATCCAAATCCAGTCAATGCAAAGCTATAACTTTACATAATCCTTTACCAAGACCAACTGGAAGGAGCACCAACCCCTTAACTTTATCTGCTTCAACAAAATGGAGCACCAACTCCTATTTTACCAGCACCTACTGGAAAGAGGCACCAACCCCTTAATCCAAGCAACAACTTGGAAGACAATAATAAAAATTACAAAATAAAACTTTCACCTCAATTTTCATGGTCTGCTATTTTTCTGCATTCTGCTGCTTCTACGCAAAATGAGTCGCACTATTCCACCTCTTCTTTGTACTTCTTTGCACTCTCTACTGCATTCAGATGATCAATCACTTCTATAAACTGTGCACTGTCACTTCAGACTTAGAACACAACTTCTGCACATCGCGCTCTTATCTTCGCACAAGTCACTCTACTCGCTCTTCGCACATTATTTCATCGCAACACACATCTTACTGCAACTCCAAAGAACTATCACTTCGCTCTCATTCTGAATCGAAATGACTTGCTCTCTACTCAACACGAACTTCACTTTCACAAACACTATGCTCGCATTTGCACTTTATCTTAACACCCCATATTTTAAACTCGAAGAAGCCCTCCTTTTTATAGAAGAAATTTCAAAAACAAACCTTAAAAGAACGTCGACTGAGAAACCCTAGAATTTGTCAGCTGCCAAACCCTAAAATCCGTCGGCTGTAACCCTAAGAATGTTGGCTGCAAAACCCTAGAAATTGTCGACTGCCAAACCCTAAAATCTGCCGGCCCGCATTTAACTTTGTCGGCCTCAAACTCTTCCTCGCCACCTTCATCACTTTCCTGTAGCTTATTGCCGTGAAATAGTAACACGTCGACCCTTTTAATTTAATTTAATATTTTAATTTAAATTTTAAATAAAATAAAATTTAAACTAAATATTTAAAATTAAATATCTTCATCACCGAGGCATATTTTTCAATGAAACGAAGAGCCAAATTGGGTTTTAAGAAAAACCCATTTCAAATCTGTTATCCATGGTTTTAAATAAAACTTTTTATTTTTACTGCCTTGGTTTTCACAAAAAACCTTTAAAATTTAAACTAAATATTTAAAATTAAATATCTTCATCATCGGGGCATCTTTTTCAACGAAACGTAGAGCCAACTTGGGTTTTAAGAAAAACCCATTTCAAATCTGTTATCCATGGTTTTAAATAAAACTTTTTATTTTAACTGCCTTGGTTTTCACAAAAAAAAAATCGCTTCTTGACATCTCAGGTTCTGAAGACTTCTTCTTCTCATTCTAAATTATGTTTTCTATTTTTGTGCATCTATCATTTAAGCACTCGTGATCTGAATAACTTTTGAACTTTATCCTCTGCATCTGAGTGACTTACGAACCGCTCGTCCATTGCATCATTAGATCTAACCGACTCGTATTGACAACAATGACAATCCTCCTGTAACACCTTTCTCAACATTGAAATCCTATCCATTGTACTTTGGCTGCACCTTGCTGTTCAATAAACTCTTGTCCATTGCATCAATAAATCTGTCTGACTGTGTTGACAACAATGACAATATTGTTTGCTGCACTTTGCTCAATAAAACCTATGATTCCCAAATTGCCAACTGGGAACTGCAGCTACCAGCTACATTTTAGGAGTGGCACCCATTTCGGGTACCCTCCTAGACTACTGAAGCATAAAAGTTAAATCCTAAGCTAACCTAGACTAGTGGGGTTCATTACCGGTAGTTTAATGAGGTTCAATTTTTGCATTTCTTAAGTGTGGTTCATTTTACTGATATTGAGTGCGATGTCTCGGTTTCAAGTTACCTTTCCCATACCTTACCCCCGGCTAGTTGATGGTTGATCAGGATCCACCATCAAGGAAGATGAGTATAATGGTGGTCAAGTTTGATAGTGTTTCGTATCAAGGAATGTTCTCTCTCTCTTAGGGCTCTCAATTTGCTAGTGGTTGCAATAAAATAATGAAAATTTTCAAATGAGAATTCAATTTATAGGTCCTCCTAGTCTCTGCGGACCGCAGCTGACACCCACGGTTCCAAAACTAGGGTTTTTTGCCCACAGGTCTGACCTGCTGTCCCCAAAATTTGGAAGTGTAAACCATAGACCGTATCTGTGGTCTGCAACTAGCAATAAATGCACTAAAAACCCACTATGGGAAGGTCTGAAAAGGTAAATTAATGACTCCCAATGGATAAAAATCAAAATACATGATCAAAATTGCAAATTTGGTGATGTTACAAGCACCAGGATCAATCCAATAAATGCCAAATTAAACAACAACAAAAAATCAAACAATAAAAAACCAAATGTGTGTCGTATTCAGTGATTTATCCTTTAAAATTGGCATTTGTAGCGACTTGCGCTCCATGCAATCCGACAAGATGAGTAAATCACAATAAGGACATTTGGGGCAAAATTATCATTTCTTTTATGATATATTTTCAGCAAATCATCGACAATATGATTCAACATAAGTCTTCCTGAATTTGTAGTATTTTGACTCCCTAAGATGGCTATCATAGTCTGACTGCTCCATGGGATAAAGATGTGCAAATACTACTAAGCGTTGTAATCATAAGCTGAACTAGGCATAGCCAAGGCATTAAACGTCTCAAATCTAAAGTTGTTCAGGATCATTCATTATGGTCAAGCGATTTCATCGCTTCAGACATTGTCATTACCCTGATCAACTCGTCGCTTGAGGGGGTAGTCATAATTTCATGTCATAATCAAAATCAACAGAAGAACCCAGAGATTGTATATCCCTTGATCTTGTCAAAATTGCGTTCGTCCTTGCGAATCATTGCTAACGACTATCATAAGCTTCCCCCTCTGCTTGGGGTAAATAGCAAATATGAAATTGCGTTTGTAGCTCTCATCCTTCGGTTATATAGGCCTAACTTCTATTGTAGCACCAAAGCTACCCGAATGTAGGATGATGAGTGCAGACTTTTCAAATGTAAGCCTTCCCATGTTGAAAGCAATGATTCCAGGATACGCATCCTTTTGCTAGACCTGGGGCATCTAATGTTGATCATACTAATGATCATCATAGAACCTACGACATCATTTTAGGAGGTATATTTTTCTTGATGTTGTTTGATCTCACAACGCATTTCAAAAGGGGCATCTGTAGACACCTAAAACATGTCATGTCGAGGGTGACTACTCATATGGACATGCTACAAAACCATATGAAGGATCTTGGATAGACTCCAAGATAGAGCAAGTGGTTCTAACCACTCAATTTAGGCATTCCGCCTAAGTGCCCGAACAGACAGCTCCAGCACCTATGGTCTCCAGTCTGAACCACGGTTGACACCTATGGTCTGTAGTCTAAATCGTAGTTGTGATCTACAGTTTGAACTGGACTTCAGTTAGGCCTTCCATCCAAGCCAAATCTGTTGGAATAGCCAAGATATCTAGAAGGAGGCCGTTGGAGGATGGAAGATTCCAAAGGCTTCCATCCCAACTATCCTAACCAACCTTCTTGGTCTTGGCTTATCCATGAAGCCACTCCTAGCCCTAGGGACATGCTATAAATACCCACCTCCAAGGGGATGGAAAAGAGAGATGATTTGTATAGCGAAGTGCTGGCAAATTATCGAGCGAGAGCTAACTGATCAAGAGAGCAGCGAAGCCCTGTCAAATTGCATATTGACTTTGTGCATTTGAGATCCCCTTTGTTATCCATCTAAATACCAATTAGCCATGGATGCCCTAAGTGCTTAGGAGGATCAAGAAACACAAATTCGGGCAAACAAAGACCCTTCATAGCGATTTGATTGCCAAATCTGTCAGAGGACGATAAAGGCGACCCTTGAACATTAATTCGGACAAGGAGGTCAAGCCCACTGCCCCTAATTCTAAGGGAAAACCCATAAAATGTCAAACCATGGTTGTCAGCCACGGTTCACAGTGCAGACCGCCCCTCATAGCTGCGGTTTGCAATAGGTTAATGATCACCTTAATTACTTTGCTTTTGATTGCATAGATTAGTCATGTTAGTCTTTTTATAGGTTTAATTGCATCTTAGGGAAACTTTGACCGTAGGAATTAGACATTTCATGCGTTGCATTAAGTAGGAGTACATTGGATCTTTTATGTGCTTTATTGCTTCTAATTCGATATTTGATTTACGCATCATTTACTTATTCATGTCTTGTATGTTTTAGCATAATTCTTGATGTAATTAGAATAGCTTAAAGTCTTTCTTTATGCTTTCTTGTTTTACTAGTTTAATGGTATTTACATGCATATTTCTTTAAAGGGCCTCATCATGAGAGGCTATCAATCTTTGTAATCGTGTGTTGTTTTTTCTTGTTTGTAGAGAGACAAGTGCAAAAAGGAGCCTATATCATAATCCTTCCACATCATGGAGAAGGGGGTTAGCTCTACCCCAAGGTAGTTTGTGAGTAATCACCGGAGCAAAATAAGCGTGCCTACCCTATTGAGGGCATTGGAAATTATAACATTTGTATCATCTTTTGAGTGACCCTAAGAGGGCATTTTTGTAATCCGAGATCCTTTAAATATTAATACAATAAAATTTGCATATGTTGGCTTTCTTTGTTCAATTTATGTATTTGTGTGGATATTTGTGCTTTTGTGATGGTATAGATCAGTATGCCTAGCTAAGGCGTGCACTCCACGGTTACGTCACAAATGTATCATAAAACCCTCATACAATGTAGATTATAAGAGCTCTATAGATAAAAATATACTATGGAACCCTATGAAGTAATATATATCCTTTGTATGATGACTCTTTGGTTACTTGACTCTTCCTTTCCTCATGCCAAGTCTAATGACCCTTGGTTTCTCTAGTTGATACTTGCATACACAAGATATAATCTTATATGCACACTTGTACATGAATATTCACATAATATTTCCTAATCTAAGGACACATGTGCACATTTACATACATAATACTTGCACACATAATTACATGACACTTGTGCATTTCTTGCATATTATTACATTACATGAAATATTAACTCACACTCTAATCTAAGACACACACCTAATCTAATAATGTACCAAGGTGGTACATTGGCATGTACCAAATAATGTAATATTCTCCAACAAATAGAGAGGCTTGCGTATGAAGAAAAGTTAGATATAAGAGGCCCATTTGGTCAACTAAGGAAGAAGCTATGGTATGAAGCAACATGATTTATCTAGTACATTAGAGAAGCAACGAAGCACATCAGAGTAATAGCAAAGCGTGAGCCTTTCAGTTCACACTATAGTAGCAAAAAGTGGACTTTTTTACCCACACCAGAACAAAGAAGGAAATCTTGAGACTTTCAAGCCTCACATCATCATAGAAAATATCACATAAAATAGAGGAAGCAGAAGGCGTCACATAAACTAGAGGAAGTAGAGGGTGTCACATAAAATTGAGAAAGCAAAGACTATCATGGAAGAGAACTCATAGAATATTAAGTAGGTAAAAATATCTTAGGAGAAAGCACCAAAGATATCAGTTATAGCATCAATAAAGTATTTGACTATAGAAAAAAGAAGGAACTTGCAAGCACAAAATTAAAGGTAGTATCAGGTTAGTTGCAGCAGAAGCTAAGAGAATGCATTAGAGAAAGATAATGCAGAGAACAAACCTATAGTATATAAGGTGAAGAGTCTAGAATCTGAAGTAGCATAGTAATGGAAGAAGAAAGTGCCAATAAGGAAGGAGAAGTGAATAAGTTAGATCCAACAAGAAAGGATATGCGTCAATCCATTAAGTACCATCGAACATTAAATAACATGTAAATCTCCAGGGAAAATGTGAACTACTAAATGTAAGACGTCAAAGTTACACTTCAGATGGTATTGAAATGTTTTTGAATGCCTTTCATGCAATCACCCATGTAGTTAGTAGTTGAAGCTTACACAAGGAACGTGTCACCAGAACATCATACAAGCTACGTAGCAATAGAGTGGTTGAACAATGATATTGTTGAATGAGCCAGAGTGAGCATGAATGGAGGTCAGTTAGATATTAGGGTTACTAAATTTAAATTTGTTTAAAATTTAACATAGGAGGTATAAGGATTATTTGGATTATTTGAATTAATTAAGTTATTTGAATTTGGAGTGATAAGTTTGATTAATTAAAGATAGTTAAGATTTTGGAGTGATAAGCAATAAGTTAGTGTTAAAAATAGTTAAGGTTTTAGAGTAATAAGATTTTTAAAAAAATTTAAGTATTTAATTTTGGAGTGATAAGATAGTTAAGTTTTTAGTTTTTGAGCTGATTATATAATTAAGTATTTGAGTTTTATTTTGGAGAGATAAGAGAGTTAAAGTTTTTTTTTTAAATATTTTTGTAAGCTTGGAGTAATAAGGAATTTATTTATTTTTAAAAATTTTAAAATAGTTTGGAGTGATAAGGAATTCAACTAGTTTATTTAATTTTTAAAGTTTGAAGTTTTTTGAAGAATATTTAATTTGGTTTTATTTTTGAGAAAATTGAAATTTTTGAATTTTTGTAAATTTAAATATTTGGGAAAAGATTAAAATGTTGAAATTTTGTAAATTTAACTAGGGAGTCATGGGGTGTTCTACAATAAAAATTGATTATTACCAAATCAAAAAAAAAATTGATTATTGGACCATGGCAATAAAAGACAAAAAATAAAGAAAGACTATCAAAAATCTTTTACAAGTTTTCTCTCAAGAAGCTACTGGAGATGAAAATATGTGTTAAACGAAGTGATGAAATATTTACAATCTATTCTTGAAGCAAAAAAAGGAGAATTTTTAATACTTCAACAATGCATGCAAAGTATTCTTAATGATGCTAATGATTGTTATGAAAATTTTTTTACTGTACCTATTAGTCTATGAAAAACAATATACAAAGGAATAATCACTCTAAATGTTTCCAAAATAAGAAAACAAGGAAAGGTTGAAGAATTAGGGGATAAACCAATCATGAAAGATGTTTGTTGTGATACAAATGATTTAAGGCCTATGATAGCAAATGAATGTTGTGATACCATAGAATTAAAACCAATGATGACTGATGCATGTTGTGATACTAGTGATCTTCAACAAAATATAAAAGAGAATTGTGATGCAAGCTATGATACTTCTAACTTGGAATTTATAACAAAGATAGAAGAACTTGATCCAAAAATAAATGTTGCATGTGACTCAAAGAATTTGAGTATAGTTCATGAATACAAAGAGTGTGCAGACAGTGTGTGTGACCAAGAACATTGTAATGAAGACTTCAAACAATCAAAAAGTAAATGTGAATATTGTGGCAGATATGGACATAAGATAGAAAGATGTTGGAATCTTCATTGTTGCAAAATTTGTGGAGGTACCAATCATTCTCAAAGACATTGTTGGTACAAAGAAAATAATATTTTTGAATGGATATACACAATGACAAGAAAAATCTTAATGGATTTCCTCATAAATATTTTTCAAATTTTAGATATGAGCACAAGAAAGGTATGAACTTCTTTAATAGATTTCGAAGAAAAATGGTAGCAATACCAAAGTTAAAACTCAAAAACAAAATAAAGCAAGAATATGAACCTAATCGATCTCAAGCTAGAGATCATATACATTGCAAGGTCACTTGAAGATTGAAGACAAATATGAAGACCATGATTTAAGACTAAAGTCTTCAATAACCAAATAATGTAATACAGGGGGGTGTTGGAGTATATTATATTATTTGATACATGCTTAATGTACCCCATAATACCTTCATGGTATATTTATAAATAGTAGATTAGGGTTGAGTCATAGTTTAGAGTGTGAGTTATATTTTCCCTTTTATGTAAGTGTGAATGTGCAAGAAATGTACAAGTATCATGTAAAGTTGTAATGTGCAGGAAATGTGATGAGCACCAGAAATGCTCATATTTTGTACATATTTCTTTGATCAATATGCGGTTGTATAATAAGGATTGCGTACTTTTATGAATGATTATATAGATATTTGATATAATTATGCGTGTTATCTAATTTGTGTGTTTTTAGTATGTTTTGTGGAATTGCAGTTGATTTAGTTAGATTTGGAACGGTCGAGGTCCTTTTGATGGACCTGGCACTTTATTTCATCGGGGGTCAATGTAGAGAACATAGGCGCCTCCCTGCAACCGGAAGGCGCCAAGGGAACAAGCGCCTCCCTGCAATCGGAAGGTGCCAAACCAAAGACGAGCGCCTCCCTACAGTCGAAAGGCACCAACTGAATACGAGCGCCTCCCTACAGTCGAAAGGCACCAACTGAATACGAGCGCCTCCCTGCAGTCGAAAGGTGCCAACTAAATACGAGCGCCTCCCTGCAATCAAAAGGCACCAACCAAAGACAAGCGCCTCCCCACAGTCGAAAGGCGCCAACAGAAGGCAAGCGCCTCCCCATAGTCGGAAGGTGCTAATAGAAGGCAAGCGCCTCCCCACAGCCGAAAGGCGCTAATAGAAGGCAAGCGCCTCCCTACAACCAGAAGGCACCATGATAACAAGGTACCTTCCTCATAAGGAAGGCACCACTGATTCTTTGCCCGTTGACCAGATTTGAATGACGTGGATGACAGCGGCTAGTGCAGTTCCAGCTCTACATCATGCAGAGCTAAATTGGAGATAGCACCAATGTATCAAAATGTCTTACTGATGCCAGGCAAAGCATGAACCAAAATGAACATGCCGCCATCAAAACAGAATGCCAGACATCGATTGCATTCGCCAGACTATTCTAATTTAGTCTAGGAAGAATCGAACTATTGTAACCACTTTTGTAACAGAAGTTCTACGGGTGTGTTATATAAACACACGTAGATCATTCTGAAAGATATATAGAAATAATTAATAAAGATCCATTTAGAGTTACAGAAGATAGATTGTAATACGTTGATAAATATATTACAGTTCCAGAAGTTCTAAAGCGCGTGTTCGATCGGGAAGAAGCTGCTGGAGCCTGGGCCCACTCCAAGCCAGTATTTCTTCCCCATTTCCTTTTTGTTTATTTATTTTAATTAGTTTATTGCTTTCATAGGAATGTTCATTGGTTTGCTAGTTCCAGTATTTTGCAGTAGATTTATTTTCAGGAATGTGTACATGATTTATTTTTGTAGATTTAATTTTGTTCTTCTTACGTAATTTATTGAGGAGTGCGGGAATGATTGACAACCATTTCAAGAACACCCCCAAAATGTAGGATTAGCAGATTCACCTCCAGTGGTATTGTAGTAACCTAATTTCGACTCTTCGCAAGTTCACGAAGCTCCCTGGGTTGATAATTAAATGCACGGGCATGTGACAAAAATAGGAAACCATTCACCTTGTTTGGCCCGCAACATTTTGGCACCGTTGTCGGGGAAGCGTCTTAATTAGATTACTTACAATACCCTGAAACCTTCCATCTGACCTTGTATGAGTTCTTCGAGAAGAAGAGGACCTGACGGTCGCTTTATAAGAACTAATCCATCAGGACTTGAGTCAACCGAGCATTTTGGATTTGAGTTAGACTCGCTCGACCTACCAGCAGTCCATTGGAGTGAGGAACCGCACTTTGTGCAAAGTGCCACCTCATCCCATCAACAAGGGGATGAACGAATCATCATAAATCCCCTATTTAATAGGACTCCTCTAGAGGAAGCCCTATTGTGGAAGGCTGTGGAGGATCAGACGATCTCGCCAGACAACCTTAGAGCATTGACTCAAAAAGTTTTAAATGATCGGAAGGCCATAAACGCTGCATTAGAAACCACATTTCCCAAAAAAATGGTAGATAACGATGAAGTCTCATCTGGCTTTAGTTTCCCAATAGAGGAGGGAGTAGGAGATACCAAAATGAAAAACATATCCCCTGCTCACCTTTCGTCCTTCAGAGGACACCCGACTGAGGACCCTGACCTATTTTTATTCAAGTTTGATGTTTTGTGTAGGTCTGTGGATTACAAATCAAACATGCAGAAGTTGAAATTATTTCCTTCTACATTAGATGATGCAGCTCTGTGATGGTTCATCGGTCTGGGAGACAAACACATCACCACCTGGGACCAGATGAAGAAGCTCTTTCTAGAGCAATATCAAGATTTTGGGAGAGCAAGAGACTCCGGGGAGGAGGTCCTGAGCATGACACAAAGAGAAGATGAGTCTCTCGAGGAGTATTGGGAGAGATTCAACTTTAATCTTCAATGGTCCCCTCACTCGAAGCTATCTGATAAGTCCCTCAAAAGCATCTTCTTGAGGGGACTTACCAATGAGTCACTTGGAGGCTCTCAACATGATCTCTGGAGGTGATGTCTATCAGCATGCTATGGATGACATCCAGAAATTATGCTGGAACTACTCGAGAAGGTGAGGCAAAATCATCGCCAAGACCATGAAGGTGACTGCTTCAGTCACCAAAATAGAAATAGGCAACATGTTGGAGGATTTGAAGAGTGAAATGCTCTCATCTCTAGCACTGCAGATGGATACGTTGTTGTTAGAAAAGAAGAAACAAGAAAATGATGCAGCATTAGCCTATTTCTGCCCAAAATGCAGAGGAAGGCATGCAAAGAATGCATGTCCAGAAAACAAGGTCAGAGTATGCATAGTTTGCAGGCTGAATCATAAAACTCGATTGTGCCCACAACTGCCCAGTAACCAGGAAGCGGCTGAGAGCACGGAGGCCTACTTCATAGGCAATAGGAAGAGTTGGCCACAGCCCCCACGGGGAATATACCAACCGGAATGCCATCATATGGGGGAGGGTCATACATGCACCAAGGACCCCCTCAACCACCTAATATGGGGTGGTGGGGACCATCACCCTGGACTAACGCACCCCCAGCAGCATTTCTGAATCGGCAGCCATGGATGCCATATCCATATCCTGGGCAGCAGTGGAGAGGCCACAATGCATGGAATCAGACTCCATAGAGTGCAGCGCCTGCTCACATCCAACAGAACTTACCAGCATTGCCAGCAGTGAGACCTGCACAGCTACCAGCACAACCGATAGCAAACCCGAACAACAGAGTAAATCAGTCGGCATACAACGTAGAAGGTGAGATGTATCATATGTACAATATTCAGCTTAGATCAGGTAGGCAGCTAGGAGTAGAGACACCGCCTCTGGTAGAAGAGGAGGAAGAAATAGTAGAGACACCTCCACTAGTAGAAGAGGAGGAAGAAATAGAGGAGACACCTCTGGTAGAAGAGGGAAAAGCACTTGAGAGAGCGGAGGCTCCATTTCCTAGCCGGTTGTAGGAACAAAGAAAAACAACACAGCCAAAATTTGACATCTTGTCGAGCTTGAAGAATCTCATGATGACAATCCCATTATTTCAAGCAATTCGAGATGTCCCCATTTACACCAAGGCAATTAGAGAAATGTGTCTAAGGAGACCGGGATGAAAAGCTACCCAGACTATCAACGTCATGGGTAAACTGGCAGATCTAATGATGGGTAGAACACATCATCCGAAGTATGCAGATCCAGGCAGCCCAGTGCTGACCATAAAAATTGGAGGACATTCCCTATCCAACACATTGGTTGACCTTGGGGCAGCCATCAATGTGATGCCTCAAGAGACCATGCAGAGGCTGCAGCTCACGAACCTGAAGCCAACCATGACAGTGCTGCAGTTAGCCGATCGATCAACCGTGTCATCGAAAGGGATGCTTGGAAGATGTGATCGTAACGATCAGTGCATGGGAATATCCAGCCAATTTTTTAGTTTTGCAAACCAAGACCGAGTGGGCGGTTACCCGCTCATTTTGGGGAGGCCATGGCTGGCAATAGCTGATGCTTACATCAGCTATCGGGATGGGCTAATGACCATCTCCAATGGGCAAAATGTCAAAAGGCTGACCATTTCACCGCCAGCTCAGTCTATGGACTCGACAGAAGAACCCAGGATCACCGAGCATGGAACTACGGAGTTGTCCATAATCCAGTCGATGATGACCTTGGAGGAGGTGGCAGAAGAGGATGAGGATGGTGCTATCATGGAGTTTCTCCATGGAGAATCGTCCACCCCCACACCTGGATCATCGTTGACTGGCGCCCAAGATCAGCACATCCGAAAAATACACGTTGGGCCAGGGAGGATATTAAACGTCAATAGTAGGTTGATGCCCACACAGCTAGAAAAATTGGAAGAGCTTCTGGTAAAACACCAGCAAGCATTTGCATGGGACTACGTAGATATGCATGACATCAACCCAAAAATATGTACCCATCGGATTTATTTAGATGACCAGGCAACTCCTAGTCGGCAGCCACAGAGAAGGATGAACCCAGCAATGAAAGACATTGTCAGAGAAGAACTGCACAAACTTTTGGCTATCGAATTCATATATCCAATTTTTGACGGTGAATGGGTATCACCATTAGTGGTGGTCCCCAAAAAGAATGGGAAATGGTGGATCTGCGTGGACTACCGGGCGTTGAACAAGGTGACTAAGAAAGACCACTTCCCGCTCCCGTTCATCGATCGGGTCTTGGACACACTCTCGGGAAGAAAATACTTCTCCTTTCTGGATGGTTTCAGTGGTTACAACCAGATTCGAGATAGGGGAAGAAGATCAAGATAAAACAACGTTCACCTATCCATGGGGAACGTTTGCCTATAAGGTATTGCCTTTTGGATTGTGCAATGCATCGACCACCTTTCAAAGGGTGGTGCTTAGCATATTCTATGATATGATAGGAGACGGGGTGGAAGTATACATGGATGACTTCACCGCCTATGGAGAAACCTTCGAGGAGGCAATGACAAATCTGGAAAGAGTGCTCGACAGGAGCAAGGAAAATCATTTGTCCCTAAGTAATGAAAAATGTTTTATGATGATGCAGGAAGGCATCGTGTTGGGACACCACCTCTCTGTGGAAGGAATAAAAGTAGACAAGAGGAAGATCGAGGTCATCAGAGACCTACCTAGCCCCAGAACGCAGAAGGAGGTAAGAAGTTTCCTTGGATCAGTCGGGTACTATCGGTGATTTATCGTCGAATTTAGTAAGATTGCCAAACCATTGCACACCCTACTTTCTAAGGACGTAGAGTTCAATTGGATGGGAGATTGCGAAGAAGCGTTCCAATTGCTAAAAGAAAAATTGATATCTGCATCGGTCTTGAGAGGACCGAATTGGGCCATACCATTCCATATTTATTGTGATGCATCTAACGGTGCGATCGGAGCAGTCCTCGGGCAGAAAGATGGTGAAGAATTTTATGCCATCTATTATGTCAGTAAAAACTTGGCGGGAGCAGAGCTCAACTATACAGTGACAGAAAAAGAATTCCTCGTAGTTGTCCATGCAATAAACAAATTTTGCCACTATATAACGGGATACAAGGTCTTCGTCCATACGGACCACGCGGCTATCAGGTATCTGATGAGCAAGCCGGCCATTGGTGGCAGAATTATCAGATGGTTATTGCTATTGCAGGAATTCGACATCACTATAGTCGATAAACCGGGCAAGGACAACGTCGTGGCAGATTTTCTGTCCAGATTGATACCAGCAGATCATCAAGCAGTGGAAGATCAGTTTTTGGATGAACATCTATTCGCTATTAGTGAACAAACTCCATGGTATGCGAGACATAGCCAATTACTTGGCCATCGGAAGGACCTCACCTGCTCTCTCCTACCGAGAAAAGTAGGCGGTCATAGAGAAGAGTGCATCATTCCTTTGGATGGATGGTCTCCTATTTAAAATAGGATGGGACCAAATTATAAGAAGATGCGTAGCAGAACAGGAGTTTTCAGAAGTGCTCAAGGCATGTCACGATGAGCCATGCGGAGGACACTTTGCAGGGAAATGAACTGCCTACAAAATCCTGTAGGCTGGGTATTTTTGGCCCACTCTGTTCAAGGACGCGATAGCGTATACCAGCAAGTGTGACGAGTGCCAGAGGATGGGTAGACCAACCCATCGAGATGAAATGCCCCTACAGCCCCAGGTACACCTAGAACCTTTCGATAAATGGGGCATGGACTTCGTGGGACCATTTAATCCACCTTCGATGGGAAGGAGGTTTATTATGGTCTGCACGGATTACGTCACCAAATGGGTGGAAGTGCAGGCATTAAGGGACTCAAAGGAAAGAACGGTCATCGATTTCTTATTTGCCCATATTTTCACATGATTTGGGGTTCCTCGGGAGATAACAATAGACCAAGGGCCCCAATTCACCTCCAAATTGATTGAGGAGCTGATGGAGCAGTATAGAGTTTGGCACAATAAAACCATGCCCTACCATCCGTAGGCGAACGGGCAAGTAGAAGTGACAAACAGGGAGATAGAAAACATCCTGACCAAAACCGTGCAGCAACACAAGAAATATTGGGCCACATGGTTGTCGGAGGCAGTTTGGGCATACAACACCACGTGGAAATCCACCACAGGATGCACACCTTTCCAACTGGTCTATGGGAAAAATGTGATGATGCCCATCGAGTTCGAAATCAAAACTCTGAGGATGGCTTCAGAATTAAATTTGAGCTTGGATGAAGCTCAAACATAGAGGATTCGCCAGCTAGATCAGCTGGATGAAATCCGATTGGATGCTTTGCAGAGGACAGAGATTATACGAAGCGAGAGAAAGAAGTGGCATGATAACCACATCAAGCTGAAGAAGTTCTAGGTAGGGGAATGGGTACTTGTTGTACGATTCTCGATTCCAAGAAAGGAAGGGCAAACTTATGCGAGAGGTGGATGGGGCCGTATGAGGTGGCGAGCTCATTAGGAATGGGGCGGTGCACGTTAAGACAATTGACGGCAGCAACACCATGTTCACGAGTCAATGGCCACCGACTACGCCCCTATAATACGTCCAAAACGTTACAGGTGGAATCCAGAGTAGGCATGGGGGAGACCCCATCTTGCTAGATCCGGACTGAACTCTCACAGGTGAAATGGTGGGCACGAAAGTGCTCACCCAAATTTTTTAGTTAATATAGTTTTTTTTGTAATGTGTGTTTTTGCAGGGACGACGCCCGCATGCAAGCTGCAGGCATCCTAATCCAGGGCCTAACGGGCATGGAACGCATCTAACTGCCTTTATTTTCCTTTCTTTTTTGGTTGCTTTTTGTAGGTGGAGGACCTGACAGCACGAGGGATAGGTATCCGGGAAACCAGGCCTGATTCGGCTCAGCATTCCGACACCGGCTCGTAGGTAGAATCTGGGCAGCGTGAAAAACTGGGAAGGCTTGATCACCCTTTTTCCAGTCAAATCGCCATCCAGAAGAAGGTGCCTTACTGCATCCAGAAGGTGCCAAGTCCAAAAGAAGGCACCTTACATCCAGAAGGTGCCAAGTCCAGAAGAAGGTGCCAAGTCCACAAGAAGGCGCCTTACTACACCCAAAAGGTGCCCATCCAGAAGAAGGCACCTTACTGCATCCGAAAGGCGCCAAATCGAAAGACAACGCCTTCCATCCATTCAGAAGTTCTAAAAAAAAAATAAAAAAATACATATGTAGGCGCCTTCCATGGCAGGAAGGCACCAAATCTAAAAAAAAAAAGCCAGCCGAATACGCCTTCCAACATCAAGAAGGCGCATTCATCCAATCGAATACGCCTTCCAACATCAGGAAGGCACATTCATCAAGACGAATGCCTTCCAACATCGGGAAGGCATGAACCAGAAGGAGGCGCCTCCCACATTGGGAAGATGCTTGCAGACAAAAGTGCCCTCCACCACCAGACGATAGCCAATCAGAGGCACTTCCTATAGCCGAAAGGCGCATTCATTCGAAGAAGAGCATCGACAACGTTGGAAAGGTGCTACAAGGGCACCATCCACATGGGGAAGGTACCAAAGAATGCCTTCACATGTACAACATTTACATCTATCGGATGCCTCGAGCGAAATGAAGCATCGCACGAATAAGTGACATCAAATGACCATACCCCTCCCTCATGTCACAAGTCAGCAAATCAGTGGCTACCACGATGACAGGAATGACGAATCAGGTACGCGCATACTAAATCAAATCATTTATATAATTATTTATAAATACGTAGTACCAAAAAAGATACCGTCGTCATAGAGATCGTATCCCCCCATAGCCGAAATCATGTGCCAATGATAGGGCATCTTCCATAACTACTAGGGTTAGGCATATTTTCTATAAGAAGGTGCCTTCCTGAAGAAGGAAGGACAAAAAAAATACAGCAACGAAAGGCGCCATGGGAGGAAGGTCCAAGAACCATGCGATCAAGAAGAATGAACCCAGTGATACTGATGGGATCGGAGGGGCAGTGAAGACCCAATTCGAAGTCGAGGGGTGGCTCGAATACTGCACCCTGGTCAGTCGGGGCCAGGACGTGGAGGCAGCTAGAGAATTCGCCGCCTCTTTGAGGGGTGATGCGGCCCAAGTACGAGGGATGGAAATTCCAGTCACCCCTGAGTTCATCTCACAGGCGACTGGATTGCCTCTCATGGGGGAATGTACATACAAGGGAGGAGTGTTAAAACTATACGCCGAAATACTACTATCGAGAGAAAATGTGCAGATAGACAAGGAGGGGTTACTCAAAAATAGTCTCCCCATGAATATACGAAAGATGTTCGAGCAGATTGCTCGATTCTTCACATGCACAGGGAAGTATACCCATCTGCACATTAATCATGTGCACTTCCTCAATCACCTAGTGCATGGGAGGAAATTAAATATACCTTTCTACCTGGTGAATGCTCTGAAAGATGAAGTGGCTCGATACTAGAAAGGGGCACCGTCCGCCTTAGCCCACCATGGGCTGATATCGGCATTGGTCCGCCATGCAGAAGCACAAGGACAGAACCACGACGCAGAGGGAGATGGTGGCCAAATAGAGCAACACAATGTGGTTGCCGAATTAGGGCAAGATGAAGCATCCCCTGTAGAGGAGATAACAAACATCGAGCAATTGGCGTTGCCCTATTTTCTAGGAGGAGCAGAGCAGTCACCGGTGCCCGAAGACATAGAGGACAGAGGGCATTCCCCAGTGCCCGAGTATGAGGAGGAAGGAGCGCCACTCGCTGGTGGTGAGGACGAACCAATCCCTAGGAGGAAACGTCTACGATGATTCCTCTCGATAGAGGAAGGACAGAGTGACCCGAAGATAGACGTTGCCGCCCAAACCCTTCGAGAATTAATGAACCAGAGCCCACGAAATGAAGGAACTTTTGGGAGTAACGACCAGATCGATGCGGCCTTGGAGGAGGTGCTCGAATGGCAAACTGATTGTTGGATGGCACAGCAGATTCTGGAAGATTGCCAGAACCAGCATAAAAGGGAATTGGAGGAAAGGGATAGATGAATTGCTCAGCTCGAGCAGCTGGTCCAGCAGTTGCAGGAGGAAAATCAAATACTTCAAGATAGAGGAACAACAAGACAGGAGGCATCCACTCAGACTGATTGGGCAGAAGAAGTGCCGATGAACTCTCCCACATCCATCGAACGAGTATTCTCTTCAGGGGAGATTCGATCGGACGCCCGACAGAGCAGCCCGGAGGCAGGGGAGGATTCCTCTATTTTTAGGGGTGAAAAGGAAAGAAGTCCTACGATGCCCCCTATCATTGTCCTGAGTGACACAGAGCAGGACGAAGGTCTCCAGCAATAGATAAGACCAGAGGATAAGGAGGACCTCCCCAAGCCTAAAGAAGGAGAAGAGCCTGAGGGGTCGACACCAGGTAGACAGGAGAACGAAGGATCACCCTCGGAGATAGCAGCACAGCCGATCCTTCGGAGTAAAGAGAAGTCCCCAAAGGAGAAAGAAGAGACCCCGGTTCGAGCCGCCACATTTTCTATAGAGGCCAAGGCAAAGAGGCCCAGGACGGCTCGACAGAAGGTGAAAGTGACCTTCGTCGAGTCAGAGGAGGACGAATGGGACATGCAACTGTTCGTCGAAAGGCAAAAATATTTTGAGCAGCTACGCAACGAAATGAAAGCAGCCAAGGAGGCCAAGAAGGCATCCTCGAGGGTAAAAGGAGATTTTGGCATCTGCGTCAATCCGACAGAAGACAACCAATTTTGGGACATCTATGGTTCATCCCGAGGGTGGCCTTCCATGATGAGGAGGTACTTGGAATGGTGGGGAGTATATGGCCCACAATTGGAGGCCATTACGATTGCAAAGGAGAATACAAGGCTTACCCCTGAAGCGGTCGGATTATACAAGGCCCAAGTAGTGCCTTCCAGAGGGGATAACTCGGATATCCCTCTGGCAGTGGTCAGACCTCCAGACGTCGACCTCTGGCAAGCTATCGAAGCTGCATTTCAATCGGCAAGAACAACGCTGGCTAGACCACCACCAGTAGCGGCCAGAACAAGAAGGGGACAATTGACAGCCGTAGTTTCCCATAGGCAAAGGTGAACCACACCTTCAAATGTCGGCACAAAAAGATAGACTCGGGCCGCTAGGGCAGCAGAATCCTCCAAGAGATGGTGACGATGAAAAGTCAGAGGGCTACCTACAGCTTGGATGCCACGAGGGCGTGGCATATGTTAGGCGTGGGGGGATGATGAGCACCAGAAATGCTCATATTTTGTACATATTTCTTTGATCAATATGCGGTTGTATAATAAGGATTGCATACTTTTATGAATGATTATATAGATATTTGATATAATTATGCGTGTTATCTAATTTGTGTGTTTTTAGTATGTTTTGTGGAATTGCAGTTGATTTAGTTAGATTTGGAATGGTCGAGGTCTTTTGATGGACCTGGCACTTTATTTCATCGGGGTCAATGTAGAGAACATAGGCGCCTCCCTACAACCGAAAGGCGCCAAGGGAACAAGCGCCTCCCTGCAATCGAAAGGCGCCAAACCAAAGATGAGCGCCTCCCTACAGTCGGAAGGCGCCAACTGAATACAAGCGCCTCCTTGCAGTCGAAAGGCACCAACTGAATACGAGCGCCTCCCTACAGTCGAAAGGCACCAACTGAATACGAGCGCCTCCCTACAATCAAAAGGCGCCAACCAAAGACAAGCGCCTCCCCACAGTCGAAAGGCGCCAATAGAAGGCAAGCGCCTCCCCATAGCTGAAAGGTGCTAATAGAAGGCAAGCGCCTCCCCACAGTCGAAAGGTGCTAATAGAAGGCAAGCGCCTCCCTACAACCAGAAGGCGCCGTGATAACAAGGTACCTTCCTCATAAGGAAGGCATCGCTGATTCTTTGCCCGTTGACCAGATTTGAATGACGTGGACGGTAGTGGCTGGTGCGAGTTCTAGCTCTGCATCATGTAGAGCTAAATTGGAGATAGCACCAATGTATCAAAATGTCTTACTGATGCCAGGCAAAGCATGAACCGAAATGAACATGCCGCCATCAAAATAGAATGCCAGACGTCGATTGCATTCGCCAGACTATTCTAATTTAGTCTGGGAAGAATCGACTATTGTAACCACTTCTATAACAGAAGTTCTACGGGTGTGTTATATAAACACACGCAGATCGTTCTGAAAGATATATAGAAATAATTAATAAAGATCCATTTAGAGTTGCAGAAGATAGATTGTAATACGTTGATAAATATATTACAGTTCCAGAAGTTCTAAAGCGCGTGTTCGATCGGGAAGAAGCTGTTGGAGCCTGGGCCCACTCCAAGCCAGTATTTCTTCCCCATTTCCTTTTTGTTTATTTATTTTAATTAGTTTATTGCTTTCATAGGAATGTTCATTAGTTTGCTAGTTCCAGTATTTGCAGTAGATTTATTTTCAGGAATGTGTACATGATTTATTTATGTAGATTTAATTCTGTTCTTCTTACGTAATTTATTGAGGAGTGCGGGAATGATTGACAACCATTTCAAGAACACCCCCAAAATGTAGGATTAGCAGATTCACCTCCAGTGGTATTGTAGTAACCTAATTTCGACTCTTCGCAAGTTTACGAAGCTCCCTGGGTTGATAATTAAATGCACGGGCATGTGACAAAAATAGGAAACCATTCACCTTGTTTGGCCCACAAAAAAATGCACAAGTGTCATGTGATTTAGAGTGCAAGTGTAAGTTGAGTCTATGTGCACAGGTGTCTTGTATGTATGCAAATAAATATGTAATTTTAATATGTCCACAAGTATATTAGATTAGAGTGTGCAAGTAATAGAAGTGTAAGAGTCATGTATTCATCAATTATGCAAGTGACAAGTAGTCAAGACAAGATTCATGAGACTTGGCATATGGAGATCTATAGTAAAGTATCCAAAGAGTCACACTACTATGTCTATATTATGGAGGCAATACTCCATAACAAGATGTAGGGTAGGATTGAATACAAGGAGAACAAGCATTATCATTGTAATAAAAAGTGAAGCAATAAAACTTGTATACATTTTGAGCAATTAATATTGTAAGTTGTTCTTCATGCATAGTACATGAATGATTAAAGTTTATTTACATTTATATTTTTGCATATTATCAAATTTTATTTTAGTTATTATAAGCCTTTATATACATATTATTCTACTCATTTATTATTATCTTGACCTTATTATATTGTGGCTATATTATATTTAGATCCTGTGAGATATAACCTATGATATTTTGTGGTAGTATTAAGGCTTAAAAGCCATAAATTAGTCCTTTACTATCCCTAATTACTCCTCCTCCACTAGCTTTACCCAAATTGCCCTTAGAAGCCCCATCAAAATTTAACTTAATAAATCCTTCAAGGGGAGGCTGCCATTTAGTTTGAGCTCTCAAGGAAGCACTTCCCACAGGATTAATTCTTCGAACTTGAGGTAAGCCCCAACCACAAGCTATCTCACACTCCAAGGGAGATTCTACTAAAACTCCATAGTCTTCTAATTGCAGATTCTCCACTACTACTATTTTAATCCTGTTCACCAAAGAAGTAACATCTCTATGAATGTCCTAAAAAATTCTGTTATTTCTTTCCAGCCAAACCTACCATAAGAAATGAGGCAATAATAGATGCCAAAGCTTAACCAACCTTTTACTTTGAAAGTTCACATTCCAACTCTCCCACAAGTCACAAAGTGTAGCAGACTGAACCCACTGTATATGGAATAACTGTAGCAAACCATTCCACACCTCTGAAGAAAAAGAGCAATGAAGAAATAGGTGATCCACAGATTCCTCTCCCATACCGCAAAGACTACACCTATTTTCCATTTGAAAACCTCTTCTTTGTAGATTATCCACTGTTAATATCTTATTTTGTAAGGCCAACCACAAAAAAGGTAATCTTGGGAATCAAATTCTTGATCCAAACTCTATTAACGTCAAGAACTTTGACTATACCTCCCCTCAAGACAATCCAAGCTGATTTGACTAAAAACACCCCCTTAGCATTTGCCCCCAAACAAATTTATCTTCAGCCTCAAACTGAGGAACATACATTTGACTCAAGATAGAATTCAACTTATCAATTTTTTGTTGCTGCTGCATGTTCTGATCTTCCAGAGAAAGAATTTTCCAAGCTCTACCTTGAGGCATATTTTCTAAATACCCATCAATTGATCTTCCATATTTGAGCATCAACAAATCTGCTATCTGATTAAAATCCTCCATTTGGTTTAAAGGTTGATTACCTGCCCAACAATCTTCCCAAAAATGAGCCTTATTTCCTTTACCAAACTGCCATCTCACTCCCTTAGTTAGCAGGGAGCAAGAGTTCTTGATACCATTCCATAAATCTGATCCAAAAGAGTGATTCTCACATTTCAAAAAAATGGACTCTCCTTCCATATATTTAGCCTTTAGGATCCTAACCCAGAGCTTATGTTCCTCTACCATAAGATGCCAACCAACCTTAGCAAGCAAAGCTTTATTCATCTATCTCAACTTTCGAATACCCAACCCTCCTTTTGGCTTGCATACTCGATCCCAAGCAACCAAACTGATCCTATGCTTTTCTTCCACTCCGGACCACAAAAAATTATGTTGAATTCTTTCCAATCTATCTGCAACATTTCTTGGAATCTTAAATAAGGACAACATATAAATTGGAAGACTCTACAATGTAGACTTCAGCAGCTGCAATTTACCAGCCTGAGAAAGTGCAACACCTTTCCAACCTGTTAACTTTTTATTGAATCTCTCAATCACATTGTTCCAAAGTTCAGCTTTCATTCTCCCTCAAAACAAAGGCATCCCTAGATAAAAGGAAGGTAACTCTTCAATCCGACAATAAAAAATCCTTGAAATTCTTTCTTGTCTTTCCCTTGGAGTGTTAACAAAATAAATTCTGCTTTTTGTAAAATTCACCATTTGTCCCGATGCTCCTTCATAAATTTTCAGAATTTCCATAATCTGATGGGCTTCAACAACCGAGGCTTCTCCCAGAATGATAGTGTCATCTACAAATTGTTGGTGAGTTATAGCCAAAATATTCAAAGCTGGTTTTATCCCCTTCAAAATAGCTGCTTCTTTTGCCCTTTGCAAGCTTCTTCCTAAAGCTTTGGCCATAATAATAAACAAATAAGGAGAAATTGGATCTCCTTGTCTTAATCCATGCTTGCTAGAAAAACAAATAGCAAGTTGTCCATTGACTATAACTGAAAATTGAGGAGTAGATATGCATAAATATATCCATCTTCTCCAAATTTCTCCAAAACCAAATCTTACCAGAACCTTATCCAAGAAAGACCATGAGACTCTATCATAGGCCTTATTCATATCAAGCTTCAACAACATCCCTGCAGAGCCTTTTTTGTCCATCGAGTGCAAAGCCTCATGAACAGTAATAATCCCATCCAAAATCTACCATTGTTGGACAAATCCACTCTGTTCTAGAGAAATTATATCAGGTAAAATCAACTTTAGTCTGTTTGAAAGAACTTTTGTCAAAATCTTATAAATTGAATTGCATAAACTAATAGGCCAAAAATCTCTAAGCATATCTGCTCCTTGTTTCTTCGGAATCAAAACTAAAAAAGTTGCATTCCATTCCTTTAGCAAAGTTCCTTTCTCTTGGAATTCTCTTAACGCTGCACAAACATCCTGCTGCACTATTTGCCAATAAACTTGAAAAAACCATTGGGAAACCCATCAGGGCCCGAAGCCTTATCTTTTGCCATACCTGAAACAACCCCAAAAATCTCTTCATCTGTAAAAGGTGCAATCAACATACTATTCATTTCATCATTCAAAATGGATGGAATATTTTGAAGAATCAAATCTGCATCATCTTCCATTGTTGCTCCTTCCATCGCTAGAAGATTCTCATAAAAATCAACAGCTGCGCTTTTAATATCTTCCTACTCCAACAATAATCTTCCATCTTCTATTCTTAAAGATCTAATTCTATTTGTTGCCCTATGCTTTAATGTAGTCAAATGAAAGAACTTTGTATTACGATCTCCTTCTTTAAGCCATTGAACCCTTGATTTCTGCTTCCAGTGGATCTCTTCCTGCACTAAAATATTGTGAAAATCACTGAGCAACTTTTTTTCTTCCCTGTCCAAAAAATCAGAACGGCCATAATTCTGAATTTGTTGCTCAATAAGCTGCAAACTCTATTGTAGCTCCTATTTTTTAACCCTTATATTACCAAAAACTTCTTTGTTCCAAATCTTAATATTTTTTTTACATTTTTAAGCTTTTGCGACACTGTATACATCTTGGAACCATAAACATCTATATTCCACCATTTTTCAATCATCTCATAGAGGGTGTCATGAGTACACCACATCAACTCAAAATGAAATGGATTATTCTTAGGCCAATCTCCCATTAAAATTTCCAAGAGAAGCGGAGAGTGATCAGAAGCCACCCTAGGAAGAGCCCTGAGAGAAAAATTATTAAAGAAATCCATCCAAGTTTGGGATACCAGAAACCTATCCAATCGACACTGAATAAGGTTTGAGCCCAATATTCTATTTGACCAAGTATATTTGGCCCCTTTCAAATCAACATCCAACAATTGGCAATTCAAAATAAACTCATTAAATTCAGCCATACTTTTAAAAAAATCTTGAACACCCGCTTTCTTATCACTAGGATAAAGAGCTGAATTAAAATCACCACAAACCACCCAAGGCCAATTCAAAACCCTATGAGACTACCTCAAAAGATCCCAAACTCTTCTTCTACCCACTAACGAGTTTGGAGCATAAACATTAGTCATAACCCAAGAAAAATTAGTATACTTACATGTGAACAAAATAGAAATAAACTTGTCATTAATCTACAAACATTGTCCCTCCAGCCACTTTGGATTCCATAAAGTCCATAAACCCCCAGACGCACCATCAACAGGAACCATTTCCACCTGAGCTGTTTTCCAAATTGAATTCTTCACCTTCTGAAAATTGGAATCATCCACTTTAGTCTCTTGTAATAAAAGAATATCAACCCTCCTCTCCTTTCTTAATTCTCTAAGCACCCTATGTTTAGTTGGGGCATTCATACCCCGAATATTCCAAGATAGAAAATTCATTTTGTATCAAGTTGAGAAAGTTTTCCTCCTCCCAAAGACAAAATTATTTTCTTCCCATTAGCTACATCCTTAGCAATGGCTCTGGTTCTCAATTCCCAGAGATTGGGCCTTCCTCGAGAAACTAAAATTCCCAAATCAACCTTCTTAGATTTCCTTCTACTTCCAGCAAAAAATTTTGGATAACCTTTTCCTCCTTTTCCAACTCTGAATCACTAGTAGAAGTCCATTCTCCTCCATCTTCTTCATCCTCAGACCCATTCTGAATAATGTTAATATTTTTATTATTTTTCTCCCATAGCCAATCAGTTTCACATTATGTTGAATAAGGTTCTTTTTTTGAAGTATTTTTTTGCTTTAGATGATAAAGTAAATGATGATTTTATTTCAAAGACAAGGGTGTAATAAAAATGAAGCAAACAAGTCCTAAAAATGGCTATATGTAATTTTGATTTAACGCTAAAGATTGAATATTTAGTTAGTCCTATAAATGATTAAAGACTAAACTAGTTCCTTCTTTTCCTATCTAGTTTTTTATAAGTAATAAAAATCTAGAAACTAATTTAACACACAACAAATAGCATTATGGCCTAGTTACAAAATGACAAGGATTGTGCAAGAGAAAAACTATTTCTACCATAGAGGTAGAAGCATTGTCAATATTATAAAAGTGCCACTGATACTTTTTCCTACTAGTGGTAATTTCATCTTTATGCAAATTAGAAAAAATATTGGACTAGCAACAAAGGGGCATGCCTGAGTTGGAGGATAATCTCAAACTCCTTTGGCTAGCATCATACCTCTATTTAGATAAATATTAAAAATAGTTGAAATGACAAATGCATAAATCAAATGACTAATGGAAAAAGCACTATTATGATCATGATAGTGTTATTAGTTCTTTCACCTAACGATAGTGCTTTTGATATATGTGACTATATAAAACTAGAGAGCTATAGTACCATTAGACCTACAATCCAACAATACTCTCACTATAGAGAGCACCAAAGCAAGACTAAATACAATGTTGGATGATATAATGATTGATGATGTAGAGATGATACAAGTGCAAAGATCTATCAAATTATAGAAAATATAAAGATTAACTAATTAAAGTGAAAGTTATCAATGGCAAGATGAGATCCCAAGTAGATGTGAATAAAATATGCAAAGCTAGCTAGTATACAACAAGATTAAAGGTTGGAGATTTAAAGCAAAGAAAGTGTCAAAAGCAAGTAATAGGAAAGAGAGCAAACCAAGATGCTAAGATCATTTTCCCTTATTTGTGAAAGCTTGCTAGCTTGCTTCTCGACATTTCAGATATTGAGAGTGAATGCTTGAGTATTTGAATATTTGATATGCTTGAATACATGATTACTTAGGTGTTTGACTACTTGGAAGAGAGCTTGAATGCTTACAAGGATGATAGCTTAGATGCTTGAAGCATGACCTTCATAATATTGTGATAAGATTTTGACATAACCTTGTCATACATGAAGATGAATTTCTATAATTCTAGATGGATTTTAGCAAAGTTTTGATACATTAAAGGCTATTATAAATTGGTCACCCCAAGTGCTGGTTTTATAAGAATCCATGGATTCTTGGGAGAAGGATTGAACTTAAGCTGATAGGATTGGAGATGGTAAGAATTTAAAATGAGATCAAGATGCCATTAATGGAGGAAGATTGAAAATAGAAAATCTTGGACTTGGGATTTTTGTTGAGAGCTACATATCATATTTTGGTGATCAGATCCATTAATAGTGGGTAGCTTGAAAGGTACCAATAGTTTTTTTCATATGATAGTCAAAAGCATTGGTGGGTGAAAGCATTAGCAACGCTTTAAATATGGTGCTTTTGTCAACTTGACAATTGGGAATCAAATTTGGGTAGGAAAGATCAAAAAGTTAAAATTTATAGAAGTGTTGCTCAAGTAGCAAAGTGTTGGTGGTGCTTTTGGTTATGCCCAAATGCTTTTGCTTTTTGAGAAATAAATACTCCAAATTGGGCACAAGAAATATTGATTCAGTTTGGCTAATTTATTATTTTCATAATTTTTATCTTTTGTTTACTAATTTTTCTAGTTTCAATGGTAATAGAGCTCTTAGCTTGACTTGTATGAAATAGAACCACAAACATTATACTATAGGAAGTGATGGTCATATACATTAGAGACCATCCAAGGTCTCCTCAATTTTGTGAACCATGTGCCCTCAATGTCATTAGGGTTGTATTATGTGGCACTATTAGGGTTGTATTATGCGGTTCTGGTATCAAAGGTGAAGGTTGATCAAGCACTATTGATGACTTTGATAGAGAGATGATATGATATTCAAATATGAATACCTTCTTACCATTGACTAATAATATGACCATCACATTTAAGTATGTGTAGTAGATCTTGAGGATCAACATCATGGGATAGAGGTGCACCTAGGATAGGATTAGAGAGTGATCAAGGATGTAAACTTTATGATGGTTTGGTCTAGTATTAATATCAATACCATGTATGTCAAGAGTTACCTAGATAGATAAATGAAACTATTATATACCAGTGTGTCGAGGGTGATACTAGGAGATACAATTTGTAGGGATATGCATTGGGGCTATGAGGAGGTGGTGGCAACAATGCAATATGAGCAAATAATTTTCACTAGGGGACTTTTTCTAATGTATTTATACTAGTCACTCCACAAGATCATCTATAGAGAGGGTAGGATCCTAAGCGAGTGTACTTCACACCATGTGTAGACCTAGAAGAACTTTGCAGTTTTAAGACCACCAAGACTTCCAAGATAGGTCAGGTATTAATAGGCATTAATAGCCTATATATGGGGCTATCATTTTGAGGGTGTATAGAGAAGGCCTAACAAGGGTATGCTAGTGGTGGCTAAGAGGGTGATAGATGAGCAATGACTAGAGTAGGTCATTTAGAGGTTGTATAGGCATCATTCAAGGTAGTTTGATGATTCTTACCATCTAGCTCATGTTAGGTGGATTATATGGCTAGTGGGACCATGGGGGAGTAGGAGCTCCATAATTTTGATAGAGTGGTGTACTAGTTTTATGTGAGGTGGGAGATACTCACAAGGTTAGTTTGGTATAGGAGATTCACTCAAGAGGGGGTTTGAAAATACCCCAAATTCAAACTCCTGTATTGAGGTGGATCTAGATGATCTTATTATTCTAGATCTAAGGTGTGATTATCTTGTATGACCTAGGATTACTAAATATGGCACCAAACCATCTAGCCAAGATAGAGAATGGTTATAGAAGCATAGTACTTAGAGTAGATATAGATATCAAGTAGGACTAAGTAGGTAGTTTTAGTGTTAATGTAGCACTACAAAGAGGCTCAAAAATCACAAGAGGCTTATGGGAAAATAGTAGCAATATGGACTACAATGCTTTCTCTACCCATAGGTATGGTTGGTAAGGTAAGACTAGGTAGGTCACCTTAATCAGATATTGAGGTAGAGCAGGATGCCTTAGCTAGGTAGGTGGAGATTTTGTAGCTAGATTTGACAACAAGGATGTCAAAGTGGGACCATATGATAGCATAAGTCTTTATGATGCAATAAACCATCCAAAGTCTAACCACGGAGTGATACATAATTATGAAAAGTGTTATAGCAATAGCAAGAGCTAGAGAGGACCAGGTGGTGCAAGCTCTATTATATCATATGACATAGATCCAAAGGGACCTATATAATTATAGTGCATAGGCAATGCACTACAATTATATCAACCATATAATTATGCCAATAGAAAATCCCCTACCATAACCCATGAGGACATGATCACAAACCCACTCAAGGTCTATGACTTGTCAATCATAAGGCTCAATTAGGATTCTACCCATTATAGGAGGGGAAGGAGTTGTAGGAACACTAGACATAGACTTCTAGAGATAGCTATAACAGCTAACTATCTTAAGATTTTAGGACTGAGATGATTGTATTATGATGATGATTGTACATTATTAAATGATGTATATATGCACTTTGAGTTATTATATATAGCTTAACATTTATGGGTCTCACTTGTGTTATGATTGATGACTTATTATGGTGTTTTAATGTTTTAATTACTTTATGTATGAGTAATTTGATTGGATCATTTATATGTTAGATGATTAATGATGGTGAGATTGTATGTTTAATTGATAAGTTAGATGATGAATGACTATGATTATGTGAGATAAGATCTTTTGTAATGTGATTATGGTTATGAATTGCTAATGAATGATTAATTAAAGGTTAAGAATAAAAATAATTAGATACTCTAAGTATAATATGATAGACATGATGAGAGATGCATGATGTTCCTAAAAGGTTGTTGCTACAGTACACCTATTTACAACTATGTACAAAGGGAGAGATATACAAATATGTATACCTATACACATAGGTATGCTTAGAGATTTGCCTAGGGGAATTTTAGTTAGCTTTTCCTAGAGAAATTTTGGTTAGCTTTGATATTTTTCCAAGGGAATTTTATTTACCTTTGCCTATAAGAATTTTGTTTAGCTTTGATATTTTCCTAAGGGGACTTTAATTAGCTTTCCCCAAAGGACTTCTAGTTAGATTTGAGATTTTACCAGGGGGACTTTATTTAGCTTTGATTAGAGGACTTCTAGTTAGTAGAGTATCACATAAATATATGTACAAGCATGAAAATAAAAGATTTATCTTTAAACAAATATCTAAAGGACTTATGCTTGGCCCCTAAGAATTATGATTTAGCTTTGCCCATAAGACTAATGATTTAGATTAAAGATTTTCCTTTATACAAATACATAAAGGACTTCTACTTGGATTTATTTACCTCATAGAGAAGTGTCATATAGGACTTATGATTAGATATTAACAACATATTATACCCCCGGTTGGAAGGATGAATCCAATGTTAACATGTTTGCCCATGCATTGTTGTAAATATGCAAACCTATCCAATTAGGCTCAAATTTGACTTTGAGATTGGTTTTGGCATTGGTATTCTTCTAATTATCTAAGAAAAATATTACCAACATTGAAGGAATATGATTATACCTTATTACTATATGTATGTTTAATCCTCTGTTGGTAGCCCCATATGTTCTCTAAGGTATGGATCCACTTTTTGTTAAACAATTCTAGTTGGCTAAGATAGGTGAGATGATATTCATCTCAAATAGAGGATTCCTACAACAAAATACATAATGAAGACATCTCAAGCTCAAAAATAAATACAACTCTGGTTCCATAAACCAAATCATAGGGCATCACACCAATGGGAGTTCAAACACTAGAGCGATAGACCCATAAGGTTGGATACAACTAGATATGACAATCTTGACCAGTTTTACTAATGACATTCTTGAGGATTTTGATAAGATTCTTCTTAGAAGCTTTAGCTTGGCTATTAACATGAGGATAACAAGGTGTAGACCATTTGTATTGAATATTGTATTTAGCACTAATGTTTTGGACATCCTTGTTCTTAAAGGGTGTTCCATCATCATATATTCATATAGAATGGATGTCATAATGACTCAAAGATCTGGTTGAGGATGATCTTGGAGACTTGAATTATATTGGTTGAGGCTAGGAGTTAATGCATTTAATGAAGTACTTAGTAGTAATGATGATGAACTTATATCCATCAAACAATACTAGGTTGGTCTTCCCAATAATGTCAAAGTCCCAAATGGAAAAATACTAGGGAGAAGCTAAGGGTTGGAGAGATTAGGAAGGGGTGTGAATAAGGTTATTATGATTTTTATACTTATCACACCTCTTGACATAGTCACAAGAGTCCTTTTCTATAGAGGGTCAATAATAACTCATTTGTAGGAGTTTCTTGGTGATGGAAACACCATTGAAGTGACCACCACATGATCCATCATGGATGCCTTTGATGACTACATGGAATTTAGTTAGGGTGAGGAATCTAAGTAAAATTCCATCAAGGGTATGATAGTATAAGATATTATCAATGATGACATAACTATAAGTGCATTGCTTGAGGTTCTTATGCTTGATATTTTTCAAACCATCATGTAAAGTGTCACCCCTAAGAAAATCAAAGATGTCCTACCAAGGATTAGGAGAAGGAACTACTTCTATGAAGAATACTCTTAGAGGAAAATATCTAGATTTAAAATTTTGAAGGTTCCCTAATTTTTTGAATAATGATCATAGCTTATTCATCATCTAGATCTAAGGGTATTATAGAAGTAGTCGAGGTCATAGCATTGACATGGTAATTGCTAGACCCGGGGATAGCTTCAATGGTGATTTTGTCAAAATTAATCATTAGTTTATAGGAAATGTCCTTGTATGGCATGATCTTTTCATGTTTCATTTGAAAAACACCATTGACTTGGTTGACTACAAGATGAGAATATCTAAATATAGAGAGGATTCTAATATGAAGAGCTAACACTGCATGAAATCCTAGGATAAGGGCTTTGTAGTAGTAATATTGTTGGTACAGGAAAACTTAAGCTTAAAGGATAAAGGGATTAGCTACTATTAAGTAGTGACAAAAATGAATCCTACCCGCACTCCTTTGACACATTAAGAACTATCAAAGTATAGATTCCAAGAGTCAGGTTGCTCTATTTTTAGGCTAAAGACTAACTCTTTAGTAAAGTCTACGACTAAGGGATAGTTGGCTTCTAAAAATATATCTATTAACTAGTCAATAACTACTTGATCGTGTATATACTCTTGGATAACAAACTCAAGATTGAATTCACTAAGCATAATGATCCAATTAGTAGTTTGTCTTGAGAGGTGGGATTTAGACATGAGATAACACAAGTGATCATCTCTTACAATGACAAAGGTTTTAGAGTTGAGCATATAGTGATGATGATCAAAGCTATCTGAAAGCTTACCTGATACTTCCATTAATCAAACATATATTTATACACATTTCAAAACTGCTTAATGGGCAAAACCAAAGTCCTAAAACCAAGAGCGGAGGGATAAAACTGATAGTAGGAATTACAAATAAAATTGATAGAAACAACTTTACAAAAAACCTAACTCTTAGGATAAGGTCTGACATTCTTCTACAGGCCTATCTAACAATATTAAAGCCTAATAATTAAAAACTAGTTAATTACAATTAACTAATTAAAAATAATTTTTAATTAATTAATATTATTTATATCCTTAGCACTCCTCTCAACCAAAATAGCATTGGACTCCAATACATACAAACGTGGAGGAGAAAAAACTAAAAGAGCACAAAAACTAGAAGATAGATGATCCAAACTTTATCACTTCAATAGTTGAAGCAAGTCTTCACAAAAATAAAAAATGTTGATTCCATTAAACCGAACTTGAAAAGATATTTTTGACAACTATTAATATGCCTATATTTTTCACAGAACGATGTCTCGATTTGTAAAAAAATAGAGAGACTCCCCTGAGCAGCAAAAAGATATGGTGTCTATTTATCCTTTTACAACTTGGAAGATCAAGAAATATTCCATCTAATATGCAGTTGTTTAAAATTTTAATATGTACCCCCTTTTTTTATACGTAACATGTGTTGGCTTCTTTTTCAAGTATAAAAAAATGAAAAATAAAAATCAACTACCTTTCCCACTCCATGTGGGATAAATAAAGACTACAATTTTCTTTAAAAACATGTTGCAACTATCGACGAAGATGGTGGAAGCTAGGGGAGGACATTCAGAGCTACACATGGCAAGGTCAGAGGCTACATCAAAAAGCCTATATTTGGCAGTAGACGACGCATGAAAAAGGTCTTCATGCTAGATTTTTTTTGGTATTTTATAAATATCTCAAAAGTCTAAATTATCCTATGATGCCAATTAGAAAAACACCACTTTAGCACCATATTTTAATAGCGAATGGGGACCGAATTTATGAACGCAAGCCTGTGACATGGCTATAGAGTGGAATGCCATAAAGCATATTTTTAGGCTAATTTTGGTGTGATGCAAAACAATAGGTGATGGATGCATAGCAGGTATCTAGAGTAGGAGAACCACGTGACGATGAAGATATTCAAAAGGAAGCAAAGTTGCCAAGACAGAGCTGGAGAGGCTAGGTGGCACCACGTATTGACATGCATGGCAAGTTGATATTATATATGGATGAATGATTTGATATTTTTGCATATTGGTGAATGACTTATGTTTTCTTTTGTTGAAGAATAAGAGGTTGTAGTCGGGTCCCCCACCCTTGATAAATCACAACTCTCTTCTTTAGAGCATGATAGTTTACAAACATATTCAATTCTTATCTCAATTGAGTTGTTATAGCTAGAAATCTACATCATTTTACATAAAATGTTTGAATTCTTGATTTTTTTGGAACTTTTTCAATTTTTTGTGTGAATACAAATATTCTAAAATTCAATATCCTTCTTGATACTTTCCTACAACAAACTTCACAATACCAAAACTTCACCTCTACTATCTATGTATTGCATATTAGTAGAGTAATATTTCCAAAACATCGCACTATCATAGCCTTCTTTACCAGATATGGATTGCTAGTTTCCTTCCTGAAGCACAAGTGCAACCACAAAAATTGTAATAAATAGTATATATAAAAGCACATTAATGTTATAAAATAAAGTACATGTTACCAATGAAAAACATAAAATTAAATCTTAATCATTATTTGATTTAGGTAGTCAACATTTTTTTAGCTTTGACTAAACTTACTACTTCCTCTAACCAAAGAAAAAAGAATTTAATCTCATGACCCTCAATTAAAACCCCTCTATTGGCTAGCCTATATGCATATTTTTTTCCTTCCCTTAATGTATGTGTAAACTTGATTTCTTCAAACTCTATAACAAGGTCTTGAATTTCCACAATTATCTCTTGTATGTTCCATGGAGCCTTTGCTTTCTGTTAGGTTGTGGAGTCCGATCTCGGCTAAATATGGATAAAACAGTTATTTGTTCCTTAATTGGATTGTAGATGACCAATCCCAAACTAGAGGTGGAAAAGAAAAAGTTAACTTTAGAATTGGCTAAAATTAACCTTTTTCTAATTGTAAACTTGCTAAGTTTGAAGTAGGCCTTAAGTGGGGATTGGGTTAATTATAGGATGTTTGTTTTAGCATGCATATAATTGGTTTCCTTATTTATGTAATACCTCTGGTAGAGAGGATTGTAATTTTGAACTAGGCCTTAAGTGGGGACTGGGTTAATTATAGGATGCTTGTTTTAGCATGCATGTAACTGGGTTTCCCTATTTATGTAATACCTCCGGTAGAGAGGATTGTATCTTGTTTATGGGAAGTGCATAGGATTGTGCATATCTTGTAGAGAGATTAGGAAGCTTGGGGTAGAGCTTGATGCAAGGGTGTTTGCATGTTTAATTACTGTCAGAGTAATTGTGTGGAGATGCTGGTGTTTTGAAGAGGAATTTGCAACTGGTTGTGTTGCAGGATTACTCCCTTTAGAGATTGTATTGGTGTTAATGCAAAAGACTGGTATTTCTTGGTGGATGTAACCCACACTAGGCGAACCACATTATATGTCGTGTTTTCTCTTGTCTTGCTTGTTTATTATTGCTCTTTTGTATTTTATATTTATGCAGTGAATCCTAACAATTGGTATCAGAGCAAGTTTGGGATTCATAATTGAGTGGGAGCTTGACTTGAGTGGGAGCTATAGCAGAAGAAGAGAAGTTTAGGGTGTTTGTTCTGTTTGGTAGAAAGTAACTGCAGAGCTCTTTCGCAAAGGATTGTGATGGAGTTGTTAGGTGTGACACCGAAGACGATAAATATTTTTAGGGTGCTATGTAGCAAGGGCGAAAGGGCCCTGGTTTCTCACCATTGCGGTAAGAAGGGGCACCTAAAAAAGGATTGTTGGTCTTGGGATAGAGATGGAGGAGAAAGGTCAGATGTGAATCTAATGAGTAAAATTATGACACTTTCTGATATGGCTAGTTTTGACATTGATGTTGGAGGACCAGAGAGTTGTCAAGCAGTGGGAACTAGGAGACATGTCCAGAAAGATGGACATGGTTCAGGATTTATTGTATGATTTTTCAGGATGGAACACATAATATGGTTATAGCTTTGGATAATTGCGACCCCAAGTCCCTAAGTTGGAAGGTAATTTCACACTCGGGGAGTGTGCTTTCAAAGCTAGTGGCAAAGCCATATTTTGTGTGTGCATATTATGGGTCATCCATAGTATGTAGATCTTGCCATGGTGGTGATGTTTGATTCACCATGATACAAAGTAATTATGAGGATTTTGTTATTATCATTGATTTGTGGTAGAGAGATTGTGTGTTGCTTGTTGATCACAGGATAAAAGTGCATTGATGACACTAGTCCGGTGTGATGGTTCAAAGCATGGTTACAACAATCTGGAGGATTTGACATTCCTTGTTTGGCTTGAAGATATTCTTTGGTAGATGCAGCAGTGGTGGAGTTGTTGTGGATCAGTCTCCAAGTGGGATATTGTTAGGTTGTGGAGTCCGATCTCGGCTAAATATGGATAAAACAGTTATATGTTCCTTAACTGGACTGTAGATGACCAATCCCGAACTAGAGGTGGAAAAGGAAAAGTTAATTTTAGGATTGGCTAAAATTAACCTTTTTTTCTAATTGTAAAATTTCTAAGTTTGAAGTAGGCCTTAAGTGGGGATTGGGTTAATTATAGGATGTTTGTTTTAGCATGCATGTAACTGGTTTCCTTATTTATGTAATACCTCCGGTAGAGAGGATTGTAAGTTTGAACTAGGCCTTAAGTGAGGATTGGGTTAATTATAGGATGCTTGTTTTAGCATGCATGTAACTGGGTTTCCCTATTTATGTAATACCTTCGGTAGAGAAGATTGTATCTTGTTTATGGGAAGTGCATAGGATTGTGCATATCTTGTAGAGAGATTAGGAAGCTTGGGGTAGAGCTTGATGCAAGGGTGTTTGCATGTTTAATTACTGTCAAAGTAATTATGTGGAGATGCTGGTGTTTTGAAGAGGAATTTGCAACTGGTTGTGTTGTAGGATTACTCTCTTTAGAGATTGTATTGGTGTTAATGCAAAACTCTGGTATTTCTTGGTGGATGTAACCCACATTGGGTGAACCACATTATATGTCGTGTTTTCTCTTGTCTTGCTTGTTTATTATTGCTCTTCTATATTTTATATTTATGCAGTGAATCCTAACACTTTATTCAAAATTGCATTTATAATTATGAGTGAATTACCTCCCATCCATACTTTGTTTCATTTCATTTGTTTGTATATTTTTAACCCTTCCAAAGTCGCCCAAGCTTCAACTTCATTATTTGTCTTGAATCTGCTATTAAAAGCGTAATGAGACAAAATTTTGTCTATTATTTTTAATTATTCCTCATCTTTTTGGTCATGGATTTCCTTTCAATGCTCCATTAAAAATCAGTTAGACCAACTCCACATCTGGTGTTTTCCACTTTATATTCTTTGCCTTCTTTTTGTTTCTCCTATGAATGATTATGTTAATGAGAATAAAGTTTCATAACAAACCTCTTTATTGACAAGTTGATATGGAAGCCCAAAAGCCTAATCCACATTGAAAGCCTTTTAATAATTTGTCTCCATAGAAAATTCTCTCTTCATGGTTCTAAATATAATGCATATTTCCCCCTAAACCATGGGCCATCATTCATTTTTTTATCCCTTATTTTTAAACTAGAGGAGATGATGAGGAAAAAAACGTTTGAAAGAAAATTCATGGAGTAATTTGAATTCAATCTCCACTTTCACTTAATTCAATTTTAAATCTTCAAAAAACCTAGTCAGTATCCATGGAACTTACATATTAACCCTCTACTTTTAAGAACCATTATATCAGGTTTGATTATCTCATCCTTTATAATCACTTCAAGTGTAATGTTTGTTATATTGATAGGGTTTACCACATATTCACTCTTCCTCTTGTCCCTAATTAGGGCATCCATACTTTGAGTTAGGACTTTTAAAATTGATTGTTTTGTCATACTACATAGATTTTCTTTATAAAAGTCCTTTAATTTTTTTAAATTTTCCTAAGATTTAGAACAAAAAATAGTAATGTTCGCTCCTTACTTGCACTTTGCTTCCTACTCATATTTGCTTCCTACTAGCAATCACAACATTTACTTACTTTCTAAAACAAGAAAAAGTAAGATTCATTGTATTCACTCTGACTTGCACTCCTCTCATTTGATACTATATTAACATTTTTTATGGAAATTCATAAATCTAAAATATATTTCAAATTATCTTATACTCTAAAAAAACATAATAATTATCTTATACCAGGGTTCAAATCTTGGAGTTGCTCCCTATAATCCCTATACCACCTTGTTGTTAACGACTTGATGTAAAGGGGACCACCAGTGACTTAGGCTTGAAACCGTCGTTGTTGAGCTGGCACGCACTCAATGGAGTTAATCTACTGCCTTTACCCCAAACAAGGCTTACCTCCAAGGTTTGAACTTGGGTCTCTTTTTGATAAGCACGTAGAACTTACCAATCCACCTAGCATTGGGGACTTCCAAACTTTTATAACTAAACTTTAGTATTGTATGCATATGTTTTTTTTAAACTATTGTTACTAATAATAAAACTTAATATTACATATAACTTTAATTAGACTTAAAATTAAAATTATAAAACAAATGAATTGAACATTGTTAACTCTCTTGTTTCATATTTGTTATATTTGTTTTAATTGGTGTTTTGAGAGAGCACAACGGTTCGAGCCTTGGCTTTTCTTCGAGAGGTCCAATGTTAAAACTGCAACGTGTGAGGATGTGTGTTAAATTTTCTATTGATAAGCTGAACTCTTCTCCATATGAGAGGTCATGGTGGGATAGGGATGCCCAGCCTTGAGCGTCAATTTCGTAGAGGTTTCTCGCACTAACCAAATATAATATAGATTTCAATTGGTTAAAATTGAAAATAAAAAAAAGTTTCTCACACTAACCAAATTTAAAAATAATAATATATATATATATATATATATTTATTTATTTATTTATTTATTTCAATTGGTTAAAATTGAAAATAAAAAACAAACGAATTAAATAACCTTAACTCTTCTTTCATATTTGTTATATTTTTTCAATTGGTTATATGAGATTGAAATTGTCCCACCCGTAATACATCATCACTACAATATTACAACAAAGCTCGGATATTATTCATGTGTCATTTGGTAAGGTTCAAACTTGAATCTCCTCCTTGAGTGTTAAGGAATCTAACGAGTTAATGCTACTTGATTAAGTCGAAACTTAAATTTCTTCCTTTAAGTGAGAAATCTAACTAGTTGAATTAATGTTATTTGATTAAAATTTAAGTTTACACAAGTTTTTTAAAGAAAGATATTTGAACTTGGATCTCCTAAATGAAAACCCAAGGACTTATCACTATTGTATCCCTTAAATATCTTAAAAATTTGAGTTTACATAAGTTTCTATAAAAGATCCCTATCCCTTAAAAGTTTGAACTTGCTCTTTAAATAAAATTCCAAATACTTACCATAACCCTCACAAATATATTCTTTATATAAAAAAAATATAAATATTTTTAATATTAAAATAATAAATAATAATATTAATTTAAGTGATGTTTCAACTATATTAATTTATGATAACTTAGTGTGAAAACTTTTCCTCCAGCACTCAAGGGATTCTATGTATAAAAAAAACATATTAACGTATTGATCTAAAAGCTTATCTTTATTTATTATAAATATAAAGATGTTTCACGATCTAAAGTATTGAATCGAACTTTTTAATATATTTATTGTTGCACAAACTTCTGTGTAGTCAACATTAAACTCTTTGTAAATATTTTGGCATTCGAATTTCATTCAATCTTAAAGTATCACCTTCTAAGTGATTAATTTATATATATGTAAGGCTCTAATCAAAGAAAATAAAATACGCTGAAGTATTTTTTATATTTTTTATTCATGATAGATAGATTACTATTAACATAGTATTAATTCGATGTTAATAGAAGTGAGGAATTTTACATAGTGAAACCAAGGACTTCACCTTTAAACCTCCTACTTCATTAGCAAAGAGTATGGCAAGTGTTGGGGTTTATAAACTACTGAGGAATTCTACATAGTGAGACCAAGGACTTCACCTTTAAACGTGCCACCTCATTAACAAAAAGTATGACAAATGTTGGGATTTATAAACTACTCAAATCCCACAACACAGTTAACAGAGTTAATGTGGGATTATTCATAAACACACAAACTACACTAACAAGATAGATGGGTATTAACGTGGAATGAAATTTCAATCATGAAATATGCCACTAGACTTGCATCATCACATTAACCGATTATAAAACAAGAGGGCAAGCTCCCCACACACATGCCCAAACTCGATGTTAATAGGGGTGAGGAGTTCGACATAGTGGGACCAAGGACTTCACCTTTAAGTCTACTACCCCAAGCTCATTTCTTTAAAAAATAATATATATATATATATTTTATTGAGGTTAGTTTGAGAGAAAATATTTTTAACATTTACGACCGTCGTCGACTCCAACAAAGAACATCTACAACAACATCCAACTCTTACATCACTCACTTCTCTTTAGCCTTGAATGTTGGGAGTAATCCTTGATCCACAGATCTTGTATATCATATGTCATCATGTTTACTGTTTTTCTTACTTTATTTTCTCTAGAGCTGCATTAGGCACTCTCGTTGCTTTGTATATGTCCTACTTTACAGTTCTATTGACCTCTTTTGGTCACCGATGGACATTAATACAAATTCAAATTTAACTAAATTTATTTACAATAATTAATAAAATTATAAGGATTTGAAATGAAATGAAAGATTTTAATTATGTCTGTGAGACCCAAATATGGTCTATGGGACCTCAAATATGGAAGTATAACTGCTCAAATCATATCATATGATAATTAATATCTTTGAGAAGGTTGTTCCTTTTCCTGCTGATTTGGGTTAGCAATTCTCCAACTTTTTTTATTTTACTATCTTCAAATAACTTTGTCATAGACTCGTTTCCAAGTGTTTCTTTGTATTTGCCATGGATGTCTGAAAAACTCGGACACTTATAGATGAAGTGTTCCTCTGTCTCTACTGCCCCTGTATTGCATAAAGTACATATCCTTTCTTCCCATTGTTCTTTGGGTGTTGTCCATCTCCTTGTTTCACATCTAAGCCTATGAGAGCTAGTCCTTATCTGAGCAATGACGATTTTTTCCTTCCACTTGATTTCAGCGCCTATATATGCTTTTTCCTTGTGACCATATGTTGGGTTAAACTTTGCAATATAATATTGTATTTGCCTGCTTGCATTTTTCCACATTCCACTTATAAACTTTTCATTCACATAGCTTTTGATGTCTTTGTTGAAATTTGGGCATTCATTTATGTTGATTTCCCAACGTTTCATCCATTTCTGATTTTGTTTCATCCATGTGTTCTTCTGCCTATGCAACTCTTCGTCCTTAGCTGCCCTTGGCCATCTGTCGTTTTTCATGTTTTCTGTTTTTTTTCAAGTAACATAACAGCTTGGTCATAGCAATTGCTTCTAAAGGAAACATTCCAGTTTCAGCTAGAATAATTTCATAAGGGGTTGTGGCCTTAATTTTGAGAAAATTTGTGATTAGATATTTTTGAATCCTTTCTATTTGCCTCTATTTTGCCTTTGTTGTGCCACTAGCCCACACCTCGCAACCATACAACAAAACCGGTGTAACAAGTAGGCCAAATAAAACCCTGGTGGTCTTCCAGTCCCACAACTCGGTATTCCTACACCTATTTTGAAGTGCATACAGTGCTCTCCAACCGCTTTGAGTTCTTTTCATCCTACATGTATTCCAATTGAGTTTGTCATGAAATTCTATGCCCAGGTATTTGTATTCTACTACTACCTCAAGTGGTTCTCCTGCAAACTAAAATTTGAGTTGTTGCTTCTTTTTTTTTGCTGAAAAAATCATGATTTTTGTTTTGCTTGTGTTTACCTGCATCCCAACTTCCTTATAAAAGAGTTCTAGAGCTCGAAGGTGATCTCCTAGATCTTTGTCTGTTTTGGCCATAAGAATTACATTGTCTGCATACATGAGGAGTTTTACCACATATTTGGCTAAGTGCACACCATCTCCCCCAAATTTGTTTATCCATTCTTCTAACTTGTCAATGTACAACCCAAATAAGGTAGGAGATAGAGGGCAACCTTGTTTGACACCTATATCACTACCAAAAAATTCAGATAACCCTTCATGTGTTCTGATTCTAGCTTTTACATGGTCATATAATCTGTGAACTGTTGCCCTGTAGTGAATTGGAACCTCTAGCTCTTCTATTCTATTCCATAATTTTTTCCTTGGCACTGTGTCAAATGCCTTTTTGAAGTCTACAAAACCACAGAAAGCCTCCTCCTTTTTGTCCCATATTTTTTCCACTATGTGTCTAAGTGTGATACAGTGATCAATAGTTGAGTGCTTGGGCCTAAAACCCGCTTGTCCCTTTGCTCTCTTTCCCATTTCTTCTGCCCATATACTGATCCTACGCTCTATCATACTCCCAAACAACTTTGCAAAGAGAGGGTTGATCATGATAGTTTGATAGTTTGATAGTTTGAGGGATTATTTACATCTCCACTTTTAAACAAAGGAATGGTCAAGCTAGTTGTCCACTCGGTAGGGAAACCATTTTGTATGACCTCATTGAAAATTTCTTTGATCTGCGGTGCCAGAATATCTACCCCCCATTTTATATGCTCTACTTGAAGATTGTCTATGTCACGGGATTTACCAATTGCTAACTTTTTTATCCCTTGAATAATGTCTTCATTTGTGAAAAGTTCTACGTTGATACAATTGTTTTGAATACTCCAACCACTGATTAACTGTTATGTTATTTTCAGCTTGCATCATTTTTATGCTTAGCTCCTTCCAAAATTTCTTTGGTTCATGCTTTCCTAAGTAAATAAGTTCTTTCCTCCTTGTTCTAGTGTATTCTTCTTTTTTTGCCCTTACCAATTTCTCATATGCTTCTCTATTTTCTCTTGTTTTACCCGTTGGTTCCTTTAGTAATCTTCGCGCTTCTTTGCAATCTTCATCGAACCATGGATTGGTTGGGAAGCTATTCCTTTCTTTCTTTTGAGGTTTAGCTATCTTGCATTTGTTTAGAGCTTCTTGATAACGTGCATTAACCATTCACTCTTACTGTAATCCTTGCTACTATGAGGTAGTTTCTCCCTTTCCTGTAACTTGTTATTTAATACTGCCCTAAAATTCTGTCAATTTTCATCTGTTAAGAGAATGTTTCCCTTGTGAGGATATTTGTTTTGATTCCTTTGCAAGTGTTTTTCCCTTGGTTTGTCTCTTTGCATTCGAAGTTTCATAACAATTGGGTTCTGATCTGACTTAAGTTCCACCGGAGAATCTTCCACTTCTAGCTCCTCTATTTTTGGTATGTAATTTTGTGAGCATATTACATAGTCTATTACACATTGTTCCTTATATGTTTTGCATGTATACCTTCATGAATTTTTCCATTTGTTCATCCCATTGCAAATAATAAAGTTGTGTATGTTGCAGAGGCCTAACAACTCTTCTCCAGATTGCGTGATAGCCCCATGCTCATTTTTTGAAACCTTGGTCCACTGCTGATTTTCCTCTTCTGGCATCTAAAGAGGATTCATCTCAATTTCTTCACTTCCTTTTAAAATGTTAGCTTGCTTTTTTGCTGTCCTTGCATTGAAATCTCCAATTAATATAATCTCCCCCAACTTACTGTATATTGAAATATCTTTTTTTAGGGAGGAGTATGGATCTTCTCTGTTAAGGTCATGTTTCTTATAGAATTTAGAATTCTTGGGAGCAAAATAACATGCTGCCATGCTAATAACTGATTTATTTTGTAGGATCTTTATCCAGATGTATTGTTTGTTTTCATCATGTTTTTCAATTTTAATGACCCTATCTCATTCCTCTTTTATTAAAACCATAATACCTCCATTTTTCTGCTGCTTTATTCCATACTGCTGTTTTTTTGTATCCCACAAATTATGGAGTCCTACATCCATCATGTTCATGTGTTTTCGTCAGGATGATTATATATTTATCTCTAGCAATGGGCTCTAACCCGAGTCCTCTTCTCCAAGGGTAACCTTTACAGTTCTAGCTTACCATCGTAAGATGTTCCCGGGCGGGTCATACTCCCTATTTGTTTTGTTTAGATGTGATGTATGCCTTTCCATTTCTTAAATATGCCTGTTTCCCTTCATTCTTTGCTGCCCTCACCTTTTCCCATTCCTTATTTCTTTCTTACTGTAAAAATGTTAGGTCATCATCTAAATAAAGAGAGTTTTAAAATTTTATTTATAACTTATTTATTATAATTTTGATATTTTATAAAATTAGCAATAAGAAAATTGTATTTATTTTTTTCAATTGGTAAGAAAATTATATGTATTATTTAAAAAATTGTAATTGATTTTATCAAATGAAATGATATTAGTTTAATTAATTAATTTTTTTAACTTTCAAAGACTATACCAAAATTCAAATCTTGTAAGTAATACAAACATAATTACTAAGCTTGTAATACCAATCAACATGTGGTCACAGATAAACTTAATTGGAATACAAATCTTGTAAGTAATACACACGTAGTTACTAAGCTTGTAATACCAATCAAAATTAACACAAATCTTGTAATTAATACACACGTAATTACTAAGCTTGTAATACCAATCAACATGTGGTCACAAACAAACTTAATTGGAATACATGTAGGATGAAAAGAACTCAAAGTGGTTGGAGAGCACTATATGCATTTCAAAACAGGTGTAAGAATGTCGAGTTGTGGGACTGGAAGACCATCAAGGTCTTATTTGACCTACTTGTTACACCGGTTCTGTTGTATGGTTGCGAGGTGTGAGGTAGTGGCACAACAAATGCAAAATGGAGGCATATAGAAAGGATTTAAAAATATCTAATCACAAACTTTCTCAAAATTAAGGCCACAACCCCTTATGAAATTATTCTAGCTGAAACTGAAATGTTCCCTTTAGAAGCAATTGCTATGACCAAGTCGTTATGTTACTTGAAAAAAACAAAAAACATGACAAATGATAGATGACATAGGGCAACTAGGGACGAAGAGTTGCATAGGCGAAAGAATACATGGATGAAACAAAATCAGAAATGGATGAAACATTGGGAAATCAACATAAATGAATGCCCAAATGTCAACAAAGACATAAAAAATTATGTGAATGAAAAGTTCAAAAGTGGAATGTGGAAAAATGCAAGCAGGAAAAGACAATATTATATTGCAAATTTTAACCCAACGTATGACCACAGGAAAAAGAGTATATAGGTGCTGAAATCAAGTGGAAGGAAAAAATACTCATTGCTCAGATAAGGACTAGCTCTCATAGACTTAGATGTGAAATAGGGAGATGGACAACGCGCAAAGAACAATGGGAAGAAATGATATATACTCTATGCACAGGGGCAGTAGAGACAGAGGAACACTTCATATATAAATGCCTGAGTTTTTCAGATATCCGTGACAAATACAAAGAAACACTTGAGAACGAGTTTATGGCTTAAGATAGTAAAATAAAAAAAGTTGGGGAATTGCTAACACAAATAAGAAGGAGAAGGAACAACCTTCTCAAAAATATTAAAGATCATATGATATGATTTGAGTAATTGTACTTCCATATTTGAGGTCCCATAAACCATATTTGGGTCTCGCGGACATAATTAAAATCTTTCATTTCAATCCTATAATTAAAAAAAAATATAACAAAAATATATTATTTTATAATTTTACTTATAATTTGGTAAATTAAGTTTTATGAAAATTATTAACTATATAGAGTTGGTCAACTTATATAAAACATTTTTGCAGGTTCTTTAAGTAGAGGTTTTTTTTAGAGTTGAATTGTAATCAATAATTTTAAATTGAAGTGATATTTATCATTTTTTAAGAGGTTTTATAGGTTAGGAGGTCTTATTTATATTACATTATTTTAACAAACCAATTTATTATGTTATTATAACCAACTACAACCAACTATATTTAAAAAAATTAAACTAAAATTATCCTCACATATTTTATTTATACTTGTTGAATGAGTTATTAAAACTTTAAAACTTCCTAATAAATGGTTTTGTTTTTGGTCTCAGATCTCTACAATGTTGAGCTGTAATTTTTTCAGCTCCCTTTTTATTATAACCTCTCTTATTTTTTATTGAATATAATTATTAATTTCAATAAAAAATTAATTTAATAAACTAAATAATCCTTTATAACCCATGAGCCTTAAAATCTACTTTATTTTAAGTATTTATTTATTTTTTTCATGTAAAATTCCATTCAAATAACCTTTACACTTAGTTAAAAAGTTTACTAGGCTGACAAGAGGACATCTTCATAGTACTTTCTTCATTATTTGTTTGCCTGCCCTTTATGGGAAAAATTCATTTAAAGCTTACGCTTCCCAAAACGTACCCTTGGAATAAAAAAAACTCTAACGTTCCTGATTTAACTAAAAAAACATATAACAAATATATTAAAAAATTAATGTATTGTAGTGAAATAATTATTATTAAAGGCAAGCAATTCGTTGGATTCTCTTGGACTTAAACGACACACGGTCACTAGGTAATTAATAAAAACATGGGCGCATTAAAATTCCTTTTTGGGTCCATTAAGGACAAAAACGTTGAAATAATTCGGTCCACAAGGAAAGAAACGAAATTCCCGTTTCAATTGCCGTACAGCGAAGAGGCGGGCCCACAACTCAAAAAAAAAAAAAAAACAAAAACAAATATACAATTTTATATTTGAAATCTCACACAACCGACCGGAACTTTACCGCGGAAGATGTTCGGCGACGATTTCGAACCCCATGACCTCGTCAAGGAAATGTAAAATTTAAAATACGGGCACCGAACTCGCCACGTGCCCGCTAGGTGCCGGGATTTGCACGGGTTGCACCGGCTGATGGTGCCCTCAGGTGCTGGAATTTGCACGGGTTGCACCGGCTGATGGTGGTGCCCGCTTAATTTTTGCTATTCCTTGTTAAACGCCGGAGAAAACTAATCTTTTAATTTTTAATTTGAACGATCGGTACGAGCTTTCGTTAAATTTAGACCTGGTATTTCGTTTCTAACGATTCCCTTCTTTCGTGAATTCTCTCTGAAAGTCGGGGAACCGGCGGATTGTGGTTGACGTTACCTCCTCAAGAGGAAATGGAATTTCCGTTACTGTGTGTTCTGTTATGATTTTTCAGAACTTGGACCGCACGTTAGAATTTAATTTTCTCTGAAATTGATCAGAAATTCATGTTTGAAATTGATTTAGAATAAAGCGGACGGTTAAGGATATCTTTGAAGTTACTTTGCGTATGGCAGGTTAATGTTGGGCCGGGAAATCTTCGCGGAGAGTTCAACATAAGTATTTACTGTGCCGAATTAAAGCGTGGTCAGGGGTTCAAATAATAAGGTAAGGGTTTTCTTTGTGCATTGTGGAGTATTGGTAAAGCGAAGAACAGTCTTAATGTACGTTTTCGATATTTGAACGAATGAGTATAAATACAGATAACGATAGGAACAAATTTAGTCTGTGTATAAATATTTGAGCGAGTAAATTTAATTGCAGATAATTCTAAGACCAGATTTAGTGTATGTTTTCTATATTTGCATAAATGAATTTGAATTCAAATGTTCAAGATTTTTGGTCTTTCTTCAAATTCGTTTAGATATAGTTCATATGTTAGCATTTGTTAGTGTTCATTATATGTTTGTCGTTGTATCTAGCAGAGGTGGTTTATTTGAATTCACAACAGAGGAGTTGAACATATACTAGTAAATTCGGACCTATCTGAGAGCGGCGATGAGCAACGAACTTCTCATAATTCGGCCCGAGGAGCTCAAGTTTGTATGTAAGCGGAAAATGTAGTTATTATTTGCATGTTTTTGTTGAGATTTAAATTTGCGTTGCGGTCAAGTTGGAAATTCTGTGCCTTGGCTTTTCTGATTGAAGGCAATTTTGGAAATTTTGTGCCTTGGCTTCTCTGATTGAAGGCAATTTCTCAGAGCCTTCTTGATGAAAAGTAAATATGCATTGATTATCTGGTTTGCTTATTAATTTGTTATTCATTTATGTTGATTATGATTTTGCTTCTCTGGCTAAGGTCAATTTTTCGGAGCTTAGTTGATTGAACTAAATATGCATTAATAATTCAACTGTTCTAGATGGGCTTTTGTTATTTGTTTCTCTTATGGATTAAAGTCAGATTTAATGTACTAGTATTTGTGTGTTTCTTAGATTAAAGCTTGTACTCTTGTGTAAGAACACTTATTGATCACTTGTAGAATCTTTAAAGTATATGGACAGGAACATAACGAACAGGATACAAAAGTTAGCCATGTAGAGTTTGACATGAGTAAATTTCTCAACAGATTTTAGGCATGATGGTTGATTGATAAGATAACGAATTATTATCTTTTTTTAGCACATTGCAGAAAATACCTTAAGTTTTTTTGTTATTGGTATCAATAATTAAGGTTTTATTTAGTTGATTCCTTGGGGTTCTCCATGCTCTTCCACCCTAAGAGTTCTAAAACCGATGAGCTCCACCCTCAGAGTTCTAAACACGATCAACTACTCTAACCGGAAAGGGGAAAATAATTATTAAGGTTTTAGTTGCTCTGTGTAGGAGCTGTAATCCTCTTTCGCCTTTTGTTTTGATTGGTCACATTACAGAAAATACCTTAAGTTTTTTTGTTATTAGTATTAATAATTAAGGTTTTATGGTTGATTCATCTGTGGTCGCTAGCTCCCGGCGTACTCCATGCTCTTCCACCCTCAGAATTCTAAAAAAAATCAGCTACTCTAACCGCAGGGGAAATAAAAAATGATTAAGGTTTTATTTGCTCTATGTAGGAGCTGTAATCCTATTTTGCTTTTTGTTTTGATTTGTCACGTGCTTATTTATATGATGATGAACAGTTGAGCAGAATAAGCAAAGTAGCTGTGAACTGCATCTAAGTAACAACACAGAAACTTATGTGGCTTTCAAGGTATTTACCTGCAGTTTAGAATCAGAGTGTAGAGCAAACTTTCTTTCATTCATTCGATGCCCTTAGGTTTGGCTTTGCAGCTTCATCTAAGTTTAAGCTACAAACAGAGTGAAGTTTTTCTTTTTATTTGATTGTTTGGCAGGTCAAAACTACATCTCCAAAGAAGTATTTTGTACGGCCCAACACAGGCGTTTTGTTACCTCAGGCTTCTTGTGATATTACATGTACTGTTTTGATTGAGTTTGTTCAATACAATGTGATATGCTTTTTTATTTTAAATCTCAATTATTTATCAGCATTGTAAATTGCACAGTGACAATGCAAGCACAACATGAAGCTCCACCTTATATGCAATGCAAAGACAAATTCCTTGTGTTGGGTGTAGTAGTTCCTTTTGGGACAGAGCAGAAAGATATTACTGCAGATGTGGTGAGCAAAATATCATTAAGCTTTTGTGTGGATAGAACTCTTTGGATTTCATTTCTCTTTTTTTTAGAAAAAACCTGAATTGAAGTGATAATTTGCCTTCAGTTTAACAAGGATTCAGGAAAGAATGTCGAGGAGTGTAAATTGAGGGTTGTTTATGTTTCTCCTCCTAAATCTTCTAAATCTCTGACTGGAGATACATCACCGAGGGCTATATCAAGGGCTATATCATCGGACAATGGAAATCAAGATGGTCCTACACCTGACAAAGATATTGTGAGCATTTTTGAGTTATTTGTTTGCATGTTGGCCTTTCTTTTTTGGAGGTTGTTTAAGTATCAAGTTACAATGTTTACATAGTGGCAAAGTGCCGACATGCACATCAGTTTTATGGTTTATATTTTCCTCTTAGGTCTGGTATTCAATTTTGACCAAAGTTATGTTTGTCATACATATGATAAAATAGTGCATTTTTAATTTTTGATAATTCTGTTTTGCAGGGCTAGATTTGTATATTTATTGTGTAGTCTTGTATGCACATGTCCATGTTGTTTGCCTTTCATTGGATTGTAGTTTGAGGCATAAGTTATATTGGTTATTTATATTTTCTATTGTTTATATATTGCTTTGCAGGGTTAGGGCGTAGTTGTTTTGAATGCAAGCTAATGTTAATATATTATTATTTGCATCTAAATTGCAGGCACCAATTGAATCCAGCAATTATACACGCAGTGACTTTGATGATTCTAAGGCACGTCTTATTGAGGTATGTGTTTTCCAGTTATTAGTAAATGATCCAAGATATGTTGCTTTGACATTTTTGCTTTATGACCATGTGGTTCTCTTATCATGGTTAGTGTTTAATTTCTTTTGCAGAAAATAATAATACGTAACTAAAGCCTAATCAGTTTAATTTGTTCATACACATATCAAAAACATGCCTGCTTAAGGACAATAGTATAAGAATTATTTTTACAGCCATAATCAAGAATTTGACAGAAAAAATCACAAGCAAGAAGTGTTTTTTTAACCATGCATCGAACTCTTAGGATTGTGCATGTACATGTTTTTGCGCATGAATAACTATCTTAACTATAAAAAGACAAAAGTGCATCAATGTTTTGAATATAATAAAAAAGGATTAATAATATAAAATTCCTTATTTATGTCATTTTTGAATGCTAGATCAACAAATTGGCATACATCATCTTATTTAACATAGAGAGCTAACATATAGAAAACAAGCGTAATTATCATAAGTTGAAGAATAGTTTCAAGTTATTCTATATATTTGAATTTTTTTCTATAATCGTCTTAGGCGACCTCCTCTGCAGCATTATGTTGGTCATCAACGTCTTGGCCTTGGTCATCGTCACCTTTAAATCTCAAAATGAGACCATTTTTTGCGAAGATTCACCATTATCACATGTATATTTTGAAATGCATTGACAACATCTCCCATGTTCCCATATCTTCAACTCCTTTTAAAACTAAAGAAACACTACATGACCAGTCTTGTTGAGAATGAATTGTCTTTTTGTTTGTGCTTCTGTGCGAAAACCTTCCAATATATTAACAAGCTTTTCAAAACGAGGTTAACACTAGCATTTTGTTGCCATAGCTTGGATACAAGAAAATATACCTTATTAGGATAGAAACAGAACTTTTCCCTTTCGTCATTCCCCATTTTAGAGAGTAATTTTTATTATTGGACATATTTATATAGATCTTTAGTATGATTTTAGTTTTTGCTTGTGTCATTCTTTATAATCATTTCATGTGTTGTGGACTACTGATTGGATACTTGCAAACAATGATAAAAGAAGGCCACTAACTTAAGCACCTGAATACATATCGCATTTACTATTAACCAAAACATCATAGGCTTGGAATGAAGGTAGATAATTATCGAATTATAACCTATGGAGAGATGTCTCTTGACATTCATCTTCACAAAGAGTTACTCATTGTGACCTGATGTCTCTTGACATTCATCTTCACAAAGTGTTACTAATTGTGACCTTCAACCAATCTCATTTCCATCACCTAACCTTATCTAAAAATCATATGAAACGCAATTAAATATTATTCTATAAAATAAAATTTATTGGTACCCTTTTCAATACATTCACTAGTAATTTCATTTTTGCTACTATTCCTTATGGGAGAGCTAGCTTCAACTTGGCCATCATCCCTTATGAGATTCTTGGCTAAGAGTTTGCCACCATCCTTACGGGATTATTGGCTAATAATGCCCCTCTATTCATTATGGTATTGTTGGATGGAGATCTTAGTCATCATGGTTAGTATCCTTTTATCAAATTGCTGACTTGTAAGCTGCCATCATCTTTTATGGGATTGTCTTGGCCTTAGTCATCATGACTATCATCCTTTATGGGACAATTGGCTTATACTCCAGCACCATAGTGTATGTATGGTTTTCTTGGCTTAAGATCGTAGATCACAACTACCATCCCAATTGCCTCAATGAATACTATTGAGAAGCTAATGACAGAACTATTTCCAGGCACGTTGGAGGATTCTGCCATAGTATGGTATGACAAACTAAATAATTGTAAGAAACAAACATGGGGCAAGCTGAAAAAAGCTTTTCAAAACAAAATTTTGTTATATATCTAATTTCACCTTATGTATCATTATGAAGGGATGTATTCCTGACTCTATCACTTGCAGGATCTATATATTTGTTACTTCTCTGTAACATTTGTCAACATCTGTAAAATTCATCATATAATAAATATATTTACATTGAGTGCTTTGCATCTTGTCTCTTTATCATTTAATATGGTATCAGAGCTTTGTCTGGAAGCCCTACGCGCCTGTTGTTGTGACTCTGAATTAAAAAATAATTAACACTGAAGTGGCAAAATCAGTGAAAACCCTTGCTTGGAGAGTATCAAGCTTTGGTAAAGGTATCCCACTGAGAATAAATTAATGGATTCAAGTTTGGCTTAGGAAGATAATGTTTCTTATAATTGTTGTAGATGCCATATTAGGAGAACTGCTAAGATCATTGAACTGTCAGTTTACCTTGTTGAATTACCAGACTCATGCCCTGTACCAACACATCGAGATCATTGGGAGGCAGTATGCATAACAAGTTCATAAAGGTAGTGGCTTATATAAATTAGAAAATTAACTACGTGAGGAGTATGTGCCATTTAGCAGTGATAAAAGGAAGAGCTACATATATTTATAATAGAAAGGTTAAGCTAGTAGTTTTATAATCTTAAGCTTATATATATATATATATATATATATATATATATATATATTAATTGGTTATATGGGATTGAAACGGGATCCTCCTGTATTACATCATGAGCACTACAACAGTTTAACTATTTTGCATGTATCGCTTGGCAAGATTTGAACCTGGGTCTCCTCCTTAAAAGTCAAGGATTTTAAACCGTTGAGCTAATGCCATTTGATTTATAGTTAGTATTTAGAATAAATGATATAATATGAAAGAAAGGATGAAAGAGAATACAATATATAATATAGTCTCAGAAAAGGAACTGGAGAGGAACACATACACTGAACAACCATCAAGTTTATCATTGCATAATTTGAGGAACAAAGGATATAAAGGATCATTGAATCATACCCATTGGGTTTGGGCCAAGCAGTGGAAAACAAAGAGCTTCATACCATAACCCATGGTTCCAATCCCATGGGTGAACCTTAACATCTAACCAATTAATAAAAAGGATCATGGAATTGCAAGCTCAAGGAGAATGATTCATTGTTACGCAACTGCAGCGAAGTATGAGCAGACTGTGTGATGAATTTTCAGTTGACATAAGTAAGCTGTCATGGTGTAGCAGAACGACCTCAAAGAACACACAATCATTTAATATTACATTTAATAATAAAACGGACATGCATCGTGTGCAACTAGAGGCAATGTTCAATAATAAGATGGAGATTATATTACAGAAATTAAATAGGCCAAATCCATCTAATCCAACTCCAGAAGGTTCCAATGAAAAGTTAAACTCTGTCAAGGTAAATGCGACAAACTTGTAAGTAAAGATGAGTGAAAGTCGTAATATATTTGCATACAAACATTTGTTAAGATATTTTTGCTTAAATACAATGACATTGATCTATATGAAGCAATAGATTGGAATGGTAAAATAAAGTCTCCTTTTTCTTAAACCTACTCAAATTAGAAGAAGAGGCAATAACTATCAGATGGATTATGATTGGAAGAAGAAGCATTCCCATGGCATAATTGGTGATATGAAGAATAAACGATTTTGCTTATACTTGGGATAGATTCATGTAGATTTCCTAAGGAAATTTTAGTCTAGAAATACTTCTTATTTTAATCAAATGATGCGATTGTGACAAACATGATCCATAAGAGAATACTCATCATTGAAATTCTTAGCCTTTCTATTGAACAATGTTCCAAACTCTTATTACTGGAGAGTATTATTGGAGGACTTTAATATGATGTTTGAATTGAATTAAAGATGCATAAGCTTGTGTCAATTCAAGATATCATGCATAAAAGTTGTTTGGCAGAAGAAAACTTTTCATGCCAATGAAGTTCTTTTGCACCTTCTATGTCAAATGAAACTAAAAGAAGAACAATTTATCAGAAGTTGCAATCTTTGCAAGCACATCCAAATAATTATAATGCAACTAATGTTAGCAAGAACAACTTACAAAAGCCGAAAACCTGCAAAAAATTGTATGCCTGCAAAGCGATAAACCAGGATGAAGATAGGAAATTGAAGATGTTAATTCCAATAGATTTAAGTCAAATATCGAAGAAACAACAAAAGCAGGAGTGTCTCTATTAGTGGTCCTAGGGATCATTGACCTTTAATCACTCAAGATCCAAGGGTATATTAAGAAAAGGAAGGTCACCATTTTAATTAACACACACAATACCCATAGTTCTATAGATATAGCCCCACCATCAAGACTTTGAATTTGTTTCTATATATCATAAAAGAATTTGATATTATAGTGAAAAATGCTCAAACCAGGGCTTGCCAAGGAAAATACCATAATGTTAAATTAGCTATGCAAGATTTTGAGATTCAAAGAAATATTCGTGTTCTACCATTAGGTGGAGTCAATATGGTGCTTGGTGTTGAATTGTTTCAAGAGTTGGGAATCTTGATAAGCATTTCATAAGATTTTATTTAGGAGGCTGAAGGCACGTGCTTCATCAATACGAGGCTTTGCTATCTCAACTTGTATCGTCAGATAGAATAAAGAAGATGATTAGAGGAGCACTTGTAGATGTAGCTAGATGTTATGCCATGCAGGCCAATCGTAGATCAGAAGACTATACACAAGATTTGAAAAACATCATTGTCAAACATGAAGAATTTTTAAAGATTTTCCAGTAGGGATTACCTCCAAAAAGTGATATAGAACATATTTATGAGATATAACCAGCATCAGCACCAGTTAATATCAAACCATATAGGTACCCATATAATCATAAATCTGAAATTGAGAAATTGGTACAGAGATGATTGATTGAGGCACTATTATACCAAGTCCGTTCTTAGCCCTAGTCATGCTAGTGAGGAAAAGGATGGGTCATATTGCCTTTGCATTGATTTTAGAGGATTAAATTAGAATTACTATCAAAAACAAAATTCCTATACAATTCATTGATGAAATGCTAGACGAGTTACATAGTACCAAATATTTCACAAAACTTTATCTCTGATCAGGATTTTTATCAAATTCGTGTTTGAGAAGAGGATATTTGGGAATTTTTTTTTAGAACTGACGAGGGTCACTATGAATTCAGAGTTGCGTCTTCTGGACTACTATTGCACCCAGGACTTTTCTAGCTGCAATGAGCAATAATATGGAGGAAGTTGGTGTTTTTTGATGATATTTTGGTTTATAGAAAGACTTGGATAGATAATTTCATGTATGCTAAAAAGGTCCTGTCCCTATTAGAAAAGAAAACATACTATGCCACATTATGCAAATGTAGTTTTTGGCAGGATGAAATTGAGTGTTCAGGACATATTATCTCACATGTTAAAGCTGATCCATCCAAGATCAAGATGATAATTGAATGGCCAATATCCAAAACATTATAAACTTATGTGTATTTTTAGGTTGGCAGGGAATTATTATTGTTTCATGAAACACTATGCTCAAGTTGCAACACCATTAACAAAATTGTTGAAAGGGAATCATTTATTTGTACTAAAAAGTAGGACGGAGCTTCAACCAACTTAAAGAAACATTCTCAACAACACCAGTATCAATCACTCTTGACTTTTCTAAAGGTTTGTTATAGAATGTGATGCATCAAGAGTAGGGATTGGAGCCATGTTAATGCAAGATGGTCATCCTATTTCATTTGAGAGCAGAAAACTTAAGCCCAAGGAAAGACTATGATCAATCTATGATAACGAAATGATGGCAATTATGTATGCTTGGAAAAAGTGGAAAGAATACTTGTTATGAAGTCAATTTCTAGTGAAGGCAGATCATGATAGGCTTATTTGGTTGCTTGAGCAGAAGCAATTGTCCACAGCATAAAATGTGTCCAAAAGATCTAAACTTTTGATTTTGAAACTATGCCAAAGAAAGGTAACGACAATGCCAATACCGATGCATTGTTTCATAAGGATGTCATCTATGCTATTTTGACTATCCTTCCAAAGTGGATAAAGAACATTGAATCAAAAGTAGGTTAAGGATGACAAATGCAAGAAAATTAGCTAACAAGTTGCCAAGTATCCCTAGTTCACCTAGAAAAATGACATTTTGTGGTTCAGAGATTGTGTTTAATTACCTTCTAAATTCAGGTTCTAAAGGAGAGTTATGATTCTTTTGCAATGGGTCATGTGGGATTCTTTAACGCTTTTTTTAAATTTTTATTTATTTTTTGCTGGAGAACAAGGGATTGTACTTGGGTCCCCCACCCTTGACAAATCACAACTCTCTTCTTTAGAGCATGAGAGTTTACAAACAAATTCAATTCTCATCTCAATTGAGTTGCTATATCATTTTACATAAAATGTCTGAATTCTTGATTTTCATTTTCTAGAACTTTTTCAATTTTCTGTGTGAATACAAATATTCCAGAATTCAGCATCCTTCTTGACATTTTCCTATAGCAGCCTTCACAATACCAAAACTTTACCTCTAATATCTATGAATTGCATCTTAGTAGAGTAATATTTTCAAAACATCAGGTTCTTCAACACTTACTAAAACGAAAGACAATCATTTTATTGAAAAGGACTGAGAAATATGTCAAAAATACGTTGTTGAATGTGATGTGTGCTAGAGGCACAAGAGTGAAAATGTTCCCTATCTGGGATTGTTGCAATCATTACGTGTTCCTCAACAAAAATGGAAGAATTATCTATGGATTTTATAGATGGCCTTACATTATTTGATCAATATGATGAAATACGTCTTGTGCTTGATCTTTTGAGTAAATATGCCCATTTCATTGAAATGAAGCAGATTGATAAAGTACTAAAATTAGTAAAGGCTTATGTTGATCAAGTATACAAATTATATGTATTTCCAAAAGTAATTGTAAGTGATCATGATCACCTTTTCACAAGCAACTTTTGGAAAGAGTTGCACTAACAAAATAGAATTTCCATGACCACGAGCTCCTTTTATCACCATAGATTGACAGCCAAACATATATTGTGCATGTGTTTTGAAGGTTACCTTTGTTGTTTCACTTTTGACAACAAAATTCATGGCATCAGTGGCTAAATCTTGCAAAATCGTGTTATGATATGAGCTATCACATGTCTACGAAAATTACAGCCTTCACTACTTCATATGATTATGAACTTCCTGAATTAAAGGATTGCATTGGCGCTACTATCAATTCTACAACAGTTTGTAACCTTCTTGATGAAAATGTAGAAGACTAGGTGCATGCTTAAGGAAAATTTGGAGCTTGTGTGTGATTGTATTAAGCAACAAGACAATCAACATAGAATTGAACGTAGGTTTTCGTTTGTCTTCACCCTTATATACAAACTTCCTTGAAGAAGAGCTGAAGGAAGTTGAATTTATCACCAAAGTTCTTTGAATGTTTTTAGATATAGCAAAGGATTACTTTGATTGCCTATGCCTGAAGGCTACCATGAACGTCTTGTGTTCATAATGTTTTTCATGTTTCTTGTCCAATGAAGAAGTTGGGTTTGCATTCAAATATTCAAACAGAGTTGCCAATTTATTGATGAAGGTCAACTTGTGTTAGAACTTGAAAGGAATTTTGGAAACATACATAAATGTTTTGCGTTCCCAATAAATAACAGAATAACTAATTAAGTGGAAACACCTACCTCATGAAGAAACATCATGTGAAAGTCTTTTGTTGATAACTAGTCTGCTCTCCCTATGCTTTGAGGGCAAAGCACTTTAAATCAGAAGATATTATGTACCTAATTATGACCTAACTATTGTTTTGAATGGGTGTGTCCTAATTGATAGCCCACTTTGCCTTGGAATGCTGACTTGGATGGCCACCTCTTGCCGTGGACGACTTGCTTAGACAACTCCATGCACTAGATGAACGATCTACCTGGACGACTTGTGGATGGCCTACGCTAATGACATGTAGATGATCTGGTGAATCCCTTAGATGACATGGCTCATTGTTTGGATGTTGTGGCGAATCCGTTAGATGGCAACCTCGTACAACCTTGAATTGGTTTTAAATGGTTTGAAACTCTCCTTGGACAACTATCTCTTTTCAACAGATCGATTTCTCTACTTTGATGCCTTAGATGACCTGCTCAGACGACCTTCTTTGATAACCTATTCAAAAAGCTTAGCATCTTCGAATCCCCCCCTAAGACGATTGTTTGGACTCCCTCAACTACTTGGGAATCCTCTCCAAACGGATTGTGAAATTCCTGAGGTGGTTTGGAAAATCTCGAGGATGGTTTCCTCTTGGTCAATTGTTGTTTTTTCTTCTCTAACCTCACTTGACCAAATTCTCAAAAACCTTTGAATTCCTCTTCTATTATGTCTAGATAGGTATTTGCGAATTGCTACAAATTTTCATCATGAAACGAGGGTGTTGCAAATCTCCTCTTTGTTGCCCACTATCACTTTTTTCCTTTGGTTGAATGGAAATGGTTTTTTCGATATATGGGTAAGTTGTTTGGTTGACCCCTTTTCTTTCTTTCTTCTATAAATGCTTCTCCTTTTATTGGAAGTTCTCATTTTAATTGGCATTTCAAGGTTAAGTTGATAGACAACTCTCCCTTACCTTGGTCATGCATGGCCATAATTGCAAACCCAAATAAGCCTTTGTACGTCTTTGTTTGAATGATTAAGACCATAGTTAGAAAAATTGCAGGGAACCTGCGATTTTTTTTCTTAAAAATATCTCGGCACCAAGAAACTCACCAACTCGTGATGAGATTTTGGCCAAAAACTTAAAATCTGCTGTAGGTGCAAAACCAAAGGAAAAACACATAAATTTGTTTTAAAAACCCATTTCTTCTTATTTGCTCATTTTTCCTTCGCCCTAGTTGTGTGGAAATTCTTCTAAGAGGTGAAAACAATAATCTTAAATCACTTTTCTAGATCTCATCGAATTTTGGATACTGGTTCAAGGAGATTTGAGGCAATTGAATTGGATGAGCTAGATCCACTATGTGATTGGATTATCGAGAGTCTTGTGGATATCGAGTTTATTGTAGAGGACATTGAGGCACTTGAGGAGGAAGCAGAACATTTAAGAGGATTGGAGGAGATATATCATGATGATATCATACCCGAGGAGCCTCCAATTCGTCCACCAATTCAAAGCTAAGGTCAACCATCTAGTGTGAGGGAGAGGAAAGGAAAACAAAAAGCAGTTTAAAAATTGCTTGATATTTTGAATTGTTGCGTATCTATGATGTATTTGGTTGGATTTGTTGATTCATGAACTGTAATTGTACTTTTTTAAATGAATATCTAATATATAATCTAATTTTTGGCTCTTTAATTGTTGTAAGTTTTTTTTTTTTAATTGAAAAAAATTCTTTGGTAATTTTTTGTCTAGTTTTCTTGAGTTGCTGATAAAATCTCCAAACTTGGGCTACCATTATTGTGTTGAGAAATGTAGCTCGGACAGGAACTTCTTGCACAGGCTTCAGTATGAACATGCTAGAAGTGGTTCAAGACATTTCTAATTCTATTTTGAAATTCACTTAAGTGATTTTCTATTTTTAAGTTCACTTAAGTGATTCTATTTTGAAATTCACTTAAGTGATTTTCTATTTTTAAGTTCACTTAAGTGATTCTATTTTGATATTCACTTAAGTGATTTTCTATTTTTAACCTTACATCTCAAGATGAGATGAGATCTAATCTTAGGGTTACCTTTTTCAAGGATAAAAGGAGAAGATCAAGAGTGTTTTAGATACACAGAAAAGAATGGGAGGAGAACAGATTGTTGAAGGAAAAATACAAGCTTAGGAGGAGAAGAACAGTGATTGCTGGCTAGAAAAGCAGCAAGAGAGCAAAAGTGTTCTGCTGTAGCTGTAGCCTCTTTTATTTGTAATATTTCAGGTTCAAAAATATATTTAACTTCTGCTGTTCACGCTGTTTATTTTTCCAGCCATCTGTGTGACTGTTGCATGTTTGAATAAATTATTCTCAGATCTGATTTATTTTAAAATAACATAGGACAGCAGTTATCAAGGGCTGGAAATCCTACATATTGTTTGAAAAATGGTTAAGGCCATTGTTACTCCTATTGCCATCATTGATTCTAAGGGTCGGGCATCCTTGTATGTTCCTCGTCGCACTTAAAAATTCCAAGTGTCTTTGTTCCATTTCGTCTTTGCTTGAGGAGTTTACCAAACCTGTAATTTAAAAAAACCCAATTTATTTTTTTTTAAAATCTTCTCCAAACTTTGCTAAAACCTTTAACAATTTTAATCTGCCCGTCTTTGCTTCCATTGGTGGTGTCCTTTGGACGTATTCAAGGTCATGCACCGGCATCTTGGTTTTTCAACTCTACTTGTGCTGTGAGTTTATTGCTAGTTGCAAGTTTTTCAACTATGATTAAGACCATTATTGTTTGAAAAAATGGTTGAGGCCATCGTTACTCCTATTGCCATCATTGATTATAAGGGTCGGGCATCCTTGTATGTTCCTCATCTTACTAAAAAATTCCAAGTGTCTTTGTTCCATTTCGTCTTTTGCTTGAGGAGTTTACCAAACCTGTAATTTCAAAAAAAAATAATTTAATTTTTTTTAAAATCTTCTCCAAACTTTGCTAAAACCTTTAACAATTTTAATCTGCCCTTCTTTGCTTCCATTGGTGGTGTCCTTTGGACTTATTCAAGATCATGCACTGGCATACAAGTTTTCCAACTCTACTTGTGCATCTAGAGACTATTGCAGTATTTTGCATAATTCCTTGATGCTAGTCGCATGCTGATTTTGCAATTCATTGATCTACGTGTTCAACATTTTACTCTCCTCTTGCAGGCTTTCTATTGTCGCACACATCCTTTGTTGCAAATGGCCAATTTTTGAGAGGCTGATGGGTTGCTACCTCCATCATATTGTAGTTTGGCATGTTTGACAGTGCATAAGACGGGAGCAACTATAGGTTGGCATGTTCGATGGTGTGCAAGATGGTAATTGGGCATTGGAGCAATTGTATTGTGCTGAGTTTAACAAGGTAGAGTAAACACAACAGTGACCATTTCCTATGTCGAATCAACCAATCATAATGACAATCAATATTGGTAAGACACATAAGTGTCCCACATATCATGGTGGTGAAATAGAGGACCCAATCAAACATTTGAAGCTTTGCATTGCGATTTGGAAGGCCAACAATTAGATGAATGAGACGGATTGGAGGAGGTTACTTCTTTTGAGATTGTGTGGACTATAGTGGGTTGGTATATTGAATTGTCAAATGGCAAGTGCTAGATGTGGGAGGAGTTGGGGAATTCTTCAAGAAGTAATTCAAGTTGTTCTCCAATGATAATGAGGTCATTGCAACAATTTATAAAATAGAACAATGAGTTAAAGTTTGTTTGTTCCTACCCGTAGAGGTTGAATGTGTTGGTCAACCATTTGGAGGATTTGTCGGTCATATTGAAGAAAAGGTGGTTTGTGGAGGGCCTTCTTCCTCTATATAGGAAAAAGTTTAAGGTGGTCCCTTTGATGTTGTGTCCAATCCTTGAAGCAGGCCATTAACCTAGAAAGTGATGCAGAGATATCATCTCAATGTTGGGGCTGGGAAGTTTGATGAGAGCAACTCTGAAGAGGAGAATGGCAACTCCAAGTACAAGGCGACTCGGATAATTTAAGGATATCATCCAATTGTTGGGGTTGGGAAGTTAGTGATGAAAACAACTCCAAATATGTGAGTGACAAGAGTGATGACTTTAAGAATGGTGCAACATAGAGAACAATCATGATGAAGTAAGAATTTTGATAGAAGCTTTCCAGATGGACATGTTGCACCTCTTTAATGGACTCAAAAGTGAATGAGATTCAAGGTGCAATGATTTGAAAGGAATAGGATAAATATTTTGCGATAATTGTTAGGAGGAAGGACATTCAATGAAGAAATGCCCCTTGAATGTGAAGAACACTCAACAAGTGTATTTGGGACAAAGGGATACTGTTCCAATGAGGGTTGCTATTGGTGGTGTGTTTTGTAATGGTTGTCAAGGCAACAAAAGACATTGAATTGAGTATATACCAAGAGAAGACCATTATGTCGTGTCATAAATGTTGTTTATGTGGGCAATTTGTACAAGAATGTTAGGGAGGTAGAGTATGTCATAATGGATGAGTGACAAGTCTATAAATGAGTTCTGTATATGATGATTTTGATGTTGACAAAACCAAAAGTGTTGGAGATTGCATGGCGAGAATTGGAAATCGTTTTTTTTTTTTTGGATGTTTTTTATCTTTAGATAGAGGATGAGAATATAGTTGAAACTATTAACTTGTTTGATGGCAAATGTGATAAAGAGTGCAGTCTAGATGGAGGATGTTGTAGGGCTACTAGGTTAAGGATGCAGACTATGTGGTTGAGGATAAAGGTTGAAAGACGTCGTTCAAGGGAGGAAGCAAAACGTTCAAATGATGTAATGCATCCAAGCATGAAAGCCCACCATTTAGATGATGAAGGATGTTGAAGTGAGCTTGAGGACAAACACAATTTGGGCAGCAATGAAACTCAGCTTGAATGAAGACAAAGCACATAACAGATTAGGCAGGCTTCTAATGCTCATCAAAGGAATGGACAAACTTCGACAATATTTTTTGAAATGAGTTTTAGGTTGTTATCCAAGGGTGAGAGTTTGCTGTCCAAAGTTGAGGTGTCGATTGTGACAAGAATGCCACCAAAATGTGAAGTGTTGTTGAAGACTAAAGAAGTGTTGTCATCCATGGGCGTTTTATTGTCCACATGATTCATGCCATTTGTTTCAACATTGTTAGATAGTGAGTGTGTTGTAATGCACAAAGACGCCATTTGAAGAGTAGCTATATTGGATGTAGTATTAGGGAGTGTTGATTGGAGGAAGGGAGTGAGGGACAAACTTTTCTAAGATTTGGTGTTTTTGTGGAGAACAACCATCCAAGACCGTGTCGACAACTATTAGTCGTTCAAGACTTGATTGTGGACCTGTTGTTTGGAGACTTGCTATCTAATATTTAATCATCCGAAGACTTGTTGTCTAGCTCACCAATCAGCCTATCGTCTAGATTGATCTTGTCCATCCATTGAATTTCCATGCAGATTGTTGCCTTGCTTATTGACTGTTTTGTCATCTAGGTTGTTTTTCCTACTAATTGTTCTTTTATCAACATTGTCGTTGTGTTTGCATCCCACTTATTGCCATCCTCAATTAATTTCATGTCGTCCAAGATTATGTTGTTATAGACACCACCATTGTACACTTTGCCATCCCCATTTAGTGTGTCTGCCATTCCAAGGTGGGATTCCCACATTATGTTGTTTGGACTAGTGTCGACTTGCACTATGTCGCGTGGAGTTGGGTTATTTCACAAAATGTTGTCCTGCTTTCTATTGTTTGAAGGTGGGTTGTTCAACATTTTCTTGTCCGAAGGAGTGTTGTTCGACACTTCCTATTAGAGGAATTGGTCAAGTAGAAAATGGTGTCCTTTAAGCTGTTGACATTGTCCACATAAATCAATGCCATTCGAGGCATCGTTGTCTGGGACCCTACAATCTTGTAGCTTGCCATCATACAACTAACCATCACACAGCCTATCGTCTTAGAGTGTGCCATTCTAGTGTGTATTGAGCAAGTCATCCGTAAAGGTCAAGGTGCCATCCAAAATGAAGTTGTTGTCCAAGTCCTTTGTAAGAGTGTCGACCTAGGAAAAACTGTTCATGAACAAGCTGACAAAGGAGGTCGAGTATGCTATCATTGTCAATTGCTATAATGTTGTACATGGGAAAAATTTGGATAGCGCAAAGAATATTTTGGCTATTCGTTGAGGTTTCAAGGCACTGCCTCAACTTTGCAGGCAAGCTGCCCTTTGATCCCACATATCACAGGAGTGTGTGGAGGGCATTACTCTCGACCATGGAGGGGATGCTGTCTCTTGATCTTACAAGGGGGATTTTGCCCCCTTGACCCTTTGACACAGGTGTTGTTGGATTTGCGATGCAGCCACTTGTAGAAGATTTATGGAACTAGAAGAAGTGGATGGAGCATGACAAATGTTTAATGTAACACCTCTACCCTAGTTGAATAAGTTGGTTTGTTCACAAGGATGCCAACAGCTCTAAAGGAGGGGGTAGATCTAGGCAAACGAGTTGGTGAGTGAACATGATGTCTACATAACATTAGGAATGAATGAACACATGCATCATGTTGGTGGTGTGTCACTATCATGTAAATACAAATTGGCAGAAGTGTGTGTTATTGCATGTGTATGTGGTGACATGTGTGTTAACACTAAATATCATGTAATGTTTTATGGGGTATGTTTAGTATTTCATTTATACAGGTAGCGAGGTGGTAGTTGGGCAGTTGCCAACTGGCTACTAGTTTCCATGATACCTGTATGTACTCCATCTACCTTGTTAGTTGAGGGATGATGTTGGTTGTCTTGTTTGTCCTGTGTGGTCTGTTTTGCACACTTGACAGACCAGATATATTTTAGATGATTGGAATATCACTAAATGCTGTCTGCAATGGATTTACATATATCTGAAAGTTCCTCCCATTGTGCACCTTTCTTATATAATGGAATTATATTGCAATTTGTAATGTGTTGCTTTGCATTTCTCTGAGTGTGAGTTCTACAATGCAGTCTAGATGTAATTAGTATCTTGGATGGATAAAGTTTTCACATCATCCGGTAAGTCATATTTGGAAATGATATTGATGTCCTGTGTAAGTAAGATATTGTGTATATTGCATTGCTATATATTTATAAATTCTAGTGTCTCGAAAAAATTGGGGACTTAAAATTGATCCTTGATAGTCACCTGCCAAGGCTGGAACAATAAAAGATGTCATTTGCAACCTGTTCAGCATAGTCAGATTGGCCTTTTTGGTGTAAATGAGAACACATCTAATATTTTAAAATAGAGGAGACTATAAACTGTGAAGTGATAGTTGCCTGCTGAGGCTGGTAAGCATTCACCACCTGTTCACTGTAACTGGATTGGCCATTTAGGTGCCAATGAGAACCCATCAAGTCTTTTATGATTGATGAGAGGGAGCAAGGAAAGATGAGTATTCCATAACATATTTCGTAGCTACTTTCTAAAACTTACAAACGAAAAATCTTGACAGACACTTTTCAATGTTTTTTTGGTGCCTTAATAATCACTACCTTTATTGGAATTCTGTCATAATCTTTTCCATCCGTTTATCTTTTTGATATGGTAATCTCTTTGCTCATCTGTTCAGGATTCTATATAGATCACATGCATTAGAATTAGGTAATTCTGTAGGAAAATGTTTCAGTTCCTTTTTTGGTTTCACATATGGACAATATTTGCCGTATTTCATATATACATGTATGCCTAAAATATCTAGTAAATTGCATTTGACATTGAATATTGGTTATTATTCAACATGTATCCTAGATTTTGGGGCATTTTTGTAATTTATATTCCTTAGCTTTTGTAGACAGTTCATATCTTGATTTAATGTTCATGCAGAGGGAGCTGGATCTTTCAAAACTAAGACAAGAGAGAGAGGTTGCTATTCAACAATGTCAACATCTACAGCAAGAATTGGTATGCATATCACCTTCTCTGTGGGCTATATTTGTAATCTATTTCTACTAATGCTGTATAGTGTATAGCAGTTATGAACTACTGTTTTTTCCAAGGAATTGCTTACGGTTCCCAGAATCTCTCTGAGTTTCTTGGTCTGCTATCTTTGATTGGGTTGATGTTTAGTTGCAGTCTTTTTGAAGTTCTATTATTCATTTGTAAAATGTCTGGCAAATACCTAAAATTTGCTATTTACATTTCATCTTTTTCCCTAATAATTCCAAGCTGCAGTTCAGTTTTGTTTATTTTAAAATTGGCTGTTATGTTCAGCACTAATATGTGTAAGTTTTGTACATGTCAACTGTTTTTAGATAATAATTTTTTACTTGTTTCTTGGAAATAATGAAAATAGGCAAGGTTTCTGTATTTACAATTATTTTGCCCAAAGCTTCTTTTCAACATGTTGCATTCTTGCTCTTTAGTATGGAACTTGTCCCTCTGGTTCACCTTAATCTTCTTGCATATGCCCTCAATTTCTTGTCTTCTAGCAATCAGTTGCATTAATTGCTACCATTTAACTTGTTATTCTAAAACTCATTCTTATGTGTTCTAAACTTACATGGCATCTTAGCATGGTATCCCTCTGTTAATATGCTTATGAATGAGATTAAAAAAAGTTACTGCCAGTGAATGACTGTATCTTACAATATCTAGTGTTACAGAAAGCATTCAAATAAAATTGGAAAATTGTCAGCAAGGATTTTCTAGCGTACATTGTTGTCTTGAATTCTTACCCTATTTTTCATATTCCAGAAACTTGAAGTGTCATTTTCTGTTGAGAGTAGGTTTGCTTTTGTTCTCATTATTCTTTTTGCTTGCAGGCAGCAGCATTGAAGAAAAAAGGATCCAACAAAGCTCCTGTGGCCGGCTTTTCCTTTTTATTCGTTATTCTTGTTGGTCTTTTGGGCATTCTGATTGGATACCATGCCCATTCATAGGATTTCTATATTGATAGCATGTGGGCATTCTGATTGGATACCATGCCCATTCATAAGATTTCTATATTGATAGCATGTCTTCTAAGACACGCATGAGTTAAGCAGCTTGACATTGATGGGGTTGCTTTTTATATGACACAGAAGTATGCAAATGTTTGATGTTTTATGCAAGTCTTTGCAATGGATTCACCTTGTAGAATGCAATCAGGAAGCAAATATTTAGACCTTTCATGTCTTGGATAAGAATTAAATGGTATCTAGGATACCAATCTATGTGCTCCACTGCAAAGCCAGGTTGCACATCGGTTTGGCAAGCTGTTTAATTTTTTTCTTCTTGTAACTTTGAAATATAAATTATATCGTTTGTCATCAGTGTCATTAGTTATTAAAAAATAGATTTAGGACAATAGAGATATTTAGACTTATTTTGGACCTCTTCTTATATTCAGTTGCGTCTGATTCACACAATGCATGCTGAAGATTGTATAACCCTTAGTGGTTGGGACAGGTCACAGACAAATCACAGCCTAAACTTTGTGCTTTTTTTGTTCAATGGGTTATATGGGATTGAAATTTGCCCCACCTGTATTATATCACGACCACAAGGTGGTATTACAACAGTTTGACAAATATGCATGTATCACTCAGCAAGATTCAGCAAGATTCGAACCTAACTGATTGTATAACCCTTATTGAATATTGAAGAATCTAACTGGTTGAACTAATGGAATTTGATCTAAACTTTGATGCTTTACATGTTAAACATTAAAATGTCACAACACCTTGATTTTATCAAAGTAGCTCGAGAAGAGTTGTTTCATCTAGTATGCCTTCAATACTCCATATGAGGTGAAGCATCATGTCAGTCAGAATCTCTAGGTAATGGCAAGGACACCATCAAATGCAGGGATGCTTGTGAAAGAAAATGAATAGTCATTCATGGAAATTGTGTAATTTTTTTACTTCAGCAGCACCATTAGTTTCATTTTCTTTTTCAATTGAGGACATCTAATTTACTGAATTGGTAGTTTTTTGGACTCATAGAAACTTAGGTTTCTGCCTCGTTTGCATATGCCTAATAACACACATTTGTTGAGGTGGCCCTAGTTTGATAACATAGCTCCATTCAGTCATTTGCAAATTCTCAGAGATATTTGTAATGATAATGCTTTCAGGCTTTTGAGTGATATTCAACCAAGTAAACCATATCGCAAGATGGATTTTCTTTATATAAGCATTTGGTATATTTATGCTTCTATTGGTAAGCATGAATATGGAATAATCTAACAAGCACTTTAAAAATGTGCCAAAAGATAGACTATATTTTGAACCATATACCAAATTGATTATACTTTAGTACAACACTAAAATCCATTTTTATGACTAAATTGGATACAACCCAAGATTTAGTTATTACATTAATGATATTGAATATTGGAATTGTGTGTTCTATCTTGAAGTGTTCCAATAACTTATAATGAAGAGGACAAACCAAAAGGGTTTTTTCCTTGATAAACCCATTTACAACCAAATGATTCTTTTTGTTTGGAGTAACTCAAGCCATTTATGCAATTTAAAACCAAATTGTGAATTCTTTACAACTTCTTAAGAGGTTTAACTTTGGTCTTTTCAATCTTTGATGGTTTGACTTGAGTGGACTAGTGCTTCTATGTCTAAGTAGACTTGTGTCTCCCTTTGCATTGCTTACTTTTGTCCCTCACTTGGTGTGGTTACTCAACATTCTCTAATTAGACCCCACCCTTGATTACACCCTTACTTTGTCTTGCATGACATATGTTTCATTTGATTTCCTTTGGCTAATTGGACCTTCGACTTTGTTTGTTGTTAACAAAACATGTTATTTTTATTAGCCTCAAGGGGCATAGGGTTTTGAATAGGTTTACCCTCCACTACAATTAATATAGAACTTTGCACAAGTTTATTGTATTGGATGTAATACTTATACACACATATATTGGTTATATGGGATTGAAATAGATCCCACCTCATGACCACACAATGATATTATAACTTGACATTCATGCATGTATAATTTGGCAAGATTTGAATCTTGGTCTATATCTTGAGGAATTTAACCTCCCGATCAATTGATCTAAACTTCATCAACTTAAAATGTCAAGATTCACCCATGAGATTGGAAACTTGGTTTATGGTGTGATTTTTTTTCTCTAATTGCCCTAAACCCATGATCATAGATACATCTAACCTTATTAATAACCTATTAAATGACTTTATTAAGAGGTAGGTATGAGTGATTATGACTCTATTATATATCCCTTATGCCTCTATCAATTGGTGGAGATAGTATCCATCCATCTATTCATCTCCTTTATATAAAATATTGAATATTAAATCATTTATGAATTTCATTTAATGGATCCATTGGTTCATTAGTATCAAAGCCATGATCTTAAAACTCTGGTTCAAGTTCTAGTTAGTAATTATATTATTTTGGGCTTGTAGCCTATATTTGTTTTGGTTAACGGGGAAGATATTTAAACTCCAAATAGAAGGTCCAAGGTTCAAATATGAAAGTGAATAGGGTTGTACACCAAATACATTCATGAGGATTGTTTCGTATAGTCTATGAATTTGTGGAGGTTAAAGACTACTTTTTTTACTTTTTTTTGTGGCTGCTACACATTTAGCATGTAGCAACTTTTTCCAAGTGAATATTTTCATTCAATTTTTTTTTTTATATTATTTATTTGAGACACAAAGGGTGCAACCCCCAAGTGTGAAAGGGTGTGCCCTAAGAATTAAAGGGTGCAACTTTAGTATGAAAGGGTGGGACTTGATAATGAAAGGTCACAATGGGTGCAACTTGAGATAAAAAAAGGTGTGGCCCCAAAGTGAATGGATATAACTTGAGATACAAAAGAATGTAATCTAAAATGCAAAAGGGTGTGATTTGAGTTTAAAAGGGTGCATCTTGAGTATGAAAAAGTGCATTTCAAAACATGAAAGGGTGTAACCTAAGACTGAAAATGTTTGATTTGAGATATGAAGGGGTGTGGCTTGAGATACAAAAAGTGTTGCAGAATATTACATTATTCAGTACGTGCTAATGTACCCCCATGGTACATATGGTACAATGTAAATATTAGAAAAGGGTTTGAGTCTATAGTTTAGGAGTGTGATTTTATATTTACCCTTTATGTAAGTATCTATGTGTAGGATATGCATAAGTCTCAAGTAATAAAGTATGCAAGTGTGCATGTAGGAGTGTGCAAGTGTCATAGAGTAAAGTGTGCAAGTAGATAGAGAGTCAAGAGTCATGTATACAAGTGGCAAGATGTGAAGCCAAAGGACATGTGAGAGTTGTCTTATGCATGGAATATGAAGGGTTGCATCTCTTGGATATGTGAGGAGAGCAATAGACAAAGAGTCCAAGAGTCACCTTCCTAAAGTTATATTATGGAGACAAAGCTCCATGAAATGTATTTGAATGTAGAGCAAATCTCAAGATTGTATATTTGACTCATCAATAATATTGTGAGTATTTTCATTCAGTAATACTGCAATATATAAATTTATGTTATATTGAGATTTGCATGCATTGATATTATAATATTATTTTGTAGTTACGTCTTCATTATATTTTATATGGTCTTGGGACATTGGGACCTGTGATAATTTGGCTAAAAAGCCAACAGTGGTATGAGAGCCATTACAACTAGTTGCTACTCAAATCCACCTTGAGTGGAGAAAGCTACAACCATGCCAAGTATCTTGTTGAATAGTCTATAAAGTTGACATTTAGGTCAAACAAGAAGTTTGGTAGAATTGTCTAACAAATTGACATTAAATCCAAGACTAAGGTTGGAGAATTGTGCTATTGGAAACATACAAATTGACATTGAAGACAAGACTAAGCTTGGAGAATTGTGCTAATAAGGACATTTATTCTCACTTTGAGAGAATATTTGAAGACAAATGTTACAGAATAAGAAACTAGCATCAGGGAATAAAATTTTGGTATGAATTTAGATAAAGCCACATGAAGAAAACGTAGGCCCATTATTGCAAATCAAGAGTTTGCAAATTTATAGAAGAAAACAATTTAAAGAGGCATTGTAGCATAAGATAGAGAGCTATTAAAGCTTTCCAAAAAGAAGACATCCAACAAGGAGGATCAACTCTGATCTAAGATTAAAGAGCCGAGTTGATAGGGCGTGATAGACATAGTAGAAGGAAGCGAACATACTAGACCGCTAAGGCGTGGAGGAAATATTTGCATTATAGTATCCTGATTGCATTTGGAAGAATCCTCAAATTACTATCTTGAGTCTATCCATGACAAGTGAAGACTAGGACTCTATTCAAAGGCATTTTTTGAAGATCAACATTTGCTTGGACATTTAAAAATTGATTGAGGGGGCAATCAAAGTCACTTGATATTTGTTGGATTCTTTGTGAAAAGAGAACCACATAAAAGTGGTCAAATATACCTTGAATCTCTTGAGAGGAGAATATTGAATTTGCTAAAAAATAATAATAAAAGCATTGGATAGCCCTAGATAATAGGCCAAAATATTTGAGGCTAAGAGCTTTCTTGAGAACACCAAAATCTGAGAGACTTTCTAAGAAGAAATCTATAGCAAAATAAAAATAAAATATAGAATCAATTGGTTCTAAGTAGTGGAGAAAAATCAACAATAGGATTGAGGTGAATCAAGGGTCAAAAGATCTAGGGTGAAAGTAAAGGAGGATAATGTCCGGTGGATAAGGAGTGTTTTAGCGTCTAGAGTTAAGCCAAGTTTAGAACTACAAGTGAGTAGAAAAGAATTGAGGCATCTTAGTCTAACACCTAAGAAGAGTGGCAAGTATTTTTGAAACGCTATTTGATTGACGCATCAAATACAATATATTGGAACGTTACAGTCAAGGTGTGAAGAAGATTGTGACACCTAGGAGCAACAACGAAATCTATAAGGTTTGAAATATTACATTGATTATTTACCTGTTGTATTTTACCTACTAACATGAGTAGAATTAACGTTTCATTGAGTGCCAAGGTATCTAAATAGCTAACTCAAACATGTGGCCTAACACATCTAAGCATATAAGCAAGACATATTTTATATACAGCTAAAATTAGAACAAATCCTATAGCATTTCTAAACCTTGATGCATCGATTAAAGCGCACGTCTCGGGAGCAATATTTTTAAGCGCCCAAGTTAATAGTCTGTGTATGAAAAATTACTATATCTCATAGATAGTTGAACATTAGAGTGTCGACAATTCTAATGCGAAGGTAAACTTATTTTTGGTGTTTGAATGAATTAAGTTATAAGGGTTAAAAAATAATTTATAGGAGTTATAAGTTTTCTTTTTAAGTTAGGAAATTAATTGGGAATTATTTAAAAATTGAAATTATTTATTAATTTGGGAGTCATAAGGATTTCTACTCCCAAAGTTGTTTTTTTTTTTAAATTTGATATTGAAAATTGAAGTTCGCAATTAGATATTGAAAAAGATTTGATTTATTTAATTTTTGATAGAAAATATCTTCAACTCCAAAAGGAACTTTGAGGAATTTATTTTGATTGCAAATTAAAAAATAGAAAATTGATAGAATTTTGGAGAGACAAGGATTTCTACTCCAAAAGAAATTAAAAAGTTTGAAATTTTTTGATTAGAAATTTGGGAGTCAAAAGGACTTCTACTTCAAAAGATTTGATTTTTAAATTTACATGTTTGATGGATCTAGAAATGTATTCAAGGTTCTCATGAAGATATGAAGTGTTTGTTAGTATAACAAATGCGAATAATAAGGAATGAACACATTCAAAACCTAAACTTCAAGTAGAGTGAGATGCAGGAAGACAAAGACAAGAATCAAATATTGAAGACTAAAGTATTCAATAACCAAATAATGTAATACAAGGGGGTTTTGGAGAATATTACATTATTTGGTACATGCTAATGTACCCCCATGGTACCTATGGTATAATGTAAATATTAGAATAGGGTTTGAGTCTATAGTTTAGGAGTGAGTTATATTTTTCCTTTATGGAAGTATCTATGTGCAAGATATGAACAACTGTCATGTAATAGAGTATGCAAGTGTGCATGTATGAGTGTGCAAGTGTCATAAAGTAAAGTGTGCAAGTAGATAGAGAGTCAAGAGTCATGCATACAAGTGGCAAAATGTGAAGCCAAAGGACATGTGAGAGTTGTCTTATGCATGGAATAGGAAAGGTTGCATCTCTTGGATATGTGAGGAGAGCAATAGATAAAAAGTCCAAGAGTCACCTTCCTAAAGTTATATTATGGAGACAAAGCTCCTGTTGAGCAAGGTGCAGCAAAAGCAGTGCAAAAGGATTGTAATTGTTGTTAACACAGACAGAGTGATGCAGTTGAAGCAGTTCAGAGGTCAGTCAGATCAAGTGCAAAAAATCTCAAGAAAAACAGAGGGGACCCAGATCCAGAAATTTGCAGAAAAAGACAAGGAAGAAAACTGTCGCGATATCGCGACAAAAATGAGGAGAGAGAAAGTGCAAAGAAAAATGTCGCGATTTCGTGACATATCGGAGGAGAGAGAATGTGCAAGGAAAAATGTCATGATTTCGTGACATTGGAAGGAAAGAAGTGAAAAATGTCGCGATTTCGCGACAAGTTTGAAGCAAAGGCACCAAGGAGGAAAAATGTCACGATTTCGTGACATGCTGGAAGGAAAGAAGCCAAATCGAGAAACTGTCGCGATTTCGTGACAAGTTTGAAGCAAAGGCACCAAGGATGAAAAATGTCACGATTTCGCGACACATCGGAGGAGAGAGAAAGTTGATGAAGAAGTTGTAGCGATTTCGCTACATGTCTGAGTTTCGCCAGCATAAGCAAAGAAAAAGCACCAAGTAAGAAAAGCGTAGCGATTTCGCTACAAGCTTGAGACACTAAGAACAAAAGTGCAGCGATTTTGATACAACGAGTTGCAAGGTGAAAAGTAGTAGCGATTTCGCTACATGGTCAAAGTGAAAAGAGAGATTTAAAAGACTTGAAAGTGCAAGGTAAAATGGTGTAGCGATTTCGCTACAAGTTGAAAGTGCATAGTGCGGAGGTGTAGCGATTTCGCTACTAAAAAAAAGGTACAAGTTGAAAGTGCATAATGCGAAGGTGTAGCGATTTCGCTACGGGTTAGAAACACATGTTGAGTGGAAAGGTGTAGCGATATCGCTACACGTCGAAGTTTCACTAGCAAGCAGCAAAGAAAAATGCTAAGGCAACAATGGTGTAGCGATTTCGCTACATGTAAGGTTTTTCACGGCTGCATGGAGTAAAAGTTGTACGGAGGCCAGAAGCGTCGCGATTTCGCGACGGCAATGAAGATGACGTCAGCAAAACCAAAATGTGTCGCGATTTCGTGACAGGGTGAACGAAAAGCCATTGCAAGCTGGAAACGTCATGATTTCGTGACATCTTAGAAGATGACGTCAGCAAATCTAAAAATGTCGCGATATCGCGACAGGGTGAACAAAAGCCGTTGGAAGCGAAAGTGTCGCGATTTCGTGACACCTTAGCGGATGACGTCAGCAAGACAGAAAATGTCGCGATATCGCGACATGTTTCCAGAGAAGCCTCATGAAGCCAGAAACGTCGCGATTTCGTGACATCTTAGAGGATGACGTCAGCAAAACCAAAAATGTCGCGATATCGCGACAAGTTGCCAGAGAAGCCTCGAGAAGCCGAAAGTGTCGCGATATCGCGACAAAGTTGAGGATGACGTCAGCAAAGCGGAAAACGTCGCGATATCGCGACAGGTAATGTTTTGGCGAGAAAAAGTCAAAGATACATGCATTGTGACAGGTGTCAAAAAGGCGCCAGTTACGAAGAATTAACTAGAGTAAGATCTGTAGTTCCCAGTGACAGGTGTTGAGGAAAGATTAGAGAAAAATGCTGCAGCTGTGAACTGAAGTTAAAAGGAAAGTTACGAAGCATTGCATTTAAGACGCGAACGACTGTTGCAGGGCCGTAACGCAGCATGGCTGGCAAAGGTGGCAGTTACAAAGAGTAGCCACGAAACTAAGCATTGATTGTAGAACGAGCATTGCAGGGCCGTGATGCTGCAAGCTGGCGTAAAGAAGCGATCACAAAGAATTTGAAAGTGCAATACGTAGAGATAATAGAGCATCGAAACGCGTAGAAGGGTTGTCAGTTCCAGCAGAGTAGAATGTCAGAATGTGCAGAGAAAAAGATGTCAGAACGTCAGAATGTCGATAAGAAAGCGGCTAAAAGGCGGATCAGGTCAGAGAAGGATTTGACACGTCAATTATAGCCAAGAGAATGCATGAAAATGTTGGAGGGAAAGTTAAACCGTTTGAAATTGAGCCGTTCGAAGAAATCAAGTATATAAGGATCGAATTGGCATAGTGAGAAGGTTACTGTGACTGTGTTTTCATTGTGCATTTAAAAGGTCTCAGTAAGTAAGGGTGCTGTAAGAAAATAGCCTTGGATCAAAACCTGCAATTCTATTGAATATTCAAGAGAAAGGTTTTAGATTAGATCAGAAGATATTGAGTCTCTAACAATTCTCTCTATGCTTCAGTGAGATTTTTGTATGTGCTATAGACCAGTAAGGGTCTTGCAAAAGAGAAGGCATTTTTATGTCCATTTATCTTGCAAAATAGAAATCCAAGTTGGTGCTTGGATAAAGGGGTTGGTGCTCCTATCTGTTGCAACAGATAAATCAGGGGTTGGTGCTCCTTCCAGTGGGTTTTGGTAAACAATTGTAAATATTGAATCCTTGCAAAGACTGGATTTGGATTGAAGTCCAAACAGTCATTCTTTGAGGAGTAGCCACATCGGTGAACCTCGTAAAATTCTGTGTTGTGTGATGCTCTTGTGTGATACTTGCATTATCTAGTTTCAAGCTTGCATCATTAGTTTTAAAAGTTGCTGATTTAAGTTTTTAAGTAGTTACACCTGATTCACCCCCCCTCTCGGTGTCATTGTGAGAATATCAATTGGTATCGAGCAAGGTACCTGCACAAGCTTAATCGGCTAAGGTGTTCTTGGGAGATATACAATGGCCGGTGGTGAAGGTTTCTCTTCTAACAAAGCTCCTCTGTTCGATGGAACAAACTATTCTTTCCGGAGGCTCAGAATGCAGACCTATCTCTGTGCATTGGGTTATGACATTTGGGAATCTGTTGAAAATGGATACACCACTCCCACTTGTTCCTCCAACGAGATCTTGCTGAAAAGAAAAAGTTTGAGAACAACTCGAAAGCCAAGAATGCGATTATGTGTGGATTGGTCGACAGTGAGTTGATACGCATCATGAACTGCAAATCTGCTAAAGACATATGGGACAAAATGCAAAGCATTCATGAAGGAGACAACAAAATCAAGGAAGCTAAGCTACAAACACATCGTGCCCAATTCGAAGCATTAAAGATGACCGATGATGAAAACATAGAAGCTTACATGCTGAGAGTAAACATAATCATCAATGCAATAAGAGGACGGGGGGAAGAAATGGAAGATGCGGTTGTTGTGAAGAAGGTACTGAGAACTCTCAACAAAAGGTTTGATGCAAAGGTTTCTGCCATAGAAGAAGCAAAAGATTTAAATTTTTTCAGTATGGATGAAATGCATGGTTCTCTAACAGCTTATGAAATGAGGATTGGACAAACTAAGCCCTATGACAGAGAAGCGACCTTCCAAGCATAGAAAAATGTAAAATCTAAACAAGAGTCGAGAGGAAGAAGAATCTGCGAGATGAAAATGAAGCAAACTTTGTTAGGAAATTAGTAAAGGGAAAAGGAAAGTACGAGAGGTAAGTTGCCGTTCAAATGTTTTAACTGTGGAGGCATCGGGCACTTTGCAGCAAAATGCCCAATGAAGGAGAAAAATAAAAATGATGAAGGAACACATCCAGAAAGAAATGTCTGGAAAAAGAAACCGCGAGTTTAGAAAAAGAAACTTCAAGAAGAAGAGTTTCATTTCCCGAATATCGATTCTTCTGAAGACAGGTTCCAGTGAGGAATCGGAAGAAGAAAGCTGGTGAAGCCCTATTCATGGCTTTTGAAGAACAAACAAGCGAGGAAACACAGGAGTGTGAAGAAAAATTAGAAGATGAGGCTGAGATAGATCTGGAAGGTGAGTTAGTTGCTGCTCTTGAAGAGTTAAGTGCAGAAAGGAAAAGAAATAAAAAGATTACAAGAAAATTTGAGGAGGCCAGCAATGTAATAATCAGTTTGAAAGTACAAACTGAAGAGCATAAGAAAAAGTCCGAAGATTTTGAAGCACAACTAATCGTGAAAATAAATGAGTGCAACAAGCTAGAAGAAGAAATAGTTGGATTAAGGCTGCAGCTAGAAGAAATGAATCGAAAACTGAGTTGTCATCAAAAATTTGAAGACAGTTCTGAGAAACTGAACAAAATGTTGAATAATCAAAGGCCCACAGGTATCAAATTTGGCTTGGGCTTTGATGAAGGAGAAACCTCAAAGGACTCAAAGGCTGTAACAGTAGATCCAGTAAATAATAAAGACAAGATTAGAGTTGATCAAGATAAACCGTATCATGCAAAAGAAAACAACAAATCCAAGCTCGAAAGGAGTGCTGCAAATGATGGATTCACCAAAGTCTCTCATCAAAGAAGAAGAAGACCCATGGCTCCTACCTCCACATGGCAACATCCATTTCCCAGGTACACTCGTTCCTTTTTTGGTTATTGTTTTAAGTGCAATGCATATGGTCATAAAATTTCTAGTTGTAGATATAATATAGAACAAAGAAATTTCACTAGCAAAAATAATTTTTCACCTTTGATAGATTATGTTGTAGAATGTTATAACTGCCATAACTTCGGCCATATTGCAAGGAATTGTCGTAGCTCTTTTGCAGGAAATAAATACCAGGGAAGAAAGTTTCGATCAACTGGATCAACACAGAACAGAAAATTTCCCGAAAAACTGTCACAGGCCAATGAAAGGGAGAAGGTGAAGAAAGTAACCAGATCTGCTGTCAAAACTCAGTGGAAAGAAAAGGGACAACCGAAGAAAGACAAAGAATCCCTGATCGTTCAAACAACTCTCAAAGCACAGAATAAATCTGCTCCCTGGATTCTAGACAGTGGATGCTCCAGTCACATGACAGGAGACAAACAGAAGTTTGATAAGCTGCAGACATACGAAGGTGGTTCTGTGAAATTCGGAAACAATGATGGAGCAAAGATAGTGGGTAAAGGATCAGTTAAGTTAAGTGATGGTAAAATCAACTCAAAGGAAGTTCTTTTTGTGGTAGGTCTGAAGCATAACTTACTGAGTGTAAGTCAGATTTGTGACAGAGGTCATGAAGTAATTTTCAAGAAGGAGGGCTGTGAAGTAAGAAAGACAAAAAATGGAAAGTTAATAGCCATTGGACTGAGAACTTCTGGAAATTTGTATACTCTCTCGGAGACTTCAGAAGGAGCTTGCTTGGTTGGACAAGAAGAAGAAAACTGGCTGTGGCATAAAAGACTCGGTCACATAAGCTTTGATAATCTGATAAAAATCAGCTCGAAAAGAGCAGTAAGAGACATACCCACTATTGGTAAACCATCAAACAGTATATGTGAGTCATGCCAAAAGGGGAAGCAAACCAGATCTACCTTCAAAGCAAAAGAATATTTCACTAGCAAGCCATTAGAACTGATTCACACTGATTTGTGTGGACCCATGAGGACAGAAAGCATAAATGGATACAAATATTTTATGTTGTGTATTGATGATTTTTCCAGAATGACATGGGTACTCTTTTTGAAACAGAAGTCAGAAGCCTTTGAGATGTTTAAAACCTTCAAAAATCTGGTTGAGAATCAATCTGGAAAAAGAATTAAATGTTTGAGATCTGATAGAGGAGGAGAGTTTATTTCAAATGAGTTTGCTGAATTCTGTGAAAAACATGGAATAAGAAGACAGTTCTCGGCGGCAAGAACACCTCAACGAGAATGGAGTAGTTGAAAGAAAGAACAGAGCTGTGCAGGAAATGGCAAGAACCATGTTAACGAGAGAGCAAAATTGTTGACAGATTCGGAAAGAGGCGGTTCATACTGCGAGTCTACATTCGAGAATAGATGTATGTTGAGGCCGCATGAAAGCAAAACACCATATGAACTGTGGTTTGGCAAAAAGGCTACGACAAAGTACTTCAAAGTGTTCGGCGACAAGTGTTACATTAAAAGAACTGAAAGCAATCTTGGCAAGTTTGAAGATAGAGCTGATGAAGGAATATTCCTTGGGTACTCAACTAAAAGCAAAGCCTATACATGCTACAACAAAAGACTTAAGAAAATAGTGGAGAGTGCGGATGTGAAGGTTGATGAAGGCAAGAAACAAGAAATCAGCAATAATGAAAACTACCCAACCTATGAAGAATTTATTGAAGAAGATGAAGATCAAGAAAAAGAAGAGAGACAGAAATCAGATTCGAGAGGACTTAGAAAGAGATGAAAATAGAAAATACAGAACGAGCGGTTAGCGAGAAAAATCATCCCAAAGAGCAGATTATTGGGGACCCTACAGTTGGCATTCAGACAAGAAGAAGAGTAGTAAATAACTATTCTCTGTTATCCAGTATTGAGCCCAAGAATATTATTGAAGCAAGCACGGATGAAAGCTGGATGGAAGCAGTAAATGAAGAACTAGATCAAATTGAGAAAAACAAAACCTGGGAATTAGTACCAAGGCATGAAAATAAAAACATAATTGGTACTAAATGGATATTTAGAAACAAAGCTGAATGAAGATGGACGAGGTTGTAAGGAATAAAGCAAGATTAGTCCGTAAGGGATATGCCCAAGTTGAGGGGATTGATTTTGAAGAGACTTTTGCACCCGTGGCCGGACTTGAAGCAATAAGACTATTTTTGGCTTTAGTTGTTCATAAGAATTTCAAGGTTTATCAGATGGATGTAAAATCAGCATTTCCGAATGGAAATCTTGAAGAAGAAGTATATATTGAACAGACTGATGGTTTTCAACTTTGTGATAATCCTAAATTTGTTTGCAAGCTGAAGAAAGCATTGTATGGCTTGAAACAAGCACCTAGAGCTTGGTATGCAAGAGTGGACAACTATCTCACTAAGCAAGGATTCAAGAAAGGTATGGTGGATAGCAATTTATATGTGAAAACTGAAAATGGCAATTTCATTGTTCTTGTTGTTTATGTAGATGATATAATTTTTGGAAGTAGCAATGATGAATCATGCAAAGACATAGCAAACAAAATGCGAAAAGAGTTTGAAATGTCTATGATAGGTGAACTTTCATATTTCCTTGGATTACAAGTTAATCAAACAGAAAAGGGAATTTTTATCTCTCAAATTAAATATGTGAAAGAAATGCTGAAAAAGTTCACTATGGAAGATAGTAAACCAGTGAGCACCCCCATGACAACAAGCTGCAAGTTGAGCAAGGATGATAAATCTCCGGATGTTGATCAAACAATGTACAGATCAATGATTGGGAGCTTGCTGTATTTGATAGCAACCAGACCGGATATCTTACAAGCTGTTTGCATGGTTGCAAGATTTCAAGCTAGTCCAAAAGAGACTCATGTGACAGCAGTGAAAAGGATTTTTAGGTATCTCAAAGGTACTATGGAGTATGGGCTGTGGTATCCAAAAGGAAAAGACTTCACTCTCTTTGCATACTATGATGCTGATTGGGCAGGATGCATTGATGACAGAAAAAGTACAAGTGGAGGAGCATTCTTTCTTGGAAACAAATTGGTTGCATGGCACAGTAAGAAGCAAGAATCAGTCTCTTTATCCACAGTCGAGGCCGAATACATTGCAGCTACTACATGCTGTACACAAATACTATGGATGAGACAAACATTGAAAGATCTAGGAATTCACTTCAATGAGCCCATTTCAGTCAAATGTGACAACACTAGTGCAATCAACATTTCAAAGAATCCGGTAATGCATTCCCGCACCAAACATATTGCAATCCGGTATCACTTCTTGAAGGATAAGGTTGCGAGAAGGAGAAGTCAGATTAGAGTTTGTTCCCACTACGAGCAAGTAGCGAGACATATTCACCAAACCTTTACCAAAGGAAGTATTTGAATACCTTCGGAAGAAGTTGGGAGTAGTCACACTTCCCAAGCACTGACTAGCTATGGGAAATACATTCTCGGGGGGAGCATTCAAGTTATTTATGCCTGAGAATGTTGTGCATAGACTCAGGAGGAGTCTGCGACAGCCCTTTGGCATTATTGGCAAAGGGGGAGAAGAATTTGAGCAAGGCTACAAAGTGTTGCCAACAATTCCAAAGGGGGAGATTGTTGAGCAAGGTGCAGCAAAAGCGATGCAAAAGGATTGTAATTGTTGTCAACACGAGACGAGTGATGCGGTTGAAGCGGTTCGGGAGGTCAGTCAGATCAAGTGCAGAAAATCTCAAGAAAAACAGAGGGGACCCAGATCCAGAAATTTGCAAAAAAAGACAAGGAAGAAAACTGTCGCGATATCGCGACATGTTTCCTGTCGCGATTTCGCGACAAAAATGAGGAGAGAGAAAGTGCAAAGAAAAATGTCGTGATTTCGTGACATATCGGAGGAGAGAGAAAGTGCAAGGAAAAATGTCACGATTTCGTGACATATCGGAAGGAAAGAAGCCAAATTGAAAAATGTCGCGATTTCGCGACATAGTTTCGGAAGCAAAGGCACAAGGAAAAATGTCACGATTTCGCGACATGCTGGAAGGAAAGAAGCCAAATCGAGAAATTGTCGCGATTTCGTGACAAGTTTGAAGCAAAGGCACCAAGGATGAAAAATGTCACGATTTCGTGACACATCGGAGGAGAGAGAAAGTTGATGAAGAAGTTGTAGCGATTTCGCTACATGTCTGAGTTTCGCCAGCATAAGCAAAGAAAAAGCACCAAGTAAGAAAAGCGTAGCGATTTCGCTACAAGCTTGAGACACTAAGAACAAAAGTGCGGCGATTTTGATACAGCTTCGAGTTGCAAGGTGAAAAGTAGTAGCGATTTCGCTACATGGTCAAAGTGCAAGGCAGAAAGATGTAGCGATTTCGCTACAGGTTGAAAGTGCAAGGTAAAATGGTGTAGCGATTTCGCTATAGGTTGAAAGTGCAAGGTAAAATGGTGTAGCGATTTCGCTACAGGTTGAAAGTGCATAGTGCGGAGGTGTAGCGATTTCGCTACGGGTGAAAGTGCAGTAAAAGGTGTAGCGATTTCGCTACAAGTTGAAAGTGCATGATGCGAAGGTGTAGCGATTTCGCTACAGGTTAGAAACACATGTTGGAAAGGTGTAGCGATATCGCTACACGTCGGAGTTTCACTAGCAAGCAGCAAAGAAAAATGCTAAGGCAACAATGGTGTAGCGATTTCGCTACAAGTAAGGTTTTTGTGGCTGCATGGAGTAAAAGTTGTACGGAGGCCAGAAGCGTCGCGATTTCGCGACGGCAATGAAGATGACGTCAACAAAACCAAAATGTGTCACGATTTCGTGACAGGGTGAACGAAAAGACATTGCAAGCCGGAAACGTCACGATTTCGTGACATCTTAGAAGATGACGTCAACAAAACAAAAATTGTCGCGATATCGCGACAGGGTGAACAAGAAGCCGTTGGAAGACGGAAGTGTCACGATTTCGTGACAACTTAGCGGATGACGTCAGCAAGACAAAAAATGTCGCGATATCGTGACATGTTTCCAGAGAAGCCTCATGAAGCCAGAAACGTCGCGATTTCGTGACATCTTAGAGGATGACGTCAGCAAAACCAAAAATGTCACGATATCGCGACAAGTTGCCAGAGAAGCCTCAGGAAGCCGAAAGTGTCGCGATATCGCGACAAAGTTGAGGATGACGTCAGCAAAGCGGAAAACGTCGCGATATCATGACAGGTAATGTTTTGGCGGGAAAAAGTCAAAGATACATGCATTGTGACAGGTGTCAAAAAGGTGCCAGTTACGAAGAATTAACTGGAGTAAGATCTGTAGTTCCCAGTGACAGGTGTTGAGGAAAGATTAGAGAAAAATGCTGCAGCTGTGAACTGAAGTTAAAAGGAAAGTTACGAAGCATTGCATTTAAGACGCGAACGGCTGTTGCAGGGCCGTGATGCAGCATGGCTGGCAAAGGTGGCAGTTACAAAGAGTAGCCACGGAACTAAGCATTGATTGTAGAACGGCTATTGCAGGGCCGTGATGCTGCAAGCTGGCGTAAAGAGCAGTCACAAAGAATTTGAAAGAGCAGTACGTAGAGATAATAGAGCATCGAAACGCGCAGAAGGGTTGTCAGTTCCAGCAGAGTAGAATGTCAGAATGTGCAGAGAAAAAGGCTGTCAGAACGTCAGAATGTCAGTAAGAAAGCGGCTAAAAGGCGGATCAGGTCAGAGAAGGATTTGACACGTCAATTACAGCCGAGAATGCATGAAAATGTTGGAGGGAAAGTTAAACCGTTTGAAATTGAGCCGTTCGAAGAAATCAAGTATATAAGGATCGAATTGGCATAGTGAGAAGGTTACTGTGACTGTGTTTTCATTGTGCATTTAAAAGGTCTCAGTAAGTAAGGGTGTTGTAAGAAAACAGCCTTGGATCAAAACCTGCAATTCTATTGAATATTCAAGAGAAAGGTTTTAGATTAGATCAGAAGATATTGAGTCTCTAACAATTCTCTCTATGCTTCTGTGAGATTTTTGTATGTGCTATAGACCGGTAAGGGTCTTGCAAAAGAGAAGGCATTTTTATGTCCATTTATCTTGCAAAATAGAAATCCAAGTTGGTGCTTGGATAAAGGGGTTGGTGCTCCTATCTATTGCAGCAGATAAATCAGGGGTTGGTGCTCCTTCCAGGTGGGTTTTGGTAAACAATTGTAAATATTGAATCCTTGCAAAGACTGGATTTGGATTGAAGTCCAAACAGTCATTCTTTGAGGAGTAGCCACATCGGTGAACCTCGTAAAATTCTGTGTTGTGTGATGCTCTTGTGTGATACTTGCATTATCTAGTTTCAAGCTTGCATCATTAGTTTTAAAAGTTGCAGATTTAAGTTTTTAAGTAGTTACACTGATTCACCCCCCCTCTCAGTGTCATTGTGAGAATATCAGCTCCATGAAATGTATATGAATGTAGAGCAAATATCATTATTATATATTTGACTCATCAATAATATTTGCGAGCATTTTTATTCAATAATACTTTAATATTGTTGAATGTTATATAAATTTATGTTATACTGAGATTTGTATGCATTTATATTATTCTATAATTAAGTCTTCATTATATTCTATATGATCTTGGGACATTGGGACCTGTGATAATTTGGCTAAAAATCCAACAATGGTATTAGAGCCATTACAAGTAGTTGCTACTCAAATCCACCTTGAGTGGAGAAAGCGACAATCAGGCCAAGTATCTTGGTGAATAGTCTATAAAATTAACATTCTGGTCAAACAAGAAGTTTGGTAGAATTGTCTAACAAATTGACATTGAAGCCAAGATCAAGCTTAGATAATTTTACTATTAGATGCATACAGATTGACATTGAAGCCAAGACTAAGCTTGGAGAATTGTGCTATTAGAGACATTTATTCTCACTTCGAGAGAGAATATTTGAAAACAAAAGTTACAGAATAAGAAGCTAGTATCAGGGAAGAAAAATCTAGAGTGAATTTAGATAGAGCCACATGAAGAAAACATAGGCCCACTACTGCAAATCAAGAGTTTGTAGATTTATAGAAGAAAAAGAATTGAAAGAGGCATTGCAACAAAGGATAGGGAGCTACTGAAGCTTTCCAAAAAGAAGACATCCAATAAAGAGGATCAACTCAGCTCTAAGCGAAGATCAAACAGTTGAGCTGATGGGGTGTGATAGCCATAGTAGAAGGAAGATAATAAAACTAACTATTGAGGAAGGCATGGAGGAAATATTTGCATTCTAGAATCCTCACTGCATTTGGAAGAAGCCTCGAATTACTACTAGAATTTATTAAGGACAAGTGAAGACTGACTCTATTCAAAGGTATTTTTGAATATCATTCTTTGCTTGGATGTTTGAAAATTGATTGATGGGACAATCAAAGTCACCTTGATATTTGTTAGATTCTTTGTAAAAAGAAAGCCACATAAAATCGATCAAATCCACCTTGAATCTCATGAGAGGATAATATTGAATCTACTAAAAAATTATAATAACAACATTGGAGAGCCTGAGATAACAGGCCATAATATTTGAGATTGAGATCCTTTTGGAGAGCATTATAATCTAAGAGACTTTTGGGAAGAAATCTATAGCAAAATAAGAAGAAAATATAGAACCTATTGGATGAAAAGAAAGAATAGGGCTGAGGTAAATCAAGCATCGAAAGATCTAGGTTGAAAGTGAAGAATTTAAAAACATTAAAGGAGGATAAAGTTTGGTGGATAAGGAACACTTTAGAATCTAGGGTTAAGCCAAGTTTTGAATTGCAAGTGAGTAGAAAAGCATCGAGGCATCTCAATCTAACACCAAAAAGTGTGACAAGTATTTTTGAAATATTATTTTACTAACACATCAAATACAATACATTGGAACATTACAACTAAGGTGTGAAGGCTATAACGCCCCAAGAGTAGCAACAAAACCTACAAGGTTTGAAATATTACATTGATTATTTACTTGTTGTCCTACTGACATGAGTGTAATTAAAATTTCATTGAGAGTGCCAAGGTTTCTAAATAGATGACTTAAACATTTTATATATAGCTAAATTTAGAATGGATCCTATAGCATTTCTAAACCCTAATGCATCGATTGAAGTGCATGTCTTGGGAGCAGTATTTGGATTTTTAAGTGCCAAAGTTAATAGTTTGCTCATGGAAGATTAATATATCTCATAGATAGTTGAACATTAGAGCATCGATAATTCTAATACAAGGAAAAAATTATTTTTAGTGTTTGAATGAATTAAGTTATAAGGGCTAAAAAGTAATTTATAGGAGTTATAAGTTTTCTTTTAAAGGTTGAAGGAAATTATTTGAAATTGAAATTATTTATTTATTTATTTTTAATAAGCTATGTATGGCTTCTATTGGGGGCCACTCCCATTACAAAAAATAAAACATTACTTTGTTCTTATTACATTTATAACAAGTTAATTAAAGAATATCCAACTTTGCCTTTCTATCAAAGATATTCCTCCATCTTCCTCAAATTACTAAGTTTCCACAATCAACTCCTTTTATATCAAACACCTTATGAAATTTAAATTCTATCAAGATGAAATTCAACATTGTGAATGGTTCTTATTCATTCCCCTAATGTTCCAAGATATTATTTTTATTATTATTTTTTGTTTTTATTTATGGGTTTATCCCTACTTCTTGTTAGCACTAGTGATATTTGCTTTTGTTCTCCCATATGTTTTTTCTCTATTTTTCATTCCCAAAAATATTTTTATATTCATCAATCTCTTCAATCTTCTCACACTGCTCATAGTAAGACTCATCATCTTTAGGTTTACCTTGTTCCAAAGGATATGAAGTGCAAGGAATAACCTCAAAAGCAAAATCTTCTTTATGTTGCCCAAGAAACCCTAAAGTGCAATGATGCTCTTTTATAGCAATTATCTTCTTATTCTGCCTTAAAAACCCTAAATTGTTATGGGCTTCCTCCATCTTCATTTTTTAATGATGTTGCTTTTGAAACCTTAAAGTGCAAGGGATAACATTTTAACCCCTTTCACTTGTATTAAAAAAAGAGGATTCTATATTACTTGAGAAAAATGAAGATGATTTACCTAGAATAAACTTGACCTATTTTGTCGTCTTTGTTTTAGTATTTCTCTCCACATATTTTGCATCTTTAATTCCTTTTGAACTAGCCAAATAATATTGTAGATCGAATTTCTTTACCTCTTCTTTCAGAGTATAATATCCTTGATCCAATCTAGCTTCTATTACAATATGATTTCCTTGCTTCATCTTGAAGTTTATCTCATGGCTATAATTTAATCTTAATGAATTGTGGCAAATATTTTGAAATATCCATAGCAACACATATTTGAAAAACTAAAATTATTTATTAATTAGGGAGTCAAGGATTTCTACTCCCATATATATATTTTTTTAAATTTGATATTGGAAATTGAAGTTTGCAATTAGAAATTGAAAAAGATTTGACTTATTTATTTTTTGAGAGAAGATCTTCAACTCCAAAAACAACTTTTAAGAATTTATTTTGTTTGCAAATTGAAAAATATTAAGTTGATAAAATTTTGGAGAGAGAAGGATTTCTACTCCAAAATAAATTTAAGAGAGTTTGAAAAACAATGATTAAAAATTTGGGAGTGAAAAGGAATTCTACTTGAAAATATTTGATTATTAAATTTACATGTTTGATGGATCTAGAAATGTATTCAAGATTATGACAAATATATGAAGTGTTTGTTAGTATAACAAACAAATAATAATAGAAAGGAACATATTCAAAACTTGAACTTTAAGTAGAGCGAGAGCCAGAGCAGGAAGAAAAAGAAAAGAGTCAGATATTGAAGACTAAAGCATTCAATAACCAAATAATGTAATACATGGGGGTGTTTGAGAATATTATAATATTTGATACATGCTAATGTACCTCCATGGTACCTATGGTACAATGTAGATAGTCGAGTAAGGTTTGAGTCTATAGTTTAGGAGTGTGATTTATATTTTATCTTTATGTAAGTATCTATGTGCAGTATATGAACAAGTGTCATGTAATAGAGTATGCAAGTGTGCAAGTGTCATAGAGTAAAGTATGCAAGTAGATAGATAGTCAAGAGTCATGTATACAAGTGGCAAGATGTGAAGCCAAAGGACATGTGAGAGTTGTCTTATGCATGGAATAGGAAAGGTTGCATCTCCTGGATATGTGAGGAGAGCAATAGACAAAGAGTCCAAGAGTCACCTTCCTAAAGTTATATTATGGAGACAAAGCTCCATGAAATGTATCTGAATGTAGAAAAAATCTCAAGATTGTATATTTGACTTATCAATAATATTGTGAATATTTTCATTTCGTAATATTGTCATATTGTTGAATGTTATATTGATTTATGTTATATTGAGATTTGTATGCATTGATATTATTTGATAATTAAGTATTCATTATGTTTTATATGATCCCGAGATATTGGGACTTGTGATAATCTAGCTAAAAATCCAACAATGTGAAGAAAACTAAGAATCATTATGAGTAGTTGCTACTTAGTTCCACCTTGAGTGAAGAAAACTACTATTAGGCTAAGTATCTTGGTGAATAGTCTAGAAAATTGACGTTCAAACCAAACAAGAAGTTTGGTAGAACTGTCTAATAAATTGACATTGAAGCCATGACTAAGCTTGGAGAACTATTCTATTAGAGATATACAGATTGACATTGAAGCCAAGACTAAGCTTGGAAAATTATGCTATTAGAGACATACCTATTTACATTGAAGCCAAGACTAAGCTTGGAAAATTGTGCTATTAGAGACATATAGATTGAAATTGAAACCAAGACTAAGCTCGAAGATTTGTGCTATTAGAGATATTTATTCTCATTTTGAGAGAGAAGATTTGAAAATAAAAGTTATAGAATAAGAAGCTAGCATCAGGGAAGAAAATTCTAGAGTGAATTTAGATAGAGCCATGTGAAAAAAATATAGGCCCATTACTGCAAATCAAGAGTTTGTAGATTTATAGAAGTAAATGAATTTAAAGAGGTATTGCAACAAAAGATATGGAAGACATATAACAAAGAGGATCAAATATAAGCTAAGATCAAAGAGCCAAGCTTATAGGGCATGATAGTTGTAGTAGAAGGAAGAGAACAAACCAAATTGCTGAGGAAGGCATGGAGGAAATCTCTGCATTATAGAATCCTGATTGCATTTGGAAGAAGCCTCAAATTACTACCAAAGTCTATCCATGACAAGTGAAAACTAGGAATTTATTCAAAGGAATTTTTTAAAGATCAACATCTACTTGGACATTTGAAAATTGATTGAGGGGACAATCAAAGTCACCCTGATATTTGTTGGATTCTCTGTAAAAGAAAAACCACATAAAAAGAGGTCAAATCCACCTTGAATCTCCTTAGAGGAGAAATATTAAATCTACGAAAAATAATAATAATACAAGCATTGGAGAGCTTGAGATAATAGTCCATAATATTTTAGGCTGAGAGCTTTCTAGAGAGCATCAAAATATGAGAGATATTCTAGGAAGAATCTATAGCAAAATAAGAAGAAAATATATAACCAATTGGTTCTAAGTATTGGAGAAAAAGAAAAAATAGGACTAAGGAAAATCAAGAGTTAAAAGATCTAGGTTGAAAGTGAAGAATTTAGAACACTAAAGGAGGATAAAGTTAGATGGATAAGGAGTTAAGCCAAGTTTTGAACTGCAAGTGAATAGAAAAACATTAAGGCATCTCAGTCTAATGCTTAAAAAAAGCGATGAGCATTTTTGAAATGATGTTTTACTGACACATCAAATAAAATATATTGGAATATTACAGTCAAGGCATGAAGATGGTTGTGACACCCTAGGAGCAACAACAAAACCTATAAGGTTTGATATATTATATTAATTATTGACTTATATTCTGCCTACTAACATGAGCGAAATTAACATTTCTTTGAGAGTGTTGAGGTTCTAAATAGCTGACTCAAACACATGGTCTAATGCATCTAAATGTATATGCAGGAAATATTTTATATATAGCTAAATTTAGAATGGATCTTATAATATTTCTAAACCTCAACACATTGATGAAAGTGCACATCTTAGGAGCAATATTTGGATTTTTAAACACCCAAGTTAATAGTCTATGCATGGAATATTAATAAATTTCAAATATAGTTGAATATTAGAGTGTTGACAATTCTAACGTGAAGGTAAACTTATAGGTGTTTGAATGAATTAAGTTATAAGGGTTAAAACATAATTTATAGGAGTTATAAGATTTTTTTTAAAGTTGAAGGAAATCATTTGGGAATAATTTGAAAATTAAAATTATTTATTAATTAGGGAGTCATAAGGATTTCTACTCCCAAAGTTTTTTTTTTTTTTTAAACTTGATATTGAAAATTGAAGTTTGCAATTAGAAATTGAAAGGGATTTGATTTATTTAATTTTTGATAGAAAATATCTTCAACTCCAAAAAGAACTTTAAGAAATTTATTTTGATTGCAAATTGAAAAATAGAATGTTGATTAATTTTTGGAAAGACAAGGATTTCTACTTCAAAAGAAATTGAAAAGTTCAATTTTTTTTGATTAGAAATTTGGGTGTCAAAAGGACTTCTACTTCAAAAGGTTTGACTATTAAATTTACATGTTTGATGGATCTAGAAATGTATTCAATGTTTTCACAAAGATATTAAGTGTTTATTAGTATAATAGATGTGGATAATAGTAGAAAGGAACATATTCAAAACCTGAAATTCAAGTAGAGCAAGAGCCAAAGTAGGAAGACAAAGACAAGAATTGATGACCCCATATCTTGTAACCTCAAAGGACTACAAGAACACAATCAAGCAAGTAGCAGAGAAGCATGGTCATAGATTTTTGTACAAATTTTAGAGATAAAATTCTCATTTTTGTAATCTAAAAATGGTAGAAATTTTAGTATTTTAAAGGATCGACAAGTTGCTTATTTAAGCCTTAAACTTCATATGTAACTTTCCCTTCATTTTTTTTTGTATAGCAACACTTGAACCTTGAGTGATCTTGTAGGCAAGGTTTTGAGCCTCCACTTCTAGTATAATCTATAATTTTCATATTCATATATTTGCTTGAGGTTGTGACTATTTGATTATTTTTGTGTTGTTTCATGTATTTATGTATGCTTATGTATGTATACTGGAGGTAGTGACTATCTGATTTTAGTGCTTAACATGCTAAGAGGAGGAAGTTGATAGATTACACTCACACGTTCATGCATATTACTATTATGCAAAGGAATCTTATTATGATCTTGGAGTATTTCCCCCTATTATCTTAGGTTATCTTAGGATATTTTCCTTTCTGTTATCTTTGTTTTTGTATGGTTTCTCTCTCACTTTCCCCCCTAAAAGTTGGTTAGATTAGGATAGAGGAAGAGTATTAAAGATCACATCTTAAAAGGAGCCAACATTGTAAAAAAACTTGGAGGCAATATGATTAAGTCATTTGTCATGCTCTTGGAATTACCCTATTATGTCACTCCATGTGAGATGTTATAGTTTGATCAGTTGATCCCAATATTCAATGATCACAACAATTAAAGAGAACGATAATTTATTGGCACACCTTGTGGGACACAATTGGTTCATTTCTATTGATCCCATAATCAAGACAACTCTAATAGATTGAGGCCTAGTGAATGTCCTTACCTATCTGCTTGCTGGAAGCATCTAAAAATCTCACCTAGTGAATTTTCTCAAAGGATGAATATCCAAAAGCAACCATTTAGGAAGATACCGGATTGAGATCTCAATGAAAATATTAATCTACTTGCTTATAGAGCAAATGCAATATTCACCCAAAAAATTTTCTCAAAACAAGGAATCCAAAAATGTATAAATAAAATACTTGCTACCAAATCCTGTGTTGTTGCCTCTTCAAGCGTTGCTCCTACCACTTAAAATTATTTTAAAAAGATGAAGATGTCGAGGTCAGAATGTGGCTGCTCCATGACCTAGATAATTCCTTGCTTGGAATGATAGAGGTCCATTGAGACCTCTTGCTCTGCCTAAAATATGGGATGAGATATCAATGTCTACACTAAAATCCCTCCCTTAATTCATTAGGGAAGATATGATGACTCCAATTGAGAATTTGAACCATATGGTGAGCTTGTATGCTCTTCATAATATAGTAGAACAAAATATGGTCCTAAGGTTACTGGTGGCCTCATTTGGAGGTAAGGCTCATGAGTGGATGTTTCACTTCAACCTCATTTGATTGTTGTCTAGGACCAACTTGCTTCCTTGTTCATAGAAATATTTAGAGAGAAGGTGGATGGATTTTCTTTTTTAGAATAAATGTCAACCATAAATAGAACACCGATGGAGGCTATGGATGATTTAAACCTTAGATTTCATAAGATTTGGCATAGAATACTTGGTGAGTGTCATCCTCTCCTAGGTACGACATTTATATACTATTAGAAGGTCTTGGATTCTAAAATCTCCTTGATGATTAAGGCTAAAGGTGGCAATTCCCTACTAGATGCCTATGGCATAACTATCCAAGCTAAATATGATCTGATCCATATTGGAAGGCTAGATTATAGACCTCCTATGCCTTTGTATCCTAGTATGAAATCTCTATATTAGCCCCATTTCATTATCTAACCAACAACCTTTCAACCAATCTCAATATTACTTGTAGTAACTGCTTCCCTACTTGCTCTGGTACCATATACTTTAGATAATTTTAAAATTGAATCATTTAAAGACCTACTTAAGTTGGCCACCAATTAAATGTTGTCTATGAAAAGGAAACAAAATACGCAAAGGTTTCAACATCATAATAACCTAAGACCTCCCTTCCAACAAGGCAACCAGGGTGGTAAACCCTCTTATAATGGCTATCCTAGACCTCAATTTTAGGCCAATAACCAAGAAAAAAATCAAAATCATCAAATAGTGCCAATACCAACCCCACTACAATAAGAACCTCCTAAACATCCCAAGGAGATGGCTCCAATCCAAACAATTATTTGGAATCCGCTTCTTGGTACTTCCCACCTCTAGATGCCTATTCTACTTGGATTTATCTTGGAAAAATTCCAATCAACCACATATATGCTAAGTGAAATGATGTTTTCTTAGGAATCTACATCTTATTCAAGAGTAGAAGCCCAAATGACAAGTCGTTTTACGCCTACTCCATCCTTTCTTGAATCAAGTTGTGTCCATTTAAAATAGATGGTTACTTGGGATGAGGAAGAAGTTAATGTGGTATCTAATAGAGCGAGAAATTCGATGACCAATAAACCATAAGTCTAATTAGACTATATGACAAGGGCCAAAAGGAAGGCAATGGAGGAACAAAACCAAAGCAACCTGATAGTCTCAAATAACCAGACCAAACCAATTGCATTCAGTAGGAAGCCACCGATAACTATACCTCCAAGACTAATTACACTAGAACATTCGTGTTGTGGCCATTGCACAACTAGTCCCAAATTTGGGACCCACCTTTAATTTTTAAGTTTTGGGAATGTTGGTCTTATTTGAGTGATAATTTTGATTCTCCCCTACCCATGATTTGCAATGTTTGGTTGATTTTAACGTATGATTTAATTAGTCCAATTAATTAAATCAAATTTAAATGAATAAAAGAAAGAAAATAAAACAAAGTATTAATATATATATATATTATATATATTGGTATGTTAATGAAATAAAAAATAATAAAAATTAAAACAAAAGAAAAATAAAAAATATAAAAAATTAAAATAAAAAATATAATATCTATCTATATATATATATAAACTAAAGTAGGCCAGCGTGCATTATTTTTTCTTTTTGGTTTGAGAGTCTTACTTTTAAATGTTTAATGTAATTGTTTCACTAAAGTTGTGTGTGTGATATTTGTTAACAGGTAGTTGCGAAAGGGTGAGCATGAGATCGACGTGGACACCTTGGACTGCGATTGACGGATAACTCAATGCAGTGATGGAGCTCCCGAGGCTTTGGACGGGCAGATTGACGTAGATGACTCGACGTGGATGGTGAGTCAATAAGATGACGTGGACCTATACTCCACACTCTAGATGAACGTGGGACCGACAACTCCCTCGCTTGACCGTTAGTGTTCGTTGTTGAGGTAGTGTGGTCGCTATTACTCGGGGAAAAGATCATGCCGTAGATGACGTGATACTGACGGGGCGGAGGACTCAGCAGAGTAGCAACGTGGACTACTCAACGCATAGACACACATGACACGATACAGTGGATAAATACCTATGAGGACATGGATTCCGATTGCTTGTGTAACAACAATGACCGTGACATGGATAAACCCAAACCTATACCAAGACAATAACTCAGTGTTGGAGAGTAAAATTGGACAGGTCAGACGGGGTGATGATCTACTGGGCAGTGACAACCAAGCATGACGGTATGTGGACCTCGTGGAATTGATGATGTCGAGTTGCAATAAGTTAAGATTATGAAAAATTCATTGTATTTTTTACATTTGTGGTCAACGAGATGTTCGGGAAATTGAAAAAATCAGAGGCGAACAACAAAACTTGGATATGGCACTGTCGAACAGTGAGAGAATCACTGGTTCAGATTTTGTTTCTTGGATCTCATTCACATGATAATTTGGAAAATGTTAGATTTGTCACTACGATGATAGCACGTAGATGAAATGTGGATTGCACAACACTATCGTAGTGTGGGCAAACAACGGGAGAAGCAGTGTATGAGTAGAAAATTTTGATTGCTCCTCATTGGCTAAACGTTAGATTTATGGTTTGCATGGCAGTAAAGGATGGTTTCGCTAGAAATACTATGTATTACCACTGTGAGAGTGGCAGTTCAGGGAAATATTAGGCAAAGGTTTATTAAAAGGGTTTATTAGGCAAAGGTGATTTGTGAAATGCCATGGTCCACCACTATGAATCCTTGGGCCATCAATACCACTTCCACGCTATTGTTCCAAGGCAACCCACCTTCTATAAGCCACTTGTACCCATGACAGTCTTATGACAGTCTATCCTGACGGAGTAACTGTCGTTAGTCACAAATAAATGAAAATAAAAAAAATTATGAGTGGAAGGGTTAGGCACATGATCAAGAAGCGACAAAAATATATTTTGGTAACCGCTAGGTATCTCTGATTGTGAATATATATGTTGATTTAATGAAAACCTTTTAATCTTAGGGATCTTTACATAGAGTAGAGTTTAAAATGAATGAGTCCAGCGGTATTATATTGCAGTGTGTCTCAAAAGAATTATTAGAAATATTACAAATTGAGCAAAAGGAAAGACGAAGGATCATGTTGTTGAAACCTACGTTTGGGGACGAAACGAGGGGAAAAATGAACTGCTGTTAAAGAAGGGATTGAAAAACCAAATGGGTGGAAGCGAAGGGTCTTGATGAAAATATTTAAATATGTCATTGGAACACGGAACAGAGAACAGAGGTTGGAAATTTTGGAACAGGAGCATGGGAAGTAGATTTAAAGGACGTTTGGCTGCTGTTAAAATTTGTCCTCATTTTGTATGAAAAAAAAAAAGGGTTTTTAAGTACAATAAATTTTTTATTGCATATCTTTTTACATGTATTGAAACTATTTTTATGGTGTGTTATGCAGGAATCTCATAATATCACATAGATAATTTTAATTCATGTCTTTCTACACCTTAAAATCTTGTCATAACCAAATTTATATTGTGTGGATGTAGGAATAACCTAGTTTTTGTTTTGTATTCAAGATCTAATATTTTCTGCAGGATAGGAGTTTAGTTACAGTAGCTCTCTTTGGTCATTTTCAACATTCTGGTCCATATTTCAGATTTTTATTTTTATTTTTCTAACCCTTTGTCTTTTCATTTTTTTAAACTTATGTAAATAAAATAAAAAATATAAAAAAATTAAAATCCAAAAAAGAGAAGCACAAATTCCAAGAATAAACTTTAAAGTTTCATTTAGAGCAGTTTCGATTTTATTTTCAAAGCAAATTCAAAATTCTAAAATTTTACGTAAAGTTCACATTTTAAAAGGAATTTCGTAATTTCAAGTTTAGCATGATTTCACATTTTAAAGGAGAGTCAACTCTCAGGTCTTGCACTTTGTTTTCAAGTAATAAATTAACTTCCCTTTATGAAAGATATAATTTTATTAAAAGGGGGTAATTTATATGGTATTTCAAGGCTATTATATTTTAAAGTCAATCATGTAGATTATTTTCTTTTCATGCTCAAAGCAAAGTAAAATGAATCCACTCATCATTTCAAATTCACATTTTAGAGATAGATTTTAATCTTTTGTTTCATGCTCAAAGCAAGCTTTAAAGAAGATAAAACTTGTTTAAAATCTGCTTAACCAAATTAAGATAAAATCTATCTAAAATACTTCAAGATAAAAGAAATTAAATCACTTTACATCGTGGTCATATGAGGGCCAATCACATTTACATTTTCTGTTCTTTTAAGTTTCATGAACAATCAATAGCATAACATAATAAAGTAATACCAACACAGGCCCCTTGTTAACAGTTTCTTGCAAATCACTAAGGTATTCTAACACTTATTTGACACATTTTCACAAGCATACATGCACACATTAAGTAAAAGGAACCTTGGAGAAATTTCTATTTCTTTGCAAGAGAGGGTTTTCTAATCAAAATCCTAACTGTGAGTGTGGTTTTGCAATTGGGTAAAATTACCACTCAACATTTTGGCGCTAGAAGGAGGGCATGAATTGGTCATTTTTAAATGCTAAATTGTTCAATGTTATTTGAAGGCATTGGTCTTGACTAATGAGGTTTTGTTTACATGTGATCACTTTTATTGATTGGAAAGTCTTTTAATTGATGCTAACATTTTGCAAGTTGGAGAATGTTCTTTATTGCTATGGTTTGATTCATTCATTACAATGGATGAACATGATGATTTATTCCTTTAACTATTTGCAAATTGTTAGTCATTTCATGCTTCTTTACAAGATATACTTCTTTGACTAACAAAATTGGTACTAAAGTTATATTATTTAAGGTCCTTTAATGACAATGTTTACTCCAATGATGATCGAAAGTCCTTTAAACATACTTGGGCCTCCGCATCGTATGCATATAGATATTATATGTTATCTACCTCAGTTTAGGCATGATGGAATGGAATTGGTTGAGGAACATATTGAGGCATATAAGAACACTTTAATTAATTTATAAATTGTGCATGAAGATGTTGCTTGTAGGATGTTTCCATCTACATTTTATGAATTTGATTATGATTGGTATATCAGTTTACCTGCAGGTTCTATCACCTCTTGGATTCAACTAGAAGCAACATTCCTTTAATAGTTTGGAAAATTGGTTGACCTAGATAGGATACTAAATTAGTTTATCTCAATCTGTAAAGAACCTAATGAATCCATGAGTCAATTTAATGATAGGTTCCATAGGTTGTATATCGATATGAAGACACATTACATCATTTCAGAAGAAGAAGCCATTCAAATATACATGGAAGCCTTAGAACTCTTTACTTCTATATTTCTAGGGAGAATTCTTAAAGATCCATCGTTACCTAGAGTCTATAGTGAGGCAATAAAAATATAACAATGATGGATTTTGAAAGGTATGGATGTGGGTCGACTTTTATTGCTCAACCCTAAGGCTCATAATCAAATATCACCAATGGGTTAGGTTGAGGCACCATATTCTCCCATGATGAATTTTTCTTTAGGAGTTATGGATTCCAACCAATACCAATCATCTAATATAGCACCCTTGAATCAAATGTTGTCTAATGTGAGCAATCAATCAGATAAAGTCAAATGTCCAAATGTTACAACCACCTTAGATATAATCCAAGAGGAGGTGCAAGTTTTAAAGCCAATATCTACCAAGAAGGATTGTAGTAACCAGACCTATCTAAATGTAGGAATTGGTCCATTTTTAGAAATGCATGAGTATTTAGACAATGGAGGAGTCCTAAATCTAACTAGCATTGAAATATGTGATAGGTCAGGATCTTCCATAGAATTCAATGAAGTGGATAAAGTGGATGATCAAGAAAGCCAACATGTTCCAAATAATGACTAGATAGAAATAAAAGACTTAGAGTAATTATTTACAAGGGAGGATTAGAAGAATTATAGAAAGCTGAATACAAGAATTGATCCCATTGTAAAAACTCTTGAGCCATCAAAAGTAGTTGAAAGTGAATTTAAAGAGGAATCAATAGATGAATCTAAAGATTATGCAGAAAGCATGATAGAATTTCATCCCTTGGTTTTAGAAGATGATTATTATAATGGTTGGGGAAGATATGGGGAATCATTATTTTCTCACACTCCTACTGATGAAATTTCTATTTCACTTAACATGCAGGATGTTGAAATCACCATCTTACATGAAGATATTGCAATTCTTGTACAATCAAAAAATGACATGCCACTTGCAAAAATAGAGAAGGTTCCAAAATTTGATCATTTTGAATATGATTTTATGGAACACCTTGCTGAAATAGAAAAGGAAGAAATGGTAAATGTTTCTTATGATTCATCTATTTTGGATGAGGAAGAGGTAAAATATTCTCTTTCATTTTGGAATATTGAAAATTTGGGTACAAATTCACATGATTATCTTGAATATTCAAATGAAGAAATACCATTGGTGGTTAACAAGGAATTATAATTGATTTCTATTCATCCAAATCATAAAAATATTACTTTATTTGAAATAACTCAAGTAGTTGATCAGGGAGATGTGTTCTTTGATACATCCTATGATCGACAAGATTTATGGTATGAAAATGATGGACATATTTTTGATTGGGTGTCTAATTTTAGTGTTTTTAAAAATAGGTAATTGATGAATATGAAGGGCTACAAGATGACAATGATAGAGATTATGAGGAAAAAGAAAAAATTACAAATCCTCATCAAGTCCTGGTAAATGAAAGTGTACAAAAGGTAGAATCTCATCCTTTGTGTCCAATCATCCAAACTCCAGGTAAAAGTTTGTATAATTTTTTGTTGGATTCAAATGTCATTAATGATGAGATGCCATTTGAGGTTAACAAAGAACTTGAGTGGATTTATACTCATATTGCTAATGAGATTACTTTTTGAATGAAACAGAAGTAGATGTGTTTGAATTTTTAAATCAAATTCATCAACAATTAACAATTGAATATTGGATACAAACTTATAATGATTCTCATTTAGTAGATATCCTAGATGCTTGTAAATTTTTGCATGAGTATGATTGGCCTAAATACATATATGATGACTTGGCTTTAAAATTTTTAGAAATAGCATTCTATTTGAAAGAACTCATATCTGTTTGTGAAAGTAAGAACTTGAGTCAGAATGATGAATCAGATTTTGAAATTTACACCTCATGGAATAAACATGAGATAGTTGAGAATCATGTATTTACTTGTATGTTTTATGAATCAAGGTGACAACATGGAATTGCTAACATCATAGAATAAAATTAGAGGGGGGAGATAGGCAAAATAAGAGTGTTTGTTTTTTGTGGCCTAATCTTACTTTGGTTGGATTTCTGTAAATCTTGGCATGCATATCATGTTAGATGTCTTTCAAATTGTGGTAATTGTGTTTGGGATCCAGGGAAGTGATAGCCTAAATTTTGCATCATCTTATACATTATTGTATATAAATTTTTTTTTCATGCTTTTGTTTTTAGTTTTATTTTTTTTGGGTTTTGTCCCTAATTTTTTGGTGTGGCAAGTTTTGTTATTGTTTTCTTGTCAGTTTGCATTAGGTTAGGTGTTGGTTTATTTTCAAGTTTTGCTTTTCATATTTTCAAGTGAGCTTTAGGTTTGTCCCTCTAGTTGAGGTATGGTTTGGTGATAGCTACTAATTTATGGCCTCTTGAATGGTTTTTGTGTTCCTTTTTCATGAAGGATGAATTACCTATCATGTGGATCAAGGAAAAGGGGATGAAATTGTTTAGTAATCATTCTTATATTGTGGACTAAGATAGTGAATTTTGGAACAATGAATAATTTTTTTCTAAAGCTACACATGAACACATCATATTAAGGGGTGTGCCTTGAAAGCTTGAAGGATGAAGTCATTTTGGTTTGCAAATTAAGATAATTTTTTTATAGAATCTATCTTTAGACTTAAGTGGTCTCTAACCTAGGTGGCATACAAGTTTTGCAAAACAAAGTGACTCTTAGTAAAAAAAAAGAAAGCAATGCAAATCATCAATTGGACACCTGGGTGATTCAAACAATCTCTACCGAGACTATAGATGCCTGGCTGGTAGTAGAGAAAGGTCTAGAGGATATCAAGGTCACCTCCATTGAGGCTATAAACACTTGTATGGCAGTGGAGCAATGCAAAGACACATTTTTAACAAGTAATATGTTATATCCTAATGCAAAACGAATGATGGAATTTGGATGGCTTTCAAAAATGTAAAATGAAATCACTTTCACACACATTAAGCAAAGGCAAAGGGTTCATGTGTTTTCATTTGAAGTTATTTATCTCACATTCTTGGAGGTTGCTAGATGGTTTATTTTCTGATTTTTGGTTTGTTTGTTTTCAAAACTAGGTTTTTCATCCAAAATGCTCAGGAGCATTTCCCAATAGAGTCACCATTTGTTGTAGCCATTGCACAACTAGCCCCAAATTTGGGGACCCACATTTAATTTTTAAGTTTTGGGAATTTTGGTCTTATTTGAGTGATAATTTTGATTCTCCCCTACCCATGATTTGTAATGTTTGGTTGATATTAATGTTTGATTTCATTAGCCCAATTAATTAAATAAAATTTAAATGAATAAAAGAAAGAAAACGAAATAAAATATTAAAATATCTATATGTATATTATATATAGGTATGTTAACAAAATAAAAGAAATCATAAAAAATAAAACAAAAAAAAATAAAAAATAAAAAATAAAAAATATAATATATATATATATATATATATATATATATATATATATATATATATATATATATATATAAACTAAAGTAGTCGAGTGTGCTTTATTTTTTCTTTTTTTTTTGAGAGTCTTACTTTTAAATTTTTAATCTAATTGTTTCACTAAAGTTGTGTGTGTGATGTTTTTTTGCAGGTATTTGCGAAAGGGTGAGCATGGGACCAACATGGACACCCTAGAATGCGATTGGCAGACAACTCAAATCAGTGATGGAGCTCCTGGGGCTATGGACGTGCAAAGTGATGTAGATAACTCGACATGGATGGTGAGTTGATGCGGTGATGTGGACCTATACTCTACACTCTGGATGAACATGGGACCAAAAACACCCTCGCTTTGTCGTTAGTGTTTGTTGTTGAGGTAGTGTGGTTGCTACTACTCGAGGAAAATATCATGACGTAGACAACGTGATGTTGATGGGGTAGAGGACTCAATAGAGTAGCGATGTGGACTACTCAATGCATAGACACGCATGACATGACCCAATGGATAAACACTTATGACGACATGGATCCTGATTGCTTGCGTAACAACAATGACCATGACATGGATAAACCCAAACCTATACCAAGACAACAACTCAGTGTTAGAGAGTAAAATTGGATAGGTCGAATGGGACGATGATCTACTGGGTAGTGGCGATTGAGCATGATGGTATGTGGACCTCATGGAATTGATAACATGGAGTTACAATAAGTTAAGATTATGAAAAATCCATTGTATAATTTATAGCCGTGGTCAACGAGACATTCAAGGAATTGAATAAATCAGATGTGAACAACGAAACTCGGATATGGCACCGTCGAACAGTGAGAGAATCACTGGTTCAGATTTTTTCTTGGATCACATTCACACAAGAATTTGGAAAATGTTAATAGTTGCCAAATATGACACTAAGGTATTTGGAGACATTCACACTGAATAGTATACTAATTGGTTGATCATAGATGGCTCAATAGGTGGGAACGCGTGATGGGAAAAGCTCTAAGGTAGTGCATCACAGGGAGTTTATGAGATCGTTTAAGACATGGACCTCAAACCCAGGATGTAGATAGCACAACGAATTGATTGGACCTAGACATATGATGAGGCTGAAACTCACACAACAGCCTTTGCGTTCAATACCTCCTCAAGAATAGTAACTTCATTGGGCAATGACAATCCGATTTGAATGTGATGTTTCAAAGCCGATGTAGGCAGAAATGACATAGATAGAGGTAATAGTGATCGAGTGATTTCGATGAACTTAGTGGCATGGATGATACACACTTGCAGTATTAACAATGGTGGTGTGTGTTAGATTTATCACTATGATGATAACATGTAGATGAACTACGAATTGCACAACACTATCGCAGCGCAAGTGAAAGGTGGGATATTTGGTGTATGATTAGAAAATTATGATTGCTCCTCATTGTCTAAATATTTGATTTGTGGTCTACATGGCGGTAGAGGATGGTTTCACCATAAATACTATGTTTTACCATTGTGAGGGTGATAGTTTGGGGAAGATAACATGGCAACGACTAGTGGATAACATGGACTGCAGATTGAAGATATGGTAATAATTTGGGCTACAGATGGCCTACCAGGTGATGATGTTGACGATGAAGGCTCAAAGCACATATCGTGTTATCAAAATGGAGCGGTGAAGGTTTTTAGAAATCTACCAGATATGATAAACAATGATTGGGGTATGGTTACTACACTGCAATCATGAACGTAGTCATTTTGGGCAGTAATAAAGATATAAATTTTTTCCAAATCGTGATGTCTGACATAAAACAAAGGAGATAGCTATTTGTTTTAGGTTTTAAAATCAAAGCAATACATTTGTTTAAAGGTTTACTAATGGGTTATTTTATATGTAGGGATGTCGATGGGCTTGCGTGGTGATATGAAGACTGCCGAAATAAAGATCAGATCAACGACAACTTGGACTTGGATAAAGTTGACACTACTGATTTGAACAACAAGGGCAATGAAAAAGACATAAATCACATGCTGATCTGGAGTACAGGACCGACGCATGGGTTGAGTTACAAGGGTTCATTAGGCAAAGGTGATTTGTAAAATGCCATGGTCCACCACTACAAATCCTTGGGCCATCAATACCACTTCCATGCTATTGTTCTGAGGCAACCCACCTTCTATAAGCCACTTATACCCATGAATAGTCTATCCTGATGGAGTAAGTCACAAATAAATGAAAATGAAAACGTTACGAGTGGAAGGGTAGACACATGATCAAGGTAATGATAGAAATATATTTTGGTAACCGTCGGGTATCTCTGATTGCAAAAATATATATGTTGATTTAATCAAAACCTTTTAATCTTAGGGGTCTTTACATAAAGTAGAGTTTAAAATGAATGAGTCAAGCGATATTATATTGCGGTGTATCTCAAAAGAATTATTGGAAACGTTACAAATTGAGCAAAAGGAAAGACAAAGGGTCTTGTTATTGAAACCTGCATTTGGAGATGAAACGAGGGGAAAAATGAACTGTCGTTAAAGAAGGCGTTGGAAAACCAAAGGGGTGGAAGTGAAGGGTCTTGATGAAAATCTTTAAATATGCCATTGAAACATAGAACAGAGGCTAGAAATTTTGGAACATGAGCATGGGAAGCATATTGGAAGGATGTTTGGTTGCTGCCAATATTTATCCTCATTTTTTTTGCAGAAAAATAGGTTTTTGAATACAATAAAATTTTATTGCACATCTTTTTACATGTATTGGAACTATTTTTATGGTGTTTTATGCAGGAATCTGGTAGCATCATAGAGATAATTTTAATGCATATATTTTTACTCCTTAGACTCTCGCCATAACTAGATTTAGATTGTGTGGATGCAGGTCTAACCTGGTTTTTGTTTTGTATTCGGGATCTAATATTTTCTGCAGGATAGGAGTTTAGTTACAGTAGCTCTCTTTGGTCATTTTCAACATTCTGGTCCATACTCTAGATTTTTATTTGTATTTATCTAACCCTTTGCCTTTTCATTTTTTAAATTTTGCAAATAAAATAAAAAATATAAAAAAATTAAAATCCAAAAAAGAGAAGCACAAATTCCAAGAATAAGCTTTAAAGTCTCATTTAGAGAAGTTTCAATTTTATTTTGAAGCAAATTTGAAATTCTAACATGTTACATAAAGTTAATATTTTAAAAGGAATTTCATAATTTCAAGTCTAGCATGATTTCACATTTTAAAGGAGAGTCAACTCTCAGGTCTTGCACTTTATTTTCAAGTAATAAATTAACTTCCCTTTATGAAAATTACAATTTCATTAAAGGGGGGTAATTTATATGGCATTTCAAGGCTATTATATTTTAAAGTTATTCATGTAGATTATTTTCTTTTCATGCTCAAAGCAAAGTAAAATGAATCCACTCATCATTTCAAATTCACATTTTAGAGATAGATTTTAATCTTTTGTTTCATGCTCAAAGCAAGGTTTAAAGAAGATAAAAATTGTTTAACCAAAATAAGATAAAATCTATCTAAAATACTTAAATATAAAAAAAATTAAATCACTTTACATCGTGGTCATATGAGGGCCAATCACATTTACATTTTATGTTCTTTTAAGTTTCATGAACAATCAATAGCATAGCATAATAAAGCAATACCAACACAAACCCCTTGTTAACAGTTGCTTGCAAATAACTAAGGTATTCTAGCACTTATTTGACACATTTTCACAAGCATACATACACACATTAAGCAAAAGGATCTTTGGAAAAAAATCTATTTCTTTTCAAGAGGGGGTTTTTTAATCAAAATCCTAACTGTGAGTGTGGTTTTGCAATTGGGTAAAATTACCACTCAATAATTCATCGGGTATCAAGTGAAACATTTTATAGGTGATTAAACATATTATGCCTCAAATAATCCTAAAAATTCACAATATACAAGAGTCCCCAACTATATATCCAAATGCTTTAGAATCCCATGTAATCAACTAAAACTGTAGAACGTTCTAAAGCAACATGCACCTTGGTCAACATTTATCATAATAACTATAGACAAGGCCAGATCTTCACTTACTGTGAAGATCAGCCCCCTAGAGTGATTTAATATTATAGGCATCTAAAGAAGTTCATTGTGGTAGTACCAGAATGAGATTTACTATATATCCTTGAACTTAGGGAGCATTTGGAAAGTACTGGAGTAAAAAAGAAAAGGAGGGAGTAAAAGGCATCTATGGTCTTGTAAATATCTACCTGAGGAGTAAGAAATTCCAAACCATCCCTTTCTATCTATCCTTTATTTATAAAGATAAATTAATATAAAACTGCATGATAGATTTTTGGGCAAGCAATTCAGTCATGGAAAAAGGGGTGGCAGATGCATTGGGTCTAGACTACCAACCTATGGATAAAAGGGTGGTACAATTATATGGAAACTTAGTTTAGATATTGGGAGTCATTGGGAGCCTTCCACTTGCTTTCAATGCTTATCCAAATCTCATGGTATCTCATGATATAGCAGTAATTGATATCCCCATGTCATTTGACATTTATCTATCAAGGGACTTCATTGCTAATATTAGAGGATATATATATATGGATTGGTCACTAATGATCTTAAAGTCTCAAGATGGGACCAAGATAACAATTCCATCAAATTTCCTTCACATGCATCATATTGAACACTTGCCTACAACAAGCACATACACTAATTAAGCCTTTAGAGTAGAGGAAGAATGGGTGGATGAATCTTGGGATCTTGATATTTGTCATATATTTGAGCCAACAAGTATGGGCTAAGTTGGGGTCCCTTATATATTTGTATATACAAAAAAGAAATAAATAGGAGGGGTGCAAGGCAAACAAAAAAGATAAATTTACAAATCTTAAAATCACCAACAATATGGACAATTATGAGATCGTTGAGTTGGAAAAATTTCATAACATCAAAAGAGGTGAGAAGCTATTAGAACAAGCATAAATAGACAAAAAATGAGGTTTGGTGATGTGGCAATAGGTAAAAAAAACTTAAGTGATAAATTTAAAATCAAGTAATTATGAAGTTTGACACACAAACCAAGTAGTCTCAATAGACCAAGAAAGATCTTGGTAATCTTGAGCATCTAGACAAAAACCAAATTTTAATGGGTGCATCTACACTTTCTTCTTCTCAAAGAACACTTTCATTTGTAGTCAAAGAAGGTTTATAAGGTTATTAAGAGCAAAGGCAAGGAAGCTCTAAAATACAAAAACCACAAATCATAGAATCATAGAAGAGAAGAGTTGTTGCCATGCCATCAAATCATGCTATAAAAAAGGTAACTTGCATCCAAGCTGTAAGAAATATACCTATGAAATGCATAGAGGATGCAGTTGAAGGGATGTAGGACCCAAAAATAACAAAGGATGCAAGGATGTTAAGGGAGGAAGCATACCAAAGATACTTGGAGGCTAAAGAACAATATTTTGTAGTAAAAGTTTGGACTAGTTGTTTGACCCAATATCTCATTCCTCAAGTCCACCCTTGTTATGAAGTGGTAGAAGCGTGTGCATTATGCTATGAATCTCATCAAAATATGATTATTGCAACTCATAATGATGCTTTCTAGGTGATCATGGCTAGAGAAGCTATACAATAGATGTTGTTTCTACTGAGTGGGGTCAAGATAAATTTGGAGATTGTAAACCACTACTACACTAAAATTAAGGATAAACTAAAGTTCTTGAATTAGGAACTCAATAGTTCCTAAGAGGCTATGTCAAAGTTTCCCTTAGAATGGGGAATGTTAAAAATAAAGGTCAAATTTTTTTTAAGTATGGTGGCATTCATCTTTGGCATCGATGATGATAAAGGACTAGCACAAAAGGAATTGATTGTCATTCACATGATGAGGTAAATAAAAGAGTAAGCCATTGATATTCAATTTTAGTGACTAAATAGAACAAAAAATTCATGGGGCAAAATCAAAACTTTAGGTACTGTTCATTTTTAGCTCATTTGGTATACATAAAAATGTTTGGTTGTTTGAGCATCTAAATCTAAAAATGGAGGATGAAGATGGACAAGCAAGGATGACCTTCCTCTAGGTGGAAGTCTTATGCCAAAACTCCTCATGCTATTAATTTTTAAAGGAGTTCCTAGTACTATCTATAAGAACAATTAAGGGAGAAATATCTCGATACATATTAGAGGATTTTATTGAAATCCTATAATTGCAGTAAAAGGAGATTGGTATTTCCTAGAAGAAGCCATTTTTTTTTGTGTATTTTTGGTCTCAGTAATCCTGTATATCTATTGCCAAAGTATGTAACAAAGAGAGTGATGTGTATTGAGATATTAAGCCAATCATATTTAGTAGATGTTGCCTATGCAAGTGGGTAGAGTAAAACACAATTTTATAAAACCTATATTCAACCAGGGACTATAACTTAAGATAAAAGAAAGGTAGTTTATGATCTAGAGGCCAAGATAAGGGAGTTATGGTTAGAAATATTGGATAATGCTTGGAGCAATGAGCTATATAAAAAATTTATTTTATGGATAAAATATTCTAGGATTTCTAGGAAATTCAAGCATGAGCCTAGGCTTTATCTTGAGAAATTTTGGAGTATACAAGTGTAGACACTAAATCCTAACCATTTGTTATTTATATATGTTTATAAATATTATATATATAGACAAATCCTAGTTGCTAATCATACTTTAATCCTAGATTTCCACTTGGAAATATTACCTCGCCACTTCCAACCCTAATCCTAACTTTCTAAAAAATTATAAAACATCATTTATTTTTGTGAATGAGAGGAGGCAAGAGAGACGTTTGCGCAGGATTGCACAAACTACTTGAATTGTTTTGGCCATATCTCACTCATCCAAAGTTAGATTAAGCTAAAATTTTGAGGGTAGGTTCTTGATAAGCCATAGAATGGTCCCAATAATATTTGGATCAATTAGATCAATAGAGATCCCAATATAGCCCATTTTTATAATGGGAGAAATTTCAACCACTGACGAACATAGATTAAATTAAGTATTAGCAAGGCAATTTGATTTATTTGTTTTCTATCTTCTGTGCATTGTTTTTATATTATGCAACATTTAGATTAAGGTTTTTATAGCTTTATCTATATCAAAGAGGGCCTCATACAATGGAGGTCCTCTAAGTGCTACTAATCTTCTTATTATTTGATTAATACTTTTGTAGTACTAAATTAATTAGTTAATGGGGCATAATAATTATTTGTAGATAGTGGAGAATAAGGAGTTTTACATAAGAAATGGTCATAATGTACTAAGAGTGATACATCACTAAATGGTCATAATGTACTAAGAGTGAAGGTAGTTTGGATCTGAAAGAGAGAAATTGATTAGACGTTTTTCACAGGACTGCCCAAACTGTCGAACTCGTTTCGGCCATATCTCACTCATCCGAACTCGGATTGAGCTGAAATTTTGAGGGTAGATGCCTGAAAAACCCTAGAACGTCTCCACCAATTTTCATATCATTTGGAGCAACACAGATCCTAGCGCATCCCTATGTGTGAACGATATATTTGGCAAGCGGCTATGCGAGGGTTTCATCCGGGTTGAGTGCAAGCGGCTCCAGAGGTTGGTTTTAGGGCCTTCGGGCCCTAGCGGCCAATATTTTTGTGGTTTATGCTCAATATTTTAGCAGGGATACAAGATGGGTTAGAAATTTGTTTTTCAACAGATCATACTATGAACTTGAGTGACAACGGCTTCCAATTTGCTGCACAAAAGAAAAGTGAAAACCATACCTTTCCACGGCGTCTAGGGCAAGGATTAAAGAGATCACGAAACAAGTTTCAAGTAGTTGATCAAAAAATGGCTCATATCTCAAGTGAATCTGGTGCTAAGGTGCACCCACAAAATAATTCTACTGTGAAAACCCCTGTCAAGGGTAAGAATTTCGAAGACTCGGTCCCAAAAATGAATTTTAGGGATGCCCTTCATGGTGGACAGCCTCGGCCCAATGCTAATATCAATATTAGGGCTTCCCATAAACCTCTAAGAATGCCTAAGATTGATCCCAGGAAAACGGAGTCGGGATGTCTTAAAGCGGTGATGGAACTCCTATTGTTAAGCTTGATATGGGTAACATTCGGACTGGCATTGAAGATTTGGAAAAAAGAGGACTAATTTGTCGGTTCGTGGGTTTTCGTCCGAGTCTATCTGCTTTCAAAGTCCGGGCTGCAAAAAGCTGGAAAACTAAAGGTGAGTTACAAATCTCTATTTATCCAAATGGTTATTTTCTTGTTTTATTTGCTAATAATGAAGATAGAGAGAAAACTTTTCAAGGGGGTCCTTGGTTTTTTGGAAGGGCAGGGCTTTTCATGAAGCCACTGGCATACTAAATTTAAAGCCGAAGAAGAGATGCCTTCTATAGCTCCCGTGTGGGTTAGACTCTTTGGCCTCCCTATTGAATTTTGGAATCCTACTATTTTTTCTTCAATTGGAAACTCTTTAGGAACTTTTATGATGACTTGCTGATTGTACTCAAAATTTTGAACATATTATTTATGCTCGGATTTGTGTTTTAATGGATTTTGACAAACCCCTACCTAAAAATATCACATTACAATTTGGGGAAGACACTTGGGAGCAAGTAGTGGACTATGAGAACATTCCTTTTCGTTGTAGAATTTGCCATGAATATGGTCATTTGGCCAGTGCTTGCCCAAATAAAATTCCTGATCAAAAGAAAGAAGATATAAACTCAACGAGTTTCCAAATACCTAAGAAGAAGAACACTCGAGAAAAAACCGGTTATGAAGGATCAATCAAAGTCATTTGCTAATATGTTTGAAATCCTTTCCACAAATGATGTCCCAAGTGAGGAAGAGGAAATAATGGAAACTGAAATCTTAGAAACACAATTTAAATATGAAGGGAAGAACTCGAGAGACAAACCAACAAATCAAAGGTTTTCAACGAGAAAAAAAGGAGAAAATTTACACAAGAAAAACAATATTTCAAATGTCAAAACTTCAAATAATGCGAGTCCCAATATAGACTCCATTGAACCATCTAGTAAAATTTTGGTTGTGTATGAGCATTCTTCAAGGTTAGAAGCCATCTCGGATTCAATTGGAATAAGTCAAGAAACGAGGAAAAAAAATTGAAGATGGATTCTAATCAAAAAGTAGGTCGCAAGACCAATCAATATCATATGGTAAAAGAAGGTGAAAAGCTTGTAGAGGAAGGTAAGATTAATGCCCTTCCCAAATTTTTTAGCCACGGTATTAATGAAGATCATCACTTGGAATATTAGAGGACTCAAAGGGAGTCTTTCAAAACAAAATGAAATTAGAAGAATGATTCAGATAAATCATCCACATCTTGTTTTCCTTCAAGAAACAAAGATGTCAATGGAGGATATGGACTTAATTGCCAATAAAATTTGGCCAGTTGGAAAAGTGGTTTCCCTCAGTTCCCAAGGGACTTCGGGTGGCATTGCTTGTCTTTGGGACCCAAAAGAGGTAGTTATTCACCATATGGTTGGCGAGTTGGGGTTTGTTGGCTATAGCTATTCAAAGTAGACATTCCAACCAGATTATGCTCTGCATTACTGTTTATGCCTCGACTTCTTTGGAGGAAAAAAGAAGACAGGTGGAAGGATATTACTCATATTATCTCTCATTTTCCTAAAGCTTGGATCTTGATCGGAGGAGATTTCAATACCATCCTCTCTCTGGATGAGAAAAGGGGGGAAATAGAAATTTGGACAAAAGCAACGACCTCATGAGCGAATATATTGCAAACCTCCATCTTGTGGATATCCAACCGAGATAATGGCCTTATGACTTGGTCTAACGAGAAGGCAAGGCTTAGCTTGTATAATGGAGAGATTGGATAGGTTTTTGCTCTCTAAAAATTTCTTAATCCATGGTCACATTCCTAAAGTGAAGACTCTTAATAATGCTGGTTCGGATCATTGGCCGGTCATGGTGGAAATGTGGAAAACCAATGTGAGTTTCTCTCCTTTTTGTTTTCAATTAATGTGGCTTAGAGACATTTCCTTCAGACCTCGTGTGCAACAATGGTGGAAGGAAGGTAAACCTAGGCATGGGACTAAGATGTTCTATTTTGCCAAAAGACTGCAATACATTAAATCCAAAATCAAGACTTGGAGCTGGAAAGAGTTTGGGGATGTTCATAAAAAAAAACATGAAGTTATTGCTCATCTTGAAAATTTGAATAAGAAAATCCATTTAGATGGCCTCACAGAGAAGAGAAGTGCGAATGAAATTAAACTCACAACTCGAGTTAGAGGAATGGGAAAAAAGAGAAGAAATCTTATGGAAGCAAAAATCTAGAATTCAATGGCTCAAAGAAGGAGATCGAAACACAAATTTCTTCCACAAATCTCTTCTAGCTCGAAGATCTCACAACTTTATTTCTTCCTTAAAATCAGATTTTGGAGATGTTGTTTATACTTGGGATGGCATGAACTCTATTGTTGTTGATTACTTTTCCAATATTTTTGTTGCTACTCCTCTTGACTCGACTTCACAACAAAATGTTCTTCAAGCAATCTCTTCTCTTATCACTTACGAGGAGAACTCTATTTTGACTTGCTCTTGTTACTATCAATGAGCTTCAACAAGTAGTTTTTAAAATGCAAAAAGGGAAAACCCCAGGTCCTGATGGTTTTCCTATTGAGTTCTACCAAGAGTTATGGGATATCCTTCATGTTGATTTATTAGAGGTGGTGGAAGAAGCCGGGAAAGCCAAAGAAATTTTGAAGGTTATCAATAAAACTTATATTACTCTTGTTCCAAAAGCTCAAGAGGTTGATCATATCTCAGCTTTTAGACCTATTGCTTTATGTAATGTTCTTCTCAAAATCATTACTAAAATCATGGCGAGAAAGGTTGAAGCCTCTTTTGCATAAGATTATTTCCCCAGAGCAAGGGGTATATGTGGAAGGACGTCAAATAGTAGATGAGATAGTTCTTGCTCAGGAAGCCATCCATTCCATGGATATGCAAAATTCTCCTTCTATGTTCATTCGGTTAGACTTATCCAAAGCTTATGACGAGTGGATTGGCACTTCCTTATCAAAGTTTTGAGGCAATTTGGTTTCTCTAAGGATTGGATGGATTGGATTATGGGATGTATCTCTTCAGTTTCCTACTTAGTTCTTATCAATGGCGAGGCCTTCTCGGTCTTTCCCAGCTTCTAGAGGTATTAGGCAAGGTGACCCGCTATCCCCTTATTTATTCATCATTCTTGTTGAATGCTTGGGTAGGACTATAACCAAAAAGAGGAAAACAAAACCCTTGAGGGAGTTACCATTGCTCATGGAGCTAGACCTATCTCTCATCTTCAATTTGTGGATGACTCTACTCTTTTAGGTAAAGCTACAATTAAGGAAGCTTCTAATATTAAGCAAATCATTAGCTTTTTTTCTAAGGCTACTTGGGCAGTTGATCAATGAAGACAAATCTAAAGTTATTTTCTTTCATCTGCTCTGCTAGACAGGAATCCATGGTCTTGGATAAATTAAGATATAAGAAGACCTCTCTTCCAATCACTTATTTAGGTATTCCCATAAATATTCAAAGGCAAAAAAATAAAGATTGGAATTGGTTGTTGGACAAAGTCAAGAAGAAAATTGGAAAGTGGACCAACAAGTGGCTTTCTTCTGGGGGTAGAATCACCTTGGTAAAATCAGTCCTTCAAGCTATTCCTATTTATGTTTCTTCCATTTTGAATATCCCAAAGGTTGTTCTTCGAGAATTGGATCAAATCGGTCATCGTTTCCTTTGGAGTGGTACTAAGGAGAAAAGAAAATGGGCCTTGGTGAAATGGGATACTTTATGTCTTCCTAAGAGTGAAGGGGGGTTAGGATTCCGGTCTTCAATTAATAACAACAAAGCTTTAGCTGCTAAATTATATTGGAGGATGTTGCATAACCCCAATGCTCTTTGGGCCAATAATCTCCGTGCTAAATATGCTTGAGAACAAAAGTCATGAAGACCTTGTTCGCTATCAACTTCCTACCAAAGGTTCTCCCATTTTAGCGAGTTCTTAAGGCTGGTGAGGATTTGATAAAGAAAAAATTATTTTGGATCATTCATAATGGTCAACATGCAAATTTTTGGACAGATTCTTGGGATGGTCACAAGCCTTTGATAACTCGGTTTCTCGATTGGAGGCCTTGGATGGAGGAGCTTCACCGAGCTAATTGGATAAAGGTGGCTAATTACTATCGGTACCATACTTGGTAATTCAAAGGTTGGTAGATATTGGATCCCTATTGAGGACTGGCCTATTCAAATCCCAGAAAGGCAAAGACAAGATATCCAAGGCATCCTTCATATGAGATCCCTCTCTTGGTCCCATGAAAAAGATTGTTTTGGATGGAACAACACTACTAAGGGTGAGTATTCGGTTGCTCAAGGTTATTTGACCTTATGCCATAATAATCCCAACCATTCTTCTGACATATTTTCTCAATTGTGGGCTCAAAAGCTCCGGCCTAAGGTGAGGTTCTTTAATTGGCTTTTATTGCATCGTAGGGTGCTTCTTGGTGAGCAACTTATGAAGCGTGGTTTTCATGGCCCTTTTAGATGTGAAATGTGTGAAGAGAATGTAGAAAATATCAACCATATTTTTATTGAGTGTACTTTAGCCTCTGAGCTATGGAGGAGAATGGCCACTTTACTTGGCTTACGGTGGTCCAATTTTTTTACTTTTGAACAGCTTTGGAGGGATTGGCCTAATCAAGAGGGTGTTGATCATTTTATTAGGCGAGTAGTTTGGATGGGTTCTACCATTCTTCTTTGGAATATTTGGAATGAAAGGAACAACCAAATTTTTAATCAAGATAGGAAGGATATTCACTATATTTGGCAAAAGACCATAGCCAACTTAGTTGAATCAGTCCATCAACTCCTTAATCACCCCCAAAACTCCCACCAAATATGGGATCAAGTGATGCAAAGATTGAATATTAAACCTTCTAAGGGCAACCAACTTAAAGGGAATGTGAGTATTAGTAAGATGGATAGGACTAGAAATTGGCAACCTCCTCCTAAGGATTTTGGAAAAGTCAATCCTGATGGAGCCTCTAGAGGGAACCCTGGAAAAGCCGGTGTGGGAGGAATTGGTAGACTTTCGAGATGGCTCCCTGGTTTTTACTTTTCTTTGAGAATTTGGGTATTCTTTCCAATAACCTTGCTTGAGGGGTATGGTATCCTCGAGAGGCCTTCAGGAGGCTACTAAGGTTGGATGGGAAAAGGTGTTAGTTGAGTCGAACTCTCAACTTATGATTAATCTCTTGAAGACTCCTTCTAAGAATCATAAGGTGGATTGGAGAATAAAAAGAATTATTGAGAAGATTCGGTTAATCCAGGATGGGATTTTTGAAAGTTGATTACAATCATGTGGTCGAGAGATCAAAACAAGAGTGTTGATGCTTTAGCTAATTGGGCTTTGGACAAAGGTGATCTTACTTGTTATGGCCACCCTCCTATATGGTGGGCTTCTCAAATTAGGGAAGCTCTTCTTTCTATCATTTCTTTGGATGGCTCCGAGTTACGAAGGTACCTAGTTTCTTCTTGTTTTTTTTTTTGCTTCTCTTTGGTTCATTCAGTTTTTTTAGTTCCCTAGCTCATTCTATTCTTTATTTTGTTTCCTCTGTTGATTCTTGCCTTAATAGTCTTCTGGTCTAGATAGGTCATTGTTTTGTTCATTTTTTTTTCTTCTTTGTTTTTTTTGTTTAGTTTTTTAAGGTGGGTGGGTTCTTTTGTTTTGTTTTGTTTTTGTGTTCTTTGTGTTGTTTTTTGTTGTTCTTGTGTTTTTGTTGTTTTGTTTTTTTTTATGTTTTTTGTTATTGTTCTTGTGTTTTTTTCGTTCTTGTTCTTGGGTTTCTCTTTGTTTGTGTTATTTCATGTTTTTATGTGTGAGTGTTTTCTATGTTTTTTGTTTTTGTTTATTGTCTGTTGTTGGTTGTTTTTTATTTTTATTTTATTTTATTTTTTAGGTTTTGGTTGTGTTTATTTTTCATGTTTTTTTTGGGTTATGTCTTTGTAGTGTTCTATTGTTTTTGTCTTGTTTGTGTTTTGTTATGTGGTTCTTGTGTTTTTCTATGTGGTTTGTGTTGTGGTTTCTTTTATCTTATTGTGCGTGTTTGGTTGTGCTTTTGTTTTTGACACACTCAAGGAGCATGTTTTTTATTTTATTTTATTATTTTTGTTGTTATTTACTTATTTTTAAATTGGTTTTGTGTGTTTGTTTGCTCCTTGAGTATGTCAAAGGTGGTAGGCAGGTCCGAGTCCTGGGCATTTTTGGCGGAATGGATACCCCTGCCTCCTTGGGTCTTACCCGAAAGTGGCATCCCTTTTGGGATGTTTTCCACAAAAAAAAAAAATCTTCTTATTATTTGAATTTTACATAGGTGCAAGAGACAAGTTTATGAGAAGCTATTGAGGTAAAGAGTGGCCCACCAAGGATACACAAGCTCGCTCATAAAATTAATTGTAGCAGAGGAAATTTGAGACACCCATTTAAAATTTGAGCTACCCAAGAGGGTTTCCACCATTCTTTGGGTTTATTGTAATCTAAAACAAGCATTCTTTTGTAACCCCCACCAATACGAGGCAAATATTATAAAAAGAGGAGATCAAGGCTCCCAAATTTAATACAAAGTTTATATTGTTCATTGCAGCTACTTGTCTCAACATATTATTTTTTGGGTGTATTTCTTTTTATTACAAAATGGTGACCATGGGGGGACTCCCAAAGGGTTCTATTTTTGATTTACCTTACTATTTATGATTTGCTGATCTATGTCTATTTTTTGTTGCAGGTTTTTGAAGCTATGACACGGGAAAAGTCGTAAATCAAAGTCTAAAGTTTTAGATTCTATTCGGTATGTCCCTGTACCTATGTAAAGGTAGATTTGCATTGGGAGAGCTAGAGGAAGAAAGTGTAAGGCTTCTAGGTAAGCCATTTTTTTGAAACCCTAGCTCAAATTTTTATTTTAAAAAAGAGAATTTTATTCTATTTTTTGTATTTGTTTTCAAAACCCTAGCTCAAATTTTATTTAAAAAAAAGAGAATTTTTTTCTATTTTTTGTATCTGTTTTCATCATAGGCATTAAATTAAGTGCTTTTGTTGGTATTTTTAAATCTTGTGTAGGCATTAAAAAAACCAATTAAATCTAAGTTGCATTTTAGGGCATATATTTGATTCTTAGATTGCAAAAAAGAGAGTGTAGCAGCTGCATCTAGGGTTAGTTTACATACTAAAGTGCATTTTAGGCTATATTAGGGCTTCGGGATTGCCCTGCTCTATTTCTAAAACAATAAAAAATACAAACCTGCATTTGGCTAGTGCCAAACATAGCCCTACGTTTGATCAGTCTCAAACACACCCTTGCATTTGGTTGTGTTTCAAAAGTACCTTAGGGCCTGTGTGAACCCTTTTTGCTGCACTTAATTTAGGATTTTTATCTGATTTACTATTCTACCTATGTTTGAGTATCTTTACTATAGTTATAGGCATTAAATCAGAAATTGCATGGTATATTTGCATCTTAGGGTAATTTTACACTTTGTTTTTTGTAAAACCCTATAAAATGAAATAAAACCATCACACACTTTGCATAAATTTTTATTCTAAATCGTTGCATGACAAGTGCAAGGAAAACCTCCTAAACGAGTTGGATTTCATCACCAATAGTCAGAGCGACCATAGTTAGTTATGATAGTTTCTTGGACTTCATCACCAAGAAACTGGTTATTCTTAAGGTTATCTTGGGGTACTCAAGGTTAAACACCCTTTAATTCCTAGGGCTTAATAATTTGTGGAATCACAACTATCATTTATGCCCAAGCTCACATGAGTGTGAAGCAAAATCCCAGACGGATCAGTAGCAAAGCACTAGATAACGCGACCTCTTCCAGAGGTATTTTGTTCCCTTAGGTTACACCCATTACCAAGCCTCATCTAAGAAGATTCATCAATCATTCGTAATTCATATTTCATAATAGAGGGGATTTTGAACACACCTTTATATATTTTATTCCACTACTCACCTTGCATATTTTTTAGGCCTAGGGTTTACATAAAAAACACAAAAAAAACTTTCAAAAAATAAAAATAAATAATCAAATAAAAAATAAAATTACAAAAATAAAAGAAACATAGAAAACATTTGTTTGATTATGTGTTTATTTTATTTTTATTCAAATCACATTTTCACACACATACCCATTATTTGTCACCCCATATCACCTCTAGCTTATGGTAATGACCCAAAGTGAAGCCAAAGCTTTAAAATAGTTACCCGTAAACCAACCACCATCACTCACGAAGCACTGCTCTCAAACTTCTCATCACCTAGCTACTTCTATGGCTGGCCAAGTTGATGTGTCATGAACTATGTCTCTTAACTTGTCTACTAGACCTTCTCATCTAGTATCCACCTCAAACACATATATGATACAAAGGGCAATCCACAATTCCATCCTTGAGACCCTCCACTTATCATTCGATCGTAATATCATTTGCAACTTATCCTCCACCAACATGTTATGGCCACTCATCATATGTAAAATTCTACCATCCATACAACCGTGCAACCACCATCTATGATTACCATACAACAAATGTTGCAACATCTACAGTAATTGCTTGTAGATAGTGCCAATCAAAGTGTTCACCCCATGTCACAACACCAATCACAGGTGGGAGATTTCAATCATTAGCCCACCTCAAACCAAAATACCTTTTTTACTCAAGATTCATCATGGGTGTCTTGACCACCCACAATAACCATACCCACCCATCCACTTAACAACATCATCACCTCATCAGCTCAACACACAACCATTTCTTCAACTCCACATCATCATCAACATCCACCTCATCCACATCAATCACTCCACAACCAATTCTAGTAGAAAATTCAACATCATCAGATACCCACTCACATTAATTCCTTAGCCAACCAAAATCTCATCCCATCACAACAATTCATCACTCAATAAAACCTACCTCAACCACCTACCAGCCAAAAATCCCCTCAATAATACCAGTAACCACCTCCACTTGGCCTACAACATATATTAGTTTGGCTAGCCAACATTGAGTTATAATTGAGTCACCAAAATAGTGATCTACAACAAATCTTAAGTTGAATCATGAACATTGAGCTATAGTTGAGTCATCAACCTCCATCACAACAACCTCAATAATTTCAACTTCCATCTCACTAGGCCACACCACCTATTGCACAACTACAAAATCAACCACAACCAAAAAACCACACAAAGCATCTTGTCAAAACCCCTCGTAGTTACACACCATTTTTTAAGCCTTATTCAATCATATTTCAAAGGCTTTATAAGGTGCAATCAATCATATTATTGATAGCAAAACTAGAGGATCTAAACAAACGTAAATCTAGGTCTTACAAAGAATATCACTCCTATGTCTACCATAAACACTAGGGTCATGACATAAATGATTTCATCACATTCAAAAATCTAATATAAGATCTTGTTCAGAAGGGACTTATTACCAATCATTTGGCCCCACCAAACCAAAACCTCAACATCAACCAGAATCCTTGCCACCACATGAGCCATCAACCTCCATAACTTTTACTAATCAAATAAAGCACATACCATCAAGTGCAACACATAGTGGGAATGCTCAAGGTATCGCACCTTCCCCATCCATCACATCATAGACACAAAACAACTTGGGGATGATTAAGGTATCATACCTTCCCCATCCATCATATCAATCTAGACACACAATAATTTGGGGATGCTCAAGGTATCATACCTTCCTCACATTTACAAACACAATGTAATTTCATCCATAATTAACCACTTTGGGGATGTTTAGGGTATCACACCTTCCCCAGAGTAAAAAAAAATCCAAAAAAATAAAAAAATCAATCAAAATTTAATAAATAATACAAAAAATCAAAAATACAAAAACATAAAAAAATCACCAAAAAAAGCAATAAAATTTCATCATTTCATCACAAAGTAATAAAACTTTGGTTGTCATTTGTTGTATGCTTTTATCTGTGTCATAAGATAGATTTTGTCACATTCATCAAGGGCATCTTCTTTTTGGTATTGGTCCTACATTATCTCACATTGCACACATTGATGTCTCATCCACCCTCTATCATCCTTCAAAAAAAATGCAATAAGAAATCCTATGGTAGTTTGTAATTACTAGTGTCTCATTCAACCTATTTTGAACTTCATTAGTTCTTGAGTGCTATAGGCCATCCTGGTGACCTTAAGTTTTCACTAAGACCACACACAAATATCACACATTAAATCAAATTTTGGTGTCTAGGAAGGATAAAATCATGAGTCACTATTACTCCCATGCTCATCCAATTATCCGCATGGTCTAGAATGTTGAGAATTGACAAAAGGACAAGCTTCCCCTTAAAAAAATCCCTTGCTCTTCCATAAAACAAGCAAGTATCCCAAAATCAAAAGCAATAAAATCTCTTGCTCATTTTCAAAAATGAGAAAGCCCTTAAAATAAAAATAAAAAAATGCCCCTTACTCTTCAAAAAAATGACCAAGCACCTAAAAGCAAATTAAAAAATCCCCTGATTCTCTACAAAATGAGCAAGCACCTAAAAGCAAATTAAAAAATCCCTTTATTCTCTACAAATTGAGCAAGTATTCCAAAAAAAATTCCCTTTCTCTTCCTCAAAGCGAGCAAGTATCCCTAAAAATACCCAAAGAAAAAATAAATAAAGAAGGGTGACGAGCTTGAATCCCTGACAATGTTATGCATAAGTGCGAATCATCACAAATTAGTGAAATTTAGGAATTTTGAAATTTTAAATTTACTAATTTTGGGACCTTTCACTGGGGCCCATTCGATCGAAATTTTTGGGGTGGAAATTTTTTGGGATTGGTTTACCCGATGGTGATAATAATTATCCTATTTTTATTTTCATTTGCCAACCACGTTCACCCAAATCCATGGACCATTCACCTTCAAATTATAAATAATTTTATTTTTCCCACCCAATTTGCCACATATACTACTTGTATAAATACTTAACGCGGTATTGATAAACATACATCTAAATACTCTAACTCCTTGAAAATAGATCTGAAGTAGCAAAAAACCTATTTTTAGTTGATATATTTATCGATCGATTGCAGAGGATTATCAATCAGAAGACACCAATTGGTTCACAAACCTGACATGGTGTCAATCAACTATAAAGGACTACTTCTCATTATAAATCGATCTGTTGCAGAGGAGTGTCAAATAACAATGGTTGATTGGTTGTATGGTGAAGATCAAACAACACAAACAAATGATACACAGGTGTTATTCCTTTGTTCCTGTAAGAGAACCAAACATTTCATTACTTTCATCCCAAAAATGAGGATACAAAAGAAAGAGCCCTTTTACAATTTTGAAAATTCCCTCAAATACCTCTGTTTTCCCCTTTTCCCGCCTAAAACCATCTATTTCAAATTTGAATTTTGGGGGCAACTTGCCGAGGTCATAACTTCGCGCTCGTTGACCCGATTGACTATTACAACATATTTTTGGAAAGGGCACGAAATGAACTAAGCGGGGTAGGCCTTGCCGCTAGCTGAAAATCCTCAAATTCAACCTCTAAGACCTTCAAAAATCTCCTGCAAGTTAAACTAGTTTTACTAGTTTTACAAAATTAAACAATTACAATTTTTTTTGGGTGATGCAAGATCACTCTTACACCACTGGATGCTCCTGCATCAGACACCCAGGGTAATTTTGAGAAGTGACCTTCACTTCTCTATTGTTGGAAGAAAACCAAGGCGTTCAACCTCAGCCTTCGACAACCAAGATGAATCTTCAACAGGTCTGCCCTTCCACTTAACCAGATATTCTGCATACTACCTATTTTTGGTACTTTTGCCGATGCGGGTATCCAGGATCTCTTCTATCTCTTCCGTCTCTGGAGTAGATGCTGGAATATTCCACAATTCTGCTATTGGTCCCTCACCATTGTCTCCTTCATGGTATTCTGCCAAATCTGAAATGTTAAAAATAGGTGATATGTTAAGCCCACTTGGCAATTCCACTTCATATGCATTGCCTGAATCCCATTTTTCTATGATTCTGCATGGTCCAAACTTCTTCATTTTTAGCTTGTTATAGGTTTTAGTAGGAAACCTTTCTTTTCTCAGATGGACCATAACTTCATCTCCCACTTCAAATTCCTTAAACCGTCGCTTCTGGTCTGCCCTTGTCTTGTATTGAGTATTCATCTTAGTAATATGCTTCTTCACTTCTTCATGCAAGCTCTTCAGATGCTCTGCAAAGTCCTCAGCCTCAGCACTGCACTTTTCCCCTGTATCCATCTTCCTCAACTCAGAAGCATTTCTTGGACTGCTCCCATATATTATCTGGAATGGAGATTTGTTAGTACTCCTATTGACAGAATTATTGTATGCAAATTCTGCCTGTGGCAAAACCAAATCCCATCCCTTGGGCTTATCTCCTACCAAGCATCTCAGTAGATTACCCAAACTTCTATTCACCACCTCTGTTTGTCCATCAGTCTGTGGGTGGTATGCAGAACTGAATTTTAGGTCTATCTTCAATTTCTTCCATAGGGTCCTCCAAAAATACCCAACAAACTTGGTATCCCTATCGAAAACAATACTCTTTGGTAGACCATGAAGTCGTACCACCTCTTTGAAAAACAACCCTGCAACATGAACTGCATCATTAGTTTTCTGGTAGGGAATAAAATGTGCCATCTTTGAAAACCTATCAACCACTACAAATATGGAGTCATTCCCCCTCTGTGTCCTTGGTAGGCCAAGAACAAAATCCATGTTGATGTCCTCCCATGGTCTCTCTGGTATAGGTAATGGCTGATATAATCCAGTGTTCTGTCTCACACCCTTGGCCATCTGGCATACTCTACAACTTTGTACAAACCTCTTCACATCTTGCTGCAACTATGGCCAATAGTAGTTCTCACTAACGAGGGCAATGGTCTTATCCCGACCAAAGTGTCCAACCAACCCTCCATTGTGCTTCTCCTTGACTAGATTCTCCCTCATTGAACTCCTTGGAATGCATAATTGATTTCCTCTGAACAACATTCCATCTTGGATCAGAAAATCCAACCACTTAGTCCTGTCCAAGGTAACAGGTGCTAAGCAAGCCCTCCAAGCCTCTACAAAATCAGGATCTTCAGGGTACAAACCCTTAAGTTCGTCAAACCCTACAACTTCCACCTTCATTTCTGTCAATAAACACTACCTTCTACTTAAGGCATCTGCAACTCTATTTGATTTTCCACTCCTGTGCTTCAACACAAAGGTATAACTCTATAGAAACTCAACCCACTTCAAGTGCCTCTGATTTAGCTTCCCTTGGCTATTAATATACTGTAAGGCCTGATGATCAGTATATAGAACAAACTCTTTTGGCAACAAATAATGCCTCCACTTCTTTAGAGCCTGAACTATAGCATAAAACTCTTGATCATAAACTGAATACTTCTTCCTAGCATCATTGAGTTTCTCACTAAAATAAGCAACAGGTTTACCTTCTTGACTCAATACAGCTCCTATGGCACTACCACTAGCATCACAATCTACTGGAAATACCTTATTAAAATCTGGAAGTGCCAAAATAGGTTGCTCTGTGACCTTCTTCTTCAACATATCAAAGCTCTTATCTGCTCCTAAGGTCCACTTAAATTCTTTCTTATCCCCTCTCATTGTTTCTGTAAGGGGTGCACAAATACTGCTAAAATTTCTAATGAATTTTCTGTAAAAACTTGCTAGACCATGAAATGATCTTACCTCAGTTATGCTCCTTGGAGTAGGCCATTCAATGATAGCCCTCACATTTTTTGGGTCCATTTTTAGACCTTTGGCTGAGATGACAAATCCCAGATACACTAACTCCTTCTTCACAAAACTGCACTTCTTCAAATTAATCAACAATTGCTCCTCCCTCAACTTCTCAAAAACCCTTCTGATATGCATCAGGTGCTCTTCCAGGGTCTTGCTAAATATTAAAATGTCATCCAAATAGACAATGACAAATTTTCCTAAAAACTCCTTCAATACCTCATTCATCAACCGCATGAATGTGCTTGGTGCATTGGTTAGCCCAAATGGCATGACCAACCACTCATACAAACCCTCTCTGGTCTTGAAGGTTGTCTTCCACTCATCTCCTTCTCTGACATGAATCTGATGGTACCCACTCTTCAGGTCAATCTTTGTGAAGTACTTGGCTCCACTCAAACAGTCCATAATGTCATCCATCCTTGGCAATGGGAATCTATATTTTATGGTGATCTTGTTAATAGCTCGGGAGTCTGTACACATTCTCCACTCTCCATATTTATTTGGTGCTAGTACTGTAGGTACTACACATGGACTCGAGATCTCTCGAATCAGTCCCTTTTTTAGCAACTCTTGGACTTGCCTGTTTAGCTCCTCACTTTCTACAGGAGTCATTCTATGGGCTGCCTTATTGGGTAAACTAGATCCTGGTACCAAATCTATATGGTGACTGATCTTCCTCACTGGTGGCAAACCCTCAGGCACATTATCTGATATAATATCTGGAAATTCTTCTAACAGACCTGAGACTTCTATTGGGGTATCTTTGCATTCTTCTTCCCTAACTCTAGGAATTAATGCATAGCACATATGCTCATGCTTCAAACCATCCAAAAACCTTCTACCTTCAACTAAATAGATTCTAGCATTGCTACATACCTTTTCATCCACCTCCTTCAGGGGCTTCAGCTTATGGTGCACTCCATTCTTTGTCAGGGAGTAAGTGTTGGCATGACCATCATGCACTACACACCGATCAAACTGCCATGGCCTTCCCAACAACAAATGGCAAGCATCCATAGGTAGGATGTCACACAAGACCTCATCACGGTAATTCCCAATATTAAATTTTACCAAGCATTGCTCACTGACCAAAGCCCTATGGTCCTTCTGCAACCATGCAATCCGATATGGATGCGGGTGTCTCTTCCTCTCTAATTGCAATTTGGTAACCATTCCTTCTGAAACTAGGTTATCTGTGCTACCATTGTCTATGATAATATTACAGACCTTACCTGCACATTTACACCTTGTGCGAAATAAGCTCTTCCTCTGATCTGGGTCTCTCTCCTCATTCAACAAGGCTCTCCTTGTGATCAACACTTCTCCTCTTTCTGCTTCTTTAGAGTGCTCAGATTCAGCATCTTCATCAACAACAATAGCTTGGGCATTACCTTTGGGTCTCTTATTTGTCCTCTCTTGGTGTTGTGGACACTCGTATGCTCGATGTCCTTCTTCCCCATAGTGGAAATAGGTTCCACGAAATCCTCCTCTTCCAAACCCTCGTCCAGACCTTCCTCTTCCTCTCTGGTAACCATTGTTCTGATCATGGGGGCGGTAAGCATTATCTCCCTTTTGGTCATGACTACTGCTGGCTTCTCCATTCTTCTTATGATCTTCATTTCATCCTCCATTTGTTCTTCCACCAGTTCTTCCACCATGACCTCTTCCTCTTTGCTTGCTCTCAAACCTTCTGTTCAGCTTCTCTTCAACCCTCAGGGCAAACTGGTAAGCATCCTCTATGGTGGTCATCCTGACCAGACTTAACTCCTCTTGAATACTTGCTCTTAACCCATTAATATAATGGGCTACCTTCTCCTTGTTGGCCTCAGAATGGCCTATTCTGATTAAAATTTTATAAAACTCCTTTGTGTATTCTTTGATAGACTTACTTGACTACCTCAAACCTTGCATTTTCTTTAGCAGATCCAACTCGTAGTCAGTTGGAATGAACTGCCTCTTCAACTTCTCCAACATTCGCTCCCATTTTGTTATCCTTTCTTTTCCTCTTTTGTTTTTGTCTAGCTGCACTCCCTTCCACCATATGTTGGCATGACCCTTCAACTTGGTCTTAGCAAACTTGACCCTCTCAGGATCTTCAACCTCCTCATACTCAAAGTATTCTTCCAAATCATTGATCCAGTCAATCAACTCCTCTAGATCAAGATTTCTAGAATACGTAGAAACCTCCATCTTCGATCTCTTTCCAATATGAGATATGGCTCTGTATAACCTGGCTTGTGTAGGATCTACTACCTCTTCTTCTTCCTCGAACTGGTCCTCTTCTTCTTCAACTTCATCTTCACTGCCATCTTCTCTCCTTGGCTCAAACCCTCTACGTAGCTCCTCTTGCAGAGCCTGAACTTACCTCTACAAAGCTCTGAAATCTTCTTCTGGCACCATATTTCTCCCACCACCATGGTTTCTTCGTGGAGGCATTCTGCTCACTTCTCTCACAAACCCTAACCATAGATCCTGGTGTAAACTACCTCACGTCCGATGATCTATTTACACACTCAAGAACTCCCGCTCTGATACCACTTGGTGAAGATCAAACAACACAAACAAATGATACACAAGTGTTATTCCTTTGTTCCTGTAAGAGAACCAAATATTTCATTACTTTCATCCCAAAATGAGGATACCAAAAGAAAAAGCCCTTTTACAATTTTGAAAATTCCCTCAAATACCCTGTTTTCCCCTTTTCCTGCCTAAAACCATCTATTTCAAATTTGAATTTTGGGGGCAACTTGCCGAGGTCATAACTTCGCGCTCGTTGACCCGATTGACTATTACAACATATTTTTGGAAAGGGCACGAAATGAACTAAGCAGGGTAGCCTTGGCTCTTTGTGCCAAGGCCTATGTCTAGCTGAAAATCCTCAAATTCAACCTCTAAGACCTTCAAAAATCTCTTGCAAGTTAAACTAGTTTTACTAGTTTTACAAAATTAAACAATTACAATTTTTTTTGGGTGATGCAAGATCACTCTTACACCACTGGATGCTCCTGCATCATTGTAGAGGAGTGTCAATTGGTAGTTATCGATCGGTTTCAAAGGATATCCTCTCAACATAAATTGATCGATTGCATATTATTATCAATCAGTTATTACTGATAGGTTGCAGAGAATTGTCAATCACAGTTGTCGATATATTGTAAATATCTTGATAGTATGGTGATTTGTCGTAGAGGACTACCTATCAACATATATCGATCGGTTGTAAAGGATTATCAATCAATATTTACTGATCGGTTGTCGTTATATTAACAATGTGATGATCTATTGTAGAGGACTACCTCTCGATAAATACCAATTGATTGTAGAGGATCATCAATCAGTAGTTAACGATTGGTTGTAGATATCCTAAGGTTAAAAAGGAAAAATACCTAGACCCAAAGGAAATAATATTATAATATTTATTATTATAATATTAAGAGTTAAAATAAAATCCTAAATTAATTATAATATTTATATTATAATTAATTTATAATATAAATTAATTAAAACCCTTAGTAAGGGTTGGGCACAAAAACATTAAGTCTAAATGTTTTCCCTCGTCGACGTTTGAACAAGGAAGGATATGGTATTTATACCATAATGTTTAATGGCATAAGGTAAGTCTCCAATTTGCGCATGCGAAAGGTTGAGAAAATAATTCGATGCGATTTTTGTGAGCAAGGCATAGACGAAGATTTTATTTTTAAAAGCTAAAGGTGGACTGTGGGAAAATAAAGGGAGAATAGTGCGCATCCCTATTACCATCCGTATGAGTGGCTTAGTTGTAAGGCTTGGCAACACAAGGTATTTGCATAACAAAGGTCCTACATTCAATTCCCGATAGCAGCGGAGGGAAGAGTTTTTGTTTTGAATATTTTGCATTAGCAAAGGTTACAAAAGGCAGGATGTGCATAGTGGTGTTTGTGTGGGCGTGCAGTCCAAGTGGAAGCCTAGTAGTGGCTAAGGTGCTAGGTGAGTTCAATTTGTGTGGAGTGCATGGTGGTGTTTATGGTGTGCGAAATTATTTTTGATTAAAGTGGCTAAGGTATGATTTAATATTTTTATTTTTGCCATATGTTGGAGATTATAAGGTGTGTGCAAGGAATATCATTTGTGCATTTTGAAGTGAATGTTGGGTTAATAATTGGAGAGCATAAGCTATATATATATATATATATTTGTATTTACATGGTGGAATCGATAGCCACCACGAAATCGGGCAGGCTTTCCAGCTTTTATGGCCGCCATAGTATTATGCGTTGTCTGCCTTGGAAGCCACCACACAGATCTTCGTGCAGTCCACCCCTATAACCACCATGCCACAATAATTTTAAACCTTTTATGCCGCTGAAAGCACCAGGAAAGGGACAAGCGTTCAGTCCGACGAGGCTCGAGATTTGCACCTTGGACCTCCGCCCCCCTTATGGGGTTTGGATGAACCAATTGGTCTACACATCGGACCTTCATAAGCTATATTCAAAGGACTTTATTATTGTAATTTGAAATTTGTTTTGAGTTAGAATATTAAAATGTTTGGAAGGTTGAAATTTGGATTGAAATATGTTATGCTTGAGTTGGAGTTAAAAGGATCCATAGGGATATTGTTATTCTGTTCGAGTGAATGAATGATCTATTGATTGGAGTTATTTTTAAGGAGTAATAAGGTATATTTATGAGTTGACATTTATTTTATAGTTAAATATTTATTGAGATAAATATTCCTATGGATATTTTGAGATAGACTGTTGCTATCTAGCCTAGAATTGAAAATAGGGTTTTTATTGTAAGTAAAATAGGTTTTGAAGACATATCTCCATAAAAAAAAAAAAGGTATGGGCACATCATATTTTGATTGAAGTATTTTTGGATTGAATGTTGTGAAATATAAGGTGGAGTGAAAAGGATTGATTGGCAGTATTGTTGGAAATATTTGAGTGAGTTTTTATATGCATGATTGGTGAATATTTAGAGAACATTGGAGATAGAGATTGAAGATTATTTGAGTTAGGGTTTGAGACCCTCAATGTGCTCTTTGTTTAAAGAAATATGAAAACACTTGTTTAGGGTTTATGAGCAAGTTGTGTTTTATTAATTGAATGATTGTGTGAAACTTCTTGAGCATTGGTTGTGAGTGATATTGAAAGTGATTGTGCAAACATTAGAAATCTGATTTGTGAAAGTGACAGACTTAATGATTGAGTAGAACATATTGAGTTTTTGATAGAGTATATCATTCTCTATATGTTCTAGAGGTTAAACAAATTCTGAATAGAATATATCTAAACTACGTCAAGTTAAAGTAATTACTTTGAAGATTAGATAAAGAAATTGATAACATTGTGTGCAAGATTTGAGATTGATTGAGCATATCTTGTGAGCTATATTGAGCATATGTTAGAGCATATTGTGAAAGTTCTTGATAGGACTTATAGGAAGATTTGAGGTAAGTCTTTGTGAAGACTTAAGAGCAGATTGAGAAAGTTCTTGAGAGGACTTGTAGGCATATTTGAGGTAAGTCTTTGTGAAAACTTGAGAGAAGATTGAGCAAGTTCTTAAGAGGATAGAGGTATTGTAAGTGATGATAGAGGTTTTCTATGGAGAGATATCCACAAGCTAGTGCATTAGGGGTAGTAGTCTTCTAGAAGATCACTAGCTAGAGTAGAGGAGAAATAGTTCTCCTGTGGATAGAGATACATAAACTAGAGTAAGGGGAAATATTTCTCCTGTGGAGTGTGATCTGTGAAGTAGCTAGAAAGATAGAGTTCTTCTATGGAGAGATATCCATGAACTAGTTGAGGAGAAAGAGTTATCCTAGGTCAAGTTCCATGAACTAGAGAAAAGGGGAAAGGTTTTTCCTATGGAGAGAGATCCACAAATCAGAGTATTAGGGGGTTGGTGTCTCATTTGGATAGAGATCCATAAAAATTGTAATAGAGAAGTGATTCCCAAGGTATTTGTTGAGAAAATTTAGTAGATTATTTTCTTCGTGGAGTAGCCCACATTGGGTGAACCACATTAAATTAGTGTCTCTATTGTGTGTGATGATTTATGCATTACTTGGTTACTGCTGTTGATATTGCCATTGATTATATTGAATAATATTGTTTGGGAAAGAAAAGTAAAATTTGGTCTTATACTGTTCACCCCCCTCTTAGTATAATCTTGTGTTCTTCATTGTTGTAGAGGACTACCTCTCGACATAAACCAATCATTTGCAGAGTATTTTCAATAAATAGTGGCTGATCCATTGTAGAAACATTAAAATGATAATTATTGATAGAAAGTTGTGATGAATTTCACAATAGATAAATTGAAAGCTTCAAAAAATTTGACTTAATGCCTACCTATTTTTTGTAGCCTTGTTACTTCTTTTTTAATCTTTGTTGGTGCGGTACTATATAGTTTCTTTAGAATTGCTAGGTAGAGTATTCTTCTTCCACTATTTTATTATCCAAAGTTTTTTTCCTTTAATTTTATAGGCAGCGTAGATGCACTATCTGTAACTATGAGAGACAAGTATCCATGTCATCTTGTAGTGTGTTAGGAGCATTTATTATTATTAGTGACTGCTTATTATCTATTAGAGTATGTTTTATTAGCATTGCTTTGATTAATTGTCATTCTCTAAGCACGCAGGAAGAGGTCATTCTAGAGGGCAATGTAGATTCATCTAAAGACTCATAGATTATTTATGGAATTATAGTTTAACCTTGATTACTTAGAAATACAAATTATTATTGAGGGAAGTATGTGATTTTTCTTCAATTTCATATTCATTTCCTAACATCTAAAGGTTATTTATTTACAGGTACAATGTCGCCTAATGAATATGAAAAGAATGGAGGCCATTATTATAGTAAAAAGAAAATTTTAAAATAGTTTACACATATATCAAAATGCAGTAAGACATCCACATATACAAAATTTGAAGGTACAAACACCTTTTACCATTAAATCATTATTTTTTCTATTCTATTATTCTTAAATGTAAAGCCTTAGTTATTATTTGATAAATAGTTGTCTACTTATCTATCTCTTTTTAAATGATTTGTAAAAATGCATTCTATTAATTATTTAAAATAGTACTTTTTTACATCCAAAAATGATATAGAACACCAAACATTGAATGCAATGAACACTATCGACCCTGATATACCTCCACTTGAAGATATTATAGGGGATGAGATGGGACCACATAATAATTTTTATAATAATGACATTGAACAACCACTTCACGAGATACCTCATATAGACATACCAACATAAAAAGAAAATGACAATACAATTAAAATACAAACCTATAGGGAATCTTCCAGTCAAAAATCTAAACACCAAAAGACAAGTGACTGGGCTATTGGAAGGGATTTTAAGAATTAATGGGCATGACTGTACTACTTTATTGAGTGATTTGAGACAGATAAACTATGTAGATGCGTTATTTGTAGTTGGAAACTTGGAAAGGAACATACGTTACAAAATAAGAAAGACATAATAGAAAAACATTGTGGAAAATTTTATATCAAAGAAATACAAAGTGATGGAACAATTAAGAAATATCATAGGTGGAAGGATGCATCAAAATGTGTGCATGTCAGATATGCAATTGAATACAAAAAAACAATGAAACACCAACAAATTTTCATTGAGAAGGGTGGAACAATCTAGGCCAAATTTCAAAATATTCATAACACCGTATTAGCCTAAAAAAAAATGCAGTTTGTTGTTGTATACAGTATTCTAAAAAAGGGTTAAACCATGTCTAATTTTGTTAATTATAAACAACTATTTCAACTAGATGATGTATAAAACCTTCTTGGTTCCCATTGGTCAGATTGAAGTGGTTGGGAAATGGTAAAATGTCTATCACTGGTTGAGAAGGAGGACCTGAGAGAATGTAAAACAAGCCAAATTTATTTCACTTTCCATTGATGAGGTAACAACTGTTGACAACACATCTTAGATTTGCATACATGTTTACACATTCCAAAATCATTTAATATAATTTCATTTACTAACACTACATAAGATGATGAAAAATTGTAATGTGAAAAACATTTACAATGTTGTAACCAGTTTAAAGGATATTGTCGAAATGGATGAAAAATAAATGGCCACAAAGTTAATTTGTGTTGGAGCTGATGGTGTAGCTACAATGAAAGGACAAAGGAACGGTCTCTGTGTTAGAATTCAGGCATCAATTACCCCATATTTGATTCCCATTAATTGCATAGTGCATAGAATGAATATTTCATACAAAATTGTGAGCACATTTAAAAATGTTGTTAGAGTGGAAGATCTCACCCGCAAAATACACGCATACTTTTCATACAATCCAAAAAGGTTTGTAGAGTGTCAACAGTTTTCTCTAGGTGTAACTGAAGGTAAAAAATTATTAAAATATGTGGACACCAGGTGGATTTCACTATTTCTTCCTGCAAAAATGGTTCTTCATGATATCAATCCTTAGTGGGGTTTATGTTTACACATCATAGGGATGTTGACAAGGCAAAAAATTTGCTATATCATATGACTAACTTGGAAACTCTTCTCACATTATGTGTTATTCTTCCATTTTTGAAAGATATAAATACTTTGATTAAAATTGCACAGGAAAGAACAATTTATTATATTGTCGATTTTATTAAGATGAGAAAACAAATATGTATGCTTATTGATAATATTTACTTGTCCAAAGAAAATTTTACGGATCCTTTGTTTGATAGTTGGAGCACGTTAGCTAAGGTCAATGATCCTAACAACTTTTTGAAGTTTAACATCAATGATAATATTTGTATTGCTATCCATGGAAAGATGATTCCTTTATGTCATTATAAAAAGTAGTTAGATACAATTGTAGAGGATGTTGAATAAGTGCCCATAACATATAGCAGATTTGATATGGTTTTACATAGTATTAATATTAAATTGATAAGAATTGCAGAATCATTGACAAGGGAAATCAGAGATTATTTTCACAGAGATGAGATGATTGAGGCGATGGCTGTGGTTAACCCTATGTTCAAGAATCCTTGTCTTGACCACAATAGTAAAAGTGAGTTGTTTGTAAAACATATGCCCACTCTTATGAAATATTTCTCTAAATATGTGGAAGTAAATGTCATTCAAATCAATGGTATTCTAAACAAAGAACTATTGAGACAACAATCAATCAATTTTAGAATGAAAATGGTTAATCAAATTGCACATTTGAGTAACCCACATGAACCTTGTTCCATCACACATTTGTGGAAAAAAATGTATCCAAGTAGTGTCTTACAAGAAACGATGAGTGAATATTTTATTTTATATGAATTACGTCAGACAATGATTTTGGGATCTTTTGAAGATAAAAGGATTTTTAGTGCACTATATTTTGTGAAATCTAAAGTTCGTAATAGGTTGGACAAAAAATTGGAGAATTTTTAGAGAATGTATGTGTCATCGTACGATTTGGATAAGTTTCCCTATGATAGAGCTTTGGAATATTAGAAGTCCTAAGCAAATAGAAGAGGTCTCACTAATATTATTGATAATAAAGATAATGACGCTTGTAGTAATGAGATTATGGAGATGCAAAATTCAAAATACTTTCTAGTTCTTTTGGAGAAGTCGAGAAGACTTTGTTTAAGCTTCCAACAATGTAAAATTTCAATGATTTAAAAAAATTCATATAATCAATGATTTTTCGTATTTGATATCATTTGTATTTGTTGATAAGACTTTATTTTCCATACCATAGCTTTTTAATGTTATTAACTATCTATGTTGACAAAATTTTATGATTTATGCTTTGGCTTTGAATAAACTAAAAATTTTAAAACCATGCATGCATGCTTAGTTATCAAATTCATCGAATTTTTTAGTTGAAATTTGAAATTCATCGAATATGAAATCTTAACGAATTAATTCAGCAAATAAACCCTAAATTCGATGAACAAACCCTACGAAAATTTACTTTTTTGGCATATTAATGTGGTTTTATTTTTTACAAAGCACAATTCAGGTAATTTCCCATCTATTTATCCCCAACTCTGTGTTGCCCAAATGTGTAAAGGGGTTGCCCAAATTTATAAATCCCCATCTACCAAACTGTTCCTTTTAAATTGGAGACACGAATGAACAGATGGGAAATTACCTCATCTCATCAACATTATTTTTTAATTTCATTGTATTTCGTTATACCTAAAATTTTCTATATGGTGCAAAAGCTATGGAAAGAATCAAGTCAGCCCATTAAGTGCAGACATATTCAGTGTTATTATTTTAAATTATTTACTAAACTATATAATTTGATTGGAGAGTATCTAATTTTCCGATTTTATTATTGTTATTTCTAATTTCAATTAGGGTTTGGGGCAATGTGATTGGAAAATGTTGGTTTTATATTGGATCCAAAAAAAATGTTGTGTATATATTAAGTTTATATATTAGCATTTATAATATATCAAATTTTATATCGAATTTTATTCCGAATTTTTAAACATGTCAATTTTTTTCGAACTTTTCAATTGTCGAATTCAAATACGAACCCGAACTTGATAACTAAGGATGCATGTATCATTAGTAAATATTTATTTTAGAAAGTTTTGTATGTAGTCTAGAAAGCACAATGCAAATAGCATAAAACTCAAGCTATGGAAATAACAAAATAATATAAATGGAAATAACATGAAATACAAGTTATAGAAATATCACAAGATAATTCTTATTTTTATATCATAGCTTTGTTATTGTATTAATTGTCTATGTTGACAAAATATTATGATTTATGCTTTGGATTTGAATAAACTAAAAATTTTAAAACCATGCATGTATGTATCATTAGTAAATATTTATTTTAGAAAGTGTTGTATGTAGTCTAGAAAGCACAATGCAAATAGCATAAAACTCAAGCTATGGAATTGAAAAAATAATATAAATGGAAATAGCATGAAATACAAGTTATAGAAATAGCACAAGATAATTCTTACTTTTATATGATAGCTTTGTTATTGTATTAATTGTCTATGTTGACAAAATATTATGATTTATGCTTGTCTTTGAATAAAATAAAAAATTTAAAACCATGCATGTATGTATCATTAGTAAATATTTCTTTTAGAAAGTGTAGCACCCTAAAATTGGCGCAATAAAATATTTATAATTACATTTACTCTAGTAAATAATTCAAATTCAAATTTTAACCTCCCAAACCGCCTGTTAACCGCCGCTTAATCCGTTTCCCCCTTTCCTGCACCATTTTTAGAGTTTGTTTTGACCGTTTGACGATATCGTCATCGATCAGACGATATCGCCCCAGATCTGACGATTTCGTCTGGGCTAGGACGTCCAGATGATATTGTCCCTAAAATGATTTTTCACAATTAGCTTCTGTTCCAACGAGTCTCTAATCCGGGTAGAAGCATGTCTGCGTCGTTAGAGACCCTTCCCCGTTGGAGATCTCCCAAATAGGGATGATCTCCAACCTCCTAACCTCCCTCCTAAGCCTATTTAATCTTAAGCCCTCCCCTTAGCACCCCCCTGGCTGATAATCCCTGTAACTCGACTTCACACACGTTAAAACATCCTAAATTTCTATTTGCATTAGTTCTATACAATTTTTGTTGCAGGTACCTTAGTGTTTTTCAGTCGAAGCAAGCTTACATCGTCGCAGACGATCCTATTCAGATCGGAGGCGATCCTGTAGAATCAGAGAGGATTTCGTACCAATGCGAGATGATTTTGACTATAGTCAACATTGAGGCAATCAGTGCCTAAAGTTTGCATTTCTTCATCTTTCAATCTGCTGTTTTATCTTTGTAATTAGCTAGTTTATTCAGTATTTTATGCTATTCTACATTTTGGAGTTCACCCATCTAGATCAAATACATAATTAAGTCATAATTGTGATTAAATTAGCATAATGCATTCATGTTTCTATTTTCAAGTTTCAGTTTGAAAATGTTACTATCAATTTACACTGTTTCCCTATGTTAGCATAGTTGTATTTTCTGTGTTTTGCACCTATTTCTCTGTTTGCAGGTCTCTGACGAATTCGTCTAACGAATTCATCAGATCTCAGACGATCTTGTCTGATCTCAGACGATCCTATCAAATCAAAGGCGATCCTGACTACTTCAAGAATCAGAATCTTCATCAGACATCCGAATCAGGTATTTTTTTTTTAAATTCCTTAATTTCTCTGTTTTTTGTCTTAATTCTATTTTTTGTATTCATTTAATCTGCATCTTCATATAGAATAGCTTAGACGCATTTTGGCCAAACCTAGGACATGGATGCTTAAGGCTAAAATGAACACATAAAACACATTCCCAACCTAGGCGTGGAAACTGCCATTAAATGTTTCCTGGTGAACCCACAATCTGTCAAAAAATCACCAATATACACCTCCCCCGAGAGGCGGGACCTTCACAAGGCATCTCAGTCTGAGGTATCGTGCCATCCTTTTCACATCCCCCTTCAGGGCATGGATCCTATAGCCTGAAGGTAAGGGTGTGAAAAATTTGGAGCGATACATTTTGGTGAACCCGACGTGAACCAGCATCTGAGACAAATAATATCACTATAGCTCTTTTCATTAAATTTTTGAAGGAAAACTTTCAATTTGAAGAAGAACACTTCATGACTCCTGAAGAACTTGAGCCCATTAATGATATTTATAAATTGTTTATAGAAAACTAGATTATTACTTTCAGTATTATTTCTTGCATTTATTGTGATTGTTTGCTGTCTTTACAATATTATTTCAAAAAAAACAAAGAAAAACTAAAAAACATAGCAAAAACCAAAAAACATTTCATTTTAAATATTGTAGTAGGTATATAATTAATATATACCTCTTAAGCTTGTTGCATATATATATATATATTTGCTGAAATATAAAATTAAGGCACAATGCCTAAACTTAGGAATGGTAAACAAACTAAAGGAGAAGAAGAAGATTCGTTAGAAGATAAAACTAGAGACCCAAATGTACTTCTTGAAGATCCAATTCCGGAAGGAGAAACTCTAGATCACCCAGAAGATGACTTAGGTGAAGACAATGAACAAGAAGAAAATGTTAAAGAGGATGGACCCTCATCCCCTAGAGTAGCTCCAGATGGAACTATTGCTTTTGACAACGTAGATCATTTTCAGAAATTTCTCGATGATAACATTGACACTCTTAATGTGGCAGTTCATATTGATAAAGGACAAATTAGTGACACTCAGGAAACCATGGAACATATGTTTGATGTACGCACTAATCCCTTGTCTTTCATTGATCAAGAAAGTGATAAGGCTGGACCATCCAATACAGATATGGTCACTATGATTCAAAATATGTCAAAAAAATAGGTTTCCCGTCCTCCTAAGGAACCTGTTATTCAACCTAAAATAATTCCCACACAAAATAAAACTTCCTTCACTACTTTACTTCACCAAACTATTGATCAATATGCTTCAAGTAAACAAGAACCTAAAACGAAGCCAAACACCAATTTTCAACAATCTGGAATACATCATAATACAACTTCAAAATTCCTTCATAACACTTTTCCTACCAACAATTTACACAATAGCAACATAGCATCTAATCTTCATGTCCCTCCATCATATGCTCACAAATCCCATATCAATGCCCTACCGAACCAATATGGTGGGCAAACTAGTAATCTGGAAGCCATGGTGAAACAATTAGCTTCGCGTATGGACCAGATAGATCCTTACCGTCCCTCGTACAATTATCGAGAGATCTGTAGTCAACCTTTGGATCCCATAGTTGTAGCTCAACCGTACCCTAAACATTTTACCATGCCCATCTTGCCTATATATAAAGGAACCGAAGATCCCATAGAGCATCTTCGCATGTTTAGGATAGCATGTCATGATATATCACATGATGACTTGCTATTACTAAAAATGTTCCCAAAAATTTTAGGTGGAATGGCATTAGAGTGGTACTATCAATTGCCCACTCATTCCTTGAGAAACTTTGAAGAAATAGCTGAATCTTTTGTCCATCAATTTAGTGCCTACATCGAGAGGCATGCAACCATAAAATATTTATACAACTTAAAACAAGACAAGGATGAATGTTTTGGCGATTTCTTAGCTATATGGAGGCAGTTGATAGGAAAACTACACTTTGTGCTACCTTATAGGGAAATGTTGGACATTTTTATCAATAATTTGCAAGAACAAATATCTTATGAGCTATCAACTGCTACTTTAACTACCTTCGATCAGGCTATAGATTTAGCTCGAAGAGTAGAAGATGCCCTCATTAGGAGAGGCCAACTTAGGAAGAAGGATGATGATAAAACTTCTAGAAATCAATATAAAAACAAACAAGTTGTCGATGACGGAGTCATTGACAGCAAAAATGTTGCTAATATCAACGCAACGAAAACAACAAAAAAATTTATATTAAAACCTCCTGATAAACCTCCTCGAGAATTTACTAGATTGAATCAACCATTATCAACTATTTTACCTCAATTACTCGAAAGAGGTTTGATCCAATTACCAGCTATCCAGGAACCTGATCCAACTATACCCGGATACGGAGTCGACTTACACTGTGATTTCCATAGAGGACCTGGACACTCTACCAATGCTTGTAAAAGGTTGAAACATAAAATATAGGATCTGATTGATAATAATGAAATGGAGGTGCAAGCCTTCCAACCGAAACAAAATGCTCCTAATAATACTCAAAAGACCATTCCCCAAAATCAAAATCAAAATGCTAATAAATCATTAGACATATTTCAACACCCTTTACCAAGACATGGTAAAGAGGTGGCCAATCAAATTGAACATCATAATGTTCCTCCTCATACCTGATATGTGGGAACCATTAGTGGACATTTAATTAATCCTGATCCTCAAATATTTGACACAACTTTCTCCATGGTTACGACCAGGCCCCTACATAATATTCAAACTCTTGATTCTAGTGATGTAGAATCAGATACTGAAAGTGAAATAGACATTACTTCAAACCAATCGAATAGTTCTGAAAATGAATCAGATCCTATTCAACCCATCACAGATGCTATGGTTCTAGAAGAACCATTTCCTAGAAGAGTTACTACTCGACCCTCTTCTAATCAATTCCTCACTAATGAACAAGCCATAAACGCTCGACCGAGACCAGTTCAGTGTCCTCAATATAACATTGTAGGTACCATTGGAGTCGTTACCCGACAATAGGCTCAAAATTCTCAATAAGAACCAAGCCAGAATGATGGATCAGTTCCATTTGTTTTGAAAATCCCAATAAAGGGAATCATGCTTCCCATGTTCAACCTAAACCCCCTTACAATATTAATGAGCAATTATCCAATACTACGACCTGAATTTCCCTTTTGGATTTATTAAGATCTTATCCCACCCATAGGGATGAGTTGATGCTTACATTAAGCCAAATGATGGTACCTCAAAACATTCAACCTGAAGCTATGGCCAATACTATCATTACTCGAGAGTTTGATTGTATTGACTTTCGGGATAAAGATATCCCACAACACAGTTTACATAAGGACAACCCCTTATATATTCTTGCTCTAATTGGAGATGTAGTCATCAAGCGAGTCTTGATTGATAATGGCTCATCTCTAAACATTTGCACTTTTGACTTCTACCAAAGATTTGGCTTTAGAAGTGATGAAATGAAGAAAACTGACATGATCATCAAAGCTTTTAATGACAAAACACAAGAAATGTGTGGAGTTATTACCATCCCATTGCAAGTTGGTCCTAGAACTCTAGATACCACCGTGTTTATTGTACATTGCCCCGCATCGTACAATATACTCTTGGGTCGTCCTTGGATCAATGCAATGCGGGTTGTCCCATCAACTTTACACCAATGTGTTAAATTTGAATTTAAAAATCAGTTGGTCACTATCCATGGTGACACTAGAACCTTTGATATGTGTGCTTTGGTAGAACCTGTTGGAGTGCAATTTTGCCCTGCTCTGTCATCCACACATCCTAATTCTTATTTTTCATCTAAAACTGTGAAACACACACCCATAGCCTCACCTATTTCCCCTCCGCTAATTTCATCCTCCTATATAGATCAACAATATTCTAAACAAACCACTCTAGAACCTCAAAAATATCTTCAATCTACAACCAATCCTTCATGTTCTATCCCTATAATTTCAAAACCTATAGACCCATCTATTAACACTTCCACATTATCAACATCTATTATACCTTCCATATCTAAAGATATAGGGAATGATCCTTCTACATCTTATGCTCTTTCTGATGAACTTTTACTAGATTTATCCACAACCTTAATATCAAAAAAAACAAATGCTTTCATGCAAGATTCAATTCTTTTAAATAACTTGCCACCATCTCCTCGTACTTTGGGCCTCCCACAACCTATGGGAAGTACTTACCAAGTTGGGAGTTGCACCTTTATTTATAAAGGATATGACTGGGGAAGAATCCCTCGAAATATCAAAACTCATCATGAGGGATATGCTCGGTGTTATTTTACCAATGAATATATTAAAGCTAAACCCATAATGCTTAAAATGGGATATAAATGGAAAGTCTTGGGACCTTTCCAAAATGGCATGAAAGAACATTTTGAGGTAGAACCGTGGCCTGACCGCTGTGGTGTGGGCCTATTTCCTAGTAAGGGTCAACCCTTTCCTTTTGAATATGATGATCAACTCATATGTTATCAAGATTATTTGAATAGGTGTGATGATTTGCCTCTAAAAAATCAGCCATTTACATGTAACATGCTATCCATAGCTTACCTTGAAATGATTGTTGACCCTGATGAAGAGTTGGAAGGAGATATCTTCCATGATGTCTCCGTTGAAGAGATGTTACACAATGGATTTTATTTTGATGGTTCTATACCAACTATAGCCCAACTTGAGGCCACTAATCCTCAAGATGAATTATCCAAATTAACCTTACAAGAATTACAAGAATTAGGTGTTTCACCCTCCCCACCTAATTTTGAAAGAGATCTACACATGGAGGTAGAAAACGTCATTAAAATTAACATTGGAACTGAGGATAATCCTCACATAATCAATATTGGATCGGAATTAAGTCAAGAAAAACAAGAACAATACATTGCATTCCTTAAAGAGTATGAAGATGTCTTCACTTGGACATATGAAGATATGCCAGGTCTAGACCCTTCTGTAGTCATGCATCATCTAGTGGTCCATTCGGATGCTAAACTTGTTAAACAAAAACTTTGAAAAATGCATCCCAAAGTGGCTCTGCTAGTCAAAGGGGAGTTAGAAAAACTCCTGAATGTTGTTTTTATACAAGCTATTGATTATGTTGAATGGATCTCAAATGTAGTTCCAGTCACCAAGAAAGAAGCTACCAAAGTTAGGGTTTGCACTGATTTTAGAGATATTAACGTTGCATGCCCTAAAGATGATTTTACTCTTCCAAATATGGATCAAATCATTGACTTTACTGCTGGGAGTGGGATGATGTCCTTAATGGATGGATTCTCCAGTTATAATCAGATCAGGATAGCTCCTGAAGATCAGGCTAAAACAACCTTAATTACCCCCTGGGGCACTTTTTGTTGGAAAGTGATGCCATTTGGCTTAAAGAACGTAGGTGCAACCTATCAACGAGCTATGACTTATATTTTTCATGATATGATGCATGATATCCTACATGATTATGTAGATGATATTATAGCCCGCTCTATTAATGAAGATAATCATTTAGATGATTTGAGAAAAGTTTTTAATCGATTACGAGAATATCTTATTCGATTAAATCCAACAAAATGCATATTTGAAGTTAAGTCCGGTAAACTATTAGGGGTTTTAGTTTCTTTATGTGGTATCAAAATTGACCCTCTCAAGATTGCGGCCATCACTGATATGCCCACACCTACTAATATATCTGAGTTACGAAGTTTACAAGGTAAGCTTCAAGCCATCCGTCGCTTCATCGATAAGCTGGCAGACAAAAATGGTCCCTTTCTTAAACTCATTAAGAAGGATGTCCCTTTTAATTAGGATGATGACTGTAGAGAAGCTTTTGAACTTCTCAAACAATACCTCCTTAATACACCTGTGCTTTCACCACCTAAACCTGATCGCCCATTTATCCTATATATTTTAGCTTCAGATTCTGCCTTAGGAGCTATGTTAGCTCATCTTGATGATGAAAAGAGAGAACATGCTAATTATTATATTAGCCGAACCTTCATTAGTTATGAAACCCGATATACAACATTAGAAAAACTATGTCTAGCAGTCGTGTTTGCTACGTAGAAATTACGCCATTATATGCTTAGTCAGAAAACTTATGTCATTGCTAAATATGATCCCTTAAGGTATCTCATGAGTCGACCTTATTTATCGGGTCGCACAGCCAAGTGGGTTCTTGCTCTAAGTGAGTTTGATCTCACGTTCATAGGACATAAGTTTGTTAAGGGTCAAATCATAGCAGATCAATTAGCTACTGCACCCTTAAAGTCTACCCATCCCCTCATCATTGAGTTTCTTGATGAATGCCTTCAATTAGAGGCAGACCATATTGAAAAATGGTCCTTATACTTTGATGGAGCCCGATGCATGAGTGGGGCTGGTGCGGGTATTATTTTAATATCCCCGCAAAAACATCTTATTCCTCTATCCTTCAAATTAACATTTTCTTGCACCAACAATACTGCTGAATATGAAGCTCTAATCCTTGGATTACGAGCTGCCTTAGCGCTAAAAATTAAACATCCGTTAGTTTTTGGTGATTCTCAACTGGTTATAAACCAAATTAATGAAGTTTATCAGATTAGAGATGATAAACTGTGCCCATATAAGGCCTATGTTTTACAATTAATGTCTCTATTTGATCAAGTTACCTTGGAAGCTATTCCTCAAACTTGCAACCGTGCAGCTGATGCTATGGCCGTAGCTGCATCTCTCCTGCCCTTGGAGTTAGATGACGAATATGCCACTATCATTATTCGTCGACTCCAGGAACTCACTTCAAATAAGTCATGCTTATAACCTTTGGATGTGTTTCTAATCAATGAAACTACTCCTAAACCTTGGTATACGGATATATTTGATTTTCTCCAAAATGGGACTTTCCCTACCAATTCTAATAGAAACCAGCGTCGGTTATTATGTAGACGAGCAAGTCGATTTGTAATAATTGGCAATACTTTATATAGGAGATATTTTGGAGGTATCCTATTAAGATGTTTGAATTCAGAATAATCTAAATTAGCCTTGAGTGAAGCCCACGATGGATCTTGTGGAGGACACTTTAGTGGTAGTGTCATTGCTAAAAAGCTCCTTCGGATAGGATACTTTTGGCCTACCATGGAAAAGGATGCACATGATTACGTGCACCATTGCGACAAGTGCCAGAAACATGCTGACCTTGTCCATGCACCTGCACAAGAGCTGTAGGCTATTTCATCTCCTTGGCCCTTTTCACAATGGGGTTTAGATATTATTGGCAAAATCAATCCTGTGTCATCTGATGGATACAAATTCATCATAATCGCCACTGAGTATTTCAAGAAGTGGGTTGAAGCTATGCCTTTAGCTTCTTGCACTGGCACCCAAGTCTCTAAATTTATTTTTAATCAAATCATTTGTAGGTTCGAAATTCTTGCAAATCTCATCTTTGACAATGGAACTTGTTTCAAAAATAAAGATGTTAAAAAATTATGCCAAAAATATAAGATTCAACATTGTTGGTCCACTCCCTATTATCCTTAGGGTAATGGTCAAGCAGAAGCATCTAACAAAACCTTAATCAAAATTCTCAAAATATTGGTCAATAAAGCTGGCGTGGCTGGCACATTCAGTTATATCCAGCCTTGTGGGCCTACCGAACTAGTGTTCAAACCCCCACGGGAACTTCACCATTTGTTTTGGTCTATGGTGTTGAAGCCGTTTTTCCATTTGAATTAGAAGTTCCTTCTTTGGCTCTGCTACTTCAAGATACCAAAGTAGGAGATGAATATCGTGTTTGGCGAGCTCGATCAATTGGAACTCCTAGATGAAAAATGCATCAATGCTTTGGAGCATCTTCGTGCCTACCAAAACAAGATTAAAAGATCATATGCTAAAAAAGTTCGTCATCGATCCTTTGAGATCGGCGACCTTGTTTTAAAAAAAAAATAAAAAAAATACTAATGCAACTAAGGACCTTAAAGGTAAGTTTGAGCCCAACTGGCTTGGACCATACATTATCACTGTTAAATTTGAATCGGGAGCATACAAATTATCTACCTTAGATGGTAAAGAACTTAAAAAACCCATGAATATTTTGCATCTTAAACGTTACTATGTATAAATTTGGTCATTTCATCTTTGTATATATTTGTTTAAAATAATTCAAAATCACTATCTTGTATTTCTTTCAATTTATAAATTCAAAAACACCAAAAACATTCATAATCATCAAAATATTCAAAACTATTTGTTGTATTTATTTATGGCACTTGTTAATTTTGTGTTCAAAAACAAAAATAATAAAAATAAAAACAACAATATTCTTGACTCTTTCGAAACCAAAACAATATAAAGAAGAAAGAGAGAGTCAACATTCTCAAAACTTCTCAAAAAGTATTTCTATATATCTTCTTCCAAATGTTGCAGTTGTATGTTTCAAATTATTTTGGATAAATTAGCATTTATTTGGAATCCCTCACTTTCACACTCACAAAACAAATATCTTGATTTTATCCGGCATGATTACTAATCTCTCTTATATCAAAGTCCACAAAATTCAATTAAATAAAGTTTGATCATAGAGAATTGATCTTGTTATTTACTTAAACCAAGCACATCCTTTCACAATAAAATGATTATATTTGTAATTTCCATGCTTTGCTACATAGTAGAAGTGGTTTCTTGAGCGAAAAGTTTCCCCTGCTATCCTATCATGCACATGGTCTAGAATCTTTGAGAATTGGCAAAAGGACAAGCTCACCCCTACCCGGAATAAAAATCCCTTGTTCTACAGCTAATCCGAGCAAGTATCCCTAGCATAGGAAGAAAAGCAAAGTTCAAGAAAAAAAAAGAAAAAGAAAAATGTCATTTTATATCATTACAGCAATGTTTCAAGCATTATCTCAAAAATCAAGCAAAAATACAAAAGAAAAGCAAAAAATACAAAAAGAAAAGCAAAAAGCAAAAGCAATAAAATCCCTTTCCCTACCCTTTGAAAAGAAAATAAGGGTTGATGAGCTTGAATCCTTGAAATTCTCAATTATTCAAAAACTGTGAGGTAAGCCCCATAACAGGTGGTTTGTGCCCAACCTGCTTGGCCTTGGGTAACTCCTAGCATGGCGATACGTCTGTCACATTTTCGACCTTCTTTTGTACAGACCTATGTCTGCTTATGGATTAGCTAGCTCTTGATAATTTGACTTACATAGTAGTCTAGTATGGTTATATGCATCTACATCATGGTTAATGAACACTTATTTGGTTTATTCAAATCACTTGTATCAAATTATCTTGCTCAAAACCGGTAAACGAACATAGCAGTTGCACACACATTTTATATTTGAGAGATTTTGTGTATCATTATGATAAATCAAGATTGGAAATGAACTCACATATGCACATGGGATTCCTTATAAATCTAACTTTTGTCTTCAAGATACTTTGAAATATTTCTTGCAAATTGTTTGAAATAATTCATTTTCTTCTTTAAAAGTACAGTTGTTTAGCTTAAAGACAACTACATACATAATAATCAAAATTTCTTTCAAACCATACAATCAAAAACACACACACACACTATATATATATATATATATATATATATATATATATATATATATATATATATATTATCGACTTTCGCGATGATGGTATAGTTCTAAAACCAAAATTGGAATTTTATGCCTAGCGCAAGTCCTCATCTTCATATTTTATGTTTATTAATCAACTATGCAATAAAACTATCTCCTTTTGGATTTTGCGATGATGGTATAAGTCTATACCTACATATTCTATGCCTAGAGAAGGGGGTCTCTCTGCCCTCCTCTCCCATTGCCGCAGCCTCTCCTGCGCCTGTTGCCTCCTCTACTCTCTCTCGTCGTGACCCTAGGCCACCTCCATAGCCGTCGGGCATCACCTCCCTATCTGATGCACAATTACGTGTATTAGACCCTGAGCCCTCGTCATTCAAGGAGGGCGAATGCCTGCGTACCAGGCATCGTAGTCGTCGGCTACCCCTACATCGTCCCCATCCACTGGCTGAATGGGGGCATCGTCCGAGTCCTGACTCTAGAAGCGCTGCATGTCTGGAGCCCCGCTCACTATGGTGTTATCCCAAACAGTTTGGGAAAACTCATAATCCTTGAGAGATGGGATCCCCTACTGTAGACCGAACTGTCGCAAAACTCGATTGTAGCGATGGAGCTCCACCTCTCCCCTCTCCATCCTCAACCAGCAAACTCGCTTGACGCGAGCTAACTCCTATCCATCCTCGGCCCATCCTGGGTGCTCTCGCCATGGCCTCTAGGTGATCTAGTTCGGGACAAGGTCATCCAGTAGTCTTCGAGACATCGATAGGTCAATCCGTTGCTGTGACCCTCTCCGGAGCCACCAGTAGAAAACTCGGGGCCTCTCCCCGTCAATCCCTATCAGAGGAAACCCTACCAGCCTCCACACTGCAATGTGCTCCTAGCACCAAACCTGTAGGAGCAATGTCATAACTAGACATCGACCACCCTTGTACACAACCCCATGTAGGATCCTATACAGCCGACATAACACAAAGCTACCCCAAGAAAATCTGTAACCATGGTCTCGCATGTCGTAGATCACATCTGCTAGCATCAATGGTACCCTGCACCCACTCTGGTGGCATAGCAGAAGTCCACCCACCACTCTAGAAAAAACATGTATGAGTCTAGATGCCCCAGGCATCTGACACAGCGCCTTGATGTTAACTTTGCCCTTCTCCAGGACGAAGCTCGGGTCACCACACAATCGCATCATAGCATGGCCCTGATTGGTCGCAGGAGTGATCAACCGTCCTTGTATGGAGATTGTCAGAATGCTCCATACATCCTCCAAAGTGGGAGTCATCTCCCCTGTAGGTAGCTAGAAACATGAATAACCCGGATACCACCTCTCTGCTAGGGCTATCAGTAGCCCCATGTCTGTAGACACTTGTGGCATTTCTGCCACATGCTGTAAGCCGGCCTGTGCCAGCTGATCCCGCTCTGCCTATGTTAGAGCGGCCAAGTCATCTCTCAAACCTCTATATTTACATTCTTTGCTCTTTAGCAATCCTCTCTGCAACATAAACAACAAAAATAAAAAACAAATCATTAATAACAAACTCAAGTGATTAAAAATGCAAGTTAAAATAAGTTCAATTTCATCAACTGATGATATCGTCCACTATTGGACGATATCGTCCCAAATTTGAGCACAATCGTCTCCGATATCGCAATCCGAAATCGTCCCTAATTTTATGAAATCGTCCCCCTTTCACCGATTTTTCCCTTAGGCGAAATCGGCAAACTTGAGACGATTTCGTCCCGACAACGTCGACGGCCCAAAAACGGCCGCGATGCTCAAAAATTGATCAAAATTCACCTAAAAAGCATGTAAATTCAAATTAAAGCATTCTAAGCTAATTTTAGACTCTTACCCGTAGCCCGCGCCGGACCTTTGTTGATCTATGCGTCGTCTCCACAATTTTTGCTTGTAGAGCTCTAAAACCAAAATAATGAACAGTAAAAATGAATTAGGGTTTTACCCTATTTTTCTTAATTTTATTCAAAACACAATTAAAAACATTTTTCAAATTTTGCTTTTTCGCGTTTTTACCTCAAACGTTCGATTTGGGTAAAAACACGGAGGGGGCACCATAGTAAGCTGTCGTACGATTCGACCAAGAATCGTCGCCTAAAAATGAGAATAATTTTTGCTTTCTCGTAGATCGAGAAGAACTCATCTTTAACGCATTTTCTTTGGAAAAATCGCTAAAGAGGGGGCAAAATGTAGCACCCTAAAATTGGCGTAGTAAAATCTTAATAATTACATTTACTCTAGTAAATAATTCAAATTTAAATTTTAACCTCCCAAACCGCCCGTTAACCGCCGCTTAATCCGTTTCCCCCTTTCCCACGCCATTTTTAGAGTTTGTTTTGACCGTTTGACGATATCGTCGCCGATTAGACGATATACGATTTCGTCTGGGCTAGGACGTCTAGACGATCTTGTCCCTAAACTAATTTTTCACAATTAGCTTCTGTTCCAACGAGTCTCTAATCCGGGCAGAAGCGTGTTTGCACTGTTAGAGACCCTTCCCCGTTGGAGATCTCCCAAATAGGGATGATCTTCAACCTCCTAACCTCCCTCCTAAGCCTATTTAATCTTAAGCCCTCCCCTTAGCACCCCCCTGGCTGATAATCCATGTAACTCGACTTCACACACGTTAAAACATCCTAAATTTCTATTTGCATTAGTTCTATACAATTTTTGTTGCAGGTACATTAGTTTTTTTCAGCCGGAGCAAGCTTACATCATCGCAGACGATCCTGTTCAGATCGGAGGCGATCCTGTCGAATCAGAGACGATTTCGTACCAATGCGAGATGATTTCGATTGCAGTCAACATTGAGGCAATCAGTGCCTAAAGTTTGCATTTCTTCATCTTTCAATCTGCTTGTTTTATGTTGTAATTAGCTAGTTTATTCAGTATTTTATGCTATTCTGCATTTTTGAGTTCACCCATCTAGATCAAATACATAATTAAGTCATAATTGTGATTAAATTAGCATAATGCATTCATGTTTCTGTTTTCAAGTTTCAGTTTGAAAATGTTACTATCAATTTACATTGTTTCCCTATGTTAGCATAGTTGTATTTTCTGTGTTTTGCACCTATTTCTCTGTTTGTAGGTATTTGACGAATTTGTTTGATGAATTCGTCAGATATCAGACGATCTTTTCTGATCTCAGACGATCCTGTCAAATCAGAGGCGATCCTGACTGCTTCAAGAATCAGAATCTTCATCAGACATCCGGATCAGGTATTTTCTTTTAAAATTCCTTAATTTCTCTATTTTTTGTCTTAATTATGTTTTCTGTATTCATTTAATTTGTATCTTCATATAGAATAGATTAGACGCATTTTGGCCAAACCTAGGACATGGATGCTTAAGGCTAAAACGAACACATAAAACACATTCCCAACCTAGGAGTGGAAACTGCCATTAAATGTTTCCTGGTGAACCCACCATCCGTCAAAAAATCACCAATATACACCTCCCCCGAGAGGCGGGACCTTTGCAAGGCCTCTCAGTCTGAGGTACCGCGCCATCCTTTTCACATCCCCCTTCCGGGCATGGATCCTATAGCCTAAAGGTAAGGGTGTGAAAAATTTGGAGCGATACAGAAAGTGTCATGTGTAGTCTAGAAAGCACAATGCAAATAGCATAATACTCAAGATATGGAAATAACAAAACAATATAAATGGAAATAGCATAAAATGCAAGTTATGGAAATGACACAAGACAATACTCATTTTTATATCATAGCAAGTTTGGATTTGAATAAAATGAAAATTTAAACCCATGCATAGATGTATCCTTTGTAAACTCAAGCACAATTGAAATAGAATAATACTCAAGCGATCGAAATAATACACGAATATAAATGTAAATAGCATAAAACTCAAGTTACATAATACCACAATAACATACATTATCATTGTAATAATGCAAGAAATATACATGGAAAATATTTATGCAAATGTCTTGATTTCAAATGAAAACATTTCATAAAATTATTTTTTTGATAAAATCAAATTTTTGACACAGACTTCATTTTTTCATTCCTTAGATGGGGGCTAGAGGAAATTTTAGGCTCTTTTCCCTTTTCTACTACTTCTACATTTTGTAGTTCAAGGGATTTATATCCTGCATCTAATATCCCCACTTTCTCTGCTACAGGTCATTCCTCATTAGGCTGCTTATCAATCCTCTCCTCCATTGCTCTAGATATGACCAAGATGTTCTCTACATTTTGTAAGCCTTCGAGTAGAATATTTTCTTCTTTCGTAACTTCAGATACTGGTGCAAGAACTTCTTTACCCTTCTTAAGAAAAATATCAAGATCCAATCTATGTAGGATAATGATCCTCCTAAAAGTGTTGTTTTGTCGAACTACTTATTGAGCTCATTTTTTCATTACAATAAAAGGCATTAAGTAATCCTTTACCATTTGGAGATAGCCTTGCAAGTTTTGAACCTACTTCCTTAGATTATCAAAGTTGACCTACAAAAGGAAAAACAAGAAGTAGTTAGCAGATAGTTACATTTAAAAAAAGAGAAAAAACAAAATTTAGAAGACATTAGTCTAACCTCAACAACATTCCTTGCAGCTACAACAACAATGATTTTTTCTTGTCACATGCTCATTCATTAAAATAAGTCTGGGCTTTAGCATTTAAGTTCTCCAATTTTTTCAACTTAATGCCTAAAATTTCATCATTATAAGATATTGTAACCTTCACTATGCCAGATTTAGCTTGATTTAGTAGAGCAAAAAGCTTTTTTTGGTTCATTTTCAACTAAAGAAAAATAATTTTCCCTTTTTGATTTTTTTTGAATCGGGCCTTTATTTCCTTTATCAAAACTTTGACTCGATACTCCCATTGTTTCATTTCTTTTACATCTGAAATGAATGACTATTTAATGGTGGCTTGAAAATTGTCAAAAACTAAATCATTTTCAAAATTTTTTACTTTCTCATCCTTTGTTAGAGGATGAGGGGTTCCAGTTTCCTTTGGAGGAGATGAGGTCTGAGGAGATGCATAGGAATATTCTACTCTTACTTCATTTTCAGGATCTCAAAGTAGATCTATAGCTTGAAACAAAGACGACATGTTGCCCTATAAAAAGTAATCCTCATCAAGTGGAGGATAAGGTAACCCCACAACAAAAGTTTCTTGTACACTTGTAAAATTGCCAAAAGATATATAGTCAAATCCTAAAAATTGCTTGGTTGCTCCTCCTTGTGGCTTGGATGGAAGAAATTTTTTTCCACCCATAAACCATTGTTGACCTCACATTTGAGGTTGGCGTGGTGGAGGAGGGGGTGGCATCGACTGTTGTGTTCCTTGATGACATTGTTGTAAAGCAACTTAAAAAATCAAAATAAAATTTGGTTACAAAATTTGTGAAGGCAAACTATAAAATTTACTGTTAATGTATAACACTAACCGATCGAAGATGAGATCTATTGCATAACTACAACTACAAATGGAATGTTGGTGTGCTGTGCATTTGAAAACACATTATAAAAATTAATAAAAAACACAATAAAATTTGGTAATTTTTTTTGTGAAGGCAAACTGTAAAACTTAATGTAAATCTATTAGAATTATTGGTCGAAGATGAGACCTCTTGCATAGCTACACTTGCTACTAGCATGTTGGCACACCATACATCCTAAAAACATATTAAAACATTCATAAAAATGATAGATTACAATTTTAACTAAATGAATACATGAACCCAATCTTGAAATAGAAAGCTAACATTTAGTGGGTGAGGGCTCACTGATATCAACAACACCAGTTGGTAGTGGATGTCTAGGTGGAAGTTATCGAGGATTCAGATAATTATAAGACCTTAAGTGTTTCATAGATATTCTTAGTTGTGGCATCATTTCCTCAAGTGTTTTAGAGTAACCTGATTCCTCTAGATTATGACCTCTAACAACAACATCCCTATTTGAAGTAGAGGAGGATACCTTTTTCTATATTATGTATAAATTATAAAAATAATAAAAATAAAAAATGTATTGAATATATATGTTTTTTATTTTTATATAAATTAAAATTTACTTGCACCTATTGTACTATCATGGCTGCATTGGCTAGGTCTAGGTGCCACGAGGTCGGTACTGGAGAATTTTTCAAATTATAATATGATTCATAAAAGAAGTAAAGAATGTAGTTGCATGTGTTGAGTGTTAGAGTCAGAGAAGTGTGGGTTTTAACATTTTGGAGATCCATTCTAATCTGATGCAAGACACAGGTGCACCAGCCAAATTTTTTGTGTGCAATACAATAAACCAAATATTCCAACACCCACATCATAATTTCTATCGGTATTCCTTGTAGAATGAGTCTAGCTAGGAAGAATTCACAACATGCTTGAAGAAACTTGTTTTGAATACTTACTATAGTCAAACCACTTCTGGACTTGGTAGCGGTAACTGCAAAGAAATAAATAAGTAATTGCAAAGCCCTAGAATTCAACTTTAAATTATATAAAAATATGCATATTTATACTTGTAAAATATTCTAAGGGGACATCGAAGTTGGTATCCAGGTAGTCTTTGTCTTCATTAATTAACATGAACTTCGATGTGACAGGATCACAATTGGTGTGAGGCAATCCTGTCAATCTGGAGATGTTTGAGGCTGTGACAAAAAATCTTACATTCTTGTTGTCAATAATAATATTCATAGTGGTTGAGTCATTGTCATAACATGTACTAATCCTCTATAGTATTTTGGTGTCTATGTCATACTATGGCATTGAAACTAAATCCTGAAGGCCAGAGTATTCGATCCATGACATGTCGTAACCAGGTGTTGTTAAAATTTTGGAAATAAGGGGGCAAACAAGGTTTTTGAAATTAATTTTTGATAAACAAAGGGTGGAAGGGAGTGCCATTGGTTTATTTCATGGGTTAAGATATGAGGGACTTTGGATCAGGGCGTAGGGTGGAAGGTATTGGTAATATGTTGGAAACTATTAGAAAAAGGTTAAAATGAAAGGCGTGTGATGATCTCTATGTTAGAAAATATAAAAAAATGATTGTTTATGCCTTTATATAGACTTTTGTATGCAACCATTTAATAAATGGTTGACACGTGGTATCTGCATGAAACCATTTAATACATGGTTGACATGTGGTACATATGCAACCCATAAAAAATGAAACCATTTGCTGGAATTGATTGACATTACTGCAATTGATCAACATTGTTGTAATAGATCAACATTCCTACCATAAATTTAATTTACTACAACAAATCGTCATTGCTACAACCCATAAATACTTCCATGAGATCAACATTGATGTAACCCATAAATAATGAAATTATTTGCTGTAATCGATTGACATTAGTGCAACCTATTGGTGTTGCTGCAACAGATTGACATCCCTACCATAAATGGGCATTGTTGCAATAGATTGTCATTGCTATAACCTATAAATATTCTAAGGTTATCAACATTGATGTAACCAATCGAAAATGAAACCATCTACTGCAATCAATTGATATTACTGCAACTAATCATCACTGCTACAATGGATCAATATTCCTACCACCAATCAGCTTTGCTGTAACTAATAACCATTACCACAACCTATCAATATTCCCATGAGATCAATATTGATGCAACCCATCAACAATAAAACCATTTGCTACAATTGTTTGACATTACTGCAACCGATCAACATTGCTGCAACATATCGATATTTTAGCCACCAATCGACATTGCTACAACCAATGGTCATTGATACAACCCATCAACAATGAAACCATTTGTTGCAATTGATTGACATTACTGCAAAAAATTAGTGTTGCTTCAACATATCAACATTCCTACCACTAATCGACATTGTTATAATAGATCGTTATTACTATAATTGATGGTCATTGATGCAACCCATCGATAATAAAATAATTTGATGCAATCAATTGATGTCACTACAATCGATCAGTATTACTACATGTGATCAACATTGTTGCAATCGATCAACATTCTTATAATAGATACACATTACTACAATCAATAGGCATTACTGCAATCAATGAACTTTGCTACATCCAATCGGTATTGCTACATCCAATCAACATTTTTGCAATAGATCAACATTGTTGCATCTGATCGATATTCCTGCAACATATCGAAAGTACTACAATAGATCAAAATTTTTGCAACAAATCAACATTGCTATAATCAATTGATATTGTTGCATTTGATCGACATTACTGTATCCAATTGACATTGTTGCAACATATCGATATTGCGGCAATCGATCAATAATCCTGCAATAGATCAACATTGCTACAACCGATAGGCATAGTTCCCAACACAAAAAAAATTACCACAATTTTATAATTTTTTGTGAAATATAAATGTAATTCACCATTTTTCCTTAGACATGATTTACCAGGAATTCGAGATTGATTCGCTTGATTTTTATAAATAGATTTTGGGGTCGACCCCTTATGCATAACTTTGATCCTTGGAATTCTTGATTTTTGACAACCATGGGGTGATCTCCATTAAAAAAATAGGCTATAGATGTTGGCTTGGTAGTGGATTAGCCTTATGTGTGGAAACATATTTGTCACATTAGTGATCTTATTTTGTACAAATCTATGTATGCTCTCGGATGAGCTAACTTATATTAGATTTTGAATCTTATTACTTAAGATTAATAATCTAAAATATATGAAACAAAGTACTAAACCAATGTATATTATAATGGTAATATTATGGATATAAAACACAAAAAAAATCTAATAACTAATCCTAAATATGGTATAAACAAATTCTCATGAAAATGGTGCCACAACACTAAAAGTACCAAGTAATGATATTACAAGTCACATCTCTTACATCCTCATATTACGATGTATATATAATGTAATGTGACTCTTCATATGAAGCAGTCTTGGCCTTCATACTTCTAGAATCTTCATATCCCTATTCTATGGACTCATGTGCACATGGACTACTATGCACATTTATATTATTGAATATTCTGCACACTTGTGCATTTATTACATTACATAAAGTAAAGCCTAATCTAAGACATGTACCAAATAATGTAATATACTTGTAGCACCCTAAAATTGGCGCAAGAAACCTTAAATAATTAAAATTACCTTAGTAATAATTCAAATTCAAATTTCAACCCCAAAACCGCTCCCAAACCGCTTGCTACCCGTTTCCTTGTTTTTCGTGCCATTTTTAGAGTTTGTTTCGTCCGTTGGACGATATCGTCTCCGATCAGACGATATCGCCTCAGATCGGACGATTTCGTCTGGAGCAGAACGTCCAGACGATTTCGTCCCAAAACTGATTTTTCAAAATTAGCTTCTGTTTCAACAGCTTCTCTAACTCGGGCAGAGACGCGTCCGCACCGTTAGAGTCTCCCTCCATTGGAGATCTCCCAAAATGGGATGATCTCCAACCTCCCAACCTCTTTCCTATGCCTATTTAATCTTAGGCCCTCCCCTTGACATTCCCCTGGCTGAATTTTTTTGTACTTTAAGTTTTACATGCTTCAGGATATCCTAGATTATTGTTCGCCTTTGTCCCTTTTTGAATTTTCTTGCAGGAACTTTGTTATTCTTCAGCCGGAGCAAAGCTCAGATCGTCGTAGACGATCCTGTCCAATTCGAGATGATTTCGTACCAATCCGAGATGATTTCGACTGCAGTCAACATTGGGGGCAATCAGTGCCCAAAGTTTGCGTTTCTTTACTCTTTTTTGTTGTTTTGCTTTGCATTAGTTAAGCTTATTACTGCTTTGCATCTTGGAGTTCACCTCATGTAGCCTAGATGCATAATAAAGTCAAAGTTAGTCATTAAAACCATGCATTTTACTTAATTTGTTATCTAAAGTTGTCATTCTAGCATTCATACTTTCATTTCTATCATTTTCCCTTGCTTTTGCAATTGTATTTTTTGTTCTTGGTATCCATTTCTGCAATTGCAGGTCTCCGACGAATTCATCTGATGAATTCATCAGATCTCAGATGATCCTGTCAGATCAGAGATGATCCTGTCAAATTCTAGACGATCTGGACTGCTTCAAAAATTAGAATCTCCATCAGACATCCGGATCAGGTATGGCTCTTTAATCTAGCTTATTCTCTCTATTTTTTGTTCAAATCTATTTTCTGTATTCATATAATCAGCATTTCATATAGCTTAGCTTAGATTCATTTGGCCAAACCTAGGACTTGGATGTTTAAAGCTAAAATTGAACACATTAAACTCATTCCCAACCTAGGCGTGGAAACTGCCACTAAACGTTTCCCGGTGAACCCCACCATCCGTCAAAAAATCACCTTAATACCCCTCCCCCGAGAGGCGGGACCTTCAAAGGGCCTCTCAGTCCGAGGTACCATCCCATCCTTTTCCCATCCTCCTTTCGGGCATGGATCCTTTAGCCTGAAGGTAAGGATGCAAAAAATTTGGAGCGATACATTTTGGTGAACCCGACGTGAAACTAAAACCTTTTGAAAACAAAAAAAAAAAAACAAAAAAAAACATAGATGCATTTAAAATCATTAGAAAACTACTAAGTTGCATATCATGTCTAGATGGTAGCTCCTAAGAAAATATTAGCAATCACTATAAATGTTGCAAATCAATTAGCAGCCATAGAAGTTAATTCTGTGCTTAGTGTGCCTGAAATAGATAGAAACCAACTTTTGTGGAAAGAACTTGATAGGAGGCTAGGTGTCATTTCATCTAGATCAACCGAACTTAGACAAATCAAGAGGTTTGCCCTAGATAGGATCCCATATCCTCATCAACTCATTGTTTATCATGAACTTCAGAGAGCCTCGCCATAGGTGGTTAGCTTATAGGAGAGCTCTTGTGTCTTCATAATTGTTCACCTTCGAGGAATACCTCGAGAACGTAGCTGTTATACACCAATTCCTAGGTCATGTAGAAGATCAAGAGGTCGTTCTTACGGATAGGGAAATATGGAATAGAGTTCCTAGGGCTGTGTTATATCGAGAGTATTGCCATGAACTTTATTTCTACCAACCATAATCTGAGACAGATAATATCACTATAGCACTTTTTGTCAAATTCTTGAAAGAAAATTTTCAATTTGAAGAAGAACACTTCATGACTCCTAAAGAACTCGAGCCCATTAATGATATTTATAAATTGTTTATAGAAAACTAGATCATTGCTTTCATTATTATTATTTCTTGCATTTAGTGTGTTGTTTGTTATCTTTATAATATTGTTACAAAAACAAGAAAAACCAAAACATAACAAAAACCAAAAACATTTTATTTCAAATACTATAGTAGGTATATAATTAAAATATATACCTCTTAAGCTTGTTGCATATATATATATATATATATATATATATATATATATATATATATATATATATATATATATAAGTATATATATATTTGCTGAAATCTAAATTTAACCACAATGCCTAAACTTAGGAGTGGTAAACAAACTGAAGAAGAAGGAGAAGATTGGTTAGGAGACAAAACAAAAAACCCAAATGTCCTTCCCGAGGAATCAATTCCGGAAGGAGAAACTCTAGAACAGCCGGAAGATGACCCGGCTGAAGAAAATGAACAACAAGAAAATCTTAAAGAGGAAGGATCCTCATCCCCTAGAATAGCTCCCGATGGAACTATTGCTTTTGATAATTTAGATCATTTCTGGAAATTTTTCAATAATAACATTGGTGCTCTTAATATGGCAGTTCGTATTGATAAAGGGCAAATTAGTGACACTCAAGCAGCCATGGAACATATGTTTGACATACACACTAATCCCTTGTCTTTCATTGATCAAGAAAGTGATAAAGCTGGACCATCCAATAGAGATATGGTCACTATGATTCAGAACATGCCAAAACAATAGGTTACCCAACCCCCTAAGGAACCTGGTATTGAGCCTAAAATCATTCCCACACAAAAGAAACCTTCCTTCACCGCTTTACTTCGCCAAACTATTGATCAATATGCTTCAAGTAGACAAAAACCTAAAATGAAGCCAAACACCAATTTTCAACAATCGGGCATACAACATAATACAACTTCAAAATTTCTTCATAACACCCTTCCTACCAACAATTTACACAATAGCAATATAGCATCTAATCTCCATGTCCCTCCATCATATGCTCACAAATCCCATATTAATGCCCTACCGAATCAATATGGTGGGCAAACCAAGGAATCCGGAAGCCATGGTGAAACAGATTAGCTTCACGCATGGACCAGATAGATCCCTACCGTCCCTCGTACAATTATCGAGAGATATGTAGTCAACCTCTGGATCCCATAGTTGTAGCACAACCATACCCTAAACACTTTCCCATGCCCGTCCCGCCTATATGTAAAGGAACTGAAGATCCCATAGAGCATCTTCGCATGTTTAGGATAGCATGTCATGATATATCACATGATGACTTGCTATTACTAAAAATGTTCCCTAAAAGCTTAGGAGGAATGGCATTAGAGTGGTACTATCAATTGCCCACTCATTCTTTGAGAAATTTTGAAGAAACAACTGAATCTTTTGTCCATCAATTTAGTGCCTACATCGAGAGGCATGTCACCATTAAAGATTTGTACAACTTAAAACAAGACAAAGATGAATGTTTTGCTGATTTCTTAGCTAGATGGAGGCAGTTGATAGGAAAACCGCACTTTGTGCTACCTTATAGGGAAATGTTGGACATTTTTATTAATAATTTACAAGAACAAATATCTTATGAGTTATCAATTGCCACCTTAACTACCTTCGATCAAGCTATAGACTTAGCTCGAAGGGTAGAAGATGCTCTCATTAGAAGAGGTCAGCTCAAAAAGAAAGATGATGAGAAAACATCTAGAAATCAGTATAAAAACAAACAAGTTGTAGGTGACGGAGTCACCGATAGTAGAAACGTTGCTAATATCAATACAACGAAGACAACAAAAAAATTTATATTAAAACCTCCCGATAAACCTCCTCGAGAATTTACTAGATTGAATCAACCTTTATCAACCATTCTTCCTCAATTATTAGCACGAGGCTTGATTCAATTACCAGCTATCCGGGAACCTGATCCAACTATACCCGGATACAGAGCTGATTTACATTGTGACTTTCATAGAGGACCTGGACATGCTACAAATTCTTGCAAAATATTGAAACATAAAATACAAGATTTGATTGATAATAATGAAATGGAGGTGCAAGCCTTCCAACCTAAACAAAATGCTCCTAATAATGCTCAAAAGACCATTCCCCAAAATCAGAATCAAAATGCTAATCAATCATTAGATATATTTCAACATCCTTTACCAAAACATGGTAAAGAAGTGGCCAATCAAATCGAACATCATAATGTTCCCCCTCCTACCCGATATGTAGGGACTATTAGCGGACAATTATCTGCTCAGGATCCTCAAATATTTGGCACAACCTTATCCATGGTCACGACTAGGACCCTACATAATATTCAAACTCCCAATCCTAGTGATGTAGAATCAGATACTAAAAGTGAAATAGACATCACCTCAAACCAATCGAATAGTTCTGAAAATGAATCAGATCCTATTCAACCCATCACAGATGCTATGGTTCCATAAGAACCATTTCCTAGAAGAGTTACTACTCGACCCTCTTCTAATCAGTTCCTTCCTAATGAACAAGCCATAAACGCTCAACCAAGACCAGTTCAGCGTCTTCAATATAACATTGTGGGTACCATCGGAGTTGTTACCAGACAACAGGCTCAAAACTCTCAACAAGATCAAACTCATAATGATGGATCAGCTCCATTTATTTTGAAAAATCCCAATAAAGGGAATCATATGTCTAATGTTCAACCAAAACCTCCTTACAATATTAATGAACAATTATCCAATACTACAGCCATAATTTCCCTTTTGGACTTGTTAAGATCTTCTCCTACCCATAGGGATGAGTTAATGCTTACATTAAGCCAAATGATGGTACCTCAAAATATTCAACCCGAAGCCATGTCCAATACTATCATCACTCGAGAAGTTGATTGTATTGACTTTCGGGATAAAGATATCCCACAACATAGTTTACATAAGGATAACCCCTTATATATTACTGCTCTAATTGGAGATGTAGCTGTTAAAAGAGTCTTGATTGATAATGGTTCATCTCTAAACATTTGCACTTTTGACTTCTACCAACGATTTGGGTTTAGAAGTGATGAAATGAAGAAAACCGACATGATTATCAAAGCTTTCAATGACGAGACACAAGAAACGTGTGGAGTCATTACCTTACCCTTGCAAGTTGGTCCTAGAACCCTAGATACAACCGTGTTTATTGTACATTGCCCAACATCATACAATATACTTTTGGGTCGCCCTTGGATCAATGCGATGCGAGCGGTTCCTTCCACTTTACATCGATGTGTTAAATTTGAATTTAAAAATCAGTTGGTCACTATCCATGGTGACCCTAGACCCTTTGATATGTGTGCTTTGGCAGTAACCCCGTTGGAGTGCAATTTTGCCCCGCTCTGTCATCCACACATCATAATTCTTATTTTTCATCTAAACGTGTGAAACACACACACATAACATCATCTACTCCATCAACTACACCTATACATTTAACTCAACCATCTTCTCGAACAAACCACACTAAAACCTCAAAAAGATCTTCAATCCACAACCAATCCTTCATGTTCTATCCCTATAATTTCAAAACCTATAGACCCATTTATTGACACCTCCACATTATCAACATCTATCATACCTTCCACATCTAAAGATATAGGGAATGATCCTTCTACATCTTATGCTCTTTCTCGATGAACTTTTACCAGATTTATCCACAATCTTAATATCAAAAAAACAAATGCTTTTATGCAAGATTCAATTCTTTTAAATAACTTGCCGCCATCTCCTCGTACTTTGGGCCTCCCACAACCTATGGGAAGTACTTACCAAGTCGGGAGTTGTGCTTTTATTTATAAAGGATATGATTGGGGAAGAATACCCAAGAATATCAAAACTCATCATGAGGGATATGCCCGATGTTATTTTGCTAATGAATATATTAAAGCTAAGCCCATAATGCTTAAAATGGGCTATAAAGGGAAAGGCTTGGGACCTTTCCAAAATGGTATGAAAGAACCTATTGAGGTAGAGCCATGGCCCGCCCGATGTGGTGTGGGCCTATTTCCTAGTAAGGGTCAACCCTTCCCTTTTGAAGATGATGATCAACTCATATGTTATCAAGATTATCTAGATAAACAAGATTCTTTGTGTTCTAAGAATAATCCCTTTACCTGCAATATGCTATCCATAGCTTACCCTGAATTGATTGCTGAATCCGATGAGGAGTTGGAAGGAGATATTTTCCATGATATCTCCGTTGAAGAGTTGTTACACAATGGTTTTTATTTTGATGGTTCTATACCAACTATAGCCCAACTTGAGGCCACCACTCATCAAGACGAATTATCCAACTTAACCTTAAAAGAATTACAAGAATTGGGCGTTTCACCCGCCCCACCTAATTTTGAAAGAGATCTACACATGGAAGTAGAAAACGTCATTAAAGTTAACATTGGAACCGAGGATAATCCTCACATAATCAATATTGGATCAGCATTAAGTCAAGAAAAACAAGATGAATACATTGCATTCCTTAAATAATATGAAGATGTCTTCGCTTGGACATATGAAGATATGCCAGGTCCGGACCCTTCGTAGTCATGCATCATCTAGTAGTCCATCCGGATGCTAAACCCGTTAAACAGAAACTTAGAAAAATGCATCCCAAAGTGGCCCCGCTAGTCAAAGGGGAGTTAGAAAAACTCCTAAATGTTATTTTCATACAAGCTATTGATTATGCCGAATGGATCTCGAATGTAGTTCCAGTCACCAAGAAAGAAGCTACCAAAGTTAGGGTTTGCACGGACTTTAGAGATATTAACGCTGCATGCCCTAAAGATGATTTTCCTCTTCCAAACATGGACCAAATCATTGACTTTACCGTCGGGAGTGGAATGATGTCCCTAATGGATGGATTTTCCGGCTATAATCAGATCAGGATAGCTCCTGAAGATCAGGCTAAAACAACCTTTATTACCCCTTGGGGTACCTTTTGTTGGAAAGTGATGCCATTTGGTTTAAAGAATGCAGGCGCAACATATCAACGAGCTATGACTTATATCTTTCATGATATGATGCATGATATCCTACATGATTACGTAGATGATATTATAGCTCGCTCTATTAAAGAAGATGATCATTTAGATGATTTGAGAAAAGTATTTAATCGGTTAAGAGAATACCTTATTCGATTAAATCCAACCAAATGCATATTCGGAGTTAAGTCCGATAAACTATTAGGGGTTTTAGTTTCTTTACGTGGTATCAAAATCGACCCTCTCAAGATTGCGGCTATCACTGATATGCCCGCACCTACCAATATATCTGAGTTACGAAGTTTACAAGGTAAGCTTCAAGCCATCCGTCGCTTCATCGATAAGCTGGTAGACAAAACCACTCCCTTTCTTAAGCTCCTTAAGAAGGATGTCCCTTTTAACTGGGACGACGAATGTACATAAGCTTTTGAACTTCTCAAACAATACCTCCTTAACCCACCTGTGCTTTCACCGCCTAGACCTGATCGCCCGTTTCTCCTGTATATTTCAGCTTCAGATTTTGCTTTAGGAGCTATGTTAGCTCAGCTTGATGATGAGAAGAAAGAACGTGCTAATTATTACATTAGCCAAACTTTAATTACTTATGAAACTCGTTATACCTCATTAGAAAAACTATGTCTAGCAGTCGTATTTTCTATGCAAAAATTATGCCATTATATGCTTAGTCAAAAAACATATGTCATTGCTAAATATGATCCCTTGCGGTATCTTATGAGTCGACCTTATTTATCGGGTCGCACAACCAAGTGGGTTCTTGCTCTAAGCGAGTTTGAACTCACATTCATAGGACAAAAGTCTTGTTAAGGGTCAAATCATAGTAGATCCGCTTAGTCGCCGCACCCTTAGAGTCTACCCATCCCCTCATCATTGAGTTTCCTGATGAATGCCTTCAATTAGAGGCAGACCATGTTGAACAATGGTCCTTATACTTTGATGGAGCCCGATGCATGAGTGGGGCTGGTGCGGGTATTATTTTAATATCTCCACAAAAACACATTATACCTTTGTCTTTTAAATTAACATTTGCTTGCACCAATAATACTGCCGAATATGAGGCTCTAATCCTTGGATTACGAGCTGCCTTGGCATTAAAAATCAAACATCTGCTAGTTTTTGGTGATTCTCAACTTGTCATAAATCAAATTAATGAAGTTTATCAGACCGGAGATGATAAATTGCGCCCATATAAAGCATATGTTTTGCAATTGTTATCCTTGTTTGATAAAGTTACTTTGGAAGCTATTCCATGAACTAGCAACCGTGCGGCTGACGCTATGGCCGCAGCTGCATCTCTTCTGCCCTTGGAGTTAGATGACGAATATGCCACCATCATTATTCGTCGACTCCAGGAACCCGCTTCAAATAAGTCATGTTTAGAACCTTTGGATGTGTTTCTAATCAATGAAACTACTCCCGAACCTTGGTATACAGATATATTTGATTTTCTTCAAAATGGGACTTTCCCTGCCAATTCTAATAGAAACCAACGTCGGTTATTACGTAGACGAGCAAGTCGATTTGTAATAATTGGCAATACTTTATATAGGAGATCTTTTGAAGGTATCCTATTGAGATGTTTGAATCTAGAAGAATCCAAATCAGCTTTAAGTGAAGTCCACGATGGATCTTGTGGAGGACACTTCAGTGGTAGTGTCATTGCTAAAAAGCTCCTTAGGATAGGCTACTTTTGGCCTACCATGGAAAATGATGCACATGAGTATGTGCGCCATTGCGACAAGTGCCGGAAACATGCCGACCTTGTCCATGCGCCCGCACAAGAGCCGCAGGCTATTTCATCTCCTTGGCCCTTTTCAAAATGGGGCTTAGACATTATTGGCAAAATTAATCCCGTGTCATCTGATGGACACAAATTCATCATAACCGCCACTGAGTATTTCACGAAGTGGGTTGAAGCTATGCCTTTAGCTTCCTGCACTGGAACACAAGTCTCCAAATTTATTTTTAATCAAATCATTTGTAGGTTCGGAATTCCTGCAAATCTCATCTCAGACAATGGAACTTGTTTCAAAAATAAAGATGTCAAGAAATTATGCCAAAAATATAAGATTCAACATCGATGGTCCACTCCCTATTATCCTTAGGGTAATGGCCAAGCAAAAGCATCTAACAAAACCTTAATCAAAATTCTTAAAATATTGGTCAATAAATCTGGCCATGACTGGCACATTCAATTATATCCAACTTTGTGGGCCTATCGAACTAGTGTTCGAACTCCCACTGGAACTTCACCTTTTGTCTTGGTTTATGGCGCTGAAGCCATTTTTCCTTTTGAATTAGAAGTTCCTTCTTTGGCTCTACTACTTCAAGATACCGAAGTAGGAGATGAATATCGAGCTGGCAGACTCAGTCAACTGGAACTCCTAGATGAAAAGCGCATCAATGCTTTGGAGCATCTTCGTGCTTACCAAAACAAGCTTAAAAGATCATATGCCAAGAAAGTTCGTCATCGATCCTTTGAGGTCGGCGACCTTGTTTTAAAAGAAAATAAAAAAATACTAATGCAACTAAAGACCTTAAAGGTAAATTTGAGCCCAACCGGCTTGGACCATATATTATCACCGCTAAATTTGAATCAGGAGCATACAAATTAGCTACCTTAGATGGTAAATATTTAAAAGAACCTATGAATATTATGCATCTTAAGCGATATTACGCATAAAATTTGGTCATTTCATCATTTGTACATATTTTGCATGTTGTCTCATTTTAAAAATATATATAAAACTCTTTAAACAAAAACAAACAAAAAATAAAAAAAAATAAAAGTCAAAAACAACAATATTATTGACTCTTTTCAAAACCAAAAAAATAAAGAAGAAAGAGAGAGTCAAAATCATCAAACTCCTCAAAAATATTTGTTATATATATTTCTTCTTCAAGTATTGCAGTTATATTTTCAAGTTATTTTGGATAAATTAGCATTTATTTGGAATCCCTCACTATCACAAACACAAAAATAAATATCTTGATTTTATCTGGCATGATTACTAATCTCTCTTATATCAAAGTCCACAAAATTCAATTAAATAAAGTTTGAGCACAGAGAATTGATCTTGTTATTTACTTAAACCAAGCATATCCTTTCACAATAAAATGATTATATTTGTAATGTCCATGCTATGCTACATAGTAGAAGTGGTTTCTTGAGCGAAAAGTTTCCCCTGCTATCCTATCATGCACATGGTCTAGAATCTTTGAGAATTGACAAAAGGACAAGCTCACCCCTACCCGGAATAAAAATCCCTTGCTCTACAGCTAATCCGAGCAAGTATCCCTAGTATAGGAAGAAAAGAAAAGTTCAAGAAAAAGAGAAAAAGAAACAAGTTATTTCAGCATTATCTCAAATATCAAGCCAAAATACAAAAATACAAAAAAAAAAAAGAGAGAAAAAGAAAAGCAAAAGCAAAGAAAAAGAAACAAACAAAAGCAAAAGCAATAAAATCCCTTTCCCTACCCATTGAAAAGAAAAGAAGGGTTGATGAGCTTGAATCCTTGGAATTCTCAATTATTCGAAAACTGGTGAGGTAAGCCCCATAACAAGTGGTTTGTGCCCAACCCGCTTGGCCTTGGGTAACTCCTAGCATGGCGATATGTCCGTCACATTAGCGACCTTATTTTGTATAGACCTATGTCTGCTTATGGATTAGCTAGCTCTTGATAACCCGACCTACATAGTAGTCTGGTATGGTTATATGCATCTAAATCATGGTTAACGAACACTTATTTGGTTAATTCAAATCACTTGTATCATAGTATCTTGCTCAAACCTGGTCAATGAACAATGCAATTGCACACACATTTTGTATTTGAGAGATTTTGTGTATCATTATGATAAATCAAGATTGGTAATGAACTCACCTACGCACATGGGATTCCTTATAAATCTAACTTTTGTCTTTAAGATACTTTGAAATATTTTTGCAAATTGTTTGGAATAAATTCATTTTCCTCTTTAAAGAACAACCGTTTAGTATAAAGACAACTATATGCATTATCAAAAATCAAAATCATTTTCAAAACATGCAATAAAGTTACATTTATATATAACTTTTGACTTTCGCGACGATGGTATAGTTCCAAAACCAAAATTGGAATTTTATGCCTAGCGCAAGTCCTCATCTTCATATTTTCAGACTATTTTCAAAAATTAAAAAATCAACCATGCAATAAAACTATTATATTATTTTCTTCTTTGGATTTCGCGATGATGGTATAAGTCTATACCTAAATATTCTATGCCTAGCGCAAACCATTGTACCAATTTTATTTTCCATTTATTCAAAATCATAAAAACATATGACTTAAATCATTATGTTACACAATTATGCTTTAAAACAAAACAAACACTTACTCTATTTTCATGTCATTATGTCAAACTTCAATTTTGTAATGATGGTATAATTCCTAGGGAATTATCCAAAAAATTTATCACACTTAGGAATTTATGCCTAGCAAAAGTCATTTTAAAATATTTCATGCATAATATTTTCATGAAAATCTGAAAACAAATAATCATCATCATCATCATCATTTGCATCATCACACCAAAGTCTTAAGACAGTCTCTTAAGCACTCTTTTACTTTTAACAATATTTCTATACTGGGATTAGCTTGACGACCGAGTGAGCGGTGACTCCATGAAATGGTCTATAATAGCGACAATGTCCTTTGAAATTATTGTTAGAAGTCCCTTTTCTTTTTTATCAAATCACATCACAAACAACCAATTTGTTTACATCAGATTATTTCATTTAAATTTTAAAAACATGACATTCAAACCATAATATTTCCAACCGACATAATTACATGAATCATCAAATCAATCACACCACAACAATAAAGCATCATACAAACACATAAGACAAGTCATATGATCAAAAATATCATATATATATATATATCTCAACAATATATGTACATCATATCAAAACTGGATTGGTATGCCACAATCTACATCTTGGCATACTCAATCCTCTCAAATCATATAATCAGTCTGTACAATGCAGTAGCCTAGCCTCGAGAACCCCTCGAGCTCTCAGCCTCATCTCCTCCCTAGCCCTGAGGTGGACGAGGTGGCCCCATCGTAGTATGTGTGGTACTACGAGTCCTAGTCGTCGATCGAGATGAAGTCCTCGATGACCCAACCCTGATCGGATCCGCAATGCCGCCTGGCAAGCTGTACCCTCTGGCCCTCTGGCACCATCTGGAAGTAGATACCCCGATAGAACGTGGTCTGAGCAATCGACCATGCCAGCTCCTGAGCGCTCGCTCCTCCGCTCCGTGCTCTGAGGCGTGCAACCTCATCTCTGAGCTGTGTAGCCTCCGCTCGATGGCGTGTAGCCTCATCCTGTAGAGTCTGCACCTATGCCTGGAGATGGACAGTCTTCGCCCGGAGAGTAGCCATCTCACTACTCTCTCCTATGTCCACACCCTTGCCCTTATCGGGCGATGGTGGCCTCTCTCTCCATGGAGAAGGGGGTCTCTCCTCCCTCCTCTCCCACTGCCGTGGCCTCTGCTGAGCCTGTGGTCTCCTTTGCTCTCTCCCTCCATGACCCTGTGCCGCCTCAATGGCCGCCTGGCACCGCCTCCCCATCCGATGCACAACTACGTGAATCGAACCCTGAGCCCTCGTCATCCGAGGAGGGCGGATGCTTGTGTACTAGGCATCGTAGCCGTCGGCTACCCCTGCGTCGTCCCCATCCACTGGCTGAATGGGGGCATCATCTACGTCCTGACTCTAGAAGCGCTGCATATCTGGAGCCCCGCTAACTGTAGTGTTATCCCGGACGGTCCGAGAAAACTCGTAGTCTCTGAGAGATGGGATCCCTTGTTGTAGACCGAACTGCCTCAAAACTTGGTCGTAGCGATGGAGCTCCACCTCTCCCCTCTCCATCCTCAGCCAACAGGTTCGCCTAACATGAGCCGCCTCCTGTCCATCCTCGGCCCACCCTGGATGATCTCTCCAAGGCCTCCAGGTGATCTGGTCGGAGACAAGGTCGTCAAGTAGTCTCCGAGACATTGGTAGATCTATCCGCCACTGTGACCCTCTTCGGAGCCACCAGTAGAAAGCTCGGGGCCTCTCCCCATCAATCCCTATCAGTGGGAGCCCTACCGGCCTCCGCACCATGATGTGCTCCCAGCACCAAACCTGCGATAGTGATGTCATAACCAGACATCGGTCGCCCTTGTATACGACCCCATGCAGGATCCTATACAATCGGCATAGTACATAACTCCCCCAAGCAAACCTCGTACCCATGGTCTCTCATGTCGTAGACCACATCTGTCGAGAGCCATGGTACTCGCATCCACTCGATGGCATAGCAAGTAGACCACCTACAACCCTAGCCAAAACCTCGTGTCAGCCTAGATGCCCAGGCATCTGGCGTAGCGACTCGATGTTCACTCCGCCCTTCTCCAGGGCGAAGCTCGGATCTCCGCATAGTCGCATCATCGCATGGCCCTGATTGGCCATGGGAGTTATTAACCATCCTTGTATGGGGATCCTCAAAATCCTCCATACATCCTCTAGTGTGGGAGTCATCTCCCCTGTCGATAACCAAAAATAGGAAGAACCCGGATACCACCTCTCTGCTAGGGCTGTCAATAGCCCCATATCTGTAGAAACTTGTGGCATCTCTGCCACATGCTGCAAGCCGACTTGTGCCAAATGATCTCGCTCTGCTTGAGATAGAGCGGCCAAGTCATCCCTCAGCCCATCGTATTTCCATTCTCTCGCTCTTTAGTAATCCTCTCTGCAACATAAACAACAAAACAATAAAAATCATTAATAAAAAAGTGATTAAAAATGCAAGTAAAGCAAGTTCAATTTCATCAATGATGATATCGTCCACTATTGGACGATATCGTCCCCAATTTGAGCAAATTTGTCTCCGATTTCGCAAGCCGAAATCGTCCCTTTTTTGACGAAATCGTCCCCATTTTGTCGATTTCGCCCTTGGACGAAATCGGCGATATCGAGACGATTTCGACGAAATCGAGACGATTTCGTCCCGACGACGTCGACGGCCCAAAAACGGCCGCGATGCTCAAAAATCATCAAAATTTAATCTAAAAAGCATAGAAAATCAAAATTCAAGCATTCTAAACTAAGTTTAGACTCTTACCCGTAGTCCGCGTCGGACCTTTGTCGATCTGTGTGTTGTCTCGACCATTTTGTTTGCAGAGCTCTAGAAACCAAAAAATGAAAATGAACAGTAAAAATGAATTAGGGTTTTTCCCTATTTTTTTAATTTTATTCAAAAACAATTAAAAACATTTTAATTTTTTGCTTTTTCGCATTTTTACCTCAAACGTTCGATTTGGGTAAAAACACGGAGGGGGCATCATAGTAAGCTGTCGTACGATTCGACCAAGAATCGTCGCCTAAAAATGGGAATAATTTTTGCTTTCTCGTAAATCGAGAAGAACTCATCTTTAACGCATTTTCTTCGAAAAATTCGCTAAAGAGGGGGCAAAATGTAGCACCCTAAAATTGGCGCAATGAAACCTAGTAAATAATTAAAATTACCTTAGTAATAATTCAAATTCAAATTTCAACCCCAAAACCGCTCCCAAACCGCCTGCTACCCGTTTCCTCGTTTTCCATGCCATTTTTAGAGTTTGTTTCGTCCGTTGGACGATATCGTCTCCGATCAGACGATATCGCCTCAGATCGGACGATTTCGTCTGGAGCAGAACGTCCAGACGATTTCGTCCCAAAACTGATTTTTCAAAATTAGCTTATATCGTTAGAGTCTCCCCCCGTTGGAGATCTCCCAAAATGGGATGATCTCCAACCTCCCAACCTCTTTCCTATGCCTATTTAATCTTAGGCCCTCCCCTTGACATTCCCCTGGCTGAATTTTTTTGTACTTCAAGTTTTACATGCTTCAAGATATCCTAGATTATTGTTCGCCTTTGTCCTTTTTTGAATTTTCTTGCAGGAACTTTGTTATTCTTCAGCCGGAGCAAAGCTCAGATCGTCGCAGACGATCCTGTCCAATTCGAGACGATTTCGTACCAATCCGAGATGATTTCGACTACAGTCAACATTGGGGGCAATCAATGCCCAAAGTTTGCATTTCTTTACTCTTTTTTGTTGTTTTGCTTTGCATTAGTTAAGCTTATTACTACTTTGCATCTTGGAGTTCACCTCATGTAGCCTAGATGCATAATAAAGTCAAAGTTAGTCATTAAAACCATGCATTTTACTTAATTTGTTATCTAAAGTTGTCATTCTAGCATTCATACTTTCATTTCTATCATTTTCCCTTGCTTTTGCAATTGTATTTTTTGTTCTTGGTATCCATTTCTGCAATTGCAGGTCTCCGACGAATTCGTCTGACGAATTCATCAGATCTCAGACGATCCTGTCAGATCAGAGACGATCCTGTCAAATTCCAGACGATCTGGACTGCTTCAAAAATCAGAATCTCCATCAGACATCCGGATTAGGTATGGCTCTTTAATCTAGCTTATTCTCTCTATTTTCAAATCTATTTTTTGTATTCATATAATCAGCATTTCATATAGCTTAGCTTAGATTCATTTGGCCAAACCTAGGACTTGGATGTTTAAAGCTAAAATTGAACACATTAAACTCATTCCCAACCTAGGCGTGGAAACTGCCACTAAACGTTTCCCCGGTGAACCCCACCATCCGTCGAAAAATCACCTTAATACCCCTCCCCCGAGAGGCGGGACCTTCAAAGGGCCTCTCAGTCCGAGGTACCATCCCATCCTTTTCCCATCCTCCTTTCGGGCACGGATCCTTTAGCCTGAAGGTAAGGATGCAAAAAATTTGGAGCGATACAATACTTCAACACCCCCCATATTACATTATTTGATTATTGAAGACTTTAGTATTAAATATAGATCTTCATTATCTAACTCACTTTGCACTATATCTCTTCTTGGTCATGCTCTTTCTCCTCAAGTTTATCTTCATCATTAATGTCACTTTGTATATCTTTCGTCGATGTTGTATTGTCAAAATATTCCTGCAAAACAAATTTCTCTTTTCCTCTATTCCTATAATATTTCAAGTATCTTTTATGAACTATAGATATCATAATTTTGCAAGTCATGAGTGGATCAGGATTCATACATTCTCTTTCCTTTAATTCTTTGAACAACCTATCTCCATGATCTTAAAAAATATTTAACTTGAATTCATCATTAGTAGATGCTTCAAAAATGAGAACTTGAAATAAACAATCTAATATGAATACCAATTTTTCTTCAAATATTTTATAGAACCTATATTTATAATAACAAGTGAAAGGTGGATGATTCCTCCATAATATTTGTAGGGATGGAAGTTCCAAAATTTTTCTTTTTCATGACCATATTTATTGTAGTAGGTACACTGTAAAATTATCCCAACTTCTTTATCAATTGACTTGAAAGAATCAAGCTTGTCCAATTCCTTGATGAGGTAATCAAACCAACTTCGTACAACTAAAGTAATTATTTCTTTTCTTCTTTTCCTGATTTGTAAAATATCTTCATTAATATATATATTATCAACTCCTTTTATTATATCATTAGAAACTAACTCTTTAGTAGCTAGTTTATCCATACTATTAGGTTGTGAGTTTTCAGAAATCTTTCTAGACCATATTGATTCTCCTTTTGCATTTTCCTTCTCACTTTTAGAATCAAGTATATCTCTGAACCTTCACCAATCCTTGAATTTGGTATACCTAATAAATGTTTCCATCTTGTAACTCTTTATTAACAATACACCTTTAGTCCCTTGAGATTGACTTCCCTTCTACTACCTTTGTCACAAAAAATATACTCTAAAATTCTTAATTCCTATGTTGATGTTGAATACCTTATATCTCCAAACTTAGAAATTTAGATGAATTGTATTTGCAATTATTTAAGTATAATTTGATGTAGAAGCCCTTATTACTCCTTTAATTAAATTGCAAATATCCCAAAATTATTTTTTAACTTCAAATGATTTAAATTACATAGCCTTGCAAATGCTTCTTTAATGTCTTCATTTCAAATTTTAATCTTCAATAATATATGTCTAAGGTTAAGTATTAGATTCCACCTCTTCAAAATAATTTCTTTCAACCTTACGTATGCTCTTATTTCTCCTAATCCAATCTTATGAGCAAATTTAATAAACCAATTTACCTCTATTAAGGAATTGATAATTCATTGGTCAACAAGGCTTGACCCCTTTTTGAGTCTTCTCTCCTCTACGTATGTCATTATATGAAGCTCATTAGATTTTGGTGTATGTTAATCTATTTGGAGTGTTTATTTCCTCCACTCTAGCTTCAACATATTTGTACCTCAATTCTTTCCATTAGAACTGACTTTAACCTCCACACTTGTACCTTGGGCTTCTGTCTCAACCTACCAAGTGTTATCTTTCCTTTCATTGTATTGAATTGGTAAGTCTACATGCTCATTGATCACCTATGTATTACCTTCTATTCATTAAATCATATTATTATATTTGGCAATCATAAAATGCATTAATTTGAATTTAGCACTAAAGATGTTCAACCTTCCTCCTTATGAGTGCCACTTGGAACTTAACTCCTACTTCCTTTTGAAATGGTTTTTCTTCTTGGGCATTGAGCATTACTCCGTAGGCATTCTCGAATTGGTTTCATGCCTCTCCTACGTGAAAGAAATGATCTTAGTATCTCATTTCATGTGGTGTGTGCATGGGCTATAATGGATGACAATTGTAGCCTCTCCTCGAACCCTAAAATATCCTTACTTCTACGTATTACTTTTTACGTAGAATATAGAATGTTATTCACAAGAACATCTTTGCTTCATCTTCCTTGGTGAGAATATGATAGTTTTGTGTGATGGTGATCTTCTCCAAATTGATGCATGCTCTTCTATACTACAACAATGCTCAGTTGTAAAGTGATGACTCTCCCTTCGGCCATAGTTATGCTCCATCCAATGAAGCAAGTCTCCTATGAGTAATGTTTACTCTTATTTGAGCAACAATGATGCTCGACTCTTCTACGTTTGCTCTTGTAGCTATCTAGTATCTTTGGACATTGACAAATATTGTCGTGATCCTTTAACCCTTTGCTTCAGCTCATTTACATTATTGTACCTAGTTTCCTTTTTCCTCGTAGATAAATAAGCATTTATTAATCACTACTAAATAACACTAATATATAATATTATGCTTTATTTTTATTTCTCCTGTAGTTGTTAAATTAAAATCTTCTTATTTTGTCTTTACAAATTATAAGATATAAGCACTAATATCACCTTGGTTAAAAAACTCTTTGAAGCTCTTATTTTTACATTTCAAATTTAGATCTCAATTAATAATATGGTGCTCTTAATGTAAATATTATTTCAATGTATAGATAATAAAATTATATTACACCAATACTGCATACCTTACTAATATTATTTTTTCTAATTTTTTTGGTGATTTGATTCACCCAACTCTCTATTTTCAACCTGTAAGTTTGCACCTCTATTCTCCTTCACTTTTTTGCTCCAAATATTACCAAATTTGTAGCTCTAGTTGCTGCCCAATTCTCTCTGAGTTCTCTGTCTAATAACTCCTTCAAATTTGTTCTAGAGTTCTCAAAACTCGCAACTCCTTATCCTTCTTCAATGTTGTCCATAAATATAATTTTGTAGCTTCTAATATCTTCCAAACCTACTCTCCCAAATGCTGAAACTAGAAGTTATTAGTGCTACCCCAAATGGTGTTCATAAATATACAATTATGTAGTCAACTCCTTCCTTATTTCGCTATCAAAAACCTACAACGAAAGTCTTAAAAATACTATCTTTTGTTGCTATCTCAACACCTTCAATATCCTATCCACGGGCACTCCAAAATCTGCCCAAGTGTTCTCTAAATCATGAAGAACATGTGCTTATACTGAGAGGGGGTGAACAGTATACCATAAAACTTTTCCCCAAATAGTAGCATCATCATTAATAAAATAGTAAACATCACACAAAGCATCACACACATGAGAGACATCATTTTTAACGTGGTTCACCCAATGTGGGCTACCTCCATAGAAAAATATTTCTTCTAAATATTTCTCAAATAATCTCTTGGGAATCCTTCCCAATTACAATGTTTATGGACCTCTGTCCAAAGGAGATGTTGATCCCCTAAATCTCAACTTTGTGGATCTCTTCCACAGGAGAACTCTTTCCCATTCTTCTCTGGCTAGTGATCTTCTAGAAGACTCTATCTCTCTGCTGCACTGACTGGTGGATCTATTTCCACTTGAAGACTCCTCACTCAGATCTATCTTCAATTGTCCTGGCTGCTGGATCTCTATCCACTAAGACTCTATCCTCTGTACTCTGTCACCTCCAAAGCTCTATCTCAATATTGTACTAAACATAGTCCAATAGGTCTAGCACAACTCTGCTCAATCTCTTGCACTAAACATAGTACATTCAGTCTAGTACAATTCTGCTCAATAGGTCCACTCAGAACCTTCTCAAATTTGCTCAATAGGTCCACACAGAACCTGCTCAAATCTGCTCAACAGGTCCACACAGAACCTGCTCAAATCTGCTCAACAAGCTCACTCAGAACTTGTCCAAATATTCTCAATAAGTCCTCTCTAGGACTTGCTCAAATATGCATAGCAAGCTTCCACAAAAGCTTACTCAAAATTAGTCCACAAGCCTTCTCAAATACTTGTCTCAAATATGCTTAACAAGCTCACACAGAACTTGTCCAATCTCATAGAATCATAAAGAGAATTTTTAGAGACTCAATATGTTCTATACTTAATGCTCAATCAATATCTCAATTCAATCTCATAGAAGCATAAAGAGAATTGTTAGAGACTCAATATGTTCTATACTCAAATCCCAATCTCAACTCAAATCAATCTCATAGAAGCATAAAGAGAATTGTTAGAGACTCAATATGTTCTATACTCAAATCCCAATCTCAACTCAAATCAGATATAGAATAGTTTGTTTCATGGAAATTGAACAACCACATGCATCCACTTGACTAGGCTTAATCAACTCAACTCAACCAATCACCTCAATGAACAAACCTTTCTCACAAACCCTAGTCCAAGCATGTATCAACCAACTCAAAATGTTTCCAACAATGTTTCAACAACAAATCTCACATAACAATGATACTCATGTTATTCTCTAACTCAAGTTCAAGTTCTTTGCACAACCAATTGGCTTCAACAACAATGCTTATAAAAAAAGGTTTAGTCACAACTCTCAATCTAGAAAACCTTGAAGCATTTAATCAATCACTTTCAAAAAGGAAACCACAATCAATCCTTTTCACTCCAAAGGTATTTTATAATCAACCACCATAATCAATCAATAGGAGAATGTGCCCATACCTTTTATGAATATGAAGAAGCCTCTTTGGAAATATGCCACAATCACAATATTCTTTTGCCAATCCTCACAAGGGTTAGAAGATCACAAAATAATCAACATTACTCCACTTCACAATAATATTCACCAAGGCTTTTAATTAGAAAACCTTCTTAAGAATTAATGCACAACTTCCTTATCACTCCTAAAACCACTTGTACCATAAAATAAAATAAATCAAAACATTGTATAACCTTGTCACTCCAAAAACCACTTATACCATAAAATAAAATAAATCAAGATATTTCATAACCTTGTCACTCCAAAAATAACTCAAATATTTTATATCCTTCCTTTCAACACTTTTGCACTTAAAAAATAATAATCACAAAGCCTTCTTAGGCAATATCCCACATTAATCAAATATCAAACCTTAGCCATATGCAAAAATTAAATCCACTATACTCTCTGTGAAAATCGATGCTTAACACAACCTTAGCAAATTTGAAATATTTCATGCACCCAAAAATTTCAGCGATCGAATTATGGCATACCTTGCAAAATGGCTTCGGGTGGTTTTGACCCCGTGTTCCTCCTCGTCGTGTGCCTTAGTGCACTCTCCACCCATCGTGTGGGCTAGGCCTCCCATGTGGAGGCTTTAAGCCTTTGAGACTTATATTTCTATCCTCTCCACCTATGCCTTGAAACTTGCTCCCTTGTTCCATGTGCAGTGCATAAACAAAATTGGAAGGGGGGAATCGACGATTGCGAAGGAGGGGATAATCGAATGCGGAAATATTATTTTTTATTAATCCAACAAAAGCAACCGAAATATTTTCTTGTCTCCTCCTTGGTTGATAAAATCAACCCCTTTAAATATTCGAACCTTTGCATGATAAAATATATGACGTTGGTGGACATGGCGGGAAAACTCTTTTATTTAATTTTAATTTTTAAATTTAAATTTTAAATAAATTAAAATTTAAACTAAACCTTTAAAATTAAATTTCTCCATCATCGGGGCACCTTTTTCGATGAAACAAAAAGCCAACTTGGGTTTTAAGAAAAACCCATTTCAAATCTACCATCCATGGTTTTAAATAAAACCTTTCCTTTCCTTCCTTGGTTTTCATAAAAACCTTTTGCTAAGCTTCCCTTGAAGCTCCTTTTGGAACCAAATGCCATGCATCCCTTCTTGAACCTTTGATCAAAACCTTTGCTTCTCATGAAGCTCTTTGTGGAGAAAAATCATAGTGCTTACTTACATAGGTCCTTTTGACATCAATGACAACTTTTAGCTTAGGGACTCAAAATGTCCAACAATATCCCCCTTTGTCATTGATGGCAACCCATATTCATTTTACTAAAACCTGACCTTATTTTCTGCTCCCCCTGGGTCTTTGCTCCTCCTGGCTCAATGCTCTCTCAAATATCAAATATCTCCTCATATCAAATCTCTCCCAAATACACAAATCTCTCCCCCTTTGACATCAATGGCAAAGGGTCACCTTTGGGGCTTGGGGCTAAGAATGAGCCTCTTAGCTTAGCCCCTCCCCCACCTCCACATGAGGTGGTTAATTCTGGGGTGGGAGTCTCACTCCCAATTTTCCTCGAAGATACTCAAAAGTCTCCTTTGAGAGTGGCTTAGTGAAAATATCTACTATATTTTCCTTTGTAGTGACATACTCCAATCTGACCTGTTTATCTGACACCTATTCTCTCAGAAAATGATACTTAATTGGAATGTGCTTCGTCCTGGAGTGCATTACCAAATTTTTTGAGATACATATGGCACTGGTATTATCACATAGTATAGGAATGGGCTGATCATGCTTTATCTTGAAGTCTTCTAAAGTTCTCTTCATCCATAACACCTATGTACAACTGGCTACTACTACAATATATTTTGCCTCTACTATAGATAGTGATATTGAACCCTGCTTCTTACTTAACCAGGAGACTAGACTTTCTCCAAGAAAGAAAGCTCCTCCACTTGTGTTTTTTCTATCATCAATGTTGCCGACCCAATCTACATCTGTATATGTTGTGAGTGTGAAACTATCACTTTTGGGATACCAAAGTCCAAAGTCCATAGTCCCTTTTAGATACCTGAAAATTCTTTTTATTGCTACCACATGTGTTTCCTTAGGTGCTACTTGAAATCTTACCACTAATCCCATTGATTGTACTATGTATGGTCTTGTAGTTGTGACATATAATAAGCTGCCAATCATGGATCTGTATAGTCTCTGATC